>CM018685.1:13538804-18538804 GCA_009363875.1 Mikania micrantha
CTCCATCTTTTAGTGGAAGGGCGTGCTATTTGTTTACATCCATTAGTTTGTAAGGGCTTTAATGCAGACTTTGACGGGGATCAAATGGTTGTTCATGTGCCTTTATCTCCAACTATTGTAGATCCCATTTCTGCACCAACTCAAGATATTCTTAGTGGACTGTGTGTCTTAACGAGTGGAAATCTTCGGGGTATTTGTGTAAACAGGTATAATCCTTGTAATCGTAGAAACTATCAAAATGAAGATAATAACTATAAGTATACAGGAAAAAAAAAGAACCCTTTTTTGTAATGCCTATGATGCAATTGGAGCTTATCGGCAAAAACGAATCAATTTAGGTAGTCCTTTGTGGCGGCGGTGGCGACTAGATCAACGTGTTATTGCAGCAAGAGAAGCTCCTATCGAAATTCACTATGAATCTTTGGGGACCTATTATGAGATTTATGGACACTATCTAATAGTAAGAAGTATAAAAAAAGAAATTCTTTATATACATATTCGAACCACTCTTGGTCATATTTCTCTTTATCGAGAAATAGAAGAAGCCATACAGGGGTTTTGGCAGGGCTGTTGTAATTCTATGCTACCAGCAAGAATTCGAGTTTCGTCGGGTTAACTAGGACTAGAATTGCGGAATTTATACATGAATCAAGATCTAGAAAAGGAAGTTTTCCAATCACTGACTCAAACCCATTGTCAAATTCTACTCAGCGCAACGCAATATGGAGGTACTGATGGGAGAACGGCCCACTCAGGTCTTTCACAATAAAGTTATAGACGGAACTGGCATGAAACGACTTATTAGTCGATTTATTGATCACTATGGAATAGGATATACATCACGTATCCTCGATCAAGTAAAGACTCTGGGTTTCCAACAAGCTATCGCCGCATCCATTTCATTAGGAATTGACGATCTTTTAACAATACCTTCTAAAAGATGGCTAGTTCAAGATGCTAAACAACAAAGCTTTATTTTGGAAAAACACCATCATTATGGGAATGTACACGCGGTAGAAAAATTACGTCAATCGATCGAGATATGGTATGCCACAAGTGAATATTTGCGACAAGAAATGACTCCTAATTTTTGGATGACCGATCCTTTTAATCCAGTCCACATAATGTCTTTTTCGGGAGCCAGAAGAAATGCATCTCAGGTACATCAATTAGCAGGTATGAGAGGATTAATGTCGGATCCCCAAGGACAAATGATTGATTTACCCATTCAAAGCAATTTACGCGAAGGACTCTCTTTAATAGAATATAGTATTTCTTGCTAAGGAGCCCGTAAACGAGTTGTGGATACCGCTATCCGAACATCAGATGCAGGATATCTCACGCGCAGACTTGTTGAAGCAGTGCAACACATTGTTGTACGTCGAACAGATTGTGGCACCATTCGAGGTATTTCTGTAAGTCCTCGAAATGGAATGATGGCGGACAACATTTTTATCCAAACATTAATCGGCCGTGTATTAGCAGATAATATATATATAGGGTCGCGATGCATTGCTACTAGAAATCAAGATATGGGGGTTGGACTTGTCAATAGATTCCTAACTTTTAGAGCACAACCAATCTCTGTTCGAACCCCCTTTACTTGTAGGAGTACATCTTGGATTTGTCAATTATGTTATGGCCGGAGTCCAGCCCATGACGACCTGGTCGAATTGGGGGAAGCTGTAGGTATTATTGCAAGTCAATCTATTGGAGAACCGGGCACTCAATTAACATTATGAACTTTTCATATTGGCGGAGTATTCACAAGGGGTACTGCAGAACATGTGCGAGCTCCTTCTAATGGAAAAATAAAATTCAATGAGGATTTGGTTCATCCGACACGTACACGTCATGGACATCCTGCTTTTCTACGTTCTAAAGACTTGTATATAACTATTGAGAGTGAAGATATTCTACACAATGTGTGTATTCCGCCCAAAAGTTTTCTTTTAGTTCAAAACGATCAATATGTAGAATCAGAACAAGTCATTGCTGAGATTCGCGTGAGAACATCCACTTTGAATTTGCAAGAGAAGGTTTGAAAGCATATTTATTCTGACTCAGAGGGCGAAATGCATTGGAATGCCTATGTGTACCATGCACCTTAATTTACATATGGTAATATTCATCTCTTACCAAAAACAAGTCATTTATGGATATTATTAGGGGAGCCTTGGAGATATAGTCTAGGCCCCTGTTTGATCCATAAGGATCAAGATCAAATGAACGCTTATTCTCTTTCTGTTAAGCGAAGATATATTTCTAACCCCTCAGTAACTAAAAATCAAGCGAGACACAAATTTTTTAGTTCGTATTTTTCTGGTAAAAATCAAAAAGGAGATAGGATTCCTGATTATTCAAAACTGAATCGAATGACATGTACTGGTTGTTCTAATCTCATATATCAGGGCATTCTCGACGGGAATTATGATTTATTGGCAAAGAGGCGAAGAAATAGAGTCATCATCCCACTCGACTCGATTCAAGAAGGCGAGAACCAACTAATACCTTCTTCAGGTATCTCAATTGAAATCCCCCGAAATGGTATTCTCCGTAGAAATAGTATTCTTGCTTATTTCGATGATCCTCGATATATAAGAAAGAGCTCGGGACTTACTAAATATGAGGCTAGAGAACTAAATTCAATCGTCAACGAAGAGGATTTGATTGAGTATCGAGGAGTCAAGGTATTTTTGCCAAAATACCAAAAGGAAGTCAATCCATTTTTTATCCCCGTGGAAGTCCACATTTTGGCCGAATCTTCTTTCATAATGGTACGGCACAATAGTATTATTGGGGCAGATACCCAAACAACTTTAAATAGAATAAGTCAGGTAGGCGGATTGGTTCGAGTGAAGAAAAAAGCAGAAAAATTAAACTGATAATCTTTTCTGAAGATATCCATTTTCCTGGAAAGACAAATAGGGCATTCCGATTGATACCACCAGGAGGGGGAAAACAAAATTCCAAAGAATACAAAAAATTGAAAAATTGGCTCTATATCCAACGAATGAAACTTTCCAGGTATGAAAAAATGTATTTTGTTTTGGTTCAACCTGTAGTCCCATATAAAAAAAATGGATGGTATAAATTTAGGAAGACTTTTCCCGGAGGATCTCTTGCAGGAAAGTGATAATCTACAACTTCGAGTTGTCAAATATATCCTTTATTACGATCCAATTCTTGAAATTTGGGACGCAAGTATTCAATTAGTTCGGACTTGTTTAGTGTTGAATTGGGACCAAGACAAAAAGATCGAAAAGGCCTGTGCTTCCTTTGTTGAAATAAGGACAAATGGTTTGATTCGATATTTTCTAAGAATCGACTTAGCAAAGTCACCTATTTCATATACCAGAAAAAGAAACGATCTACCGGGTTCAGGATTGATCTCTGAGAATGGCTCAGATCGCGCTAATGTCATTCCGTTTTCTTCCATTTATTCCTATTCCAAGGCAATGATTCAAGAATCCCTTAATCCAAATCAAGGAAGTATTCATAAATTGTTGAATCGAAATAAGGAATCTCAATCTTTGATAATTTTTTCATCATCCAATTGTTCTCGAATAGGCCCATTCAACGTTGTAAAATCTCCCAATGTGATAAAAGAATCAATCAAAATGGACCCCCTAATTCCAATTAGGAATTTGTTGGGCCCCTTAGGAACAAGCTTTCCAATTTATCATTTCGATTTATTTTCCCATTTAATAACCCATAATCAGATCTTGGTAACTAACTATTTGCAACTTGACAATTTAAAACAGATTTTTCAAATACTTAAATATAATTTACTGGATGAAAACGGTAAAATTTATAATCCCTATTCATGCAGTAACATCATTTTGAATCCATTCAAATTGAATTGGTATTTTGTCCATTACAATTATTGTGAAGAGACATCTACAATCGTTAGTCTTGGGAAGTTTCTTTGTGAAAATGTATGTATAGCCAAAAAAGGACCGCATTTCAAATCAGGTCAAGTTCTAATTCTTCAAGTTGACTCTGTGGTAATACGATCAGCTAAGCCTTATTTGGCTACTCCAAGAGCAACTGTTCATGGACATTATGGGGAAATCCTTTACGACGGAGATACATTAGTTACATTTATATATGAAAAATCAAGATCTGGTAAAATAACGCAAGGTTTTAGAAGTGCGTTCGATTGATTCAATATCGATGAATCTCGAAAAGAGGATTGAGGGTTGGAACAAATGTATAACAAGAATTATTGGAATTCCTTGGGCATTCTTTATTGTTGCTGAGCTAACTATAGTGCAAAGTCGTATCTCTTTGGTTAATAAGGTCCAAAAGGTTTATCGAGCCCGGGGGTGCAGATACATAATAGGCATATAGAAATTATTGTACGTCAAATAACATCAAAAGTGTTGGTTTCAGAAAATGAAATGTCTGATGTTTTTTCGCCCGGAGAACTAATTGGATTGTTGCGAGCGGAACGAATGGGGCGTGCTTTGGAAGAAGCGATTTGTTACCAAGCCATCTTATTGAGAATAACAAGAGCATCCATGAATACTCAATGTTTCATATCCGAAGCGAGTTTTCAAGAAACCGCTCGAGTTTTAGCAAAAGCAGCTCTCCTGGGGTGTATTGATTGGTTGAAAGGCCTGAAAGAAAACGTTGTTCTAAGGGGATGATACCTGTTGGTAGCGGCTTCAAACACCTTCAAACGAACCTAACAACATTGCCGTTGAACTCAAAAAAAAGAATCTATTAGAGGGGGAAATGAAAGATATTTTGTTCTACCATAGAAAATTATTTGATTCTTGCCTATCAAAGAATTTCCATGATACACAAGAACAATAATTTTTTTAGGACTTTTAGGATTTAGTGATACCTAAGAGCAGATTCACCCCTTTCTTTTATCTTTTAAAAGGATCTGTTGGTTTTTAGGTGCAATCATTTGATTTGGTAATAGTAATCAAAAAAATAACAAACAGAAAAGAATAATGGCTTGGGCTGTGTATCTACGCCAATCTACGGTATAAGAGAAGGTTCCATCAGAACAATTATTTATTTCAGTGTACCTCTTCGCTTTTTTTCAAAAGGGGGAGGCAGTATGGGGAGAAATGACAAGAAGATATTGGAACATTAATTTGGAAGAGATGATGGAAGCAGGAGTTCATTTTGGCCACGGTACTAGGAAATGGAATCCTAAAATGGCACCTTATATTTCTGCAAAACATAAAGGTATTCATATTACAAATCTTACTAGAACTGCTCGTTTTTTATCAGAAGCTTGTGATTTGGTTTTTGATGCTGCAAGTGGGGGAAAACAATTCTTAATTGTTGGCACTAAAAGTAAAGAAGCTGATTCAGTAGCATGGGTTGCAATAAGGGCTCGGTGTCATTATGTTAATAAAAAATGGCTCAGTGGTATGTTAACAAATTGGTCGACTACAGAAACAAGACTTCATAAGTTTAGAGACTTGAGAACTGAACAAAAAACTGGGGGACTCAACCGTCTTCCGAAAAGAGATGCGGCTATGTTGAAAAGACAATTATCTCATTTGCAAACATATCTGGGTGGGATTAAATATATGACAGGGTTACCCGATATTGTAATCATCGTTAATCAGCACGAAGAATATACGGCCCTTCAAGAATGTATCACATTGGGAATTCCAACAATTTGTTTAATCGATACAAATTGTGACCCCGATCTCGCAGATATTTCGATTCCAGCGAATGATGACGCTATATCTTCAATCCGATTAATTTTTAACAAATTAGTATTTGTAATTTGTGAGGGTCGTTCTGGCTATATAAGAAATCCGTGATTAATAATAAGATAAATAACTTATTTCATTTTGGAACCTTCATAGATTTATCGAATTGGTTACTATTTCTGAATCACAAAAAAGAGAGAAAAATAACAAGGAATAGAATTTGCTTAGTTGGTATTCAAAATATACGATTCAAGTGGTCAAGTCGAGAAAGAGATGGTTATATCAAAATAATTTTGTTTAAAGTTCTATTTTTGTCATAGGGCAATATGAATGTTCTATCATGTTCCATCAACACACTAAATGGGTTATACGATCTATCCGGTCTGGAAGTAGGCCAACATTTTTATTGGAAAATCGGGGGTTTCCAAGTCCACAGCCAAGTACTTATTACTTCTTGGGTTGTAATTGCTATCTTATTAGGTTCAGCCACTCTAGCCGTTCGGAACCCACAAACCATTCCGACCGGCGGTCAGAATTTCTTCGAATATGTCCTTGAATTTATTCGTGATGTGAGTAAAACTCAAATTGGAGAAGAATATGGTCCTTGGGTTCCTTTTATTGGAACTATGTTTCTATTTATTTTTGTTTCTAATTGGTCAGGTGCCCTTTTACCTTGGAAAATCATACAATTACCTCGTGGGGAATTAGCCGCACCCACGAATGATATAAATACTATTGTTGCTTTGGCTTTACTCACGTCAGTGGCATATTTCTATGCGGGTCTTACCAAAATAGGATTAGGTTATTTCGGGAAATATATTCAACCAACTCCAATTCTTTTACCTATTAACATCTTAGAAGATCTCACAAAGCCCCTATCACTTAGTTTTCGAGTTTTCGGAAATATATTAGCCAATGAATTAGTAGTTGTTGTTCTTGTTTCTTTAGTTCCTTCAGTGGTTCCTATCCCATGTCATGTTCCTTGGATTATTTACAAGTGGTATTCAAGCTCTTATTTTTGCAACTTTAGCCGCGGCTTATATAGGTGAATCCATGGAGGGCCACCATATACTGGTTTTCTAAATAGTCTGTTTTTTTAGTTTAACCTAAGGCAATGTGTGCGTGGCTAAAAAAATTAACTTAGGGAATGAAAATATGCAACTACACTATATACGATCTAAAGTAATAGAAAAAAGATTACATTCAAAATAACAATATTGATATTAGAGTAGAGAATAAAAAAAAGGAAAGAGATCTCAAAGATCTGTTTCCTAAAATTCCCGTTTGGTCCATTTATATCATAACCATACCTTCCCTTCAATGAATATTCGGTTTAGATTGGTCATCGAATCCGAATATTCACTATTCGGAGTCGTAATCTGACGAAGAAGTCTTGTGGTATTACGATGTGTTATTAAATGTTATTAAATAAAAAAAGGATGTTCTATATTCTATATAATGATTCCCCTTTTCAGTTGATTTTATTCACCGATTAACCAAGCAAAAATATTAATAAATAATAAATTGTATGAACTTAGATCACTAAAATCAATTTCTATGCAACGATTCTCCCTAATCAATTTATCCATTGATTATCTTATCAATTTAGGTTGCAGGATAATGATCAAAATGATAAAGAAGGGGGAAGGGAAAGGATAATTTCAGAAAAGCGGGGTTATTAAATTGTTCGTAGAGGGGAGGTCGAACTAGGTACATGGAATTGAATGGCTATAAGTTAACTCTTGTCAAGGGTTAGACGCATCCTTATCAAATTGAATTGAAGATGAAGGAAGAGTTGGTTTACATTGTGGAAGAAAGACATGTATATGTGATATTAGATATTGACTAGTTATATACGAGCTAAAGATATATCTAATTTTCCGTACTAATCGAATGTGAATGTAGATGGGGATTCTATAGATGTCCTTCTGTCTCATCTGTGACCGTGAGTTGAATAAACGGATGAAGTCAATAAAAAAAATCGAAGAATTCAAAGAGCGATTCGGGACAAAGAAACGGAAAAACTAAAGTTTTCTGGATTCACAAATACTTTATCGAGACAAGCTAAAACAGAGATATCAAAGTCATTTTGATGATTCAAGAATGTTATTACTTGAATTAGAAGTTCGTAGTTACTTCGACTGGATGAATCATAGCAATGGAATAATTAAGTCATAGTTCATTGGTTGAATGTATCATTAACCATTTTTTTGGTACGAGGAACTTATCATAAATCCACTGATTTCTACTGGATTGGCTGTAGGGCTTGCTTCTATTGGACCTGGAGTTGGTCAAGGTACTGCTGCGGGTCAAGCTGTAGAAGGTATCGCGAGACAGCCCGAGGCGGAGGGAAAAATACGAGGTACCTTATTGCTTAGTCTAGCTTTTATGGAAGCTTTAACAATTTATGGCCTGGTTGTAGCATTAGCACTTTTATTTGCTAATCCTTTTGTTTAATATTAGAAATATGAAAAAAATTTATTTTTCATATTTTATTGCACTGGACTTGTGCTTTGTTTTTTCGAATTATAAAAAGGTTTCATTCCTAGAATGACTTATTTGTTGAGAAAATAACCCACGGGAAGGGCTGATTTGCAGATGAGGAATTAACATACCAACTTGCTTTCATCCTTCCCGTTCGTGTTCGTAGGCCTTTTTTTAGTTTTTAAGAGGGGGTGCAACCAAAGAGATAATTCATGATTTCTAAATCAAATCAAAAATCTATTCGATTTAGAAAGGAGGAAACTATAACTATATATATATATATATAAAGAGGACAAAGTAATACAAAACTCTTTTCCAATTTTTTAGTCTATCTATACGAGGAGATCATATGAAAAATGTAACCGATTCTTTAGTTTCTTTGGGCCACTGGCCATCCGCCGGGAGTTTCGGGTTTAATACCGATATTTTAGCAACAAATCTAATAAATTTAAGTGTAGTGCTTAGGGTCTTGATCTTTTTTGGAAAGGGAGTGTGTGCGAGTTGTTTGTTTCAAGAATAGGCTGGATCCAACCAGATGTACTTTTTCTGTTATAACTAGTAAAGTGATATCTAAGCAAGAAGAGTGCATGATCTCGCGAATTACTTCTAAATAAATTCAGAAATCATATGTAAGAACTATAGCATTCGTAAGTTATTGGAAAATCCACTTTGCTTCTCTATCAACCAATAATGTGGGACCATTAAAATGGTTAAAGCTAAACTGTTTGAAGTCCAGACGCAGCATGATACTCTTTCTACCACTATGTTAATATAGAGATGGTTTCAAAATAAACATTTTATCATTATAGAACACTCATATCGATAAAATGATTTTAACTACTTATTGGAGGTTTTCTCCCCCTTTTTAGCCAATGCTGAATCGATGACCTATGTATTGTGTATAAAGTAAGAAAAACTTCTTGGATTAAAAAAAGTAAACAACTTTTCTGACAATTACATATTTTTTGTTTGGTCAGAAGAGTCCTCCGAATATTTTGATCTTGGATTAGTGATTCCTTTTGAGATTTTGATTCCATTTTGAAATATGACAAAAGAATAGAGGATAGGCTCATTACATTAACAAAAAAAATATGGGAATTGACATTGAGCGTGAGAGCCAAATGAATCGAAAGATTCATGTTTGGTTCGGGAAGGGATCATGGAATTTTTGAAATGAATGGAAAGATAATCTACTTTCATTAAGTGATTTATTAGATAATCGAAAGCAGAGAATCTTGAATACTATTAGAAATTCAGAAGAATTGCGCGAAGGGGCCATCGAACAGCTGGAAAAAGCCCGGGCTCGCTTACGGAAAGTAGAAATAGAAGCAGATGAGTTTCGCGTGAATGGATACTCTGAGATAGAGCGAGAAAAATTGAATTTGATTGATTCAACTTATAAGATTTTGGAACAACTAGAAAATTACAAAAATGAAACTATAAATTTTGAACAACAAAAGGCCAGTAATCAAGACCGACAACAGGTTTTCCAACAAGCTTTACAAGGAGCTCTAGGAACTCTGAATAGTTGTTTAAACAACGAGTTACATTTACGTACTATCAGTGCCAATATTGGCATATTGGCCACAATGATACAAATAACGGATTAGTCCTTCTACTTTAGGCATTATTTTTGATTTATGTGATTTTTTTTTTCAAAAAAGAATTAAGAAATAATCATGGTAACCATTCAAGCCGACAAAATTAGTAATATTATCCGTGAACGTATTGAGCAATATAATAGAGAAGTAAAGATTGTAAATACCGGTACCGTACTTCAAGTAGGTGATGGAATTGCTCGTATTCATGGTCTTGATGAAATAATGGCGAAATAATTAGTAGAATTTCAAGAGGGTGAATTAGTAGGCATTGTACAATTTGGAATCAACTAATAATTTGGAATTGTATTAATGGGTGATGGTTTAATGTTGGTGAAGGGATTAATGGGTGATGGTTTGCTGATACAAGAAGGGAGTTCTGTAAAGCAACAGGAAGAATTGCTTATAGTAAAAGGAACATATTTAATTAATCTAAACTCCTTAACACATAAAGGGTTTATCAATACTTCGGTTTGATAACTAAACCCCCATATTATATGATTCTATACATGTTATAACAGGTGGTCAACAAACAATTTTAACATATGGCAAATGGAAATGGAGATCCATAGTTGTATTGCGAGTAGTGTGAAACTTGATTGAGCATGTGGTGGGATGGCGTCTGGGCTTAACCCTTTCGTATGCCCTATATATAAGCATGCTTGATCGGGTGTCACACCACTTATACATATAACTATGGAGAGACCATTGGGTGGAACAGGTGAATCGATTATTACAAGAATCATGTGAAGCATTGTGACTGTGCTTGTGAACATTCAAGGTTTTCAATTATCAAACTTATGAACTCACCAACCTAGTATTGACTTTGTTTAAATGCATGTTTTCTCAGGTGATGAACAGGTTTAGTCGCCCATATTCAAGAGCATAGCTAGTGGACTTTTAGAGGACCTAGCCACATTTTGTGTGATCATACTTTTGGATTGACAATACAACGACTCATATTTTGTATATCTTGTACAGATACAAGATATAAACTCGTTGATTATTTTGGATAGATTTACTTGGTTAAATTATGAACGATATATTGTAATTTAATCTTGTAATTCTGTATCATTGTCGTGTTAGTATTTCTAATTTATTTATCATGTGCTATGTAAACAATCTGATCATTTCGATTATCACAACGATATCGCGCCTGATAACTTTCCGTCTGACGGGAAAGTCAATCCAGCCCGCCAGCTCGGGGTGTGACAAAAACCCTGGAATAGGATTCCGCACTATTCCAGAGGCTACCGAGCAGATCTCCATCAGAACCGGATTGTTTCGGGGCTCCTAGTTGTCCTACAGTTTTAGTTATATTAAATTGTGCGATACTTGAGTTTCTATTCACTTATGGTAAAATGATCACATACATATTCGTTCAAGAATATATATATATATATATATGTATGTATATATATATAGGGACTTATTCAATTAAGAACCACTAAATATGAAAGAACCAAAGGAACTAATTTTGAACCATATGTTTTTAGGGGTATAAAAGTAATTTTCTTTTAAATTAGAGGAAGTTACTATTTTACCCTTTTAAATAACCACTCTATGTACAAAACTTAAAGCATAATGTACAAGTGTATTATGCAGTTCTCAAGTTCCTAACATAAAAGTGGTTCTTAATGGAATACCTCCCTATATATATATATATATATATATATATATATATATACACATACCTGTATTTATTGTTTACAAAATAAAATTTATAATATCATTTATAGACATACCATTTGTAAAACCCGTCAATTTAATTATTATTAAAAATTTATTAAGTTAAATAGAGTAATCGAACATTTGAAATAATACATTAAATTCGTCATACTCTAACCGTCGGGTTATTATACTTATTGGTCTCATATTTGTGTTATCAAGCATACTTGTCAAAATTCCCTTGATGTCGTTACACACTCGTTTTGTTGAGCTTACTTGTTATTTAAATAAAATCATGTAATCTTATTGTTAATAATAATTCATTTTTTATGAACCTTTTATATATTTATTATTTATGTCTCAGTTAATTTAGTCATAAATGTAAACACCTATCATGCGCGAGATACGATAACATGTTAAAGGTTAGTATGCGTGTATACCTTCCGATTTGGTTCGCGAACGCAAACTCGTTTTGATAACCGGTAACACGATTAGTCATCCGAGTACCAACGGTCTCGGTTTCGCATCACGAAGTCATCCGAGTACCAACGGTCTCGGTTTCGCATCACGAAGTCATCCGAGCAGTTTAATTCTCTCATTGACAAGATCTGCCTAGTTGACCATGTTTGACCATTGTTTGAGTTTTGTTACCTTAGGTTCGGGAGTGTCGGGAACGACCCGAACAACTCACAGATCACTAGATCCGACATTTTATCATAACTAGATCACCAATAAGCATCATCATCAACAAAAAGTCAGCTCACATTTTTACATCTAAGCCAAAACAAGCAAGATTCAAAGATACTATCATAGATGTACTAGATCTGGGTTCTCACACTAGCTATTTACCCGGCCTAAACACCATGGTTTCGAGTCTTGGCTGTTGGTTCTCACCTGCGTCAACCAGAAACTCAATCACCTAGAGGGTGGGGTGACAGCTTAATCCCCAAACAGTCACCGTATATGCCCCGACTTCAAAGGGCGATCATCATCACCATCGTAGCTGTGGCTGAAACCCTTATCCTAGACCCGCTGCTAGAACCGTCTGTAGGATCTTGCGTCGAGAATGGGACGCTTACGTTTGTGAAACTTCTTGAATGAATGTTTCAGAAAGGTTGATGAATACAGAAGCTATTTATGTATGAAACTTCATTGGAGAAGGAGAAGTGGTCGACTCCATTTGTTTGTCTCTCTGTCGTCCCACGAGCAAAACACTCACACACCATCTTGTGTTTTGAGCTGGAAAAATGGGAGGACGAGGGTTACCTGAGGTTGGGTGAGAGGCTGCAGTGGTTGAAAAGGGTGAAGCTCCCATATAAGAGGTTTTCGCCAGAGTTGGGGCTCGTCGGAGCCCTTTCCATTGTTGTTATTCCAATCAGACCAAAACACACACTGTTGGTGCATTATCTGGGTGTCCGCTGCTGGTGGAATAGTTTAGATTAGTATTTTTTGAATAGTATTCACTTGTATGTATTTGTATGTTGTCACTCTGGGAACTTAGTCTTTCACAGGGGCATATACGAATGGCTCCATTCGTACGAATTGAGTGCAAGCCCTTTAAATATCAGTTCCCAGTACTTGAAGTTTAAGGGTTTTGAGTGTTCTAGGGTTTTGAGCACGAGAAAGGGGGAGATCATGCTCGATCTCTCCCTGGCAACACTATGTTCTTTTATGATATGGATTCGATCTTGTAATAATTCGTTTATTCAATATACAATCGGTTTGATTCAAATTCTATATGTGTTATTGCACTAACCATCCATCCAATACAGAAATCGTCGGTCCTTAACGTTTTTTCAATTGGTATCAGAGTCTGTTTGAGTGGGTGGAGACGGCTGCACATGAATGAGGAGAATAGGGTTTGTTTTCCATTTTATAGTTAGGGTTTTCAAATGGTGCAATGAGTTATAAATCACATAATAAACCTATTCGAGTCACGTTTCTAGTTATTATTTCTAAACCAGATAAAGTTAGAAATATTTAAAAAATTTCTTGCATATTAAATTTTGAAACGTAGGGTTTATCCAATGGGTAAATGAGCTCACTGGGTTACATCATGTTTTTAACATATTAAATTAATTTATATCGTTTAACGTAACGACTATCAACATGGATTTTGTAATCATAACAATATCACTAACGTGTCTTATTACGGACTTAATTGTCATATTGTTGTTAATAACTTGTCATTGAATGTCAATCGATTCATTGCTCGTTTTCTTTAAGTGTATCAAGTTGATTTAGAAATAGCTCGTGAATGATCATGGGCAGGTTTATATGGTTTTGTTTTATAGATTGAGCATGAGTTCCTATTGGGATTCATTAGGCTTAATTGGGCCGAGATTGACATGAATTTTTACTGTGCCTTACTAGGTTTGATTGGGCCTAGTCTAGTTGGTCCAGTTAATAAAAATCTATAATCGAATTTTGATGGTTGTTAAAGTCTCCCCTCCTTTAAGAAATTTCGTCATTGAAATTTGACGTTACTTCTTTGTAAGCAGGTTGTAACTTGTCTAGTTAATTAATTTACTTATTGGTAAGTTCTTGTAAATAATGAAACCAGTAGATGGTGCTTGTCGCACCCTGAGGTTTCCGGCCACCGATGGCTCGACCGATTGGTAGGATCGCAGTCTCCGGACACACCGGCGACCATTTATATACGTACATCCAATAATATGGATAAAACAGTTTTGAAAATTAGAGTTGCGGAAGTTAAGTAAAACGTTATCAAAACATATCAAATTGTAAGTTGCAAAAGCAGTTTAAGTTGTTAACCAACGTTCGTGTAATAAGACTCATGCTTGTTTTGATAATTCCTCAAAATTTTTCATATTTCCCCAAATTATCGTTGTACAATTGTGTTTGTGTTTGCTACACTTGATTTCCAAAATCATTGTGTTATGTGCGGTCTGATAATTCCCAGAACTATCATTTCGCAATTGTTTGTGTTTGACTGCCTTAATTAATCCTAATTAAATGAAATGCAAGGAATATGAATGTGAAAAGAATACTTGTAAGCATTGCAATTTACTTGAAATTTCCTGGTGTCATAGTGCTCGTGTGTATGTGAATTAGGCATTCACAAAGCCTTCCATTATTTTCCTCGAGTATAACTCCTGATCTATTTAAGGAATATATCAATTTGATCATTAGTCAATCATACGATAACTTATTTTAATTGGTAAGTTGTTTCCCGTAACAAATCAAATTGTTAAGCTGGTTGAGTAACTTTACTAATTCAATTTGTCAAATTCTAATATTTAACTATGTTGTCCTCGTTAATGGGGTTAAAGGAGATATCGCTAGCCTTCAAATTGACTATATACCATCATTTAAGCAATTCTTTTGATAGTAACTTGATGCGTCGGATCATCCATGTTGTCAACATTTCAAGGTCGCGTGAGCTAGCTCCATAAAGTTTAGGACGTACAACTTTCTTAAAATTCTCCTAAAGGGTTATTCGTGAACAAAAAAATCTTCCTTACCCAACTCATGTTTGTTAGGAAATATCCAAGAGTTCATTCAGATAATCTCTTTGATCACATATTTCAGATAAAGGATCTTTATGAGTTAAGTACATTATTAATCACTTTTGCTTTGACTAGCTTTTAACGAACTAGGGATCCTGTAAATTCTTGTTATTCGCTTGTCTCTTGGTTAATATTCTCTTTCGACATCCTTCTCGTAACGTTTATTTTTATGGCGGGGGGGTATTAGACATATTTTATAAAAGCCCAAATCAATTTAAGAAGTGATCGACTTGTTTAATTGCATATAAGGAAAAACAAGTTACGTCAATCTAATGGCTAATTGACTAGCATGTTTTCGCCTTCTGAATTACTGCAAACATTTTTGACATTTCCATCATAACAGTTAATTGTGTTCTTTAAGTTAGTCATTCGATTTCATACCAAGTTGATTATTTTGAGAGACAAGTTATCCATGTTTTATAAGCAACTGAGGAAATCGTCATTTCGTGAGAATACAACTTGTAGGTAGCGATTCCTAATTAACCAAACTCCACAAACTGAGATACGTTGATCCTTTATTGTAATGGGTTCATTGTGTAAACCAGAGTTTGGGTAATCTAGGCACTTCCTAATCTTAAATCAATTTATCTCCCTATTTGCTCTCTTAATAAAATTAGAAATAAGTTATTATGAGTCATTACAAGATCTCTTGTGAATTTCTCTCAACAACTCATGAAATTATCTAAGGATTATTAAATCCTTTATATATGTCTCAATTTCTTCACTACGATAATTCGTGAATTCATCAACATTCAGTACATGGTTGTATGAGTTGAAGATATATTATCTTCTTTCAATTTTTCCCACTAATGATAGATTGGTTAAACTCTATTTCTTTGAGATTTAGAGAATTGTACTTATTCCAAAATTTGTTCTTCGACTTGTGATTGTGAACCGTTAATTCAGGATTAATTAGTCAAGTTTATAGGTTAGAAAGTCTTAAGCGATTAAAGTATGTTGTTGACAACTGTTCTCATACATCTTTAACCTTGAAAGTAAAGTGATAGCAGGTTTAATGAGGAAGTTACATATCAAGAGAGGTTTCTATTTCCCATCATGGAATTAGTAAGTTTGCTCCCCCGTATAACTTTGTTTTGGGTTTCATGTCCGAGTTTCGGCAACTAAGCATGAATGACATGAATGTAACATTTGTAATGGTTTCTTCTTAAATTTATGTCATTTAGAATAATTTAATTCAAATGATGAAGTCCTCCAAACATACATGATCCATGTTCGCATTAAGTATTCACGAATCATCAGGGTATTATTGATGAACAACATCACCATCATATAGGTTTCACAAATATGTATAGTTGTCAATGAAAACTTTTGTTTTAATATCGCGAAGAAGAGAAACACCAAAATGAAGATTTTAGCTAGAACATGAGATGAAGAGAACTTTTGAATGTAGGTGTCATCCTTGATTTGAGTAGAGTTTGACAGTCACCTCATTTTCGAGTTTGAGGTCGTGTATGATATAGAATATGCTTTCTTCAACTATTGGGAACATATAAAGTAGCTGGTGTATCTAGCCATATGAGGAGTAGGATAGTCAAGTCATCCATTTATCCCAACTCAAGTTGTAGTAGACTAAAATATTGTCAGTTAAATTAACATGACAGTTCTACTCTTTGTATAATCACAGAGAAAGTGTGTAGCAACATAATCGATTTGGTGTCAATTTAAATCAAATAATAGCTAATAAGTATATACTTGAGAGATTTGCTAATGGCTATGTAAAAAAATATTAATGTCGATGTGACTACTAATTGCACCATTTGTATTTTCACTTGGTTCACTGATCGATGTCATCATCAAGGATTACATAAAATTTTCATTAGAATTCTTGTCGATTGTAGAATACTCTTAGAGAGTTTCCAAGTTTGTTTAATGATTGAGTTTTGTATAATTTTAATTGTTTGTTAGGTTGATTGGTATATGTCTGACAATAAAGACAGCGTGTTTAAAGTTGGGAAATGAATTATGCTAAGGTGTCTTACCATTAGCATTTATCTAATCCAAAATGTACTTTAATTTTATCACTTAGTTTGAAGTGTGAAATTTTATCATCATAACATATGTTTATAGCATTGGTAAATCATTACCATTATCATGTGTTAAGGTGACAACCTTAAACGATTGTTTAATCACGTCATTATAATGAAAGTGTAGTATAGTGTTTCTAATGTGTAGTGGGCACTAGACTGCAATTTAGGTCGTATGACGCAACACTATTAAGACCTAGCTTGCCCCAAGGAAAATAGAATGTTTGCATAGTTTTAAACTCATTAGTTCCTCCTCATTGAAGGATATTAAGTAATGCGTATTTATTTCTTTTGTTGTGACATTCTAAAACTAGATTGAGTTTAACCATACGTTCATTAATAGAAAGAAATGTACACAATAGATATTGTGTCTCATCATGCAAGGTTCCTGACACTTGTGTCACTAATTTGTATTTAATTGAGTTCTAATAATGTAATTGTTAAATGAATCAAAGGATCGATAATAATCTCATTCATTTGATTGATAAAGAGTGTAATACTTGTACTCAAGTATGAAGTTATTTTATGACAATAGCGAGACACAAGGTAGCACATTAACCATTGACAATAACTTCATAATGAAAGAGATAGAATTTTACAATGAAATTTAATAGTATATAATTATACCATGTATTTGGGTTACATGATGGTGTGATGTAGCTCTCACGAATTTATGAAACAATTTATGTTTGCATTCGGTGCCTATTTAGTTTATGCTTTTAAAGAAGTCACAAATTTCTGTTTAGTGTCCTATTTGACAGGAATGTAGTATAAAGGATTGTTTGATAGGAGTGAGAGAGTTAACTAGAGTCTCCTGAAACTATCAGAATGCTTTGAAAATGAGTGAATTACTCTAAGGCATCATGCCATTAGGATTCATAATATTTTCATATGATTTAATTGAAATATAGTGCCCATTATCCAATATGATTTAAAATTATCAAGCATTAGTGGGTATGTCTAAGCTTTTAGGAATACTTACCGTAGCATTATTCTAACGTTATTAGTGTTGTCATATCCTTCTCGTGGAAGGCTATTGAACTTCATTGTTATAGCCTCATTGGAAATTTATTTTCCAACATTAGTTTTCTTCGATTAGCAGCCAACATGTATGGTTGTATTTGTTCAGCTTAAAGGAATCAACATTTGTACTTGTAAAATTAAGCTTATCATTAAGTTAAAACACTAACTATCATAATAGAATTTCCCAGAATTTACAATTAATATAATTCATAGTTATGTAGTACAAAGTGTACTATCAATTATCTTGCTTGATCACTCTAGTAATCTCCAGTCATGATTCATAATGCATTTTTTTGTGTTCTATCGTCTGTTTGTTGTTCACTCTATGTAATCACTTCTTAGCATATAGTGATTCCTTCAATTTTTCCAACTTGTAATCCAATGACTTCGCAAGTAGTTCCATTTGTCATGTAATTCCAATGAAATGACATGAACAGGTTAGCAACACTGTGTTTGTTCAATCTCGTTTTAATACAACTTTGAGATTTTAGAAACCAAAAACTTCTTTCTTGGTCTGACAACATTGTGGACTTTATCAAGTTTTACAGACCATGTTTAGTTGGGATGTTATGTTTCAACTTAGTTCATCAATATAGTATGTATGTGTTGGTGATGAAAATTTGATAATGTTACAACAACTCAACATTTTCTCAACTTAACTTGTAAGTTGCGTCAGAGTTGTTTTTAGAGTAGTAGTGCATCAAGTTTAGGATGCTAACTAAGGATATCATGGCATAACAATAGCAATGTGAGCAATCTTGCCAGTCCCTAAAATGGTGTCCCTTAGACATGTTGTGTAACATTAGTAATGATCTAGTTGCTATCATTTGTTATCTATGCACCAGAAAATGTCAGCTTCTGATTTGGTTACAGTTCCCACATTCAACATAATCATGGTGTTAATATATAAGGTATACCACAGCCAACCCACCACACAACCAATACCTTGAATGCGTAATTGTCACCAAACGAAATTCAACTTAGTAAAATTCTAATGTAGTGATGCCAACTTAAAGTTTTAATTGCTTAACACAACGACTAGAATCTTTTGAATTCTATTATTCTTTAAGGGAAAACAATTTCCCGAACAAAATATGTTTGCATACAGTTGGATCTTACTATAGTCTCTATAGTCCCAACAATTTAGAGCTTACAATTATAGTCTAGGTATTAGTAAAGGAAACCTAAATTTCTATAACCAATGGCTCTAATACAAATCTGTCACATCGCCCAGTTACACGGGAGATGCAACCAAACTGTATACCAAGAACTCATTGAGTATGAGGGAATTCTAATCCTTCTGCTTAAGTGTGAAGTCAATATCTAGCCTTAGGTTAGTACCTGAAATACATGCAAATAACAAATGTCAACTAAAAAGTTGGTGAGTTTGTAGGTTTTATGTTTTGATCAAACAGTTGAAATAATAGTGGTTGCCACTCAAAGCACAGTTAAAATGTTTCAGTCAAGATTCAGTAGGACCTTCGTCCCATAGTGCTATGCTATCATATAATATGTTAACCATAAGTGTTAATGGATACAATCTACATGAGTCCACAACCAAGCCTATGATTGACTACCCTTAGTTATCCATAAAATCAGTAACTCTTCCCGAGTTGATAAGGTAAATGTTTGAGATATTCATTTATCGTGATTAACCATGTCATTAGGTGACTGTAGCTAGCAAGACCACCCGATAGATGAATGTGATTTCAACCCAAATAGTACTATTCAATATATGTCCACTGGCTCAAACCCATGAGTTATTGGTTATCTCTATATAAGAAAAAGGGACTTCCAATAAAAGTACCAATGTCTCATGCAATCTACATCTGAATAAATTTTCCAACATTAACACATTTAGCATAGAAATGAGAACAATTTGAGTATCATAGTAGAAAAGCAAAGTATTGTAGCATGTATTTCCTTCAAAATATGTAAAAAAATGTAAAAGGGGCTATGAATACTCACAGTGTGTATAGCAATGGAATCTATGTCCATGATTTGTGATAACCAAGTCTAAGTGATCATATACAACACATTAGTGCTAGCCAACTCTAAATGTTTGATATAGTATAGCATTTCCAAATCAAGCGAAATATGAGATCATGTTTGTAGATCCATTGTATATCAATAACTAACATCAACAATCTTGTTTCTTGTGCCTATATGACGCAACAGTCATGCATGATCTAATGCGTCCACACATGTGATAAGTTTGATTTAGTTAGCTAATGTTTGACCAAGTCCATAGTGTGCATACAGTACTTGCATAATTACACGGTTATTAATTTGATCAAACGTGACTATAGTTGTTACGTTGAATATTAACAAATATAATTTGAATTATGATGACTTGATATTTGTTATTATTGTATATTAACCTTGTCAAAAGGTTGGTTTTTATATACATATATTGAAGATTTTAAATATACTTCAATGCATATTTGTGATATCTTATGCAAAGAAGTTCATTATAATGTGATAACATGTTAAATGTTAGTGTGCGGGAATACACGAACTCGTTTTAATAACCGGTAACGCAATTATTGATCCGAGAATAAAAACGGTCTCGGTTTCGCATCACGAAGTCATCCTAGCAGTTTAATTCTCTCATTGGCCAGATCTGCCTGGTTGACCATCTTTGACCATGGTTTGACTTTTGTTAGCTTAGGTTCAGAAGTGTCAAGAACGACCCGAACAACTCCCAGATTACAAGATCTGAACTGTTATCATCACCAGATCACCAATAAGCATCATCATCAACAGAAAGGAGCTCACATTTTTAGATCTGAGCCAAAACAAGCAAGATTCAAAGATACTATCGTAGATGAACTAGATTTGGATTCTCATAGTAGAAATTTACCCTAAACACCATGGTTTTTGAGTCTTGGGTGAGAGGCTACAGTGGTTGGAAAGGGTGAAGCTCGCCATATAAGAGGTTGTCGCCGAAGTTGGGGCTCACTTGAACCCTTCCCTTTGTTACTATTCCAATCAGACCAAAACACAAACTCATGTGTGTGCTTGAGTGGGTGGAGATAGCTACACATGGATGAAGAGAATAGGGATTGTTTTCCATTTTATAGTTAGGGTTTCCTAAGGGTTCAGTCACGTATAATAATGTATAAATCGCGAAATAAACCCGTTCGAGTAACATTTATCTTTACCAATTATTATTTCTAAACCGGATAACTTTAGAATATTTAGAAATTTTCACGCATATTAAATTTTGAAACGTAGGTTTATCCAATGTGTAAATGAGTTCACCGGGTTACATCGTGTTTTTAACGTATTAATTTAATTTATACCGTCTAACTTAACGACTATAACATGGATTTTGTAATCGTAATAAAAATATCAATAATGTGTCTGGTTACGGACTAAATTGTCATATTTTTGTTAACAACTAATCATTAAACGTCAATCCATTCATTGCCAGCTTTCTTCCAATGTATCTAGATAATTTTGCAATAACCCGTGAATGATCGTGGGTAGGTTTATTATGTTTACTTTTATAGATTGGGCGTGAATTCTTATTGGGCTTCATTAGGCTTAATTGGGCCTAGATTGATCTGAATTCTTATTGGGCCTTACTAGCCTTAATTGGGCCTAGTCATGTTGGTCAAATTAATAAAAATCTATAATCAAATTTTGGCGGTTGTTACATCCAACATCAGTTAATCATGAAATAAATGAAAACATAGGTTTCAAATCGAGTGAACACATCGAGCGCGTGCTTTGACGACATACGACCCATGACCATAAGTGACTTCATAGACCCCTTTTTCTTCAACTTTTTGCTTTCCAAATTATTTGGGCTGAGAACATGAAATCTCTTAATCGAATGTTATTCGAATAAGATTTATTTTTGAAACATTTCAATGATGAAAGTATTTTTAAAACATTCAATTCGAATGTTATTCGAATAAATAATTAACACATTTTTACTAAGCATTCATCGCATCGAGACAAAATTTTAAACTCAAATGACAACGGTTACTTTCAACGTCTCAAATACCATTCAACAAGGATTTTTCCGTCAACCATAAATTTTGAGGCTTTAAGCCCAACCAAGAGGTGAACAGACAAAATCTGAGAAATTGTGTTAAACTACAAATCTAAAACATGCATTTTCATGTGAATAATCATCAAACAAACAACTTTAGTAGGACGTCTGTCTAGAGGAATTCACAAGAACATGTACCTAATAACATACACATCAAGAATTCGTGTAGGAATCTCACATTAGTCCCTTTTCCAAAATTCATTTACCATTAGTTGATAGGGGTCAACCGACGGTAACGTAGATAGTATCATAATTCTAACAAACTTCTAGCTTTGAGGCTAGTACATTACATGAAAATGTCAAAACAAATCATGTAATTGGTGTTGGACAAGGGCAACTCAAGTTAGGTTTGGTAAATGATAACATGTGTGACATTATGGACAAATTTCACTAATAAACCGAATTCAATATTTTCATCTGAGATAAGACATAAAGGATTTTCAAAATAGTGTCTGAACGATTTTAAGCTTGATTCAAGACAAACTATGTATGGCACAAGAAGGAGAGAGATGAGAGAAATCTCCTTTTTCCTGTCAAAGGCAATGTCAGGCCCTATCAAGTGTACGATGAGCTGGAGGCTCCACTCTTTGGTACGTATTCCCTATGCATAAGCATTACTTGACTTGGCAAGATGATTCCAGTGAAGAGGAAAAAAGAGGGAACTTGTGAGATTTTACCATAAACAAGAAAAATAAATTTCAAATTCCAGAAGTAAACATGAAAAACACACTTTTTGTTCAAGAGTAAATTACAAAACATTTATGAAAATCCATTTTCAACATGGGTGAAGCTTTCTAATTTCCACTAAGAACACGATCATGGAATATCGAAGGAATGGTGGGCTGGCCGCTGATTTTCGGCTCAAAGTATGCCCTATATATAAACTTACTTTGATATTTTGGGAAGGTGTTAGTATTGAGGTTTATGGAGAGTGAGCTTGTTCAAATGTGTCAAGTCTTTTGAAAAACTTATTTATTTAACAAACTCTCATGAACTCCCCAACCTAGTGTTGACCACTTTTCTAACATGTCTCTCAGGTGACGATCATGTGTAAGTGTTATGACTGTTAGGAAGAGAGGTAGGATCCATATTAGAGGAACCTACTGTAACATTTAGGGTTTTCAAGATTGTATTGTGTCGAAATTCTAATAAAATAAAGTCCATTGTGTGCTATTTATTTAATTAACTTTACTTATACATTATAATTTGTAACATCACTACATTTCAGGTAAATGTTATTGCATGGAATTTATTATTGATAGAACACTTTATGAATATTGAGTTATTTGATTATGCGTTATTGATTTAGACTCTGATTTGCATTATTAAGAACATATAATAGAGAGGCATGAACTTCTAGGAAGTTGTAGTTATGATATAACTAGAGCATACCCGGAGCGGTTAATGCAGTTTCCATATGTACTACATATTTTGGTTAATTGATTTTGGGTAAAGGTGTAAAACTCTATCACTTAATATAGGAGAGGACACAAGTCATGGTTTATCGAAGTGGTGGTGGGCTGGCGGCTGAATAGGTTGCAACCGACTTCTACGTATGCCCTGTACATAAACTTACTGCGGTCTTTCATGGATGTGTCAGTGATATGATTTAGTGATGACAATTCTTGGATTTGGATTGGAATAAGTGAATTAAAGTAATAAAGAAATTGAGACATTCAAGCGTTAGTGAGGACACAAACACGTTGAAAAGCGAATGTTATTTCAGAAAGGTTAAACTAATAGTGTGTTCATGTGAGTGATGATTCACACGAACACATCTGTTTGGATTAATAATTCTCAAACGATATTCCATGATTTTATAAATCGAATTGGAATACAATACGAGTGGTATATTTGTAAAGGTGACGATCTTTACAAATATTAACTTAAGTTACACGTTCCAACGAGATAAATCAAAATAAATATTTTTACGATACTTAATGTAATAAAAAGAATTAAAAACATTTATTCGAAATTACCACCTTAAAATATTTAAAATAAAACCATTTTTATAAAATATATCATGATTTAAAATTATTTAATACAATACCGAGAAAAACGTTAAGATAATGCGTAAAGAAATGAAACCGAGCAACCGAATCAAAACCAAGCTATAAAAAGCTTGTTCCCTTCATTTTTCTCACATTTTTGCAGCCATTTCTCTCTCAAGAAACCCTAATCTGTCACTCTCTCTCTCTCTATCTCTAGAGAACTTCCTCATTTCTCAACCATTTTGCTTGATTTTGGTGTCAAAACGCTTCTTCACACAAGTGGAACACGAAAGTACAGGTTACTCGAGCTTTGAACTATGCATTGAAGGTAGATCTACATGTTCTTACTCGGTTTTAAGCTCCAACGAGAACCATCTCTCCTCAATACTTTTTAAAACCGGTTCTGAACATCTAAATAGCCTAAACGAGTGTAATGCATGCGATTTGGGCCATGGAATAAACCTGCAATGTGGGGTGAGCTGGATGTTGAATATGATGAAAAGTACGTCGATACTAATAGTATCGACCATGTTCCATCGAATATGGCCAAGGCAACATCCACATTGATAGTTTTGACACCACCTTGTCAATATTAATAGTCTCAATGCCACCCCTGTCTAACTTAACATCCTCGGCCCAAGGCATCTTCGAACTTAGCCATCGATACTACTTGTTTTCATTGAACTTGTCTCAATCGATATTAACAAACAATAGTAAACCCCATCGACACTATGGCTACCATATTTTGAAAGATTAATTATTAAACAAAAGTGAATAGTATTGATGACCACTTAAACGGTTATACTATACATACGTATATACACATGCGTATGTGCATGCAAGCATGCATAGAGTGTCACCTTGATATAAAGCAATGTTAGACAATGGTTTAATCACTTCAAATTATTTTTTACAAAGTTATTTTAAATTAGACTATAGTCATAATATTGATAAAGTACCAAGGTGTGGCTATGTATATTTAACCTAAGCTAGACCATATGAATAATGATGAAATTCTTCAAATACGATTTATACTCAATAAACACAACTTGTTGATAATACACGGACATTGATAAATACAAACAAATGGAATGCGGGTTGTTGACTTTACCTCAGTGAGCGCGCATTCTACACGCACAAACGATAAAGTTCGACTGTGAGTTATCATAACCCCCTTTTACTATTTCAGTTTTTAAACTCGGGGGTGGAACATGTTAACTTAAACTCATATATTTTTGCATAACACTTGTAAAACTTGGATGTCATTGTTAGTATTTAATATAATTATAATGATGGTTATATAACTAATATATATATATATATTATAAACAAACAAAAAGTTGAATAATTATTAATTGTAGACTTAAGTATATAACTATTTTAAATAATTAATGAAACTTTGTTAAGATTTAAAATTTATAAAACTTTTATAATAATTAACTTTATAAAGTTTTGGGTAAAGTATTTAAATTTATGTTACAAATAAAAACTCTTTTATAAATGTTTATGGCATAAGATGAGAAAACTATGTTAAGAAGGGTTAAAATGGTAAATTTGGAGAATTGATTTCTCTTCCCAGCCCCACCCCCTGATTTCTCGGCCACCCACACACCGGAATCCGGCCACTCTCCGGCCAAGCGCCGGTAACCACTAAATCCGACCCATTTGACCACCATTTGAAAGGTTTTCGATGCCGCATGACCCAAATGTGACTCAAAACGTCTCCGGACCATTAAACCTTTATAATAACAAGTTTTAATGCATCGTTTGATTCTTTCAAACGTATTCTTTAACTCAACAATTGAAATCAATTAATTCAGATGTAATAACTATCAAAATTATACGATTTCTGCTCATTTCAAAATTACGAACGTAACCCCACTCCAAATTCGCTTTCTAATAGACTTCAGCCCTCGAACACATCTCAAAATCGATCACACCGAAGAGAGCTCAAAATTGACTTATACTTCAGAAAATCAGGTAAATCCAGGTCCCATACATTCGGTTCTAGTTGTTGATCAAAAGCCCTAAAGAATCGAGCCCTCACAATCCCTCTACCGATCGAATTTGGATAGGATTCTATTAGGGTTCAAGTGGTTAATCAGGCATGATTTGGAGATGTATTTAAGTTTAATTAAAAGGCAAGTTCTTATGAGAACCACACCCTCAGCCTAGCGGTATGGCACGCTGGCTAAGGGATGAGGTAACAGTTTCGAATCTGGGCACTTGCTGGTTTTTGAAGAAACCTCCTTTTCTCCTATTTTTCTTATTTCACTATCTAAACGAACTCTGAAAAATCTAAAAAAATTATCTAAATTCAAAAATATTATTTTTAACATTCTCGTAAAAAATTGTGAATTTTTCAAATTAAATATATATTATTTTGCTATTTAAATATTTTTTATTATACAAAAAATAATAAAACATTTCTAAATATTCTAAAAAAATTCTAAAAATTATAAATCATAGATAAACATTCAGGAAGTTTTTAAATAATTTTTGGATTATTATTTAACAAAGTTCTTATCAATGCTTTTAAAGATATCATTCTTTAATTCATTTTGAATTTATAAATATTTATAAGTCATTTTCTAATTATTCTAAATTTATAAATTATAGATATTAACAATTGTAGATTATTATTTTATGTTTTAAAAATAATTATAAAAATATTTATCTATTTATTATTTTATTTAAACACTTTTAAAACATTTTCAAATTATAATCTCCAAAACACAAAATCAAAAGGGGATCATATGGATGAGCATAAATAGATACTTAGGAAGATCTAAGTTATATTCTTTGACATAAACCTAGGTTGATTTGGCGATTCGGTCCTTTCTAAAGCATAAGCAAACACTATTTGGAATACTTTTAAGGCAAAAGCATGTGAGTTTTCTTATACTCCCTTTTTACATTTTTGTAATTTTTGGGATGTTACACATGTCTTATCAAACATGTTATTCTTGAGTCATAAACAAAATCAATGATGCAATACTTTAGTTTAAGATAGAATTAGATTTGAATGTTATGCGTTGCCTACTTGTTTGTATATCCCATGTGTTATTAATATGGGGTTTATCATATACAATACATATTACTAGTAGCCTTTAAATAACATGACTTACGTCATGGTCTATATTGAAGGTGAAATTTCCAAAAACATTTAGTATTACTAGTAGCCTTTTCTTTAGTGACTTTATGTCATTATGTTAGAAAAGGTGAAATTGCCAAAATCATAATCCTCAAACATTATGGAATACATATGTATTTAAATCAATTCTTATTAGACTGTTGTTGCTTCTTATTTATTATATACATATATCAAATTGTATGAGAATCTCAGCAACTATGCAAATAGTTAAGCAAAACATTATTTTACATGTGTAACGTCTTAGTTGCTTGGATGAAGACAAATTTAGGCTTCTTGGACCTAGTTTAATAAAAAGACAATGTTATTTATTTTGGTTTTTGGAATTATAATGTTGGATTGATGTTTATTTGTTTTTGAAATGTTTTGAATGTTTGAATGGATGTTATGTTGGATTTAAATTAGATTATAAACCATTGAAACTTACAAAGTAGCACCATGAGTTATGAACAATCACAATCATCCCCCAATTTTTTCCGCCATAGGTTGGGGTGTGACAGATTGGTATCATAGCCATGGTTATAGGGATTTCGGTTATTAGAAATGGTGACCTAAACTATGGCTAAGCTACCCAAATATGAGTTTTCTCATATTACGTTTGATGTGTTCATTTAATTCTTATGTGCTACATGTTACATATTTTTTTATGTGTTAATTTCATGATTATATAACTTGTTACCGTAGAGGAATGCCACAGTTTATAAACATATTATGCCTAAACTATTTTAAGATTTCCATAGAGGAATGCCATAGCTTATAAGTAATATATGTTTACTTAGTTTAAGTATACCTTTATTGGATGCTTTAGAGTATTATAAGGAATAATACTATATTTTATTTTTACTTTAAGGATATCTTAGAAACTTTCTAAGTCAATTCCCATCCTATCTTCACAAGCACACGACTACTTCATTGACATTAAGGATTCAAAAATCATTAGGCTAGCATGCCTAATCACATTCTTAAACAATTCATAGTTTTACTATAAGTTTGATGTCATGATCCCGTGAGTGGAAGGGTGTAATACCGTTAGTGGGAATTCCTGTCTATGAAAGCTATTCGCACCAATCCCCGATGTATTGTGGGACCTATATAGCTTTCCTAGGGACTTCTAATTAGAATATTATCACTTATACGCCAAAGCATGTCATACCAATTACTTTACAAAATATATATTTTAGTATTTCAAAGGTGTTCAAAATTTGAATACCATTTCTTATATTCATGCGAGTCCATATGATTTGTAATGTGTGTTATCATATTTCAACGAGTTCATGACATACTACCTATGGTTAGTAATAATAGTTTATTACTATATATAAGGTACTAAAATGTCACATATTCAAATGCATTCTATGATTTCAAATTCCATTATTATTCAAATTCTCATTCAAATTTTTATTTCATTCAGAATGGCCAATAGACATCGTGCAACTGAACGAAGAATGGCTAACGAAATCGCTCGACAAATGGATACTGTAATACCCAATATGTAGTCCAATTGCATCAACAACTCAATGCTAATCCCAACAATGCTAACAATGGTAATAATGAAGGAGCTAACCAACCTAGTTTCTCCTTCAAACATTTCAACTCATGCGATCCACCCAAGTATAATGGGTCTGGTGGGGCGACTAGGTTGCTCCAATGGTATGAAGGAATGGAAAGTACCTTTTTTAACAGCGAGTACCCGGGAAATCTGAAAGTCCGTTATCATGCGGTAACTCTCCAAAAGAAAGCTCTCACATGGTGGAACAATGAGAAAAGGTCATTCGGGGAAGAACATGTTACTACTATTACTTAGGATCAACTAAAAGAAAGAATGACACATGAGTTTTGCCCACAAAATGAAGTCAAAAAGCTTGAGTATGTGTTTTGGGAACTCAAGCAAGACAGTGGTGAAAACATAGCTTATAACAACCGCTTCCATGAACTGAGTTTGCCATGCCCCAACATGTGACTCCTTTGGAAATGGGTATTGAAAAATACATTTTTCGACCTCCTTTGCAAATTCAAGACTCAGTTTTGGGAAGTTACCTACCACTTTGGTTGATGTAATCCACATGGCTGCAACTCTTACTGATAACCATGTAAGAGCTGGAACCCTCACTATAAAAGGTTTAAAGAAAGAAAAGGATCAACCTAGTGGCGCAACTGAACCACCAAAAGAGGAATCCGAAGCCACATAATCCTCTACTTTCAATAAGAATAACAAACGAAAGGCAGGTCATATGAAATTTGTTGTGACCCATGCCGTTCCACTTCAACAAGTTGCCCCTGCCATGATCACTCAACCTATCAAAAAGACTTACACTTAATATTTGAAATTTTCTTCATTCTGCTGCGAGCCCTTGTAGATAGTGAAGCAAATGCCATCGTGTGGATCATTTTTCAATAAACTGTTGTGTGCCAAAGGATCAAACTCCAATAGCAAAGGTACCTTTCATTACCACACCAAAGCAACGAGTGGTCAAAGCTTGCTTTAGTTGTTGGAACCCAAATCACATTATCAACACTTGTCCTCTACGTGACAACAACAATGCATTGGTTACAACTGTAACATCTGTGCATTTAGTCATGGTAGTCATAAACAGTGATAGAACAATGTGTATTCATATTCAATCTGTCAATGTGATTCATGTTTGTGTTTGTGTGTTATAGGATCTTATTTAATTAGGAACAAGTATGTACTATTTATTTACAGTCGGTTACGCTAGGCAAGAACAATATTGTATTATATCGAAACAGTGGTGGGCTGGCTGCAGATAAGGCAGGTAGCTGGACTCTGAGTATGCCCTATACATATACTTCGTTCGGTGTAATGGGATAGTGTTAGTGCGTAGTGTTCAGACGGATATTATGACAAACAAATTAATTAAACAAATCGTAATGCGTAAGCGAGACTGAGTATCATTATGGGTGACGATTAATGATGATATTAATGTCAAACTTATAATTACGAATAAACGACAATAAATAATTAATACCACCTAAAACGTACGTAATTGCGGGTATACACGTAATTATATTCGTTTAACGGTCTGACTACGAACGAAAAGTAAAAATAAGTAAAATATTTTATTTATATTTTACAATTTTGAAACTTATCACAAATAATCAAAGAAGTTTAAGTTACAACTCAAAATATTTAATTTCGTAAACGTAACGATACACGCGTGAAAATACACGAAACCGAACCTGACGGAGCCCTAACACGTGGAGAACCACTCGGGGTATAAAAAAAAACCTTATTTTTGGTTCATTTTCTTCATTTCATAGCAGCTCAAACCCTTCTCTCTCTAGAAATTTCGTAACCCACATTTCACACTAGAAATACTTCACTAAATCGACCATAACTTCTTCGTTTCTTATCCAAATCGCGCATATAATATATCAAAACAACCATCTCGACGAGAGGAATCTGGAAGTACAATGGATCGGAGCTGATTCGAAGTATTCTGGCCGGAATCCTAGAGAGAAGTTGCTGCACTGAAGGTTTGTATACTATTCATCATCTTCTCTAGAACAAACTGGTTTTTCCTGCTCTCTAAACCCGAGATAATGCCTTGAAATGGTTCAGCCGTTCAGGGAGCCTGGAAAAAACTGAGATTTAACATTTGAGGGTCAAAGCATGGCTGAGGAACCCAATCTAAGTAGTAACGATGAAGCTTAAATGGACTAATAATAAGCTCTCTTTGATTCTGATACAATCGATGGACCTGTTCCAAGGATTGACCTCACATGGACGTTTAGTTATACTTATTTCAAGTTTATTGATTAATAAAGCTGGCTGAAGATATTAATTTTGAAGGATAATGGGCTGCTCAAAATCTCAACGTGATTATCAATACTGATGGGTACTTTTCCAGCTCAAAAATTAGTGTTTATTCGACCTTAACAGCCATGCAACCCGACTTTAAGCACTCAAAGAGCTGGATAACCATGGAATTATCGTTAACCTAGTCCATGTAAACTCAATCCAGGTGGATTGCAGTCGAGTCTGGTCGATAATGAGCAAAAAGGGCTGCATAGTGTCGATAGTTACTGCCCCTCGATAGCATTATTATCGATTGTGTGTTAGTCACTATCGGTTAAGGGGTTGAATCAGGTATAACTGGCTCAAACAATTGATTTATCACTTAAAATATTCACTCTTTGTACTAGCATGTAGTCCTAGGAGTTGTGATCAAGTAGTCTCGATGTAGGATTGTACAAGAGCATAATATCAAAAGGGTGAAGGGCACATCGATTTAGACAATATTGGTGGAACTCTTTAAGCTTTGAATGTTGATATTGCAATTCTCAAAGTCCAATGCTTGAGTAAATCCTGTCGATACTAATTTCTAATTCTCCTTAAAGTCTTCTAAAATTGAAATAAAGCAAGGCGAATCATAAACAAGTGACCAATAGATTTAAGTAAGCTTAAAGGGATCAATAAGGGTATTATAACCCTTAGTGGATTCTAGTGATTGTGGATTGGTTTTATTCTAATTAAGTCCAACTTAATTTAGGAATAAGACTATATCAAGATAAAAAAAAACTTAAAACACATAGATATTTTAAAGAATACCTGGAAGCAAATAGTTGTCAAATGCATAAAAACTTGTTTTTTTTTTTTGGCACAACAAGTTTGTGCATAGAAAAACATGAAACATTTCTTTCATAAATCAAATGTTATTCTAGTGATTCAATCATGACATCTAAATTCATATAACACTTTTAAACATGAGATCAAGTTACCCGAAAAGTAATCATTAACAAGAAACATAAGTCAATCAATTAAAACAAGTTGGTCAAGCAATCAAAGTCTTAAATATCATAAATGAAAGCTTACATTATATGTATGATTACAGTAATATAGGAATCAGTTAGAAGTATTGTTGCTTGCTACTTGCCACTTGTTCAGGTTCAGAGTCTACTGCTGTCAGGTGAGAGCATTAGCCCTCTTTTACTGTTTTTCAACTGTTTTGGGGTGGAACATTTGACCAAACACTCATTATACAATCATATCTCATATACAGGATTCATAGTACCTTTAAACAATTACAGGTTCACTTTACAAATTTAAGGGATTTCTCAACTATTTTTTAAATGAGATATCAATTGTTAAACATTTTATACTAAAAAGTTTTGTAAAAGAGTTTTATAAATTATTTTACAACCGGTTTTATATAAGATGTTTTATAAATGTTAAACACTTTGAAAGATTAAGTTTTACAAACTTTTACAAGCTTTTAAACTATAACCCGTATCTTTAAATAAATGTTTTATTAAATGTTTCTGTTCAAACCTTGTATTTATACAAGGATCTTCTATCACCGGATTAAATCAAGGTTTTCAAACAAAGTATTAATTCAAGGCTTTTTTTTATAGTGATATTCAACCAAAGGATTTCAAAGTCATGATAACCAATCATGGGTATTCAACCAAAGGTTTTCAATCACAAGATTCAATCTTAAAAACTTAAAAGCGTGGTGTTCATCGTTGTGAACAAACTTATACATACATCAAGATACTTGTTCAATCTTATTCATACTCTTATAACGTTAGTACTGGGTGATCATAACAAGGGAAAGCGAGACACGTTACGGTTACGCCAAGGCTGTGGTTAGCGTTTTAAATTTGTTTTAAAAACTAACTACAGATTGGATGTTTTACGGTAATATGGATTTGCTGCTAATTAACTTTACCAGCATAGGACATATTGACCGGGTACGTCAACACGGAGTTTGTCTTCTACCTATGTAGTTGACTGTTATTTTTCACGTGTTTCAGGTAATCAGGTTTAGAGCTTCACAAGGACAACTAAGGAGACCGTAGTTAAGATAGAACAAGATGAAGAAACAAGCTAGGATGGATTAGAAACTCACATAATCCTGATTGTTTAGTTGTCTTGTCTGAGTCTTATTTTGTAAACTATATTTTTGGGTCTGTACTTGTCATTCTTTTGTTAGATAGATAGAATATCTATAACTAAACAATTGTCTAAACATTATGAAACTTAGTAATCCATTGTGGTTGTTCTTATTCATCATCATTAGGACTTCATAACTTAGAATCTGTGTAACAGTATTCTTTAGTTAAAGTTCACACCAGGAGATCATTATGCTCAATACTGTAAGTATTTGGAACCTAGGATAATTAACCTGGGACACATATACTAAAACCTATTTCAAGTAAATTAAGAACCACGGTTTACACAATCATAACCATATGGGATACAATCATTCGAGATACGATCATTTTGTGAATCAATCATGTGTGAATCAATCAAGTGTGTGAATCAATACAATTGTGTTGCCAAATGCTAGCAAGGGCACGATCGTGGTATATCAAAGCGGTGGTGGGATGTCGGCTGGGCTGGCAGTTTGCTTGACCCTACGTATGCCCTATATATAAGCTATCTTCATTATACCGGGAAAGTGTCAGTGTGTAGGTTTGGTGGGGTAATCTTACGAAACATTGTACATTATCATCTAAAAAGTATACTAACCGGTTAACTGTTATATGTTAACTACTTCTATGTGTACTTGCTCAAATTACAATTGAATGATAATATTGGTAGCATGGATATATTGCTGATTTTATTTTATGAATTCAATTGTAAAATTTATCATTTCTGACCCGCTTTTGATTTTCTCTTCATAGAATGCCTCCTCGACATTAACCCAATGGCGAGGGTTCAACAAGTGGCAACGATGATGAGATCAACAAAATTGCCCGGGCCATCTCCATACACATGAGAGATGTCATTTCGGGTATGGTCACTGATATCACCCAGAACCTTCGGGGGAGTACCAGTGATTCAGCAAACAACTCAAACACCAACAACACCGAAACTGCTACCTTCACTTTCAAGTAGTTCAATGACGCTAAGCCTCCTAAGTACGCTGGTACTGAGGGAGCTACTGGCCTACTGCAATGGCTGGAAAGCATTGAGGATATCCTAGACTTCACTGGATGTCCAGAAAACCTAAAGGTCAAGATGGCTTCAAGCGCTTTTCACAAGGGCGCTCTCACTTGGTTGACTTCTGAGAAGAACACCAAAGGACGGTAGGTGAAAATACACGAAACCGAACCCGACCGAGCCCGAACACGTGGAGAACCACTCAGGGTATAAAAAAAACCCTTATTTTTGGTTCATTTTCTTCATTTCATAGCAGCTCAAACGCCTCTCTCTCTAGAAATTTCGTAACCCACATTTCACACTATAAATACTTCACTAAATCGACCATAACTTATTCGTTTCTTATCCAAATTGCACATATAATATATCAAACGACCGTCTCTAGGAGAGGAATCTGGAAGTACAATGAATCGGAGCTGATTCAAAGTATTCTGGCCGGAATCCTAGAGAGAAGTTGCTGCGCTGAAGGTTTGTATACTATTCATCATCTTCTCTAGAACAAACTGGTTTTTCCAGCTCTCTAAACCCAAGAAGATAGAAGATATACATGTTGTGCGTGAATTTCCTGAAGACATTACTGAATTACCTCCAATTTGACATGTCGAGTTTCGAATCGATATTGTTCTTGATGCAATTCCTCTTGCCAAATCTCCTTATCTTCTTGCACCGTCTGAGTTACAAGAACTTACAAGCCAATTACAAGAATTGTCTGATAAGGGATTTATTTTCCCTAGTTCATCTCCATGGGGGTGTTGTTTCTGAAATAGAAGGATGGTTCATTGAGAATGTGTATCGATTATCGTGAACTCAATAAACTCACGATTAAAAATCAATATCGTCTTCCTATAATTGATGATCTCTTTAGTCAATTGCAAGGAGCCAAGTGTTTCTCTAATATTGACATGTTCTGGTTATCATTAGTTACGAGTGTCTGAAGATGATGTACCAAAGACTTCTTTGTGTACTAGATACGGACATTACGAGTTCATGGTCATGCCTTTTGATATGACTAACGCACCTGTTGATTTCATGGACTTGATGAATGGTGTTTGTAAACCCTATGTCGACAAGTTCGTGATTGGGAACCTTGATAACATTCGGATTTATTCCAAATCAAAAGCTGAGCACGAGAACCATATTCGTTTAGTCCTAGAACTCCTAAAGAAAGAGCAACTTTTTGCTAAATTCTCTAAATGTGAATTCTGGCTTATAATGGTTTAGTTTTGGGGACATATTGTAACGAACAAGGAATTCATGTGGATCCTCCAAATATTGAGATGGTAAAGAAATGGAAAACTCCAACTACACCAACTAAAATACGATATTTTCTTGGTCTAGCATGTCAAAATCCTATACTCTTATCTTTAAAGTCCATTATGCATCACATCTTTCCAAACATCTTAAACTGACATGTTATTATCGTCGGTTTATCACAAACTTCTCCAAAATTGCAATACCACTGCCTTGCCTAACAAAGGAAAACCTTATAAATGGGACTTAGGATAATGCCTTTCAAACATTGAAGAAAACATCATGTGATGCTCCTATTCTTACTCTACCCGATGGAAACGAGGATTTCGTGGTTTATTGCGATGCATCAAACCAAGGTCTTGGATACATTCTTATGTAACATGGAAAGGTTATTGCATATGCCTCAAGACAACTAAAGATTCATGAGAAGAACTATACCACTCATGATCTTGAGCTTGGTGCTATTGTATTTGCTCTAAAGTTCGGAAGCATTATTCATATGGTACAAAATGTGTGATGTTAACCGACCATAAAAGCCTTCAACGTACCCTCAACCAAAAAGAACTTAAAATGAGGCAACGGCATCGGGTTGAATTACCCAATGGCTATGATTGTAAAATACGTTATCCTCCTGGTAAAGCAAATGTGGTAGTTGATGCATTGAGTCGAAAGAATCATGGCAAGTCAATCAATCTACAAAGTATACGAATTTGATCGAACATTCAGAATCGTATTCTTGAAGCACAACAATTTATTGTGTCTGAAGGCAACTTGCTTGAAGAAGTGCCGAGTAACGTTCAACTTGAGTCCAAGACAGATGGTTTGTTACCTTTTCAAAACTATTTGTGGATTTAGAAATCAAAACAATCTGCGAGATCATATTCTTAACGAAGCTCATAAGTTGTGATAGTTTATTCATCCTGGTGCCGATAAAATGCACCCGTTTTGAAGCGGGAAGGAATTGCAATGGATTTCATAACTAAACTCCCACAAACTTCCAAGGGTTTTGAAAGCATTTGGGTTATTGATGAATGTCTTACAAAGGCTGCTCATTTCTTACCAATTCATGAGAAATATCGTGTGGAAGATTTGACTCGAATCTACATGAATGAAATTATGTGTGGACATGGAGTTCCATTCAACATTATCTCGGACTGTGATGGTTGTTTCATATCACATTTTAGGAAGTTCTTACAAACATCATTGGGAACTCAATTGAATCTTAGCACCGCCTACTATCCACAAACTGAAGGACAATCTGAAGACCATACAAACATCATAAGACATGCTTAGATGTTGTGTGATTGATTTTCGTGGTAATTGGGATAACCATCTACCTTTAATCGAATTCACATACAACAACAATTATCATACTAGTATCAAAATGGATCCTTTCGAAGCTCTTTACGGGCGTAAATGTTGATCACCAGTCTGTTGGAATGAGTTGGGTGAAACTCAAATCACTAGACTAGAACTGGTTCAAGAAACAACAAACAAGATTCTTCGTATTCGTGAGAATCTGACAACTGCAAGAAGTAGGAAGAAGATCTAGGTGACAAAGAGAGAAAGCCGTTGGAATTTCAAGCCAATCACATGGTTCTTTTAAACGTATTACCTTGTAAAGGATTATTCGTTTTGGCAAGAAAGGAAAGCTAGCTTCTGGATACGAAGGTCCTTTTGAGATATTGGAAAGGATTGGTAAAGTGGCTTATCGTCTTAAAATGCCTCAAGAACTCTTAAATGTGTATTCTACATTTCATGTTTTCAATTGGAAGAAGTGTCTAGCTGATAAAAATCTTCATATGCTGCTAGATGAAGTGAGTGTTGACGAGACGATGAACTTTATTGTGAAACCAGTGAAGATCGTAGATCAGGAAATCAAGAACCTAAAGAACAAGGGCATTCCAGTTGTCTTTTTCAAAGATCAAGTACCCTTATTTGTTTAATCAAGAGTCTTCTTAGTCATTTCGGGATGAAATTCCCTAAAGTAGGGGAGACTGTCACATTTAGGGTTATCAAGAATGTATTGTGTCGAAATTCAGATAAAATAAAGTTCGTTGTGTGCTTATTAATTAACTTTACTTATACTTAAAGAGTTAATAAAACAAAACAAAGTGGTATATTTATAAATATAAAGGTATCTATGTATAGCAATTAATAAAATAAAATGGTGATTTCATATTACGTACATATAAAATTTTGTTAGTATTTAGTACAATTATAATCATGGTTATATAACAAATATATATATATATATATATATATATATATAAATAGTATATGGTTAGGCTAAAAGGGGTAAAATCGTAAAAAGTGTAGGAAGAAATCTTAGCCATTGAATTTTAAGATAAATGGTTGTAAGGGCGCCACCTCATTTGAGAGAATTAAGGGGGAATTTATGTGGTTGGAGGGGTATAATGGGTATTGTAGCCATTGTTGACTTTTTAACAACTTCCCCCTATTTTTTAAACATTTATAACTTTTTTGTACGTTATTATTTTTTTTAAAAAAATTACACCATAAAATCCAGCATTTTTTATCTTTTTAACGAGTATAATATTGTGATATAAAAAAATGACCTAAATTGGTGTATATGAATGTTGCGTTTTATGGTGTTTATGGTGTTTTTTTCATAAATACATGAAACTGAACATTTTTATGGTGTTTTTCACTGAATAAACAAAAAGGATAACAATCGTTTATGGTGACATTTTATGTTTTTTCCGGATGTTCATGAAACTAAGCATATTCCGAAAGTTCATAAAGCTGAACATTTTATGGTTTTTTTTTCTAAATAAACAAAAAGGGTAAAATATTATGGTGTTTTTAGTGTTCATATATAAAGTTGCTTAGTTTGGAAACACCATTTACAAACTTAAGTGTTTATGGTGTTTTTAGTTTTCACAAACTCCATAAATTGCCCAACTAGGTTTCAAAAATATTCGAACACCATAAACACCATAAAATGTTAACACCATAAACACAATAAAATAACTTGAAAAAATACCATAAAACGTGAACACTATAGACACAATAAAATATCTCGAAAAAACACCATAAAACCAAGTTAAAAAACACAATATACACACTTTAAGTGTTTATGATGTTTTTAGTTTTTTTAAATTACCATAAAATGCCCTGTTTTAGTTTCATTAGTACCCGAACACCGTAAAATATTAACACCATAATATATTTAGAAAACACCATAAAACGTTAACACTATAAAACGTACATATGCGTCTTAAAAAACACCATAAAAGTCTAGTTTGAATAATATTCGAAAAAAACGCCATAAAACTTAAGACGCTATTTTAATTTTTTTTTAAAAAAATATATTAATATTATACTCATTAGAAGGATAAAAATACGCTTGATTTTATGGCATAATTTTTTTTTAAAAAATATTAACGTATACAATATTTATGAACGTTTAAAAAAATGAGAGAAACTTACATGTGACTTGCATGTGCAACCTCCTTTTTTATTTTGATATATACACCTGATCGGTGTCGAAGTACCAACCAAAAATAAGAGTTTTCACTCAAGTCCTACTACCCAAATTAGTTAGGGAAGTCGGGTATCGATCCACGAAGAGTCAAGTGGAAATCACTTTCAACACAAACTAACTACCTATTTGCAATGAAAAAGTGAACTTGAAAATGTTGATTTTAGGTTTAAATTAAAAACAATTAACTTGAAATGAAAACAAACGAATTAAAAGAAAGATCTGTAAACAATTAACGGAAAATGTGATCACTCCGGGTTTCGAATTAGGAAAACAATTAGGTTTTCATTAATTTTTTAATTGGGAATCACATAGACATGATTCATGCTTTAATTAATAAGCATGTATGGTTTTGAGAACAAAGCAATGATCTTGTTGACAAGATTGATTACGTGTTCTACAAAAGCCAATGATTTCTAAAAACCTTAAAACCCAATTCCGTTAGTTACCCATTCAATCATACCATGAATGAAAAGAAAGCAACAAACTTGAATTTAGAATTGCAAAGTAAACCTAGAAATCGTAACCGTTTACAATCAAGCAATATTGAATCCACGAATCTAAGAGAAACGAATTCAATACCAATGTCTAACAAATCAAATAACAAAACTAATCATCAAACCTAATTCTCTACCCGGAGACGACCACGAGAAACTTAGCCAGACATCTCGACGTTTGAATCTTCATGTAGAATTGCATGTTGTAATCTCGATCTTGATGGTTGAATTGATGTTTCGTGGCTTTAGAACGCTCCAAAACTGCCCAAAAGTCGCCCAAGAAGTGCCCCAAAAAGTCTCCAATTCGTCCTAGGAAGATCCCCCCATGAAAATAGGCAAATTAGGGTTAAAAAGGTGTTTTCCGCGTTTTGGACGTAGCCTACGCCCACCCCGGGCGTAGCCTACGCTAGGCACATCTGAACGGTGACAAAATTCTGTCAACGCCGCATTTTTGGGCGTAGCCTACGCCCAGTCTGATCTCACCAACCTCTTCGTCTCGTCGAGAAACTCAGTTTTCATATATTATGGATTCCGTAACTCTTCTTCTAGCTCAAGATATGCGCTTCCGAAGTTCTGAGCTTTCCGCGACTGTTTCTGATCTGTCTGTGCCTCGTTTTACGTCATTAACACCCCCGGGCATCCATCTAACGTATCTTTACCTGCAAATCAACATTGTATCTCAAAGTATCATTGTTCCTTGTGAAATGCACATAAAAACGCAACTTTAAACGATAAAAACACATGAAAAGCAAACACGCATCACATCCCCACACTTATGTTTTGCTTGTCCCAAGCAAAGTCCTTTACACACGATAACAAATAATTCAACAAAACCATCGCTAAAACATCTTGTTACCAGATAATAACAAAAATCCAAAATCACACCTAATTCCCAAGACTTACAACGTTCAATAGATTTACATCCTAGTAAGCAATATGACACATTCGACAAGAAATCCCTAACCAAGGACACTTAGCTTTAAATAGTTCACATGCATGCATTTACACCTCTCACAATAAACACTCCACTCGGTTTTGTTTCTGGACTAGCAATGATTCACTAGTATTTCTAAACTCTCAGCCCACTAATGATGCCTTGTTATCATAGGCTTGCAAAGCAATCACATCTCCACCATTATGTGCAAAGTATACACAAATCAAGAGGTCTTTAAAGGTTGTAATGTTGGCTAGGGCTAAGGTAAGGAAAAGAAATATAAATGGTTTAAAAAAAATGAATCTAAGTTTACTTCACCAAAATAAAACTTCAACACATAAGCACTAAGGCAAGTAATTACCCTTATTTGACTACTTTTTATTTCAAAACACTACTAATAATACTATGAACAAATGTTTTTTTTTCTTTTTCTCTTTCTTTTTCTTTCTTTTTCTTTTTTTTTTCAAATATTAATACTACTCAACTTGGATTCATAAAATGGGTTCAAAACTAAAATGGCTAATAGGTAAATTTTCGGGTCTTGGTTTAGCAAAGGAATGGGTGATTGGCTCAAAAGGGTGACTAAGGGATTTGTCAAGGGTTGGCAAAACAAACAAAAAGGTTGAACAAAGGGTTATCCTAATGCCTCTATCACTTTTGTGCACACTCTCACTCATGGTCTTAACATGTATTATCTTTGCAAGTTCTGAAATGACAACAACATTATGGTAATCACACATCAAAAGAAAATAAGCATTCAATTCTACCTCTATTTCATGCTCTATATATGCTCAATTTCTAACAAAAACTGTGGTCACGAGTTTCGGATGTAAAACATGCATGTTTATCTATTATCTAGCCTTGTATCCTTAATTAAGACCCACCTACCAAATTTTCATTCAACTTACTAAGAAGATTTTATTCCGTAACTTAAAGAACTAGGCATAATTGCGAATTTAAACGTATACACCGGTTTAAGACACTTTCACGATTGTCTTTGAGAAAAATTTTGTTTTTCGTGTACAAAAAGACCACTTTTGGAACAATTTTTAAACTTTTTCAAAGTTTCCCCTCATCCCCACACTTAAACCTTACATTGTCCCCAATGTAACTTTTTCCACTAATTATGAGTGTGAAATGAGGATGATGTGATGAGTTACCCAGATGCCCCATAAAATTCTCTTTTACACTCCCTTTCAACAAACATCATTTCAACCAAACATTAAACAACCACACAAACACAAATTGTCAACCATAGTTCAAACAAACAAACAGTTATAAAGTTATGGAAAGAGCACATGGACCTGATCACAGACGATCAGTGGGTGCCTGGAAAATAATCATCTCGTGGTGGGTACGGCATTGGTGGTCCGACCCATTCCTCCATCAAGCTATCCCTTATGTCCCACATGCTAAAAGCTCCAGTTGTGCTCGAACCCTGTTCTGGTGGTGGTTGTTGTTGATAAGGGACCCACCCCCATTGCAAACGTCTTGTTGCCCTCAACAAGATTAGTTGTGAAATAAAATTCAAAACCAACAACAAACTGAAAATAAAAGAAAACAAAATTATAATATACAAACTTTACAACTCGGGATTTCTCCCGAGGTTACCTGAACCTCATACGTCCATATAATCGGGTGAGCTTGTGACAAAGCTCACCGATTCCTTTGATGCTCCTTTAAAATCCGTTGCCTCAAGATACGGTTTCAAACGATGGCCATTCACCACTTGTCTCAGATGATCTTCAAAGTCCTCAATCTCAATATCACCATAATTCCCGATCCGTACAATCGAATAAGGCCCCATCCACTTGCTTTTTAGTTTACCTGGAAACAACTTCAACCGTGAATTGTATAACCACACCTTCTGACCACCTTCAAAATTCTGCAACCTCAGTTTTGCATCATGAACCCTCTTGAACTTGTCCTTGTATGCAGAAGCACAATCATACGCTTCATCTCTCAACTCTTCCAGCTCGCACAGATCCAACTTCCTTTGTTTTCCTGCGTTATCATAATCAAGGTTAACTTCTTTAACAGCCCACAAAGCTCGATGAGCTAACTCTACCGGCAAATGACACGCCTTCCCATAAACCAATTGATAAGGGGTTGTGCCAATAGGCGTTTTGAAGGCGGTTCGGTATGCCCACAAGGCATTATTGAGTTTGTTTGACCAATCCTTGCGGTCAGGCCGAACCGTCTTTTGCAAGATCTCTTTTATTTTCCTATTTGACACTTCCACTTGCCCACTAGTTTGTGGATGGTAGGGTGTCGCAATTCGGTGGTTAACTCCATACCGTTGAAGCAATTTTACAAAATGAGTGTTTTTGAAATGAGTACCCCCATCACTAATGATCACACGGGGAACTCCAAATCGTGTAAAAATGTTTGTTTGCACAAACTTGCATACAACGGAATGGTCATTAGTCTTGGTGGCGATTGCTTCAATCCATTTAGACACATAACCGACCGCCACCAAGATGTAATAGTAACCACACGAGTTTGGAAAAGGCCCCATGAAATCGATGCCCCATGCATCAAATATGTTAACAATCAAAATGGGTTGTAGGGGCATCTCATTTCTCCTTAAAAATTGTTGGCCAAAAGAAACCACTTGTCAATATCTTGTGCCCTGTTTTGTGCCCACTAAAATGGCCACCACATGCAAAGGAATGCACGTGCTCTAGCAAACTTGGAATCTCCTCATCGGGCACACATCTCCTGATCACTTGATCTGCTCCCACTTTAAACAAGTCCGGCTCATCCCAAATGTATTGCTTGACTTTTGAAAAGAACTCCAGCCATTTCTTCTTCACCCAATGCTCCGGTACTTGACGTGTCACTTTATAATTCACAATGTTAGCATACCAAGGTAAAGTAGAAACAGACATAATGTGCTTATCTAGAAACTTTTCATTAATGGCAAGTGAGGTGTCATTCTCCATAGGTGGCAAACGAGATAGATGATCCGCTACCACATTCTCACATCCTTTCTTGTCTCTGATCTCCAAGTTGAATTCTTGTAGCAAAAGGATCCAACGAATCAATCTTGGCTTTGCATCTTTCTTCTCCATCAAGTACCTGACAGCACTATGGTCAGAATAGATAATGACTTTGCTACCACAAATATAGGATCTAAATTTATCCAATGCAAAGACTACTGCAAGCAACTCTTTTTCTGTGGTTGTGTAATTCAATTGTGCATCAGAAAGAGTTTTGCTTGCGTAGTAGATCACCACGGGTTTCTTGTCAACCCGTTGTCCCAAAACAGCCCCAACTGCATAATCACTAGCATCACACATAATCTCAAAGGGAAGAGACCAATTCGGTGATTGCAAGATTGGGGCTGCAACAAGTTGTTGCTTAAGCAAATTGAAGGATTTCAAACACTCATCATCAAATTCAAACGGGACATCTTTTAAAAGCAAATTACACAAAGGTTTGGTTATGACACTAAAGCCTTTTATAAACCTTCTATAAAACTTGGCATGTCCTAGAAAACAACGATTTCCCTTAACATTTGTGGGAGGTGCCAATGTAGAAATAACATTTATTTTAGCTCTATCCACCTCCATACCTCTTTCAGAAATCACATGACCCAAAACCACCCCTTCACGAACCATGAAATGACTCTTTTCCCAACTTAAAACCAAATTATTTTCCACACATCTTTTCAAAACTTTGGTTAATTGATTAAGGCATTTATCAAATGAGGAACCAAATATTGAAAAATCATCCATGAAAATTTCCAAAGACTCCCCCACCATATCTGAAAAGATACTCATCATGCACCTTTGAAAGGTGGCGGGGGCATTACACAAGCCGAATGGCATTTGCCTAAATGCAAAGGTACCATAAGGACAAGTGAATGTAGTCTTATGTTGATCATCCGGATGAATAGCAATTTGATTATAACCAGAATAACCATCAAGAAAACAAAAGAATTTCTGACCTGATAAACGCTCAATAATTGGGTCAATGAAAGGTAAAGGAAAGTGATCCTTAGATGTGGCGGCATTCAATTTCCTGTAATCAATGCACACACGCCACCCGGTTACCGGCCGGGTTGCGATTTGCTCGCCATCATCCCCTCGAACTACCTGGATACCTGATTTCTTTGGAACCGTCTGAGTGGGACTCACCCAAGTGCTATCAGAAATTGGGAAGATAATACCAGCATCTAGCCACTTGAGTACTTATTTCTTTACTACTTCTCTCATGTTGGGGTTGAGTCTCGTTTGAGTGTCTAGAAATGGTTTGGCTTCCGGCTCAGTGATGATCTTGTGCATGACAATTGATGGGCTTATACCTTTCAGATCCGCTATTGTTCACCCAATTGCTGATTTGTAAGTAGATAGAACCTCAATGAGTGCTCTTTCATGCTCCTCAGTCAAATCAGAAGCAATGATGACCAGTAATGTTTTGTTGCCACCCAAAAACACACACTTGAGATGTGTTGGCAACTCTTTCAACTCTAGCTCTGGTGGTTCTTCCAATGAGGGTTTCAGCTCCTTATTCCATGAATCTGGAATCTTCTCTTGATGACATGACCATGGTGGTCTACCCTCCTGTGTAGCTTTAACTTCAACATCCTTTTCAGCTTCCATCAACTCTTGAATGTGTTCATTCTCCAACCTGTCAAACACAGAAAATACCTCGACTGTGTTGTCCTTGCTCAATACAGGATCATAGCAAGGAACACATCTGTCAATAATATCTGCCATAAAACATGTGTCATGAGTAGAAAGATTAGTAACAGGAGAAAACATATTCATACGCAATTTCTGGTTACCGAATGTCATATCAACCGTACCATCAACACAATTGATTTGGGCATGAGCAGTGGCCAAAAATGGCCTTCCCAATATGACATCCGGTTGCCTACCCTGTATACCTGACACATAATCCAATACCAAGAAATCTACCGGGTAGTAGAAATCTTCCACCTTGACAATTACATCCGTTAACACTCCCTAGGAAGTTTAGGAGTCAAGTCAGCTAACACCACTGTGGTGTCAGCTTTCTGAAGTGGACCAAAGTCAAATTGGTAATAGAGACTTCCTGGGAGGATGCTAATACTAGCACCAAGATCCAACAACACCCTTTCACTTGTAAACTCACCAATTTGAATAGAAATTAAAGGCGTTCCTGGATCTTCCAACTTAGGTGGAAGAGCACCCGACAAAATGGCACTCACTTGCACATTCACATCAAGCTTTTTGGGCAACTTAGGTTGCCTTTTCTGTGTGCAAAGATCTTTCAAATACTTAGCATAGGCAGGCACCTGTTTGATTGCATCTAGAAAGGGAGGTTGATTTTAACTTGTTTGAAAACTTCCCACATTTCATCTTGTTGTGGACCCCCTTTTGTTTTATTAGAAAGATCTGGTTTTACCAAGGCAGCCGGAAAAGGAGCTTCCTTGGTTGTTTGATTAGGAACAAATTCAGGTTTAGAAACCGGTTTAGATGCAATAGGTGTCTCCTCACTATCACTCTCTTCATCCTCATCAACATCCTCCACCACACCTTCTACAAAGGTTGGTGGAGCATCAACTTTGTTATCAGAAACCTTACCACTTCTAAGTGTAGTTACCTGTTTTACATGAGCATGCTTAGAAGAAGATCCTTGATGAGCAGGGTTTACCTTGGTGTCACTTGGCAATGTTCCAGGATTCCTCTTTGCCAAATCTTCAGCCATTTGCCCCACTTGCTTGTTCAGTGCATTGAAGGCTTTGTCTCTCATCTCATTTTCCTTCTTCATTTCCTTCAACATCTCGAATATCTCATCAATCTTTGAAGCTTCAGAAGTAGATAATATCTCATCAATCTTTGAAGCTTCAGAAGTAGATGTTGAACCGCCTTGTTGATTTGCTTGTTGAGATGGTGGTTGCCTATAGTTTCCTTGAAACCCTTGGTTTTGATTCCCTTGGTATTGCCTTTGGTAACCCCCTTGATTGTACCCTTGTTGGCGGTTGAACTGCTGCTGATTTCCCTGATTATTTGGTGCTTGAAAATTGGGGTTCATTTGATTGGAAGTGTTTCCATACCTGAAGTTCGGATGGTTACGCAACCCCGGATGGTAAGTGTTGGAATTCATATCTCTATACACTTGGTTGACTTCTTCTGTTGGACCAAACTGAGCTGAGCATTGACTTGCTTTATGTCCAATCTCTCCACATCCACCACATACACTAAAGACATTTTCAGCTTTAGTGTTATCTTTTCCCAATCCAACAAGTTTGGCCATCTTTTGTGCCACAACCTCCAATTGCTCCTCGTTTAATTGTGTGGCTGCACCATTAACAGTTTCGTGTTTTGACATCTTGTTAGATTGCTCTAACCTCTTTGAAGTGGTGTTCATCCGCTCAAGCATATCCCAATCCACTTGTACATGGTTTTACAAGAAAGTCCCATTGCTTTGGGAGTTGATGTCCCTTATATCCTCCGATGACATCCCATCATAGAAAGCAACTAATAACTCCCACACGTTGATCCCATGATGTGGGCATTTCCTCAACATGTCTTTGAATTGGGTGAAGGCTTCATGAAATAATTCTCCTCCTTTCTGTTTGAAATTTCTAATGGCAGCCCGAGCCTCTGTTGTCTTCTTCATTGTATAGAACTCAATTAGGAACTGTTGCTGCATTTCTTCCCAAGTAAAAATACTTGCTGCTGGTAGTGTAGAAAACCACTCCTTAGTTCTATCTTTCAAAGTAAATGGGAAGAGAATCAACTTAACTTCATCCGCTGAAAATCTTTGGCCACCCGTGACTTGACAGAATTGCTCGAATTCTTGCAAGTGTTGATATGGTTCCTCAGTGGCTCTTCCATGGAATGTGGGCACGGATGTCAATACCGATGGTCTTACCTCAAATGATCTACCATGCCTAACAGGTGTGACTACCGGTGAGGAATTTGTAGTCAAAGCAGGTCGGAAGTGAGTAGTGGCACCTAGTGCATGTGCCATGCCTTATTTGTAATTCATGGGCACTCCCATGTTTGGAGGAGGCATAGGGATTCCAGGCCCATAGTTTTGATTATGCTGTCTTGGTGGCCTGTTAAATCCTTGCTGTGGCGGATACCCATACAGTGGTTGCTGATGATGAAAGCCGTAACCCCCTTGATTCAATGGTTGTGGATTTGGTTGTGGGTAAGGGTTTTGCATTTGTGGTTGTGGTGGTGGATACCCGTAAGGGTCATCATAAGCAGCATTAACATTCTGTAGGTTGTAATCACCACCATTCAAACCATCATCCCAGTTCTGGATGTTATTCTCATCACTCCCAATAGTTCCATGATGGCTTCCTCCTCTAAAAGTATGTCTCTCCTCCGTATAGTTAGTATGGTGGTCATCCTTAGGAGGATGGTTAGGGGGAGGAATATGCTGAAATTGGGGTTGAGCAGGCAGTGGTGGTGGAGGATTTGGGTTACCTTGCGGATTCTCAAAATCCTCAAACATTGGTGCTTCAGGTGGAAACTCCATTGTCAGTTGTTGTTGAATGCTTGGAGATGCAAGCTCTGTCCGGTGGAGTACTCGATTCCTACGAGCGGTGCGTTCAATTTCTGGATCAAAATTTAGTGGTGAAGATCTTCCAGAATATCTAGTATGCATGGAAACCTGAATTTACCTGCGCACTAACACAACCCGTGTAAATCTGACAAATAAAGAAAATAAACGAAAACGAAATTGAAAGTAATTTGCGCACGACTCCCCGGCAACGGCGCCAAAATTTGATCGGTGTCGAAGTACCAACCAAAAATAAGAGTTTTCACTCAAGTCCTACTTCCCAAATTAGTTAGGGATGTCGGGTATTGATCCACGAAGAGTCAAGTGGAAATCACTTTCAACACAAACTAACTACCTATTTGCAATGAAAAAGTGAACTTGAAAATGTTGATTTAGGTTTAAATTAAAAACAATTAACTTGAACTGAAAACAAACGAATTAAAAGAAAGATCTGTAAACAATTAACGGAAAATGTGATCACTCCGGGTTTCGAATTAGGAAAACAATTAGGTTTTCATTAATTTGTTAATTGGGAATCACAAAGACATGATTCATGCTTTAATTAATAAACATGTATGGTTATGAGAACATAGCAATGATCTTGTTGACAACCGATAACTAGACCGATGTTGTTGACTTGATTGATTACGTGTTCTACAAAAGCCAATGATTTCTAAAAACCTTAAAACCCAATTTCGTTAGTTACCCATTCAATCATACCATGAATGAAAAGAAAGCAACAAACTTGAATTTAGAATTGCAAAGTAAACCTAGAAATCGTAACCGTTTACAATCAAGCAATATTGAATCCACGAATCTAAGAGAAACGAATTCAATACCAATGTCTAACTAATCAAATAACAAAACTAATCATCAAACCTAATTCTCTACCCGGAGACGACCACGAGAAACTTAGCCGGACATCTCGATGCTTGAATCTTCAATCTTCATGTAGAATTGCATGTTCTAATCTCGATCTTGATGGTTGAATTGATGTTTCGTGGCTTTAGAACGCTCCAAAACTGCCCAAAAGTCGCCCAAGAAGTGCCCCAAAAAGTCTCCAATTCGTCCTAGGAAGATCCCCCCATGAAAATAGGCAAATTAGGGTTAAAAAGGTGTTTTCCGCGTTTTGGGCGTAGCCTACGCCCACCCCGGGCGTAGCCTACGCTGGGCACATCTGAACGGTGACAAAATTCTGTCAATTAAGCGTCTCATTCCCTATTTTTGATCCTTAACATGTGATTATCCTGATTATGTTTACTCAAAATTCTCCAAATTGCCAACCTTAACCTCACTAACAACCACCTATGTTATCCAACCATGTATGCTTATATATATGGCATATGTAGGGGACAAGCCCAAGCCAGCGTCCCACCACATACCGGGTCGTTTACCATATTGTTGTTAATGATAATTAAGCATTTCACTCCACACTATTGATCCTCAACGTTTGTTTATTCTGAACCTGTTCACCTTGATTTCCTCCCCCCCCCCCCCGAAATGACAACCTTAACCTCACTGAAAACCACCTATGTTATCCAACCAAGTATGCTTATATATAGGGCATATGTAGGGGACAAGCCCCAGCCACCGTCCCACCACATACTGGGCTGCTTAACATATTGTTTTTAATGATAATTAAGCGTTTCACTCCTAAACAACACCACATATGTTTGAGTTTGAAAATGAGTTTATGAGTTCACTTCTGTGGACAACTGAATTTCCGGAGTGTGCATCACCACAGGATACTCCCAATGGTATTCAGTATCAATCTACAGAAGCAACTAGGGTGTAACGGACTACATCGTTGTGCAGTTAGAGGATATCCATTAGTAGGCACTAGTCCTACTAATTGATATCATAATCATCCTAGCCACAGTTACAAAACATGGATGAACAATGAAGAACACTGACTCCTATAGGCATGCTATTAGGCCTTACGAGTAACTAATCAAAGGTGTATATGGTTAAGGTTCAAAGTCCCATTCCAGCGTACCTTTGGTTAAGGTTCGTAGGTCCCTGATCCCAATATGGTTCTGCTAGAGTCTGTGCTCGCATGGGTAAGGTTCGTCAGTCACTGGTTCGTGAGTACACAAGCAGGTTCGGCGGATGGTGCTTGACGAACCGAGGGATCGCCTCTGGTGTAAGGTTCGCCTATACCAAGGGTTCACCACCCTTGCCTGGGTTCGGCCAATGCTCATACATGTTCGGCATGTTAAAGGTTCATGGGTGGTCATGAAGGTTTGTCAGGCCTGGGTTCGGTGATGGTGGCGGGTTTGGCTGAGTTCTAAGGTTCGACCGTTGTGTTTGCACCAAGGTTCGGCTGACGATGGGAAGTCTCGGCTAGGGTTAGCAGGTACCATGCAAGGTTCGTGGGTCTATGGTCCGATGCATGGTTCGGGAAACTAGGGTTAGTCGGCCTCATAAGGCTCGGCTAATGGTGATAGACGAACCAAAGGGAAGGTTCGCCAAGAGCAAAGGTTCGCCACCCCATATGGGTTCGGCTAGTCTTCGTCCCGACCCAAACAGGTTCGCCCGTGAGAGATCCTCATGAACCCTGTAACTTATCATCATCATCAAGCTTCCTACTGTAGCTAAGATGTTCCCATGGTGTCATTATACGAGGATCGGTTCACGTAAGGTGTAAGGTGTGCGCATATAAGCTCCTAGACCGAATGTGAGTTTTGGTAGAGTAAAGGTGATAAAAACCCTAAAGTTCGCGATGTTCAAGCTTCCATACCTCTTTTTTCAGCGTTGGAACCTCCAGATCAGTTGTACTTCTATGTATAGGAGATCAATACTTTTGTTTAGGCGCAAGAACCACCAAATTTCATCAAGAATTGAATGAGTTATGAGGTTTTGAAGGTTTGTTCTTCTAGAGAGAGAAGCAAACCGAGTTTGTGTGTTAGAGAGAGAGAAAGATGATTAAAAATGAGGATAGAAGGCCTCATTTAGGCTTTAAATACCCCGAGGGTATTCGGGTTCGTTTCGGTTGCTCGTTTTTCGTCCTCGTCGTGTCTCCGGTACATTACGCACGCGTTTTATAAATTAAATAAAGAGACTTTTTTTAAATATTTGGAAGATGGTTATTTCATATTAAATATTTTAAATATTATTATTCTTGAATTATTTATCGTAATTTATTATTTTTACACGTTACGTTAATTGTTCCGCGAATTTACGTATTTTAATTAAAATAGTTTCTTTTTATTTATTTCTGATGAGTTTCAAAATTGTAAAACAGGAAATATTATATTTCCTTATATTTATTATCGTTCGAATCGTCTTCGTTTCGTTTCGTCAGAAAATGTCACTTACGTGCGTTTTAGTACAGAGCGCTAACTGTACGAACACTATCGTACGTTTCACTTTTTGATTATGTTTTCTACTTTTTAGTCATCATTTCAGATCATGAAACTTTCAGATCTATTTGTACAGATTGTCACGAGTACGAATAATTCATCTGTTTAGCATTCTGTAACAACTACTGTTATAGTTTTGTTCTGTTTATCCTCACATATGTTTAAACCTAATAATACAAAATCAAGAATGTATGTGTTAGTCTTGTGTTCTCTGACATGTTTCTGACTGTTAAACCCTAAGGTTTTACATCAGGTTTCAGACAATCGCATCATAGTTTTGTGTTAAACCTCAAGTATAAATAGTTTCAACATAGTTTCACGTAATATGTACCTGAGTTATTGTGCATTTTACTGTGCAAATTAGTAATCCGGTAACGATTCCGGCACAGATGTTACAGTCTCCCCTTGTTAAAGAAATTTCGTCCCGAAATTTAAAAGTTATTATCGGTACTACTTTCTTTATAACTAGTGGGAATTTCTTGTGTGATGTGATGTCCCTACGCTTCCAAATAGACTCTGGGTCGCATTTGGGATTCTTATGTATGACCTCGGAGTTATGCTAATCTTATTGTTCATAGTTGTCTTACTGTTACTGCTTGCTATATCACTGTATGATTCTACACCTTATTGTTCAAACAAATCGATGCTATGAGCATCAACTGTTACACAATCTTAGTGGTAACTATGTTTTCCTACGTATGTTATGTGCATTAACCAAGGATCATTTCATTGTTTCTATCGCAATGCAAGAATTCCTAAGTTCCATAGAATACTTATGTGATTATATTAATAGGAACAAGTTAAATTTCTTGTCAATACTAGTATCAAAATGAAACGAGTACTTATGGTTTAAAGCATATCACAAACCAGTACCCATCTTTAGCATGTAGTTGCCTTATATCCGCAAATGATTCCCCCGGCCTACTTATGTAGCTTAACTATGATTCCAGCACAGCTCTAACATTCATCCTTTATTAACATCCTAGAACCAAAGTTCTCCAAATTAAGTAATTCGCGTTCTACGAGGTCTAGGTGGAAAGTGACAGCTCACACGCTAGTCTTAGCATTTTTGACTTTCTACTGCTTTTAGTGTTCTAATTAGATAAGGTCCTCTCCCTAATTATAGTAGTTAAACTAAAATCAAGAATTACCCTATCTTTATTTGATCATTTAACTCTTGTTTGACCTAAGGATTTCTTAGGTTACTATTCCGATTATCTTAGCGGCACCGAGTTTGTTTACAGTTACCTTAGATTTATTGTTTCTAAAATCACAACAGATCATGCATTTCTAATTAATACATCAATAAACAATTCATCGTAACAGGATGAAATTTGCATACCTATGGGATCCTCGGACACCGAGTGATCTCCGGGAGCTGGTAAGGCAAGAAGTTCCTCATTGATTGCTGGGTCAGCTAGAGGCATCCTCCTAGGGCAGTCCCCCGTGAAATGTCCGAGTATTCTGCATGTGTAGCAGTTGTGGTTATGTTGTGAGGGAACAGAGGTACTTGCTCTTTGCTCCTGTTTCCTAGTGGAAAGAAACCGACACAGTTGGATCCAGTGTCCGTATTTCCCACAATTCATACAGTGTCTACAATATTTCCCCTCGTCATGGTGAAAACCACCTTTGGCACATTTAGGAAAAGTACCAACATATTGACGGGGATTATGGGTCGTAGGTGTCCTGCATTGTTGCATCCAGTGGCCCGCCTTCCCACAACGTGTGCATCATACGCATGGAAGTTCAGCCCGATGATAGTAGTGACAAGCTGAACAGAGAGGGGTTTTTCCCTCATAATGAGCATTGACTGCTATAGTCAAATCTGGCAGAATTTGACTGATAGGTACAGCTTCAGTGTAGTTCACAATACTCTTTAGTCTTTTTGCAGAACGACGTTTAGGTTTCTTGCTGGTTTCTCCTCTCTCCGGTTCCTTCTTCTCTGCAGAAAGGAGTGGGAAGTTCCTAGCAAACTCCTCACTGTTCCGGATCCGGATGATGATTCCAGGAAGAACCGCCATCAACTCTTCAGTGATCAGAGTTGCGAGTGCCTCAACTGCTGGGTCCATCTCCTGTGAAGGGAGAGACGATGATGGTTGTCTTCTTGGTGACATTCTGATCGTAACCAATAAGATATCAGTTAGTTAAATGATCGAACGCAGAAGACACACTGTAAGTAATTTCCTAATTCCTATGTTCTCTACATGAAGGGTCCCTAAGTTATAGTCTAGGCCAAGCCGTTTAAATAAAAAACCTATTATTCTCTATAATCTTGAGCTCTGATACCAATCTGTCACACCCTGAGCCGGCGGGGTCGGATCAATGTTCCCCGTCGGGTGGAAGGTTCTCGGGGCGTGATATCGTGAGTGATAATCGTGATGATCAGATTATTTACATAGCATCAACGTTAAGAATAATTAAAGCACAATAAAACATTAAACAAGGATTAAAAAGTTAAATTTCAAATGTTAATGTTTGGTAATTTAGCTAGGTAAACATATCAAAAGAATCAAATATATCTATCTTGTATCTGTACAAGATATCAAAAGAGATTCATATTGATATCAATAGATGTGATTCTCCAAAAGTCAACTAGGATCTATATCTAGGCATCCTAGCATGCAATCCTGTATCTTAGCTTAATCCTGTGCATCACCTGAGAAAACATGTAAGAAAAACAAAGTCAACACAATGTTTGGTGAGTTCATGTAGTTTTATATGAAAATGTTTGAAAACCACTTGAATGGCAACTTTAACCTCACCATTAACCACCTATACCATCTGATTCAGTATGCTTATATATAGGGCATATGTAGGGTCGAACATACCGTCCGCCCAGCCACCGTCTCACCACCATACCAAACCATATGATATATTGTTCCTGATGATAATTAAGCGTTCCCTCCTGTATCTTTGATCAATAACAATTGATTCATAAAATCTGAGTTCCCTGTAAATGTTTACCCTGATTTCCCGAATGACAACCTTAACCTCATCAACGACCACCTATGCTAACCAACCGAGTATGCCTATATATAGGGCATATGTAGGGGAAAAGCCCCAGCCACCGTCCCACCACTTACCGGGTTGCCAAACATATTGTTGTTAACGATAATTAAGCGTCTCATTCCCTATTTGTGATCCTTAACATGTGATTATCCTGATTATGTTTACTCAAATTTCTCCAAATTGCCAACCTTAACCTCACTAACAACCACCTATGTTATCCAGCCAAGTATGCTTATATATATTGCATATGTAGGGAACAAGCCCCAGCCAGCGTCCCACCACATACCGGTCGTTTATCATATTGTTGTTAGTGATAATTAAGCATTTCACTCCACACTATTGATCCTCAACGTTTGTTTATTCTGAACCTTTTCACCTTGATCCCCCCCTGAAATGACAACCTTAACCTCACTAACAACCACCTATGTTATCCAACCAAGTATGCTTATATAGAGGGCATATGTAGGGGACAAGCCCCAGCCACCGTCCCACCACATACCGGGCTGCTTAACATATTGTTTTTAATGATAATTAAGCGTTTCACTCCTAAACAACACCACATATGTTTGAGTTTGAAAATGAGTTTATGAGTTCACTTCTGTGGACAACTGAATTTCCGGAGGGTGCATCACCACAGGATACTCCCAATGGTATTCAGTATCAATCTACATAAGCAACTAGGGTGTAACGGTCTACATCGTTGTGCAGTTAGAGGATATCCATAAGTAGGCACTAGTCCTACTAATTGATATCATAATAATCCTAGCCACAGTTACAAAACATGGATGAACAATGAAGAACACTGACTCCTATAGTCAAATATTGACGGGGATTATGGGTCGTAGGTGTCCTGCATTGTTGCATCCAGTGGCCCGCCTTCCCACAATGTGTGCATCATACGCATGGAAGTTCAGCCCGATGATAGTAGTGACAAGCTGAACAGAGAGGGGTTTTTCCCTCATAATGAGCGCTGACTCCTATAGTGAAATCTGGCAGAATTTGACTGATAGGTACAGCTTCAGTGTAGTTCACAATGCTCTTTCGGCTTTTTGCAGAACGATGTTTAGGTTTCTTGCTGGTTTCTCCTCTCTCCGGTTCCTTCTTCTCTGCAGAAAGGAGTGGGAACTTCCTAGCAAACTCCTCACTGTTTCTGATCCGGATGATGATTCCAGGAAGAACCGCCATCAACTCTTCAGTGATCAGAGTTGTGAGTGCATCAACTGCTGGGTCCATCTCCTGTGAAGGGAGAGACGATGATGGTTGTCTTCTTGGTGACATTCTGATCGTAACCAATAAGATATCAGTTAGTGAAATGATCGAACGCAGAAGACACACTGTAAGTAATTTCCTAATTCCTATGTTCTCTACATGAAGGGTCCCTAAGTTATAGTTTAGGCCAAGCCGTTTAAATAAAAGACCTATTATTCTCTATAATCTTGAGCTCTGATACCAATCTGTCACACCCTGAGCCGGCGGGGTCGGATCAATGTTCCCCGTCGGGTGGAAGGTTCTCGGGGCGTGATATCGTGAGTGATAATCGTGATGATCAGATTATTTACATAGCATCAACGTTAAGAATAATTAAAGCACAATAAAACATTAAACAAGGATTAAAAAGTTAAATTTCAAATGTTAATGTTTGGTAATTTAGCTAGGTAAACATATCAAAAGAATCAAATATATCTATCTTGTATCTGTACAAGATATCAAAAGAGATTCATATTGATATCAATAGATGTGATTCTCCAAAAGTCAACTAGGATCTATATCTAGGCATCCTAGCATGCAATCATGTATCTTAGCTTAATCCTGTGCATCACCTGAGAAAACATGTAAGAAAAACAAAGTCAACACAATGTTTGGTGAGTTCATGTAGTTTTATATGAAAATGTTTGAAAACCACTTGAATGGCAACTTTAACCTCACCATTAACCACCTATACCATCTGATTCAGTATGCTTATATATAGGGCATATGTAGGGTCGAACATACCGTCCGCCCAGCCACCGTCTCACCACCATACCAAACCATATGATATATTGTTCCTGATGATAATTAAGCGTTCCCTCCTGTATCTTTGATCAATAACAATTGATTCATAAAATCTGAGTTCCCTGTAAATGTTTACCCTGATTTCCCGAATGACAACCTTAACCTCATCAACGACCACCTATGCTAACCAACCGAGTATGCCTATATATAGGGCATATGTAGGGGAAAAGCCCCAGCCACCGTCCCACCACTTACCGGGTTGCCAAACATATTGTTGTTAACGATAATTAAGCGTCTCATTCCCTATTTTTGATCCTTAACATGTGATTATCCTGATTATGTTTACTCAAATTTCTCCAAATTGCCAACCTTAACCTCACTAACAACCACCTATGTTATCCAACCAAGTATGCTTATATATATTGCATATGTATGGAACAAGCCCCAGCAAGCGTCCCACCACATACCGGTCGTTTATCATATTGTTGTTAGTGATAATTAAGCATTTCATTCCACACTATTGATCCTCAACGTTTGTTTATTCTGAACCTTTTCACCTTGATCCCCCCCTGAAATGACAACCTTAACCTCACTAACAACCACCTATGTTATCCAACCAAGTATGCTTATATAGAGGGCATATGTAGGGGACAAGCCCCAGCCACCGTCCCACCACATACCGGGCTGCTTAACATATTGTTTTTAATGATAATTAAGCGTTTCACTCCTAAACAACACCACATATGTTTGAGTTTGAAAATGAGTTTATGAGTTCACTTCTGTGGACAACTGAATTTCCGGAGGGTGCATCACCACAGGATACTCCCAATGGTATTCAGTATCAATCTACATAAGCAACTAGGGTGTAACGGTCTACATCGTTGTGCAGTTAGAGGATATCCATAAGTAGGCACTAGTCCTACTAATTGATATCATAATAATCCTAGCCACAGTTACAAAACATGGATGAACAATGAAGAACACTGACTCCTATAGTCAAATATTGACGGGGATTATGGGTCGTAGGTGTCCTGCATTGTTGCATCCAGTGGCCCGCCTTCCCACAATGTGTGCATCATACGCATGGAAGTTCAGCCCGATGATAGTAGTGACAAGCTGAACAGAGAGGGGTTTTTCCCTCATAATGAGCGCTGACTCCTATAGTGAAATCTGGCAGAATTTGACTGATAGGTACAGCTTCAGTGTAGTTCACAATGCTCTTTCGGCTTTTTGCAGAACGATGTTTAGGTTTCTTGCTGGTTTCTCCTCTCTCCGGTTCCTTCTTCTCTGCAGAAAGGAGTGGGAACTTCCTAGCAAACTCCTCACTGTTTCTGATCCGGATGATGATTCCAGGAAGAACCGCCATCAACTCTTCAGTGATCAGAGTTGTGAGTGCATCAACTGCTGGGTCCATCTCCTGTGAAGGGAGAGACGATGATGGTTGTCTTCTTGGTGACATTCTGATCGTAACCAATAAGATATCAGTTAGTGAAATGATCGAACGCAGAAGACACACTGTAAGTAATTTCCTAATTCCTATGTTCTCTACATGAAGGGTCCCTAAGTTATAGTCTAGGCCAAGCCGTTTAAATAAAAGACCTATTATTCTCTATAATCTTGAGCTCTGATACCAATCTGTCACACCCTGAGCCGGCGGGGTCGGATCAATGTTCCCCGTCGGGTGGAAGGTTCTCGGGGCGTGATATCGTGAGTGATAATCGTGATGATCAGATTATTTACATAGCTTCAACATTGAGAATAACTAAAGCACAATAAAACATTAAACTAGGATTAAAAAGTTAAATTTCAAATGTTAATGTTTGGTAATTTAGCTTGGTAAACATATCAAAAGAATCAAATATATCTATCTTGTATATGTACAAGATATCAAAAGAGATTCATAATGATATCAAAAGATGTGATTCTCCAAAAGTCAACTAGGATCTATATCTAGGCATCCTAGCATGCAATCCTGTATCTTAGCTTAATCCTGTGCATCACCTGAGAAAACATGTAAGAAAAACAAAGTCAACACAATGTTTGGTGAGTTCATGTAGTTTTATATGAAAATGTTTGAAAACCACTTGAATGGCAACTTTAACCTCACCATTAACCACCTATACCATCTAATTCAGTATGCTTATATATAGGGCATATGTAGGGTCGAACATACCGTCCACCCAGCCACTGTCTCACCACCATACCAAACCATATGGTATATTGTTCCTAATGATAATTAAGCGTTCCCTCCTGTATCTTTGATCAATAACAATTGATTCATAAAATCTGAGTTCCCTGTAAATGTTTACCCTGATTTCCCGAATGACAACCTTAACCTCATCAACGACCACCTATGCTAACCAACCGAGTATGCCTATATATAGGGCATATGTAGGGGACAAGCCCCAGCCACCGTCCCACCACTTACCGGGTTGCCTAACATATTGTTGTTAACGATAATTAAGCGTCTCATTCCCTATTTTTATCCTTAACATGTGATTATCCTGATTATGTTTACTCAAATTTCTCCAAATTGCCAACCTTAACCTCACTAACAACCACCTATGTTATCCAACCAAGTATGCTTATATATATGGCATATGTAGGGGACAAGCCCCAGCCAGCATCCCACCACATACCGGGTCGTTTACCATATTGTTGTTAATGATAATTAAGCATTTCACTCCAAACTATTGATCCTCAACGTTTGTTTATTCTGAACCTGTTCACCTTGATTTCCCCCTTACCCCCGAAATGACAACCTTAACCTCACTGACAACCACCTATGTTATCCAACCAAGTATGCTTATATAGAGGGCATATGTAGGGGACAAGCCCCAGCCACCGTCCAACCACATACCGCGCTGCTTAACATATTGTTTTTAATGATAATTAAGCGTTTCACTCCTAAACAACACCACATATGTTTGAGTTTGAAAATGAGTTTATGAGTTCACTTCTGTGGACAACTGAATTTCCGGAGGGTGCATCACCACAGGATACTCCCAATGGTATTCAGTATCAATCTACAGAAGCAACTAGGGTGTAACGGTCTACATCGTTGTGCATTTAGAGGATATCCATTAGTAGGCACTAGTCCTACTAATTGATATCATAATCATCCTAGCCACAGTTACAAAACATGGATGAACAATGAAGAACACTGACTCCTATAGTCAAATATTGACGGGGATTATGGGTCGTAGGTGTCCTGCATTGTTGCATCCAGTGGCCCGCCTTCCCACAACGTGTGCATCATACGCATGGAAGTTCAGCCTGATGATTGTCACACCCCGGCGCCGCGTGCGGAATCCACGGCGCGGTGACGTATGAACAGTTGAATCATGCACAAGTATTGAATAAGAACAACCACAATGGATTACTACATTTCATAATGTTTAGACAGTTGTTTAGTTACAGACAATCTATCTACCAAAAGAAAGACAACTACAGACCCAAAATATAGTTTACAAAATAAGACTTCAAACAAGACAATTAAACAATTAGGATTTAGTGTGTTTCTAATCCATCCTAGCATGTTTCTTCATCTTGTTCTATCTTAGTATGGTCTCCTTAGTTGTCCCTGCGAAAGTCTTTGTTGGAAAATAAGGACTGACGAAGCAAAACCACCTTTCAAATAATCTTTGTAATAAATGTTGCAGGACACTAGCTTCCGAAGACAAGTCTTCAGAAGAACCTTCGGAAGAGACAAATAAAAGCCAATTGCTTCCGAAGACAAATAAAAGACACTAGCTTCCGAAGACAAGTCTTCAGAAGAACCTTCGGAAGACATAAATAAAAGACAACTGCTTCCGAAGACAAATAAAAGAAAAATGCTTCCGAAGACAATACTTCAGAAGTTGCTTCGGAAGACTCTATCTGAAGACAAACCTCAGAAGACACTATCGGAAGAGAACACTTGCTTCCGAAGAATAAAAGTCATTTACTTCGGAAGACTTCCAAAGACATCTGCCTCGGAAGAAAAACAATATTTCAGAAGACATATGTTTCTTCTGTTGAAAGAATAAATGTAACCTGCTTTTGGATAACTGTCTACATTAGATAGTTTTCTATAAAGAGCTTCCGAAAGAATAATGTATTAGCATCAGTACAAAAGTCTGAACTAAGATCTTTAAAGATCCTATGTTGACTTTACGCTTGTACTATTCTGATGCTACAGTGTCTGTAATAGTGTCATCAGTCTTATCTGTTTGTCTTCTTCTTGTATTTGTCCTGAAACATTAAATGTCGGGGCTATTTATACCCCAACATCTACTGAATAATGAGAACAACACTTTTCTGAATTTTCTTTGTGTTGCCCTACTGTTTTCTCTTCTTTTCTAATTTATGAAAACTAAACACTAAAATAACTAAAGAGCAAAACTCAAGAGGGAGCAAAACATCAAAAGCTTTGTCTAAGCTCTTGATCCTGGTTAAGTTAGTCTCTCCTCAGCTCACCGGATTTCTACAATTGGTATCAGAGCCTTGTTCATTAGTCTTGGTTTAACCATAAAGGCTAAAATTCAAAGCTCGCTTTAATATCTGTGTTTAGTTTTCTATTATCATCTTCTTTTCAAAATCTGCTAAAGATTGATTTTTGAAACTTTAAAGTGTTCAAAAATCCTTCAACCAAACTATCTTGAGTACTCACTATTGATTTACTCAAAACAGTTTAAACAAATGGCAGAAAAATTCACCTTAGACCCGCATAACACTGGTTCTGCCACGAAGCCACCAATTCTGGTTAGGCATCAATATAATATTTGGCAGAGACGGATGTTACATTTCCTGTCAAATAATCATACAGGATGTTGGAAGTCTGTCATGTTCGGACCTCATAAACCAATGGTCTTGGACACAGAGACTGGAGATGATGTCCCTAAGGATCCCCGAAACTATACTGAAGAAGACTTTCATAAATTGGAGCTTGATGCCAAGGCACATGCTCAGCTGGCCATGGCCCTTCCGAATGAAATCTATTCGGGTCTTCTTCACCATGAGTCTGCTAAGGACTTATGGGATGCTCTAAAAGAGCAATTCGGTGGTACTGATGATGTTGTAGCCAATACTAGAGAGATATTGGCTCAACAATATGAGACATTCTGCCAACTAAATAATGAGTCACTGACTCAGCAATTTGAAAGGTTCACTTCTCTCTTAAGTGAACTAAAATTAGCTGGTCAAGTGTATCCTCCTGTCTCAGTTCTAAATCGATTTTTAAGATCTCTCCCTGAAAAATGGGAAACTTACTCTATAGTCATGAGATCTTCACCAGATTTTGGTAAACTCTCACTTACCCAACTTCATGGTAAGTTACTCACTTTTGAGCGAGAGATTGACCAGAAAAGAAAACTAATAAAATCTGGAAAATCAACTGAAGAGTATGTTCAAGGGAACACTGCTCTCCTTAGTCATAACTCTGTGATAAATGATCAGGGTTATGATGAACATATTGACATAACTACTGGTATCACCTCTTCATTCACTTCATGTGATGACCACTCTCTCCCCTCTGACCATCCTTGTTTTATCATGGACGATCTTCATCAAATTCCAAGTGATGACTTGGAAGAGATGGATATTCTCCATCAACTGGCTCTCTTGAGCATAAGAACTAACAAGTTCTACAAGAGGACAGGAAGAAAATTTCCCGGTACCCATGGAAAAACCAGGATTGGTCTAAATAAGGCTACTGTCCAATGTTATAGATGTCATGGCACTGGACATTTTGCCAAGGAATGCACTAATGCTTCAAACTCTAACCCTTCTTCTTATGTGACCTATCCAAACATACCTTCACACACCTCTTCAACACCACATTCATCCACCTTTTCTTCTTTCAAAAGGTCCAATAATCCTCAAGAATCAGCACACATTGCACAAAACTCTTCTTCTAACAATGTGCAATATGTACAAACTGCAAATGGAAACATGTACCAACTTACTCCTGCCTCACTTCAAGTTGTTACAGCTCCTTCTTCACAAATAAATGCTCCCGGACATGCTGTCAAATCTTCATCATCTGGTCAACAGGCTCTTTTCTCTCAAGAGTACATAGACTGGAGCAGCTTGCCTGAAGATGTTGGCCATGCCCTCATCACTTTTGAACCAACAAATTTTGCTCTTATGGCTGTTGGTGAAGATTCCTGCTCTTCTGATCAACCTGAAGCAGATATTTCTGATGCTCAGGTATCAATGCTTGCATAGAGGCTTTTGCAAAAATAAAGAAAGCCAATATGTTGCTTCAAAAGCAAAATCAGGATTTGGAACAACTTCTGGACAATAAAAATTCTGAAATGGAAAAATTAATAAAAATAAAAGATAATGAACTATGTGCCTTGAAAACTGAGAAAATCAATTTACAAGCATCTTTTGATCTACAAAGAGAAAAATATTATGCTTGTAAAGATGAACTATCTCAAACTCAAGTAAGCTGTGAAAAGTGGGTTGAATCTTGCAAAGGATTCAAGATGCTTTTACAAAAGCAAGTTCACAGCAAGGCAAGATTTGGAATTGGGTATAATCATACTTCTCAACCAGATGATTATACACCCATTGATAATAATAAGGAAGAAACTACTCCTGAACCTGTTTCACCAACCTTTCTTCCTGATGAAATTCCTTCAATAAAAGATACACCTTCGTTGGTGTATCAGCCAACCTATTTCTCTAAGTTTGTATATCCCACTAATACAAATCTGACAAGAATAGAAAAATCTCAGTTGAACTCAGTTCAACACAATAACTCTTCAGAACAAAGTGAGATTGCTCCTGATATGAGCCCTACTCCTTGTTCAGAAGAAACAATAAAGTCTGGATTCACTTCTAATATCAAGTCAAATCTTGATAAAGGAAAAGAACCTATGATAAATATCCAGTTTCCTCCTTCTCATCCTCATCCTCCTTATCCCACAATGAAAGCAAACAGACCTTTCATCCCAAATTATTCCTCTCTTTCCCCAGCCTGCTTAAAATGTTTTAAGTACAATCATGCTACTGAAAACTGCAGAACAAAAACACCTTTGGAGAAAGCTAGGATAAAGGCTAATAAGTTGAAAGCTGATCATACTTCTTCATCTAAAGGGAACCTCCCAAATAAGATGAAGAAAGTAAGAACAGCAAGTAACAAATCTGTTGGGACACATCCTCATTCTTCCTCTATCTTACCCTCTTCCTTGAGAACTAACTCCAGACCTTCCATTTTGGGAACACCACCTCCTTACTCTACGGTGAACCCAGTTTCTTGCTCTAATAATGGTGCTAACTCTTCTCCCGTGGATTCTCAAATCAATATTCTCCAACAAAATCAGCAACAACTGCTGTTAATGATGCAGAAATTGATGAAAGATACACAACAAAATAAACCAAACAAATAAATAAAATAAAATACCCCATGTCTAATCTTTTGTACATAATTCTCATGTGCAGAAATCCTCTTCAAACCAAAATCATCTCTGGTATGTGGATAGTGGAGGATCTAGGCACATGACTGGATGCAGATCCATTCTAAATGACTTCATTCCAAATAATGGTGGATCTGTTTCTTTCGGAAATAATGCAAAAGGTTGGATAGTGGGATCCGGTTCTGTCTCAGGAGGAAATTTGAAATTTAAAGATGTTAGCTTAGTTGAAAACCTCAAGTTTAATCTCTTGAGTGTTTCTCAACTGGCTGACAAAAATTTTAATTCATTTTTCACTAAAGACAGTTGCAAAATTCTTTCTCCAGAAATAAACTCAAAAATAAAGGTCTTGATTGATCAACACACTTTGCTAACGGCTAAAAGAAGTGGAAACGTCTATATTGTAGACATGACTACTGATTCTCAAACATCTTCTCCTACATGTTTGATAGCCAAAGCATCATCTTCTGAAACCACTCTCTGGCACAGAAGACTTAGTCACCTTAATCACCAAACTCTTCATAAGCTTTCCACCCTTTCCTTAGTAAGAGGATTGCCTTCTAAAGAATTTCATTTTGAAGGTCAATGTGAATCTTGCTTAAAGGGAAAGCAACATAAAACTTCACATAAGTCTATTGAGGAATCCAAAACAACTAACTGTCTTAATCTGCTTCATATGGATCTGTTTGGTCCAGTGAAGGTAGCTAGTTTGGCAAGAAAAAGATATTGTCTAGTTGTTGTAGATGATTACTCAAGATTTTGCTGGACCTTCTTCCTTTTCAGCAAAGATGAGACTTCTGATAAAATAATTGCTCTTGTCACTCATCTTGAAAGACAATTCAGTCTTCCTGTTAAAATGATAAGGAGTGACAATGGCACAGAATTCAAAAATCAAGTTCTTGATAAATTTTGTATTTCTAAAGGAATCCTTAGACAATATAGTGCTCCTAGAACTCCTGCTCAAAATGGAGTTGTTGAAAGAAAGAACAGGACACTGATTGAAGCTGCAAGAACCATGCTTGCAGACTCAGGATTACCTTTATCATTCTGGGCTGAGGCAGTAAACACTGCTTGTTATGTATTGAACAGAGTTCACATTGTAAAAAGACATAACAAGACTGCCTATGAAATTCTGTATAAAATAAAGCCTCTCATTTCCTTCTTCAAAGTCTTTGGATGTCCGTGTTTTATCCTAAATACAAAAGACTCTTTGTCCAAATTTGCTGCTAAAGTTGATTCTGGATACTTTGTTGGATATTCTCAGACTTCTAAAGTATATCGAGCTTTCAATCTCAGAACAAAAATAATTGAGGAATCTATTGATGTAAAATTCAATGAATTAGCATCAACCTCATCCTTTCCTTCTGCACCTGATGATCTTTTTGATCTTGAAAGCTTCTCATTCATCCCTTCCATCCCCTCTTCTTCTCCTTCATCAGAGTCATGTCAAACTTCTGAAGATCTATCTTCTATTGAGGACGATTCTGTTTCAAAGTTCTTCTCTTCTTTTCCATCTTATCAAATAAATTCTCAAGAAGCAAATTCTCAAAACCAAGACGATATACCATCTACTCCTCCATCTCCTGTATTGGATAATGCATCCATAGATGTTCCTGATCACATTCCAAACTCTCTCACCCCCATCGAAAACTTATCTTATTCCGATGCTGCCTCCTCAAATAACTGTTTGGATATCATTCCTTTCAACAAAAATCATCCTCTAGAACAAATCTTAGGTGATCTAAGTAAAGGAGTTCAAACAAGAAGCCAGATTTCAAACTTTTGTCTTCATGCAGCCTTTCTATCCCAAATTGAGCCGTCTAAATATCAGGAGGCTCTTAAAGACAATAATTGGGTAGAGGCAATGCAAGATGAACTGTTGCAGTTCAAAAGGCAAAATGTTTGGACTTTATGTCCCTTGCCCGATGGAAAATATCCCATCGGAACCAGATGGGTATTCAGAAATAAAACAGATGACAGAGGCATTATAAAAAAAAATAAGGCTAGGTTAGTTGTGCAAGGTTACTGTCAAGAGGAAGGTATTGACTATGATGAGACTTTTGCTCCTGTGGCAAGATTGGAAGCCATTAGACTCTTCCTAGCATTTGCCATCTCACATAACATAAAGGTATACCAGATGGACATAAAGAGTGCTTTCCTGTATGGGACAATAAAAGAGGAAGTCTATGTTTGTCAACCACCAGGATTTGATGATGTTCATCATCCGGATTGGGTGTACAAACTAGACAAAGCACTTTATGGCCTAAAACAAGCTCCAAGAGCATGGTATGACACTCTCTCTCAATTCCTTCTTTCTAATAATTTCTCACGGGGAACCATTGATAAGACTTTGTTCATAAAAAGGGTAGATAAGGAACTCTTGTTAGTCCAAATTTATGTTGATGACATCATTTTTGGATCAACAAAACAGTCCATGTGTGAACAATTCTCTAAATTAATGTCTTCCAAGTTTGAAATGAGTGCTTTAAGTGAACTAAAAACATTTTTAAGACTTCAAGTCAAACAAACCCCACACGGGACTTTCATTCATCAATCTAAATATGTAAAAGATCTTCTTAATAAATTTGATATGAATGATTGCAAAATAATTTCTACTCCCATGGCAACAAGTCCTAGCATATGTTCAGATGACAATGGTGAACCTGTAGATCAAACTCTCTACCGGTGCATGATTGGTTCTCTGATGTATCTTACTGCATCAAGGCCAGACATCATGTATGCAACATGTGTCTGTGCAAGATATCAATCTGCTCCCAAACAATCTCATCTCTCATTTGTGAAGAGGATACTCAGATATCTTAAAGGTACTCCTGTACTAGGTATTTGGTATCCTGCTAATCAAATTTGCAAGCTTGTTGGTTTTACAGATAGTGATTATGCTGGCTGCTCGCTCACCAGAAAGTCTACTTCAGGAGGTTGTCAGTTCTTTGCAGGTTGCTTAGTGTCATGGCAAAGCAAGAAGCAAACATCAGTGTCAAATTCAACTGCTGAAGCTGAATACATTGCAGCAGCCCATTGCACTGCCCAAATTCTTTGGTTACAATATCAACTGCTAGATTTTGGAATAACTGAACTAAAAACACCTCTTCTGATAGACAACGAAGCTGCCAAAAACATAATAAAAAATCCTGTCTATCATTCTAAAACCAAACACATTGAAATAAGGCATCACTTCATTAGAGACTGTTTTGAAAAAGGACTAATAGTTCCAGAACATGTCTCTACAAGTGATCAAATAGCTGACATATTTATCAAGCCCTTAGACTCCTCAACTTTCTCTAAGTTTGTAGCAAAACTGGGCATGATAAATATGAGTTAATAAACATTAAAGGATACTTTTTTATCCAAACAATGGATATTGGAAAAACAACTGATAAAGAACTCTTGATTTCTTTCAGTAATTATCTATATACACAGATAGGATCAGTGGCAATATAATCACTGCTTCATATCTATCTGATGTTTAAACTTTCCATTGTTACATTCCTCTCCTTCCGATGTCTTTTCTTCCGAAGATATCCTCTTCTTCTATTTTCTTCTTCCGATAACTTTCATAAGTTTATTTAACTTGTGTCTAAAATAAGATTCTTCCGATTCTGCAATAAAAATCTTGAGCTTTGCATTTGATGTGACAGTTGTCAATCTTTCTGATAGACCCGAGTCTCAATACTGACTCTCACGGCTCAAGAAGATTATTACCGCCATTTTCTTTTAACCAATAATCTTCTCGGATTACTTTCCTTATTTATCATTTTCTTCTCCATAATTCTACTTAAACCCTATTCCTCCTCTGGTTTTTCAAGAAACTCTTCTTCATCGTGAAGACTCTAAGTAATGCTCATGGTTACGGATGATAAATTGTCAGGCATGTCGTCTGGCACGAAGCACTTATGCTTACCTTGTCGTAAGCTTCATGCTTATGATAATGGCGTAACGGCTTCAGACCAGGCTTCATTCCTCACAAAACTTCGTCTGTACTTTTCGGATGTGCATGAACATGTCTTCTTGACCAAATGTGTAAGTCTCAACCTCTCTCTCTCTTATTCTAACTCAGTTTTGTAATTTCATACTTAATCATGAACTTTTTAGGTTAACCTGAAAAACTTGATTATGTAGAAGTCAGTCCTTTTGATATTTACAGGCAACTATTTCAAATAACATCTGTTTGATAACCTGGTATATCATCCAAAATGTTCATAAGTTCCGGCTATGCCTTCAGTTTGTCTCTTTGATTTTCATAATATTATGACGGACTTGACTAACTGATGTTCAAAATGATGGATGATACTAAAGAAACACCTATCTTTAGTAATCCCACATCCACCCTTCTTCCACACCTAAATTAGGTACTGGCCATAAAATACTTCTCCCAAACCCTCCAAGCCTAATAAACCAAAAGAATCTGTTCAGGAAGATGAGATCCCTGAACATGATTGTGTTCCCACTGAACACATGGATACATCTGTTTCATCCTCACAGATATATCAAGCATCTCTTCCCATCCTGCTCCTCATTCATCCTCTTCACAGGATGATGTTGTATTCCTAAGGGAACCCTAACTAACCATTGAAATGTCAGTTGACTTTCAGTTGGTCGTCCTTTCTCCCAGGGACAACTCTGTTTCTAAAAGCCCCCCCACTATCCATCAACACTTCTCTACCCTATAAAAGAGGATGAGATCCGGTCGTCAAGTCCATCTTGACCTCCTGATCATATATCAGAAGCATCCATTTCATATGCAAATCCAATGGCTTTTCATTTGAATGGATTAGGCAATAAGACTCCTGGTATGGCAACAGCCAATGAAGTTTTTCTTAAAACTAAGGCTAGGAAATCCCCAGAACCAAGAAAAAGGGGTTTATGACATCTCTGAGATGGACTCAGGTCATAATAAAACTGACTCTCTAGTCAGGGATTCGGATGACATCTACAAAATGATGGACGGATCAGTTCTTCACATTATGGAATTAACGGATATCTTTAGTCCTGTAATCCAAATCCAACCCCATGCAGGCACCTTCATTTGAAGGTTTTCTAATCTTCTCAACCACCTTCACTACTACTACCCTTCCTCCACTGCCTTTCAAGGAGCATTTCTCCCCCTTCTCTCTGCCTTTCTTTCTTCCCTGTCTTGTCTCCGGCTGATTAAGCCAAAAAGAGGGAGATAATCCATAAACTATTATAATCCATAAACTATTCTCAAAAGGTGGTTAATGCTTAAATAAACAAAAGAAGCCTAGCTCTGATAAACAAAGAAGCCTTTGCTTTACTGAGACCCATTTGAACCATTCTCATGATTCTTTCCCCACTGAGTCTGATGTTCTAGAAATTGATTGGGATCTAACATTAAGTGGTTTTGGCTTCATCAGTCCAGAGGGAGATTGTTGGAAAATAAGGACTGACGAAGCAAAACCACCTTTCAAATAATCTTTGTAATAAATGTTGCAGGACACTAGCTTCCGAAGACAAGTCTTCAGAAGAACCTTCGGAAGAGACAAATAAAAGCCAATTGCTTCCGAAGACAAATAAAAGACACTAGCTTCCGAAGACAAGTCTTCAGAAGAACCTTCGGAAGACATAAATAAAAGACAACTGCTTCCGAAGACAAATAAAAGAAAAATGCTTCCGAAGACAATACTTCAGAAGTTGCTTCGGAAGACTCTATCTGAAGACAAACCTCAGAAGACACTATCGGAAGAGAACACTTGCTTCCGAAGAATAAAAGTCATTTACTTCGGAAGACTTCCAAAGACATCTGCCTCGGAAGAAAAACAATATTTCAGAAGACATATGTTTCTTCTGATGAAAGAATAAATGTAACCTGCTTTTGGATAACTGTCTACATTAGATAGTTTTCTATAAAGAGCTTCCGAAAGAATAATGTATTAGCATCAGTACAAAAGTCTGAACTAAGATCTTTAAAGATCCTATGTTGACTTTACGCTTGTACTATTCTGATGCTACAGTGTCTGTAATAGTGTCATCAGTCTTATCTGTTTGTCTTCTTCTTGTATTTGTCCTGAAACATTAAATGTCGGGGCTATTTATACCCCAACATCTACTGAATAATGAGAACAACACTTTTCTGAATTTTCTTTGTGTTGCCCTACTGTTTTCTCTTCTTTTCTAATTTATGAAAACTAAACACTAAAATAACTAAAGAGCAAAACTCAAGAGGGAGCAAAACATCAAAAGCTTTGTCTAAGCTCTTGATCCTGGTTAAGTTAGTCTCTCCTCAGCTCACCGGATTTCTACAATTGGTATCAGAGCCTTGTTCATTAGTCTTGGTTTAACCATCAAGGCTAAAATTCAAAGCTCGCTTTAATATCTGTGTTTAGTTTTCTATTATCATCTTCTTTTCAAAATCTGCTAAAGATTGATTTTTGAAACTTTAAAGTGTTCAAAAATCCTTCAACCAAACTATCTTGAGTACTCACTATTGATTTACTCAAAACGGTTTAAACAAATGGCAAAAAATTCACCTTAGACCCGCATAACACTGGTTCTGCCACGAAGCCACCAATTCTGGTTAGGCATCAATATAATATTTGGCAGAGACGGATGTTACATTTCCTGTCAAATAATCATACAGGATGTTGGAAGTCTGTCATGTTCGGACCTCATAAACCAATGGTCTTGGACACAGAGACTGGAGATGATGTCCCTAAGGATCCCCGAAACTATACTGAAGAAGACTTTCATAAATTGGAGCTTGATGCCAAGGCACATGCTCAGCTGGCCATGGCCCTTCCGAATGAAATCTATTCGGGTCTTCTTCACCATGAGTCTGCTAAGGACTTATGGGATGCTCTAAAAGAGCAATTCGGTGGTACTGATGATGTTGTAGCCAATACTAGAGAGATATTGGCTCAACAATATGAGACATTCTGCCAACTAAATAATGAGTCACTGACTCAGCAATTTGAAAGGTTCACTTCTCTCTTAAGTGAACTAAAATTAGCTGGTCAAGTGTATCCTCCTGTCTCAGTTCTAAATCGATTTTTAAGATCTCTCCCTGAAAAATGGGAAACTTACTCTATAGTCATGAGATCTTCACCAGATTTTGGTAAACTCTCACTTACCCAACTTCATGGTAAGTTACTCACTTTTGAGCGAGAGATTGACCAGAAAAGAAAACTAATAAAATCTGGAAAATCAACTGAAGAGTATGTTCAAGGGAACACTGCTCTCCTTAGTCATAACTCTGTGATAAATGATCAGGGTTATGATGAACATATTGACATAACTACTGGTATCACCTCTTCATTCACTTCATGTGATGACCACTCTCTCCCCTCTGACCATCCTTGTTTTATCATGGACGATCTTCATCAAATTCCAAGTGATGACTTGGAAGAGATGGATATTCTCCATCAACTGGCTCTCTTGAGCATAAGAACTAACAAGTTCTACAAGAGGACAGGAAGAAAATTTCCCGGTACCCATGGAAAAACCAGGATTGGTCTAAATAAGGCTACTGTCCAATGTTATAGATGTCATGGCACTGGACATTTTGCCAAGGAATGCACTAATGCTTCAAACTCTAACCCTTCTTCTTATGTGACCTATCCAAACATACCTTCACACACCTCTTCAACACCACATTCATCCACCTTTTCTTCTTTCAAAAGGTCCAATAATCCTCAAGAATCAGCACACATTGCACAAAACTCTTCTTCTAACAATGTGCAATATGTACAAACTGCAAATGGAAACATGTACCAACTTACTCCTGCCTCACTTCAAGTTGTTACAGCTCCTTCTTCACAAATAAATGCTCCCGGACATGCTGTCAAATCTTCATCATCTGGTCAACAGGCTCTTTTCTCTCAAGAGTACATAGACTGGAGCAGCTTGCCTGAAGATGTTGGCCATGCCCTCATCACTTTTGAACCAACAAATTTTGCTCTTATGGCTGTTGGTGAAGATTCCTGCTCTTCTGATCAACCTGAAGCAGATATTTCTGATGCTCAGGTATCAATGCTTGCATAGAGGCTTTTGCAAAAATAAAGAAAGCCAATATGTTGCTTCAAAAGCAAAATCAGGATTTGGAACAACTTCTGGACAATAAAAATTCTGAAATGGAAAAATTAATAAAAATAAAAGATAATGAACTATGTGCCTTGAAAACTGAGAAAATCAATTTACAAGCATCTTTTGATCTACAAAGAGAAAAATATTATGCTTGTAAAGATGAACTATCTCAAACTCAAGTAAGCTGTGAAAAGTGGGTTGAATCTTGCAAAGGATTCAAGATGCTTTTACAAAAGCAAGTTCACAGCAAGGCAAGATTTGGAATTGGGTATAATCATACTTCTCAACCAGATGATTATACACCCATTGATAATAATAAGGAAGAAACTACTCCTGAACCTGTTTCACCAACCTTTCTTCCTGATGAAATTCCTTCAATAAAAGATACACCTTCGTTGGTGTATCAGCCAACCTATTTCTCTAAGTTTGTATATCCCACTAATACAAATCTGACAAGAATAGAAAAATCTCAGTTGAACTCAGTTCAACACAATAACTCTTCAGAACAAAGTGAGATTGCTCCTGATATGAGCCCTACTCCTTGTTCAGAAGAAACAATAAAGTCTGGATTCACTTCTAATATCAAGTCAAATCTTGATAAAGGAAAAGAACCTATGATAAATATCCAGTTTCCTCCTTCTCATCCTCATCCTCCTTATCCCACAATGAAAGCAAACAGACCTTTCATCCCAAATTATTCCTCTCTTTCCCCAGCCTGCTTAAAATGTTTTAAGTACAATCATGCTACTGAAAACTGCAGAACAAAAACACCTTTGGAGAAAGCTAGGATAAAGGCTAATAAGTTGAAAGCTGATCATACTTCTTCATCTAAAGGGAACCTCCCAAATAAGATGAAGAAAGTAAGAACAGCAAGTAACAAATCTGTTGGGACACATCCTCATTCTTCCTCTATCTTACCCTCTTCCTTGAGAACTAACTCCAGACCTTCCATTTTGGGAACACCACCTCCTTACTCTACGGTGAACCCAGTTTCTTGCTCTAATAATGGTGCTAACTCTTCTCCCGTGGATTCTCAAATCAATATTCTCCAACAAAATCAGCAACAACTGCTGTTAATGATGCAGAAATTGATGAAAGATACACAACAAAATAAACCAAACAAATAAATAAAATAAAATACCCCATGTCTAATCTTTTGTACATAATTCTCATGTGCAGAAATCCTCTTCAAACCAAAATCATCTCTGGTATGTGGATAGTGGAGGATCTAGGCACATGACTGGATGCAGATCCATTCTAAATGACTTCATTCCAAATAATGGTGGATCTGTTTCTTTCGGAAATAATGCAAAAGGTTGGATAGTGGGATCCGGTTCTGTCTCAGGAGGAAATTTGAAATTTAAAGATGTTAGCTTAGTTGAAAACCTCAAGTTTAATCTCTTGAGTGTTTCTCAACTGGCTGACAAAAATTTTAATTCATTTTTCACTAAAGACAGTTGCAAAATTCTTTCTCCAGAAATAAACTCAAAAATAAAGGTCTTGATTGATCAACACACTTTGCTAACGGCTAAAAGAAGTGGAAACGTCTATATTGTAGACATGACTACTGATTCTCAAACATCTTCTCCTACATGTTTGATAGCCAAAGCATCATCTTCTGAAACCACTCTCTGGCACAGAAGACTTAGTCACCTTAATCACCAAACTCTTCATAAGCTTTCCACCCTTTCCTTAGTAAGAGGATTGCCTTCTAAAGAATTTCATTTTGAAGGTCAATGTGAATCTTGCTTAAAGGGAAAGCAACATAAAACTTCACATAAGTCTATTGAGGAATCCAAAACAACTAACTGTCTTAATCTGCTTCATATGGATCTGTTTGGTCCAGTGAAGGTAGCTAGTTTGGCAAGAAAAAGATATTGTCTAGTTGTTGTAGATGATTACTCAAGATTTTGCTGGACCTTCTTCCTTTTCAGCAAAGATGAGACTTCTGATAAAATAATTGCTCTTGTCACTCATCTTGAAAGACAATTCAGTCTTCCTGTTAAAATGATAAGGAGTGACAATGGCACAGAATTCAAAAATCAAGTTCTTGATAAATTTTGTATTTCTAAAGGAATCCTTAGACAATATAGTGCTCCTAGAACTCCTGCTCAAAATGGAGTTGTTGAAAGAAAGAATAGGACACTGATTGAAGCTGCAAGAACCATGCTTGCAGACTCAGGATTATCTTTATCATTCTGGGCTGAGGCAGTAAACACTGCTTGTTATGTATTGAACAGAGTTCACATTGTAAAAAGACATAACAAGACTGCCTATGAAATTCTGTATAAAATAAAGCCTCTCATTTCCTTCTTCAAAGTCTTTGGATGTCCGTGTTTTATCCTAAATACAAAAGACTCTTTGTCCAAATTTGCTGCTAAAGTTGATTCTGGATACTTTGTTGGATATTCTCAGACTTCTAAAGTATATCGAGCTTTCAATCTCAGAACAAAAATAATTGAGGAATCTATTGATGTAAAATTCAATGAATTAGCATCAACCTCATCCTTTCCTTCTGCACCTGATGATCTTTTTGATCTTGAAAGCTTCTCATTTATCCCTTCCATCCCCTCTTCTTCTCCTTCATCAGAGTCATGTCAAACTTCTGAAGATCTATCTTCTATTGAGGACGATTCTGTTTCAAAGTTCTTCACTTCTTTTCCATCTTATCAAATAAATTCTCAAGAAGCAAATTCTCAAAACCAAGACGATATACCATCTACTCCTCCATCTCCTGTATTGGATAATGCATCCATAGATGTTCCTGATCACATTCCAAACTCTCTCACCCCCATCGAAAAATTATCTTATTCCGATGCTGCCTCCTCAAATAACTGTTTGGATATCATTCCTTTCAACAAAAATCATCCTCTAGAACAAATCTTAGGTGATCTAAGTAAAGGAGTTCAAACAAGAAGCCAGATTTCAAACTTTTGTCTTCATGCAGCCTTTCTATCCCAAATTGAGCCGTCTAAATATCAGGAGGCTCTTAAAGACAATAATTGGGTAGAGGCAATGCAAGATGAACTGTTGCAGTTCAAAAGGCAAAATGTTTGGACTTTATGTCCCTTGCCCGATGGAAAATATCCCATCGGAACCAGATGGGTATTCAGAAATAAAACAGATGACAGAGGCATTATAAAAAAAAATAAGGCTAGGTTAGTTGTGCAAGGTTACGGTCAAGAGGAAGGTATTGACTATGATGAGACTTTTGCTCCTGTGGCAAGATTGGAAGCCATTAGACTCTTCCTAGCATTTGCCATCTCACATAACATAAAGGTATACCAGATGGACATAAAGAGTGCTTTCCTGTATGGGACAATAAAAGAGGAAGTCTATGTTTGTCAACCACCAGGATTTGATGATGTTCATCATCCGGATTGGGTGTACAAACTAGACAAAGCACTTTATGGCCTAAAACAAGCTCCAAGAGCATGGTATGACACTCTCTCTCAATTCCTTCTTTCTAATAATTTCTCACGGGGAACCATTGATAAGACTTTGTTCATAAAAAGGGTAGATAAGGAACTCTTGTTAGTCCAAATTTATGTTGATGACATCATTTTTGGATCAACAAAACAGTCCATGTGTGAACAATTCTCTAAATTAATGTCTTCCAAGTTTGAAATGAGTGCTTTAAGTGAACTAAAAACATTTTTAAGACTTCAAGTCAAACAAACCCCACACGGGACTTTCATTCATCAATCTAAATATGTAAAAGATCTTCTTAATAAATTTGATATGAATGATTGCAAAATAATTTCTACTCCCATGGCAACAAGTCCTAGCATATGTTCAGATGACAATGGTGAACCTGTAGATCAAACTCTCTACCGGTGCATGATTGGTTCTCTGATGTATCTTACTGCATCAAGGCCAGACATCATGTATGCAACATGTGTCTGTGCAAGATATCAATCTGCTCCCAAACAATCTCATCTCTCATTTGTGAAGAGGATACTCAGATATCTTAAAGGTACTCCTGTACTAGGTATTTGGTATCCTGCTAATCAAATTTGCAAGCTTGTTGGTTTTACAGATAGTGATTATGCTGGCTGCTCGCTCACCAGAAAGTCTACTTCAGGAGGTTGTCAGTTCTTTGCAGGTTGCTTAGTGTCATGGCAAAGCAAGAAGCAAACATCAGTGTCAAATTCAACTGCTGAAGCTGAATACATTGCAGCAGCCCATTGCACTGCCCAAATTCTTTGGTTACAATATCAACTGCTAGATTTTGGAATAACTGAACTAAAAACACCTCTTCTGATAGACAACGAAGCTGCCAAAAACATAATAAAAAATCCTGTCTATCATTCTAAAACCAAACACATTGAAATAAGGCATCACTTCATTAGAGACTGTTTTGAAAAAGGACTAATAGTTCCAGAACATGTCTCTACAAGTGATCAAATAGCTGACATATTTATCAAGCCCTTAGACTCCTCAACTTTCTCTAAGTTTGTAGCAAAACTGGGCATGATAAATATGAGTTAATAAACATTAAAGGATACTTTTTTATCCAAACAATGGATATTGGAAAAACAACTGATAAAGAACTCTTGATTTCTTTCAGTAATTATCTATATACACAGATAGGATCAGTGGCAATATAATCACTGCTTCATATCTATCTGATGTTTAAACTTTCCATTGTTACATTCCTCTCCTTCCGATGTCTTTTCTTCCGAAGATATCCTCTTCTTCTATTTTCTTCTTCCGATAACTTTCATAAGTTTATTTAACTTGTGTCTAAAATAAGATTCTTCCGATTCTGCAATAAAAATCTTGAGCTTTGCATTTGATGTGACAGTTGTCAATCTTTCTGATAGACCCGAGTCTCAATACTGACTCTCACGGCTCAAGAAGATTATTACCGCCATTTTCTTTTAACCAATAATCTTCTCGGATTACTTTCCTTATTTATCATTTTCTTCTCCATAATTCTACTTAAACCCTATTCCTCCTCTGGTTTTTCAAGAAACTCTTCTTCATCGTGAAGACTCTAAGTAATGCTCATGGTTACGGATGATAAATTGTCAGGCATGTCGTCTGGCACGAAGCACTTATGCTTACCTTGTCGTAAGCTTCATGCTTATGATAATGGCGTAACGGCTTCAGACCAGGCTTCATTCCTCACAAAACTTCGTCTGTACTTTTCGGATGTGCATGAACATGTCTTCTTGACCAAATGTGTAAGTCTCAACCTCTCTCTCTCTTATTCTAACTCAGTTTTGTAATTTCATACTTAATCATGAACTTTTTAGGTTAACCTGAAAAACTTGATTATGTAGAAGTCAGTCCTTTTGATATTTACAGGCAACTATTTCAAATAACATCTGTTTGATAACCTGGTATATCATCCAAAATGTTCATAAGTTCCGGCTATGCCTTCAGTTTGTCTCTTTGATTTTCATAATATTATGACGGACTTGACTAACTGATGTTCAAAATGATGGATGATACTAAAGAAACACCTATCTTTAGTAATCCCACATCCACCCTTCTTCCACACCTAAATTAGGTACTGGCCATAAAATACTTCTCCCAAACCCTCCAAGCCTAATAAACCCAAAAGAATCTGTTCAGGAAGATGAGATCCCTGAACATGATTGTGTTCCCACTGAACACATGGATACATCTGTTTCATCCTCACAGATATATCAAGCATCTCTTCCCATCCTGCTCCTCATTCATCCTCTTCACAGGATGATGTTGTATTCCTAAGGGAACCCTAACTAACCATTGAAATGTCAGTTGACTTTCAGTTGGTCGTCCTTTCTCCCAGGGACAACTCTGTTTCTAAAAGCCCCCCCACTATCCGTCAACACTTCTCTACCCTATAAAAGAGGATGAGATCCGGTCGTCAAGTCCATCTTGACCTCCTGATCATATATCAGAAGCATCCATTTCATATGCAAATCCAATGGCTTTTCATTTGAATGGATTAGGCAATAAGACTCCTGGTATGGCAACAGCCAATGAAGTTTTTCTTAAAACTAAGGCTAGGAAATCCCTAGAACCAAGAAAAAGGGGTTTATGACATCTCTGAGATGGACTCAGGTCATAATAAAACTGACTCTCTAGTCAGGGATTCGGATGACATCTACAAAATGATGGACGGATCAGTTCTTCACATTATGGAATTAACGGATATCTTTAGTCCTGTAATCCAAATCCAACCCCATGCAGGCACCTTCATTTGAAGGTTTTCTAATCTTCTCAACCACCTTCACTACTACTACCCTTCCTCCACTGCCTTTCAAGGAGCATTTCTCCCCCTTCTCTCTGCCTTTCTTTCTTCCCTGTCTTGTCTCCGGCTGATTAAGCCAAAAAGAGGGAGATAATCCATAAACTATTATAATCCATAAACTATTCTCAAAAGGTGGTTAATGCTTAAATAAACAAAAGAAGCCTAGCTCTGATAAACAAAGAAGCCTTTGCTTTACTGAGACCCATTTGAACCATTCTCATGATTCTTTCCCCACTGAGTCTGATGTTCTAGAAATTGATTGGGATCTAACATTAAGTGGTTTGGCTTCATCAGTCCAGAGGGAGATTGTTGGAAAATAAGGACTGACGAAGCAAAACCACCTTTCAAATAATCTTTGTAATAAATGTTGCAGGACACTAGCTTCCGAAGACAAGTCTTCAGAAGAACCTTCGGAAGAGACAAATAAAAGCCAATTGCTTCCGAAGACAAATAAAAGACACTAGCTTCCGAAGACAAGTCTTCAGAAGAACCTTCGGAAGACATAAATAAAAGACAACTGCTTCCGAAGACAAATAAAAGAAAAATGCTTCCGAAGACAATACTTCAGAAGTTGCTTCGGAAGACTCTATCTGAAGACAAACCTCAGAAGACACTATCGGAAGATAACACTTGCTTCCGAAGAATAAAAGTCATTTACTTCGGAAGACTTCCAAAGACATCTGCCTCGGAAGAAAAACAATATTTCAGAAGACATATGTTTCTTCTGATGAAAGAATAAGTGTAACCTGCTTTTGGATAACTGTCTACATTAGATAGTTTTCTATAAAGAGCTTCCGAAAGAATAATGTATTAGCATCAGTACAAAAGTCTGAACTAAGATCTTTAAAGATCCTATGTTGACTTTACGCTTGTACTATTCTGATGCTACAGTGTCTGTAATAGTGTCATCAGTCTTATCTGTTTGTCTTCTTCTTGTATTTGTCCTGAAACATTAAATGTCGGGGCTATTTATACCCCAACATCTACTGAATAATGAGAACAACACTTTTCTGAATTTTCTTTGTGTTGCCCTACTGTTTTCTCTTCTTTTCTAATTTATGAAAACTAAACACTAAAATAACTAAAGAGCAAAACTCAAGAGGGAGCAAAACATCAAAAGCTTTGTCTAAGCTCTTGATCCTGGTTAAGTTAGTCTCTCCTCAGCTCACCGGATTTCTACAATTGGTATCAGAGCCTTGTTCATTAGTCTTGGTTTAACCATCAAGGCTAAAATTCAAAGCTCGCTTTAATATCTGTGTTTAGTTTTCTATTATCATCTTCTTTTCAAAATCTGCTAAAGATTGATTTTTGAAACTTTAAAGTGTTCAAAAATCCTTCAACCAAACTATCTTGAGTACTCACTATTGATTTACTCAAAACGGTTTAAACAAATGGCAAAAAAATTCACCTTAGACCCGCATAACACTGGTTCTGCCACGAAGCCACCAATTCTGGTTAGGCATCAATATAATATTTGGCAGAGACGGATGTTACATTTCCTGTCAAATAATCATACAGGATGTTGGAAGTCTGTCATGTTCGGACCTCATAAACCAATGGTCTTGGACACAGAGACTGGAGATGATGTCCCTAAGGATCCCCGAAACTATATTGAAGAAGACTTTCATAAATTGGAGCTTGATGCCAAGGCACATGCTCAGCTGGCCATGGCCCTTCCGAATGAAATCTATTCGGGTCCTCTTCACCATGAGTCTGCTAAGGACTTATGGGATGCTCTAAAAGAGCAATTCGGTGGTACTGATGATGTTGTAGCCAATACTGAGATATATTGGCTCAACAATATGAGACATTCTGCCAACTAAATAATGAGTCACTGACTCAGCAATTTGAAAGGTTCACTTCTCTCTTAAGTGAACTAAAATTAGCTGGTCAAGTGTATCCTCCTGTCTCAGTTCTAAATCGATTTTTAAGATCTCTCCCTGAAAAATGGGAAACTTACTCTATAGTCATGAGATCTTCACCAGATTTTGGTAAACTCTCACTTACCCAACTTCATGGTAAGTTACTCACTTTTGAGCGAGAGATTGACCAGAAAAGAAAACTAATAAAATCTGGAAAATCAACTGAAGAGTATGTTCAAGGGAACACTGCTCTCCTTAGTCATAACTCTGTGATAAATGATCAGGGTTATGATGAACATATTGACATAACTACTGGTATCACCTCTTCATTCACTTCATGTGATGACCACTCTCTCCCCTCTGACCATCCTTGTTTTATCATGGACGATCTTCATCAAATTCCAAGTGATGACTTGGAAGAGATGGATATTCTCCATCAACTGGCTCTCTTGAGCATAAGAACTAACAAGTTCTACAAGAGGACAGGAAGAAAATTTCCCGGTACCCATGGAAAAACCAGGATTGGTCTAAATAAGGCTACTGTCCAATGTTATAGATGTCATGGCACTGGACATTTTGCCAAGGAATGCACTAATGCTTCAAACTCTAACCCTTCTTCTTATGTGACCTATCCAAACATACCTTCACACACCTCTTCAACACCACATTCATCCACCTTTTCTTCTTTCAAAAGGTCCAATAATCCTCAAGAATCAGCACACATTGCACAAAACTCTTCTTCTAACAATGTGCAATATGTACAAACTGCAAATGGAAACATGTACCAACTTACTCCTGCCTCACTTCAAGTTGTTACAGCTCCTTCTTAACAAATAAATGCTCCCGGACATGCTGTCAAATCTTCATCATCTGGTCAACAGCCTCTTTTCTCTCAAGAGTACATAGAGTGGAGCAGCTTGCCTGAAGATGTTGGCCATGCCCTCATCACTTTTGAACCAACAAATTTTGCTCTTATGGCTGTTGGTGAAGATTCCTGCTCTTCTGATCAACCTGAAGCAGATATTTCTGATGCTCAGGTATCAATGCTTGCATAGAGGCTTTTGCAAAAATAAAGAAAGCCAATATGTTGCTTCAAAAGCAAAATCAGGATTTGGAACAACTTCTGGACAATAAAAATTCTGAAATGGAAAAATTAATAAAAATAAAAGATAATGAACTATGTGCCTTGAAAACTGGGAAAATCAATTTACAAGCATCTTTTGATCTACAAAGAGAAAAATATTATGCTTGTAAAGATGAACTATCTCAAACTCAAGTAAGCTGTTAAAAGTGGGTTGAATCTTGCAAAGGATTCAAGATGCTTTTACAAAAGCAAGTTCACAGCAAGGCAAGATTTGGAATTGGGTATAATCATACTTCTCAACCAGATGATTATACACCCATTGATAATAATAAGGAAGACTACTCCTGAACCTGTTTTTCACCAACCTTTCTTCCTGATGAAATTCCTTCAATAAAAGATACACCTTCGTTGGTGTATCAGCCAACCTATTTCTCTAAGTTTGTATATCCCACTAATACAAATCTGACAAGAATAGAAAAATCTCAGTTGAACTCAGTTCAACACAATAACTCTTCAGAACAAAGTGAGATTGCTCCTGATATGAGCCCTACTCCTTGTTCAGAAGAAACAATAAAGTCTGGATTCACTTCTAATATCAAGTCAAATCTTGATAAAGGAAAAGAACCTATGATAAATATCCAGTTTCTCCTTCTCCTCCTCATCCTCCTTATCCCACAATGAAAGCAAACAGACCTTTCATCCCAAATTATTCCTCTCTTTCCCCAGCCTACTTAAAATGTTTTAAGTACAATCATGCTACTGAAAACTGCAGAACAAAAACACCTTTGGAGAAAGCTAGGATAAAGGCTAATAAGTTGAAAGCTGATCATACTTCTTCATCTAAAGGGAACCTCCCAAATAAGATGAAGAAAGTAAGAACAGCAAGTAACAAATCTGTTGGGACACATCCTCATTCTTCCTCTATCTTACCCTCTTCCTTGAGAACTAACTCCAGACCTTCCATTTTGGGAACACCACCTCCTTACTCTACGGTGAACCCAGTTTCTTGCTCTAATAATGGTGCTAACTCTTCTCCCGTGGATTCTCAAATCAATATTCTCCAACAAAATCAGCAACAACTGCTGTTAATGATGCAGAAATTGATGAAAGATACACAACAAAATAAACCAAACAAATAAATAAAATAAAATACCCCATGTCTAATCTTTTGTACATAATTCTCATGTGCAGAAATCCTCTTCAAACCAAAATCATCTCTGGTATGTGGATAGTGGAGGATCTAGGCACATGACTGGATGCAGATCCATTCTAAATGACTTCATTCCAAATAATGGTGGATCTGTTTCTTTCGGAAATAATGCAAAAGGTTGGATAGTGGGATCCGGTTCTGTCTCAGGAGGAAATTTGAAATTTAAAGATGTTAGCTTAGTTGAAAACCTCAAGTTTAATCTCTTGAGTGTTTCTCAACTGGCTGACAAAAATTTTAATTCATTTTTCACTAAAGACAGTTGCAAAATTCTTTCTCCAGAAATAAACTCAAAAATAAAGGTCTTGATTGATCAACACACTTTGCTAACGGCTAAAAGAAGTGGAAACGTCTATATTGTAGACATGACTACTGATTCTCAAACATCTTCTCCTACATGTTTGATAGCCAAAGCATCATCTTCTGAAACCACTCTCTGGCACAGAAGACTTAGTCACCTTAATCACCAAACTCTTCATAAGCTTTCCACCCTTTCCTTAGTAAGAGGATTGCCTTCTAAAGAATTTCATTTTGAAGGTCAATGTGAATCTTGCTTAAAGGGAAAGCAACATAAAACTTCACATAAGTCTATTGAGGAATCCAAAACAACTAACTGTCTTAATCTGCTTCATATGGATCTGTTTGGTCCAGTGAAGGTAGCTAGTTTGGCAAGAAAAGATATTGTCTAGTTGTTGTAGATGATTACTCAAGATTTTGCTGGACCTTCTTCCTTTTCAGCAAAGATGAGACTTCTGATAAAATAATTGCTCTTGTCACTCATCTTGAAAGACAATTCAGTCTTCCTGTTAAAATGATAAGGAGTGACAATGGCACAGAATTCAAAAATCAAGTTCTTGATAAATTTTGTATTTCTAAAGGAATCCTTAGACAATATAGTGCTCCTAGAACTCCTGCTCAAAATGGAGTTGTTGAAAGAAAGAACAGGACACTGATTGAAGCTGCAAGAACCATGCTTGCAGACTCAGGATTACCTTTATCATTCTGGGCTGAGGCAGTAAACACTGCTTGTTATGTATTGAGCAGAGTTCACATTGTAAAAAGACATAACAAGACTGCCTATGAAATTCTGTATAAAATAAAGCCTCTCATTTCCTTCTTCAAAGTCTTTGGATGTCCGTGTTTTATCCTAAATACAAAAGACTCTTTGTCCAAATTTGCTGCTAAAGTTGATTCTGGATACTTTGTTGGATATTCTCAGACTTCTAAAGTATATCGAGCTTTCAATCTCAGAACAAAATAATTGAGGAATCTATTGATGTAAAATTCAATGAATTAGCATCAACCTCATCCTTTCCTTCTGCACCTGATGATCTTTTTGATCTTGAAAGCTTCTCATTCATCCCTTCCATCCCCTCTTCTTCTCCTTCATCAGAGTCATGTCAAACTTCTGAAGATCTATCTTCTATTGAGGACGATTCTGTTTCAAAGTTCTTCTCTTCTTTTCCATCTTATCAAATAAATTCTCAAGAAGCAAATTCTCAAAACCAAGACGATATACCATCTACTCCTCCATCTCCTGTATTGGATAATGCATCCATAGATGTTCCTGATCACATTCCAAACTCTCTCACCCCCATCGAAAACTTATCTTATTCCGATGCTGCCTCCTCAAATAACTGTTTGGATATCATTCCTTTCAACAAAAATCATCCTCTAGAACAAATCTTAGGTGATCTAAGTAAAGGAGTTCAAACAAGAAGCCAGATTTCAAACTTTTGTCTTCATGCAGCCTTTCTATCCCAAATTGAGCCGTCTAAATATCAGGAGGCTCTTAAAGACAATAATTGGGTAGAGGCAATGCAAGATGAACTGTTGCAGTTCAAAAGGCAAAATGTTTGGACTTTATGTCCCTTGCCCGATGGAAAATATCCCATCGGAACCAGATGGGTATTCAGAAATAAAACAGATGACAGAGGCATTATAAAAAAAAATAAGGCTAGGTTAGTTGTGCAAGGTTACTGTCAAGAGGAAGGTATTGACTATGATGAGACTTTTGCTCCTGTGGCAAGATTGGAAGCCATTAGACTCTTCCTAGCATTTGCCATCTCACATAACATAAAGGTATACCAGATGGACATAAAGAGTGCTTTCCTGTATGGGACAATAAAAGAGGAAGTCTATGTTTGTCAACCACCAGGATTTGATGATGTTCATCATCCGGATTGGGTGTACAAACTAGACAAAGCACTTTATGGCCTAAAACAAGCTCCAAGAGCATGGTATGACACTCTCTCTCAATTCCTTCTTTCTAATAATTTCTCACGGGGAACCATTGATAAGACTTTGTTCATAAAAAGGGTAGATAAGGAACTCTTGTTAGTCCAAATTTATGTTGATGACATCATTTTTGGATCAACAAAACAGTCCATGTGTGAACAATTCTCTAAATTAATGTCTTCCAAGTTTGAAATGAGTGCTTTAAGTGAACTAAAAACATTTTTAAGACTTCAAGTCAAACAAACCCCACACGGGACTTTCATTCATCAATCTAAATATGTAAAAGATCTTCTTAATAAATTTGATATGAATGATTGCAAAATAATTTCTACTCCCATGGCAACAAGTCCTAGCATATGTTCAGATGACAATGGTGAACCTGTAGATCAAACTCTCTACCGGTGCATGATTGGTTCTCTGATGTATCTTACTGCATCAAGGCCAGACATCATGTATGCAACATGTGTCTGTGCAAGATATCAATCTGCTCCCAAACAATCTCATCTCTCATTTGTGAAGAGGATACTCAGATATCTTAAAGGTACTCCTGTACTAGGTATTTGGTATCCTGCTAATCAAATTTGCAAGCTTGTTGGTTTTACAGATAGTGATTATGCTGGCTGCTCGCTCACCAGAAAGTCTACTTCAGGAGGTTGTCAGTTCTTTGCAGGTTGCTTAGTGTCATGGCAAAGCAAGAAGCAAACATCAGTGTCAAATTCAACTGCTGAAGCTGAATACATTGCAGCAGCCCATTGCACTGCCCAAATTCTTTGGTTACAATATCAACTGCTAGATTTTGGAATAACTGAACTAAAAACACCTCTTCTGATAGACAACGAAGCTGCCAAAAACATAATAAAAAATCCTGTCTATCATTCTAAAACCAAACACATTGAAATAAGGCATCACTTCATTAGAGACTGTTTTGAAAAAGGACTAATAGTTCCAGAACATGTCTCTACAAGTGATCAAATAGCTGACATATTTATCAAGCCCTTAGACTCCTCAACTTTCTCTAAGTTTGTAGCAAAACTGGGCATGATAAATATGAGTTAATAAACATTAAAGGATACTTTTTTATCCAAACAATGGATATTGGAAAAACAACTGATAAAGAACTCTTGATTTCTTTCAGTAATTATCTATATACACAGATAGGATCAGTGGCAATATAATCACTGCTTCATATCTATCTGATGTTTAAACTTTCCATTGTTACATTCCTCTCCTTCCGATGTCTTTTCTTCCGAAGATATCCTCTTCTTCTATTTTCTTCTTCCGATAACTTTCATAAGTTTATTTAACTTGTGTCTAAAATAAGATTCTTCCGATTCTGCAATAAAAATCTTGAGCTTTGCATTTGATGTGACAGTTGTCAATCTTTCTGATAGACCCGAGTCTCAATACTGACTCTCACGGCTCAAGAAGATTATTACCGCCATTTTCTTTTAACCAATAATCTTCTCGGATTACTTTCCTTATTTATCATTTTCTTCTCCATAATTCTACTTAAACCCTATTCCTCCTCTGGTTTTTCAAGAAACTCTTCTTCATCGTGAAGACTCTAAGTAATGCTCATGGTTACGGATGATAAATTGTCAGGCATGTCGTCTGGCACGAAGCACTTATGCTTACCTTGTCGTAAGCTTCATGCTTATGATAATGGCGTAACGGCTTCAGACCAGGCTTCATTCCTCACAAAACTTCGTCTGTACTTTTCGGATGTGCATGAACATGTCTTCTTGACCAAATGTGTAAGTCTCAACCTCTCTCTCTCTTATTCTAACTCAGTTTTGTAATTTCATACTTAATCATGAACTTTTTAGGTTAACCTGAAAAACTTGATTATGTAGAAGTCAGTCCTTTTGATATTTACAGGCAACTATTTCAAATAACATCTGTTTGATAACCTGGTATATCATCCAAAATGTTCATAAGTTCCGGCTATGCCTTCAGTTTGTCTCTTTGATTTTCATAATATTATGACGGACTTGACTAACTGATGTTCAAAATGATGGATGATACTAAAGAAACACCTATCTTTAGTAATCCCACATCCACCCTTCTTCCACACCTAAATTAGGTACTGGCCATAAAATACTTCTCCCAAACCCTCCAAGCCTAATAAACCCAAAAGAATCTGTTCAGGAAGATGAGATCCCTGAACATGATTGTGTTCCCACTGAACACATGGATACATCTGTTTCATCCTCACAGATATATCAAGCATCTCTTCCCATCCTGCTCCTCATTCATCCTCTTCACAGGATGATGTTGTATTCCTAAGGGAACCCTAACTAACCATTGAAATGTCAGTTGACTTTCAGTTGGTCGTCCTTTCTCCCAGGGACAACTCTGTTTCTAAAATCCCCCCCACTATCCATCAACACTTCTCTACCCTATAAAAGAGGATGAGATCCGGTCGTCAAGTCCATCTTGACCTCCTGATCATATATCAGAAGCATCCATTTCATATGCAAATCCAATGGCTTTTCATTTGAATGGATTAGGCAATAAGACTCCTGGTATGGCAACAGCCAATGAAGTTTTTCTTAAAACTAAGGCTAGGAAATCCCCAGAACCAAGAAAAGGGGTTTATGACATCTCTGAGATGGACTCAGGTCATAATAAAACTGACTCTCTAGTCAGGGATTCGGATGACATCTACAAAATGATGGACGGATCAGTTCTTCACATTATGGAATTAACGGATATCTTTAGTCCTGTAATCCAAATCCAACCCCATGCAGGCACCTTCATTTGAAGGTTTTCTAATCTTCTCAACCACCTTCACTACTACTACCCTTCCTCCACTGCCTTTCAAGGAGCATTTCTCCCCCTTCTCTCTGCCTTTCTTTCTTCCCTGTCTTGTCTCCGGCTGATTAAGCCAAAAAGAGGGAGATAATCCATAAACTATTATAATCCATAAACTATTCTCAAAAGGTGGTTAATGCTTAAATAAACAAAAGAAGCCTTTGCTTTAATGAGACCCATTTGAACCATTCTCATGATTCTTTCCCCACTGAGTCTGATGTTCTAGAAATTGATTGGGATCTAACATTAAGTGGTTTTGGCTTCATCAGTCCAGAGGGAGATTGTTGGAAAATAAGGACTGACGAAGCAAAACCACCTTTCAAATAATCTTTGTAATAAATGTTGCAGGACACTAGCTTCCGAAGACAAGTCTTCAGAAGAACCTTCGGAAGAGACAAATAAAAGCCAATTGCTTCCGAAGATAAATAAAAGACACTAGCTTCCGAAGACAAGTCTTCAGAAGAACCTTCGGAAGACATAAATAAAAGACAACTGCTTCCGAAGACAAATAAAAGAAAAATGCTTCCGAAGACAATACTTCAGAAGTTGCTTCGGAAGACTCTATCTGAAGACAAACCTCAGAAGACACTATCGGAAGAGAACACTTGCTTCCGAAGAATAAAAGTCATTTACTTCGGAAGACTTCCAAAGACATCTGCCTCGGAAGAAAAACAATATTTCAGAAGACATATGTTTCTTCTGTTGAAAGAATAAATGTAACCTGCTTTTGGATAACTGTCTACATTACATAGTTTTCTATAAAGAGCTTCCGAAAGAATAATGTATTAGCATCAGTACAAAAGTCTGAACTAAGATCTTTAAAGATCCTATGTTGACTTTACGCTTGTACTATTCTGATGCTACAGTGTCTGTAATAGTGTCATCAGTCTTATCTGTTTGTCTTCTTCTTGTATTTGTCCTGAAACATTAAATGTGGCGGCTATTTATACCCCAACATCTAATGAATAATGAGAACAACACTTTTCTGAATTTTCTTTGTGTTGCCCTACTGTTTTCTCTTCTTTTCTAATTTATGAAAACTAAACACTAAAATAACTAAAGAGCAAAACTCAAGAGGGAGCAAAACATCAAAAGCTTTGTCTAAGCTCTTGATCCTGGTTAAGTTAGTCTCTCCTCAGCTCACCGGATTTCTACAGTCTTAAACCTGATTTCCTGAAACACGTGAAAAGTAACTGTCAACTACAGACGTAGTTGGTGAGAACAATATGTTTAATCATTTGTAAACATGAATATATGATATAAGGCATAGGTAAGTTAAAGTAGTAAATGATTCACATGGATGAGCTGCAACCCAAACTAACATCAAGTAAGAAAATGAGTGTAAACAGTCCAATCACTGTTTGCACATGAGTCAACATATAATATCAAGTCCCAAACCACGTTTGGAGTTAGATAATGTGTCAACAGTTTTGATAAAACCATACGTAACCGAAATGTGCAGTTGGTTTATAAAAAAAATTTAAAAACTAACTGCAGCAATCGGTCTGCCCCAAATGTGTGTGTCCGCTTTCCCTTGTTGTGATCACCCAGTACTAACGCTAATGAATATGATACTTGATGCTTTTACAAGTTTATTTACAACAATAGACACCATGTTTCTGAACCTTACTTTAACCGGATGTGTTAATGCCTTATTTGATAACATGAATTGAAAACCTAGATTTAATTCCACGAATTAAATCCTTTGTTTTGAATAACATGAAATGATTCTGTTGATTTGAATACCATGATGTGAACCACTTGATTTGAATACCATGAAATGAACCACTTGATTTGAATACCATGAAATGAACCACTTGATTTGAATACCATGAAATGAACCACTTGATTTGAATACCATGATGTGAACCACTTGATTTGAATACCATGAAATGAACCACTTGATTTGAATGCCATAGAATAGTGACCTTGTGTAACAACAAGGTTTATAACAAAAGAGTTCATAAAATCATTTATTTAAAAGTGTTTATCCTTCATAAATACATTTGAGTAAATCTGTTACAAAACTGTTCAAAGATCCTTTATAAAACCTTTTTAGTGAAAAGAGTTTAATAGTTGATAATTCCTTTAAAACAGTTGATGAATCCCTAGGATTCATAAAATGAACCCATAATGTTTATAAGAATACACACACCTTGTGTAATGAAATATAATTGCAAACGACTGGTTTGATCACGTGTTCCACCCCAAAACAGTTATAAAACAGTAAAAGAGGGGCTAAAGTTCTCACCTGTCTGCAGTAGACTCTGAACTAAAACAGATAGCAAGTAGCAAACAGGACTCCTAATTGATTCCTATAACATTGTAATCATACATAAGATATAGGATTTATAGTTGTATAGACTTTGATTCATTGATTGACTTGTGTTCTCATGATTAAGATTGTTGTGAAACTTGAAAGTTATGATTTGAATCATTTGATTGATCATGGGTCCAAGAAATGAATATGAATTGTTCCTTTGTGCATAAATCTTATGCATAAAATGATAATTGTTTGAGAATTTGATAACCATTGATTAACATGTCTTATGAAAAGATGTTCCAGGTGTTTTAAGTCTTGTGATTGTGAATTGATCTTCATGATTATTGTTAAGTTGTCACCTAACTTCTTCGTGATCAATTCACAATTATCATAAGTCGAGGCCAACACAATTTGGCTTTAAGCCCATAAACCATGAGGGCTTAACAAAGGCTATGGCCCACTTAGATCAACCATGGCCCAATTGAATGTGCTATTGGGCCATCCAACTTTTCTATGAACCATGTAAAATGCCCAAGACCGTATTGGGCCAACTTAAAGCTCTTAATGGGCCGAAAGCCACAATGTGGGTCAAAAGAAATAACATGGGCCTAGGATGATTGTTTTGGGCCGAAGGGGATGGAATTGAACTCATTCTAATGTGGGCCAAGGTAAACAAATCGATTGGGCCGGTTTAGAGTGGGTTGGGCCGAAAAGCTTGTTGGCTGCCCCCACTTGGCAGCGAACCTTAGGAGTTCAAGGCCTAGGTTCGTCCGAGACTAATCAATAGGGTTCGGCACAAATGTTTGCATGCAAGGTTCGTGAAGAATGAAGGGTGTAGGGTTCGTGCATGGCTACTAAGGTTCGTGATCTTACAGGCTTTGGCTCATGTGGGTTCGTTTCTCATGAGAAAACATCAAGGTTCGGCCAAAGAACCTTACAAGGTTCGGCTGACATAGCTTCTGCCACTTGAGCTAGGGTTCGTCAAGGTGTATAAGGGTTCGCTGCATGTTGATAAAGGTTCGTGAAAGCAAAGGTTTGTTCATGATCACAGAAGGTTCGAAGCAACAAGGAGAGTTCGCTCATGCTAGGGAGATCCATTTGGGTTCGGCTGACCATGAAACGAACTATGCAGGTTCGTGAGGCTTCGCCATAGACCCAGGGTTCGTGATGGTTCGTGAAGCACCTCAGGGTTCGGCCAGCTGCAGTTGAGGGTTCGTTGGGCACCAATTGGTTCGGTGAAGGCTCGTGGGGATGCCTAGGGTTCGGCTGGTTGCTGAAGAGGGTTCGACAGCCCCTTTCTTCCACGAACCTGTAACAACTTCGCATCCCACTTGAGCTATGGCCGTCCCTGATGAAGTCTCCACATCCTCGATGCACAAGAACCACATTTCGAAGGTCTAGGGTTGGTCTACGTAGGCTTTTATTACCGGTTATGTGAGTTGGTCGAGTAACAAAACGAAAACCCTATTTTCGTGATGATTCAATCTTCAATACCTCGTTTTTGAACGGATGAATCTGCGAAACTCTTGTACTTTCGTGTAGAGAATGTTGAGAGCTACGCGTGGACACCAAGAACACCAAAATCCGTTGAGAAACGAAGAAGATACGCGCGTTTAAAGTTCGATTTTCTAGAGAGAGAGGGGGTATACGGGATTTTTAGAGAGAGAAGTGGTTGGTGGTGTAATAAATGAGAAATTTGACCTTCTTTAGAGCTTTTATAGTCCGTGTCGTATTCGGGTCCGTTTCGGTCGCTCGGTTCGCGTTTCCGACACGTAACGCGTATTTTACGCGGTTTTAAATAAAAAGAGTTGTTAAACTCATTAAAATGATGAGTTTCAAAATTGTAAAAATATAAAATAATTAATTTAATTATTTTACTCTTCGTGTGTTGACAGATCGTTAAACATTCACAATTACGTGTATACCCGCAATCGCGTACGTTTTTTTGATCGTATTAAATATTTAAAGTCGTTTAATCATAATTATAAGTTCAACATTCGTATCGTTATGGATCGTCACCCATAACTATACTCAGTCTCGCTTACGTATTACGATTCTTGTTGAATTAATTGTCATAATATTCGTCTTAACACTACGCACCAACACTATCCTGTTATACCGAACGCAGTATATATATAGGGCTCACTCTCGCTGCCCACCACTGTTTCGATATAACACAATACTATTCTTGCCTAGTGAACTCGACTGTAAATAAATAATACATACTTGTTAAATGATAAAGATTCTAACACACAAGCACATAATGACGCATGATTCACATTGACTGACTGAACATGTACACACACTGTTCTAACATTGTTTAAGACTATCATGACTAAATGCACAAATGTTACAATGATAGTAGTGACAAGCTGAACAGAGAGGGGTTTTTCCTTCATAATGAGCACTGACTCCTATAGTCAAATCTGGCAGAATTTGACTGATAGGTACAGCTTCGGTGTAGTTCACAATGCTCTTTCGTCTTTTTGCAGAACGACGTTTAGGTTTCTTGCTGGTTTCTCCTCTCTCCGGTTCCTTCTTCTCTGCAGAAAGGAGTGGGAAGTTCCTAGCAAACTCCTCACTGTTCCGGATCCGGATGATGATTCCAGGAAGAACCGCCATCAACTCTTCAGTGATCAGAGTTGCGAGTGCATCAACTGCTGGGTCCATCTCCTGTGAAGGGAGAGACGATGATGGTTGTCTTCTTGGTGACATTCTGATCGTAACCAATAAGATATCAGTTAGTGAAATGATCGAACGCAGAAGACACACTGTAAGTAATTTCCTAATTCCTATGTTCTCTACATGAAGGGTCCCTAAGTTATAGTCTAGGCCAAGCCGTTTAAATAAAAGACCTATTATTCTCTATAATCTTGAGCTCTGATACCAATCTGTCACACCCTGAGCCGGCGGGGTCGGATCAATGTTCCCCGTCGGGTGGAAGGTTCTCGGGGCGTGATATCGTGAGTGATAATCATGATGATCAGATTATTTACATAGCATCAACATTGAGAATAACTAAAGCACAATAAAACATTAAACTAGGATTACAAAGTTAAATTTCAAATGTTAATGTTTGGTAATTTACCTTGGTAAACATATCAAAAGAATCAAATATATCTATCTTGTATCTGTACAAGATATCAAAAGAGATTCATATTGATATCAAAAGATGTGATTCTCCAAAAGTCAAATAGGATCTATATCTAGGCATCCTAGCATGCAATCCTGTATCTTAGCTTAATCATGTGCATCACCTGAGAAAACATGTAAGAAAAACAAAGTCAACACAATGTTTGGTGAGTTCATGTAGTTTTATATGAAAATGTTTGAAAACCACTTGAATGGCAACTTTAACCTCACCATTAACCACCTATATCATCTGATTCGGTATGCTTATATATAGGGCATATGTAGGGTCGAACATACCGTCCGCCCAGCCACCGTCTCACCACCATACCAAACCATATGATATATTGTTCCTGATGATAATTAAGCGTTCCCTCCTATATCTTTGATCAAAAACAATTGATTCATAAAATCTGAGTTCCCTGTAAATGTTTACCCTGATTTCCCGAATGACAACCTTAACCTCATCAACAACCACCTATGCTAACCAACCGAGTATGCCTATATATAGGGCATATGTAGGGGACAAGCCCCAGCCACCGTCCCACCACTTACCGGGTTGCCTTACATATTGTTATTAACGATAATTAAGCGTCTCATTCCCTATTTTTGATCCTTAACATGTGATTATCCTGATTATGTTTACTCAAATTTCTCCAAATTGCCAACCTTAACCTCACTAACAACCACCTATGTTATCCAACCAAGTATGCTTATATATATGGCATATGTAGGGGACAAGCCCCAGCCAGCGTCCCACCACATACCGGGTCGTTTACCATATTGTTGTTAATGATAATTAAGCATTTCACTCCACACTATTGATCCTCAACGTTTGTTTATTCTGAACCTGTTCACCTTGATTTCCCCCCCCCCCCCGAAATGACAACCTTAACCTCACTGACAACCACCTATGTTATCAAACCAAGTATGCTTATATATAGGGCATATGTAGGGGACAAGCCCCAGCCACCGTCCCACCACATACCGGGCTTCTTAACATATTGTTTTTAATGATAATTAAGCGTTTCACTCCTAAACAACACCACATATGTTTGAGTTTGAAAATGAGTTTATGAGTTTACTTCTGTGGACAACTGAATTTCCGGAGGGTGCATCACCACAGGATACTCCCAATGGTATTCAGTATCAATCTACAGAAGCAACTAGGGTGTAACGGTCTACATCGTTGTGCAGTTAGAGGATATCCATTAGTAGGCACTAGTCCTACTAATTGATATCATAATCATCCTAGCCACAGTTACAAAACATGGATGAACAATGAAGAACACTGAAAGACTAGTAGGGGTTGACTCCGCAGGTCAACACGCGATGGCCAAACAGTTTGTCTTACAAGGTCTTGACAACGAAGAATACTGAGTGACTAGGAGGAGTTGACACCATAGGTCAACATGCGATGGCCAATCAGTCTGTCTTACGAAGTCCTTGCTGATTGTTCAATGTTACACCTTTCCGATACCACGTGCACATGTACCTTTTTACCCACTTGAATCCCCTTTGTTAATGTGTTTGAGTTTCTGAGTTATTGAGCATTGAGTATTGAGTATTTGATTTTTGAACAATGATCACAAGCATTGACACTAAATAAGAGGTTGAGTATTTGAACAAAAGAATTTAACTTAAATTATTCACATCCAAAGTATCTGAGTTTAAAGTATTTGGACATAAAGTATTCGAGTGTAAAATAACTGAGCATTAAGTAAGTAAGTATTAAATATTGTTTTAAAAGCATCAAGCATTAGTCTTAAATAATAGTGTTAAGTATACAAAGTATACGTTTAAGGAAATAAAGTTTTGAGAAACTGTATAAGTAATGATTTGAGTAAGTCTATGTTTGTGAAAAGTTACAATCTTGACTTATAATCATGATAGTTTATAAGACTTATAATCATGATAGTTTATAACTGAATTCATAAAGATTTAGCATAAACAAAATGAATGAACAACTCAACAATTAACAGTTTATAAATAATTTTATAAACCGAAGCTAATAAGCATTTCATAAAACATGGCAATAATTATATAATTCATTCAAACAAAACATTTGACATGTTTCTCAGTCCCGAAGTAAAAACAAAATAGTTTGAAAAGGGACAAATGAACTCACCTTGTGTTTGAAGTGGTTGACTTATCTTACGTTAGTATGCACACACTCGTTGTAGTATTCGGTATAGTGTTCAAGATCATGTATTGATTTCACATGGTTTGTACTTATGAGTATATGTTGTAGTACTTTGTGTGCGTGTACATGTTGATGTTATCCCTAATGTTTGCTAACCCTTGTGTGTATAAATCTTCATTCGGCCCTAATTCAATTGCTATAGATTTCCCTACATTAATCTGTTTTGAAATAAATTTGGTTTATTTCCCCTTAAATTCACTTGTTAACCTGCTCTATGAGTAAAGCCTTATATTGTATGTTGTTCATTAATCAGTGAAACCCCATCACTTTTGTATTAAATTAGATTAACAACCTCATGCAAGTTGTAATTCTAAGGTGTTGGTTAAACCATTATTAAACCGAACCGATTCACACAATGTGCCGGGAGATCTATTTGGGAAGAATGTCAAGGGTTGGGTCGGATTAATCAACTATTGGGCCTAATGACTCGCATGGTCATTTTAGGAGTGTTGGACCAAGCAATTGGGCCGAAACAATGGCAATGGGCGGACTGCAAGTATGTGGGTCAAACTAGGGAGTGTGGGCCAAGTTTTATTCGTATTGGATCGAACAAAGGTCACATGGGCCTTATGAGTTTCTAGTGAGTCGATTTAATTGGGCCAAGAATTTGTATGAGTGTGGGCCGTATAGGTGGGCCGACTCATCTTACTAGGCCGTAGGCATGCTATTAGGCCTTACAAGTAACTAATCAAAGGTGTATATCTGTTTCTTTAAGATGTTGAATTCAGATTGTTAACGAAAAGGGAAAATGTTGCATCAACGTCCTATTCCAGCGAACCTTTGGTTAAGGTTCGTAGGTCCCTGACCCCAATATGGTTCGGCTAGAGTCTGTGCTCGCATGGGTAAGGTTCGTCGGTCACTGGTTCGTGAGTACACAAGCAGGTTCGGCGGATGGTGCTTGACGAACTGAGGGTTCGCCTCTGATGTAAGGTTCGCCTATACCAAGGGCTCACCTATACCAAGGGTTCACCACCCTTGCCTAGGTTCAGCCAATGTTAATACAGGTTCGGCATGTTAAAGGTTCGTGGGTGGTCATGAAGGTTCGTCAAGCCTGGTTCCGGTGATGGTGGCGGGTTCGGCTGAGTTTTAAGGTTCGGCATTGTGTTAGCACCAAGTTTCGGCTGACGATGGGAAGTCTCGGCTAGTGTTAGCAGGTACCATGCAAGGTTCGTGGGTCTATGGTCAGATGCATGGTTCGAGAAACTAGGGTTTGTCGGCCTCATAAGGCTCGGCTAATGGTGATAGACGAACCAAAGGGAAGGTTTGCCAAGAGCAAAGGTTCGCCACCCCATATGGGTTCGGCCAGTCTTCGTCCCGACCCAAACAGGTTCGCCCGTGAGAGATCCTCACGAACCCTGTAACTTATCATCATCATCGAGCTTCCTACTGTAGCTAAGCAGTTCCCATGGTGTCATTATACGAGGATCGGTTCCCCTAAGGTGTAAGGTGTGCGTATGTAAGCTCCTAGACCGAATGTGAGTTTAGGTCGAGTAAAGGTGATAAAAACCCTAAAGTTCGTGATGTTCAAGCTTCCATACCTCGTTTTTCATTGGTGGAACCTCCAGATCAGTTGTACTTCTATGTAGAGGAGATCAATACTTTCTTTTATGCACAAGAACAACCAAATTTCATCAAGAATTGAATGAGTTATGAGGTTTTGAAGGTTTGTTCTTCTAGAGAGAGAAGCAAACCGGGTTTGTGTTAGAGAGAGAGAAAGATGAGTGAAAATGAGGATAGAAGGCCTCATTTAGGCTTTAAATACCCCGAGGGTATTCGGGTTCGTTTCGGTTGCTCGTTTTTCGTCCTCGTCGTGTCTCTGACACATTAAGCGCGTGTTTTATGAATTAAATAAAGTGACTTTATTTCAAATATTTGGAAGATGGTTATTTCATGTTATATATTTTAAATATTATTATTCTTGAATTATTTATTGTAATTTATTATTTTTACACGTTACGTTAATTGTTCCGCGAATTTACGTATTTTAATTAAAATAGTTTCTTTTTATTTATTTCTGATGAGTTTCAAATTTGTAAAACAGGAAATATTATATTTCCTTATATTTATTATTATTTGAATCGTCTTCGTTTCCTTTCGTCAGAAAATGTCACTTACGTGCGTTTTCGTACAGAGCGCTATCTGTACGAACACGATCGTACGTTTCACTTTTTGATTTTGATTTGATCGTTAAACTTTTAGATCTATTTGTACAGATCGTCACCTGTACGAATAATTCGTTTGTTTAGCATTCTGTTACAACAACTGTTATAGTTTTGTTCTGTTTATCCTAACATACGGTTAAACCTAATAATACAAAATCAAGCATGTATGTGTTAGTCCTGTGTTGTCTGACATGTTTCTGACTGTTAAACCCTAAGGTTTTACATCAGGCTTCAGGCAATCGCATCATAGTTTACTGTTAAACCTCAAGTATAAATAGTTTCAACATAGTTTCACGTAATATGTACATGAGTTACTGTGCAAATTGCTGTTCCGGTAACGATTCCGGCACATATGTTACAATGTATATTTGTTATACATGATGAATATGTATGGAAAAATGCTGTGTATGACGAATGAATGATATTGAACTATGATGATCATATTTATGATGAGATTCATAAGATAACGTGCTATGATGAATTCCTAAGGTGTTAGGATAATATGACAAGATAATAAAGATGCTAGCATAAAATCGTTATGTTGGGATATGTGCCTTTGTTGTTAGGGCAGACTGCTATGATGATAAGATGCTAGTCTGAAAAGTTCATAAATGTCAAAATGTGCGATCTGATGATAGCATCATATGTATTCATTGCTAGGAGGTTATGATGATATGATGAAATGATACTGGCATGACATAAGATGATGAGACATATGATATTAGGACAAAGTGATGATGTTATAATGATAAGATCCTAGCATGAAATGTTATGATGATATGATGAATACGTTGAATGATGATATGATGCTAGTATGTCATGTATGATGAACGAATGATGTTCCTATACATGTTATAGGAAAATGTACAAATGATAGTCAACCACGACTATAACTGGATATGATAGTCAAGCACGACTACAACTGGGTATGATAGTCAAGCGCTACTATAACTGGGTATGATAGTCAACAAGGACTATAACTGGGTATGATAGTCAACCACGACTATAACTGGGTATGATAGTCACATACGACTATAACTGGGTATGATATTCAACCACGACTATAACTGGGTATGATAGTCAACCACGACTATAACTGGGTAAGATAGTCAACCACAACTATAACTGGGTACGATAGTCAACCACGATTATAACTCGGTAGGATAGTCAACCACGACTATAACTGGGTACGATAGTCAACCACGACTATAACTGGGTAGGATAGTCAACCACGACTTTAACTGGGTATGATAGTCACCCACGACTATAACTGAGTATGATAGTCAGCCACGACTATAACTGGGTAGGATAGTTAACCACGACTATAACTTGGTACGATAGTCAACCATGACTATAACAGGGTATGGAGCCTAGTGCCGACATAAGCCCACTGCTCGTATAATGACAGCGGAACGTATTATGGTGATGTTCAAGATGTTATGTGCTAAGGTTATGGACTATATGTACAGAATGATGTTATGTTGAGTGTGTTAATGTTGTTTTATAAAAACTAGAACTCACCAGCGTAAGCTGACTAGATTTAGCATATATGTCAGGTTAAAGCTATGATAAGAGAAAGCATGGAGCTCGGGCATCAAGATAGAGAATCCGTTGGTTTTGGCAATTCGATATGTTTTTCATACAGACACTTTATTGTATTCTGTTTATCAAACTTTGTTTACATTTCCGCTGCATGATTATGAAAGTTTTTAGTTTAGAGCTATGTGTGACGATGAAAACCAACCTCTATGGGGTCGCCGGGGAATTGGGGCCTCATAACTCCCCGATTTCCTGACCACCCACACGCCGGAATCCTGCTACTCTCTGGGCAAGCGCCGGTAACCACCAAATCCTACCCATTTGACCACCATTTGAATTGGTTTTTGATGCCCCTGACCCAAACGTGATTCCAAACGTCTACGGACCATTAAACCGTGATAATAACAAGCTTTAATGCGTTGTTTAATTCTTTCAAACTTATGGTTTAACTCAACAATTGAAATCAATTAATTTGAATGTAATAACTATCAAAATCATAAGGTTTATGCTCATTTCAACATTCGAACGAAACCCTGCTCCCGAATTGCTCTCTAATCGATTAAAGCTCTCGGAGACATCTCGAAACTGATCGCGGCCAAGTAGAGCTCAAATTCGACTTATACTTCAGCAAATCAGTTAAATCCAATTCCCATACGCTCGGTTCTAGTCGTAGATCAAAAGCCCTAAAGAATCGAGCGCTCACAATCGCTCTGCCGATCGAATTTGGATAGGATTTGATTAGGGTTTATGTGGTTAATTAGAGACCATTTGGAGATGTGTTTAAGTTTAATTAAATGCCAAGTTCTTCTGAGAACCACACCCTCAGCCTAGTAGTAAGGCACGCCGGCTGAGGGATGAGGTACCAGTTTCAAATCTGGGCACTTACGGGTTTGAACAAACTTCATTTTCTCCTATTTTTCTTATTTTACTATCTAAACGACCTCTAAATTTTAAAAAAAAATCTCTAAATTCTAAAATACAATTTCTAACATTTTGTAAGAGAATTTGGGAATTTTTCAAATTAAATTTATACTATTTTCTATTTACATGTTATTATTTTAAGCTTATAAAGTTCATATTAGATTCTAAATATTATTAATCTTAATAAAATATGTTGTGTTGTATTGTCTTATATACTTGTGTATATGTGTATGTATGTATGTACTTGTATACTCACTTATAAAAATCTTATAACTTTGAATTGTTTATCTATAAATATAATAAGAATTTATATATTATATATATAATAAATTTGTAAAGAAATATTATTAAAATGATTTATTATCTTGGTTTGTTATTGTTAGCCCAAACTTGGTAAAATATATGCATTCTTTGCATACATATATGTATTTTTTTAAATACAGTTATTCAAGGAATTCCATGCGCATTGATTTGTCATACATGAATGATAATTAAAATTTGAATTCTAATAAGAAAACCGTAGGGGTTACACGTAACCTAGGGCTTCAAAATACAACAAAATCCAGGTGACTTTGGGATGAAAAAAAAAAGTAATTTTAGGCTGCCTCAACCCACAAAATCATCTTTGTATTCATAATTTCACAACCCAAATCAAGATTTGAAGTCAGATTAATGAAGGTGCAAGCCTAAGCTCATTGTAATCATACTCAAGTGAACGGTTAGTGTAGGTTTACGATTATTTGTGTTTTAGATGTCATTGGATTCAAATGATGATAAATCTTTCGATCTTAATATGTTTTTGTATTTGACTTCGTATTTTGGTTGATGATTTGTGATGATTATTTAAATTGAATGCTCTTCATTTATCGGTTTAATATTTTTAATTGTTGAATTTTGGTTAGTTTATCAATACTGGTTGCTTATTACAATTAAGAACCTAGGTTTTGTCATTAGTTGGTTTGGATCAAGCAATTCAACAAATCATATATCGATGTTTTAATTATTCTTCCAAACCATTTCTAAATATTTTATATGTCACACCCCGAGCCGGCGGGCTGGATCGACTTTCCCGTCGGGCTGAAGGTTCTCAGGGCACGATATCATAATGATAATCGACATGATCAGATTGTTTACATTGCGCATGAGATATAATGAGAAATGCTAACATGACAATAATATAGAATTACAAAGTTAAATTACACGGTACTTGTTCATAATTTAACTAAGTAAGTCTATCCAAAAAAATCATAAGTAGCTATCTTGTATCTACACAAGATTTACAAGAGATGAATCAAATTTTTGTCATTCAAAAATATGCACAACACAAAATGAAGCTAGGTCTTCTAAAAGTTCTGTAGCTTAATTCTTGAATGCTTGGTGACTAAACCTGTTCGTTACCTAAGAAAACATGCATTTAAACAACGTCAACACTAGGTTGGTGAGTTCATAAGTTTAGTAACTGATAAAATTGATTTATTGTCATTCACAGTCACAATGTCATACACACATCTTATTGATAATTGTCTCACTTGTTTCACACAATGTCATCTCCATAGTTATACTTACAAACAGAATTTCATCCAAATCAAGCACGCTTATATATAGGGCATACATAGGGGAACAAGCCCCAGCCGACATCCCACCACACACTTACAAGAATTTAAGACCATTTTCAATACAACTATGGATACCCATTTCTATATCACATGTTCACCCCATTTGTTATTCACCTATAAATTGTGTTCATCACCCGTAGTGTTATATGTATAGAATAAAAGAGTATGAGGAAAGTAAGTTATCAAAACCTAAGTGATTATAAACCCTCAGTGTTTTAATGAAAATAGATTTGTCAAATCTTATCCTTGTTATTATTCTCTCTATTATATGGTTAACCATAGTTCACTTCTAATAATAATAGTGACAATTAACTTATTGATTTTGTTCTCATTCTTGAATGTATAAAGCCCAAATGGGATCCATTGTGGACCTCACATAATCAGACCACAATGCATCCAATTTATCTCTATCCCATTTGTAGTCTCAATAGAATCAGTGCCTTCAATGAAACTATTACTAGTATAATGACATGAGAGAAAATCAATTCCTTAGTCTACCAGTTAATAGAATCGAAGGAATAATTACAATCAGTGTCTTAATATTTATATCACCATGTGTCATATACTAAAACTGACTGATGCCACCCTGTTACTGGTCATACGATACCGGACAATGATAACAATACGAATAACGTACCGGCCTCACTCTCCATCGGTTTAGTCGCACTAAATTAGCTGGTAAACGATTCTCTTGAAGGGGCTTACGACTGAACGTGTACAGATGAACACATGATTGTTGTGATATAATACAAACAGTCTTAATAGTAATTAGTTATTGTTATGTGTTCACCCATTGACATCATCTCAGTGTTATCTCTTCTCTGTGTTATGTGTTCTCATAGTTTTTAACAGAGTGTTATAAGAACTAGTCTTATTACACGATGTTAGTATATGTGGTGAATCATATCATCATCATGAAATTGTATTATCATGATTATCATTCTTGTTATCACTTGTATTTGTTTCAGTGTTATCTCATAGTCTTCACCATGTTGTAAACGTAGTGTTGTAAGAACTAGTCTTACTACACCTGGTTGACTCAGGTGGTGAATGATATCATGAAGTTGTATTATCATCATACCATTCTTGTGATTATTGAAATTATCTCAATGTTATCCCCTTACTATCCTAGTGTTAATAACAAAGTGTCATAAGATCAAATCTTATTTCACTTGGGTTATTTATAAGTTTGGATGCATTCATGAAATTATGTTATCATGAAGCATCCTTGATTGTCATTGTTGTTAATGCACATACAAGCATTCACATTGGTTTTGATATAAGTGTGATAATAAAGACAACATCTTTATTATCTAACTCCCATGATGTTTGATTAATGTACTAAAACTTTTAATAATTCAAAAGAGTTAGCATGTTTCTCAACCCTGCATTTAAAATCAAAAGATTCTAAAAGGGGCGCATGAACTCACCTGGTAATTGAAGTGGTTGATTAAGTGCTAAAGGAATGCACGCACTCGTTGTTGTTCTTGAGGTTTTTTTCATGATCCTGTGTTGATTTCAATTGCATGTAACTTATAAGTATAAGTTATGGGTATGTGTGTGTTAACCCTAAAGTTGGTTAACCTATGAATTCTTGTTATTTGATTTATCCTAGTTCATTGGGGACATAATACACTAACATTTAATCAACTTCAGGTTGGACATTAGTATATTATGCGTCATTGACTTATGTGTCGTATTTGACTTTGGTCTTTGATATATTGTAAAAGTTTGGGAAATCAAATTGTTTATGAGTATAAACTTAGGTTCATTGGGTATAACCTATTGATTATACATAAATATTGAAGTGTTCCTTATGATTTGAAGGTATAAGTACAAGAGACAAATTACAAAACTTGACTAATTAACACTTTATAAATGATTTAATTGTTATTGAGTCGGTTTAATAGGAATACTCCACCAACTTTGTAGTAAAACCCGTTGTCATCTTTAACATGATGCATGTTGTAAAAATGGAGTTAATTCAAGTGTCATTCTCAAGTCCTGGGCGAATGACATGGATGACCCGAATAGGACTGTCCCTGCGAATGGAACACACGTGAGTCAGGCTAGTTATGCGAAGGGAACCCATGTGAACCGGGCTAGCCATGCGAAGGGAACTCATGCGAACCGGACTAGCCATGCAAATAGAAGTCCCCCTAACAAGCCATTCGACCGCCCACCTATTCGGTTAGTGAGCCCTCGCGAATGAAGGCATCCCTTTTTCCCTGAGTCCATTCGCCACACTTCGTTCTTGCTGCCATTCACACAGCCGAGGTCCAGCTAGGGACTTGAGATTTTGAATTTTTGTTGAGATCCATGATGGTTTTCTGTGGTTGTATATGTGGAAACTTGTTTCAAAAGGGGTACTGTCGAAACAGAAGGGTTTAGAACCGAGTAGGGTTCGGTTTTGGTTAGTTAGGTAGAAAACCCCAGAAATCTCATAACTGAAGCTCTATTTACCTTCGATTTGGTGGATTTTGCTTCCGATCTGTTGTACTTTTAGGTAGAGGGTGTAAAGAGCTTCGATTTGATAGCTTATTTGCAAGATTTGGCCAAGAATAGAAGGAGATATGGTTGTTTTTTGTCGATTTTCTAGAGAGAGGGAAAAATCGGGTTTGAGGGTTAGAGAGAGAGTGGGAATGTATTAAATGTGAAGAAGATGATCATTTAGGGTTTATATACCCCACTTAAGTTCGGGTTCATTTCGGATGTTCGGTTTTCGTTTTCGTTGCGTTTCCGGAACGTAATACGCGTACTTTACAGTTTCTAAATAAATAGCTTTCTAAAGCATTTTTAAGGTGGTTATTCCTAGTAAATATTTTGTAATTCTTTTATTTATTTATTATTTCGAAACATTTATTTTATTTTTTTCGTCAGATCGTTTCACCTTCGCGCATATTCTTTCGAATCGTCACCCGAACGAATCCGACGACGGTTTCACTTTCTGATTTTTGTTTTCTACTTTTTAGTCATCATTCAGAATGTTAAACCCATGGAGATGTTTGTGTGAATGTCGCTCCTAAGGGGAGAATCATGCACACCTGCTCAACCAAGACATCAAAGAAGCGTAAGGGTACTGACTTGGTTAATATGGATGATGTTCCTGACCTCCCTGCCGTTGATCTACTTAAAAAGGTAATCTTTGTTTCCTTAGCTTACATGTTATGTTGTAGCTATATCTTGAAATATTTCTACTTTGCAGGCTATCCTCAAAATTTTTGGTGATAAGGTGGCCTTTGAAAAGCAAATCGAAGATCTCGATGATCAGAAGAAGATTGCTCTTGCCAAGGCTGAACACTACGAGAAGGAAGCCTAGAAGTTTAAGAATTTGGCTAAGGATAATGATGCTGCCCATCAGCTGAAGATAAAGGAGATCATCGAGGGGACCAAAAAGTCCGCTTCTGCAGCTATCCTTAAGGCAAAGATCCAGATGGCAGAAAAGTCAAAGCAGGAGGGCTCGGACTTGTGGGACAAGGATCTAGCTGACTGGGTCAAGGTTTTGGCTAAGCTTACTAGGGATATGGAAGAGACTTCTAATGTGGCGGCAAAGACAGCGAGCGTAGTGGAGACCAGCAAAGTAGCAGGGGTAACGATATTGGTGCAGATGGAGGCGCAGGTGATGCGGTGATGGGCGATGAAGATAGAGTTGATAAGGTCTAAGCCCATTGTGTTTCTAGTTCTTTTCACGATATCCTGTAGTTAAACAATATTCTGATGTTAAGTCTCTGAATGGGCATACAATTTATGGATTTTTAGGTGGAGGGACCATGTGTTTTCATGGCGAAGCCTAAAATATCCTTGTTTTCTTGTTCTGAAATTTTCAGTATATTGGGTGGAAGGACCATGTGTTTTCACGGCGAAGCCCAATATACTGACCTTATTATGTTTAATCTTTCATGGCGCAGGTGATGCGGTGATGGGCGATGAAGACAAAGTTGATAAGGTCTAAGCCCATTGTGTTTCTAGTTCTTTTCACGATATCTTGTAGTTAAACAATATTCTGATGTTAAGTCTCTAAATGGGCATACAATTTATGGATTTTTTGGTGGAGGGACCATGTGTTTTCATTGCGAAGCCTAAAATATCCTTGTTTTCTTGTTCTGAAATTTTCAGTATATTGGGTGGAAGGACCATGTGTTTTCATGGCGAAGCCCAATATACTGACCTTATTATGTTTAATCTTTTGACTTACTAATCTCAATGAATGTTTTAGACTATCATGTTTATTGTGCGTCTGCGAAATATTTTAATGATATTCATAACGTATGTTAATTTGTCTCACACTTTTAATAGAATTATGTTGTTTTGATATGTTAAAAGTTTATGTTTTCTTATTTTCTTTAAAACACTTTTCAGAATATTTCTAGTAACAGATATTTTGTAACCAGGATAAAATTGAGATAATTAAGGATATTGCTACGGTTTTCGTTATTTGGTTGATTTTTTGAAAACATTTTGTAACATTTGCACATTTAGTCATGGTAGTTGTAAACAGTGTTAGAACAAATGTGTTTTCATATCAAATCAGTCAATGTGATTCATGTGTTCATAATGTGCTTGTGTGTTTGGATCTTTATTATTTAGGAACAAGTATGTATTATTTATTTACAGTCGAGTTCGCTAGGCAAGAACAGTATCGTATTATATCTAAACAGTGGTGGGACGGCGTCAGGTACGGCAGGTAGCTGGAATCTGGTGTATGCCCTATACACATACTGCGTTCGGTATAATGGGATAGTGTTAGTGCGCAGTGTTGAGACGAATATTATGACAATTAATTTAACAAGAATCGTAATACGTAAGCGAGACTGAGTAGAGTTATGGGTGACGATCCATAATAATACGAATGTTGAACTTATAATTATGATTAAACGCTTTAAATAATTAATACGATCGGAAAACGTACGCGATTGCGGGTATACACGTAATTATATTTGTTTAACGATCTGTCAACACACGAAGAGCAAAAATAATTAAATATATTTATTTTACATTTTTTTTTACAATTTTGAAACTCATCAAAATGATGAGAATAATAATCTTTACTTAAAATCGCGTAAAATACGCGTTACGTTACGAAAACGCGAACCGAGCGACCGAAACGGACCCGAATACCGCGCGGGCTATAAAAGCCTTGAACAAGGCTAAATTCCTCATTTATTCCACCAACAACCACTTCTCTCTCTACAAAATTCGTCCAAGCCTCTCTCTCTCTCTCTAAAAAACCGAACTTCAAACGCGCGTATCTCCTTCGTTTCTCAACGGATTTCGGTGTTCTTGGCGCCCACGCGAAGCTCTCGACGAGTACTACAAGGAAGTACAGCCTATCTGGAGTTTTAACCGTCCAAATCAAAGGTATGGACAAAAGAAAAAGCTGAAAATAGGGTTTTCATGTGTGTGTTCGTAAAAACCAAAGTCCTAGCCGATTCTAAGCCTTACGATGGGGAGTGGTAACAGGTTCGCTGCAAAAGTGATGGTGGGATTGGAGGAACAAGGTCGAATGATGGGGAGTGGTAACAGGTTCGCTGCAAAAGTGACGACCGAACCTGTTAGGGTTTCCTGGCCGAACCAGTTGGGCTATAACGAACCTTAACGAACCCTGCATGGTTCGTTGAGCAACCAGCCGAACCCTAGGGATCTTCACGAACCTGCCTCATGCCTCCATTGCATAGCCGAACCCTATCAAGACCTAGCGAACCTGTGCCATGTCAACGAACCTAAGAGGATGCCACTAACCCTAGTATACATACAGCGAACCATAGGTTCGTCACCTTAGACCAACGAACCTTATATGGTGGCGAACCATGCGTAGACAACGAACCTTACATGAAGCCTAATCAGCCGAGCCTTCAAGCTTGCATGGGCGAACCTAGGGTGCCTTTCATTAGCCGAACCCTAGTATTCAATAGTGGACCATGAAGCTTTGTAACTCTATGCAGTAACCGAACCCTATCATCAGTTAATGGATTCATGACCACGAACCTTATTCTTTCAAAGGAGCCGAACCCTCAACCATGGCAGCCATAGGTTCGCTGCCATGGTGTGGGAGCCATGGGTGTTTCGGCCCAACTCAATTCTAACCGGCCCAACCCAATTAGCAATTGGCCCCCATAGATCAAACCAAGCCCAATTGAGTTGTATCGACCCATTATGATCTTTAATTGATCCAACATTATCCTTGGTATTTTACATGGCCCATAAATATAAGGGTTGGCCCAATATCACCCCTAATTGGCCATTGTTAACCTAAGAGGCCCATGGACCTCTACTTAAGCCTATAGTATTTTTATGGCATAAGGGCCCAATAACAAATGCTTAGGCCAATCTTAGCCTTTAAATTCATTAATTATGAAATGATCATGATTGGTTTAAGTGTAACCTATAATCCAATTATTTGATCAAGTCATAAACATAAAAGAGCTTAGAAGCATTTTAACATATCTTTGAATCAAATGGTAATCAATGGTTATCGAGTTCACAAACACTTGTCATTTTATGCATAACATGTGTGCATAAAAGAACATTACACATTCATTTCATGAATCATTATCAATCAAGTAACTCAACCATGACTTTCACGTTCATACAACAATTTCTAACATGAGATCAAGTACTCAAGAAGTTAATCAAAATCATGATAACACAAGTCAATCAATGAATCAAGGTCTATACAATTATAAATCTTATATCTTATGTATGATTACAATGATATAGGAACCAGTTAGAAGTCTCGTTTGCTACTTGCTATTTGTTATAGTTCAGAGTCTACTGCAGACACGTGAGAACATTAGCCGCTCTTTTTTACTGTTTTTACAACTGTTTTGGGGTGGAACACGCGATCAAATACTTTTACTTCAATCATACTTCATGATACAGGTTCATGTTACTTCACAAACATTACAGGTTCATTCTAGAAATCCATGGAATTTCTCAATTGTCCTCAAAGGAATTATCAACTGTTTATGATGGTTTTATCAAACTATTTAACATTTCCTACCAAAAAGGTTTTAGAAAAGTTCTTTAAACTGTTTATTTCAATTTTTACACTAATGGTTTTATAAACTCTTTTACTCTAAACTCGTTTTTTCGATAATAATCTTTTATAAACCTTGTTACTATACAAGGACGCTGTCTTATGTACTCAATCAAGGGTTTCACAACATGGTATTCAAACAGTGGTTTTCATGATGTTCAAACAAAGGATTCAACTCGTGGTATTCAAACAAGGTTTTCAAATCATGTTATCTATTAAGGCATTAATCACTGGTTTAAAGCAAAGTTCAAAAGCATGGCATCCATCGTTGTGAACAAACTTATAAACACATCAGGTTTCATATTCATTAGCGTTAGTACTGGGTGATGACAACAAGGGAAAGCGGACACATTTGGGCAGTCCGATTTCTGGAGTTAGCTTTTAAATTTGTTTTATAAGCTAACTGCAGATTTCGTTTACGTATGGTTTATCACTGTTGCTGACTAATTTTCTGACTCCAAACGTAGTTTGGGACATGATTATATGTTGGTTTTCGTGCAAACAGTCCTTGGACTGTGTACACTCGTTTGACATACCTGATGTTAGTTTGGGTTGCAACCCATCCATGTAATTCATTTATTGTTTTAAAACTTATGCCTTACATCGTCAGTTCATATTTTCATACGTTAAACCCATTGTTCTCACCAACTACATGTGTAGTTGACAGTTACTTTTCACGTGTTTCAGGTAAGCAGGTTTAAGGCATTTCTAAGGGACAACTAAGGAGACCATTCTAAGACAGAACAAGAGGAAGAAACATGCTAGGATGGATTAGAAACACACTAAATCCTAAATGTTTAATTGTCTTGTTTGAAGTCTTATTTTGTAAACAATATTTTTGGGTCTGTAGTTGTCTTTCTTTTGGTAGATAGATTGTCTGTAACTAAACAACTGTCTAAACATTTTGAAACATAGTAATCCATTGTGGCTGTTCTTACTCAATACTTGTGCATGATTCAACTCTTCATAAGTCACCGCGCCATGGATTCCGCACGCGGCGCAGGGGGTGTGACAGGTTAGTATCAGAGCCAAGGTTGTACAGAACTAGGAAAAACCCAATGTTTAATGACCTAGACTATAACCTTAGCTACCCAATAGGACGAAGTGCTATAGGCTTGAGGATACTTAGAATCTAAGTGACTTGAGTAAGCATTGAGTCCATACTAAGCTTGAAAGATCTTAGGGATACTTTTCTAAGATTAGATATCGAGTCAAGGAATTTGAATCAGAATTCTATAATTTTAGAAACCGAGTTAAATTTCTCACACATATTCATTTAAGGATTTCAGAGGCAAGGATCTGTATTCTTAGTATCCTTGATTTGAAATTCTCACACAGAGTTCATTAAAGGATTCCAGAGGCAAGGATCTGTATTCTTTGTATCCTTGATCCGGAATTCTCAATCAGAGTTCATTATAGGAATTTAGAGGCAAAGATCTGCATTCTTAGTATCTTTGATCTAAAATCCTTGTCATGTTCATCATAGGAATTCAGAGGTCAAGATCTATAATTTTAGAAACTTGGATCTGAAATCCTTGTCATGTTATCATTATCAGGTATTCATTATCATAGGAACTTTATAACTTAGAATCTGTGTAACAGTATTCTTTAGTTGAAGTTCTCACAGGAGATCATTATACTCAGTACTGTAAGTATTGAGAACCTTGGTTAAGTAACCTAGGACACACATATTAAAACCCAAGGTTTTAATTTCAAATAAATTAAGAACCAGGGTTTACACATTCGCAATCATAATGAATCGAGAGTTGGAATCTTAACTCCAAATACAAACGGCGGATTAACGCTGATGTGCTGAGGTAAGTGGTGGGCGGTGAGAGCTTGCCCTATATATAAGCTTATTTCAGTATGTCAGGAGGAATTCGGCGTTCGTATTTGAAGTGAAGATTCGGGAACAACTGGGATCTTTGGACATTAGACAAACATTGGTGAATCAATCAAGTTATGAACATTCTTTCAATGTAAACCTTAAGTGAAATTCTTAAGTGATTACATCATTAGTACTTACTAACATAGTTTAACAAGAAAAATGTAGAGCGCACATATGATTTAGTTCTACATGTTAACAATTGTTAGTAGGTGCACACATAACTCAATCATAGTTCAATCATGGATTTAATCATAGTTCAAATTGATCAAAGATCATGGGATTCTTAATCAATGGAACATACATGGAAATCAGTACACACATGTTGCCAAATGCTAGCAAAGACATGATCGTGGTATATCGAAGGGGTGGTGGGATGGCGTCTGGGCTGGCAGTTTGCTTGACCCTTTCGTATGCCCTATATATAAGCTATCTTCGGTATATTGGGAAAGTGTCAGTGTGTAGGTTTGGTGGAGTGAGATCATGGAACATCATACACATTCACATGAGAAGTATGCTAATAAGCGGATTGCTTATAATTGTACATGCTCATATTACAATTGAATGATAATACTAGTAGTATGCATATATTAATAATTTTATCATGCAATTTCAATTGTATCTTTTCTCATTACTGACCCACTTGTGGCTTCTATTCGTAGAATGCCTCCCTGACGTGATCCTAACGGAGGGGGTTCGACAAGTGGCAACGACGATGAGATCAACAAGATTGCCCGAGCCATCGCTATACACATGAGACATGTCATTCCGGGCATGGTCACTGATATTACCCAGAATCTTCGGGGAAGTACTAGTGATTCAGCACATAACTCAAATGCTACCAACACTGGAACTGCTAACTTCCCTTTCAAGCAGTTCAATGATGCTAAACCTCCTAAGTACGCTGGTACTGAAGGAGCTACTGGCCTACTGCAGTGGCTGGAGAGCATCGAGGATATTCTTGATTTCACAGGGTGTCCTGAAAATCTGAAGGTCAAAATGGCCTTTAGCACTTTTCACAAAGGCGCACTCACCTGGTGGAACTCTGAGAAGAACACCAGAGGACGGGAAGTCGCATTAGCTTTATCATGGGAGGACTTCAAAAAGTTACTTTTGGATAAGTTTTGTCCACGACATGAGCTGAAGAAACTTGAGGTAGAGATGTGGAATCTGGTGCAAGATAGTGGTGAGAACGCGAAGTATACAACTCGTTTCCATGAGTTGTGCATTCTGGTGCCACACCTGGTTACTCCTCTATCCCGCAGGATAGAGAAGTACATCGAAGGCTTACCTTTAGTTGTCAGAAGAACTGTGATGGGGAATAACCCCACTACTCTGGAGGCAGCGATTCATCTTGGAGCTAGCCTTACCGAAGAATACGTTAAGTCTGGGGTGCTCACCCGAAAGTGGTACAAGAGAGCACAGATTGATGAAGGCAAGAAGCCTGAACCGCACCATCACAAGAAGAAAAAGCAAAAGACAATCAAGAACTTTACAGCCCTGACTGCAGCTACACCCACTCATGCTACACCCATTACTGCTATGCCACAATCTGCCACAGTCAGAAAGTCTTATACTGGCACGTACCCACTTTGCACCAAGTGCCAATATCATCACCTACCCAACACTCCATGCAAAGAGTGTCTCAAGTGTGGACGGATGGGACACTTGGCAGCTACATGCTGTTCTGCTCATCTTACTGCTACCACTACCACTGCTGCTACAGGTGGAAGGACCTGTTACAATTGTGGGGCAGAACGACACTTCAGAAACCAGTGTCCAAAACTCAACAACAACACTGCTACTGCTCGTGCTTTTGTTATCGGAGCTGCCGAAGCACGCGAGGAGCCAGCAATTGTCACGGGTACATTTCTCCTTAATGGTCATTATGTTTCTATCATATTTGATACGGGTGCTGATAAAAGCTTTATCTCTGCCCATACTGCTTCTTTGCTTAACATAGCACCATCTATACTTACTGCTCCCTATACCGTAGAAGTAGCTGATGGTAACACCATACTTGTAGATTCTATAATACATAGTTGTGAATTAAGATTAAACGACCATCTTTTCCTGATCGATCTTATTCCTATGACACTCGGAAGTTTCGAAGTTGTGATAGGAATGGATTGGTTATCCAAAAACAATGCCGAAATTGTATATTCGGAGAAACTTATTCGCATTCCTTTACCGTCCGGCGAAACGATGAGAATCTATGGCGAGAAACCCTGCCGCAAATTGAAGATTGTGTCGTGCGTCAAGGCGAGGAAGTACCTGAGAAAGAAATACTACGCATTCCTGGCTCACGTAGTAGAGAAGAAACCTGAGAAGAAAGCAGTTGGAGACGTTCCAGCCATCAGAGATTTCCCTGACGTGTTTCCAGAAGACTTGCCTGGGTTACCACCGATCCGGCAAGTGGAGTTTAGAATCGATCTCGTCCCTGGAGCAAACCCAGTGGCGAAGTCACCCTATCGATTAGCACCATCTGAGATGCAGGAACTGTCTAGTCAGCTTCAAGAACTTTTAGACAAAGGTTTCATCAGACTGAGTTTCTCCCCTTGGGGAGCTCCAGTTCTCTTTGTCAAGAAGAAAGATGGTTCATTTCGTATGTGCATCGATTATCGTGAGTTAAACAAGTTGACAATCAAGAATAGATATCCTCTGCCCAGGATCGATGATCTGTTTGATCAATTACATGGAGCAACTTGCTTCTCTAAGATTGATTTACGATCTGGGTATCACCAGTTGAGAGTAAATGATGAGGATATACCAAAGACGTCATTTAGAACTCGATATGGACACTACGAGTTTGTGGTTATGCCATTTGGGCTGACCAATGCACCTGCAGTGTTCATGGACTTGATGAATCGAGTCTGCAGGCCGTATTTAGATCAGTTTGTTATTGTCTTCATTGATGATATACTGATCTATTCAAAGATGGAACAATAGCATGAAGATCATTTGAGGAAAGTCCTAGAATTACTAAGAGAAGAACAACTTTATGCTAAATTCTCAAAGTGTGAATTTTGGCTAAAGGAGGTTCACTTCTTAGGACATGTCATAAACAAAGATAGGATACATGTAGATCCAGCAAAGATTGAGGCGATTAAGAACTGGACTACCCCATCTACTCCAACAGAAATTCGTTCATTTCTGGGTTTGCCAGGCTATTATAGAAGATTCATCGCGAACTTTTCAAAGATAGCCTTGCCACTTACTACTTTGACCCCGAAAAGTCAAGAGTTCATATGGGGACAGAAACAAGAAGATGCATTTCAACTTCTTAAACAGAAGTTATGCAACTCCCCTATCCTTAGTCTCCCAGAAGGCAGTGATTATTTCATTGTCTACTGTGATGCCTCAAAACTTGGTCTCGGTTGTGTACTTATGCAACGTGATAAGGTCATTGCATATGCTTCAAGACAACTCAAGGTTCACGAGAAGAATTATACTACTCATGACCTTGAGTTAGGGGCTGTGGTCTTTGCATTGAAGATTTGGAGACACTACCTGTATGGTACTAAATGTGTAATCTATACAGACCACAAGAGCCTGCAACACATCCTTAATCAGAAGGAACTCAACATGAGACAACGGCGTTGGGTTGAGCTTCTAACTGATTACGACTGTGAGATTCGTTACCATCCGGGCAAAGCCAATGTGGTGGCGGATGCTCTTAGTCGTAAGGAACCAGTCAAACCAATTCGTGTCAGAGCCATGAAGATCAACACACAACCAAACCTGAAAGATCTTATTCATATTGCACAGCAACAAGTGGTGACAGACAATCAGCTGAAAACAGACTTAGATTGCGGGATTGAGAAGAAACTAGAACCTCGATCTGACGGGGTGCTATATCTCAACGGCCGCATCTGGATTCCAAAGTCAGAAGAATTGCGCACACTAATCTGCGATGAGGCTCATAAGTCGCGATACTCAGTTCATCCTGGAGCAGATAAGATGTACCAAGACTTGCGGACATCTTACTGGTGGCCAGGAATGAAGAAAGACATAGCACTGTACGTGGAAAAATGTCTTACATGTTCAAAGGTCAAAACAAAACATCAAAAGCCTTCAGGACTTCTGCAGCAACCTAAAATCCCTCAATGGAAATGGGAACAAATTTCCATGGATTTCATAACCAATTTGCCGAGAACTCCGCGAGGTTACGATTCGATTTGGGTGATCGTTGATCGACTCACCAAATCTGCTCACTTTCTTCCGATCCGAGAGGATTACAAAATGGAGAAGTTAGCTACATTGTACATCAACGAAATCATTACGCGTCATGGTACTCCAACATCAATCATATCTGATCGTGATAGTCGTTTCACTTCTCGCTTTTGGCAATCATTGCAAAAGGCTTTGGGAACTCGTGTTAATCTTAGCACGACGTATCATCCCCAAACCGACGGTCAAAGCGAAAGGACTATCCAAACACTCGAGGACATGCTTCGTTCTTGCATGATTGATTTTGGTGGGAGTTGGGATACTCATCTTCCACTCATAGAGTTTTCGTACAACAACAGCTACCATACGAGCATTCAATGTGCACCATTCGAAGCTTTATATGGTAGAAAGGGCCGATCACCGGTCTGTTGGACCGAGGTTGGTGACTCACAGGTTGTAGGACCAGAACTTATTCAGGAAACATCGGACAAAATCACAATCATTCAATCAAGGCTTAAGGCCGCACGAGATCGGCAGAAGAGTTATGCTGATCGACGGCGGAAACCGCTTGAGTTTCAAGTCGGTGACAGAGTCTTACTCAAAGTTTCTCCCTGGAAAGGCGTTGTCCGATTTGGGAAGAAAGGGAAACTAGCACCAAGGTACGTTGGACCTTTTGATATCCTGGAAAGGATTGGTCCCATAGCCTACAAACTCAAACTTCCAGTGGAGCTAAGCAATGTTCATGATACTTTTCATGTATCGAATCTTAAGAAATGCTTGGCAGATCATGATGTTCAGATTCCACTGGAAGACGTTCAGATTCAAAACAACATGCAATTCATAGAACGTCCAGTAGAAATCATGGATCATGGGGTCAAGAAACTTAAACGCAGCCGTATCCCGATTGTAAAGGTACGATGGGAGGGAAAACGCGGTGCTGAGTTCACCTGGGAACGTGAAGACCACATGAAGCTTAAGTACCCTCATCTTTTTACAGTACCTTCGGCTAGTTAATTTCGGGACGAAATTCCCTTAACTAGGGGAGACTGTAACATTTGTACATTTAGTCATGGTAATTGTAAACAGTGTTAGAACAAATGTGTTTTCATATCAAATCAGTCAATGTGATTCATGTGTTCATAATGTGCTTGTGTGTTAGGATCTTTATTATTTAGGAACAAGTATGTATTATTTATTTACAGTCCAGTTCGCTAGGCAAGAACAATATCGTATTATATCGAAACAGTGGTGGGACGGCGTCAGGTACGGCAGGTAGCTGGAATCTGGGGTATGCCCTATACATATACTACGTTCGGTGTAATGGGATAGTGTTAGTGCGTAGTGTTGAGACGAATATTATGACAATTAATTTAACAAGAATCGTAATACGTAAGCGAGACTGAGTAGAGTTATGGGTGACGATTCATTATAATACGAATGTTGAACTTATAATTATGATTAAACGCTTTAAATAATTAATACGATCGGAAAACGTACGCGATTGCGGGTATACACGTAATTGTATCTGCTTAACGATCTGTCAACACACGAAGAGCAAAAATAATTAAATATATTTATTTTACATTTTTTTACAATTTTGAAACTCATCAAAATGATGAGAATAATAATCTTTACTTAAAATCGCGTAAAATACGCGTTACGTTACGAAAACGCGACCGAGCGACTGAAACAGACCCGAATACCGCGCGGGCTATAAAAGCCTTGAACAAGGCTAAATTCCTCATTTATTGCACCAACAACCACTTCTCTCTCTACAAAATTCGTCCAAGCCTCTCTCTCTCTAAAAAACCGAACTTCAAACGCGCGTATCTCCTTCGTTTCTCAACGGACTTCGGTGTTCTTGGCGCCCACGCGATGCTCTCGACGAGTACTACAAGGAAGTACAGCCTATCTGGAGTTTTAACCGGCCGAATCAAAGGTATGAACAAAAGAAAAGGCTGAAAATAGGGTTTTCATGTGTGTGTTCGTAAAAACCAAAGTCCTAGCCGGTTCTAAGCCTTACCTATCGAACCTGCAACATTTTGAGGGTTGGTTTGCAAGTAGTCATGGCATAGAGATGGTGGGATCGGAGGAACAAGGTCGAATGATGGGGAGTGGTAACAGGTTCGCTGCAAAAGTGACGACCGAACCTGTTAGGGTTTCCTAGCCGAACCAGTTGGGCTATAGCGAACCTTAACGAACCCTGCATGGTTCGTTGAGCTACCAGCTGAACCCTAGGGATCTTCACGAACCTGCCTCAAGCCTCCATTGCATAGCCGAACCCTATCAAGACCTAGCGAACCTGTGCCATGTCAACGAACCCAAGAGGATGCCACAAACCCTTGTATACATACAGCGAACCATAGGTTCGTCACCTTAGACCAACGAACCTTGTACGGTGGTGAACCATGCGTAGACAACAAACCTTGCTTGAAGCCTAATCAGCCGAGCCTTCAAGCTTGCGTGGGCGAACCTAGGGTGCCTTTCATTAGCCGAACCCTAGTATTCAATAGTGGACCACGAACCTTTGTAACTCTATGCAGTAACCGAACCCTATCATCAGTTAATGGATTCATGACCACGAACCTTATTCTTTCAAAGGAGCCGAACCTTCAACCATGGCAGCCATAGGTTCGCTGCCATGGTGTGGGAGCCATGGGTGTTTCGGCCCAACTCAATTCTAACCGGCCCAACCAAATTAGCAATTGGCCCCCATAGATCAAACCAAGCCCAATTGAGTTGTATCGACCCATTATGATCTTTAATTGATCCAACATTATCCTTGGTATTTTACATGGCCCATAAATATAAGGGTTGGCCCATTGTTAACCTAAGAGGCCCATGGACCTCTACTTAAGCCTATAGTATTTTTATGGCTTAAGGGCCCAATAAAAAATGCTTAGGCCAAGCTTAGCCTTTTAATTCATTAATTATGAAATGATCATGATTGGTTTAAGTGTAACCTATAATCCAATTATTTGATCAAGTCATAAACATAGATGAGCTTAGAAGCATTTTAACATATCTTTGAATCAAATGGTAATCAATGGTTATCAAGTTCACAAAAACTTGTCATTTTATGCATAATATGTGTGCATAAAAGAACATTACACATTCATTTCATGAATCATTATCAATCAAGTAACTCAACCATGACTTTCACGTTCATACCACAATTTCTAACATGAGATCAAGTACTCAAGAAGTTAATCAAAATCATGATAACACAAGTCAATCAATGAATCAAGGTCTATACAATTATAAATCTTATATCTTATGTATGATTACAATGATATAGGAACCAGTTAGAAGTCCCGTTTGCTACTTGCTATTTGTTATAGTTCAGAGTCTACTGCAGACAGGTGAGAACATTAGCCCCTCTTTTTACTGTTTTTACAACTGTTTTGGGGTGGAACACGCGATCAAATACTTTTACTACAATCATACTTCATGATACAGGTTCATGTTACTTCTCAAACATTACAGGTTCACTCTAGAAATCCAAGGGATTTCTCAATTGTTCTCAAAGGAATTATCAACTGTTTATGATGGTTTTATCAAACTATTTAACATTTCCTACCAAAAAGGTTTTAGGAAAGTTCTTTAAACTGTTTATTTCAATTTTTACACAAATGGTTTTATAAACTCTTTTACTCTAAACTCGTGTTTTCGATAATAATCTTTTATAAACCTTGTTACTATACAAGGACACTGTCTTATGTACTCAATCAAGGGTTTCACAACATGGTATTCAAACAATGGTTTTCATGATGTTCAAACAAAGGATTCAACTCGTGGTATTCAAACAAGGTTTTCAAATCATGTTATCTATTAAGGCATTAATCACTGGTTTAAAGCAAAGTTCAAAAGCATGGAGTCCATCGTTGTGAACAAACTTATAAACACATCAGGTTTCATTTTCATTAGCGTTAGTACTGGGTGATCACAACAAGGGAAAGCGGACACATTTGGGCAGACCGATTTCTGGAGTTAGCTTTTAAATTTGTTTTATAAGCTAACTGCAGATTTCGGTTACGTATGGTTTATCACTGTTGATGACTAATTTTCTGACTCCAAACGTAGTTTGGGACTTGATTATATGTTGGTTTTCGTGCAAACAGTCCTTGGACTGTTTCCACTCGTTTGACATACCTGATGTTAGTTTGGGTTGCAACCCATCCATGTAATTCATTTATTGTTTTAAAACTTATGCCTTACATCGTCAGTTCATGTTTTCATATGTTAAACCTATTGTTCTCACCAACTACTTCTGTAGTTGACAGTTACTTTTCACGTGTTTCAGGTAATCAGGTTTAAGGCGTTTCTAAGAGACAACTAAGGAGACCATTCTAAGATAGAACAAGATGAAGAAACATGCTAGGATGGATTAGAAACACACTAAAACCTAAATGTTTAATTGTCTTGTTTGAAGTCTTATTTTGTAAACAATATTTTTGGGTCTGTAGTTGTCTTTCTTTTGGTAGATAAACTGTCTGTAACTAAACAAATGTCTAAACATTTTGAAACATAGTAATCCATTGTGGTTGTTCTTATTCAATACTTGTGCATGATTCAACTCTTCATACGTCACCGCGCCGTGGATTCCGCACGCGGAGTAGGGTGTGTGACACATTTGCATTAGGATTCATTTCAGGATCAGATATTTCTGAATAAAAGTTAACTATATAATTAGAAATGAAGATTATTATAAAGCCAAGAAATAAATAGCAACTCCTTGAAAGAATAGACTCATTCTTGAAGTTTTCCTTATCCCTGTCATGATAATGTGTAAATTACATACCTTTATATCCTTAGGCATATTATGAAGGTACTTATGCAATATCCTAAAAGGCCTTGGAAGTTGAATCCAGTTCCTCAATATACTTAGTCGTGTTCCGAGTAAATGCCACATCCTTGAAAGTCAGTTCCTGCACACATTCAAGAAACAAGGAAGGTTGGGATTAACCCAATATACTGGCGAATGAGGCCGGTTAGATTGGCAACAAGGCCGAAAATACTAGCAACAAGGCCGAAAATACTGGCGACAAGGCCAAAAATACTGGCGACTATGGCCAGAATACTAGCGACAAGGCAAATTAAACTGGCGACTAAGGCTGAAATATATTGGCGACTAAGGCCGAAAGATACTGGCGACTAGGCCGGAATTCGGTGGATCCCTGGTTATAGTCTTTGAAAATGAAATTGTCAGCAGCTCATTCTTGTACTGGTCCCAAAATCTCCAACTATACCGGGATATTACAGAGGATCCATGATTATAACCCTTGATAATGAAATTGTCAGCCACTCAGGTGTGTACTGGTCCCATTATATCAGATTCTAATAGGATATACGTGCGCTAGTGGTGAGGTATGAACCCTAAGTCTTCATGAGAGACAAAAGTCCCTTGAGTTTCGATTTCATGTTAAAACTTTGCAACCAGACATATAGTCTCTGCGGGGTCTTGATCAAGTTTTGATTTCAGGTCAAAACTTGGGCTGAGACATTTAGCCTCGTATCTTCTCCAGCAATCCCTGAAAAAACATGAAGATTTTTGCAAAGATAGGCATTAGGAATCCCTAAGCCTCTCCAATGCTTAAGTTAGTATCAGGATATTTTAAGAATATGTCAAGATATGAATGTATGGAGCTTTTAAGAATATGAGAATATTTAAGAAATAATCATGCGGGTCAATAGAAAATGAAGATAAATGTCATATAAAATAAGTCTTAAGATGAATGGCATTACATGCCCTTAGATGAGGTTCACCATCCATAGTGACTAATTTGTATGCCCCCTTTCCATCTTCGACATCAATCTTATAAGGTCCTTCCCATTTTGGGGCAAGATTTCCATCCGTTGGGTTAGTGGAATTCTGGAATGCTTTTCTTAACACCAAATCTCCAATTTTGAATCTTCTGATCCTTATATTCTTATTTTAGGATTCAGCTATCTTTTCCTGATAGGCAGCCATTCTAAGTTTCGTAATATCCTTAGCTTCATCGATAGTATCAATATCCTGAGATAATACTTCGTTATTGGCTTCTATCGTTTGTAGACTTGTTTTGCTGTAGGAATAAGCTTTTCAGTTGGGAGTACGGCTTAAGAACAAAACACTAATGAGAATGGTGTCTGACCAGTCGCATGTTTTGTGGTAGTCCTTTCTGCCTATAGGACAAATGGTAGTTCTTCAGCCCATTTTCCTTTCTTGGTTCCCAACTTCTTTTTGAGGTTGTTATTATGATTTTATTACTTGATTCTGCTTGGCCGTTAGCTTGAGGATGCAATGGTGTGGAAGTAATCATTTTTATCCCCCATGCTTCACAAAAGTTGGTAGTTTTTTTACCAATGAATTGAGATCCATTGTCACAGGTAATCTCAGCATGTATCCCGAATCTAGTCAGGATATTGCTTTTTATGAAGAATATTACTTCCTTCTCTCTAACTTGTATGAAGGCTTCGGCTTCAATTCATTTTGAAAAATAATCAGTTAGGGCAAGCAAGAACACTTTTCCCCCTGGTGCTTTTGGTAGTTTCCCTACTATATCCATTCCCCATTTCATGAATGGCCATGATGAGACAATTGGATATAAAGGTTCAGCTGGTTGGTGAAGGATATTGTTGTGTCTTTGGCAAACGTCACATCTTTGGGAATAGAGCATTGCATCTTTTCTCATAGTAGGCCAGAAATATCCTGTTCTAAGGATTTTCAAAAGCCATGCTCTGCCCCCAGTTTGATTCCCACAATCTCCTTCATGAATATCCTTCATTACTTCTATACTTTATTGTTTTTCTAAACATTTTAAGTATAGACCAGCTACCGACTTCCTGTATAGGATATTCCGAATGATTATGTACCTGGATACCCTAATTTTAAAAGCTCTATAGTTCATTTCTCCATCGGGTATTTTTCCTGTTTGAAGATATTTTTTGATAGGTATAATCCAGGATATCTCATGGGTATCAATATTCTTTGGTTTAATAATTTGATTCGAATTTTCTATGTCTATCGATGGATTAGGATATGTAGGATAGGGATATTAATATCATCACAAATTTTGAGAGATGATGCGAGGTTTGCTAACGCATCTGCTTCATCATTCTCTTCTCTAGGAACTTGCGTGATATCAAAAGTGTAGAAATATCCCACTATTTCCTTAACTATCTCTAAGTCTTTTGCCAATTTGTCCCCTTTAACCATATAGGAACCATTAAAATGTTTTGCTATTAGTAATGAATCGACAAATACGTGGAGATTTCTTATGTTCATAACCCTTGCTAATTGGAGTCCTGCTATTAAGGCTTCATATTCAGCTTAGTTATTAGTTGCTTGGAAATCACAACTGATTGATTGGGGTATTATGTCCCCTGTGCCGATTTTAGTATTATCCCTAAACCAGTCACTCTTACAGTCGAGGCTCCATCAGTGTTTAAGGTCCATTCACGAGTATCCTCCTCTAGAAGTTTAAATTCTAAATATACTTCTGGTTGAATATCACTACTAAAATATGCCACAAAATCTAATAATGCTTGAGACTTCATTGTTGTTCTTGGTTCGTAGATTAAATCGTAAGTGATAAGTTTTACTGACCATTTGGCCATTCTTCCTGATAACTCAGGTTTTCTTAAGACAAATTTAATTGGGTAATTTGTTTTAATATGTATCCTATGTGTCTTAAAGTAGTGCCTAAGTTTTGTTGATGCCATAATCAAATCTAAGATTAACTTTTCTAGGAGGGAATACATAGTCTCAGCAACCAATAGGCTCTTACTTACATAGTATACTGGATGTTGTGATCCTTGATAATCTTTGACTAGCACAACACTTATAGTAATTCGGTATACAACTAAGTATTGTGATAGTAGTTAACCATCTTCTGGTTTTGTGAGTAATGGCGCTGAGGATAAATGTTCTTTCAAATCCTGTAGTGCCTTCTCATACTCTTTATCCCATTGAAATTTCTTGTTCTTTTTAATGATATCGTAGAATCGTTTGAATTTTTCAGAAGATCTAGAATGAACCTATTTAGCGCGGCTATCCTTCCTGTTAATCTTTGTACTTCTTTTACGTTTGTTGGGATTTAAGGTTCAGGATAGCTTGGATTTGTTCTGGGCTAGCCTCTATTTCTCTTTTAGTGACGATATGTCCCAAGAATTTCCTGATTTTACTCCAAAATGACACTTAGAAGTGTTAGGTTTCATATTGTATCGATCTAGTATATCAAATGATTCTTTGAGATCTAGAAGAAGATCTTTGGTAATCTTTGATTTAACTACGATATCATCAATATATACCTTCATAGAGTTCCCCGGTTTATCTTTAAACATCATGTTGACAAGCCTTTGATATGTAGCTCCAGCATTCTTTAGTCCAAAGGGCATTGCTGTGTAGCAATATATCCCTGTTGGTGTCGTGAAAGTAGTATCTTCTCGATCCGAGGGTTCCATTTGGATTTGCTGGAATCCTGCTGATGCATCCACGAAAGTTAACATTTCATGGCCTGCTGTTGCATCTACCATTGAGTCTATGTGTGGTAATGGAAAGGGGTCTTTTGGACAAGCTTTGTTTAGATCTCTGTAATCTACAGAAACTCCCTACTTTCCATTCTTTTTTTAAACCACTACTACGTTATCCAGCCACCTTGGGAATTTAATTTCCCTTATCATCTTTGCTTTGAGAAGTTTTTCAACTTCTTCTTCGATGATTGCATTCCTTTCAGGTTCAAATTTTCTTCTTTTTTGGTGAAGGGGTTTATAGCTTCTATCACTACCAAAAAAATGCCATATAGTGGCATACTAGTTTAATGGCATTTGATCTTTATGCCACTAATATATGGTTTAGTGGCACTTTGTGTGTGCCATATTTGATCAACTAATATTTTTAGTGGCATCTCCAATTTATACATTCAAATAATACATTTAATGGCATTTTAAGTGTGCCGCAATTTCTTAACATACAATTTTGTGGCTTTTATTTTGTGTCACTAAATTTATCAACTTTTCTATCATAAAAATTCATTCAAAATCCAAACAAAACACTCCCTCCATATCAAAATAACTTCTTAAAACTTCCCTCCCAATACAAAAATTTAATCCAAGTTTGTTAACAAAATAACTCAAAAAAGGGATCCCTAATTTCTACGCCTCTTTCTTTCTTCACCGCCTCCTGCTCCTCCGATCTCCATAACCGCAGCCTCAATCGGCCATCACAGCCCCTCCTTCGCACCACCATCACAGCCATCGACTAACACCACCATCACAGCCCTCCTTCGTTCTCTATCTTCCCGGTCATCGTCGTTCAGTTCCACACAGCCCCTCCATCGATCTACAATCCACGCATAGCACCACCTCAGTCCCTGCATCAGTCTACAATCGACGACATCACCAACACAACCCTCCATTGACATTTAAAGGTACACATTGTTGTTTTTATATGTTATTTGTGATGGAATTTTGAGTGGTCTGCTTGATTGTGATGGTGCCTTTTTCGTGGTTTTTTGTTCAATTTAGGTTATAATATTTTGTTGGGTTAACTGATTTTAGGCATGATTTAGGTTGTTTCAGTGTATAGCTTAGTAATTACATGTTTTGTTTATGATTTTGGTGTTTAATTTACCAACATAATTGCATGATTTGTTACCTTTCGTTATGTGTTTTTGTGATGTTTTTTGGTCCTTAACAAAGTTAAATCAAACCAAAATTTTTATAAATTAATATCATTATACAAATTAACAATAAAAGATCCACATTCAAAGGGTACAGAATACAAAATTTACAGAAATCATTCTAAAGACAAAGACACTATTCAAGATGTAAACAATTAACAATCCGCCACCATCACTTGAGACTTGCTCCAACAATACAAAGTCCACTATGGCACAATTATACACATCATCCTACAATAAAAGCAAAACACAATTATGTTAATTGAAAACCAGTTACACATAAATAAAATAAATAATCAAATAAAATTAATGAACACCCTAGTTGTTATCAAGTAGTATGAACTAATAGCACTTGGTGTACTTCTTAAACATCTACAGCAGCCATTAACGTATTTTTTCATAGAGAAGAAAGGGATTTTGTTTAATTATTAAATTGACGTACTTAATTGAAAGTAAACAATTATAGCACATACTTTCTCTTTTGTATATGCAATAATTTCTACATACTCAGCTACACTACAATTGAAATGATGGATTCTTGAAGATAAATGCTTCTTGGTAGCCTATACAACAAACAATAGCTTGTTGACTATATAAAACTACGTAAATAATGTTAGAGCAACACGTAATAAATGTATACATGTAATGAGGTGATTTGTACAGAACACAAAAGAAATTAATTCATTCAACCCACCATAATAAAAGACGAAATTGGAATGTATAATTATTTATATAACAGTTTTCTTGTGCCCATATCACCTTCCTTGTTAATGCACTTTAATCAACCATTGTTAAAATTCAATCTCTTCAAAGCCGATTGAATAAGGGAACAATTCAACTTCTTATGAAAAATTTCTTGGTATCTAACAAGCTGAAAGTGGTAGCTACAATAGACATAAAGGAATATAACTTAGCTATTATAGATCTATACACATCTTCTTTGGACTTTCTTGTAGCGGATTAAGTTTTAGTAAATCAATCAAGCTATGAAATATTTAATTATACATTTATACATGTGTAAAATCTACGTAGATCAAACTGTAACAGTGTCCAAGAAAGATGATTTGAATGCTGAATTTTGATACTTACCTTCCACCAAGCATAGCCATATCCAACACAACAACAATGACAATGAGCCCAAGCTTTATTCTACCTGCATATAAAAATAACATATTCTAGCGATTTTAGTGAAACAGTATTCTTAGACATCTGAATAATCAATTTTCACCAAGTATCTATAACTGTATAACACCAAAATAATCAAGTTTAACCAAGTAAGAAGTTAAATATTGACATTAAATTTAATCGACAGCATTAGTGAAATTGGTACCTTTAACCTTTAAATCAACAATCACCTTGAACCCTTAAAGGTTTGATTTCTTAGATCAACACAATACCGTTTGAGTGTCAATTGAACTTTCATCTACATTTTTGTTTCTTCACTGCCATATTCATCAATTCAAAACTAAAAAGCATACAGAAAATTAGGGGTAGTCTACATATAGGGACGTTAAACAAGGGTTTTACCTGAATACACACAAGAGTCTGCACTTATGTGAATTAGAGACTAAGGAAACCTGAATCAATTCATTTTTAATTTTTAATTTACCAAATGTTCATACAATTTAGGGATAAAATAAAAAAATAATTTTTTTGAAAAGTATTAAAAATGAACCACAAAATATTAGTCCTAATATGGTGTCTTATAATAATTGTACGAGTTTATTTCAGTCTAAATGCGAGTCAATTATAGAAAACTAAAGATCAACATTTAATATTTTTTTTCAGCTACAAAAGACTTGACATGTTATTTGGGACTAATTTTCAACCATCAATACATTATTAAACATGTTGAATACTGTGTCAAATCATTTAAGATCTAAAAGATTGAACCTTTATGATATAAAAGGTATTAAAGGCTGAATAACAATCAATAATTTGATATTAAGAACTCATTTTTAGTTTTCATATGTTCCCTTCATACTAAAGACTGAATATCAGTCTCTTATATATTCATAACATTGTTCATTACAGATGAAATGAATTTAGGACTGAAAAGTCAGTAGCTAATTAGTTTATCTAAGAAAAGCATATAATGTGCACTCGTATTGTGACTGAAATATAGTCTTAAATAAGTTGAAAAAATGTTAGCGACTGATCATTGGTCACTAATAAAAGTCACATAAAAATAAGTCTCTAATACTATCAGTAACTAATAAATCAATCCCTAATATTACACATTTGTAACATCAAGTACCAGATCGTCCGGCAAGTCCGTACGGTACGTGTACTTTCATTATTTACTATGTGTAAATACGTATACGTGAACAGTGTTTGTGATAACAGAATTCAAAATACAAGAAACAGTTGTATGTATTTAAGTGAAAACTTAAATACTGTAAGTACAACACGCAAAATTAACAATAAGTTGTTAGTATTTAGGTGAAAACCTAAGTACAAATAATACAACGAATCAAGAGATACAACGGAGTTCAAGCAAACGACAAGTACAAGTCGGTTGCGATCTGATATCCCCAGATGACAGGAATCAAATGGCCGACAAATCATAACGAAAGCAATGTAAAAACATGAAGTTTAGTTGAGTCCGTCAGTGAGGAAACACAATTCAAACACAAAAGCAATGTTATTTTAGAATAACGAACTGACAGTGTGTTTGCGAGAGTGACGATTCACACAAACATATCTGTGAGTTTAGAGTTCTGAAATAATGACTGAAAAGTAGAAAACAAAAGTCAGAAAGCAAAACCATTGTCGTGTTCGTTCGGGTGACAATTCAAACGAATAAGCGCGAAGGTGACGCGATCTGACGAAACGAAAACGAAACGCGACACGAACGATAATAAAATTAATAAAATAAAATATTTAACATTTTACAATTTTGAAACTCATCAAATAATTGAAATAATTTTCTTTTATTTATTTCATTTAAATTACGCGTAAAAATCCGGGTACGCGACGAATTAACAAACCGAGCAAACAAAACGAACCCGAACACCACACGGGGTATAAAAACCCCAAATGAGAGCTTTTCTCTCATTTCTATCACCTACATCTTCTTCTCTCTCTCAATTCCCGGCTAACACAAAAATCACCATTTTTACACCTTCAATCCACCATAACTCTCTCATTTCTCAACCAATTTGAGTGATTCTTTCGCCTAAACGAAGCTCTTGATCTCTACTACATGAAAGTACAACCGATCTAGAGCCAAATCCATCTGAAACCAAGGTATGAGGCTGTAAAGTTACGAAAAATTAGGGTTTTTCACTCTTGATCCTACCACCATCTATAAAACAGGTTCTACCCTTGCTCCTTGAGTCCAACACCACCATGGAACAACCCCCTCCTTGGCTAGACTCCACCCTAGGTCGAATCCTTAGACCGACCTGCTACTGGCCGAATGAAACCAACACAGATGGCCGAATGGCAGCTGGCGAAGGGACAAGGCTGAATGGCCATTCATTCGACTGCCACCCTAGTCGGGCCTAAGCCATTCGCCGGCCAGCATTCTCATTCGACCACCATCACCCTCCAGCCATTCGCAACTCACCCCATTCGCCACCCAGCACTCATTCGTTGACATTTGACACCCCTTTCATTCGGCAGCCACAACTCATACGTTCAAACAAAGTTAACATGCCCAATAACCTTAAGCAAGCCCAATAGCACCTCTTGGCATAGCATGACTTTCCTTTGGCCCACACACCCACGTATCTCATTACTCCAGCCATGTGATTCGGCCAAACAACCTGATCCGGCCCAAAGCCTCCTGTTTCGGCCCAACATAATCACTGGTTTGGCCCCAAATCTTGTGGTTCGACCCAATTTCAGCATCAAGGCTTGGATGGTTTGATTTGGGTTAAAGTCAACATATTCATTAGTTTGGCCCACTCAATACAACAGCCCACTATACAGCCCATAACATTCTCTGGCCCAGTTTGGGTCCGCTTGATCATTCAGGCCCACGATTTCTAAACAGGCCCATGTATTTGGTCCATGTGCCAACCGGCCCATTTACATTTCATTCGGCCCACATGATAAGAACCATAAACACAATTTTAAACTAAGGGTAATCATACAAGGGGTTTGGCACTATAAAGGTAGTAATGTGTGGTTAAACCAAAGAAAGACAACTTACAACGTTGTCTTTTTAATATGATAACTAGTGATTTCAAAACTGACAAAATACTTTGAACTAATGTCATTCAAGCCTTGTTACAGGACATTAGGGGTCCCAAGTCCTTAAACTAAGAGATAAAATTGGACTTAAAATAAATGTGTAGGTTTCAAAGTTGGCATTACAAGTAATGAGTTAAAGCCAAGTCAAACAGCAAACATAAAATCAACAACACTAAGAAAAACCAATGGAAACTGAACAATGGGCCGACTGAGGACCGGGACTTACGAGTGTTAGCCAAATTTGATGGCTATTGGCTAACACTTACACATACACGAATTCATACAAACTTATACTTACACGTTTCAAATGACGTAAAATCAATACAGGATCGTGAAAACAACATCAGGCACAAACAAAAGCGCGTGCATTCTTGTTAATACTTTGATTAAATGATATTAAATTGCTTATTATCATGTATCATTGTATGCTTGCTTGTATGATTACATTATGACAGGGAAAAATAAGATGATGATGATGATATTATAATATCATAACTCATCAATACAATAGAATAACATAGTTGTATGATTATCTCTTACAACACTTAGTTATTCTTACAAGAAATAACATAGAAACAATTACAAGGAACATGATGACATAATTACAAGAACACACATAAGAATGATATGAAGATAACACATCTTCATTACATCATTCGATACAAGAATTAAGTAAGTGTAATAAGACTAGTTCTTATAACACTTACCTTTTCAATTCAACACATATTACAAGAGAACAAGGAACAAAGAATGATAATCATGATAAGGTAACTTCATGATAACAATATCATTCACTCAAGATATTCACTAAAGATATTCAAAGTGAGAGGAACATGACCATGTATCATACTAAAATCGCCACAGGGAGACATAATACCCCAATCGATTAGTTGTGAATTTCAAGCAACTAATTATGAAGCAGAATATGAAGCCCTAGTAGCAGGACTTCAACTAGCTAGGGATATGAACATCAGAAACCTACATGATTTTGTTCACTCCCTACTGATAGCCAATCAATTTAACGGTTCTTACATGACTATAGGAGATAAATTGGCAAAATACTTAGAAATAGTTAAGGATATTTCAGGATATTTTTACAACTTTGATATCACTCAAGTGCCGAGGGATGAGAATGCCGAAGCAGATGCACTGTCAAACTAGGCATCATCTCTAAGGATCCCTGAGGATGTTAATATTCTTATCCTTCATATTTTAAGACCAACGATAGATATGCAGGATATAGATCAGGATAGTAAACCCGAGAATACCGAGGTTCATCACTCGGAAGCACATAAAATATCCTGGACTATCCCTATTAAGAATTACCTTCAAACATGAAAGATATCTGATGAAGAAACAAATCCTAGAGCTTTTAAAGCAAAAGTATCTAGATACACTATCATTCGAGATATCCTATATAGAAAATCAGTATCAGGCCCATACTTAAGGTGTTTTTTTGGCTCCTTCAAGGTGTTCTTTAAACTGGAGCTTATGAGAGGCCTCCATTTGTTTCATTTGTTTCTTGACTTTGGAGAGCTCCTTCTCATAGTGTCCGGCTTTGGCAGTGAAGATCTTATTTTGATCTTGAAGGTCCTCCATTTGCTTATGAGAATGTTCTTTCTTAGAGGCATACTTGGCAGAAACCTACAAAATAGGGATTATTCAGAATATGTGGGGATATTATACTAAAAGATAAAATAATCAATATACCTTCTTCAGGAGGTCAGATGGCTCTTCTAGGTCAACGGTATCTACCCCTTTGTGTTTCTTGGACCTCTTGGAAGAACGAGTAGTCATGGCATGTGACTTGGGGGCAACAAGACTTTTTTTTTCTTTTTTAACAACAAAGGAGGCATTGAGGTCTTCGAGGTCGAAGGTTGATTCTGCAAAATAAATAAGGATACTTAGTAATAATTATGGATATTTCAGAATACTTAGAAATGCAATTAGTTTTACGTGAGGCCATTGGAGTAGCTGCTTGAAAATTAGCACCGAACTTCCTGTATTGTTCGTCGATTTGTAACAAGGAACGAATTTTGTTCCTACTTTCTTCTCCTTCTGCTACGATTGATTTAAACTTGGGAGCTGTAAATAACAAAAATATACTAAGTAAAGTAATAAAATAACAAATCTTAATTAACAAAGAAAATCCTAAGAATCCTACCCTTTTCCACCCATTTGAGAAGAAGAACTTCCCCATTAGGAATAAAGCTTCTTTTCAAAAAAAAAATAACTTATTTCTCTATTCATCCTCATTTAGAGTGATTCCTGGAACTAAGATAGGAGCCCCACTTCTTCTTTGAAGAACAAATCGGGATGACCCGTGGCTTCTCAGTTTGTACATCAAGGATATTTCGGGAATACCAATCTCTAAACCAAAGTGTTGGTTTAGTTGGTCAAGGGTGTATAGAAGGCGCCATCCCATAGGCATAAGTGGGGCAAACAAAGCTTGGTAGTTAAGAAAAAATCAAAGATGAGATCAGGGAAAGGAAATTTTAAACCCAAGGTAAAGGGATATTCTGCAACATATCCAAGTGGGTGAAACATGATTAGCTTTGAGATTTTCAGAAAAATGATGAAAAATAGTTTCATCACGAAATGTTTTTGAAAGCCGCAATAGTTCAACTCGATCATCGTTGAAAACATTTCTGTTTTGGCGATTCAAGGTTAAGATATTTTGATCGGTGAAATCGTCAGAGTTGAAATCAGAGGAGGAAGATGATCCAGACATTTTTGAAAAAGAAAAATTAAAAATTGAAAGAGAAAAGGAGAGAAACTTACAGCAAGAACCGGTTGAAGATGATGGCATCTAATGAAGACGAAGTGATCATTATATCCTGCACAAACGGCTGGAATATGTGGGAAATGCCACAATCAGTAACTGTCATGTCAACATTCACATCACCATTTAAAATTCAAAATTTGAATCAAGAGCCAAAACCAACGGATAATTTCAAATTCTTATTTTAAATTAAAACAGTAATAAGAATTTGGGGGCAATTGTTATACCTGTAAAAATTCGGTTTTATAATTCAGAATAATTCGGGATACAGAATAATTTGGAATCATTAGGAATATTTTCGTATATGAATTTAAATGATCTGATGACCAGAATAATAAATAATAATAGTTTATAGTTAATTATTGTTATTTTGTTATTCAGTACGTTCTACTAAAATTTGAAATGAGTTAACAGGTTGGTAACAACGAATGTTCCTAATTATCCGGGAAATGGAGAAAATCATGGGCTATGTGGAGAAATCAATAAAGACTATTATTATTTAATTGATGTATGATTGGAAGGAGATCGGATATTGTGGAACGAATTTTTAATGCTGTTGTATAGTTTTTACGAATATATATAGAGGCAACATCGATCTAGGAACACACAACTCACTTAGCTTTCTACTGCTTATTTCTTTTGCGAGATTCAAAGTTCTCAACACTTAGTGATCGATTGATTGTGCTCTTGTATTGTAATTTCATTTTGTTGTTTAATATAAACTAGGCAGAGTGACAATTGTCACCTCCCGAGGTTTTTATGCCGGCAATCCTAAGGGGCTAAGGGCTTTTCCTCGTACAAATCTCATGTGTTTGGCTGTTTTTCTATATCATATTCTACAATATCCCTAGGGATCCTCAGGGATATTCTTGTTAAAATTTATTCACAAACTGTTTTCTTGATTATAAAACACAATCCCCCACTAAACTAATTCGGTTTTGCTAAAAGTTACGCTTGTTAATTTTTACCCAAAACAGGTAATGAAGCTGATAAGCGAATGAAATTTCCAAAAGACTGATCTTGAGACCATATTTATGGTTTAGTCTATGAAGGGTGACAAGTAGACGCCAACCCTTGGGCAACAGTTGAGGATAACAGAGATGAGTAATGCAGAAAAACTCGGAAATCAGAGAGGGAAAAGGGAATGATAAACCCAAAGAAAAAGGGTATTCTAGAAAACAGGCCCATGTAGGAGAACTATGATTAGCCTTGAGCAGGATCAAAACGATGAAATATGGTCTCTTCAGGAAATGCTTGAGACAGTTGCATGTCATCGATATGATCATCGTCAAAAGTGCACGCATTCTGATCAGTATAGGGGAGGATGTTTTGATCACAAAAGTCGTTGGCCTCAGACGAAGAAGGGGAATTCGACATTTTTACTAAAATAAAAGGAAGAAAAACAGAGGATGTTGGGCAGAAAACTTACCAGGAGAGATGATCAAAGAAGATTTGTGATTTGAAAGAAGAGATGCGTGATCATTATAAGCGCAGATTTCTGACACGAAATAGTAACCGTTATCCCTATCCTAACCGTCCATTAATTCTTGAAACTGTTTTTATTAAAATTTAAATTTCAAATTTTACGGCTGTATCCACTAAATGTAAAAATTAGGAGCAATTGTTAGGCGCTAAATATTTCCACTCGGGATATTTCAGGATCAGGGATATTTAGGAATATACATAATTACTAACCATTATCTCTATTTGCCAAATTTATGTTGCGAGATTTCAGGCATTGACAGGTTGTCATACAGCTCAACCAAACATCACGGAAATAAGCTTCAACTAACTTAATTGGGACGCGGCGTCTAAGAGAAATTCACGCTATCACTTTGAATGAGTCTTCCACGTTTAGAAAGTGCCGAGATATTCACAACTACCTTATCAACGTTGTTGACCGTTCTCTTTTATTTTTGTAATATATATACCGAGGCAATTGATTTATATAGGGGACATAAAACACACAAAAACACACAAAAACACACGGAAGCTCATTTGCATACTTAGCATCGATCAACTTGTGATCTTTTCTTGTATTCTACTTGTTCAAATATCAAAAAAATGGATTAAGGGCTTTTCCTCGTATAAATCTCGTCTGTAAACTGTTTATTTCATTTATATATTCTGGAATATTCCTAGGGACCAACAGGGATATTCTGATCTCATATTTGATATACTTAACATATTTGATTGTAAAACACAATACCTCACTTTTCTAATTCGGTTTTGCTAAATATTGTACTTGTTAATTTTTACCCGAAACAATTTGGTGCTCACCGTTGGGCAAACTTGAATTTTTTATACCAAATTTTGTTTAAAGGCATTTTCCAAAGAAATATAGTGAAAAATGGCATCACAACTGAGATCAACATCTGCATTACCTATTGTTTCTGCTACTACTACTAACGTATCTTCACAGATCCCTGTATTCACCAAGAAACTTGAGAATCCTGAAAAGAAGACTACTTTTGTGGCTGAGAGTGTTCTTTCGACAAGGTTGACTACTACTACCCCTGTACTTATTTCTAACAATGATATTTTAAGTATGTTTCAATAGGTACAACAACAAATGATAGGTCAACAACAGATGAATCAAAGACTTCTCAAGGAAATGGAAAGCTTAAAGTCTGAGAAGAACAAGCAATTTGAAGTCACTACAACGATAGCTCCAAGGATCCCTGATTTTGGAACAATAGGTATGTCCGAAAATCCCTCTTGAGACTTTATCGCTATGCAAACCAGTATCGGAACTTCATAAGGATCCCAAGACTTGTGGATATCTCGCGATAATATCCTTATCCCTAGGATATCACTTCCTACACCCTATACTGGTAACACTTACATTATTCTGCGGTTGAAACTACTAACTTTGGCTCTTCACAAGAGACATGAATATCTCCACAAGTGGCTAAAGAAATTCAGAAACTTCGATATATGATATCAAGAGTACCAAGAGTAGTCAAGCCTACTCCTGAACTCCGTGCGATCACCCACAGGATATCCAAATTTGCTTCACCTATATGCGACGCGGAAATCCCGAAGAGATTTCAAAATCCTACCATGAAGCTATATGATGGAACTATGGATCCGAAAGAACACGTAGCCCAGTATACAGAAAGAATGGAGACGAATCCTATTCCTCCACAACTAAAGGAAGCTTGCTTGTGAAAGGGATTTTGTTCAACATTAAAATGAGCAGCCTTGAAATGGCTACTTAATGTTCCTCCTGATTTGATTTCATCATTTGCTCATTTGATTAACCTGTTTTATAATCAGTTTTCGTGCAGCAGAACATTTGAAAGATTAACCAGTGATCTCTAGGAAAACACAAGGACCGGATGAATCCCTAAGGAATTATGTCAACAAGTTTGGCAGAGAATACTTAGATATCCCAACATGGATATCACTACCGTCATTCAAGCATTCATAATGGGACTACAGAAAAACTCACCCTTTTATTATGACTTGGTTATGAATCCTTGCAAGAATATGGATGAAGTCCGGAGCCGTGCATTAAGGTTCATCAGATTGGAGGATGATAAAGAAATCCAGAAGAGGATTCCTACAACACCTCTTAATGACCAGGGCACAAGAAAACTGGATTCACCTACCGATAATTCATTCAAGCCCAAACCATACTACAAATCTGACAACCACAAGATTAACTCTGTGGACGATGATGAAGATAATGAAGAGTATCCCAGGATTTATGATTATTGTTTTTCTGCAGATGTTCCTAAATTAATGTGTGCCATGCAGGTTTTAGAAGAAAAAGCAAGATGGCCTCCTATGGATAAGAAATTTGCTGCGAAAGACAAGTCCAAATGGTGTGCATTCTGTTTTGGGTAATAATTAACTAGTGTAACTTTTAGCAAAACTGAATTAATTTAGTGGGGTTTGGTGTTTTACAATCAAGAAAACAGTTTATAAGTAAAATTCTACAAAAATATCCCCAAGGATCCCTAGGGATATTTCAGAATATAAAATGAAATGAACAGCTTGCACACGAGATTTATACGAGGAAAAGCCCTTAATCCCTTAGCATTGCCGGCATATAAACCTCGGGAGGTGACAATCGTCACTCTGCCTTATTCTTATTAAAACAAAAAATAAGATTACAATACAAGAGCACAATTGACAGATCACTAAGTGCAAAAAGACTTCGAATATCGCGAATGTGAGCAATAAATGAGCAGAAGTAAGCTAGGTGCAATTGGTATGTTTTCCTAGATCGATCGTTGGCACAATGTATAAGATAGAAAAAATACAACGGTAGTTTAATTCAGTTTCACAATATTTGCTCCAGCTACAGGTTATGCACCAACTGAAACTTCATGACCGTTGATGACTTCCCGATGTAGTCCACAATTTTCTCTATATTCCAGAAAAATAGGAAAAATTATTGCTATTGACCGGTTAACTCAACTCAAAAATTAGATGCACATGTTAAATAATAAATTAACTATTAAAACAAAATCATTATTTATTATTCAAGTCATCAGATCATAGAAATTTATATACGCGAATATTCCTAATTATCCTGAAATATTTCGTATCCCAAATTATTCTTAATTGTAAAACTAAATTTTTACAGGCATAACACATTCTATGAAGATTTTGGACATGTGACTGAAGACTGTATTGCATTAAGGAAAGAGATAAGTTACCTACTCAGCAACAAAAGAAAGGAGGTAGGATTGCGATGGATTTTGAAATGGAGTTGTGTACCCAACTAACGATTTCAAGGTAATAAACTTTATCTTTGGTGGATCTGACATATGTGGTACTTTTTATTCTGTACCCAGAAGACATGCCAAAGAGGCTATGATGGAGAATGGAGAAGCACCAGCAAAGACATCAACGTTAACCACAGAAACAGTGATATCCCTCGAAGAACAAGATCTGGAAAACATCATGGATCCTTATGAGGATGGGTTAGTACTTACATTATATGTTGCTAACCACTATGTTTGCAGGATACTCATAGACGGAGGAAGTTTGTTAAACATCATTCAATTGGACACGCTCAAAAGGATGAATATGCCTGAATCTGAGATAACCACCAAGTCCTTGGTTCTGGTTGGATTTAGTGGAGAATATAAAGCTAGTATTGGAGAGATCAAACTACCGGTCTATATTGAGGGGGTAAATTCTATGCAACGCTTTTGTATTTTAGATTCTTTATCTTGCTATAATATCATATTAGGTAGACCATGGATGCGTGATATGAAGGTGGTTCCCTCGACATATTGTGACAATTGCAGGTAAACATTACGTCATCAATAACACGAGCACGTTTGGTCGTTCTAGGAATTTGTGTTAAATTGATGATTTTAATCATTACAGGTTTAAAGTGTGCGAGAAATTGGGAACATGGGAGAAAACCGTGCGTGAAACCGAGTTACGAATTGTCCGGAATCGCGAAACGAAGAAAAATCTTGAAATTGGATCCCTCGCGATACGCGACGACTCCTTGGAGTCTTGTCGCGGTACGCGACAAGTCACGATATCAAATTTTATCCGGAATCCCTCGCGGTACGCGACGACATGTGGGTCACTTGTCGCGATACGCGACGAGTAGGTCGGTCTGTTGAACCAGCTTCTTATATCGCAGAAGCATGCAAAAAAATTCTATTTTCTTCCTCTCGACTTTAAACCTCTGTAACTCAAGATCTTGACCAATCTCCCACCAAAACTCATATTTGACACCATCAGAACGTCCAGCTCGAACCGGTGAACGTGTATACACGTCCTGATCGTGATTTTGTCCGTAGAATCGTCTGATTTGGGTAACTATCCTTTTTAATCTTCTGACTTGATCTTCATTGATTAGATCGTGTTTTTGAACGTAATGATATAGTTAGGGTTGTTGATTATTGCTTAGATGATAGCTAGGAATGATTTTTGACGGATAACTTGTCTTGTTAACGGGTAAATGCCTGTTTTGATCCGTTATAATGCCCGGTTTTCACTAAACCATAACAATACTTCTAATGGTTTAAACCATTGGATTATGACAATGTAAGTGATTATTTTGGTTAATCTTTGAAATGCAAGGTTAATCTCAAGTGTTTCAAACTAATCACAGTTATTACCCTACCAATTGGAATAACTGTCTGGTTTTATGATAACAGTCGGATTAATATGTTAAACATGATTGTTTAACCTATTCAAATGTCATATTGTTATGTTTTGTGAAACATGGATAATTAGGACAAGAATTAATCATTCCTAAGCCGAGATTTCATCTAAGGACTGTTTAAGTAATATAATCAACAGCATTACCTAACTAATTAGTCGGAGATTATTACGGCTAATCCAATGAGTCATCAACTTAACACAAGGTACCTAAACGAGTATAGGTACCTACATTATAGTACATTGTATGATATTAGACTAAATAATTAATTAAACATCTAATGTTAGTTCGATGACTTTTCATTACAATATCGGTGACATTGAACGTTCAAACAGATCTAATCAGCAAGTTAAAACACAAATAATTAATTATAAATAAACTAATGCAGATTAGCATTTTTAGCCACCGTTCGTGTGATTTTATCTTTTCATAAACTTCAGGTGAGTTTCATACAACCCCTTTTCTTTTACTGTTTTCTTAACATCGGGGTGACTATTATGAAATCTTTATCAAACGTGTGATATGTTTAGTAACAATTGCAATACCGGCTTGCATGTGGGTGTCATGGGATTATGACTATTTTCTGTGTACAACAAAAGTCCTCAAAACCAACTGTATCTGGTTAACCCATGTGGGGCCGAATGTGTGGACAAAGATAGTACTATCGGGCTGACAACCCCATTCATGGATAGATAGCGTCTACCCTTGTGTGAATGCTTGTCACCATTCCTGGTATCGACTTGATGTAGTGAGACATTGAGTTAGAGGCACGGATTTTAACTTCGGTTATTTTCTAGACTGGACTGTCAGAAAGGATCTGGATACGGGTCACATGATTATTCACTTATGTTAATGTGTACCATTGACTTTACTATCATATCATATTGTATCGAGTCTTATTTATGAACTCACCAGTTTTATACTGATATTTTTAAACTTTAAATCTTTTACAGGTAATCAGTACCAACGGTGAGGAAACACCTGTGCACGCACCATGTAGTTAGGACTTGGGATGCAATAGAAGGAACTTAAGTTGTAAACGGATATTCAGGACATGTAATAAATATTTGTCGTGATTTGTAATTAGTGCTTTTCTTAACTATGTGTGTTATGATACCGGATCAAGTAAGTCACCCCTCACCTTCGAGACTTCGCCGCTATGCTTCCGCTACCTTTAAAAATGACGTCGTCTGGTGTAACAGGAGGTGGGGGTGTGACAGGGTGGTATCAGAGCCACAGGTTATAGAATTTAGGCGGACTTAGAAACCTAGATTATAACCATAGGCCCGAATAGTTACACTGAGAGCACCGAACATAGTTAACAATTATAAACACTCAAATAAATGTTGTTGTTATTTATTTATTTTATGTTACTAATACGAACTTGTGTGTCGATACAGCAATGTCAGACTCAGAAAGTGATTCATTTGGCACGGAAACAAGTTCAGGATCAACACAGACAGTGCCGTCATCTCAAATGTCCCACCAGACTTTACCATCAATACCACCTACACCACCTATACCTCAGCATCTGTTAGATGCTGACTCACCAGCTATCGGGAGGGCACAAAGCCCTACACCACCACAGCAAGTACCAGTATTTACAGGGTTTGGAGGAAGGCGGGGACGAGTCCGCATCTCGACAGGTCCTATTCCGAGAGGACCACTAGCACCCCGGGATGTACCTCATTCCATACATGAGGAAGGCGAGTCATCTCAGCAGGCTGAGATGAGAGTTCAGCTGCAACGGGTTACATTGGATCTTCAGTTATCGCGTGTTTCATTGCAGGAAACACGTGACACTCTGTGGGAAACTCGCACGGCCTATGAGAGTTTAGCTGAACATGTTGCTGTCCTGGAGGCAGGTGCCAGGGCATGGAGGGAGGTGATTGAGGGTAGACTTCAGTGGACTTTGGGTGGTATGTGTAGGAGTGGGGTAGAGAGAGTTAGGGGATGGATGGTAGGGTTAGGCAATATGAGGATGGAGCTACGACTGTTGGACGCAGCAATAGTGATGGCAGCGGTGGCCATCATTATCACATGTTTACTGTATTTACTACGGTAAAGGAATCGAATAGGCTGGACTGTACTACTCCGAGGAAGTTTTGACTTGTAAAATAGGTCTCGGACGGTTAGGTTGTAATAGTGGGTACAACTGCATTAGGATATTTTCTTGCATATGTACTAATCCTAATGTACAACTGTGACAGTTATAATAAAAGTTTTCTTTTAACATTGTATGTGCAACATTGTGTCTTTACATTATAGCTGGTGCTAACTTTTCAAGTCATATAAAAAGAAAACTTGTGCGAAAACATAACAATATCGGTGTTACATTGCGGTGAAGTAATGTAATACTAGTACATAACAAGACTCATGTGGAGTCATAACAATATCGGTGTTACATTGCGGTGAAGTAATGTAATACTAGTACGTAACAAAATTTGTGATAGGGTCATATCAATATCGGTGTTACATTATAGTGAAATAATGTAATACTAGTACATAACAAACACGTGTAGAAATATATTAATATCGGTACTACATTATAGTGAAATAATGTAATACTAGTACATATCAGTGTAGTAACATGTCTAAATCGGTGTCATTTTGGTAGACTATAAAATGATACTAGTATACACTTGGTAAGACGAACAGATGTACTAGTATAACTGCAACTATGAACATGACTTAGTGGTGTACAATATAACTGTGAAAAACTCGAAGTAGTTATACAACATTTGTCTTTATTACGACTATGGATTCTTGTTTTGACTTTACTTTATCTGTGTGTGATCAGACTATGGCCCCTAGAAGAGGTCGTTCTGCTAAAAATCCTCAAACTCAAGAATCCATTCAGGATCCACCTGTGAATGGACCCAGTCTAAATGAAGCGGACGTTGCTCGTATAGCAGGTGATCAATTATCCGCTGTTCTTACGGGCATGTTGGCCCAATATCAAACAAATCGTGCTTCTGGCTCGGGTAGAGTCCATACGGAGCATAATGCTACAGGCGGACATGTTGAAACCCGCCATACGACTAGTACCAACACAATCAATCCGGATCCTCCACAACGAGGATGCACTTATAAGTACTTCGCTTCTTGCAATCCCCCTACTTTTATGGGGAAGGAAGGAGCGTCAGTACTTTTGAAATGGATTGAGAGCATGGAGACTAAGCTCAAGATCAGCCAGTGTTTGGCTGAACACAAAGTGTCTTATGCAGCTTGTTCACTGACAGACTCAGCATTGACCTGGTGGAATACCCAGGCAAAAACCTTGACCACGGCTGTTGTGGATGCTATGACTTGGGACGAGTTTAAAACTTTGATTCTGTCAGAATATTGTCCCATCACTGAAATCCAAAAGCTCCAAGAGGAATTTTGGAACCATTCTATGATCGGTGCTGATTGTTTGAAATATACCGATCGATTTCACGAATTAACATGTCTGCTGCCAAACATGTTTCCAACTGAGCAGGCTTTGATAGAAAAATATATCAAAGGTCTGGTACCTCAAATCAAGGGAATGGTCACGGCAGCTGAACCACGTACTTTGAAACATGCTATCACCTTAACCACCAGGCTTACCGATGTTGCAGTAAGAAGTGGTACATTGACAGTGAAAGGTGAGTCAAGCAGCAGTCTGACAACTACTACCCCCAGCACTGTTAAAGGGGTGAAACGAAAATGGGTTGGGAAAGGCAAACCAGGGGCTCCGGTGGAACCCAGCCGGAATATGCAAATGGCAAAGGGATACATTGCCACAACTTTGGAGAGAAAAGCCTATGTAGGGCAAGCACCTAAATGTCCTAAGTGCCCATTTCATCATGTGGGACCCTGCCCTGTTTGTAACAATTGTAACAAGGTCGGGCATTTCTCCAAATATTGCAATCTCCCTGTTCGCCGATCAAACCAAGGAACTCAACAACAACAACCACAACAAATCAACCGGTCGTGCTTCAGATGTGGAAGCCCGGATCACTTCATGAAAAACTGCCCTACCAACAACACCAATCAGGGCAATGAAGCAAGAGGAAGAGCCTTCCAGATAGGGGCGGAAGAGGCTCGACGTGATAACAACACCGTTACCGGTACGTTTCTTCTTAACAATCACTATGTATCTGTTCTTTTTGACACCGGAGCGGACAAAAGTTTTGTTTCCTCTGATTTTGCTTCACTACTCGGATTGGCCGTTGATAACCTAACAAACCCTTACATCATTGAACTTGCTAATGGCAAGTCAATTATGACTAACAATGTGATTCAAGGGTGTTTATTGAATCTAAACGATCATCTTTTTAATATTGATCTTCTTCCTATTGAATTGGGAAGCTTTGATGTTGTTATTGGTATGGACTGGCTTTCAGAAAATCGAGTGGAAGTCATATGTCAAAATAAGATGATTCGTATTTCATTACCAAATGGTGATACACTTATGATACAAGGTGAAAGGGCTGGCAGGAAACTGAGTATCATATCATGTATGCAAGCTCGAAAGTGTTTAAGAAAGGGCTGTCAAGACTTTTTAGCTTACGTGACTGAAAACAAACCACATCAAAAACGTATTGAAGACATTCCTGTAGTTCGAGAATATCCTGAAGTTTTTCCTGACGATATATCAGGATTACCCCCAGTAAGACAAGTTGAGTTTCGTATTGACTTAGTACCAGGAGCAGCACCTATAGCTAAAGCTCCTTACCGATTGGCTCCATCGGAAATGCAAGAACTATCGAGTCAATTACAGGAACTTTTAGACAAAGGTTTCATTAGACCGAGTTACTCACCTTGGGGCGCACCTATCCTTTTTGTGAAAAAGAAGGACGGTACTCTCAGGATGTGTATCGAATATCGGGAACTCAATAAATTGACAATTAAAAATCGTTATCCACTAACCCGTATAGATGATCTATTCGATCAATTGCAAGGTGCTATCTATTTTTCAAAAATCGATCTTAGATCTGGATATCATCAACTACGAATCCATGATGATGATGTTTCTAAAACAGCTTTTCGAACTCGATACGGGCATTATGAGTTTTTAGTAATGCCCTTCGGGCTGACTAATGCGCCTGCAGTGTTTATGGATCTGATGAATCGTGTGTGTAGACCTTACTTGGATAAATTCGTGATTGTTTTTATTGATGACATTCTCATTTACTCCCGCAGTCAACAAGAACATGTGCAACACTTAAAACTGATCTTGGAACTTTTAGCACATGAGAAACTTTATGCCAAATTTTCCAAATGTGAGTTCTGGTTACGGGAAGTCCAGTTTCTTGGGCATGTAGTAAATGAAAATGGTATACAAGTGGATCCCAGCAAGATTGAAGCAATAAAGCAATGGGAGACACCGAAAACCCCAACAGAGATTCGTCAATTCTTGAAAGGATTGGAATGGTAGCATACAGATTAGAGTTACCCTCAGAACTTAGTAACATACATGATGTGTTTCATGTCTCGAATCTGAAAAAGTGCCTATTGGACGAGTCACTAGTCATACCTCTTGATGAGATACACATTGCCGAAAACCTACAGTTCACGGAAGAACCAGTCGAAGAAATGGATCGAGATGAAAAGACCCTCAAACGAAGTCGAATACCAATTGTAAAAGTCAAATGGAATTCTAAACGAGGGCCAGAGTACACTTGGGAACGTGAAGACCGCATGAACAGAAGTATCCTCATTTGTTTACATAAGCGATCAAACTGTAGGAGTTAAAGCAAATTTCGGGACGAAATTTCTGTAACAGGAGGAGACTGTGACAATTGCAGGTAAACATTACGTCATCAATAACACGAGCACGTTTGGTCGTTCTAGGAATTTGTGTTAAATTGATGATTTTAATCATTACAGGTTTAAAGTGTGCGAGAAATTGGGAACATGGGAGAAAACCGTGCGTGAAACCGAGTTACGAATTGTCCGGAATCGCGAAACGAAGAAAAATCTTGAAATTGGATCCCTCGCGATACGCGACGACTCCTTGGAGTCTTGTCGCGGTACGCGACAAGTCACGATATCAAATTTTATCCGGAATCCCTCGCGGTACGCGACGACATGTGGGTCACTTGTCGCGATACGCGACGAGTAGGTCGGTCTGTTGAACCAGCTTCTTATATCGCAGAAGCATGCAAAAAAATTCTATTTTCTTCCTCTCGACTTTAAACCTCTGTAACTCAAGATCTTGACCAATCTCCCACCAAAACTCATATTTGACACCATCAGAACGTCCAGCTCGAACCGGTGAACGTGTATACACGTCCTGATCGTGATTTTGTCCGTAGAATCGTCTGATTTGGGTAACTATCCTTTTTAATCTTCTGACTTGATCTTCATTGATTAGATCGTGTTTTTGAACGTAATGATATAGTTAGGGTTGTTGATTATTGCTTAGATGATAGCTAGGAATGATTTTTGACGGATAACTTGTCTTGTTAACGGGTAAATGCCTGTTTTGATCCGTTATAATGCCCGGTTTTCACTAAACCATAACAATACTTCTAATGGTTTAAACCATTGGATTATGACAATGTAAGTGATTATTTTGGTTAATCTTTGAAATGCAAGGTTAATCTCAAGTGTTTCAAACTAATCACAGTTATTACCCTACCAATTGGAATAACTGTCTAGTTTTATGATAACAGTCGGATTAATATGTTAAACATGATTGTTTAACCTATTCAAATGTCATATTGTTATGTTTTGTGAAACATGGATAATTAGGACAAGAATTAATCATTCCTAAGCCGAGATTTCATCTAAGGACTGTTTAAGTAATATAATCAACAGCATTACCTAACTAATTAGTCGGAGATTATTACGGCTAATCCAATGAGTCATCAACTTAACACAAGGTACCTAAACGAGTATAGGTACCTACATTATAGTACATTGTATGATATTAGACTAAATAATTAATTAAACATCTAATGTTAGTTCGATGACTTTTCATTACAATATCGGTGACATTGAACGTTCAAACAGATCTAATCAGCAAGTTAAAACACAAATAATTAATTATAAATAAACTAATGCAGATTAGCATTTTTAGCCACCGTTCGTGTGATTTTATCTTTTCATAAACTTCAGGTGAGTTTCATACAACCCCTTTTCTTTTACTGTTTTCTTAACATCGGGGTGACTATTATGAAATCTTTATCAAACGTGTGATATGTTTAGTAACAATTGCAATACCGGCTTGCATGTGGGTGTCATGGGATTATGACTATTTTCTGTGTACAACAAAAGTCCTCAAAACCAACTGTATCTGGTTAACCCATGTGGGGCCGAATGTGTGGACAAAGATAGTACTATCGGGCTGACAACCCCATTCATGGATAGATAGCGTCTACCCTTGTGTGAATGCTTGTCACCATTCCTGGTATCGACTTGATGTAGTGAGACATTGAGTTAGAGGCACGGATTTTAACTTCGGTTATTTTCTAGACTGGACTGTCAGAAAGGATCTGGATACGGGTCACATGATTATTCACTTATGTTAATGTGTACCATTGACTTTACTATCATATCATATTGTATCGAGTCTTATTTATGAACTCACCAGTTTTATACTGATATTTTTAAACTTTAAATCTTTTACAAGTAATCAGTACCAACGGTGAGGAAACACCTGTGCACGCACCATGTAGTTAGGACTTGGGATGCAATAGAAGGAACTTAAGTTGTAAACGGATATTCAGGACATGTAATAAATATTTGTCGTGATTTGTAATTAGTGCTTTTCTTAACTATGTGTGTTATGATACCGGATCAAGTAAGTCACCCCTCACCTTCGAGACTTCGCCGCTATGCTTCCGCTACCTTTAAAAATGACGTCGTCTGGTGTAACAGGAGGTGGGGGTGTGACACATATCATCTGTGCGTCAAGTTATCTACACCATGCTTTGCCCCACGAGGGGCACCAAATTGATTCGGCTAAAAAATAATAAGTGTAACTTTTAGCAAAATCGAATTAGTTTAGTGGGATTTTGTGTTTTATAATCAAGAAAACAGTTTATAAGTAAAATTCTACAACAATTTCCATAAGAATCCCTAGGGATATTTCAGAATAAAATTAAATGAACAGCTTAGCTTGCACACGAGATTTATACGAGGAAAAGCCCTAAATCCCTTAGGATTGCCAGCATAAAAACCTCGGGAGGTGACAATCGTCACTCTGCCTTGTTCTTATTAATACAAAAAATTAGATTACAATACAAGAGCACAATTGACCGATCACTAAGTGCAAATAGACTTTGAATATCGCGAATGTTAGCAATAAATGAGCAGAAGTTAGCTTGGTGCAATTGGTATGTTTTCCTAGATCGATCGTTGCCGCAATTTATAAGATAGAAAAAATACAACGGTAGTTTAATTCAGTTTCACAATATTTGCTCCAGCTACAGGTTATGCACCAACTGAAACTTCATGACTGTTGATGACTTCCCGATGTAGTCCACAATTTTCTTTATATTCCAGAAAAATAGGAAAAATTGTTGCTATTGACCAGTTGACTCAACTCAAAAATTAGTAGCATATGTTGAATAATAAATTAACAATAATTAATACAAAATCATTATTGATTATTCAAGTCATCGGATCATAGAAATTTATATACACTAGTATTCCTAATTATCTTGAAATATTCCATATCTCGAATTATTCTTAATTGTAAGACTAAATTTTTACATGCATAACACATTCCATGAAGATTTTGGACATGTGACTGAAGACTGTATTGCATTAGATCATAGAAATTTATATACACGAATTATTCTTAATTGCCCCCAAATTCTTATTACCTTTTTAATTTGTAGTAAGAAATTGAAAATAACCGTTTATGTTGGCTTATGATTCAAAATTTGAATTTTAAATTATGATGGGAACGTTGACGTGACAGTTACTGATTGTGGGGTTTCCCACATATTCCCAGCCATTTGCGCAGGATATAATGATCATTCTTCCTTCTTTAGATGCCATCATCTTCAACTGGGTCTTGCGGTAAGTTCTTCTCCTTCTTTCTTTCTATTTTTAAGTTTCCTTCATCGAAAATGTCTGGATCATCTTCTTCTTCTGACTTCAATTCTGATAGCTTCACTGATCAGAATATTTTGACCTTGAATCTTCAAAATAAAAACATTTTCAATGATGATCGAATTGAATTGTTACAAAATTCGAAATCCTTTCCTGATGAAACCATCTTCCATAGTTTTTTCTAGAAAAACTGAAAGCCGACCATGTTTCTCCTTTTTTGGTCTGTTTTCAAAAGTACCCATTCTCCTTGGGTTTGAAATTTCCTTTCCCCGATCTCATCTCTGATTTTTTTCTCAATCACTAAGCTCTGTTTTCCTCAATTAATGCCTATGGATGGCGTCTTCTGTATACCCTAGACCAACTAAACCAACATTTTAGTTTAGAGATTGGTGTTGCTGAAATAGCCTTGATGTACAAACTTAGAACTCACGGGTCATCCCGTTTTGTTTTTCAAAGGAGAAGTGGTGCTCCCATTCTTATTCCAGGTATTACCTTAAATAAGGATAAGTGGAGAAATAGGTTCTTTTTTGTGAAAAGGAAGTCTATCCCTAATAGGGAACTTCTTCCTCTCAAATGGGTGGAAAAGGCTAGGATTCTTAGGACTTTTTAATTTAAATTTGATTTGTTATTGTATTGTTTTACTTATTTTCTTTTTGTTAAGTACAGCTTCCAAGTTTGAATCAATTGTGGTGGAAGAAGAAGAAAGCAGGAACAAGATTCGTTTCGTTGTTGTTGATTGACGAAAGGTACTGAAAATTTGGTGCTAATCTTGAAGCAACTACTCCAATGGCTTCATGTATATGTTATGATATTTCAAAGTATTATGAAATATTCTTATTTATTCCTAAATATTACAGATTTTGGTTTCCTTTACAAAACCAACTTTTGACCTCGAGGACCTCAATGCTTTCTTTGCTGTGAAGAAAAAGAAAACAAGCCCTGTTCACCCAAATCTCATGCTATGACCACTCACTCTTCAAAAACGGCCAAGAAACGAAAAGGGGTAGACACTATTGATTTGGAAGAATCCTCGGAACTATATGTTGTTGACCTCCTAAACAAGGTATTTTATTTATCTTGTCTTATAATATCCCTACATATTCTGAATGATCTCTATTTTTCAAGCCTCAGCCAAATATCTGCAACATCTTTCTCTCGAATGACAGTGAGCAGTCGATGACACCTCTTCTGAATCCGTTGTTTAGAAGGTGAGTAGATAGTGTCTCATACCACGCTCGTGGAGCTTGATGTAATCCATATAAAGCCTTGTCTAGCTTCTAGACTTGTTCACGATGCAATGGATCCTCAAACCCGGGAGGTTGATTGACATACATAGTTTCGCTGATCACACTGTGAAGGAATGCACTCTTGACATCAATTTGATAGACTTTGAATTTCTTGAAGGATGCATATGCCCAAAAAAGACGAATTGCTTTGAGACGAGCAACCGATGCAAAAACTTCATTATAGTCAAGTCGTTCAATCTGTCTGAATCCTTGAACCACCAGACGTGCTTTGTTTTGCACAACGATCCCGTGATCATCTCTTTTGCAACGAAGAACCCATCTGATGCCTATAACCTTTGCACCTTTTGGTTTGTCAACAAGTTGCCAAACACCGAGCTTCTTGAATTGTAGGAGTTCTTCTTCCATAGCATCAACCCATGATTTTTATCTCAATGCTTCAGTGACGGTTTGCGGTTCAACTTGAGAAATGAAGCAAGAATGGGCACAATAATTCACATCAACAAAGTCAAGAATATCAGCAAGACCACCTGAAGATAGCTAATTTCTTGTCTTAACCCCATCAAGCGGACTTCTAATAATGTTTTCCTCAGGATGAATACGATTAATCCTTCCAATAGGATGAGCATGAACCTCAACCTGTGAATCAAGGTTGTTCATATTCAAATCCTCAAGAGCAGGTACAATGTTGTTAACATTTGGTTTGGGAGCAGCTGGTTGAGCTGGATTATCATCTGTGTATGAGCTATCATCATGTATCTGTATGGGAACTGGAACTAATGAAGGTTGCACGGGTTCATCGTGTGCATTTGGTGCATCATACATCATTTGAACAACAATATCTTCATATGAATACATGGGAGGCATATTGAAAGAATCGAAAAGGTATGAGTAATCAAACATCCAGTCTGGACCTTTCCCAGGTGGGGGCATAGAATGTCTCTGAACATCCACATGGTACCACTCTTTTAGATTCTGAGTTGATCTACTGTAGACCCTTTTATTTGGACTGATGTACCCAAGAAAATACCCTTCTTCCACCTTCTCATTGAACTTGCCCTGCTCGTGTTTCTTAAACATCATGCACGGAGCACCAAAAGGTTCCAGATACTTAAGATTAGGCTTCCAATTATGGAGCAGCTCAAAGCAAGTCTTCCCATGTCTTTTGACGATCAAATCTCGGTTCAGTGTGTAGCAAGCATTTGCAATAGCTTTATTCTAGAACTGAACTGGAAGGGATGAATCAGCTAGCATAGTCTGAGCAGCCTTAATCAAAGTTCTGTTCTTAAACTCAGCAACACCATTCATTTGCAGGACATATGGAGCACTAAATTGTTGCACAATGCCACATTCATTGCAGAAGTTCTCCATATTTTGATTCTTGAACTCTGTCCGATTATCTGTTCTAAGCATACGAATCTTGAGCTTATAAAGGGATTCAAGTTTAGTAACCAAAACTTGAATACACTCGAACGTTTTCGATTTCTCCTCAAGAAAGAAAACCCAAGAGTATCTGGAATACTCATCAGTGATGACTAAACAACATTGATCTCCAGTTATACTCTTGCGGTTTACTGGACCAAATAAATCCATATGGAGAAGCTCAAGAGGAACAGTAATTGAATGATACTTTTTCAGCTTGTGAGACTGCTTGGTCTGCTTTCCCTTCTTGCATGAGACACATATATCAGATAGCTTGAAATTCTTCAAACTAACACCCTCAACCAAATTTTTGTGTACCAAGTGGTTCATCTGGCGTAGACTCAAATGACCCATCCTCTTATGCCAAAGAATAGAGTCTTTCACAGTAGCTTTTGACATAAAACATGAAGCTGAAGAGGATGTTGTTGAAGTTGTAGCCATGTTGAATACATACAAGTCCTGCTTACGGGGTGCAGATATAAAAATCTAGTCTTTAGGTATAATGATTCCCTGCTTGAGAATGTAGCAATTGGAGTCATCAAAAAGAACTTTGTACTGCTTATCACAAATCTGTGATGCTGAAAGAAGATCGCTCTCCAACCGCTTGACATATCTGACTTTGTCAAAGGAAACTTGGCCATTTGAAAGAATACCCTCTCCGGTAATGAATCCGCCTTTATCACCAGCAAACGCTACATAACCACCTCTAATAGAATTAACATTGGTGAGGAGCGAAATATCTCCAGTCATGTGCCTTGAAACCCCACTATCAATTATCCAAAGAGATATTTATAGCAGCTGTTGGGGCAACCTGCACAAACACAAACAATTAGTTCGTTTTAGGAACCCAAGCCTTTACAGTCTTGGGTTGACCCAATGAGTCTCGAATCCAAACATCAATCCATTTACCATCAGGGGTTGCCTTGTCTGGAGTATTTAAAACTGATGTCTCAGAAGACTTAACTTTCCAGATAGTGTTTTTACTGAAAGAATTTTTAAAGTAAATGAATGATGATTTTGATTGATTGACATTCACAACCTTAGGAACATCCAAGTTCACGACTTTCCCTTTACCCTTATCCAAAGGTTTGACAAGTTTGGGTTGTTTAGGCTATGTTTGAGATTATTTACCATCAGATTTGACTTTTTTGCTAAAATTCTAATTTTGTTTCCTAGGTGGTGCAACATTAGGTCTGATCAACCGAGGACAAAATCTGACAACATGTACAGGTGTACCACACTCAAAGCTGACTCTTTTGTCTGTGTAACAAAACTGTTTGGCTTTAGTTTGAAAAACATTTTTATTAGTCTTGTCTTGCACACAACCCAATCCCTTGGTTCCTTTATTACCAAGAAAAACATGTTTCTTAGTCTCTTTGGTCTCACTAGCTTCACAATCTTATGAAGACTTTACAAAACAAATGGCTTTTGATAACTTTGAAGCCATGTTTGTCTTGGGTAAGATTGGGTCTGCCTTTTTGGCAACAGATGTCTATTCTTGACATAAGACACTTGAGGAGTAAAATCAGACTCATCCTCAGAATCAGAAACCCAATCTTCAACAATGCCCTCCACAAAAGATTCCTCAGACATTGAGGAACCCTCATCAGTAATAATCCCTATAGGATCAATGACCAATGATTATACCTTGTTTCTTTACCCTTCCCAGATTGATCAGTCCTAGTACTAATCATGTGCTCAATAATGTATGAAGATCTCTCATAGCTCTTGAGCTTCTGGCTTAATGTCTCATAGTCACACTCGACTATAGCAAGTTTCTTCTTAGTCTCATTTATTGTGTTGAGATAAGAAGTAACTGCATCCTGCTTGTTGAGCACAACGATCTCAGCCTCATGTAGCTGTCTATTTAACAAATTAATTTTATCTTGAAAATCTTTTTTGTTAGATTTTAAAAATTTTTTGCTTCAATCATTTGGTTAAGATCGCTAATCAATCAAAATTGTGTTCTAATAAGCCAAACCTTACTGTCAAGGTCAATACAGTTGAAACATCTTGAATGAGAAGAAGAACATTCATCATATACCTAATCTTGCTGAGATGTTGAAGAAGTGTTCACCATCATAGCAAACTGTGTGTAAAGCTGTTCTTCAACCGCAACATCAAAAATTCCTTGATTGTTTGAGTCTGAAATGCTCTCTGAATCATATCATGATGATTCCTCCAGACTTGTCTTTGTTTCTTCTGAAATGTCTTCATCATAGGAACCATCAGCTTTCTGAATTTCTACAACACATGCTTTTTCTTCTCCACCCTGATCAGGATTGAATCTGAAATCTTAGTTCTCGCCTTCATCATTTTGAACCATCAAGGATTTACCCAACGGTAAAAGTTGTATCCAAATTTATAGCAATTGAACCTATATAAATCTGTCAAACTTAAAAAAAAATTGAAGCCAATTTTGATGATTGGTTTTACCTTTTAATCGTAATAATCTTTGACACACATTCATGAATAAATCACTCAAATCTCATTATTCTATTCACATTTTGTACATACAAAACGTAAATGGATTTGCGAGTCCTCTACTTCTGTGCTTCTAGAATCATATCCGATGATGATGCTCGTTTAACGACTCATTAGTTTTATAAACTCTTCATGAGCCGTTCGTCATTCGATTGGATCTTAGCACAACTTACTATTAATGAAGGAATCCAAACCATTGAAATCTCATTTGAACCCATCAACGTTCACCGACCTTTCACATGTTGAACTTGAAAATATATATATACTTGACTAACGAAAATGTAAAATTCACTTGGGACGAGAAGATCACAAGAAAAAAAATCTGTTCTCTATAGTTTCTCCTTAATTTCGGGACGAAATTCCTAAAAGCAAGGGAGACTGTAACATTCCAATAATTTTTTTATCTATTAAATAATATATTACGTCATTAGAAATATTCATCTATGAGTTATTATACATATATATGTATATGCATAGTTGTACAAATATATCTACACATATATATACATATTATAAAGCAAATTTAAACATATTTAGTATACATACATATATACATATATATATGTATATATGTATACTTAGTATTTATAAATAGAAAAAAATAATAATAATAAATAAATTTTGATTTTTAAAATTTTTAATCAAAACATTTTATTAATAAAACATTTATAAAGTTTTAAGTACTTTAATAATAATAAACATTACAAATAATTTTATTTTAAAACATCATAACTTAATTATATTAGTTTATGGAATTTAAATAAATTATAAAAAAAACAAATATTCAAAGCATTAACTTTTATGAACTTTAAAAAAATTTGTACAAACTAAAATGGGTGATACAAGAGTTAGGGATTATTCTGTCAATTTTAAAACTGGTATTAGAAGGAAAAGTGGGAGGGGCTGTTTATGCCAACCTCCCAAAGTACTCATCTTCTCCACCCATATCCATGCCCCATACCCGTTTGACCCAGTTTTGACCCGTTCCATCTCCCATGCGATTACACCAATATTACAGCTAATTGAATCCATTTCAAGCAAGGATTTAAGCGCGTGATTCGATTCAAATATGCAATTAAGCGAATAAACGATCGAATCAATCTAAATCTTTGCCTAAAATAAACGCATGAACGCGCAAATCCAATTGTGGTTAAACATGTATAAAAACCAAATTAACTCGACACATAAATTCCTAAAATCATTTCTAAAGGGTCTGTACAACCAAGTTTCACTCAAAATAGTTCTAAACTTGAAACTTGGAACCTGCATAGCTTCTTGTTCGTCGTTCAAGGATCTCCAACTAAACTCACAAAATTCCTAATAACAAGTAAGTGATTTACGCTTCAACCAATTCATTTTCAGATTTCGAATAATAGCCCAATCATTCTGATTATAATCAGAATCCATACTTAATTGATTTTGATTAATGATTAGATTAGGGCTCGGTTTCTATAAACTGAGTTTGGGGAAAAGCTTATTCCATTTATCTTAAAATTATTCTGAATGACTCTAAACCGCGGCTCAGACCTAGATCAACTGGAAAACTTGTGTGGTGTTCGAGCAACAGGTCGCGGGTTCTAGTCCATGCGTGGACTGTTTTTTTTTTTTTGACCAGTGAGCCATATTCTTAGAGCTTTATATTACCTTATATATATATATATATATATATATATATATATATTACAGAAAAATTTCAAAAATAATAATAATAATAATAATAATAATAATAATAATAATAATAATAATAATCATAATCATAATCATAATGATAATGATAATGATAATGATAATGATAATGATAATGATAATGATAATGATAATGATAATGATAATGATAATGATAATAATAATAATAATAATAATAATAATAATAATAATAATAATAATAATAATAATAATAAAATAATAAACTTTGTTAAACAGAAACAAATACTTCGTTTTATACTTTATTTTCATTTTATTGAACTAAATTTATTTACTTAAACTTAAGGTTTTTCTTTGTTTTTATGCAAGAACTTTATAAAATAAAATATATCATCCATAAAATAACACAATAGTTTGATGTAAACTTTATATATTTTATACAATAAATATATATACATTTATTTTATACAAGTGTTTTATAAATTATTGTTTATATTATAAACATAAATAGAGATTATACACACAAATTTATGTAAATTTCCTTTCAAAACACTTTATAAACTATAGATTTTCTTATATGCTTTATAGAATATATATATATATATATATATATATATATATAGACACATATATATTTTATAAAAAAAATCAAATAACCTTTAGTAAAGTTTTTATTTACAACCTCTTATTTCATGGTTATATTTAAAATACGATATGCCAAATTCAACCTTTGAGGAATGATTAAATAGTATAAATTTGAAACTATAAAATAAATATCTTAGTATTTTGTTGAAACATAAATTATTTTAAACCATAAAACATTTAATCAAATATTGTGTCAAACATGAAAAACTATTAACATATAGCTTAAGTAAACCATCGACAACTAAATCAAAATGGGTATAAAAGATCCACCATTCAAAACTCGAACTTATGATTTTTATAAGACTTAGAAGAAAACCATAGAAAAAAAAAATAGTTTGTTAATATTATGACAAGTGAACTATTTAGGTATACTTTGAACTTGTTTGACATTCATTTGAAGATATAACTTGATATTCACCACACACATTAAGGTGAGTCTTCATAGCCCCTATGTTACTTGTTTTGAACTTTTGGGTTGAAACATGTTATCTTTGAGCTTAACTTATCTTTAAACCATGTGAACTTAGCTTAAATGGCCTTAGTTGTTTGAACTTATCTATTGAGCATTACATTGATCACAACTTATCTATTGGTAGCAATAATGTATCCATTGGATTGACCACCCACCCAGGATGGGTTTTCCCAGTGGGGGAAAGCTCGCGGTGATTGTTCCCTACTGGTCAAACTTAACTATCTGATCAATTGTTTGTTTATTTACAATCTATGTGTATTTTTCTTCGTATTCACATGCTTTAACTTATTTATTATTAAACTATTTTGTTATATGACTAATCCTATGAAACTCACCAACTATTCGTAGTTGACTCTTGATTTTAAACATGTTTCAGGTAAGGATGTCAAATTATTGAGGTTGGATTATATTTTAGGTTTTGAATTAAATTGATGTAATAGCTAGGGTTTAAGCATTTAAGAAATGTATTGAATGATTGAATTTAATGATGAATTGAATGTGATGTTTGAATTATGAACAACTATAAACCTTGTGCTATGAACAATTTACACTTCGTGCCGCCTCGATGTTTCCGCCATCGGTCGGGGTGTTACAATATTCTTCAGGGTCTGTGGTTCCATCATACAACTTCATGGTTGTAGTTTGGAATCTCTTTGGGATCTCAGCTTCACATATTGGTGGAGCAAATCTAGAGATCATGTGGGTTGTCACACGAACCTCAGGAATAGGTTTCACCACTCCGGGAACACTTGAGATCATATCCTTGAGTTTTTGAATTTCCTTAGCCACTTGGGGAGTCAGCCTAGATTCTTGCATAGAACCAAATTAGTAGTATCAATAGGAGAATACTTGAGAGTATTGCTAGTAACGTGAGTTAGTTAAGATGTTCCCGGGATTTTGGTATTATCCCTAGATATCCTTAACCCTTGAGATCCCGAAGGATCCCCGAGACTAGTCTGCATGGGAATGAAGTCTCCGAAATGATTCCCAGACATCCCTGATGTCCCAAAATCCTGGATCATTGGAGCCAACGGAGTTGAAGTTTAGATCTGCTTATTCTTTTCAGCCCTCAAAGTTTCCATTTCCCTAAGAATCCTTTGATTCATTCTTTGTTGATCCAACATTTGCTGCTGAACCTGTTGAAACATACTCAAACTATCATTGTTAGAAGCAAGTATAGGAGCAGAAGTGGTCATCCTTGTTGATGGAACACTCTCAGCTACAAATGTGGTCTTCTTCCTAGGATTGCTAGGATTATTGGTCTTCTTGCAAAAAACAGGAATCTACGAGGACACATTAGTAGTATTAGTAGAAACAATAGGTAATGAAGAAGTTGATCTCGGGTGTGAAGCCATTTTTTAATATCTTTCTTTTTAAAACGCCTTTAAACAAGGTTTTTGTTACAAAAAACACAAGTTTGCCCCACAGTGGATGCGAAATTGATTCGGGTAAAAAATAACAAGTGTAGCTTTAAGCAAAACCGAATTAGTTTAGTGGGATTTTGTGTTTTACAATCAAGAAAACAGTTTATAAGTAAAATTCTACAACAATATCCCTAAGGATCCCTAGGCATATTTCAGAATATAAAATGAAATGAACAGCTTGACCGATCACTACGTGTAAAAAGACTTTGAATATCGCGAATGTGACAATAGTCACTCTGCCTTGTTCTTATTAATACAAAAAATAAGATTACAATACAAGAGCACAGTTGAGCGATCACTACGCGTAAAAAGACTTTGAATATCGCGAATGTGAGCAAGACATGAGCAGAAGTAAGCTACGTACAATTGGTATGTTTTCCTAGATCGATCCTTGCCGCAATTTATAACATAGAAAAAATACAACGGTAGTTTAATTCAGTTCCACAATATCCACTCCAACTACATATTATGCACCAACTGAAACTTCATTAATGTTGATGACTTCCCCATGTAGTCCACAAAATTCTCTAGATTCCAGAAAAACAGGAATAATTGTAGCTATTGACCGGTTGACTCAACTCAATTTATATACGCAAATATTCCTAATTATCCTGAAATATTCCATATCTCGAATTATTCTTATTTATAAGACTAAATTTTTAGAAGCATAACACATTCCATGAAGATTTTGGACATGTGACTGAAGATTGTATTGCATTAAGGAAAGAGATAAGTTACTTGCTTAGAAAGGCCACCTCTAGGAGCTGTTTGGTAAAAGAAAGAAAGGAGGCAGGATTCCGATGGATTTCGAAAAGGAGATGTATACCCAACAAAGGATTCCAATGTAATAAACTTTATCTCTAGTGGATCTGACATATGTGGTACGTTTTATTCTGCAGCCAGAAGACATGCCAAAGAGGCTAAGATGGAGAATGGAGAAACACCCGCAAAGACATCAACGTTAACCACAGAAACAATGATATCCTTCGAAGAATAAGATCGGGAAAACATCATGGATCCTCATCACCATGGGTTAGTAGTTACATTATATGTTGCTAACCACTATGTTTGCAGGATACTCATAGACGGAGGAAGTTTGGTAAACATCATCCAATTCGAGACGCTCAAAAGGATGAATATCCCTGAATCTGAGATAACCACCAAGTCGTTGGTTCTGGTTGGATTTAGCGGAGAAGCTAAAGCTACTGTTCGAGAGATCAAACTACTGGTATATATTGAGGGGGTAAATTCTATGCAACGCTTTTGTATTAAAGATTCTTTGTCATGCTATAATATCTTATTAGGTACACCATGGACGCATGATATGAAGGTGGTTCCCTCGACATATCATCCGTGCGTCAAATTACCTACACCATGGGGAGTAGTGAAGATCAACAGCGACCAACAAGAAGCTAAGGAGTGTTATTCGTCTTCGATGAAGGCAACGACGAAACCACCTTCAACATAGCAATCAAAGAGCAGCCTTGGGGATAATCAGGAACCTCTGGAAAAAGAAATAAAAGAAGCACTACTTAATCCCGAGGATCCCGAGACCAATGTTCTCATAGGAACTGATATCCCCGAGGATATTGAGGAGAAACTGATTTCCTTCCTGAAATCAAGAATTTATACCTTTGCTTAGAAACACGTGGATATGACAGGGATATCCTCAAACATAATAACACATAAGCTAGGAATAGATAGAAGCTACAAACTCATCCACCAAAAAAGAGAAAAACTTGCTCCTGAGAGGAATACAATCATCCAAGAAGAAGTGGAGAAACTTTTCAAAGCCAAGATGATTAAGGAAGTAAAATTTCCATGTTGGTTGGCTAACGTAGTTGTGGTTCAAAAGAAGAATGGAAAGTGGAGAACTTGTGTAGATTACACAGATCTAAACAAAGCTTGTTGAAAGGATCCCTTTTCCATTGCCACACATAGACTCAATGGTAGATGCATCACAGGCCATGAAATGTTAACTTTCATGACACCAACAGGGATATATTTCTACACAACAATGCCATTTAGGCTAAAAAATGCTAGAGCTACTTATCGAAGGCTTTGTGAACATGATGTTTAAGGATATGCTGGGGGACATTATGGAGGTATACATCGATTATATGGTAGTCAAATCAAAGATTACCAAAGATCATCTTCAGGTGTCACATCCCGTCAGGCGGAAGGTTCTCGAGGCGCGATATCGTTTGATAATCATAGTGATTAGATTGTTTAAATTGCACATGATATATAAATGATAAATGCTAACATGACATTGATATAGAATTACAAAGGTAAATTCCATTGTTATGTTCATAATTTAACTAAGTAATTCCACCCAAAAGAATCATTGAGTTTTTTATCTTGTAACTGCACAAGATTTACAGGAGATGATTTACAGTCTTGTCATTCAAAATATGCTCAACACATAATGAAGCTATGTCTTCTAAAAGCCCACTAGCTTAAGTCCTCAATGCTGTTGACTAAACATGTTCGTCACCTGAGAAAACATGCATTTAAAACAATGTCGTCACTATGTTGGTGAGTTAATAGGTTTAGTAATTGAAAACAGTTGATTTGTTCTCATTCACAAGCATAAAGTCATACACAAGTTTCATTGATGTTTGTTCATTTGTCTCACTCAATGGCCTCTCCATAGTTAAACTTACAAGTAGTATTTCATCCCATCAAGTATGCTTATATATAGGGCATACGTAGGGGAACAAGTCCCCAGCCGACATCCCACCAAATACTTAACAGAACTCAACACCAATTGCAGTACAACTATGGACACCCATTTCTATCTCATATGTGTTCACCCCATTTGATATTCACCCATGGTTTGTGTTCATCACCCATAATGATATATGTATAGCATAAAAGAATATGAGGGATTTAAGTTATCAACACTTAAGTAATGATAAACCCTCAGTGTTTTACGGAAAAATAAATTTATCAAAATCTTATGCTTATTATTATTCTTTCAGTAGTAGAGTTAATTGTAACTCACTTCTAATAATAGAAATGACAGTTAATCCATATATTGTGTTCTCAGTCATAAATGTATAGAGCCTAAAAGGAATTCATTGTTGTCCTCACGTAATCAGACCACAATGCATCCAATTTACCTCTATCCCATTTGTAGTCTCATTGCCTTCAACGAATCTATTACTAGTTATATGACTTGAGAGAAAGTGAATTCTTCAATCTGCTAGTCAATAAAATCGAAGGATTTAATTACAAATAGTTACTGTAGATTCATATTACCAAATGTCGTTCGCCAAACCTGACTGATGTCGCCCTGTTACCGATCATACGATACCGGCGAATGATAATGTTACGATCAACGTATCGACCTCACTCGTCGGAGGTTTGTCAAACCTATGGTACCACTACGTTATCGTCGGTTTAGTCGCACTAAATTAACATGTAAACGATTCTCTAGTAGGGACTTACAATTGTATATGATCTCATGAACACATGATTGTTGTGATATAATACAAACAGTTTAATAGTAATCAAGTGTTGTTACGTTCACACACAGTCATCATCTCAATGTTGTATGTTCTCTGTGTTAAGTGTTCTCATAGTCTTTAACAAAGTGTTATAAGAACTTGTCTTATTACATGATGTTAGTAAATGTGTGAATGGTATTATTATCATGAACTTATGTTATCATGATTATCATTCTTCTTATTACTTGTAGTTGTGTCATGTTATCCCATAGTCTTCACCCAGTTTAACCATAGTGTTGTTAGAATTGGTCTTACTTCACTTATTTAGCTCAGGTGGCGAATGATATCATGAATTTATGTTTTCATCATACCATTCTTGTTAATTCATGTCATTGTCAATATGTTATCTCATGGTTGTCTCATAGTTCATTCTTGTAAGAATATTAAAGTGTTATAAGATATAATCCTATAACTTGTAATATTCTATTGTGTTGATGTAATCATGAAACTATGTTATCATGATTCATCTTTGGTATCTCAGTTATGTCATATTCACACAAGCATACATGCAATGATAAGTGATAATGATGATAAAACAATATTATATGAATCATAGTATAATTGAATGTTGTACTAAAACTTTTAAATATTCAAAAGAATTAGCATGTTTCTCAGCCCCGCAATTTAAAATCAGTAAGATTAGAGAAGGGGCGTATGAAGTCACCTTGTAGTTGAAATGGTTGACTAAGTAATTACAAGAAATGCACACGCTCACTGTTGTTTTTGAAGTTGTGTTCACGATCCTGTGTAGTATGCAATTTGTTTGCAACTTATAAGTATGAGTTAAGGAATTTAGGTGTCTACTCAAAATTGTTTGACTCTCGTAGGCGTTTGTGATTTATCCGTACTTGAATCCATATGATGAGGTACTACAACTATACTTAGTCATTTAAGACTAGACTTATCGTATTACCTCTTCTTGATTTGTGATCACTTGGCTTAACTCCATGACATGTCTCAAGAGGTTAAAATTCCGTATAATTTCTAAGTATGAACTTAGGTTTATTGGTTATATAACCTCTTTTATATTACTTGTGAAAATCTTGATTAGATCATCTTTATTTAGTGGTTTTATTACAAACTTAATAATAAAGCGTAGGTTCTTAACACTTCATAACAAGGATTTTAGACTTTATGTATTTGATTAAATAAAACCCTTCACCAACTTTGTAGTAATAGTTATTAACACAATAACTCCATGCATATTGTTTAGTAAAACCGATTCGAGCATATCATCATCCATTCTTGTAAATAGGGCAACCATGTGAATAATTATAGCCGAACCATATGATCTTGTGCTCGACACTCGGCCAAATAAGATGGCCTTGCAAATGAGGCGACCGAATGACAAGGTGCATGCGAACTAAGAGGGTCGGCCAAATAGGAAATTCATGCGACTGGCAACACCCGGCGGAATCAGGACCCACGCGAATGAGGGGCTTCACGAATGAATAGCTCTTTTCGTGTGAAGTAAGGGACGAACCAGGTACCCATACAAACCAGGCCATTCGGCCTTAGCACCATTCGGTCAGTCCATGCTCATCTGGTCCCCCCCTTCGTCTGAATGTTTCTTTCTACCATAGACCCATTCGTTTGGGGTCTCTTTCGGCCGAGTTGTAGGCAGTGGCGCCTAGATGCCCTTTTCAAGCCCCAATCGAGATCCATGATCGTTTCCAATAGTTGGGTTATGTGAAGACTAGTTTTGGAGGTGTATGGTTTACAAGGGAAATGTTTTTCAAGCAGTTGGTCTTGGGTTTTGAGTGAACGGGTAGAAAACCCTAAATCTTGCAAACTTTGAGGCTCATTTACCTTCGAATCAACGGTTGTTGGAGCAGATCCTTTGTACTTTCGAGTATAGGAGATCAAGAGGTTCGATTTGGTAGCTTACTTGAAGGATTTGGTCAAGAATCAAGTGAGTTATGAAGGTTTTAATGGGCGAAAACCCTAGAGAGAAAGGAAACCGGGAATTAGATTTAGAAAGAGAGTGAGTGTGTATCGAATGAGGAAGAAAGCCTCATTTAGGGCTTATATACTCTGGGTGTGTTCGGGTTCGTTTCGGTTGCTCGGTTCTTGCTTTTGTTACGTTTCCTGAACGTAAACGCGTAATTTACGATATAAAAGAAATATGTTTTATTTTTTACAGTTTTAATAGCGGTTATTCCTAGTAAATCTTTTTAATTCTTTTATTTTAATATTATTAAATCATTTTGTCATTTCATTCCATCAGATAGTTCTACCATCGTGCGTATTCGTTCGAATCGTCACTCGAATGAATCCGACGACGACTTCACTTTCTGATTCTTGTTTTCCACTCTTCAGTCATCGTTCAGAACATTAAGCTAACAGATATGTTTGTGTGAATCGTCACACATGTAAACACATTGAAAGTTCATTATTTGTAAACGAAACAAAATTATTACATGAATTGTATTTCCTCACTGACGGACTCAACTAAAGTTGCATGTTTTCACATTGTTCTCATTGAGTTCACATTGTTTTCTCACTGAATTGTCGGCCATCTGATTCATGTTATTTGTAGACATCAGATCGCAATCGATATGTTTTCGTCATTTGTTTTCACATTGTTGTTTGTCATGAATTGTTGTATTTATTGTATTTAAATTTTCACTTAAACACATACAACTGTTTTTTGTTTTCTAAGTCCTGTTGTACACAACTGTTTACACATTGTATTAACACATAGTAAAAAGTGAAAGTACACGTACCATACGGACTTGCAGGACGATCAGGTATTGGTTGTCACAGTCTCCCTTGCTATAGAAATTTCGTCCCGAAATTTAAGCATCATTGTGGGGCTCTACTTCTTCAAACAGGTGGGGATACTTGGTATTCATGTGATCCTCATGCTCCCAGGTAAACTCTGGTCCGTGCTTGGAGTTCCAGCGAACCTTCATAATAGGAATACAGCTTCGTTTCAGTGTCTTGACTTCAAGATCCATAATCTCTACAGGTTCTTGAATGAAATGTAATTGCTCATCAACTTGTATTTCTTCCAATAGTATGACTAACGATTCATCAGCGAGACATCTCTTAAGATTTGATATGTGAAATACATTGTGTACCCCGCTGAGTTTATCAGGAAGTCTGAGTATGTATGCCACAGGACCAATCCGTTGAGTTATCTCAAGCGGTCCGACATACCTTGGTGCTAACTTGCCCTTAGACCCAAAACGAACTACGCCTTTCCACGGGGACATTTTCAACATGACTCGGTCACCCACTTGGAATTCCAAAGGCTTCCACCGTTTGTCTGAGTAACTCTTTTGGCGACTACGTGTTGCTTGTAATCTCTGTTGAATCTGGGCTATCTTATTTATAGTTTCCTGAATAAGTTTAAGCCCAGTGATTCTGTTGTCTCACATTTCGGTTCAACAAATTGGAGACTAACATTTTCTACCATATAATGTTTCGAACAGAGCACATCTGATACTACAGTGGTAGCAATTGTTGTAGGAGCACTCGATGAGTGGTAAATGTTTGTCCCAACTTCCACCGAAGTCTAGGATGCATGTCCTCAACATATCCTCCATGGCTTGGATAGTTGGCTCGCTTTGACCATCCGTTTGTGGATGATAAGCGATGCTCAAGTTGACACTTGTCCCTATTGTTGCAATGATTGCCAGAACCGCAATGTAAATCGACTTTCCTGGTCAGAATTAATAGATAGTGGCACACCATGTCGTACTAGTATTTCATTAACATAGAGTCTTGCTAGCTTTTCCATCTTGTAGTTTTCTCTGATCAGTCGGAAATGAGCGGACTTGGTCAATCGATCAATGATGACCCATATGGAATCATGTCCGCTGGAAGTACGAGGTAGCTTGGTAATAAAATTCGTAGCTATTTGTTCCCACTTCCATTGTGGTATCTCTTGTTGTTGTTCCAGCAAATCTGACGGTTTCTGGTATTCAGCTTTGAATTTGGCACAAGTGAGGCACTTACCAACATAAGTAGCCACATCTTTCTTCATGCCCGGCCACCAATAAAATGACCTAAGATCTTGGTACATCTTATTAGCCCCAGGATGAACAGAATATCGTGTTTTGTGTGCCTCGTCAAGAATGAGTTTTCGAAGTTTGTCTACGGCCGGGATCCATACACGATCATGAAAATAGATAACTCGATCTTGTTTTGTCTCGAAGTGTTTCTCGGCTCCACAGTCGAGCTTGTTTCTCAAACTGTTTCTTGCCACAGCCTCTTGTTGTGCATGTAAAATTTGATCTCTCAGGCTTGTTGGCACAGTCATCCCCATTGCTCTAACGCGCAAGGGTTTGACTCTTTCCTTTCGGCTCAAAGCATTTGCAGCAACATTAGCTTTGCCTGGATGGTATTTGATCACACAATCGTAATCGTTTAGGAGCTCGACCAGACGTCTCTGTCGCATGCTAAGCTCCTTTTGATCGAATATGTGCTATAAACTCTTGTGATCTGTGAAGATCGTGCATTTTGTACCATACAGGTAATGCCTCCATATCTATAAAGAAAAGACAACAACTCCCAATTCTAAGTAACGCGTTGTGTAGTTTTTCTCGTGTATCTTCAACTGTCGTGAAGCGTAGGCAATGACTTTGTCTCGTTGCATTAAAATACAACCGAGTCTTTGATGGGAAGCATCACAGTAAACTACAAAGTCATAAATGCCCTCTGGGAGTGTTAAGACTGCAGCATTGCACAATCTTTGTTTCAATGTTTTGAACGCTTCTTCCTATTTCTGAGTGCACATGAATGGTTCACATTTCTGGGTGAGTTTGGTGTGACAACCAGTACCAGACCGTCCGGCAAGTCCGTATGGTATGTGTACTTTCACTATTCACTGTGTGTAAATACAAGATGTTAACAATTGTGTAACAACAGAACTCAAAAAACAAACTACAGTTGTATGTGTTTAAGTGAAAACTTAAATACGATTCATACAACAAGTTAAGAGAAATAACAGTGTGCAAACAAATGGCAAGAACATATCGGTTGCGATCTGATGTCCAAGGATGACAGGAATCAGATGGCCGACAACTCAGTATGGAAACAATGTGAATTCAATAATAACAATGTGAAAACAGGAAGTTAGTTGAGTCCGTCTCTGAGAATATCCAATGCAAAACAACAACTCGTTATCGTATACGAATAATAAATGCGAAGTTTGTTTGCGTGGATGATGATTCACCCAAACATACATGTGGGTTTAATGTTCTTGATGATAACTGAAAAGTAGAAAACCAAATCAGAAATTGAAACATAGGATCGTGTTCGTACAGTTTGCACCATGTACGAAAACACGCGTAAGTGACGTTTTATGACGAAACTGCGAAGTTTAACTATTTAATCGCGAACGAAACAGTAAAAAATAAGAGAAACATAATATTTAAGTTTTACAATTTTGAAACTCATCAAAATAGTCCGAGAAAAACTAATTATCAAAAACACGTAAAATACGCGCGTTTACGCGCCAGAAACTAAACGAAAACGAGAACTGAGCAACCGAAACGAACCCGCACACACCCGAAGTATACAAAGCCTAAATGAGGCTTTCTTCCTCACTTCTCTCTTCCCTCTCTCTCTCTAAAACCCTAATCCCGGTTTCACTCTCTTACTAGAAATTCAAACTTCAAATCCATTGATCTCCCTTATTTCTTGATGGATTTGAGTGTTCTCGGTGCTAAACGAAGATCTCGACCTCCTCTACACGAAAGTACAAAGGATCTGTAGTGAAACCCACTGAAATTCGAGGCAATCAGTTGCAAATATCACGAAAACTAGGGTTTTCACCCTTATGTGTGACCCACAAGTTCCAACTAGGTTTAGACCTCTCCCTTTGAACCCTACACCCACGAACCTTGGTCCTAACATGCAACCATAGTAGAACAAATATGGATCACGGCTAAGCACCTGGATTGAACAACCTAGCCGAACCATGGTTGGAACCAAATGAAACCAGTGATACGGCCGAAGAGGTTGCCGGCCGAATGGCTCATACGGTGGTGTTCCTTTCGCCTGCTCTCATTCTGTCGGCCAAGTTCATTCACCCGGGACACTTCATTCGCCTGGAGACCATACTCATTCGACTCATGCATGGTCATTCGCATGGTGCCCTATACGGTCATCCTCATTCGAAGGTGACGAACAGGTTTAGTCATCCGCATTCAAGGATTAATCTAGTGGACTTTAGAGGACCTAGCTTCATTTTGTGTCGAACATACTTTTGAATGACAAACAATGAATCATCTTTTGTAAATCTTGTGCAGATACAAGATAGGAACTCAGTGATTCTTTTTTGATAGATTTACTTAGTTAAATTATGAACATAACATTGTAATTTAACTTTGTAATTCTATATCATATGTCATGTTAGTATTCCTCATTATATATCATGTGCCATGTAAACAATCTGATCATTTCGATTATCAAACGATATCGCGCCCCGGAAACCTTCCGCCCGACGAGAAAGTCGATCCAGCCCGCCGGCTCGTGGTGTGACAGATTGGTATCAGAGCCATGGTTATAGAGAAATATAGGTCGTATTACTTAAACGGTTTGGCCTAGGCTATAACCTAGGGACCCTCATGTAGTGATCATACAACATAGGATTCCATTTGTATATTTCTTCTGCGTCTGATCACTGCACTAACCGATTTTATATTGGTTATGATCAGAATGCCGCCAAGAAGACAACCACCTTTACTGCCGCCACCGCAAGACTTAGCTCCGCATTCATCAACACCATCACCGCCTGACTCTCCAACACCTCCACCTTCTCCTCCACCTGTTTCACCTCCGCAACCACCACCTATTCATGAGTTGGACCCGGCTACTATCGCATTAGCCACTCTACTGACGAGCCAACTGAGGGATGTGATCGATGATATGATGAACATGATCAACAACAATAACAGCAACAACACGGGAAACTCATATGGAGAGGGCAGTGGAAACACCAGGAATCAAACATACTACTCCTACAAGAACTTTGTGGGATGCAAACTGCCTAGTTTCAGTGGAAACGAAGGTGCCGTTGGCTTGATCCTGTGGATCGAGAAAATGGAGACTACTTTAGACATCAGTGGATGTCCTGACCAAAATTGAGTGAGGTATGCTGCAGGATCGTTTGAGAAACGGGCACTAACCTGGTGGAATGCCCAGGTTCAAACTAGAGGAAGGGATGACGCATTGGCGATGCCTTGGAAGGATTTCAGGAGTTTACTAAGGGGCGAATTTTGCCCAAGGAATGAACTGAAGAAAGTAGAACAGAACTGTAGAACCACATGATGGTGGGAGCTGAACATTTGGCATTAACCACCAGATTCCATGAACTGGCAACGCTGGCACCGGATATTGTGCCGACATTAGAGAAAAGGATTGAACGATATGTCGGTGGAATGCCGCCTTGCATTCAAGGGCATGTGATTGCCGCACACCCGACCACACTGGAGATGGCTATCACACTGTCAGCTACACTGACTGATGTGATGGTTGCCTCTGGTGTACTAAAGAGAGAGTCTGGAACTATCGAGGAGCTGGAACAACACCCCACCAAGAAACGAAAGGTCGTTAAAAATTTCGCAACGACTACTACTACCAAACGAACAGTGCTGACACAACCACAACTTAACCATAAACCGTATTCTGGCACAGCTTCATTCTGCAATAAGTGCAACTATCATCATCAGCCAGACATAGGGTGTAGACAATGCACTTTTTGTGCAAAATGGGACATTGGTCCAAATTTTGCAAGAACCAAGCAGCTCAGCATAGGGCTAATCAAGCAGTGGTACATACCGTTGTACAAAATGATTGCATTTCCTATTACACTTGCGGGGAACCAGGACATCATGCGAAGAACTGTCCGAAGAGGGTGCTACCGAGAGGGTAAGCACCGAGGGTACGTGCATTCAGAATAGGGGTGGCTGCTGCACGCCAGGACACTGACACCAACACTGGTACGCTTTTCATTTAAAAATCTTTGCAGTTGTATTATTTAATACCAGCATACATTACCATTAGCCTCTTTAGAGTTAGTTTATGACTTACTCACATTGGGGCAACCCTAGAATACCTCTTAAACTATTTTAGTAGTTGGAGGTAAACCGGTACAAATAACATGAACTTAATGTTTACTTACTTTTAATGAACAAACACATACCATGAAATTCAAGTCAAGGGACACGAGTAGTGTCAACATCATCACCGGAATAGGTGCTTTGTCTCTGATAGGTTTGAAGTCATCTGACCTAATAAAACCTTCTCCATGTCATTATAGTGAACAACATAGATGGATTAATAAATCCCATTACTTGGGTACGAAAACTCACGAATAGATTCATCAATGTTGTCCTATCAGAAATATACGAATCCATTTCAACAAGGGGAGGAATGAGAGATTCCTTATGACGAGAAATAAAACGTGAATATAAGAAACATAGCGAACGGTAAGGACCCTGAAGTTGATGAAACAACTCGAGATACCAAGATGGGAGTGTACACCATACAGCTATGGATTTTAGATTCCAAGCTACCTCATACTTCCAGCAGTCCGGACGTTTATTGAATCATTTTGAACAATGAAATCAAGTCAACTCATTACAAAAGCCTAGGCTCGTTGAGAAGGACTAGGTCACATAAAAACAACATCTTTTCAAGAAACCTCGAACATTATGGATTGTGCGGTCGAAAGACTGAAAAACGAATCCGGATTACATCAAAAGACTCGATGAAACCCAAACACAACTCCGCTTAAACCGGAGAACATGAGAAAAAAGTGATATCAAAGCATCCCCATCTATACAAAGAAAAAAAATAGTACCCGACAATGAGTCTTAAATTTCGGGACGAAATTTCTTTAACAAGGGGAGACTGTGACAACCAGTGCCAGACCGTCCGGCAAGTACGTACGGTATGTGTACTTTCACTATTCACTGTATGTAAATACAAGATGTAAACAGTTGTGTAACAACAGAACTCAGAAAACAAACAGTAGCTGTATGTGTTTAAGTGAAAACTTAAATACGATTAATACAACTCAAGAGAAATAACAGTGTGCAAACAAATGGCGAGAACATATCGGTTGCGATCCTATATCCACGGATGACAGGAATCAGATGGCCGACAACTCAGTATGGAAAAAATGTGAATTCAATAATAACAATGTGAAAACAGGCAGTTAGTTGAGTATGTCTGTGAGAATACCCAATGCAAAACAACAACTCGTTATCGTATACGAATAATAAACGGGCAGTGTGTTTGCGTGGGTGACGATTCACACAAACATATCTGTGGGTTTAATGTTCTGAACGAAAACTGAAAAGTAGAAAACCAAATAAGAAAGTGAAACGCAGGATCGTGTTCGTACAGTTAGCGCCCTGTACGAAAACGCGCGTAGGTGACGTTTTCTGACGAAACTGCGAAGTTTAACTATTTAATCGCGAACGAAACAATAAAAAATAAGAGAAACATAATATGTTTTACAATTTTGAAACTCATCAAAATGGTCCGAGAAAAACTAATTATCAAAAACACGTAAAATACCCGCGTTTACGAGCCGGAAACGAAACGAAAACGAGAACCGAGCAACCGAAACGAACCCGCACACACCCGAAGTATAAAAAACCTAAATGAGGCTTTCTTCCTCATTTCTCTCTCCCCTCTCTCTCTAAAACCCTAATCTCGGTTTCACCCTCTCACTAGAAATTCAAACTTCAAATCCATAGATCTCCCTCATTTCTTGATGGATTTGAGTGTTCTTGGTATCTAAACGAGGATCTCGACCTCCTCTACACGAAAGTGCAAAGGATATGGTGTGAAACCCACTGAAATTCAAGGTAATCAGTTGCAAAGATCGCGAAACTAGGGTTTTCACCTTTATGTACGTGCGACCCACAAGTTCTAACCGGGTCTAGACCTCTCCCTTTGAACCCTACACCCACGAAACTTGGTCCTAACATGAAACCATAGAAGAACAACCACGGATCATGGCTACGAACCTGGATTGACAACCCAGCCGAACCAGGTTTCAGATCCCCCAAATGGGTCTAGAGCCGAATGAACCGGCCGCATGGGCTGGTGACCGAAGGAGGGGACCGACCGAACCATGGTTGGAACCGAATGAACCTAGTGATACGGCCGAAGAGGTGGCCGGCCGAATGGCTCATACGGTGGTGTTCCTTTCGTCTTCTCTCATTCTCTCGGCCATGTTCATTCGCATGGGACACTTCATTCGGCCAGAGAACATACTCATTCGACTCATGCATGGTCATTCGCATGGTGCCCCATGCGGTCATCCTCATTCAGAGGTGGCAACCATTTGAGCCGCATGACTCATTCGTTCTATACCCTTGTTCGGTCAAAACTTGGGGTTTCAATTGCATGGTGATGTGGGTTCGGCTAGCATGGATGAATACTAAAAAGTTGGTGAATGATTTAATCAACTTAGTAGTATTTAGAAACATTTATGTATAAGGTGGAAAGTAAACAAGTTTTAGATCTTGACTATCACATTAACATTTTCAAGTAAGGCTAATCTATGGGTAACACCTAAGTGATGTTCTACTCTTTTACTTAAATCCCTAAATTTTATCACAAGTTAGTGCTTTTGTAGATTTCCTAACCGAAAAACAATTAGGGTTTAGATCAATTCAAAAATTCTAAGTTCTATACTTATAAACTATGGGAATTCAAACCTTTACAACATGACAAGGTTCAAATCAAGTTAAACACAGAACAAATAACGAGATATGGTGAGCTCACCTTAATTTGGTTATGTGCTAGTATCATCCATCACATGTAAACCAAGGCCGGTTGTCAACCAAGACCTTTAGGTGTTAGCCAACTTTAGGGCTAACACACCCACGTACAAACATCTATAACTTATACTCATAAGTTGCAAACAACGTGAAATCAATACAGGACCGTGAAAACAACATCGAGAACAACAACGAGCGCGTACATTTTTGTATTACTTAGTCAACCACAACAACAACACAGGTGAGTTCATATGCCCCTTTTCTAATCTTAACTTATTTCAAAGCTCGGGGCTGAAAAACATGCTTAAAGCTTTTATTTAATTAAAAGTTTTGATATAACATACTGGTTTTACAATGATTTAGATAATATCGTTTATCCTTATTATGGTTTATCATTGTATTCTTGTTTCTTTGATCATTATCATAACTGAGATATCTAGTATGATACATGTTAATATAGCTTTATGAATCATCAACAGAATAGAATAATACTAGTTGCAAGATTTTATGTTTCAACATCTTATTATTCTTACATGAATGAACAACGAGATAATAAGAGGTAACATGCTGTTAACCATTAAAAATAACAAGAACGATACTCATCATAACGTAACTTCATGATAACAAGATCATTCACTCATTACTAACATAGTGTAATGGGAAAAATTCTTATAACAATTGTTGCAGTCAATAAGATCACACAACTTAGAGATAACAGTTGAGACAATTATTTGTGATATCAAGGAGGATATCATGATAACATACTTTTGGGGTTTCATTCCTTACACATGCTACCACTGGTTACTAAGAAAAATTCTTAAAACACGCAGTTAACACATGAGAACACACAACATTGGGGATAACATTGGGAACAAACGGCATTGGAAATATCACACAATAATTACTACGTGGTGATTTATAATAAACCACACTCTTGATATAGGATTTTAGACATTCTGTAGTGATGAACATGGGACAGTAGGTGCATCTTATTGAATAACCATAACGCTTAACAAATTCCTGATAAACAACATACAAAAAGGAAGTCATGACTCCACATTCATTTAAATGAAGTTGACCCGATTCATTAGGAACATACCGAGTATGGCATACGATAACATTCTAATTATTAACACACCGAGGGTTTTGGGAACCTATTCATTCAAATAGATATCGAGGAGGATATCTTACACACCAGGTTGGTCAAAAATGACAACCACTGGGACAACTATGTCTCAATCTAGGTATCATGGAGAGGATACCTTACAATCCAAACCAGTCAGAGGACACATACCTAGAGACCCTAAACTTTCATCCTTCTAGATATTATGGAGAGAATATCTTGCACGCCAAATTCATCAATAGTAATACGCCTATAGACAAATAAGTCTCACTCAAATAGATATCATGGGAAGGATATGTTACAAACCGGACTGGGCAGTACTGACAGTCACAGAGGCTATAAAGTCTCACACAAGGTATCATGGGGAGATATCTTACACTCCGTGCTAATCAGAAATGATTAGCTACAAAAACTATTAAGTTTTGTTCTAGATATCGAGGAGGATATCTTACACGCCGGGCTAATCCTTAAGGAATAGCTAACAGAGACAATTACCTCTCTTTTTCAAATATTGTGATATCTTACACGCAGGGCTAATCCGTAAGGAATAGCTAATAGAGACAATTACTTCTTTCTTTATTCAAATGTTGGGATAATCATACTTGGAGAGTTACGGGTGAAATGAAATGGGTATCCATAGATGTGTTACAAGTGGTGTGGAGTTTTATCAGTTATGTGGTGTTATGTTGGTTGGGGCTTGTTCCCCTACATATGCCCTATATATAAGCATAACTGATAGGATGAGATACGATTTGTAAGTATAACTACGGAGAGGACATTGTACGAAACATGTAGAACAATTTTCAATATAACTTGTGGGGAATATTGTGATCATGAAGGACAACAAATCAACTGTTTTCAAATTATTAACTTATGAACTCACCAACCTAGTGTTTACTTTGTTTAAATGCATGTTTTCTCAGGTGACGAACAAGTTTAGTCATCAGCATTCAAGGATTAAACTAGTGGACTTTAGAGGACCTAGCTTCATTTTGTGTCGAACATACTTTTGAATGACAAACAATGAATCATCTTTTGGAAATCTTGTGCAGATACAAGATAGGAACTCAGTGATTCTTTTTGGATAGATTTACTTAGTTAAATTATGAACGTAACATTGTATTTTAACTTTGTAATTCTATATCATATGTCATGTTAGCTTTCCTCATTATATATCATGTGCCATGTAAACAATCTAATCATTTTGATTATTAAACGATACCGCGCCCCGGGAACCTTCTGCCCGAGGGGAAAGTCGATCCAGCCCGCTGGCTCAGGGTGTGACATTTGGTGAGTGGCAAGGCTTTCTTTGAGAAATTAGAAATGAATATCCTATAATAACCTGCCAATCCCATAAATGATCTGATCTCTGTAGGTGTTGTGGGCACGTCCTAGTTCTTAATTGCTTCAATCTTGGCAGGATCTACATGAATACCATTATTGTTAATCACATGACCCAAGAACTGAACTTCCCTTAACCAAAATTCACACTTGGAGAATTTAGCATAAAGTTGTTCGTTCTTCAGATGTTCCAAGATTGTCTTGAGATGCTGTTCATGTTCCTTCTCGCTTCTTGAATAGATCAATATATCATCAATAAAGACAATAATAACCTGATCTGGATATGGCTTACACACCCGGTTCATTAGATCCATGAACACTGCCGGTGCGTTCATCAATCCGAATGGCATCACCATGAACTCCTAGTGCCCGTATCAAGTACGAAAAGCCATCTTGGGTATGTCTTCCTCTTGAATCCGGATATGGTGATAACATGAACGCAGGTCTATCTTTGAAAACTACTGAGCTCCCTGTAATTGATCAAACAAACCATCAATCCTCGGTAGCGGGTACCGATTCTTGATGGTGAGTTTGTTAAGCTCTTTGTAGTCAATACACATTCTGAAGAATCCATCATTTTTCTTGACAAACAATACCGGACCTCCCCATGGTGAGAAACTCGGTCGAATGAATCCCTTGTCTAGTAGTTCTTGTAATTGATTGGACAGTTCATGCATTTGTGATGGTGCAAGTCTATAGGGAGACTTAGCCATAAGAACTGCCCCCGGAATCAAGTCGATTCAGAATTGCACAGATCGCTCCGGTGGCAATCCCAGTAAATCGTTTGGAAACATGTCCGCAAAGTCTTTCACAACTGGTACATCTTGAATCTTGATTGCTTTGTTGTCTTTCTCCACAACGTGAGCTAGAAATGCAATACACTGTTTCTTTAGACACCTTCATGCAGGATATTAATTTGACACTGCGATTTGCTTGATCTCCATGAATTTCCAACACCTGAGTGGCCCAATGACCAAGCTTTCCACAATTGTTGCATTGTCTGCATTGAGAAGTTGTTTGATGATGATACTGGCAGCTGTTGCACAATGGTGTTGTGCCAGTATAAGGCCACCTGATCTGTAGTGGTGGTGGTTGAGTAGCCAATGGTGTCTGGGTGGTCGCAGCATAATTCTTGACCACCTTCTGTTTCTTCGTCGGTCTATTATCCAGCTTTCGTGAGCTTCCAGGTTTTGTTGCCTTAGTTTCTTTTTTTAGTGCCCCAGAGGCAACCCTCACATACGTTAGTGTTGATGACAGAGTGACAGCCATCTCTAAGGTAGTTGGGTGAGCAACAATCACATGCCCCTGAACACAGAACGATAGTCCACCGACATACCGCTCAATATGTTTCTCTCCAATGTTGGCACTATATACGGTGCTAATGTAGCCAGCTCATGAAATCTGGTGGTGTAGGCTAGATGCCCAGCACCAATCATGACCAGGTTGAGTAGTTCAGTCTCAACCTTCTTCAGCTCGTTCCTTGGGCAAAACTCAACCCACAACATAGTCTTGAATTCCTCCCATGGCACAGATAGAGAGTCATCTCTTCCCCTAGTTTGTACTTGAGCGTTCCACCAAGTCAATGCTTGTTTTTTGAACGAGCCAGCAGCATATCTCACTTTATGCTTATCAGGACTGCCACTGATATCGAGGGTTGTCTCCATCTTTTTGATCCATTGGATCAAGCTGATAGCTCCCTCATTTCCACTGAATGCCAGTGGCTTGCATCCTACAAAGTTCTTGTATGAGTAGTACTATTGGTTCCTGGTGTTTCCACTGCCTTTACCAGTTAGGTTGCTATTACTATTGCCATTGTTGGAGTTGATCCGGTTCATCATGTCGGGAATCACCTCCCTCAGTTGACTGGTCAGCAGAGTGGCCAATGCGAGTGGTGGTTGTTGAGGTGTAGTATGCGGAATAGGAGGTGGAGGTGGAGGTGGAGGAGATTTAGGTGGTGATGGTATTGTTGTGCATGGAGGTGAATTTGGTGGTTGTGGTAGCAAATGTGGCTGTCTTCTTTGCGGCATTCTGATCAAAACTGAAAGAAAATTGGTTAGTGAAGTGATCGAATGCAGAAGATGCATGTACATAGAATCCTATGTCTTATGTTCTCTACATGAGAGTCCCTATGTTATAGTCTAGGCCAAACTGTTTAAGTAATATGACCTATATTTCTCTATAACCAGGGCTCTGATACCAATCTGTCACACCCCGAGCTGGCGGGCTAGATCGACTTTCCCGTTGGGCGGAAGGTTCTCGAGGCGTGATATCGTTTGATAATCTTAGTGATCAGATTGTTTACATTGCACATGATATGTAGATGAGAAATGCTAAAATGACATTGACATAGAATTACAAAGTTAAATTACATTGTTATGTTAACAATTTAATAAGTAATTCCACCCAAAAGAATCATCGAGTTTTCTATCTTGAAACTGCACAAGATTTACAAGAGATAATTCACAATTTTTTCATTCAAAATGTGCTCAACACAAAATGAAGCTAGGTTTTCTAAAAGTCCACTAGCTTAAGTCCTGAATGCTGGTGACTAAACATGTTCGTCACCTGAGAAAACATGCATTTAAACAAAGTCAACAATAGGTTGGTGAGTTCATAGGTTTAGTAATTGAAAGCAGTTGATTTGTTGTCATTCACAATCACAAAGTCATACACAAGTGTCATTGATGTTTGTTCATTTGTCTCACACAATGGCCTTTCCATAGTAATACTTACAAGTAGTATTTCATCCAATCAAGTATGCTTATATATAGGGCATACGTAGGGGAACAAGTCCCCAGCCGACATCCCACCACATACTTAACAGAACTCAACACCACTTAAAGTACAACTATGGACACCCATTTCTATCTCACATGTGTTCACCCCATTTGATATTCACCCATGGTTTGTGTTCATCACCCGTAATGATATATGTATAGCATAAAAGAATATGAGGGATTCAAGTTATCAACACAAAACTAATGATAAACCATTTGTGTTTTAAGGAAAAATAGATTTATCAAAATCTTATCCTTATTATTATTTTCTCAGTTGTAGAGTTAATTGTAACTCACTTCTAATCATAGAAATGACAGTTAACCCATTTATTGTGTTCTCAGTCATAAATGTATAGAGCCTAAAAGGATTCCATTGTTATCCTCACGTAATCAGACCACAATGCATCTGATTTATCTCTATCCCATTTGTAGTCTCATTGCCTTCAACGAAACTTTTACTAGTTATATGATTTGAGAGAAAGTCAATTGCTTAGTCTACTAGTCAATAGAATCGAAGGATTTAATTACAGTTAGTTACCGTAGATTAATATCACCATGTCTCGTTTACCAAACCTGACTGGTGTCGCCCTGTTATCGGTCATACGATACCGTCCAATGATAATGTTACGATGAACGTACCGACCTCACTCGCCGGCGATTTGTCAAACCTATTGTACCACTACGTTATCGTCAGTTTAGTCGTACTAAATTAACTGGTAAACGATTCTCTAGTAGGGACTTTTCTCAGTATGTCATTGATTATTTTGCTGCCATGGAAAGATCATCTAATGATACTACTGGCTTGGGTTTTCATTCAGTACCTCCTCCTTCCAGCTATGTTTCTAGGCCACAAATTGATCCGAATTTGGAAGTTCATCCTGTTTCTTTGAATGAACGTGTGTCTGAACTAGTGGTTAAAAATACTGGAGGTTTATCTTCTGATGAAAAAGTGTCTCTTGATAGTGATGCTCCTATCATTGAAGATATCTCTAAATCAAAATATTCATCAGATATCTTAAGACAAAATGGGTATCAAGTAAAAAATGTTGATAAAAAAGAGTTTGAAGTCTCAGAAGTAAAAAGCTGAGATGAAACCAGTTGAGGTGGTGATTAAACCCAATCTAGTTTCCAAACCAGTCATGAAAACCAAAACAACCACTACTCTCAAACCGATTGTGTATGTAAAGTCAACTACTACACATCAAGGAGAGTCTAGTGGTATTTTTCAAAAGCAAAATGTGATTTATAAAAAGGTTGACAAAGTGGATTTTTTCTTTGATAAGTTTGAGGTTGGACATAATGACAAATCAAAGAATTTTCAAAATCAAAAGAGTAATTCAGAGATAAAATCAACTGGTTTGAGAAATAGATCCTCATCTGCAAAGGTTGCTTCTAAACCTTTTAGTTCATCTAAGTATTATGATGAACCAAAACAAAAGAATCATATGCAAAGAAAATGCTACAAATGTGGTAAATTTGGTCATTTGATTGCTGATTGTGATTGGGATTTCAGTTCTAATGATTGTAGCAGCTTTAGGTGCTTTACACCAAGAGAAACATGAAAGTGTTTTACTTGTTGTGGTAAAGGACATATTTCTGCAAATTGTCCAAACAATATCATCAGGAAGAGTTCGGATGATGAGAGTTGGGTGAATAAGTCAGGGGGAAGTCCTAGGAAAGTTAAACCTAGTGAAGAAGAAATAAGAGTTCTTCTGAAATTTGATCCTGACTATATTTGGGTGAAAGAAGAAATTAATAAGAAGAAAAGAGTTTTTGATAGCAACAGGAATATGAAAAAGCTTGTGTAAATGGTGATATCATCTGATGATGAATTTTTTGACAAGATTTCTTCAAAATGATTTTCGAAACAGAATGGTAAATCAAAATCATTTTGGAAACTAAAAAACATATCAGGTGATCAAATTTCTGGGAAGGAAAATGGAAACAGTGATGACGGGTCTTCGAGTGGATCATCACAACATAATGGCAGGGGTCCGTTCAGGGAGACTCGACGGCGAAATGGCGGGGGGTCATCCCTTTTGATAGTGATAGAATTTTAATTTATTGTGCATGTGGCATCCATGGGCCTTATCAATAGTCATTGGATTGTTGATAGTGGATTTTCCCGGCACATGACTGGAGAGTTGAATTTGATGAAGGATTTCAGGCAAATAAAAGGAAGTTATGTGAACTTTGCAGGAGACAAGGGAGGTCAAATTACTGGGTTGGGTAGTTTGACGAATGGAAAGGTTTCATTTGATAATGTTAATTTTTGCAAAGATTTAACTAACAATTTGTTGAGTGTTTCACAGATTTATGATAAAGGATACAAAGTGATGTTTGATAAAGACAGGTGATATGTACTTAAACAAGGATTTCAGATTCCTGAGGAGTGGATTCTAATGAATGCTGATCGGAGAAAAGATTTATATGTGCTTGACATGGCGAAGGAAGAGACGGTGAATAATGTGGAGACTTGTTTGGGGTCCTAGGCAACAGAGCAAGATACACGTTCTTGGCATATAAGGATGGGACATATTCATATTAGGAAGATGAATCATCTTGTACACAATCATTTAGTTGAGGGTGTACCGGTTAAACACTTTAAACTTCCTTATGTGTGTGTGTCATGCAAAAAGGGTAAACAGAAAAGGAAGTCACACAAAACAAAGACTGTTTTCTATTGATATGTCACTTGAACTTCTTCACATGGATTTGTTTGGACCAATCAATGTGAAAAGTATAGGTGGTGAATCTTATTGTTTTGTGGTGACTAATGACTTTTCTAGATTTTCATGGGTAATGTTTTTAAGGCATAAATCAGATACTTATGAAAATTTTGTGTTGTTGATCAATAGGTTGGAGACATTATATAAGTTGAGAGTAAGGCGTGTACATTCAGATAACGGGACTGAGTTTAAGAATCATCAAGTGGAAGAATTTTGTGATTCAAAGGGCATTCAGCAGCAATTCAGAGCAGCATATGAACCCCAGATGAATTGTGTATCTGAAAGAAAGAACAAAACGTTGATTGAGTTTGCGAGAACAATGCTACCTAATTCTAAACTTCCCATTACATTTTGGAGTGATGCTGTGGCTACAGCATGTTAACAGAGTGTTGATTGTTAAAAGACATAATAAAACCTGTTATGAATTGCTTCAAAATGGAAAGCCTAATTTGGAACATTTGGAACCTTTTGGGGCTCCTTGTACTATGCTAAAGATAGATTCAAAATTCAATTCTAAAGTTGAAGAGGGTTTCTTTCTTGGCTACAGTCTTTTGAACAAACGTGTGTTAATAAACGTACGGGTGTTGTGGAATTTTGGTATCATGTGGAGGTTCAAAGACATACACCTATACCAGACGGAAAAGGACCAAATTGGCTTTTTGATTATGATAAACTGTTTGAGTCTTTTAATTTGTCTCCAAATATTTCTGATAATGAAATAACCTTACAAATGTTATATGATTTGCAGAATTCTGAAGATCAAGGTATTTGTCATCATTATGAGGATGGTAATCATACTCCACATGAGGAAGGCGTTTTAGAAGTAATTAATGTTGATTGGTCATCTGATGTTGATCAAGATGTTTTTGAAGATGCTATTTCTCATGATCAAGACATTGATTAGAATATTACAAATCTGGATCATAATGTGGAAGTCCTGCAAGTGCATGTCACTAGAGTTCATGTATATCACCCTGTTGCTCAGATCATAAGAGATCCAAATGCTGGAGTACAAACACGACATCAAGTTACAAATGAGGAGAGTTTGTACGTTGACTTAGAGAGAACTCAAGGCAGTCAAGAGCTCTGGATGCGTTCTGCATTTATTTCTCAGATAGAGCCAAAGACTGTAACTGAAGCGGTGCGAGAGCCTACCTGGGTGGAGGCAATGCAAGAAGAGTTAAATCAGTTTCAGAAGTTAGGGTTTTGGCACTTAATTAATTTGCCAAAAGGCGAAAAGAAAATTGGCACTAAATGGGTGTTAAGATGCAAACGAGATGACCGAGGTGTAATTCTTCGCAACAAAGCTCGTTTAGTGGTTCAAGGTTTCAAACAAGTTGAAGGAATTGATTACGATGAAGTGTTAGAAGCAATTAGATTTTTTCTTGCTTTTGTCGCTCACAAGAAATTCAAAGTTTTTCAGTTGGATGTCAAGTCTGCATTTCTGTATGGTTCTTTGAGGATCCTATCCATCGGGATCAGGCTTACCTCTTGGACAAAGCACTGTATGGTCTACATCAGGCTCTGCGTGCCTGGTATGAGACGTTATCGACTAACCTTATTGAACACGGGTTCAATAGGGGTCAGATTGACAAAACTTTATTTTATCGGGAAAATGGCAAGGATATTATTCTTGTTCAGATCTATGTAGATGATATTATCTTTGGATCTACCAATGAACAAATGTGTTTGGAGTCTAAAGAGGTGATGAATGAGAAATTTGAAATGAGAGCCATGTTAGATATCAAATTTTTTCTGGGTTTACAAATTGATCAAACTAATGATGGAATTTTTTCTGGGTTTACAAATTGATCAAACTATTAATTTACTGTTTAAATTGAATCGTACGGTCATCGCGCGTATTCGTTCGAATCGTCACTCGTATGAACACAACAATAACTATACTTCTCAATATTGTTTTCTAATTATCGGATATTATTCAGAACGTTAAACCTTCAGATATATTCGTACAGATCGTCACCTATGGTAATAAGGTTTTTACCTTGTTACTACTGGGCTGAGAACATGCTAAAAGTTTTATCAAATGTTTAAAGTACACTTTATGGTAATAAGGTTTTTACCTTGTTACTACAACTGTATGCCTTATTGTGTAAAAATTTCTGACTGCGAGCTTATAACTGTTATTCCTTTTAGACAATATCTATGATTACAAAGTGATAAAACTCTTATTCATGTGTGAATACAACTGTAATTCGCATGAGGAATACATGTTATTCCTATTGAATTATTTTATTAATGATAATGAAAATTATAACTGTTAAGTCTTTGGGAATCATTGCAAATTAATTCTGAGCGAATTGATCTGTTATACCTATGAAAACATGTGTGTTATGCCTATTGAATTACTATGCCTATTCCAACTCTATCATTTCTGATACGGGTGATGAGAGTATGATAGTGTCTGCTAATTATCTCACCACTTCTATTTTGTTGACTGGCAGACTAAGAGATTGACTTCACTCATGTCATAAGCTGGTGGCAGATAGTTGTGAGGTCTTGTGAAAACTAATGAATCCGGATTCAATTGAGGACATTGTGGTTTACCTTTGTGGTGACTGCAATGTGGTCAATTAAATTCTGATCACCTATTAGGATATGAGTACGTGTCAGACTTGCTCTCACTTCCTAAATAGATGTGACTAATAGTAAGTCAAAGAGTAATACCACCATTAATAACTGTGGTAATCCATCATTTATAACTGTGGAGAATTGTACTACTCATAAACCGATTGTGTTATGTTAATATCATGATGATATAATGGTTTATCCTATGAGATTTTGATTATGATTAAGCTTATGGGTGATGAAATGGATGTCTATAGCTACAATACAGGTGGTATTAAGTTCTATCAAGTGATTAACCTATTGAATGTCATCTTAGCAGTTCTCATTATACATTGTGTGCCATGTAAACAATCTGATCACTATGATTATCACCCGATATCGCGCCCTGGGAACCTTCCGCCTGACAGGAAAGTCTATCTAGCCCTCCAGCTCAGGGTGTGACACATTATAAGCCCAGATTTCTGACACGAAACAATAACCGTTATTCCTATCTTAACCGTCCATTAATTCTTGAAACCGTTGATTTTAAAATTTAAATTCCAAATTTACAGCTGTATCCACTAAATGTAAAAATTGGGGGCAACTATTAGGCGCTAAATATTTCCATTCAGGATATTTCATGATCCGGGATTTTTCAGGATCAGGTATATTTAGGGATATACATAATTACTAACCATTATCTCTGTTTGCCTAATATATGTTGCAAGATTTCAGGCATTGACATGTTGTCATACAGCTCAACCAAACATCACGGAAATAAGCTTCAACAGACTTAATTGGGATGCGACATCTAAGAGAGATTCACGCTATCAGTTTGAATGAGTCTTCCACGTTTAGAAAGTGCCGAGATATTCGCAACTACCTTATGAACATTGTTGACCGTTCTCTTGTATTTTTGTGGTATATATACCGAGGCAATTGATCGATATAGGGGACATGAAACAGATGAAAACACACAGAAGCTCATTTGCATACTTAGCATCGATCAACTTGTGCTCTTTTCCAGTATTCTACTTTTTCAAATATCAATAAAATTAGGCATAGTGACAATTGTCAACTCCCGAGTGATTAAAGGCTTTTCCTCATATAAATCTCGCGTGTAAGATTTTTATTTCATTTATATATTCTGGAATATCCCTAGGGACCCTTAGAGATATTCTGATCACAGATTTGATATACTTAACATATTTGATTGTTAAACACAATACCCCGCTTTTCTAATTCGGTTTTGCTAAAAATTGTACTTGTTAATTTTTACCGGAAACAGTATATGGGGTGGAGGGACCATGTGTTTTCATGACGAAGCCCAATATACTGAGTTTAGATATATATAATAGTTAATCTTTTGCTTTATGATTATCTTGTGTTATTATGTTTTTAGTTTTGGAGGATATTTTGGGAGATTTTAGGGATAACTCTAGTCCTATTGTGGAAGTGTATATCTTGCGGTTCATAAGTTTGAGTTATTTCAAGAACATTTTAAGGAGATGAGGTTGTATTGTCTTTAATATTATGAACTGCTAGTATTGTGTATTTTATAATGTTCTTAACGTACAAATTTTATCAAAATAAAATTTGTCAGTGCTTTGTAGTTTTCGTTACTAGTTTGATCTTCTCAAAATATTTGTACATGTTCTTATTTCACGATCGGATATTTCTAAGTAAAGGTTAATTGAATAACTAGAAATAAAAAGTGTTGTAGAATTCCAAGGGGATTAAGAAATAAATACCAACTCCGTTAAAGAGTAGACTCATTCTCGAAGCCTTCCTTATCCCTGTTGGAATAGTGTATAAATTAGGTACCTTGATATCTTTAGGTTTATTATGAGTGTACTTGTGCGATATTACGAAATAGTCCTGAGAGTCGAGTCCAGCTCCTCAATATCTCTGAGCATGTTCCGAGTATGTGCTTTATCTCAAAAGATTGGGGCCAGCCCAATATACTGGCGACATGGCCGATTATACTGGCGACTATGGCCAAAGATACTGGCGACAAGGCCAATTATACCGGCGACTAGGCCGGAATACTGGCGATCTCTGGTTACCGTCTGTGAAAATGAAATTGTCAACCACTCATGCGTGTACTAGTCCAAAAATCTCAAACTATACCGGGATATTACGGAGGATCCATGATTATAACCTTTGATAATGAAATTGTCAGCCACTCATGCGTGTACTGGTCCCATTATCTTGGATTATAATAGGATATATGTGCGCTACTGGCGAGGGTGTATGAACCCTAGTTCAGTTGAGAGACAAAAGTCCCTGGAGTTTTGATTTCAGGTCAAAACTATTCTTTGTGTAGCCAGACAAAAAGTCTATGCTTGAGTCTGGATCAAGTTTTTATTTTAGGTCAAAACTTGGGCTGAGACATATAGTCTTGTATCTTTTCCAGCTATACCTTTAAAACATAAGACTTTTGCAAAGGTAGGCATCTAGAATTCTTATGTCTCTACAATGCTTTGATTAGTATCAAGATAAAACGATAATGTGTCAGGATATGATAGTAGGGATATTTAAGAATATAAGAACATTGAGATATAGTCGTTTAAGTTTAAAATAAATTATATAAAGTTAGTTTTAAGATGAATAGCATTCTATGCCATTGGAAGAAGTTCACCATCCATAGTAGTTAACTTGTATGCCCCCTTTCATGCTTCGGATTCAATTTTATAAGGTCCTTCCCATTTTGGGGCAAGTTTTCTATCTGTTGGCTTACTGGTATTCTGGAGTTCTTTTCTTAAAACCAAATCTACAATCTGAAATCTTCTGATCCTTGTATTCTTATTGTAGGATTTGGCCATCTTTTGATGATAGGTAGCCATCCTAATCTTTGCAGTATCCCTAATTTTGTCGATAGTGTCTATATCCTAAGATAATATTTCATTGTTTGCTTCTATCATTTGTAGACTTCTTCTTACAGTAGCGATAATCATCTCACTTGGGAGTACAGCTTCAGAACAGAATACCAATGAGAAAGGTGCCTGACGAGTTTCATTTTTTGTGATCGTCCTGTCTGGCCATGGGACAAACAAGAGTTCCTCAGCCCATTTTCCTTTCTTGGATCCCAACTTCTTTTAGAGATTGTTTATGATGATTTTATTACTTGACTATGCATGTCTGTTAGCTTGAGGATGTACAAGCGTAGAAGTGATCATTTTTATACCCCATGCTTCACAGAAGTTGGTTGTTCTTTTACCAATAAATTGAGATCCATTGTCACAGGTGATGTCGGCAGGTATCCCAAATCTGGTCAGGATATTCCACTTTATGAAGGATATTACTTCCTTTTCTCTAACCTGTGCAAAATCCTCAGCTTCAATCCATTTTGAAAAATAATCGGTCATGGCGAGCATGAATACTTTTCCTCCTTCTGCTTTTGGTAGTTTACCTAGTATATGCATTCCCTATCTCATGAATGGCCATGGTGCGACTATCAGATATAAAGGTTTAGCCGGTTGGTGAAGGATATTGCTATGTCTTTGGCATTCATTACATCTTTGGGAATACGACATTGCATCTTTTCTCATAGTAGGGCAGACATATCTTGTTCTTAGAATTTTCAAAAGTAATGCTATGCCCCTAGTGTGATTCCCACAATCTCCTTCGTGAATATCCTTCATTGCTTCTAAACTTTCTGATTTTTCTAAACACTTTAGATATGGATCAGCTACTGATTTCCTGTATAAGATATCCTGAATGATTGTGTATCTGGATACCCTTGTTTTAAAAGCTCTAGGATTTGTTTTTTCATCTGGTTTCTTTCCTTTTTGGAGATACTCATTGATAGGAATAATCCATGATATTTCATGTGTATCAACGTTCTTTGGTTCAAGAATTTGGTTTGAATTTTCTATGTATATTGCTGGATTTAGGATATGTAGGATAGGAATACTAATATCATCAGAAATCTTCAGAGATGATACAAAGTTTGCTAATGCATATACTTCATCATTCTTTTCTCTAGGAACCCGTGTGATATCAAAAGTGTAGAAATATCCCACTATATTCTTAACTATCTCAAAGTATTTTGCCAATTTGTCCCCTTTAACCATACAGGAACCATTAAACTGGTTTGTTATTAGTAAGGAATCAACAAATACGTGGAGATTTCTTATATTCATATCCCTAGCTAATTGGAGTCCTGCTATCAAGGTTTCATATTCACCATCGTTATTAGTTGCTTGAAATTCTCAACTAATCGATTGGGGTAATATGACCCCTTGTGGCGATTTTAGTATGATCCCTAAACGTGTGCCTCTTACATTTGAGGCTCCATTAGTGTGTAAGGTCCATTCACCAGTATCCTCATCCAGAAGTTTAACTTCTGAATCTACTTCTCGTTGAATATCGATTCTAAAATCTTCCACAAAGTTTGCTAATGCTCGAGACTTAATTGTTGTTCTTGGTTTGTAAATTTAATCTTCAGTGCTAAGTTTTACTAACCATTTGGCCATGCTTCCTAATAACTCAGGTTTTCTTAATACATATTTAATTGGGTAATTTGTCTTAATATATATCCTATGTGTCTCAAAGTAATGCCTAAGTTTTTTTGAGGCCATAATCAAAGCTAAGATTAGCTTTTCGAGGTGAGAATATCTGGTCTCAGCATCTAACAGGCTTTTGCTTACATAGTATACCTCATGTTGTGATCCTTGATAATCTTTGAGTAGCACAACACTTACAGTAGTTCAGGATACTGCCAAGTACAGTGATAGTGATTCACCATCTTCTGGTTTCATGAGCAGTGGCGTTAAGGATAAGTAATGTTTCAAATCCTGTAATGCCTTTTCATGTTCCTCATCCCATTGAAACTTCTTGTTCTTTTTAAGGATATCATTGAATCCTTTGAATTTTTTAGAAGATCTTGAGATGAATCTGTTCAATGAAACTATCTATTCCTAGCCAGCCAACTTGGAAATTTTTCTTCCCTAATCATCTTGGCTTTGAGAAGTTTTTCCACTTCTTCTTGGATGATTGTATTCCTCTCAAGGGAAAATTTTCTTCTTTTTTGGTGGATGGGTTTGTAGCTTCTATCTATTCCTAGCTTATGTGTGATTACATCTGAGGATGTCCCTATCATATCATCGTGCTTCCAAGCAAAGGTAGATATTCTTGATTTCAGGAAGGAAATCAGTTTCTACTCAATATCCTCGGGGATATCAGTTCCTATGAGAACTTTGGTCTCGGGATCCTCCGGATTAAGTAATAGTTCTTTTACTTCTTTTTCCCGAGATTCCTGATTATCCCCAAGGCTGCTCTTTGATTGCTATGTTGAAGGTGGTTTCTTCGTTGCCTTCATTGAAGACGAATAACACTCCTTAGCTTCCTGCTGGTCGCTGTCAATCTTGACTACTCCCCATGGTGTAGATAGCTTGATGCGCTGATGATATGTCGAGGGAACTTCCTTCATATCGTGTATCCATGGTCTACCTAGTATGATATTTAAGAAAGACAAAGAATCTATAATACAAAAGCGTTGCATATAATTTACCCCCTCGATATATACCGGTAATTCAATTTCTCCAATGGTTGCTTTGGCTTCTCCGCTAAATCCAACCTGAACCAAGGATTGGTGGTTATCTCAGATTCAGGGATATTCATCCTCTTGAGCGTTTCCAATTGTGTTACATTCAGTACCTGATCGTCCGGCAAGTCCGTACGGTATGTGTACTTTCATTATTTACTGCGTGTAAATACAATGTGTGAATAGTGTGTGTAACAACAAAACTCAGATAACAAGAAACAGCTGTACGTGTTCAAGTGAAAACTAAAACACGGTAAGTACAACAACTCACGATAAACAACCAGTTGTATATATTAAGTGAAAACTTCAGTACAGTTAACACAACGAATCGTGAGAAGCAACAGTGTACGAACAAATGACAAGAACATATCGATTGCAATCTGATATCCATAGATGACAGGAATTAAATAGCCGATAACTCAGTATGAAAACAATGAGAATTCAAGATTATCAATGTGAAAACAGGAAGTTTTGTTGAGTCCGTCAGTGAGGAAACACAACTTAAAACCGAAGTTAAGTATTGTTTCAGAATAACGAAAAGTATATGACAGAAAAGTAGAAAACAAAATTCAGAAAGCAAAACCATCGCCGTGTTCGATCGGGTGACGAAACGAAATCAATAAACGATTCGAACGATAATAAAATAAGTAAAAAAAATACAAAACATTTATTAGGAATCACATACTTTAAAACCTAAAAGCAAATCCTTTTTATGTGAAATCCGTAAATACGCGCGTAACGTTCCAGAAACGCAACGAAGATAAGAACCGAGCAACAAAAACGAACCCGAACACACTCGGAGTATAAATGCTCTAAACGAGGCATTTACCTCATTTATCAACTCCACTTTCTCTCTCTAAAACCCTAAATCCATTTTTATTTCTCTCTCTAAAAATTCTAACTTCAAACCACAAGATCTCTTCCATTTCTTGATGAAAGTTGGTGTTCTTGGAGCCAACTCAAAGCTACAAACATCCTCTACACGAAAGTACAACCGATTTGAAGAATTATCCATCAGAACTTGAGGTATATGAGCTTGAATATTCCGAAAAAACCAGGGTTTTTGCACCCTTCGTTCGAACCTAACCCTCAACCTGTTATAGATCACTTCCTCCGAACCCTACACCCTCTAGAACCTATCTTCGCATAACACTACCATGGGAACAACCCTGCAACAACTTGGAGTTCGATGATGATGATGAAGAAGGTTCGTGTAGGACCAGAGGTGGCCGAAGCTTCGACCAGCTGAAACTCTATGGAGCTGGGCAAGGGGATGGCCGAACCCTCGATCTGCCGAACCTAGGTTCTACGAACCACCATCACTGAACCAAGTGCAGGGCTGAACCTAGGTCCATCGAACCTAGTACCTGCGAACCTCCCATCTATGCAAATCTCCTATCTATGCGAACTTGGAATGTCACGAACCGAGAACCGTGTTCCTGCGAACCCGTGGACCACGAACCCTAAGCTGCCAAACCTAATGTCATTGCCAAACCTGTGTACATCTAGCCGAACTACTTTTGCCGAACCACTTGGACGACCGAACCCATGGTAGCTGCCAATATGTTCGCTGACCCAATGTCTATCGAACCTGGGGGGGGCGTGAACCTCCGGAACCTAGGACTAAGAAGCCGAACCTACCTATTCGGGCTACACCCCATATGGCCATCATCATTAAAACACCTTCATTCGATGGCATCCTCATTCGGCCAAGCAACATCTAACCGACCCATCTCATTTTACTTGGCCCAAGTGATTCGGCCCACACTACTGTTTCGACCCATGATATTTCATTTGATCCATGGCCATTGGTTAGGCCCATTTATCCAGCCCACATAACTAATGTAGTATATCAACAATTGAAACCAACTAAGATGGATCATATGCATGGGATTATGGTCTATTACTACAAAGGTGGTAATGGGTTGGTTTACAAAGATTTTATCAATACAAGTAATTAACATATCATAGTATGGTTTTGGATTTTCAGGAATGAGTTAAAGGCAAGCAAAGATATTGAAGGCTAAGTCTTTAATCATAAACTACAACAACTTACTAAACTTAATCTAATTGGGTTAAGTTTTATTAAAAATCTGTAACAAATAAACAAGGCCGAATGATGACCGAGACATATGGGTGCTAGCCAAATTTAGGGCTAACACATACACAAACTCTGGTACATACAACATGTACTTATAAGTTACAAACATTATGAAATCAACACAGGATCGTGAAAACAACAACAAGTACAACAAAGATTGCGTGCATTCTTGTTTAGACATAGTAAACCACATCAAGAACAAGGTGAGTTCATATGCCCCTTTTCAAATCTAAACTGATTTTAACTCTTGGGGCTGAGAAACATTCTAAATCTTTTATTTACTTAAAAGTTTTAGTACAACATACTGTTTATACCATGATTTGGATAGTATTGCTTGACTTATTATCGCTTATCGTTGGATGCATGTTTGTATGATCATAACATGACAGAGAAAACTAAGATGAAACACGATAATGTAACTTCATGAATCATCAACACAATAGAATAATGTAGTTGTAATATTTTATCTTATAACATTAAATTATTCTTACAAGAACAAACAATGAGATTATCACAGGTGAACATGATGACAAAAACAACAAACATGAATGATATCAAGATAATATATCTTCATAACATCACTCACCATCAGAGTTATCTAAGTTTAATAGAACAAGTTCTTATAACACTCAGCTTACAACTCGGTGCAGACTACAAGATAACACGAAACAAATATCATCCACCACATTAGTTGACTATGTGTAGTAAGACTAGCTATTACAACACTGTAGTGGCAACAGGGTGACCATATGGAACGACAAGAATGATAATCATGATAACGTAAGTTCATGATAACAACATCATTCACACAACAACTAACAATGTATAATAAGACAAGTTCTTATATAACTTTGTTAACAACAACGAGAACACACAACATTGGGAACAAACAACATTGGTGAACACAACAACAATTAATTACTATTGAACTGTCTGTATTATATCATGTCAATCATGTGCCATGTATTCAAGTTGATCATTGTAAGTCCCTCACACAAATCGCTGACTGACTAGTTTAACGTGACTAAACAAACGATAGCATAGTGGTACCATATGTTTGACAAACCTTCGGCTTGTAGGGCTGGTATGTTGATTGTATTTATCATTTGGCCTGTAACGTATGACCGGTGACAGGGCGACATCAGTCAGGGTCTGGTAAGCGACACATGGTGATATTAATCTACAGTGATAATTGTAATTAATCCATCTATTTCTGTTGACTAGTAGACTGAGGAAATGTTTTCACTCATGTCATATTACTAGTGACAGTTTCGATGAGGCCTATGGGAATTCAAAGTGGTATAGGTAAATCGAATGCATTGTAATCTGATTACATGAGGATTGCAATGGAGTCCTTTTAGGCTCTACGCACTTCAAGTTGAGAACATATATCAATTGGTTAATTAACACTCTTATTATTAAAAGTGATTAACAGTTAACCCCACAAGCAAAAGAATAACAACAAGGATCAGATTAAATTAATCTATTTTCCTTATCTTATTGAGGGTTTATCAATAATTCAGTTTGATCACTAATCCCCTCTTACCATATTATTCAACATATAACACTGGGTGATGAACACAAACAGATGGGTAACTATCAAACAGGATGAACATGTGAGATGAAAATGGGTATCCATAGTTGTATCACAAGTGTTGTTGAGTTCTATTAGGTATGTGGTGGGATGTTGGCTGGGGCTTGTTCCCCCATATATATTAGGATAACTAATAGGATGAGATACTGCTTGTAAATATAACTATGGAGAGGCCATTGTGTGAACAGACGAATCAAACAACTTAAAAGTATCATGTATGAAATTGTGACTATGGATGTGAACAAATCAAAGTTTTGAATTATCAAATTAATAAACTCACCAACCTAGTGTTAACTTTGTTTAAGTGCATGTTTTCTCAGGTGACGAACAGGTTTAGTCACCAGACATTCAGGGACATAGCTAGTGGACTTTTAGAAGACCTAGCTGCATTTTGTGTCGAACATACTTTTGGGAATGACAAAAAAATGAATCATCTGTTGACCACATGACCCAAAAAATGAACTTCCCTTAACCATAATTCACACTTAGAAAATTTAGTATAGAGTTGCTCTTTCTTCAACAGCTCCAAGATCTTCCTGAGATGTTACTCATGTTCTGCCTTGCTTAAAAAGTTCAATTGAACTATTTAACTTAGTTATATGTTTGTATAGAATTCACTAAGTGTTATGTGTTTGAAATATAGTCAACACCTATATACTTAGTTTGTTTTCTTGATCCTTTATTAATCATTAACTTCTTTCTCCTTAGTTCTTTAAGCTCATGAATAAAGATAGTGTTACTCTTCTTAACCCATGCTTTGACTTAACAAATACAAGTGACCTAACCCCTCTTTCTTGTTAAAAATCCATATTTATGTATCAAATGATTTAGGAAAAGCCTTGGTGCTGAAAATCCTATTCTTGATTTCACTAAATGAAACCCGTGTGTTTTAAACCCAAATTATATTCACTAATTCAGGTTTACACATCTTTGAAATTTAGAAAAATTGGTGTTAAACCTTTCCATATATGGTTTACAAAACCGTTTAATTCCCTCGTGAAACTCTAATAGATTTTCCTCATGTTGCATTCCACGTATCCTCCCCATGTATGCATGCAACATAAGATAAGATTTGTTGTTCACACAAACCTTTCCCGAATGAACTCGGCATATGAATCAGGCTATGCGAATAGGGTTGCTTGGCCTAACATGGACAGCCATGCGAAGGTGTTGGTCGGGCCGAATGATGGTTTATGCGGATGATATGATTCGGTTGGCTGAAAGTGGTCATGCGAAAGACTATGGCCAAGTATGGTTTTTCATGCGAAGGAGAGGTTTGGCTGAATAGGGTACGTGCGAATGAGTTCCTTCGCCTTATGGCCGGCTCATACGGCATGTGGCCATTCAGCCGGGTTGATGGATGTCTCATTAGGCCGTTCGAACTCCAACAGGTGCAGCCTCCTAATGTCGAGCCTTATGACCAAATCATGAAGCATCTCATGTTCCTACCTCACCCTAAAGTGGTTTAGTGTAGTTTCCTAAAGGTTTTATGGTCTATAACCGCGTAGGGATGTGGTTCGAACAAAACGGTTAAAAACCCTAAAAACTGCAACCTTTAACTCGATTTTACCTCGATTTGGACGGTTCTAGGCTCGGATTGCTTGAACTTTCATTATCTATGGGTTGTTGTGGTCATTTTGACACCAAGATGGCTCGATTTGGTGAAGAAATAAAGAATCTAGGGCTTGGTTCTAGAGAGAGAAAGTTTTAGAGAGTGAAAGTGATGAATTGGTGGTGATGGCTGGTAGTGGGGGAAGATATGGCATTTAATGCCATATTTATTCCTTCCAAATACCCGGGTGAGTTCAGGCTCGTTCGGTTTTGCTCGGTTTCGTGTAGAGGCGTCGGTTTCCTTTCATTTTCGTAATGTTTCGTTACGGTTTTAAAAGCATAATTTATAAATTTAATTTAGGTGGAAATTACTAGTAAATTAACTAATATTTTTTATTTATTTTAAATTTCTGAAAACATTAAATTTATCTGTTCAAATCGAATCGTACAGTCGTCACGCGTATTCATTGGATCGTCACTCGTACGAACACCACGATAACTATACTTTTCAATATGATTTTCTAATTATTAGACATCATTCAGAACGTTAAACCTTTAGATATATTCATACAGATCGTCACGTATACGAATAATCTGTCAATTTATCATCCACGTAACGACATCCGTTGTTATTTTGTTATGTTCAATCTCACATACGTTTACACATAATAAAATCCTTACTAACAATCACTTGATGGTTCTGTGTAGTGAGATAAAATTCTGACTGTTGAAACATGGTTTCTGAGTTATGTTTATGAAATGAATGCGTAATAGTGTTGTCTCAAACATCAAATGATAATATTGTATAGATATTACATGAAATTTGTACCTGGGTTACTGTGTAGATTACTGTTCTGGTTATGATTCCGGCACTGATGTTATACATATCATATGAATTGATGATGGAGATTAACTCCCTAAGAGAAGTATTGTACATGTATTTAGTCCTCTTGATAGTGGTTCAATTAGAGTTCCAGTAATAAGCCAGCGAGTTCAAAAGCTTTTTGCTTACTTCTCCCTTGGACATCTCAATCCCTGCGCTAGTCATTTCTGTCATCTGATGAGTGAATCGGTTCAGTTGAACTTCCAGGTAATCTCCCTTTACGTGGTTGAACATATTGAATCTTTGCCTTAGCATATCTTTGCGACTTTCTCGCATGTCCTCATTCCCTTCGAATATTTTAACTAAGACATCCCACATTTCTTTTGTTGTCTTATGCTCCTTGAAACCATGAGCCACATCATTCGATAGTGCCATTGTAATCGATGCATAGGCTTTATCATCATTCTCTTTTAACAGCATGTCATTATCTATGTACAACTCCGTGTCTATGGGAATGAGTCCGTTTTGTTCACTTTGATACATAGGTGCATAAGGCCCCTCTTAAATTGATCTCCATAATTTTGGATCTGTGTACTTGATAAATGATTGGAAACTGAATTTCCAATCCTGGAAGTTTTCACCCGACACAAGCCTCGGTGACTTGATTCTATCTCATTATCCAAGCTCAGAAGGTTTGAAAGGTTGGTCAGATTCTTTGATGCCATGGTTATCAGAAATTTGTCTAATTCCAAGAACAATGTACTGCAATCAGTCTGAACTCGAAATAACACAACTCTCCTGAGTCCCTTGAATACTCGAACAACCCTGTCTAATCGAAATGTCAGTTATACTCAAACAACCTTTGTACTCGAAACACTTGTGTACCCGAAAATGAATTATGTAATCGAAGAGCCAGTATACTCGAATCTGTACTGGGTAATTGAAGAACTTGCCTACTTGAAAAAAACTTGTATACTTGAATCCAATCTTGTACTCGAAGAAATTTGTAGTCGAATTCGTAGCAGTACTTTGAACACTCTAACTATACTCAAAGACCTAAACTTGATGAAGAAAAGAGCTCCGAAGCTCCGATACCACTTGTAGGTCTCTAACTGAATCAAGAACATAGCTTTATTGCTCAAATCGACACCGAACGACTCTAACAAGTGCAGAATCTGTGTTAGAATCAAGAATGCAAGTAGAAAAATGATTACTTTGTATAAAGTGTTGAACTTCGAATACAAGTGCCTCAATACGTCTAGAGAGCAAGTGTCTCAGGATTCCAACCCTAGAATAGTACAAAATACGTCTATTTATACTACCTCTAGGTGTACTCGAACCCTACACTCGAAAATCTATGTACACGAAAATCAACAAAACTAATGGTGTCAATCTCTCTTAGATGCCGCGTCCAAATTAAATCAATTGAAGCATGTTTCCGTGATATTTGGCTGAGCTGTATGACAACCTGCAATACCTGAAATCTCGCAATACAAATTAGGAAAATAGAGATAACGGTTAGTCATTATATATATCCCTACGTATCCCTGATCCCGAAATATCCTGGATCCTGAAATATCCCGAGTGGAAATATTTAGCGCCTAACACTAAGGACCCCTTTCCGTTACCACATATAGACTCCATGGTGGATGCAACAGCAGGACATGAAATGTTAACTTTCATGGATGCATCAGCAAGCTTTCAAAAAATTGAAATGGAACCCTCGAACCAAGAGGATACAACCTTCATGACGCCAATAGGGATATATTGCTATACAACAATGCCATTTGGCCTGAAGAATGCTGGAGCTACATACCAAAGACTTGTCAATATGATGTTCAAAGAGAAATTGGGGGACACTATGGAGCTGTATATTGATGATATGGTGGTCAAATCGAAGATCACTGAAAATCACCATTATGATCTTCAGGAATCCTTCGATATCCTGGACCATTACAATATGAAGCTTAATCCCTCTAAGTGTCATTTTTGGGTTAGATCAGGAAGGTTCTTCGAGTATATGGTCACCAAAACAGGAATAGAGGCCAGCCAAGAACAAAATCAAGCTATCTTAAACCTCAAATGCCCAAAGAACATAAAAAAAGTGTGAAGATTGACTGGAAGGATAGCTGCACTCAACAGGTTCATCTCAAGGTCTTCTAAAAACTTTAAAGGACTCTACGATATCCTCAAAAAGAATAAGAAGGTCTAGTGGGATAAAGAGCATGAGAAGGCACTACAAGATCTGAAAGAATACTTATACTCACCTCCATTGCACATGAGACCATTGAATGGTGAACCACTATCATTGAACTTATAAGTATCCTGAACTACTTTAAGTGATGTGTTAGTTAAGGAGCATCAAGGGTCACAACATCTAGTATACTGTGTGAGTAAAAGCCTAGTAGATGCTGAGACCAAATATTCTCATCTTGAAAAGCTAATTCTTGCTTTAATAATGTCCTTAACAAAACTTAGGCACTACTTTGAAACACATAGAATACACATTAACACAAATTATCCTGTTAAATCTGTGTTGAGAAAACCTGAGCTATCAGGATGAATGGCAAAATGGTCAGTGAAGCTCAGCATTTATGATTTATTTACGAACCAAGGACGGCAATTAAGTCACATGCATTAGCAGACTCTGTGATAGATTTTAGTAGTGATCTACAACCAGAATTCGATTTAGAAATAAAACTTTTGGATGAAGATACTAGTCAATGGCCTATGTTCTTTGAGAGGAACTGGACTATGCATTATACTAAAATCGCCACAGGGGGACATAACACCCCTATCGATTAGTTGTGAATTTCAAGCAACTAATAATGAAGCATAATATGAAGCCCTATTAGCAGGACTTCAACTAGCTAGGGATATGAACATTAGAAATCTCCATGTATTTGTCGATTCCTTACTGATAGCAAATCAATTTAATGGCTCATACACAGCTAAAGGAGATGAATTGGCAAAATATTTAGAGATTGCTAAGGGTATAGCAGGATATTTTTATACTTTTGATATCACTCAAGTGCCAAGGGAAGAGAACGATAATGCATACGCGTTAGCGAACCTTGCCTCATCCCTAAGGATCCCTGAGGATATCAACATTCCTATCTTACATATTATGAGTCTGAAAATAGACATGCAGGACACAAATCAGATTATTGAACCTAAGGATACTGAGGTTCATTATTCTGAAGTACATGAAATATCCTGAATTATCCTTATCAAGAATTACCTTTAAACAGGAAAAATACCTGATGAGGAAACAAATCCTAGAGCTTTTAAAAGTAAAGTATCCAGACACACAGTCATACGGGATATTTTATATAGAAAATCAGTAACAGGCTCATGCTTAAGGTGTTTAGAGAAACCTGAAAGTGTGGAAGTAATGAAAGATAGCAATGAAGAATATTGTGGAAATCACACTGGGGTAGAGTATTATTTTCAAAGATCCTGAGAACATGATATTTTTGGCCAACCATGAGAAGAGATGCATTGTCTTATTACCAGAAAGGTGATGCTTATCATAGACATATTTATATTCTTCATCAACGAGATGAACCTTTGTATCTAAGAGCCTCATCATGGCCATTCATGAAGTGGGGAATGGATATAATAGGTAAGTTATGCAAAGCACCTTGTGGAAAGGCGTTTATGCTTTCTATGATAGATTACCTCTCAAAATGGATTGATGCTGAAGCCTTTGTACAAGTTTCAGAGAAAGAAGTAATCTAATTCATAAAGAGAAATACCCTGACAAGATTTGGGATACCCGCAGAAATCACTTGTGATTATGGGTCCCAATATATATGCAAAAGGACTACGAACTTTTTTGAAAGCTGGGGCATAAAGATGATAACATCTACACCTGTCTATCCTCAAGCTAATGGTCAGGCAGAATCAAGAAACAAGATTATCATCAACAATCTCAAGAAAAAGCTGGGATCCTAGAAAGAAAAATGGGCTGAATAACTTCAATTTGTCCTATGGGCAGATAGAACAACTTCAAAAAATGAGACCGGTCAAACACCATTCTCATTAGTATATGGTTCTGAAGCCGTGCTCCCAACTGAAATGGTTATCTCTACTGTAAGATCAAGTTTACAAACTTTAGAATCCAATAATGAGACACTATCTGAAGATCTAGATACTATTGATGAATTTAGGGATATTGCAAGGATAAGAATGGCAACATATTAACAAAAGATAGCCAAATCCTATAATAAGAACATTAGAATCCGAAGATTCCAAATTTTAGATTTGGTTTTGAGAAAATTATTCCAGAATACCCCCAATCCAGCTGAAGGAAAACTTGCTCCAAAATGGTAAGGACCTTATAAAATTGAATCCGAAGCTGGAAAATGGGCATATAAGTTAACGAAATGGAAGGAGAACCTCTTCCAAGATCATGGAATGCTATTCATCTTAAGTTATACTTTCTATAAGGTTTATTATTTCAAACTACAAAAGTTTGTTACTTCAACTCTATATTGATATTTCTAAGTATTCCTATATACATTTATTCTTGCATATTTTTATATATTCTTAATTATCCTGGTACTAACTTAAGCATCGGAGGGGCATAAGGATTCCGGATTCCCCCCTGCGCAAAACTCTTAATGTTTTGTAGGTATAGCTGAAGAAGAGACGACACTTTATGTCTCAACACAAGTTTTGACCTGAAATCAAAACTTGAAGAAGACCCCTACAGAGACTATATGTCTGGTTGGAAAGTTTTAACCTGAAATCAAAAGTATGTAGAAGACACCTGCACAGACTATATGTCTAGTTGCAAAGTTTTGACTTGAAATCAAAACTTAAGAGACTTTTGTCTCTTAAGAAGAACTAAGGTTCGTACACCCTTGCCAGTAGCACACGTTTATCATATTATAGCCATAGATAATGGGACCAATACACACATGAGTGGCTGACAAATTCATTATCAAGGGCTATAATTAAGGATTTCCCGAAATATCCCGGTATAATTGGAGACGGTGGGACAAGTACACTCATGAGTGGCTGACAATTTCACTTTTGAAGGCTAGTACCAGGGATCCTCCAAAATATAGTATTCATATGGTATACAACCACGCCTTAGTCACCAGAATTCCACCTGGTCGCCAATATTTTCGGCCTTGTCGCCAATATTTTCGGCCTTTTCGCCCGCATTCCGGCCTTAATCTCCAGTATTTCGGACTTAGTCGCTAGTTTAATCAGCCATGTTGCCAGTATCTTGGGCTTGCCCCAAGTTTTCTTGTTTTTTAATTTATGGGTGTAACATTTGTGCATATAGTCATGTAGTTGTAAACAGTGTTAGAACAGTGTCTATTCATGGTTCAGTTCATCAATGTGATTCGTATGTTCAAAATGTGTGCTTGTGTGTTACATGATCTTAGTAATCAGAAAACAAGTATGTATTATTTATTTACAGTCGATTTCACTAAGCAAGAACAGTAATTTGTTATATCGAAACAGTGGTGGGCAGCGAGAGTGAGCCCTATATATATACTGCGTTCGGTGTAACAGGTTAGTGTTAGTGCGTAGTGTTGAGACGAATATTATGACAATTAATTAATTCACAAGAATCGTAATACGTAAGCGAGACTGAGTATGGTTATGGGTGACGATCCATAATGATACGAATGTTGAACTTATAATTATGATTAAACGACTTTAAATATTTTAATACGATCGGAAAACGTACGCGATTGCGGGTATACACGTAATTGTGAATGTTTAACGATCTGGCAACACACGAAGAGTAAAAATAATTAAATTAATTATTTTATATTTTTACAATTTTGAAACTCATCATTTTAATGAGTTTAACACTTAAATTATGAAAACCGCGTAAAATACGCGTTACGTTCCGGAAACGCGAACCGAGCGGCCGAAACGAACCCGAACTTCACCCGAACTATAAAAGCCTTGAACAAGGCTTCCTACTTCATTTATTACCTCAACAACCCTTTCTCTCTCTAATAGTTCGTCTACCCTCTCTCTCTCTAAAAACCAAACTTTAAACGTTCGTATCTTCTTCGTTACTCGACGGATTTCGACATTCTTGGTGTTCACGCGAAGCTCTCGACAAACTCTACTCGAAAGTACAAGATTTACGCAGATTTGTCCAGCCAATCTCGAGGTAAGGAAGCTTGAAAGATCACGAAATTAGGGTTTTCATTTGTGAGTTCGTGAAACACCCACATAACTGGTTTATTTGCATTATTCTTTGAGTTTCGCACATGTAGCAACCTTCATCGAGAGTAGAATGACTTAGATCATGGCCTGAAGTTGATGGTTCGATGATGGTGGTGATGTTCGTACAGGTTCGCGGCTGGTTAAGGGGGGGCCGAACCCTAATGCAGATCCACGAACTTACAGGGTTCGTTAGTCGAACCTTTAGAGGATCTCACGAACCCTACTTGGCAACGAACCTTCATCGACATCATCCCAGGCGAACCATGCTTGATCCAGCGAACCCTCCTACTGCTACGAACCCTTGCAGACCTCACGAGCCTTCACGAACCAATTGGTGACCAACAAACCCTCCTAAAGCGAACTATCTGCGAACCTTACATGATAAACACCCAGCGTACCCTAGTTGCCAAGCATGGGCCACGACTGAGCCACGAACCCTGCATGGTTCGTGGCATGATTAGCCGAACTCCTTGGATGTTTATGGTCGGCGAACCCATCAAGCCTTGGACGAACCTTTCATGAAATCATGATAGCCGAACCATGCCGGATACTAGGCCGAACCTTGGAACTTTCTATCACGACCGAACCCTTTGGTTAGGGGCGAACCCTAGGCTTAACCCAAGAGGGTTCGCTGCCCAAAATGGCAGCTTCCCTTTTCTTCGGCCCAACTTCAACCTATTTGGCCCAAAAGCATTAATACGAGGCCCATAGGTGCGAGGTAAGCCCGAGGGAATTATAATTGATCCATTAGACTTTCAATTAGCTCGATAACACCTTGGAACGTTACGTAGAATACATTTACATTGGTGGGCCAACTTAAATCCTTAGACCCAATCCAAGTTATTCGGTCACGATGATCCTAATTGACTAGCGATTGTCTTTGGCGTGTTATAAAGCCTACATAAATGTTGTTGGGCCAACATCACATCCACTTGGCCCTAAGAGGCCCATGGACCTATACTTAAGCCATTATGGTTTTAGGGGATTAAGGCCCCTATTTTGGGCCACAAATTCTAAGTACATGTGAAATTTGGTCATAATGGGTTTAAGTTGCAACTTATCCTAATTACATGATCAATTCACAATCACAAGACTTAAAACAATTGAACATCTTATCACAAGACATGTTAATCAATGGTTATCAAATTCAAGAACATTTATCATTTTATGCATAAGATTTATGCACAAGAATCATTTCACATTAGTTTCTTGAACCCATGATCAATCAAGTAATTCAAATCATAACTTTCAAGTGTTAAACAATTTCAAGAGTTATCACAAGTCAATCAACAAATCAAAGTCTATACAATTATAAATCTTATATCTTATGTATGATTACAATGATATAGGAACCAGTTAGAAGTCCTGTTTGCTACTTGCTAATTGTTTTAGTTCAGAGTCTACTGCAGACAGGTGAGAACTCTAGCCCCTCTTTTACTGTTTTATAACTGTTTTGGGGTGGAACACGTGATCAAAACCGCTATTTCAATCTTGTTTCATTACACAAGTTATGTGTAGTTCATAAACATTACAGGTTCATCTTACGAATCCAAGGGATTCATCAATTGTTTAAGGAAATTGTCAACTGTTTTAATTTGCTTGTCAATTATTAAACTCTTTTCATTAAAAAGGTTTTATAATGGATCTTTGAACTGTTTTGTAATTGATTTACTCAAATGTATTTATGAAGGATAAACACTTTTAGATAAAGGATTTTACAAACTCTTTTGTTATAAACCTTGTTATTACACAAGGTCATCACATCATGGTATTCAAACCAAGTGGTTCACAACATGGTATTCAAATCCAGTGGTTCAAAACATGGTATTCAAATCAAGTTGTTCAAAACATGGGATTCAAATCAAGTTGTTCACATCATGGTATTCAAATCAAGTGGTTCATTTCAAGGTATTCAAAACAAAGGATTTAATTCGTGGAATTAAATCCAGGCTTTTCAATTCAGGTTATCAAATAAGGCATTAACACATCCGGTTAAAGTAAGATTCAGAACATGGTGTCAATTGTTGTAAACAAACTTATAAACCCATCAAGTTTCATTGTCGTTAGTACTGGGTGATCACAACAAGGGAAAGCGGACTCATTGTTTCTTATCCAGGATGGAGTTAGCTTTTAAATTTGTTTTAAAAGCTAACTGTAGGTCTGGTGTCATTGTTTTCTTATCCAGGATGGAGTTGGCTTTTAAATTTGCTTTTAAAAGCCAACTGCAGGTCTGGTGTCATATGGTTATCAAAACTGCTGACGTATTATCTAACTCCAAACGTGGTTTGGGACTTGATATTATTGGCTTTCGTGCGAACAGTGATTGGACTGTTTACACTCATTTTCTTACTTGATGTTAGTTTGGGTTGCAGCTCATCCGTGTGAATCTTATGATGCTTTAACTTACCTATGCCTTATATCATATACTCATGTTTACAAATGCTTAAACCTATTGTTCTCACCAACTACGTCTGTAGTTGACAGTTACTTTTCACGTGTTTCAGGTAATCAGGTTTAAGACATTCTCAGAGACAACTAAGGAGACCATACTAAGATAGAACAAGATGAAGAAACATGCTAGGATGGATTAGAAACACACTAAATCCTAAATGTTTAATTGTCTTGTTTGGAGTCTTATTTTGTAAACTATATTTTGGGTCTGTAGTTGTCTTACTTTTGGTAGATAGATTGTCTGTAACTAATCAACTGTCTAAACATTATGAAATGTAGTAATCCATTGTGGTTGTTCTTATTCAATACTTGTGCATGATTCAACTGTTCATACGTCACCGCGCCGTGGATTCCGCACGCGGCGCAGGGGTGTGACAGGTTGGTATCAGAGCCAAGGTTGTAGAGAACTAGGAAAAACCCAATGTTTAATGACCTAGACTATAACCTAAGCTACCCAATAGGACTAAGTGTTATAGGCTTGAGGATACTTAGGATCTAAGTAACTTAAGTGAGCATTAAGTCTACAATAAGCTTGAAAGATCTTAGGGACATTTTTCTAAGATTAGACATCGAGTCAAAGAATTTGAACCGGAATTCTATAATTTTAGAAACCGGATTAAATTCTCACACATATGCATTTAAGGATTTCAGAGGCAAGGATCTGTATTCTTAGTATCCTTGATCTGAAATTCTCACACAGAGATCATTATAGAAATTCAGAGGCAAAGATCCGTATTTTCGATATCTTTGATATGAATTTCTTGTCATATTCAGTATAGGAGTTAGAGGCAAAGATTGATATCTTTGATCTAAAGTCCTTGTCATATTCATTATAGGATTCAAAGGTCAAGATCTATTAATTTAGAACTTGGATTTGAGATCCTTGTCATATTCATTATAGGATTCAAAGGTCCAGATCTATTAATTTAGAACTTGGATTTGAGATCCTTGTCATATTCATTATAGGATTCAAAGGTCAAGATCTATTAATTTAGAACTTGGATTTGAGATCCTTGTCATATTCATTATAGGATTCAAAGGTCAAGATCTATTAACTTAGAACTTGGATTTGAGATCCTTGTCATATCACTATAGGAATTCAAATGTTGAGGTCTATTAATTTAGAACTTAGATTTGAAATCCTTGTCATTGTTATCATTATCATGGATTCATTATCATGGGAACTTTATAACTTAGAATCTGTGTAACAGTATTCTTTAGTTGAAGTTCTCACAGGAAATCATTATGCTCAGTACTGTAAGTATTGGGAAACTAGGTTGATTAACCTAGGACACATATACATAAACCTAAGGTCTTAGTTTCTAGTAAATTAAGGACCATGGTTTACACAATCATAAACAGAATCAAGGAACAAGAGGAAATCATGAATCAATCATAATCAATCAACAGTTGGAATCTTAGCCCCAAATATAGACGACGGATTAACGCTGACGTGTTGAGGTAAGTGGTGGGTCGGTGAGAGCTTACCCTATATATAAGCTTATTTCAGTATGTTAGGGGGAATCTGGCGTTTGTATTTGGAGTGAGGATTCGGGATCAACTGGACACGTGGATCATTAGTCAAACACATGGGATACAAACATTTGGGAAACAATCATTGGTGAATCAAATCATAGTGCAATTCAAACTTGGATGAACCAAACATTATGGTGAATCAATCAAGTTGTGAACATTCTGTAAATGTAAACCTTAAGTGAAATTCTTAAGTGATTACATCATTAGTACTTACTGACATAGGTTAACAGGAAAGTGTAGAACACACGTATGATTTAGTTCTACATGTTAACAACTGTTAGTAGGTGCACGCATAACATAATCATAGTTCAATCATGGAATCAATCATAGTTCAAGTTGATCAAAGATCATGAGATTCTTAATCAATGGAACACACTTGGGAATCAGTACAAACGTGTTGCCAAATACTAGCAAGGGCATGATCGTGGTATACCGAAACGGTGGTGGGCAGCGAGAGTGAGCCCTATATATAAGCTATTTTCGGTATATCGGGAAAGTGTCAGTGTGTAGATTTGGTGGTGAGATCATGAGACATCGTACATATTCACATGATAAGTATACAAATAAGTTGATAACTTATACGTGTACTGGATCATATTACAATTGAATGATAATACTAGTAGTATGGATATATTACTGACCTTATCATGAAAATTCAATTGTATCCATTCTCATTACTGACCCACTTGTGGCTTCTATTCGTAGAATGCCTCCTCGACGTGACCCAAATGCTGGGGGTTCGACAAGTGGTAACGATGATGAGATTAACAAGATTGCCCGAGCTATCGCGGTTCATATGCGGGACGTGATTCCTGGCATGGTCACTGATATCACCCAGAATCTTCGGGGAAGTACCAGTGATTCCGCACACAACTCCAATGCCACTAACGCTAGAACTGCTAACTTCACATTCAAGCAGTTCAATGATGCTAAGCCTCCTAAGTACGCTGGTACAGAAGGGGCTACTGGTCTATTACAGTGTTTAGAGAGCATTGAGGACATTCTCGACTTCACTGGATGCCCTGAGAATCTGAAGGTCAAGATGGCCTCAAGCGCTTTTCATAAGGGCGCACTCACTTGGTGGAATTCTGAGAAGAACACCAGAGGGCGTGAAGTTACATTAGCCTTACCGTGGGACGGTTTCAAGAACTTACTTGTGGAAAAGTTTTGTCCACGTCATGAACTGAAGAAACTCGAGGTGGAGATGTGGAATTTGGTGCAAGATAGTGGAGAGAACGCAAAGTATACAACTCGGTTTCATGAGTTGTGCATTATGGTGCCCCATCTGGTTACTCCTCTATCCCGCAGGATAGAGAAATACATCGAAGGGTTGCCCTTGGTTGTCAGAGGAACTGTTATGGGGAACAACCCCACTACTTTGGAAGCAGCAATTCAACTTGGTGCTTCACTTACTGAAGAATACGTGAAGTCTGGAGTGCTCACCCGAAAGGGATTCAAGAGAGCACAGATTGAAGAAGGCAAGAAGCCTGAACAGCACCACCACAAGAAGAAGAAACAGAAGACAATCAAGAACTTTGCAGCGTTGACTGCGGCTGCACCTACTCACGCTACTCCTCTTACTGCTATGCCACAACCTGCTAATGTCAGAAAGCCTTACACTGGCCCGCTTCCACTTTGCACCAAATGCCAGTACCATCATCTACCCAACATTCCATGCATAAAGTGTCTCAAATGTGGGCGTATGGGACACTTGGCGGCTACATGCCGATCTACTCATCTTGCTGCTACAACAACTGCTACCACTACTGCTACAGGTGGAAGAGCCTGTTATAATTGTGGAGCAGAGGGACACTTCAGAAATCAGTGTCCAAAACTCAACAACAATACTGCTGCCGCTCGTACTTTTGTCATTGGGACTGCTGAAGCACGTGAGGATCCAGCAGTTATCACGGGTACATTTCTTATCAATGATCACTATGTTTCTATCATATTCGATACTGGTGCTGATAAAAGCTTTATCTCTGCTCATACTGCTTCTGTTCTTAATATGCAACTATCCACACTTACTGCTCCCTATACTGTAGAAGTAGCGAATGGTAAAACCATAGTTGTAGATTCCATCATTAATGCTTGTGAGCTAAGATTAAATGACCATCTTTTCTCTATCGATCTCATTCCTATGACTCTCGGAAGCTTCGAAGTTGTAGTAGGAATGGATTGGCTATCTAAGAATAATGCTGAAATCGTATGCTCGGAGAAACTTATTCGAATTCCCCTACCGTCCGGCGAAACGATGATAGTCTATGGTGAGAAACCCTGCCGCGAATTGAAGATTGTATCGTGCATCAAGGCGAGGAAGTATCTGAAGAAGAAATATTATGCATTCTTAGCTCACGTGGTGGAAAAGAAACCTGACAAGAAAGCAGTTGGAGACGTACCAGTTATCAAAGACTATCCAGACGTATTTCCAGAAGACTTTCCTGGACTACCACCAGTCCGACAAGTGGAGTTTAGAATTGATCTCGTCCCTGGAGCAAACCCAGTGGCGAAGTCACCGTATCGATTAGCACCGTCTGAGATGCAAGAACTGTCTAGTCAGCTTCAAGAACTTTTAGACAAAGGTTTCATAAGACCGAGTTTCTCTCCATGGCGAGCTCCGGTTCTCTTTGTCAGAAAGAAAGACGGTTCATTTCGTATGTGCATAGACTATCGTGAGCTGAACAAGTTGACAATCAAGAATAGATATCCTCTGCCCAGGATCGATGATCTGTTTGATCAATTACAGGGAGCAACTTGCTTCTCTAAGATTGACTTACGATCTGGGTATCATCAGTTAAGAGTAAATGATGAGGATATACCAAAGACGGCATTTAGGACTCGATATGGACACTATGAGTTTGTGGTTATGCCATTTGGGCTGACCAATGCACCCGCAGTGTTCATGGACTTGATGAATCGAGTCTGTAGGCCTTACTTGGATCAGTTTGTTATCGTCTTTATTGATGATATACTGATTTATTCCAAGTCAGAACAAGAACATGAGGATCATTTGAAGAAAGTCTTGGAACTACTAAGAGAGGAACAACTTTATGCTAAATTCTCAAAGTGTGAATTTTGGCTAAAGGAGGTTCACTTCTTAGGACATGTCATAAACAAAGATGGGATACATGTAGATCCGGCGAAGATTGAGGCGATTAAGAACTGGACTACTCCATCTACTCCAACAGAGATTTGTTCATTTCTGGGTTTGGCAGGTTATTACAGAAGATTCATTGCAAACTTCTCTAAGATAGCCTTGCCACTTACCACTCTGACTCAGAAAAGTCAACCATTTATATGGGGACAGAAACAAGAAGATGCATTTCAACTTCTTAAACAGAAGTTATGCAACTCCCCTATCCTTAGTCTTCCAGAAGGCAGTGATGATTTCATTGTCTACTGTGATGCTTCAAACCTTGGTCTCGGTTGTGTACTTATCCAACGGGACAAGGTCATTGCTTATGCTTCAAGACAACTTAAGGTTCACGAGAAGAATTACACTACTCATGACCTTGAGTTAGGGGCTGTGGTCTTTGCATTGAAGATTTGGAGACACTACCTGTACGGTACTAAATGTGTCATCTATACAGATCACAAGAGCCTGCAACACATTCTCAATCAGAAAGAACCCAACATGAGACAACGACGTTGGGTTGAGCTTCTAACTGATTACGACTGTGAGATTCGTTACCATCCGGGTAAAGCCAATGTGGTGGCGGATGCTCTTAGTCGCAAGGAACCAGTCAAACCGATTCGTGTAAGAGCCATGGAGATCAACACACAGCCAAACTTGAAAGACTTGATTCGTATTGCACAACAACAAGTAGTAACAGATAATCAACTCAAGACAGACTTGGATTGTGGTATTGAGAAGAAACTAGAACCTCGAACTGATGGGTTGTTATATCTCAACGGCCGCATTTGGATTCCAAAGTCTGAAGAATTGCGCACACTCATCTGTGATGAGGCTCATAAGTCGCGATACTCAGTTCATCCTGGAGCCGACAAGATGTATCAGGACTTGAGGACATCTTACTGGTGGCCGGGAATGAAGAAAGACATAGCACTGTATGTGGGAAAATGTCTTACATGTTCAAAAGTCAAAGCAGAACATCAAAAGCCTTCGGGACTTCTGCAGCAACCTGAAATTCCTCAATGGAAATGGGAGCAAATTTCCATGGATTTCATAACGAAGTTGCCGAGAAATCCGAGAGGTTTCGATTCGATTTGGGTGATCGTTGATCGACTCACCAAATCTGCTCACTTTCTCCCTATCCGAGAGGATTATAAGATGGAGAAGTTATCCACATTGTACATCAACGAAATCATTGCACGTCATGGTACTCCAACATCGATCATATCAGATCGTGATAGTCGTTTCACTTCTCGCTTTTGGCAATCATTGCAAATGGCTTTGGGAACGCGTGTTAATCTTAGCATGGCGTATCATCCCCAAACTGACGGCCAAAGCGAAAGGACTATCCAAACACTTGAAGACATGCTTCGTTCTTGTGTCATTGACTTCGGTGGAAGTTGGGACACTCATCTACCACTCATCGAGTTTTCATATAACAATAGCTATCATACGAGCATTCAATGTGCACCATTCGAAGCTCTATATGGTAGAAAGTGCCGATCACCGGTCTGTTGGACCGAGATTGGTGACTCACAGGTCGTAGGACCAGAACTCATTCAGGAAACATCAGACAAGATCACAATCATTCAGTCACGGCTTAAGGCCGCACGAGATCGACAGAAGAGTTATGCTGATCGACGTCGGAAACCGCTTGAGTTCCAAGTCGGTGACCGAGTCTTACTCAAAGTTTCTCCCTGGAAAGGCGTTGTCCGATTCGGGAAGAAAGGGAAACTTGCACCAAGGTACGTTGGACCTTTTGAGATCCTGGAACGGATTGGTCCCGTAGCCTACAAACTCAAACTTCCAGTGGAGCTAAGCAATGTTCATGATACTTTTCATGTATCAAATCTTAAGAAATGCTTAGCGGATCATGATGTTCAGATTCCACTGGAAGACATTCATATTCAGAACAACATGCAATTCATTGAACGTCCAGTTGAGATCATGGATCATGGGGTCAAGAAACTTAAACGCAGCCGTATCCCGATCGTGAAAGTGTGATGGGAGGGCAAACGCGGTGCTGAGTTCACCTGGGAACGTGAAGACCAGATGAAGCTTAAGTACCCTCATCTTTTTACAGTACCTTCGGCTAGTTAATTTCGGGACGAAATTCCCTTAACTAGGGGAGACTGTAACATTTGTGCATATAGTCATGTAGTTGTAAACAGTGTTAGAACAGTGTCTATTCATGGTTCAGTTCATCAATGTGATTCGTATGTTCAAAATGTGTGCTTGTGTGTTACAGGATCTTAGTAATCAGAAAACAAGTATGTATTATTTATTTACAGTCGATTTCACTAAGCAAGAACAGTAATTTGTTATATCGAAACAGTGGTGGGCAGCGAGAGTGAGCCCTATATATATACTGCGTTCGGTGTAACAGGTTAGTGTTAGTGCGTAGTGTTGAGACGAATATTATGACAATTAATTAATTCACAAGAATCGTAATACGTAAGCGAGACTGAGTATGGTTATGGGTGACGATCCATAATGATACGAATGTTGAACTTATAATTATGATTAAACGACTTTAAATATTTTAATACGATCGGAAAACGTACGCGATTGCGGGTATACACGTAATTGTGAATGTTTAACGATCTGGCAACACACGAAGAGTAAAAATAATTAAATTAATATTTTATATTTTTACAATTTTGAAACTCATCATTTTAATGAGTTTAACACTTAAATTATGAAAACCGCGTAAAATACGCGTTACGTTCCGGAAACGCGAACCGAGCGGCCGAAACGAACCCGAACTTCACCCGAACTATAAAAGCCTTGAACAAGGCTTCCTACTTCATTTATTACCTCAACAACCCTTTCTCTCTCTAATAGTTCGTCTACCCTCTCTCTCTCTAAAAACCAAACTTTAAATGTTCGTATCTTCTTCGTTACTTGACGGATTTCGACATTCTTGGTGTTCACGCGAAGCTCTCGACAAACTCTACTCGAAAGTACAAGATTTACGCAGATTTGTCCCGCCAATCTCGAGGTAAGGAAGCTTGAAAGATCACGAAATTAGGGTTTTCATTTGTGAGTTCGTGAAACACCCACATAACTGGTTTATTTGCATTATTCTTTGAGTTTCGCACATGTAGCAACCTTCATCGAGAGTAGAATGACTTAGATCATGGCCTGAAGTTGATGGTTCGATGATGGTGGTGATGTTCGTACAGGTTCGCGGCTGGTTAAGGGGGGGCCGAACCCTAATGCAGATCCACGAACTTACAGGGTTCGTTAGTCGAACCTTTAGAGGATCTCACGAACCCTACTTGGCAACGAACCTTCATCGACATCATCCCAGGCGAACCATGCTTGATCCAGCGAACCCTCCTACTGCTACGAACCCTTGCAGACCTCACGAGCCTTCACGAACCAATTGGTGACCAACAAACCCTCCTAAAGCGAACTATCTGCGAACCTTACATGATAAACACCCAGCGTACCCTAGTTGCCAAGCATGGGCCACGACTGAGCCACGAACCCTGCATGGTTCGTGGCATGATTAGCCGAACTCCTTGGATGTTTATGGTCGGCGAACCCATCAAGCCTTGGACGAACCTTTCATGAAATCATGATAGCCGAACCATGCCGGATACTAGGCCGAACCTTGGAACTTTCTATCACGACCGAACCCTTTGGTTAGGGGCGAACCCTAGGCTTAACCCAAGAGGGTTCGCTGCCCAAAATGGCAGCTTCCCTTTTCTTCGGCCCAACTTCAACCTATTTGGCCCAAAAGCATTAATACTAGGCCCATAGGTGCGAGGTAAGCCCGAGGGAATTATAACTGATCCATTAGACTTTCAATTAGCTCGATAACACCTTGGAACGTTACGTAGAATACATTTACATTGGTGGGCCAACTTAAATCCTTAGACCCAATCCAAGTTATTCGGTCACGATGATCCTAATTGACTAGCGATTGTCTTTGGCGTGTTATAAAGCCTACATAAATGTTGTTGGGCCAACATCACATCCACTTGGCCCTAAGAGGCCCATGGACCTATACTTAAGCCATTATGGTTTTAGGGGATTAAGGCCCCTATTTTGGGCCACAAATTCTAAGTACATGTGAAATTTGGTCATAATGGGTTTAAGTTGCAACTTATCCTAATTACATGATCAATTCACAATCACAAGACTTAAAACAATTGAACATCTTATCACAAGACATGTTAATCAATGGTTATCAAATTCAAGAACATTTATCATTTTATGCATAAGATTTATGCACAAGAATCATTTCACATTAGTTTCTTGAACCCATGATCAATCAAGTAATTCAAATCATAACTTTCAAGTGTTAAACAATTTCAAGAGTTATCACAAGTCAATCAACAAATCAAAGTCTATACAATTATAAATCTTATATCTTATGTATGATTACAATGATATAGGAACCAGTTAGAAGTCCTGTTTGCTACTTGCTAATTGTTTTAGTTCAGAGTCTACTGCAGACAGGTGAGAACTCTAGCCCCTCTTTTACTGTTTTATAACTGTTTTGGGGTGGAACACGTGATCAAAACCGCTATTTCAATCTTGTTTCATTACACAAGTTATGTGTAGTTCATAAACATTACAGGTTCATCTTACGAATCCAAGGGATTCATCAATTGTTTAAGGAAATTGTCAACTGTTTTAATTTGCTTGTCAATTATTAAACGCTTTTCATTAAAAAGGTTTTATAATGGATCTTTGAACTGTTTTGTAATTGATTTACTCAAATGTATTTATGAAGGATAAACACTTTTAGATAAAGGATTTTACAAACTCTTTTGTTATAAACCTTGTTATTACACAAGGTCATCACATCATGGTATTCAAACCAAGTGGTTCACAACATGGTATTCAAATCCAGTGGTTCAAAACATGGTATTCAAATCAAGTTGTTCAAAACATGGGATTCAAATCAAGTTGTTCACATCATGGTATTCAAATCAAGTGGTTCATTTCAAGGTATTCAAAACAAAGGATTTAATTCGTGGAATTAAATCCAGGCTTTTCAATTCAGGTTATCAAATAAGGCATTAACACATCCGGTTAAAGTAAGATTCAGAACATGGTGTCAATTGTTGTAAACAAACTTATAAACCCATCAAGTTTCATTGTCGTTAGTACTGGGTGATCACAACAAGGGAAAGCGGACTCATTGTTTCTTATCCAGGATGGAGTTAGCTTTTAAATTTGTTTTAAAAGCTAACTGTAGGTCTGGTGTCATTGTTTTCTTATCCAGGATGGAGTTGGCTTTTAAATTTGCTTTTAAAAGCCAACTGCAGGTCTGGTGTCATATGGTTATCAAAACTGCTGACGTATTATCTAACTCCAAACGTGGTTTGGGACTTGATATTATTGGCTTTCGTGCGAACAGTGATTGGACTGTTTACACTCATTTTCTTACTTGATGTTACTTTGGGTTGCAGCTCATCCGTGTGAATCTTATGATGCTTTAACTTACCTATGCCTTATATCATATACTCATGTTTACAAATGCTTAAACCTATTGTTCTCACCAACTACGTCTGTAGTTGACAGTTACTTTTCACGTGTTTCAGGTAATCAGGTTTAAGACATTCTCAGAGACAACTAAGGAGACCATACTAAGATAGAACAAGATGAAGAAACATGCTAGGATGGATTAGAAACACACTAAATCCTAAATGTTTAATTGTCTTGTTTGGAGTCTTATTTTGTAAACTATATTTTGGGTCTGTAGTTGTCTTACTTTTGGTAGATAGATTGTCTGTAACTAATCAACTGTCTAAACATTATGAAATGTAGTAATCCATTGTGGTTGTTCTTATTCAATACTTGTGCATGATTCAACTGTTCATACGTCACCGCGCCGTGGATTCCGCACGCGGCGCAGGGGTGTGACAATGGGGGACTGACTTTCAAGTATACCGAGAAATATTTCATATTTCAACTACATACTTGGGGATATTCAGGTATAAAATTGTTTGATGTTTTAACAGGGATAAATGAGACTTCAAACTAAGCCTACTATCGCTGGAAATTGGTATTTGTTTCTTAACTCTTTTAATATACCACGACATTATTTATTTCTGATTATTTCTCTGTAGAAATATATTCTCATGCTTGATAGTATGCATTATACTTATTACTATTTAGGAATATGTTATATGTCATATGCATATTTCTATTTAGGGATATGTTAAACTAAATTTCCAATTACTTCACGTGCTAAGGTAACTTTAGGCAAATGATAACATTTAAACATATGTCTAAGTTATTTATAATCATTCAAGTAGTTAAAACCTTAGTCAAATTTGGATAGGTCTGGCTTGAATTATCCTTAATGGTTCTTAAGTATATCTGATATAGATTAAACTTAAGAAAAAGTATCCCTAAGTTTTTCAACAGAAGTATTAAGAATATTTGAACGTTTGCATATTCAAAATCTGATTTTTTTATAAAAATTGTACAAGTGTTTAATCTTTTTTAAAGTTTAGAAAATATTCGAAATGTCATGAATACTTGAAAATATCTAAAAATTCATAACAATAATTATGAATATATAACTTCAAAACAAATAACATCTACAAAACTAGATACAACATTAATGTACACGATGCTATATTCAAATTATTTACAATCATTAGTTCAATTCTACTTAGGCCAAGAATAGATTAAATTATTCTTAATTATTTATAAATATGCCAAAGAAAACTTACAAGTAAAATTTATATGTAGAAATCATTTGACAAGTTAAGTTCGTAAGTATTTAACATATTATCAATGAATACGTACCCATTCATACTTTATTAAAGAAATTAATCCCTTATATAAATACCACATATCAAAGATAATCAAGGATATTTTGGAATATATAAGGATATTTAAACAATTAAACAACAATACATAACATCAAAAGATTTACCAAAACAACTAACTATTATATTATGTTCAAAAGCAATTAGAGTTTAACATATCAGGCTCTGCCATGAAACTCATGGTCCCTCCACCTGATATGTTAATAATGTTGATAATAAAAAGAAAAATTAAGACTTCGCCATGAAACTCATGGTCCCTCCACCTTAATTTTTCCTATAAATTGACTACCCCTGTATTTGGGGACTTCCCTAAAAAACTATTGTTCTGAAATACACCATATTAAATAAAAAACCACATATACTAAAAAATGGGCTCAGACCTCGGCACCTTTGTCTTCATCTTCCATTGTAACCTCCACCTCACCAGCACCAACACCTACAGATGCCACCTCAGCATCAACTGCTTTGCTTGCCTCCGCCACATCACCAACCTTAGCGACATCATTAGAAGCCTATGCCTTCTCCATAGCGAGACCCCCCAAAATCTTGGCCCATTCCCGAAGATCTTTGGTCCACAGTTCAGTTCCTTCGGCTTTAGCTTGATTGGTCATCTGGATATTGGCTCTCAGGACGGCTATGGCCGCAGATTATTTGGCCCCCTCAATGTGTTCCTTGAATTTGATTTTGTAGGCGTCCTCCATCTCTTTCATATTCTTTTTCGCCTTGTCAGCTTCCTACTCCTAATGACCCGCTTTGAATCGTTGGTTACTGAGAGCGAGGATACTGAACAAAAGACACAATCTTTGTTGCAGATAGGAGAGACAGAGCAAAAGTTTGTAGCAACATCAAAGGATGATATCCATGTGACATCTTTGACCCATAGTGCTGTTAGGCGCTAACTATTTCCACTCGAGATATTTTAGGATCCGGGATATTTCAGGATCAAGGATATTTAGGGATATATGTCGTTACTAACAGTTATCTCTGTTTGTCTAACGTATGCTACGAGATTTCAGTGATTGACAGGCTGTCATATAACTGGACCTAATATCATGGAAGCAGACTTCAACTAATCCAACTTGAACGCAACATCTAATAGAGATTTATGCAATCAGTTTGAATGAGTCTCCCGCGTTTGGAAAGTGCCGAAATACTCGCAACTACCATATGAACATTGTCGACCGTTATTTTGTATTTTCATAGTATATATACAGAGACAATTGATCGATATAGGACACGGAACACGCACTAAAGCACACTGAAGCTCACAAGCATACTTAGCATGGATCGACTTGTGCTCTTTTCTTGTATTCAAGTTGTTCGAATATTCATATAATTAGGCAGAGTGACAATTGTCACATCCCAAGGTTTTTATGTCAGCAATCATAAGGGATCAAGGGTTTTTCCTCATTTAATTCGGTTTTGCTAAAAGTTAAGCTTGTTAATTTTTACCTTAAACAATTTAGCGCCCACCGAGAGGCAAACTTGTGTTTTTTATAACAAAAACCTTGTTTAAAGGCGTTTTCAGAATAAATATATTGAAAAATGGCTTCACAACCGAGATCAACTTCTTCATTACCAACTATTTCTGCTACTACTACTACTAATATGCCTTCGCAGATTCTTGTTTTCACCAAGAAACCCTACAATTCTGGAAAGAAGACTACATTTGTGGCCGAAAGTGTTCCTTCGACAAGAATGACCACTACTGTTCATGTGCTTGTGTCTAACAATGATATTTTGAGTATGTTTCAACAGGTACAGCGGCAAATGATAGATCAACAACGGATGAATCAAAGATTTCTTAGGGAAACGGAGAACTTAAAGGCTGAGAAGAACAAGCAAGTTGAAGTTACTGCACCAATAGCTCCAAGGATCCTTGATTTTGGAATATCAGGGATATTCAGGAATCATTCAGGAGACTTTATCCCTATGCAACCCAGTATCGGAACTTCATCAGGATCCCAAGATCTGGGGATGTCCCAGGATAATCTCCTTATCCCTAGAACATCGCTCCATACACTACTTACCGGTAACACATACAATTATTCTCTATTTCACACTACAAACCTTGGTTCATCGCTGGAAACAGGAATATCCCCGCAAGTGGCGAAGGAAATACAAAAACTTCGGGATATGATTTCAGGTGTGTCAGGAGTCAAGACAATCCCGAAAGTACCAGGAATCACCCATAGGATATCCAGATTTGCTCTACCAATATGTGATGCTAAGCTCCCAAAAACATTCAAAACGCCCACCATGAAGTTGTATGATGGAACCACGGATCCCGAAGAGCATATAACACAATATAGGGAAAGAAGGAAAACGAATCCTATTCCCCCGCACCTGAAGGAAGCTTGTTTGTGCAAAGGATTTGGCTCAACTTTGACAGGGGCAGTCTTGAAATGGCTACTCAATTTTCCTCCTTATTACATTACATCATTTGCTCACTTGATTAATTTGTTTAATAATCAAATTTCATGTAGCAGGACCTTCGAAAGGTTAACTAGTGACCTCTACAGGATAACACAAGGATGAGATGAATCCTTCTAAAATCAGTGCCAGAAACATAACTGGAACAGTAATCAACAAGGTAACATGAACAGTGACTCAGGTACAAATTCCAAATGCTATTCATATATCATTATCATTTCATGTTATCATAGGACATTTTCAAAATCATTTCAGAAACGAAACTCAGAACCATGTTTCAATAGTCAGATATTTATCTGATGATACAGAATCATCATGTGATTGTTAGTTAGGATTCTATTATGTATAAACATGTGTGAGGATTTATAGAACAAAGCAACAACGGATGTCGTTGCGTGAATGTTGAATCGACGGATTATTCGTATAGGTGACGATCTGTATGAATATATCTGAAAGTTTAATGTTCTGAATCATGTCCAGCAATTAGAAAACCATATTGAAAAGTGTAGTTATCGTCGTATTTGTACGGGTGACGATTCGAACGAATATGCGTGACAACTGTATGATTCGATTTAAACTGTAATTTAAATAATTTTAGAATATTTAAAATAAACACAAGTTATTTAGCTAATTTACTAGGAATTACCACCTAAGTTTAATTTAAAAACTTTACTTTTATACCGAGACGTTCGTACGAAAACGAAAGTAAACCGACGTTCTACGCGAAAACGAGCGAGACCGAAAGGACCCGAACGCATCGGAACGAGTCAAGACATTAAATGGCATTGAATGCCATACATAAGCTACCACTCATCCACCTCCTCTCTCTCACTGAAACCATCACTTTCTCTCTCTACTCTCTCTCTAGAAGCCACAACCATATCTCTCTAATTTATTCAGGAAATCAAGCCATTTTGGTGTCCAAACGATCACTACAACTTGTAGCACATGAAACTACAGCCGATCCAAGCTTTAAACCCGTTGATTTGAGGTAAATCCGAGTTTTATCTTCAGTTTTTATGGTTTCCAAAACCCTATGTTCGAACCCCATGAATACCGATTCTAGGACCTTAAAACCTTAAGAAAACCACACCCCCAACACATAGAATAGAGTAGGAACAAAGGATGCTCCAGATCTCGGCCTTAAAACATGAAAATGCTCGTTGGCCTTGGCTGAGATCGAACGGCCGAATGGCCAACGCAACAGCTTGGCCGAAGGATCCTTGGCCATATGAGAACACCCTGGGCCGAATGGCCACCAAACCGAAGGAGCTTCATTCTGTCGGCCTTAGTCCTAGCCACATTCAGCCAAAGCCTATTCGGGCCAAGTCATTCGGTCGACTAAACTCCACTCGGCAACCTCCTTTCGGCCTAAGCGCCACTCACACCATCCTCTTTCGGCCATGCCCTTGTCGTTCGGCCATCCCTCATTCGGCTATGGATCTGTTTCCTGGAGCCACCTTAGACCAACCATTTGTTCACATGGGCTAACTCCTTTCGGCCATGAGTCATTCACAAAGGAACCGGGGGTCGGCCCATGTGAATTGGTTGTGAGACTAACCACCTTCAGGTGTAGTTTCCTCAATAGGATATCATTCGTATGAAATGTTAACCGAAGGAGATGGATTGGGAGTGTACTCATAATATTTTGTGGTGGTGCTATGCATGCACGCAAGGGTAGTCCCCTTGAACTTCATGCATGGTGTGCATGCGAAATTTCGGACGGTACCTGCAAGGGTAAAGAAATCATGAACTAGGGTTTTCAATAACAAAATGTAACATCACTGTATTTTCTGTCGTCCGTACATATGTACGATTGTACTGTTACGACCTGATGAATTAATGATTAATGATTATGAATTATTGACCATCATTATTGATATTATTACTATTTGGGATACATATTGAAAACATGTTACTGTACGCGTAAACCATAGGAAGTTTGGTTGTAACCCAACAAAACAGAACCAGAGAGTTTATCGCAATCACATTTCACAGATTATGGATGTTGGTATGAAATGGAAAGGGATTGGGAGTTTGTTATGGTTTTGTTGCTAAACATAGTCAAGGACACATGGTTATGGTTTATCGAAATAGCGGTGGGACGGTGGCTGGGGCAGTTGCGACTGACCCCTACATATGCATATTTCGGTCTATCATGGATGTGTCAGTGATATGGTTTAGTGGGATTTGGGATTGGAATGATAATATTAAAGTTAATGAAATAATGGACGTATAATTGGAATTAATTACGCGATGGTGAGGTTACGTTTATAACTTAAACGCGAATATTATTTCGAAAATATTAACTCGATAATGTATTCGCGCGGGTGACGATTCACACGTATATAATTATTGAAAATAATATTCTGAAATGATATTCCATATATCGTAAATCAAATCAAAATACGATACGAGCGTCGAATTCGCAAAGGTGACCATCTTTACGAATACGTACGTAAGTAACACGTTTCGACGAGATAACAAAATAATAATTAAAGATATTAAATTAATAAATGAAAACTAAAAATATTTATTAGGAATCACAACTTAAAACAAATCTGAACAAATTGTTATGCTGAAATAACTAATTTAACGAAATTAAACTGGGACATAATTCTTTAAACGATTTCTTTAAAATTATTTTATTCATTTAATAAGAAACTCATTTATTTAAATGTTTATGTCTTAAAAGTGTTTTACATTAAAAACCGATCATTTAATCATTTCATCGTGAGATAAACGTGACTAGGCACGCGGGGAATATACGTGATAAAAAGGAAGAGTTTTCTCTTCTTCTTCCTCATTTCTCATTTTCTCCTTCTCTCTCTCAACACCAAAAACGCCACTTTCTCTCTCTATACCTTCTCTCTACAATAACTTCACCATTTCTTCATCATTTTGGATGATTCTTGTCCCAAATCGACCGCTTGAACGAGTAGAACAAGAAGATACGAAGAAATCCGAAGTTTGATCTACATTTTGAGGTAAACCTTGAGTTTTACTTTTTGTTGGATACTTAAACATAACCGGTTGATTTCACCGTCGTTTAAAATGATTTTTCATGCTGAAAACCCTAAAATGAACGTGTGTGAGTATCTGGAGACCACGAGTAACCTATGGAGGGGAAGGAGCTCGAGTATGATGATGAAGGTAACCATGGAGGGGCTGGGTCTCGACCGGTTGAACCTTTCTACAGGTCAGTGAACCTGCGCTGTGGCTGAACCCAAGGTAACCGAACGTTCCTGGCGGCTGGGATGATAGTCATCATCATACCCTATTCGGCCGAACCTGACTTTAACTGAACCTTTCCTTGATCACCGAACCCTCATAGGTGGGAAAAGAGGATGGCCGAACCTGCCATCAAAGAATTTTCCTGCTAGACGAACCTCAACCATCACTAGTTGGCGAACCCCTACAACCCAGCCGAACCAAATGGTTCGTGAGTTGCATGCAGCGAACCTCTTGTTAAAGGCAACCATGTGTTGGCCTAATCTATGGTGAATGAACCTGGAGGCTGAGTATATGCGAACCTATGGCATACCAACCCGACCTGGCCAAACCCTTGTACTAGCGACGAACCTAGGCGCATATGGGGCTGAACCTTAGCTAATTAGTATGGCCGAAACCAAATTAGTAGGGGCCGAAGCTAAGTGGAAAGGTTAGATGGTCCTCGGGATTTCTAATCTGAATTACTTGACAACTAAGGGGTTAGGGACAAAAACAAAGGAGTATAAACACATGAATATATATGTTAATGTATCCATGCATGCATGAGAAAACTAAACCACCATCTTTTCTCTTTCTAACTTGAGTTTTAAAGAAACTAGGAAGTATATATATATATTGAACTTGAGGTGCAATTAAATTAATGTATTGATTTTACTAAATTGAAATTAAAGTGTCACTAACCCGAATTATGGTGGCTAGTATAATTGATCATGCATGTGAGGATATATCTAAGATATCACGACAATTGTATCATTATAAAGTAGTTAACAATTAGCAAGTCTAAACTATCTTTAATAATGGGTATTTATAAGAGATTGGGTAATCCGTTTCAACTTAGACTTCTCAAACCAAGTGGGTGAGGCACCTAATGATTTAAAAGTGAACATGTGAGAATAATTAAAATAAGACACGTATTCTTATGAATACCCGACACACGATAATTACAAGTTGACTGAGTTGTTGTTGATTTTGATTTCTCTTATGCAAGCGCGCATTTTGCAAGAACACTGATTCTAAGGAATTCAGGTGAGTTCTCATACCCTCACTTTTTAAACTGTTTTGTTTTAAAACTCGGAGGTGAAACATGTATACCAAATTTTAAAATGTTATTCTGATAACACATGGATGATACCTGTTTATCAATATAATATTCATATTATGGGATTATCATTTCTTATGAATTATCACTGATTATCATATATCCTTGTAACATTGTCATCGAGTGCGGTCATTAACAATGATTACATGTATTGCCACTTGGATTATGACAACTCCATGAATCATTGCCTTTGACTTTGGTTAATTGCATTGGTTTCATGTATTGTCACGTGGTTAGCCACCACTCCGTGGATCATGTCTTTAACTTATGTTAATTACATAAATTCCATATATTGTCACATATACTATTTGAGAATATTGATGTTTGAGATTGGTTGAATTGTTATGTGGTTGATTATCTATTATTGTCTATGATTATCTATGACTAACTATGATTAAATTGATTATGTGATAATGTGTTGGTTATGTGTATGGATTTTGTGCTGGGAAGATTGTGTTGGATATTCTCACAGGTACTCGTGTGGATTTTCTCAGAAAAACTATAAACTTTTATACTTATTTTACAAAACATTTTTAAACATAAAACACATGATTACTCACCAACTACCTCGTAGTTGACACTTGATTTTCTTACATGTTTCAGGGAATGAAGACAAGTAGGTTGAGGAGGATGATCTCTTATATTTTGGACATTATTACTTAGGTTCTTGGACTTAGCTAAATAACTGGAATTCTGGCGATTAGAATTTAGTTAGATAGCTAAATCTGTTTTGTAACTGATGTAACTAATTCATGATAGAGAGGATTTTTGTGTATTTAATTTGGTAGATTGAATGATATGTGATGATTTAATTTAGAAGCCCACGAGCTTTTGAACAATCTACACATCCCTCGTGGCATCCCGACATTTTCGCCATTGGTCGGGGTGTTACAGATTTCCTCAGAGCCTGGGTTATAGGGAATTAGGTTACTAGAAATGGTTGACCTAGTCTATAACCGTAGGATACCCTAGTATGAAGTTACTTCATAAACTAGTTAGTATATTCAGGATTTCATGCTTATGTGTTTATTACATGTTAACTGAACTCCTGTTATACATATGATATACATATGCTATTACTGGTTAATTGCTTACGTGTGCCCTAATGATTCGATAAGGACATGCACGTGGTGTATCGTAAAGGTGGTGGGATGTTGGCTGGGGCAGTTCCGACTGACCCTACAGATGCCCTATATATATACCATTTACGGTACATTAGGTGGATGTCAGTATTGAAGAATGTGGGAACTACCCGTTTGGGAAGTTAATTGCTTAGGGATTTAACTGCTTAGGAACTTATCTGCTTTATGAATTATTTGATTAGTATTTGACCACCAGACAAGGACACACTCGTGGTATACTACAAAGATCGTGGGATGTTGGCTGGGGCAGTTGCGACTGATCCCTACATATGCCCTATAAAAATTCCATTTGTAGTATATTGGGGGTCAGTGAGTGTCAGGAACTTAGGATATTACTAGGAATTGTTGTGGGGTTGATGTTGATGGTATGTTGGTTAAGGTTGGTTTGGATTGACACTTGGATGATCACATTTGATGAATACATATAAACTCATTAATAAACACACTTATTGGACACTTATTGGACATGTGGGGTGCATAGGATAAACGAACGATATGAATGATTAGTGATGGACTGTAGTGATGGACTGTAATCTTGGATGATGATATAGACATTTGGGAATAATATAAACACATAGTGATGATACTAACACTTAGTGATGGTATGGACACTTGATGAGAATAAATTATAAGGAGGATATGAACACTTAGTGACGACAAGAGCACTCAGTGATGATATGAACCCTCATTGATAACTATGGACATTGGGATTATTATGGACTTTTAGTGAACTCAGACATTAGGGGAACTTTAATGTCAGGTGAACTTAGACATTAGGTGAACTTAGAAATAGGCAAACCTACATGTCAGATGAACTTAGACATTAGGCGAACCTAATTGTCCAAGGGAACTAGAGACCACTTTACTCAAAATTATCCTACCTAGGATAAGGTTTGTGAAGTGAGACTATGGTAAGGTACATGATACACCCCAAATTCTAACAAGGGCATAATCGTGGTGCAATGAAACGGTGGTGGGACGGTGTAGGGGAGATTGCTATCTACCTCTGCATGTGCCCTATATATAAGCTTGTTGCATTGCATCGGGAGGTTGTCAGTGTTAGTATAGGGTGGGGAATGTATGCACTTAGGAATATTTAGCTAATATTAGTTATAACAAACTAGGACACTTAGTATAATATTAGGAAATTTATAAATGTTGTGAGTTTAATGACAGATAGAAGAAAATATAGTTCCAATATGTAATTCTAACTGTCTAAATGAACTCATTTGACCATTGTTTGCATGACTTATGTTGTAAACGGTAGTAACATGTTTCTAATTCCTCAGAAACATGCCGCCTCACCGTCACAACGAAGATAATTCAAATAGTGGGGATGAACAACAGTAATGCCATCTCAGGCATGCAAGAGTTAGCAACACTCATTACTAGATTGGTGAACCAGCTGACTCAAGCCAATCAAACTCTCAATCAGAATCGAGGTGGTGCAAACCTACCAACTTGCACATTCAAACACTTCAACTCCTGTAATCCATTGAAGTTTACGGGTTCTGAGACTGCCACTGGCCTACTATAGTGGTTCAAGAGTATGGAGAACACCTTCATCAACAGTGATTGCCCCGATAACTTGAAGGTGCGCTATGCCACCAGTGTTTTCCAAAAATGAGCACTTACTTGGTGGAATGGGGACGAGAGAACTAAGGGAGTTGATGCTGCCCTAGCACTGACATGGACAGAGGTTAAGAACCTGATGACCACTGAATTCTGTCCTCGTAGCGAGATGAGGAAGCTTGAGACTGAGTTTTTGGAACTCAAGCAGGACATCGGGGAGAATGTAATCTACAATACTCATTTCCACGAGTATAGTCTGCTGGTGCCTCATCTAGTGACACCTTTGGAGAGAGCGATCGAGAAGTATATCGGTGGGCTGCCGATGCAGATTCAGGATACTGTTTATGGGAGCAATCCCAAAACACTTGAGGCTACGATCCGTTTATCTGCTACACTTACTGATAACCATGTAAAGGCTGGAACTCTCACGAGAAAAGGAACGAAGATGACTGAGGCGAAGACTACTACAAAGGAAGCAAAGACTGAGATCAAGGCTGAAGCTGCTAGTTCATCAAAGACCAGCAACAAAAAGAGGAAGACCAGAAATTTCGTGTTCACTGCTCCTGCTGCCAAGTCTGCGCAGCAATCATCAAACAACACTACTGGAATGAATTATGTCAGGAACACTCCCCAATATAATGCCTGCCGGTATCACCATGCCCCTAACTTGCCATGTCACGTCTGCAACAACTGCGGAAAGTATGGTCATCTTTCAAACGTTTGTCGGAGTGCACCGCAAGCGCAAAGGATGCAACAGGCACCGCTTGCAGTACCAGCTCCACAAACCCAACCTATTCCAGCTGTACCCGTTCGCCAGGTACCTTCACAGGCAAGAGCCTGTTATGAGTGTGGCGAAGTGGTCAATTCAGAAACCAGTGCCCGAGACTGACGGGAAATAATCAAAGTGTGGCACGAGGCAGAGCGTTTCAACTAAACGCTTTAGCTGCTCAAGCCAACCAGGATGTAGTCAATGATACGTTTCTAATCAACAACTCTTATGCATCTGTGTTATTCGATTCTCGTGCTGATAGAAGTTTCGTCTCATATGAGTTTGCATGCATTCTTGGTAGAACACGTACATATTTAAATAAACCGTTTAACGTGAAGGTGGCTGACGGAAACACTATTGATATGGACACTATTGGTAGCTTTGATGTTATCATAGGCATGGATTGGTTAGCCACCCAGAAAGCGGAGATTGTTTGTCATGAAAAGTATATTCGTATTCCCTTACCTTTGGGTGAAACTTTAAGAGTCTTTGGAGAAACTCCTAGTAAAGGTCTTAAGCTAATGTCCTGCACTAAAGCACACAAGTACCTTAGGAAGAAGTGTGTAGCCTTCTTAGCACACATTGTGCAGAAAAAGGAGAAAGGAAAGAACATTGAAGACGTTCCGGTAATTTGGGATTTTCCTGAAGTATTTCCAGATGATTTGACGGGTCTTCCACCAGAGCGTCAAGTAGATTTTCGAATTGACTTAGTACCTGGTGCGAATCTAGTTTCCAAAGCTCCTTATAGACTTGCGCTTTCGGAGTTGGAAAAAATTGCGAGCCAGCTACAATAACTGACTGATAACGGATTTATTCTCCCGAGCCATTCGCCATGGGGTGCACAGGTCCTGTTTGTTAAGAAGAATGATGGGTCATTCCGAATGTGTATCGACTACCGCGAATTGAACAATCTCACAATCAAGAATCGATATCCACTGCTGCGCGTCGATGATATTTTCGATCAGCTTCAGGGCTCGGCATGGTTTTTAAAGATCGATCTTAGGTTTGGGTATCATCAGCTTCACGTACATGATGATGATATTCTCAAGACGGCTTTCAGAACAAGATATGGCCATTATGAATTTCTGGTAATACCCTTCGGCCTTACCAGTGCACCTTCGGTTTTCATGGACCTTATGAACCGTGTTTGCTTGCCATACTTGGATAAATTTGTGATTGTATTCATTGATGATATTCTGATATACTCAAAGACCAAGGAAGAACACGAGAAACACCTTAAGTTGGTTTTGGAGATCCTAAGAGAGGAACGACTTATGCCAAATTCTCAAAATGTGAATTTTGGCTTAAAGAAGTTCAATTCTTGGGGCACATAGTCAATGAAAATGGTGTTCACATGGATCCTGCAAAGATTGATGCGGTGAAGAATTGGAGTACACCGAAGACACCGACGGAGATTCGATCGTTTCTTGGACTTGCCGGTTACTATCGGCGGTTTATTTCGAATTTTTCCAGGATTGTTGTCCTTCTCACTTCTATGACTCTAAATAATAAACCATACGAGTGGGGATCAAAGCAAGAAGAGGCATTTCAGACCTTGAAGCAGAAACTATGTGATGCTCCTGTCTTGAAATTGCCTGATGGAAATGATGATTTTGTAGTCTACTGTGATGCATCCAACCTAGGTCTCGGTTGTGTACTCATGCAACGGGGAAAGGTTGTGGCATATGCATCGAGACAGCTGAAAAATTCACGAGAAGAATTAAACTACACACGACTTGGAACTTGGTGCAGTCGTGTTTGCTTTGAAGATATGAAGACATTATCTTTATGGCACAAAGTGTGTAGTTTTTACAGATCACAAGAGTTTGCAACATATTCTCAATCAAAAGGAGCTTAATATGAGACAATGGAGATGGGTTGAACTGTTAAACGATTATGACTGAAAAATTCGCTACCATCCTGGGAAAGCGAATGTAGTAGCAGATACGCTTAGTTGCAAAAGCCAAGTTCAGATCCATAGTGTCCGAGTGCACACTAATCTCCAAAATGATATTCTCACAGCCCAACAACACTCATTAGCTCAAGATAACTTGAAAAACGATATGTCTTGCGGGGCTGAGATCTTATTGGAAACTAAAGATAATGGGTTGATGTATTACTTGAATCGGTTGTGGATACCGAACCGGGATGATCTTAGGATGGTGATTATGGATGAAGCTCATAAGTCTCGTTACTCAATTCATCCGGGTGCTGATAAGACGTATCAAGACCTTCGGGCTTTGTACTGGTGGCCTGGGATGAAGAAGGATATTGCTGAATATGTGTCCAAATGCCTTAACTGTGCAAAAGTCAAGGCAGAACACCAGCGAGCGACCTTCGGGATTGTTATTACAACCAGAAATACCCATATGGAAGTGGGAGTATCTCCATGGATTTCATTACTAAACTCCCACGAACCACAAACGGTAAAGATAGCATTTGGGTGATAGTTGATAGATTGACCAAGTCGGCTCATTTCTTACCGATACGCGAAATGTACCCTGTGCGAAAGTTAGCTCGTATCTATATTGATGAGATTGTTAGCCGACATGGGATTCCCTTAAGCATATTATCGGATCGTGATGCTCGTTTCACCGCACGATTTTGGGAATCACTTCATTAACCTTTTGGAAGAAGATTGGATCTTAGCACTGTGACAGTTGCATACGAGAATGATGTCATTAATGGTGTGATCACATTTGGTCGTTTTAGAAATCCACGTTGATTTAATGATTGAAATTATTACAGATCGAGAGTATGCGAGAAATGATGAACGTGGGCGAAAACCGTGTGCAAAACGGAGTCCTGGATTGCCCGAAATCGAAAAACGAATAAAATTTTCTAATTGTTGATCGAATGGGCTCGTCGCGGTACGCGATGGAGAGGTTGAGAATCCTCCGCGGTACGCGATGCTTGGAAAATATCTTAGATTCCTCTGGAAATCGTCGCGGTACGCGAAGCCCACCTTGGCTTCTGTTCGCGGTACGCGACGGGTGTGGCGGTGCGATGATCTGATCTACTTCATCAGATTTCATGCAGAGTTTAACTTTTATTTTTCATTCGAACTCAGACGACCCACCAGCCAAAAACTCGACTAACCTACCATCCAATCTTCATTTTCAAGCCCTCTGAACGCAAGGATCGCACCAGGGATCATCTAGATAAGTTCTGATCGTTGTTTTAACCGCAGATATCCGTCAGATTAGGTAATGATCCATTTAAACTTTATTGTTTGATTTTGATTGATTAGATCTTAATTTTGAACGTAATGGAATAGTTAGGATTGTTGATTATTGCCTAGATGATGGCTAGGATTGATTATAAACAAAGAACACGATGTTTTAAGGGTTAAATCCGTGTTTGGATCTATTGTAATGCCCGGTTTGCATGAAACCATACCCATGATTATAATGCTTTAACCCATTTGATTATAACAATGTAGGTGATTAGTTGGATTAATTCTTGAAATGCAAGGTTAAATCCAAGTGTTTCAAACTAATCACAATCATTAACATACTCATTGGAATGATTATCTGATGTTTTTGATAACAGTCATATTAGTTTGTTAAACTTGGTTATTACACCTATTCAAATGCAACATTGTGATATTTCATGATATTTGGGTAAACAATAACAAGGATTGATCATTCCTAAGCCATTAAGCCATTTAGAAACTGTTTTAGCATTATAATCAACAACATTAACTATTTGGTTAATCCAAGACTATTCAGATTAATCAAGAGTGTCATCAACCTTGTATTAGGAATCTAATGCAGTGTAGGTTCCTGCATTATCATACATTGTATGATACAATACCAAATTAATCAATTAAACATTTAATATCGGTTTGATGACTTACAAAGCAATGTCTTTGACATTGAACGTTCAGAAAGATCTAATCGGTAGACTTGAACATAAATAACTCATTAAATATAACTAAATGCAGAATCATCTCTTTGTTATCAGCTTCGAGATATTTTGCTACATTTATATCATCAGGTGAGTTTCGTGCAACCCCCTTTTCTTTTTAATGTTTTATAAACATCGGGGTAATTCTGTAAATCCTTTTCTGAACATATGATATGCATCACTGTTATCTGTGTGATTTCATGTGACTTTTGGTGTAATTTCATGGGATTTTGCCGTTAGTATCTTTATCACAGTATTAAAAGACCTCATTTCATGAACTGTATCTAGTGAACCCGTGTGGGGCCGAATAGAAAACATTGATAGTACTATTGGCTGACAACCCATTTGCCGGGAGCTTGCAACTCCCCTTGGTGCAAATTTTTGTTATCTATTTCCAAAACTTCTTAATGTCAGTGATAAACATTAAGACAATGAGGCACCAAGATATTTACCGACGGGTGATATCTTCACAGAACAAGAACATATCAGTCAGAAAGGAAGTAGATAAGGGTCCCATGGTTATCTGGAACTGAACTTTTTGAGTACATACTTATCATATCATATTGTTTTAAATTGAACTGTCGAACTCACCAGCTTTGTGCTGACGTTTCAAACTCAACCCTTTTTGCAGGTAAACAGTAAACACCGGTGAGGGCACACTTTTGGAGTACTTGCACTTAAATAAATTAGTTTTGTAATTAAATAAACTTAGTTGTAGATTGTAATGTGGATGTTAATGACGAACCTTCTAATGTATTTACTTTAAGTTAATCTGTGTGCTTGTGATATTGGATCAAGTAAGTCACCCCTCACCTCAGAGACATCACCACTATGCTTCCGCAACATTTTAGTGACATCATACATGTGGTGACGAGAGATGGGGGTGTGATAGGGTGGTATCAGAGCCACATGTTATAGAATTTAGGTGGACTTAGAGACCTAGACTATAACCATAGGCTCGAATTGTGACACAGAGAGCACCGAACATTAATAACAAACAACACTTGTTTTGAATGAAGCCAGAATAATCAGGTGGTACAAATTCCAGTTATGAATGGCCAGTATAACTTAAATTTGCAACACGTGTGCGTTCTAGTTTAATTTAATTCAAGCAAAACATTAATAACTATAAAGACGAATAGTTGTCTGGAGATATGAAAGAACATCATATCATGTTCATGTTTATGTTAAATATCGTTATTTAATATTTACTTCATCATACTGATTAGAGATTTTGATTGTACAACGATGGCCGATCAAGCCGAAAGATGTATTTACCAGAGATTTCCCTATCTGAGGTTGGACGACTCCCCGAGTTCTAGTACAGGAGCAGACTCGGATCCTAGTGAGGCCTCATCTGCAGCCTCTCAGGCGACCCCTGCCGGACCGCACACACCATCATCCCCCAGACCTGTTACTCCACCACCACCATCAGTAGTACTACCACCAGCAGCCCCCATTGTACCCAGTCCTCCACATTCACCATTCATTCAGGTTTCTGCTGAGAGGAGACAGAACTCCTCTCCACGGAGAGTCCCCGCGTGGGACGGATTACGACGGATGAGGGGACAAGCCCGCAAGACCACGGGGCTACCACCTAGAGATCAGATTGCCCCACGAGATGAGCCACAAACCGTCCATGAGGTGGGAGAATCCTACCACCAAGCTGAGCTGCGGGCCCAACTGCAGCTGGTCTCTCAAGACCTGCAGGGTCTGAGGGAGGACCTTCACCAGCATCAGATTACCCTGGAGGATACCCGCACCACAGTACTTGAGATTCTTACTTCACACCTGACTCTGATGGAGTAGGTGACTCTCATGGATACTGATACCCAGGCTTGGAGGGCGACCATAGAGGAGCGTTTGAGTAGGACCTGGAGACAGGCACTGATTGCTGCATTTTGGCAGCAAATTGCAGTCTGGAGAGGGAGAGACTGCAAGGCTGGATTTGGATGCTTGGTACACTGAGCACTGAGGCTAGACTCTTATGTTTAGCTATAGTATTGGCTACTATAGCTATTATACTAGCCTGCTTACCGTATTTCCTACGGTAAGTGTGATCGAACATCACTCATTTTGGGACTTGTCATTGTACATACCGTGGATGGATATGTTGTTATCTGTATGGATGTTGTAGTAACACTCGTTTGTATCAAACTCTATGATAGTGCTGATAAATGGTTGTTGTGTGTATTAAATTGTGTAATGGGTTATATGTGTTGTGTGTGATTGGTGTGTTAATATCAAATTCATGTAATCAACAACTAGAGACTAAAAAAAATTCCAAGTAAGAAAATATCAACTTGAGAACATATCTATTGCCAGTATGGCAATGTATCATATCACAGTAAGAACATATCAGCTTGAGAACATATCTATTGCCAGTGTGGCAATGCATCATATCAAAGTGCTGTGTGGCAACATTTCAATTGTCTGTGTGACAACATTTCAATGTCCTGTGTGGCAACATTTCAATTGTCTATGTGACAACATTTCAAAGTCCTGTGTGGCATCATATCAAAGTCCTGTGTGGCAACATTTCAATTGTCTGTGTGACAACATTTCAAAGTCCTGTGTGGCATCATATCAAAGTCCTGTGTGGCAACATTTCAAAGTCATGTGTAATATTTTGACATTTTGTTGAATTATCATGACTGAGTATAACTACGAATATTTGTATGATCTATGTGTATCGAGAACATGTCTGGACTAAATTCATGTAGTTATACTGTATTCTTTATAATCACATTTCAATATAAATTTTCAATGTAATTGAATATGATTGAATTTATGTGATAGAACGGGTTATATCTTTAATGTTCTTAAACTGACCTGAGTTTGTCTGCTTGTGAGCAGATTAATGGCTCCTAAACGAGGTCGACCAACTAAGAGAGCTACCCAGAACATTACAAACCCTAAACAGAATCAAATTCCACCTTTTAATGTTGAATCAAATCAGGATCCGCGTGTAAATCCGGAAGCGAACATGGTTCCACCTGGGAACTTGGAAACAAATACTGCTCCACCAGTGAACCCTGCAGCAAACATTGTTCCACCTGTTGGTACAAGTGGATTTGAAACAAATGAAGCTATGATAGAACGAATTGTGCATGAACAACTATCTGCTTGTGGTGTTCTGACACAACACCAACCACATATCACCGCTGGTTCTGGTGGGGACCACGATCATGCTGAACATAATGCTACTGGTGGTCACGTTGAAACTCATACTACCACCGGTGCAACAACCACAAAAACAACTGTTCCTGACCCACAACAGGAAGGGGGTACATATGAGTACTTTGCTTCTTGCAACCCTCCTACTTTTACAGGAAAGGAAGGAGCGGCTGGTCTTTTACGGTGGATTGAGGAAATGGAAACCAAACTCAAAATCAGTCAGTGTTTGGAGGAGCATAAGGTGTCTTATACTGCCTGTCCTCTGAAATACTCAGCTTTGACCTCGTGGAATACCCAGGCCAAGACTTTGGGTTCAGCCACAGTTGACTCGATGGGCTGAAATGATTTCAAAACTATGATTAGATCATAGTACTCTCCAATTACTAAAATTCAAAAACTCCAGGAGGAATTCTGGAATCACTCAATGATCGGTGTTGATTATCTGGTTTACACCGATCGGTTTCACGAACTTACTTGCTTGCTTCCCGATATGTTTCCTACGGAAGCAGCCTTGATCGAGAAGTACATTAAGGGTTTGATTCCCCATATTCGGGGAATGGTTACTGCAGCTGAACCTACAACTCTGAAACATACAATTCGTTTGACCACTAAGCTTACCAATGAGGCGGTAAGGAGTGGTACTCTATCTTTGAAACCTCAGATGGCTCACAGCCGTAGTGATATCGGTACCTCGAATGTTTCAAAAGGTACTAAACGAAAGTGGTTTGGCAAAACCAAGGCGAAAGCTACGGCTGAGATCACCCAGAGCAAGCCAACTGTGAAAAACTATGGTGCTGCTATTCCTGAGAGGAAAACTTATACCGGGCAGGCGCCCAAATGCAATAAATGTCCATTTCATCACACGGGACCGTGTCCTGTTTGTGCCAACTGTAATCGAGTTGGACATTTCACAAAATATTGAAATTTTCCTGCTCAACCACAAAATCAAGCACCACGACAAACCACTCAAACCAACCGGTCATGCTACAAATGTGGAAGCCCTGACAATCTCATGCGAAACTGTCCAAACAATAACGCCAATCCAGGAACTGAAGCTAGAGGGAGAGCTTTTCAGATTGGTGCGACCGAGGCGAGACATGATGCAAATATTGTTACTGGTACGTTTCTACTTAATAATCTTTACGCATCATTTCTCTTTGATACAGGAGCAGATACGAGTTTTATCTCTCCTGAATTTGCATCTTTACTTTCACTGCCTACGGTAGATCTAGAAACTCCTTATGTTATTGAACTTGCTAATGGCAAGTTAATCAAAACTAACAGTTTTATTCATGGATGTTCCTTGAATTTGAATGATCATCTTTTCAATATCAATCTACTTCCCATTGAGCTTGGAAGCTTCGATGTTGTAGTCGGTATGGACTGGCTTTCTGATAACCAAGCGGAAGTTGTGTGTCAAAACAAGATGATCCGTATTCCATTACCTAACGGTAATACACTGATAGTTCAAGGAGAACGAGCCGGTAGAAAACTTGGTATCATATCTTGTATGTGAGCTCAGAAATTTTTAAGGAAAGGTTGTTATGCTTTCCTAGCACATGTGACTGAGCACAACTCTTCACCCAAACAAATCACAGACATCCCAGTAGTCAAAGATTTTCCTGAAGTATTTCCTGAGTACATCTCAGGATTACCCCTAGTGAGACAAGTTGAATTTCGGATTGACTTGATTCCAGGTGCAGCACCTGTTGCTAAAGCCCCGTATCGGCTTGCACCATCAGAAATGCAAGAACTTTCGGGTCAATTGCAAGAACCTTTAGACAAAGGTTTTATCAAACCTAGTTTCTCACCCTGGGGAGCACCAATTCTTTTTGTGAAAAAGAAGGATGGTTCATTCAGAATGTCTATTGACTATCGAGAACTCAATAAACTGACAATCAAGAATCGTTATCCATTACCTCGCATCGATGATCTGTTTGATCAATTGCAAGGTGCTACTTACTTCTAAAAAATCGATTTAAGATTTGGATATCATTAATTGTGTATTCTTGATGATGTCGTTCCTAAAACTGCTTTCCGAACCCGATACTGACATTACGAATTTCTAGTAATGTCGTTTGGTTTAACAAATGCACTAGCAGTTTTCATGGATCTGATGAATCGAGTATGTAGACCTTATCTGGATAAATTTGTAATTGTGTTTATTGATGATATTCTCATTTATTCTCGAAATCAACAAGAACATGCTCAACACTTGAAATTAATTTTAGAACTTTAGGCACATGAGAAATTATATGCTAAATTCTCCAAGTGTGAATTTTGGTAAGTTCAATTTCTCGGGCATGTTGTGATTAAGAACGGTATTCAAGTGGATCGTAGTAAGATTCAAGCAGTGAAACAGTGGGAGACACCACGAACCCCGACTGAAATACGTCAATTCTTGGGGTTGGCAAGTTATTATCGTCAATTTATCAAGAACTTTTCAAAGATAGCCTTGCCACTCACCACATTGACCCAAAAGAATCAACCTTTTATATAAGATTCTCAACAGGAGGAGGCGTACCAACTGTTGAAACACAAACTCTGCAATGCGCCTATCTTGGCATTACCGGAAGGTATTGATAATTTCACATTATACTGTGATGCTTCTCATCAAGGTCTTGGGGGTGTCCTAATGCAGAAGGATAAGGTAATTGCTTATGCTTCTCGGCAACTGAAAGTACATGAGAAGAACTATACCACACTTGATCTAGAACTTGGTGCAGTGGTGTTTGCACTCAGGATTTGGAGACATTATCTATACGGAACTAAGTGTATTATATACACTGATCACAAAAGACTCAAACACATTCTAGATCAGAAAATGTTGAACATGCGACAGAGGCAATGGGTTGAACTTCTAAACAACTATGACTGTGAAATTCGTTATCACCCAGGTAAAGCGAATGTCGTAGCCGATGCCTTGAGTCGCAAGGAACGAGTCAAACCTTTACGTGTGAAAGCGTTAGGTATGACTATTCAAACCAGTCTAATTCCTCAAATTAAAGAAGCTCAGCAACGAGCTTTACAAGCAACGAACTATTCTGCTGAGGGACTGAGGGGATTAGACAAGAAATTCGATACCAAAAATGATGGACTGTTGTATTTCAAAAACCGAATGTGGATTCCTTGCTTCGGTAACTCTAGAACAATTATCTTGGATGAGGCGCACAAATCCAAGTATTCCATACATCCAGGTGCTGATAAAATGTATAAAGATCTTAAAGACTTTTACTGGTGGCCTGGAATGAAGAAAGAAATAGTTGAATACGTGGATCGATGTTTAACATGTCTCAAAGTTAAGGATGAACATCAATGACCTTCTGGGTTATTACAACAACCTGAGATTCCCATGTGGAAATGGGATCAAATCTCTATGGATTTCATCACTAAATTACCCAGAACCTCACGTAAACATGACTCTATATGGGTTATCGTTGATCGCCTTACCAAATCTGCGCATTTCTTACCAATCCGAGAGGATTATTCTATGGATCGACTAGCTAAACTCTATGTTAATGAAATTGTATCTCGACACGGAGCACCCATCTCTGTTATCTCTGACAGAGATAGTCGATTTATGTCACGATTTTGGCAAACTCTTCAGAAAGCTCTGGGCACGCAAATCAATATGAGCAAAGCTTATCATCCCCAAACCGACGGGCAGACTGAACGAACAAATCAAACTCTTGAAGACATGCTCAGAAGCTGTGTGATTGATTTTGGAGGTAGCTGGGACATTCATCTTCCACTTGTTGAATTTTCATACAATAACAGCTACCATACCAGTATTCAATGCGCTCCGTTTGAAGCACTTTATGGACGCAAATGTAGATCACCTATCTGTTGGTCAGAGGTAGGTGAAAGTCAAATCATAGGCCCAGAATTCATTCAGGAAACAACTGATAAGATCGCACTCATTCAGGACCGAATTAAAGCTGCTCGCGATCGTCAAAAGAGTTATGCTGATAATCGTCGTAGATCGTTAGTATTCCAAATAGGTCATCGAGTAATGTTGAAAGTGTCACCTTGGAAAGGCATTTTCAGATTCGGGAAGGGAGGTAAACTTTCACCAAGATTTGTAGGGCCATTCAAAATTCTTGAACGAGTTGGATCAATAGCCTACAGACTTGAGTTACCTCTTGAATCAGTAATATTCACGATGTTTTTCATGTATCCAATATGAAAAAGTGCCTAACTGATGAATCATTAATCGTACCTCTAGAAGAGATTCATATTGATGAAAAACTTCAGTTCAGTGAAGAACCGGTAGAGGTAATGGATCGAGAAATGAAAGTGCTAAAACGTAGTCGCATACCAATCGTTAAAGTGCGATGGAACTCGCAACGTGGACCCGAACATACTTGGGAACGTGAAGATCAAATGAAATCAAAGTATCCACACCTATTCTCATAACGATTTTCATAACGTAAGTTTTCACTAAATTCCGGGACGAAATTAATCTAACAGGAAGAGACTGTGACAGTTGCATACGAGAATTACGTCATTAATGGTGTGATCACATTTGGTCGTTATAGAAATCCGTGTTGATTTAATGATTGAAATTATTACAGATCGATAGTATGCGAGAAATGATGAACGTGGGCGAAAACCGTGTGCAAAACGGAGTCCTGGATTGCCCGAAATCGAAAAACGAAGAAAATTTTCTAAGTGTTGATCGAATGGGCTCGTCGCGGTATGCGATGGAGGGGTTGAGAATCCTCCGTGGTAAGCGATGCTTGGAAAATATCTTAGATTTCTCTGGAAATCGTCGCGGTACGCGAAGCCCACTTTGGCTTCTGGTCGCGGTACGCGACGTGTGTGGCGATGCGATGATCTGATCTACTTCATCAGATTTAATGCAGAGTTTAACTTTTATTTTTCATTCAAACTCAGACGACCCACCAGCCAAAAACTCGACCAAACTACCATCCAATCTTCATTTTCAATCCCTCTGAACGCAAGGATCGCACCAGGGATCATCTATACAAGTTCTGATCGTTGTTTTAACCGCATATATCCGTCACATTAGGTAATGATCCGTTTAAACTTTCTAGTTTGATTTTGATTGATTAGATCCTAATTTTGAACCTAATGGAATAGTTAGGATTGTTGATTATTGCCTAGTTGATGGCTAGCATTGATTATAAACAAAGAACACGATGTTTTAACGGTTAAATCCTTGTTTTGATCAGTTGTAATGCCCGGTTTGCATGAAACCATACCCATGATTATAATGGTTTAACCCATTTGATTATAACAATGTAGGTGATTAGTTGGATTAATCCTCAAAATTCAAGGTTAAATCCAAGTGTTTCAAACTAATCATAATCATTAACATACTCATTGGAACGATTATCTGATGTTTATGATAACAGTCAGATTAGTATGTTAAACTTGGTTATTACACCTATTCAAATGCTACATTGTGATATTTCATGATATTTGGGTAAACAATAACAAGGATTGATCATTCCTAAGCATTAAGCCATCTAGAAACTGTTTTAGCTTTATAATCAACAACATTAAATATTTGGTTAATCCAAGACTATTCTGATTAATCAAGAGTGTTATCAAGCTTGTATTTGGAATCTAATGCAATGTGGGTTCTTGCATTATCATACATTGTATGATATAATACCAAATTAATCAATTAAACATTTAATATCGGTTTGATTACTTACAAAGCAATGTCTTTGACATTGAACGTTCAGAAAGATCTAATCAGTAGACTAGAACATAAATAACTCATTAAATATAACTAAATGCAGAATCATCTTTTTGTTATCAGCTTTGAGATATTTTGCTACATTTATATCATCAGGTGAGTTTCGGGCAAGCCCCTTTTCTTTTTAATGTTTTATAAACATCGGGGTAACTCTGTAAATCCTTTTCTGAACATATGATATGCATCACTGTTATCTGTGTGATTTCATGTGACTTTTGGTGTGATTTCATGGGATTTTGCCGTTAGTATCTGTATCACAGTATCAAAAGACGTCATTTCATGAACTGTATCTAGTGAACCCGTGTGGGGCCGAATAGAAAACATTTATAGTACTATTGGCTGACAACCCATTTGCCGGGAGCTTGCAACTCCCCTTGGTGCAAATGTTTGTTATCTATTTCCAAAACTTCTTAATGTAAGTGATAAACATTAAGACAATGAGGCACCAAGATATTTACCGACTGGTGATATCTTCACAGAACAAGAACATATCAGTCCGAAAAGAACTAGATACAGGTCCCATGGTTATCTGGAACTGAACTTTTTGAGTACATACTTATCACATAATATTGTTTTAGATTGAACTTTCGAACTCACCAGCTTTGTGCTGACGTTTCAAACTCAACCCTTTTTGCAGGTAAACAGCAAACGCCGGTGAGGGCACACTTTTTGAGTACTTGCACTTGAATAAATTAGTTTTGTAATTAAATAAACTTAGTTGTATATTGTAATGTGGATGTTAATGACGAACCTTCTAATGTATTTACTTTAAGTTAATCTGTGTGCTTGTGATATCAGATCAAGTAAGTCACCCCTTTCAAGTAAGTCACCCCTCACCTCAGAGATTTCACCACTATGCTTCCGCAACATTTCAGTGACATCATACATGAGGTGACGAGAGATGGGGGTATGACAAGCACCGCCTATCGTCCTCAAACGGATGGTCTGACGGAGCATTGGTCAAGTTCTCGTATAACAACAATAATCACGCGACCATTGGCATGACACCGTTTGAAGCTCTTTATGGCAGAAAATGTCGGTTACCTATTTGTTGGACCGAGGTCGGCGAATCGCAGATCACTAGTCCCGAGATTATTCAAGACACGACTGACAAATTCCGCTAGATCCGCAACAATCTGTTCGCTGCTCACAGTCGACAGAAGAGTTATGCGGATAAACGACGAAAACCTTTATAGTTTGAAGTGGGAGATATGGTATTAATTAAAGTGTCGCCTTGGAAGGGCGTTGTACGATTCGGGAAGAAAGGTAATCTTGCTCCATGTTATGTGGCACACCCCCTGCGCCACGTGCGGAATCCACGGCGTGGTGACGTATGAGTGGTTGCATCATTGTCACACCCCTGCGCTGCGTGCGGAATCCACGGCGCGGTGACGTATGAACAGTTGAATCATGCTCAAGTATTGAATAAGAATAACCACAATGGATTAATAAGTTTCATAATGTTTAGACAATTGTTTAGTTACAGACAATCTATCTACCAAAAGAAAGACAACCACAGACCCAAAATATAGTTACAAAATAAGACTTCAAACAAGACAATTAAACAAATAGGATTTAGTGTGTTTCTAATCCATCCTAGCATGTTTCTTCATCTTGTTCTATCTTAGAATGGTCTCCTTAGTTGTCCCTGAGAAAGTCTTAAACCTGATTACCTGAAACACGTGAAAAGTAACTGTCAACTACAGAAGTAGTTTGTGAGAACAATAGGTTTAACATATGTAAACATAATTTTGTAATATAAGGCATAGGTATAATAAAGCAATAATTGAATCACATGGATGAGCTGCAAACCAAACTAACATCAAGTATGTAAAATGAGTGGAAACAGTCCAAAGACTGTTTGCACGAACACCAACATATAATCAAGTCCCAAACTACGTTTGGAGTCAGAAAATTAGTCAGCAACAGTGAATAAACCATACGTAACCGAAATCTGCAGTTAGCTTATAAAACAAATTTAAAAGCTAACTCTAGAAATCGGTCTGCCCAAATGTGTCCTCTTTCCCTTGTTGTGATCACCCAGTACTAACGCTAAAGAATATGTAACTTGATGCGTTTATAAGTTTGTTTACAACAATGGACACCATGCTTTTGATCCTTGCTTTAAACTAGCGTGTTAATGCCTTAGTTGATAACATGATTTGGAAACCTTGATTTAATACCATGAGTTGAATCCTTTGTTTTGAATACCATGAAATGAATCCTTTTATTTGAATACCGAGAATGGTGACCTAGTAGAATAACAAGGTTTATAACATATTACTTAGAAAACACGAGTTTATAACAAAAGAGTTTATAAAATCCATTATTTAATAGTGTTAGCTTTTATAAAACCATTGAAGTAAATCCTTTATAAAAACAGTTCAAAGAACCTTTATAAAATCGTTTTAGTCGAAAGAGTTTAATATTTGATAAATCCCTTAAAACTGTTGATGAATTCCTTGAAACAGTTGATGAATCCATTGGATTTGTAAAATGAACCTGTAATATTTGTAAGTATACACAAACCTTGTAAAATGAAATACGGTTGTAAATAGATGGTTTGATCACGTGTTCCACCCCAAAACAGTTATAAAACAGTAAAAGAGGGGCTAATGTTCTCACCTGTCTGCAGTTGACTCTGAACTATAACAAATAGCAAGTAGCAAACAGGACTTCTAACTGGTTCCTATATCATTGTAATCATACATAAGATATAAGATTTATAGTTGTATAGACTTTGATTCATTGATTGACTTGTGTTCTCTTGAACTAGATTTACACTTGAATACTTGTTCTCATGTTTGAAAATGTTGTGTGAACTTGAAAGTCATGATTGTGCTACTTGCTTGATCATGGATCCATGAAAAGGATGTGTGATGTTCTTTTATGCACAATCTTGTTTGTACAACATCACATGTGTTTAAGAGTTTGATAAACCATTGATAAACCATTGATTAACATATATTTCAGAAATAAATGTTGAATTGTTATGTCTTTGGAATTATGAATTGATATCATGATTTATGTTAAGTTACAACTTAACCTATTCATGCTCAATTCGCAAGTATCATAAGTCGAGGGCCAATCGATATATTCTTGGGCCATGTAAGACACCATGATTATGTTGGGCCAAATGGGATTGAATTGAACCGAATGGGATGTCGTGAGCAACCTATGTGAACTATTGGGTCAAGGGTACTATGGTATTTGATATGATGTGGGCTGAATGGAATCAAATTGGGCCAATTAAGGTCATAATGGGTCAACCTAATTCCATTGGGCTTGGTTTAAGTCTATGGGCCGGTTGCTACTGAAATTGGGCCTTGTAGCATTGAGTTGGGCCGGATGGAGTTGAATTGAGCTTATTCCAATGTGGACCGATGTGAACTACTCAATTGGGCCACTTAGAATCGTAATGGGCCGAATGGGTTATGGGCTGCCAACTTTGGGCAGCGAACCTATCTCCTTTTCTTCAAAGGTTCGGCTAGCATGAACAAGGTTCGCCGGCTCCCTGGTTGTCAATGGATTTAGCTAGGGTTCATCGATGGTCAGCCTAGGTTCGTGAGGCTCCTAAGGTTTGGCTACATGTCAACGAACCATGTAAGGGTTCGGCGTGGTAGAATGGTTCGGCATGTACAAATGGTTCGGTGACCTCATGGTTCGGCTGATTGAGGAATAGGGTTCGGCTGGTACTTCCACGAACCATGCAGGGTTCGTGGACTCCGTAGGGTTCGCCGAAGATGCTCATATCCATGAAGGTTCATGTAGGTTCCCAATAGTTCGGCTGATCATGAAACGAAGCATGCAGGGTTCGTTATGGCTCACCGAGACTCCAAAGGTTCGTGATGGTTCGTTAAGCACCTCAAGGTTCGGCCAGTTGCAAATGAGGGTTCGGCAGCCACCAAATGGTTCGGCACCCAGCAGGTGAGGGTTCGGCTGCCACTTGCCCGACGAACCTGTCGAGCTGCATCCTCACCATCATCAAATCTCTGGATCCAGACCACGATTTAAGCTAGTATGACTTCAGGGAATGTTACTATAGGTGCGAAAATGGAAATGGTGTGCAAGAATCCGGCTAAGTGTCGGGTTTGAACCAAAAACACAAGAAAACCCTATTTTCCCGAAACTTCTTCGGTTAATACCTCGTTTTTGGCCGGTGAAAACTTCCGATCCATTGTACTTTCTTGTAGTACTCGTTGAGAGCTTCGCGTAGATGCCAAAAACACCAAAATCCGTTGAGAAACGAGCGAGTTATTCGCATTTGAAGCTTGGTTTTCTAGAGAGAGAGAGGTTGAACGAAATATCTAGAGAGAGAAGTGGTTGTTGGTGGATTTAATGAGAAAATGATCATCTTTAGGGATTTTATAGTCCGCGTGGTATTCGGGTTCGTTTCGGTCGCTCGGTTCGCGTTTCCGGAAATGTAACGCGTATTTTACGCAATTTTAAATAAAAGAGTGATAATCTCAATAAAATGATGAGTTTCAAAATTGTAAAAATATAAAATAATTATTTTAACTATTTTAACTCTTCGTGCGTTGACAGATCGTTAAACACATACAATTACGTGTATACCCGAAATCGCGTACGTTTTTCGCTCGTATTAATTATTTAAAGTCGTTTAATCATAATTATAAGTTCAACATTCGTATCATTATGGATCGTCACCCATAACTATACTCAGTCTCGGTTACGTATTACGATTCTTGTTGAATTAATTAATTGCCATAATATTCGTCTTAACACTACGCACTAACACTATCCTGTTACACCGAACGCAGTATATATATAGGGCTCACTCTCGCTGCCCACCACTGTTTCGATATATCACGATACTGTTCTTGCCTAGTGTAATCGATTGTAAATAAATAATACATACTTGTCTCTAAATAATAAGATTCTAACACACAAGCACATTATGAACACATTAATCACATTGATTAACTGAACATGGACACACACGCTGTTCTAACACTGTTTACAACTATCATGACTAAATGTACAAATGTTACAGTCTCCCCTAGTTAAGGGAATTTCGTCCCGAAATTAACTAGCCGAAGGTACTGTAAAAAGATGAGGGTACTTAAGCTTCATCTGGTCTTCACGTTCCCAGGTGAACCGTGTTTGCCCTCCCTTCGTACCTTTACGATCGGGATACGGCTGCGTTTTAGTTTCTTGACCCCATGATCCATGATTTCAACCGGACGTTCTATGAATTGCATGTTGTTCTGAATCTGAATGTCTTCCAGTGGAATCTGAACATCATGATCCACCAAGCATTTCTTAAGATTCGATACATGAAAAGTATCGTGAACATTGCTTAGCTCCACTGGAAGTTTGAGTTTGTAGGCTACGAGACCAATCCGTTCCAGGATCTCAAAAGGTCCAACGTACCTTGGTGCAAGTTTCCCTTTCTTCTCGAATCGAACAACGCCTTTCCAGGGAGAAACTTTGAGTAAGACTCGGTCACCGACTTGAAACTCAAGCGGTTTCCGACGTCGATCAGCATAACTCTTCTGCCGATCTCGTGCGGCCTTAAGCCTTGATTGAATGATTGTGATTTTGTCTGATGTTTCCTGAATGAGTTCTGGTCCTACGACTTGTGAGTCACCAACCTCGGTCTAGCAGACCGGTGATCAGCACTTCCTACCATATAAAGCTTCGAATGGTGCACATTGAATGCTTGTATGGTTGCTGTTGTTATACGAAAACTCGATAAGTGGAAGATGAGTGTCCCAACTTCCACCGAAGTCAATGACACAAGAACGAAGTATGTCCTCGAGTGTTTGGATAGTCCTTTCGCTTTGACCGTCGGTTTGGGGATGATACGCCGTGCTAAGATTAACACGAGTTCCCAAAGCCTTTTGCAATGATTGCCAAAAGCGAGAAGTGAAACGACTATCGCGATCAGATATGATTGATGTTGGTGTACCATGACGTGCAATGATTTCGTTGATGTACAATGTGGATAACTTCTCCATCTTGTAATCCTCTCGGATTGGGAGAAAATGAGCAGATTTGGTGAGTCGATCAACGATCACGCAAATCGAATCGAAACCTCGTGGAGTTCTTAGCAACTTAGTTATGAAATCCATGGAAATTTGTTCCCATTTCCATTAAGGAATTTCAGGTTGCTGCAGAAGTCCCGAAGGCTTTTGATGTTCTGCTTTGACTTTTGAACATGTAAGACATTTTCCCACATACAGTGCTATGTCTTTCTTCATTCCCGGCCACTAGTAAGATATCCTCAAGTCTTGATACATCTTACCGGCTCCAGGATGAACTGAGTATCGCGACTTATGAGCCTCATCGCAGATGAGTGTGCGCAATTCTTCAGACTTCGGAATCCAGATGCGGCCGTTGAGATATAGCACCCCGTCAGATCGAGGTTCCAGTTTCTTCTCAATCCCGCAATCTAAGTCTGTTTTCAGCTGATTGTTTGTCACCACTTGTTGCTGTGCAATACGAATCAAATCTTTCAATTTTGGCTGTGTGTTGATCTCCATGGCTCTTACATGAATTGGTTTAACTGGTTCCTTGCGACTAAGAGCATCCGCCACCACATTGGCTTTACCCGGATGGTAACGAATCTCACAGTCGTAATCAGTTAGCAGCTCAACCCAACGTCGTTGTCTCATGTTGAGTTCCTTCTGATTGAGAATGTGTTGCAGGCTCTTGTGGTCTGTATAGATGACACATTTAGTACCATAAAGGTAGTGTCTCCAAATCCTCAACGCAAAGACCACAGCCCCTAACTCAACGTCATGAGTAGTGTAATTCTTCTCGTGAACCTTAAGCTGTCTTGAAGCATACGCGATCACCTTGTCTCGTTGCATAAGTACACAACCGAGACCAAGGTTTGAAGCATCACAGTAGACAATGAAATGATCACTGCCTTCTGGAAGGCTAAGGATAGGGGAATTGCATAACTTCTGTTTAAGAAGTTGAAATACATCTTCGTGTTTCTGTCCCTATATAAAGGCTTGACTTTTCTGAGTCAAAGTGGTAAGTGGCAAGGCAATCTTGGAAAAATTAGAAATGAATCTTCTGTAATAGCCCGCCAGACCCAGAAATGAACGAATCTCTGTTGGGGTAGATGGGGTAGTCCAGTTCTTAATCGCCTCAATGTTAGCTGGATCTACATGTATCCCATCTTTGTTTATGACATGTCCTAAGAAGTGAACCTCCTTTAACCAAAATTCACATTTTGAGAATTTAGCATAAAGCTGTTCAACTCTTAGTAACTCCAAGACTTTCCTCAAATGATATTCATGTTCTTGTTCCGACTTGGAGTAGATCAGTATATCGTCAATAAAGACAATAACAAACTGGTCTAAGTATGGCCTACAGACTCGATTCATCAAGTCCATGAACACTGCAGGTGCATTGGTCAGCCCAAATGGCATAACCACAAACTCATAGTGTCCATATCGAGTCCTAAACGCAGTCTTTGGTATATCCTCATCATTTACCCGGACCGTAAGTCAATCTTAGAGAAGCAAGTTGCTCCCTGTAATTGATCAAACATATCATCGATCCTGGGCAGAGGATATCTATTCTTGATTGTCAACTTGTTCAGCTCACGATAATCGATGCACATACGAAATGAACCGTCTTTCTTCTTGACAAAGAGAACCGGAGCTCCCCATGGAGAGAAACTCGGTCTTATGAATCCCTTGTCTAGAAGTTCTTGAAGTTGACTGGACAGTTCCTGCATCTCAGATGGTGCTAATCGATACGGTGACTTCGCCACTGGGTTTTCTCCAGGGACGAGATCGATTCTAAATTCCACTTGCCGGACTGGTGGTAGCCCAGGCAAGTCTTCTGGAAATACATCCGGATAATCTCTGATGACTGGAACGTGTTCAACTGCTTTCTCATCAGGTTTCTTTTCCACCACATGAGCCAGGAACGCATAGTATTTCTTCTTTAGATACTTCCTTGCCTTGATGCACGATACAATCTGCAATCCATGGCAGGGTTTCTCGCCATAGATTCTCATAGTTTCGCTGGTCGGTAAAGGAATTCGAATAAGTTTCTCTGAGCATACGATTTCGGCATTGTTTTTAGCCAACCAATCCATTCCTATCACAACTTCGAAGCTTCCGAGTGTCATAGGAATAAGATCGATGAGAAAAGAATGGTCGTTTAATCTTAATTCACAACCATGTATTATAGAATCTACGTGTATGGTATTACCATCAGCTACTTCTACGGTATAGGGGGCAATAAGTATCGATGGTTGTATGTTAAGCAAAGAAGCAGTATGAGCAGAGATAAAACTTTTATCAGCGCCAGTATCAAATATGATAGAAACGTAATGACCATTAAGGAGAAATGTACCCGTGACAACTGCTGGCTCCTCGCGTGCTTCGGCAGCTCCGATAACAAAGGCACAAGCAGTAGCAGTAGTGTTGTTGAGTTTTGGACACTGATTTCTGAAGTGTCCTTCTACCCCACAGTTATAACAGGCCCTTCCACCTGTAGTAGTAGTAGTGGTAGCAGTTGTAGCAGCGGCAAGATGAGCAGATCGACATGTAGCTGCTAAGTGTCCCATACGCCCACACTTGAGACACTTCTTGCATGGAGTAGTGGGTAGATGATGATATTGGCATTTGGTGCAAAGTGGAAATGGGCCAGTATAGGGCTTTCTGACATTAGCAGGTTATGGCATAGCAGTAATAGGTGTGGCATGAGTAGCTACAGCTGTAGTCAGCGCTGCAAAGTTCTTGATTGTCTTTTGCTTCTTCTTCTTGTGATGGTGCTGTTCAGGCTTCTTGCCTTCATCAATCTGTGCTCTCTTGAATCCCTTTCAGGTGAGCACCCCAGACTTCACATATTCTTCAGTGAGGGTAGCACCAAGTTGAATTGCTGCCTCCAGAGTAGTGGGGTTATTCCCCATAACAGTTCCTCTAACAACTAGAGGTAAGCCTTCAATGTATTTCTCTATCCTGCGGGATAGAGGAGTAACCAGATGTGGTACCAAAATGCACAACTCATGGAAACGAGTTGTATATTTGGCACTTTCACCACTATCCTGTGCCAAGTTCCACATTTCCACCTCTAGTTTCTTCAATTCATGGCGTGGACAAAACTGTTCAACCAATATCTTCTTGAAATCCTCCCATGGTAAGGCCAATGCAACCTCTCTTCCTCTGGTGTTCTTCTCAGAATTCCACCAGGTGAGTGCGCCTTTGTGAAAAGCGCTTGAGGCCATCTTGACCTTCAGATTCTCAGGACATCCTGTGAAATCAAGAATATCCTCGATGCTCTCCAGCCATTGCAGTAGACCGGTAGCTCCCTCTGTACCAGAGTACTTAGGAGGCTTAACATCGTTGAACTGCTTGAAAGTAAAGTTAGCAGTTCCTGAGTGATTAGTGTTTGAGTTGTTTACTGAGTCACTGGTACTCCCCCGAAGATTCTGGGTGATATCAGTGACCATGCCCGGAATGACATCTCTCATATGTATAGCGATGGCTCGGGCAATCTTGTTGATCTCATCATCATTGCCACTTGTCGAACCCCCTCCGTTGGGATCACGTCGAGGTATTCTACGAATAGAAGCCACAAGTTGGTCAGTAATGAGGAAGGATACAATTGAATTTGCATGATAAAGTTAGTAATATATCCATACTACTAATATTATCATTCAATTGTAATATGATCTAGTACACGTATAAGTTATCAACTTATTTGCATACTTATCATGTGAATATGTACGATGTCCCGTGATTCCTCTCCACCAAACCTACACACTGACACTTTCCCGATATACCGAAGATAGCTTATATATATAGGGCATACGAAAGGGTCAAGCAAACTGTCAGCCCAGACGCCATCCAACCACCGCTTTGATATACCACGATCATGTCCTTGTTAGCATTTGTCAACATGTTTTGTACTGATTTGCAAGTGTGTTCCATTGATTAAGAATCCCATGATCTTTGATCAACTTGAACTATGATTGATTCCATGATTGATTATGATTATGTTATGTGTGCACCTACTAACAGTTGTTAACATGTAGAACTAAATCATAAGTGTGCTCTACACTTTCCCGTTAACCTACGTTAGTAAGTACTAGTCATGTAATCACTTAAGAATTTCACTTAAGGTTTACATTGAAAGAATGTTCACAACTTGATTGCTTTACCATAATGTTTGGTTCATCCAAGTTCGAATTGCACTATGATTTGATTCACCAATGATTGTATCTCATGTGTTTGACTAATGTTCAATGATTCCAGTTGTTCCCGAATCTTCACTTCAAGTACAAACGCCGGATTCCCCCTAACATACCGAAATAAGCTTATATATAGGGTAAGCTCTCACCGACCCACCACTTACCTCAGCACGTCATCGTTAATCCGCCGTTTGTACTTGGAGCTAAGATTCCAACTCTTGATTGATTATGATTGTTTCATGTTTGCCTCTTGTACTATGGATATGATTATGACTGTGTAAACCACGGTTCTTAATTTACTTGAAATTAAAACCTTAGGTTTTTGTATATGTGTCCTACGTTAATTTAACCTAGGTTCCCAATACTTACAGTCTTGAGTAATATGATTTCCTGTGAGAACTTCAACTAAAGAATACTGTTACACAAATTCTAAGTTATAAAGTTCCTATGATAATGAACACCTGATAATGATAACATGACAAGGATTTCAAATCAAGATTCTAAATTAATAGATCTTGACCTCTGAATTCCTATGATAAACATGACAAGGATTTTAGATCAAAGATACTAAGAATACAGATCTTTGCCTCTAAATTCCTATAATGAACACTGATTGAGAATTCCAGATCAAAGATACTAAGAATACAGATCCTTGCCTCTGGAATCCTTTAATGATCTCTGTGTGAGAATTTCAGATCAAGGATACTAAGAATATAGATCCTTGCCTCTGAAATCCTTAAATGAATATGTGTGAGAAATTTAATTCGGTTTCTAAAATTATAGAATTCCGATTCAAATTCCTTGACTCGATATCTAATCTTAGAAAAATATCCCTAAGATCTTTCAAGCTTAATGTAGACTTAATGCTCACTTAAGTTACTTAGATCCTAAGTATCCTCAAGCCTATAGCACTTAGTCCTATTGGGTAGCTTAGGTTATAGTCTAGGTCATTAAACATTGGGTTTTTCCTAGTTCTCTACAACCTTGGCTCTGATACCAACCTGTCACACCCCTGCGCCGCGTGCGGAATCCACGGCGCGGTGACGTATGAACAGTTGAATCATGCGCAAGTATTGAATAAGAACAGCCACAATGGATTACTAAGTTTCATAATGTTTAGACAATTGTTTAGTTACAGACAATCTATCTACCAAAAGAAAGACAACCACAGACCCAATATATAGTTACAAAATAAGACTTCAAACAAGACAATTAAACAATTAGGATTTAGTGTGTTTCTAATCCATCCTAGCATGTTTCTTAATCTTGTTCTATCTTAGAATGGTCTCCTTAGCTGTCCCTGAGAAAGTCTTAAACCTGATTACCTAAAACACGTGAAAAGTAACTGTCAACTACAGAAGTAGTTGGTGAGAACAATAGGTTTAACATATGTAAACATGATTTTGTAATACAAGGCATAGGTATAATATAGCAATAATTGAATCACATGGATGAGCTGCAACCCAAACTAACATCAAGTATGTAAAATGAGTGTAAACAGTCCAAAGACTGTTTGCACGAACACCAACATATAATCAAGTCCCAAACTACGTTTGGAGTCAGAAAATTAGTCAGCAACAGTGAATAAATCATACGTAACCGAAATCTGCAGTTAGCTTATAAAACAAATTTAAAAGCTAACTCCAAAAATCGGTCTGCCCAAATGTGTCCGCTTTCCCTTGTTGTGATCACCCAATACTAACGCAAAAGAATATGAAACTTGATGCGTTTATAAGTTTGTTTACAACAATGGACACCATGCTTTTGATCCTTGCTTTAAACTAGCGTGTTAATGCCTTATTTGATAACATGATTTGGAAACCTTGATTTAATACCATGAGTTGAATCCTTTGTTTTGAATACCATGAAATGAATCCTTTTATTTGAATACCGAGAATGGTGACCTAGTAGAATAACAAGGTTTATAACATATTACTTAGAAAACACGAGTTTATAACAAAAGAGTTTATAAAATCCATTATTTAATAGTGTTATCTTTTATAAAACAATTGAAGTAAATACTTTATAAAAACAGTTCAAAGAACCTTTATAAAATCGTTTTAGTCGAAAGAGTTTAATATATGATAAATCCCTTAAAACCGTTGATGAATTCCTTGAAACAGTTGATGAATCCATTGGATTTGTAAAATGAACCTGTAATATTTGTAAGTATACACAAATCTTGTAAAATGAAATACGATTGTAAATAGATGGTTTGATCATGTGTTCCACCCCAAAACAGTTATAAAACAGTAAAAGTGGGGCTAATGTTCTCACCTGTCTGCAGTAGACTCTGAACTATAACAAATAGCAAGTAGCAAACAGGACTTCTAACTGGTTCCTATATCATTGTAATCATACATAAGATATAAGATTTATAGTTGTATAGACTTTGATTCATTGATTGGCTTGTGTTCTCTTGAACTAGATTTACACTTGAATATTTGTTCTCATGTTTGAAAATGTTGTGTGAACTTGAAAGTCATGATTGTGTTACTTGCTTGATCATGGATCCATGAAAAGGATATGTGATGTTCTTTTATGCACAATCTTGTTTGTACAACATCACATGTGTTTAAGAGTTTGATAAACCATTGATTAACATATATTTCAGAAATAAATGTTGAATTGTTATGTCTTTGGAATTATGAATTGATCTCATGATTTATGTTAAGTTACAACTTAACCTATTCATGCTCAATTCGCAAGTATCATAAGTCAAGGGCCAATCGATATATTCTTGGGCCATGTAAGACACCATGATTATGTTGGGCCAAATGGGATTGAATTGAACCGAATGGGATGTCGTGAGCCACCTATGTGAACTATCGGGTCAAGGGTACTATGGTATTTGATATGATGTGGGCCGAATGGAATCAAATTGGGCCAATTAAGGTCATAATGGGTCAATCTAATTCCATTGGGCTTGGTTTAAGTCTATGGGCCGGTTGCTACTGAAATTGGGCCTTGTAGCATTGAGTTGGGCCGGATGGAGTTGAATTGAGCTTATTCCAGTGTGGACCGATGTGAACTACTCAATTGGGCCACTTAGAATCATAATGGGCCGAATGGGTTATGGGCTGCCAACTTTGGGCAGCGAACCTATCTCCTTTTCTTCAAAGGTTCGGCTAGCATGAAACAAGTTTCGCCGGCTCCCTGGTTGTCAATGGATTTAGCTAGGGTTCGTCGATGGTCAGCATAGGTTCGTGAGGCTCCTAAGGTTCGGCGAGGTAGAATGGTTCGGCATGTACAAATGGTTCAGTGACCTCATGGTTCGGCTGACTGAGGAATAGGGTTCGGCTGGTACTTCCACGAACCATGCAGGGTTCGTGGACTCCATAGGGTTCGCCGAAGATGCTCATATCCATGAAGGTTCGTGTAGGTTCCCTATAGTTCGGCTGATCATGAAACGAACCATGCAGGGTTCGTTATGGCTCACCGAGACTCCAAAGGTTCGTGATGGTTCGTGAAGCACCTCAAGGTTCGGCCAGTTGCAAATGAGGGTTCGGCAGCCACCAAATGGTTCGGCACCCAGCAGGTGAGGGTTCGGCTGCCACTTGCCCGACGAACCTGTCGAGCTGCATCCTAACCATCATCAAATCTCTGGATCCAGACCACGATCTTAGCTAGTATGACTTCAGGGAATGTTACTATAGGTGAGAAAATGGAAATGGTGTGCAAGAATCCGGCTATGTGTCGGGTTTGAACCAAAAACACAAGAAAACCCTATTTTCCCGAAACTTCTTCGGTTCATACCTCGTTTTTGGCCGGTGAAAACTTCCGATCCGTTGTACTTTCTTGTAGTACTCGTTGAGAGCTTCGCGTAGACGCCAAAAACACCAAAATCCGTTGAGAAACGAGCGAGTTATTCGCGTTTGAAGCTCGGTTTTCTAGAGAGAGAGAGGTTGAACGAAAATTCTAGAGAGAGAAGTGGTTGTTGGTGGATTTAATGAGAAAATGATCATCTTTAGGGCTTTTATAGTCCGAGTGGTATTCGGGTTCGTTTCGGTCGCTCGGTTCGCGTTTCCGGAAATGTAACGCGTATTTTACGCAATTTTAAATAAAAGAGTGATAATCTCAATAAAATGATGAGTTTCAAAATTGTAAAAATATAAAATAATTATTTTAACTAATTTTACTCTTCGTGCGTTGACAGATCGTTAAACACATACAATTACGTGTATACCCGAAATCGCGTACGTTTTTCGATCGTATTAATTATTTAAAGTCGTTTAATCATAATTATAAGTTCAACATTCGTATCATTATGGATCGTCACCCATAACTATACTCAGTCTCGCTTACGTATTACGATTCTTGTTAAATTAATTAATTGTCGTCTTACAACTATGCACTAACACTATCCTGTAACACCGAACGCAGTATATATATAGGGCTCACTCTCGCTGCCCACCACTGTTTCGATATATCACGATACTGTTCTTGCCTAGTGTAATCGACTGTAAATAAATAATACATACTTGTCTCTAAATAATAAGATTCTAACACACAAGCACATTATGAACACATGAATCACATTGATTAACTGAACATGGACACACACGCTGTTCTAACACTGTTTACGACTATCATGACTAAATTTACAAATGTTACAATCATGCACAAGTATTGAATAAGAACAACCACAATGGATTACTAAGTTTCATAATGTTTAGACAATTGTTTAGTTACCGACAATTTATCTACCAAAAGAATGACAACTACAGACCCAAAATATAGTTTACAAAATAAGACATCAAACAAGACAATTAAACAATCAAGATTTTAATGTGTTTCTAAATCCATCCTAGCCTGTTTCTTCATCTTGTTCTATCTTAAACGGTCTCCTTAGTTGTCCTTAGAATGTCTTAAACCTGATTACCTGAAACACGTGAAAAGTAACTGTCAACTACAGAAGTAGTTGGTGAGAACAATAGGTTTAACAATTGTAAACATGAATTTGCATAGTAAGGCATATGTATAAAGCAATAAATGAATTACATGGATGAGTTGCAACCTAGACTAAAATCAAGTATGTCAAACGTGTGCAAACAGTCCAAAGACTATTTACTAAAGAAGCCAACATATAATCAAGTCCCAAACTACATTCGGAGTTAGATAATGTATCAGCAGTTTTGATAAAACCATGATGAAACCAAACCTGCAGTTAGCTTATAAAACAAATTTAAAAGCTAACTCCATTTTGGTATGTCCCAAATGTGTCCGATTTCCCTTGTTGTGATCACCCAGTACTAACGCTAATGAATATGTAACTTGATGTGTTTATAAGTTTGTTCACAACAGTGGACACCATGCTTTTGAACTTTGATTTAAAAGATTGATTTAATGCCTTATTTGATAACATTATTTGAAAACCTTGTTTGAATACCATGAGTTGAATCCTTTGTTTGAATACCATGAAATGAATCCTTTGTTTGAACATCACCATGAAAACCATTGTTTGAATACCTTGTTTTGAAACCCTTGATTGAGTACATAGGATAGAGTCCTTGTATAGTAACAAGGTTTATAAAAGATTATTTTCGAAAACACGAGTTTATAGTAAAAGAGTTTATAAGTCACATTATTTAAAAGTGTTTGTCATTTATAAAACCATTCGAGTAAAACTGATATAAAACAGTTCAAGGAAACTTTATAAAACCTCTTTAATAGAAAGTGTTTACCAGTTGATAAAATCCTTTGAAATAGTTGAATAATCTGATGAATCTGTACCATGAACATGTAATATTTGTAGAATAGCATACATCTTGTATAATGAAATACAATTGTAAATAGTGTATTTGATCACGTGTTCCACCCCAAAACAGTCGAAAAACATTAACAGAGGGGCTAATGTTCTCACCTGTCTGCAGTAGACTCCGAACTATATCAAATAGCAAGTAGCAAACAAGACCTCTAACTGGTTCCTATATCATTGTAATCATAAATAAGATATAAGATTTATGATTGTATAGACTTTCACTTATTGTTTGACTTGTGTTAACTTGAACTTGATTTACTCTTGATTACTTGATCTCATGTTTAAGAATGTTGTGTAAACTTGAAAGTCATGATTGAGTCACTTGATTGAGAGTTGTTTCATGTAAACGAAGTGTCATGTTCTTTTATGCATAGCTTGTATGCATAAAATAACAAGTGTTGATGATTTTTGATAACCATTGTTAATCATGCATTTGAAAGAGATGTTCCAATTGTTTTAAGTCTTTGAGATTATGAGTTGGTCTCATGATTATGTTAAGTTATAAACTTAATCCAATTAAGATCAAATCACCACTTCTTTAAGTTGTGGGCCGAACATTGGGCTTTGAGCCCATGTAATCATGGTGGTCTTTAAACAAAGTTCATGGCCCTTATTAAATTAACAATGGCCCAATTGAGTGTGGTGTTTGGCCCTAATGGTTCAAACGAATGTTTTGGGCCAAGTGTGGTCTACTTGGGCCAATTAGTCTAAGTGGAATTTAATGTGGGTTTACTATTGTGCCGAGAGTCCTATTGGGCTTAACCGAATCATGTGGGCCGCATGTAATCGAATTTGGGCCAAATGGGTTTGTTGTTGGGCCGATGCAAATGAATGGTAGTATCTCGCTGACCGAACTACACGACTGGCAGCCGTATAACCCATCTCCGGCCACTCAGGGCGGAGAACCTTTTAGGTTCTATGGCTAGGTTCGGCTGGAGGTTGATGAAGGTTCGCTTGGAGTGTAAAGGTTCGGGACATTCATAGGGTTCGGCCATTGATGATGCTAGTTGCAAGGTTCATCCAGAATGATCATCAACACAAAGTTTCGGTGAACAATTAGGTTCGTGACATGTGATGAGGTTCGGCCAGAGTGCGTGGTTCGCGAGCATGGTTCGGGAATGAGGGTACGTTACGCATGCATGGGGTTCGTCCGACTGGAAGGTTCGTTGTCGAAGGGTTCGCCTAATAAAGCTAAGAGGCCGAGGTTCGTGGGCATGCCATAGGTTCGTGAGGTCTGTAAAAGGGTTCGGCAATGAGTGGGACGAACCATATGGTTCTGGAGGTTACAGGTTCGCCTCCACCCCCACGACCTGCATCACCAATCATCATCAATCTCATCATGCTCACCTATTCTAAACTCGAGATTCATGAAACAAGTGATTATCTAATATTAAAGGTCACGACGGTGATCTAGAACCGGCTAAGAATCAAGTTCGAGCAACACCCGAACAAAAACCCTCTTTTTCAGATTTTTAAACCGATTGTACCTCGTTTTTGGTCGGGCAAATCTACAGATCTCTTGTACTTTCGTGTAGAGGATATCGAGAGCTTCGCGTAGGTTCAGGAATCACCGAAATCCGTTGAGAATCGAGCGAGTTACGTGCGTTTGAAGCTTGGTTTTTCTAGTGAGAGGTTGGAAAACGAAAATCTAGAGAGAGAGAGAGGGTAGGAGGCTGAAATAAATGAGAGGAAACACCTCATTTGGTGTTTATATACCCTCGTGATATTCGGGTTCGTTTCGGTTGCTCGGTTCGCGTATTTGCCGCGTTTCCGGAAATTTTTCGCGAGTTAAATAAAGTAGTTGTTATTCTCATCATTTTGATGAGTTTCAAAATTGTAAAAACGTAAACTAATATATTTTACTTATTTTTATAATTCGTTCGTTGTCAGATCATTAAACAGATACAATTACGTGTATACCCGCAATCGCGTACGTTTTCCGATTATATTAGTTATTTGTTATCGTTTAATCATAATTATAAGTTCAACATTCGTATCGTTATGGATCTTCACCCATAATTATACGCAGTCTCACTTACGTATTACGATTTTTGTTTAATTAATTCGTTTGTCATACTATTCGTCTTAACACTACGCACTAACACTATCCCATTACACCGAACGCAGTATATGTATAGGGCATACTCCAGAGTCCAGCTGCCTGCCTTATCTGACGCCGTCCCACCACTGTTTCGATATAATACGATCCATTTCTTGTCTAGAGAACTCGACTGTAAATAAATAATACATACTTGTTCCTGATTAAAGAATTCCTATAGCACATAAACACATACATGGACACTCGAATCACATTGAAAACATTGAATATAATACACATTGCATTAACACTGTTTATAAATGCTATGCCTACATGCACAAATGTTACAGTCTCCCCTAGTTAAGGGAATTTCGTCCCGAAATTAACTAGCTGAAGATACTGTAAAAAGATTAGGGTACTTAAGCTTCATCTGGTCTTCATGTTCCCAGGTGAACTCAGCACCACGTTTGCCCTCCCATCGTACCTTTACGATCGGGATACGGCTACGTTTAAGTTTCTTGACTCCATGATCCCTGATTTCAACCGGACGTTCTATGAATTGCATGTTGTTTTGAATCTGTATGTCTTCCAGTGGAATCTGAACATCATGATCTGCCAAGCATTTCGTATGATTCGATACATGAAATGTATCGTGAACATTGCTTTGCTTCACCGGAAGTTTGAGTTTGTAGGCTACAGGACCAATCCTTTCCAGGATCTCAAAATGTCCAACGTACCTTGGTGCAAGTTTCCCTTTTTTCCCTAATCGGACAACGCCTTTCCAGGGAGAAACCTTGAGTAAAACTCGGTCACCTACTTGAAACTCAAGCGGTTTCCGACGTCGATCGGCATAACTCTTTTGTCGATCTCTTGCGGCTTTAAGCCGTGATTGAATGATTGTGATCTTGTCTGTTGTTTCTTGAATGAGTTCAGGTCCTACGACCTGTGAGTCACCAACCTCGGTCCAGCAGACCAGTGATCGGCACTTCGTACCATACAAAGCTTCAAATGGTGCACATTGAATACTTTTATGATAGCTATTGTTATATGAAAACTCGATAAGTGGAAGATGAGTGTCCCAACTCCCACCAAAATCAATCAAACAATAACGAAGCATGTCCTCGAGTTTTTGGATAGTCCTTTCGCTTTGACCATCGGTTTGGGGATGATACGTCGTGCTAAGATCGACACGAGTTCCCAAAGCCTTTTGCAATGATTGCCAAAAGCGAGAGGTGAAGCGACTATCATGATCAGAAATGATTGACGTTGGAGTACCATGACGCGCAATGATTTCGTTGATGTACAGAGTGGATAACTTCTCCATTTTATAATCCTCTCGGATTGGGAGAAAATGAGCAGATTTGGTGAGTCGATCAACGATCACCCAAATCGAATCAAAACCTCGCAGAATTCTCGGTAACTTAGTTATGAAATCCATGGAAATTTGCTCCCATTTCCATTGGGGAATTTCAGGTTGCTGCAGAAGTCCCGAAGGCTTTTGATGTTCTGCTTTGACTTTGGAACATGTTAGACATTTTTCCCACGTACAATGCTATGTCTTTCTTCATTCCCGGCAACCAATAAGATACCCGTAAGTCTTGGTACATCTTATCTGCTCCAGGATGAACTGAGTATCGCGACTTATGAGCCTCATCACAGATGAGTGTGCGCAATTCTTCTGATTTTGGAATGCAAATGCGGCCGTTGAGATATAACACCCCATCAGATCGAGGTTCTAGTTTCTTCTCAATTCCGCAGTCTAAGTCTGCCTTTAGTTGATTGTCTGTTACTACTTGTTGTTGTGCAATACGAATCAGGTCTTTCAAGTTTGGCTGTGTGTTGATCTCCATGGCTCTTACACTAATTGGTTTGACTGGTTCCTTACGACTAACAGCATCCGCCACCACATTGGCTTTACCCGGATGGTAACGAATCTCACAGTCGTAATCAGTTAGAAGCTCAACCCAACGTCGTTGTCTCATGTTGAGTTCTTTCTGATTGAGAATATGTTGCAGGCTCTTGTGGTCTGTATAGATAACATATTTAGTACCATAAAGGTAGTGTCTCCAAATCTTCAATGCAAAGACCACAACCCCTAGCTCAAGATCATGAGTAGTATATTTCTTCTCGTGAACCTTAAGCTGTCTTGAAGCATATGCAATCACCTTGTCCCGTTGCATAAGTACACAACCGAGGCCAAGGTTTAAAGCATCACAGTAGACAATGAAATCATCACTGCCTTCTGGAAGACTAAGGATAGGGGAATTGCATAACTTCTGTTTAAGAAGTTGAAATGCATTTTCTTTTTTCTTTCCCCATATAAACCCTTGACTTTTCTGGGTCAAAGTAGTGAGTGGCAAGGCTATCTTCGAAAAGTTAGCGATGAATCTTCGGTAATAGCCTGCCAAACCCAGAAATGAACGAGTCTCTGTTGGAATAGATGGGGTAGTTCAATTCTTAATCGCCTCAATCTTTGCTGGATCTACATAAATCCCATCTTTGTTTATGACATGTCCTAAGAAGTGAACCCCTTTTAGCCAAAATTCACACTTTGAGAATTTAGCATAAAGTTGTTCTTCTCTTAGTAATTCTAAGACTTTCTTCAAACGATATTCATGCTCTTGTTCCGTCTTTGAATAGATCAGTATATCGTCAACAAAGACAATAACAAACGGATCTAAATAATTGCCTGCAGACTCGATTCATCAAGTCCATGAACACTGCTGGTGCATTGGTCAGCCCAAATGGCATAACCACAAACTCATAGTGTCCATATCGAGTCCTAAATGCAGTCTTTGGTATATCCTCATCATTTACTCGTAACTGATGATACCCGGATCGTAAATCAATCTTAGAGAAGCAAGTCGCTCCCTGTAATTGATCAAACAGATCATCGATCATAGGTAGATATATATGTTCTTGATCGTCAACTTGTTTAGCTCATGATAATCGATGCACATACGAAACGAAACGTCTTTCTTCTTGACAAAGAGAACCGGAGCTCCCCATGGAGAGAAACTTGGTCTAACGAATCCCTTGTCGAGAAGTTCTTGAAGTTGACTAGACAGTTCTTGCATCTCAGACGGTGCTAATCGATATGGTGACTTCGCCACTGGGTTTGCTCTAGGGACGAGATCGATTCTAAACTCCACTTACCGGATCGGTGGTAGTCCAGGCAAGTCTTCTGGAAATACGTCTGGGTAATCTCTGATAACTGGAACGTCTGCAACTGCTTTCTTTTCAGGTTTCTTCTCTACCACATGTGCCAGGAACGCATAGTATTTTCTTCTTCAGGTACTTCCTAGCCTTGATGCACGATACAATCTTCAATCCGCGGCAGGGTTTCTCGCCATAGATTCTCATCGTTTCACCGGACGGTAAAGGAATCTGAATAAGTTTCTTTGAACATACAATTTCGGCATTGTTTTTGGACAACCAATCCATTCCTATTACTACTTCGAAGCTTCCGAGTGTCATAGGAATAAGATTGATGAGGAAAAGATGGTCGTTCAATCTTAATTAACAACCATGTATTATAGAATCTACAAGTATGGTCTTACCATCAGTTGCTTCTACGGGGTAGGGATCAGTAAGTTTAGATGGTTGTATGGTAAACAAAGAAGCAGTATGAGCAGAGACAAAACTTTTATCAGCACGAGTATCAAATATGATAGAAACGTAATGACCATTAATGAGAAATGTACCCGTGATGACTGCCGGGTCCTCACGTGCTTCAGACGTTTTGATAACAAAGGCACGAGCAGTAGCAGTTGTAGTGGTTGTGTTGGGTTTTGGACATTGGTTTCTGAAGTGTCCTTCTTTCCCACAATTGTAACAGACCCTTCCACCAGTAGTAGTAGGAGTAGCGGTGGTAGTTGTAGCAGCAGCTAGGTGAACAGATCGACATGTTGCAGCCAAGTGTCCCATCCGTCCACACTTGAGACAATTTTTGCATGGGGTAGTGGGTAGATGATGATATTGACATTTGGTGCAAAGTGGAAACAGACCAGTATAGGGCTTTCTGGCTGTTGCAGGTTGTGGCGTAACAGTAATGGGTGTGGCATGAGTGGGTGCAGCTACAGTCATGGCTGCAAAGTTCTTGATTGTCTTTTTCTTCTTCTTCTTGTGATGGTGTTGTTCAACCTTTATTGCCTTCCTCAATCTGTGCTCTCTTATAACCCTTTCGAGTGAGCACACCCGCTTTGACATATTCTTCAGTAAGGGTAGCGCCGAGATGAATCGCCGCCTCTAGAGTAGTGGGGTTACTCCCCATAACAGTTCCCCTGATAACTAGGGGTAATACTTTAATGTACTTCTCTATCCTGCGGGATAGAGGAGTAACCAGATGTGGCACCAAAATACACAACTCATCGAAACGAGTTGTCTATTTCGCGCTTTCGCCACTGTCCTGTACCAAGTTCCACATTTCCACCTCAAGTTTCTTCAGCTCGTGGCGTGGACAAAACTGTTCCACCAATACCTTCTTGAAATCCTCCCATGGTAAGGCCAAAGCAACTTCTCATCCTCTGGTGTTATTCTCAGAATTCCACCTGGTGAGCGCGCCATTGTAAAAAGCGCTTGAGGCCATTTTGACCTTCCGATTTTCAGGACATCCTGTCAAGTTAAGGATATCCTCAATGCTCTCCAGCCATTGCAGTAGACTGGTAGCTCCCTCAGTACCAGCATACTTAGGAGGCTTAGCATCATTGAACTGCTTGAAAGTGAAAGTAGCAGTTTCGGCGTTGTTGGCATTTGAATTGTGTGCTGAATCACTGGTAGTTCCCCGCAGATTCTGGGTGATATCAGTGACCACACTCGGAATAACATCCTTCATATGTACAGCAATGGCACGGGCGATTTTGTTAATCTCGTCATCTTGGACACTTGTTGAACCCCCTCCGTTAGTGTAACATTTGTGCATATAGTCATGTAGTTGTAAACAGTGTTAGAACAGTGTCTATTCATGGTTCAGTTCATCAATGTGATTCGTATGTTCAAAATGTGTGCTTGTGTGTTACAGGATCTTAGTAATCAGAAAACAAGTATGTATTATTTATTTACAGTCGATTTCACTAAGCAAGAACAGTAACTTGTTATATCGAAACAGTGGTGGGCAGCGAGAGTGAGCCCTATATATATATTGCGTTCGGTGTAACAGGTTAGTGTTAGTGCGTAGTGTTGAGACGAATATTATGACAATTAATTAATTCAACCAAGATCGTAATCTGTAAGCGAGACTGAGTATAGTTATGGGTGACGATCCATAATAGTACGAATGTTGAACTTATAATTACGATTAAACGACTTTAAATAATTAATACGATCGGGAAACGTACGCGATTGCGGGTATACACGTAATTTCGAATGTTTAACGATCCGACAACACACGAAGAGTAAAAATAATTGTAATAATTATTTTATATTTTACAATTTTGAAACTCATCATTTAAATGAGTTTAACAACTCTTTTATTTTTAAAACCGCGTAAAATACGCGTTACGTTCCGGAAACGCGAACCGAGCGACCGAAACGGACCCGAACATCACCCGGGCTATAAAAGCCTTGAACAAGGTTATTTTTCTTCATAAATGCAGCCAACCACCCTTCTCTCTCTAGAAATTTCGTTCACCCACCCTCTCTCTAGAAAACCGAGCTTCAAACGCGCATAACTCGTTCGTTTCTCAACGGAATTCGGTGTTCTTGGTGTCCACGCGAAACTCTCGACATCCTCTACACGAAAGTACAAGATTTTCGCATATTTGTCCAGCCAAAAACGAGGTATGATCGGATGAAGGGTCACGAGATTAGGGTTTTTAGTCGTGGGTTTGTTTAAACTCGACCCTTAGCCGGATCTAGTCAACCACACCCAAGTTCGAGACCATAGAAACATTCCCTGTTGCTAGCACAGCTTAGATCGAGGCTTGGATGCAGGTGTTCGATGAGGGTGATGATGATGATAACAGGTTCGCCAGCCAAACCTTCGTTTGCAGCTGACCGAACCCTAATGGGATTCCACGAACTTGCATGGTTCGTGTAACATTCTGCCGAACCCTTAGGGGGATCTCACGAGCCTGTGGCCGATCATCAAGCCTCTCACGAACCCTCCTGAGCCATCAACCAGCTTTGAGTAGTGTCGCGAACCCTGCATGGTTCGTGTGAGAGCAGGCGAACTATGTTAGGCACAGCGAACCAATAGATCCCACGAACCCTTAGTCACAAGCAGCGAACCCTATGGCCTTCACGAACCCATCAAGCTTGGAACGAACCCTACATGCAGATCTTCTCACGAACCTAGACAGCCGAACCTTGCTAGCACCTCATGGTTCACGAACCTTCATGACACCATTTTAGCCGAACCATGATGGATACTAGGCCGAACCCTTGAACCCTTCATCATGACCGAACCCTTTGGTGTAGGGGCGAACCCTAGGCTGAAACCCAAGAGGGTTCGCTGCCCAAAGTTGGCAGCTCACCTTACTTCGGCCCATCCCAAAGCATACTTGGCCCAAATTGCAATGGTATTCAATCTCATAAGTTAAATCAAGCTCAAGGGAGTTAGAGTTGGCCCAACATGATCTTTAATTGGCTAAAATCCATAAACCCATTCGGCCCAACTCCAATAGCAACTTGGCCCATGTACTTAAACTAAGCCCAATTGATTGGGTAGACTAGTTTTAATCTTTAGTTGGCCTAATATCGCTTAGGCACTTGCATGGCCCAATATCATATTAAATTGACCCTTGTTATTGTGAAAGGCCCATAGACTTATACTTAAGCCTATCATAGTTTTATGGGCTTAAGGCTCATATTGTGGCCCACAAACTCTATGTACAAGTGAACTTGGTCAAAATTTGGTTTAAGTTGCAACTTATCCTAATTACATGATCAACTCACAATCACAAGACTTAAAACAATTGAACATCTTATCACAAGACATGTTAATCAATGGTTATCAAATTCAAGAGCATTTATCATTTTATGCATAAGAATTATGCACAAAAGAATCATTTCACATTCGTTTCTTGGACCCATGATCAATCATGAGATTCAAATCATAACATTCAAGTTTGCTCAACAATCAAATCATGAGAACACAAGTCAATCAACAAATCAAAGTCTATACAATTATAAATCTTATATCTTATGTATGATTACAATGATATAGGAACAAGTTAGAAGTCCTGTTTGCTACTTGCTAACTGTTTAAGTTCAGAGTCTACTGCAGACAGGTGAGAACTCTAGCCCCTCTTTTACTGTTTTATAACTGTTTTGGGGTGGAACACGTGATCAAAACCGCTATTTCAATCTTGTTTCATTACACAAGTTATGTGTAGTTCATAAACATTACAGGTTCATCTTACGAATCCAAGGGATTCATCAATTGTTTAAGGAAATTGTCAACTGTTTTAATTTGCTTGTCAATTATTAAACTCTTTTCATTAAAAAGGTTTTATAATGGATCTTTGAACTGTTTTGTAATTGATTTACTCAAATGTATTTATGAAGGATAAACACTTTTAGATAAAGGATTTTACAAACTCTTTTGTTATAAACCTTGTTATTACACAAGGTCATCACATCATGGTATTCAAAACAAGTGGTTCACAACATGGTATTCAAATCCAGTGGTTCAAAACATGGTATTCAAATCAAGTTGTTCAAAACATGGGATTCAAATCAAGTTGTTCACATCATGGTATTCAAATCAAGTGGTTCATTTCATGGTATTCAAAACAAAGGATTTAATTCGTGGAATTAAATCCAGGCTTTTCAATTCAGGTTATCAAATAAGGCATTAACACATCCGGTTAAAGTAAGATTCAGAACATGGTGTCAATTGTTGTAAACAAACTTATAAACCCATCAAGTTTCATTGTCGTTAGTACTGGGTGATCACAACAAGGGAAAGCGGACTCATTGTTTCTTATCCAGGATGGAGTTAGCTTTTAAATTTGTTTTAAAAGCTAACTGTAGGTCTGGTGTCATTGTTTTCTTATCCAGGATGGAGGTGGCTTTTAAATTTGCTTTTAAAAGCCAACTGCAGGTCTGGTGTCATATGGTTATCAAAACTGCTGACGTATTATCTAACTCCAAACGTGGTTTGGGACTTGATATTATTGGCTTTCGTGCGAACAGTGATTGGACTGTTTCCACTCATTTTCTTACTTGATGTTAGTTTGGGTTGCAGCTCATCCGTGTGAATCTTATGATGCTTTAACTTACCTATGCCTTATATCATATACTCATGTTTACAAATGCTTAAACCTATTGTTCTCACCAACTACGTCTGTAGTTGACAGTTACTTTTCACGTGTTTCAGGTAATCAGGTTTAAGACATTCTCAGAGACAACTAAGGAGACCATACTAAGATAGAACAAGATGAAGAAACATGCTAGGATGGATTAGAAACACACTAAATCCTAAATGTTTAATTGTCTTGTTTGGAGTCTTATTTTGTAAACTATATTTTGGGTCTGTAGTTGTCTTACTTTTGGTAGATAGATTGTCTGTAACTAATCAACTGTCTAAACATTATGAAATGTAGTAATCCATTGTGGTTGTTCTTATTCAATACTTGTGCATGATTCAACTGTTCATACGTCACCGCGCCGTGGATTCCGCACGCGGCGCAGGGGTGTGACAGGTTGGTATCAGAGCCAAGGTTGTAGAGAACTAGGAAAAACCCAATGTTTAATGACCTAGACTATAACCTAAGCTACCCAATAGGACTAAGTGCTATAGACTTGAGGATACTTAGGATCTAAGTAACTTAAGTGAGCATTAAGTCTACAATAAGCTTGAAAGATCTTAGGGACATTTTTCTAAGATTAGACATCGAGTCAAAGAATTTGAACCGGAATTCTATAATTTTAGAAACCGGATTAAATTCTCACACATATGCATTTAAGGATTTCAGAGGCAAGGATCTGTATTCTTAGTATCCTTGATCTGAAATTCTCACACAGAGATCATTATAGAAATTCAGAGGCAAAGATCCGTATTTTCGGTATCTTTGATATGAATTTCTTGTCATATTCAGTATAGGAGTTAGAGGCAAAGATTGATATCTTTGATCTAAAGTCCTTGTCATATTCATTATAGAATTCAAAGGTCAAGGTCTATTAATTTAGAACTTGGATTTGAGATCCTTGTCATATTCATTATAGGATTCAAAGGTCCAGATCTATTAATTTAGAACTTGGATTTGAGATCCTTGTCATATTCATTATAGGATTCAAAGGTCAAGATCTATTAATTTAGAACTTGGATTTGAGATCCTTGTCATATTCATTATAGGATTCAAAGGTCAAGATCTATTAACTTAGAACTTGGATTTGAGATCCTTGTCATATCACTATAGGAATTCAAATGTTGAGGTCTATTAATTTAGAACTTAGATTTGAAATCCTTGTCATTGTTATCATTATCATGGATTCATTATCATAGGAACTTTATAACTTAGAATCTGTGTAACAGTATTCTTTAGTTGAAGTTCTCACAAGAGATCATTATACTCGATATTGTAGGTATTGAGGACCTAGGTTAAATTAACCTAGGACACACATGCTAAAACCTAAGGTTTTAATTTCGAGTAAATTAAGAACCATGGTTTACATAATCATTATCATAGTCACAGAACAAGAGGCAATCATGAGACAATCATAATCAATCAACAGTTGGAATCTTAGCCCCAAATATAGACGACGGATTAACCCTGACGTGTTGAGGTAAGTGGTGGGTCGGTGAGAGCTTACCCTATATATAAGCTTATTTCAGTATGTTAGGGGGAATCCGGCGTTTGTATTTGGAGTGAGGATTCGGGATCAACTGGACACGTGGATCATTAGTCAAACACATGGGATACAAACATTTGGGAAACAATCATTGGTGAATCAAATCATAGTGCAATTCAAACTTGGATGAACCAAACATTATGGTGAATCAATCAAGTTGTGAACATTCTGTAAATGTAAACCTTAAGTGAAATTCTTAAGTGATTACATCATTAGTACTTACTGACATAAGTTAACAGGAAAGTGTAGAACACACGTATGATTTGGTTCTACATGTTAACAACTGTTAGTAGGTGCACGCATAACATAATCATAGTTCAATCATGGAATCAATCATAGTTCAAGTTGATCAAAGATCATGAGATTCTTAATCAATGGAACACACTTGGGAATCAGTACAAACGTGTTGCCAAATACTAGCAAGGGCATGATCGTGGTATACCGAAACGGTGGTGGGCAGCGAGAGTGAGCCCTATATATAAGCTATTTTCGGTATATCGGGAAAGTGTCGGTGTGTAGATTTGGTGGTGAGATCATGAGACATCGTACATATTCACATGATAAGTATACAAATAAGTTGATAACTTATACGTGTACTGGATCATATTACAATTGAATGATAATACTAGTAGTATGGATATATTACTGACCTTATCATGAAATTCAATTGTATCCATTCTCATTACTGACCCACTTGTGGCTTCTATTCGTAGAATGCCTCCTCGACGTGACCCAAATGCTGGGGGTTCGACAAGTGGTAACGATGATGAAATTAACAAGATTGCTCGAGCTATCGCTGTTCACATGAGGGATGTAATCCCGGGCATGGTCACTGACATCACCCAAAATCTTCGGGGAGTACTGGTGACTCTGCCAACAATTCGAATACCAACAATTCTGGAACTGCTAACTTCACATTTAAGCAGTTCAACGATGCTAAGCCTCCAAAGTACTCTGGTACTGAGGGAGCTACCGGTCTACTACAATGGCTGGAAAGCATCGAAGACATTCTAGACTTCACTGGATGCCCTGAAAATCTAAAGGTCAAGATGGCCTCGAGTGCATTTCACAAGGGCGCACTTACCTGGTGGAACTCTGAAAAGAACACCAGAGGACGTGAAGTCGCTCTAGCCTTACCATGGGATGGATTCAAGAACTTACTGGTGGAAAAGTTTTGTCCACGTCACGAGCTAAAGAAACTGGAAGTGGAGATGTGGAATCTGGTGCAGGATAGTGGCGAAAGTGCCAAGTATACAACTCGTTTTCATGAGTTGTGCATTTTGGTACCACATTTGGTTACTCCTCTATCCCGCAGGATAGAGAAATACATCGAAGGCTTGCCTCTAGTTGTTAGAGGAACTGTTATGGGGAACAACCCCACTACCTTGGAAGCCGCAATTCAACTCGGTGCTACTCTGACCGAGGAGTATGTTAAATCGGGAGTGCTCACCCGAAAGGGATTTAAAAGAGCACAGATTGAGGAAGGCAAGAAGCCTGAACAGCACCATCATAAGAAGAAGAAACAGAAGACAATCAAGAACTTTGCAGCATTGACTGCGGCTGCTCCTACTCATGCTACACCCCTTACTGCTATGCCACAACCTGCTAATGTCAGAAAGCCTTAGACTGGCCCGCTTCCACTTTGCACCAAATGCCAGTACCATCATCTACCCAACATTCCATGCAGAAAGTGTCTCAAATGTGGGCGTATGGGACACTTGGCGGCTACATGCCGATCTACTCATCTTGCTGCTACAACAACTGCTACCACTACTGCTACAGGTGGAAGAGCCTGTTATAATTGTGGAGCAGAGGGACACTTCAGAAATCAGTGTCCAAAACTCAACAACAATACTGCTGCTGCCGCTCGTACTTTTGTCATTGGGACTGCTGAAGCACGTGAGGATCCAGCAGTTATCACGGGTACATTTCTTATCAATGATCACTATGTTTCTATCATATTCGATACTGGTGCTGATAAAAGCTTTATCTCTGCTCATACTGCTTCTGTTCTTAATATGCAACTATCCACACTTACCGCTCCCTATACTGTAGAAGTAGCGAATGGTAAAACCATAGTTGTAGATTCCATCATTAATGCTTGTGAGCTAAGATTAAATGACCATCTTTTCTCTATCGATCTCATTCCTATGACTCTCGGAAGCTTCGAAGTTGTAGTAGGAATGGATTGGCTATCTAAGAATAATGCTGAAATCGTATGCTCGGAGAAACTTATTCGAATTCCCCTACCGTCCGGCGAAACGATGATAGTCTACGGTGAGAAACCCTGCCGCGAATTGAAGATTGTATCGTGCATCAAGGCGAGGAAGTATCTGAAGAAGAAATATTATGCATTCTTAGCTCACGTGGTGGAAAAGAAACCTGACAAGAAAGCAGTTGGAGACGTACCGGTTATCAAAGACTATCCAGACGTATTTCCAGAAGACTTGCCTGGACTACCACCAGTCCGACAAGTGGAGTTTAGAATTGATCTCGTCCCTGGAGCAAACCCAGTGGCGAAGTCACCGTATCGGTTAGCACCGTCTGAGATGCAATAACTGTCTAGTCAGCTTCAAGAACTTTTAGACAAAGGTTTCATAAGACCGAGTTTCTCTCCATGGGGAGCTCCGGTTCTCTTTGTCAGAAAGAAAGACGGTTCATTTCGTATGTGCATAGACTATCGTGAGCTGAACAAGTTGACAATCAAGAATAGATATCCTCTGCCCAGGATCGATGATCTGTTTGATCAATTACAGGGAGCAACTTGCTTCTCTAAGATTGACTTACGATCTGGGTATCATCAGTTAAGAGTAAATGATGAGGATATACCAAAGACGGCATTTAGGACTCGATATGGACACTATGAGTTTGTGGTTATGCCATTTGGGCTGACCAATGCACCCGCAGTGTTCATGGACTTGATGAATCGAGTCTGTAGGCCTTACTTGGATCAGTTTGTTATCGTCTTTATTGATGATATACTGATTTATTCCAAGTCAGAACGAGAACATGAGGATCATTTGAAGAAAGTCTTGGAACTACTAAGAGAGGAACAACTTTATGCTAAATTCTCAAAGTGTGAATTTTGGCTAAAGGAGGTTCACTTCTTAGGACATGTCATAAACAAAGATGGGATACATGTAGATCCGGCGAAGATTGAGGCGATTAAGAACTGGACTACCCCATCTACTCCAACAGAGATTCGTTCATTTCTGGGTTTGGCAGGTTATTACAGAAGATTCATTGCAAACTTCTCTAAGATAGCCTTGCCACTTACCACTCTGACTCAGAAAAGTCAAGCATTTATATGGGGACAGAAACAAGAAGATGCATTTCAACTTCTTAAACAGAAGTTATGCAACTCCCCTATCCTTAGTCTTCCAGAAGGCAGTGATGATTTCATTGTCTACTGTGATGCTTCAAACCTTGGTCTCGGTTGTGTACTTATGCAACGGGACAAGGTCATTGCTTATGCTTCAAGACAACTTAAGGTTCACGAGAAGAATTACACTACTCATGACCTTGAGTTAGGGGCTGTGGTCTTTGCATTGAAGATTTGGAGACACTACCTGTACGGTACTAAATGTGTCATCTATACAGATCACAAAAGCCTGCAACACATTCTCAATCAGAAAGAACTCAACATGAGACAACGACGTTGGGTTGAGCTTCTAACTGATTACGACTGTGAGATTCGTTACCATCCGGGTAAAGCCAATGTGGTGGCGGGTGCTCTTAGTCGCAAGGAACCAGTCAAACCGATTCGTGTAAGAGCCATGGAGATCAACACACAGCCAAACTTGAAAGACTTGATTCGTATTGCACAACAACAAGTAGTAACAGATAATCAACTCAAGACAGACTTGGATTGTGGTATTGAGAAGAAACTAGAACCTCGAGCTGATGGGTTGTTATATCTCAACGGCCGCATTTGGATTCCAAAGTCTGAAGAATTGCGCACACTCATCTGTGATGAGGCTCATAAGTCGCGATACTCAGTTCATCCTGGAGCCGACAAGATGTATCAGGACTTGAGGACATCTTACTGGTGGCCGGGAATGAAGAAAGACATAGCACTGTATGTGGGAAAATGTCTTACATGTTCAAAAGTCAAAGCAGAACATCAAAAGCCTTCGGGACTTCTGCAGCAACCTGAAATTCCTCAATGGAAATGGGAGCAAATTTCCATGGATTTCATAACGAAGTTGCCGAGAACTCCGAGAGGTTTCGATTCGATTTGGGTGATCGTTGATCGACTCACCAAATCTGCTCACTTTCTCCCTATCCGAGAGGATTATAAGATGGAGAAGTTATCCACATTGTACATCAACGAAATCATTGCACGTCATGGTACTCCAACATCGATCATATCAGATCGTGATAGTCGTTTCACTTCTCGCTTTTGGCAATCATTGCAAATGGCTTTGGGAACGCGTGTTAATCTTAGCACGGCGTATCATCCCCAAACTGACGGCCAAAGCGAAAGGACTATCCAAACACTTGAAGACATGCTTCGTTCTTGTGTCATTGACTTCGGTGGAAGTTGGGACACTCATCTCCCACTCATTGAGTTTTCATATAACAATAGCTATCATACGAGCATTCAATGTGCACCATTCGAAGCTCTATATGGTAGAAAGTGCCGATCACCGGTCTGTTGGACCGAGATTGGTGACTCACAGGTCGTAGGACCAGAACTCATTCAGGAAACATCAGACAAGATCACAATCATTCAGTCACGGCTTAGGGCCGCACGAGATCGGCAGAAGAGTTATGCTGATCGACGTCGGAAACCGCTTGAGTTCCAAGTCGGTGACCGAGTCTTACTCAAAGTTTCTCCCTGGAAAGGCGTTGTCCGATTCGGGAAGAAAGGGAAACTTGCACCAAGGTACGTTGGACCTTTTGAGATCCTGGAACGGATTGGTCCCGTAGCCTACAAACTCAAACTTCCAGTGGAGCTAAGCAATGTTCATGATACTTTTCATGTATCAAATCTTAAGAAATGCTTAGCGGATCATGATGTTCAGATTCCACTGGAAGACATTCAGATTCAGAACAACATGCAATTCATAGAACGTCCGGTTGAAATCATGGATCATAGGGTCAAGAAACTTAAACGCAGCCGTATCCCGATCGTGAAAGTGCGATGGGAGGGCAAACGCGGTGCTGAGTTCACCTGGGAACGTGAAGACCAGATGAAGCTTAAGTACCCTCATCTTTTTACAGTACCTTCGGCTAGTTAATTTCGGGACGAAATTCCCTTAACTAGGGGAGACTGTAACATTTGTGCATATAGTCATGTAGTTGTAAACAGTGTTAGAACAGTGTCTATTCATGGTTCAGTTCATCAATGTGATTCGTATGTTCAAAATGTGTGCTTGTGTGTTACAGGATCTTAGTAATCAGAAAACAAGTATGTATTATTTATTTACAGTCGATTTCACTAAGCAAGAACAGTAACTTGTTATATCGAAACAGTGGTGGGCAGCGAGAGTGAGCCCTATATATATACTGCGTTCGGTGTAACAGGTTAGTGTTAGTGCGTAGTGTTGAGACGAATATTATGACAATTAATTAATTCAACCAAGATCGTAATCTGTAAGCGAGACTGAGTATAGTTATGGGTGACGATCCATAATAGTACGAATGTTGAACTTATAATTACGATTAAACGACTTTAAATAATTAATACGATCGGGAAACGTACGCGATTGCGGGTATACACGTAATTTCGAATGTTTAGCGATCCGACAACACACGAAGAGTAAAAATAATTGTAATAATTATTTTATATTTTACAATTTTGAAACTCATCATTTAAATGAGTTTAACAACTCTTTTATTTTTAAAACCGCGTAAAATACGCGTTACGTTCCGGAAACGCGAACCGAGCGACCGAAACGGACCCGAACATCACCCGGGCTATAAAAGCCTTGAACAAGGTTATTTTTCTTCATAAATGCAGCCAACCACCCTTCTCTCTCTAGAAATTTCGTTCACCCACCCTCTCTCTAGAAAACCGAGCTTCAAACGCGCATAACTCGTTCGTTTCTCAACGGAATTCGGTGTTCTTGGTGTCCACGCGAAGCTCTCGACATCCTCTACACGAAAGTACAAGATTTTCACATATTTGTCCACCCAAAAACTAGGTATGATCGGATGAAGGGTCACGAGATTAGGGTTTTTAGTCGTGGGTTTGTTTAAACTCGACCCTTAGCCGGATCTAGTCAACCACACCCAAGTTCGAGACCATAGAAACATTCCCTGTTGCTAGCACAGCTTAGATCGAGGCTTGGATGCAGGTGTTCGATGAGGGTGATGATGATGATAACAGGTTCGCCAGCCAAACCTTCGTTTACAGCTGACCGAACCCTACTGGGATTCCACGAACTTGCATGGTTCGTGTAACATTCTGCCGAACCCTTAGGGGGATCTCACGAGCCTGTGGCCGATCATCAAGCCTCTCACGAACCCTCCTGAGCCATCAACCAGCTTTGAGTAGTGTCGCGAACCCTGCATGGTTCGTGTGAGAGCAGGCGAACTATGTTAGGCACAGCGAACCAATAGATCCCACGAACCCTTAGTCACAAGCAGCGAACCCTATGGCCTTCACGAACCCATCAAGCTTGGAACGAACCCTACATGCAGATCTTCTCACGAACCTAGACAGCCGAACCTTGCTAGCACCTCATGGTTCACGAACCTTCATGACACCATTTTAGCCGAACCATGATGGATACTAGGCCGAACCCTTGAACCCTTCATCATGACCGAACCCTTTGGTGTAGGGGCGAACCCTAGGCTGAAACCCAAGAGGGTTCGCTGCCCAAAGTTGGCAGCTCACCTTACTTCGGCCCATCCCAAAGCATACTTGGCCCAAATTGCAATGGTATTCAATCTCATAAGTTAAATCAAGCTCAAGGGAGTTAGAGTTGGCCCAACATGATCTTTAATTGGCTAAAATCCATAAACCCATTCGGCCCAACTCCAATAGCAACTTGGCCCATGTACTTAAACTAAGCCCAATTGATTGGGTAGACTAGTTTTAATCTTTAGTTGGCCTAATATCGCTTAGGCACTTGCTTGGCCCAATATCATATTAAATTGACCCTTGTTATTGTGAAAGGCCCATAGACTTATACTTAAGCCTATCATAGTTTTATGGGCTTAAGGCTCATATTGTGGCCCACAAACTCTATGTACAAGTGAACTTGGTCAAAATTTGGTTTAAGTTGCAACTTATCCTAATTACATGATCAACTCACAATCACAAGACTTAAAACAATTGAACATCTTATCACAAGACATGTTAATCAATGGTTATCAAATTCAAGAGCATTTATCATTTTATGCATAAGAATTATGCACAAAAGAATCATTTCACATTCGTTTCTTGGACCCATGATCAATCATGAGATTCAAATCATAACATTCAAGTTTGCTCAACAATCAAATCATGAGAACACAAGTCAATCAACAAATCAAAGTCTATACAATTAAAAATCTTATATCTTATGTATGATTACAATGATATAGGAACAAGTTAGAAGTCTTGTTTGCTACTTGCTAACTGTTTAAGTTCAGAGTCTACTGCAGACAGGTGAGAACTCTAGCCCCTCTTTTACTGTTTTATAACTGTTTTGGGGTGAAACACGTGATCAAAACCGCTATTTCAATCTTGTTTCATTACACAAGTTATGTGTAGTTCATAAACATTACAGGTTCATCTTACGAATCCAAGGGATTCATCAATTGTTTAAGGAAATTGTCAACTGTTTTAATTTGCTTGTCAATTATTAAACTCTTTTCATTAAAAAGGTTTTATAATGGATCTTTGAACTGTTTTGTAATTGATTTACTCAAATGTATTTATGAAGGATAAACACTTTTAGATAAAGGATTTTACAAACTCTTTTGTTATAAACCTTGTTATTACACAAGGTCATCACATCATGGTATTCAAAACAAGTGGTTCACAACATGGTATTCAAATCCAGTGGTTCAAAACATGGTATTCAAATCAAGTTGTTCAAAACATGGGATTCAAATCAAGTTGTTCACATCATGGTATTCAAATCAAGTGGTTCATTTCATGGTATTCAAAACAAAGGATTTAATTCGTGGAATTAAATCCAGGCTTTTCAATTCAGGTTATCAAATAAGGCATTAACACATCCGGTTAAAGTAAGATTCAGAACATGGTGTCAATTGTTGTAAACAAACTTATAAACCCATCAAGTTTCATTGTCATTAGTACTGGGTGATCACAACAAGGGAAAGCGGACTCATTGTTTCTTATCCAGGATGGAGTTAGCTTTTAAATTTGTTTTAAAAGCTAACTGTAGGTCTGGTGTCATTGTTTTCTTATCCAGGATGGAGTTGGCTTTTAAATTTGCTTTTAAAAGCCAACTGCAGGTCTGGTGTCACATGGTTATCAAAACTGCTGACGTATTATCTAACTCCAAACGTGGTTTGGGACTTGATATTATTGGCTTTCGTGCGAACAGTGATTGGACTGTTTACACTCATTTTCTTACTTGATGTTAGTTTGGGTTGCAGCTCATCCGTGTGAATCTTATGATGCTTTAACTTACCTATGCCTTATATCATATACTCATGTTTACAAATGCTTAAACCTATTGTTCTCACCAACTACGTCTGTAGTTGACAGTTACTTTTCACGTGTTTCAGGTAATCAGGTTTAAGACATTCTCAGAGACAACTAAGGAGACCATACTAAGATAGAACAAGATGAAGAAACATGCTAGGATGGATTAGAAACACACTAAATCCTAAATGTTTAATTGTCTTGTTTGGAGTCTTATTTTGTAAACTATATTTTGGGTCTGTAGTTGTCTTACTTTTGGTAGATAGATTGTCTGTAACTAATCAACTGTCTAAACATTATGAAATGTAGTAATCCATTGTGGTTGTTCTTATTCAATACTTGTGCATGATTCAACTGTTCATACGTCACCGCGCCGTGGATTCCGCACGCGGCGCAGGGGTGTGACAGTTAGGGTCACGTCGAGGAGGCATTCTACGAATAGAAGACACAAGTGGTTCAGTAATGAGAAATGATACAATTGAATTTACATGATAAAGTTAGTAATATATCCATACTACTAATATTATCATTCAATTGTAATATGAGCAAATACACATATAAGCAATTAACTTATTAGCATACTTCTCATGTGAATATGTACGATGTCTCGTGATTTCACTCCACCAAACCTACACACATACATTTTCCCAGTATACCGAAGATAGCTTATATATAGAACATACAAAAGGGTCAAGCAAGCTGCCAGCCCAGTCGCCAGCCCACCACCGCTTCGATATACCACGATCATGCCCTTGCTAGCATTTGGCAATACGATTGTGTTGATTCCATGTATGTTTCATTGATTAAGAATCCCATGTTCTTTGATCACTGAACTATGATTGAATCTATGATTGAATTATGATTGAATTATGTGTGCACCTACTAACAATTGTTAACTTGTAGAACTAGATCATCTGTGTGCCCTACATTTTTCATGTTAACCTATGTTAGTAAGTACTAAACATGTAATCACTTAAGAATTCCACTTAAGTTTTACATTAAAAGAATATTCACAACTTGATTGATTCCCACGCAATGTTTGACTCATCCATGTTTGATTAGTACAATGATTGATTCACACACTTGATTGTATCTCAAATGATTGTATCTCATATGTTTGACTATTGTTCAATGATCCCAGTTGTTCCCGGATTTTCACTTCAGATACTAACGCCGAATTCCCCCTGTCATACTGAAGTTAGTTTATATATAGGGCATACGTAGGGTCAAGCAAACTGCCTGCCCAGCCAACATCCCACCACCACTTCAGTATGCCAGATTTTGTCCGCCGTTTGTATTTGAAGCTAGGATCCCAACTCTTGATTGATTATGATTGATTTATGATTGTCTATTGTACTATGAATATGATTATGATTGTGTAAACCATGGTTCTTAATTTACATTGAAATCAAGACCATAGGTTTTAGTGTATGTGTCCTAGGTTAATTAACCTAGGTCCCCAATACTTACAGTATTGAGTATAATGATCTTGTGTGTGAACTTCAACTGAAGAATATTGTTACATAGATTATAAGTTATAAAGTCCTAATGATAATGAATCCATGATGATGATAACATGATAAGGATTTCAGATCAAAGATACTAAGAATACAAATCTTTGCCTCTGAATTCCTCTAGTGAACATGATAAGAATTTCAGATCAAAGATACTAAGAATACAGATCATTGCCTCTAAATTCCTCTGATGTACATGATTGAGAATTTCATATCAAGGATACTAAGAATACAGATCCTTGCCTCTGAAATCCTTTAATGAATATGTGGTGAGGAACTTTAGTTCGGATTCTAAAATTAGAGAATTCCAATCCAAATTCCTTGACTCGATCTCCAATCTTAGAAAAGCATCCCTAAGATCTTTCAAGCTTAATGTAGACTTAATGCTCACTTAAGTTTACTTAAATCCTAAGCATCCTCAAGCCTACAGCACTTAGTCCTGTGGGGTAGCTAAGGTTATAGTCTAGGTCGTTAATTATTGGGTTTTTCCTAGTTCTCTACAACCTTTGCTCAGATACCAACCTGTCACACCCCCTGCGCCGCGTGTGGAATCCACAGCGCGGTAACATATGAGTGGTTGCATCATGCACAAGTATTGAATAAGAACAACCACAATGGATTACTAAGTTTCATAATGTTTAGACAATTGTTTAGTTACAGACAATTTATCTACCAAAAGAATGACAACTACAGACCCAAAATATAGTTTACAAAATAAGACATCAAAGAAGACAATTAAACATTCAGGATTTTCATGTGTTTCTAAATCCATCCTAGCATGTTTCTTCATATTGTTCTATCTTAAACGGTCTCCTTAGTTGTCCTTAGAATGTCTTAAACCTGATTACCTGAAACACGTGAAAAGTAACTGTCAACTACAGAAGTAGTTGGTGAGAACAATAGGTTTAACAATTGTAAACATGAATTTGCATAGTAAGGCATATGTATAGAGAAATAAATGAATTACACGGATGAGTTGCAACCCAAACTAACATAAAGTATGTCAAACGTGTGCAAACAGTCCAAAGACTATTTACTAAAGAAGCCAACATATAATCAAGTCCCAAACTACGTTTGGAGTTAGATAATGTATCAGCAGTTTTGATAAAACCATGATGAAACCAAACCTGCAGTTAGCTTATAAAACAAATTTAAAAGCTAACTCCATTTTGGTATGTCCCAAATGTGTCCGCTTTCCCTTGTTGTGATCACCCAGTACTAACGCTAATGAATATGTAACATGATGTGTTTATATGTTTGTTCACAACAGTGGACACCATGCTTTTGAACTTTGCTTTAAAACCATTGATTTAATGCCTTATTTGATAACATGATTTGAAAACATTGTTTGAATACCATGAGTTGAATTCTTTGTTTGAATACCATGAAATGAATCCTTTTTTTGAACATCACCATGAAAACCATTGTTTGAATACCTTGTTTTGAAACCCTTGATTGAGTACATAGAATAGAGTCCTTGTATAGTAACAAGGTTTATAATAGATTATTTTCGAAAACACGAGTTTATAGTAAAAGAGTTTATAAGTCACATTATTTAAAAGTGTTTGTCATTTATAAAACCATTCGAGTAAAACTGATATAAAACAGTTCAAGGAAACTTTATAAAACCTCTTTAATAGAAAGTGTTTACCAGTTGATAAAATCCTTTGAAACAGTTAAATAATTTGATGAATTTGTACCATGAACCTGTAATGTTTGTAGAATAGCATACATCTTGTATAATGAAATACAATTGTAAATAGTGTATTTGATCACGTGTTCCACCCAAAACAGTCAAAAAACAGTAACAGAGGGGCTAATGTTCTCACCTGTCTGCAGTAGACTCTGAACTATACCAAATAGCAAGTCGCAAACAAGTCCTCTAACTGGTCCCTATATCATTGTAATCATACATAAGATATAAGATTTATGATTGTATAGACTTTCACTTATTGTTTGACTTGTGTTAACTTGAACTTGATTTACTCTTGATTACTTGATCTCATGTTTAAGAATGTTGTGTAAACTTGAAAGTCATGATTGAGTCACTTGATTGAGAGTTGTTTCATGTAAAAGAAGTGTCATGTTCTTTTATGCATAGCTTTTATGCATAAAATAACAAGTGTTGATGATTTTTGATGACCATTTATAATCATGCATTTGAAAGAGATGTTCCAATTGTTTTAAGTCTTTGAGATTATGAGTTGGTCTCATGATTATGTTAAGTTATAAACTTAACCCAATTAAGATCAAATCACCACTTCTTTAAGTTGTGGGCCAAACATTGGGCTTTGAGCCCATGTAATCATGGTGGTCTTTAAACATAGTCCATGGCCCTTATTAAATTAACAATGGCCCAATTGAGTGTGGTGTTGGGCCCTAATGGTTTGAACGAATGTTTTAGGCCAAGTGTGGTCTACTTGGGCCAATTAGTCTAAGTGGAATTTAATGTGGGTTTACTATTGGGCCGAGAGTCCTATTGGGCTTAACCGAATCATGTGGGCCGCATGTAATTGAATTTGGGCCAAATGGTTTTGTTTTTGGGCCGATGCAAATGAATGGTAGTATCTTGCTGACCGAACTACACGACTGGCAGCCGTATAACCCATCTCCGGCCACTCAGGGCAGCGAACCTTTTAGGTTCTATTGCTAGGTTCGGCTGGAGGTTTATGAGGGTTCGCTTGGAGTGTAAAGGTTCGGGACATTCATAGGGTTCGGCCATTGATGATGCTGGTTGCAAGGTTCGTCCAGAATGATCATCAACACAAAGGTTCGGTGAGCAATTAGGTTCGTGACATGTGATGAGGTTCGGCCCTGAGTGCATGGTTCGCGAGCATGGTTCGGGAATGAGGGTTTCTTACGCATGCATAGGGTTCGTCCGACTGGAAGGTTCGTTGTCGAAGGGTTTGCCTAATAAAGCTAACAGGCCGAGGGTTCGTGGGCATGCCATAGGTTCGTGAGGTCTGTAAAAGGGTTCGGCAGTGAGTGGGACGAACCATATGGTTCTAGAGGTTACAGGTTCGGCTCCACCCCCACGACCTGCATCACCAATCATCATCGATCTCATCATGCTCACCTGTTCTAAACTCGAGATTCATGAAACAAGTGATTATCTAATATTAAAGGTCACGGTGGTGATCTAGAACCGGCTAAGAATCAAGTTCTAACAACACCTGAACAAAAACCTTATTTTTCAGATTTTTAAACCGATTGTACCTCGTTTTTGGTCGGGGAAATCCACAGATCGTTTGTACTTTCGTGTAGAGGATATCGAGAGCTTAGCGTAGGTTCAAGAATCACCGAAATCCGTTGAGAATCGAGCGAGTTACGTGCGTTTGAAGCTTGGTTTTTCTAGTGAGAGGTTGGAAAACGAAAATCTAGAGAGAGAGAGAGGGTAGGAGCCTGAAATAAATGAGAGGAAACACCTCATTTGGTGTTTATATACCCTCGTGGTATTCGGGTTCGTTTCGGTTGCTCGGTTCGCGTATTTGTCGCGTTTCCGGAAATTTTTCGCGAGTTAAATAAAGTAGTTGTTATTATCATCATTTTGATGAGTTTCAAAAATGTAAAAATGTAAAATAATATATTTTACTTATTTTTATAATTTGTTCGTTGTCAGATCGTTAAATAGATACAATTACGTTTATACCCGCAATCGCGTACGTTTTCCGATCATATTAGTTATTTATTATCGTTTAATCATAATTATAAGTTCAACATTCGTATTGTTATGGATCGTCACCCATAATTATACTCAGTCTCGCTTACGTATTACGATATTTGTTTAATTAATTTGTTTGTCATTCTATACGTCTTAACACTACGCACTAACATTATCCCATTACACCGAACGCAGTATATGTATAGGGCATACCCCAGAGTCCAGCTACCTGCCTTATCTGATGCTGTCCCACCACTGTTTCGATATAATACGATACTGTTCTTGCCTAGAGAACTCGACTGTAAAAAAATAATACATACTTGTTCCTGATTAAAGAATTCCTATAGCACACAAACACATATATGGACACTCGAATCACATTGAAAACATTGAATATAATACACATTGCACTAACACTGTTTATAAATGCTATGACTACATGCACAGATGTTACATTATGTTGGCCCTTTTAAGATCCTTGAACGGATCGGAAAAGTTGCCTACAAGTTGGAACTTCCTCCTGAACTTAGTAACGTGCACCCTACGTTTCACGTGTCCAATCTGAGAAAGTGCTTAGCTGATCAGGATCTTCAGGTACCACTCGATGATGATCGCGTCGAAGGACCCTTGGCCATATGAGAACACCCTGGGCAGAATGGCCACCAAACCGAAGGAGCTTCATTCTGTCGGCCTTAGTCCTAGCCACATTCAGCCAAAGCCTATTCGGGCCAAGTCATTCGGTCGACTAAACCCCACTCGGCAACCTCCTTTCGGCCTAAGCCCACTCGCACCATCCCTCATTCGGCTATGGATTAGTTAGCTGGAGCCACCTTCGACCAACCATTTGTTCGCATGGGCTAACTCCTTTCGGCCATGAGTTATTAACATGGGAATCGGGGGTCGGCCCATCTGAATTGGTTGTGAGACTAACCACCTTCAAGTGTAGTTCCTTCTATAGGATATCATTCGTATGAAATGTTAACCAAAGGAGATGGATTGGGAGTCTACCCATAATAGTCCCCGTGAACTTCATGCATGGTGTGCATCCGAAATTTCGGAGGGTACCTACAAGAGTAAACAAATCATGAACTAGGGTTTTCAATAACAAAATGTAACATCACTGTATTTCCGGTCGTCCGTACATACGTACGATTGTACTGTTACGACCTGATGTATTAATGATTAATGATTAATGATTATGAATTATTGACCATCATTATTAATATTATTACTATTTGGGATACATATTGAAAACATGTTACTGTACGCGTAAACTATGGGAAGTTTAGTTGTAACCTAACTAAACTGAACCACAGAGTTTATCGCAATCACATTTCACAGATTATGGATGTTGGTATGAAATGGAAAGCGATTGGGAGTTTGTTATGGTTTGGTTGCTAAACATAGTCAAGGACACATGGTCATGTTTATCGAAATAGCGGTGGGACGGTGGCTGGGGCAGTTGCGACTGACCCCTACATATGCCCTATACATATGCACATTTCAGTCTATCATGGTTGTTTCAGTGATGTGGTTTAGTGGGTTTTGGGATCGGAATGATAATATTAAAGTCAATGAAATAATGGAAGTATAATTGGAATTAATTACGCGATAGTGAGGTTACGTTTATAACTTAAACGCGAATATTATTTCGGAAATATTAACTCGATAATGTATTCGCGCGGGTGACAATTCAGATGAATATAATTGTTGAAAATAATATTCGGAAACGATATTCCATAAATCGTAAATCAAATCGAAATACGATGCGAGCGTCGAATTCGCAAAGGTGACGATCTGTACGAATACATCCGTTAGTAACGCGTTTCGACGAGATAACAAAAGAATAATTAAAGATATTAAATTAATAAATGAAAACTAAAAATATTTATTAGGAATTACAACTTAAAACGAATCTGAACAAATTGTTATACTGAAATAATTAATTTAACGAAAGTAAACTGGGACATAATTCTTTAAACGATTTCTTTAAAATTATTTTATTCATTTAATAAGAAACTCATTTGTTTAAATGTTTATGTCTTAAAAGTGTTTTACATTAAAAACTGATCATTTAATCATTTCATCGCGAGATAAACGAGACCGGACACGCGGGGAGTATACGTGATAAAAAGGAAGAGTTTTCTCTTCTTCTTCCTCATTTCTCATTTTCTCCTTCTCTCTCTCAACACCAAAAACGCCACTTTCTCTCTCCATACCGTCTCTCTACAATAACTTCACCATTTCTTCATCATTTTGGATGATTCTTGTCCCAAATCGACCGCGTGAACGGTTGATTTCACCATCGTTTAAAATGATTTTTCATGCTGAAAAACCCTAAACTGAACGTGTGTGAGTATGTGGAGACCACGAGTAACCTAGGGAGGGGAAGGAGTTCGAGTATGATGATGAAGGCAACCATGGAGGGGCTGGGTCTCGACCGGCCCAACCTTTCTACATGACGGCGAACCTGCGCTGTGGCCGAACCCATGGTAGCCGAACCTTCCTGGCGGCTGGGATGATAGTCATCATCAAACCCGAATCGGCCGAACCTTGACTTTAACCGAACCTTTCCCTGATCACCGAACCCTCGTAGGTGGGAAAAGAGGATGGCTGAACCTGCCATCAAAGAATCTTCCTGCTGAGCCACGAACCCACTGAACCATGCGAATATCTCCTCGTAGCCAAACCATGCATGTGGCGAACCTAATGGGCGGGAAGATAATAGCCGAGCCTTCTAGGATGGCTGAACCTTTAAGTGGCTAGACGAACCTCAACCATCACTAGTTGGCGAACCGCTACAACCCAGCCGAACCAAATGGTTCGTGAGTTGCATGCAGCGAACCTCTTGTTAAAGGCAACCATGTGTTGGCCGAGTCTATGGTGAACGAACCTGGAGGCTGAGTACATGCGAACCTATGGCATACAAACCCGACCTGGCCGAACCGTTGTACTAGGGATGAACCTAGGCGCACATGGGGCCAAACCTTAGCTAATTGGCTGAACCCAAATTAGTTGGGGCCGAACCTAAGTGTAAAGGTTCGCTGGTCCTCGAGATTTCTAATCTGAATTACTTGACAACTAAGGGGTTAGGGACAAAAACAAAGGAGTACAAACACATGAATATATATGTTAACGTATCCATTCATGCATGAGAAAACTAAACCACCATCTTTTCTCTTTCTAACTTGAGTTTTAAAGAAACTAGGAAGTATATATATATTGAACTTGATTTGCAATTAACTTAATGTATAGATTTTACTAAATTGAAATTAAAGTGTCACTAACCCGAACTATGCGGGCTATTATAATTGATCACACATGTGAGGATATATCTAAGATATCACAACAATTGTATAATTTTAAAGTAGTTAACAATTAGTAAGTCTAAACTATCTTTAATAATGGGTATTTATAAGAGATTGTGTAATCCGTTTCAACTTAGACTAATCAAACTAAGTGGGTGAGGCACCTAATGATTTAAAAGTGAACATGTGAGAATAATTAAAATAAGACACGTATGCTTATGAATACCCGACACACGATAATTACAGGTTGACTGAGTTGTTGTTGATTTTGATTTCTCTTACGTGAGCGCGCATTTTGCAAGAACACATATTCTAAGGAATTCAGGTGAGTTCTCATACCCTCCCCTTTTAAACTATTTGTTTTAAAACTCAGAGGTGAAACATGTATACCAAACTTTAAAATATTATTTTGATAACACGTGGATGATACCTGTTTATCAATATGATATTCATATTATGGGATATCATTTCTTATGGATTATCACTGATTATCATATACCCTTGTAACATTGTCATCGACTGCGGCCATTAACCATGATTACATGTTTTGCCACGTGGATTATCACAACTCCATGAATCGTTGCCTTTGACTTTGGTTAATTGCATTGGTTTCATGTATTGTCACGTGGTTTGCCACCACTCCATGGATCATGTCTTTAACTTATGTTAATTACATAAATTCCATGTATTGTCACATATACTATTTGAGAATATTGATGTTTGTGATTGGTTGAATGGTTATGTGGCTGATTATCTATTATTGTCTATGATTATCTATGATTAACTATGAATAAATTGATTATGTGAGAATGTGTTGGTTATGTGTATGGATTTTGTGCTGGGAAGATTGTGTTGGATATTCTCACAGGTACTTGTGTGGATTTTCTCAGAAAAACTATAAACTTTTATACTCATTTTATAAAAGATTTTTAAACATAAAACTTATGATTACTCACCAACTACGTCGTAGTTGACACTTGATTTTCTTACATGTTTCCGGGAATGAAGACAAGTAGGTTGAGGAGGATGATCTCTCATATTTTGGACATCATTACTTAGGTTTTTGGACTTAGCTAAATAACTAGAATTCTGGCGATTAGAATTTAGTTAGATAGCTAAATTTGTTTTGTAATTGATGTAACTAATTCATGATAGACATGATTTTTGTGTATTTAATTTGGTTGATTGAATGATATGTGATGATTATTTCCCTCGTAGCATCCCGACGTTTTCGCCACCAGTTGGGGTGTTACAGATTGCATCAGAGCCTAGGTTATAGGGAATTAGGCTACTAGAAATGGTTGACCTAGTCTATAACCGTAGGATACCCTAGTATGAAGTTACTTCATAAACTAGTTAGTATATTCAGGATTTCATGCTTATGTGTTTATTACATGTTAACTGAACTCTTGTTATACATCTGATATACATATGCTATTACTGATTAATTGCTTACGTGTGCCCTAATGATTTGATAAGGACATGCACGTGGTGTATCGTAAAGGTGGTGGGATGTTGGCTGGGGCAGTTGCGACTGACCCCTACAAATGCCCTATATATACACCATTTATGGTACATTAGGTGGATGTCAGTATTGAAGAATGTGGGAACTACCCGTTTGGGAAATTAATTGCTTAGGGAATTAACTGCTTAGGAACTTATCTGCTTTAGGAATTATTTGATTAGTATTTGACCACCAGACAAGGACACACTCGGGGTATACTACAAAGGTGGTGGGATGTTGGCTGGGGCAGTTGCGACTGACCCCTACATATGCCCTATACATATGCCATTTGTAGTATATTGGGGGTCTGTCAGTGTCAGGAACTTAGGATATAACTACGAATTGTTGTGGGGTTGATGTTGATGGTATGTTGGTTAAGCTTGGTTTGGATTGACACTTGGATGATCACATTTGATGAATATATATAAACTCATTAATAAACACACTTATTGGACACTTATTGGACATGTGGGGTGCATAGGATCAACGAACCAGATGAACGATTAGTGATGGACTGTAGTCTTGGATGATGATATAGACATTTGGGAATAATATAAACGCATAGTGATGATACTAACACTTAGTGATGGTATGGACACTTGATGAGAATAAATTATAGGGAGGATATGAACACTTAGTGACAACAAGAGCACTCAGTGATGATATGAACCCTCATTGATAATTATGGACATTGGGATTATTATCGACTTTTAGTGAACTCAGACATTAGGGGAACTGTAATGTCAGGTGAACTTAGACATTAGGTGAACTTAGAAATAGGCAAACCTACATGTCAGATGAACTTAGACATTAGGCGAACCTACATGTCAGATGAACTTAGAAATAGGCAAACCTACCTCTGCATATGCCCTATATATAAGCTTGTTGCATTGCATCGGGAGGTTGTCAGTGTTAGTATTGGGAGGGGAATGTTTGCACTTAGGAATATTTAGCTAATATTAGTTATGACCAACTAGGACACTTAGTATAATATTAGGAAATTTATTAATGTTGTGAGTTTAATGACAGATAGGAGAAAATATAGTTCCTATTACTGTCTAAATGAACTCATTTGACCATTGTTTGCATGACTTATGTTGTAAACGGTAGTAACATGTTTATAATTCCTCAGAAACATGCCGCCTCGCAGTCACAACGAAGATGATTCAAACAATGGGGATGCTAACAACAGTAATGCCAACTCAGGCATACAAGAGTTTGCACCACTCATTACTGGATTGGTGAACCAACTGACTCAAGCCAATCAAAATCTCAATCAGAATCGAGGTGGTGCAAACCCACCAACTTGCACATTCAAACACTTCAACTCTTGTAATCCACTGAAGTTTACGGGTTCTGACACTGCCACTGGCCTACTACAGTGGTTCGAGAGTATGGAGAACACCTTCATCAACAGTGATTGCCCCGATAACTTGAAGGTGCGCTATGCCACTAGTGTTTTCCAAAAGAGAGCACTTACTTGGTGGAATGGGGAAGAGAGAACTAGGGGAGTTGATGCTGCCCTAGCACTGACATGGACAGAGGTCAAGAACCTGATGACCACTGAATTCTGTCCTCGTAGCAAGATGAGGAAGATTGTGACTGAGTTTTGGGAACTCAAGCAGGACATCGGGGAGAATGTAATCTACAATACTCGTTTCCACGAGAATAGTCTGCTGGTGCCTCATCTGGTGACACCTTTGGAGAGAGCGATCGAGAAGTATATCGGTGGGCTGCTGATGCAGATTCAGGATACTATTTATGGGAGCAATCCCAAAACACTTAAGGCTACGATCCGTTTATCTGCTACACTTACTGATAACCATGTAAAGGCTGGAACTCTCATGAGAAAAGGAACGAAGAAGACTGAGGTGAAGACTACTACAAAGGAAGCAAAGACTGAGATCAAGACTAAGGCTGCTAGTTCATCAAAGAGCAGCAACAAAAAGAGGAAGACCAGAAATTTCGTGGTCACTGCTCCGGCTGCCAAGTCTGCGCAACAATCATCAAACAACACTACTGCCAGGAATTATGTCAGGAACACTGCCAAATATAATACATGCCGATATCACCATGCACCTAACTTGCCATGTCGCGTCTGCAACAACTGCGGCAAGTATGGTCATCTTGCAAACGTTTGTCGGAGTGCACCACAAGCACGAAGGATGCAACAGGCACCGCTTGCACTACCAGCTTCGCAAACCCAACCTATTCCAGCTGTACTCGTTAGCCAGGTACCTGCACAGGCAAGAGCCTGTCATGAGTGTGGCGAAGTGGGTCACTTCAGAAACCAGTGCCCGAGACTGGCGGGAAATAATCAAAGGGTGACACGAGGCAGAGCGTTTCAACTAAACGCTCCAGCTGCTCAAGCCAACCAAGACGTAGACAACGGTACATTTCTATTCAACAACTCTTATGCATCTGTGTTATTTGATTCTGGTGCTGATAGAAGTTTCGTCTCATATGAGTTTGAATGCATGCTTGGTAAAACACGAACATATTTAGATAAACCGTTTAACGTGGAGGTGGCTGATGGAAACACTATTGATATTGACAATGTTATTATTGGATGTACTTTGAACTTAAGTGATCACGTTTTCCCAATTGATCTCATACGTATGCATCTTGGTAGCTTTGATGTTATCATAGGCATGGATTGGTTAGCCTCCCACAAAGCGGAGATTGTTTGTCCTGAAAATTATATTCGTATTCCCTTACCTTCGGGTGAAACTTTAAGAGTCTTTGGATAAACTCCTAGTAAAGGTCTTAAGCTAATCTCCTGCACTAAAGCACACAAGTACCTTAGGAGGAAGTGTATAGCCTTCTTAGCACACTTTGTGGAGAAAACGGAGAAAGGAAAGAGCATTGAAGACGTTCCGGTAATTAGGGATTTTCCTGAAGTATTTCCAGATGATTTGCCGGGTCTTCCACCAGAACGTCAAGTAGCTTTTCGAATTGACTTAGTACCTGGTGCGAATCCAGTCGCCAAAGCTCCTTACAGACTTGCACCTTCGGAGTTGCAAGAATTGGCGAGCCAGCTACAAGAACTGACTGATAAGGGATTTATTCTCCCGAGCCATTCGCCATGGGGTGCACGGGTCCTGTTTGTTAAGAAGAAGGATGGGTCATTCCGAATGTGTATCGACTACCGCGAATTGAACAAACTCACAATCAAGAATCGATATCCACTGCCGCGCATCGATGATCTTTTCGATCAGCTTCAGGGCTCGGCATGTTTTTTAAAGATCGATCTTAGGTCTAGGTATCATCAGCTTCGCGTACATGATGATGATATTCCCTAGACGGCTTTCAGAACAAGATATGGCCATTTTGAATTTCTGGTAATGCCCTTCGTCCTTACCAATGCACCTTCAATTTTCATGGACCTCATGAACCGTGTTTGCAGGCCATACTTGGATAAATTTGTGATTGTATTCATTGTTGATATTCTGATATACTCAAAGAACAAGGAAGAACACGAGAAACACCTTAAGTTGGTTTTGGAGATCTTAAGAGAGGAACGACTGTATGCCAAATTTTCAAAATGTGAATTTTGGCTTAAGGAAGATCAATTCTTTGGGCACATAGTCAATGAAAATGGTGTTCACATGGATCCTGCAAAGATTGATGCGGTGAAGAATTGGAGTACACCGAAGACACCGACGGAGATTCGATCATTTCTTGGACTTGCCGGTTACTATCGGCGGTTTATTTCTAATTTCTCCAGGATTGCTGTCCCTCTCACTTCGTTGACTCAAAGAATAAACCATATGAGTGGGGATCAAAGGAAGAAGAGGCATTTCAGACCTTGAAGCAGAAACTATGTGATGCTCCTGTCTTGACATTGCCTGATGGAAATGATGATTTAGTAGTCTACTATGATCCATCCAACCTAGGTCTTGGTTGTGTCCTCATGCAATGGGGAAAGGTTATGGCATATGCATCGAGACAACTGAAGATTCACGAGAAGAATTACACTACACACGACTTGGAACTTGGTGCAGTCGTGTTTGCTTTGAAGATACGGAGACATTATCTTTATGGCACAAAGTGTGTAGTCTTTATAGATCACAAGAGTTTGCAGCATATTCTCAATCAAAAGGAGCTTAATATGAGACAACGGAGATGGGTTGAACATTTGAACGATTATGACTGTGAAATTCGCTACCATCCTGGTAAAGCGAATGTTGTTGCAGATGCACTTAGTCGCAAAAGCCAAGTTCAGATCCATAGTGCCCGAGTGCTCACTACTCTCCAAAATGATATTCACACAACCTAACAACACTCATTAGCTCAAGATAACTTGAAAAACGAGATGTCTTGCGGGGCTGAGATCTTATTGGAAACTAAGGATAACGGGTTGATCTATTACTTGAATCGGTTGTGGATACCGAACCGGGATGATCTTAGGATGGTGATTATGGATGAAGCTCATAAGTCTCGTTACTCAATTCATCCGGGTGCTGAAAAGTTCTATCAAGACCTTCGGGCCTTGTATTGGTGGCCTGGGATGAAGAAGGATATTGCTGAATATGTGTCCAAATGCCTTATGTCACACCCCCAATTTTCAACTAACGGAATCATACCGTTTGGGAACGTGACAAACCAGGATCTCAGATCATTAGACATAACGAAGACCTCTATATGAATTTCAAAACATACTTTGGTCTTTAAAACATAACATCAGAGTTTTCAAAATTTGCGGAAGCGTTAAAAAACCAGTAACAGTTGTAATATGTAAATTACAAAACAAAATCCTCAAATGTGTAATTTAAACAATAAATGATAAACATGCATGCGACTCTATCTCCTATTCCATGCCAGCTTTAATGCGCGCCTTAGCGTCCTGAGAAAACATGTAAATCAAGTCAACACAAAGGTTGGTGCATAACACGGGTTTTAAGCATTCACAATGTTCAAAACAGCAGTTTGAATATCAAGTTGTAGATAACATAATCACACATGCACAGTCATGATAGCTAGTCATATAAACTATTTACATAAGTGGTCGACACCGAAGCTGACGAATTGCCATGCTATAGCATGTTTTTGCCTTGCCACTATTGTCTAGCACGAACAATAGTAATGTGTGTTTGGTCAGTCAAACACCTGCGTAGATCCCATCTACCAGGTGAGGTTTGTCAAACCTAATAGATCTATTTCCAACTACCACGCTTTGCGCTACGGCAAACTAAACGGTTCGAGGTGTGTAAGGACTTTTAAATGCTATGTTGTCACATAATGTAAACAGCTAACTCATGCAAGTGATACGTATCTAAAAAGAGTTTGTTGCACATGTTTTCTCCCCCAAAACAGTTTAAAATAAGAAAGGGGCCGTGTACGCACCTTTGATTGCAGCAGAATGATCACACACTTGTGAACTTGCGTAGAAATCCTCTACAAAGAATCTGTGGTTTAACAATAACTTAGAGTTATTCGGAATGTCGTTTTGTGTTTGAAATCACATACGTGTCAACACACGTATGCTAAAGTGTTAGAAATGTGGATACGTAATTACGCGTGACTTTGAAATCGTTTAAATAAAATCACATACAATTTTATTTAAATAAACGTAATTATACGCGATTTCGTTTTCGGATTGAAATACCATTTTTATCATTCCAATTGGTTCGGGATGAAATTCTGGTTCCAACGCAATTCGAACGAGTCGAATCGGACTTGAAACGAATAAGATATGGTCAAATTACTAAAAATATGTTAAAACTCAAAAACTGTTGGGGGCCGGGCTCGAACCTGCGACCTCCAACCCCATATGCACGCCCACTACCATCTCATCTAATCCCATTTTTGTTAACAGATCTAATTCCAAATTGTTTTAAACACTAATGGGCCGGCTCCCCTTTTCTTATACCTTCAAGCCCACTACTTCCTAATTGTCTCTAATCGAACCTCAATTCGAATCCAATCGGGGCTGAAACGTTAGGGCTTTCGTTCCTATGGTCCAGTTGATTCTAGTTATGATTTTAATTCGAGAAATAACACATCATAACTCGTTTAATCGAACACACTCTTGTTCGAACTCTAACCGTATATCTTCATATTCGATTTACTAGAATTCATTGTTGTTAGATTTAATTAACATAGGGCTATTCTTCCTCGGGTTTTTCTGAAACTAAATGTCACATTTAATTTCATTTTCGAATTCATTTCATCTAAAATCCCCTAAACGACTTTAAGTACGAACCCAAGAACCCTAATCCTATCAATTCGTTATCTTCTGATGAAATTGGCATATGTATTACCTTAAACGAGTTACTCAGAAACTTTCCATGTGGTTTAATTCACCTATCAATCCATTTAAACAAGAAACCCCCAAAACCGTTCTTAGTATAAACCCTAGAATTCGTGCACATGTAATTCGATATTAAGGACCAAAATTAGCATGTGTTTAACCTTATTCGGCCACTTTAGGTGTAGTAGATGTCGAGTCTTACCTGTTTTGATGTCCAATTGGTCTAGTTCGACTTGAGGGTGGTGTTCGGCCTCCTTGAAATCAAGTTCTTCCACACGAAGCTTCAATGATCCAATTGATGAATGTTACAGACTCTAAAAGGGCCGACTAGAGTCTCTGAATGATCTATTTTGCGAATTATGATCTAGATAATCGATTTTGATAAATACAATTTTCGGTTACGACCTTTAGTTATCATTCAAGTTAAATTCGACTGATTAATGTACTGATAACGCCTGTGAACGATTAATAATCATCAATGGGATGATCAGTAATGAATTAATTTGAGTGTAACCGACTATTAAGGTGAAATTCGATCCTTGCATGTCAAACCAAATGAATTTTGACTTGAGAAGTCAAAATTAGGGCTTTTACTAGTTATAAATACAATCATTATAGTTTTTGATATTTACAACAATATAGAGTTCGATTAAAGCCCTTGTAGATTGTTTTTGTTCGATTTCACATCCTTTCGGTTAGCAAAGTTGAACCTAAAATCCCAAATTGTCACAAATCGGGCTTCTTAGAACATTGTTGGGCTTAGTTAACCCAATTGGGCCTCTTAATTTACAATTGGGCCTATCCTAGACTCATTGGGCCTACCTTGGGCCTACTTTGGCCTTAATGGGCCTACTTGGGCCTCATTGACCTTCCTTGGTTTCATTGGGCTTAACTCCTATTCAATTGGGCCTCATAACTACTATTGGGCCTCATTGGCCTACCTTGGCCTTATTGGGCCTTCCTTGTTTTCATTGAACCTAAATTGGCCTTATTGGGCCTACTAGACTTTATTGGACCTAACTTGTCTTGTTGGGCCTGTAATCTAACTGTTTTCAGTTAACAAGGTTAATCCGAAAAGTCAGATTGTCACACCTTAACTGTGCAAAAGTCAAGGCAGAACACCAGCGACCTTCGGGATTGTTATTACAACCAGAAATACCCATATGGAAGTGGGGGAATATCTCCATGGATTTCATTACTAAACTCCCACGAACCACAAACGGTAAAGATAGCATTTGGGTGATAGTTGATAGATTGACCAAGTCGGCTCATTTCTTACTGATACGCGAAACGTACCCTGTGCGAAAGTTATCTCGTATCTATATTGATGAGATTGTTAGCCGACATGGGATTCCCTTAAGCATATTATGGGATCGTGATGCTCGTTTCACGGCACAATTTTGGGAATCACTTCATGAAGCTTTTGGAACAAGAATGGATCTTAGCACCGCCTATCATCCTAAAACGGATGGTCAGACGGAGCGAACGATTCAGACATTGGAAGACATGTTGAGAGCTTGCGTCATCGATTTTGGTGGCAACCGGGATAGCCATCTACCATTAGTCGAGTTCTCGTATAACAACAGTTATCACGCGAGCATTGGCATGGCACCTTTTGAAGCTCTTTATGGAAGAAAATGTCGGTCACCTATTTGTTGGACTGAGGTCGGCGAGTCGCTGAGCACTGGTCGCGAGATTATTCAAGAAACGACTGACAAAATCCGCCAGATCCGCGACAATATGTTCGCTACTCGCAGTCGACAAAAGAGTTATGCGGATAAACGACGAAACCTTTAGAGTTTGAAGTGGGAGATATGGTATTACTTAAACTGTCGCCTTGGAAGGGCGTTGTGCGATTCGGGAAGAAAGGTAAGCTTGCTCCACGTTATGTTGGACCTTTTAAGATCCTTGAACGGATCGGAAAAGTTTCCTACAAGTTGGAACTTCCTCCTGAACTTAGTAACGTGCACCCGACGTTTCACGTGTCCAATCTGAGAGAGTGCTTAGCTGATCAGGATCTTCAGGTACCACTCGATGACATTCGCATCGAAGGACCCTTGGCCATATGAGAACACCATGGGCCGAATGGCCACCAAACTGAAGGAGCTTCATTCTGTCGGCCCTAGTCCTAGCGCCATTCAACCAAAGCCTATTCCGTCCAAGTCATTCGGTCGACTAAACTCCACTCGGCAACCTCCTTTCGCCCTAAGTCCCACTCGCACCATCCTTTTTCGGCCAGGCCCCTGTCGTTCGGCCAGGCCCCTGTCGTTCGGCCATCCCTCATTCGGCTATGGATCAGTTGCCTGGAGCCACCTTCGACCAACCATTTGTTCGCATGGGCTAACTCCTTTCGTCCATGAGTCATTCACAAGGGAACCGGGGGTCAGCCCATCTAAATTGGTTGTGAGACTAACCACCTTCTGGTGTAGTTCCTTCAATAGGATATCATTCGTATGAAATGTTAACCGAAGGAGATGAATTGGGAGTCTACTCATAATATTTCGTGGTGGTGCTATGCATGCACGCAAGGGTAGTCCCCGTGAACTTCATTCATGGTGTGCATGCGAAATTTTGGAGGGTACCTGCAAGGGTAAAGAAGTCATGAACTAGGGTTTTCAATAACAAAATGTAACATCACTGTATTTCCGGTCGTCCGTACGTACGTACGATTGTACTGTTACGACCTGATGTATTAATGATGAATGATTATGAATTATTGACCATCATTATTGATATTATTACTATTTGGCATACGTATTGAAAGCATATTACTGTACGCGTAACCATGGGAAGTTTAGTTGTAACCCAACTAAACAGAACTAGAGAGTTTATCGAAATCACATTTCACAGATTATGGATGTTGGTATGAAATGGAAAGGGATTAGGAGTTTTTTATGGTTTGGTAGCTAAACATAGTCAAGGACAGATGGTCATGGTTTATCGTAATAGCGGTGGGACGGTGGCTGGGGCAGTTGCGACTGACCTGTACATATGCATATTTCAGTCTATCATAGATGTGTCAGTGATATGGTTTAGTGGGTTTTGGGATTGGAATGATAATATTCAAGTTAATGAAATAATGGAAGTATAATTGGAATTAGTTACGCGATGGTGAGGTTACGTTTATAACTTAAACACGAATATATCTAAGATATCACAACAATTGTATCATTATAAAGTTGTTAACAATTAGTAAGTCTAAACTAACTTTAATAATGGGTATTTATAAGAGATTGGGTAATCCGTTTCAACTTAGACTAATCAAACTAAGTGGGTGAAACACCTAATGATTTAAAAGTGAACATGTGAGAATAATTAAAATAAGACATGTATGCTTATGAATACCCGACACACGATAATTACAGGTTGACTGAGTTGTTGTTGATTTTGATTTCTTTTACACCAGCGCGCATTTTGCAAGAACACTGATTTTAAGGAATTCAGGTGAGTTCTCATACCCTCCCTTTTTAAACTGTTTTGTTTTAAAACTCGGAGGTAAAACATGTATACCAAATTTTAAAATATTATTTTGATAACACATGGATGATACCTGTTTATCAATATGATATTCATATTATGGGATTAGCATTTCTTATGGATTATCACTGATTATCATATATCCTTGTAACATTGTCATCGACTGTGGTCATTAACAATGATTACATATATTGCCACTTGGATTATCACAACTCCATGAATCATTGCCTTTGAATTTGATTCATTGCATTGGTTTCATGTATTGTTCCGTGGTTAGCCACCACTCCATGGATCATGTCTTTGACTTATGTTAATTACATAAATTCCATGTATTGTCACATATACTATTTGTGAATATTGATGTTTGAGATTGGTTGAATGGTTATGTGGTTGATTATCTATTATTGTCTATGATTATCTATGATTAGCTATGATTAAATTGATTATGTGATAATGTGTTGGTTATGTGTATGGATTTTGTGATGGGATGATTGTGTTGGATATTCTCACAGGTACTCATGTGGATTTTCTCGGAAAAACTATAAACTTTTATACTCATTTTATAAAACATTTTTAAACATAAAGCTTATGATTACTCACCAACTACCTCGTAGTTGCACTTGATTTTCTTGCATGTTTCAAGGAATGAAGGCCAGTAGGTTGAGGAGGATGATCTCTCATATTTTGGACATCATTACTTAGGTTCTTGGACTTAGCTAAATAACTTGAAATCTGGCTATTAGAATTTAGTTAGATAGCTAAATCTGTTTTGTAATTAATGTAACTAATTCATGATAGACATGATTTTTGTGTATTTAATTTGGTTGATTGAATGATATGTGATGATTTAATTTAGATGCCCACGAGCTTTTGAACAATCTACACATCCCTCGTGGCATCCCGACGTTTCCGCCATCATTTGGGATGTTACACAAAAGTCTTTCATAAATCATACTATAAATCCAAATACAGGTTGTGGCAATCATTTGGATTCAACACATTTGAGAAATCGTGAGAATCAAAACAATGATCTAAGGTTTCGAGTGTTAATTTAACTATTAACACCTAACCCTTAGGAATTTCAAAATGAACATGTAACTACTCTAAATGATTCATTTGAATTATTTAGAATGGGTTATCCAAAGAGTTGATCAAAGAACCATAGGATAATCAAGAACGAGTAACGGGCGCAAGGTTAATCAAATGAGATTAACCTAAGCCCATCATGTTAAATTATATTTCTCTTAAAGTAATTATGTTTTAAATAAAAGAAATTAATTCATAAACCTTATTAAATTAAAAAAATGATTTCTAACTTGAGGGTTTAATTTAAAATGAATTAACTTAAAAATGTTTTAATTAAAGACTTGTGATGAAATTAGTATAAACCTTATCTAATTAAGGTTTAGATGTTTTAATTACGGGATAAAGGGTTAATTATGGCTAATATTTTTAGATTGAACTTAGAAACACATTAGTAACATAGGACACTTAGTTGCACACCAAGACCAGGACCCTAGATACGACTATTATAAATGCTTATCATATTCGACTCCTTTTAAAACAACTCAGGTACCAAAAAAACATAGTCTACAAATAACGAGCAAACATTTTGATGTAAATCAATACAGAGCAAACATGTAAGTTCATTGCCCCTTTTCTAAACATTTTGTTTTCAAACGCGGGGCTGAGAAGCATGCATAAACCTTTTTATTTAAATATTTTTTACGTAAAGGCTTTTACTTATTCTATGGTTTCTATATATGTTTATAATCCTAGACTCCTGTCTAGGTAAATTATATGCAAGATATCAGACGAATTAATTAATTACTCTTCTGAGTAATACAAAAATTATAAATCAAACACTTATTCTATCAAATTCAAATTCAAAGAATATAAACTTGAAATGAAATCAAAAGAACTGAAACTAGAGATCAAATTCAAGGAAATCTAATTCGGTGTGTTCAAAGAAAACTCGGGATTAAATTCAGGAATAGATAAACATTGTGGTAGTCATGGAATTCTAAGGATCAGAATCAAGGGAATCAAAGGAATCATATCCGTGTGTGAATCATAGAACTAATGAAATCATTAAGATCTAATGAAATAATTAAGATCTAATGAAATCATTAACAATCAAGTTAGGGTGGATGTCAGTTGTATGCAGATCGAGACTACGTGTTAACACACGAAAAGTCCCATCATAAGTAGTAGACTCTTGTAGTCAAACTATACGGTCATAAATCAAACGATCATACGAAATCAAGATAACAAAGACGATCAAAATCAAAGGATATCCTAAAGTCCTGACATGTACTGTAGGCGCTAGGGTCAAGCTGATATGGGCACATCATGAAAGTCCCGACACATGCGGACAGACTCATTGGGCCAAGCCTGATATGGGCCACGTGTGAGACAATACAACTTGGACACCATCATGTCTTCATTGTATTTAAATGATTAATTACTTATTTATTTAATTAAGCATTTAATATTATGTTTCTGCAAATACTATGGTTGGTCATAAATACGTGATGAAATCATGAAATCAGGTGTATTTCAATTTGTGGAACCCAAAATCTGTTTTGACGATGGTATGAAGTAAAACACTTAATTATCATTACTAACAATGTCATATGTGGTGGGTTGTAGACTCGACCCTTTCGTATGCCATATATATAAGCATACTGAATTGGATATGATAGGTGTTATTAATGAGGTTAAGGTTGTTACTTGCGTACGTGTTTGAAACTTTTAAATAGAATGCTTGAAGCTATGGAAATGAAATTGGATGATAGGTAAAACGTTGAATTATCATTACTAACAATGTCATATGTGGTTTAGTATGTGGTGGGATGTCTTCTGGGCGGGTTGTTGGCTCGACCCTTTCGTATGCCCTATATATAAACATACCGAATTGGATAGGACAGGTGTTATTATTGAGATTAAGGTTGTTACTTAAGAGGTTTACAAAACTACACATTTTCTTTTAATACTAAACTATTTGAATTCACCAACCATGCGTTGACTTGATCTTTTTGCATGACTTCTCAGGTGATGAACAGGTCTAACTAAGAAGTTATGCTTTTGGACTAAGATGCTGTTTAGAGGACCTAGTATTTTTCGATTGCATACTTTTGAACATCGTCAAACAGATTATTTTGTATATCTTATGCAGACACAAGATAGATGGATTATGATGTTGATGATAGACTTACATTGTCAACTTATAAACTAAACGCACGTAACTTAACTTTGTAATTCTATTTCATTTAGCATTTTCTCATTATATATCATGTGCATCATAAACAATCTGATCATCACGATTATCATTCTCGATAAAGCGCCCTGAGACCTTTCCGCCCGACGGGACACACGATCCGGCCCGCTGGCTCGGGATGTGACAATCCCTAAGGACCTATGTCAACAAGTTTGGTAGAGAATCCTTAGATATCCCTAACCTGGATATCACTACCACCGCTCAAGCCTTTAAAATGTTATTACAGAAAATTCACCCTTTTATGACGATTTGGTTATAAATCCTTGCAGGAATATGGATGATGTCTGAAACCGTGCACTAAGGTTCATCAGATTGTTGGATGATAAATAAATACAAAAGCGAATTACAACAACACCTCCAAATGACCAGGGCAAAAGAAAGCTGGATTCACCCACCAACAAGTCATTCAAACCCAAGCTGTATCACAAATCTAACAACCATAAGATAAACTATGTGGATGACGATGAAGAGGATGAATAATAACCAAGGATATCTGATTATTGTTCTTCAGTAAATATTCCTGAACTAATGTGTGCTATGCAGGGTTTAGGTGAAAAATCTAGATGGCCTCCCAAGGTCAAGAATTTTGCTGCGCAAGACAAGTCCAAAAGGAGCGCATTCCATGAAGATTTTGGACATGTGACTGAAGACTACATTGCCTTGAGAAGAGAGATAAGTTACCTGCTCAGCAAAGGACACCTTATGGAACTGCATGGAAAAAAAAAAAGAAAGAAGGCAGGATCTCGATGGATTCTGGAAAAGAGTTGCATCTCCACACAAGGATGCCAAGGTATTAAATTTTATATCCAGTGGATTTGACATATGTGGTACTTCTTATTCTACAGCCAGAAGACATGCTAAAGAAGCTAAAATGGAGAATGGAGAAAGACTCACAAAAACTTCGAAATTAACCAAGGATACCGTGATATCTTTCGAGGAACAGGATCAGGAAAACATCATGGATCCTTATCACAATGGGTTAGTAATTACCTTATATGTTGCTAATCACTATGTGCGCAGGATACTCATTGATGGAGGAAGTTCGGTGAACATTATCCAATTAGAGACGCTCGAGAGAATGAATATTCCTGAATCCGAGATAACCATCAAATCTTTGGTTTTGGTTGGATTCAACGGAGAAGCCAAAGCTACCATTGGAGAAATTAAATTACCAGTATATATTGAGGGGGTAAATTCTATGCAACGCTTTTGTATTATAGATTCTCTATCTTGTTATAATATCATATTAGGCAGACCATGGATACACGATATGAAGGCAGTTCCCTCGACATATCATCAATGCGTTAAACTACCTACACCGTGGGGAGTCGTGAAGATTGATAGCGACCAGCAGGAAGCCAAGGAGTCTTATTCATCTTCGATGAAGGCAACAATGAAATTACCTTCAACATAGCAATCAAAGATCAACCTTGGGGATAATCAGGAATCCTGGGAAAGGGAAGTAAAAGAAATACTACTCAACGCCGAGGATCTCGAAACCAAGTTCTCATAGGAACTGATATGCCCAAGGATACTGAGGAGAAACTGATTTCTTTACTGAAATCAAGAATTTCTACCTTTGCTTGGAAGCATGAGGATATGATAGGAATATGCTCAGACGTAATCACACATAAGCTAGGAATAGATAGAAGCTATAAACCCATCCACAAAAAAAGAAGAAAATTTGCTCCTGAGAGGAATGCAATCATCCAAGAAGACGTGGAAAAGCTTCTCAATGCCAAGATAATTAGGGAAGTAAAATTCCCAAAGTGGCTGGCTAACATAGTTGTGGTTCAAAAGAAGAATGGAAAGTGGAGAGTTTGTGTAGATTACACAGATCTAAACGAAGCTTGTCCAAAAGATCCCTTTCCATTACCACACATAAACTCTATGGTAGATGCAACAGCAGGCCATGAAATGTTCACTTTCATGGACGCATCTGCTGGATTCCAGAAAATCAAATGTAACCATCGGATCAAGAAGATATTGCTTTCATGAAACCAAAAGTGATATATTGCTACACAGTAATGCCATTTGGACTAAAGAATGCTCGAGCTACATATCAGAGGCTTGTCAACATGATGTTTAAGGATAAGCTGGGGGACACTATGGAGGTATATATTGATGATATGGTAGTCAAATAAAGATTACCAAAGATCATCTTCAAGATCTTCAGGAGTCATTCGATATCCTGGATCGATACAATATGAAACTCAACCCCTCTAAGTGTCATTTTGGGGTAAGATCAGGAAAGTTCTTGAGATGTATGGTCACAAAAAGGGGAATAGAGGCCAGCCTAGAACAAATCCAAGCCATTCTGAACTTAAATCCCCAACAAACATAAAAGAAGTAAACAGGTTAACAGGAAGGATAGTCGCGCTCAATAGACTCATTTCAAGATCTTTCGAAAAATTCAAAGGATTCTACGATATCCTTAAAGAGAATAAGAAGTTTCAATGGGATGAAGAGCATGAGAAGGCACTACAGGATTTGAAACAATACTTATCTTCAGCACCATTGCTCACGAAACTAGAAGATGGTGAGCCACTATCCCTATACATAGCAGTATCCCGAACTACCGTAAGTGTTGTATTAGTCAAGGATCACCAAGGATCACAACATATAGTATACCATGTAAGTAAAAGCCTATTAGATGCTGAGACTAGATATTCCCACCAAGAAAAATTAATCTTAGTTTAATTATGGCAACAATAAAACTTAGGCATTACTTTGAAACACATAGGATATACATAAAGACAAATTACCCAATAAAATCTGTGTTAAGGAAACCTGAATTATCAGGAAGAATGGCCAAATGGTCAGTAAAACTTAGCACCTACGATTTAATCTACGAACCAAGAATAGCAATCAAATCTCAAGCGTTAGCAAACTTTGTGGCAGATTTTAGTAGTGATATTCAATTAGAAGCAGATTCAGAAGTTAAACTTTTGGTGGAGGATACTGGTGAATAGACTATACACACTGATGGAGCTTCGAATGTAAGAGGAACAGGTTTAGGGATAATACTAAAATCGCCACAGAGGGGCATAATACCTCTATCGATCGGTTGTGAGTTCCAAGCAACCAATAACGAAGCTGAATATGAAGCCTTAATAGCAGGACTCCATTTAGCTAGGGAATTGAAAATAAGAAATCTCCACGTTTTTGTTGATTCCTTAGTAATAGCAAACCAATTTAATGATTCCTATATGGTTAAAGTGGACAAATTGGAAAAATACTTAGAGATATTTAAGGACATTGTGGGATATTTCTACACTTTTGATATCACACAAGTTCCTAGGGAAGAGAATGATGAAGCTGATGCGTTAGCAAACCTCGCATCATCTCTCAAAATTTATGATGATATTAATATCCCTGTCCTACATATCCTGAATCCGGTGATAGGCATAGAAAATTCAAATCAAATTCATGAATCAAAGAATATTGATACACGTGAAATATCCTGGATTATATCTATCAAAAAGTATCTCCAAACAGGGTAAATACCTGATGGAGAAACAAACCATAGAGCTTTTAAAATCAGGGTATCCAGATACATAATCATTCGGGATATCCTGTACAAAAAGTCGGTAGTTGGTCCATATCTAAAGTGTTCAGAAAAACCAGAAAGTCTATAAGTAATGAAGGATATTCACGAAGGAGACTGTGTGAATCACACTGGGGGTAGGGTAGAGCATTGCTTTCGAAAATCCTTAAAAATGGATATTTCTGTAAAGTTGGAGATTTTGTTTTGAGGATCAGAAGATTCAAATTTGGAGATTTGGTTTTAAGGACAACATTCCAGAAATCCACTAACCCAACAGAATGGGAAGGACCTTATAAAATCGGTTCCTAAGCCGGAAAGGGGGCATACAAGTTAAATACTATGGATGGTGAATCTCTTCCAAGGGCATGGAATGCCATTCACCTCAAAACCTACTTTATATGATGTTCATGACCACAAAACATCTTTACTTTAAACGTTCAAATATTCTAATATTCCTACATTCATATCCTGATATATTCTCAAATTATCTTGACTTTAATATAAGCATTAGAGAGGCATAGGTATTCCTGATGCCTACCTTTGCAAAAGTTTTATGTTTTGCAGGTACAGCTGAAGAAGATACGAGGCTATGTGTCTCAGCCCAAGTTTTGACCTGAAATCAAAACTTGATTAAGACCCGCGCAGAGACTTTATGTCTTCTACAAAAGAAAAGTTTTGACCAGAAATCAAAACTCAAGGGACTTCTGTCTCTCAATCGAACTAGGGTTCATACACCCTCACCAGTAGCGCACGTATATACTGTTACAATCCAAGATAATGGGACCGGTACACGCATGAGTAGCGGACAATTTCATTATTAAGGGTTATAACCATGGATCCTCCGTAATATCCCGGTATAGTTAGAGATTTTGGGACCAGTACATGCATGAGTGGCTGACAATTTCATTTTGGAAGAATATGACCAGGGATCCAGCGAACTCCGACCAAGTCGCTAGTATCCCGGCCTTAGTCGCCAGTATTCCGACCTAGTCGCCAGCATAATCGGACTTGTTGCTATATCCTCGGCCTTAGTCCCCAGTCTTCCGGCCTAGTCGCCAGTATTTTCGGTCTGTCGATAGTATCTTTGGCCTCGGTCGCCAGTCTAATCGGCCATAGTCGCCAGTATATTGGTCTATTCCCAATCTTTCTTGTTTTTGAACATATGTAGGAACTAACTCTCAAAGATATTAGGATGTGGTTTGCTTGGAACACACTTAAGAATACTGAGGAGATGGACTCAACTCTCAAGACCATTTTGGGATATCGCATAAGTACGCTCATAACACGCCTAAGGATGTAAAGGTATGTAAATTATACATTATCCTGACAGGGATAAAGAAAGCTTCAAAAATGAATCTATTCTTTTAAGGATTTGGTATTTATTTCTAAAACATTTCTTTATCAAATATTTATGCAATCAAAATTCTTCTGTTTAGAAATATCCCGAATCCCGAGATAAAACCCTGTGAAACTAATATTACTAAAAATCTCTTATGAAATCTTAAGGAAACCCATGAGACACGAAAAGGATAATACAACTTTTATTAAAAATATCCTTAAATCATCATTAAAATATTTCATAGCCATACAACCAACATAATATTTTAAAACATTCACTAAGATAACTAAAAAGTCGAAAGACTAGCTATAGTAAAATCAGTATATTAGGCTTCACCATGTAAACACATGGTCCCTCCACCTAATATACTGAAAATGTCAGAATAAGAGAACATATATTTTAGGCTTCGCCATGTAAACACATGGTCCCTCCACCTAAAAATCCATAGAATGTCAGCCCATTTATGGACTTAGCATCAGAATATTGTTTAAACTACAAGATATCATAAAAAGAACCACAAATACTATGGGCTCAGACCTTATCAGCTCTGTCTTCATCACCCATCACCATATCACTTGCACCTGCTCCAATGTCCTCACCCTCTGCCGCTTCGCTGGTCTCCACCACACTCGTCGTCTTCACCGCCGCGTCAGAGGCTTCCACCATATCCCCAGTCAGCTTGGCCAAGACCTTGACCCAATCAGCAAGGTCCATATCCCATAAGTTTGAGCCCTCTTGCTTCGACTTTTCTGCCATCTGGATCTTCGCCTTAAGGATAGCTGCGGCAGCGGGCATCTGGATTTTCTGCTTGTGGGCGGCATCATTATCCCTGACCAACTTCTTAAGCTTCCGAGCCTCTTTCTCATAGTGTCCAGCTTTGGCAAAGGCGATCTTCTGATCTTCAAGATCCTCGATTTGCTTTTCAAAGTCTTCCTTATCACCATCAATTTTAAGGATAGCTTGAGAAATAGGAATATTTCAGGATACAGCTAGAACAAGATAAATAAACAAAGGATACAAAAATAACCTTTTGAAGAAGATCAACGGTATGGAGGTCAGGAACATCATCCACATTGACCACGACAGTACCTTTGCGCTTTTTGATGTCTTGGTCGAACAAGTGTGCATTACCCTCGCCTTGGGAGCCACCAGACTAACCTTTTCTTTCTTGATAGTCAGAAAATCGATGAGGTCTTCAAGATCAAAAGCAGATTCTAAGAAAATAAGAACAATAACATGAGAACTCCGAGACCAATTAAACCTAAAACAAATTTCAACAAAAGAAAATACCTGATGTCATTTGAGCATGGGATTGTTGAGAGGATGCGCTATGGGTTGAGGATGTCACCAGGATATCGTCCTTAGAGATTGAAACATACGCTATCCTTCTCCTATCAGCAACGATGATCATACCCTCTGTTCAGTATCTTGATTCTCAGGAACCAATTATTAGAACTTTGGTACTGGAAAATAAATACAAACAAAAATCCAAGATGCAATAATAATAAACAAAATATGCTACCCTTTAATAACCAACTCACAGGAAGAGATATCCCCCCGGAGATATAACTTCTTTTAACAAAGAAAAAGTTATCTGTCCATTCATCTTCATTCATGGTAATTCCATGAACCAAAACAGGGGCACCACTTCGTCTTTGAAGCAAGAAACGAGAATATCTATGGGTACAAAGTTGGTAAGCAAAACAGATTTCAGGAAGACCGATCTAAAAACCATACTTATGGTTCAATCTATGAAGGGTGACAAGTAACCACCAACCGATGGGCATCAACTAGGATAGTAGAGAGGAGTGATTCGGAAAATATCAGAAACTAGAGTAGGAAAAGGGAAGGACAGACCTAAGGAAAATGGGTATTCAGGAAAACAAACCTATGTGGTAGAACTATGGTCAGCTTTGAGAGTAGGATCATATCGACAAAATACGGTTTCTTCGGGAAAGGCCTGAGACAGCTGCATGGCCTCGATGTGATCATCGTCGAAGGTGCAAGCATTCTGATCGGTTTAAGGAAGGATGTTTTGATTGAAGAAATCACTAGCCTCGGATGAAGAAGTAGAATTCGACATTTTTACTAAATTTAAAAGAAGGATAAAGGATCACAAATAGAGAACTTACCGGGGAAGATGATCGAGTGATTTGTGTGATTTGAAAGGGAGATACGAGATTATTATATGTGCAGTAAATGTTAGTTCATTTGGTAATAGGTTTCTTTAAAAAGTATGTAAGTTAACTTAGGATTTTGCTAGGTTCGTTTGGCCCACGAACCTAGGCAAGTGTTGTAAAGTTTCGGTGAACCTGTTGATGTGTATTGTAGAGGTTTGTCCAGCGAACCTAATGGTTCGGCTAGGTTCGTTGAGTCTTGTATATATAGCAGGTTTGTTTGTATTTGTGTGTGGGTGTGACAGACCAGTGAGAGAGTGAACCTATGTGTGCTTGGTGTGATTGTAAATAACTGTGTGTTCATATTTCATGTTCTTGTAATCAGCTTTTTTTATCGATGAACATGATGTTTATCATAATGATTGTGTATCTTTGATTCATATAGATTTAATATAGATTCATATAGATTTAATATAGATTCTGCATAGATTGAATTGTTAATATAATTCCATTGATCGATCCAAAGAAATCTACAATGGTATCAGAGCATTGAAGGAGTTCTATACAAGTTTTTGAAGATTATCAATCATTTTGAAGATCAAGAGATGGCTTAAATCTTGATTTTATATATCTGACAGATTGCTGACATTTTCAACATCATTTACTGCTATTTGGTTGATAGAAATCAGAAAATTCTTGGTTGAAATCTGTGGATTTTGAAGGTTTTTCCTCCAAATTTTGAAGGTTTTCTCTCGAAAATTTTCGAGTTTAACTAATAGATTCTTGAGACGAACCTTGTTGTATCTCAGTTGCAGTTTAAAGAAGAGTTCACTGAAGAAGAAGATTTTAGTTGAGGTTCGTATATCCAAAATTTTGGAGAGGTCCTTTTAATAGGTTTGACAAAGGTTCGTATATTGATGAGGCTTGTGGGTTAACGTTCGGTGTTGATTCGTTGAGTAAGGTTCGTTGGTCAAAGGTTTGTTGTAGAGGTTCGTTGATCAAGGATTTTTACAGGTTCGTTGGATATGGTTCGTGAGGTCAAGGTTTGGAGAAGGTTAGTCTGAAACTTAGGTTCGTGAGCTTATAATCTAAGAAGAGGTTCGCTGGTATAAAAACTTGGAATCAAGGTGGATATGTTTGCAACTATTGCTAATAAAAATTCTAAGATTCAAAGTATTTTGATTAGTGAAACTGAGTCCGGGAGCACAAATAAAGTACAAAAATTACTTGATTTGACAGATTATGAAAACTGGAAAGGTAGATTTGAGACTCATCTCAATGGTACTGATACAAATCTTTGCAAATGAATCTTATCACCATATGAATGGCCAAAGGTTGTTGGAACACATCTGGATCAAACTATTCATTGACTGGATGTTGAACAAAGAAAGCAATATGATTCTGAAAAGAAAGCATACCGAATGTTGAGTCAAGCTATTCCTAATCAAATCCTTCATCAATTTGATGAACATAAAACATCATATGGTTTATGGAATGCTTTAAAGGCAAGAATTGAGGGAAACACCAAACTCAAGAAAATGAAAGCCACTGATTTACGAAAAAAGTTTGAGAATTTCAATCATATTGGAAATGAGAGTCTTGAAGCTTTGATAACAAGATATAGATATTTGTTGACTGAAGTTCGTAAGTGTGGAATTGACTATTCTGAAGAAGAGAAAATAGACTGTTTTGCAGATGCTTTGCGAGATAGATGGAATTTGTTGGTGTTGATTTTAAGAGAAAATCTTCATGGAATGACATTGGTTGAATTTATTCAAAAGTTAAAAGAACAAGAAATAAAGACAAAAGAAAAGCAAGAAGATTTAATGTAACACATAATCCTTCACTTTATGGTGCATCTGTGGTTACACCTTCTGTTTCCTCTAAAAAAATTTCAAAAAACTTTTGTTTCAAGTACTACTGAAAGTACTTCTATACCATCTGCATCTACTAGTTCAAGTTCATCTTATTCTGGGAATGAGAAAAAGTCTGATTCTTCATCTACTCCAATTCAATTGAATACAACTAACCTGGGAAAGGTGTTTGTAGAGGCGGTCAGATATCATATGTCAATACTTTCATGTGTTGTTAGTGCTTATGATGAATAGATTGCTGGAAGGATAGAAAATTCCAATCTTACTTTTGAAGACTATGAGCAAATAGATGATGATGAGATAAAATTGGTTGATACTCAGTGGGCTTTGGCTAGTGCAATAAGAAGAATTAACATATATGAAAAGAAAACAGGAAAGAAGTTTACTTTTGATCGAAATACAAAGGTTGGATTTAATCCAAAGGCCACACAATGTTACAATTGTGGTGAGTTGGGTCATTTTTCTTGAGAAAGTAAAAATCCAAAAAAGAAAGGAAATTTGAATCCTTTAAAGCCAAAAGAATCTTATCAAAAGAAAACAAAGAAGCCTGAAGAATCAACAATATGATGATTTAATGTGTGCGTTTATGGCTCCTATGGATGAAGAAACAAGCAAGGGCAAAGAAAAGGCTGAGGAGGTAAATAATGATCCTTTAAAAGATTATTGAAAAATTGAAAGAAATGAATGCTCAATAGACTGCTGAACTGATCGAGTGTACTGAAGCCAACAAAAAGTTGATTTCAAGAGAGAAAGATTTTGATAAAAAGATCATTGATATGGGAAAGAAAAATGAAGAATTAAAAATTAAAGTTTTTCAAAATAATCATGCGGTTTCTGTGCATCTCGAGTCAGTACAAAAGTTGAAAGTTGAACTGTCAGCAGCCGTAGCAGAAGCAGAAGTGAATAAAAGCAAGCTAGAGAATTATCAGAATTCTTGTAACATCATTGTCTTTCAGGTTGTCCGTACATGTGTAATTGTACTGTTACGACCTGATATGATAATTATTAATAATGATGCATTATTGGATGATATTATTGATAACGGTATACATATTGAGAACATATTATTCTGTGCATAAACCATGGGAAGTTTAGTTGTAACACAACTTAATAAAAGCATAGAGTTTATTGAAGTTACATTTCACATATTATGGATTATTGGTTTGAAATGGAAAGGAATAAGGAGTTGATTATTGTTTGGTTGCTAAACATAGTCAATGACACATGGTCATGGTTTATCGAAATAGCGGTGGGACGGTGGCTAGGGAGGTTGCGACCTACCCCTACATATGCCCTATACATATGCATATTTCGGTCTATCACGGATGTGTCAGTGATATGGTTTAGTGGGATTGGATTGGGAAATTAGAATATTAATGATAATAAGATAATGAAAATGATATTGGAAATGATTACGCGATGGTGAGGTGACGAACATAATTTAAACGCGAATATTAATTCTTAAATATTAACTTAATAATGTATTCAAGTGGGTGACGATTCACACGAATATAATTATTAAGAATAGTTAACTGAAACGATGTTCCATAAATCGTAAATCAAATCGAAATACGATACGAGCTTCGGATTCGGAAAGGTGACGATCTTTACGAATACGTACGTAAGTAACGCATTTCGTCAAGATAATGTAATAGTATCTAACGATATTAAATTAATAAATGGAAACAAATAAAGTTCGTTAGGAATCACAATCTTAAACAAATTCAAACAATTCGTTTTATTTAAACAAATAATTTAACGAGAACAAAAACTAAATTTACGAGATCATTTAATTAAAAACATTTTATTTAAACATAATTCAATTAGTTCAAACGTTTTATGTTTTAAATATATAATACAAGAAAAACCGAGCATTTGTAATATTATGATGCGTATTAAACGAATCCAAACGCACGGTATTGACCGAGACATTTAAAAGGGGAGTCACCACCTCTTCTTCTCATTTCCATCTTCTTTCTCTCTCTCTAGCACACAAATCCCGTAACCCTACTCTCTCTCTCTAAATTCTCTCTAAGAGAACTCCCTTGTTTCTCCACAGAATTGCAAGATCTTGATGTCCAAATGACTGTGAGACCGAGGAGAACAAGAACCCACGAAGAAATCCTACGTTTGGCTAACTTTTCAAGGTAAATCTAGAGTTTTATGTTCGGTTTTGTTGTGAATCATGAATCTTTAACTTTTGTTGTGATAACCGACCCAAGCACTTATAAAAACCCTAAAATAAGTTGGTATAAACAAGTAGGAGTAGTGGTTTGGACTTGTAACAGGAGAAAACTCAAAGGAGAAGCATATGAACATCACAGTAGTGGGGGAGGGTTGCAGGTCGGCGAACCTGCACCCAGCCACACCTCCTGGATCACGAACCTACCTAGGGACGAACATGTTACATGGGACTTGTCCTAGCTGAAGTTTGAAGTAGACGAACTTCCTGGGTCACGAACCCTTGGTCTGAAAACCTGGAAGCTTCGAACCTATAAGGAGCCATAAACCATGCATAGCCGAACCTAGGTGGGCCGAACCTTTTATCTAGGCGAACCTGTGGTGAATGAACCAAGGGGCGACGAACCTTGTCGGGTAGCCGAACCCCATAATGGCGAAGCTGGAAGGACCAAACCCTAATGCCCAACCGAACCTACGGCCGAACCTTTTCCTAGTTTAGCCAAACCTAGGTAGCAAACCTAGACCATCATGGTGAGTTGGGGGCTGCCGAACCTGGGATAACCGAACCTTAAGGTTCGCGGGTCCTAGGAATGCCGAGCCTAAGTTTTATTTCCGTAACCATGAGGTTAAGGACAAACACAAGAACATAAACATATATTTATAAATGAGCGGATCCATGCATGCATGAACAATTCTACTACCACCTTTTCTCTTTTTAACACAAGCTTGAGAATTGGAAATTTCATACATTGGAACATTTTATAAAATTAACCTAAATATGACTTCTTGAACATAAAAGTTAATTTATATAATTTAGAAAGTTTAGTGGTCAATTTAAATTGGACATGTATGCATATATGGATACGCGTATGATAATGACATCATTCTTTATACTATCTTTTCATGACAATACACACAGTATCTCAAGAATTGATAATCACCATTTGTTAATTAAAAGTAATAAGTTTAGATTATTTCTATGATGATCATCTATAAAATTCCTAGGTTTTTACTTTAGCTTAGGTGAAATAAACGAAGTAAGTGAAACACTTCATGGAATTAAAAGTGAACAAGTATGGTCACCAACTTAAGAAGAAACACATATACTTACAAGCACGAACACGCAATAATTACATATTGTTGAAGTGGTTTTGATTTCTCTTACGTGAGCGCGCATACTACAAGAGCACTGAATCTAAGGACTCCGGTGAGTTCTCATAACCTCCTGTTAAATCATTTTGTTTTAAACTCGGAGCTGAAACATGTATACCAGTTTATATATTATTTTAATAACACATGGATGACACATGTTTACTGTTATGATATTCATATTATTGGATTATCATAATTCCATGGGTCGTTGTTGTTGACTTCGGCCATCTGCAATGATTGCAAGTATTTTCACTATTCCATGAGTCGTTGCTGTTGACTTCGGTCATTCGCAATGATTGCATATATTGTCACTATTCCATGAGTCGTTGCTGTTGACTTCGGTCATTTGCAATGATTGCATGTATTGTCACTATTCCATGGATCATTATGGTTGACTTCGGTCATCCGCAATGATTGCATGTATTATCACGTGGATTGCCACAAATCAGTATGTCGTTGTCATTGACCTTGGTCATTCACAATGATGCATGTATTGTCACTTATACTAATAAAAAATATTGAAGATTGAGATTGGTTGAATGTATATGTGATTGATTACCTATGATTATTTGAAATATGTGATTGTGTGTTTGTGATTGTGTGTTGGGTTATGTGTTGGATTATCTCACAGGTGCTCATGTGGATTTTCTCAAGAAACTATGAACTTTTATAATCACTTTGTAAAACATTTTTAAATATAAAAACTTATGATTATTCACCAACTACTTCGTAGTTGACACTTGATTTTCTACATGTTTCAGGAAAAGAGGAGAAGTAAGTAGGGCAGTATAGCTATACATCTTTTTGGGACATCATCACATACGATTCTTGGACTTAGAGTTTAGTTAGTTTAGCGAAATTTTTAGTGTATTTGATGTAACTAATTCATGCTGAACATGATTTTTGATGTAATTAATTTGGTTGATTAATTGATATGTGATGAATTAATTAGATGCCCAAGAGCTTATGAACAATCTACAAATCCCTCGTGGCATTCTGACATTTCCGCCATCGGTCGGGGTCTTACATATTGGTATCAGAGCCTGGGTTAAAGGGAATTAGGTTACTAGAAATGGTTGACCTAGTCTATAACCGTAGGATACCCTGGTATGAATTATTTCATACACTAGTTACTATATTCAGGATTTCATGCTTATGTGTTTATTACATGTTAACTGAACTCTTGTTATACATCTGATTTACATATGTTACTAAATGATTACTTGCTTACTTGTGCCTTAATGATTCGATAAGGATATGCACGTGGTGTATCGTAAAGGTGGTGGGATGTTGGCTAGGGCATTTGCGACTGACCCCTACATATGCCTTATATATATACCATTTACGGTACATTAGGTGGATGTCAGTATTGAAGAATAAGGGAACTACCAGTTTGGGAATTTACCTGCTTAGGAAATTAACTGTTTATGAATTTATTTGCTTTAGGAATTATTTGTTTGATCTAGGATCACCAGAAAAGGACACACTCGTCGTATGCTTCAAATGTGGTGGGACGGTGGCTGGGGCTGTTGCGACTGACCCAAACATATGCCCTATACATATACCATTTGTAGTATATTGGGGGTCTGTCAGTGTCAGGAACTTAGGATGTTATTAGGAAATGCTGGATTGTTGTTGATGGAATGTTGGTTGAATTTGGATTGGATTGTGACTTTGGATAATCACTTTGGATGGACACGTATACACTCACTTATGAACACTTATTGGACACGTGGGGTGAATAGGAACAACTAATTATACAAACATTTAATGATGAAATAGACATTTAGCGCTGAGATGGACACGATATATGATATAGACACTAGTGACGAACTGAATACTTGAGTATTGAGATGGACACTTGGTGATAACATGAACGCATAGTGGAAATACTAACACTTAGTGATGGTATGAATACTTGACGAGAATGAATTGTAGGGAGGTGTCACAACCCAACCAGGGGCTTGACTAACGATTGATTCAAAACATAAAGTAGCGGAAGACAAAATAAATAATTTGTAGTTCAACCAAAGGTTTAGTCTAAATATCTAATTTGTGTACAACAATCTAAAGATATGATTTAACTACTAGGAGACTTTCTAGAGTTATTGGGTCTATCCAGGCATCAGCACACTTTATTTATCTTTAAGCCAAGTTCTCCAGTTTTACGTTTAGTGTCGATGATCAAGCCACCGAGTATCCGAGCCATACCTGTTTCTAATTACTTGAAAGACATGCTAAAATACATCAACTATAAAGTTGGTGAGCTCACGAGTTTTAGTTTACAGACATAATAAATAAATAGCATGTGATAATTCAATATCAATACACCAACCCTGTGCCATGCTGAGCGTTTGCCTCTTATAATGCTAGCCCGTAACATGGCATATTAATCTACTTCCCATTCCGAGACCCGTTCCCGCCCTCGGTGTAAATTTGTCAAAGCGAATATATGCCACAACGGTTGACATAAACCTTAGTGGGGTTTCAACCTTATTTTTATAAGGCCACCCTTTCGAGCCACTGTGCGTGGGGGATTCCTCAAGTAGTACTACCCATATACCCGCCGGCTCTCCTCCGGAGTTTATGGCTGTAAATTATGTTTAATGTCTAGGGGAAGCAATTATATTGGAAACGGACGTTCATTATCACATAAATATAAGTTTAATAAATACTTTTTGGAGCATGCTTTCAGCAACCCAAAATAGTAAAAAGAAAAGGGATAATATGAACTCACCTGGTTGCTTTAATGGCTTCCTTTTGTTCCTGTACAAGTATGTCATTGTGCCTCTATGCATAATTTGCTATGTCCCAAAGTTATCATCAAAGCAAGTTCCTATTTGTATTCATCTATACAGGTATAAGTTGTAGATTTCATACTTTATGGTTATTTACTGTGGTTGAGCTCTTTGAGTTAATGTTTTTACTAGTTTAAAGTTTCATTATATTGCCATACATAACAAAGTCTTACCTTATATTGTACGTATAAATGTATGAGCAAATGTTGTTATTATTTGATGTTTAATATAGCTACTATTATGCTACTTATAAGACTAGTATGTTTATGGTCTTCTAAGATAATTAAATTTTATTGTGACTAATGGTCTTATATTTTAAAGTTGGTTCACCTTGATTGTGAGTTTTAGAGAGAATCAATATAAAAATTGTTTAAGTATAATGTAACATTTGTGCATTTAGTTATGATAGTCATAAACAATGTTAGAACAGTGTGTGTACATGTTCAGTCAGTCAATGTGAATCATGTGTCATTATGTGCTTGTGTGTTAGAATCTTTATCATTTAACAAGTATGTATTATTTATTTACAGTCGAGTTCACTAGGCAATAACAGTATTGTGTTATATCGAAACAGTGGTGGGCAGCGAGAGTGAGCCCTATATATATACTGCGTTCGGTATAACAGGATAGTGTTAGTGCGTAGTGTTAAGACGAATATTATCACAATTAATTCAACAAGAATCGTAATACGTAAGCGAGACTGTGTATTGTTATGGGTGACGATCCATAACGATACGAATGTTGAACTTATAATTATGATTAAACGACTTTAAATATTTAATACGATCGAAAAACATACGCGATTGCGGGTATACACGTAATTGTGAGTGTTTAACGATCTGTCAACACACGAAGAGTAAAATAATTAAATTAATTATTTTATATTTTTACAATTTTGAAACTCATCATTTATTGAGTTTAACAAGTCTTTTATTTTAAAACCGCGTAAAATACGCGTTACGTTTCGGAAACGCGAACCGAGCGACCGAAACGACCCGAATACCATACGGGCTATAAAAGCCTTGAACAAGGCCATTTCTCTCATTTATTTCAGCCAAACACCACTTCTCTCTCTAAAATTCGCGAACCTATCCTCTCTCTAGAAAACCAAACTTTAAACGTTCGTATCTCGCTTATTTCTCAACGGATTTCGTCGTTCTTGGTGTCCAGGCGTAGCTCTCAACATTCTCTACACGAAAGTACAAGAGTTTCGCAGATTCATCCAGCCAAAAACGAGGTATTGAAGCTTGAATCATCACGAGATTAGGGTTTTCGTTTGTGGGTTTGTTAAACACATACATAACCGGAACTATTGTACCATGTTTCGAGTCTCGCACATGTAGCAATCTTTCTCGAGGCTAGGATGACTTAGATCTTGGTCTGGAGACGGTGGTTCGATGGTGATGATGATGCTCGCACAGGGTTCGTGTGGGGAGGTAACCTCGGCCGAACCTGTTAAGGTGGCCGAACTATTAGGGTTTCCCGGCTGAACCTTCTTGAGTATGGCGAACCCTCACTAGCTCAGCGAACTTGCATCTGCATTATCAGGAGAACCATGCTGCTCATGAACCTCCCTTGACGAACCATTATAATGCCACGAATCTGTTGAGTCAGCCGCGAACCATAGTGAGCATTAGGGTTGTAGCCGAACCCATTCTGATTAGCGAACCCTTGGACCTCCAGATTCATTAGCCGAACCAACAGGTGACCAGAGTACCCTTGTGAACCATTTGCTTGCAGGAACGAACCTTCACGAGGATGAACAATTGCCGAACCCTCATGCTTGACTCGCGAACCCTAGTTGTCGAACCTATGGACGAACCTGTGTATTATCACTAGGGGCCGAACCTTATTATGATTGTTGGCCGAACCTTAGGCCATTAACATGAAAGGTTCGCTGTCCAAGTGGCAGCTCTAAACCCATTCGGCCCAACTCAATGCTTCAAGGCCTAATTCCATTAACAACTTGGCCCATAGGTTTAAACTAAGCCCAATGGAGATAGCTTTGGCCCATTATGATCTTAAGTTGGACCAATAATGCCTTGGAAGTTTACTTGGCTTACATATACATTGGACGGCCCAACTCAAATCCCTTAGGCCCAACCCAAGCCCATACGACTCATTATGATCCTAATTAACTCGGTATTAGATTGGGCGCGTTACGAGGTCTATATACAAGTTATTGAGCCAACATCACACTCAATTGGCCCAACACCACATTCAGTTGGCTCATGGTTAACTTAAATAGCCCATGGTTGGCCACAACTCAAAGTATTTGTAATTTGATCTTAGTTGGTTTAAGTTGCAACTTAAACTAATAATGGGATCAAGTCACAATCTCAAGAACTAAAACAATTGAACATCTTTTCATAAGTCATGTTAATCAATGGTTATCAAATTCGCAAACAATTATCATTTTATGCATAAGATTTATGCACAAAGGAACATTTCATATTCGTTTCTTGGACCCATGATCAATCAAGTGATACAAATCATAACTTTCAAGTTTCACAACAATCTTAATCATGAGAACACAAGTCAATCAATGAATCAAAGTCTATACAACTATAAATCCTATATCTTATGTATGATTACAATGTTATAGGAATCAATTAGGAGTCCTGTTTGCTACTTGCTATCTGTTTTAGTTCAGAGTCTACTGCAGACAGGTGAGAACTTTAGCCCCTCTTTTACTGTTTTATAACTGTTTTGGGGTGGAACACGTGATCAAACCAGTCGTTTGCAATCATATTTCATTACACAAGGTGTGTGTATTCTTATAAACATTATGGGTTCATTTTATGAATCCTAGGGATTCATCAACTGTTTTAAAGGAATTATCAACTATTAAACTCTTTTCACTAAAAAGGTTTTATAAAGGATCTTTGAACAGTTTTGTAACAGATTTACTCAAATGTATTTATTAAGGATAAACACTTTTAAATAAATGATTTTATAAACTCTTTTGTTATAAACCTTGTTGTTACACAAGGTCACTATTCTATGGCATTCAAATCAAGTGGTTCATTTCATGGTATTCAAATCAAGTGGTTCACATCATGGTATTCAAATCAACAGATTCATTTCATGTTATTCAAAACAAAGGATTTAATTCGTGGAATTAAATCTAGGTTTTCAATTCATGTTATCAAATAAGGCATTAACACATCCGGTTAAAGTAAGGTTCAGAAACATGGTGTCTATTGTTGTAAACAAACTTGTAAAAGCATCAAGTATCATATTCATTAGCGTTAGTACTGGGTGATCACAACAAGGGAAAGCGGACACACACATTTGGGGCAGACCGATTGCTGCAGTTAGTTTTTAAATTTGTTTTATAAACCAACTGCAGATTTCGGTTACGTATGGTTTTATCAAAACTGTTGACACATTATCTAACTCCAAACGTGGTTTGGGACTTGATATTATATGTTGACTCATGTGCAAACAGTGATTGGACTGTTTACACTCATTTTCTTACTTGATGTTAGTTTGGGTTGCAGCTCATCCGTGTGAATCTTATGTTGCTTTAACTTACCTATGCCTTATATCATATACTCATGTTTACAAATGATTAAACCTATTGTTCTCACCAACTACGTCTGTAGTTGACAGTTACTTTTCACGTGTTTCAGGAAATCAGGTTTAAGACATTCTCAGAGAAAACTAAGGAGACCATACTAAGATAGAACAAGATGAGGAAACATGCTAGGATGGATTAGAAACACACTAAAATCCTAATTGTTTAATTGTCTTATTTGAAGTCTTACTTTGTAAACTATATTTTGAGTCTGTAGTTGTCTTTCTTTTGGTAGATAGATTGTCTGTAACTAAACAACTGTCTAAACATTATGAAATGTAGTAATCCATTGTGGTTGTTCTTATTCAATACTTGTCCATGATTCAACTGTTCATATGTCACCGCGCCATGGATTCCGCACGCGGCGCAGGGGTGTGACATATAATACTAGTCATAGTGTCCTACTAATAATTTAAATTAATGTAATGCATGAGGTATTACAAAACAATAAGATAATTATTATAATGTATTCACCTAACTTATTAGTATTAGAGATAACTAATGGGTATTTCATACATCACAAAGTAGTTGCAATACATTAATATCTAAGATATTTTACATGTTGTAGCCATTGTATATACTAACTATTGTAATTATTATAAATATTGAATAAGAAAGTGTTTAAAGTAGTCATAATTTATTTTCTATGTTTAAATGTAAGTAAACATTTTTATATGAATCAATTACCAAAGATAAAAGAAAATAATAATCCTAATAATCATAATACAAGTTTAACTAACAATATTAATATCATTTTTATTTTTTTATTTTAGTTATGAGTAAAACTATATAAATGGTATCATATATTATATGTTGAGATGATCATCATGTTTTTAATAAGTTCATATACTTATAAACAATAAATTAAAAATCACGAAAACTTTATTTAGCAATATGCTTAAAGCGTTGACAAAAATGTAGGAAGTTACTAAATTTTCTATCAATATAGAATTAACACTTTTGTTAAGTCCTTATTTGTTTAACACTATCATATTACATATTATATAGTTATGCACATTTTTATTACTAAATCTAACCTAATTTACATTTTCTTTACCCATACGTGTATAAAATCAATTGTTAACATGTTGGATTTAAACACTTCTATAAACAAATAATTATGCATACATGATTATACTTAAGCATTTTATTGTATGTTATTCTATAGATGTGTGTATATATAGCATGTGTATGTATATTTAATGATTTAATATATACATGAATTAGTATATGTATCATACACATTCATTGAGTTCTCAATTCATAAATTTTATTCAATTTAAGTTTCTAGGTTATTTTATACACAATGTATCAAATTTCATACGTATCCATATTACATATCGAGACTTGTAATAACTGTTTTAAACGCTTATTACCATTTATACATATTATGTAGGTATTGATATTAACACATTATACAAGTTGTTATGATTTAAATTCCAATTTATATATTAGCATTTTGGGTTTCGTGGATATTATTATTTACAAATGTCACTTCGAATGTATAATATAAATCACACACGTTTTATGGTTTTATTAACATTTTTATTATTAACTAATTATGATGAACCATATTTTATCTAGTTCACCCAAATATTCAACCACTTTAATTTATTTGTTTAAACATATAAACCATATATTAAAAGATAATGGCGCGTGTTTTTACCTCCCCACTCGTTCATCTCTTGCGTACAATCCAATTTAATTAACCGATTGTATGTTTCATAACCCGAACATGTTTCTAAAATCGTTTTTAAATAACGAATAAAATCGATTAATCAGTTTTTGCTGTTGACCGTGACTATCCGAGTTTGACCAGCCCTAATCACGTTTGACTTTTGTTGACTGAGGTTTGAACCAGCTCCACGACTCGTTCTCCCTCCTATATCACTTCTGGCCACCATCGTATGGGCTGGTGGTTGTCTACTGTTCCCGACAGCCTACCAAGATGCTTCACAGCCGCAGAGAATAACCCAAATACACGCGTATTAGAACAAAACAATCAAGTAATCGGCATGCACGTGTAGATCAAACCAGATTGGGTTGTTCTTACCCGTATTTGTCGGTTCTTAGTGTGAAACGCGGCTACAGCAGCTTGCACCACCATCCGAACCACCACAGTTGCCACCACCTTGATGAAAGAGCCACTATTTCACAAAATCAGCACAAAACTCTCGGAAATGGAAATGCATGTGTAGATCGTTGTGGGTTATTGTGTCAATACTTACTTGGTTTGCCGAGAACGAAGGTGTGGCTGCCAGAACCATAGAACCGCAGCAACCACGCTACAGTGGAATCCAAGGTTGAACCCTAGCAACGATCGACTCAGCATGCCGCATCTCTTGCCCATTTTCCACCGTCTGAACCATGCCACCAACCCATGGTTCCATCTCAGCCCTTAACCGCCGTTTGTGTGTACAAAACCCTAGCCGTCGTCATCTTCTCAACCCCTTTTGACCCTGTTGGACCAATTTGGAGCTCGGAAACAATCCGATTCCAATGTAAATCTACCCGACAGCCTCTAGAATAGTGCGGAATCCTATTCCAGGGTTTTCCAATCGAAATCAACAGGAAACGTGGTGATCCGAAGTTGTAGGAACGACTTGGAATCAACAATCGAACACCATGGGTTGAGAATCGAAATTGGACGATCAAAGGCCGCTCTAATCTCCTAGGGTTTGACTCTGGTATCTCTGGGAAGAAGGAGGGCTCTTAGAAAGTTTTTGTTGAAATGATTTGAACTTGTATATATTGGCTGTAGTCATTCGGCCGAATGAGTGGCCGAAGCAGCTCATTCGGCGAATGACCTTGCTCGAATGAGCTATCAAACGAATGAGTCATTCGGCGAATGACTCATTCTATCGCTAGCCATTCGCTGGTTTCATCATTCGGCGAATGACTTCATTCTAGAGTCATTCGCCAGAATGTGAGTTAGTCATACTCAATTATAAGTTTAATCAAATCAGCTAATCAAATAATCAGTATTAAACATTAAGAAATATATATAAAAACAACTTCCATTAATAATTTGAACATTACATGATTAGAGTTTACAAAACCGAACTAGGGACATTACATGTATCAACAGACCCTTCTAGAGTCGAAATCTTGCGAAGCTATAAAAGGAAAGGTTGTAGATCTGGGTGAGAGGATTTCGGGGGTGTAGCCATCTCATTCTGCCACCGTGAAGCCGCCGCGCCGCCGCCGCTGCTCCGCCTTGGGCTGCCGCAACTCCAATCTCTCTCTCTTTCGGTTATTTTGAACGACTAGAGGATTTCGGGGTTGTTCTTACCCGTATTTGTCGTTTCTTAGAGTGAAATGCGGCTGGAGCAGCTTGCACCACCACCAGAACCACCACAGTTGCCACCACTGTGATGAAACAGCCACCATTTCACTAAATCAGCACAAAACTCTTGGAAATGGACATGCATGTGTAGATCGGTGTGGGTTATTGGGTCAATACTTAACTTGGTTTGCCGAGAACGAAGGTGTGGCTGCCGGAACCCTAGAATCGCCGCAACCACCGCTACATTGGAATCCAAGGTTGAACCCTAGCCACGGTCGACTCTGCATGCCGTATCTCTTGCTTGTTTTCCACCGTCTGAACCATGCCACCAACCCATGGTTCCATGTAACATTAGTGCAGGAATCGTACCATAACATTGAGCGCAACAGTAACAGGAACAGTAATCAGGTACGAACTATATGCTTTTCAGTTTATGTCATGTCAATGTCATGTGTCATTATCATTTCATGTTATCAAACAACACATTCAGAAACATTTCAGAGAAACGAAACTCAGAAAACATGGTTCATTAATCAGATAATTATCTGGCAACACAGAACCATCATGTGATTATTTGTTATGGTTTATTACGTACAAACGTATGTGAGGCTGAATAGAACAAAACACACGGATGTTGTTATATGAATGCTAAATCGATGGATTTTTCGTGTAGGTGACGATCTGTATGAATGTATCTGAATGTTTAACGTTTTGAATAATATCCGATAAATAGAAAACAAAGTTGAAAAGTATAGTTATCGTCGTGTTCGTACGAGTGATGATTCGAACAAATACGTGCGACGACCGTACGATTCAATTTAAATAGTAAATTAATATTTTGAAAATTTAAAATAAATACAAGATAATAGTTAATTACTAGGAATAACCACTTAAATTACTCTTACAAATCCTATTTTATAAACCGATTCGTTTTTGTTACGAAAAATACCAAGAAACAACGTGTTACGTGAAACCGAACTAAACCGAACAACCGGGTGTTTCTAAAACACTAAATGTGGTCATTACTGCACTACCCACCACCACCAACCTCCCACACGCCTTCCATTTTTGGTGCTTTCACACTCTATCTCTAGAAAGAGATCCTCCTCCTTCTCTCTACAATTTCGTGGTGGTTTTTCGTCGGAATCAAGTGTTCTAGGTGTCAAAACGACCATCACGCAACGTAGATCAAGGAAGTACGAGGAGTTCGAACTTTTACTCGTCTATTTTAAGGTAAAAATTTCATTTTATGTTCGGTTTTGAGCATGTGTCACGAACCCTTAGTTTTTGTTGTTATAACCGGTCAAGACACTTAAAAAGCTTTGAAATGAATTAGTTAAACGATTGGGAGAGCTAGAAACAACTTGCAGGACCCTCAACCGCGAACCTAGGAGGCACTCTTTTAACCAGCCGAACCCTCTTTGGTACTTATAGGTTCGCTGATCCCATGCCCAATAACCTAGCCATTGACGAGAGAATGAAGATTCTAGGGTTGATAAATGCATGAGAACTTATATATATGTGTGCATGCATGGGATGTGTTAAGATAAGCAATTAAGAAATGCTAAACTAAGAAATGGTATATAATGATCATTTCGAAACGATGAATGTTATACTTGACCTTACCAATCGAAAGAGATGAATATATGAATAAATAAATTGTGAGTGTGAATGTGTGTGCATGAGATGAGTAGGAAATCCATACATGGGGAAAAACTAGTGTGAGTGCACGGGAAGCATACTTAGTTCATCTTAATGATTAAGGGTAATTAATGTAATCATGGGTTAGTTATCCTATTATAACACTTGAAACACTTTAACAACTCAACATGAGGGGTTAACACATATTTAGTGGACCCAATATGTTGATGAGAAATCATTTGGCGATCAAAGATCGTCAATTTGCCTAAGTGGGCCCAATGGGCTTAGTTAAGCGCATCACATGATAACTATTAGTTGGAGCTAAGTTAATTATATTTTGATAAAAGAAAATGGCTTATAAATCTTGTTAAAATTGAAAAAATTGATTTTATAAATTATGTTAAACTTAAAATGAACTTAATTAAAAACAAACTAATCAAGACTTGTTGTGAATAATTATGGGATATGGGTTACAAATGGTTAACTAAGTTAAACTAGTTAGATGAAATCTTATGATCACATTAGGACATAGGACACTTAGTTGCACACCAAGACCGAACTTTAGTACGACGACTCATACGTATACTTATAATATTCAAATTCCTCTAAAACCACTCACGATCTGAAGAAACCTAAGCTACAACAAGAGCGCGCGTTTTGTGATAGATCAATTACCTAGCTGCACGGGTGAGTTCATTGCCCCTTTTCTAAACATTTTTTTTAAACGCGGGGCTGAGAAGCATGCGTAAATTATTTCCGCAAGAATTTATTTACCTAAATGCTTTTATTTAACATATGTATTATATGTGAAATTGTTAACCTAGAATCCTTCTAGGTATACTTTATACATAATTTCAAGGTAAGTTATGTATTCAATATGAATAGATAACTGTTTCAACTCAAAGAGCTATTTTCAAAGTACTATTTTCAAAGAACCAAAGATCTAAAACAAAGAGCTATTTTCAAAGGTCTATTTCAAAGAACTAACGAACTAATCAAAGAACTATTTCAAGGGTCTGTTGTCAAAGAACTAACGATCTATTTCAAATAACTAAGTACAAAAAACTATTTCAAAGGTCTAACTGGGAAATTTCAAAGATAGCATGTGCCAATCTCAGGTTTGAAAGATGTCCTAGCTAGACTGATCGAATATGAGACGCATGTTTGATGATATTTACAGTATTCCCTAACTCTTTTGAGGAACATCTGGGAAACGCTCAAAGATAACATGTGCCAAAGAACTGTACGAACTATGGACGGTCTAAAGAACTATAAAAGCCTATACATCAAAAGATGTCCTAGGTAGACTGATCGATTATAGGTCACATGTTTGATGAGGTTTACGGATCTCCTTTACTACTAAGTACCTGATTGTTAAATGTTTATTTATTCATTTATTTAAGCATTTATTTAACTGTTTCTACAATTGTTGTGGTTGATCATAATTGTGTGATGAACTCAAGGAATCCATAAAGATTTCAAATTGATGTATTTACAGGAACAAATAACTGAAGAACTAATGGGTTAATGGTAGGGGTAAAATGCTTAATTATCATTAACAACAATGTCCTATGTGGATTAATATGTGGTGGGACGGCGTCTAGGCGGGTTGTAGGCTCGACTCAGGGGTATGCCCTATATATAAGCATACCGATCTGGATGATACATGTGATATTAATGAGATTAAGGTTGTTACCCGAGGGTTTAACAAAAGTTTTGAGGGTACATTAGAACTATGGTGGAATGGAAGTGTATGATAGGTAAAAATGCTTAATTATCATTAACAACAGTATTATATGCGGATTAGTATGTGGTGGGCTGGCGTCTGGGCGGGTTGTAGGCTCAACTCAGGGGTATGCCCTATACATAAGCATACCGATGTGGATGTTACATGTGATGTTAATGAGATTAGGGTTTTTACCGAAAAAGGTTTACAAACTATTTTCAATTACTAAAGTATATGAACTTACCAACCATGTGTTGACTTTATTTTTGCATGACTTCTGAGGTGACGAACATGTCAACTAAAGAGTCATTTCTTTTGGACAAGGATATCCGATAGTGGACCTAGCTTTTGGACTTGCATACTTTTGGACATCATTACACATTTATTTTGTAAATCTTGTGCAAATACAAGACTGAAAGGTTATGATGTTATGATAGATTTACATAGTTAAATTATGAACGATACGTATGTAATTTAATTTTGTAATTGTATGCTATTTAGTATTTCTCATTTATATCATGTGCCGTGTAAACAATCTGATCATCACGATTATCACTCACGATATCGCGCCCCGAGAACCTTCCGCCTGACGGGGAATCTGATCCAACCCTGCCGGCTCGGGGTGTGACATTCCATCTCAGCCCTTAACCGCCGTTTGTGTGTATAAAACCCTATTCATCATCATCTTCTCACCCCCTTTTGACCATCTAGAGTCGAAATCTTGTGAAGCTATAAAAAGAAAGATTGTAGAGCTGGGTGAGAGGATTTCGGGGGTGCAGCCATCTCGTTCTGCTGCCGTGAAGCCGTCGCGCCGCCGCTGTTGCTCTGCCTTGGGCCGCTGCAACTCAAATCTCTCTCTCTCTCTCTTTCGGTTATTTTGAACGGCTAGAAGCGCACACACACTAAAGGTGTGGTGTGCGGCTGATAGAATGAGGGGAAAAAGAGGGTTTACTCCCTTTTTATACTTGGGGTTAAATCTAGGGTTTAAACGCGTACTAGACTCGACTCGTGATCATATTTCGTTTCCGTTTATCATTCTCGACCCGACACTTCCTAACATACGTAAACATAACTTATTATAATATTAGAATGCTTATTTTGATTGTTAAAATTAATTCAGTTAAAGTAATTTCATTGAAACGTGCTAACATTGAGTACACGACATTTTTCACTCGTTTAATTGTTTTCGTGCTCCAACTAAGATTCTTATATTTTTAATATTCCTAATATTTGTAGATAGGTATTTATTAACGTTTTTCATCTCAGTTTAAGAGTCAGTATACTTAAATCAGTTAATACTGGTGTTCACGCATTAGGTTATGTTTAATATCCTTATTTGACCTAATTGGGCCTAAGTTTCTTATTAGGATTTATTGTCTAGTTTCGATTTAATGATTTAGTTTGTTGAGATTTTCTTACAATTGTTACAGGAGGATATGAACACTTGGTGACAATAAGAGCACTCAGTGATGATATGAACCCTAATTGATAATTATGGACATTGGGATTTAGTATAGATTTTTAGTGAACTTAGACAATAGGGGAACTTTAATGTCAAGTGAACTTAGACATTAGGCGAACTTAGTAATAGGCAAACCTACATGTCAGGTGAACTTAGACATTAGGTGAACCTAATTGTCCAAGGGAACTAGAGACCACTTCACTAAAAATTATCCTACCTAGGATAAGGTTTGTGAAGTGAGATATGGGTAAGATGCATGATACACCCTAAATTCTAACAAGGGCATAATCGTGGTGCAATGCAACGGTGGTGGGACGGCGTATGAGGCGACTACGGTCAAATCTATATATGCCCTATATATAAGCTTGTTGCACTGCATCGGGAGGTTGTCAGTGTTGGTATAGGGTGGAAAATGTTTGAAACTTAGGACTAGTTAGTTTATATTAGATATGACCAATTAGGGTGCGTTAGTGTAATATTAGGAAATTACTACACTGTTATGAGTTTAATTGTAGATAGGAGGAAAATATAGTTCCTATATGTAATCCTAACAGTTGAAATGAACTCATTTGACAATAGTTTGTATAACTTACGTTGTAAATGGCAGTAACATGTTTCTAACTATCTCAGAAACATGCTGCCACGCCATCACAACGAAGATGATATGAACAATGGGGATGCTAACAACAGTAATGCCAACTCAGGCAAGCAAGAGTTAGCAACACTCATTACTAGATTGGTGAACCAACTTACTCAGGCCAATCAAACTCTCAACCAGAACAGAGGTGGTGCAAACCCACCAGTCTGCACGTTCAAACACTTCAACTCATGTAATCCATTGAAGTTTACGGGTTCTGAGACGGCCACTGGTCTGCTGCAGTAGTTTGAGAGCATGGAGAACACCTTCATCAACAACGACTGCCCCGAGAATCGGAAGGTGCGCTATGCCACCAGTGTTTTCCGAAAGACAGCACTGGCTTGGTAGAATGGCGAGAAGCGAACTAGGGGAGTTGATGCCGCCCTAGCACTGACATGGACTGAGGTCAAGAACTTCATGACCACTGAATTTTGTCCTCATAGTGAGATGAGGAAACTGGAAACTGAACTCAAACAAGATAGTGGGGAGAATGTCGACTACAATACTCGCTTTCATGAGTATAGTCAGGTAGTATCTCATCTGGTAACACCATTGGAGAGAGCTATTGAGAAATACATAGGCGAGCTGCCTATGCAAATCCAAGACACTGTCTACGGAAGAAACCCTAAAACACTGGAGGCTACAATCCGTTTATCTGCAACTTTGACTCATAACCATGTGAAGGCTGGAACACTCACGAGAAAGGGAACAAAGAAGACTGACACCAAGGCAGCTGCAAAGGAGGCTTCAACTTAAGTCAAAACTGAACAAGGCAGCTCTTCAAAAAGTACAAACAAGAAGAGAAAAACCAGGAACTACGCGGTTACTACTCCTGCTGCTAAGTCTGCGCATTAATTATCAAACAACTCAACTGCCAAGAATTAAGTTGGGGCAACTCCTTAATGTAACATCTGCAGATATCATCACATGCCTAACTTGCCTTGTCACGTCTGAAACAACTGTGGCAAGATGGCCATTTTGCTAATGTCTGTCGGAGTGCACCGCAAGCACAAAGGATGCAACCTACTCCGCTTGCACTGCCAGCTCCGCAAGCACAAACAGTTCAAGCTATACCCGTTCGCCAGGTACCTGTACAGGCAAGAGCCTGTTACAAGTGTGGTGAAGTGGGTCACTTCAGAAATTAGTGCCCAAGACTGACGGGAAACAATCAAAGGGCGGCACGAGGCAGAGCGTTTCAACTGAATGCTCCAGCTGCTCAAGCCAACCAAGATGTCGTTAATGGTACATTTCTGATCAACAACTCTTATGCATCTGTCTTATTTGATTCTGGTGCTGATAGGAGTTTCGTTTCATATGATTTTGAATGTATGCTTAGTAGAACACGTACAAACTTAGATAAACCGTTTAACGTGGAAGTGGCTGACGGAAACACTATTGATATTGACACTGTTATTATTGGATGTACTGTGAACTTAAGTGATCACGTTTTCCCAATTGATCTTATACCTATGCACCATGGTAGCTTTGATGTTATCATAGGCATGGATTGGTTAGCCACCCACAAAGCGGAAATCATTTGTCATGAAAAATACATTCGTATTCCCTTACTTTTGTGTGAAACTTTAAGAGTTTTTTGGAAAACTTCTAGTAAAGGTCTTAATCTAATATCATGTACTAAAGCACACAAGTACCTTAGGAAGAAGTGTATAGCATTTTTAGCACACATTGTGGAGAAGAAAGAAAAAGGAAAGAACATTAAAGACGTTCCTGTGATACGCGATTTTCCTGAAGTATTTCCAGATGACTTGCCGGGTCTTCCATCATAACGTCAAGTAGAATTTCAGATTGACTTAGTACCTGGTGCGAACCTAGTCACCAAAGCTCCTTACAGACTTGCACCTTCGGAGTTGCAGGAATTGGCGAGCCAACTGCAAGAGAGGAGTGACTGTATGCAAAATTCTCCAAGTGTGAACACCTTAAGTTGGTTTTGGAGATCGTAAGAGAGGAGCGACTGTATGGAAAATTATCCAAGTGTGAATTCTGGTTTAAAGAAGTTCAATTCTAGGAGCACATAGTCAACGAAAAGGGTGTTCACGTGGATCCTGCGAATACTGATGCGGTGAAGAATTGGAGTACACCGAAGACACCAACGGAGATTCGATCGTTTCTTGGACTTTTCGGTTACTATCGGCGGTTTATTTTGAATTTCTCCAGGATTGTTGTTCCTCTTACTTCTTTGACTCAAAAGGATAAAGCTTATGAGTGGGGACCAAAGCAACAAGAGGCATTTCAGACCTTGAAACAGAAACTTTGTGATGCTCCTGTCTTGACACTGCCTGATGGAAATGATGATTTTGTGGTTTACTGTGATGTATCCAACCTAGGTCTCAGTTGTGTCCTCATGCAACGGGGAAAGTTTGTGGCATATGCATCGAGACATTTGAAAATTCAGGAGATGAACTACACTACACACGACTTGGAACTTGGTGCAGTTGTGTTTGCTTTGAAGATATGGAGACAATATCTTTATGGCACAAAGTGTGTAGTCTTTACTAACCATAAGAGTTTGCAACATATTCTCAATCAGAAAGAACTTAACATAAGACAACGGAGATAGATTGAACTATTGAATGATTACGACTGTAAATTTCGCTACCATCCTGGTAAAACGAATGTAGTAGCACATGTACTTAGTCGCAAAAGTCATGTTCAAATCCATAGTATCCGTGTGCATATTAATCTTCTTAATGATGTTCTCACTACCCAACAACACTCATTGGCTCAAGATAACTTAGGATGATCTTAGGATGATGATTCTGGATGAAGCTCATAAGTCTCACTACTCATTCCATCCAGGTACTGATAAGATGTATCAAGACCTTAGAGCCTTATACTGGTGGCCTGGAATGAAGAAGGATATTGCTGAGTATGTAGCCAAGTGCCTTAACTGTGCTAAAGTCAAGGCAGAACACCAGTGACCTTTGGGATTGTTAATACAACCAGAAATACCCATGTGGAAGTGGGAGAATATCTCTATGGATTTCACTAATAAACTCCCACTAACCGCAAGCGGTAAGGATATCATTTGGGTGATAATTGATAGATTAACCAAGTCGGCTCATTTCTTACCGATACTCGAGACGTACCCTGTGCGGAAGTGTCACACCCCTAGCCGGCGGGACGATCGATTTTCCCGTCGAGCGAAAGGTTCTTGGGGTGCGATATCAGAAAGTTAAATTACAAATGTTAAAGTTTGATAATTTAACTAACTAAACCTATCAAAAGAATCAAATGTTCACTATCTTGTATCTGTACAAGATATCCAAAGTGACTCGCATCAATAACAATGTATGTGCTTTCCAAAAGTCTACTAGGTCAACTAACTGGGCATCCTAGTATGCAATCCTGAGCCTTAGCTTAATCTTGTACGTCACCTGAGAAAGCATGTAAGAAAACAAAGTCAACACAATGGTTGGTGAGTTCATATAGTTTTAGTATTTGCAAAATAGTTTTGCAAACCCTTTTTGTAAAACCTTAACCTCATTAACATCAACTATATCATCCAACTCGTTATGCTTATATATAGGGCATACGAAAGGGTCAAGCCTACAACCCGCCCAGACGCCATCCCACCACATACTGCCACATAGGACATTGTTGTTAATGATAATTAAGCATTTTACCTACCATTCAATTCCATCATAGTTTCAAGCATCATGTTTAGAAGTTTAAGATATCTACCCAATAGCATTCACAAACCCTTTCGGTAACAACCTTAATCTCATTAACATCACATGTAATATCCAGATTAGTATGCTTATATATAGGGAATACGAAAGGGTCGACCCTTCAACCCGCCCAGATGCCATCCCGCCACACACTAATACACATATGACACTATTGTTAATGATAATTAAGCGTCTTACCTACAATCAAATCTCATCATAGTTTTAAGTGTTCTGATTATAAATTTCAACCCGCACAAAGTAGTATTTGAGTATCAAGTTTTGAGAGTTACCATTATGGACAGCTGAATACCCTAAGGAATTCAGCATCCATCTATAACGGAACTGAATATGACTAGCGACATCGGTGTTTTGAGAAAGGAAACCTCAAGATGACACAAAGTCAGCTAGAAGAAACCAAAATCATTCTAGTCACTCGTCATAACCATGGATGAATCAAGAAAAAAACTGAATGACTAGTAGGGCTTGATCATTGTCAAGGCGCAGCGGCCAATCAGTCTGTCTTGCATGATTCTGACAACGAAGAGCACTGTTGACTAGTAGGGCTTTACCAATGTCAAGACGCGATGGCCAAACAGTCTGTCTTACGATGTCGGATAGCTTTAGCATACAAGTTTATAGCATTCACATAGCTTTACTGATGACTAGTAGGGGTTGACATGTAGGTCAACACGCGGCAGTCAATCAGCCTGTAGTCTTAGCATTCCAAGCATTCAAGTGTTTTAAGCATTCCAAGCATATCAAGCATTCAAGTATTTTAAGCATTCCAAGTATTTCGAGCATTCAAGTGTTTTACGCATTCCAAACATTTCGAGCATTCAAGTGTTTATAGCATTTCAAGTATATCAGTCTTTATAGCCTTTTGAGCAAGTGAGTCTTTCTGAGTTTAAGTTTTCAAACTTACATAAGTATAGTTTTCAAAAGTATTACTTGTTTAAGTATTAGTCTTTCTTAGGCAATAAAAGCTTCGAAAGTTTTAAGCAAATAAGTATAAGTGTAAACAGCATTAGCATTAAGATTAAAAGTATAAGATATTAACTTTTAAAATATGTGTATGAAGTATTAGCAATTAGAGTAAGTGTATACAGTGTTAGCCTTTAGAACGAGTGTATCAAGTATTAGCATTTAGCATGAGTGTTCAAAGCCTTAGCATCGAGCATGTAGTTTAAGCATAGAGTTTATAGCATAAGCATCGAGCATATAGTTTAAGCATAAATTTTATAGCATTTCAAGTATATCAAGAATTCAAGTGTTTTAAGCATTCGAAGCATTTAAATTTAAGTCTTAGTCTCTAGCTCCCAGAATGAGAGTTACAAGCTTAAGCATTAGTATCATCATCATGAATAAGTGTAAAAGCATTTAATAAACATTTCAATAAATGTTTAAAATGTATAACATTCTTCTCAGTCCCAAGGTAAAAAAAAAATATGTTTCAAATGGGAAAATGAACTCACTTTGTTGTTGAAGTGGTTGACTTAGCTTAAACAAGAAATGCACGCGCTCTTGAGTGTACTTGTTGTTGTATTCACAATCCTGTATTGATTTCATGATGTTCGAAACTTACAAGTTTACATCGTAGTGATTTGTATGCGTGTATGTATTAGCCCTACAGTTGGCTAACACTTGTGAGTTTTGGTTTTCATTCGGCCCTAGGTTACTTGTGATCACTTATGTTAATATGACCTATCTTCGCGTTGCATGTTAAGTTCCCTTGTTGGCATCATTAGACTCTTAGTAGTTTGTTGCCTCGTATTTGTAAAAATGTAGTGTTTCAACCTTATCTAAGTAAAACACTTTGATTTCTACTTTAACTTAACATGTTGTTATTAATTTAATTTGTTTCATCTTTGTTTCTTAATTCCTTTCCACATTTGTAATAGTTTAAGTTGTTAATCCCATACAAGTGATCAATAGTATTGATTCAAAATGTTTTAACTTTATTTGTCATTTGGGCCGAATGAGCCAAAGTGGGCCAAATAGACAATTGGGCTGCGTGTTCAGTGGTTGACCCAACATCATGACCCAATTCAAGTCATGGGCCAATCACATGTTGTTGGGCCGAATCATGCGTGGGCCGAAACAGTGGCCTTGGGCCAAACTGATCCGTATCATGATGTTAGATCAAATAAATGGGCTAATTCATCCGTTGGGCCTCAGTAATGAATGTGGCTATATATAGTTTATTGGGCTTGAATAACTCTCTGGCCGAAGAAGGATGAGCCGCATGGGTCTGTGGTTAACCGAAAAGGGTTACTGGGTTCGCCTCCCATTCTAGCGAACCTAAGGGTTCATTGGGCTTAGGTTCGGTCCTCAACAAGCCTAGCGAACCAGTTAGCCACCTTCATACGTTCGTCTAGGTCACCACCCTAACAAGGTTCGGTCTAGTGGCTCGTGCATGCGAGGTTCGCATCTCATGTTGTAAGGTTCGGCCGAGTAGGAGCTATGGGTGGTTCGGTGATGGTCAAGTTTAGCATGCAATACGTTCGGCTGATGATGCAGGGTTCGGCTGGTAATGCAAGGTTCGGCAGGTGGAGGTATTCGGCTGCTGAAAGCTTTGGCTGGTGGTCACAAGTTCGTTAAACCCATAGTCCCATACATCCGAGGTTCGGCTTTCCCTACTCCCACACGAACCTGCAACTTCCCATCATCTTCCTCGAGCATCACCAATCCTAAGGCTGTTTCATGTTGCGGTTATGTTAAGAGTGCTTCTCGAGGTCACATGGTTCGAGATATAGGGCAGTTAACCGGCTAGAGTGGTTTGATCGAACAAAGGTGTAACAAACCCTAATTTTTGTGATTTTTATGGCATCATACCTTGGTTTTCAGTGGACAACACTTCAGATCGATCGTACTTCCTTGTAGAGAATGTCGAGAGCTTCGTGTGGACACCAAGAACGTCCGATTTTACCAAGAAACAAGTGAGATATGGAGGTTTGAAGGTTGATTATTCTAGAGAGAGAGAGATTCGGTAATGAGGTTGTAGAGTGAGAGAGATGATAGAAATGAAGGTGAAAGCCTCATTTAAGGCGTTAAATACCTCGAGGGTATTCGTGTTCATTTCGGTTGCTCGTTTCTCGTCTCCGTTGCGTTTCCGGATTATTACGCGTGTATTTTGTAAACTTAAATAAAATAATTTATTTTCAAATGTTTCGAAGGTGGTTATTCCTCGTAAATGTTTTAAATCCTCTTTTATTGAATTATTTATCGTAATTGATTGTTTTAAACATTTCGTTAACTCGCGTCCATTTCGTGTATTCTATGTAATATAATTAAAGTAAGTTTATTTTTAAAATTTCTAAAAGGTTGTGATTCCTAATAAATTTTAATGTTTAACTTTCTTAATTTATTTTCGTTCGTTTCGTCGTTCGTTTTTGATTCGTCAGAACGTGTCGTCTTCGCGCGCATTCGTTAGAATCGTCACCCAATGAACACGGCGCTGGTTTCACTTTCTGATTATTGTTTTCTACTTTTCAGTCATCATTTCAGGACGTTAAATTCTCAGATTTGTTCATACAGATCGTCGCCTATACGAATAATTTGTCAGTTTAACATTCTGTAACTACCACCGTTATGGTTTCTTTATGTTTAACCTCACATACGTTTCTACAAAATAGCATTCAATCATGCATTTGTGTATCTGTTCAGTGTTGTCTGATGTGTTTCTGACTGTTATACCGTGAGATTTAATCAGGTTTCAAAAACAGTTGCATAATAGTTTAGTGTCAAGCATTACAATGTTAATAGTATATAAGTATTTCACATATTTTGCACCTGAGTTACTGTGCAAGTTACTGTGCAGTTCACTGTTCTGGTGACGGTTCCGGTATTGATGTTACAGTCTCCCATTGTTAATGAAATTTCATCCCGAAATTTAAAACTTATTATCAGGTACGACTTTCTTTGTAACCAAGTGGTGAGACTTTTGTTTGGTGTGATGTCCCCGCCCTCCCAAATAAACTCTGGGTGGCATTTGGGATTCCTCATGTATGACCTCATAGTTTTGTTCGCCTTATTGCTCATAGTTATCTTACTACTATGCCTTGCTTAATCTTTGCATAACTCTAACACCTTTTGGTTCAAAACACATTGATGCTATGAGCATCAATGGTTACACAACCTTAGTGTTAGCTGTGGTCTCCTACGTATGTTATATGCGTTAACCAAGGATTCTTTCATTGTTTCTACCGCAATAAAAGAATTCCTAAGTTTTCATGGAATACCTATGTGGTTATACTAATAGTAACAAGATAAATTTCTTATTCATACTAGTATCAAAATCTAACAAAGACTTATGAATAAAGAGATGCTACATACCAATACCCGTCTCTGGGTCTTGGCGTACTGCAGCGGCTCCAATCATAAATGCCCTTCCACGAGGTGCTTGAACTCCTTGTTGCACTCTCTTCGGGCAGTTCTTGGAGAAATGACCTAGTTCTCCAGTGTTATATCATCCTTGATTGTTGTTGTGATTGCTAGGGTTTTGTGGTGGTGGTATTGCCATAGTAGCATTGTTTGCAGTCGGTGTCAGTAGAGTTCGGCAGTGTTGAACGAAATGGCATTTTCTGCCACAGTTGGTACACTGCCTACACGACATTGTAGTAGCATGATGAAACTGGCATTGTGCACACTGAGGGTGTACACCAGAGTAAGGTTTGCGTGCAGCTTTAGCACGAACTGTAGCAACTTGATGGAGGGGTATGGGCATCGTGTAGTCTTGAGTGACCTTCTGCTTCTTCTTGGGTTGTTCCTCTTTAACCTTGGATGAGTCCTTTTTTGGAGCTCCTGATGCCACTATTACATCAGTGAGTTTAGCTGATAGGGAGATGGCTGACACCAGAATTGCATGGTTTGCTGGAAGTACAATGCCCTGAATGCAGGATGGCAATCCTCCTACATACCGGTCAATCCGCTTTTCCAAAGTCGGCACCATCTCAGGCACCAAGGCTACCAGTTCATGATAGCGAGTATTGAATGTCATGTGATCTGCTACCTTCATCACATGATTTGACAGTTCCACCTCTAGCTTCTGAAGTTCGTGCTTGGGACAGAATTCATTCCTTAATACGATTTTGAAGTCTGTCTATGGCATCGATAGTGCTTCTTCTCTGCCTCGAGCTTGTATCTGAGAGTTACACCATGTTAGGGCATGCTTACTGCATTTTCTCTAGCCATTGGATCAGTCCAACAACTCCTTCGACACTGCTAAAGCTTGGCGGTTTGCATCCTACGAATGACTTGTAGGAGCCGTCCGAAGTAGTGCCAGTGTTTCCAATAGCTTCCCTAGTCATATGACCAGAATTGTTTCCGTGACCTTGGATCCTGTTAATCATCTCTGGGATGACATCCTTCTGTTGGTTCGTCAGTCGGCTGCTCAGTATTGTTGCCAAGGCAATAGTATCAGGATCCAAAGCTGGAGTTGCATTCGGGTTCGGAGGAGGGTTTAGTGGTGGAGGAGGTGGCGATGGTGAATCTGGTGGAGTGGGAGTAGATGAGTGTGGTGAAGAGGCTTGCGGAGTCGGTTGTCTTCTGGGTTGCATTCTAATCATAACCAAAAGGATATTGGTTAGTGCAGTGACCGAATGCAGAAGACACAATGCAATCCTAAATCATATGCTCTCTACATGAGGGTCCCTAAGTTATAGTCTAGGCCAAACCGTTCAAGTAAATGACCTATGATTCTCTATAACCTTGAGCTCTGATACCAATCTGTCACACCCCTAGCCGGTGGGATGGATCGACTTTCCCGTCGGGCAGAAGGTTCTCGGGGCGCGATATCGTGAGTGATAATCGTGAAGATCAGATTGTTTACATAGCATCAACATTGAAAATAACTAAAACACAATATAGCATCAAAGTAGGATTACAAAGTTCAATTACAAATGTTAAGGTTTGATAATTACAAATGTGAAGATCAAATGTTCACTATCTTGTATCTGTACAAGATATCAAAAGTGACTCGCATCAATAACAAAGTATGAGTTTTCCAAAAGTCTACTAGGTCAGCTAACTAGGCATCCTAGTTTGCAATCCTGAGCCTTAGCTTAATCCTGTACGTCACCTGAGAAAGCATGTAAGAAAACAAAGTCAATACAATGGTTGGTGAGTTCATATAGTTTTAGTATTTGGAAAATAGTTTTGCAAACCTTTACGGTAAAACCTTAACCTCATTAACATCACCTGTATCATCCAACTCGGTATGCTTATATACAGGGCATACGAAAGGGTCGAGCATACAACACGCCCAGACGCCATCCCACCACATACTAAGCCACATAGGACATTGCTGTTAATGATAATTAAGCATTTTACCTACCATTCAATTCCATCATAGTTTCAAGTATCATGTTTAGAAGTCTAAGATATCTACCCAATAGCATTCACAAACCCTTTCGGTAACAACCTTAATCTCATTAACGTCACATGTAATATCCAGATCAGTATGCTTATATATAGGGAATACGAAAGGGTCGAGCCTACAACCCGCCCAGACGCCATCCCACCACATACTAATCCACATATGATATTGTTTTTAATTATAATTAAGCGTCTTACCTACCATCAAATCCCATAATAGATTTAAGTGTTCTGATTATAAGTTTCAACATGCACAAAGTAGTATTTGAGTATCAAGTTTTGAGAGTTACCATTATGGACAGCTGAACACCCTAAGGAATTCAGCATCCATCCATAACGGAACTGAATATGACTCGCGACATCGGTGTTTTGATAAAGGAATCCTCAAGATCATACAAAGTCAGATGGAAAAAACCAAAATCATCATAGTCACTCGTCATAACCATGGATGAATCAAGAAGAACACTGAATGACTAGTAGGGCTTGACCAACGTCAAAGCGCGGCGCCCAATCAGTCTGTCTTACATTATTCTAACAACGAAGAGCACTGATGACTAGTAGGGCTTGACCAATGTTAAGACGCGATGGCCAAACAGTCTGTCTTACGATGTCCGATATCTTTAGCATACAAATTTATAGCATTCCCATAGCTTTACTAATGACTAGTAGGGGTTGACACGTAGGTCAACACGCGGCGGACAATCCGCGTGTAGTCTTAGCATTCAAAGCATATCACGCATTCAAGTGTTTTAAGCATTCCAAGCATATCAAGCATTCAAGTATTTCAAGCATTCCAAGCATTCCAAGCATTTCGAGCATTCAAGTGTTTATAGTATTTCAAGTATATCAGTCTTTATAGCCTTTTGAGCAAGTGAGTCTTCCTGAGGTTAAGTTTTCTAACTTACATAAGTATAGTTTTCAAAAGTATTCCTAGTTTTAGTATTTGTCTTTCTTATGCAACTAAAAGCTTCGAGAGTTTTAAGAAAATAAGTATAAGTGTAAACAACATTAGCATTAAGATTAAAAGTATAAGATATTAACTTTTAAAATAAGTGTATGAAGTATTAGCAATTAGAGTAAGTGTATAGAGTGTTAGCCTTTAGAACGAGTGTATCAAGTATTAGCATTTAGCGTGAGTGTTCAAAGCCTTAGCATCGAGCATGTAGTTTAAGCATAGAGTTTATAGCATAAGCAACAAACATATAGTTTAAGCATAAATTTTATAGCATTTCAAGTATATCAAGCATTCTAGTGTTTTAAGCATTCCAAGCATTTAAGTTTAAGTCTTAGTCTCAAGCTCCCATAATGAGAGTTATAAGCTTAAGCATTAGTATCAGCATCATGAATAAGTGTAAAAGCATTTAATAAACATTTCAATAATTGTTTAAAATGTATAACATGCGTCTCAGTCCTGAGGGAAAAACAAATGTGTCTGAAAAGGGACAATGAACTCACTTTGTTGTTGAAGTGGTTGACTTAGCTTAAAGAAGAAATGCATGCGCTGTTGATTGTACTTGGTGTTGTATTCACGATCCTGTATTGATTTCACAATGTTCGCAGCTTATAAGTTTACATCGTAGTGATTTGTATGCGTGTATGTGTTAGCCCTAGAGTTGGCTAACACTTGTGAGTTTCGGTTTTCATTCGGCCCTAGGTTACTTGTGATAACTTATGTTAATATGACATGTCTTCACGTTGCATGTTAAGTTCACTTTGTTTGCCATCATTAGAATCTTAGTAGTTTGTTGCCTCGTATTTGTAAAAATGTAGTGTTTCAACCTTATCTAAGTAAAAAACTTAGATTTCTACTTTAACTTAACATGTGGTTATTGATTTAATTTGTTTAATCCTTGTTTCTTAATTCCTTTCCACTTTTGTAATAGTTTAAGTTGTTAATCCCACACAAGTGATCAATAGTATTGATTCAAAATGTTTTTACTTTATTTGTCATTTGGGACGAATGAGCCAAAGTGGGCCGAATAGACAATTGGGCTGTGTTTTTAGTGGTTGACCCAACATTATGACCCAATTCAAGTCATGGGCCAATCACATGTTGTTGGGCCGAATCATGCGTAGGCCGAAACAGTGGCCTTGGGCCAAACTGATCCGTATCATGATGTTGGATCGAATAAATGGGATAATTCATCCGTTGGGTCTGAGTAATGAATCTGACTATATTTAGTTTATTGGGCTTGAATAACTCTTTGGCCGAAGAAGGATGAGCCGCATGGGTCTGTGGTTAACCGAAAAGGGCTAGCGGGTTCGCCCCCAAATCCAGCGAACCTAAGGGTTCATTGGGCTTAGGTTCGGTCCTCAACCAACCTAGCGAACCTGTTAGCCACCTTAATAGGTTTGTCTAGGTCACCACCCTAACAAGGTTCGGCCTAGTGGTTCATGCATAGGAGGTTCACATCTAATGTTGCAAGGTTCGGCCGATTAGGAGCTGTGGGTGGTTTTGTGATAGTTAGGTTGGGCCATGCAATATGTTCGGCTGATGATGCAAGGTTCGGCTGGCAATGCGTGGTTCGGAAAGTGGAGGGGTTCGGCTGCTGAAAGCCTCGGCTGGTGGTCGCGGGTTCATTAAACCCATAGTCCCAAACAGCCGAGGTTCGGCTCTCCCTAATCCCACACGAACCTACAACTTCCCATCATCTTCCTCGAGCATCACCAATCCTGAGGTTGTTTCATGTTGCGGTTATGCTAAGAGGGCTTCTCGTCGTCACATGGTTCGAGATATAGGGTGGTTAACCGCCTAGAGTGGTTGGGTCGAACAAAGGTTAACAAACCCTAATTTTCGTGATTATTATGGCATCATACCTCGGTTTTCAGTGGACAACACTTAAGATCGATCGTAGTTCCTTGTAGTGAATGTCGAGAGCTTTGTGTGGACACCAAGAACGTCCGATTTCGCCATGAAACGAATGAGATATGGAGGTTTGAAGGTTGATTATTCTAGAGAGAGAGACGTTCGGGAATGAGGTTCTAGAGAGAGAGATGATAGGAATGAGGGTGAAAGCCTCATTTAAGGCTTTAAATACCCCGAGGGTATTTGGGTTCGATTCGGTTGCTCGTTTCTCGTCTCCGTTGCGTTTCTGGATTATTACGCGCGTATTTTGTAAACTTAAATAAAATAATTTATTTTCAAATGTTTCGAAGGTGGTTATTCATAGTAAATGTTTTAAATCCTCTTTTCTTGAATTATTTATAGTAATTGATTGTTTTAAAATTTCTAAAAGATTGTGATTCCTAATAAATATTTAATGTTTAACTTTCTTAATTTATTTTCGTTCGTTTCGTCGGTCGTTTTCGTTTCGTCAGAACGTGTCGCCTTCGCGCGTATTCGTTCGAATCGTGTCCCAATGAACACGACGTTGGTTTCACTTTCTGATTATTGTTTTCTACTTTTCAGTCATCATTTCAGGACGTTAAATTCTCAGATTTATTCATACAGATCGTCACCTATACGAATAAGTCGTCAGTTTAGCATTCTATAACAACCACCGTTATGGTTTCGTTATGTTTAAACTCACTTACGTTTCTACAAAATAGCATTCAATCAAGCATTTGTGTATCTGTTCCGTGTTGTTTGATGTGTTTCTGACTATTAAACCGTGAGATTTAATCAGGTTTCAGAAACAGTTGCATAATAGTTTAGTGTCAAGCATTACAATGTTAATAATATATAAGTATTTCACCTATTTTGCACCTGAGTTACTGTGCAAGTTACTGTGCAGTTTACTGTTTCGGTGACGGTTCCGACACTGATGTTACAGGAAGTTAGCCCGTATCTATGTTGATGAGATCGTTAGCCGACATGGAATTCCCTTAAGCATAATATCGTATCGGGATGCTCGTTTCACAGCACGATTTTGGGAATTACTTCATGAAGCTTTCGGAAAAAGATTGGATCTTAGCACCGCTTATCATCCTCAAACGGATGGACAAACGTAGCGAACGATTCAGACACTGGAAGATATTTTGAGAGCTTGTGTCATCGATTTCGGTGGCAATTGGGATAGCCATTTATTATTAGTCGAGTTCTCGTATAACAACAGTTATCACGCAAGCATTGGTATGGCGCCGTTCGAAGCTCTTTTTGGCAGAAAGTTTCGATCACCTATTTGTTGGACCGAGGTCGGTGAATCGCAGATCACTGGTCCTGAGATTATTCAGGAGACGACTGACAAGATCCGCCAGATTCGCGACAATCTGTTAGCTGCTCGCAGTCAACATAAGAGTTACGCGGATAAACGAAGGAAACCTCTAGAGTTTGAAGTTGATGATATGTTATTACTTAAAGTATCGCCCTGGAAAGGAGTGGTAAGATTCGGGAAGAAGGGTAAGCTTGCTCCGCATTATGTTGGCCCTTTTAAGACTCTTGAACGGATCGGGAAGGTCGCCTACAAGTGAGAACTTCCTCCTGAACTTAGCAATGTGCACCCAACGATTCACGTGTCCAATTTAAGAAAATGCTTAGCTGATCAGGATCTTCAGGTACCACTCGATGACATTCGCGTCGATGATACCGTGCACTTTGTTGAAAAATCCAGTTGAGATAATGGATCGTGAGGTTAAAAAGCTCAAACGCAGTAGAATTCCAATTGTCAAGGTACGTTGGGAGTCGAAGCGTGGTCCAGAATTCACATGGGAACGGGAAGATCAGATGAAGCTTAAGTACCCACATTTATTCACTACAGTTACTCCAAGTTGAATTTCGGGAGGAAGTTCCTTTAACTAGGGAGACTGTAACATCACTGTATTTCAGGTTGTCTGTACATGTGTAATCGTTCTATTACGACATGATATGATAATTATTAATAATGATGCATTATTGGATGATATTATTTATAATGGTATACATATTGAGAACATATTATTCTATGCATAAACCATGGGAAGTTTAGTTGTAACACAACTAAACATAACCAGAGAGTTTATTGCAGTTACATTTCACATATTATGGATTATTGGTTTGAAATGGAAAGGAATTAGGAGTTGGTTATTGTTTGGTTGCTAAACATAGTCAAGGGCACATGGTCATGGTTTATCGAAATAGCAGTGGGACAGTGAATGGGGAGGTTGCGACCTACCCCTACATATGCCCTATACATATGCATATTTCGGTCTATTACGGATGTGTCAGTGATATGGTTTAGTGGGATTGGATTGGGAAATTATAATATTAAAGATAATAAGATAATGAAAATGATATTGGAAATGATTACGCAATGGTAAGGTTACGAACATAATTTAAACGCGAATATTAATTCTGAAATATTAACTTAATAATGTATTCGCGTGGGTGACGATTTACACGAATATAATTATTAAGAATAATATTCTGAAACGATATTGCATAAATCGTAAATCAAATCGAAATACGATAAGAGCGTCGGATTCAGAAAGGTGACGATCTTTACGAATACGTACGTAAGTAACGCGTTTCGACGAGATAACGTAATAGTATCTAACGATATTAAATTAATAAATGGAAACTAATAACATTCGTTAGGAATCACAATCTAAAACAAATTTAAACAAATCGTTTTATTTAAACAATTAATTTAACGAGAACAAAAATGGAATCATTTTACGAGATCATTTAATTAAAAACATTTTATTTAAACATAATTTAATTAGTTCAAACGTTTTATGTTTTAAATATATAATACGAGAAAAGCCGAGCATTTATAATATTATGACATGTATTAAACAAAACTGAACACACGGGATTGACCGAGACATTTAAGAGGGGAGTCACCACCTCTTCTTCTCGTTTCCATCTTCTTTCTCTCTCTCCAACACACAAATCCTGTAACCATACTCTCTCTCTAACTTCTCTCTAAGAGAACTCCCTCGTTTCTCCGTGGAATTTCAAGATCTTGGTGTCCAAACGACCGTGTGACTGAGGAGAACAAGAACCCACGAAGAAATCCTACGTTTGGCTGACTTTTCGAGGTAAATCTAGAGTTTTATGTTCGGTTTTGTTGTGAATCACGAATCTTTAACTTGTGTTGTGACTTGTAACAGGAGAAAACTCGAAGGAGAAGCATATGAACATCATGGTCGTCAGGGAGGGTTGCAGGTCGGCGAACCTGCACCTAGCCGCACCTCCTGGATCACGAACCTACCTAGGGACGAACCTGTTACATGGGAGTTGATCTAGCCGAAGCTTGAAGTAGACGAACCTCCTGGGTCACAAACCCTTGGTCTGAAAACCTGGAAACTACGAACCTATAAGGAGCCATAAACCATGCATAGCCGAACCTAGGTGGGCCGAACCTTTTATCTAGGCGAACCTGTGGTGAATGAACCATGGGGCGGTGAACCTTGTGGTGTAGCCGAACCCCATACTGGCGAAGATGGAAAGACCAAACCCTAATGCCCAACCAAACCTACGGCCGAAACTTTTCATAGTTTAGCAGAACCGAGGCAGCGAACCTAGACCATCATGGGGAGGTGGGGGCTGCCGAACCTGGGATAACGAAACCTTAAGGTTCGCGGGTCCTAGGAATGCCGAGCCTATGTTTTATTTCGGTAACCATGAGGTTAAGGACAAACGCAAGAACATAAACATATATATATATATAAATGAGCGGATCCATGCATGCATGAACAATTCTACTACCACCTTTCCTCTTTTTAACACAAGCTTGAGAATTGGAAATTTCATACATTGGAACATTTTATAAAATTAACCTAAGTATGACTTCTTGAACATAAAAGTTAATTTATATAATTTAGAAAGTTTAGTGGTCAATTTAAATTGGACATGTACGCATATATGGATACGCGTATGATAAAGACATCTCTCTTTATACTGTCTTTTCATGAGAATACACATAGTATCTCAAGAATTGATAATCACCATTTGTTAATTAAAACTTATAAGTTTAGATTATTTCTATGATGATCATGTATAAGATACCTAGGGTTTTACTTTAGCTTAGGTGAAATAAACTAAGTAAGTGAAATACTTCATGGAATTAAAAGTGAACAAGTATGGTCACCAACTTAAGAAAAAACACATATACTTACAAGCACGAACACACAATAATTACAGATTGTTGAAGTGGTTTTTATTTCTCTTACGTGAGCGCGCATACTATAAGAGCACTGAATCTAAGGACTCAGGTGAGTTCTCATAACCTCCTTTTAAATCATTTTGTTTTAAACTCGGATGTCAAACATGTATACCAGTTTATATATTATTTTGATAACACATGGATGACACCTATTTATTGTTATGGTATTCATATTATTGGATTATCATAATTCCATTGGTCGTTGTTATTGACTTCGGTCATCTGCAATGATTGCATGTATTATCACTATTCCATGAGTCGTTGCTGTTGACTTCAGTCATTCGCCATGATTGCATGGATTGTCACTATTCCATGGATCGTTGTGGTTGACTTCGGTCATCCGCAATGATTGCATGTATTGTCACGTGGATTGCCACAACTCCATGTGTCGTTGTCATTGACCTTGGTCATTCACAATGATGCATATATTGTCACTTATACTAATTGAAAATATTGATCATTGAGATTGGTTCAATGTATATGTTATTGATTACCTATGATTATTTGAAAAATGTGATTGTGTATTTGTGATTGTGTGTTGGGTTATGTGTTGGATTATCTCGGAAGTGCTCATGTGGATTTTCTCAAGAAACTATGAACTTTTATAATCACTTTGTAAAACATTTTTAAATATAAAAACTTATGATTACTCACCAACTACTTCGTAGTTGACACTTAATTTTATACATGTTTCAGGAAACGAGAAGAAGTAAGTAGGGCAGGATAGCTCTACATGTTTTGGGACATCATCATATAGGATTCTTGGACTTAGCTAAAATAACTGAAATTCTGGAGATTAGAGTTTAGTTAGTTTAGCTAAATCTTTTGTGTATTTGATGTAAACATGATTTTTGTTGTAATAAATTTGATTGATTAATTGATATGTGATGAACTAATTAGATGCCCAAGAGCTTATGAACAATCTACACATCCCTTGTGGCATCCCGACGTTTCCACCATCGGTCGGGGTGTTACAATTCTCAGTATGTTCTCGATTACATTTCTTCTATGCAAAGATCATCGAATGATACTACTGGTTTGGGATTTCATGCTGTACCACCTCCTTCAAACTATGTTCCTAGACCACAAGTTGATCCAAATTTGGAAGTTCATCCAGTTTCTTTGAATGAGTATGAGTCTGAAAATATTGTTGAACATGCTGGAGTTTCATCTTTTGATGAAAAGGTGTCACTTGACAGCGATGCTCCAATCATTGAAGATATCACAGAATCAGAATATTCTTCTGATATTTTGAGACAAAATAGTAACAATGGAAAACGTGTTGTGAAAAAGATTTTTGAATCTAAACAGTCAAAATCTGAGATTAAACAAGTTGAGAAGATGGTGCTTAAACCGTTTGTTTATGTTAGATCATCTAATACACATCAAGGAGAGTCTTGTGGAAATTTTCAAAAGAAAAATGTGATTTCTAAGAAAGTTGAAAATGTGGATTTTTTCTTTTAAAATTTTGGAGTTGGACATTGGTTAAATCAAATAATTTTCAAAAACAAATGAATAATTCAAAGACAAATTCATCTAGTTTGAGAAACAAAATCTCATCTTCAAAGGTTGTTTCAAAACCTTTTGGTTCATCAAATTTTTATGATGAACCCACAACCAGAGTTCATATTAAGGATAGAAAATGTTACCGATGTGGTAATATGGGTCATTTGGTTGCTAATTGTAATATGGATTTTAGTTCAAATTGTAGCAATTTTAAGTTTTTTTCACCAAGAGAAACAAGAAAGTGTTTTACTTTTTGTGGTAAAGGACATATTTCTGCTAATTGTACAAATAACAAAATTACAAAGAGTTCTGATGAGGAGTGTCGGGTAAATGTTTCAGGTGGAAGTTCTAGGAAAGATAGACCTAGTGAAGACGAGATGAGAGTTCTACGAAAAATTCAACCCTGAATGTTTTTGGGTTAAAGATGAAATAAAATAAAAGAAAAGACTTTTTGAGAACAAAAGAAATGTTATAAAGATTGTAAAAATTGTGACTTCATCTGATGATGATTCTTTTGAAAATTTCATCAAAATCATTTCCAAACAACTTTATGAAATCTAAATCATTTTAGAAACACAAAGATAGATCATGTGATGAATTTTCAAAGAAAGAGGATGACACAACTGATGATGGTTATTCAATTAGATCATCACAAAAGAATGGAAGGGGTCCATTCCGGGAGACTCGACGCCGAAATGGCGGGAGTCATCCCTTTTGAATACTGACAGGTTTCTTTTAATTTATTGTGCAGGTTGCATCCATGGGCCATGTTAACAATCGTTGGATTGTTGATAGTGGATGTTCCCGCCATATGACTGAAGATTTGAACTTGTTAAAAGATTTCAAATTGGTGAAAGGAAGTTATGTGAATTTTGATGGAGATAAAGGAGGTCAAATTATTAGAAATGGTAGTTTGACAAATGGAAAGGTTTCATTTGACAATGTTAATTTTTGTAAAGAATTAAATCTCAATTTGTTGAGTGTTTCTCAGATTTGTGATAAGGATTACAAAGTGGTTTTTGAAAAAGATAGGTATTATGTACTCAAGAAAGGATTTCAAATTTCTGAGGAGTGGATTTTGATGATAGCTGATCATACCAAGGATCTTTATGTGCTTGACATGTCAAAGGCGGAGACAGTCAATAAAGTGGAAACATCTCTCGTGTCCAAAGCTACTGAACTGGATACACGTTCATGGAACATGCAAATGGGACATATTCAAATTCGAAAAATGAATCATCTTGTGCATAATCATTTAGTTGAGGTTGTACATGTTAAACATTTTAGACTTCCGGATGTGTGTGTGTCATGTAAAATGGGTAACAGAAAAGGAAGTCTCTCAAAACAAAGAAAATCTTTTCTATTGATATGCCACTTGAATTTCTTCACACATATTTGTTTGGACCAATTAATGTGAAAAGTATAGGTGGTGAATCTTATTGTTTTGTTGTGAGTGATGAGTTTTCAATATTTTCACTGGTTATGTTTTTAAAGCATAAATCAGATATTTATGAAAGGAAGTTATGTGAATTTTGATGGAGATAAAGGAGGTCAAATTATTGGAAATGGTAGTTTGACAAATGGAAAGGTTTCATTTGACAATGTTAATTTTTGTAAAGAATTAAATCTCAATTTGTTGAGTGTTTCTTAGATTTGTGATAAGGATTACAAAGTGGTTTTTGAAAAAGATAGGTATTATGTACTCAAGAAAGGATTTCAAATTTCTGAGGAGTGGATTTTGATGATAGCTGATCATACCAAGGATCTTTATGTGCTTGACATGTCAAAGGCGGAGACAGTCAATAAAGTGGAAACATCTCTCGTGTCCAAAGCTACTGAACTGGATACACGTTCATGGAACATGCAAATGGGACATATTCAAATTCGGAAAATGAATCATCTTGTGCATAATCATTTAGTTGAGGTTGTACATGTTAAACATTTTAGACTTCCGGATGTGTGTGTGTCATGTAAAATGGGTAACAGAAAAGGAAGTCTCTCAAAACAAAGAAAATCTTTTCTATTGATATGCCACTTGAATTTCTTCACACATATTTGTTTGGACCAATTAATGTGAAAAGTATAGGTGGTGAATCTTATTGTTTTGTTGTGACTGATGAGTTTTCAATATTTTCACTGGTTATGTTTTTAAAGCATAAATCAGATATTTATGAAAATTTTGTGGTGTTGATAACTAGGTTGGAGACTTTATATAAGTTGAAGGTGAGATGCGTACGATCTGCTAATGGAACTGAGTTTAAGAATCATCAAATGGAAGAATTTTGTAATTCCAAAGGCATTAAGCAGTAGTTTAGTGCACCTTATGAGCCTCAGATGAAAGAACATGACTTTGATTGAGTCTGCGAGAACAATACTAGCTGATTCTAAACATCCTATTACTTTTTGGAGCGAAGTTGAGGCTACTGCTTGTTTTACTTTGAACAGAGTCTTAATAGTAAAAAGACACGATAAAACTTGTTATGAATTGCTTCAGAATCGAAAGCCTAATTTGGAACACTAAGAACCTTTTGGGGCTCCTTGTACAATGCTAAAGAAAGATTCAAAATTCAATTCTAATGTTGAAGAGGTTTCTTTCTTGGTTATAGTCTTCCTAACAAACATATGTTTAATAAACGTACGGGTGTTATGGAATTATGGTATCATGTGGATGTTCAACGACATACACCTATACCAGATGGGAAGGGTCCAGATTGGGTTTTCGATTACAATAAATTTTTTGACTCTTTTAATTTGTCTTCACCTGTTTCTGATGAAAAAATAACCTTACAAATGTTGTATGATTTGTAGAATTCTAAAGAACAAGGTGTTTCTCATCAATCTAAAGGTGGAGTTATTACACCACATTTAGAAGGTTCTTCAGAAGTTATTAATGAAGATTGGTCATCTGAGGATGAAAATGATGTTTTTGAAGATGTTATTTCTCATGATCAAGATACTAATCAAAACCTTATTAATTTGGATCATGATGTAATAGTACCGCAAGTGCCTGTCACAAGTGTTCATGTTAATCATCCGATTGCTCAAATCATAGGAGATCCAACTGCAGGAGTACAAACACGAAATCAACTCAAAAGTGAAGAAAGTATGTATGTGGAGTTAGAGAAAACTCATGGCAGTCAAGAGCTCTGGATGCATTCCGCATTTATTTCACAAATAGAGCCAAGACTGTGACTGAAGCTTTATGTCAGCATGCCTGGGTGGAGGCTATGCAAGAAGAATTGAATCAATTTTGCAAGTTAGGAGTTTGCCATTTGGTTGATTTTCCAAAAGGAGAGAAAAAGATTGTTACTAGATGGGTGTTGAGATATAAACGAGATGACAGAGGTGTAATTGTGTAACATCAGTGCCGGAAACGTTACTTGAACAGTGATATGTACAGTAACTTGCACAGTAACTCAGGTACAAACTACGTGAACTATGTATATGCTTTTAACATTTTAATGTTTAACACTAAACTATTATGTTATTGTTCTGAAATCTGATTTAAACTTCATGGTTTAACAGTCACAAACACATCAGACAGCACTGAACAGATACACCAATGCTTGAGTTAATGCTATTATGTATAAACGTATGTGAGGTTAAACAGAACAAAACAATATCGGTTGTTGTTACAGAATGCTAAACCGACGAATTATTCGTATAGGTGACGATCTGTAAGAATAAATCTGAAAGTTTAACGTTATGAATTGAGGATTGAAAAGTAGAAAAAAGAAATCGGAAAGTGAAACCAACGTAGTGTTCATTCGGGTGACGATTCGAACGAATACGTGCGAAGGTGACACGTTCTGACGAAACGAAAACGAAGAACGAAACGATCGATAATAATTTAAGAAAATTAAATATTAAACATTTATTAGGAATCACAATCTTTAAAACTGTAAAAATAAACTCACTTTATTTAAAATACATAGAATACATGAAATGGTGACATGAGTTAACAAAACGCTTAAAATAATTAATTTCGATAAAATAAATCAAGAAAAGTTGATTTAAAAGATTTACTAGAAATAACCACCTTCCAAACATTTGAAAATAAAGTCTTTTTATTTAGTTTATAAAACAAGCGCGTAACGTGCCGGAAACACGACCAAAACGAGAACCGAGCAACCGAAACGAACCCGAACACCCACGGGGTATATAAACCCTAAATGAACCCATTTTCCCATTTATTACACCCTCTCTCTCTAAACCACCTCCACCGTTTCTCTCTCTAACTCTAGAAGAACCACCCTTCAAACCACCATAACTTGCTTGTTTCTTGACGAAAGCGAGTGTTCTTGGTGTCCACACGTAGCTACAATCATCGTCTACAAGGAAGTACAGCAAATCGGAAGAGTTAACCGCAGAAACTTGAGGTATGGAGCTATAAAAATCTAAAAAACTAGGGTTTTTGTACCCTCTTGGTCGAACAAGGTTGTAATCGGCTCAAACCTCCACCCAAACACCACACTAGCCAACACGAAGCAGCAGGAAGGTGAGGATGGCTATGGACGAACCCACAACCACCGAGAATCGATGATGGTGATGAACAGTATCGCAAGAAGCTGGGTCGACCGAACCCTTGGATCGCCGAACCTTGGTGGAGCTGGGCTAGGGGTGGCCGAACCTCCCACGATCATTAAACCCTTGGACTGCTGAACCCTTTTGCCTTGAGCCATCCTCCACCGAACCTGCATGTGCCATGGCCGAACCCTGCTGTTTTCACTCCAACCGCGAACCTTTCATGCATGAATTGCGAACCCTCCTGCCATGAGCCTCCTGCGAACCACTAACCCTTGACCGAACGTCTTGCTGCCAACCAGATGGGAGGAACGAATCTCGGAGCACCGAACCTCCCATGTACACGAACCTGGACTATCTTGGAGTTGGAAAAACCATTGAGTTCAGCCGAACCCACCTAGGAACACCGAACCAACCACCATTGCCGAACCTGGAAGCTGGCGAACCTTAGACCTTAGCCGAACCCACTTATCACCGAAGACTTATGCAACCACCCTCTTGATTCAGTTTGGCCAGAAAGAAACCTCCACTCGTTGGGCCTTAGACTCTCGACTTGGATAACCCATCTAGCCCAGCAACATTCCTTCGGCCCATGTCACACATTCGGTCCATGCATTTTAATCGGCCCAACACACCTACTCGGCCCATACAACCCCTACGGCCCATATTTCCATTTGATGTACCCATACAATTAGCCGGCCCATGTACATAATACTTGGCCCACACATAGCCTTGATTGGCCCGATTAGAAAACATTTAGCCCATGTCATTCGACCCAATGATTAAGGATTCGGCCCACATAATTACAAGGTTAACAAACATATCTAATATTTGTTTAATGAACATATGTATGATTAGAATGTCTTAATACTACAAAGGTGGTGGAATTAAAACAAAGCATGAAATCAAAAGTTTTGGGAATTTACGAGGAGAAGCTAAGGAAAATGAAAACATGAAGTCAAAAACAAAACATACTAACTTTAACTTAGAATAGTGAAGAGCTGGTAACAATCTATGATAATCAAACAAGGGCCGAATGAAGACCAAGACTCACAAGTGTTAGCCAATTTTAGGCTAACATATACACGTTCACAAAACACTACAACTTATACTTATGAGCTACATACAACGTGAAATCAATACAAGATCTTAAAAACAACAACAAGTACAACAACGAGCCCGTGCATTTATTGTTTATACTTAGTCAACCACTTCAATAACAAGGTGAGTTCATTTGTCCAATTTTCAAACATATTTGTTTTTACTTCGGGACTAAGAAGCATGTTATACATTTTAAACAAGTATTAAAATGTTTTAGAAATGCTTTTACACTTCTTTATGATGCTAATAGTAATGCTTAAGCTTGTTTTCCTCATTCTGAATGCTAAAAGCTAAGACTTTGACTTAAATGCTAATGCTATAGGCTATATGCTACAACTAGATGCTAATGCTAATACCACAAGCTACATGCTCAAACTATATATTAATGCGACAAACCTTATGCTCAATGCTAATACTGCAGACTCTATGCTCAAATCAGATGCTAAGGCTAAAACTATAAACTATATGCTAACCTATATGCTAGTGTGAAGGTGATGAACTATATGCTCGAACTATATGCTAATACAATATGCTAAATGCTACAAGCTATGATCATATGCTAAATGCTAAGCTTGTATCTATGCATGAGATACATGAATTCCAAACTATGCTATTGCAAGTTGGTATCTATGCATGAGATATGTGAATGCTAAACTATGGGATTGCAAAGCTTTTATCTATGCATGAGATACGTGAATGCCAAACTATGCTATTGCAAGTTGGTATCTATGCATGAGATATGTGAATGCTAAATTATGTGAATGCAAATCTTCTATCGTATCCATGCATGAGATATGTGAATGCTAAGCTTGTATCCATGCATTAGATACGTGAATGCCAAACTATGCTATTGCAAGCTGGTATCTATGCATGAGATATTTGAATGCCAAACTATGTGAATGCTAAGCATGTGCCTATATATGAGATACGTGAATGCCAAACTATGCTAGAGCAAGGCTTGTATCTACATATATGAGACACGTATATGCTAAACTATTCTTATGCAAAGCTAAAATCAATTCATGAGATAGGTAATGGCTAAACTATGCTAGAGCAAAGCTTGTATCTAATCTTGGGCTAGGTAAATGCTAAACTATGCTAGAGCAAAGCTTGTACCCATGCACGAGATTGGTGAAAGCTAAACTACGATTTGTGAAACTATTATCTTTGTACAACATACTTAAAAACTAACTCTATGGATGCTACAAACTTGTAAAACTTTAAACAGTACGCAAAAGCTATGATGAAGACTGGATTGGAATAGTAGGTAAAACACTTAATTATCATTAAAAACAATGTCATATGTGATTTACTATGTGGTGGGATGTTGGCTGGGCGGGCGGTAAGTTCGACCCTACATATGCCTTATATATAAGCATACCGAATTGGATATTACAGGTGATGTTTATGAGATTAAGGTTGTTACCGAAAGAGGTTTGCTAAAGCTATTTTTCAACTATTAGACTATATGAACTCACCAACCATTGTGTTGACTTTGTTTTCTTACATGCTCTCTCAGGTGACGTACAGGATTAAGCTAAGGCTAAGGATTGCATGCTAGGCTGCCCAATTAGAGGACCTAGTAGACTTTTGGAAAGCACATACTTTGTTATCGATGCAAGTCACTTTTGATATCTTATACAATAACAAGATAGTAAACATTGATTCGTTTGATAGGCTTACTTAGTTAAATTATCAAACATTTTCTGTTGTAATTTAACTTTTTAATCCTAGTTTATGCTATATTGTGCTTTAGTTATTCTCAATGTTGATGCTATGTAAACAATCTGATCATCTCGATTATCACTCACGATATTGCGCCCCGAGAACCTTCCGCCCGACGGGAAAGTCGATTCGTCCCGTCGGCTCGGGGTGTGACAAATTGTCAGAAAGAAAGCTTGTTTAGTGGTTCAGGGTTTTAGACAAGTTGAAGGAATTGATTATAAAGTTTTTAGTTGGATGTAAAACCTGCTTTTCTATACGGATCGTTGAAGGAAACAATGTATGTTTGTCAGCCACCGGGATTTGGGGATCCTATCCATCGAGATCAGGTTTACCTCTTGGACAAAGCATTGTACGGTCTTCATCAGGCTCAGCGTGCCTGGTGTGAGACTTTATCGACTCACCTTATTGAACATGGGTTTAATAGGGGTCAGATTGACAACACTTTTTTCTTTCGGGAAAAAGGCAAGCACATTCTTCTTGTTCAAATTTATGTGGATGATATCATTTTTGGATCTACCGATGAACAAATGTGTTTGGATTTCAAAGAGGTGATGATTGATAAATTTGAGATGAGTACTAGGTCAAATATCAAATTTATTCTAGATTTACAAGTTGATCAAACTGATAATGGAATTATCATTCATCAAACTAACTATATTCAAGATGTGCCGAAACGATTTAGCATGCTTGATTCGAAACCAATTTCCACGCCCATTCAGCCTAATCACGGGATTGAGCTTTATCTTAAGGGGTAGTTAATTGATCCTACACTTTATCGTGGATTTATTGGAAGTTTGATGCAAGATATCAATCTAAACCTAATGTGTCACATCTGATTGCAGTCAAGATAATACTTCGTTATCTGAAGCGTACACCAGACAACGGTTTGTGGCATCCTAAGGATGATAACTTTTCCTTCAATGCATACAGTGACTTCAATTATGGAGGATGTAAGAAAGATTCAAAGACCACAACTGGTGGTGCACAATTTTTGGGGGAATATTTAGTTTCTTGGCAATGTAAAAAGCAAGCATTTGTGGCTACTTCAACTTGTGAAGCTAAGTATGTCGTTGCTGCCAGTTGTTGTTCACAAGTTTTGTGGATACAACAACAAATGAGAGACTATGTTTTGCATTATCTCAAAACCCCAATTCATAATGATAATGAGGCTGCCATTGCTATTACTAAGAATCCGGTGTATTATTCGCGTTCTAAACACATTGATATTAGGTTTCATTTCATACGTGATAGCTATGAAAAGAAACATATTGATGTGGTGAATATACATACAAATGAGCAACGAGCTGACCTTCTCACCAAAGCTTTTGATAAAAATCGTTTTGAGTATTTACTCAAATTAAATGGCATTCGGGTCATGGGTGAGGTTATTTCAAATCAACTTCCTTCATAATCAATTTTATTGAATTGACATCAGATATTTTATTTTTTTGTGTTTTAGTTTTTAGGGGGTAGAAAATTTGAAAAATCAAAAACATTTGAAAAATAAAAAAAAACATTAAAAAAATTAAATTTTTAAGATATGATAGTATATTGTAGCAATCAGAAGCACATCTGTATCATACTAGAACTTAAACATAATGAGCATGTACAATTTCTAAGTATGATATGTTGGTAGGTTTATAACTTAGTTGAGATAACATTTGACAAAATTATGATTATACTTTGTGGAATACAGTTGCTGAGAACACAGTGCTTAGCTTTGTCCAAAATGAGTGGTTGTTAATCTTACAATGTGTTTCTTGAATTAAAATTACATAATTTCTCGTTTTTGATCATGTGTTCAATTTTTAAAAGGAATTCCAAATTTTGTTTGTCTTTTATTTTAGTTTATAACTTAAACATTCTTTGTGTATACTTACGTATCGACCTGATTGTTTTATCTTTAAGCAATTCAAATTTGTTTTTCTTGGTTTGATTAAGTTTTGGACAATCTCTGTGCATATGTGAATATCGATCTGATTATTAAAAAGTTAATCTTAATTTATTGTTTTGTTCATTTTCTAGATCATCTGAGCATACGTAAATACCAACCTTGATTCCGAGATTTTGAACAATTTTAAATTGTTTTACATATTTTATTTTTAAAAGAAATTCTATTTTGTTTTTGCATGATCAAAATAGTTACATTTGAATTAAATTGTTTCAAAAACATTGTTGTTTGATTAATTACTCACAAAATAGGGATATGTTCAAGTAAATGAGGAACATAAAGTATTTGATGGTTCCGATTTTAATTGATATCTTAACTAAATAATTAAATTTAAATTCGATTCATATATTGACAATCATCTTTTAATTGTATTTTGCTAATTAATATATTCATTAATGCAATCAGTTTGTGCAGATGATTGTAATGCAATATGATCTCATGTCTGAATCTTTCTCACCAAAAATATGTGTTTGTTTCTTTTATTTTTTATTTTTTAGATTTTATTTTAGATTTGTTATAGAATTAAATTTTTGTGTGTTTTGATATAAAATTTGAAAAATCCAAAAAGATTTTTTCATATATCTGATGTTAAATCAATAATTATTGATTATTGGTTTTTAATTCTGAAACACCAAAATGTTGTTTTGTTTGAAATTTTAAATAAACTTGAATTTTGAAAATGTGAAATTGTTGAGACGAAACTGTGATAGGTTTGCATGGAGGTTCTTTTATCAGGTTTGGTGAGAGATTCGTATGAAAGGTTTTTAAGAGGTTCGTTCATCTGGTTCTTTGGAAGGTTCGTTTGAATACGTTTGCTGAGAGGTTCGTTTACGAGGTTCTACGAAAGGTTCGGTTGAAGGTTTGTTGAGAGGTTCGTTCAACAAGGTTTGTTCATAGGTTCGTGAAAAAGGTTTGTTTCACAGGTTCGTTTGAAACTTAAATAGGTATAAAGTCAATGGTTCGTGGGAGAGCTTCGTGACTTTCATCTGAGTTGCAGAAACGAACCTTCTTGACTTGTTTTTGACTTTCTTGATTTCGTGATTCTCAGTATCATTTTCTTATATCATTAGATTCGTAATTGTGTTGTAATTCTTAAAAGGTAAATAGATTGAATTTTTATAGGCTAGATTTGTAGAAATTTGAATTTTTAGTCCAGTTAGTCGAACCTAATCTAGGTTGAATAAATATGTTTAAATCAAAGTTTGATGCAAAATGACTTCATTAAAGTTGTTAATTTGTTAATGGAAAACCTATGGGTATAATTAGATTTGTCTAATTCGTAGATTTGAATTTTGATTCTAAATTTGAACAGGTTCGTTTGAACTCAAACAGGTTCGCAGATTTTATTAGGTTCGTTTGAATTCAAAAGGTTCGGGCTGAACCTTTTCAAATTCTAGAACCAAATCTTTATTTTTCAAAGGTTCGTTTGATCATAAGGTTCGCATTAAATTCATAGGTTTGCTCATCTTTGAGGTTCGTGATTTTAAACAAGTTTGTCTTAAGTTTAGGTTCGTCTAAAATAGGTTCGGCACAGGGGGTTCGCTGGTTTTCGACTTAGAATTTTTTTTTACTTTTAGATTTTTTTAATTTTTATAATGTTTTTTATTGTTGTTTGTTTTAATTGTAGATATGGCAAATCTAGCGTTTGGTGATAAATATAATCTATGTGCTTATTTGGATCCAACTACACGGAATGGAAAGGATTTCAAACCAATGACAGAGTTTCTGAGAAGATCGAGGATTTATTATGCTATCTCCAATTCCTGTCACATATATAGATCTCATATTTAGAGCTTCTGGGAATCCGCAAGGTTGATAACTATAGATGATGTATTTGTAATTGAAGCTAATGTGTTAGGACAGGAATAAGTGAAGCTGATATAAGAACAGTGTTGCAGTTCGGTGGTGAACATGAAGGAATGACATTAATTCCTGAAATGTGTATTAAAGGATACTTCATGAGGATCAAGCACTTTGGTGTTTATAGTGAGTATTCTATCAAGAAAGGAAAGTTGCCTTTACACTACAAGTTTCTTGCACATGTACTTTTACATTGCATCAGTATGACGAAAGGTACTTTCGATGAGCTAAAGTGATTTGATGAGATCTACAATGGTTGATTTGATTTTGAACAAACCATTCAACTTTTCTCCAATGAGTTTTAGATATCTTTCTAAGAACATTACTTTTAGATTTTTTTAATTTTTCTAATTTTTTAATTGTTGTTTGTTTTAATTGTAGATATGGCAAATCTAGCATTTGGTGATAAATATAATCTATGTGCTTATTTGGATCCAACTACAAGGAATGGAACGGATTTCAAACCAATGATAGAGTTTCTGAGAAGATCGAGGATTTATTATGCTATCTCCAATTCTAGTCACATATATAGATCTCATATTCAGAGCTTCTGGGAATCTGCAAGGTTGATTAATGTAGATGATGTATTTGTAATTGAAGCTAATGTGTTAGGACAGGAAATCAGAATAAGTGAAGCTGATATAAGAACAATGTTGCAGTTCGGTGGAGAACCTGAAGGAATGACATTAATTCGTGAAACGTGTATCAAAGGATACTTCATGAGGATCTAGCACTTTGGTGTTTATAGTGAGTATTCTATCAAGAAAGGAAAGTTGCCTTTACAGTACATGTTTCTTACACATGTACTTTTACATTGCATCAGTATGACGAAAGGCACTTTCGATGAGTTAAGGGATTTGATGAGATCTGCAATGGTTGATTTGATTTTGAACAAACCATTCAACTTTACTGCAATGATTTTCAGATATCTTTCTAACAACATTACTTTTAGATTTTTTAATTTTTTCTAATTTTTTTAATTATTATTTGCTATAATTGTAGATATGGAAAATCTAGCGTTTGGTGATAAATATAATCTATGTGCTTATTTGGATCCAACTACAAGGAATGGAACGGATTTCAAACCAATGATAGAGTTTCTGAGAAGATCGAGGATTTATTATGCTATCTCCAATTCTTGTCACGTATATAGATCTCATATTCAGAGCTTCTAGGAATCTGGAAGGTTGATTACTGTAGATGATGTGTTTGTAATTGACGCTAATGTGTTTGGACAGGAAATCAGAATAAGTAAAGCTGATATAAGAACAGTGTTGCAGTTCGGTGGAGAACCTGAAGGAATGACATTAATTCCTGAAATGTGTATCAAAGGATACTTCATGAGGATCAAGCACTTTGGTGTTTATAGTGAGTATTCTATCAAGAAAGGAAAGTTGCCTTTACAGTACACGTTTCTTGCGCATGTACTTTTAAATTGCATCAGTATGACGAAAGGCATTTTCGATGAGCTAAGGGATTTGATGAGATGTGCAATGGTTGATTTGATTTTGAACAAACCATTCAACTTTTCTGCAATGATTTTCAGATATCTTTCTAACAACATTACTTTTAGATTTTTTTAATTTTTCTAATTTTTTTAATTGTTGTTTGTTTTAATTGTAGCTATGGCAAATCTAGCATTTGGTGATAAATATAATCTATGTGCTTATTTGGATCCACCTACAAGGAATGGAACGGATTTCAAACCAATGACAGAGTTTCTGAGAAGATCGAGGATTTATAATGCTATCTCCAATTCCTGTCACATATATAGATCTCATATTCAGAGCTTCTGGGAATCTGCAGGGTTGATTACTGTAGATGATGTATTTGTAATTGAAGCCAATGTGTTAGGACAGGAAATCAGAATAAGTGAAGCTGATTTAAGAACAATGTTGCAGTTCGGTGGAGAACCTGAAGGAATGACATTAATTCTTGAAATGTGCATCAATGGATACTTCATGAGGATCAAGGACTTTGGTGTTTATAGTGAGTATTCTATCAAGAAAGGAAAGTTGCCTTTACAGTACAAGTTTCTTGCACATGTACTTTTACATTGCATCAGTATGACGAAAGGCACTTTCGATGAGCTAAGGGATTTGATGAGATCTGCAATGGTTGATTTTATTTTGAACAAACCATTCAACTTTACTGCAATGACTTTCAGATATCTTTCTAACAACATTACTTTTAGATTTTTTTAATTTTCCTAATTTTTTTAATTCTTGTTTGTTTTAATTGTAGCTATGGAAAATCTAGCATTTGGTGATAAATAATCTATGTGCTTATTTGGATCCAACTACAAGGAATGGAACGGATTTCAAACCAATGACAGAGTTTCTGAGAAGATCGAGGATTTATTATGCTATCTCCAATTCCTGTCACATATATAGATCTCATATTTAGAGCTTCTGTGAATCCGCAAGGTTGATAACTGTAGATGATGTATTTGTAATTGAACCTAATGTGTTAGGAAAGGAATAACTGAAGCTGATATAAGAACAGTGTTGCAGTTCGGTGGTGAACATGAAGGAATGACATTAATTCCTGAAATGTGTATCAAAGGATACTTCATGAGGATCAAGCACTTTGGTGTTTATAGTGAGTATTCTATCAAGAAAGGAAAGTTGCCTTTACAGTACAAGTTTCTTGCACATGTACTTTTACATTGCATCAGTATGACGAAAGGCACTTTCGATGAGCTAAAGTGATTTGATGAGATCTGCAATGGTTGATTTGATTTTGAACAAACCATTCAACTTTTCTCCAATGAGTTTTAGATATCTTTCTAAGAACATTACTTTTAGATTTTTTTAATTTTTCTAATTTTTTAATTGTTGTTTGTTTTAATTGTAGATATGGCAAATCTAGCATTTGGTGATAAATATAATCTATGTGCTTATTTGGATCCAACTACAAGGAATGGAACGGATTTCAAACCAATGATAGAGTTTCTGAGAAGATCGAGGATTTATTATGCTATCTCCAATTCTAGTCACATATATAGATCTCATATTCAGAGCTTCTGGGAATCTGCAAGGTTGATTAATGTAGATGATGTATTTGTAATTGAAGCTAATGTGTTAAGACAAGAAATCAGAATAAGTGAAGCTGATATAAGAACAATGTTGCAGTTCGGTGGAGAACCTGAAGGAATGACATTAATTCGTGAAATGTGTATCAAAGGATACTTCATGAGGATCAAGCACTTTGGTGTTTATAGTGAGTATTCTATCAAGAAAGGAAAGTTGCCTTTACAGTACATGTTTCTTGCACATGTACTTTTACATTGCATCAGTATGACGAAAGGCACTTTCGATGAGTTAAGGAATTTGATGAGATCTGCAATGGTTGATTTGATTTTGAACAAACCATTCAACTTTACTGCAATGATTTTCAGATATCTTTCTAACAACATTACTTTTAGATTTTTTAATTTTTTCTAATTTTTTTAATTGTTGTTTGCTATAATTGTAGATATGGCAAATCTAGCGTTTGGTGATAAATATAATCTATGTGCTTATTTGGATCCAACTACAAGGAATGGAACAGATTTCAAACCAATGATAGAGTTTCTGAGAAGATCGAGGATTTATTATGCTATCTCCAATTCTTGTCACGTATATAGATCTCATATTCAGAGCTTCTAGGAATCTGGAAGGTTGATTACTGTAGATGATGTGTTTGTAATTGACGCTAATGTGTTTGGACAGGAAATCAGAATAAGTAAAGCTGATATAAGAACAGTGTTGCAGTTCGGTGGAGAACCTGAAGGAATGACATTAATTCCTGAAATGTGTATCAAAGGATACTTCATGAGGATCAAGCACTTTGGTGTTTATAGTGAGTATTCTATCAAGAAAGGAAAGTTGCCTTTACAGTACACGTTTCTTGCGCATGTACTTTTAAATTGCATCAGTATGACGAAAGGCACTTTCGATGAGCTAAGGGATTTGATGAGATGTGCAATGGTTGATTTGATTTTGAACAAACCATTCAACTTTACTGCAATGATTTTCAGATATCTTTCTAACAACATTACTTTTAGATTTTTTAATTTTTTCTAATTTTTTTAATTGTTGTTTGCTATAATTGTAGATATGGCAAATCTAGCGTTTGGTGATAAATATAATCTATGTGCTTATTTGGATCCAACTACAAGGAATGGAACAGATTTCAAACCAATGACAGAGTTTCTGAGAAGATCGAGGATTTATAATGCTGTCTCCAATTCCTGTCACATATATAGATCTCATATTCAGAGCTTCTGGGAATCTGCAGGGTTGATTACTGTAGATGATGTATTTGTAATTGAAGCCAATGTGTTAGGACAGGAAATCAGAATAAGTGAAGCTGATTTAAGAACAATGTTGCAGTTCGGTGGAGAACCTGAAGGAATGACATTAATTCTTGAAATGTGTATCAATGGATACTTCATGAGGATCAAGGACTTTGGTGTTTATAGTGAGTATTCTATCAAGAAAGGAAAGTTGCCTTTACAGTACAAGTTTCTTGCACATGTACTTTTACATTGCATCAGTATGACGAAAGGCACATTCGATGAGCTAAGGGATTTGATGAGATCTGCAATGGTTGATTTTATTTTGAACAAACCATTCAACTTTACTGCAATGACTTTCAGATATCTTTCTAACAACATTACTTTTAGATTTTTTTAATTTTTCTAATTTTTTTAATTCTTGTTTGTTTTAATTGTAGCTATGGCAAATCTAGCATTTGGTGATAAATAATCTATGTGCTTATTTGGATCCAACTACAAGGAATGGAACGGATTTCAAACCAATGACAGAGTTTCTGAGAAGATCGAGGATTTATTATGCTATCTCAAATTCCTGTCACATATATAGATCTCATATTTAGAGCTTCTGTGAATCCGCAAGGTTGATAACTGTAGATGATGTATTTGTAATTGAACCTAATGTGTTAGGAAAGGAATAACTGAAGCTGATATAAGAACAGTGTTGCAGTTCGGTGGTGAACATGAAGGAATGACATTAATTCCTGAAATGTGTATCAAAGGATACTTCATGAGGATCAAGCACTTTGGTCTTTATAGTGAGTATTCTATCAAGAAAGGAAAGTTGCCTTTACAGTACAAGTTTCTTGCACATGTACTTTTACATTGCATCAGTATGACGAAAGGCACTTTCGATGAGCTAAAGTGATTTGATGAGATCTGCAATGGTTGATTTGATTTTGAACAAACCATTCAACTTTTCTCCAATGAGTTTTAGATATCTTTCTAAGAACATTACTTTTAGATTTTTTTAATTTTTCTAATTTTTTAATTGTTGTTTGTTTTAATTGTAGATATGGCAAATCTAGCATTTGGTGATAAATATAATCTATGTGCTTATTTGGATCCAACTACAAGGAATGGAACGGATTTCAAACCAATGATAGAGTTTCTAAGAAGATCGAGGATTTATTATGCTATCTCCAATTCTAGTCACATATATAGATCTCATATTCAGAGCTTCTGGGAATCTGCAAGGTTGATTAATGTAGATGATGTATTTGTAATTGAAGCTAATGTGTTAGGACAGGAAATCAGAATAAGTGAAGCTGATATAAGAACAATGTTGCAGTTCGGTGGAGAACCTGAAGGAATGACATTAATTCGTGAAATGTGTATCAAAGGATACTTCATGAGGATCAAGCACTTTGGTGTTTATAGTGAGTATTCTATCAAGAAAGGAAAGTTGCCTTTACAGTACATGTTTCTTGCACATGTACTTTTACATTGCATCAGTATGACGAAAGGCACTTTCGATGAGTTAAGGGATTTGATGAGATCTGCAATGGTTGATTTGATTTTGAACAAACCATTCAACTTTACTGCAATGATTTTCAGATATCTTTCTAACAACATTACTTTTAGATTTTTTAATTTTTTCTAATTTTTTTAATTGTTGTTTGCTATAATTGTAGATATGGCAAATCTAGCGTTTGGTGATAAATATAATCTATGTGCTTATTTGGATCCAACTACAAGGAATGGAACGGATTTCAAACCAATGATAGAGTTTCTGAGAAGATCGAGGATTTATTATGCTATCTCCAATTCTTGTCACGTATATAGATCTCATATTCAGAGCTTCTAGGAATCTGGAAGGTTGATTACTGTAGATGATGTGTTTGTAATTGATGCTAATGTGTTTGGACAGGTAATCAGAATAAGTAAAGCTGATATAAGAACAGTGTTGCAGTTCGGTGGAGAACCTGAAGGAATGACATTAATTCCTGAAATGTGTATCAAAGGATACTTCATGAGGATCAAGCACTTTCGTGTTTATAGTGAGTATTCTATCAAGAAAGGAAAGTTGCCTTTACAGTACACGTTTCTTGCGCATGTACTTTTAAATTGCATCAGTATGACGAAAGGCACTTTCGATGAGCTAAGGGATTTGATGAGATGTGCAATGGTTGATTTGATTTTGAACAAACCATTCAACTTTTCTGCAATGATTTTCAGATATCTTTCTAACAACATTACTTTTAGATTTTTTTAATTTTTCTAATTTTTTTAATTGTTGTTTGTTTTAATTGTAGCTATGGCAAATCTAGCATTTGGTGATAAATATAATCTATGTGCTTATTTGGATCCAGCTACAAGGAATGGAACGGATTTCAAACCAATGACAGAGTTTCTGAGAAGATCGAGGATTTATAATGCTATATCCAATTCCTGTCACATATATAGATTTCATATTCAGAGCTTCTGGGAATCTGCAGGGTTGATTACTGTAGATGATGTATTTGTAATTGAAGCCAATGTGTTAGGACAGGAAATCAGAATAAGTGAAGCTGATTTAAGAACAATGTTGCAGTTCGGTGGAGAACCTGAAGGAATGACATTAATTCTTGAAATGTGTATCAATGGATACTTCATGAGGATCAAGGACTTTGGTGTTTATAGTGAGTATTCTATCAAGAAAGGAAAGTTGCCTTGACAGTACAAGTTTCTTGCACATGTACTATTACATTGCATCAGTATGACGAAAGGCACTTTCGATGAGCTAAGGGATTTGATGAGATCTGCAATGGTTGATTTGATTTAGAACAAACCATTCAACTTTACTGCAATGATTTTCAGATATCTTTCTAACAACATTACTTTTAGATTTTTTAATTTTTTTTAATTTTTTCTAATTTTTTTAATTATTGTTTGCTTTAATTGTAGATATGGAAAATCTAGCATTTGGTGATAAATATAATCTATGTGCTTATTTGGATCCAACTACAAGGAATGGAACGGATTTCAAACCAATGATAAAGTTTCTGAGAAGATCGAGGATTTATTATGCTATCTCCAATTCCTGTCACGTATATAGATCTCATATTCAGAGCTTCTGGGAATCTGGAACGTTGATTACTATAGATGATGTATTTGTAATTGAAGCTAATGTGTTTGAACAGGAAATCAGAATAAGTGAAGCTGGTATAAGAACAGTGTTGCAGTTCGGTGGAGAACCTGAAGGAATGACATTAATTCCTGAAATGTGTATCAAAGGATACTTCATGAGGATCAAGCACTTTGGTGTTTATAGTGAGTATTCTATCAAGAAAGGAAAGTTGCCTTTACAGTACAAGTTTCTTGCACATGTAGTTTTACATTGCATCAGTATGACGAAAGGCACTTTCGATGAGCTAAGGGATTTGATTAGATCTGCAATGGTTGATTTGATTTTGAACAAACCATTCAACTTTTCTGCAATGATTTTCATATATCCTTCTAACAACATTACTTTTAGATATTTTTAATTTTTCTAATTTTTTTTATTGTTGTTTGTTTTAATTGTAGATATGGCAAATATAGCATTTGGTGATATATATAATCTATGTGCTTATTTGGATCCAACTACAAGGAATGGAACGGATTTCAAACCAATGATAGAGTTTCTTAGAATATCGAGGATTTGTTATGGTATCTCCAATTCCTGTAACATATATAGATCTCATATTCAGAGCTTCTGGGAATCTGCAAGGTTGATTACTGTAGATGATGTATTTGTAATTGAAGCTAATGTGTTATGACAGGAAATCAGAATAAGTGAAGCTGGTATATGAACAGTGTTGCAGTTCGGTGGAGAACCTGAAGGAATGACATTAATTGCTGAAATGTGTATCAAAGGATACTTCATGAGGATCAAGCACTTTGTTGTTTATAGTGAGTATTCTATCAAGAAAGGAAAGTTGCCTTTACAGTACAAGTTTCTTGCACATGTACTTTTACATTGCATCAGTATGAGGAAAGGCACTTTCGATGAGCTAAGGGATTTGATGAGATCTGCAATGGTTGATTTGATTTTGAACAAACCATTCAACTTTTCTGCAATGATTTTCATATATCTTTCTAACAACATTGCTAAGGCAAAAGATAGATTCTTTATGTATCCAAGATTCATCCAGATGTTGATTGATTAGAAATTTTGTAGAGCCCATTTCATGATGAAGACTGACAAAGCCAACCATAGAAGAGTTGAAGTCCAGATTTTGATTCAATTTTTGGTGATTTTCGATTACTCTGTTTCGAATACACATGTAATTCGTTTACTTGAACTTATTTCGCATAGGAGTTCAAGTACACCTAGACTTAGTATAAATAGACGTATTTTGTACTAGTTTAGGGTTGGAATCCCGAGGCATTTGCTTTCTAGACGTATTGAGGCATCTGTATTCGAACTTCAGTATTTAATATAAAGATTTCCTTTTTCTACTTGCTTTCCTAATTCTAGCATGGATTCCGCACTTGTTAGAGTCTGATGGTGATGATTTGAGTGATAAAGCTACGTTCTTGATCCGGTTTGAGGCCTACAAGTGGTATCAGAGCCTTAGTACTTTTTTCGTCATCAAGGTAACATCTTGTTCAAGCAAGTTTATTACTTTATCATTCTACTCTACTCTATCTAGCTACTGTGTAAAATTGGGACTCTAGATCTTAAGAAATATTTTTATAAAATTTTCTTAATTATTTTAGAGTTCTAAATTTTCGAGTTCAGTTGTTTCAAGTATAGTCAGAGTGTTCAAAGTAGTGTTGAAAATTCGACTACAAGGTTTTTCGACTACAAAGAGTTTCGAGTACAGAGGTTGTTCGAGTATTTTGAACTTCAAGTGAGTTCTTCGATTACAGAGAAATTCGAGTACAGCAGTCTTCGATTATAAGTCTTTTCGTGTACAGATTAAATTTCGGTTACTACAAGGGTTCGAGTACAGAATCATTGTTCGAGTGCAATTGAGATCCATAGTTCGATTATATTGTTACTTTGAGTGTTGCTTCACTTCGAGTAGTGTTTGGTGCTCAGCTTTACTAGGAGTTCGAGAATTGTACTTAGAAACCTTTCTGATCCATCATGGCTTCAAAGAATCTGACTAATCTATCCAACCTGCTCATCTTGGATAATGAGATCGGCACCAGAAAAAAGCCACCTAGGCTGGTGTCAGGAGACAACTTCCAAGATTGGAAATTCATATTTTAATCCTTTATCAAATACACTTATCCAAAGCTTTGGAGATGTATTGAAGAGGGGCCTTTTGTGCCCTCATACCAAAGTGAGATAAAAGGTCCTTTTGCTCCCAAAGATCCAGAGTTGTACACAGACGATGACATCTTGATGATGGAAAAAAATGACAAAGCCTATGCATCAATCACAATGGCTCTTTCGACTGATGTAGCTCATGTTTTAATGAACACAAGACAGCAAAGGAACTGTTGAATGCTTTGGTTGAACGATTCGAAGGCAATGAGGACATGTGAGAAAGTCGCAAGGATATGCTGAGACAAAGGTTCAACATGTTCAATCACAACAAAGGAGAGTGCCTTGAAGCACACCTGAATAGATTCACCCATATGATGACCGAGATGACAAGTTTTGGGATTGAAATGTCCAAAGGAGAAGTGAACAAGAAGCTCCTGAACTCACTGCCTTACAATTAGAACTCCAACTGTACTACAATCAAAAGGACATGTACAAGACCTCCCTTTGAGTGAGCTGATCTCTATCATCAATTCCTATGATATGGATGATAAACGAAAAGCACTTAATCATGCTAGCTCCCTGGGCATTGTACCTATGTCAGAAAACTCTGCTCTTCTGTAAGCTATCAATCTACAAGCTTCAGGATCTCAGCTTTTCCAAGTATCTCCATCACAGTCTATTTCATTTGAGACTGCTTTCATCTCATCCGGGTACAACAGTCAGTACCCAAGATCAGTCCAGAGAGAGAAGAAAATTTGCTTCTGTTCAAGGGATTTATGAACAGTTATAATTCTTTCATCGCAGGAGAGTTGGCACCGATCAACCTCACTTAGGACAACCTAGAGCAAATCAACGCAGCAGATGTTGAAGAAATGGATATCTCATGGCAGATGGCCATGACAGTTTTCAGAGCCAAGAAGTTCATCAAAAAATATGGAAGGAACAGCTTTGGAAAGAACCCAGGGAAGAAGCTAGGATTCAATAAGTCAAAACTAAGGTGCTACAACTGTGATCAGCCTGGTCATTTTGCTAGAGAATGCAAGTAGCCCCAAAAGTAGCCAAAGAGAGTGAAAAGAAGCCCGATGAGAAAGCTGGAGATGGAATTGGAACAAGCATATTAAAGGCACTGGTTACTCAAGAATCAGATGGTTATGACTGGAGTGATCAGGTCCAAGAGCTGGAGATGACTTTGAGCCATGCTTTCATGGCAGAGGTGCATGAGAAGCAGAAGGAGGTAACTGAAAAACTTTGCTCCACCTTTTGCATTGATAAAGTATTTAAGTATAGGTCACACAATAAAAAACTAATTAAAGAAGTAACCAAACATAAATATTTTAACTCAGAATTTCTTAAAAGTGAAGGAATTTTTAAAAGGAAACTTGAAGCCGAGGGTAGGGATGTGGCAAGGCTTTAGGAACTTTTAAGTGATAAAGAGTCCGACGATCGAGATGTTAGACGCAAAATCGATGAACTCACCTTAGAGTTGGACCAAGTTCAAACTCCACTTTCTAAAACGTCAATAAATGTGAAAAATTTGATTATCCAAGCAAGGTTTTGGAAAACATGGTAAACATACAATACAATGAAAATAAGGGTAAGGGTCTAGGTTATAAGGAGTGTGAACCACCTTTCAATCACAATTACTCGAGCATGCTAGAATCAACACTTCTTTTGATGATTTGGCTTTACAGTCTGATTATGCTCGTGAATTTCCCATCAAATCTGTCTTGCTAACTATTGACCCTATTATGTCTGATATTACTGATGATTCTAAGATTTGTGCAGAAGAATTAAGTGTCACAGGATCAGAGGAGAAGGATGCAAAAAGAAGTGATGGGAGGAGCACAGATTGTTCAACATCCTCTAGCAAATCACATTTTGTTCCAAACACTGATTTTGTTGGAAAAATTGATGAAATTAAAATTAAGCCTAATGATATGTTTAGGAGTTTTATGAGTAATTTTGATCAAAAGTGTGATTTCTTTCAAAACAAATTAAATTCCTCTTTTTTGACTCACCAAGCAGCACAGGCTCATTTCACAGTTACTAAATAGACGGGCTCACAGTTGAATACTGACTATGAACCTTATATTCCTACTGGGCACTTGGAAGAAGTCTCTATAAGCTCATCCACAGGTTAAAGGAACTGTGATGTAAAGCCATTTGACCCAATTGAATTTCATCATAAAGTTTGCTGCTATGCATGTGGTAAACCAGGCCACATTGCTCGAAACTGTCTACATAGACCTACTAAATTCTTTTATGGAAAGAATCAGAAGGTCACACCCAAGGCCAAACCCTCTTTAAAATCAATAAGGACTGACCAATCCTCAAAGCCTAGGGTGAATCATCAAAAAGAATCTCTGAAACCTTCCACTGCCAAAAGGACCAAACTGTTTAAACACCATCAACCTGGTTTTCAAAAATATAATTTAAGTTTTTCTAAATTTAAAAGCATATCAAAGTGGGAACATGATCCACCAGTAAGAACCCGATCAAAACCAATTAACCATGGCAGTGGTGCAAGGTCAAAGATTGATAAGGGCAAACCAGTAACACCTAAAGGGGTTCACAAGAAACCATCTAGTGTTTCCTATGTACCTAAACCTGTTATGGTTTGGGTACCTATCTCTCACTGATTGTGTGTAAAATGCGGGGACGGCCAGGCAAGCTCAAGAATGTTTGGTATGTGGGTAGTGGTAGCTCCTGGCATATGATTGGGGATTTCTCTTAGTTACATGAAGTTACACCATTCAATGGAGGATATGTATATTTTGCAGGAGACAAGGGAGGAAGGATAAGCATGAAAGGCACAGTTACAAATGGAACTCTCAGTTTCGTAGATGTGTACTATGTTGAAGAGCTCAATCACAGTCCATTAAGTGTTTCTCAGGTTTGTGACAAGAGTTTTTCTACACACTTCACAAACAAGGAGTGTCTTATCTTGAAGCCTAGTTTCGTTGTACCTGAGAAGAGAATACTGATGAAGACTACATTAATCAATAAAGCCTACATTATCAACATGAATTCAGATTCTTTCATAGTGAGCACTTGTTTGTTCTCAAAGGCATCGGAGCATGATTTTCTGCTATGACATCGTTGACTGGGTCACACCAATCTAAAGAATCTCAACAGACTTACTAACGGAGATCATGTCATCGGCCTACCTTCTAAGGACTTCTATATAATTGAGAAGTGCATCACATGCGCCAATGGGAAGCAACATAAGAGACCCCACAAGCCTAAGCTATTCAACTCTATTTCATCGATTCTGCAACTTCTTCACATGGATCTCTTTGGACCAGTTAATGTTATGAGTATCAGGAAGAAATCATATTGTCTGGTGGTGATAGATGATTATTCCAAATTTACTTGGGTGTTCTTTCTGGTCAAGAAAGATGAGACACCAGAGATTCTGACGAAGTTTATTACCTTGATTAAAAATCAGAAGAACTTGAAGGCTAACGTGATTAGAACCTACAATGGCAGAGAATTTAGAAATCAGACTCTCATTGATTTCTGCGATGAGAAGGGGATTGCCCGGCAGTACAGTGCAGCTTGTACACCTCAGCAAAATGGAGTTGCTGAAAGAAGAAACATAACACTCATTGAAGCTGCACGAACCATGTTGTCTGAATATAAACTTCCAATTCTCTTCTCAGCCAAGGCTGTTAACACAGCATGTTATGTTCAGAATTGAGCACTGCTGAACAAACATCATCAGAAGACTCCTTGATAGATCTTCTTCAATCAGAAGCCAAAAGTAGGTCATTTCAAATCATTCGGCTGTCCGTGTACTCTCCTCCATACTGAGCTAAATCACAAGTTTGATGACAAGGCTGATAAGTGTTACTTCGTGGGCTATTCATCCAAAAAGGCCGCCTATCGGGTGTACAACAAGAAGACTCGAATGATTGTGGGATCATATTATATCGATTGGCAAGAGATGAACTATACAGATGCCGGTTCTGGTCCAAACTGCGTATTTGAGTATGATTCTACTTTTAGGCCTTCCAACACTTCATCAGAAAGCACAGGACCATCTGAACCAACTGACAACTTTTACAAGGGTGATGACGTAGACTATCGGGTTGACTACGTTCCACGTGATCCCAAGCTTCTCACAGTTGACCCACCAGGAATGTATGATCGGGCTCCTCCAGTTCAACCTATCCCAATCAATGAAGTCATTCCATCCAATCCAGAGGCTTCTTAGACTGATCAGCAATCTCTAGAGACAGATCCTACTGTTCTCAGACCACATCCCTAAGGAACACTTTGTGGGTCATGGAGCTACAACAAGTGAAGCTGCTCCTATTGACAATTTATCTTCCCCCATTGACAATCAGCTGACACACCTCAGCAACCTACTCGACAACTTAGCTGTGGAGGAAGTACCAATCCTAAGCGTCAACAAGAATCATCCTGTGGAAAACATTATTGGGCCTCTTTCAGAAGGACTTCTCACACAGAGCCTGTCAATTCCAGCTCAAAATGACTTGCTTGAAAGCACTAACTCACGAAGCCAATCAGGTTCAATTAATTCTTGTTTATATTACTGTTTTATTTAGCAGGTCGAACCCAAGAATGTCAAGATGGCTCTTAAAGAGTCTAGCTGGGTCGAGGTGATGCAGGAAGAATTGATGCAATTTCATAAGCTCAAGGAGTGGAATCTGGTTCCGTTGCCCAAAGGGAAGCTGCCAATTGAAACCAGATGGGTCTTCAGAAACAAAAGGGATGATTCAGGGGTGATTATCAGGAATAAGGCATGTTTGGTAGCTCAGGGCTTCTACGAACAAGAGGGGATTGGTTATGAAGAAGTCTTTGCACCGGTTGTAAAAATTGAAGCTATACAGATCTTTTTGGCCTACGCTTCCTACATGAACTCACAGTGTATCAATTGGATGTGAAGACTGCTTTCCTGTATGGAAAAGTCAAAGAAGAAATATATGTGTGCCAACCCCCAGGTTTTGAGGATTTGCAGCATCCTGATTATGTCTACAAGTTAGACAAAGCCCTCTATGGTCTTCATCAAGCACCTCGAGCATGGTATGCCACCCTCACAGATCATCTAATTGCTCATGGATATACCCGTGGAGCCATTGATCTGACACTGTTCATTCCCAATGATAAGGATGATCTAATTCTAGTCCAAATCTATATGGATGATATTATTTTTGGTTCCATGAGCTCGGTGCTATGCAGGGAATTTGAAGCTGTAATGAAGAAAAAGGTTGAGATGAGTGCAATGAGAGAAATGACTTTCTTCCTAGGTCTTCAGGTAAAGCAAGATCAGAAAGGCTTGCTGATTCATCAAGGAAAGTATGTTACTAACACTCTGAAAAAGTTCAAGATGTTGGAATCCAAGCTTGCATCTAACCCCATGGCAGCCCGTACAGTCCTAACTTTGGATTTTGATGGTGAAGATGTAGATCAACACATATATCGCTCGATGATTGGCTAATTGATGTACCTGACTGCCAGTCTTCCTGACATCATGTTCTCTATATGTCAATGTGCCAAATATCAAGCCAATCCGAAGGTTTCTCACCTGATTGCTGTCAAGAGGATCTTTCGTTACCTTGTCGGGAAACCTCGTCTCAGTTTATGGTACCCTAAGAACTATGAGTTTTGTTTATATGCATATTCTGACAGTGATTTTGATGGTTGTAACTTAGACAGGAAATCCACCACGGGAGGATGCCAGTACTTGGGAGTTCGCCATGTCTCATGGCAAGGCAAGAAACAGACAACAGTATCCACATCTACTGCGGAAGCATATAATGTTGCTGCTTCCAGTTTCTACTTTCAGGTTATATGGATGCAACAGCAGCTCCTCGACTGCTGTTTGAATTTTCTTAACTCTCCCATTTATTGTGACACTAAGGCCTCCCTTCAGATCGTAAAGAATCCGATACAACACTCCGAAACTAAACATATTGACATCCGGATTCACTTTATCCGCGACTTTTTGGAACGGAAACTGATTCATCTTGAAAAGTTCCACACAGATGATAACCTGGCAGATCTTTTCACCAAACCGTTCGATACAGCTCGATTTCACCATCGCCTTGCATCTCTCAAACTAATCAGTTTTGACTAAAACCATATTTGTAAATACTGTAAAAATTTGTGTTTTGTTTTTATTTTTATTTTTATTTTTATTTTTAGATCACAAATTTAAGGGGAGAATATTTACAAAAACAACAAAAAGATTTTTGTTCTTGAGTCAGTCAAATATGATCTACAAGTTTAAGGGGAGTAAATTTTGAAAAGAAAATACAAAAATATTTTCATGATTTTATTTTTTGAGTCAGTCAAATATGATCTACAAGTTTAGGGGTAGTAAATCTTGAAAAGAAAATACAAAAAGATTTTCATTCTTTAAAATTTAAGAAAATTAGAAGAATACAAAAAGGTTTTCCTTTTGGCCGGATAAGTTAAGTGTTTCAATTGGGAAGCGAAATGTCTTCTGACACTCAGAAATTCACTACCAAAAGATAATTCCAAAATTAAAGAAATGGACATAATCATCAAAATATTACATATACAAATAAGTGTGAAGTAAGGAAAATCAGAAAATGGTAACAATGCTATTTGACTTTTTTCATAAATCTTTAAGTCAAAACAAGATTGTGTTTCAATAAACTTGAAATTGTCTTGAAAAACTCGGGTATTTTCCATGTTTTGTGCAAACAAAGAATGAGAAATACTTACTGAAGCATCCTTTGTTTTGCGTAAGCTAAGAACTCGATGTGTGATATTAAGGACAATGTGCCTCCAGATCAGTAAAACAAAAGATGCCAATGAGCACAAAGATGATAGAACCCCTTTTTGTTCTTGATTCTAATCTAATAGATATGTTATTTTCTTTTCTCACCTTAAACTCTGTCAAAACATTTTAAGTTCGTTGAAACACAATCAATGTTTGAAACAAAAGATTTCACAAAATTGATAGGTTGCATGTTAATCTGGTTTAAATTATGACTATTCATAAAGCTCACAAAAGATATTTTCAAAATTACTAGAAAAACCTTTGGTCATAAGTCTCACTCTTGAAGTTGCGGATAAACGAGTGGAAATCATTGGTGGGTTATAATTATTCTAAGGTTGGGGTTTTCTGTAAGAAATTAGTTTAAGGTGGTCAAATTTCTGATACAGATTTGATCCCACAAAATTGACCCGACTCAACTTTGAAATTCTCCAAAAGTGACCAAGTTTATTTTGATTTATTTTATTTTATTTTATTTCATTTTATTTTATTTTATTTTATTTTATTTTTAAGTTAGAAAAATTTTCAGAATAAAATGTGTATTCGAAAGTGTTTATTCGAAATAATGTACTCGAAATCAGCCTATATATAGTTATAATGACTTGAATTTCGAGTACCATTCAGTTTCGAATACGCCTTTTTCTCTATGAGGCGATCTCGGTTTCTAGACTTCATTTCAAAATTTCACTCCGATCATCTAATAGATCTATACTAGGAGACAATAGGTATGGATTTCATCGATTTTTGACCGCTAAATAAGAAGTTATGTGCCAATAACTATTCTCGAGTACAGATCTCTGTTTACAGATAGTTTTTGGGTAGATTCACCTCGAAAAACTCAAAATTGGAAGGCGATTTTTTAAGGATGTTAGTCGCGTATGAATTCCGAGCATTTCGAGTTCGATTAGAAGTTCTAAGGAGAAAAATTGGTGAATTTGTGAACGTTTTTGTGTTCTCGAAGTTCAAATTTCGAATACAGCCATTTCGAATACAGTTTATGAATTCAAATACATCCAACTTCGAGTATGATCCATACTTCGAATATAGCATGTTTCGTGTACAACTTATATTTTGAATATGAACTATTTTGAGTACACCTACAATTTCGAATACAAACTTTATTTCGAATATGACAGTTAATTTCGAGAACATTTGGAGCTTCGGAAACACCATAATCTTCGTGAACACTCTTGGATTCTATCACCGGTTAACTACGCTATCATGGAGTATCCCACCATTGTTTCCGACGTCATTGAAGGATTTGCAGCACGGTTATAGGACACACCGATGCCAATGGAACCGCTATCATCATTGGGAAGGTTCAAGGCCAACCGATCAATATCATAGAACAGATTATGCGATAGTGCCTTCAATTAGGAGATAAAGCTACAGATCCAGTCAAGTTTGATCAAGGTCTGGTCAACCGTACAGTTTATCAGCTGGGACACATGGACTGTAACATCACTTTACTTTCAATTGTCCGTACACCTGTACGATTGTACGGTCACGACCTGAAATGATAATGAATTATTGCATGATATTATTGTGATTTGGTATACATATTGAGAACATATTATGATATGCATAAACCATGGTGAGTTTAGTTGAAACCCAACTAAACGGAATCAAAGAGTTTATTGCAGGTACAATTCACAGATTATGGATGTTAGTATGGTATGGAAAGAGATTAGAGTTGGTTATGTTTTGGTTGCTAAACATAGTCAAGGACACATGGTCATGGTTTATCGAAATAGTGGTGGGCCGGTGTTGAGGAGGTTGTGATCTACCCATGCATATGCCCTATACATATGCATATTTCGGTCTATAATGCATGTGTCAGTGACTTGGTTTAGTGGGTTTTGGATTGGGATTTATAATATAAAAGTTCATAAAATAATGGAAGCCTTATAAAAGATATGTACGCGATGGTGAGGTTTCGAACATAACTTAAATGCGAATATTAATTCAGAAACATTAACTTAATAATGTATTCGCGTGGGTGACGATTCACGCGAATATAATTATTAAGAATAATATTCTGAAACGATATTCGACAAATCGTAAATCGAATCGAAATACAATACGAGTGACGAATTCGGAAAGGTGACGATCTTTACGAATATGTACGTAAGTAACGCGTTTCGGCGAGATAACAAAATAATAATTAACGATATTAAATTAATAAATAAAAACTAAAAATGTTTATTAGGAATCACAACCTAAAACAAATCCGAGTAAAACGTTTTATTTGAGTAATTAATTTAACGAAAGCAAACGAGGCATTTTATGTAAACGAACTTTTTTAAAATCATTTTTTGTTATAAAGAAACAAATTTATTTACATATTATATGTTTTAACTGTTTTACGAATAAAAACCGAGCATTTAATTATTTTATCGTGATAAAAACGGGACCGGGCACGCGGGGAGAACCCGGGCTATAAAAGCCCATATTTCTTTCTTCTTCCTCATTCTTGAAATGATTACTCTCTCTACAACACAAAATCCGCCACTTTCTCTCTTTAAAACTTCTCTCTACCATAACTTCTTCGTTTCTCAACGAAATCACGAGATCTTGGCGCCTACGCGTTCGTGAGATCGAGGAGAACAAGAACCCAAGAAGAAAAACTAGTTTCGGTCTACATATCGAGGTAAATATGAGTTTTCTTTTACGGTTTTTGTGAAAGAACTTCGTAAATACATGATTATCAACTCATAAACAATTTTAGGGTTTTAGATGGGTAAATCGGTGGGCTAGCAAACTGTGGAAGTTTTAAGTGAACCGGTAAACCCTAGGAATTTGAAGATGATGATGATGGGAGCTAGTTCGGTGGGGAATTAGGTTGGCCGAACCTATAAAAGGGTTGGCCGAACCTTATTTGTTCGAAACAGCTAGGGACGAACCTGGAGTCTTGATGGGTCACAAACCCATTAAACCATGAACCTCACTTGTTGTTAGACGAACCTGCATGGAGCCAAAAGATGAGATGGGAAGAACCCTAGACCTCTCACAGGCGAACCGTGATCTCTAGACGAACCTATCCAAATCGACGAACCTTCATGGTTACACAAATCCAAGCCGGCGAACCTAAATCCCGGCCGAACCTAGTTGATGTTAGCCGAACCTTTTCCTGGTTGACTAACTATACCCCAACGAACCTATAGGCTGGGGAACTAAATGCCTGGCTAAACCCTTGGCCTGTAACTTATCATTTTTAGCCTAACCCTATTAGGACTACAGGGCCGAATCTCCTGGGGTGTAGCGAACCTAGTTGTGTAACAAACCCAAGCCGAACCATGGAATTATGTTGGGCCGAACCTATGGCTTTTTCCAAAAGGTTTGCTACCCTAATGGCTAATCAAACCCAAATGAACCAAAAATAGTGTTAATAAGAAGATTAAGCGATAGGAGGGATTAATGATAACCATGTATGCATGAATGACAATAGTCACCACCTTTTTACTTAAATAAATATATTAAATTATGAGGTTTCCTTATGAAAACTTAAATATAAGTTTCTTAAATATAAATTGGATTTAAGTGATTTGAATTATGGTGGTTGATTTAATTAGGTCATGCATGTGTGTTTAAAGATGTGTACGAATAAAGATAATATATTTTGTTAACATAAATAGTTATGAGGAACATACACACAAGTTCACAATTAAACATCCTCAGTTTATAATTAAAACTTATAAGTTTGAAGTATGTTTTATGAAGATCAATTAGTAAGAATTGAGGGTTACAAATTAATATTAGCTTAAACACACTAAGTTAATGAAACACTTAACGACCAAAGCTAAACACCTATGAGTATGCAAGTTAGTGAAATATACATGTTTATGAACACAAACATATGCTAAATCAAGGTTGTTGAAATGTTTTGTATTGCACATACGTGAGCGCGCATTCTACGAAAATACTAAAGCAAGGGACTCAGCTTAGTTCTCATACCCTCCCTTTTAAACTGTTTTGTTTTAAAACTCGGAGGTGAAACATGTATACAAATTTTAAATATTATTTTGATAACACATTGATGATACCTGTTTATCAATATGAGATTCATATTATGGGATTATCATTACTTATGGATTATCACTCATTATCACATATCCTTGTAAAATTGTCATAGACTCCGGTCATTAACAATGATTACATATATTGCCACTTGGATTATCCCAACTCCATGAATCATTGCCTTTGACCATGGTTAATTGCATTGGTTTCACGTATTGTCACGTGGTTAGCCACCACTCCATGGATCATGTCTTTAACTTATGTTAATTACATAAATTCCATGTATTGTCATATATACTATTTGAGAATATTGATGTTTGAGATTTGTTGAATGGTTATGTGGTTGATTATCTATAACTGTCTATGATTATACGAGATATGTGATTATGTATTGGTTTATGTGTTTGTGATTGTGTGTTTGGGTTATGTGATGGATTATCTCGTAGGTACTCATGTGGACTTTCTCAAGAAACTCTAAATTTTTATAATCATTTTATAAAACCTTTTTAAATATAAAAACTTATGATTACTCACCAACTATTTCGTAGTTGACACTTGATTTTTACATGTTTCAAGAAATGAAGACAAGTAGGTAGGGCAGGATAGCTCTACACTCTTTTGGTACATCATCACGTAGGATCTTGGACTTAGCTAAATAGCTGAAATTCTAGCGATTAGAATTGAGTTAGATAGCTAAATCTCTTTTGTATTTGATGTAACTAGTTCATGATAGACATGATTTTTGTGCAATTAATTTGGTTGATTAAATGATTTGTGATTATTTAAATTAGATGCCCACGAGCTTACGAACAATCTACACATCCCTCGTGGCATCCCGACGTTTCCGCCATCGGTCGGGGTGTTACAGATTGGTATCAGAGCCTGGGTTATAGGGAATTAGGTTATTAGAAGTGGTTGACCTAGTCTATAACCGTACGATACCCTAGTATAAAGAATTGATACACTAGTTAGTATATTCAGGATTTCATGCTTATGTGTTTATTATATGTTAACTTAATTCCTGTTATACATCTGATTATATATGCTGCTTACTAATTGTTTGCTTACTTGCGCCCTAATGGCTCGATAAGGACATACTCGTGGTGTATTGTAAAGGTGGTGAGACGGTGGTTTGGGTGGTTCCGACCTACCCTTATCATATGCCCTATACATATACCATTTACAGTACATCGGGTGGATGTCAGTATTGAGGAATAAGGGAACTACCCATTTGGGAAAAATTATCTGCTTAAGAAATTAACTGTTTTGGAATTTATCTGCTTTAGGAATTATCTGTTAGATCTCTCGATTACCAGACAAGGACACATTCGAGGTATACTACAAAGATGGTGGGACGGTGTAGGGGAGGTTGCGATATACCCTTGCATATGCCCTATACATACACCATTTGTAGTATATTGGGGTTCTGTCAGTGTCAGGAACATAGGATATTATTAGGATATTACTAGGAATTGTTGTAAGGTTATGATTAATGGATTGTTGATGGTATGTGTAACATCACTATATTTCCGGTCGTCGTACATCGGTACGATTGTACTGTTACGATATGAGATTTATAATTATTAATGGTGATGCATTATTTGATGATTATCACAGTTATTGGTATACACATTGAGAATATAATATTATACGCGTAAACCATGGGAAGTTTAGTTGTAACCCAACTAAACAGAACCAGAGAGTTTATCGCTGTTACATCGCAAATGTTATGGATTATTGGTTGGGAAATAGAAAGGAGTCTGAGTTGGTTGTTGTATAGTTGCTAAACACAGTCAAGGACAGATGGTCATGATTTATCGAAATAGCGGTGGGACGGTGGCTGGGGCAGTTGCGACTGACCCCTACATATGCCCTATATATATGCATATTTCGGTCTATCATGGATGTGTCAGTGACTTGGTTTAGTGGGTTTTGGATTGGGGTTGATAATATTAAAGTTAATAAATAATGGAAGTCTTAATAACAACAATTACGCGATAGTGAGGTTACGAATATAATTTAAACACGAATATTAATTCGGAAATATTAACTTAATAAATATATTCGCGTGGGTAACGATTCACACGAATATGATTATTATGAATAATATTCCAAAACGAAGTTCCATAAATCGTAATTCGAATCGAAGTACGATACGAGCGTTGGATTCGCAAAGGTGACGATCTTTACGAATACGTACGTAAGTAACGTGTTTTGACGAGATAACAAATAATACCAAACGATATTAAATTAATAAATGAAAACTAAAAACGGTTATTAGGAATCACAACCTAAAACGAATTCGAATAAATTAATTTATTAAATAATTGATTTAACGAAAATAAACGGAGACCTTTTATTTAAACGATTTTAATTGAAAACTATTTTATTGAGAACAAAACCTATTTATTTAAATGATTTAAATATGTTTTCGTTAAAAAACCGAGCAACTAACTATCTTTACGTGAAATAAACGAGACCGAGCACGCGGGGATCGACCGGGGTATAAAAACCCACCTTTTCTTCTTCTTCTTTTTCTTCTTCTTCTTCATTGTGCAAGAACTCACTCTCTCTACACCAAATTTCCGCCACTTTCTCTCCCTCTAACTTCTCTCTAGCTTTTCGAGCTCGTTCCTTGACGGATTCACGTGATTCTTGGCCCTAAATGACCACAAGATCAAGGAGAACAAGGATATACAAGAAAATCTCACGTTTAATCGACCTTTTGAGGTAAATCTAATGTTATTTTCGGTTCTTGTGATAAACTAAAAATCCCATAACCTAGTGAGGTTAAAATCGGTTTACACATGAAATAATACTAAACCAAACTAGGATGAGTATCGGGAGGGACATGGTTGAGCTTGTACATGTCGTGGCTTGAAGGGGGAGATGATGATGTGATGGTTCACGCTTAGAACCAGTCGGCTGAACCTCGTTTAGCCGCATCCATGGGGAGCGAACCTTCTAGCCGTCACACAAGATACCGCCGAACCTTCTTCTTAATACCAGCTTGCAACCAACCTTTTCTGGCGTAACCCTACGAACCATGCACGCGGCGAACTATCTGGTTAGGACGAAACTTCACCTGTTAGACGAATCTACATAGGCCGAACCCTTGTAGCCATCACGAACCATGGCAGCCGAACCCTGCCATGGAGCGAACATGTTCAGCTAATGACCACGAACCTAGGGCCTCTTGAACCCTAGGTGACAACTGAACCTGTCCCCCAGCCGAACCCACGACGGTGGCCGAACCTTATTGGGTTCGTGGACTTGAGACATCGACTGCCATTGTGTGGCGAACCTTGAGGGCTGCCAACCCCATACTTGGCCGAACCTTAGAATATTAAACCCATAGTGTAGCGAACCTTAACCGAGTCATGGATCAAAGTGTTATTTGGGCTAGGTGATGAACGAACATAAGGAATTACAAGGCGTAATGGGCCACTAAACTTGGGCCTAGGGCCGGACCTAGGGGGCTCGAGCTAGAGCCAAGATTCGGGTTAAGGGTAAACCAAGAAAAACATGATGTGCATTGCATGGATGTTTATAAAACCACCACCTTTTTATGATATATATATATATATATATATAGGTTTTGAATTATGAAATTATATATGTTGACCATTTTATAAAGTTAAGTTAAACATGGTTTCTTAAATTTGAATAAAAATTTGATTAACTTAAATTTTATGATGACAACCTAACTAAACATGTATGCAATTATGGGTATAGATATGTGTATGATAAGGATGAACATCTTTGAATATACATATTTATGGAGAAATACATAAGAGTTCACAATTTATTATCATGTAGTAAATAATTTAAACAAACAAGTTCAGGTGATCTTTCTTATGAAAATCATTTATAAAGCCTCTGGTGAACGACTTAACTTAGAGTAGATAAACGAAGTTAACGAAACACTTGATCATAAAAAGTAAACACTTATGGACAATAAAATTAATGGAATTACGAATACTTATAAACACAAGCACACTATAATTACAAGTTGATTGAGTTCATCTGATTCTCATACGCGAGCGCGCATACTTCTAAAACACCGAATTTAAGGAACTCAGGTGAGTTCTCATACCCTCCCTTTTAAACTGTTTTGTTTTAAAACTCGGAGGTGAAACATGTATACCAATTTTAAATATTATTTTGATAACACATTGATGATACCTGTTTATCAATATGAGATTCATATTATGGGATTATCATTACTTATGGATTATCACTCATTATCACATATCCTTGTAAAATTGTCATCGACTCCGGTCATTAACAATGATTACATATATTGCCACTTGGATTATCCCAACTCCATGAATCATTGCCTTTGACCATGGTTAATTGCATTGGTTTCACGTATTGTCACGTGGTTAGCCACCACTCCATGGATCATGTCTTTAACTTATGTTAATTACATAAATTCCATGTATTGTCACATATACTATTTGAGAATATTGATGTTTGAGATTTGTTGAATGGTTATGTGGTTGATTATCTATAACTGTCTATGATTATACGATATATGTGATTATGTATTGGTTTATGTGTATGTGATTGTGTGTTTGGGTTATGTGATGGATTATCTCATAGGTACTCATGTGGACTTTCTCAAGAAACTCTAAATTTTTATAATCATTTTATAAAACCTTTTTAAATATAAAAACTTATGATTACTCACCAACTATTTCGTAGTTGACACTTGATTTTTACATGTTTCAAGAAATGAAGACAAGTAGGTAGGGCAGGATAGCTCTACACTCTTTTGGGACATCATCACGTAGGATCTTGGACTTAGCTAAATAGCTGAAATTCTAGCGATTAGAATTGAGTTAGATAGCTAAATCTCTTTTGTATTTGATGTAACTAGTTCATGATAGACATGATTTTTGTGCAATTAATTTGGTTGATTAAATGATTTGTGATTATTTAAATTAGATGCCCACGAGCTTACGAACAATCTACACATCCCTCGTGGCATCCCGACATTTCCGCCATCGGTCGGGGTGTTACAGATTGGTATCAGAGCCTGGGTTATAGGGAATTAGGTTATTATAAGTGGTTGACCTAGTCTATAACCGTACGATACCCTAGTATAAAGAATTGATACACTAGTTAGTATATTCAGGATTTCATGCTTATGTGTTTATTACATGTTAACTTAATTCCTGTTATACATCTGATTATATATGCTGCTTACTAATTGTTTGCTTACTTGCGCCCTAATGGCTCGATAAGGACATACTCGTGGTGTATTGTAAAGGTGGTGAGACGGTGGTTTGGGTGGTTCCGACCTACCCTTATCATATGCCCTATACATATACCATTTACAGTACATCGGGTGGATGTCAGTATTGAGGAATAAGGGAACTACCCATTTGGGAAAAATTATCTGCTTAAGAAATTAACTGTTTTGGAATTTATCTGCTTTAGGAATTATCTGTTAGATCTCTCGATTACCAGACAAGGACACATTCGAGGTATACTACAAAGATGGTGGGACGGTGTAGGGGAGGTTGCGATATACCCTTGCATATGCCCTATACATATACCATTTGTAGTATATTGGGGGTCTGTCAGTGTCAGGAACATAGGATATTATTAGGATATTACTAGGAATTGTTGTAAGGTTATGATTGATGGATTGTTGATGGTAAGTGTAACATCACTATATTTCCGGTCGTCGTACATCGGTACGATTGTACTGTTACGATATGAGATTTATAATTATTAATGGTGATGCATTATTTGATGATTATCACAGTTATTGGTATACACATTGAGAATATAATATTATACGCGTAAACCATGGGAAGTTTAGTTGTAACCCAACTAAACAGAACCAGAGAGTTTATCGCTGTTACATCGCAAATGTTATGGATTATTGGTTGGGAAATAGAAAGGAGTCTGAGTTGGTTGTTGTATGGTTGTTAAACACAGTCAAGGACACATGGTCATGATTTATCGAAATAGCGGTGGGACGGTGGCTGGGGCAGTTGCGACTGACCCCTACATATGCCCTATATATATGCATATTTCGGTCTATCATGGATGTGTCAGTGACTTGGTTTAGTGGGTTTTGGATTGGGGTTGATAATATTAAAGTTAATAAATAATGGAAGTCTTAATAAGAACAATTACGCGATAGTGAGGTTACGAATATAATTTAAACACGAATATTAATTCGGAAATATTAACTTAATAAATATATTCGCGTGGGTAACGATTCACACGAATATGATTATTATGAATAATATTCCAAAACGAAGTTCCATAAATCGTAATTCGAATCGAAGTACGATACGAGCGTTGGATTCGCAAAGGTGACGATCTTTACGAATACGTACGTAAGTAACGTGTTTTGACGAGATAACAAATAATATCAAACGATATTAAATTAATAAATGAAAACTAAAAACGGTTATTAGGAATCACAACCTAAAACGAATTCGAATAAATTAATTTATTAAATAATTGATTTAACGAAAATAAACGGAGACCTTTTATTTAAACGATTTTAATTGAAAACTATTTTATTGAGAACAAAACCTATTTATTTAAATGCTTTAAATATGTTTTCGTTAAAAAACCGAGCAACTAACTATCTTTACGTGAAATAAACGAGACCGAGCACGCGGGGATCGACCGGGGTATAAAACCCTACCTTTTCTTCTTCTTCTTCTTCTTCTTCTTCTTCTTCTTCTTCATTGTGCAAGAACTCACTCTCTCTCTACACCAAATTTCCGCCACTTTCTCTCCCTCTAACTTCTCTCTAGCTTTTCGAGCTCGTTCCTTGACGGATTCACGTGATTCTTGGCCCTAAACGACCATAAGATCAAGGAGAACAAGGATGTACAAGAAAATCTCACGTTTGATCGATCCTTTTGAGGTAAATCTAATGTTATTTTCGGTTCTTGTGATCAACTAAAAATCCCATAACCTAGTGAGGTTAAAATCGGTTTACACATGAAATAATACTAAACCAAACTAGGATGAGTATTGGGAGGGACATGGTTGAGCTTGTACATGTCGTGGCTTGAAGGGGGAGATGATGATGTGATGGTTCACGACTAGAACCAGTCGGCCGAACCTCGTTCAGCCGCATCCATGGGGAGCGAACCTTCTAGCCATCACACAAGATACCGCCGAACCTTCTTCTCAATACCAGCTTGCAACCAACCTTTTCTGGCTAACCCTACGAACCATGCACGCGGCGAACTATCTGGTTAGGACGAAACTTCACCTGTTAGACGAATCTACATAGGCCGAACCCTTGTAGCCTTCACGAACCATGGCAGCTGAAGCGTGCCATGGAGCGAACCTGTTCAGCTAATGACCACGAACCTAGGGCCTCTTGAACCCTAGGTGACCACTGAACCTGTCCCCCAGCCGAACCCACGACGGTGGCCGAACCTTATTGGGTTCGTGGACTTGAGACACCGACTGCCATTGTGTGGCGAACCTTGAGGGCTGCCAACCCCATACTTGGCCGAACCTTAGAATATTAAACCCATAGTGTAGCGAACCTTAACCGAGTCATGGATCAAAGTGTTATTTGGGCTAGGTGCTGAACGTACATAAGGAATTACAAGGCGTAATGGGCCACTAAACTTGGGCCTAGGGCCGGACCTAGGGGGCTCGAGCTAGAGCCAAGATTCGGGTTAAGGGTAAACCAAGAAAAACATGATGTGCATTGCATGGATGTTTATAAAACCACCACCTTTTTATGATATATATATAAAGGTTTTGAATTATGAAATTTTATATGTTGAACATTTTATAAAGTTAAGTTAAACATGGTTTCTTAAATTTGATTAAAAATTTGATTAACTTAAATTTTATGATGACAACCTAACTAAACATGTATGCAATTATGGGTATAGATATGTGTATGATAAGGATGAACATCTTTGAATATACATATTTATGGAGAAATACATAAGAGTTCACAATTTATTATCATGTAGTAAATAATTTAAACTAACAAGTTCAGGTGATCTTTCTTATGATAATCATTTATAAAGCCTCGGGTGAACGACTTAACTTAGAGTAGATAAACGAAGTTAACGAAACACTTGATCATAAAAAGTAAACACTTATGGACAATAAAATTAATGGAATTACCAATACTTATAAACACAAGCACACTATAATTACAAGTTGATTGAGTTCATCTGATTCTCATACGCGAGCGCGCATACTTCTAAAACGTCGAATTTAAGGAACTCAGTTGAGTTCTCATAACCTCCCTTTTTAATCTGTTTTGTTTTAAAACTCGGAGGTGAAACATGCATACCAATTTTAAATATTATTTTGATAACACAAGGATGATACATGTTTATCAATATGATATTCATATTATAGAATTATCATTATTTATGGATTATCGCTTATTATCATTTATCCGTGTAACATTGTCATTGACTTCGGTCACTAACAAAAATTACATGTATTGCCACTTGGATTATCACAACTACATGAAACATTGCCTTTGACTTCGGTTAACTACATTAGTTTCATGTATTGTCACGTGGGTTGCTTCCACTCTATGGATCATGTCTTTAACTTATTTTAATTACATAAATTCCATGTATGGTCACATATACTAATTGAGAATGTTGATTGTTGACATAGGTTGATTGGTTATGTGGTTGATTATCTATTATTGTCTATGATTATCTATGGTTATCTCTGATTATTTGTGTTTGTGATTATGTGATTATGATTGCTTGTTTGGGTGTTGTGATGGAATATCTCGCAGGTACTCTTGTGGATTTTCTCTGATAAACCATAATCTTTTATACTCATTTTATCTAAACTTTTTATAAAACCCTTTTTAAACAAAAACTTTTATACTCATTTTATAAAATAATTTTAAGTATAAAAATTTATGATTACTCACAAACTAATTCGTAGTTGACACTTGATTTTCTTACATGTTTCAGGTGATGAAGCTAAGTAGGTTGAGAAGGATGGTCACTCATATTTTGGACATCATCATATAGGATCTTGGACTTTAGCTAAAATTAACTGAAATTGTGGCGATTAGAGTTTAGTTAGTTTAGCTAATTCTTTTGTGTAATTGATGTATTTAATTCATGATAGACATGATTTTTTTTGTGTATTTAATTTGGTTGATTGAATGATATGTGATGATTACAATTAGATGCCCACGAGCTTTTGAACAATCTACACATCCCTCTTGGCATCTCGACGTTTCCGCCATCGGTCGGGGTGTTACAGATTGATATCAGAGCCTGGGTTATAGGGAATTAGGTTACTAGAAATGGTTGACCTAGTCTATAACCGTAGGATACCCTAGTATGAACTATTTCATACACTAGTTAGTATATTCAGGATTTCATGCTTATTATTTATTACTTGTTAACTGAACTCCTGTTATACATCTGATATGCATATGCTACTTATGTGTGCCCTAATGATTCGATAAGGACATGTACGTGGTGTATCGTAAAGGTGGTGGGATGTTGGGTGGGGCAGTTGCGACTGACCCCTACATATGCACTATATATATACCATTTATGGTACATTGGGTGGATGTCAGTATTGAAGAATGTGGGAACTACCCGTTTGGGAAATTACATGCTTAGGAAATTATCTACTTTAGGAAGTATTTGTTGATCTATAAACTCCAGACAAGGATAGACTCATGGTATACTACAAAGGTGGTGGGACGGTGGCTGGGTCTGTTGCTACTGACCCCTACATATGCCCTATACATATACCATTTGTAGTATATTGGGGGTCTGTCAGTGTCTGGAACTTAGGATATTACTAGGAATTGTTGTAAAGTTGAGATTGATGGGATATGGATGTTGATGGTATATTTGTTGGAATGGTTTGGATTGACTCATGGATGATCACATTTGATGAACACTTATAAATTCACTTATGAAACACACTGATTCGACATGTAGGGTGCATCGGATCAATGAACGATATGAACGATTAGTCATGGAATATGGACTTGGGTGTCGCACCCCCACCTCCTGTTACACCAGACGACGTCATTTTTAAAGGTAGCGGAAGCATAGCGGCGAAGTCTCGAAGGTGAGGGGTGACTTACTTGATCCGGTATCATAACACACATAGTTAAGAAAAGCACTAATTACAAATCACGACAAATATTTATTACATGTCCTGAATATCCGTTTACAACTTAAGTTCCTTCTATTGCATCCCAAGTCCTAACTACATGGTGCGTGCACAGGTGTTTCCTCACCGTTGGTACTGATTACCTGTAAAAGATTTAAAGTTTAAAAATATCAGTATAAAACTGGTGAGTTCATAAATAAGACTCGATACAATATGATATGATAGTAAAGTCAATGGTACACATTAACATAAGTGAATAATCATGTGACCCGTATCCAGATCCTTTCTGACAGTCCAGTCTAGAAAATAACCGAAGTTAAAATCCGTGCCTCTAACTCAATGTCTCACTACATCAAGTCGATACCAGGAATGGTGACAAGCATTCACACAAGGGTAGACGCTATCTATCCATGAATGGGGTTGTCAGCCCGATAGTACTATCTTTGTCCACACATTCGGCCCCACATGGGTTAACCAGATACAGTTGGTTTTGAGGACTTTTGTTGTACACAGAAAATAGTCATAATCCCATGACACCCACATGCAAGCCGGTATTGCAATTGTTACTAAACATATCACACGTTTGATAAAGATTTCATAATAGTCACCCCGATGTTAAGAAAACAGTAAAAGAAAAGGGGTTGTATGAAACTCACCTGAAGTTTATGAAAAGATAAAATCACACGAACGGTGGCTAAAAATGCTAATCTGCATTAGTTTATTTATAATTAATTATTTGTGTTTTAACTTGCTGATTAGATCTGTTTGAACGTTCAATGTCACCGACATTGTAATGAAAAGTCATCGAACTAACATTAGATGTTTAATTAATTATTTAGTCTAATATCATACAATGTACTATAATGTAGGTACCTATACTCGTTTAGGTACCTTGTGTTAAGTTGATGACTCATTGGATTAGCCGTAATAATCTCCGACTAATTAGTTAGGTAATGCTGTTGATTATATTACTTAAACAGTCCCTAGATGAAATCTCGGCTTAGGAATGATTAATTCTTGTCACCAATTATCCATGTATCACAAAACATAACAATATGACATTTGAATAGGTTAAACAATCATGTTTAACATATTAATCCGACTGTTATCATAAAACCAGACAGTTATTCCAATTGGTAGGGTAATAACTGTGATTAGTTTGAAACACTTGGGATTAACCTTGCATTTCAAAGATTAACCAAAATAATCACTTACATTGTCATAATCCAATGGTTTTAAACCATTAGAAGTATTGTTATGGTTTAGTGAAAACCGGGCATTATAACGGATCAAAACAGGCATTTACCCGTTAACAAGACAAGTTATCCGTCAAAAATCATTCCTAGCTATCATCTAAGCAATAATCAACAACCCTAACTATATCATTACGTTCAAAAACACGATCTAATCAATGAAGATCAGGTCAGAAGATTAAAAAGGATAGTTACCCAAATCAGACGATTCTACGGACAAAATCACGATCAGGACGTGTATACACGTTCACCGGTTCGAGCTGGACGTTCTGGTGGTGTCAAATATGAGTTTTGGTGGGAGATTGGTCAAGATCTTGAGTTACAAAGGTTTAAAGTCGAGAGGAAAAAAAAAAATAAAATTCTCTGCATGCTTCTGCGATATAACAATCTGGTTCAACAGACCGACCTACTCGTCGCGTATCGCGACGAGTGGCCCACATGTCGTCGCGTACCGCGAGGGATTCCGGATAAGATTTGATATCGTGACTTGTCGCGTACCGCGACAAGACTCCAAGGAGTCGTCGCGTATCGCGAGGGATCCAATTTCAAGATTTTTCTTCGTTTCGCGATTCCGGACAATCCGTAACTCGGTTTCACGCACGGTTTTCTCCCATGTTCACAATTTCTCGCACACTTTAAACCTGTAATGATTAAAATCATCAATTTAACACAAATTCCTAGAACGACCAAACGTGCTCGTGTTATTGATGACGTAATGTTTACCTGCAATTGTCACAGTCTCCTCCTGTTACAGAAATTTCGTCCCGAAATTTGCTTTAACTCCTACAGTTTGATCGCCTATGTAAACAAATGAGGATACTTCTGTTTCATGCGGTCTTCACGTTCCCAACTGTACTCTGGCCCTCGTTTAGAATTCCATTTGACTTTTACAATTGGTATTCGACTTCGTTTGAGGGTCTTTTCATCTCGATCCATTACTTCGACTGGTTCTTCCGTGAACTGTAGGTTTTCGGCAATGTGTATCTCATCAAGAGGTATGACTAGTGACTCGTCCAATAGGCACTTTTTCAGATTCGAGACATGAAACACATCATGTATGTTACTAAGTTCTGAGGGTAACTCTAATCTGTATGCTACCATTCCAATCCTTTCAAGAATTGTAAATGGTCCTACAAATCTTGGTGAGAGTTTTCCTCGTTTTCCGAATCTGAAAATACCTTTCCAGGGAGAGACTTTTAGCATCACTTTATCACCAATCTGGAATTCGAGTGGTCTACGTCGATTATCAGCATAACTCTTCTGTCGATCGCATGCTGCTTTAATTCGTTCCTGAATGAGCGCGATCTTATCAGTCGTTTCCTGGATCAGTTCCGGGCCAATAATCTGACTTTCGCCTACTTCTGACCAACACACAGGAGATCGGCATTTGCGCCCGTACAAAGCTTCAAATGGAGCACATTGGATACTAGTATGATAGCTGTTATTATAAGAAAATTCAACCAATGGCAGATGAGTATCCCAGCTACCTCCAAAATCAATTACACAGCTTCGAAGCATGTCTTCTAATGTTTGATTTGTACGTTCAGTCTGCCCATCCGTTTGTGGATGATAAGCTGTGCTCATGTTGATCTGTGTACCCAAGGCATGTTGAAGAGTTTGCCAAAAACGTGACATAAATCGACTATCTCTATCAGAAATAATAGAGATTGGCACTCCATGTCGCATTACGATTTCGTTGATGTAGAGTTTAGCTAAACGGTCCATGGAATAGTCTTCCCGAATTGGTAAGAAATGTGCTGATTTGGTAAGGCGATCTACGATGACCCAAATAGCATCATGGTTATGCGCCGTTCTGGGTAATTTAGTGATGAAATCCATGGAATTTGTTCCCATTTCCACATAGGGATTTCTGGTTGTTGCAATAGCCCAGATGGTCTTTGATGTTCTGCCTTAACCTTAAGGCACGTTAAGCATTTATTCACATATTCTGCTATTTGTTTCTTCATACCAGGCCACCAGTAGAAGTCTTTGAGATCTTTATACATCTTGTCAGCACCTGGATGAATAGAATATTTGGATTTGTGAGCTTCGTCCAAGATAATTGGTCTGATATTACCAAGTACTGGGATCCATGCTCGGTTTTTGAAATATAATATTCCATCCGTTTTGGTTTTAAGTTGTTTATCTAATCCTCGTAATTTCTCAACGGTGTAATTTGTTGTTTGCAAGGCCTGCCGTTGAGTTTCACGTATTTGAGGGTTTAGACTAGTTTGAATCGTCATTTCCAGCGCTTTCACACACATGGGTTTGACTCTCTCTTTGCGACTTAAAGCATCGGCTACAACATTTGCTTTACCTGGGTGGTAACGGATTTCGCAGTCATAGTCGTTCAGAAGTTCCACCCATCGCCTTTGTCGCATATTTAGCATTTTCTGATCTAGAATGTGTTGAAGACTTTTGTGATCTGTATAGACCGTACACTTCGTCCCGTACAAGTAATGTCTCCATATCTTGAGTGCAAACACTACTGCACCAAGTTCTAGATCATGAGTGGTGTAATTCTTCTCGTGCACTTTTAGCTGCCGAGAAGCATAGGCAATCACCTTGTTGTTCTGCATCAGCACACACCCGAGTCCTTGACGTGAGGCATCACAGAAGACTATGAAATTCTCTGTGCCTTCTGGTAGTGCCAGAATAGGTGCATTGCAGAGTTTATGCTTCAACAGTTGAAATGCCTCCTCCTGTTGAGAGTCCCATATGAACTTTTGATCTTTCTGGGTTAGAGTAGTTAAAGGCAAGGCTATCTTTGAAAAGTTCTTGATGAATCTTCTGTAATAGCCCGCTAACCCTAAGAATTGACGAATCTCTGTTGGGGTTTTCGGTGTCTCCCATTGCTTTATTGCTTCAATCTTGCTGGGATCCACTTGTATACCATTTTCATTTACTACATGCCCAAGAAACTGGACTTCCCGTAACCAGAACTCACATTTGGAAAATTTGGCATAAAGTTTCTCATGTGCTAAAAGTTCCAAGATAGTTTTAAGTGTTGCACATGTTCTTGTTGACTGCGGGAGTAAATGAGAATGTCATCAATAAAAACAATCACGAATTTATCCAAGTAAGGTCTACACACACGATTCATCAGATCCATAAACACTGCAGGCGCATTAGTCAGCCCGAAGGGCATTACTAAAAACTCATAATGCCCGTATCGAGTTCGAAAAGCTGTTTTAGAAACATCATCATCATGGATTCGTAGTTGATGATATCCAGATCTGAGATCGATTTTTGAAAAATAGATAGCACCTTGCAATTGATCGAATAGATCATCTATACGGGGTAGTGGATAACGATTTTTGATTGTCAATTTATTGAGTTCCCGATAGTCGATACACATCCTGAGAGTACCGTCCTTCTTTTTCACAAAAAGGATAGGTGCGCCCCAAGGTGAGTAACTCGGTCTAATGAAACCTTTGTCTAAAAGTTCCTGTAATTGACTCGATAGTTCTTGCATTTCCGATGGAGCCAATCGGTAAGGAGCTTTAGCTATAGGTGCTGCTCCTGGTACTAAGTCAATACGAAACTCAACTTGTCTCACTGGGGGTAATCCTGATATATCGTCAGGAAAAACTTCAGGATATTCTCGAACTACAGGAATGTCTTCAATACGTTTTTGATGTGGTTTGTTTTCAGTCACGTAAGCTAAAAAGGCTTGACAGCCCTTTCTTAAGCACTTTCGAGCTTGCATACATGATATGATACTCAGTTTCCTGCCAGCCCTTTCACCTTGTATCATAAGTGTATCACCATTTGGTAATGAAATACGAATCATCTTATTTTGACATATGACTTCCACTCGATTTTCTGAAAGCCAGTCCATACCAATAACAACATCAAAGCTTCCCAATTCAATAGGAAGAAGATCAATATTAAAAAGATGATCGTTTAGATTCAATAAACACCCTTGAATCACATTGTTAGTCATAATTGACTTGCCATTAGCAAGTTCAATGATGTAAGGGTTTGTTAGGTTATCAACGGCCAATCCGAGTAGTGAAGCAAAATCAGAGGAAACAAAACTTTTGTCCGCTCCGGTGTCAAAAAGAACAGATACATAGTGATTGTTAAGAAGAAACGTACCGGTAACGGTGTTGTTATCACGTCGAGCCTCTTCCGCCCCTATCTGAAAGGCTCTTCCTCTTGCTTCATTGCCCTGGTTGGTGTTGTTGGTAGGGCAGTTTTTCATGAAGTGATCCGGGCTTCCACATCTGAAGCACGACCGGTTGATTTGTTGTGGTTGTTGTTGTTGAGTTCCTTGGTTTGATCGGCGAACAGGGAGATTGCAATATTTGGAGAAATGCCCGACCTTGTTACAATTGTTACAAACAGGGCAGGGTCCCACATGATGAAATGGGCACTTAGAACATTTAGGTGCTTGCCCTACATAGGCTTTTCTCTCCAAAGTTGTGGCAATGTATCCCTTTGCCATTTGCACATTCCGGCTGGGTTCCACCGGAGCCCCTGGTTTGCCTTTCCCAACCCATTTTCGTTTCACCCCTTTAACAGTGCTGGGGGTAGTGGTTGCCAGACTGCTGCTTGACTCACCTTTCACTGTCAATGTACCACTTCTTACTGCAACATCGGTAAGCCTGGTGGTTAAGGTGATAGCATGTTTCAAAGTACGTGGTTCAGCTGCCGTAACCATTCCCTTGATTTGAGGTACCAGACCTTTGATATATTTTTCTATCAAAGCCTGCTCAGTTGGAAACATGTTTGGCAGCAGACATGTTAATTCGTGAAATCGATCGGTATATTTCAAACAATCAGCACCGATCATAGAATGGTTCCAAAATTCCTCTTGGAGCTTTTGGATTTCAGTGATGGGACAATATTCTGACAGAATCAAAGTTTTAAACTCGTCCCAAGTCATAGCATCCACAACAGCCGTGGTCAAGGTTTTTGCCTGGGTATTCCACCAGGTCAATGCTGAGTCTGTCAGTGAACAAGCTGCATAAGACACTTTGTGTTCAGCCAAACACTGGCTGATCTTGAGCTTAGTCTCCATGCTCTCAATCCATTTCAAAAGTCCTGACGCTCCTTCCTTCCCCGTAAAAGTAGGGGGATTGCAAGAAGCGAAGTACTTATAAGTGCATCCTCGTTGTGGAGGATCCGGATTGATTGTGTTGGTACTAGTCGTATGGCGGGTTTCAACATGTCCGCCTGTAGCATTATGCTCCGTATGGACTCTACCCGAGCCAGAAGCACGATTTGTTTGATATTGGGCCAACATGCCCGTAAGAACAGCGGATAATTGATCACCTGCTATACGAGCAACGTCCGCTTCATTTAGACTGGGTCCATTCACAGGTGGATCCTGAATGGATTCTTGAGTTTGAGGATTTTTAGCAGAACGACCTCTTCTAGGGGCCATAGTCTGATCACACACAGATAAAGTAAAGTCAAAACAAGAATCCATAGTCGTAATAAAGACAAATGTTGTATAACTACTTCGAGTTTTTCACAGTTATATTGTACACCACTAAGTCATGTTCATAGTTGCAGTTATACTAGTACATCTGTTTGTCTTACCAAGTGTATACTAGTATCATTTTATAGTCTACCAAAATGACACCGATTTAGACATGTTACTACACTGATATGTACTAGTATTACATTATTTCACTATAATGTAGTACCGATATTAATATATTTCTACACGTGTTTGTTATGTACTAGTATTACATTATTTCACTATAATGTAACACCGATATTGATATGACCCTATCACAAATTTTGTTACGTACTAGTATTACATTACTTCACCGCAATGTAACACCGATATTGTTATGACTCCACGAGTCTTGTTATGTACTAGTATTACATTACTTCACCGCAATGTAACACCGATATTGTTATGACTCCACATGAGTCTTGTTATGTACTAGTATTACATTACTTCACCGCAATGTAACACCGATATTGTTATGTTTTCGCACAAGTTTTCTTTTTATATGACTTGAAAAGTTAGCACCAGCTATAATGTAAAGACACAATGTTGCACATACAATGTTAAAAGAAAACTTTTATTATAACTGTCACAGTTGTACATTAGGATTAGTACATATGCAAGAAAATATCCTAATGCAGTTGTACCCACTATTACAACCTAACCGTCCGAGACCTATTTTACAAGTCAAAACTTCCTCGGAGTAGTACAGTCCAGCCTATTCGATTCCTTTACCGTAGTAAATACAGTAAACATGTGATAATGATGGCCACCGCTGCCATCACTATTGCTGCGTCCAACAGTCGTAGCTCCATCCTCATATTGCCTAACCCTACCATCCATCCCCTAACTCTCTCTACCCCACTCCTACACATACCACCCAAAGTCCACTGAAGTCTACCCTCAATCACCTCCCTCCATGCCCTGGCACCTGCCTCCAGGACAGCAACATGTTCAGCTAAACTCTCATAGGCCGTGCGAGTTTCCCACAGAGTGTCACGTGTTTCCTGCAATGAAACACGCGATAACTGAAGATCCAATGTAACCCGTTGCAGCTGAACTCTCATCTCAGCCTGCTGAGATGACTCGCCTTCCTCATGTATGGAATGAGGTACATCCCGGGGTGCTAGTGGTCCTCTCGGAATAGGACCTGTCGAGATGCGGACTCGTCCCCGCCTTCCTCCAAACCCTGTAAATACTGGTACTTGCTGTGGTGGTGTAGGGCTTTGTGCCCTCCCGATAGCTGGTGAGTCAGCATTAACAGATGCTGAGGTATAGGTGGTGTAGGTGGTATTGATGGTAAAGTCTGGTGGGACATTTGAGATGACGGCACTGTCTGTGTTGATCCTGAACTTGTTTCCGTGCCAAATGAATCACTTTCTGAGTCTGACATTGCTGTATCGACACACAAGTTCGTATTAGTAACATAAAATAAATAAATAACAACAACATTTATTTGAGTGTTTATAATTGTTAACTATGTTCGGTGCTCTCAGTGTAACTATTCGGCCTATGGTTATAATCTAGGTTTCTAAGTCCGCCTAAATTCTATAACCTGTGGCTCTGATACCACCCTGTCACACCCCCACCTCCTGTTACACCAGACGACGTCATTTTTAAAGGTAGCGGAAGCATAGCGGCGAAGTCTCGAAGGTGAGGGGTGACTTACTTGATCCGGTATCATAACACACATAGTTAAGAAAAGCACTAATTACAAATCACGACAAATATTTATTACATGTCCTGAATATCCGTTTACAACTTAAGTTCCTTCTATTGCATCCCAAGTCCTAACTACATGGTGCGTGCACAGGTGTTTCCTCACCGTTGGTACTGATTACCTGTAAAAGATTTAAAGTTTAAAAATATCAGTATAAAACTGGTGAGTTCATAAATAAGACTCGATACAATATGATATGATAGTAAAGTCAATGGTACACATTAACATAAGTGAATAATCATGTGACCCGTATCCAGATCCTTTCTGACAGTCCAGTCTAGAAAATAACCGAAGTTAAAATCCGTGCCTCTAACTCAATGTCTCACTACATCAAGTCGATACCAGGAATGGTGACAAGCATTCACACAAGGGTAGACGCTATCTATCCATGAATGGGGTTGTCAGCCCGATAGTACTATCTTTGTCCACACATTCGGCCCCACATGGGTTAACCAGATACAGTTGGTTTTGAGGACTTTTGTTGTACACAGAAAATAGTCATAATCCCATGACACCCACATGCAAGCCGGTATTGCAATTGTTACTAAACATATCACACGTTTGATAAAGATTTCATAATAGTCACCCCGATGTTAAGAAAACAGTAAAAGAAAAGGGGTTGTATGAAACTCACCTGAAGTTTATGAAAAGATAAAATCACACGAACGGTGGCTAAAAATGCTAATCTGCATTAGTTTATTTATAATTAATTATTTGTGTTTTAACTTGCTGATTAGATCTGTTTGAACGTTCAATGTCACCGACATTGTAATGAAAAGTCATCGAACTAACATTAGATGTTTAATTAATTATTTAGTCTAATATCATACAATGTACTATAATGTAGGTACCTATACTCGTTTAGGTACCTTGTGTTAAGTTGATGACTCATTGGATTAGCCGTAATAATCTCCGACTAATTAGTTAGGTAATGCTGTTGATTATATTACTTAAACAGTCCCTAGATGAAATCTCGGCTTAGGAATGATTAATTCTTGTCACCAATTATCCATGTATCACAAAACATAACAATATGACATTTGAATAGGTTAAACAATCATGTTTAACATATTAATCCGACTGTTATCATAAAACCAGACAGTTATTCCAATTGGTAGGGTAATAACTGTGATTAGTTTGAAACACTTGGGATTAACCTTGCATTTCAAAGATTAACCAAAATAATCACTTACATTGTCATAATCCAATGGTTTTAAACCATTAGAAGTATTGTTATGGTTTAGTGAAAACCGGGCATTATAACGGATCAAAACAGGCATTTACCCGTTAACAAGACAAGTTATCCGTCAAAAATCATTCCTAGCTATCATCTAAGCAATAATCAACAACCCTAACTATATCATTACGTTCAAAAACACGATCTAATCAATGAAGATCAGGTCAGAAGATTAAAAAGGATAGTTACCCAAATCAGACGATTCTACGGACAAAATCACGATCAGGACGTGTATACACGTTCACCGGTTCGAGCTGGACGTTCTGGTGGTGTCAAATATGAGTTTTGGTGGGAGATTGGTCAAGATCTTGAGTTACAAAGGTTTAAAGTCGAGAGGAAAAAAAAAATAAAATTCTCTGCATGCTTCTGCGATATAACAATCTGGTTCAACAGACCGACCTACTCGTCGCGTATCGCGACGAGTGGCCCACATGTCGTCGCGTACCGCGAGGGATTCCGGATAAGATTTGATATCGTGACTTGTCGCGTACCGCGACAAGACTCCAAGGAGTCGTCGCGTATCGCGAGGGATCCAATTTCAAGATTTTTCTTCGTTTCGCGATTCCGGACAATCCGTAACTCGGTTTCACGCACGGTTTTCTCCCATGTTCCCAATTTCTCGCACACTTTAAACCTGTAATGATTAAAATAATCAATTTAACACAAATTCCTAGAACGACCAAACGTGCTCGTGTTATTGATGACGTAATGTTTACCTGCAATTGTCACATTGGGTGATGATATAGACACTTGGAGAGAATATAAACGCATAGTGATGATACTAACACCTAGTGATGGTATGGACACTTGATGAGAATAAATTATAAGGAGGATATGAACACTTAGTGACAATAAGAGCACTCAGTGACGATTTGAACCCTTATTGATGACTATGTACATTGAGATTTGGTATGGAATTTAGTAAACTTAGACATTAGGGGAACTTTAATGTCAGGTGAACTTAGAAATAGGCAAACCTACATGTCAGGTGAACTTATACATTAGGCGAACCTAATTGTCCAAGGGAACTAGAGACCACTTCACTCAAAATTATCCTACCTAGGATAAGGTTTGTGAAGTGAGACTATGGTAAGATACATGATACACCCTAAATGTTAACAAGGGCATAATCGTGGTGCAATGGAACGGTGGTGGGACGGTGTAGGGGAGATTGCGATCTACCCCTGCATATGCCCTATATATAAGCTTGTTGCATTGCATCGGGAGGTTGTCAGTGTTGGTGTAGGGTGGGGATTGTAAGGAACTTAGGAATATTTAGCTAATATTAGTTATGACCAACTAGGACACTTAGTATAATATTAGGAAATTGATAAATGTTATGAGTTTAATGACAGACAGGAGAGAAATATAGTTCCTATATGTAATCTTAACTGTTTAAATGAACTCATTTGACAATTGTTTGTATGACTTATGTTGTAAATGGTAGTAACATGTTTCTAATTCCTCAGAAACATGCCGCCGCGCCGTCACAACGAAGATGACTCAAACAATGGGGATGCTAACAATAGTAATGCCAACTCCGGCATACAAGAGTTAGCAACGCTCATCTCTGGATTGGTGAATCAACTGACACAAGCCAATCAATCTGTCACTCATAACAGAGGTGGTACAAACCCACCAACTTGCACATTCAAACACTTCAACTCCTGTAATCCCCTGAAGTTTACGGGTTCTGAAACAGCCACTGGTCTGCTGCAGTGGTTTGAGAGCATGGAGAACACCTTCATCAACTGTGATTGCCCTGAAAATCTGAAAGTGCGCTATGCCACAAGTGTTTTCCAAAAGATAGCACTAACTTGGTGTAATAGCAAGAAGCGAACTAGGGGAGCTGATGCTGCCCTAGCACTGACGTGGACTGAGGTCAAGAACTTAATGACTAGTGAATTATGTCCTCGTAGTGAAATGAGGAAACTGGAGACGGAGTTCTCGGAACTCAAACAAGATAGCCACGAGAATGTTATCTACAATACTCGTTTCCATGAGTATAGTCTACTGGTACCTCATTTGGTGACGCCATTGGAGAGAGCAATAGAGAAGTACATAGGCGGTCTGCCTATGCAGATTTAGGATACAGTCTATGGTAGCAACCCCAAAACACTGGAGGCTGCAATCCGTTTATCTGCTACACTCACTGATAACCATGTAAAGGCTGGAACACTCACGAGAAAGGGAACAAAGAAGGCCGACTCCAAATCAACTGCAAAGGTGGTTTCTACTGAAGTCAAGAATGAACAAGGCAGTTCATCCAAAAGCAGCAACAAAAAGAGGAAGACCAGAAACTTCGTGATCACTGCTCCTGCTGCTAAGTCCAAACAACACTACTGCCATGAATTATGTTGGGAACACTCCCCAATGAAATACCTGCCGATATCACCATGCACCTAACTTGCCATGTCATGTTTGCAACAACTGCGGCAAGTTTGGTCACTATGCTAATGTTTGTCGGAGTGCACCGCAAGCATAAAGGATGCAACAGGCACCACTTGCACTACCAGCTCCGCATGCACAACATATTCCAGCTGTACCCATTCGCTAGGTACCTCATGCACAGGCAAGAGCCTGTTATGAGTGTGGTGAAGTGGGTCACTTCATAAATCAATGCCCGAGACTGACAGGGAATAATCAATAGGTGGCAAGAGGCAGGGCGTTTCAACTGAACGCTCCAGCTGCTCAAGCCAACAAGGACGTAGTCAACGGTACATTTCTGATCAACAACCCTAATGCATCTGTCTTATTTGATTCTGGTGCCAATAGGAGTTTCGTTTCATATGATTTTGAATGCTTGCTTGGTAGAAAACGTAAATATTTAGATAAACTGTTTAACGTGGAGGTGGCTGATGGAAACACTATTGATATTGACACTGTTATTATTGGATGTACTGTGAACTTAAGTGATCATGTTTTCCCAATTGATCTCATACCTATGCATCTTGGTAGCTTTGATGTTATCATAGGCATGGATTGGTTAGCCACCCACAAAATGGAAATAGTTTGTCATGAGAAATACATTCGTATTCCACTACCATCAGGTGAAACTTTAAGAGTCTTTGGAGAAACTTCTAGTAAAGGTCTTAAGCTGATGTCATGCACTAAAGCACACGATTACCTTAGGAAGAAATGTATTGCATTTTTAGCTCATATTGTGGAGAAAAAGGAGAAAGGAAAGAGCATTGAAAACGTACCTGTGATAAGAGATTTTCCTGAAGTATTTCCAGATTACTTGCCGGGTCTTCCACCAGAACGTCAAGTAGAGTTTCGAATTGACTTAGTACCTGGTGCGAACCCTGTCGCCAAAGCTCCTTACAGACTTGCGCCTTCGGAGTTGCAAGAATTGGCGAGCCAACTGCAAGAACTGACCGATAAAGGATTTATTCACCCGAGCCATTCACCTGTTAGACGAATCTACATAGGCCGAACCCTTGTAGCCTTCACGAACCATGGCAGCCAAACCCTGCCATGGAGCGAACCTGTTCAGCTAATGACCACGAACTTAGGAACTCACGAACCCTAGGTGACAACCGAACCTGTCTCCCAGCTGAACCCACGACGGTGGCCGAACCTTATTGGGTTCGTAGACTTGAGACACCGACTGCCATTGTGTGGCGAACCATGAGGGCTGCCAAACCCGCACTTGATCAAAGTGTTATTTGGGCTAGGTGCTGAACGAACATAAGGAATTACAAGGCGTAATGGGCCACTAAACTTGGGCCTAGGGCCGGACCTAGGGGGCTCGAGCTAGAGCCAAGATTCGGGTTAAGGGTAAACCAAAAAAACATGATGTGCATTGCGTGGATGTTTATAAAACCACCACCTTTTTATAATATATATATTTATAGGTTTTGAATTTTGAAATTATATATGTTGAACATTTCATAAGGTTAAGTTGAGCATGGTTTCTTAAATTTGAATAAAAATTTGATTAACTTAAATTTTATTATGACGACCTAACTAAACATGCATGCAATTACGGGTATAGATATGTGTATGATAAGGATGAACATCTTTGAAGATACATATTTATGGAGAAATACATAAGAGTTCACAATTTATTATCATGTAGTAAATAATTTAAACTAACAAGTTTAGGTGATCTTTCTTATGATAATCATTTATAAAGCCTCGTGTGTACGACTTAACTTAGAGTAGATAAACGAAGTTAACGAAACATTTGATCATCAAAAGTAAACACTTATGGACAATTAAATTATTGGAATTACCAATACCTATAAACACAAGCACACTATAATTACAGGTTGATTTAGTTGATCTGATTCTCATACGCGAGCGCGCATACTTCTAAAACACCGAATTTAAGGAACTCAGGTGAGTTCTCATAACCTCCCTTTTTAAACTGTTTTGTTTTAAAACTTGGAGGTGAAACATGTATACCAATTTTAAATATTATTTTGATAACACAAGGATGACACATGTTTATCAATATGATATTCATATTATAGAATTATAATTATTTATGGACTATCGCTTATTATCATATATCCGTGTAACATTGTCATTGACTTCGGTCAATAACAAAGATTACATGTATTGCCACTTGGATTATCACAACTCCATGAAACATTGCCTTTGACTTCGGTTAATTGCATTAGTTTCATGTATTGTCACGTGGGTTGCTTCCATTCCATGGATCATGTCTTTAACTTATGTTAATTACATAAATTCCATGTATGGTCACATATACTAATTGAGAATGTTGATTGTTGAGATAGGTTGATTGGTTATGTGGTTGATTATCTATTATTGTCTATGATTATCTATGGTTATCTTTGATTATTTGTGTTTGTGATTATGTGATTATGATTGCTTGTGTGGGTGTTGTGATGGAATATCTCGCAGGTACTCTTGTGGATTTTCTCTGATAAACCATAATCTTTTATACTCATTTTATCTAAACTTTTTATAAAACCCTTTTTAAACACAAACTTTTATACTCATTTTATAAAATACTTTTAAGTATAAAAATTTATGATTACTCACAAACTAATTCGTAGTTGACACTTGATTTTCTAACATGTTTCAGGTGATGAAGCTAAGTAGGTTGAGAAGGATGGTCTCTCATATTTTGGACATCATCACATAGGATCTTGGACTTAGCTAAAATTAACTGAAATTCTGGCGATTAGAGTTTAGTTAGTTTAGCTAATTCTTTTGTGTAATTGATGTATTTAATTCATGATAGACATGATTTTTTTATGTATTTAATTTGGTTTATTGAATGATATGTGATGATTTAAATTAGATGCCCACGAGCTTTTGGAAAATCTATACATCCCTCGTGGCATCCCGACGTTTCCGCCATCGGTCGGGGTGTTACAGTATGTTGGTTAAGGTTGGGATGGATTGACACTTTGGATGATCATATTTGATGAACATATATAAACTCATTTTTAAACACACTTACTGGACACGTGGGGTGCATAGGATCAATGAATGATATTAACGATTAGTGATGGACTGTAGACTTTGGTGACCATATAGACACTTGAGGATAATATAAATGCATAGTGATGATAGTAACACTTAGTGATGGTATGGACACTTGATGAAAATAAATTATAGGGTGGATATGAACACTTAGTGACAATAAGAGCACTCAGTGATGATATGAACCCTCATTGATAATTATGGACATTGGGATTAGTATGGACGTCTAGTGAACTTAGACATTAGGGGAACTTTAATGTCAGGTGAACTTAGAAATAGGCAAACCTACATGTCAGGTGAACTTAGACATTAAGCAAATCTAATTGTCCAAGGGAACTAGAGACCACTTCACTCAAAACTATCATACCTAGGATAAGGTTTGTGAAGTGAGACTATGGTAAGCTACATGATACACCCTAAATTCTAACAAGGGCATAATCGTGGTGCAATGCGACGGCGGTGGGACGGTGTTGGGGAGATTGCGATCTACCCCTGCATATGCCATATATATAAGCTTGTTGCATTCCACCGGGAGGTTTTCAGTGTTGGTATAGGGTGGGGAATGTATGGAACATAGGAATATTTAGCTAATATTAGTTTATGACCAACTAGGACACTTAGTATAATATTAGGAAGTTAATAAATGTTATGAGTTTAATGACAGATAGGAGAGAAATATAGTTCTTATATGTAATCCTAACTGTTTAAATGGAATCATTTAATCATAGTTTCTATGACTTACGTTGTAAACGGTAGTAACATGTTTCTAATCTCCTCAGAAACATGCCGCCACGCCGTCACAACGGAGATGATACGAACCCGGAAGATGCTAATGGTAATGCCAACTCTGGCATACAAGAGTTAGCTAACCTCATTTCTGGATTGGTGAACCAACTAACCCAAGCCAGTCAGAATATCAATCAGAACAGAGGTGGTGCAAACCCGCCAGTTTGCACATTCAAACACTTCAACTCCTGTAATCCACTGAAGTTTACGGGTTCTGAGACTGCCACTGGCCTCCTACAGTGGTTTGAGAGCATGGAGAACAACTTCATCAACAGCGACTGCCCCGATAACTTGAAGGTGCGCTATGCCACCAGTGTTTTCCAGAAGAGAGCACTTACTTGGTGGAATGGCAAGAAACGAACTATGGGAGTTGATGTTGTCCTTGCATTGGCATGGACAGAGGTCAAGAACTTGATGACCACCGAATTCTGTCCTCGTAGGGAGATGAGGAAGCTGGAAACTGAGTTTTGGGAACTCAAGAAAGACAGTGGAGAGAACGTGATCGACAATACTCGTTTCCACAAGTATAGTTTGCTAGTGCCTCATCTGGTGACACCACTTGAGAGAGCAATTGAGAAGTACATAGGCGGATTGCCTATGCAGATTCAAGATACCGTCTACGGGAGCAACCCCAAGACACTGGAGGCTGCAATCCGTTTATCTACTACACTTACCGATAACCATGTAAAGACTGGAACACTCACAAGGAAGGGAACGAAGAAGACTGAGGGGAAAACGGCTACAAAGGAAACAAAGGATGCAACAGGCACCGCTTGCACTGCCAGCTCCGCAAGCTCAACCTATTCCAGCTGTACCTGTTCGCCAGGTACCTCCTGCACAGGCAAGAGCCTGTTATGAGTGTGGTGAAATGGGTCACTTCAGAAAACAATGCCCAAAGTTGACTGGGAACAATCAGAGGGTGGCAAGAGGCAGGGCGTTTCGACTTAATGCTCCAGCTGCTCAAGCCAACCAGGACGTGGTCAACGGTACATTTCATATCAACAACTCTTATGCATCTGTCTTATTTGATTCTGGTGCTGATAGGAGTTTCGTTTCATATGATTTTGAATGCTTGCTTGGTAGAACACGTACATACTTAGTTAAACCGTTTAATGTGGAAGTGGCTGACGGAAACACTATTGATATTGACACTATTATTATTGGATGTACTGTGAACTTAAGTGATCACGTTTTCCCAATTGATCTCAAACCTATGCATCTTGGTAGCTTTGATGTTATCATAGGCATGGATTGGTTAGCAACCCATAAAGCGGAGATTGTTTGTCACAAAAATATATTCATATTCCCTTACCTTCGGGTGAAACTTTAAGAGTTTTTGGAGAAACTTCTAGTTAAGGTCTTAAGCTGATGTCTTGCACTAAAGCACACAAGTACCTTGGGAAGAAATGTATAGCATTCTTAGCACACGTTGTGGAGAAAAAGGATAAAGGAAAGAGCATTGGAGACATTCCCGTAATCAAAGATTTCCCAAAAGTATTTCCAGATGATTTGCCAGGTCTTCCACCCGAACGTCAAGTAGAGTTTCGAATTGAATTAGTACCTGGTGCGAACCCAGTTGCCAAAGCTCCTTACAGACTTGCGCCTTCGGAGTTGCAAGAATTGGCGAGCCAATTACAAGAACTGACTAATAAAGGATTCATTCGCCAAGCCATTCGCCATGGGGTGCACCGGTCCTGTTTTCTAGAAAAAGGACGGGTCATTCCGAATGTGTATCGACTACCGCGAATTGAACAAGCTCACAATTAAGAATCGATATCCACTGCCGCGAATCGATGATCTCTTCGATCAGCTTCAAGGCTCGGCATGGTTTTCAAATATCGATCTTAGGTCTGGGTATCATCAGCTTCGTGTACATGATGATGATATTCCCAAGATGGCTTTCAGAACAAGATATGGCCATCATGAATTTCTGGTAATGCCTTTCGGCCGTACCAATGCACCGGCGGTTTTCATGGACCTCATGAACCGTGTTTGCAGGCCATACTAGGATAAGTTTATGATTGTATTCATTAATGATATCTTGATATACTCAAAGACCAAGGAAGAACACGAGAAACACCTTAAGTTAGTTTTGGAGATCCTGAGAGAAGAGCGACTATATGCCAAATTCTCTAAATGTGAATTTTGGCTTAAGGAAGTTCAATTCTTGGGGCACATAGTCAATGAAAATGGTGTTCTCGTGGATCCTGCGAAGATTGATGCGGTGAAGAATTGGAGTACACCGAAGACACCAACGGAGATTTGATCGTTTCTCGGACTTGCCGATTATTATCGGCGGTTCATCTCAAATTTCTCCAGAATTGCTGTCCCTCTCACTTCTTTGACTCAAAAGAATAAACCATATGAGTGGGGACCGAAGCAAGAAGAGGCATTTCAGACTTTGAAGCAGAAACTCTCTGATGCTCCTATCTTGACCTTGCCTGATGGAAATGATGATTTTGTGGTTTACTGTGATGCATCCAACCTAGGTCTTGGTTGTGTCCTCACGCAACGGGGAAAGGTGTGGCATATGCATCTAGACAGTTGAAAATTCACGAAAAGAAGTACACTACACACGACTTGGAACTTGGTGCAGTCGTGTTTGCTTTGAAGATATGGAGACATTATTTTTATGGCACAAAGTGTGTAGTGTTTACAGACCATAAAAGTCTACAACATATTCTCAACCAGAAAGAGCTTAATATAAGACAATGGAGATGGGTTGAACTGTTGAACGATTATGACTATGAAATTCGCTACCATCCTGGTAAAGCAATTGCAGATGCGCTTTGTCGCAAAAGTCAAGTTCAGATCCATAGTGTCCAAGTGCACACTAATATCCATAATGATGTTCTCACAGCCCAACGTCACTCATTAGCTCAAGATAACTTGAAAAATGAGATGTCTTGTGGGGCTGAGATATTATTGGAAACTAAGGATGATGGTTTGATGTATTATTTGAATCGGTTGTGCTCACCGAACAGGGGTGATCTTAGGATGGTGATTATGGATGAAGCTCATAAGTCTCGTTACTCAATCCATCCGGGTTCTGATAAGATGTATCAAGACCTTAAGGCCTTGTACTGGTGGCCCGGTATGAAGATGGATATTGCTGAGTATGTGTCCAAATGCCTTAACTGTGCTAAAGTCAAGGCAGAACACCAGCGACCTTCGGGATTGTTATTACAACCAGAAATACCCATGTGGAACTGGGAGAATATTTCCATGGATTTCATTACCAAACTCCCATGAACCACAAATGGTAAGGATAGTATTTGGGTGATAGTTGATAGATTGACCAAGTTGGCTCATTTCCTGCCGATACGCGAAACGTACCCTATGCGGAAGTTAGTTCGTATCTACATTGATGAGATCATTAGCCGACATGGTATTCCCTTAAGCATAATATCGGATCATGATGCTCGTTTCATGGCACGATTTTTGGAATCACATCATGAAGCATTTGGAACAAGATTGGATCTCAGCACCGCTTATCATCCTCAAACGGATGGCCAAACGGAGCTGACGATTCAAACATTGGAAGACATGCTGAGAGCTTGCGTCATCGATTTTGGTGGCAATTGGGATAGCCATTTACCGTTGGTCAATTTCTCGTATAACAACAGTTATCACGCAAGCATTGGCATGGCACCGTTTGAAGCTCTTTATACAGAAAATGTCGGTCACCTATTTGTTGGACCGAGGTCGGGGAATCGCCGATCACTGGTCCCGAGATTATTCAGGAGACGACTGACAAGATCCGCCAGTTCCGTGACAATTTGTTAGCTGCACGCAGTCGACAGAAGAGTTACGCGTATAAACGACGAAAACCTTTAGAGTTTGAAGTTGATGATATGGTATTACTCAAAGTATTGCCTTGGAAGGGCGTTGTATGATTCGGGAAGAAGGGTAAGCTTGCTCCACGATATGTTGGCCCTTTTAAGATCCTTGAACGGATCGGGAAGGTTGCCTACAAGTTGGAACTTCCTCCTGAACTTAGTAACGTGCACCCGACCTTTCACGTGTCAAATTTGAGAAAGTGCTTAGCAGATCAAGATCTTCAGGTACCACTCGATGACATCCGAGTCGATGATACCATGCACTTTATTGAAAGACCAGTGGAGATAATGGATCGTGAGGTTAAAAAGCTCAAACGCAGTAGAATTCCAATTGTCAAAGTACGTTGGGAGTCGAAACGTGGTCCGGAATTCACTTGGAAATGAGAAGATCAGATAAAGCTTAAGTACCCACATTTATTCGCTACGTCATTCCAAGTTGAATTTCGGGACGAAATTCCTTTAACTAGGGGAGAATGTAACATCATCGTATTTCAATTGTCCGTACACCTATACGATTGTACGGTCACGACCTGATATGATAATATTTAATGATAATGAAATTTTGGATGATATTATTGTGATTTGGTATACATATTGAGAACATATTATGATATGCATAAACCATGGTGAGTTTAGTTGAAACCCAACTAAACGGAATCAAAGAGTTTTTTGCAGTTACAATTCACAGATTATGGATGTTAGTATGGTATGGAAAGAGATTAGAAGTTGGTTATGTTTTGGTTGCTAAACATAGTCAAGGACACTTGGTCATGGTTTATCGAAATAGCGGTGGGACGGTGTTGGGGAGGTTGCGATCTACCCCTGCATATGCCCTATACATATGCATATTTCGATACATCATGGATGTATCAGTGACTTGGTTTAGTGGGTTTTCGAATGGGATATATAATATAAAAGTTAATAAAATAATGGAAGCCTTATTAAAGATAAGTACGCGATGGTGAGGTTACGAACATAACTTAAACGCGAATATTAATTCAGAAACATTAACTTAATAATGTATTCGCGTGGGTGACGATTCACACGAATATAATTATTAAGATTAATATTCTGAAACGATATTCCACAAATCGTAAATTGAATCGAAATACGATACGAGCGACGAATTCGGAAAGGTGATGATCTTTAGGAATACGTACGTAAGTAACGCGTTTCGGCGAGATAACAAAATAATAATTAACGATATTAAATTAATAAATAGAAACTAAAAACATTTATTAGGAATCACAATCTAAAACAAATCCGAGTAAAACGTTTTATTCAAGTAATTAATTTAACGAAAGCAAACGAGGCATTTTATGTAAACGAACTTATTTAAAACCATTTTTTGTTAAAAAGAAACATATTTATTTGCATATTATATATTTTAATTGTGTTACGAATAAAAACCGCGCATTTAATTATTTTATCACGATAAAAACGAGACCGGGCACGCGGGGAGAACCCAGGCTATAAAAGCCCATATTTCTTTCTTCTTCCTCATTCTTGAAAGGATTACTCTCTCTCTCTACAACACAAAATCCGCCACTTTCTCTTTCTAAAACTTCTCTCTACCATAACTTCTTCGTTTCTCAATGGAAGCACGAGATCTTGGTGCCTACGCATTCGTGAGATCGAGGAGAACAAGAACCCATGAAGAAACACGAGTTTTGGTCTACATATCCAGGTAAATCTGAGTTTTCTTTTACTGTTTTTGTGAAAGAACTTTATGAATACATGATTATCAACTCATAAACAATTTTACGGTTTTAGATGGGTAAATCGGTGGGGTAGCAAACTGTGGAAGTCTTAAGTGAACCGGTAAACCCTAGGAATTTAAAGATGATGATGATGGGAGCTGGTTCGGTGGGGAATTAGGTTGCCCGAACCTGTAAAAGGGTTGGCCGAACCTTATTTGTTCGAAACAGCTAGGGACGAACCTGGAGTCTTGATGGGTCACAAACCCATTAAACCACAAACCTCACTTGCTGTTAGACGAACCTGCATGGCGCTAAAAGATGAGATGGGACGAACCCTAGACCTCCCACAGCCGAACGCTCATCTCTAGCCGAACCTAACCAAATCGGAGAACCTTCATGGTTACACGAACCCAAACCGGCAAACCTAAATCCCTGCCGAACCTAGTTGATGTTAGCCGAACCTTTTGCCTGGTTGCCGAACTATACCCTAACTAACCTACAGGCTGGTGTACTAAATGCCTGGCCGAACCCTTGGCCTGTAACTTATCATTTTTAGCCGAACCCTATTAGCATTACAGGGCCGAATCTCCTATGGTGCAGCAAACCTAGCTGCGTAACAAACCCAAGCGAACCATGGAATTATGTTGGGTCGAACCTATGGCTTTTACCAAAAGGTTTGCTGCCCTAATGGCTAATCAAACCCAAATGAAGCAAAACTAGTGTTATGAAGAAGATTAAGCGGAGGAGGGATTAATGATAACCATGCATGCATGAATGACAATAGTCACCACCTTTTTTCTTAAATAAATATATTAAATTATGAGGTTTCCTTATGAAAACTTAAATATGAGTTTCTTAAATATAAATTGGATTTAAGTGATTTGAATTATGGTGGTTGATTTAATTAGGTCATGCATGTGTGTTTAAAGATGTGTACGAATAAAGATAATATATTTTGTTAACATACATAGTTATGAGGAACATACGCAAAAGTTCACAATTAAACATCCTCAGTTTATAATTAAAACTTCTAAGTTTGAAGTATGTTTTATGAAGATCATTTTGTAATAATTGAGGGTTACAACTTAATATTAGCTTAAACACACTAAGTTAATGAAACACTTAACGAACAAAGGTAAAGACCTATGAGTAAGCTAGTTAGTGAAACATACATGTTTATGAACAAAAACATATGCTAAATCCAGGTTGTTCAAGTGTTTTGTATTGCACATACGTGAGCACGCATTCTACGAAAATACTAAAGCAAGGGACTTAGGTGAGTTCTCATACCCTCCTTTTTAAACAGTTTTGTTTTAAAACTCGAAGGTAAAACATGTATACCAATTTTAAATATTATTTTGATAACACATAGGTGATACCTGTTTATCAATATGATATTCATATTATGGGATTATCATTATTTATGGATTATCACTAATTATCATATATCCTTATAACATTGTCATCGACTCCGATCATTAACAATGATTACATGTATTGCCAATTGGATTATCACAACTCCATGAATCATTGCCTTTGACCTTGGTTAATTGCATTGGTTTCATGTATTGTCACGTGGTTAGCCACCACTCCATGGATCATGTCTTTAACTTATGTTAATTACATAAATTCCATGTATTGTCACATATACAATTTGAGAATATTGATGTTTGAGATTTGTTGAATGGTTATGTGGTTGATTATTTATAATTGTCTATGATTATACAAGATATGTGATTATGTATTGGTTTATATGTTTGTGATTGTGTGTTTGGGTTATGTTATGGATTATCTCACAGGTACTCATGTGGACTTTCTCAAGAAACTCTAAATTTTTATAATCATTTTATAAAACCTTTTTAAATATAAAAACTTATGATTACTCACCAACTACTTCGTAGTTGACACTTAATTTTTACATTTTTCAGGAAATGAAGACAAGTAGGTAGGGCATGATAGCTCTACACTCTTTTGGGACATCATCACGTAGGATCTTGGACTTAGTTAAATATCTGAAATTCTGGCGATTAGAATTTAGTTAGATAGCTAAATATCTTTTGTATTTGATGTAACTAATTCATGATAGACATGATTTTTTTGTAATTAATTTGGTTGTTTATATGATTTGTGATGATTTATATTAGATGCCCACGAGCTTGTGAGCAATCTACACATCCCTCGTGGCATCCCGACGTTTCCGCCATCAGTCGGGGTGTTACATGGGCACTTATCCTCCTACCGAGAAAAAGCTCCTACACCCTTACTGGAGATATCTGGCACATGTTGTCACACAGTGCCTGTCCAGAAGAAAAGGAGGTTACGATATGCTGAATCAGACATTGAGTTCATGCTTAGTGGCCTTAGAACTGGGAATGAACTTCAACTTCTCAAGGATGATATTCCTAGACATGCATGCCAGCATCAAAGGGAGAAGGAAGGAAAGATTTCTGGCATTTCCTCGTTTCCTGCAGATCGTCATCAACAAACGGCATCAAATTCTGGTTCCCACAATGGGCACTCTAGGAATCAAGAGAATGCGAGACGACAACTTTGGCTACATGAAGATGAATAAACGAGCAAGAAGCAGTATATTGTGGAGAGGCCACTAATCAAATTTGGACGTTTTGTGGTTGAGGAACAAGGTACTCCCGTTGCCTTTGTTGCCGAAGAGCACAACATTCCTATCACTAACATGGGCACACAGACCGGCACAACTGCCAAGGAACATATATATGAGTCATCCTCCTCATCTAGTGAGGACTTTGTTCCTTAGAAGCCTCCTCCAACCAGGGAAGAAAAAGAAGAAGCCCAAGATGAAGATTACACTCCTACTCCTAAGTCATCACCGAAAAAGAAAAGACTGAAGATGATGTCCAAATGGACTAAGGATCCGAGACAACAGAAGAAGTTCTCTGAGTCTTCATTCTCTGCGACTACATCGATTCCACTGTCTCCACCGCTTGTGTTACCCACTCCACAGTCCACTCCACATCCCACTCCCCCATCACAAACCGACATCCAATCCAAGCCACCTACACAATCCAAGCCACCGTCAAAACCACCAAAACCACAACCACCACCACCACCCACTAAACCCGTTAAACCTAAACTCACCATAAAAATTTCTGCTCGTCCATCACTGTAAAAACCACACCATCTCCTACTTATACTTCTAATCCCCACACTGAAAGCTCATCATCAACCCCACACTCCCAAAAGGACAATGCAAAGGAATCCTTGCATGCTGAATCACCCTATGAGCCAGAAAAGATGCCCATCAATCTTGAAAGTCTAAAAGATAGAGTGTTTCTACTTGAGCAGGAATCAGCAGCTAAAGATGATGTCATCCAAAGAATTCACAAAGGGATGCTTAAAGTATGCGACCAACTGCTTGATTTCCGAGGGCAAATCAAAGCGCATCGGAAATTAATCAGATTTCTTTCGATAAAGAACTACGAGAAGCGCAAGGAGATATATTAGGTGAAGGAAATCAAGCCCTCAGAATCTAATGATGATGAAAAGGGAAAGGAGGACATAGATGATGATCATGATGATGATGATAATGATGGTGATGACGAGAAAGGGAATGACTCCTTAGAAAAAAAGGATGCTTTGCCACAAGATGATGACCATAAAGGGGATAACATAGGAAATCCATCTACATCAAGCAAGCCAGCTAGTGACTATGATGATTTCTTTGGTGACATCCCTAATGATGTTCTTTTCGGTGACAGCGTTCAGGGAGCTAAAAAGGAGAATGACGGATTTGATGACTTATTTACAGATTTGCATGATGATTTTCAGTTTGAAGGACTGAGTGAAGAGTTCAGTGGAGTTGGTCTTGGAGACTTATTTCCTGACATTTCTATGGATTCAGTTTTTGATGATGTCTGTGATCAGGAGAGAGCCAAATCATCTTTGAAGAAACTAGACAAGGAAGAACTAGAGAACATGGTGATAGCAGATGTGACCAAGGATCCGTAGGTCGATTACTTGTATGCTCACAAATACATTAATTAAGAGGGTAAGGGGATTCCCCTGTTAGGGATAGTCATCAACAGCTGGTTTGAAAAACAGAGTGATTGGACTCCAGCTCCTCCTGAAGTTAGAGCTACATGGATGGATGAAATGAGTGAAGAACATCCAGTGCATACATTCATTTCAGATGACAGAAACTTGTTTGCTGTTCGGAACAACAGGTCCAACGTTTGTTGCTGGATGTATGATAAAGAAAGGGATATCTATTTAGTCAAGCGACTGAATAGAAAAGTTGAATTCTACAAGAGACCACGAGATTTCTACACAATGCCAAAGTTTGACATTCGAAGTATCAACAATGCCATGTTTTTCAATCCATCCAAGGACTCTCAGGCTGATTTGTTTGCCAAGTTCATTAAGGATCAATGCGAAAAGGATTTTCCCGTGATGAGGACGGCCAAGGGAAGACACTTCGTCTCAAAGTGTATCGTAGATCCTGTGAAGAAGGAGCCATGGGATTACTACAAATATCCTCCACCACTTGTTGAGATAGCGGTCCCAGTCTCTCCAAGAGTCAATGGCTAACTTTTTATCTTGGTATTTGATGAGTGTAACCTTGTAGCAATCATTCTCAGGTACAAGGACAACATCAATGATATTGACATGATTCTTGATCCGATGGATCTGTTGAAGTATGGGAAAAAAGACATGACAAAGCTTCATAACTCTCTGATTAGAGTCTATCATGGATTTGATGAAGAAGCTAAACCATTTACAACCTCGATTGCATATGCTATCAAGCTGAAGCTTTATGCTGGAACTGTACCACATTCAGTCACTCTTCCAACCGGTTGACGTAGCCAGTCTAGGGGGAGTTTGTAGAGCCCATTTCACGATGAAGACTGACAAAGCCAACCATAGAAGAGTTGAAGTCCAGATTTTGATTCAATTTTTGGTGATTGTCGATTACTCTGTTTCGAATACACATGTATTTCGTGTACTCGAACTTATTTCGTATAGGAGTTCGAGTACACCTAGACTTAGTATAAATAGACGTATTTTGTACTAGTTTAGGGTTAGAATCCCGGGGCATTTGCTCTCTAGATGTATTGAGGCATCTGTACTCAAACTTCAGTATTTAATATAAAGATTTCATTTTTCTACTTGCTTTGTTGATTCTAGCATGGATTCCGCACTTGTTAGAGTCTGTTGGAGACGATTTGAGTGATAAAGCTACGTTCTTGATCCGGTTTGAGATCTACAAGTTTCATGAGCAGAATTTACCAAGAGTTGCATCTGATATACTAAAGTTGAAGCATATGACTGATTCAAGTCTAGGACAAGTGAAGGTTTATGAGAATTGTAGTGATGTGGTTTCGAAAAAAGTTTTGATTTGTCACTGTGCAAAAGCTAATTATGTTGCTCCACTGGATGATGCATGGAGACATGATGATTCAAACTCAGAAAGTGAACAAATGGATGATGATGATCAACAACCACCACCTCCTCTTCAGGGTCCACAAGTTAGACAAACTCAAGCACAATCATCCAAATCTCATCAACAAGCACAAGAACAAGAACAAGAAACTCGAAATGTAACTCATACTACATTTGTTCGTCTTCAAGTCATTTATCCTGATCAACCTGATGTTCAAGTACAAGCTGATGTTACTATTTCATCTCCAAATGTTGAGGCTGAGAATGTTGATGCTGATATGGAAGAAGAAGAATCCACTGAATCTGAAATAGAAACTATTCAAGCTCGAAATAGAATGGTAAGAAGATTGAAAAGAAAACCAACGTAATAGAAACAAAACTTGGAATAAAGAGAAGAGAGGAATGATCCTAATTTTGTGGTTGATGAACCAGACACATCAAGACTAAAGAAGAGGAAGAATATGGCTAATGTGCCTAAGAGAAAGAAGTCAAGGACTCCAAGAATTATAGTTTCTTCTCCTATGACTACAACTTTGATACCAATATCTACTTATATTTCTTCTATGCCAGTATCTACTACTGTATCTGTTCCAGAGATTGCGGTTTATACATCTCAAGTTCCTGTGCATACTGAAGCTTATATGCCTAGTTTTGATCATGTAAATGTTGCTTCATTTATGCCTTCATTTGTGAATGCTACTACAGTTAAATCATCATTTCAAGAAGTTTATACTTCCAAAGTTGATTCAATGTTTGAGGGTTTAGATGATCTAGATTTGAACTTCTCTTTGAATTATGATGATTCTGAATTGAGAAGGAGGATTTCTATTTTGTCTCAAGAATTTGATAAATACAAGAAGCAGAAGGAGAAAGAGGAGACTGAGAAACAATCTTCTTCAATTCAATCTGATTTGGAAATGATGAGAAGTCATATTAATCAATTACAAAAGTGGAGAGAAGAGGATTTACAAGACAAGAAGGTGATGAATGATAGGATTGTATTATTGGAAAGATTAGCCAAAGAACAGAATGATGAGATTGTTGATTTTAAAGAAATAAAATCAGATGTTGCAGCAAATATTTAATAAGATTCAAGTTAAAGTTGTTCATTCGAAGACTCGGACTGTAGATACTGAAAGAGTTCATATTTCTGAAAGTGCTGATGTTGATCCTGTTTATGTAAACATTGATGATGAAGCGGAGGAAGAAAAAGTTGATTATGAAGATTCTGATTTTGATGAACATCCAGGCTTTAATGCATTTAATGATGATGGTGAAGATGATGATGGTGATGGTGATGTAACTAGAGTTGGAGGTTCAAGTGGATTGAATTCCATAACTGGAGCTATAGTGATTTACAAATCCTCGGGAATTTCTTTTGATGCAAATCCAGTTTCATATGTTTCTCCTGATAAAGCTAAAGATAATGAAGTTCTTGAAATTGAAGATCTGATTGAGATAGAGTATACAAAGTCTGTGATTGACTGTTTATTACCAACATTTGTGGAATTATTCAAACCATCTGGAGATGGAGAATTTATGAGAATGTTTGGTGAGGTTAATCAAGTTAGAGAATTATAAGAAGGGGAGTTTGAAGATGGATATAATAAAGAAGATCTTGCTATTTTATTTGGAGTTAAAGTAAATGATCTACAAAATGCCAATGGTTCTTGAAAGATGATTGTTAGAGAATCAGATCATTCATTTGAATTTGAGCAGCATGAATATGTTGATGAAAATTTGTATAATTTGCAGACTTTGAAGAAAATTTTTGATATTGAAGTTCATTGAAAAGTTCAAAGCACCACAAGTAATACATTGAAGATCAAGACACATATGGATGTTTGGAGAGAAAATCAAGATGAACAAAAGTATATCATTGATCATTTAATGATTTTTAAACATATGATTGAAGTATATGATGAATCAGTTCAAGACAATCGTTCGAGACGATTTTCAAGGTTCAAGATTGGATCTAAATCCAAAATGCGTGGAAGAATTGTGAGTTATGGATATTTCCATAACATTCCTGGAGTTTTGAAGAATAGATGATGTTATGTGGTGAAAAGAACAGATGGATGTCAATATTTTGGAAAAGCATATGATTTTATGTCTTTACCTTCATTTGAATGCATCCAGTTGTCAAGACTAAGAATGATAAAGCCTATTCAGACTTAACACAATGAAAGATTTGAAAAGTTGTTGAAGAAGGAAGCAAAGACATGATGGAATTGGTTGGTTCCTCAATTTTCAGTGCTGAAGCATAATTCTTATGTTCATCCAAAGCCAAAGGTTTATTCTAGACCAAGATTGAGAAAGATGGAACAAAATTGGAATTCTTATTTCAAGTTTTGGTTCTATGATGAAAGATCTTCTGAAGCAGTTATTTTAATGAAATAAGATGACAAATGGAGGGTTATAAGATTGCTTGATCCTATTTGGTTGGTTAACTGTTCAAAACAAGACATTGATCTTCTCAATGAAGTTGAAATTTATACAAGTGAAGGATAGCATGATGTGGAAGTGAGTTATAAAGATATGGCTTTGCAATTTCAAACTATAGCAAGGATGTGCTACACTTTGGGAATTCATTTTGGTTGCAAATAGGAAGATGTGAATTATCTGTATGCTGAGTTAAAAGCGTTGCAGAAAGAGATTGATGATAGAGACGCAAAGATGGAAGCTAAACGTTTATCAAAGATTCCAAAGTAAGTGATTATACGTGCTGAAGATAATGTTTGCCAAGATCAATCGTCAAGTGGGACTCAGATTGAAGGTTGAAGATCAAGATTTTGAATATTTTGAAGCAACTATTAAGTTTGTTAGGTCATTTTGTAATACGTTGCTTTCAAAAGTATGTAAGTTAACTTAGGTTTTTGCTAGGTTCGTTTGGCCCATGAACCTAGGCAAGTGTAGTAAAGGTTCGGCGAACCTATTGATGTTAATTGTAGATGTTTGTACAGCGAACCTAAAGGTTCGTCTGGCAAACCTAATGGTTCGGCTAGGTTTGTTGAGTCTTGTATGTATAGCAGGTTTGTTGGTATTTGTTTGTGGGTGTGACAGACCAGTGAGAGAGTGAACCTGTGTGTGATTGGTGTGATTGTAAAGAATTGTGTGTTCTTATTTCATGTTCTTGTAATCAACTTTTGTCACCAATGCACATAATGTTTATCATAATGATTGTGTATCTTTGATTCATATAGATTTAAATATAAATTCCGCACAGATAGAATTGTTAATAGAATTCCATTGATCGATGCAGAGAAATCTACAGTAAATCTGACACAAAACAGTAACCATTATCCCTATATTAACCGTTCATTTAAATCTTGAAACCGTTGTATACACTAACTGCAAAATTGTGGGCAATTGTTAGGCGCAAAATATTTCCACTCGGGATATTTCAGGATCTGGGATATTTCGGGATCAAGGAAATTTAGGGACATTTGTCATTACTAACAATTAGCTCTGTTTGTCTAATGTATGCTACTAGATTTCAGGGATTGACAGGCTGTCATATAACTAGACCTAATATCACAGAAGCAGACTTCAACTAATCCAACTTGAATGCGGCATCTAAGAGAGATTTATGCAATCAGTTTGAATGAGTTTCCCACATTTGGAATGTGCCAGAATACTCGCAACTACCATATGCACGTTTTCGACCGTTCTTTTGTATTTTCATAGTATATATACCGAGGCAAATGATCGATACAGGACACAGAACACGCACTAAAGCACACTAAAGTTCACAATCATACTTAGCATCGATCCACTTGTGCTCTTTTCCTGTATTAAACTTTTTCAAATATTAATAAAATTAGGCAGAGTGACAATTGTCACCTACTGAGGCTTTTATGCCAGCAATCCTAAGGGATTACGGGCTTTTCCTCGTATGAATCTTGTGTTTATTGCTATTTTTCTGTTTCATATTCTGGAATATCCCTAGGGATCCTTAGGGATATTCTGATCATAGATTTTATATACTTAAGATATTTTGATTGTAAAACACAATACCCCACTTTTCTAATTCGGTTTTGGCTAAAAGTTAAGCTTGTTAATTTTTACCCAAAACAAGTGCATCTTCTCGAAAATCTCAAGAACAAATGACATCGGGTATTATCTTTTCTAAGATTTGTTGATGTTTAGTTAGTCTTAAGGTCCTTATTTTGTCGTTCTTATTTTCTACAGTCTGCCTTTGATCTTGAAGACCTTAGTGAGTTTTTGACCATCAAGAAGGAGAAGCCCATTCCAGTGGTTCCTATAGCGAGGATAATGCACACTCGTTCGACCAAAACTTCCAAGAAGCGCAAGGGCACTGATGCGATCAATGTGCACGATATCCCTGATTTCCCCGTTGCTGATCTTCTTCAGAAGGTTATTTTTAGAATTTTTATTTATTTTGTTTTAGTTAAATCCTATGATATTCCTATTTTGCAGGCTATCCTCAAAATTGCTGGTGACAAGGAAGCCTTTGAGAAATGAATTGAGGATCTTGAAGACCAAAAGAAGATTGTCGTCGCCAAAGCTGGTCATTATGAAAAAGAAGCCCAAAAGCTAAGAAGCTGGTCAAGGACAATGACGCCGCCCACAAGCTGAAGATTAAGGAAATTATTGAGGGCACTAAGAAGTCTTCTGCCATAGCTATCCTCAAGGCGAGGATCCAGATGGCGGAGAAGTCAAAGCAGGAGGGCTCGGACTTGTGGGATAAGGACCTCACTGACTGGGTTAAGATATTGGCCAATATGAATGGAGATATGGCGCAGGCTTCTGATGCAGCGACGAGGACGACCAGTGTGGTGGAAACAAGCAAGGCAGCGCAGGGTGAGGATACATGTGCTGGTGCGGTGATGGGCGACGAAGATAGGATTGAGAAGGTATGAGCCCATCATGTTTGTTGTTCTTTTTATGATACTCTGACTTTAAACAATGTTTATTGTGAAAGTCCCAGCATGGGCAGACAATTTTTAGTTAATTTTTGGATATTTTCGGTGGAGGGACCATGGTTTTCATGGCGACGACCAAAATATACTTAGTAATAAAACTAACATTATCAGTATATGTTAGGCACTAAATATTTCCACTCAGGATATTTCAGGATCCGGGATATTTCGGGATCAGGGATATTGAGGGATATACATAATTACTAACCATTATCTCTGTTTACCTAATATATGTTGCAAGATTTCAGGCATTGACAGGTTGTCACACAGCTCACCCAAACATCAAGGAAATAAGCTTCAACGGACTTAATTGGGACGCGGCATCTAAGAGAGATTCACGCTATCAGTTTGAATGAGTCTTCCACGTTTAGAAAGGGTCGAGATATTTGCAACTACCTCATGAAGGTTGTTGATCGTTCTCTTGTATTTTTGTAGTATATATACCGACGCAATTGATCGATATAGGGGACATGAAACACACGAAAACACACAGAAGCTCATTTGCATACTTAGCATCGATCAACTTGTGCTTTTTTCTTGTATTCTACTTGTTGAAATATCAATAAAATTAGGCAGAGTGACAATTGTCACCTCCCGAGGTTTTTATGTCGGCAATCCCATTGGATTAAAGGCTTTTCCTCGTATAAATCTGGTGTGTAAGCTGTTTATTTCATTTATATATATTCTAGAATATCCCTAAGGATCCTCAGGGATTTCTAATCGTAGATTTGAGATACTTAACATATTTGATTGTTAAACACAATACCCACATTTCTAATTCGGTTTTGCTAAAAATTGTACTTGTTAATTTTTACCCGAAACAGTATATGAGGTGGAGAGACCATGTGTTTTCATGGCGAAGACAAATATACTGATTTTAGATATATATATATATATAATAGTTAGTCTTTTGCTTTATGATTATCTTGTGTTAATATGTTTTTAATTTTGGAGGATATTTTGGGAGATTTTAGGGATAACTCTTGTCTTGCTGTGGACATGTATATCTTGTTGTTCATAAGTTTGAGTTATTTCAAGAGTATTTTAAGGATATGAGGTTGTATTGACTTTAATATTCTGAACAGCTAGCATTGTGTATTTTATAATGTTCTAAATGTAAAAATTTTATCAAAAAAAAATTGTCAGTGGTTTGTAGTTTTCGTTACTTGTTTGATCTTCTCAAAATAGTGGACAAGTTTTAATTTCAGAATCAAATATTTCTATGTAAAGGTTAATTGAATAACTAGAAATAAAAACTGTTGTAGAATTCCGAGGGGATTAAGAAATAAATACCAACTGCTTAAAAATAGTAGACTCACTCTCGAAGCCTTCCTTATCCCTATTCGAATAGTGTATAAATTACATACCTTGATATTTTTAGGTATATTATGAATGTACCTGTGTGATATCTCGAAATAGTCCTGAGAGTCGAGTCCAGCTCCTCAATATCTCTAGGCACATTCCGCGTATGTGCTTTATCCCAAATATCCTTGAAAGTCTGTTCCTGCACACGTTCATAAACTAAAAAGATTGGGGCTAGCCCAATATACTGGCGACCATGGCCGACTAGACTGGCGACTAAGGCCAAAAATTTTGGCGACAAGGCCGAAAATACTGGCGACTAGGCCAGAATACAGGCAACTAAGGCCGAAGATACTGGCGACAAGGCCGATTATACTGGCGACTAAGGCCAAAGATACTTGCGACAAGGCCGGAATACTGGCGACTAAGGCCAGGATACTAGCGACTTGGCCGGAATTCGATTGAACCTTGGTTATAGTCTTTGCAAATGAAATTGTCAGCCACTCATGCGTGTACTGGTCCCAAAATCTTCAACTATACCGGGATATTACGAAGGATCCATGATTATAACCCTTGATAATGAAATTGTCAGCCACTCATGCGTGTACTGGTCCCATTATCTTGGATTATAATAGGATATACGTGCGCTACTCTCGAGGGTGTATGAACCTAGTTAGGTTGAGATACAAAAGTCCCTGGAGTTTTGATTTAAGGTCAAAAATTTTCTTTGTGAAGCAAGACATAAAGTCTCTGCGTGGGTCTTGATCAAGTTTTGATTTTAGGTCAAAACTTGGGCTGAGACATATAGTCTCGTATCTTCTCTAGCTATACCTTCAAAACATAAGACTTTTGCAAAGGTAGGCATCAGGAATTCTTATGCCTCTCCAATGCTTTGATTAGTATCAAGATAAAACGATAATGTGTCAGGATATGATAGTAGGGATATTTAAGAATATAAGAACATTGAGAGATAGTCGTTTAACTTTAAAGTAAATTATATAAAGTAAGTTTTAAGATGAATAGCATTCCATGCCCTTAAAAGAGGTTCACCATCCATAATAGTTAACTTGTATGCCCCCTTTCCTGCTTCGGATCAATTTTATAAGGTCCTTCCCATTTTGGGGCAAGCTTTCCATCCGTTGGGTTAGTGGTATTCTGGAGTACTTTCCTTAAAACCAAATCTCCAATGTGTAATTTTCTTATCCTTGTATTCTTATTGTAGGATTTGGCCATATTTTGATGATAGGTAGCCATCCTAATCTTTGAAGTATCCCTAATTTCGTCGATAGTGTCTATATCCTGAGATAATACTTCATTGTTTCCTTCTATCGTTTGTAGACTTGTTCTTGCAGTAGGGATAATCATCTCAATTGGGAGTACAGCTTCAGAACCGAATACCAATGAGAATGGTGTCTGACCAGTTGCATTCTTTGTTGTTGTCATGTCTGCCCATAGGACAAATGGGAGTTCTTCAGCCCATTTTCCTTTCTTGGATCCCAATTTCTTTTTTGAGATTGTTTATGATGATTTTATTACTTGATTATGCCTGTCCGTTAGCTTGAGGATGTATAGGCATATAAGTGATCATTTTTATCCCCCATTCTTCACAGAAGTTGGTTGTTCTTTTACCAATAAATTGAGATCCATTGTCGCAAGTGATCTCGTCAGGTATCCTGAATCTGGTTAGGATATTCCTCTTTATAAAGGATATTATTTCCTTTTCTCTAACCTGTACAAAATCCTCAGCATCAATCCACTTTGAAAAATAATCGGTCATGGCGAGCATGAATACTTTTCCTCCTGGTGCTTTTGGTAGTTTACCTACTATATCCATTCCCCATTTCATGAATGGCCATGGTGAGACTATCGGATACAAAGGTTCAGCCAGTTGGTGAAGGATAATGCCATGTCTTTGGCAAGCGTCACATCTTTGGGAATAGGACATTGCATCTTTTCTACTAGTAGGCCACATATATCCTGTTCTTAGAATTTTCGAAAGTAATGCTTTGCCCCTAGTGTGATTCCCACAACCTCCTTCATGAATATCCTTTATTACTTCTAAACTTTATGATTTTTCTAAACACTTTAGATATGGACCAGCTACCGATTTCCTATATAAGATATCCCAAATGATTGAGTATTTGGATACCCTAGTTTTAAAAGCTCTAAGATTTGTTTCTTAATTGGGTATCTTTCCTGTTTGGAGACACTCCTTGATAGGATTAATACAGGATATTTCATGTGTATCAACATTCTTTTGTATAATAACTTGATTTGAATTTTCTATGTCTATAGTTGGATTTAGGATATGTGGGATAGGAATATTAATATTATCATCGATCTTTAGAGATGTTGTAAGATTCGCTAATGCATCTGCTTAATCATTCTCTTCTCTATGAACTTGTGTGATATCAAATGTGTAGAAATATCCCACTATATTCTTAACTATCTCTAAGTATTTTGCGAATTTGTCCCCTTTAACCATATAGGAACCATTAAACTGGTTTCCTATTAGTAAGGAATCAACAAATACGTGAAGATTTTTTATATTCATATCTCTAGCTAATTGGAGTCCTGCTATCAAGGCTTCATATTCAGCTTCGTTATTGGTTGCTTGGAATTCACAACTAATCGATTGGGGTATTATGTCCCCCTATGGAGATTTTAGTATGATCCCTATGGCGATTTTAGTATGATCCCTGAACCCTTACTTTTGAGGCTCCATCAGCATGTAAGGTCCATTCACCAGTATTCTCATCCTGAAGTTTAACTTTTGAATCTACTTCTGGTTGAATATCACTGCTAAAATCTGCCCCAAAGTCTGCTAATGCTTGAGACTTAATTGTTGTTCTTGGTTCGTAAATCAAATCGTAAGTCCTAAGTTTTACTGACCATTTGGCCATTCCACCTGATAGCCCAGGTTTTCTTAATATAGATTCAATTGGGTAATTTGTCTTAATATGTATCCTGTGTGTCACAAAAGTAATGCCTATGTTTTGTTGAGGCCATAATCAAAGCTAAGATTAGCTTTTTGAGGTGAGAAAATCTAGTCTCAGCATCTAATAGGCTTTTGCTTATATAGTATATTGGATGTTGCGATCCCTGATAATCTTTGACTAGCACAACACTTACAGTAGTTCGGGATACTACCAAGTACAGTGATAGTGGTTCACCATCTTCTGGTTTCATGAGCAATGGCGGTGAGGATAAGTATTGTTTCAAATCCTTTAATGCCTTCTCATGTTCCTCATCCCACTGAAACTTCTTGTTCTTTTCAAGGATATCATAAAATCCTTTGAATTTTTCAAAAGATCTTGAGATGAATCTGTTCAATGCTATCCAACCTGTTAATCTTTGTACTTCTTTCACATTTGTTGGGGATTTTAAGTTCAGGATAGCTTGGATTTATTCTGGGTTGGCCTCTATACCTCTCTTGGTGACCATATATCCCAAGAACTTTCCTGATCTTACTTCGAAATGACACTTAGAAGGGTTGAGTTTCATATTGTATCGATATAGGATATCGAATGATTCTTGAAGATCTTGAAGATGATCTTTGGTAATCTTTGATTTTACCACCATATCATCAATATATACTTCCATAGTGTCCCCCAGCTTATCCTTAAACATCATGTTGACAAGCCTTTGATAAGTAGCTCCAACATTCTTTAGTCCAAACGGCATTGTTGTGTAGCAATATATCCATGTTGGTGTCGTGAAGGCAGTATCTTCTGGATCCGAAGGCTCCATTTGGATTTGCTGGAATCCTGCCGATGCATCCATGAAATTTAGCATTTCATGGCATGCCGTAGCATCTACCATCGAGTCTATGTGTGCTAACGGAAAGGGGTCTTTTGGACAACCTTTGTTTAGATCTGTGTAATCTACACAAACTCTCCACTTTCCATTCTTCTTTTGAACCACAACTACGTTAGCCAGCCACCTTGGAAATTTTACTTCCCTAATCATCTTGGCTTTGAGAAGTTTTTCCACTTCTTCTTGGATGATTGTATTCCTCTAAGGGGCAAATTTCTTCTTTTTTGGTGGATGGGTTTGTAGCTTCTAACTATTCCTAGCTTATGTGTGATTACGTCTGAGGATATCCCTGTCATATCCTCATGCTTCTAAGCAAAGGTAGAAATTCTTGATTTTAGGAAGGAAATCAGTTTGTCCTCAATATCCTCGGGGATATCCATTCCTATGAGAACTTTGGTCTCGGGATCCTCGGGATTAAGTAATACTTCTTTTTCCTCAGATTCCTGATCATCCCCAAGGCTGCTCTTTGATTGCTATGTTGAAGGTGGTTTCGTCGTTGCCTTCATTGAAGACGAATAACACTCCTTAGCTTCCTGTTGGTCGCTGTCAATCTTCACTACTCCCCGTGGTGTAGGTAGTTTGACGCGCTGATGATATATCGAGGGAATCGCCTTCATATCGTGTATCCATGGTCTACCTAATATGATATTGTAGCAAGACAAAGAATCTCTAATACAAAAGTGTTTCATAGAATTTACACTCTCGATATATACTCGTAATTTAATTTCTCCAATGGTAGCTTTGGCTTCTCCGTTAAATCCAACCAGAACCAAGGATTTGGTGGTTATCTCGGATTCATGGATATTCATCCTCTTGAGCGTCTCCAATTGGATGATGTTCAATGAACTTCCTCCATCTATGAGTATCCTACGCATATAGTGGTTAGCAACATATAAAGTAATTACTAACCCATCATGATGAGGTTCCATGATGTTTTCCCGATCCTGTTCTTTGAAGGATTTCACAGTATTCGTGGTTAAGGTTGAAGTCTTTGTGGGTCTTTCTCCATTCTCCATCTTAGCCTCTATAGCGGGTTGTCACACCCCGAACCGGCGGTTTGGATCGACTTCCCACTCGGGCGGAAGGTTCCCGGGGCGCGATACCGGGAATGACAATCGAAATGATCAGATTGTTTACATTGCACATGATATATAAATAAGAAACTGGTAACTGAAAATAGAATTACAAAGTTAAATTACATCAGTTTAGTTCATAATTTAACTATGTAAATCTACAATCAACATCATAAATCTTCAATCTTGTATCTGCACAAGATATACAAAATATTTTGTAAAATGATGTTTAAAAAATATGCAGGTCCAAAAAGCTAGGTCCTCTAACCCGTATCCTAGACCAAAAATAATGACTCCTTAGTTGACATGTTCATCACCTAAGAAGTCATGCAAAAAGATCAAGTCAACACATCGTTGGTGAGTTCATGAAGTTTTATAAAAAAATGGGTCTGAATAAACCGAATGACAACCTTAACCTCACCATTAACCACCTATGCCATCCAGTTCAGTATCCTTACATATAGGGCATATGTAGGGTCGAACTTACCGCCCGCCCAGCCACCGTCCCACCACATACTAAAGCACATGATATATTGTTCCAGGTGATAATTAAGCATTTCATCCAATACCTTTGTTTCCATAACAATTGATTCATAGCATTTGATTAACCTGAAAATGTTTACCATGATTCACTGAAATGAAAACCTTAACCTCATTAACGACCACCTATGCTATCCAATCAAGTATGCTTATATATAGGGCATATGTAGAGGACAAGCCCCAGCCACCGTCCCACCACATACCGAACTGCTTAGCATATTGCTGTTAACGATTATTAAGCGTCTCACTCCATTCACCTTCATTTTAGATTCTTGATTTCCACAAATTAAATAACCTTTGATTTCTTGAGTTTATCATGTATCCATGGTTACTCCTAAACACTTGTAGAACTATAATATTAAATGTTTAATTAAATTAATAATAACACATTTAAATACAGCTAAGACATGATGATTGGGCCTTATTTGACTCAATCAATTAGACTTAGTTGTTGGTTGTTGCCCAAGTTGTACCCTCTCACACGTGGCCCATATCAGGCATGGCCCACAAGGAGTCTACATGTATGTGTCGGGACTTTCATGATGCCCATATCAGCTTGACCCATTGTTCTACTGTATATGCCGGGACTTTAAGGATATCCTTTGATTCTTGATCGTCTGTGATTCTCTTGATTTTGTTTGATAGTTTAAGTTATGCCCATATAGCTTGACTACAAGAGTCTACTATTTATGCCGGGACTTTCCGTGTATTACACGTGGTCTTGATTTACATACAACTGACATCCGCCTTATTTAAAGCAATTAATGATTTCATTAGATTGTAATGATTTCATTATTTCTGTGTTTCACACACGGTTATGATTCCCTTGATTCTCTTGATTATGATCTTTTGAATTCCATGATTTTCACAACGATTATGGATTCTTGATTAGGATCCTTAGTTCACTGATCACACACAGGATTAGTTTCCATTGCATTTGATCTTTAACTTTAGTTCTTTTGATTTCACTTTGAATTTAGATTATTGAATTTGAACTTGATGGACTAAGGGTTTGTTTAGAGTTTAGTATTAAGGTATTACTCATAAGAGTAATTAATTAACTTATTGGTTAATTCTGCATAGGAATTTCCCAGATAGGAGTCTAGGAGTGTAATCAAACATGCCAATTTACCTACGTTCAATCCCGTCTCCATCATAGCTTTAGCATACTGTTTAAGAGTTTACGTGTTTATAGCGTTCACTTAGCTCGGCTTTTACGTACATTATACGCGTATATTAGCTTTGCATCGACATAGTTTAGCATTTACGAATCTCATGCATAGGTACAAGCTTTGCAATAGCACAGTTTAGCATTTATGTAACCCATGATTTGATACAAGCTTTGTTCTAGCATAGTTTAGCAATTACGTATCTCATGATTCAATTCAAGCTTTGCTTTAGCATAGTTTAGCATTCACGCATCCCATATAGAGATACAAGCCTTGCATTAGCATAGTTTAGCATTCACATATCTCTTATTTGGATACAAGCTTTGTGTTAGCGTAGTTTAGCATTCACGTGTCCCATATATAGATACAAGCTTTGCATTAGCATAGTTTAGCATTCACGTATCTCATATATGGACACAAGCTTTGCATTAGCATCCGGTCTTAGCATGTAGTATATGGCATGTAGCATCTAGCATTAGCATGTAGTCTGAGTTTATGGCTAATAGCATTAGCATTTAGTCTTAGCATTTAGCTTACTGCATTAGCATGAGCATCTAGTTTGAGCATGTGGCTTATAGCATTAGCATTGGCATTCGCATCTAGTTGTAGCATGTTGTTCATAGCATTAGCTTTAACCTTAGCATTAGCATCTAGTTGTTGCATGTAGTTTATAGCATAAGCATTAGCATCTAGTTGTAGCATGTAGTACATAGCATTTGCATTAGCTTTAGCATCTAGGTGTAGCATGTAGTTTATACCATTAGCATTAGCATTAGCATTAGTATTAGCATCTAGTTGTAGCATGTAGTTCATAGCATTAGCATTAGCTTTAGCATCTAGTTGTAGCATGTAGTTTATAACATTTGTTTTAGCATTAGCATTAGCATTTAATTATAGCATGTAGTTTATAGCATTACAAAATATTTAAACATTTGTTTAAATTATTTAACATGCTTCTTAGTCCCGATGAAAAATCCAAAATGGTTTGAAAAGGGACAATAAACTCACCTTGTTGTTGATGTGGTTGACTTAACCTAAACGAGAATGCACGTGCTATTTGTTGTTTTCACGATCCTGTATTGATTTCACGTTGTTTGCACTTATAAGTATGAGTTATATTGATTTATGTGCATGTATGTGTTAGCCCTAGAGTTGGCTAACACTTGTGAGTCTCGGTCATCATTCGGCGGCGGCTCTATCGTTGTAGGTCATTAGTATTACGTGTCTTCGTGTTGTGTGTTAAACTTTTACTCATTCTTGAGATCTTAACACTTTGCCATTATGCTAATTAATGGACTTTGATATGAGATTTTATTAAGCAACCCAAGAATAACTTAGATTTATGGTTTCAATCCCATATGTTGTTCTTGTTATTTTTCAAGCCATTATTACATAGTAATTTCATAACTAGGCAACAAAATTTGTATCCTTAATGTTTTCAGTTTGTGAAATGTATTATACCCAAAAATCCATCATCTTTATAGTAATAACCATAAATTCCCATGTTGTCATTCATAATCAATTATTTAAATTGTTGGTTTATGTCTTTTAAGCATATGGGCCGAATAATATATATATGGGCCGAATCAGTTCGTGGGCCGAATGAGGTGTGTCATGGGCCAATTGTTTGTTCTTGGGCCAAAACAAAATCACATGGGCCGACTGCATGTACATGGACTGGTTAACGAAGGTGGTTGAACTACTGTGGCCGAGAAAAAGGGTGGGTTCGGCTCTTATTCCAGCGAACCTAAGGGTTCCATTGAATAGAGATTTGGTCAAGGATGGTTCGCCATGCAAGGGGTTCGTGGATGATGGTTCGTGGCTCCTTGGTTCGGTGATGGTAGCTAGCAACAGATAGGTTCGGCAACCAGAGGGTTCGGCCACCCTCTTTCCTAGTTAGACCGAGGTTCGCTGCTCCCCTTGGGTTTGTCTCCTTCAGGTTCGCCATTAGGGTTCATCCACAGAAGGCTCGGTGATGGTGGTAGGTTCGCTTGGAGAGAGATTCGGTGGGTACCAGGTTCGGTTGAAGATGGCTAGCTGCTAGAGGTTAGGCGGCCCAAGGGTTCGGCCATAGCTCACGTACCCTGGTTTACCATCACCATCCTCATGGAACCCAGCTGTTCCAATTTGTTCCCACCCTCCTGCTGGTTGATCCTAACCTTCTTGATGTTCGAATGAAAGCCTAGGGTTGGGTAGCTTACTGTTTTAAACCAGTTAAAGGTGTGGTCGACCAAGGGTTTAGAAAACCCTATTTTTTGTGATGTTCAAGCTTCTATACCTCAATTTTGGCTGGACAAATGCTCAGATCTATTGCACTTTCTTATAGAGGAGGTCGAGAGCTTCGTTTAGGCTCCAAGAACACTTGATTTCGTCCTCAAACAAGCAAGATATGGAGATTTGAAGTTTGAATTCCAGTGAGAGAGGGAAGGTTCGGGAAAAATGGTTTTAGAGGGAGAGGATGAGAGTGATAAATGAGAAAAATGGCTCATTTAGGCTTTATATACCCCGAGGGTGTTCGGGTTCGTTTCGGTTGCTCGTTTTTCGTCTCCGTTGCGTTTCCGAATCGTTACGCGTATTTTACGTATTTTAAATGAAATGAATTTATTTTTAAGCTTTTAAAAGGTTGTGATTCCTAATAAATGGTTTATATTTATTTTCTTTATTTTATTATCGTTCGAGTCGTTTTGGTATTCGTTTTGTCAGAACGCGTCACCTTCGCGCGTATTCGTTCGAATCGTCACCCGAACGAACACTACGTTGGTTTCACTTTCTGATTTTTGTTTTCTACTTTTCAGTCATCATTTCAAAACGTTAAATTTTCAAATGTATTGGTACAGATCGTCACCTATACGTATAATCCGTCCATTTAGCATTCCTGTAACGACGTTCGTTATTACTTTGTTTTGTTCAACCTCGCATACGTTTATACAAAATAGCATTAAATCAAGCATTTGTGTGTCAGTTCAGTGTTGTCTTATGTGTTTCTGGCTGTTAGACCATGAGATTTAACCAGATTTCAGAAACAGTTGCATAATAGTTTAGTGTCAAGCATCATAATGTAAATAGCATATACATAGTTCACGTAGTTTGTACCTGAGTTACTGTGCAACTTACTGTTCAGATCACTGTTCCGGCGACATTTCCAGCACTGATGTAACAGTCTCCCCTTGTTAGAGAAATTTCCTCCCGAAATTTAAGAATCATTATCCGGTACGGCTTCCTCTGTAAACGGTTTGGGATACTTAGACTTCATGTGATCTTCGCATTCCCAGGTAAACTCAGGTCCGCTCTTTGAGTTCCAACGAACCTTGACAATCGGAATTCGACTTCACCTCAGTTTCTTAATCTTGCGATCCATAATCTCCAAAGGTTCTTCAACAAATTGTAAATGTTCATCCAATTGAATTTCTTCAACTGCTATGAGGAGTGATTAATCCGCTAGGCATTTCATCAAGATTGAGACGTGAAACACGTCGTGCACCCCACTAAGTTCATTCGGTAACCTTAGTCTATACGCCACAGGACCAATGCGCTCGATGATCTCGAACAGTCCCACGTATCGTGGTACTAGTTTACCTTTCTTTCCAAAACGGACTACGCCTTTCCATGCATGCATCCACGTGATGTTTCCCATGCACACACATATTACCATTAGATTTGTTTTCATTATGTAAAATGGTGACAATCTTTAAAACACCTAAGCATGTGAGGGCAATCCTAGTTCCAAGTGTTAGTCGACACAACTCAAGTTCAACAGCCCATGGATCGATCTTGGTCCTAGATACATTATTAGAGGAATAGGTTTACTGCCCGTGAAAGTCTCGACATGAGGTTTGGTTAATACCCAATTCATGACAGAAGGTTCGCTGCCTATTATAGATAAACATTTAAGGTTCGGCTTAGAGTGGAGTTTCGGCTGGTCATGAGGTTCGCAGCTCCATGCATGCAGGTTCGTGGGTTTAAAGGGTTCGGTTGGGCCTGGTTCGGTTGCCATGGGGGAGGTTCAGCCATTACTGGTTCGTGGAGCTTGACGGGTTCAGCTAGGTGTGGGTTCGCTAGCACAGGGTTCACCCAAGGGTTCGGCTAACAAGAAGAGAGGTTCGGCTCTGGCTGCTGGTTGATGGCAACAGGTTCGGTCACCTGTACAAAGGTTCGGCCGGTCAGCCCCCATCATGAACCTAGCTTCATCCTCTTAATCTTCAACCCTACTCTATTACAGGTTCACTTCTAACACTTCCTAGTTGTTTACCATAGTTTATATCAAGGTTTCTAAGTGTTTAAACTGGCTAGAGCAACAACAAGCTAAAGAAATCGTGATTCATACCCAAAACCGAAATAAAAACTAGAAATTTACCTCAAAAATGATGGATGAAAACTTAGATCCCTTGTACTTTCGTGATCTACGTGATGTGGTGGTCGTTTTGACACCAAGAACTCTCGAATCCGATGAGAAATGATCGAGATGTCTTAGGGAGAAGTTTAGAGAGAGAGGGAAAACGAAATTATGAGGGTGGATGGGTTGGTGGTGGTGGTTATGGTGATAAATGCCTCATTAAATGTTTCAACAATACCAGGTAGGTTCGGTTTCGCTCGGTTTCGCGTAAAATATAGGTTCTTCGTAGTTTTCGAAACGAAACAGCTCGATTTTAAAATAAGATTTATAAAATCGAATTAGGTTGTGATTCCTAATAAATTAACTAAACATCTTTCGTTTATTTTAAATTTCCAAAAATATTAAATTTACTGTTTAAGATCGAATCGTACAATTGTCGCGCATATTCGTTCGAATCATCACCCGTACGAACACGACGATAACTATACTTTTTAGTATTATTTTCTAATTATCGGATATCATTCGGAACGTTAAACTTTCAGATATATTATTACAGATCGTCACCTACATGAATAACCCGTCGATTTAGTATTCACATAACGACATCCGTGTTTTGTTCTGTAAAGCCTCACATACGTTTATACGTAATAAAACCCTAACACATAATCACACGATGGTTCTGTATTGCCAGATAATTTTCTGACTGATGAACCATGTTTTCTGAGTTCTGTTTCTGAATTTATTCTGAATTCTATTCTCAGATAACACAAAATGATGATGATACATGATATGATTATGACACGAAATGAAATATGTATAAATTGTACATAATTACTGTTCATGACACTGCTGAGGTCACTTTTCCGGTACAGTTCCGGCACTGGTGTTACAGTCTCCCCTTTTAGAGAAATTTCGTCCTGAAATTTAAGAATCGTTATTAGGTACGCTTTCCTCTATAAACAGTTGGGGATACTTGGACATCATGTGATCTTCGCATTCCCATGTGAACTCAGGTCCGCACTATGAGTTCCAGCGAACCTTTACAATCGGAATACGGCTTCGCCTCAGTTTCTTAACTTTGCGATCCACTGGGTTCATCTGGTAATCTCAGTTTATACGCCACATGACCAATACGTTCAATGATCTCGAACGGTCCTACGTATCGGGGTGCTAACTTGCCTTTTTTTCCCAAAACGTACTACACCTTTCCATGGGGATACCTTCAGCATGACATGGTCTCCCACTTGAAATTCCAACGGCTTGCGCCGTTTGTCAGCGTAGCTCTTCTGTTTGCTTGTAGTAGCTTGTAATCTTTGTTGAATCTGGGCAATCTTGTCGGTAGTCTCGTGAATAAGCTCTGGCCCAGTTATACGGTTATCTCCAACTTCAGTCCAACAGATCGGTGATCGACATTTTCAACCATACAAAGCCTCGAATGGTGCACATCCAATGCTACTATGATAACTGTTGTTGTAGGAGAATTCAATCAGTGGCAAATGAAAAACCCAATTCCCACCGAAATCCAACAAACAGGCTTTTAGCATGTCTTCCAGAGTATGAATCGTACGTTCGCTTTGACCGTCTGTTTGTGGATGGTAAGCTGTGCTCAGAAATGATGGACAATGGCACACCGTGGCGTACCACTATCTCATTAATGTACAGTCTCCCCAGTTTATCCATCGTGAAGGTCTCGCGCATTGGCAAGAAATGAGCAGATTTTGTCAAACGATCAATGATAACCCATTTCGTATCATGACCACTGGAAGTGCGAGGTAGCTTAGTAATGAAGTCCATAGCTATTTGCTCCCACTTCCAGAGCAGAATCTCAGGCTGTTCCAGTAAACCAGACGGTTTCTAGTGTTCCGCCTTTACCTTCGCACACGTAAGACTTCGACCGACGTACTCTGCTATGTCTTTCTTCATTCCCGGCCACCAATAGAATCCCCGTAAGTCTTGGTACATCTTATCAGCGCTTGGATGCACAGAGTACTTAGTCTTGTGTGCTTCATCGAAGATAAGTTTTCTCAATTCGTCTACCGCCGGAATCCATATACGATCCTAGTAGTAGATCACTCCATCGGCCTTAGTCTCAAATTGTTTCTCTGCTCTGCAATTGAGTTCTTTCTTCAGAATTCCTCGGTCAACTAATTCTTGCTGTGCCTGAATGATCCTGTCTCTTAAGCTTGTCTGCACAGTCATCCCATTGCTCTGACGCGTAAGGGTTTGACCCGTTCCTTCCGGCTCAAGGCATCAGCTACTACGTTCGCCTTTCCCGGATGGTACTTGATCATGCAATCGTAATCATTTAGAAGTTCAACCCAACGTCGATGTCGCATGTTGAGCTCCTTCTGATCAAAGATATGCTGCAAACTCTTGTGATCAGTATATATGGTACATTTAGTGCCATATAAGTAATGTCTCCAAATCTTCAATGCGAAGATTACAGCTTCTAGTTCCAGATCATGAGTAGTGTAATTCTTCTCATGAATCTTTAACTGTCTTGATGCATAAGCGATAAATTTTTCATGTTGCATCAGTACACAACCAAGTCCCTGATGGGAGGCATCACAATAAACAACAAAGTCATCACAGGCTTCTGGGAGAGATAAGATTGGAGCATCACATAATTTCTGCTTCAAGGTTTGGAAAGCATCTTCTTGTTTCTGCTCCCAAACAAACGGTTCACTTTTCCGAGTTAGTTTGGCGAGAGGCAGAGCTATCTTAGAAAAGTTTGAGATAAACCTTCTATAATAAACCGCCAATCCCAGAAAAGTCCGCATTTCCGTCGGTGTCTTCATAGTATCCCAGTTCTTAATTACTTTAATCTTGGCAGGATCCACGTGTACTCCCACGCTGTTGACTACATGACCTAGAAATTGAACTTCTTTTTGCCAAAATTCACACTTAGAGAATTTGGCATAAAGTTTCTCTTCTTTCAACAGCTCCAAGATCTTTCTGACATGTTGCTCGTGTTTCGTTTTGCTCTTCGAATAAATCAGTATGTCATCGATAAAGACAATGACAAATTGATCCAGATACGGCTTGCACACTCGGTTCGTGAGGTCCATGAAAACCGCTGGTGCGTTTGTCAATCCGAAAGGCATCACCATGAGTTCGTGAAGCCCGTATCTGGTTCGAAACTCCGTCTTCGGTATGTCTTCGTTTTGAACTCTGAGGTGATAATATACTGAACGTAAGTGAATCTTTGAGAAGTACTGGGCTCCTTGCAGTTGGTCAAACAAATCATCAATCCTCAGCAATGGATATCGATTCTTGATGGTTAGTTTATTCAGCTCACGGTAGTCAATGTACATTCGAAACGATCCGTCTTTCTTCTTCATGAACAAGCCCGGAGCTCCCCAAGGTGAGTAGCTCGGTCTGATGAATCCTTTGTCAATTAGTTCTTGTAACTGGTTTCACAACTCCTACATCTCTGAAGGTGCTAACCTGTAACGAGATTTAGCAACAGAAGTTGCTCCAGGAATTAAGTCAATACGGAATTCTACCGGTCGCGCAGGTGGCAAACCTGGTAGATCTTCAAGAAACACTTCCGGATATTCTTTCACCACCGGTACATCTTGAATCGTTTTCTTGTCTTTATCTTTCTCCACCACATGAGCCAAGAAAGCTATACACTCCTTCTGTAAACACTTACGCGCCTTTATTAAAGAGATGATTTTGACACTTCGTTTTGCTTGATCCCCTCTAACTTCCAATACACGATCATTCGTCAATGGAACCCGAAGCAGCTTTTCAGAACATATGAATTCCACTTGATTAGAAGAAACCCAATCCATTCCAAAAATGATGTATAAACTACCCAACTCCATCGGTATCAAATCGATGGTGAATGTATGACCATTAAGTGTCAATGGAAAATTTCTGTACACTGTACTAACTGTGATCTGTTTCATGTTTGCTACTTCTATAATGTAAGGGGAATCTAAAAGTTCCTCACTAGAGTCTAGTTGGCATGCAAAATCAGTAAAGATAAAACTCTGATCCGCACAAGTGTCAAATTGAATAGATGCATAAAAATCATATAAGAGAAATGTACCAGTGACCGCATTCGGGTCTTGGTGTGCAGCTGGAGCTCCTATAGCAAAAGCTCTTCCATGGGGTGCTGGAACTGCCTGTTGTGCCTTCTTCAAGCAGTTCTTTGCAAAGTGGCCCTATTCGCCACAGTTATAGCATCCACCGTTGTTTTGATTGTTGGGTGGAGAGAGAGCTAAAGCAGTATTGTTGACTGCTTGATTTGGTGTCATCCTACATTGTTGGACCCAGTGTCCCTTTCTTCCACATCCCTTGCAATGACGGCATTGATTGTTAGCAGCATGATGATACTGGCACTTAGCACACAAAGGGTGTGGGCCAGTATATGGCTTCTTGTGCACGTTCTGTGGTGCCATAGCTACTTGATTAAGTGGAATAGCCATAGTGTAATTCTTTATGGTCTTTTGTTTCTTCTTCGGGTGTTGATGGTGATGAGGTTTCTTGGAAGACTCTTCCTTTCTCTTTCCATTGTCAGCCTCTTTCTTCAAGGTACCAGAGGCTACCATCAGATCAGTAAGTTTCCCAAACAAATTCACAGCAGACTCCACAGTAACAGGGTTTGCTGCAACAACTAAACCCTGAATGCAGGCGGGAAGTCCACCTACATATCGATCAATCCTCTTCTCTAGTGTGGATACCATGTCTGGCACCAAAGCAACCAACTCGTGGTAACGAGTAGTATACCCCATCTGGTCTGCCCCCTTCATCACATGGTTTGACAATTCAACTTCTAGTTTCTGCAGCTCATTCTGCGGACAGAATTCAGTTCTCAGGACGGTCTTAAAATCTTCACATGACATTTCCATAGCTTCTTCCCTGCCTCTTGCTCAAATCTGAGAGTTCCACCACATCAAGGCTCGTTTGTTGAAGGTGCGAGCAGAATAACGAACCTTGTGATGCTCTGGACAACTACAGAGATCTAGAGTAGTCTCGATCTTTTCTATCCATTGGATCAAACCAACGGCTCCCTCGGTACCGCTAAAACTTGGCGTTTTACATCCCACAAAAGACTTGTAGGAGTAGTTTGAAGCACTACCAGAATTTCCACTTGCTTCTCCCGATGAATTCCCGGTGTTGTAGACGTCATTCCGAATAAGGTTGAGCATATTCGGTATCACTTCCTTCAGCTGATTGGTCAACTGATTGCTCAGTAGAGTTGCTAAGGCAACCGTGGCAGGATTCAATGCTTGGGTCGGGCTTGGGTTTGGAGGTGGAGAGTATGGAGAAGGACGAGGTGGAGGAGATGGCGGTGCTGAATCAGCTGGTGATGGCGTTGACGAGTGTGGAGCAATATCTTGTGGTGGTGGTAATAGGGGAGGTTGTCTTCTTGGCGGCATTCTGATCATAACCAAAAAATACTGGTTATTGCAGTGATCGAATGCAGAACACACTATGCAAAGAAAGTCTTAAGTCATGTGTTCTCTACATGCAGGGTCCCTAGATTATAGTCTTGGCCAAACCATTTAAATATATGACCTATATTTCTCTATAACCATGGATCTGATACCAATCTGTCACACCCCGAGCTGGCGGTTTGATCGACTTCCCCGTCGGGCGGAAGGTTCCCGGGGCGCGATATGGGGAATGACAATCGAAATGATCAGATTGTTTACATTGCACATGATATATAAATGAGAAACTGCTAAATGAAAATAAAATTACAAAGTTAAATTACTTCAGTTTAGTTCATAATTTAAAAATGTAAATCTACTATCAACATCATAAATCTTCAATCTTGTATCTGCACAAGATATACAAAATAATTTGTAAAATGATGTTTCAAAAATATGCATGTCCAAAAAGCTAGGTCCTCTAACCAGTATCCTAGTCCAAAAATAATGACTCCTTAGTTGACATGTTCATCACCTGAGAAGTCATGCAAAAAGATTAAGTCAACACATGGTTGGTGAGTTCATGAAGTTTTGTATAAAACTGAGTTTAAATAAACTAAATGACAACCTTAACCTCACCATTAACCACCTATACCATCCAGTTCAGTATGCTTATATATAGGGCATATGTAGGGTCGAACTTACCGCCCGCCCAGCCACCGTCCCACCACATACCAAACCACATGATATATTGTTCCTGGAGATAATTAAGCATTCCATCCCATACCTTTGATTCCATAACAATTGATTCATAGCATTTGATTACCTTCAAAATGTTTACCCTGATTCCCGGAAATGACAACCTTAACCTCATTAACGACCACCTATGTTATCCAATCAAGTATGCATATATATAGGGCATATGTAGGGGACAAGCCTCAGCCACCGTCCCACCACATACTGAACTGCTTAGCATATTGTAGTTAATGATAATTAAGCGTTTCACTCCATCCACCTTCATTTTAGATTCTTGATTTCCACAAATTGAATCACCTTTGATTTCTTGAGTTTATCATGTATCCATGGTTACTCCTAAACAGTTGTAGAAATATAATATTAAATGTTTAATTAAATTAATAATAAAACATTTAAATACAGCTAAGACATGATGATTGGGCCTTATTTGACTCAATCAATTAGACTTAGTTGTTGGTAGTTGTCCAAGTTGTACCCTCTCACACGTGGCCCATATCAGGCATGGCCCACAAGGAGTCTACATGTATGTGTCGGGACTTTCATGATGCCCATATCAGCTTGACCTACTGGTCTACAGTACATGCCGGGACTTTAAGGATATCCTTTGATTCTTGATCGTCTGTGATTCTCTTGATTTTGTTTGATAGTTTAAGTTATGCCCATATAGCTTAACTACAAGAGTCTACTATTTATGCCGGGACTTTCCGTGTGTTACACGTGGTCTTGATTTACATACAACTGACATCCACCTTAATTTATGCAGTTAATGATTTCATTAGATTTTAATGATTTTATTATTTCTGTGTTTCACACACGGTTATGATTTCCTAGATTCTCTTGATTCTGATCTTTTGAATTCCATGATTTCAACAATGATTATAAATTCTTGATTAGGATCCTTAGTTCACTGATCACACACTGGATTAGTTTCCATTACATTTGATCTTTAACTTTAGTTCTTTTAATTTCACTTTGAATTTAGATTATTGAATTTGAACTTGATGGACTAAGGGTTTGTTTAGAGTTTAGTATTAAGGTATTACTCATAAGAGTAATTAATTAACTTATTGGTTAATTCTGCATAGCAATTTCCCAGACAGGAGTCTAGGAGTATAATCAAACATATATAAAGCATATAATAGTAAAAAAAAAAACATTTACGTAAAACAATTTAAATAAAGAGGTTTACGCATTCTTCTCAGCCCCACGTTTGAAAACAAAAATGTTTAGAAAAGGGGCAATGAACTCACCTATGTTTCTCTGTATTGATTTACCACAAAATGTGCGCTCGTTGATGTAGACTAAGTTTCTTCGGTTCCTGAGTTGTTTTAAGAGAATTCGAATACGATAGGTATATATAGTAGTTGTCATGTCTAGGGTTCGGTCTCAGTGTGCAACTAAGTGTCGTATGTGCTACTTCTGTTTCTAAGATTCTATCTATTAACCTAGATAATCACCCATTATTAACCCAAATCCCCATGATTTATCATTAAAAGTTTGTAATTAATACGTCTTTCAATTAACTTCTTTTAAGTGAAACATTTATTTAGGAAATCATTTATTTTAGTTTAATAAAGTTTATAAATCCTTTTCTTTTATTAAAAACATGATTAACTTAAATGAAAAGACATTTCACTTATGATGGGCTTAGGTTAAGCCCATTGGGCCCACCTCTGCCCATTGCTAGTCTTTGATTGCCAAATGATCACAACTCAAACTCTTTGAATAACTCGACATAGATGGTTAAATCACCTAGGTTGCTTATCTGTATTAGGACTTTTCCCCCAAGTGTTAAGCTAATTTAATAGGTGTTAACACTCATGTTGATTTGTTATTGTGTTTTAAGAAAACCATGTCCCTTAGTAACCCTATTTCCTTGTTTACCTAACAATGAAATCATAATTAAAATGACCATGCATGCATCCACGTGACGTTTCCCATGCACACACATATTACCATTAAATTCCTTTTCATTATGTAAAATGGTGACAATCTTTAAAACACCTAAACATGCGAGGGCAATCCTAGTTCCAAGTGTTAGTCACCCCAACTCAAGTTCAACACCCCATGGATCGATCTTGGTCCTAGATACATTAGTAGTGGAATAGCTTCGTTGCCCGTGAAAGTCTCGACATGAGGTCCGGTTAATACCCAATTCATGACCCAAGGTTCACTGCCTATTATAGATAGACAGTTAAGGTTCGACTTAGAGTGGAGTTTCGGCTAGTCATGAGGTTCGCAGCTCCATGCATGCAAGTTCGTGGGTTTAAAAGGGTTCGGTTGGGCCTGGTTAGGCACCCATGGGGGAGGTTCGGCCATTACTGGTTCGTGGAGCTTGATGGGTTCGGCTAGGTGTGGGTTCGCTGGCACAGGGTTCACCCAAGGCTTCGGCTAACAAGAAGAGAGGTTCGGCCATGGCTGCTGGTTGATGGCAACAGGTTCGGCCACCTGTACAATGGTTCGGCCGGTCGGCCCCCATCATGAACCCAGCTTCAACCTCTTCATCTTTAACCCTAATCTGTTACAGGTTCGTTTCTAAGTGTTTAAACAGGCTAGAGCAACAACAAGCTAAAGAAATCGTGATTCATGCCCAAAACCGAAATAAAAACTAGAAATTTACCTCGAAAATGATGGATGAAAACTTAGATCCATTGTACTTTCGTGATCTACGTGATCTGGTGGTCGTTTTGACACCAAGAACTCGCGAATCTGATGAGAAATGATCAAGAAATCTTAGTGAGAAGTTTAGAGAGAAAGATTCTAGAGAGAGAGGGAAAATGAAATTGCGAGGGTGGATGGGTTGGTGATGGTGGTTGTGGTGATAAATGCCTCATTAAATGTTTCAATAATACCCGGTAGGTTCGGTTTCGCTCGGTTTCGCGTAAAGTGTCAGTTCTTCGTAGTTTTCGAAACGAAACGGCTTGATTTTAAAATAAGATTTATAAAATCGAATTAGGTTGTGATTCCTAATAAATTGGCTAAATATCTTTCATTTATTTTAAATTTTCAAAAATATTAAATTTACTGTTTAAGATCGAATCATACAGTTGTAGCGCTTATTCGTTCGAATCGTCACCGTACGAACACGACGATAACTATACTTTTCAATATTGTTTTCTGATTATGGGATATCATTCGGAACGTTAAATATTCAGATATATTCGTACAGATCGTCACCTATACGAATAACCCGTCGATTTAACATTCACATAACGACATTCGTGTGTTTTGTTCTATAAAGCCTCACATACGTTTATACGTAATAAAACCCTAACACATAATCACACGATGGTTCTGTATTGCCAGATAATTATCTGACTGATGAACCATGTTTTTTGAGTTCTGCATCTGAATTGATTATGAATTATGTTGTAACATCAGTGCTGGAAACGTCGCCGGAACAGTGATCGGAACAGTAACTTGCACAGTAACTCAGGTACAAACTACGTAAACTATTGTTATGCTATTAATATCATGATGTTTGACAGAACTATTATGCTATTGTTTATGAGACTTGATTAAACGTAACAGTTTAACAGTCGGAAACCCACTAGACAACGTTGAACGTACAAACGAATTCTTATTAATGTGCTATTATGTATAAACGTATGCGAGGTTGAACAAATCCAAACAATAACGGGCATTGTTACAGGAATGCTAAACTGACGTATTATTCGTATAGGTGACGATCTGTACGAACACATCTGAAATTTTAACGTTCCGAATGATGTCCAATAATTAGAAAACCATATTGAAAAGTGTAGTTATCGTCGTATTCGTACGGGTGACGATTCGAACGAATACGCGCGATGACGATATGATTCAATTTAAAGAGTAAATTAGACGTTTTTGAAAATTTAAAATAAATGAAACGTAATTAGTTAATTTGTTAGGAATTACAACCAAAAATTATTTAATAAACTTTAACTTTAAAACCGAGACAAAACGTTACGAAAACGAACGCGAAATGACGCCATTACGCGAAACCGAGCGGAACCGAACAAACTCGAACATACCCAGATTAATTCAGACTTTGATGAGGGCATTTAATACCCTCATCTTCCCCAACAACCAAACTTTATCACCACCACCGTCACTTTCTCTCTCTAGACTCTCTCTCTAGAAACCAAGCCTCTAACTCCCTCATTTCTTCACCATTTCAAGCCATTTTGGTTTCTAAACGACCACACCAACACATAGAACTCAAAAGTACAGAAGATCTAAACTTTACACCGTCTGATTCGAGGTAATACCACGATTTTTAGTGATTTTAGGGTTTTCAAAACCCTAAATCGATCTCACCTTTTGGCCGGCTAAAACCCCCAAAACCTTAGGGAAGCCACTCACTAAACATGTTTAAGATTGTAGCAAAGAGTTAGGTAGCAAGTGCTCCATGTCTAGCTCGAAATGATGAGTTGGGGGTGTTGAAACCCAACTGGCCGAATGACTCTAGCCAGCTCGCCGAATGACTCGACCGAAACACCAAGGCCGAATGACCCAACCTCCAGTCCATCGAATGAGCCCCAGCTACATTCGGCCGAATGGTCTAGCTGAGTATGAGCCTCATTCGCCAAGTACTCATTCAGATGAAGTAACCATGTCTGTTTCGGTCTGACCTCATTCGGTTAGCACTCTTCATTCGACCACCGTCCTTTCGGTCGGGGTTTTTCCCTTCGGTAGGACCACATTCGGCCATGCTGACTCTTTCGGCTCTCTCTCATTCGTTCGGCACCAAGTCGGCTAGGTTGGTTCGGTCGGGACTCATTCGCACCACCTTTGATTCGGCTTAAGTCTCATACGGCCTACCTTCGGCCAATCTATTCGACCTTCATACTTATTCGGCCAAGCTGTTTATTTAGGCTAAGGGTTGGGTTAAAAACCACGAATCAAAATCGACAAAACTTTGGATATCATGTTGTGCATGGGAGGCTACGTAAACTTCCACGTGTGTGTGCATGGGGAATTCAGTAGTGTTTCTCCTAAATAAGAGGAAAACTAATGCAATAACTTTAAGGGTTATGAGTATGTCAAACACAAAGCGTGAAAATATCAAGAATCTAACTAAGTACTAGTGTAAATTTTTAACACTCAGTACTTAGTTAATTATTCGATCACTTACAACTAAGTTAGATAGTTCTATGGAACTTCTAAGTTAGGTTGTACATAACAATAATTTGTGAAAACAAAGGGAAGCTAAGACTACATCTTAGGCTTAGAGTTAATCAAGTTGGATTAACTTAAGTCTAATAAACAAATATACGATTTTATTAAGATACATTATGGTTTTAGTAAATGAGATAAATAATGAACTGTTTAAATTAATTAAACGGTTTCTAACTTAAAATTTATTTAAAACGAATTATTTTACAAATAATTAATCAAAGATTTACGTGATCAAGGGTTTCATTTATGGGTAATGGGTTAGACTAAGTAGAAAGATCCTTAGAAGAACACTTAGAAGCATAGGACACATGGTTGCACACCGAAGCCAAGACCATAGTCTGCGTCTATTATAACGACTTATCGTATTCAAATCTCTTAAAACAACTCAGGTGTTGAAGATACTTAAACTACAATCAAAGAGCGCGCATTATCTGTGGTTACTAATACTTAGCAACACAGGTGAGTTCATTTGTCCTTTTTCAAACTATTTTGATTTTAAATCGGGACTGAGAAGCATGTTATACATTTCAAACAAATGTTTTAAATGTTCCATAAATGTTTTATAACTATTCTTATATGCTAATGCTAAATGTCAAGGGTAATGCTACATGATTATGCCAAGTGCTAATGGCATATGCTAAATGCTGACGATAATGATAATGCTATGTGCTAATGGTATTTACTATCTGTCAATGCTACTGTTATATGCTAATGATAAGTGCTAATGTTATATGCTAATACTAATGCTAATGCAAATTGATAAACATTAATTCTAAATGCTAATGATGATGCTATATACTAATGCTATATGCTAATACTATGGGGAAATGCTAAGGTTGTTGTTAAATGCTAATGATTCTATGATGATGCTACATACATACATACATGCATGCATGCATGCATGCATGCATGCATGCATCCATACATACATGCATACATGCATACATACATACATACATACATACATACATACATACATACATACATACATACATACATACATACATACATACATACTAATTTCATGAAAACTATGGATGCTATAAACTCTTGAATGCTTATATGCTTGCCATCCTAAAACAACGATTTGGCCTCTCAGTGCTTGCCTTATCGGTTGTGAAGCTAGTACTTGTGCACAAGTTACGTAAATGCTACACTATTGAATGCTATAAACTTGTATGCTAAAGCTATTGGCTATAATGGAACATACTGTTTTGGCCTCTCAGTGCTTGCCATAGGGTGTTCTACATAGTAAGGACTTGAAGAACGCATTTGGTCTCTCAGTGCTTGCCATAGGGTGTTATTCATAGTCAGGACTAGAAGGAACCTATTATGGCCTCTTAGTGCTTGCCATAGGGTGTCTTTCATGGTCCGGATTTGACGGAAGCTGAATTATGGCCTCTCAGTGCTTGCCATGCAGAGTTTCCCTAATTATTCACAGAATGCTTAAACTATGATGGGAACGGGATTTGAATGGTAGGCAAGACTCTTAATTATTATTAACATCAATGTCCTATGTGACTTAGTATGTGGTGGGATGGCGTCTGGGCGGGTTGTAGGCTCGACCCTTACGTATGCCCTATATATAAGCATACCGAGTTGGATGATACAGGTGATGTTAATGAGGTTAAGGTTGTTACTGGTAAGGGTTGTAAAGCTAATTACTCAAATGCTAAAGACTTGAAGCTAAGATGGTAATAAGATTTGGTTAGTAGGTAAAATGCTTAATTATTATTAACAACAATGTCTTATGTGGTTTAGTATGTGGTGGGATGGAGTCTGGCGGGTCGTCCTTTCGTATGCCCTATATATAAGCATACCGAATTGGATATTACACGTGACGTTAATGAGGTTAAGGTTTTACCGAAAAGGTTTGCAAAAGCTATTTTTCACATACTAAAACTATATGAACCCACCAACCTTTGTGTTGACTTTGTTTTCTTATATGTTTTCTCAGGTGACGCGCAGGAATAAACTAAGTCTCAGGATTTCATACTAGGATGCCGAGTTAGAGGACCTGGTGGATTTTAAGAAGAACATATTTTGTTCATCATTGTGATTTACTTTTGAGATCTTGTACAGTTACAAGATAGTAAACATTGATTCTCTTGATAGGTTTACCTAGTTAAATAATCAAACATTAACAGTTGTAATTTAACTTTGTAATCCTAGTTTAATGCTATTTGTGCTTTAGTTATTCTAAACATTGATGCTATGTAACAATCTGATCAACACGATTATCACCCTCGCTATCACGCCCCGAGAACCTTCCGCCCGGCGGGGAAGTCGATCCGTCTCGTCGTCTCGGGGTGTGACATCTGTTCTTAGATAACACGAAATGATGATGATACATGATACGATTATGACACGAAATGAAATATTTATAAATTGTACTTGATTACTGTTCATGACACTGCTGAGGTCACTATTCCGGTACAGTTCCAGCACTGATATTACACGGGTCTTCTGGCTGCAGAATAAGAAGTACCACATATGTCAAAAGTCTTCATGGAAATCACACCACTTGGACTTGTCTTTCGTAGCAAACTTCTTATCCTTAGGAGGCCATCTAGTTTTTTCTCCTAGATCATGCATTGCACACATTAATTCAGGGATATCTACAGAAAAACAATAATCAGATATCCTGGGATATTCTTCATCATCTTCATCTTCATCAACAAGATTAATCTTATGGTTGTCAGATCTGTTGTATGACTTGGGCTTGAATGATTTGTTGGTGGGCGAATCTATCTTTCTCTTGCCCTCGTCATTAGGAGGTGTTGTAGTAATCCTCTTTTGAATTTTCTTATCATCCTCCAATCTGATGAACCTTAATGCACGGTTCCGGACTTCATCCATATTCCTGCAAGGATTCATAACCAAGTCATCATAAAAGGGTGAGTTTTTTTGTAGTCCCATTTTGAATGCTTGAACGGCGGTAGTGATATCCATGTTAGGGATATCTAAGGATTCTCTGCCAAACTTGTTGACATAATTCCTTAGGGATTCATCCGATCCCAATGTTATCCTGTAGAGATCACTGGTTAGTCTTTCGAATGTTCTGCTTCATGAAGATTGATTATTAAACAAGTTAATCAAATGAGCAAATGATGTAATTGAATAAGGAGGAACATTAAGTAGGCATTTCAAGGCTGCTCCTGTCAATGTTTAACCTAATCCCTTGCATAAGCAAGCTTCCTTCAGATGTGGGGGAATATGATTTGTCTCCATTCTTACCCTATATTGCTCCACATGTTCTTCGGCATCCGTGGTCCCATCATACAACTTCATGATGGGAATTCGGAATCTATTCGGGATCTCAGCATCACATATTGGTGGAGGAAATATGGATATCATGTGGGTGAGTGCTTGTACTTTCGGGATAGGCTTAACCACTCCTGGATCGCTTGACATCATATCCCGAAATTTTTGAATTTCTTTAGCCACTTGTGGAGATAATCCTGTTTCTTGTGAGGAACCACAGTTAGTAGTGTCATTTGGAGAATAATTGTAAGTGTTACCAATAATGGGTGTGGAAAGTGATGTTCTAGGAATAAAGAGATTATCCCGAGATATCCCAAGATCTTGGGATGCTGACGAGGTTGCGATGCTGGTTTGCATAGAGATATCCCAAGATCTTCGGCCCACATCATTTAGAACAAATACAAACACTTGCAAAATCTATACAAGATGTGATATATATAGTGTACTTAGATTTTAAAAGTAAACATACAAGAGTGATGAAATGGTTAGGTTAAGACAATTAATGATCTTTAAGTCATTAAATCTTTATTAAAATCAAGCCTCTAGTCATAACTAACAATTACACACTAAATTCAAACCGAATTGATTAATTTATAGTAAATCCTACTTTAGTTTGAATAGGCCGAATGAGGATCACGATCAAGGGGTGATAACCAAGTTAATACTGATACCTACACACACAAGGGCCTATAACTTATACTTATAAGTTACAATCACATTAAATCAATACAGGATCGTGAACACAACAACAAGAATAACAAAGAGCGCGTGCATTTCTTCATTTAAGTTAAGTCAACCATTCCAACCACAAGGTGAGTTCATATGCCCCTTTTCTAATCTTTACTGATTTCAAAGCTCGGGGCTGAGAAATATGCTAAACTTTTATTTATTTAAAAGTTTCTATTGACATATTGCTTATATCATGATTTAGATGATAATTGTTTATCTTTATTATCGTTTATCATTAAGTGCTTGCTAGTTTGATTTTATCATACCTGAGATATCTAGGAATATACATGCCATTATAGTTTCCTGACACATTTATGCACTAGAATAATACAAGTTGTTAAGAATATATCTTACAACTGTTTATTGTTCTTACACGATAGAACAACAGGGAAAATCAAGGGATAACATGCTGATAACAACCACAAACACCAACAATGATAATCATGATAACGAGATCATTCACTCATTTCTAACATCGTGTCATAAGATTAGTTCTTATAACACTTTGTTAAAGTCACTAAGAACACTCCACATAGAGATAACAGTTGAGACAATTACTTGTGATATCAAGGAGGATATTATGAGCACACACATTCGGGATGGCATTCCCCACATATACTATCATTATCTATTAAGACTCAATTTAGAGCACATCTTATAACCGTTAGAGGATGCCGGTTACACAACCATGGATCAGTTAGGTAGATCATGAATACTAATCACTAAGGCTTGGGGTAATCTAATGAAATCACACCAGGCATGAGAGGTGCTATCATTATTCATAAAATCTAGGGAACTTATTCATTGCAATAGATATCGTGGGAGGATATCTTACACACCGGGCTGATCAGAAATGACAGCTACTGAGACTATTATGTCTCAAACTAGGGATCATGCGTAGAAAATTTCACATACCGGGATGGTCAGGGACGACAGCTACTGGGACTATTATGTCCCAATCTAGATATCGAGTATGATATCTTACATACCGGACTGGTTAACAGTCACAGAGACTACAAGGTCTCGCTCTAGATATCGAGTATGATATCTTACACTCCGGGCTAACCCGTAAGGAATAGCTAACAGAGATAGTTACGTCTCTTTATCAGTTATTTAGTTATTGTACATGCCGGGATAATCAGTAATGATTAGCTACAGAAACTATTAAGTTTTGCTCTAGATATCGAGTATGATATCTTACACACCTAGCTATTCCATAAGGAATATCTAACAGAGACAATTACGTTTCTTTGTCAATTATTGGGTTATCTTACATGCTGGACTAATCGGTAATGATTAGCTACATAAACTATTAAGTTTTTTTCTAGGTGTCGAGGATGATATCTTACATGCCGGGCTAATCCATAAGGAATAGCTTATAGAGATAATTATATCTCTTCCTTTGTCATTGTTGGGATAATCATACCGGGGAAATCATGGGTGAAAAGAAATGAGTATCCATCGTTGTATTACAGGTAGTGTTAAATTCAGTTGAGCATGTGGTGGGATGACGTCTGGGCTTAGTTCCCTTTCGTATGCCCTATATATAAGCATTCTTGGCTGGATGAGACGTTATCTGTAAATATAACCATGGAGAGGACACTGTGTGAAACCTGGAAATCAATTATCAATAAAACTTGTGTGAAACATTGTGAAAATGACTGACATAAATACAATGGTCTTCAATTACAAAACTTATGAACTCACCAACCTAGTGTTGACTTTGTTTAAATGCATGTTTTCTCAGGTGACGAACAGGTTTAGTCACTATGATTACTGGGACATAGCTAGTGGACTTTTAGAAGACCTAGCTACTTTTGTGATTGCATACTTTTGGATAACAAGAATATGAATCATTTTTTGTATATCTTGTACAGACACAAGATATAGTTCATTAATTCTTTTGGATAGATTTACTTGGTTAAATTATGAATGATACATTGTAATTTAATCTTGTAATTCTATATTATGGATGTGTTAGCATTTCTCATTTAGTTATCATGTGCTATGTAAACAATCTGATCACTTTGATTATCACTCAAGGTATCGCGCCCCGGGAACCTTCCGCCCGACGGGAAAACCTGATCCGTTCCCGCCGGCTCAGGGTGTGACACTTGTCAAAGACATATTTATATTCTTCATCAACTAGCTGAACCTTTGTATCCAATAGCCTCATCATCCCCATTCACGAAGTGGGGAATGGATATAATAGGTAAATTACCCAAAGCAACTTGTGGAAAGGTGTTTATGCTTGCTATGACAGATTACTTCTCAAAATGGATAGAGGCTGAAGCCTTTTACAAGTTAGAGAGAAAGAAGTAATCTCATTCATAAAGAGAAATATCCTGACAAGATTTGGGATACCTGCAGAAATCACTTGTGATAATGGGTCCCAGTATATAGGAAAAAGGACTACGAACTTTTGTGAAAGATGGGGCATAAAGATGATAACTTTTACACCTGTCTGTGCTCAAGGAAATGGTCAGGCAGAATCGAGCAATAAGATTATCATCAACAATCTCATGAAAAAGCTGGGATCCAAGAAAGGAAAATGGGCTGAAGAACTTCCATTTGTCCTATGGGCAGATAGAACAACTACAAAAAATGAGACTGGTCAAACACCATTCTCATTAGTATGTTGTTCTAAAGTCGTGCTCCCAACTGAAATGGTTATCCCTATTGCAAGATCAAGTTTACAAACTTTAGAATCCAACAATGGGACACTATCTAAAGTTCTAGATACTATTGATGAACTTAGGGATATTGTAAGGATAAGAATGGCAACATATCAACAAAAGATAGCCAAATCCTATAATAAGAACATTAGAATCCAAAGATTCCAAATTGGAGATTTGGTTTTGAGAAAAGCATTCCTGAAATACCCCCAATCCAGCTGATGGAAAACTTGCTCCAAAATAGGAAGGACCTTATAAAATTGAATCCGAAGCTGGAAAATGGGCATATAAGTTAACCATCATGGAAGGAGAACCTCTTCCAAGGTCATGGAATGCTATTCATCTTAATTTATACTTTATATAAAGTTTATTATTTCAAACTACAATAGGTTGTTACTTCAACTCTATATTGATAGTTCTAAGTATTCCTATATACATTTATTCTTGATTGTTTTTATATATTCTTAACTATCCTGGTACTAACTTAAGCATCGGAGGGGCATTAGGATTCCGTATTCCCACCTTTGCAAAAGTCTTGATGTTTTGTAGATATAGATGGAGAAGAAATGAGACTTTATGTGTCAACCCAAGTTTTGACCTGAAATCAAAACTTGAGCAAGACCCCCACATAGACTATATGTCTAGTTGCGAAGTTTTGACCTGAAATCAAAACTATGTAGAAGACCTCCGCAGAGACTATATGTCTGGTTGCAAAGTTTTGACCTGAAATCAAAACTCAAGAGACTTTTGTCTCTTAAGAAAAACTAGGCTTCATACACCCTCTCCAGTAGCGCATGTTTGATCATATTATAGTCTGAGATAATGGGACCAGTACACACATGAGTGGCTGACAATTTCATTATCAAGGGCTATAATTAGGTATCCTCCGAAATATCCCGGTATAGTTTGAGACTATGGGACCAGTACACGCATGAGTGGCTAACAATTTCACTTTTAAAGGCTATTACCAGGGATCCTCCGAAATATAGCATTCATATGCTATACAACAGGGCCTTAGTCGCCCGAATTCCGGCCTAGTCGCCAGTATCCTAGCCTTAGTCACCAGCATTCCGGCCATAGTCACCAGTATTTTCAGCCTTGTTGTTAGTATTCAGGCCTTAGTCACTAATATTCTAGCCTTAGTCGCCAGTTTAATCAGCCATGTCGCCAGTATCTTGGGCTTGCCCCAAGTTTTCTTGTTTTTGAATTTATGGAGTACTAACTTTCAAGTATACCCAGAAATATTGCATATTTCAACCACATACTTGGGGATATTCAGGTATAAAATTGTTTGATGTTTTAACATGGATAAAGGAGACTTCAAACTAAACCTACTATCTCTGGAAATTGGTATTTGTTTCTTAACTCTTTTAATATACCACGACATTCTTTATTTCTGATTATTTCTATTTAGAAATATATTCTCATGCTTGATAGTATGCATTATATTTATTACTATTTAGGAATATGTTATATGTCATATGCACATTTATATTTAGGGATATGTTAAATTAAATTTCCAGTTACTTCACGTGCTATGGTAACCTTAGGCAAATGATAACATTTAAACATATGTCTAAGTTATTTATAATCATTCAAGTAGTTAAAACTTTAGCCAAATTAGGATATGTCTAGCTTGAATTATCCTTAATGGTTCCTTAATATATCTAATAATATAGATTAAACTTTCGAATAAATATTCCAAAGTTTTTCAATAGAAATATTAAGAATATTTGAACATTTGCATATTCAAAATCTGATTTTTCATAAAAATTGTACAAGGGTTTAATCTTTTATACAGTTCAGAAAATATTCGAAATATCATGAATACGTGAAAATATCTGAAAATTCGTAACAATAATTATGAATATTGAACTTCAAAACAAATAACATCTCCAAAACTGGATACAACATTAATGTACTCGATGTTATATTCAAATTATTTACAATCATTAGTTCAATTCTACTTAAGCCAAGAATAGATTAAATTATTCTTAATTATTTATAAATATGCCTAAGAAATCTTAGAAGTAAATTTTCTAAACAAAAATCATTTGACAAGTTAAGTTCGTAAATATTCAACATATTATCAATTAATATGTACCCAGTCAAACTTTATTAAAGAATTAATCCCTTATATAAATACCGCATATCAAAGATAATCAAGGATATTTTGGAACATATAAGGATATTTTAACAATTGAATAACCATACATAACATCAAAAGATTAACCAAAACAACTAACTGCTATATTATATCCAAAAGCAGTTAGAGGTTAACATATCAGGCTCCGCCATGAGACTCGTGGTCCTTCCACCTAATTTGTTAATAATGTTGATCATAAAAAGAAAAATTAAGACTTCGCCATGAAACTCATGGTCCCTCCACCTTAATTTTCCCTAAAAATTGACTGCCCCTGTATTTGGGGACTTCCCTAAAAAACTATTGTTCGGAAATCCACCATATTAAAAAAAAAGAACCACATACACTAAAAATTGGGCTCAGACCTCGACACCTTTGTCTTCATCTCCCATTGTAACCTCCACTTCACCTGCACCAACACCTACACATGCCACCTTAACATCACCTGCTTTGCTTTGCTTTCCTCTGCCACATCACCAACCATAGCCACGTCATTAGAAGCCTCTGCCTTCTCCACAGCGAGACCCGCCAATATCTTGGCCCATTCCCAAAGATGTTTGGTCCACAGTTCAGTGCCTTCGGCTTTAGCTTGATTGGCCTTCTGGATCTTGGCTCTCAGGACGGCTATGGCCGCAGATTTTTTGGCCCCCTCAATGTGTTCTTTGAAGTTGAGTTTGTAGGCATCCTCCATTTCTCTCATTTGCTTTTTGGCCTTGTCAGCTTCCTACTCGTAATGACCAGCTTTGGTAGAGACAATCTTCTTCTGGTCCTCTAGATCTTCAATTTGTTTATCAAATTGTTCCTTTTCAGAGGAGTATTTGATTGAGACCTGTAAAAAACTACACAGCCTACCTTATGAAAAAGTTCAGCAATAGAAAGGTTGGCGGTTTCCTCCAGATTGACAGTCTCCGCACCCTTACATTTTTTGGCTGTCTTTGATGAACGAGTAGTCATGGCACGGGACTTAAGGGCAGCAGGGATGGTCTTATCCTTTTTGACAGCAAAGAAGGTGTTTAGGTCTTCAAAATCAATGGTGGTTTCTACAAAGAATATATGAAAATAAGTGAGAATAATTGAAAATAATTAAGAATAGTTTAGTGTATATACCTGAAGTCATTGGGGTCAGGTTGGCTGCTTCAAGGTTAGCACCAAATTTTCTCTCGTTCCTGTCGATCAACAGCAAAGACCAGATTTTATTTTCGCTTTCTTCTGCTTTTACTACTATAAAATCAAACTTGGGGGCTGGTCACAATAGAAATTAAGTTAGCAAAACAGAAAAATAACAAATAAATTTAAATCAAAAACCTAAGAATCCTACCCTTTTCAACCCATTTGAGGGGTAGAAATTCCCCATTCGAGATAGACCTCCTCTTAACAAAGAAAAACTTGTTCCTCCATTCTTCCTCGTTGATGGTGATACCAGGAACTAGGACAGGAGCCCCGTTCCTTCTTTGAAGGACGAATCTAGAAAAACCATGGGTTCTAAGCTGATACATCTAGGCAATTTCAGGGATACCAATTTATAAATCTAAATGTGGGTTTAACTGGTGAAGAGTAAACAAAAGACACCACCCTATGGGCATCAATTGTGGAAAACACATTTGAGTGGTTGAGAAAAACTCAGAAATAAGATCGGGAAAAGGAAATTTCAAGCCTAAAGTAAAAGGATACTGGGGAAACAAACCCAAGAAGAAGACACATGGTCAGCTTTTACTTTTCTAGAAAAACTGTGAAAAATCGTTTCTTCAGGGAAAACCCTGGAAATGCGCATAACTCGATACGGTCATTGTTGAATACGCATGTATTTTGACTGTTATAAGCTAAAATGTTTTGGTTTGTAAAATCATTTTCCGAAGAATCGGAACCGAAAGAAGAAGAAGAGCCGAACATTTTTGGCGAAAATAGAAAATCGAGAGAGAAAAAGGATGAGGAACTTACCGAGAACACTTGATGAAGAAGATGACATCTGAAAGGGAAGATGTGATCATTATATTCTGAATAAATGGCTAGGAATACTTGGAAAACCACCACGGTTAATAACTGTCTCATCAACGTTCAAATCAACATTTAAAATTTGAATTCCGAAATAAGGAGCGAAAAATATTAGTTCTTTTAAATTCTTACAACTAAAAAAAGATTATATGTAGTAAGAATTTATGGGCAATTGTTGTGCCTGTAAATTTTCGCTTAATAATTAGGGATACTTTAGAATACAGAATAGTTCCTGATATGTAGGGATATTTGCAAATATTAACTTATCTAAACCGACGGGTTAATCAATAAATAATGATTATTTATATTAGTTATTATTTATTATATCGACATGTGCTCTTAATATTTGAATTAAGTCGAAATGTTTAAGAAAACTATAATCCCTATTTTGCCGGATATGGGAGAAAAATGTGGACCAAGTGAAGAAGATATCAACGGTCATGTGGGAGAAGTCTATGCATCACCAAGGGTGGAGCGGAAAATGTGGAATTACTTATGCTACCGTTGAATTTTTTTTATAGTATAAATTGAGACAAATGATCGATATAGGGACACATCTAGCATCCATCTGCTTACTTTTCACTACTCACAATCATATTCATAGCATTTGAAGCTCTGTAGCACATTAGCAATCGATCATTTATACTCTTTCTTTGTAATATTGTTTTATTATATTAATAAGAACAAGGCAGAGTGACGATTCTCACCTCCTGGGGTTTTATACCGGCAATCCTAAGGGATTAAGTGATTTTCCTCGTATAAATTTCGTGTGTTGAGCTGTTTGTTTCATTTCATATTTACAATATCCCTAAGGGATCCTTAGGGATAATTTTATCTTATCTTACATATTAACTGTTTTTTTGATTATAAAACACAAAACCCCACTTAACTAATTCGGTTTTGCTAAAAATTGAACTTGTCAATATTTACCCGAAACACCCATAATCAAGGAATTATCTGAATAAATCACTGACCAATAATCATGGACCGTAATTTAACTCTAATAATCAAAGACAAACAACATAAATTACGTACCAAATAATCACAGACCTAATTATATAAAATCATATACCGTCATTTTAAATGTATAATTAAGTACCAATTCCATAATGACAAAAAGAAGAAAAAAAAAAGTAAAACTGGACGTTTGGGGTAGATTTGTCTAATATTATTTGGAAGCAAGTAATTTTACAGGGTGTTATTACTAATGAACTATTACATAATCCTAGCCTATTATACAAAGTAACCCTAACATACAATACCACTAGCTATAGTCATAAACAATACTAATATACTTTTTTCAGGAATTAAACCCATAACCTTCGATCAAAGACGCATATGGTACAATTTATTACTGTAACTTAAACGTAAAACTAGTTTTCAGAAGACCTTCCAAGCTTTCCCTCCATTCATATTGAATTTCTTTAGCCTACCGAAGATCATAACTGCGATTAGAACAAGTTTCCCCTCGTCACTCCACTTTCCTGAGAACCCATACCACTTGTTTTGACAGTCTCCCTCTTGTTTCAATCTTAGGTCACAATTGTATCCGGTTGAGAATCCTACATTTCCATATGCACTGCAATACAATATAATCCATGGTTACCCTATGAGTATTGATAAGAAATTTAAAAGTACCGGGTTGTAAAAAGGTAGAAGATGTTTTCTTGTTAAAAAAATCGGCCTCTTGAATACGGTTGGTTAAAGACAACAACGATGTCTTTATTAGATATAATTTGTTTTGTATTCCTTTCACTTTTTTTTTACCAGCATCATCAAAATTACTAGTACACACAAATTATAATAAAATGCTCGCTTAAACGTCATTAAATATAAATTGATTGCTCTTAAGAGGTTTATATATTTGTGTGATAATATGATTGGTCTTCATTTAGCTTGGGTACGCAAGAACAATTTATACAATGGTAGAGTATACAATGGAATAACATTTTTATCGATCTACTTTATGCATGATCTAAGAATACTAAGTTCTAGTGAATGCTGTCTCTCAATATTTTATGTGATGTGATATATCTATTTCTAAACTTATAATAAATAAATATATATTTTTAGAATATATATTAGTGCATAACGTATCATACCCTTTAAAGTTGCTACGCTACATTGAATAGATATGCCATATTTATTTGTGTATGTAATTTAGAGAATGTGTATATATTATTGAGAATATATGAAATATTTCAAAGATTAATATTCTCACGGTTGATTCTCATCATGTGGTTGACTTGTGAGGAACGAAAACGTCTTTGATATTCCTTTTTTCATTGTATCGTTCTCAATTATTTACCTAGAAAAATGATTTAAAAGACAGTATTGATTGGTGTCCTTTTTATAACAATAATATTATAGACATGTTTGAGATTACTTATTTAAGTTTAAAATGACTTTTTAGTCACATATAATTATTGTCTTATGAGATTTTAAAATAAAGTTTTTAAAAAAAGTGCTTAGCTAAATTTTAATACGTGAATAATAAAAAAGTTAATAAGTTGTTTAGAGAGCTTATATCTAAAAGAGTGTTTATACGAAAATTAATTACCAAAAATTTGTTCTTCTAAATATATTTACCAATATAGTGTTTTGATTCATTTTAAGATTATCACTCCTAATTTTATTTGTTAACTTTAATCAGTTAGTAGTTATTAATATAGTTAATCTAATTAAATACACTTATATTTTTTTATCCATTTTAGTTATTTGTTAATTAAAACAAAAATAATATTAGTTTAATATTAGTTTAACCATTATTACTATTTATGTCATTTGGTTCTTATTTTTCACAAGTAATTAAAAATAAAAGAATACATTTTTGATATGATTCTTGAGATTTGTTATTATTTAATTTTAAATAATCATAGTAATCTTTTTCAATCGGGTTATCAAAACCCGATTTTTTTAAAGAAAATACTTGAAAACGGACCATATTAACAGTTTGGCTTAATCGAGTTGACCTAAATAACCCGACTAAATTTTTTTATCTGAATAACCTGATCATATTAATCTTATTCTGGTTCATGTGCGAGTCTGGTTAGATAGGTTCAGGTATTTTAACACCTCTATCACTCTATGAAGAACTCATAGTATTCTGTCTTAAAATAATGAGAATTTTATTTCATTAAAAACTAAGACTTTGATAATGGTTATATAATATTTTTATTGTTCATTAACATAAAACACACTTAACCTTTTTTTTTTTTGCAACTGTGTATCATAAGAACCTAAACATCACACAATTAAATCAATATTAGTTTTTTGCTGTTCGATGTTCAGTTTAAAACATTGAATTATTAAAAAAGTGATAAACGTTGTAATACGGATTTTAATTTGATTATTAGTTATTTTATAAACATATCAAATTTATTGGAAAACTCTAAGTTTGGTTAATAATATAAACAATAATATAAATAAATCAAAAAATATATAATTAATGAAAGTTTTCAAATAAAATTAGGAGTGAGAAACTAAGAAATAATTAAAACACTAGTTTGGTAAATATTTTTACACAAACACTATTTTGGTATATAATTTTTTTATTAACACTTTTTTGGCTAAAAACTCGTTGTTTGGATTAACTTTTAAAAAAATGTTGGAATTAGTTTTTATTTTATTTCATCAAAAAATAAAAATGTAATTATAATAGATACAAATTATAGTTTTTTAAAAAAAATTTAAACCTTACTCAAAAAATTAAAACAATAATTCCTTTTAACATTACCAAACATATTTTTAACTTAACAAGTTCGTTTCAAATAAAATTACAAACATGCGTTATTTATTTGTACCTCAAGAATACACGGAGGACTTGAGCATCTTTTTGAATCACCAAACAAACAAAAGTATCCATTGAGTTTTTACTTTTAAGTGGGATTTGAGAATAATAGATTATTAAAGATAAATTTTACCCCTATTTTAGAATAAAGAGAGAGATTTCTTTGAACAAGACCCTCGATTAATCAAGTTTTATCTTTTATTTAACTTTGGTTGATCATATGGTATCCAAAGATAGCACCTATGATGATGCTTTAAAAAGACATTATTATTAATTATAAAAAAATTGTATAAATGGCTCTCCTTTTTTTGCACAGCTTGAAACGAAGACACTTAAAAATAGAGTTAACAATCTAAGCCATATGTTTATCATATAACTAGCATGCATGCTCAGTCACTTGAGAAGTAGCATGTTTGCTATACACCATGGCATCATATCATTGCACTTCAAATACTTTCATAGTCACCTTTATAGATCTAAAGATTCATACCTAATAACTTCAACCGCGATGTTCAAAACATTGAAGTTGAGCGGATCGTTAATCATTTGTTTCCTTTCGAATACGCAAACCAGTAGGATGAAGATAACCAAATATGTCTGTTGTGAGAAAATCAAGTTATCCATGATTGTTTTATCCTTTTTACTCCTTTTATCTCTACACTCTTCGACCATTGGAAAAAATGAGGTATACGGCGGAAGATACCTGAAAAAATTGTAATAACTCAAACAATATACACCTTTTTCTACATACCTTAAAAAGATGAGATAAGTAATATACATCTACAATTCATAAATCACAATTTGAGCTCCCAAATTTTTATTTTTTTTTTTATTTTGAATATTATTAATTTATGATTCACTTAAAACTTAAAGTATGGGTTTTTTAGTTTTTAGATATATTGACTGTTTAATTATTATTAAGTAACTGAAGTTTTTAGAATAGTTAAATTATAAATAATCATAGTTAAATTAATAAAATTGTGAATTAGGAAAAGAAAGACTAACATCATTACGATAAACAACACCAACACAGCAGCATTCATGGTAGAGAGGTCCACGACTGATTCACCGGTGGATCGTGTGTTCACTGTCTGAAAAAAAATCCCAACAAGTTTCTGATAGACATTCAAGCCTCTCAATGAACCAGAATTCCATTCCATCGATGAAAACAAGACAAACTGAACCGCGATAAAAGCTAACACCGTAACAAAAAGAAGGGATGATTGAAGGTAAGAAAGAAGATGTGGATACCCAATGTCTTTAGAGTTGTTTAACAAGTATTTAGTTTCTGATTTCATAGTAAATTTTCCTACTGCCCAAATTGTAAATCTCAAAACCGGAGGGTACAAAGTATTGCCTAATAGAGCTTGAGGAATGAGGATTAACAACAAACCTGAGTTTTTTTTAAAGATCAACATGTTTTCATTGGTTGGAACAAACCCACAATTTGTAAAGGTTGAAACTATTGTGAAGATGGAGAAAGTGAGAGGCTCTATACCCTTGTGCTTGAGTATATCATTAGCACTTGATATGAAATTTAGGTACATCAAAACCGATATCACTCCCAAGAATTGGACAAGTAGTAGGTAAAACAACACTACAACACCTAAAGACTTGAAGGATTTATACTTCAAATCTTCCATATAAATCTTATTAATTTCGGTTGAAGAAAAAGTTCGAATACAGAAATCCTCATCTTTTGATTCTTTGAAGGTAACGATGTCTATGTTTTTAAGCTCGATTTGATCCAAAACACAGCATTGTGTATTGTGATAGCTCTTATCACCATCTTTTGGAAAAATGTTTACAAAGAACGTGCCTATATAGTGACCAACCATTGAAGTGAAAACCTCACCACCAATGAACATAAGAACCGTTAAAATGACAAGTTGGGTGTTGGTAAAAATTTCCATTTCAACAGCGGACATGCTCGAAACAGTGGCAGCAGAAACTGAGGTGAAGAATAAGTCTAAGTTTCTAGGTGTGAAAGTTGTGGTCCGTACATTCAATGATCCAAGAATACAAAAACCTAAGCTTGAAACAAAGAGAAAATAGAACAATTCAAGCGTAAATTTGTTTGCATGGAGGTGAAGCCATGTGAATAGAGACAAACATGAAGTACAAAGTTGTTTTAGATCTGTTTTCCCGAAAGAGGAAAACATTTTCATTGCTTTTAGTTTGTGGTTGTACGTTAGAGAGGAGATCCTATTAAATTTATAGAATTGGAATGCTGGATGGTCGCTATCTTATTCCTTCCACCTGTCAAATTTCTCAAAATCATTTTAATTTAGAAGATGATAAAAAAATTAATGGAAGGACTATTGCACCTACATAGTGCCATCAGCCTATCAAGTTTGTTGTTGTTGTCGATATTTTCTCACTGGTCACGCTTACCAAAGTTGTAATTTTTTTTTGAACGGCAATTTGGATCACTGACGGGTCATAGACCCACCCGATCATATCCACACCCCATAGGAGGAAACCCATCATAGGTGAAAGAAAACCCCCTAGCCTAGCATGGAACCCCTATTTTGTCCATGCCAGGACTTGAACCCGTGACCTCCCCAATATTGAAACCACAGGGTACCTCCCCTCAACCGCTTGAGCTAAGGATTATTGGTTACCAAAGTTGTAATTAAGGTGAAAAAAAAAAAGCCAGGGCTTTATTTTAATTGAAACATTAACATGTGTTTAAATCATGCATTGATTAATTACTTTCTAGTCGACCAACCTAGCTATACCGACTTCAGCTACTATATATGGCTTGAATAACAAATCGGTTGTTATGGGGTTAATTTTTATGTTATATTAATTCCGAATAAAAGAAGTGAAAAGAAAAAAAAAAGATTTGATAACCTTTGTTTTTTTATCTATTTTCTCTTACATATTTCTATAAGTAATTTTAATTATATAAATTACTAAAATATAATAATCGGAATCCATATCTTTATCATACTCCCTTTCCCCGTGATCAACCAGAGCATAGTTGTCTTTCGATACATCATCACCTGGATCATACTCACCTTCTCATCGTTGGATGCTTTAAATCTTTAATTGAATTTGAAGATAAATGTTATCGATTCTTAAACACTATGAATATGAAAGTTATGAAATAAAATGCAAAGTTGCATACTTACAGCCGCTGGAAAATATAGTCGTTATAAAATATAGTTAGTGGGTGCATATATATAATATGTATTAGTGTATCTCTATCTGTTTAAATATGTGAGATCGCTTAATGCGCAGGGGCATAACACTAGTCTTAGTAAGCAGCGTTTCACGTTGACATTTAATAAATATTTGATAACTAGTCACTTACTATATTGCTTTTATTAGAAACTATAGAATAATGGTTCAATTATTTAATTATTGTATGGCTAACGTTCACTCTACAAGAATGAACCCAAAAAATTATTTTTTTTTTAAACACAAAAGTTGATTGACTTGCACGTAGTCTAATAGAGGCTTGTACATTAGCCATATCAACTATATGTCACCAGTTCATATGAAAACCCGCCAACATTGGGAAAACTCTCTACTAATCTAGGAGCATCTGCTTCCAGACAGACTCGAACTAATGATCTTTCATAAAAAAAAAATTAAGAGTACCACTAAAGTATAGGTTATTTGTTTAAAACTTAATTTAATAACATCATTTTATAATTAGTTGCTAAGTATAAATAGATAAAAACATTTAACCTTTTACGTATGTCAATTCAATTTTTAAAAAGACAATTTCATATAAAATGTCTTATAAAACAAGAGGGTGTTTCAAAACAAATCAACGTGGTTATGGTGTATGTCTTTTATCTTCAAGTTGAAGAGTTTAAATTTAGCTGATGACAATTAGATGATTTATGTACGTGTGTTTCTAAGATATTAGAAGGCTAATGCTTCCGAAAATATCCTAAGTATTTGGGCTCACCAAATTCATAAAATTTCAATACAAACATCAGAAGAGGTGGTGGGCTGGGGGCTGAACAAGTTGCGACCGACTTATACGTATGCCCTATGAATAAACTTTCTTCGTCCTATCATGAGTATGTTGGTGATATAATTTAGTGAGAAGAATCTAGAGTTTGAATTGGGAAGAAGTGAAAAGACAAGATAACAAATAATGTAAACAATAAACAATTGTTAAAAAACAAGTACTAAATAAATATGTGAATATCATTCAGGAATCTTAAACTAATAATATGTTTACGTGTGTGACGATTCACACGAATACATCTGTCAGGCTTAACATTCTAAAGTGATATCACATAATTTTATAAACAAGTCAGAATGTAAGACGAACATTGTATTCGTGTAGGTAACGAACTGAACGAATATCAACATAAGTTACATGTTTTGACAAAAGATTTAAAAAGATAAATAAACGTTTTTCAAAATTTTAAAACAATAAAAATTGTTTTAAAAAAAATTATTAGGAATTACAACCTAAATGTTTATAAAGAAAACTACTTTTTAAAAGTAATACATGTGTTAATATTATGTTTACAAAATCGACATGAATTCGCATAAATGAACGAAATTGAAAGCACACGCCGACTACATAAAGCTTGATTTTTCTCTTTCCTCCCATTTGCATTAGCTCTTTTCTCTCTCTAAAAATCATAATTCTCTCTTCTCTCTCTACACTCTCTCTCTCTAGAAACCCTAGAGAAGAAAGTCTTCATTCCTTCACCATTTTTTGTGATTTTGGTGTCAAAAAGTTTATCCACTCGTCTAGGGTTCAAAAGTACCATCCCAACAAGCTGACAACTTCGAGAAAAGGTAGTTCTACATGCTTACTTTTGGGTTTAGCTCAAACAACTACTAGTTCATTTCACCACCTATAAACACCATATTTCGACTAACTATGTCACACCCCGAGTCGGCGGGCTAGATCGGATTTCCCGTTGGGCGGAATGGTCCACTACAAACGGACACTAGCTGTATTCCTGAATCCTGTTGGCTAAACATGTTCGTCACATGAGAAAGCATGCAAGTAAATCAAGTCAACACTAGGTTGGTGTGACAACCAATACCAGATTGTCCGGCAGTCCGTACGGTATGTGTAAATACAATGTGAATAACAGTTGTGTAACAACAGGACTAAGAAAATAATAACAGTTGTATGTGTTTAAGTGAAAATTTAAATAAGTAAATACAACAATTCATGTAAAACAAGAGTGTGAGAACAAGTAACGAAAACATATCGGTTGCGATCTGATCTTCACAAATAGCATAAATCAGATGGCCGATAATTCTATGTGTAAACAAGGTGAAACAAGTGTGATTATGTGCAATTATGTAAGTATAGTGGAGTACGTTAATGAGGAAAAACAATTCAAAAATGACAGCGTGCTTGCGTGGGTGACGATTCATACAAACATATCTGTGGGTTTAACATTCTGAACGATAACTGAAAAGTAGAAAACAAAAATCAGAAAGTAAAGCCGTCGTCGTGTCTATTCGGGTGACGATTCGAACGAATACGCGCGAAGGTGATATGATCTGACGAAACGTTAAAAATAAACGTTTTGAAACAAGTAAAATAAGAAAGAGAAATTTAAAATATTTATTAGGGATTACAACCTTAAAATGGTTTAAATAAAATTATTTTATTAAAATTTCGTAAATACGCATTTTACGTTCCGTAAACGTAACGAAAATGAAAACCGAGAAACCAAAACGAACCCGAACACATGCGGAGTATAAAACCCTCACTAGCATTTAATTTCTCATTAAATTTCATCACCAACCTCTTTTTTCTCTCTCTCTCTCTCATCCGGCTCATCTCTCTCTCTCTAAAATTTCTCCACAAAAACCTACTTAAATCCTTCATTTCTTGCTCAAATCTTGCATCTTGGTATCAAATCGAAGCTAGCAACATGCCTTACACGAAAGTACAAAGGATCGGCCTTGAAATCCATTGAATCAAAGGTAAATCAAGCTCAAATGTTCGGATTTCTAGGGTTTTCTACAAACCCGAGAAAATCGAAGTCTAACCAGTTAAAACCACTTCATTTCGATCCCTACACCTTCTAAACAAGTTTCCGCACCTATACTAACTCCAGACCATCATTAAATTCTGCTAAAACTCAACAATCGCCATCTTCATAGCTGATTGTCGTTTCAGACGAATGGGCCGTACGAATGGGTAGTCCTGCGAATGAACTACCCATTCGCATGAACCTCATGGCATCGGCGAGAGGACGTATCTATCACCATTGTAGATCTCAAGAGCAAAAATATTAGCGACATATTGGTAAAAGGCAATACATAGATTATAAATTTACCTATGTGAAATTTTTTTCATCTATGCATATTTGAACTTCAAATTTTCTTTCGATGTCATCCAAATACAAAATAAACTAAAAGTCCTTTACTTATATTAACGTTTTACGATTAGGTCTTATAGAAGAGCCTATAAAATTGTACTATTTTTTATCACTACAACCACAATCTAAACCTACTATGTTATGAAATTGTCTACATACATTGCATTTATATATTGTTAAACCTGTAGTACAATATTTAAATTCATAAATGAATTTATAACATCTTTAATATTGTTAAACATGTACTACTGTGTCAAATTGCAGCACCTTCATTTCCAATGCAGCGTAACAATAAGTGACATTCACCCAAATCGTACATGGTATTATGTCACATGCTCAGAGTGCACAAAAAGAGCTTACCCCCAACAAAATGACTTTGTTTGTGAAGATGACGGTTTAATACTAGAACCAAGATTCATGGACATATATTTCCTTTCATCTCCACATACTACATACATGTAAAATAACACTATATTATATATAGCTAAAATTCTATCAACTTATAGGTATTGCTTGAATACAACGGTTTTTGACAACACTGGAAATGCAAATGCTGTCTTCTTCAATGATTCGTTAACTCAGATCTTAAAAAAAACCTGCAAGGACTTGGTTCTCACAGAAATTAACATGAATCCGAAGATATTACCAAAACAGATTACCGCCATAGTAGGAACCCCTTTAGCCATAAAATTCAACATGTAAAAAGATGGTTCCATAGCCGTGAACACCGCAGAGAAAACAACAACACTTCCTCCAACAACACCAGACCCAAAGCTGAGCATAAGGCGAATAGATCAAGGAGAACCATAGGGTAAAAAGTCCAAATTTTAATCATCCAATGCATTAAGAAAGCCTAACTTTTTGTAAAACCACTAACAAAAACAAATCTTCAACAAACTGCATCTTTCGTGGATCTATCTTTTGTGAATCCATCATGTTACTACCAAATGATGCCCTAGAATGACTACTTTCCTTTTGAACTTGCATCAAGTATGATAATTCTAGTTAATATCGAATATTGATATGCTTTAAATTTGTCATCATTGAGAGATTAACACGAAAAAGAGGCCTAGTGAAGTGAAACATGGGTGCCTAATTTTTTTGAGCTTGATTTTCTAGCAATTTTACATTAACCAACTAATATTGAGTGGGGGCCTTTCCACCCCCTAGAGTACAAATGAATCCGTCCCTGTGTCTACCGCTAGTAACTTGGTGAATGTGACTATAAGACCATGTGTTATGGTGAGTGGTGGAGGCATGAAAGGGGCCGGTCATGCTCCCTTGGCACCCTCCCTTCACTACACATTGACGTGACTGGGGCATAAGGGGCTTATAAGTGACCAAGCTCACGGCATGAAAAAAGAAGAAGAGGAAAAAAAGAAGGGGTGATGAGTGTTTGATAAGGAGATGGTGATAACACATGTGATGATGACCTGGAGTGATAAGGGGGTGATGGTGATGACTGTATATGTGACGCCTACGTGGCGTGATGGGGCCCTGATGACTACACGTGGCTAAGTTAAAAACGTAACATAATATGAGACCGAGTGTTCAGTGTTGTCGTATTCACGGTAAGGTGGCCTATGAGTCTGACTCCCTTTAGTGATTATTAATCAATCATTGTTATTAAATAATTTTAAAAATTTAATATAAATTATTTTTAAAAAATTAGCACAATCCGTAATTTTGGTCCAAACACTCACAAATCTGATTACAAGTCTAAATATATCATTTTTAAAAAAAAAATTATAAGCAATAATGCTTATAAAAATTTATAATGCAATATTTAGAGAAAAAATAAAAATTATTATTTTTAATTACCAAACACATGAAAAATCAAAATAAACTTTAAATTAAATATATAAAAATGAAAGTGACATAAGAAATGATTTGTTGAATGCATCGTTTGCTTGTGTCAACTTAGGCATATTCTCTTCATGCCTCTTTCTCTCATGTTGTACACTTGTACTAAACATGAACTTATTAGACATGTTTAAAAGATAAATGCTGATAAAGTTGTGACTTTAAACTATGTATCTATTATTATGCGTATGTATTAGCAATATGAGGTAAAATCTACTAGCTAAAAAGCACTAGCAAGCTTCTAAAGCAAAGTAGAACCCATATAAGACAAATGGATATCATGCATGAATTATTTACTCATTCGGGTGACAAACACACGCGAATGAACTACCCATTCGCATGACATCCTCATTCGGCCAAATATTCATTCACATGACAGTCTCAGTCGTACACCATGTTCATTCGCCTTTATAGTTGAGCGACTGAGACTTATTCGCAAGGTTATAACATGCGAATGAGGACTCATTCGCATGAACATAAAATTTGAGAAAAAATTCAAGTTTTTCTAAGTATCACTTAGAAATATCATGATTTCAAAACACATGTAACATGTTGGAGTTTAATAACAAGTTTTAAATTATAAACAAAGAATATTACAATATACTAAGTTTAACCCAAAATGGTTAAGTGTTAGGATGTTTTGATACAAAGTGAGTCAAAGTTGGCCAAATTAACAAAAGTTATACAATTAACCAACTTTAGAGTAACTCTTAAAAACATAACTTATGCTTATAAGTTACACACAAATGGAATCAAACACAGGGTCGTGAATACAACCCCAGGAACAACAAGTGAGCGCGTGCATTCTGTGATTACTTAGTCAACCACTACAACATCCGGTGAGTTCATATGCCCTTTTTCCAATCTTTTTGATTTTAAATACGGGGCTGAGAAACATGCTAACTCTTTTAAATTATTAAAAGTTTTAGTACATTATTCAAACATCATGGGATTTAGATAATAAAGATGTAATCTTTATTATCACACTTATAACAAAATGAACGTGTATGCTGGTTTGCGCATTAACAACTATGACAACTCAAGGATGTCTCATGATAACATAACTTCATAAAATCATCCAAACAGTTAAATAACTCAAGGTGAAATAAGATTTGATCTTATAACACTTTGTTATTTACAACGCGATAACTATGAGGTAACAAAAAGACAATTACAAGAATTTACAAGAATGGTATGATGATAATATAATTTCATGATATCATTCACCACCTGAGTTAACTAGGTGTAGTAAGACTAGTTCTTACAACACTACGTTTACAACATGGTGAAGACTATGAAATAACACTGAGACAAATACAAGTGATAACAAGAATGATAATCATGATAATATAATTTCACAACATATATTAACTTCGTGTAATGAGACTAGTTCTTGTAACACTTTGTTAAAGACTATTAGTTCTTTAGTTCATACTTCTTGTGATTCCACAAAAGAGAATCCCTATTGAATCCTTAAGTTCATCATGCAATCATGATCAACCATATCATTTGTAGAAACATTTCATTTAAATGCTTAAATAAATAAATATGTAAACATTGAATAAAATCTAAGACCTAACGATTGGGCCTTGGTCAACTCGAGTAGACTAGTATAGCAATCATGGTTCTTAGTAGTAAAGGAGATCTGTAAATCTCATCAAACAGGCGACCCATAAACAATCAGTCTAGCTAGGACATCTTTTGATATACAGGCTTTAATAATTCTTTAGATCGCCCGTGGTTCGTATAGTTCTTTGGCACATGTTATCTTTGAGTATTTCCCAGATGTTCATCAAAAGTGGTTAGGGAATACTGTAAATATCATCAAACATTCGTCTCATATTCGATCAGTCTAGCTAGGACATCATTCAAACCTGATATTGGCACATGCTATATTTGATATTTCCCATTCAGACCCATGGAAAATAGTTCTTTGTACACAGTTCTTTGAAGTAGATCGTTAGTTCTTTGACAACACACCACCGAAAATAGTACTTTGATTTGACCGTTAGTTCTTTGAAATTAGATCTTTGAAAATAGTTCTTTGTTTTAGATCTTTAGTTCTTTGAAAATAGATCTTGAAAAATAGTTCTTTCTCTTTAAAATTGTTAGCTATTCATGATGAATAGATAACTTATTCTGAAATTCCGAAATTTGATTACCTAGATAATATCTAGGATAACAAATTTACATACAAAACATATATTAAGTAAAAGCATTTAGGTAAATATAATCCAAAGAAAATAATTTACGCATGCTTCACAACCCCGCGTTTGTAATACAAAAATGTTTAGAAAAGGGGCGATGAACTCACGTGTATTGCTAAGAGTTGAGTCACAACAGATAATGCACGCTCGTTAATTTTAGCTTAAGTATCTTCAACACTTGAGTTGTTTTAAGAAGATTTGAATACTATAAGTATTTATAATAGACGTAATCTAGGGTTTTGGTCTAGGTGTGCAACTATGTGTCCTATGTTACTAGTGTTTCTCTATGTCTCTCTATCTATTCAATATATATTACCCATTTATAAACCCTTACCCCGTATCTAACACATCTAAACCTCACTTACATAAGGTCTAGTTCAATAAATTCATAGTATTTTTAGGCAAAACATCGTTAATGAAACTTATTTTAGGTTAAATATTTAAGTTTAAAATTTTTTATTTTTTTAAAGAAATTTATAAATCATTTACCTTTTATTAAAACGTAAATCATTTTAAGAAAATTACATGTTATCTTGTCAGACTTAAGTTAATCTCACTAGATTAACCCTAAGTCCATTGTTAGATCTTTGTTTCCCCATGGTTCTTTAATCATTCTTGTGTACAACCCAACCTAGATAGTTCAAGTGAACCGTCTAATGTAGTTATTTGTTTTCATGAATTTCTAAGTGTTAGGTGTGAATAATGAAATCAACACCTTTATACTTAGACTATTGCCTTGATTCTTAATGAATTCCCGCAAACTTTTCCCTGATTTTGTTAAGTAAAATATGATTGTTTTGACCTCATACGATGTCAAACCATCCCATGGAGGTGGTTCAAGTTTGTTGAGAAAAATTTGAGTTTGGAATCCACGGTGATAACGATTTACCAACCCGGTTAGAAACATTCATATTTAGTTGTTTAGCATCCTAAGAAACCTCATGTTTAGAGACATTTATTTTCAAATGCATTAGGTCGGTTTGAGTGTCTTGGAAACCCTAGTGAATCTTTCCCATGCATGCACCCTCCACATACCCAATTCCATGCATGTCATTACGTAGCCCAATCGAAAATGGGTGTCTATGCATGGTGGTGGTTTAGCCGAAGGGCAAACATGCGAAAGAGATGAAGCTTGGACGAATAAGGGGTTGTCCGAAGAAGGCACCCGACCGAAGGTGACTTGGGCCGAAGTAGGGTAGCCAAGCGACTGAACCACTTGGCCGAATGAATGTGAGGGTGCTACTGAGGCTTGGACCGAATGTGGCTCATGCGGTTGAGGGCACCCGACAGAATGTAGCTACCACCGAATGTAGGGTTGTCCGACTGAAGATGGTGCCCTGCGAATGAGCCTTCCTTCAGCCTTGTGGCCATTCGGCCGAATGTGGGTAGATAAGGCTCATACGGCGAGCTGGGGTGATCCCATTCGAGTGTTTGAAGCACAGCAAAATGAAATCCCCATTTTCGATCTAAGTAACTACCCTTTTCTGTATAACATGTTCCTAACTCGTCTTAAGATGGTTTCGTGGTGTTTCCTTAAGATTTCGGGTGGCTAGAACCGGCTAGAAGGTGGTTCGAACATGAGGGTTTGAAAACCCTAAAACCAAGCTATAAATCTCGTTTTTACCTCGATTTGGATGGTTCCAAGCCAAGAGCGTTTGTACTTTCGTGATCTACAAGTTGTAATGATCGTTTTGACACCAAAATGGGTCGACTTGGTGAAGAAATGGTGAATCTAGAGCTTGTGGTTGTAGAGAGAGAGTGATGAGTTTGGGAGGTTGAAGTTGGTAGGTGGGGAATGAGATGGGTATTAAATGCCATTTAAATACCCGAGTGTGTTCGGTCTCGTTCGGTTTTGCTAGATTTCGCGTAGGGGTGTCGGTTTCCTTTTGTTTTCGTAACGAAACATCGCAGTATTAAAAGTAGAATCTAAAAATTTGTTTTAGGTGGTAATTCCTAGTAAATTAATTAAATATGTTTCGTTTATTTTCGTTTTCTGAAAATGTTTAATTTAACTGTTTAAATCGAATTGTACAGTCGTCGCGCGTATTCGTTCGAATCTTCATCCGTATGAATACGTCGATAACTACACTTTTCGATATGATTTTCTAATAATCGGACATCATTCAGAACGTTAAACTTTCAAATAGATTTGTACAGATCGTCACCTATACCAATAATCCGTCCATTTAGCATTCACGTAACGACATTCGTTGTTGTTTTGTTCTGTACATCTTCACATACGTTTATACATAATAGTATCCTAACTAACAATGACATGATGGTTCTGTGTCATCAGATAAATATCTGACTGTTGAACCATAGTTCTGAGTTACATTTCTGCAATGAAATTGAAACTGATCTATGACAAGCATGAAATGAAAATGATATACATGTAATACGTATTGTTTGTACCAGAATTACTGTTCATGTTACTGTTTGTACCAGTTACGTTTCTGGCACTGATGTTACATAAAGTTACTCGGTATCCATGGTAAGACCAAGATAGGTCTAAATATAGCAAAAGCTCAGTGTTATAGAGGCCATGGCACAAGACAATTTTGTTAGGGAATGCAGAAATGCCCGTACAAATTCTTCTTCACCCTATGTGACCTTCCCCAACACAAAATCTTCCTCAACTTCTTTTTCTTCATCTTCTTCCCATTATCCAAAACATAATGTTAATCAGGCTACAACTCATATTGTCCAGAAATCTCCTTCATACAATATTCAGTATGTACAAGCTGCCAATGGTAGCATGTATCAACTCATGTCTACCCCACTTCAAATTGTTTCCCATTCTTCTTCACAAATAAAAACTCCAAGCCCAGCTGTCCCAACTTCCCAATCCAACCAACCTTCTCTTTTCACTCAAGAGTACGTGGATTGTAGGTGCATGCCTGATGATGTAGGGTATGCTCTCATAACGAAGGAGCTCACAGACTTTGCTTTAATGGCCATTGGTAAAAACTAAACTTTCTCTGACTAGCCTGATGCGGATTCATCTTATCGTCAGTTATCCCCTGCAATTCTAGAAAAACTCTGTTCTCAAGCTTGTATTGAAGCGTTTGCTAAAATAAAGAAAGCAAATGTTCTGTCACAGCAACAAAACCAGGACCCTGAAAAACAATTAGCAAATAAAAATTAAGAAGTAGAGAAAATAATAAAAGATACAAATGGTAAATTTTTTATTCAAAAACAGAAAAATCAAACTTACAAGCATTGTTTGAACTACAACAAGAAAAATATACTTCTTGTAAAGATGAATTGGCCGAAATAAAGGCAAGATGTGAAAAGTGGGTTGAATCTTGCAATGGGTTTAGACTACTTCTCAGCATGCAAGTTCACATCAAGGTAAAATTTAGAATTGGGTACAATCATACTATCCCACCAACTGATTATACACCAATTAACAAAAAAGTGGAAGAAAAGGACTCTGAACCTACCTCTCCCACATTTCTTCTAGATGTAATTCCTGAAATAATGAACTCACCACCAAGGGTTTATCAATTAGGGTCACTACACAAGTTTGCGTATCTCACCAACACATACCCAGAAGTACGTGAAGAAACACACTTGGATAATATTCCAAGAAAGGACACTTCAGAACAAAAAGAGACCATTCCTTCTATGAACATTACTCCAAGTTTTGAAAATACAAAAATAAAAGAACACAACTGTTGAATCAAAGGATCCTCTTAATAAAGAAAAAATTCCTATGATTGACATCAAGTTTCCTCCTTCCTATCTAATAATGAAAGCAAATAAACCTTTCGTTCCAAACTACTCTGCCTTATCTCCTGCTTGTACCGAATGGTTCAAGGACAACCACTCTACCGAAGATTGTAGGACTAAAACTCCTCTTGAAAAACAAGGAATAAGCTGAAAGCTAACAAAGCCTCTTCATCTAAAGGGACACCCCTTAACAAGGCGAAAAAGTATAAAAAAGTAAGTAAACAAAGTGCAAACAACACAATAAAGCCTACTTATCATCCATCTTTTCTCTCACCCCAACCTTTGGTTTCTATCGCTAGACCTTGAATTCTTGGCACACCTCCTACCTACCCTCCAATGTTGAATCCTGCTCATTATCCATTAGTTTCTATGAATTCACCCTCTGTGAACTCATAGATCAACATTCTGCATCAAAATCAACAACAACTAATTCAGATGATGCAGAAACTGACGAACAATGTGAATAAATAAATGAACTCTCAAAATGCTCTTCTCTTGTCCAAAATAAATAGTGATCCAAATCTAACCTGTGCATATGATCCTATATGCAAAGACATTTTCTTCAAACCAAAATCATTTATAGTATGTGGAGAATGGAGTCTCAAGGCATATGACTATTTGAAAATCTACTATCAATAATTTCATTCCAAAGAATGGAGGATCTGTCTCGTATGGAAATAATGCAAAGGTTAGATAGTTGGGTCTGGTTATGTCCTTAGTGGATAATTTCACTTTAAAGATGTTAGTCTAGTTGAGAACGTCAAGTTTGATCTCTTGAGTGTGTCTTAGTTAGAAAACAAAAACTATATGTCATTTTGTAACTAAAGACAATTGCAAAATTCTCTTTTCCTGAAATAAACTCAAAACTAAAGGTCTTGATAGACCAACACACTCTGCTAACATCTAAGAGAAGTGGAAATATCTATGTTGTTGACATGAAAATAGACTCTCAATACACTATTCCCACATGAATCATAGCTAAATCTTCATCTTCTGAAACTGCCTTTTGGAACAGAAGATTCAGTCACCTAAATCACCAATGTCTTCGTAAGCTTTCTTCCCTTTCACTTGTAAGAGGATTACCTTCTAAGTAATTTCATTTTGAAGGTCAATATGATTCTTGTTTGAAAGGAAAGCAACATAAATCATCACATAAGTCTATTGAGGAATCTAAAATAACTTACTGTCTCCATATGCTTCATATGGATCTTTTTGGTCCTATGAAAGTAGCTAGTTTAGCTAAGAAGAGATATTGTCTAGTTGTTGTAGATGACTACTCAAGATTTTGCTAGACCTTCTTCCTGTGCATCAAAGATGAGACTTCTAATAAAATTAAGGCTATTATCACTCAAATTGAAAGACAATTTGGTCAACCTGTCAAAATAATACAGAGTGATAATGGTACTGAATTCAAGAATCATGTTCTTAATGAATTATATACTTCTAAAGAAATCCTTAGACAATATAGTGTTCCTAGAACTCCTGCTCAAAATGGAGTTGTTGAAAGGAAAATAGGAAACTTATTGAGACTGCCAGAACAATGCTTGTAGACTCAGGGTTACCTTTTTCTTTTTGGGATGAGATATTAAACACTGCTTGTTATGTCTTAAACAGAGTTCATTTAGTGAAAAAACATAATAAAACTACCTATGAAGTCCTTCATAAAATAAAACCTCATATCTCCTTTTTTTAGAGTGTTAGGATAACCATGTTTCATCCTAAACACAAAGCATTCCCTATCCAAATTTGCCGCAAAAGTGGACTCTAGATACTTTGTGGGATATTCTCAAACCTCTAAAGCCTATGGAGCTTTCAATCTTAGAACTAAGATTGTTGAAGAATCCATTGACTCCTGATTACTTGTTTGATCTTGAAAGCTTTACATACATTCCTCCTGCTCCATATGTGTATCCTTCTTCAGAATCCAATCAATCTTCTGAAGATTTATCATCTCTTAAGGAATGTTTAGTATCAAAGTTGTTCTCTTCTATTACTTCCTATCCAATAAATATACAAAAGCATAATGAACATGTGTCTACTTCCACATCTCCAATCATTGAAGATACTCCAATAAATACACAAGCACTTGTTCCTATATGTGAAAACTCACCTTGCCTAGCTAAAAATTCTTTTTCTTATGATGCTGCTTCTGCTAATAATTTTCTGGACATCATTCCTTTCAATAGGAATCATCCTTTAGAAAAATTCTATGTGATATGAATAAAGATGTTCAAACCAAAAGTCAAAAACTCAAACTTTTGTCTTCATGCTGAGCCTTCAAAGTATTAGGAGGCTCTCAAGGATAATAATTGAGAGGAAGCTATGCAGGATGAACTACTTTAGTTTAAAAGACAAAATATTTCGACTCTATGTCCCTTACCCAAAGGGAAATACCCAATTGGAAGAAAATTGGTATTTAGGAATAAAACTAATGATAGCGGTATTGTAGTAAAAAATAAAGCTTTATTGGTAGTTTAAGGTTACTACCAAAAGGAAGGAATTGACTATGATGAAACCTTTTCCCCTGTAGGCAGACTTGGAGCAATAAGAAATTTTCTTGCATTTTCTATATCCCATAAAATAAAAGTGTTCCAAATGGATATAAAAAGTGCATTCTTGTATGGAACTATTAATGAAGAAGTTTATGTCTGTCAACCACCAGGATTTGATGTTGTTCATCATGCTGACTCGGTGTATAGACTAGACATAGCCTTAATGGTTTAAATGAAGCACCAAGAGCCTGGTTTGATAGTCTTTCTCAATTTCGTCTTTCAAATACATTTTCCAAGGGAACCATTGATAAGACATTGTTTATTAAATGAGTTGAAAAGGAACTTTTGTTGGTTCAAATTTATGATGATGACATCATTTTTGGATCAACAAATCCTTCTCTATGAGAACAATTTTCAAAATTAATGTTTTTAAAGTTTGAAATGAGTGCCTTAAGTGAATTAAAAACATTTATAGGACTTCAAATCAAACAAACCCCAAATGGTATTTTCACTCATCAGTCTAAATATGTAAAAGATCTTTTGAATAAATTTGAAATGACTGATTGTAAAATAATCTCTACCCCTATGGAAACTAATCCTGGAATTACACCAGATGAAGATGTATCTCACTGCATCAAGACCAGATATCATGTATGCCACATGTGCTAGATACCAATCTGCTCCCAAACAATCCCATTTATCATTTGTAAAAAGGATATTCAGATACGTATAAGTAATCATATACATGGTATTTGGTATCCTACTAATCAATCTAGTAAGCTTGTTGGTTTTTCAGATAGTGATTATTTAGGATGCTCTCTTACAAGGAAATCAACTTCTGGAATATGCCAGTTCTTTGCAAATTGCTTAGTTTCATGGAAAAGCAAGAAAAAAACCTCCGTGTCCAAATCAATTGCTGAAGCTGAATACAATGCAGAAGCACACTGCACTACACAAGTGTTAAGGCTTCAATTTTAATTACTGGACTTTAGAATAACTGAACTAAAACTCCTCTTCTAATAGACAGTAAAGCTAGTAAAAACATAATAAAAAAACCTATTTAACATTCTAAAAAAACACATAGAAATAAGACATCACTTCATAAGACATTGTTTTGAAAATGGTCTAATTGTCCTACAACATGTATCTACTAGTGACCAAGCAGCTGACATATTTACCAAGCCTTTAGACTCTTCTACATTCTTAAAAAAAAAATTTCAAAAATGGAGATGATAAATATGAGCTAATTGTTTAATAAATATGGTTGAGAATATTATTCTTAAACCTCAAACTTTACATTAAAGGATAATTCTTTACTTATCCTAACAAAGGAGAAAGGAACAAACACTTACAAAAATAACATTGGTTTGCTTTTTAGTGGTTGTACCCAACCACAAATAGACTTCAATGGACATACAGTTGTTGTAAACCACTAATTTTATCCGTTCGTGGTTGTGTCATATTTGTTGTTTCATACTATCTTCATCCTTCCGCGGTTATACCACATCCATTGTTATGCTATCTCAGTAATTAATAAGCATTTAAGTTTTTCACTCCGTGGTTACTTTTTTGATAACTACGCTCTAATTTAACTCTCACTAATTACTCTGAGGACATGACACTCCACAATTAATGGATTTTACCCTCATTAATTGTTTTACAACTAAAATATCTCCTAGCTTTTTACCGTATTACCACTTTTGACTTCATTGACCACCAATTTCCTTCCTGTTGTTTATATCCATCGTTCCCAAAATCATTGGTTATCACCTTCCACACTTACCCTAATTTCTCTGTAACTTCATGTTCATCCCTATATTCATGAATTTAATCTCCTTCAAACTCACAATACTGCTTCTGGTTAAGGACAACTACTTGTCAGGCATCTCATCTAGATTGATGCATTTACACTGATCTTGTATGAGCTTGTTGCTCATGATGATCATGTGTAATGTCATTGGACCATGCTTAATTCCTTACAAATCACTGTCAGTACTTCATGATCAGCATGGTAGTATTTGTTTGTCATTTTTCTTTCTCTCTCTTATGTTTACATGTTTGTATGTTGGGTAAGAACCCTAAAATAAAATTTTACTTTTTTGTGATAAGTATTAGTAGTTTTCCAAAGAAACTGTACACACTTGCGACGGTTATTTTTCTCCACCATTTTAGCTCTATACTTAAAGCAAATTTTGTAATCGTGTTCTTCAATTAAAAACTGCTATTCTACTTCGATTTCTTCTACATCAATGGCAAACAAATCTCTGAAACTCAAGCCGGTGCACAACCTAGTTGTGTACCTCCCCAAGTCCTCTGAGGTCTAATAGATACTCTGTCCAACTCTTTTGTTCATACCGCTCTTACTCTCAAACCTCCTATTTTTGTTTCTGCCGTATTTTTGGATAAACTCTGTTTAGGTGTCTAAGGACAGTGTTGTAAAAGCATAAACTCTGAGGTTGCTGATTAACTAGTTTCCATCACCTCTTCTAATCTAAGTCTTGTCCTAAATCTGTGTGGCACTGATGCACCTGAAACTATCTCACTTAAGCAACTTGATACTGTGTTCATTTAGTGTGATTATCAGGAAGACCTAAAGAACATAACCTTGTACAAAGGCTATCCTACCCAAAATACAAGTTTGTATTACACTATTATGTAGTGTCTGTGTCAAAAGACCACAAGTTGAGGAGAAATGTCGTATGACATACAATATGTCATGTATTCAATTCTTTCCAATGAGAAGGTCAACTTTTCCAAAATTATCTTCGAAAATTTGGTTCATCACCAAAAGGTGTCACACCCTACGCCGCGTGTGAAATCTACGGCACGGTGACGACTGATCGATTGAACCATGACCAAGATTAATGAAGAACAACCACAATGAATCATTAGATTTCACATGATTTAAGTAGTGTTTACAGATCATGTCTATCTACTAAAAGAATACACTAACCGAACTCAAAATCATTGTTTACAAAATAAGAAACAGACAAGATAATTAAACAACAAGGATATATGAGTTTCTAATTCAACCTAGCTTGTTTCTTGTTCTTGTTCTATCTTAAACTTTGTCACCTTAGTTATTTTTGTACTGTGCTACCTCTAATCACCTATTTGAAAAAGAATCTGTCAACTACAAGTAGTTGGTAAGATACATAGGTTTAAATATTTGAAAAAAAAAATAAGTTTAAAGATATTAAAATATAAGTTCATAGACATAACCAAATGTACATACATCAGTACAACATGAAGTAAACCTTTAATGAAAACCATTGAACCATGTACAACATATAATGTATATAAGATGTGAAGTACAAAATGTAAAATAGTAACATGCTGTTGTAACACAAACTATCATCAAGTATATCATGACGTCATCTTAAATCCAAGTCCCAAACTACGTTTGGAGTTAGGCAAAGACTCAGCTAAACAACCCGGACCATGGTAAAAAAAGTTAGTTAATACCAACTCCATGTTACAAAGCATGTGTCCAATATGATATATGCTGTTAAAGTTAATTGACAACTAATTCATATTGCTAAGTCTACACCAATCCACTGATGGCTATAATGTTAATTAAAGCCAACCCTGACCTTGGAATAGAACCCACTTTCCCTTGTTGTGATCACCCAGTACTAACGGTAAATGATTGCATGAACTTCTAGTCTGGAATCTAAGAATAGTGATTCCAACCCTAGTAGTCCTAATGATAACGATTGCGCAAACTTCAAGTCATAAATCTAAGAATAGTGATTTCAGCCATTGAAATCCCGAATAAGGCATACGAGATGTGATTAAGCTTGTTAACAAGAATGCATCCATGTTAAAAAGTTTATTATGAATTTGAAATCAACTTGTACAAAAACAGTGTAATGGATTAGGTCGTGTGCCATGACCAAGTCATGACTAGGTGCCTTAGATCTAGAGATTTACTTAAAAGGTTTTAAGTTTACCAACATAAGCCAAACATAAGATTATAGTATGAAAATCATTTAAAAATTCTATGGTCTAAAATAATTATTCACATGTTTGTAGAGCCCATTCAGAGACGAGGACTGACAAAGTCAACATGTGACGAGCTGAAGACCCGATTTTGTGTATTTTCGTGTACAGTTTTCATTTGTAGTTTTCGTGTACTTATTTCATGTACTTAGATTTTCGAGTACTCGAACTATTTTCATGTATGGGGTTCGAGTACTCCTCGAGTAGTATAAATAGACGTATTTTGTACTGTCCTAGGTTGGATTCCCGAGGCAATCGCTCTCTAGACGTACTGAGGCTTTGTACTTGAGAAGTTCTCAAATATATCAAGATTACCTTTTTATATCTCTTCTTGCATTTCTACAACCTATTTGGCACTTGGTAGAAGCTTTTGGTGTTGATTCAAGCCATAAAGTTCATATCTTAATCCGATCTAACCTTACAAGTGGTATCAGAGTCTTTTAGAACTTTTCTACACCAAGGTAACAACTTTTTCGTGCAAGTTTGACACTTTCTTGATCTTCTCCTCATTATCTAGCTGCTGTTAAAATCTGGGGCTCCAAATCTAGAAGGATTTTTCTGGGGAAATTTTTCATGTATTTTCAAGTTCAAAATTTTGAGATCACATTTTCGAGCACAATGTTTCGAGATCAGATTTTCGGGTACATCACTTCGAGTTCAATAGCCTTAGCTGAATTGTTTCTGAGTTTTTGGGTTTCGGGTACTACATTTTGAGAACAAACTTTCGAGTACATGTTTTCGAATACTTCGTATTCGAGTTCTCATTTCGAGAATAGCAAATCAAGTACAAAGTTTTGAATACTTGAAGTTCATGAACAACTTTCGAATACACTTGGACCTTCGAGTACAGCCTGGACTTCGTGTACTTGGGGTTTGGAACACTTGAGGATTTCAAGTAACTTAGGGGCTTCATGAACTTGTTACTTTTGAGAACTTGGACTTAGAAAATTTTCTGTTCATCATGGCATCCAAAAATCTCACCAAATTATCCAACTTTGCTAAATTTGGATAATGAGATTGGCACAGGAACTAAGCCACCAAGGCTTGTATTAGGAGACAACTTCCAAGACAGGAAGTTTGTATTGCTGTCTTTCATCAAGTATACAGATAATAAGTTATGGAGATCAATAGAGGAAGGGCCTTATGTGCCTATGTACCAGAGCGAGTTGAATGGGCTAATTCCCAAGGATCCAGAGTTGTACATTAAGAACGACATCTTATTCTAGGAGAAGGATGACAAGGCTTATGCCCCAATTACTATAATGATGTCTACTGACGTGGCTCATGGTTTCAAGGAGAAGCAGACCGCCAAACAACTATGGGATGCGTTAGTGGAACGCTTTGAAGGGAATAAAGATATGAGAGAAAGTCGCAAAGACTTGTTGAGACAACGGTTCAACATGTTTAATCATGTCAAGGGAGAGTCCCTAGAAGCCCAACTCAACAGATTCACTCATCTCATGACAAAGATGAATAGTGTTGGGATTGAAATGTCAAAGGGAGAAGTCAACAAGAAACTCTTGAATTCATTGCCACACAACTGGAACTCCAACTACATAACTATCAAGAGAACAAAAGGACATACATAAGACTACTCTCAGTGAGTTGATCTCAATCATCAACTCATATGACATGGATGAGAAGCAGAGAGACTTAATCATGCCAGTTCCATGGGTATTACTCCTGCTTCTAAGAATGCTGCTCTTTTTTCTGCCATCAATTATTAAGCTTCTGGTTCTCAGCAATACCAGACCCCTACATCTCAGTCTGTTCCTTTTGAGACTACATTCATTTCATCAGGGCATGTCAGTTCAGTGCCCAAAGTCAGCCTGGAGAGTGAGGAGGATCTGTTACTATTTAAAATATTTATGAACAGTCACAATGCATTCATTGCTGGAGAATTGGCACCGGCCAATCTTACTCAAGAAATGGATATTTCATGGCAGATGGCCATTGCAGTCTTTCGGACAAAGTAGTTTGTCAAGAAATATGGTAGGAACAACTTTGGGAACAACCCAGGGAAGAAGCTAGGATTTGACAAGTCAAAGCTATGGAGCTACAATTGTGACCAGCCAAGTCATTTTGCTCGGGAATGTAAACTGCCCAAAGTTGTGAAGGTGGCAGATAAGAAGCCTAAAGAGAAGGCTGCAGCTGGAGCTGGTGGTGGAGCTAGCACATCTGTCACACCCCGAGCCAGCAGGACGGATCGACTTCCCTGCCGGGTGGAAGGTTCTCGGGGCGCGATATCTTGAGTGATAATCGTGGTGATAAGATTGTTTACAAAGCATCAATGTTAAGAATAAATAAAGCAAAATCAAGCATTAACTAGGATTAAAAAATTAAATTAAAATATCAACCTTAACTATCGGGATACGGCTTCGCCTTAGTTTCTTAACCTTGTGATCCATAACCTCTAAAGGTTCTTCAACAAAACGTAAGTGTTCATCCGATTGAATTTCTTCAATCGGTATGATAAGAGTGTCATCGGTAAGGCATTTCTACAAGTTTGAGACGTGAAACACGTCATGTACACCACTAAGTTCATCAGGTAGTCTAAGTCTGTACGCCACAGGACCAATACGTTCGATGATTTCAAATTGTCCCACGTACCACGGTGTTAATTTGTCTTTCTTTGCAAAACGAACTACACCTTTCCATGGGGATACCTTTAACATGACACGGTCTCCCACTTGGAATTCCAACGGCTTGCGCCGCTTGTCAGCATAGCTCTTTTGTCTGCTTCGTGTTGCTTGTAGCCTTTGTTGTATTTGATCAATTTTGTCTGTAGTTTCTTGAATGAGTTATGGCCCTGTTACACGAGTATCTCCCACTTCCAACCAACAGATCGGCGATCTACACTTGCGACCATAGAGAGCTTCGAACGGTGCACATCCGATGCTACTATGATAGCTGTTGTTGTAGGAGAATTCGATTAATGGTAAGCAAGAAACCCAATTACCACCAAAGTCTAGAACACAAGTTCTAAACATGTCCTCCAGGGTCTGTATAGTACGTTCGCTTTGACCATTCGTTTGTGGATGATAAGCTGTACTCATATTTAATTGCATCCCCAGAGATTTCAGCAATGATTTTCAGAACCTTGATGTGAATCTGCTATCACGATCTGAAATGATAGACAATGGCACACCATGACGTACAACTATCTCATTGATGTAGAGCTTTGCTAGTTTATCCATTGTGTACGTTTCTCGCATCGGCAAGAAATGAGCAGATTTGGTTAATCGATCAACGATAACCCAAATAGTGTCATGTCCACTGGAAGTGCGGGGTAGCTTAGTAACGAAGTCCATAGCTATCTGTTCCCACTTCCAGAGTGGAATTTCAGGCTGTTCTAGTAAACCTGACGGTTTCTGGTGTTTCGCCTTCACTTTAGCACACGTGAGACATCGACCAACATACTCGGCTATGTCTTTCTTCATGCCCGGCCACCAATAATATGCACGTAAGTCTTGGCACCTTTTATCAGCACCGGGATGCACGGAGTACTTGGTCTTGTGTGCTTCATCAAATATAAGCTTCCTTAACTCATCTACTGCAGGAATCCATACACGATCCTTGTAGTAAACGAGTCCATCAGGTTTTGTTTCCAAATGTTTTTCCACTCCATAATCTAAGTCTTTCTTCAAGTTTCCTCGTTCAACCGCCTCTTGTTGTGCTTGCATAATATGATCGTGTAAGCTTGTCTGCACAGTCATTCCCATTGCTCTGACGTGCAAGGGTTTGACCCATTCCTTCCGACTCAAGGCATCAGCTACAACGTTTGCCTTGCCCGGATAGTACTTGATTACACAATCATAGTCATTCAGAAGCTCAACCCAACGTCGTTGTCGCATGTTGAGTTCCTTCTGATCAAATATGTGTTGCAGAATCTTGTGAACAGTAAATATGGTACACTTGGTGCCATAAAATTAATGTCTCCAGATCTTTAAAGCGAATATCACAGCTCCCAGTTCCAGATCATGAGTAGTGTAGTTCTTCTCATGAATCTTTAGTTGTCTCGAAGCATAGGCAATAACTTTGTCTCACTGCATAAGTACACAGCCAAGTAATTGATGGGATGCATCATAATACACAACAAAGTCATAACAACCGTCTGGGATAGATAAGATCGGAGCATCACATAGCTTTTGCTTCAAAGTCTGAAAAGCTTCTTCTTGCTTCTGTTCCCAAACAAACGGCTCGCTTTTCTGTGTTAGCTTTGTGAGTGGCAGGGCCATCTTTGAAAAGTTCGAGATGAACCTTCTGTAATAGCCTACTAAGCCTAGAAAAGAACGTATCTCCGTAGGTGTCTTCGGAGTGTCCCAATCCTTTATTGCTTCGATCTTTGGCAGGATCAACATGTATTCCCTCACTGTTAAGTACGTGTCCTAGGAATTGAACCTCTTTTAACCAAAACTCACACTTAGAGAATTTGGCATAGAGTTTCTCTTCCTTTAATAGCTCCAAGATCGTTCTAAGATGTTGTTCATGTTCTATTTTGCTTTTAGAATAGATCAATATTGTCACACCCCCAATTTCCAACTAACGGAATCATACCGTTTAGGAACGTGACAAACCAGGATCTCAGATCATTAGACATAACGAAGACCTCTATATGAATTTCAAAACATACTTTGGTCTAAAACTGTAACATCAAAGTTTTCAAAGTTTACGGAAGCGTTTTAAAACCATAACAAACATAACAGTTGTAAAATGTAAATTACAATGCAAAGTTTTAAATTGTTCAAATCCAAATAACTATAATGTAAAGACATGCATGCGACTCAATCTCCTAGTCCATGCTTGCTTTCTTGTGCACCTTAGCGTCCTGAGAAAACATGTAAATCAAGTCAACACAAAGGTTGGTGCATTACACAGGTTTTAACATTCACAATTGTTTGAAACAACAGTTTGAATATAAGTTTGCAGATAAAATAATCACACATTGCATAGTCATGATAGCTAGTCATATATACTATTTACATAAGTGGTCGACACCGAAGCTGACTAGTGCATGCTATCGCATGTTTTGCCTTGCCACTATTGTCTAGCACAAACAATGGTAAATGATTGTTTGGTCAGTCAAACACCTGCGTAGATCCCATCTACCAAGTGAGGTTTGTCAAACCTAATAGATCTATTTCCAACTACCACGCTTTGCTCTACGGCAAACTAAACGGTTCGAAGTGTAAGGACTTTTAAATGCTATGTTGTCACATAATGTAAACAGTTAACTCATGCAAGTGATATGTATCTAAAATGTTTGTTGCACATGTTTTCTCCCCCAAAACAGTTTAAAATAAGAAAGGGGCCGTGTACGCACCTTTGATTGTCGCAGAATGATCAAACACGTGAACTCGCGTAGATAATCCTCTTACGAAGGATCTGTGTTTAAACAATAAAGTTGTGGTATTCGAGATGTCGTTTTGTGCTTGAAATCACATACGTGTCAACACACGTATGCTAAAGTGTTAGAAATGTGCATACGTAAATACGTGTGACTTTGAAATCGTTTAATATAATCATATCATCGTTTATGATTTTATTTAAACAAGCGTAATTATACGCGATTTCGTTTTCGGGTTAAATATAAATTCTATTATTGTATTTCGTTCACGACTTCGTTACGGTTCCAACGCAACTTGAACGGCTCAAATCGGACTTGAAACGAAGAAGTTACGGGCTAAAAATCAAAGTTTGGTTTAAATACAAAAATATGGCAGTCCTCGGGTTCGAACCCAGGACCTCCCCCACACACACACATGCTCGGACCAGTTGGTCTATCTTAACTTTTGTTAACAAATTCAATTCTAAATTGTTTTATCCCTTAATAGATAGGGTTCCCTATTGTTTTTACTAACCCGAACCAAATGAGCTTCAATTGAGACCCGATTCGATCTCGATCGAACCTGAAAACATAGGGGTTATGTTCTCGTGATCCAACCGACCATGTGTATGGTTTTAATTCGAAAATTATTCACTGTAACCCAATTAATCGAATATAACCATATTCGAACTCAAGTTCTATAATCCCCGATTCAAAATTGTTCAATTCGATAATGTGAATCCACAAAATCATAGGGTTTTCATTGAGTAGGGATTTTCGAAACTCTCTATAGAGATTAATTTGGTTTTTATAAACATTTTCATAGAAATCCCCACAGCGTTTTTAACTTAAGAACCCTAAACCCAATCTTAAGCAATTCGATGTTTTTATATAAAATTGATACATGGATTAGCTTAGTCGGAGTTATATGAAACTAATGATAACAATTAATTTTATTTATAATCACGTTTAAGCAGAAACCCCCAAAACCGAATTTGTGATGAACCCTAGAATTAGAGTTCAATCAATTCGATGTTGTTTCATAAAATTGACATTGGGTTATCCTTAATCGCATCCTTCTGAAACGAAGTATGATAATTAATTTGATTTTAGAGTTCGTTTGGTTATAAATCCCCAAACTCGTTTTTGAGATGAGCCCTAGTAATCGAACTCAATCAATTCGATACTTGAACCACGAATTATCATAGGGTTATTCTTAATCGGCCTAGTTAGGGTGTTTAGGAATGAAAACTTACTTGATTTGATGCTATTTCGATGGAGATCGATTCTAGGCTTGATGTTCGGCTTGGTTCTAGATCAAATCGCGTAACCCCAGCTTGTTGCTTCGAATTGATGGGTGCAAATGGTTCTAATGGAGCCGATTATAGGTTCTGTTAATGTAATCGTGGTAGTATTAATCGAATTGTGTAAATTGTATGTGTATCATTGACGGTTACACCTTTTGGGTTCGTTTTTGATTCAATTCGACAAATTAATGATCCCATAACGTATGGAAACTGATAATAATCATCAATAGAATGATTAAGGTTAATTAATTTCGGTTTTTACTTGAAAGGATTGTGAAATTCGACTTTCAATTGGTATTCAAACCGAATTTTGACTTTTAAAGTCAAAATCTTTGCACTTCAACTTAATTACAACTAAATCATTGAAATTGTAATGTTTAAAATTTGTTTCGCACCACAATAACCCTTAAAATTCGTTTTTGTTTGATTACATAACATTTCGGTTAATTCTAAAGTTAACGGAGTTAATCCGGAATACCGAATTGTCACTAATCGGGCCACTTAGAACATTGTTGGGCTAGATTAATCATTTTGGGCCTCATAAATAGAATTGGGCCTACCATGGGCCTCATATTTACAATTGGGTCTACCTTGGGCCTCATTGGGCCTACCTTGGCCTCATTGGGCCTACCTTGGGCCTCATATTTGTGATTTCGTTATTTTCAGTTAACGAGGTTAATCCGAAAAGTCGGATTGTCACATCATCCCCTTGTTGAAGGAATTTTCGTCCCGAAAATTAGTAAATGTTAGGAGTAGTTAGGAAACTACTTACGAGTTTAAATCGTACGTGTTAATGTGGTTTGATCATTCCGTGTGCTTGTGTGTACTCACACACAAAATCTAATGCTTGCAACATCACAACTAAGTGTGATCGTTCAATGTGACTGTTTGTGTGTACACTAGTTAGTTCACCTAACTGTGACTGTTTGTGTTTGATCATACTGTGCTGTGTAACCTCACACATAGTGAGTGTCTGTAACTGTTTGTACTATGCAACCCCGCACATAGCAAAATGTGTGTAACTAATCATGCATGTACTACCATAACATGTTACATATGAAATGTAGCACATAAAGTGTATAAAATGTAATGTAGCACAAATGTTTGTAACAAAACCAATTAAATAAAGTGTTTGTGCTTACAGTTTGAAATTTGCAGTGTTGATGTGTGAAGCATCACGTCATCCCCTTGTTGAAGGAAATTTCGTCCCGAAATTTAACGTGCGCTCTCAGTGTTTGTTGTTGTTGTTTTGAACATATGAGGATACTTCTTCATCATTTGGTCTTCTCGTTCCCATGTGAATTCAGGACCACGTCTTGAATTCCACCGAACTTTGACTATTGGAATCTTGCTTTGTTTGAGTTGTTTGACCTCTCAGTCCATTATTTCAGCTGGTTCTTCAATGAATCGCAACTGTTCATCTACTTGTATTTCCTCCAGTGGTACAATCAATGTCTCATCAGAAAGACATTTCTTTAAATTCGATACGTGAAAGACATCATGAACACCACTGAGTTCATCCGGTAATTTGAGTTGATACGCAACCGGACCAACCCTTTTCAGAATCTCAAAAGGTCCTACATAACGTGGACTAAGCTTTCCGCGCTTGCCGAATCGTATCACACCTTTCCAAGGTGATACCTTTAGAAGAACTCGGTCTCCTACCTGAAATTCCAATGGCTTACGACGTTTATCTGCATAACTCTTCTGTCGATCCCGGGCCGCTGCCATACGGTTCCGGATTTGAACTATCTTCTCTGTCGTTTCGTGCACTAATTCAGGACCTGTAATCTGACTGTCACCAATTTCAGCCCAACAAACTGGTGACCGACATTTGAGACCATACAAAGCTTCAAACGGTGCTGCTTGAATACTTGTATGATAACTATTGTTGTAAGAGAATTCCACTAATGGTAAATGGTTTTCCCAGCTATCCCCAAAGTCAATTACACAAGCTCGTAACATATCCTCGAGCGTTTGAATCGTACGTTCACTTTGACCGTCGATCTGTGGATGATATGCGGTACTCATATCCAAGCAAGTTCCCAATGACTTATGAAGTGATTTCCAAAAGTTGGAAGTAAATCGGGCATCCCGATCTGATATGATAGAGATTGGCACAGCATGTCGTGCTACCACTTCCTTGATGTAAATACGAGTCAGTTTGTCCATCTTGTCGGTTTCCTTGATTGCTAAGAAATGTGCAGATTTCGTTAATCGATCGACAATCACCCATATCGTATCACAACCACTCAGTGTACAGGGTAACTTAGTAATGAAGTCCATCGAAATCTGTTCCCATTTCCACATCGGTATCTCTGGTTGTTGCAGCAAACCAGATGGTTTCTAATATTCCACTTTGACCTTCGAACAAGTCAAACATTTGCTAACGTACCTAGCAATGTCAGCTTTCATGTGAGGCCACCACAGTGCCTTCAAATCATGATACATCTTGTCTGATCCCGGATGGACTGAATATCTGGACTTGTGTGCTTCATCCATCACTAGTTCTCTTAAACCTCCGTACAAAGGTATCCACAATCGATTAATGAAATAACGAATTCCATCAGGTTTAACATCCAATTGTTCTTCCATTCCTCGTAAGGATTCCTGTACCAAGTTTTCCTTTTTCAAGGCCTCGAGCTGAGCACTGCGTACCTTGTCAGGTAAGTCAGTATGTATTGTCATCATAAGTGCGCGAACCCGTCTTGTTAAAGTGTCTTTTCTGCTTAAAGCATCAGCTACCACATTAGCTTTTCCCGGGTGATGCTTATCGTGCATTCGTAGTCGTTCAACAACTCAACCCATCGTCGTTGTCTCATATTCAGCTCCTTCTGATCAAAGATATGTTGTAAACTCTTATGATCAGTGTAAATGGTACACTTAGTTCCATACAAGTAATGCCGCCAAATCTTCAAAGCAAAAACCACTGTTCCTAACTCCAAGTCATGAGTTGTGTAATTCTTTTCGTGTGGTCGTAGTTGCCTTGAAGCATAAGCATTCACTTTATCACGTTGCATCAACACACATCCCAAACCCTGTGCAGATGCATCACAATACACCACAAAGTCTTCCGTCCCTTCCGGTAAGGACAGAATCGGTGCACTGCAGAGTTTCTGTTTCAATAACTGGAATGCCGCTTCCTGTTTATCCGTCCAGTTATACTTCGTTCCCTTGTGCGTAAGAGCTGTAAGTGGTTGAGCAATCTTTGAGAATCCCTCAATGAATCGTCGGTAGTAACTCGCCAAACCAAGGAATTGTCGTACCTCGGTAGGTGTCTTTGGCGCTTCCCAATTCTTAATCGCTTCAATCTTTGCTGGATCCACGTGTATGCCCTTTTCATTGACTATATGACCCAAGAATTGTACTTCTCGCATCCAGAAATCACATTTCGAAAACTTAGTGTACAATTGTTCCTGTTTCAGTAACTCTAACAGCAATCGAAGATGTTCAGCGTGTTCCTCCTCAGTTTGAGAATAGATGAGAATGTCATCTATGAAAACAATGACAAACTTATCAAGATAAGGTTTACAAACACGATTCATGAGATCCATGAATACTGCTGGAGCGTTTGTCAACCCAAATGGCATGACCAAGAACTCATAATGGCCATAGCGCGTTCTGAATGCTGTCTTCGGAATATCTTCTTCTTGGACTCTTAGTTGATGATAACCCGATCTAAGATCGATCTTCGAGTAATAACTCGAACCTTGCAACTGATCGAACAGATCGTCAATTATGGGTAACGGATACCGGTTTTTGATAGTAACCTTGTTAAGTTCCCGGTAATCGATACACATACGGAAAGTCCCGTCCTTCTTCTTAACAAACAAAACTGGAGCTCCCCACGGTGAAAAACTAGGTCGTATGAAGCCCTTATCCAACAACTCTTGTAGTTGTGTAGATAACTCTTGCATCTCTGATGGTGCAAGTCGATAAGGCGCCCTTGCTATCGGTGCTGCATCTGGTGTAAGGTCGATTCGGAATTCCACCTGTCTGATCGGCGGTAATCCCGGCAAGTCTTCTGGAAATACTTCCGGAAATTCACAAACTACTGGAATGTCTTCAATCTTCTTCTCAGCTTTCGGCTTCTCAGTTATAAGTGATATAACTGCCGTATGACCTTTACGCAGACATTTGTGTGGTTTCATACAAGATATGAGACGCAGTGGCGTACTGCTCTTCTCACCTTGTACATACAATGTCTCTTCATGCGGAAGAGGTATACGAACGATCTTTTCATGGCATACTATTTCAGCCTGGTGTTTGGACAACCAGTCCATGCCAATGACTACATCAAAACTACCTAAAGCAATAGGCATAAGATCAATTTCTAATGTTTGACCCATCAAATCAAGGATACATCCCTTAAGGATTTGTTCAACTACAATTAACTTGCCATCAGCTAATTCTACAGTGTATGGACTATCTAAGGCAGTGGGACTACCATTTAGCAACTTAGCATGTGAACTAGATACAAAACTCCGATCGGCACCAGTGTCAAATAACATAGAGGCATAGTGATTATTTAAGAGGAACGTACCCGTAACAATGTTGGGATCCTCCTGTGCTTGACGTCCTCCAATCACAAACGCCCTGCCCCTAGCACCATTGTTGTTGTTGGTGCCATTGCCGTTACCGTTGCCGTTGCCATTGGCATTGTTATCCCCGCCTTTCTTGAGTTGTGGGCAATCCTTTTTAAAGTGCCCCATCTTACCACACTCGAAACAACCCTTCTGTGTGTTGTTCTGATTGTTATTCTGATTGTTGTGATTGTTTTGCAGCTCTTCGCGACAATCCTTAGCTGCATGCCCAACCTTACCACACCGCTAACACTTAACTTTATCACACTGATTTCCCGCATGATGAAATCCACACTTGTTGCACTTTGGATGTTTACCAATATAACCCCCTGATGATGATGATTGTTGACCACTATTCGAATTGTGATAAGACTTGTTTGAGTCTTGTTTCCGGTTCTGCTGAAACGACTGTTGGTTGTAACTCTTGGAGTTGTTACCTTCCCATTTCCTCTTGTGGTCTCCCACCTTAGTAGCCGATGTCCGTTTAGGCAGAGTCCCTTGTAACACTGCCTGATCAGTCAGTTGGTGCGCTAAACGAACAGCTTGTTGAATTGTTGTGGGATTTGCAGAAGTGACCAATCCTTGGATCTGAGGCACCAATCCCCCGATGTACCTCTCTATCCACTTGCTTGCGGGAGTAGCCATGTGAGGTAGAAGTCTGGCTAATTCATGAGATCGAGTCGTGTACTCCTCGATGTTGGACCCCTCCATCTTGAGGTGCCAATATTCCTCCTCTAATTTCTGCATCTCACTGCGAGGACAGTACTCCTCCTGCAGCAAGGTCTTGAAACCATTCCAGGTTAAGGCATTGGCCTCACCCAATCCCAGAGTCTGAACATTTGAGTTCCAACAAGTCAATGCCGGACCCTCCAATGTTCCCGTAGCATACTTTACTTAGCTCTCATCAGGACAGTTGCACATCTCAAACACTGATTCAGCCTTCTCAATCCATCGAAGGAGTCCAATGGCCCCCTCCGATCCTTTGAAGTTATGTGGTTACAGTCCAATAACATCTTGAACGTGCATGCCTGTGGATTCACCAATCCCCCAGCTGGACCATGTGGCCCTGTATTGTGTGTCTGAGCGTAGTTCGCGATAGCCTCCGCGACCCTGTTATTAATCAGCTCATTGAGCTCAGCAACTGCCATGTGAACGTTCCCTTCAGCCATTATCTTCCTAGTTAAAAGAAGTGTTAGAGCGTTATCAAAGTCTAATGTGAAACGTGTAAACAATACAACAAACATCAAACATGTAATGTAGAAATCAACACAACTGTTGTCAATAATAGTAGTTTTTCAATAGATAGAAATCTGTTTTGAGTACAATACTTTCAAAATCAAACATAAGTTTTCAAAATTCTAATATAGGGACACAACCCGCCCCTAATAAGTTTAAATAAAATAAAGAAAATCAATCATCCTCAATAGTGGATTCAGGATCAGAATCAACAGCTGGTGCTGGTTCCTCCCCTTCCTCCTCTTCATCCTCTTCATCCTCTTCTTCATTCTCCGAGACCACCAAGTCTTCCAAGGCTTCAAGTCTGCCTTTCAAAATCCCAGCTCGGTCCTCAGAAGTTTGAAGACGATCAGTCAAATAGATGATCTCATCTCACATCTCATTAACCAGGTGAGCAAGGTTATCTTGCCTTTCATTTGCATCCCAGAGTTCCCGAACATTGTACTCAATTCTATCATTTGCCCAGTACAAGTCCTCACGTAGTTTGGCGATCTCCTCAGAATCAGTCCGTTGCCTCTTAGGCTCAGGAACATCTAATGCAGGTGGTGGATGAGTAGAAGGTCCCTCAGCAGGAATCTCCTGAGTATCCTCTGCTGGCTCCTCCTCCGGATCCTCATCCGGATCCTCCTCTGGATCCTCCTCCGGGTCTGAGTCATCTCTCTCAGATGGTGGAGGAGATGGGATAGGTGTGCTGGTGATGATGGTGGTGCTGGAACTATCGGCTCCTCATCCTCAGAATTATCAATGTATATGTATGATGAAGATGCCATGCCTGTTACATAATACCATATGTAAGTGCAGTGCCATGGAATGTGTAAGCAAGTCTATTACATAATGCCATATGTAATTTCCTAAGTGATATGTGTAAGTATGCGTGTCTAATGTCTAACAGTTATAGTTTAAGTCTACAAATGCAAACCTAGTTCGCTATAACCAATGTCTCTGATACCAATCTGTCACACCCCCAATTTCCAACTAAATGAATCATACCGTTTGGGAACGTGACAAACCAGGATCTCAGATCATTAGACATAACGAAGACCTCTATATGAATTTCAAAACATACTTTGGTCTAAAACTGTAACATCAAAGTTTTCAAAGTTTACGGAAGCGTTTTAAAACCATAACAAACATAACAGTTGTAAAATGTAAATTACAATGCAAAGTTTTAAATTGTTCAAATCCAAATAACTATAATGTAAAGACATGCATGCGACTCAATCTCCTAGTCCATGCCTGCTTTCTTGTGCACCTTAGCGTCCTGAGAAAACATGTAAATCAAGTCAACACAAAGGTTGGTGCATTACACAGGTTTTAACATTCACAATTGTTTGAAACAACAGTTTGAATATAAGTTTGCAGATAACATAATCACACATTGCATAGTCATGATAGCTAGTCATATATACTATTTACATAAGTGGTCGACACCGAAGCTGACTAGTGCATGCTATCGCATGTTTTGCCTTGCCACTATTGTCTAGCACAAACAATAGTAAATGATTGTTTGGTCAGTCAAACACCTGCGTAGATCCCATCTACCAAGTGAGGTTTGTCAAACCTAATAGATCTATTTCCAACTACCACGCTTTGCTCTAAGGCAAACTAAACGGTTCGAAGTGTAAGGACTTTTAAATGCTATGTTGTCACATAATGTAAACAGTTAACTCATGCAAGTGATATGTATCTAAAATGTTTGTTGCACATGTTTTCTCCCCCAAAACAGTTTAAAATAAGAAAGGGGCCGTGTACGCACCTTTGATTGTTGCAGAATGATCAAAGACGTGAATTCTCGTAGATAATCCTCTTACGAAGGATCTGTGTTTAAACAATAACGTTGTGTTATTCGAGATGTCGTTTTGTGCTTGAAATCACATACGTGTCAACACACGTATGCTAAAGTGTTAGAAATGTGCATACGTAAATACATGTGACTTTGAAATCGTTTAATAAAATCATATCATCGCTTATGATTTTATTTAAACAAGCGTAATTATACGCGATTTCATTTTCGGGTTAAAATATAAATTCTATTATTATATTTCGTTCGGGACTTCGTTACGGTTCCAACGCAACTTGAACGGCTCAAATCGGACTTGAAACGAAGAAGTTACGGGCTAAAAACCAAAGTTTGGTTTAAATACAAAAATATGGCAGCCCTCGGGTTCGAACCCGGGACCTCCCCCACACACACACATGCTCAGACCAGTTGGTCTATCTTAACTTTTGTTAACAAACTCAATTCTAAATTGTTTTATCCCTTAATAGATCGGGTTCCTTATTGTTTTTACTAACCCGAACCAAATGAGCTTCAATTGAGACCCGATTCGATCTCGATCGAACCTGAAAACATAGGGGTTATGTTCTCGTGATCCAACCGACCATGTGTATGGTTTTAATTCGAAAATTATTCACTGTAACCCAATTAATCGAATATAACCATATTCGAACTCAAGTTCTATAATCCCCGATTCAAAATTGTTCAATTCGATAATGTGAATCCACAAAATCATAGGGTTTTCATTGAGTAGGGATTTTCGAAACTCTCTGTATAGATTAATTTGGTTTTTATAAACATTTTCATAGAAATCCCCACAACATTTTTAACTTAAGAACCCTAAACCCAATCTTAAGCAATTCGATGTTTTTATATAAAATTGATACATGGATTAGCTTAGTCGGAGTTATATGAAACTAATGATAACAATTAATTTTATTTATAATCACGTTTAAGCAGAAACCCCCAAAACCGAATTTGTGATGAACCCTAGAATTAGAGTTCAATCAATTCGATGTTGTTTCATAAAATTGACATTGGGTTATCCTTAATCGCATCCTTCTGAAACGAAGTATGGTAATTAATTTGATTTTAGAGTTCGTTTGGTTATAAATCCCCAAACTCGTTTTTGAGATGAGCCCTAGTAATCGAACTCAATCAATTCGATACTAGAACCACGAATTATCATAGGGTTATTCTTAATCGGCCTAGTTAGGGTGTTTAGGAATGAAAACTTACTTGATTTGATGCTATTTCGATGGAGATCGATTCTAGGCTTGATGTTCGGCTTGGTTCTAGATCAAATCGCGTAACCCCAGCTTGTTGCTTCGAATTGATGGGTGCAAATGGTTCTAATGGAGCCGATTATAGGTTCTGTTAATGTAATCGTGGTAGTATTAATCGAATTGTGTAAATTGTGTGTATCATTGACGGTTACACCTTTTGGGTTCGTTTTTGATTCAATTCGACAAATTAATGATCCCATAACGTATGGAAACTGATAATAATCATCAATAGAATGATTAAGGTTAATTAATTTCGGTTTTTACTTGAAAGGATTGTGAAATTCGACTTTCAATTGGTATTCAAACCGAATTTTGACTTTTAAAGTCAAAATCTTTGCACTTCAACTTAATTACAACTAAATCATTGAAATTGTAATGTTTAAAATTTGTTTTGCACCACAATAACCCTTAAAATTCGTTTTTGTTTGATTACATAACATTTCGGTTAATTCTAAAGTTAACGGAGTTAATCCGGAATACCGAATTGTCACTAATCGGGCGACTTAGAACATTGTTGGGCTAGATTAATCATTTTGGGCCTCATAAATAGAATTGGGCCTACCTTGGGCCTCATATTTACAATTGGGTCTACCTTGGGCCTCATTGGGCCTACCTTGGCCTCATTGGGCCTACCTTGGTCTCATTGGGCCTACCTTGGGCCTCATATTTGTGATTTCGTTATTTTCAGTTAACGAGGTTAATCCGAAAAGTCGGATTGTCACAAATATGTCATCAATGAAAACAATAACAAATTGATCTAAGTACGGCTTACACACTCGGTTCATGAGATCCATGAAAACCGTGGGTGCATTCGTCAACCCAAAAGGCATCACCATGAACTCGTAACGCCCGAATATGGTAAGAAACGCCGTCTTGGGTATGTCTTCGTCTTGTACTCTAAGATGGTGGTATCCAGACCACAGATCGATCTTTGAAAAGTATTGAGCTCTTTGCAATTGATCAAACAAATCATCAATTTTCGGTAGTGGATACCGATTCTTGATGGTTAGTTTGTTTAGCTCCCTGTAGTCTATGCACATGCGAAAAGATCCATCCTTCTTTTTCACGAACAAAACTGAAGCTCCCCAAGATGAGTAGCTCGGTCGGATGAAACCCTCCTGCATCTTCGAAGGTGGTAACCTGTAAGGAGATTTAGCAACAGGTGTTGCTCTAGGAATCAGATCAATACGAAACTCTATCGGTCGCACATGTGGCAAACCAGGTAGATCTTCCAGGAATACTTCAGGGTATTCCATTACTATCAGCACGTCTTGTATCGTTTTCTTGTCTTTCTCTTTCTCCACCACGTGAGCCAAAAAGCTATGTACTTGTTTTGTAGACACTTACGCGCTTTTATGCATGATATAGTCTTTACGTTTCGCTTTGCTTGATCCCCACGAACTTTCAATACACGATCATTCGTCACTGGAATCTGAAGTAGCTTTTCAGAACAGATGACTTCAACTCTATTGAGTGATAGCCAATGCATCCTCACAATGATGTCGAAATTTCCCAACTCCATCGACAACAAGTCGATGGTAAATGCGTGATTTGTGAGTGTAAGTGGGTAGTTCCTAAGTATAGTGCTAACTGTAACTTGCTTTCCATTTGCTACCTCGATAATGTAAGGGGAGTCTAAAGTTTCCTCAGTAAGACTAGGTTGTCGTGCAAAATCAGATGAAATAAAACTCTAGTCTGCACCAGTATCAAATAGTATAGATGCATAAGAGTCATGTAAAAGAAATGTACCAGTGACCACATTAGGGTCTTGGCGTGCAGCATTGGCTCCGATAACAAAAGCTCGTCCGCGAGGTGCTTGTGATCCTGGTTGCACTCTCTTTGGACAGTCGCGGGAGAAATGACCCATTTCCCCGCAGTTGTAGCATCCCTTGTTGTTGTTGTTGTTGCTGCATGGATTCTGTGGTGGTGGTGGAGGTAGTGCTCTTGCTGCAGTGTTGGTAGCTTGCATTGCCGGAACACGGCAATTTGCAGCCCAGTGGCCAAAGCGACCACAATTTGTGCACTTCCTGCATTGTGCAGTAGGAGGGTGGTGGTACTTGCAGTGAGTACACTGAGGATACACTCCAACATAGTCCTTGAGTGTAGTGTTTGCAGGTGCTGCAGGAGCTTGTCTCAAAGGAGTGACGGCCACATAGTTCTTAACGACCTTTTGCTTCTTCTTTTGGTGGCACCATGGTTTCTTTGTTGTTGCTTCCTTGGACTTCCCTGTATCATCTTTCAGAAATCCTGACTTCACCATTACCCCAGTACGTTTAGCTGAAAGAGCAACAGCTGACTCCAAAGTAGCAGGGTTTGCAGCCAACACAATACTCTGTATGCAGGAGGGTAAACCCACTACATATCGGTCTATCAGCTTTTCCAAAGTTGGAACCATCTCTGGCACCAAGGCTACTAGCTCATGGTAGCGTGTGGTAAAAGTCATATGGTCGGCTCCCTTCATCACATGGTTCGAGAGCTCCACATCTAGCTGTTGCAGTTCATGTTTCGGACAGAACTCATTCCTTAAAAGAGGTTTGAATTCTGACCATGGCATTGCCATAGCTTCATCCCTTCCTCGGGCCCTAATCTGAGAATTCCACCATGTCAAAGCTCGCTTGCTAAATGACCCAGCTGTATAGCGACCTTTATGGTGTTCTGGATAATTGCTTATGTCAAAGGTGTTCTCCATTTTCTCCAACCATTGGATCAGTCCAAAAGCTCCTTCTACTCCAGTAAAGCTTGGTGGCTTGCATCCTACAAATGATTTGTAGGAGCAGTCTGAAGTGTGACTAGTGTTTCCACTAGCCTCTCCTGTGGTATGGCCAGAGGTGTTGCCATGTCCTTGAATACTGTTTATCATCTCTTGGATGACATCTTTCAGTTGGCTTGTCAGTGGAGTGCTCAGGAGTGTCGCCAAGGCGATGGTAGCAGGATCAATAATTGGACCCGCATTCAGGTTCGAAGGAGGACTATGTGGAGGAGGATGTGGCGGTGGTGAATCTGGTGGTGTTGGTGTCGATGAGTGTGGTGCAGAAGTCTATGGAGTAGGCACTGGGGTCGGTTGTCTTCTAGGCGGCATTCTGATCATAACCAGAAGAAATTGGTTAGTGTAGTGATCGAATGCAGAAGACACAATGCAAACTTAAGTCTTATGCTCCCCACATGAGGGTCCCTAAGTTATAGTCTAGGCCAAACCGTTTGAGCAAATGACCTATTATTCTCTATAACCTTGAGCTCTGATACCAATCTGTCACACCCTGAGCTGGCGGGACGGATCGACTTCCTTGCCAGGCAGAAGGTTCTCGGGGCGCGATATCTTGAGTGATAATCGTGGTGATCAGATTGTTTACATAGCATCAATGTTAAGAATAACTAAAGTAAAATCAAGCATTAACTTGGATTACAAAGTTAAATTACAATATCAATGTTCAGTAATTTAACTAAGTAAACCTAACAAAAGAGTCAAATGTTTTCTATCTTGTAATCTGTACATGACATTCAAAAGTGATTCGTATGAGTAACAAAATATGTGCTTCCAAAATCAACTAGGTCCTCTATCTAGGCCGCCTAGCATGCAATCCAAAAGCCTTAGCTTAAACATGTTCATCACCTGACAAAGCATGTAAGAAAACAAAGTTAACACAATGGTTGGTGAGTTCATGTAGTTTATAAGTTTAAAAATAGCTTTAACAAACCTCTTTCGGTAAAACCTTAACCTCATTAACTCCACATGTAATATCCAAATCGGTATGCTTATATATAGGGCATACCCCTGGGTCGAGCCTACAACCCGCCCAGACGCCGTCCCACCACATACTAATCCGCATATGACACTGTTGTTAATAATAATTAAGCCTTTTACCTACCATTTAACCCATCCTTCACCATAGCTTTAGTTCACTATTTTAAAGTTTACAAGTCTATAGCATTCGTAAGTATAAGCGTCATTGTAAGTTTAACAAGCATCATAGTTTCACACGCACATAGTTTAGCTTTCACTAATCTCATGCGTGAGTACAAGCCCTGCTATAGCAGAAGTTTAGAAATTACGTAGCTCACGGCTAGATACAAGCCCTGCTCTAGCAGAAGTTTAGCCATTACGTATCTCATGAATTAGTTAAGCCTAGTCTAGCAATTACGTGTCTCCTATACAAGATACAAGCCCTGCTATGCCAGAAGTTTAGCAATTACGCATCTCATACATAGACACAAGCCATGCATACACAAACTATCCAGCAATTACATATCTCATATAAGCAGATAAAAGCCCTGCTATAGCAAAAGTTTAGCAATTACATGTCTCTTATATAGATAGTAGCTTAGCCTCATCATGGTTTAGTTTTCATGTATCTCAATACATAGGTACAAGCCCTGCTATAGCAGAAGTTTAGCAATTACATAGCCCATGATTAGATACATGCTTAGTATTTCGCGCGCAATCATACTTTCAAGCATATAGATTCAAGCCTTCATGTATAGTTTCATCATGAATGTCATAGCATAAGCATTAAGTATCAAGTTTAAGCATTTAGTTTCTCGCATAAGCATCCAACATATAGTTTCAAGCCTCTAGTTTGTAGTATAAGTATCAAGTTTATAGCTTCTCAAAGTATACTAGTTTCCAAGCATAAGCCTCATTGTAAGCATCATTTTTAAGTTTAAAAGCATTAAATAAAATTTCAATAGTTTATTAAAATGTTTAACATGCTTCTCATTCCCGAAATAAAACAAATAAGTTTGAAAAGGGACAAATGAACTCACCTTGTGTCCGTAGTAGTTGACTAATCAATACAAGAATACACGCTCTCGTTGTTATGTTCCGTGTTGTGTTCCCGATCCTATATTGATTTCATAGTATTTGTAGCTCATAAGTATGTGTTATAACGATTCGTGTGCGTGTAAGTGTTAGTCCTAAAATTGACTAACACTCGCGAGTCTTATTCATTATCCGGCCCAAATTCACTACTTTGTGTAATGAAGTGTTGGATCTTTGTCATTGTTCAAGATTTCATACTTACCTGTTAATTGCAAGTTATCATTTGTATATAAGGCTTTTAAGCCTTTATGTAGTTTTCTGAAAACTTGTCACAACCTTATAACAAACCAAATGATATTCCATAAATGTGTTTGTCCTTTGTTTTTATCGTTTCCAACGTTCATTCATGCGGTTGTCGTTTATTTAAAATCCATTGGGCCGGATAACCTATTGGGCTATTTATTGTAAACTTGGGCCGGCTAAGTGTATTGGGCCGAAACAAATCTCATGGGCCGATTGTTACATGATGGCTAACAAAAGGGTTGGGCTAATTAAGTGGGCCGAAAGAATTTGGGCCAAGTTAGACCGCTTAGACCACTTAAAACCTTGTGGGCCTTGGCCATATTCATGAATAGAAAGCGTGGGCCGAATCCAAAATTTCCTGGGCCTTATAAATTCTAAATGGGCTAAAGTAGTGAACTGGGCCTGCTAAGTTAATTGGCTAATCATTTTATTCAGGTGGGCCGAGGCTGCTTCCAGCGAACCTTCGGTTAAAGGTTCGGCCAAGGCAAGTGTGTACAAGGGTTCAGCAACAAAGAGTTTGCAATTGACTAGATTAATCAGCAGGTTCGTTAGTGACTCAAAGGTTCGGCTAAAGAGTTGGGGTTCGGCTTTGCATATGGTTCGACAGTTAGGTTCAGCAATGTCGTGGGTTCGGTGATCAGGTCCCGGCTCCAACACATTAGGTTCGTGAGTTTCATGCACCAAAAGGTTCGTTGCTTTGGGGAGAGGTTCGGCTAACCAGCTAGGGTTCGTCCGAGGTAGTAGGTTCATAGGGTTGATGAGGGTTCGGCCATGATCCAATGGTTCGTTCCCATACAAAGGTTTGGTGATCAAAGGTTTGTTGGTCCCAGTCGAGTTTGTAGGGTTCGCTGCATGATGAAGATTCGGTTCCAGCATGCGAGTAGAAGGGTTCGTCAGTCATCACAGCATGAAAGGTTCGGTGGCCGGTGTGCCAGCAGGTTAGTGGCTGTCTCATCACTAGGGTTCGTTCCTAGTCCAAGGTTCGGTGGTAGGTGGGTTGTGCAGGTGCAACAGGTTCGATTGTCAGGGAACAGCAAGGGTTTGGCCATTTGAAAGTTCGGCCACCCTTGCAGGGTTCGGCCAACCCATTGTTGTACCCCACAGCTCACCAACATCATCATCTTCGAATTAGGCGATCTCAGCTTATTTCCAAGGGTGTTGAGGCGTGAAGGTCGACCCACAAAGGTGTAAGGTGTGCGTGGATGAGGACTTCTAACCGATTATGTGTGTGTGATCGGAAAAATGGGTTAAAAACCCTAATCTTTGTAGCTTTCTTGCATCATTACCTCAAAAAATTCGTTGTACTTCTTGATAGAGGACGATGAGAGCTTTGTTTAGACACCGAGATGGCTTGATTTCATCCACAAATGAAGAAATTATGGTGATTCAAAGCTTGTAAATGGTGGAAATTTTAGAGAGAGGAAGAAAACCGGAGGGAGAGTGTAGAGAGAGAGAGAAACATGAAAAGTGAATTAAATGAAATCATTTAGGGTTTAAATACCACGTGGGAGTCCGGGTTCATTTCGGTTGCTCGGTTCGTATTTTAGTCACGTTTCCGGATCGTTACGCGTGTTTCTCGTAATTTTAAAACAAAAGAGTTTTATTTTTAAAAAATTTGGATGGTATTTATTTCTAGTAATTATTTAAATATCATTTTATTAATTTATTTTTCGAATTATATATTTTTACGCGTTTCGTTAATTTGTTCACGATTTATTAAAATAGTTTCGTTAAATTTCGTTAGTGTTCGTTTTCGTTTCGTCAGAACGCGTCGCCATCGCGCGTAGTCGTTCGAATCGTCATTCGAACGAACACGACGATGGTTTGGCTTTCTGATTCCTGTTCTCTACTTTTCAGTCATTATTTCAGGACGTTAAACTCTCAGAATCATTCGTACAGATCGTCATCTATACGAATAACTCGTTGGTTTAGCATTCCGTAACAACAACCGTTATTGTTTTGTTTCGTTTAATCTCACATACGTTTATATATAATTGCATCAAATCAAGTATCTGTGTTTCCATACCGTGTTGTCTGATATGTTTCTGACTGTTAAACCCTAAGGTTTTAGTCAGATTTCAGACAATCGCATAATAGTTTCGTATCAGGTATAATGTATCAATAGCATAAACATAGTTTCACGTAATGTGTACCTGAGTTACTGTATGAATTACTGTTGCGATCACTGTTCCGGCACGCCTTCGGCGCTGATGTTACAACATCCAGGCATTGGTCATGCAAGAAACTGACTCCTATGACTGGAGTGATCAATTGTAAGTGCTTGAGATGACTTTGAGCCATGCGTTCATGGCTGAGATGGACGACAAGAACAATGAGGTAACAGAAAATCTCTGCTCTACTTCTTGCATTGATAACGTTCTCAAGTGCATATCTCATAATGAGACATTGATCAAGGAAGTCACAAAATTAAAATACTCTAACGTATAATTTCTTAAAAATGAAGAACTTTTCAAAAAGAAACTTGACACTGAAAAGTGTGATATTTCACAATTAAAAGAACTTTTATCTGACAAAGAGTCCAACTATTGAGACGCCGGGCTTCGGATAGAAGAACTCTCCTTATAGTTGGAACAAGATAAGACTCAGTTGTCTAAAGCTGATGTCACTGGTTAAAAGCTTGATTTTTCAAGTAAAGTTTGATTTTTCAAGTAAAGTTGTGGCCAAGATGATCAACTCAGTTGTCTAAAGCTGAAGTCACTCTGAGGTGTGTGCAGAAAAACTAAGTGTTACGTGTCCAAGGAAGAAGAAAGAAGAAAGAAGTGCTAGCAGGAGCACAGATAGTTCAACTTCACATAGCAAATCACATTGTGGTCCAAAAGCTGATTTTGTTGGAAGATTTGAAACAATTAAAATCAAACCAAATGAAATGTTTAAGGATTTTAAGACTAAGTTTGTTAAAATTAATGATGATGTTAAAAACTAATGTGTCTTAGAATCATATTCTTCTCCTTTGACTGAGAAGGTAACTCAGGCTCATTCCACAGTCACTCCTAAGGCATGTTCAAAGTTAAACCTTAACTCTGAGCCTTGTGTTCCAACTAGGTCACTGGAACAGGCCTTCAAAAGTTCTATCTCCGGTCTGAGTGATTGTGATGTAAAGCCATTTGATCCAAATGAGTTTCATGATAAAGTTTGTTGCTATGCATTTGAAAGACCAGGCCACATTGCTAGACACTATCTGCATCGACCTACTGAATTCTTCTATGGGAAGAATAAGAAGGTCAAACCCGAGCCTAAACCAGTTAAAAGACCAATGTGGACAGACCAATCCTCCAAGCCTATGATAAAACCTTAGAAGGGGAATCAAAATCATCCCACTACCAAAACGGCCAAATCATCAAAACAAAATAACTCAGGTTTTCATAAACAAAAGTGTAATGTTTTCAAATCTAAAAGGTAACCACATTGGAAAGATAAGCCACATTTGAAACCTCAAGTAAAATCAATTGATCATGGCAGTGTGACAGGCCCATAAATGTCAGGGCAAAATTAGACAAGCCCAAGGGATTTATCAATAAAGGACCGAAAGTTTCACAAGTACCAAAATATGTTATGATTTGGGTACCCATCTCCCATTAAATGTTTGTGTGCCATGCAGGGACGACCGACTAAGCTAAAGAATGTAAGGTATATGGATAGCGGTTGCTCTCGGCACATGACTGGAGATTTCTCTTAGTTACACAAGGTGACACCATTTAATGGAGGGTATGTTTCTTAAGCTGGTGACAAAGGTGGGAAAATCAGCATGAAGGGCATGGTGACAAATGGAACTCTAAGTTTTGAAGATGTGTACTACATTGAGGAACTCAACTACAATTTGTTGAATGTTTCTTAGATATGTGACAAGAGCTTTTCAACACACTTCACAAACAAAGAGTGTCTTATCTTAAAGCCTGGATTCGTTGTACCAGAGAAATGGATCTCGATGAGGACTCCGAGAATCAACAATAGCCTACATTTTCAACGTGAATTCTGATTCATACACAAAAAACACATGTTTATTTTCTAAGGCATCGAGACTACTTACTGTGGCATCACTGACTGGGTCACGTCAATTTGAAGAATCTCAACTGATTGTCTAAGGGAGATCATGTTATTGGCCAAATTTCTAAGGACTTCTACACAATTGAGAAGTTCTTCGCATGTGCCAAAAGGAAGCAACACAAGAGACCCCACAAACCCAAACTATTCAACTTAATTTCATCAATTATGTAGCTTCTTCATATGGATCTCTTTGGACTGGTTAACGTCATGAGCATCGGGAAGAAATCATACTGTCTTGTTGTAACAAATGATTATTCCGAATTTACTTGGGTGTTCTTTCTGGCCAAGAAAGTTGAGACACCAGAAATCTTGAAGAAGTTTATCACCCTGATTGAAAATCAGAAGAATTTGAATGTTATGCTGCACAGAACTGAAAACGACACTGAGTTTAGAAATCAGACAGTTATTGATTTCTATGATGAGAAAGGAATTGCTCAGCACTACAGTGCAGGTCGCACACCTCAACAAAATGGAGTTGTTGAAAGAAGAAACAGAACGCCTATGGAGACTGCATAGACCATGCTGTCAGAGTCTAAACTGCCACTCTTCTTATTGGCTGAAGCTGGTACAACTTACTATGTTCAAAACAGAGCTCTACTGAACAAGCGCCATCTGAAGACTCCCTATGAAATTTTCTTCAATCCGAAGCCGACGGTCGGTCACTTCAAGTTGTTTGGTTGTCCTTGCACTCTCCTCCACATTGAGCTGAATCACAAGTTTGATGACAACGCAGATGAGTGTTAATTCGTGGGCTATTCGTTTGAGAAAGCCACTTATCGAGTGTACAACAAGAAGACACAGATGATTGTGGAGTCATATTGGCAATAGATGAACAACACTGATGCTATTTCCGGTCCAAACTGGCTACTTAAATATGATTTTACATTAGAGCCCTTCAACACTTCATCTGAGAGTGCAGGACATATGAACCTAACGATAGTTTCCACGAGCAGCAACAAGAATCACCCAATGGAGAATATCATTGGACTTCTTTCAGTAGGAGTTCTCACAAGGAGCAAATCAATTCTAGCTCAGAACATGTTTCCTGAAGGAACTACAACATGAAGTCAATCAGGTCCAATTAATTCTTGTTTATATTTCGTAGGTAGAACCCAAGAGTGTCAAGATGGCTCTTAAGGAGTCAAGCTGGGTTGAAGCGATGCAGGAAGAATTGATGCAGTTTCAGAAGCTCAAGGTGTGGAATCTGGTTCCGTTGCCCAAGGGGAAACTGCCAATCAGAACCAGATGGATATTCAGAAACAAAAGAGATGATTCGGGAGTGATCATCAGGAATAAAGCTAGGTTGGTAGTCCAGGGCTTCTACCAACCGGAGGGAATTGACTATGAAGAAGTCATTGCACCGGTCTCAAGATTTTAAGCTATCCGCATCTTCTTGGCCTATGCTTCCTACATGAACTTCACTGTTTATCAGATGGATGTGAAGACAAACTTCTTGTATGGAATGGTCAAGGAAGAGATCTATGTGTGTCAGCCCCTGGGGTTCTAAGATTCGCAGTATCCCGACCATGTCTACAAGCTAGACAAAGCCCTTCATGGTCTTCATCAAGCACCGCGAGCATGGTATGCAACACTTACATATCATCTGCTTGCAAATGGATATACCTGTGTAGCCATTGATCAGATACTGTTCATTCACAGAGATAAGATGACTTAATTCTTGTCCAAAAATATGTGGATGACATTATTTTCGGCTTCACGAGCTCAGTGCTATGCAAAGAGTTTGAAGCAATGATAAAGAAGTTCGAGATGAGTGCAATGGGGGCAAAGTGTGGCGCCGCAACTCTTGAGACATGTCACTTAATGGATTTACTCATACGCACAAGGTTAATCAAAGACATTAAAGTACAGCGGAAACAAAAACCTTATTTATTAACCAAATGTTTATACATACATTCTATTATTACATAACAACGATCTATTTACATGCAAACGTAAGTGCCAGTTGTTTTCCCTTTGATACATGCCCGAAGCCTCTGTTCATTCCTTTCCTTTACCTCTAGTGCTAGAGGTCTCACCTGGTGCTGTTGTGCATACTCAAAAATGTTAGCTTACGCTAGTGAGTTCTAAATTTTAAAAATACTTTATATGCTCGTTATCATGCCAACTTGATTCAAAAGCATTTCTTAAAACATTTTAACATAACATATGTGTAGGTCCTCAAACAGATCAAGATCCAAACTTTATCTCTGTAAACATCATCATTGATCTCTAACAAGTGCGGAATCCAAGTTAGAAACAAGAAAGCAAGTAGAAAAATGCAAACTTTATAAATATTGCAAAACTTCGAGTACAAGCGCCTCAATACGTCTAGAGAGCGTATGCCTCGGGATTCCAACCTAAACCTGTACAAAATGCGTCTATTTATACTAGGCCTAGGTGTACACGAAATCTAAATACAAAAGAAGGTTCGAGTACACGACCACTTCGTGTACTCGAAATGCTGTACACGAAAATTAAACTGAAATCTGAGATTTGACTCTTCCGTGTTGACTTTGTCAGTCTTCATCGTTCAGCGGGCTTTACAAACTCCCCCTAGACTGGCGAAGTCATCCTATCGGAAGAGAGACATTGTGTGGCCCTGCTCCAGCATACAGCTTCAGCTTCATGGCATAAGCAACAACTCGTGTAAATGGCTTAGCCAGCTCATCATTTCCGGAATATACTCGTATAGGAGAGTTGTGCAGCTTCATCATGTCATCTTTACCATACTTCAGAAGATCCATAGGGTCAAGAATCATGTCGATGTCATCAACATCATCTATGTTCCTAAGAATAACTGCAGCAAGGTTAAGATCATCAAAGTACCATGACAGAAAGTTAGCCAAAGAGTTATCAGGAACTCTTGGCGAGACGGGCACTGCTTGCATCACATGAGGAGGAGGGTACCTATAGTACACCCAAGGCTTCTTCGTCTTTGGATCAATGATGCACGAAGAGACAAAGCGTCGTCCCTTAGCCGTGCGCATGACAGGAAAATTCTTCTCACACTGATCTTTGATAAACTTTGCGAACAAATCAGCCTGTGAGTCCTTAGACGGGTTGAAGAACATAGCCTTGTCGATGCTTCTGATGTCAACTCTAGGTAAGGAACAGAAATCTGTAGGCTTCTTGTAAAATTCGACTTTTCCACTCATCCGTTTAACCAAGTAGATATCTCTCGGTTTGTCGTACATCCAGCAGCATATATTTGATCTATCATTGCGAACTGCAAAAAGGTTTCTGTCATCAGAAATGAAGGTATGCTCTGGATGTTGATCTCCCATTTCTCTGAACCAAGCCTCTTTGTCTACAGGAGGGGCTGGCGTCCAGTCTTTCTTACGATCAAACCAGCTATCTATCACTTCATTCAGTGAAGTGACCTCATTTCCTAATGCATCGATGTATTTGTGGGCATTCAAATAATCAATATAGGGGTCTGAAGAAACGTTGCCAAGGATGATGTTTTTTGGTTCTTCTTCTACAGATGCCCCTGCAGAAGATTTGGCTTGATCGTTCTTCGCATCACTCGGAGATCCAAAATCAAAAGTATCTGGAAGATCATCAAAAATGCTGTCAAGTCTGGATCCAGTCTCGTCGGGCTGTACACAATCGCCAAAAAGGATGTCATCTGGAATGTCTCCAAATAGATCATCATACAGACCAGAAGGCTTTTCGGAAGATGATGGATTCCCAGAGTCTCCACCCTGATCTTTGTCATCAGGAGGACCTTGGTCTTTATCTTTGTCATCTCCATCTTTATCATCTTTGTCGCCTTGGACGTCTTTATCATCCTTGTCCTTCTTTTCATCTTTATCTTCCTTTTGATCTTGTTCATCATTTCCATCATTATCATCATCATCACTGTCGTCACTGTCATCACTGACATCCATGACTTCATCTTCAGACTCGGATACTTCTTCTCCTTTGAGTCGTTTGATATCCCTCTGCATCTTGTGGTTCTCTAACAGAAGAATTCTGATGAATTTCTCATGCGCCTTGACCTTTCCTCTGCACTTGTTCAGATGAGAACATATTTTGATCTTCCCTTCTCGCAAGTTCATGATCATCTTGTCTTTTCTCTCAGCATCCTTTTCTAACTGATAGACTCGCTCTTGAAGTCCGATCAGATCCACAGGCACCTGTTGTGGTTCGTAAGGTGAATCGGAACGCAAAGGAGATTTTCCTTTGCTGCTTCCGGATTGTGGTGTAGTTGATTTGGCTTTGGTTTTGGCTTTAGGCTGAATGGTGACTGATGGACGTGTGGAGGGAACTCGGATGATGAGTTTGGTTTTCGAAGGTTTGGATGCAGGTTTAGGTTGTTGTGGCTTAATGGGTTGAGAAGGTTTAGGCGGTGGAGGTGGTTGAGTGACAAGTGGTGGTGAAGGTGGTTTTGTGACATGAGGTGGTGATGGTGGTAATGTAACATGAGGTGGTGATGGTGGTTTGGTGACAGGAATGGGTTTAACTGGTGCCTGTGTCATGACAGCAGCAGCAGAAGAGAAAGATAAGCTGGAGAGAACAGACTGAAGCCTTGGGTCTCTTGCCTTTCGTGCCATAGTCTTTTGCCTTTTCTTCTTTGGCGAAGATTCGGGAGTGGGAGTATAATCAACATCTTGAACATCTTCCCTTTCTTGCCTTGTGAGAGGTGGCCCCTCTGGGACAAAATCTTCACTTGATGAAGAAGAAGAAGCATCAGCTGCAGCTTTTGTAGCTTCACTTGCTTTAGCTTTAGAACTTGTAGCCTGAGTGTCATGCTCTTCTGCCACTATAGCCACTGGGGTCCCTGGCATATCCTCATCCATCCCATCTCCCACAAATCTCCCAAATTTGATCAAGGGTCTCTGACCGGTGTATTGCTTCTTTCCCCGTTTACTCATCTTCATGTAGCCGAAGATATCGTCTCGCATCCTCTCAACTTCCAGCGAACCAAATGTGCGTTGCAGGTTTGGATATCTTTTATCCAGGATAATCTGAATGAATCTTGGAAAGGCCAGGAATCTTTCTTTCCTCTTGCCTTTGATATTCGCGTGCATATCCTGAAAAATCATCCTTGAGAAGTTGAAGTCTTCTCCAAGTGCTAGGGCCACCATGCATGAACTCAGTGTCTGATTAAGCACATCATATCCGCCCTTACGTCCGGATAAACATTGTGTCACCACATGTGCCAGATACCTCCAGTACGGGTGTAACAGTTTCTTCTCAGTAGGTGGGTAGGCTCCTTCGTGTCCCATCTGGTAAACAGTTCGGTTTACCAGACCTTGGTCTAGCTCCACAGGGTCAGACTCCTTGTCTCCAAACTGCAGACAATCCCTGATGATTTGCTCTGTAATGATGATGGAGTGACCCTGGATGTTTCCGACTATACTGATGTTTCCATCCGCATCAATACCTTCCTCAACCGTGCTCCAGAAATCTCGAATAAATGAGGTAACGATTTGAGGGTACTCCATGATAGCGTAGTTGACGGGAGACAATATCAGGCCTTCAATCATGCTCTGAAACTCTGAGTGCTTAGCTGGTGGTTCCCCAAGGAAAGCAGTCATGTTATGATCATGTACAAACCGTAATTCAGCCATCTGAAACAGAAAACTGATTAAGTTAGACGAAGTGTTGAAGCAATACTCGAAAATTTCAAAAATTTTTCAAAAATTTTCTAAGTGTTGAAGCCATCTCCTCGGAGCAACAGGTGTACATGAAACAGATTGAGTACACGAAGTGTGTTGTGTACACGAAATGAGTTGAGTACACGAAGTCTGATCTGTACACGAAGTTCATTCTGTACACGAAATGTAGTCTGTACACGAAATATTCGTGTACACGAACTTGAGAAATTTCGTGTACTTAAAATCCTTAGAGAAGTTTATCATTTTGGCTCCATAGAAATTCTAAACCGATTCAATATACTCGGAATTGAAAGGCGACCAACATATTTACAAATTGACTTTCAATTCTAAGTATTTCTTGGTCAATTTGACCAAAAACCTCCTGTACACGAAAATCACGTACTCGAAATTTTATTTTGACCATAACTTTCAAATCCGCGGTCAAAATTTGATAAAAATCTATACCTAGAGTCGCCTAGTGATGATCTATAAGATAGCCGGAGTAGAATTTCGAAAACTGGTCTGGAAATGAAAATCTCCTTATGGTGTAATCGAAACTGAAATCGTGTACACGAAAATTATGGTACACGAAATTGGGTATAGTTGAACTATTTATAGACCTGATTTCGTGTACGTAATTTCGTATACTCGATTTCGAATACGCACCATTTAATTTTCTTATTTCGAATTTAATATTCTAACTTTTCTAAAATAAAATAAAATAAAATAAAATAAAATAAAATAAAATAAAATAAAATAAAATAAAATAAAATAAAATAAAATAAACTTTGAACTAGTTTTAAAGTTTAGTCGGCTCAAATTTGTGGGATCAAATCTGTTATCAAAATTTTAACTATATTAGATAATTTCTTAAAGAAGCACAACCTTTAAATAGCTATTCCCTACCAATTATTTCCACTCGTTATTTCATCTCTTAAAGATCAGTTATATGATCAAGTTTTTCTGAAAATATCTTTTGGGAAATTTGTGATCAATTAGATTGTAAGACTAGATTAATATGCAACCTATCAGTCTAGTTAAATCCTTTGTTTCAAACTCTGATTGTGTTTCAACGAACTTCAAATTATTTTGACAGAGTTTTAAGATGAGAAAAGAAAAGAACAGATCTAGTCGGTTTAGAATCAAGAACAAGAAGGGGTTCTATCATCTTGTGCTCATTGGCATCTTTTATTTTCTGATCTGCAGACACATTGGCCTTAACGTCACACATCCAGTTCTTTGCTTACGCAAAACATAGAATGCTTCAGTAGGTATTTCCCGTTCTTTGTTCGCACAAAACATGGAAAATACCCGAGTTTTTCAAACACAATTTCAAGTTTATGGAAACACAATCTTGTTTTAATTAAAGGATTTAAACAAGAAGTCAAATAGTTGTCACACGTTTCTAGTTATCTAATGATCACAATTTCACACTTATTTATCTATTTATATGTATTTTAAGCTTGATCAAGTCTGATTATTTAAGTTTTGAAGAACTCATTTCAACTTCTTAGCATAGAATAGATATTCAAGGTTGTGATTTCTTTTGAGATCATAATAAGATAGTGAAATTTTGATCCTTAGAGATTATTTCACTTCCCAATTTGATCGATTCACTTTGCTTGTCCAAATAAAATCTTTTTGTATTTTCTTAAGTTTTTGTAAAGTTAAAATTTAAAAGAAATGTTTTTGTAGTTTTCTATGAATAGCTAGAGACAACATCTCCTTTTCTTAAGATTTCAAAACTTAACTCCCCCTAAACTTATAGATTATCTTAGACTGACTCAAAGACCGAAAATCTTTTTGTTGTTTTTGTAAATTTTCTGACTCAAAAAATGAAAAATCTTTTTGTTGTTTTTGTAAATTTTTTCTCCCCCTAAATTTGTGACTATAGGAGGACACAAATTTTAATGTATGTACAAAAATGCTTTTAATTAAAGCTTATTAATTTGAGAGAGGCAAGCAGGTGAAGGAAGCGTGCTGTATCGAACGGTTTTGTGAAAAGGTCCGCTAGATTGTCATCAGTGTGGACCTTTTCAAGATGAATCAGCTTTCGTTCGAAACAGTCACGGATGAAGTGAATCCGGATGTCAATATGTTTAGTTTTGGAATGTTGTACCGGATTCTTGACGATCTGTAGGGCTGCTTCATTGTCACAATAAATAGGAGAGTCAAGAAAGTTCAAACCATAATCGAGGAGTTGTTGTTGCATCCAGATAACCTGAGAGCAGCAACTGGAAGCAGCAACATATTCAGCTTCTGCGGTGGATGTGGATAATGTGGTCTGCTTCTTGCATTGCCATGAAACAAGACGATCTCCCAGGTACTGACACCCACCCGTGGTTGACTTCCTATCCAGGTTACATCCACCAAAGTCACTGTCTGAGTATGCAAATAATTGAAACTCAGAGTTCTTTGGATACCAAAGTCCGAGCTTAGGTTTCCCGACTAGGTACCGAAAGATTCTCTTGACAGCTATGAGGTGAGATGCCTTCGGATTTGCCTGATATCTGGCACACTGACATACTGAAAACATAATGTCTGGACGACTAGCAGTCAGATACATCAGAGAACCAATCATCGAGCGATAGAGATGCTGATCAACATCTTCACCTTCCAAATCCGAAGTCAGGATAGGACGTGCAGCCATGGGAGTGGATGTCGGCTTTGACTCCGTCATTTTGAGTTTGTTCAAAATGTCTGTGACGTATTTTCCTTGGTGAATCAGCACACCCTTACAATCTTGCTTTACCTGCAGACCCAGAAAGAAGGTCATTTCTCCCATTGCGCTCATCTCAAATTTCTTCTTCATTACCCCTTCAAATTCCTTGCACAACGCTGAGCTGGTGGAGCCAAATATGATGTCATCCACAAAGTCTGATCAATAGCTCCACGAGTATATCCATTTGCGAGTAGGTGATCAGTAAGCGTAGCATACCATGCTCGCGGTGCTTGATGAAGGCCGTAAAGAGCTTTGTCTAACTTGTAGACATGCTCTGGATACTGAGAGTCTTCAAAACCAGGGGGGGTTGGCACACGTATATTTCCTCCTTTATCTTTCCGTATAAGAAAGCTGTTTTCACATCCATCTGATATACCGTAAAGTTCATATAGGAGGCATAAGCCAAGAAAATCCGTATGGCCTCAAGTCTCGCAACCGGTGCAAAGACTTCTTCATAATCTATCCCCTCCTGCTGATAAAATCCTTGAACGACCAGTCTGGCTTTGTTTCTGATAATTACACCAGAATCATCTCTCTTGTTTCTGAAAACCCATCTGGTTCCTATAGGCAATTTTCCCTTGGGTAGAGGAACCAGATTCCAAACCTTGAGCTTCTTAAACTGCATCAACTCTTCTTGCATTGCCTCAACCCAGCTGGACTCCTTTAGAGCCATTTTGACATTCTTGGGTTCAACCTGTGAAATAAAACAAGAATATAAACAAGAGTTAATAGGACCTGATTGACTTCGAGTGAGTGTCTTTTCAGGCAACGTGTTCTGAACTGTAATGGATTTGCTTCGAGTAAGAACGCCTTCTGAGAGAGGTCCAATAATATTCTCCACTGGATGATTCTTGTTTACACCAAGTGTTGGCACTTCTTCTACAGCCAGATTATTTAGCAGGTTGCTGATGTTATTGACTTGTTCTTCACTTGAAGAGGAAATGTGGTCAATAGGAGCAGTTTCACTTGCTTCAGCTCCAGGATCCACACAATGTTCCTCAGGAATGCTATCTGAGAAGAGTGGATTATCAAAGGTCTGGTGGGAAGAGGATGAGGTTTGATCAGTGTCAGGAAGAGGCTGAACCGACTGAGAATTGTCTGGTTCTGATGGAAGAACTTCATGAATTGGGGTTGGCTGAGCTCGAGAGGCACGATTATACATTCCTGGAGGGTCAACTGTCAGATGACTAGGATCACAAGGAACATAGTCAACCCTGTAGTCCATGTCATCACCTGTGAAAAATTCATCAGCTTGCTCAGATCCTCCTGCATTCTCAGATGGAGTACTGAAGGGCCTAAAAGTGGAGTCATACTCAAACAGCCAGTTTGGACCAGAACCAGCATCAGTAGAGTTCATTTCTTGCCAATCTATGTAGTATGATTCCACAATCATCCGAGTTTTCTTGTTATAAACTCTGTATGCTGCCCTTTCAGACGAGTAGCCCACGAAGTAACACTCATCTGCCTTATCATCAAACTTATGATTAGGCTCTGTATGAAGAAGAGTGCAAGGACATCCGAATGACTTGAAGTGTCCAACTTTGGGCTTCTGATTGAATAGAATCTCGTAGGGAGTCTTATGATGACGCTTGTTCAGAAGTGCTCTATTTTGAACATAGCACGCAGTGTTAACTGCTTCAGCCCAGAAAAAGATTGGTAGCTTTGATTCTGACAACATCGTTCGTGCAGCTTCTATAAGCGTTCTGTTTCTCCTTTCAGCAACTCCATTTTGCTGAGGCGTCCTAGCTGCACTGTATTGCCTAGCTATCCCTTTTTCATCACAGAAATCTATAAGAGTCTGATTTCTAAATTCAGTTCCATTATCAGTTCTAATCACCTTGACCTTTAGATTCTTCTGATTTTCAATCAAGGTAATGAACTTCTTCAAAATCTCTGGAGCTTCATCTTTCTTAGCTAGAAAGAACACCCAAGTGAATCTGGAATAATCATCTGTCACAACGAGACAATATGACTTTTTCCCGATACTCATTACGTTAATCGGTCCGAAAAGATCCATATGAAGAAGTTGAAGAACTGAAGAGACGGAATTGAACAATTTTGGCTTGTGAGGTCTCTTGTGTTGTTTCCCTTTCGCACAAGCGATACATTTCTCAATAGTGGAGAAATCTTTAGAAGGTAGACCAATGACGTGATCTCCCTTAGCGAGTCTGTTCAGATTCTTTAGGTTCACATGACCCAGTCGCCGATGCCACAACAGACAATCATGCTCCGATGCCTTAGAAAAAAAGCAAGTGTTCTCTGTAAACGAATCTGAGCTCATGTTGATAATGTATGCATTGTTTATCCTTGGAGTCCTCATCAGAATCCACTTCTCAGGCACTACAAAGCCAGGCTTTAGAATAAGACATTCTTTGTTTGTGAAGTGTGTGGAAAAGCTCTTATCACAGATTTGAGAAACACTTAGAAGACTGTGATTGAGCTCTTCAACATAGTACACATCTTCAAAACCAAGAGTTCCATTAGTGACCGTGCCCTTCATGCTTATCCTTCCTCCCTTGTCTCCAGCAAATGATACATAACCTCCATTGAATGGTGTAACTTCATGCAACTGAGAGAAATCCCCAGTCATATGCCGGGAACAGCCACTATCTACATACCAAACGTGTTTAAGCTTGCTTGGCTTTCCCTGCACAGTATACATTCAATTAATGAGAAACAGGTACCCAAATCATAACAGATTTAGGTGTTTTGGTAATAGAAGAAATTCTATCCTTGGGTTTGGGTTTGGGTCTTTCTGAATTAAGCTTAATATGTTTTGTCAGGCTTCCACTGCCCTGGTCAACTGGTTTTATCTTATTTTTGAAAATTCTTTGATTTTGCTTACGAAAACCATATTGTGTTTTGTTTGATTTCTTATGTCTTTTTGCAGTGGAAGGTGTCTGAGTCTGAGTCACCTTTTGAGAGGTTGCCTTAGGCTTGGAGGATGGTAAATTCCTCACATGTTTGTTAACAGATTTAGCCTTAGGGATGACCTTCTGATTCTTCCCATAGAAGAATTCAGTAGGTCGGTGCAGACAATGTCTAGCAATGTGGCCTGGTTTCCCACATGCATAACAGCAGACCTTTTGGTGAAATTCAATTGGGTCAAAGGGCTTTACATCACAGTTACTTTGACTAGAGAAAGAGGTGGGAATAAAAGGTTCACAGTTAGGATTTAACAATGAACTTTCCTCTTTGGTAACTGTGCGATGAGCCGGTGCAGTCTGTGTTGTTAAAGGAGAGAGAGTTGATTTTATAGCAAATGTTTTTTGAAAATGTTTTGGCATATCATTGATATTAATGTTAATTTCATCAAACTTTCTATCAAAATCAATTGTTGGAACAAAAAATGATTTGCTAGTAGATGATGAACAATCTGTGCTCCTCCCTGCACTTCTTTCTACCTTCTCCTCCTTTAAACCTGCAACACTTAGTTTTTCTGCACAAACCTCAGAATCATTAGTTATAACAGGGTCAGCTGAAATCACAACTGGTTCGGTGGGAAAATCACAGGCACGACTAGAATCCAATTCCAAGTCATCAACGGATGTGTTGATTCTTGGCATGCATGAGTAATTTTGGTTAAAAGGTGGTGCACATTCATTATACCCAATCCCACTACCCCTCTTTTCCCGGAATCGCATTGATGTCATATTTTCTAAAATTTTGCTTGAATAATCAAATCTTTCACATTTAATTGATGATTTAGAAAGTTGAGATTTGACTTGATCCAACTCTAGAGTGAGTTCATCGATTTTTCGTCGAGCCTCTCGATAGTTGGACTCTTTATCACTTAGAAGTTCTTTTAGCCTTGCCACATCCCGACCCTCGGCTTCAAGCTTCCTTTTAAAAATTCCTTCATTTTTAAGAAATTCTGAGTTAAAGTATTTAAGTTTGTTTAATTCTTTGATTAGTGATTCATTGTGCGACCTGTACTTAAATACTTTATTTATGCATGAGGTAGAGCAAAGATTTTCAGTTACCTCCTTTTGCTTGTCGTCCACCTCAGCCATGAATGCATGACTCAGAGTCAGTTCCAGTTCCTGCACTTGATCACTCCAATCATAGGAGTCAGTCTCCTGAGTCACCAACGCTTTAGAAGTGCTAGCGCTTCCTCCAGCAGCTGTATTTCCTGACTTCTCTTCAGGCTTCTTTTCTCCCCCTTCCTTAGCCACCTTTGGCTGCTTACATTCCCTGGCAAAGTGACCCGGTTGGTCACAGTTGTAGCATCGTAATTTTGACTTATCAAAGCCAAGCTTCTTTCCCGGAGCGTTTCCAAAGCTGTTTCTTCCATATTTCTTGATGAACTTCTTTGCTCTGAACACAGCCATTGCCATCTGCCATGAGATATCCATTTCTTCAACATCAGCTGGATTAATCTGCTCTAGATTGTCTTGAGTGAGATTTGAGGGTGCCAATTCTCCTGCAATAAAAGCATTGTAGCTGTTCATGAATCCCTTAAATAACAGTAGATTCTCTTCACTTTCTGGATTGACTTTAGGCACTGATCCAGCTTGTCCAGATGACAGAAAAGCAGAGTTTTCAGAAGTAGGTGCAATGCCCATTGAGCTGGCATGATTCAGTGCTCTCTGCTTATCATCCATGTCATATGAGTTGATGATTGAGATCAACTCACTTAAAGAAGTCTTGTACATGTCCTTAGTCCTTTTGATAGTTGTACAGTTAGAGTTCCAAGTGTAAGGTAGTGAATTCAGCAGCTTCTTGTTTACCTCTCCCTTAGTCATCTCAATCCCAGAACTAGTCATCTCAGTCATCAGATGAGTGAATCTGTTGAGTTGTGTTTCGAGAGACTCTCCCTTGATATGATTAAACATGTTGAACCTTTGTCTGAGCATGTCCTTGCGACTCTCTCGCATGTCCTCATTTCCTTCAAATCTTTCAACTAAGGCATTCCAGAGTTCCTTAGCAGTCTTGTGTTCCTTGAATCCGTGAGCAACATCCGTTGACAAAGCCATTGTGATCGAGGCATATGCCTTTTCATCCTTTTCCATCATGAGTATGTCATTGTCAGTATACAGTTCTGGATCCTTTGGAACGAGAGGACCATTGAGCTCACTCTGGAATGAAGGTACAAAGGGACCTTCTTCAATTGATCTCCAAAGCTTTGGGTCGGTATACTTGATAAATGACTGAAATCGAAATTTCCAGTCTTGAAAGTTATCTCCTGACACGAGCCTTGGTGGCTTTGTTCCGGTGCCGATCTCATTGTCAAGACTGAGCAAATTAGACAAATTTGTCAGATTCTTTGTACCCATTGTGAGTCTGAAGAATTTCTAAGTGTTGTACACGAATTCCTTGTATTTCCCTGTAGATGATAGTTAATAAAGCTGCCCGAAGTGAACAACACTCAAAATTCTGGATGTAATCGAAATTCGAGTACACGAAACTGAAGTACACGAAACTGATGTACACGAAACTGTGTACTCGAAAAATTTGCTGTATTCGAAACTTTGTGTACTCGAAACTTAATCATGTACTCGAAATTGATGTTGTACTCGAAACTCTCTGTATTCGAACTCTAGCTGATCTTCAAACACTCTGCCTATACTCGAAATAGCTGAACTCTAAAATTTTTGAACTCGAAAATACTTAAGAAAAATTTATAAAATTATTTCTTAAGATTCAGAGTCCCAAATTTATGCAGTAGCTAGTAGGAGTAAAGAAGAATGATAAAGTTGCAAACTTGCCTAGAAAAGTTGTCACCTTGATGATGAAAAGAGCACTCAAGCTCTGATACCACTTGTAGGTCCTCAAACAGATCAAGATCCAAACTTTATCTCTGTAAACATCATCATTGATCTCTAACAAGTGCGGAATCCAAGTTAGAAACAAGAAAGCAAGTAGAAAAATGCAAACTTTATAAATATTGCAAAACTTCGAGTACAAGCGCCTCAATACGTCTAGAGAGCGTATGCCTCGGGATTCCAACCTAAACCTGTACAAAATGCGTCTATTTATACTAGGCCTAGGTGTACACGAAATCTAAATACAAAAGAAGGTTCGAGTACACGACCACTTCGTGTACTCGAAATGCTGTACACGAAAATTAAACTGAAATATGAGATTTGACTCTTCCGTGTTGACTTTGTCAGTCTTCATCGTTCAGCGGGCTTTACAATATGCATCAATTAGCTATGAACAAATTTATAATAAGTGCATCCTCTTATCATACAAAGCACTGTCTCATTAATTGGGCAGGCTCACCCACATGTTGGTCGGTCGTCACCTCCCTAGTTGTACAACCCATACCATCTTTCCATAACAGGAAAGACTCATAACCATCCTCCCACAATTGGGAAGACACATATATATCGGGACACAATTACCCTCCTATACAAGGAGTTGACAGTATAGCTTTGTTACATACAAACATTAGCCACTTATTAAAATTATGTTTAAAACATCTTTTCTTAAAACATCTTTTCATAACTTGACTGTTCATTCAACAAAATTGTTTGTAACAAAGTTTTAAAAGTCAATCATACAAAACTTTCACAAACATTTCAAAGGTATTTATCATGTATACACATCAGCCCTAAAACATTAAAACAGTAAAATAGGGCTCATAGAACTCACCCTAACTTAGTTATGGCAACCAGCTAACTTTCTTTGCTATCCGTCACTTTCTCAAGTTCACAATGATATCCTATTAACATGAATATCCTAACATAATTATAATCTTAATCATATAACACAAACCCCGTTTTATTTCAGGGTTTCTAAACGGGCAGCACAACGGCTTATCTAATCGCGTTTTTAGATTTTAAGTCGGGCAGTACCTCGACTTATATTCCTTAAGTTTCCTGAAAATTATTGGGCAGAATCTCTTCTTATAATTGTTTATTTCCCAAAAATTAATCGAGCAGAACCTCGATGTGTTTTTGATTTAAACCAAACAATTAATCATAATCTTATTATATATAGTAATAATAAGATCTAAAACGAGGTGTATAACAAATAGAAATTATACGAGATTTATACCTTACAGAAGTTCGGTAGCACCTCTTGTTGAATACTAGATGATTGGAGGGGTTAAATATGGGTATTTGGGGGTGTAGGGTCGGGATTTAGGAGCTGGAAAGTGAAAAACTTCGAGAGAATTCGAAAATCTGATGTTCTGCCTTTTATAGACGAATTCTGGGTCCGGGGCGATACGCCTAGAACCAACGTTTGGCTCGGGGCGGTACACTCGGATTCAATATCTTGCATGCGTGCCACGTGTTGACACGTGGTGCCACGTGGCGTGCGATCTGATTCTTTCTTGTTTTCGCGATAACTTGAGGATACGAATTCCGTTTTACGTGCGGTTTTCGCCTACGTTCACGATTTTTCGAGATCTTTCCAATGGTTATAATTTCAAGACCTGAAGAGTTCAATACATATGACCTCTTATCTAATGCTTTATTCGACTTCGCGTATCTTGAAAACGGAGCCTCGTTTCGCGATTTCGCTTACACTAATTTTCTCCATTTTCAAGTTAGGATTCTAGATATGAAGTCGGTTTGACACTTAATTAAATCAATATAAAGTGATGTATGTTTATTTAAGATCTGTCAACACCAGATTCCTTTTATTTCTTTTTTCGTATATTATCACCAATTCAGCTAAAAGACTTATGAATATTAATATTCCTTTAATATAATTGCTATATGTTTAAAGTACAAGAAAACTGGGTGTTACACAAAGACATTCTTCTTGGGTCTTCAGGTAAAGCAGGACCCTAAGGGTGTCCTGATTCATTAGGGCAAGTATGATACTGACATTCTCACCAAGTTCAACATGTTGGACTCGAAGCCTGCATCCGCTCCTATGGTTGCACTTCCCGTCTTGACTTCGGATTCTGATGGTGAACATGTTGATCAGAACCTTGACCGTTCGAATAGGAATCATCATGTCTCCATTTCCTTCCACCAGGAGCAATGTAATCAGGGTTCTGGAGATGACCAAATAGAGCACGAACTGAAGGCTTTATCTCCTTTCCCCTGAATGATAACACTCTGTTGAGAGTAACGTCGTTCATGTGCTCTAACCGAATGATGTCTGTGTTGGTCTTCGGTAGGTTAGGCACCAGAGCATCGAAGACCTGCTGAAGGAATCTAGGGTACATAATAAACTACTTGTCACCCTTGAGCACAACATTCTCCTTCAGATGTGTGAACACCATCTTAGGGAAGTTGAATGGTAGATTCAGCACCAAAGCAACAAAAGCCCCCTGAATAGTCTCCCTAAGCTCATCAAATCCCCCGTGCCTTGAGCCAAAGTAGTGAATAAGTACGTGTGCTAAGTACTTGAACTGTGGAGATAGAATGGCTTTGTTGAGAACTCCAACTCCCAAGTAGAATGGGATGATGAGGTGCATCGTGAAATCCACATATCCTCCTGATGTGCTCTGCAGAAACGATGAAATCATGACCTGACACATTGCCCCTAATCACAGGTGGCCCAACCTCACAATCTATATCAACGGATCTCCAAAAATCCTACTGGTCTGACTGATATGGATCATAGATTGTAGATATGGCAGCAAAGATCCTAGAACTCCTGAGAAAAGTGATGATCTCTCTAAAATGCTTGTGTTCTTGGTGGCAAGATCCAAGTGAGCATAGATGTTGTTCATCGTCACTGCTTTGTAATCAGGCATTCTGAAAAACAAAAGAATTAACATGTCAGCTCAATTCAGTTAATCAATTGATTAAAATTAGAAATTTTAGACAAGTATTAAACTTGTGCGAATGATACTGCAATGTCCGAACGAATATTTCAGAATGAGCCCAATGACAGAATAGATTATTTCAACCGAATGACAACCGAAAGAACTCATTCGGTTGAATCATTGATCGAAAGAATCAAGTCAATCGAATGACCAAAGAATGAGTCTAGTGGCCGAAAGAGCCTCATTCGGTCGGATGACTTCATTCTATCGCTGCATCTCATTTGGTCAGCACTTGAAGTCCGAAAGGACGTCATTCGGTCGGCCAAAGGAGTTCAAAATCCCAAGACTACAAAACTTCAAATCAGACCACAAAATTTACACCAACATGTTCAGAAACATCCGATTAAGTTTTATAGAAAAGGTCTTAGGTGATTTTCTGTTCCATTTGTCCATCTATTAAGAGGCGACATTTACGAGCCCTAAAACCCTAAGTCGAGGGCTGTATACAGCGAATCCATGGACACAAATGGATAATATTGGTTCCATTAGTACATGTCATAGTCACAAGAAGAAATCTCAACAGAATGAATTGGTTAATCGGTGGAAACTTGATGAAAAGATGAGAGAGAGTGTTTCGGCCGAAGGAAACACACTGTAATCCGAGCGAATGAATTTGGGGGAATGACTTGGTTTGGCCGAAAGAACCCCGTATATAGGTAGTCTCATTCAGTTGAGTGGTCAACCGAAAGAGTTTTTTAGCCCCAGTTTGATTCGGCTGAAAGATTCATTTGCACAAATGAAACTTAGCACTCACCAACACAACTTAACTTCAAATTTGACAATTTTAACAGTTAAACAAGTGCAATTATGAAGATTAGTCTGGTTGGTGATGGATTCAGATATGACTGAACATCTTAACACACACAAATGATAATCTAAAACAAATTTGAAAATATAAAATATTTATGTATTTTTCTGAAACGAAAGACAACTGTACAACTAAAACTAAAACAGTTTAGAAACTCAAATTTTTGTGAGCAGTCTTCCAAGAAAATAATACATTCATGTAATCACATCAAATCAACATTAATGAATGTTGCACTTCAGACACATTTGTCTTATAATTTGATTACTGATATATTTTTCCCCTTTAAACCGAACAATACGTCATTTCTAAACAAATTAATGATCACTCATATTTTCTAATTGAGTTACCCATTGAATTTAACCAATAAAGATCAAAACAAGTTTGTAACTCATCTCTGCATAACTTAGTACCTAACATCATAAATTCTATAAGGTTCCAATTTATTCTTTTTTTTGTATTTTTCTTTTTGATTTGTCTCTCATGTTCAACACATTCTCATGGACGGCTTCAGCTAGGTCATTACAAAGCAATATGGCACGTGTACAGAACTGTGTTGACACGATTAACCTGTTCTATCCAAATGGACGACTTCACTAGGTCTTTACAAAGCAATATGACCTGTATATGGAATCGAACTTATTTTTATTTTTGTATTTTTCAAGATTAATACCAGCTTGTTCTTTCTTTATTTTCATGTCATTCACTCATTCTCATCTGAATGGACGGCTTCAGCTAGGTCTTCACAAAGTAGCATTGCACGTGTACAGACTTGAATTCATGAATCATTGGGAACCTTATTAGATCCTATGATAATAGGTGTATACCTGATTTGAGTCAAAAATTATTTTTTACTTAACTGGTTTTCTAAAATAGATCCCACAAATCAGACTTTCTAAGCAATCACCAATTGTCTATGCATTTTGAAAAGTTAGCCTATCAGTACATCAAAACACATAACTCATGTGCTTTCGGTTTATACATTCACCTTTTGCTTTCAATGACATGATAGATTAACACATCACTTTCTCAAATAAGACTTTCTCATTTTTACTATTTTTTAAATGTTTTTGGATTTTTCAATTTTTCAAATGTTTTTTGTTTTTCAAAATAATCTACTTTTTCTCCCCCTAAAAACCTAAAACACAAAATATTTTTGAGTTTTTTGATTAATGTGAAATAAAAATGACAGAAATACTAATAAAGAAAAATTAAACAAAATAAACTAACTAATAAAAGCAATGATCATTTGTATGATTCAGATGAAGAAATGACTTCATCCTTTCGAAAAACACCATTAGCCGATAGCAGATATAAAAATCTGGGTTTATCAAAAGCTTTTGTATAAAGATCGGCTTTATGGTGATCATTGTGAATTTTAACTACATCGATTAGTTTCTTTTCAAAACAATCACGTATGAAGTTATATTTTATGTCGATGTGTTTTGTTTTTGAGTTCTGGACTTGGTTTGGTGACAGCAATTGAGGTAGTATTATCAACATTAATAGGAGTTTTAGATAAATGTAACCCATAGTCCCTGAGTTGTTGCTGTATGCAAATGATTTGTGAGCAACAACTAGCAGCAGCAATATATTCAGCTTCACAGGTTGAAGTAGACATCGATGTCTGCTTCTTGCACTGCCAGCTATCGAAACGGGTTCCAAAGAACTGACATCTTGTAGATGTTGACTTGAAATCTCTTTTGCATCCACCATAGTCTGAATCACTGTATGCAGTAAGCTCAAAGTTTTCATCATTAGGATACCATAAGCCAAGATCTGGAGTACCCTTTAGATAACGCAGAATCCTCTTCACAACAATCAGATGTGATACTTTTTGTTTGGACTGATAGCGAGCACACAATCATGTGGTGAACATGATGTCTGGCCGAGAAACAGTAAGATACATGAGAGACCCAATCATTCCTCGGTACAGAGTGGCATCGATTAACTCCCCCTTTTCATCAGGTGTAATCCCGTGACTGATCTACCTGCAATCCAAGAATAAATTTCATCTCCCCTATTGAGCTCATTACGAACTTGTCTTTCATAACCTTCTAGAATTCCTTGCATAGACTATCATTTGTAGGACCAAAAATGATGTCGTCCACAAAAACATGTACCAAAAGTAAATCACCATCCTTCCCTCGAATAAACAGTGTGCGGTCAATAACACCTCTTCTTAACCCGTTGTTCAGAAGGTGAGTAGACAGTGTCTCGTACCACGCTCGCGGAGCTTGGTGCAATCCATACAGTGTCTTGTCTAACTTGTATACTTGGTCACGATGCAATGGATCTTCAAACCCGGGAGGTTGATTGACATACATAGTTTCGTTGATCACACCGTGAAGGAATGCACTCTTGACATCCATTTGATAAACTTTGAATTTCTTGAGGAAGCATATGCCAAGAAAATACGAATTGCTTTGAGATGAGCAACCGGTGCAAACACTTCATTATAGTCAAGTCCTTCAATCTATCTGAATCCCTGAACTATCAGACGTGCTTTGTTTCGCAGAACGATCCCGTGATCTTCCCTTTTGCAACGAAGAACCCATCTTGTGCCTATAACCTTTGCACATTTAGGTTTGTCAACAATTTGCCAAACGCCGAGTTTCTTGAATTGTAGAAATTCTTCTTGCATGGCATCAACCCATGCTTCTTCTTTCAATCCTTCAGTGACGATTTGCGGTTCAACTTGAGAGATGAAGCAAGAATGGGCACAATAGTTCACATCAGCAAAGTCAAGAATATCTGCAAGACCCCCTGAAGATAACTGATTTCTTGTCTTGACCCCATCAGGTGAACTTCCAATAATGTTTTCCTGAGAGATGAATAATGTTTTCTAGATTATCATTTGTGTCTGAGCTGTCATCATGTATCTGTATATGAATTGAAGCTGATGAAGGTTGCACAGGTTCATTAGTTGCATTTTGTACATCATACATCATTTGAACAGCAACATCTTCATCTGAGTACATGGGATGCACATTGAAAGAGTTGAAAAGGTCTGAATAATCAAACATCCAGTCAGGTCATTTTCCAGGTGGGGCATAGAACGTGTTTGAACGTCCATGTGATACCACTCCTCCACATTCTGAATTGAGTCATAGGATGCATGTTGGTGTCTTACTTGCATTAAGACACATAAACAAACTTAACACAATAAACGTATCACCAACGATTCGTAGAGTCAACACAAGTCAACACACACACTCGGTTGAGCACACCGACACTTGGAATTGTATGGGATACAACACGCCACAAAACACATACTCACGACATATATGATTATAGGTGCTCAATAGCATGTTGCTAGCAGTCGCAGTCGCGAACACACTCATAAACGGAACTTATCTATAATGTGAGTTCACGACCCCTTTTTGTCTATTCTACCTATGGGGGAGAAAACATTGACAATAAATTGTTTTTGATACAACAACTTATTTTATTTGCATATGGACATGCTTTATCACTATATGCAGTGTTGTAAAACTCGGCCTAGTACTCGGGAATCGGCCACCTTCCGAGGCGATTTCTTGCAACTCGGCCCTTTGTACTCGAAATGGTTCAACTCGGATTTACTCGGGTGTACTCGGTCTACTCGGACCAACTCGGGGCAACTCGGTCCAACTCGGGCAACTCGGATTTTCGCTGTTATTGACCGATTTTCACTATTTTTGACTAAATTTTATTGTTTTTCACTGATTTTCATTGTTTTTTACCAATTATTGTTTAATTTTCACCTTCTTACATAACTATGCCTTGCAAGACGGGATTTTCACTTGTTTTTTTACCGATTTTAACATGTATCTTTTATATTTTTATTGATATTCACTTTATTTGTTATAAATACTAGTAAACTAATGATACTTAACATATATATAATTTTATAAAAATTTTCTTTGTAAATTATCATATCCGAGTACTCGCAACTCCCCAGTCCACCGACCTGGCAGCGCCCAGCGACTTTTCCAACCATGACTATATGTATATGTGTGGCACACATCACAACTCAAAGTCCTCACGATACTCATCGGACCGTTAGTAGCGAAGAGCGCTTAGCGCCTAGCTTGGTAATCTTGAATAGTACTATTTGGGCCCGACAAGCCCCACCCATCGCGCCTTGGAGGCCAACCCGAATGGAGGTCGGAATGGGTGCAATATTAACCAATACACTTTGCTATTGTCGTTTGATGGACATGGCGGGAGGCACAACTGTCAGCTTCGGTTTGAACCCACATATAATATAACTGTATTGACTAGCTATCAATCGATACTGCATTGTAATGATATGTAATCTGGCAACATTTACTTTAAACACATTGATGTTTACTGCTTATGAAAAACATGTGCTCTCACCAACCTTTGTGTTGACCTTTTTACTCGCATGTTTTCTCAGGTAACTAAGGCACGCACAACAGGATAGGATGCTAGGATGGAGTCCCATGCATCAGCTTTAGTGTCTTAGGCCATTTGAAATCCCTTAACATTTTTCTTGTTATGTAATGATGAATAATTAAACCGCTTCTTCGCTATTACTCTTTATTTTTTTGAGAAAAACTGTTTTAACCTAAGATTCCGCAACTTATGAATTTCAACTGATTTGAAAACTTTTATATTTACTTCCGCAACTCTGATTTTACAAAACTGTTTTATTCAATTTATTGGATGTACGTAAGCAACCAGACATGTAGGTCTCGCAACCATGACCGGAGAATGGGATCCTGATCGGTCTCGTCGCGCCCCCGACAAGGCCGGGAGGGCCGGGGTGCGACAGCTTGGTATGAGACACTTCGGTTATTGCGAATTAAGTTTGCATTTAGTGTACTTAGTCTATAACCACTAGTCTCCACACACACATGTTTACCGCATGTGTTTGCACACGATGATGAGGAGCCAATAGCTCCACCACTACCCGCATCACCTGTACCTATGACCGTAGAGACGCCTGACCAGCATCCCCTACAATCGGATGATCACGTAGAGGATTCAGACGAGGATCCTGAGGAATATCCTGATAACGACCCTGAAGAGGATCCTGAGGAGGACCCCATGGAGGAGTCACCTGACAATGCATCACCCATACTAGAACCACCTGAGCATAAAAGGCAGTGTCTTGAGTCGGATGTCATTACCAGAATGACTCGGGACCTGGCCTGGGCTAACGACCGAATTAAGTGTCTTGCAGAGGAATTGTGATATACAAACACACGACATGCAGAACTCTTTAGTGTAGTCAACAAGATGGATCAGGATATGACCTAGTTGATTACTCTATTCCAGGCGGCTGAAGACCGAGCTGCCGTTGCTGAGGCTAGACTGGAAGAGCTAGAGAACATGCTCATCATTCCAGAACCAGAAAATCCTGATAATGTGGAGGGGGAACCAGCAGAGGATGCTAATTCTGATTCCACTATTGATGATGCATTTGATTAACTTAGCGTAGACCTAATAGGGACAGGTTGTGTCTCTGTACTGAATATTATGAAATCTTATTGTTTTGATATTAATTAATTGTAACCAGTACATTTTATTATATATCAAGACTGTTATCTGTTATAAAATTTTTTTTGTCTATGCACGTCTATACATGTTTCCTTTACGTACCAACCGCACACATAATCTTAATTCTTTGAAACAATCTAACGCTTATTCTCGCTATAAAGATCATGGCTGGAAGACGTGGAGGACGACAAAACGCAGGAGGACGTGGAAACATCAACCTCACTGCAGCTGAACTGAATGCACTCATCAACAAACGTGTTGAGGAAACGCTTGCTGCACGGGTAGCTACCCGTAATCAACACCAACTGATCCAAGGTGACGAATTTCATTTCACATTCACCTTGCACCATAATCACTCATTTCCATTTCAACGTGTTTACTCGATACTGAACGAAATTTTATCTGTTGCATATCTCAGGAACAAACCTCAATCCACCTCTCTGCACATTCAAAATGTTCTTAGATTGCAAACCCACTCTTCCAACGGTACTGAGGGTGTCGTTGGTCTCCTGCGCTGGATGGAAAAGGTGGAGTCGGCCTTTGCCATTAGCAGCTGCAAGAACGAGGACCGAGTCAAGTTTGCTGCAGGAACACTTGAGGGAGCTGCCCTCACTTGGTGGAATGCCAATGTCCAGAACTTAGGGTTGGATGCAGCCAACGCCTTACCTTGGGAAGATCTTACGCAAATTAAGAACCACGAATATTGTCCTCGTGATGAAGTTCAAAAACTTGAGGAAGAATTCTGGAACCACAAGATGATTGGTTCCGAGATCGAGGCATACACTGGTCGATCGTATGAGCTGGCACACCTGTTCCCGGAGATGGTTACCCTACCTTACAAACACATTGAGAAGTACATTGAGGGACTACCCCCTCAAATCCAGGGAATGGTACTTTCAGCTGATCCCATCACCCTAAAACAAACTGTGCGATTAGCCCACATGCTCACTGATTCGGCAGTTGCAGAATGACTTTTACCACCTCGTGGGGTGGTAGCCAAACCTGTTGATAACAAACGTGTAACATCAGTGCCGAAAACGTCACCGAAACAGTGATCTCAACAGTAACATGAACAGTAATCAGGTACAAACTATACGTATTTCATTGTATGTCAGACGCTTATCATGTATCATCATCATTTCGTGTTATCAAAGAGCAAATTCATAATCATTTCAGAAAAAAAAGCTCAGAAATATGGTTCATCAGTCAGATAATTATCTGGCGATATAGAACCGTCATGTGATTGTTTGCTAGGATATTATTATGTATAAACGTATGTGAGACATTACAGAACAAAAGAACAACGGACATCGTTACGTGAATGCTAAATCGATGGATTATTCATATAGGTGACGATCTGTACGAGTATATCTGAAAGTATAACGTTCTAAATGATATCCAATATTTAGAAAACCATATTGAAAAGTATAGTTATCGCCGTCTTCGTATGGGTGACGATTCGAACGAATACGCGCCACGACTGTACTATTCGATTATAAACAGTTAAATAAATATTTCTGAAAATTTAAATAAACGAAAGATATTTAGTTAATTTACTAGGAATTACCACCTAAAATAATTTTTCAAACTTTTGTTTTAAAACCGAGAAGCTTCGTTGCGAAAATAAAACAAAAAATTCGTTTTACGCGAAACCGAGAAAAACCGAACGAACCCGAACGAACGCGGGTATTTATAACCCATTTAATGTGGCATTAATGACCACAACTACCACCACCAACCAGCTTCTTCTCCAAATTCGTCCACCCCATTCTCTCTCTACTTTCTCTCTCTAGAACCACACACTGCAACTCTCTTGTTTCTTCACGAAATCAAGTGTTTTTGGTGTCAAAACTACCATTATCACTTGTAGAACACGAAAGTATAGTGGATATAAGCCTTTAACTGACTGATTTGAGGTAAAGACGAATTCTTTGTTCGGTTTTAGGGTTTTGAAAACCCTCTTGTTCGAACCTATCTAGAGCCAGTTAAACACCTTTCTAAACCTTAGGATTTACACTATAGCGCCTTAGAATGGTGTAGGAACAAGACCCACTCAAACCCCTAGTTGATTAGTTTGAAACCATGGTTGCACATGTGGGGATCTCGAATGGCCGAATAGCTCATAACCGCTAGGTGGCCAAATGGCCAGCCGAATCAGTACCAACCTTCTTCGGCCGAATGGCCATAGCCGAAGCAGCCCTCTCCTTTGCTCGGCCAGCTACTCATTCGATCGGTAGGTGGTTCGGTCGGCCAACCCTATTCTGGCCATACCTTTTTCAGTCGGCCCTTCTTCGCCTAGACCTCCTTCGGTTGGCTCAAATTCTTTTGGTCGAACCCTATTCGGTCAAGACCCAATCGACTTAGGCTTTGATTCCTCTTGCCAAGTTTTCATTTGATAGGCCCATGCTTCATTCATTTGACCAACCCAACTTCTTTCGGTCGGCCTACTTATTCGGTCGGCCCAGGTTGTTTCGGTCGGCCCAATGGTTTATTCGATCGGTTCATCATGGCATACATGGTGTAACGAGTTTGCATGCATGGGAATCAAAAGTATGTGTTTGCATAGGAACTTCCACATAGGTGCATGCATGGGAGGGAGTAATATTAGGGTTTCATTGGGTGCAACCAACCTTGGGTGAACTAAATTCCTTTTGAATGACTATGGTAGTCATATAAGTTGAGATGGTTTTAAATTACATAGGGTATCTAATGAAAACTATAGTAGGGTTTTTACTAAAGGGAGTTGTCATTAATCACATTATAATCTATATGTTAATGTCAACATCTTTAGGATTAACATATTTGAAAAGGCGTTGAGAAACAAAGATACTAAGTCTAAGATTATGGTGTTGTTCTCACGATTAACTCCTAACACATAGACAATTTACAAGAAATGTACAACTACATTAGGTTGTCCTTTGAACTACCTAGGATGGGTTTCACACGTAATTGATCAAAGAATCATGAACAATCAAGATCCAGTAAAGGGCCTAGGTTAATCAATTAAGACTAACCTAGGCCCATCATGTTGAAGTATAATTCTTTTAAAAATTTAATTATGTTTTTAATAAAAGAAAATGATTTATAATCCTAGATAAATTGAATAAATGATTGAAACTAAAGCTTAACTAATATAAATTGACTTAAAAATATTTTAACTAAATACTTGTAATTAATACTGTGGGATCAAGGTTTATTAATGGGTAATAAGTTTAGCCTAGATAGAAGGAATTCTAGTAACACACCAGTAACATAGAACACTTAGTTGCACACCGAGACCGAACCCTAGATGAGTCTATTATAGATACTTATCGTATTCGAATCCTCTTAAAACAACACAGGTATCGAAGAAACATAGTCCACAAACAACGAGCGTTCATTTTGTGATAATTCAATACAGAGTAACACATGTGAGTTTATTGCCCCTTTTCTAAACATTTTTGTTTTCAAACGCGGGGCTGAGAAGCATGCGTAAACCTTTTTATTGAAATATGTTTTACGAAAATGCTTTTACTTATTGTATGCTTAATGTATACTTGTTTATACACCTAGACTCATGTCTAGGTATTCGTTATGCAGAGTTAACTAATGAATAAATTAATTACTCTTATGAGTAATACCTTAATTCTAAAACTCTAAAACAACTCTTAGTCCATCAAATTCAATTCAAGAATATAAAACTCCAAGTGAAATCAAGAGAACTAAAGCTAAAGATCAGACTCGAAGTAATCAAGTGCTGTGTGTGATGTGTAAAACTAAGGATCCTATTCAGGAATCTATAATCATTGTGGAAATCATGGAATTCTAGAGATCAGAAATCAAGAGAATCAAGGAAAACATAACCGTGTGTGAATCATTGAAATAATGAAATCATTAAGATCTGATGAAATCATTAGTGCTTAAGTTAAGGTCGATGTCAATTGTATGCAAATCAAGACCACGTGTAACACCCGGAAAGTCCCGGCACAATAGTAGACTCTCGTAGTCAAGCTATCTGGGCATAACTAAAATGATCAAATGAAATCAAGAGAACAAAGAGAATCAAGAGAATCAAAGGATATCCTAGAGTCCCGACATGCACAGTAGGCCAGAGGGTCAAGCTGATATGGGCATCATGAAAGTCCCGACGCATACAGGTAGATTCAGTTGGGTCATGCCTGATATGGGCCACGTGTGAGAAGGTACAACTTGGACAACCACCAACAACTAATTCTAATTGATTGAGTCAAATAAGGCCCAATCGTCATGTCTTAGTTGTATTTAAATGATTAATTATTTATTTAATTGACCGTTTAATATTATTTTTCTACAAGTGTTTTGGGGTAATCATGGATACTTGACGAACTCATGAAATCATAGGTGATTCCATTTATGGAAATCTAGAATCTAAAATGAAGGCGAATGGAGTAAAACGCTTAATTATCATTAACAACAATATGCTAAGCAGTCCGGTATGTGGTGAGATGGTGGCTGGGGCTTGTCCCCTACATATGCCCTATATATAAGCATACTTGATTGGATAGCATAGGCGGTCGTTGATGAGGTTAAGGTTGTCATTTTGGGGAATCAAGGTAAACATTTTCAGGGTAATCAGATGCTATGAATCAAACATTATTGAATCAAGGATGTGGGATGAAACGCTTAATTATCACCAGGAACAATATATCATGTGGTTTAGTTTGTGGTGGGATGGTGGCTGGTCGGGCGGTAAGTTCGACCCTACATATGCCCTATATATAAGCATATTGAACTGGATGGTATAGGTGGTTAATGGTGAGGTTAAGGTCGTCATTCAAGAGGTTATTCAAATTCATTTTTATAAAACTACATGAACTCACCAACAATGTGTTGACTTGATCTTTTTGCATGACTTCTTAGGTGACGAACATGTTAACTAAGAGGTTATTACTTTTGGACTAGGATGCCAGATAGAGGACCTAGTGATTTTGGACCTGCATACTTTTGAAACATCATTTTACAGATTATTTTGTATATCTTGTGCAGATACAAGATAGAAAATTTATGATGTGGATAGTATATTTACATTGTTAAATTATGAACTAAACTGATGTAATTTAAATTTGTAATTCTATTTTCATTTAGCAGTTCTCAATTATATATCATGTGCAATGTGAACAATCTGATCAATCCGATTATCATTCCCTGTATCTTGCCCCAGGAACCTTCCGTCCGACGGGGAAGTCGATCCAACCTGCCGGTTCGGAGTGTGACAGATTGGTATCAGAGCCATGGTTATAGAGAAATATAGGTCATTTATCTAAACGGTTTGGCCTAGACTATAACCTAGGGACCCTGCATGTAGAGAACACAGGACGTAGGACTTTATTTTCATTGTGTCTTCTGCATTCAATCATTGCACTAACCAATAATTTTATTGGTTATGATCAGAATGCCGCCACGAAGTCAACCTCCCCTGTTACCACTACCACAAGATTTAGCTCCACACTCGTCAACGCCATCACCAGCTTATTCACCTCCTCTTCCCCCACACAATCCACCTCTAAACCTGAACACGACATAGATACTGGATCCTGCTACTGTTGCTTTGGCAACTCTACTGAGTAGTCAGCTGACTAACCAGCTGAAGGAAGTGATACCGAATATGCTCAACCGTATCCGGAACGATAGCAACAACACCGGGCACTCGTCAGTGGAAGCCAGTGGGAACACTTGTGATGCCTCACACTATTCCTACAAGTCTTTTGTGGGATGTAAGCCGTCAAGTTTTAGCGGTACTGAAAGAGCCATTGGATTAATCCAATGGATTGAAAAGATGGAGACTACTCTGGACATTAGCAGTTGTCCAGAGCACCATAAAATTCGCTACTCTGCTGGATCATTCAACAAGCGAGCTTTAACTTGGTGGAACTCACAGATCAAGGTTAGAGGAAGAGAAGAGGCTATGGCAATGCCGTGGGAAGAATTCAAGACACTGCTGAGGAATGAATTCTGCCCCAAAAATGAACTACAAAGATTGGAGGTTGAATTGTCCAATCATGTGATGAAGGGAGCTGATCATCTAGGGGTACACTACCCGGTATCATGAGTTGGTAGCCTTGGTGCTAGACAAGGTACCAACCGTGGAAAAGAGGATAGATAGGTATGTAGGTGGACTTCCCGCCTACATTGAGGGTTTAGTTGTTGCAGCAAACCATGTTACCTTGGAGTCTGCTGTGAGTTTATCTGGGAAGCTGACTGATCTGATAGTAGCCTCTGGAACTCTGAAGAAAGAGGCTGACACTAGCAAGCAAAAGGAAGAGTCTTCTAAGAAACCCCATCATCACCAACACCCAAAGAAGAAGCAGAAGACCCTGAAGAACTACACAATGGCTACCACTCAACCAAGTAGCCATGGAACCACAGAATGTGCACAAAAAACCGTATACTGGCCCACACCCTCTATGTACCAAGTGCCGGTATCATCATGCTGCAAGCAATCCCTGTCATCATAGCATGGGATGTGGAAGAAAGGGACACTGGGTCCAGAATTCCAGGATGACTCCCAATCAAGCAGTTAACAATGCTGCTTTAGCTCTCCCTCCACCCAACAACCAGAACAACGGTGGATGCTATAACTGTGGCGAACAGGGCCACTTTGCAAAGAACTGCCCGAAGAAGGCACAACAGGCAGTTCCAGCACCCCGTGGAAGAGATTTTGCCATAGAAGCTCCAGTTGCACGCCAGGACCCGAACGTGGTCATTGGTACATTTCTCTTACATGACTTTTATGCATCTATTCTATTTGACACTTGTGCGGATCAGAGTTTTATCTCTACTGATTTTGCATGCCAACTAGATTCTATAGAGGAACAGTTAGATTCCCCTTACATCATAGAAGTAGCAAAGGGAAACAATTCACAGTTTGTACAGTATACATGAATTGCGTGTTGACACTTAATGGTCATACATTCACCATCGATTTGATACCGATGGAGTTGGCTGGTTTCGAAATCATTGTTGGAATGGATTGCCTTTCTTCTAATTGACTGGAAGTCATCTGTTCTGAAAAGCTGCTTCGAGTTCCATTGCCGAATGATCGCGTATTGGAAGTCAGAGGGGATCAAGGAAAACGAAGTGTCAAAATCATCTCTTGCATAAAGGTGTGTAAGTATTTACAGAAGCAGTGCCTAGCTTTCCTGGCTCATGTGGTGGAAAAGGAGAAGGACAAGAAAAAGATTCAAGACTTTTCGGTAGTGAAAGAATATCTGGAAGTATTTCCTTAAGACCTACCAGGTTTGCCACCTGCACGACCGGTAGAGTTCCGTATTGATTTAGTTCCGGGAGCAACTCCTGTTGCCAAATCTCCTTACAGGTTAGCACCTTCCGGTTTTGTTAGTGAAGAAGAAAGATGGATCTTTTCGGATGTGTATAGACTACCGGGAACTGAACAAACTAACAATCAAGAATCGGTATCCATTGCCGAAAATTGATGATTTGTTTGACCAGCTGCAAGGAGCTTAGAATTTTTCGAAGATTGATTTGCGGTCCGGATATCATCAACTCAGAGTGCAAGACGAAGACATACCGAAGACGAAGATCAGAACCAGATATGGGCATTACAAATTCATGGTGATGCCTTTCGAATTGATGAATGCACGAGCAGTTTTCGTGGACCTCATAAACCGAGTGTGCAAGCCGTATCTGGACCAGTTTGTCATTGTCTTCATTGATGACATACTGATTTATTATAAGAGCAAGGCAGAGCATGAGCAACATCTCAGAAAGATCTTAGAGCAGTTGAAAGAAGAAAAACTCTATGCCAAATTCTCTAAGTGTGAATTTTGGCTGAGAGAAGTTTAATTTCTGGGTCATGTGGTCAACAATGAGGGAATACACGTAGATTCTGCTACGGTCGAGGAAATAAAGAACTGGGACACTCCAAAGACACCAACGGAGATACGGTCCTTTCTGGGACTGGCAGGTAAGATAGCTTTGTCTCTTACCAAGCTAACTCAGAAAAGTGAACCGTTTGTTTGGGAGCGGAAACAAGATGATGCTTTCCAAACATTTAAGAAGAAATTATGTGATGCTGCAATCTTATCTCTCCCAGACGGCTGTGATGACTTTGTTGTATACTGTGACGCCTCCCACCAGGGACTGGGTTGCGTGCTAATGCAACGGGACAAAGTTATCGCGTATGCATCAAGACAGTTAAAGATTCATGAGGAGAATGACACCACCCATGATCTAGAACTGGGAGCTGTAATCTTCGCATTGAAGATTTGGAGACATTACTTATATGGCACTAAGTTTACCGTATTTACTGATCAGAGGAGTCTACAACATATCTTTGATCAGAAGGAACTCAACATGCAATAGCGACGTTGGGTTGAGCTACTAAATGATTATGACCGTGTAATCAAGTACCATCCGGGTAAGGCGAACGTTGTAGCTGATGACTTGAGCCGGAAGGAACGGGTCAAACCCTTGCGCGTCAGAGCAATGGGAATGACTGTGCAGAAAAGCCTACGAGACAAGATTATTCAGGCACAACAAGAATCTATTGATAGAGGAAATCTGAAGAAAGAACTTGACTGTGGAGCAGAGAAACAGTTTGAAACAAAGCCTGATGGTGTTATCTACTACCAAGAACGTACGTGGATTTTGGCACTAGACGAATTGAGAAGACTCATCTTCGATGAAGCACACAAGACTAGGTACTCCATGCATACAGGCGCTGATAAAATGTACCAAGACTTACGGGGATTTTATTGGTGGCCGGGAATGCAGAAAGACATAGCCGAGTACGTCGGTCGATGTCTTACGTGTGCGAAGTTAAAGGCGGAACACCAGAAACCGTCAAGTTTGCTTGAACAGCCTGAGATTCCGCTCTGGAAGTAGAAACAAATAGCTATGGACTTCGTTACCAAGCTACCCCGCACTTCCAGTGTTCATGATACGATTTGGGTTATCATTGATCGTTTAACAAAATCTGCTCATTTCTTGCCGATGCGTGAGACCTTCACGAGGATAAACTGGCGAGACTGTACATCAACGAGATAGTGGTACGCCACAGTGTGCCATTGTCCATTATTTCTGATAGAGACAGCAGATTCACATCAAGCAACTGGCAATCATTACAAAAATCTCTAGGGACGCACTTAAATCTAAGTACCGCTTACCATCCACAAACGGACGGGCAAAGTGAACGTACTATACAGACCCTGGAGGATATGCTAAGAACTTGTGTTTTGTTGATGATGATAAAGGCTTGAGAAGAATAGAAAGATGACAAGAAAAACGATGATGACGATTATAACATTGGAGGTGATATGGGTCAGGGAACAAGTTCCTGAGGCTTGAAAGAGGATGAGCCTGCTAAGGATGTTACAGGAGGTGATGATATAGAGAACCCATCTTCCTCAAAGAAGCCTCTAGACAACTTTGATGATTTATTCGAAGATCTTCCTCAGAATTTCATGTTTGAGGGATTTGAAGAGGAGCTGAACATAGCAGGACTTGGAAATCTTTATGTTGATGTCACTATAAACTCAGTATTTGATGTTGTATGTGATCAAGAAAGAAATTATCTTGCCGAGTCTTCTAAGGGAGCTTCCGCAAAAGAAGAACCAGAGAGTATTATACTTGGCAATCTCTCCACTGATCCATATGTCAACTACTTATATGTTCACAAGTATTTCAATCCTCAAGGACAGGAAACCACATCGCTAGGGAAGGTGATTGATAGTCGGTTTGATAACCAAGGCGATTGGACTCTTGCTCCTCCTGAGATGCAGCAAACCTGGATGGGTGAAATGCAAGCTGAACAGATTGAGTTCACTTACACCTCTAGCTCCCGGGACATATTAATTGTGCGTAATGAAAGATCAAACGTCACTTGTGGATGTATGACAAGGATAATCAACTATATATTGTCAAAAGAAGGAACGGGAAGCTGGAGTAATTCAAAAGACCTCAAGACTTTTGTTCGATGCCAATATTTGATATCAGAAGCATCAAAAATGCTATGTTTTTCAACCCATCCAAAGATACTCAAGCCGATGTCTTTGCTAAGTTCATAAAGGATCAGTGTGACAAAGACTTCCTTGTAATGAAGACTGCTAAAGGGAGAAGATTTTTCTCTACATGTATACTTGATCCCGTGAAGAAAGAGCCCTGAATTTACAACAAATGCCCTGTACCGGCTACAGAGAAAGTACTTCCAGTGTCCACAAGAGTCCCAGACAACTCGCTCATGAACTTCGATTTTTTTGTACTTTGATGAGAAGACTCAAGCAGACATTATTCTGAGAACCAAGGGCGACATCAATCACATTGATATGATTTTGGAGCCCATGTACTCATTTTGATTGACTGAGTTAATATGGTTCATGATTCATGAGTATATGTTCTTTATTATGTATGCTATGTTGTTCCTAACAATTTTAAGTATGTTAAGTTACTTGGCCTTCATTACTCATCTTAAGCTTAGTCCATAACTCTTTATGCTAACATTTTGAAGTTCATTACATTCTTTTGTTACACGTTTAAACTTTACTTTATATTTACTCAAGTGATTCTAGGTTAGTTTCGTGTTTAATTTTTGAGTGGGAAGGTCAAAAATCCGGTTTTATATTAGAAGGTATTCCGCGTTCTGAGAAAACCATAGAACCAAATGTTCAAGCACCAACCTAATCGAGTCCAGATGTGTAGAGCTCTGATCCTTGATACTTTCTTGATGTACACCTCATGAGCTTTCCGTAGACTACAAAATCTCCCAAATCCGTTGAGAAACGAATGATATCTATGTTGGTTTTTCAGAGACAGAAAGTAGAGACAGAAGTCCTAATTCTTAGAGAGAGAGAGAGAGAGAGTTGAGGGTTGGTTGTTGGGGACCATAAAAGAGTTTTCTACATCTTAAATACCCTTTGTGGTTTCCTGTGAGTTTGGGTTCGTCGGTTTCGCGTTTACGCGTTACGTCAAAAATAACACGCATATTTTATGTTATCACTGAAAATGGTTTTATTTTAGCGTTTTAAGTTGTATTTGAGAAGTTTCAAAATTGTAAAATATATAATGTAATACTTTACGCATTTTTGTAATATTTGTGAAATAACATTTAGGACCAACGGTTTCTTTTATGGACGGAAGGTTTAGGGCAAGAACACATAAAGAGTATGAATCAGACCAGTTGTATATTGAATAAATGAATGATATTACATCACTGAATCCATTCACATAAATGAACATAGTCATTGCTTTGCAGAGATCGAGCATGATCTCTCCCGCTTTCCTGATGAAACCCTAAAAACTCTCAAAACCTTAAAAATCAAACACTGAGAACTGATATATATATATAGGGCAGCACTCCATTCATACGAACGGAGCCACTTGTATGTCCATTCGTACGAATGGACCCATGCACATTAAATCCATTCGCATATGCCCCTCTGAATGACTCAGTTCCTAGTGTAACAACATACAAATACATATACAGGTGGATGCAATTAAAGATCTACTAATATATAATATTCAACCAGTAGCAGACACCCAGAATATGGATCAACAATTCGTCTATTTTGAAGCGTTAACGAATATATTTACGTCACCTGTAATTCTATACGTTTTTGGTTATTTTATGTATATATTAACGTTTACTCGTAACGATAAGTTCTAACATTTATATCTTTATAGATCGTCACCCATAATGATAACGAGTCTCGCTTACGCATTACGATTTTGTTAACTGATTTATTTGTTTTATCATAAATCGTTACACTACCCACTAAAACTACCCCAATATACCGAATATAGTTTATGTATAGGGCATATGTAGAGTCCAGCTACATGACTTATTAGCCGCTAGCCCACCACCGTTTGTATATATAACAATAGAGTTATTGTCGAGTGTATTTGACTATAAATACATAAGTTTATACCTAATCCCTCAAATTTTACAATGATTCCATGAAAGTTTGAATGTATAAACTATGATTGCATAATGTTCGTGATTCAATGTGATTATGTACAGATGTAACATTTTCCCTAGTTAAGGTAATTTCATCACAAAATTAACTAGCTGAAGCTACTATAAAGGGTGTGGGTGGTTTAGCTTCATCTGGTCATCGCATTCCCAGGTGAACTCTTCACCACGTTTGGCTTCTATCGTACTTTGACGAGCCTCACTTAAATTTTTTTGTTATCAATATATATTTAATCCATAAGCTTATTGATAAGTTTTTCTCAGATTTTCAACAATTTCATTAATAATTTAACTTAACCAAAACTGAACTATAACTACTGGCTAACCGATCAATCAGTAGTGGTCATGGTTATGGTTATGATTAGGTTTCGGATTAACCGAAGTAGGGTTTTTGGTAATGGAAATAACCATAACTGCATCGAAATTAACCATGCATACCCCTAGTTGTAATTAACTGATTATTTAAGATGCAATTTTTAATAAAATGATTGCTGTAAGAACCCAGAAACGCTTAAGTTCCTTGCGGATTCTGCTCGGTAGGCCCTCGAATAGTGCGGAATCCTATTCGGGTGTTTTCCAATCGAAATCTAGCCACCCCATGGTATTCAGATGGTAGGGAATCAACGCTTTGATCAAAATCGAACACCACAGGTCATGAATCGAAGTTCGACTGCAAGGAGGCCCTGAAAGCTAAGAGTTGTGACAAGAGAATAAGCATAGATGTTAAATATTCTGTTTTTGTAGGTATTTATATATATCAGCAGTCCGTGTGAATGAGTCATGCTCACAACTCAGTCACACGAATGAGCCAATCACACGAATGAATCAAGTTTCTTATTCATTTGTTTGACTGGGCATTCGTTATTCGTTCATTTCTCCTAATGAACTCACTTTTAGGTTCATTCGTATGAATGGTCTATGCCGATATAAAAAGTCAAAGTCACACATGATAAGCAATTTTAAAAAAAACCAAAAAAATAGGAAATACTTGATTTCATTAATAATATCATTTTTGTACAATCAAGATAGACTCTTACTTAGAACTAGGGACACTATATGCATTAACATACTTCCCCTTGGACCTAGTTATTGACTTTGTCAGCATCAGTCTTCAAAAACTTTTTAGAAAGAGCCTTCCAATCAGCACCAGCATATACATCAAAAGAAAAACAGAGTCTAATGACCCTAATGTGCTTAAGTGCTTGCTCCATGTCTGATATGTCAACTAAAATCAGACACTTGAATAGTACCTTGACATCTTCCTCTATCAAGTTGGTTAGCCACATAGGGTCAAATACCCTAATTGAGTCCCACCTGCCTTGCTTGAAAAGAACTATCACAGCCTCTGAAGTACTTCTATCATAATAGCACCATCGGAAGCAACTTGCAAAGGCTTGAGGCATCTTCCTGAGAGGAATAATCTTTATTACTTTGGGAGGTAGCCACCTCAGGATAACTTAATGCTTCCTAAACTTAGCGTGAATCTCTGGCAGGTAGAAATGTTCTGGATGTTAAGGCTAGAAGTCACCCATCTCTTCCTATACTCAAACTTGATTTTTCTCGCAAACCAAGACGACATCCCCGAATCTTCACAATACAACATGTTCAAGCGTGCCAACTGATTCACCTCAAAACCAGGAAATGTCTTGAAATTATGCGGGAATATAAAATACTAGATTCCCTGTTCCCTCTTCACTCCATAGCATCCCAGATCTTTGAAGTATGCCCAACTCAAAATGCAACCGTCGGAATTGTATCCTTTGGTCTTGTAAACCTTCGTATACTAGGCTGGAGGGGAGGAAATACTCTCTTTCTTGAGTGACCACAAATATGTAGCTCACTCCTCCTTCCTTTATTATAGATCTTCAGCAAAAGCCTCCTAATCACCACCCTTCTCGTCAATTGTACGCTTTTGCTCATCTTCTGAATGTTGATAGAAAAGCTAAGTGAAAGTCGTTAACTCTTCTTGTGCTGAAGTGTACTTGACATTCTCTTCATCATCAAGGTCTTCTAAAAAAACCCCATCAAAATCATTGAACGACTCAGGAGACAGGAGTCAGGAGATCAGAATCAGGTTTGTATCCCTCAATCCTGTGAGTAGTATCTTTCAAGCTTTCAGCTGCCTTGGATAGACGTAGGTTGTCAGCCTCCTGGGAAAGGATCCTCTTATTGTAACCATGAACATTCAAGGCAAGCTAATTATGCCTAGCAACAGACTTGAGCAGGCAATTCTCTGGATCACCATTACAAGCCCTTAGGTCAGCCCTTGATCATCCTCTTGCAACAATAGATCATCTTGGTCAATCACTCTCTGTGTAAGATGTGCAATGGTCTGATCTTATTGGAAGTTCCTTTCCATCATTCGAAGAGCCAAACTCTTCAATGTGCTGAGTTGTTTAGCTAATGAGGCAGTCAATATGAAAGAATCTGAGCATCTAATGGAAGGACCAGTAGAAGCGACTGTAATTATGGAAGCTGTGGTAGTGGAGGTCTAGGAGAAAGTGGTAGTGGAACATGTTGGGATTACCCAGACCTTGACAGTGAAGAAGTTAGCACTATTGCAACAGATACAGCAGTGGAGGCGGCAACAAGACTGACTCTTTCTTCCTCTGTAGGACAAATGAAGTCATCATCTTCTTCTTACATGGAGGGGAAGATGTTTGAGCTATCGTCTCAATAGAGGTCAAAGGAGGAGCAATATCATACCCCGGAATAAACGTGGGATCCACAATTTCCTCACTCCTTGAGGATTTATCTCTTGTCCTCTTCCTAATCCAAATTGTTATGATCGCACACCTGTAGTAGCAAACAAAGTGTCAGTCTTTTCTGAGTCTGAATCATCTGAGAAAGCATCAGCTCCAAGATCAATGTTCTCCATGTCATTGTCATGGAAGTCCTCCCCCTCATTAGCAGACGTAGGCGCACTTATCTTTAATGAAGCAGATATAGTGGATACATAAGCAGTAGTGGTACCAACATATCATGGTGAGAATCACTAGCCTCATTTATATTCTCATCATAACCGGCACCAAAAACAACATCATCATCTCCCCAAGGCACACTTATGTCCTCAGTATCAGAGTCAGAATCATCATGTCTTCATCTCCTCCTAGCAGGGGCAACATACTCACGTTTTATAATATGTCAAAAGAGGCGACAATCATGTGGTTTTTCTTCCTTTCCCCTATAGGACTTAAGTTGGTTGAGTGTAGTCATTAATATATGCTTCAACCGGATGATATCGGAGTTAGAATTGGGAAGATCAGGCAACTGTGCATCGAATATCATCTAAAGAAACCTGAGATACAACAGGAACTTCTTTTCTCCCTTGGAACTGGCATTCTCCTTCATTTGCGTGAGGACCATCTCTGAGAAGTTGAAGGGAATGTTCATTATTAGTGCAACGATTGCAGACTGGAGTGTCTCCCGCAACTCATTAAAGCCTCCTCGCCTTGACCCCAAGCAATGAACTAGAACATTACATAAATACTTGAGAGGATTGTCAAATCGCCATAATACTTGCACCACAAGAAACATCCTAACTAGATGCTTGTAGAGAAGGACAAGATGCTCTTGTAGGTCCTAAAAACCGCATAATCTCCTAATATGCTCTGCCAAGACAATAACATCTCTACCTCCAACAACTCCTCTAATAACAGTAGGCTCCACTAAGCAATCAATCTTTGCAGACTCCTAAAAGGATATCTGGTGTGAAAGATAAGGAACATTCATAGCGGAGATTGCCTTGAGTATCCGAAAGCGTCACAAAAACCCTAAGTATCAAAAATCCATAACCACACCATAAAAATGGAACCATTGTTCTTAGACTATCATGATTAAGTTATTTGGACCGGTTTTAGATTAGTTTTATTTCATTTGAACGGTTTATTTGATGGCAACAAGATAAAAGCTAAAACCCTAGAATTTTGAACCAAAATCGTCCTTTAAATGGATTGTAGCCGGTGAATCTTGATCCATATGATACCTGAAATGATTGATAAACGTTTAATGATGAGAATGAGAAAGAAACACGGTTGAAAAATAAGATGATGATTGAAAATGATGAATTAGGCAAATGAGAGCAAACATGTAACACCCCGAATTTTCTAATACGAGTTATTTGAAATTTACATATGCGTAACAGATAGTGTACCTTTTGGAAAATGGACGAAAAATATCCGCATCAAGGCCTCAAGATCGGGTACTAGAACTCAATTTCGAGTACACATGTTCTCGAAACTATTGTAGTCGAAGTCCCCAGATTTCGAATACACCCAACTTCGAGTACCAATCACTGCCTATAAATAAGTGCCTTGGGAAATGCGCTAACCTTTGGCTGGAAGCTCATTCTCTCTCAAGTACACGAAGTAGGGTTAAAGAATCGAGCATTTGATCAACCAAACAGAAGAGGAAATGTTGGGAATCTACAAGAGGGATCATCTAACAACAAGTAAGTGATTTATGTTTAAAAGTTAGGATTTTTATACAAAAGTTAGGACTGTTATACAGAAGTGAACTCATGCATAAAGCTTGCACCTTTATGCATAATGTTTGGAACTTTGGGGTTTCAGTGTGCTGGTAACAACCCAAGGAACCTATAACTAGCTCGCCATGGTCTTAGATAAATTTCTGAGATGGTCTAGGGTGAGAAAATGAGTACTCAAAAACATGCTTAAAGAAATACTCGAAATCATGAATTTCTCATAAGACCCTTTCGAGTATACTAATTTCGAGTATGCTAGTTTCGAGTACTCATGAGAATTTGAGTACACTAGTTCTGAGTATGTTAGTTCGAGTATACTGGTTTCGGGTACATGAGTATTTCGTGAACTACATCCGTTTGGATTACAAACCATGTTTCGGGAACTTGAGCTCATGAGGGGCACTAGTTGACCATGGGGACTTGGAATAATTTCTACATCCAAGAATGTAATGTGATGGGACGATGTAATTAATGTAGTTTATTGAGTCTTAGCTAAGGAGTTCGGCTAAGGAAACAAAGGAGCTACTTTCAGGTGAGTTCTAGATGCCCTATTTCATTATTAATGTTTTGGGCTGGCATACATGCTTGTTGTTATGTCTATGATGTTATGTGCTTGTGATGATGATGAATTAATGTTATAGTCAACCACGACTATAACTGGGTATGATAGTCAACCATGACTATAACTGGGTATGATAGTCAACAACGACTATAACTGGGTATGGAGCCTTGTGCTGGCATAAGCCCACTGCTCATGTTGATGATAGTGGTTTTGATGAAATGGTTATGTGCGATGGTTTATGTGTATGAAATGATGCTTTCATTTTAAAATGTTTAACTCACTAAACAAATATGATATTTTATGAAAACTAGAACTCACTAGCGTAAGCTGACTTGATTTAGCATGTATGTCAGGTTAAAGCTATGATTAGAGAAGGCATGGAGCTCGGGCATCAACTCAGACGATCCGTTGGTTTTGGCAATTTAATATGTTTTTGATACAGACATTTTATTGAACTATGTTTATCAAACTATGTTTACATTTCCGCTGCATGACTATGAAAGTTTTTAGTTTAAGAGCTATGTGTCATGATGGAAACCAACCTCTGTGAGGCGCCCAGAAACGGGGTCTCACAAAACAGTCTGACGAACAAAGAAAATGGGCAAATGAGAGTAATAGACGAATGAGGAGCAATAAATGCACACCTTATTCGTCCTTTCTCTTCATTCGTGCTTTGAAGTACTTTGCCTAAGAAATTCAGACGATCTAAGATGGTTCATTCGCCCGAATGAGTGACCTTTGAATATTTTCCACCGATCGTCCAGAACAAACACTCAAACACAACAAATGTTACATATTATATCAAATCCATGTTGTGATTAACAATTATGAAGTTTTGTCTGGTTTGATGAAGGCTTGAGAAACTATTTATCAACAAAACTAACGAATGATCACTTTAAAACAAATGAAAAATATTTTTGTATTTTTCAAATAGAAGATATTGTAGAACTAACTATTTAAAGAAGAACACATATTTTAGTGAGAAATCTTTCAGGAAAGTGAAACATATACTAGAACATATCAATTGAGCATCCTTGAGTATTACACCTATGACACATTTGGTTAATGATGCAACTACTGATATGACTGTCCATTTTAAACCTTACCACTCTTCATTTTTCAACAAATCAATGACTAACCATATCTTCTTATTGAGTTACCATTCTAGTCAACTATTACAGATCAAAACCAGCTTATAACTCATCTCTACATAAGTTAAAACCTAGGATCATAAATTCTATAAGGTTACAATTTATTATATTTTTGCAGTTTTCTTTTGATAAGTTTCTCAAATTCAACACATTTTCATGGACGGCTTTAGCCAGGTCTTTACAAAGCAATATGGCATGTGACATAACTATGCTGACTGAGAATTTTGTTCTATCCAAATTGATGGCTTCAACTAGGGTACAACCCAGTATATGGCACATATATGGAATCGAACTTATTTTATTTTTGTATTTTTCTAGCCTATACTATCTAAATGGACGGCTTCAACTAGGCTGCAACCCAGTGTATGTCACATATAAAGAGTCGGACTTGCTTTTATTTTTCATGTGATCCAATCATTCTTATCTGAATGGATGGCTTCAGCTAGGCTATGACGCAGCAATGTGGCATTTATACGGATATGAACTCATGACTCATTGGAAACCTCGTAAGATCCTATGACACCAGGTGTACACATGATTTGAATTATAACCTGTTTATCCCTTAAATTTTTTGTCTAAACTAGATCCCACAATTTAGACTTTCTTAGCAATCAGCAATTGTCTAGAAACTTGTAAAGCAGGCCTATTAGTACATTATACCATAACACCCATGTGCTTTCAGTCTATGCACTCAATTTTACCTTAAACGAATATGACTGGCAATACATCACTTCCCAACTAAAACTTTCTCATTTTCACAATTTTTTTAATGTTTTTGGTTTTTCAATGTTGTAATTTTCTTCCCCCTAAAAACCTAAAACTGAAAAAATCTTTTTGGGTTATTAAAATAACAATAGAAATGCAAATGGATCTATATACATAAAAACAGAAACAAATGAAAAATGATCATTTGGTTGATTCAGATGAAGGAATGACTTCAACTGTTTGAAAGACACCATTAGCTGATTACATATATAGAAATTTGGGTTTATCAAAAGCTTTAGTGTAAAGATCGGCTTTATGGTTATCGGTGTGAATTTTAACAACCTAAAATAAAAACTTTTCAAAACAATCACGTATGAAGTGAAATTTAGTTTCGATGTGTTTTGTTTTTGACTGCTGGACAGGATTTTTTAATGACAGCTATGGCAGAAGTATTATAAACAAAGATAGGAGCGTTACAAAAGTTTTACCCATAGTCCCTAAGTTGTTGCTGAATCTAGATGATTTGAGATCAACAACTTGCAGCTTCTGTGTATTTAGCTTCACAAGTTGAAGTAGACACCGACGTCTGCTTCTTGCACTGCCAGGTGACTAGGCATTTTCCAAAGAATTGACACCCCGTAGATGTTGACTTGAAATCTCTCTTGCATCCACCATAGTCTGAGTCATTGTAAGTAGTTAGTTTAAAGTTATCATTATTAGGATACCATAAGCCTATATCCGGGGTACCCTTCAAATAACGCAAAATCCTTATCACAGCAATGAGATGAGAGACTCTATCTTTTGATTGGTAGTGTGCGCTTAAGCAAGAGGAAAACATAATGTCTGGACGAGAGGCTATGAGATACATGAGAGATCAAATCATTCCCTGTAGGTTTTGCATCTAACAACTGAACCGGCTCAGAATGTCACCAACATACTTGGTCTGATGAATAAAATCTCTGCCTCAGACTGATCCACCTGCCATCCAAGAAAGAACTTCATTTCTCCCATGGAGCTCATCTCAAACTTATATTTAATAATCTTTTCAAAATCCTTACATAGAACATCATTTGTTGTTTCAAAAATGATATCATCAACATACTCCTGCACCAAGTGCAAATCTTCATACTTTTCTTGAATGAATATAGTGTAGTCAATGACACCTCTTCTGAACCCATTGTTCAGAAGGTGAGTAGAAAGAGTCTCATACCACACTCTCGGAGCTTGGTGCAATCCATTTAGAACCTTGTCCAACTTAAAGACTTGGTCACCATGTATTGGATCTTCAAACCCTGGAGTTTGATTGACATACAACGTTTCATTAATCACCCCATGATGTTATGCACTCTTGGCATCCGTATGATAGACTTTAAATTTCTTGTAGGATGAATAAGCCAATAAAATTATGATTGCTTCAAGACGAGCAACTGGTGCAAACAGTTCATTATAGTCAATCCCTTTAATCTATCTAAAACCTTGCACCACTAGACATGATTTGTTTCTAACCACGATCCCATGATCATCATGGTTGCAGTGAAAAACCCATCTAGTGCCAATTACTTTAGCATCCATGGTTCTATCAAAAAGCTGCCAAAAATCAAGTTTCTTAAATTGCAGCACCTCTTCCTTCCACACGTCTACCCATGATTCGTCTTTCAAAGCTTCTGTAATGGTTATGGGTTGAACTTGGTAGATAAAACATGAATGGGCAAAGAAGTTTACATCTCCAATGTGAAGTATGTCAGCAAGGCCTCCTGAAGATAACTTATTACGAGTCTTCACTCTATCATTTAAATTTCCAATAATGTTCATCTGAGGATGCATGTTGTTAATTCTACCCACCGGATGAGCAGGTATAACAAATATTCCATCAAGATTGTTAAGATTAAGATCCTCAAGAGCTGGTACAATATTTTCAACATATGGTTCTTCATCACCTATCTAAGGAGGATGATCAACTGAGTCTGAACTGTCATCTTGTGTCTGCATAAGATCTGGAACATATGAAGGTTGCACTGGTTCATCCGGTGTATTCTATACATCATACATCATTTGAGCAGCAACATCTTCATCAGAGTACATGGGAGGTATATTGAAGTAGTCAAGTAGTTCTGAATAGTCAAACATCCAATCTGGACCCTTTCTAGGTGGCAGCATAAAATATCTTTGAAAATCCATATGGTTCCACTCTTTCACATTGTGAGTTGATCTGTTGTAAACACTTTTATTAGGAGTACTATACCCGAGAAAATAGCCTTCTTCCACATTTTCATTGAACTTGCCTTGCTCATGTTTCTTAAGCATTGTGCATGGAGCACCTAACAGTTCAAGATACTTAAGATTTGGCTTTCTGTTATGGAGCAATTCTAGGCAAGTTTTCCCATGTCTATTGACAATCAAAACTCGGTTTAAAGTATAACAAGCATTATCAACTTCTTCATTCTAGAATCGAACCGGTAGGGAGGAGTCAGCAAGCATAGTTCAAGCAGCATCAGTTAATGTTCTATTTCAAGCGCTCAGCAACACCATTCATCTATAGGACATATGGAGTAGTAAACTGTTGGACAACTCCACATTCATTGCAGAAAGTCTCCATTTTGTGATTCTTCATTTCTGTCCCATTGTCTGTTTCGAGCATGCGAACCTTGAGCTTATAAAGTGATTAAAGTTTTGTTACTAAAACTTGTATACATTCAAACGTTTCATGAAAATTCTAAAAATATTGACCAAATAGTATTAATATCCAGCAATGCACTTACAGTTGACAGGGCCAGAAAGATCCATACGGAGAATCTCAAGTGGAACAGTAATTGAATTAAACTTCTTGAGTTTATGAGACTGCTTGGTTTGCTTTCCTTTTTTTCATGAAATGCATAAATCAGATAATTTGATGTTCTTTAAACTCAATCTATCAACCAGAATGTTGTGAACCAAATGATTCATCTTGCGTAGACTCAAATGACCCATCTTCTTAGGCCAAAGAGTAGAATCCTTTTCTGTAGACTTAGACACAAAACATGAAGGTGTAGAAGATGTAGTTGAAGCTGTGGCCATATTCAGTACATTCAAATCCTGCTTTCGTGGAGCTGACATCAAGATCCAATCTTCATGAATTGTGATGCCTTGCTTAAGAATGTAGTACCTTCAATTATCAAAAATAACTCTGTATTTCTTGTCACAGATTTGTGACACTAAGAAAAGATTATTTCCAAGCTGCTTCACATACTTTACTTTGTCAAAAGAAACTTGACCATTTGAAAGAATTCCTTCTCCAGTCATAAATTCTCCTTTATCTCTAGTAAAAGCTACATATCCTCCTCTAATTGGATTAACATTGGTAATAAGAGACATGTCTCCAGTCACGTGCCTTGATACCCCACTATCAACGATCCAAGTGCTGCTAAGAGCAGCATTTGGGCAGCCTGCATATACACAATTCATTAGTTGAAATTGGGAACGCAAGCCTTTAAAGTGTTGGGTTGACCCAATGAGTCTAGGATCTTCTTCTCAATCCATTGTCCAACCTGAGTCATTTTATTAGAAAGGTTTAAATATTTTTCGTTGTTTGAAACTAAAGTTTGAGAAGACTTTCCCTTTCAGATACTATTATTGCTGAAAGAATTTTTCAAATAAACAGAGGATGGTTTGGATTGATTAACAAGAACAATGTTGGGTATATTTTGATTTGAGGTAATTGTTTACCTGATTTGACCTCATTAACAAATGACTGACTTGTTTTTCTATGGGGTGCACAATGTGATCTACTCTGATGAGAGAAACTCTAGCAAAATGCCCCAATGCAATACATGCAAAACAAGCCCTTTTATCGTTTGAAGGAAACTTTTTGGTTTTAGTCTGAAATTGTTTGTTTTGAATTTTAGAAACATGGTTTCTATGCAAATCAGTTGATTTCGTTTTGTCGTTCTTAAAACCCAAACCCTTTGTCCAATTGAAAACAAAATTATCAGTCATGTTGGACACACTTTCTTCACCCTTTTGTGAAGCTTTCACAAAGCCAATAGCTTTAGAGAATTTGGAAGTCGAAGAAGGTAACTTTGATGTCGATGGGATTGGGTCCACCTTTTTGACACTTTTTGTCTGATTCTTAATAGTAGTAGCACTGGATGATGCTGACAAATTATCCTCACAATCAGAGACCTAATCCTCAACCAGTCCCTCCACAAATGATTCTTCACAAGATGAAGAATCCGCATTTGTAATTACTCTAATAGGATCAATTACTAAGGGTGTTTTAACTTGAAAATCCTTAATTTCTTGGTCATTAGGTGAACTTAGAAAACAGTTTAGGACTGGTGGAAGACAATGGCTGTTCTTTGCTTCTTTATTACCTTTTAGATCATCCCCATGACTAATCATGTGCTCAATGATAAAAGAGTAACTCTCATAACTCATTTGCTTGCGACTCAAGGTCTCATAGTAGCACTCAACAATAGCTAATTTCTTCTTAGTCTCATTGATGGTATTGAGATAAGAATTAATGTCATCTTTTTTATTAAGCATAGTGATCTCAATCTCATGCATCTATTTGTTCAAAGATTAAATTTTTTCCTGAAAATATTTTTCATTTGAGATAGACAACCATCACATACCTGACTATCTTGAGACGAAGAAGCATTATCAACCATTAAAGAAAATTGAGTGCTATGTGGATCTTCAGAATCAACATCAGATCCTTTTTGATTTACTAAGTCTGAAGGCCTTTCATCATCAACACTGGATGACTCATCCAATCCTGAGTAACTTTCTTTTGAATTACTATCTACACCAACCTCAGCTTCCTTCTTGATTTCCGTAATACAAGCTTTCTCTTATATTCCTTTATTAGAATCAAATCTAAACTCCCAGTTCTCCCCTTCATCATTCTAAACCATCAGGGTCGTGTTTGCATTTGAAGAACTTGCCTAAGAAGGAGTCTCAATTGGTACTAAAGGTCTCTAAGGATTTGAAGAAAATGATTTTTGATTCTGAAATGGATTATTGTTTCCCATCTTCTTTGGCTTGTTACACTTTCTAGCAAAGTGTCTTTTGTCACAACAATTGTAGCAGGTAACCGAGGACATGTCAAATCCAAACTTTGAATCATTGTTTAGGTTAATTTCCTACCATGTTCTTCTAACAAAATCCTTAGCCATTCGAACGACACTTGCCAAAGTCCACATAATATCAATTCTTTCCATGTCATATGGATCAATCTGTGAGTAATCTTCATTGGTCAAGTGTGGATTTCAAATTTTTCCAGCAACCAATCCTTCATATGAATTTACAAGAGTTTATAAAAGACCCATGTGCTCTTTAGTTATCTCCATTGTCACTTTGTCAAAATTATCTATCTTTAAGATGATGACACAATGTCTATCTTCTTAGTGAGATGTGAAAGTGATAGCAGACTGACTGAAATGAGCATGATTTGAACTGGGAACATCTTTTGTCTGAGATACAAAGGCAGTCTTCAAAAGAGCATGTGAAGAAGTTCTGTCCGTAGTGGGAGTAGAGTAGTAGATGGAAGGATCTTGAACTTGAGCTGCTCTCTTGGTTTCCACTTGTTTTCTATTTATTGCTCCTTCAGCTTTAGGATAAAATCATTAATGTCAATGGTCTCAAGCATCTCACTCTGCTTTAGAACCATAAGGAAATATTCCTAATTAGGATGTAATGCATCATCCAGAAATTGAATCTTCTCTTGAGTTGTTGTCTTCACTTGATGGTTGAAGAGCTCACTGAGAAGATGATAAAATCTGGCAATAAGTTCATCCAGAGACTCGTTTCCCACATACATAAAGCTATTGAACCCCTCGCTAAAAGCTTTAGACTTGATATTCTTCAGTGCATCATTGCCTTCATATCTCTGCTGTAATGTATCGCATCACAACTTGGATGAAGTAAAATGTCTGAACTGATTGAATATATTAGTGCCAACAGACTGAGAAAGTATTGCATCAGCCTTCTTCTCAAAATCAGATGATTTTCATTGAGGTTTAGTCATCAATGTGATAAGTACAGGGGTTCCATCCTCATTAGGTTGTCTCAAATACCCACATTCAATCATTATCCATAGATTTGTGTCCACCCCATTGATGTGGATCTCAAACCCATACTTCTAGTGTGGATAATCATCCAAAGAAAGCAACTTTGGAGCTTTGTTAGAGTTTCCAGTCTCCGTCTCGGTAAGTAAAAGGTTCTGAATCTTGTGGTTCTGGTTTGCCATTAATGCAAGCTCTAACATATCAATAGAAACAATCTGATTTGACACTGTAACAAATTTTTGCTCCTTGGACTGAATGAGGATGATGACTGTGAATGACAGGTACGAATGAATTGATATTACACGAATGAATGAGCGAATAGAGTGGTTAGAAGAATAATTTAACAAACTAGTTGTAACATAAGTGCCGGAAACTTCACCGGAACAGTGATCCACACAGTAACATGAACAGTGATGCAAGTACATAACTCTGTTGATGTTCATATATCGTTATCATTGCATGTTATCATAGAACAGATTCAAACTCGTTTCAGAAACAAAACTCAGAATCATGGTTCGTCAGCCAGATAATTATTTGGCAATATAGAACCATCGTGTGATTGTTAGTTAGGATTCTATTATGTATAAATTTATGTGAGGATTTACAGAACAAAACAACAACGGATGTCGTTACGTGAATGCTAAATCGACAGATTGTTCGCATAGGTGACGATCTGTATGAATAAATCTGAAAGTTTAATGTTCTGAATGACATCCATTAATTAGAAAACCATATTGAAAAGTATAGTTATCGTCGTGTTTGTACGGGTGACGATTCGAACGAATACGCGCGATGACTGTACAATTCAATTTTAAACAGTAAATTTAATATTTTTGAAATTTTAAGATAAATGAAAGATATTTAGTTAATTTACTAGGAATTATCACCTAAAATAAATTTCTACACTCTACTTTTAATATCGCCATGTTTCGTTTCGAAAACGACACGAAACCGACCTTTACGCGAAACAGAGCAACCGAAACGAACCCGAACTCACCGGGGTATAAATACCCCAAATTGAATCATCTTCCTCATTTAATCTCTTCACTCTCTCTCTAAAACAAAAACCCTTCACTCTCTCTCTCTCTCTCTAGAAATTCAAACTTCCCACACCTAGATCTCACTCATTTTTTAACGAAATCTCGCGTTCATGGTGTCCAAACGACCACTACAACTTGTATAACACGAAAGTACAACCGATCTAAGCTTTGAACCAACCGATTTGAGGTAAAATCGAGTTTTCTATGCGGTTTTTAGGGTTTTCAAAATCCTTATGTGCGAACCCCATTTTGACCGGATTCAAGCCTCAAAACCTTAGGAGAATCATCTCACAATCACCTAGAATGTTGTAGGAACAAGTGTCCACTGGATCTCGGTTGTTTGGAGTAAATTGTAGGCTGCCATGGTGATGAGGTTCGAAGGCCGAATGGGGCCTGCCCAGGTCGCCGAATGAATGCAGGCCGAATGGCCAGCCTCCTCCAGCCGAAGCGCCTATCACTCAGTCGGCTTAGACCCATTCTGTCGACCACACCCATTCGCCGAATGGCCCCAAGGCCGTATGAGGCCTATTAGTTCGGTAGTCCTTCGGTCGGCCAACCACCTATTTGCCCGGCAACTGCCTTCGCCTAGAACCTAATTGGTCAGACTAGGTCTAGTCGGCCAGGGACTCTTTTGGTCGCCCAACTCCTTTGCCCCAACCCCATTCGGCCCCAAGCCTGGTCAATCGGTCAATCTTATGGGCTAAACACCTTTAAGCCTTGGGTCATTAACAAGGAAACCGGGGTCGGCCACCCTTGCATGCATGTATGATGTGTGTGTGTGCATGGAAAGCATATTGGGGTTCAAGGCATATCATCAACTTGGGTAATCTAAGAGTTAAGTTTGGAATTTAACAAGGTAAGGGGTTAACATGGTATCACTATAAGACCATAAACTATTGCTATCTTGGTAACAATGGGGCTTAACCTTGGATTAGGGTTTGGAATAACAAGAGTTTACTTAAATATTATTATCATTTATATATGGGTTAAGAACATAAGTTGGGTTCAATACGTTGAGCTACTGTAAATGGTCTAAACAATGACCCAATGTTTTGAGTGTTGATTTAACTATTAACAGTTAACACTTCGATATTTTATGAGAACATACAACTCCATTAGGTTGTTCTTTTGAACTACCTAGGATGGGTTGCACACATACACGATCAAAGAATCTTGGGACAATCAAGACCGAGTAACAGGCCCAAGGTTATTCAAATGAAATTAACCTAACCCCATCATGTTAAATTATATTTCCCTTAATTTAATTATGTTTTTCATAAAAGAAATTAATTCAGAAACCTTATTAAATTAAATAAATGATTTCTAACTTAAGGGTTTAGTTTAAAATGAATTAACTTAAAAATGTTTTAATTAAAGACTTGTGATAAAATTAATATAAACCTTATCTAATTAAGGTTTAGATGTGTTTAATTTCGGGATAAAGGGTTATTAATGGGTAACACATTAGATTAGTTAGTGAGAAACATAGAAACACATTAGTAACGTTGGACACTTAGTTGCACACCGAGACCAAACCTTAGATACGACTATTATAAATACTTCTCATCTACGAATCTTCTTAGAATAACTCAGGTGCTAAAAATACATTGGCAACAATAAAAGAGCGTGCGTATCTTTTGTGGTTCATTTGCACGGCAACACAGGTGAGTTCATTGCCCTTTTCTAAACATTTTGTTTTCGAACGCGGGGCTGAGAAGCATGCGTAAGCGTTTTTCTTTAAATATGTTTTACGTAGATGCTTTACTTATTGTATGTTTTATATATGCATGCTTATGCTCCTGAACTTCTGTCTAGGTATATGTTATGCAGGATAATCTAACGAATAAATCAATTACTCTATTGAGTTATACCTAAATTCTAAACCCCTAAAACAAACATTTAGTTCATCAATTTTCAAATTCTCATCATCTAAATTCGAAGTGAAACCAAGAGAAATAAAGCTAAAGATCAAATTCTAAGGAATCTAATTCAGTGTATGATCAATAAAGCTAAGGATCCTAGTTAAAGATCTATAATTATCGTGGAAATCATAGAATGCTAAATATCAGAATCAGGAGACTCAAGGGAATCATAACCGTGTATGAATCAATGAAATAATGAGATCATTAATATCTAATGAAATCATTAATGTTTAAACTAAGGTGGGTGTTAGTTGTATGTAAATCAAGACCACGTGTTAATACACAGAAAGCCCCGTCATAAATTGTAGACTCCTGTAGTCAAGCTATATGGGCATAACTTAAACGATCAAATGAACTCAAGAGAATCAAGACGGTCAAAATCAAAGGATATCCTAAAGTCCTGGCATGTACAGTAGGCCTGAGGGTCAAGCTGATATGGGCAAATCATGAAAGTCCTGACGCATAGAGGTAGACTTATTTTGGGTCATGCCTGATATGGGCCACGTGTGAGAGGGTACAACTTGGATAACCACCAACAACTAAGTCTAATTTATTGAGTTAAACAAGGCCCAATCGTCATGTCTTAGTTGTATTTATATGATTAGTTATTAATTTAATTAACCATTTAATATTATATTTCTACAAGAGCTTTGGGTAATCATGTAAACATGGTGAACCCAGGAAATCAGAGGTATTTCAAATTGTGGAAATCAAATCCTAAAATGAAAGTGGGTGATAGATAAGATGCTTAATTATCATTAACAGGAATGTCCAATGTGGCTTAGTATGTGGTAGGACGGTGTCTTGGCGGGTTGTAGGCTCGACCCTTTCGTATGCCCTATATATAAGCATACCGAGTCGGATAATACAGGTGTTGTTAATGAGGTTAAGGTTGTTACCGACGAAATTGGTAAAAGTTAAGGTATACATGTTTTTAGACTTCTAAACGAAAGGTTTGAAACTAGAATGGGAATGAAACTGTAAGATAGGTATGACTCTTAATTATCATTAACAAAAATGTAGTATGTGGCTTAGTATGTGGTGGGATGGTGTCTGGGCTGGATGTAGGCTCGACCCTTTCGTATGTCCTATATATAAGCATATCGAGTTGGATGATACAGGTGATGTTAATGAGGTTAGGGTTGTTACCTAAAAGACTTGTAATAAGCTATGCTTATGAAGTGGAATCGAATGGTAGCTAAAATGCTTAATTATCATTAACAACAATGTCATATGTGGTTTCGTATGTGGTGGGATGGCGTCTGGGCGGGTTGTAGGCTCTACCCTTTCGTATGCCCTATATATAAGCATACCGAGCTAGATATTCCAGGTGATGTTAATGAGGTTAAGGTTATTACCTAAAGGAATTTGCAAAAGCTATTTTTCAAAAACTAAAATACATAAACTCACCAACCATTGTGTTGACTTTGTTTTCTTTCATGCTTTCTCAAGTGATGTACATGATTAAGCTCAGGTTTCAGGAATGCATGCTAAAATGCCAGTTAGAGGACCTAGTAGTTTTTGGGAAGATATACTTTGTTGACTACCATGAATCACTTTTGATATCTTGGACGGTTACAAGATAGTAAACTTATGGTTCATTTGTTAGACTTAGTTAGTTAAATTATCATATGTTGAAAATGGTAATATAACTTTGTAAATTCAAGCTTAATGTCATTATGCTTTAGTTATCCTTAACATTGATTCTATGTAAACAATCTGATCATCACGATTGTCATTCCTGATATCGCGCCCCGGGAACCTTCCTCCCGACGGGACACACGATCCGGCCCGCCGGCTCGGGGTGTGACAAATTGGTATTAGAGCGCAAGGTTATAGAGAATAATAGGTCATTTACTCAAACGGTTTGGCCTAGACTATAACTTAGGGACCCTCATATAGAGAATATAGGATTTAAGCTTGCATTGTTTCTTTTACATTTGGTGTTTACCCTAATCGACGTTCTTTCGTGCATAATCAGAATGTCACCAAGAAGACAACCATCATCACCTCCCCTTACACAGGAGACTGACCCAGCAGCCGTTGCACTCGCAACCCTAGTTACTAAACTGATGATGACGGTTCTCCCTGGTATCATCACTTGAGTCATGAGTGGTGATGAGAACACTCAATGCTACCTGAAAACAGTCACGGGAACTGAAGGATTGGTACAAGGACAAACAAGCAAGAAGCAAAAGCGGTATCGTTCTAAGAAATCAAGAGACCCTGTAATCTAAACTGAGGCCATTCCCCTTCGTGAAATGGCCGTTGCTCCAGAGTCAAAGGTTCGTAAGCGTTATGCTGGAAAAGCCCCTCTTTGCGCTAGCTGCCACTATCACCACCGTGCTGAAACCTCATGCAGACAATGCACCCATTGTGGTAAGATGGGCCATTGGGATCATCAATGCTGGTCTCCGATGGAATTAATATGCACGCAGAATGTTGGCAAGTTTCCATTATGTGCCACGTGCAATAATCACCATGCTGGGAATTGACTGTGCAAACATTGTCTAAATTGCAGGAGGAAGGGACACTGGAGTCGTGATTGTAATAATCCACCGAATCATAATCAGAACCTTTGAAACACTACATATCCCCTTCCTCGACACAGAAACGATTGCTATGTGTGCGGAATGTCTGAACACATTGCACAAGATTGCCCCGTATGGGTATCTCCAGCAAATCCTGTGCGTTTAGAGGAAATGGTTACTTTGCCAGCTTCCGATGCATATTTGGGGTGGGATGATTCCACAAGTATGCATATTTCATCCTATTACGTTAAAATTATTGATTGGCGTGCTAATTTGAAATGCATACCCCGTTGTGGCTTTAGGTATAATAAATCCAAGGAAAGTATAAGTAAGTTCGGTGCAAATGAGATAATACGAATAGTAATCCAAGGAAGCCTTAGGTCAAATAAGCGTTAAGTAAATAAACAAAGATAGGGTGATTCTTAATTACTGTCTAGTTACTATAGTTAGGAAAAGAACCTTATCTACTTAGAGCATTAAAGGCCTGTAGAAATTTAGATGCGAAAGCTAGTGTGTAAGCTGTCACTTTTTCACCTATATTTCATAGAACTCAAATCACTTGATTTAGAGAACTTCGGTTCTAGGATGTTAGGAAAGGATGAATGTTAGAACTATGCGGGGATCCTATCTGAAATAGATAAGTAGATCAGGAGAATCAGTTGCGAGTACAAGACGAAGATATGTCAGAGACAGCATTCCAAATGAGATATGGGTATTCCGAGTTACGGTAATGCCTTTTGGGTAGAAGAATGCACCCATGGTTTTCATGGACCTCATGAAACCGAGTGTGCAAACCGTATCTGGATCAGTTTGTCCTTTTCGTTAGGGATGATAAACTAGTTTAGTCTAAGAGCTAGGCAGAACACGAACGACGTATCAAGAAGATTTTAGAGCTATTGAAGAAAGAGCAACTCTATACTAAATTCCCTAAGGGTAAAGTAGGCTAAGAATAGTGACAATTGGAACAACAGTTGCAACAAGCCCCACAACTCATACGACTTTTTGGGTAGAAGTAAGGTAAATACACAACATCTCAGAGATGTGTATAAGCTTACTTAAAAGATAAATCATTATCTTTATCCTAATAGAGCTACCATATTTTAGGTAGACCTCCCCAACAGATAAAGTACACCTTCAAAGCTGAGAACCAATTTAACAGGTGGTAAAGTATGTATATGGTTATATAAAATAACCAAGAATTCACCATGCGTGAATTAGAGATCTAGATTGGAAGATCAAGACCTAGGGTAGTGATAACCGCACATGAAAACTTTATGGAGAGTGTCAGATTTTAGAGCAAAAAGATAGCTTGTGACGAAAACGGATAGAATACCTACTATCAAAATAGTGGGTGGAATTCCTAAGGTAGATGAACCGAGAAAAGTTATTCTCGATAAAGCACGCTGAACCTGATAATCAGTGCATTTTGGCGCCGATAAAATGTACTGGGACTTACAAAGATTTTATTGGTGGCTAGGAATGAAGAAAGATATAGCCGAGTACGTCGGTCAATGTCTTACGTGTGCGAAGGAAAAAGACGAAACACAAGTAATCGACAGGGTTACTGGGACAATCTATGATTTCGCCTTGGAAGTGAGAACAAATAGCTGTGGATTTAAACACCAAACTACCCTGCACTTCCCTTGGTCATGATACCCTTTGGGTCATCAATGACCGATTGACAAAAATCTACCCATTTCTTGCTAAGGTGGGAGACCTTCATGATAGATAAACCGACAAATTATGCAGCAACGAGATAGTGGTAAGTCACGGTGTACCATTGTCTATCATTTTGGATAGAGACAACGAATTCACATTAAGGTTCTGACAAACATCGCACAAACCTCCAGGGATGTACTTAGATCTGAGTACAGCTCACCATCCACCAACGGACGGTCGAAGCTAAAGTACGACACAGACCCTAGAGGATATGTTGAGAACCTCTGTGTTAAATTTTGGTGGAAATTGGGACTCTCAATTGCCACTAATCAAAATTCTCCTATAACAACAATTATAATAGTAGCATTGAATGCACACCATTCGAGGCTCATTAAGGCCGGAAATGTCGGTCACCGAGGTGTTGGATTGAAATAGGAGATAATCGAACAACTATACCAGAGCTTAGTTGAGAGACTACTGATAAGATTTTTCAAATTCAACAAAGGCCGGAGCAGACAGAAGAGCTAAGCCAATGAATAACGCAAGCCGTTGACATTTCAAGTGGGAAATCATGTCAAGTTAAAGGTATCCCCAAGGAAAGGTGTAGTCCATTTTGGAATGAAAGGCAAACTAGCACCACGATACGTAGGACCGTTCGAGATCATCAAACGTATGGGTCCTGTGGTGTATAGACTAAGATTACCAGATTAACATAATGGTGTACATAACGTATTTCACGTCTCGAACTTGAAGAAATGCCAAACTGAGGAATCTCTCGTCATATCAGTTGAAGAAGTTCAATTGGACGGACATTTATACCTTATATAAGAATCTTCGGAGATTACGGCTCGCAAGGTTTAACAATTAAGGTGAAGCCGTACTCCGATTTTTAAGTCTCGTTGGAATTCGAAGAGCAGACCCAAGTTTACTTAGGAACACAAGATCACATGAAGTTCAAGTACCCCCAACTGTTTACAGAGATAGCCGTACCTGATAACGATTCTCAAATTTCGGGACGAAATTTCTATAACAAGGGGAGACTGTAACATCTGTGCCGGAAGTGTCATCAGAACAGTGATCGACACGGTAACATGAACAGTGATGCAAGTACATAACTCGGTTGATGTTCATATATCGTTATGATTGTATGTTGTCATAGAACAGATTTAAACTCGTTTCAAAAACAAAACTCCGAATCATGGTTCGTCAGTCAGATAATTATCTGGCAATACAGAACCATCATGTGATTGTTACATAGGATTCTATTATGTATAAATGTATGTGAGGACTTACAGAACAAAACAACAACGGATGTCGTTACGTGAATGCTAAATCGACAGATTGTTCGCATAGGTGACGATCTGTTTGAATAAATCTGATAGTTTAATGTTCTGAATGACGTCCATTAATTAGAAAACCATATTGAAAAGTATACTTACCGTCGTGTTTGTACGGGTGACGATTCGAACGAATACGTACGATTAATGTACGATTCAATTTTAAACAGTAAATTTAATATTTTTGAAATTTTAAAATAAGTGAATGATATTTAGTTAATTTACTAGGAATTATCACCTAAACCAAAAACCAGTCACTCTCTCTCTCTCTAGTAATTCAAATTTCCCACACCTAGATCTCACTCATTTTTAGACGAAATCTCGCGTTCTTGGTGTCCAAACGACCACTACAACTTGTAGAACATGAAAGTTCAACCGATCTAATCTTTGAACCAGCCGATTCGAGGTAAAATCAAGTTTTCTATGCGGTTTTTAGGGTTTTCAAAACCCTTACGTGCGAACCCCATTTAGACCGGATTCAAGCCTCAAAACCTTAGGAGATTCATCTCACAATCACCTAGAAAGTTGTAGGAACAAGTGTCAACTGGATCTTGGTTGTTTGGAGTGAATTGTGGGTTGCCATGGTGATGAGGTTCGAAGGTCGAATGGCCAGCCTCCTCCAGCCGAAGTAGCCATCACTCAGTCGGCTTAGACCCATTATGTCGACCAAACCCATTCGCCGAATGGCGCCAACTCGTTCGATAGTCCTTCGGTCGGCCAACCACCTATTCACCCGGCAACTGCCTTCGCCTAGAACCTAATCGGTCGGACTAGGTCTAGTCGGCCAGGGACTCTTTCGGTCGCCCAACTCCTTCGCCCCAACCCCATTTGGCCCCAAGCCTGGTTAGTCGGTCAATCGTATGGGCTAAACACCTTTCGTCCGTGGGTCATTAACAAGGAAACCAGGGTCGGCCACCCTTGCATGCATGTATGATGTGTGTGTGTGCATGGAAAGCATATTGGGGTTCATGGCATATCATCAACTTGGGTAATCTAAGAGTTAAGTTTCGAATTTAACAATGTAAGGGGTTAACATGGTATCACTATAAGACCATAAACTAATGCTAACTTGGTAACAATGGGGTTTAACCTTGGATTAGGGTTTGGAATAACAAGAGTTTCTTTAAATATTATGATCATTTATATATGGGTAAAGAACATAAGTTGGGTTCAATACGTTGAGCTATTGTAAATGGTCTAAACAACGACCCAATGTTTTGAGTATTGATTAAACTATTAACACTTAACACTAAGATATTTTATGAGAACGTACAACTCCATTAGGTTGTTCTTTTGACCTACCTAGGATGGGTTGCACACATAAACGATCAAAGAATCTTGGGACAATCAAGAACGAATAACGGGCCCAAGCTTATTCAAATGAGATTAACGTAAGCCCATCATGTTAAATTATATTTCACTTAACTTGATTATGTTTTTAATAAATGAAATTAATTCATAAACCTTATTAAATTAAATAAATGATTTCTAACTTAAGGGTTTATTTTAAAATGAATTAACTTAAAAATGTTTTAATTAAAGACTTGTGATGAAATTAATATAAACCTTATCTAATTAAGGTTTAGATGTGATTAATTTCGAGATAAAGGGTTATTAATGGGTAATACATTAGATTAGTTAGTGAGAAACATAGAAACACATTAGTAACTTAGGACATTTAGTTGCACACCAAGACCAAACCCTAGATACGACTATTATAATTACTTATTGTCTATGAATCTTCTTAAAATAACTCAGGTGCTAAAAATACATAGGCAACAATCAAAGAGTGGGCGTATCTTTTGTGGTTCATTTGCACGGCAACACAGGTGAGTTCGTTGCCCTTTTCTAAACATTTTGTTTTCAAACGCGGGGCTGAGAAGCATGCGTAAACCTTTTTCTTTAAATATGTTTTCCGTAGATGCTTTACTTATTGTATGTTTTATATATGCATGCTTATACTCCTAGACTTCTCTCTAGGTATATGTTATGCAGGATAATCTAACGAATAAATCAATTACTCTACTGAGTTATACCTAAATTCTAAATCCCTAAGACAAACATTTAGTCCATCAATTTTCAAATTCTCATCATCTAAATTCGAAGTGAAACCAAGAGAAATAAAGCTAAAGATCAAATTCTAAGGAATCTAATTCAGTGTATGATCAATAAAGCTAAGGATCCTAGTCAAAGATCTATAATTATCGTGGAAATCATAGAACGCTAAACATCAGAATAAGGAGACTCAAGGGAATCATAACCGTGTGTGAATCAATCAAATAATGAGATCATTAATTTCTAATGAAATCATTAATGTTTAAACTAAGGTGGGTGTTAGTTGTATGTAAATCAAGACCACGTGTTAATACACAGAAAGTCCCGTCATAAATAGTAGACTCCTGTAGTCAAGCTATATGTGCGTAACTTAAATGATCAAATGAACTCAAGAGAATCAAGACGGTCAAGACGGTAAAAATTAAAGGATAATCTAAAGTCCCGGCATGTACAGTAGGATTGAGGTTCAAGCTGATATGGGCAAATCATGAAAGTCCGGACACATACAGGTAGACTTATTTTGGGTCATGCCTGATATGGGCCACGTGTGAGAGGGTACAACTTGGACAACCACCAACAACTAAGTCTAATTTATTTTGTTAAACAAGGCCCGATCATAATGTCTTAGTTGTATTTAAATGATTAGTTATTAATTTAATTAACCATTTAATATTATATGTCTACAAGAGCTTTGGGTAATCATGTAGACATGGTGAACCCAGGAAATCAGAGGTATTTCAAATTGTGGAAATCAAATTCTAAAATGGATGTGGGTCATAGGTAAGATGCTTAATTATAATTAACAGCAATGTCCTATGTGGCTTAGTATGTGGTGGGATGGCGTCTTGGCGGGTTGTAGGCTAGACCCTTTCATATGCCCTATATATAAGCATACCGAGTCGGATAATACAGGTGATGTTAATGAGGTTAAGGTTGTTACCGACGGGATTGGTAAATGTTAAGGTATACATGTTTTTAGACTTCTAAATGAAAAGTCTGAAACTAAAATGGGAATGAAACTGTAAGATAGGTAGGACGCTTAATTATCATTAACAACAATGTACTATGTGGCCTAGTATGTGGTGGGATGGCGTCTGGGCGGGTTGTAGGCTCAAACCTTTCGTATGCCCTATATATAAGCATACCGAGTTGGATGGTACAGGTGATGTTAATGAGGTTAGGGTTGTTACCTAAAAGACTTGTAATAGGCTATGCTTATGAAGTGGAATCAAATGGTAGGTAAAATGCTTAATTATCATTAACAACAATGTCATATGTGGTTTAGTATGTGGTGGGATGGCATCTGGGCGGGTTGTAGGCTCGACCCTTTCGTATGCCCTATATATAAGCATACCGAGCTGGATATTACAGATGATGTTAATGAGGTTAAGGTTATTACCTAAAGGAATTTGCAAAAGCTATTTTTCAAAAACTAAAATACATGAACTCACCAACCATTGTGTTGACTTTGTTTTCTTTCATGCTTTCTCAAGTGATGTACCGCATTAAGCTAAGGTTTCAGGAATGCATGCTAGGATGCCAGTTAGAGGACCTAGTAGTTTTTGGGAAGCACATATTTTGTTGACTACTGTGAATCACTTTTGATATCTTGTACGATTACAAGATAGTAAACTTATGATTCATTTGTTAGACTTACTTAGTTAAATTATCATACGTTAAAAATTATAATTTAACTTTGTAAATTCTAGCTTAATGTCTTTATGCTTTAGTTATCCTTAACATTGATTCTATGTAAACAATCTGATCATCACGATTGTCATTCCCGATATCGCGCCCCGAGAACCTTCCGCCCGACGGGACACACGATCCGGCCCGCCGGCTCGGGGTGTGACAGATTGGTATCAGAGCTCAAGGTTATAGAGAATAATAGGTCATTTACTCAAACGGTTTGGCCTAGACTATAAATTAGGGACTCTCATATAGAGAATATAGGATTTAAGCTTGCATTGTGTCTTTTACATTTGGTGTTTACCCTAATCGACGTTCTTTCGGGTATAATCAGAATGTCACCAAGAAGACAACCATCATCACCTCCTCCTACACAGGAGATGACCCAGCAGCCGTTGCACTCGCAACCCTAGTTACTAAACTGATGATGACGGTTCTCCCTGGTATCATCACTTGAGTCATGAGCGGTGATGAGAACACTCGATACTACCTGAAAACAGTCACGGGAACTGAAGGATTGGTACAAGGACAAACAACCAAGAAGCGAAAGCGGTATCGTTCTAAGAAATCAAGAGACCATGTAATCTACACTGAGGCCATTCCTCTTCACCAAATTGTCGTTGCTCCAGAGTCAGAGGTTCGTGAGCGTTATGCTGGAAAAGCCCCTCTTTGCGCTAACTGCCACTATCACCACCGTGCTGAAACCTCATGCAGACAATGCACCTGTTGTGGTAAGATGGGCCATTTTGATCATCAATGTTGGTATCCGATGGAATTAATATGTACGCAGAATGTTGGCAAGTTTCCTTTATGTGCCATGTGCAGTCTTCACCATGCTGGGAATTGACTGTGCAAACATTTGTCTGAATTGCAGGAGGAAGGGACACTTGAGTCATGAATGTAATAATCCCCCGAATCATAATCAGAACCCTGGAAACACTACATATCCCCTTCCTCGACACAGAAAGGATTGCTATGTGTGCGGAATGTCCGAACACATTGCACGAGACTGCCTCATAAGGGTATCTCCAGAAAATCCTGCACATTCAGAGGAAATGGTTACTTTGCCAGCTTTCGATGTAGATTTGGGGTGGGATGATTCCACATGTATGCATATTTCATCCTATTACGTTAAAATTATTGATTGGCGTGCTAATTCAAAATGCATACCCCGTTGTGGCTTTAGGAACAATAAATCCAAGGAAACGATAAGTAAGTTCGGTGCAAATAAGATAATAGGAATAGTTATCAAAGGAAGCCTTAGGTCAAATAAGCGTTAAGTAAATAAACAAAGATAGGGTGATTCTTAATTACTGTCTAGTTACTACAGTTATGAAAAGAACCTTATCTACTTAGAGCATTAAAGTCCTGTAGAAATTTAGATGCGAAAGCTAGTGTGTAATCTGTCACTTTCTCACCTATATTTCACAGAACTCGAATCACTTGATTTAGAGAACTTTGGTTCTAGGTTGTTAGGAAAGGATGAATGTTAGAACTGTATGGGGATCTTATCTAAAAAATTTAAGTAGATCAGGATAATCAGTTGCGAATACAAGACGAAGATATGTCAGAGACAGCTGTCACACCCCCAATTTTTGACTAATGGAATCATACCGTTTGGGACGTGACAAACCAGGATCTCAGATCATTAGACATAACGAAGACCTCTATAGGATTTTCAAACATACTTTGGTCTAAAACTGTAATATCAAAGTTCTAACATTGCGGAAGCGTTTTTAAAACAAAAACAAACATAACGGTTTGAAAACTGTAAATTACAAAGCAAAGTCTAAAATGTTCAAATCCTAAACAACAGAAATGTAAAATATGCATGCGACTCGATCTCCTAGTCCATGCTTGCTTGATCTTGTACCTTAACGTCCTGAGAAAACATGTAAATCAAGTCAACACAAAGGTTGGTGCATACACAGGTTTAAGTAATCACAAATGTTTGAAACAACTGTTTGAAATGAAATGTTTGCAGATAACATAATCACACATGCATATTCATGATAGCTAGTCATTTGTACTATTTACATAAGTGGTCGACACCGAAGCTGACTGTTTGAATGTTGGTTGCCTTTCCACTATTGTCTAGCACAAACAATAGTAACGTGAATTAGCTAGTCAAACACTTGCGTAGACCTACAATCTACCAAGTGAGGTTTGTCAAACCTAATAGATCTATTTAAATCTACCACGCTTTGCGCTACGGCTAACTAAACGGTTCGATATGTAACGACTTGTAATGCTATGTTCGCACTTAATGTAAACAAGTAACTCATGCAAGTGATAGGTATCTAAAATGTTTGTTGCACATGTTTTCTCCCCCAAAAAAGTTAAAATAAGAAAAGGGGTCGTGTACGCACCTTTGATTGTGAATAGAATGATCAACACACGTGAAATCGCGTAGATAATCCTCTACGAAGAATCTGTGTTTAAACAATAACGTTGTGTTATTCGGGATGTTGTTTAATGTGTGTAATCACATACATATCACACACGTATGTTAGACTTGTTAGAAACGTGCATACGTATGTACACGTGACTTTAAAATCATTTAATAAAATCATATAGTCGTTTATGATTTTATTTAAATAAGTGTAATTATACGCGATTACGTTTTCAGTTTAAAATATAAATTTTATTATTTCAGGTTGTTTGGCATTGAATTCTAGTTTCAACGCAACTGGAATGAGTTAAAACGGAATTCGTATGCGAAAGATATTGCAAAAATACCAAAAATGGTATTTTTCACCAAAAACCGGCCAAGGCATGGCTCGAACCCGCGACCACCCACTCGACACACACATACACTACCAGTCTCGCCCGCTAAGGATTCGCAATATGAATCAGAAATCAATTTTTTTAAACATTTACAACCCGGTTCCCCTTTGTTTATAAACCCGAACCCTATGGCTCCAATTGAACCTCAAATCAAACCCGATTGATCCATAACTCATACGGCTACGTTTCTATAGATTCAAACAAGTCTATAGATGGTTATAATTCCATAATTATTTGAATCAGAACTATGTATTCGGTTATACATAGTCTCGAACTCAAGTCCCAAACTCACAATTCAAACTGATCCAATTCGTTGATCTGAATTTGTAAATCCATATGTCTTTCATTAAAACATGATTTTCGAACCTTTCTGTACCGTTTAATTTGAATGGTATGTTGATTATAATCAAGACCCCCTATATACTTTATTCTTAGAACCCTAATAATCGGATTCACAAAATTCATTATGATTTCATCAAATTGGTATATGGTTTTCATTAATCGGGCCTTTTAGAAACTAATGATATGAGTTGATTTGATTTTTAATCTCTTATTGATTAAAATCCCCAAAACCGTTCATTCTAAGAACCCTAGAATCCAACATCATCGAATTCGTTGTTGTTTAAAGCATTTAACAAATGGTTATCATTAGTAATGTGATTTCGCAACTCTCTGTGCAATTTAATTTGTTTCATGAACTCGTTTTGATCGAAACCCCTAAAACGTTCATGAATAAGAACCCTAGAATTCGAAATTCTAGAATTCGTATTTGTTCGATGAAATTAACATATGGATTTCTTTAAATTGATTATTTCGAAACTCTCTCTATACTTTGATTAGATTTTTAAATCCGTTTGAACAAAACCCCCCAATTCGGTTTCAAAGATGAACCCTAGCAATCGAACATGTGCAATTCGAGGTTAGAACCCGAAATTGACATAGGTTTATGCTTAATCGGCTACTTTAGGGTGTGTAGAAGAGATTTCTTACCTCGTTTGATGTCAAATTTATGTGGTTCGATTGTAAGCCCTAGTTTCGGCCACCCTTTGATCGTAATCTTTCTTCCCAAGCTTCTGGAATCGATTGGTTGCTTGTAAGTGACTCTAAGAGTGCCGAATGAAGTTTAGGAAAGTTCAATTCGAGAGTTTTGGTCGATTAATAGGAGATTAGTAGTGTCACACCCCGAGTCGACGGGGTTGGATCGGATTTCCCCGTCGGGTGGAAGGTTCCCGGGGCGCGATATCGTGAATGATAATCGTGATGATCAGATTGTTTACAATGCACATGATATAAATGAGAAAATGCTAAATAGAATAGAATTACAAAGTTAAATTACATCAGTATCGTTTATAATTTAACAATGTAAATCTACCATAAACATCATAAGGTTTCTATCTTGTAACTATACAAGATATACAAAATAATTGTATAATGATGTTCCAAAAGTATACAGGTCCAAAAATATTAAGTCTTCTATCTGAAGTCCTAGTCCAAGAGTAATAACTTCTTAGTTGACCTGTTCATCACCTGAGAAGTCATGCAAAAATATCAAGTCAACACATGGTTGGTGTGTTCATGTAGTTTAGTTATTGAACAATAGATTTGTGAACCTTTTAGGTAAAACCTTAATCTCATTAACACCACCTGTATCATCCAGCTCGGTATGCTTAAATATAGGGCATACCCCTGAGTCGAGCCTACAACCCGCCCAGACGCCATCCCACCACATACTAAGCCACATAGGACATTGGTGTTAATGAAAATTAAGCATTTTACCTACCATTCTCTTCTATGATCATCTGAATTTGAAAGCACTATGTATAACAGTTTGAAACACATGATAACATTGATAACCTCTTTGGTAACAACCTTAACCTCATTAACATCACCTGTATCATCCAGCTCGGTATGCTTATGTATAGGGCATACCCCTAAGTAGAGCCTACGACCCGCTCAGACGCCATCCCACCACATACTAAGCGGCATAGGACATTGATATTAATGATAATTAAGCATTCTTACCTACACTCACTTCTATGTAAAAGACTTGATTTCCACAATTTGAAATACTCTGATATCCTGGATTCACCATTTCTTCATGATTTCCCAAAACGGTTGTAGAAACATAACATTAAATGGTTAATTAAATTAATAATTAATCATTTAATTACAACTAAGACACGATGATTGGGCCTTATTTGACTCAATCAATTAGACTTAGTTGTTGGTGGTTGTCCAAATTGTACCCTCTCACACGTGGCCCATATCAGGCATGACTCACAAGGAGTCTACCTGTATGCGTCGAGACTTTCATGATTATGCCGAAATCAGCTTGACCTACTGGTCTACTGTATGCGTCGGGACTTTAGGATATCCTTTGATTTATGATCTTCTTTATTTCCTTGATTTCATCTGATAGTTAAGTTATTGCCCATGTAGCTTGACTACTAAAGTCTACTACTGTGAAGGGACTTTCCATGTGTTACACGTGGTCTCGATTTACATACAACTGACAACTCACCTTACTTTAGGTATTAATGATTTCATTATATCATAATGATTTCATTATTTCAATGATTCACACACGGTTATGATTCCCATGATTCACTTGATTTCTGATCTGTAGAATTCCATGATTTCACAATGATTATAGATTTTGATTAGGATCCTTAGTCTTCTGATCACACACTGGATTAGGTTCCTTTGCCTTTGATCTTTAGATTTGGTTCTTTCGATTTCACTTTGAATTTAGATTCTTGAATTTGAACTCGATGAACTAAGGGTTTCTTTAAAGTTTTAGAATTTAGGTATTACTCCTAAGAGTAATTTAATTAACTTGTTAGTTAATTCGGCATAGAGATTTCCTAAACATAAGTCTAGGATTATGAACAAACATTCATATATACAACATATAATAATTAAAGCATTAAAGTAAACAATTTAATTAAAACAATTTACGCATGCTTCTCAGCCCTGCGTTTTAAAACAAAAATGTTTAGAAAAGGGGCAATGAACTCACCTGTGTTGCTCTGTATTGAATTACCACAAAATGTGTGCTCGTTACTTGTGACCTAAGTATCTTCAGTACCTGAGTTGTTTTAAGAGAATTCGAATACGATTAGTATATACAGTAGTCGTCGTATCTAGGGTTTGGTCTCGGTGTGCAACTACGAGTCATAGATACTAATGTGTTTCTAAAACCTCGTCTAACAACTAATTTCCCTTTAGTTAAACTTTATCCAACTAAATCGTTTTAAGTCTTTATGTAAAACATATTTAAGTTGTTCCATTTTATATTAAGGGTTTAGAAAAACATAATTTATTGTGTTTTAACAAAGTTTATGAATCATTTCATGTATTACAACCTAGTTATTTAAAAGATGAATATAAATAACATGATGAGCTTAATTTAAGCCCGTTGGGCCAACCTCGGGCCCAGTACTCGCCTTTGATCTTTAAACGATTTCTTAATAGTTCTTTGCTAAACTAAGCCCAGATAATTTAGATACACCATCTAGGTTAATTACATATTTTCATGGATTTTCCTAGGGTTTAAGTATTCATATTTTAATTAACACTCAAAACCCTAGATGGTTGTTTGATCTTCATGTTTTTATGCAAAGCTTTTATTATTGAAAACTCTTATTACTTTGTGTCTTAAGAAATCTTTTTCTTGAAAATTCTAAATATGGTCCTTAGTTCAATCATGGCTACCCTAGTGCAATTTTATGCACACACACATGAGATATATTCCATGCATGCACACACACACTCCATTAACCCCCTTGCATGCAAACTCTTCAACCCACCCATGAGTAACCAACTAGATCCGAATTCGACTTGATCGAACAACCATGGACTGTGCAAACCTTATCCGAATCTGTTGGGCTCGTGTATGGGCTGAGACGAATGGACCTGGCCGATTGACTTTGGGCCGATCGAATGACCATCAGCCGAAGGGGAACCTCCGACCGAATGAGGCAGGGTCGAATGGAGGTGGTGATCGAATGAGTGGGTTCGTGCGAATGAGGGAGTACCGACCAAATGTGGGTTGTCGAATGATGGGGCGATCGAATGGCATGTTGGGCCGAATGTGTGGCTGCTTCATTCGGCCGAAGAAGGTTCTAATCTCATTCGGTGGTCTAAATGAATTTCCTATTCGGCCAAGCCGAGTCCCACACAACAGCCATGGTTCGAAACATCAGCAAGGGTTTAAGTGAATCTTGTTCCTACACCATTTTAAGGTTTCCTAAAGTGAATCCTAAGGGTGAAAGTGGTCTAGAACCAGTTGTTAAGGTGGGCGACTATTTTAAAGCCCTAAAACCGAACACAAAATCGAGTTTTACCTCGAATCAGCTGGATAAACCCTTAGATCCGTTGTACTTCTGTAATCTACGAGTTGTGAGGGTTGTTTTGACACCAAGATGAGTCGATTTCGTGGAGAAATGAGGAAGAAATCTTAGAGAGAGAGTGGAGGGTTCTTAGAGAGAGAGTGGAGGGATCTTAGAGAGAGAAAGCTTGAGAGAGAAAGTGACGAGAATGGGTGTTGGTGGATGGTTGTTGGCTGTGATTATGGCATTAAATGCCATAATAAATGGCTTGATTTTACCCGGGTATATTCGGGTTCGTTCGGTTTCGCGTGGTTTCGCGTAAAATGTCGGTTTTCTCGTCGTTTTCGTAACGAAACGACTCAGTTTTAAAGTAGAATTTATAAAATTATTTTAGGTTGTGATTCCTAATAAATTAACTAAATATCTTTTATTTATTTTAAATTTTCAAAAATTTTTAATTTACTGTTCAAAATCGAATCGTACGGTTATCGCACGTATTCGTTCGGATCGTCATCCGTACGAACACGGCAATAACTATACTTTTCAATATTGTTTTCTAATTATCGGATATCATTCAGAACGTTATACTTTCAGATGTATTCGTACAGATCGTCACCTATACGAATATTCCGTCGATTTAGCATTCACATAACAACATCCGTTTTGTTTTGTTCTGTAAAGCCTCACATACGTTTGTACATAATAAAATCCTAACAAACAATCACATGATGGTTCTGTATCGTCAGATAAATATCTAACTGATGAACCATAATTCTGAGCTTTAATTCTCTGAACTGAATCTGAACTGTGCTATGATACATGTAATGACAACGATATACGAATGATAACTGAAATATGTACATGATTTACTGTTCATGTACTGTAGAGATCACTGTTCCGGTGACGTTTCCGGCACTGATGTTACAGGTAGTTAATGGTGACGGTTTCATCCTTTGAGACAGTTTCTTGATTAATTCAGTGATTAAAGGTTCTAAAAACGCATGAAAATCATTAATCATCATCAATGTGAGCTACATGACTGATTAATTTGAACATTTACAGTGTATTAACTTGAATTTCGAATTTCCCCCATTTTGTGAACGAACTTTGACTTAAAAAGTCAAAATAGCTTGTTTCATGTAATTACAAGTTTAATACTTGTAAATTTATTGTTTTTAGACTAGTTTAGATTAATTCTATTACTTCTAGTTTGATTTCCTATGATTTCGTGTCATTTCAGTTAGTTTTTGGTTACCGGAGTTAACCCAAAATCTCCAGATTGTCACATCATCCCCTTGTTGAAAGAATTTTCGCCCCGAAAATTGCTTAGTGTTAGGAGTAGTTAGGAAACTACTTGTGAGTTCAAATTGTACGTGTGAGTGCGATGTCTGATCATTCTGTGTGCTTGTGTGTACTCACACCCAAGGTTCGATACACAAGGTTCGATGTTTGTAACATCACACCTAAATGCGATCGTTCTATGTAACTGTTTGCGTGCACACTAGTTAGTACACCTAACTGTGTATGTTTGTGTTTGATCATACTGTGAATGTTTGCAACTAATTATGTTTGCACTACCATGCAATGTATCACATAAACTGTAGCACATAAAATGTAAAGCAGCATAACGTTTGTAACAAAACCAATTGCATAAAGTGTTTGTGCTTACAGTTTGAAATTTGAAGTATAAAGTGTTGATGTGTGAAGCATCACGTCATCCCCTTGTTGAAGGAAATTTCGTCCCGAAATTTAACGTGTCTTCATATTGTTTGTAGTTGTTGTTTTGAATAGATGAGGATACTTCTTCATCATTTGGTCTTCCCTTTCCCATGTGAATTCAGGTCCACGTCTTGAATTCCACCGAACTTTGACTATCGGAATCTTGCTTTGTTTGACTTGTTTGACCTTTCGGTCCATGATTTCAGCTGGTTCTTCAATGAACCGTAATTGTTCGTCCACTTGTATTTCTTCCAATGGTACAATCAATGTCTCGTCAGAAAGACATTTCTTCAAATTTGAAACGTGAAACACATCATGAACTCCGCTAAGTTCATCCGGTAATTTGAGTTGATACGCTACCAGACCAATCCTTTTCAGGATCTCAAAAGGTCCTACGTAACGTGGGTTAAGCTTCCCGCGCTTGCCGAATCGTATCACACCTTTCCAATGTGATACCTTTAGAAGAACTCGATCTCCTACTTGAAATTCTAACGGTTTGCGACATTTGTCAGCATAACTCTTTTGTCGATCCCGAGCCGCTGCCATACGATTCCGGATTTGAACTATCTTCTCTGTTGTTTCGGGTACTAGTTCAGGACCTGTGATCTGACTGTCACCAATTTCAGCCCAGCAAACTGGTGAACGGCATTTACGACCATACAATGCTTCAAACGGTGCTACCTGAATACTTGTATGATAACTGTTGTTGTAAGATAATTCCACTAACGACAAGTGGTTTTCCTAGCTTTCACCAAAATCAAATACACAAGCTCATAACATGTCTTCGAGTGTCTGAATCATGCGTTCACTCTGACTGTCGGTTTGTGGATGATAAGCGGTACTCATGTATAAACGAGTTCCCAAAGACTTATGGAGTAATTTCCAAAATTTGAAGTGAATCGGGTATCCCGATCTGATATGATGGAAATTGGTACGCCATGTCGTGCTACCACTTCCTTCATGTAAATGCGAGTCAGTTTCTCCATTTTGTCGGTTTCCTTAATTGCTAAGAAATGTGCAGATTTCGTTAATCGGTCAACAATTACCCATATCGTATCACATCCACTTGGTGTACGGGATAACTTAGTAATGAAATCCATCGAAATATGTTCCCATTTCCACATAGGTATTTTTGGTTGTTGCAGTAAACCAGATGGTTTCTGATATTCAACTTTGACTTTCGAACAAGTCAAACATTTGCTAACGTACCTAGCAATGTCGGCTTTCATGTGAGGCCACCAATACAGTGCCTTCAAGTCATGATACACCTTGTCTGATCCCGAATGGACTGAATACCTGGACTTGTGCGCTTCATCCATCACGAGTTCCCTTAACCCACCATGCAAAGGTATCCAAAGCCGATTAATGAAACAACGAGTTCCATCAGGATTAACATTCAATTGTTCCTCCATTCCTCGTAGGGATTCTTGTTCCAAATTATCCTTTTCTAAGGCTTTAATTTGAGCACTGCGTACCTTGTCAGGTAAATCAGTATGTATCGTCATCATAAGTGCGCGAACCCGTCTTGTCGATGTTGTGTCTTTTCTACTTAGAGCATAATCTACCACATTAGCTTTTCACGGATGGTACTTGATTGCACATTCATAGTCGTTCAACAACTCGACCCACCGTCGCTGTCTCATATTAAGCTGCTTCTGATCAAAGATATGTTGCAAACTCTTATGATCAATGTAAATGGTACACTTGGTTCCGTATAAATGATGTCTCCAAATCATTAAAGCAAATACCACTGCTCCTAACTCCAAGTCATGTGTAGTGTAATTCTTTTCGGGTGGTCGTAGTTGCCTTGAAGCGTAAGCAATCACTTTATCACGCTGCATCAACACACATCCCAAACCCTGTGCAGATACGTCACAATACACCACAAAGTCTTCCGTCCCTTCCGGTAAGGACAGAATCGGTGCACTGCAGAGTTTCTGTTTCAATAGCTAGAATGCAGCTTCATGTTTATCCGTCCAGTTATACTTTATTCCCTTGTGCGTAAGAGCTGTAAGTGGTTGAGCGATCTTTGAGAAACCCTCAATGAATCTTCGATAGTAACCCACCAAACCAAGGAATTGTCGTACCTCGGTAGGGGTTTTTGGTGCTTCCCAATTCTTAATCACCTCAATCTTTGCTGGATAAACATGTATGCCCTTTTCATTGACTATATGACCCAAGAATTGAACTTCTCGCATCCAGAAATCACATTTGGAGAACTTAGCATACAATTGTTCTTGTTTCAGTAATTCTAACAGCAACCGAAGATGCTCAGCATGCTCCTCCTTAGTCTGAGAATAGATGAGAATGTCATCAATGAAAACAATGACAAACTTATCAAGATAAGGTTTGCAGAGTCGATTCAAGAGATCCATGAATACTGCTGGAGCGTTTGTCAACCCAAATGGCATGACCAAGAATTCGTAATGGCCATAACGCGTTCTGAATGCTGTCTTTGGGATATCTTCATCTTGGACTCTGAGTTGATGGTAACCCGATCTGAGATCAATCTTCGAGTAGTAACTCGAACCTTGCAACTGATCGAACAGATCGTCAATTCTAGGTAATGGATACTGGTTTTTGACAGTAACCTTGTTAAGTTCCCAGTAATCGATACACATACGGAAAGTCCCGTCCATTTTCTTAACAAACAAGATTGGAGCTCCCCAAGGTGAAAAACTAGGTCGTATAAAGCCCTTATCCAACAACTCTTGCAGTTGTGTACATAACTCTTGCATCTCAGATGGTGCAAGTCGATAAGGCGCCCTAGCTATCGGTGTTGAGTCTGGTGTAAGGTCGATTCAAAATTCCACTTGTCTGATAGGCGGTAATACCGGTAGGTCTTCTAGAAATACTTCAGGAAATTCAAAAACTACTGGGATGTCTTCGATCTTTTTCTCAGCTACCGGCTTCTTAGTTATAAGTGATATAACTGCTGTATGACCTTTACGCAGACATTTGTGTGCTTTCATACAAGATATGAGACACAGTGGCATACTGGTCTTCTCACCTTGTACATACAGTGTCTCTCCATGTGAAAGAGGTATACGAACAATCTTTTGATGGCATACTATTTCAGCCTGGTGTTTGGACAACCAGACCATGCAAATGACTACATCAAAACTGCCTAAGGTGATAGGCATAAGGTCAATTTCCAGTGTTTGACCCATCAAATCAAGGATACATCCCTTAAGGATTTGTTCAACTACAATTAACTTGCCATCAGCTAGTTCTACAGTGTATGGGTTTTCTAAGGCAGTATGACTAACATTTAGCAACTTTGAAAATGAACTAGATACAAAACTCCGGTCTGCACCAGTATCAAATAGCATAGAGGCATAGTGATTATTCAAGAGGAACGTACCCGTAACAATGTTAGGATCCTCCTGTGCTTGACGTCCTCCAATCACAAACGCCCTGCCCCTAGCACCGTTGTTGTTATTATTGTTGTTGTTATTGGTGCCATTACCGTTTTCGTTGCCGTTGCCATTTGTATCATTAGTCCCGCCTTTCTTGAGTTGTGGGCAATCCTTCTTGACGTGCCCTGGTTTGCCACACTCATAACACCCCTTTTGAGTGTTGTTCTGATTGTTGTTCTGATTGTTGGAGTTGTTTTGCAGTTCCCCGTGGCAGTCTTTGGCTGCATGCCCTCCTTTACCGCACCATTGGCACCGGTACTTATGACACTGATTCCCGACATGATGGAATCCACACTTGTTCCACTTTGGGTATTTACCAATATACCCCTGATGATGATGACTGCTGACCACTATTCGAATTGTGATAAGACTTGTTTGAATCTTGTTTGCGGTTCTGCTGGAACGATTGTTGATTGAAATTCTTAGAGTTGCTGCTTTCCCACTTCCTCTTGTGGTCTCCCACCTTAGTAGCTGATGTTCGTTTAGGCAGAGTTCCTTGTGGCACTGCCTGATCAGTCAGTTGGTGCGCCAACCGAACAGCTTGTTGGATGGTTGTGGGATTCGCAGAAGTGACCAACCCTTGAATATGAGGCACTAATCCCCCGATGTACCTCTCAATCCACTTGCTCGGTGGATTAGCCATGTGTGGTAGGAGTCTGGCCAATTCGTATGACCGAGTAGTGTACTCCTCAATGTTAGATCCCTCCATCTTCAGATGCCAATATTCCTCTTCCAACTTTTGCATTTCACTACGAGGACAATATTCTTCTTGCAGTAATGTTTTGAATCCATTCCAGGTTAGGGCGTTGGCCTCACCCAATCCCAGAGTTTGAACATTGGAGTTCCACCAAGTCAATGCTGGATCTTCCAAAGTTCCCGTAGCATACTTAACTTTATTCTCATCAGGACAGTTGCACATCTCAAATATTGATTCTGCTTTCTCAATCCATCGTAGGAGTCCAATGGCCCCTTCCGATCCTTTGAAGTTGTGTGGCTTGCAGTCCAAGAACATCTTGAATGTACACATCTGTGGGTTCACCAATCCCCCTGCTGGACCATGTGGCCCTGTCGTGTGTGTCTGGGTGTAGTTCGCGATTGCCTCCGCGACCCTGTTGTTAATCAGCTCATTGAGCTTAGCAACTGTCATATGTATGTTCTCGCAAGCCATGATCTTCATAGTTAGAATGAGTGTTAGAGAGTCATCAAAGTTTAATATGAAATGTGTAAACAATACAACAAACAAACATGTAACTATATGAATTAACACAACTGTTGGCAATAAGTAATAGTTTTCAATAGATAATAATCTGATTTGATTGCAATACTTAATCAAAACATAGGTTTTCAAATATCTAATATAGGGACACAACCTGCCCCTAATAAGTTTAAACAAAATAAAGAAAAATCAGGCATCCTCAATAGTAGAATCAGCATCAGAATCAACATCATGTGCTGGTATCTCCTCCTCTTCCTCTTCCTCCTCTGCTTCGGATACAAACTGCTCCTCCAACGCAGTCAACCTCCCCTCAGCAATGTCGGCTCGATGTTCCTTCTCTTGCACTCGTGTAGTCAGATGTACGATGTGAGACTCCATCCCCTGAACTACACTGCGAAGCCCTGCGTATCGGGCGTTTACATCCTGGTGCTCCTGCGCCATGTGCTCGATCCTATCATTAGCCCACTTTGACTCCTAGGTCAATCGGGAAACATCATCCGACTCAAATAGTGGCCTCTTACGGCACGAAATCTAGGTGGCATACGGTAAGAAGACTCCTCGGTGGGATCCTCCTCAGGAGCCTTCTGTGGGTGCCCCTGTGGTTCCTCCTTGGGATCCTCCTCCAGATCCTCCTCTGGATCCTCCTCTTGGTCGTCCTCCTCCGGGTCTTCCTCCGGATCCTCGTCCGAGTGCTTTACGGGATCCTCCTCCGGATCCTCCTCATGATCCTAAAATGCTGGAGCTATCAGCTCCTCCTCATCCAGTACGATCACGTGCAGTGGTGATGGTGCTGCCATATCTATTACATAATACCATATGTAAATACTACGCAAAATCAATTGTGTAAACAAGTGTCTAATGTCTAACAGTTACAGTCTAAGTCTGCTAATGCAAACCTAGTTCGCTATAACCAATGGCTCTGATACCAATCTGTCACACCCCCAATTTTCAACTAACGGAATCATACCGTTTGGGACGTGACAAACCAGGATCTCAGATCATTAGACATAACGAAGACCTCTATATGATTTTCAAACATACTTTGGTCTAAAACTGTAATATCAAAGTTCTAATGTTGCGGAAGCGTTTTTAAAACAAAAACAAACATAACGGTTTGAAAACTGTAAATTACAAAGCAAAGTCTAAAATGTTCAAATCCAAAAAAAAACAGAAATGTAAAATATGCATGCGACTCGATCTCCTAGTCCATGCTTGGTTGATCTTGTACCTTAACGTCCTGAGAAAACATGTAAATCAAGTCAACACAAAGGTTGGTGCATACACAGGTTTAAGTATTCACAAATGTTTGAAACAACTGTTTGAAATGAAATGTTTGCAGATAACATAATCACACATGCATAGTCATGATAGCTAGTCATTTGTACTGTTTACATAAGCGGTCGACACCGAAGCTGACTGTTTGAATGTTGGTTTCCTTTCCACTATTGTCTAGCACAAATAATAGTAATGTTAATTGGCTAGTCAAACTCTTGTGTAGACCTACAATCTACCAAGTGAGGTTTGTCAAACCTAATAGATCTATTTCCAACTACCACGCTTTGCGCTACGGCAAACTAAACGGTTCGATATGTAAGGACTTGTAATGCTATGTTCGCACTTAATGTAAACAGCTAACTCATGCAAGTGATATGTATCTAAAATTTTTGTTTCACATGTTTTCTCCCCCAAAACAGTTAAAATAAGAAAAGGGGTCATGTACGCACCTTTGATTGTGAATAGAATGATCAACACACGTGAAATCGCGTAGATAATCCTCTACGAAGAATCTGTGTTTAGACAATAACGTTGTGTTATTCGGGATGTCGTTTAATATGTGTAAACGTACATGTCACACACGTATGTTAGACTTGTTAGAAACGTGCATACGTATGTACACGTGACTTTAAAATCATTTAATAAAATCATATAGTCGTTTATGATTTTATTTAAATAAGTGTAATTATACGCGATTATGTTTTCGGTTTAAAATATAAATTTTATTATTTCAGGTTGTTCGGCATTGAATTCTAGTTTCAACGCAACTGGAATGAGTTAAAACGGAATTCGTATGCGAAAGATATTGCAAAAATTCAAAAAATGGTATTTTTCACCAAAAACCGGCCAAGGCATGGCTCGAACCCGCGACCACCCACTCGACACACACATACACTACCAGTCTCGCCCGCTAAGGATTCGCAATATGAATCAGAAATCAATTTTTTTAAACATTTACAACCCGGTTCCCCTTTGTTTATAAACCCCAACCCTATGGCTCCAATTGAACCTCAAATCAAACCCGATTGATCCATAACTCATAGGGCTACGTTTCTATAGATTCAAACGAGTCTATAGATGGTTACAATTCCACAATTGTTTTACTCAGAACCATGTATTCGTTTATCATCGAATTCGTTGTTGTTTAAAGCATTTAACAAAGGGTTATCATTAGTAATGTGATTTCGCAACTCTCTGTGCAATTTAATTTGTTTCATGAACTCGTTTTGATCAAAACCCCTAAAACGTTCATGAATAAGAACCCTAGAATTCGAAATTCTAGAATTCGTATTCGTTCGATGAAATTAACATATGGATTTCTTTAAATTGATTATTTCGAAACTCTATGTATACTTTGATTAGATTTTTAAATCCGTTTGAACAAAAACCCCTCTTTTCGGTTTCAAAGATGAATCCTAGCAATCGAACCTGTGCAATTCGAAGTTAGAACCTGAAATTGACATTACTTTATGCTTAATAGGCTACTTTATGGTGTGTAGAAGTGATTTCTTACGTCGTTTGATGTCGAATTTATGTGGTTCGATTGTAAGCCCTAGTTTCGGCCACCATTTGATCGTAATCCTTCTTCCGGAGCTTCTGGAATCGATTGGTTGCTTGTAAGTGACTCTAAAAGTGCCGAATGATGTTTAGGAAAGTTCAATTTCGAGAGTTTTGGTCGATTAATAGGAGATTAGTAGTTAATGGTGACGGTTTCATCCTTTGCTACCGTTTCTTTATTAATTCAGTGATTAAAGGTTCTAAAAACGCATGAAAATCATTAATCATCATCAATGTGAGCTACATGACTGATTAATTTGAACATTTACAGTGTATTAACTTGAATTTCGAATTTCCCCCATTTTTGTGAACGAACTTTGACTTAAAAGTCAAAATAGCTTGTTTCATGTAATTACAAGTTTAATCCTTGTAATTTTATTGTTTTTAGACTTGTTTAGATTAATTCTATTACTTCTAGTTTGATTTCCTATGATTTCATGTCATTTCCGTTATTTATTGGTTACCGGAGTTAACCCGAAATCGCCAGATTGTCACAACAGCATTCCAAATGAGAAATGGGTATTCCGAGTTATGGTAATGCCTTTCGGGTAGAAGAATGCACCCATGGCTTTCATGGACCTCATGAAACCGAGTGTGCAAACCGTATCTGGATCAGTTTGTCCTTTTCGTTAGGGATGACAAACTGATTTATTCTAAGAGCAAGGCATAACACGAACGACATCTCAAGAAGATTCTAGAGCTATTGAAGAAAGAGCAACTCTATGCTAAATTCCCTAAGGGTTAAGTACGCTAAGAATAGTGACAATTTGAACAACAGTTGCAACAAGCCCCACAAGTCATACGACTTTTGGGTAGAAGTAAGGTAACTACACAACATCTCGGAGATGTGTATAAGATTACTTAAAAGATAAATCATTATCTTTATCCTAATAGAGCTACCATATTCTCCGTAGACCTCCCCAACAGATAAAGTACACCTCCAAAGCTGATAACCGATTTAACAGGTGGTAAAGTATGTATATGGTTATATAAAATTACCAAGAATTCACCATGCGTGACTTATAGATCTAGAACGGAAGATCAAGACCTAGGGTAGTGAGAACCGCACATGAAAACTTTATGGAGAGTGTCAGATTTTATAGCAAAAAGATAGCTTGAGACGAAAACGGATGGAATACCTACAATCAAAATAGTGGGTGGAATTCCTGCGGTAGATGAACCGAGAAAACTTATTCTCGATAAAGCACGCAGAACCTGATAATCAGGGCATTTCGGCGCCGATAAAATGTACTGGGACTTACAGAGATTTTATTGGTGGCTGGGAATGAAGAAAGATATAGCCGAGTACGTCAGTCAATGTCTTACGTGTGCGAAGGAAAAAGACGAAACACCAGTGATCTACAGGGTTACTGGGACAATCTGTGATTTCACCTTGGAAGTGAGAACAAATAGCTGTGGATTTAAACACCAAACTACCCTGCACTTCCCTTGGTCATGATACCCTTTGGGTCATCAATGACCGATTGACAAAAATCTACCCATTTCTTGCTAAGGCGGGAGACCTTCACAATAGATAAACTAACAAATTATACAGCAACGAGATAGTGGTACGTCACGGTTTACCATTGTTTATCATTTTGGATAGAGACAACGAATTCACATTAAGGTTCTGACAAACATCGCAGAAACCTCCAGGGATGTACTGAGATCTGAGTACAGCTCACCATCCACCAACGGACGGTCGAGCTAAAGTACGACACAGACCCTAGAGGATATGTTGAGAACCTCTGTGTTAAATTTTGGTGGAAATTGGGACTCTCAATTGCCACTGATCAAAATTCTCCTATAACAACAGTTATAATAGTAGCATTGAATGCACACCATTCGAGGCTCATTTAGGCCGGAAATGTCGGTCTCCGAGCTGTTTGATTGAAATAGGAGATAGTCGAACAACTAGACCAGAGCTTAGTCTAGAGACTACTGATAAGATTGTTCAAATTCAACAAAGGCTAAAGACCACAAGGAGTAGACAGAAGAGCTAAGCCAATGAATAACGCAAGACGTGGACATTTCAAGTGGGAAATCATGTCAAGTTAAAGGTATCCCCAAGGAAAGGTGTAGTCCATTTTGGAATGAAAGGCAAACTAGCACCACGATACGTAGGACCGTTCGAGATCATCAAACATATGGGTCCTATGGCGTATAGACTAAGATTACCAGGTGAACTTAATGGTGTACATAACGTATTTCACGTCTCGAACTTGAAGAAATGCCAAACTGAGGAATCGCTCGTCATATCAGTTGAAGAAGTTCAATTGGACGGACATTGACACCTTATCTAAGAATCTTCGGAGATTATGGCTCGCAAGGTTTAACAATTAAGGCAACGCCGTACTCCGATTGTTAAGTCTCGTTGGAATTTGAAGCGCAGACCCAAGTTTATTTGGGAACGCAAGATCACATGAAGTTCAAGTACCCCCAACTGTTTACAGAGAAAGCCGTACCTGATAACGATTCTCAAATTTTGGGACGAAATTTCTCTAACAAGGGGATACTGTAACATCTGTGCTGTAAACGTCACCGGAACAGTGATCAACACAGTAGCATGAATAGTGATGCAAGTACATAACTTAGTTGATGTTCATATATCGTTATCATAGCATGTTAGCATGTTAGGATAGAACAGATTTAAACTCGTTTCAGAAACAAAACTCAGAATCATGGTTCTTCTGTCATATAATTATCTGGCAATACAGAACCATCATGTGATTGTTAGTTAGGATTCTATTATGTACAAACTTATGTGAGGATTTACAGAACAAAACAACAACGAATAAATCTGAAAGTTTAACGTTCTGAATGACATCCAGTAATTAGAAAACCATATTGAAAATATAGTTATCGCCGTGTTCGTACGGGCGACGATTCGAATGAATACGCACGATGACTGTAAGATTCAATTTTAAACAGTAAATTTAATATTTTTGAAAATTTAAAATAAGTGAAAGATATTTAGTTAATTTAGTAGGAATTACCATCAAAAATAAATTTATAAAATCTACTTTTAATATCGCGATGTTTCGTTTCAAGAACGACACGAAACCGACGTTTTACGCGAAACCGAGCAACCGAAATGAACCCGAACTCACCGGGGTATAAATACCCCAAATTGAATCATCTTCCTCGTTTAATCTCTTCACTCTCTCTCTAAAACAAAAACCCGTCACTCTCTCTCTCTCTAGAAATTCAAACTTCCCACACCTAGATCTCACTAATTTTTTGACGAAATATCGCGTTCTTGGTGTCCAAACAACCACTACAACTTGTAGAACACGAAAGTACAACCTATCTAAGCTTTGAACCAGCTGATTCGAGGTAAAATCGAGTTTTCTATGCGGTTTTTAGGGTTTTCAAAACCCTTATGCGCGAACCCCATTTTGACCGGATTCAAGCCTCAAAACCTTAGGAGAATCATCTCACAATCACCGAGAAAGTTTTAGGAACAAGTGTCAACTGGATCTTAGTTTTTTGGAGTGAATTGTGGGCTGCCATGGTGATGAGGTTCGAAGGCCGAATGGGGCCTGCCCAGGTCGCCGAATGAATGCAGGCCGAATGGCCAGCCTCCTCCAGCCGAAGCAACCATCACTCAGTCGACTTAGACCCATTCTATCGACCAAACCCATTCGTCGAATGGCCCCAAGGCCGTATGAGGCCTATTCGTTCGGTAGTCATTCGGTCGGCCAACCACTATTCGCCCGGCAAATGCCTTCGCCTAGAACCTATTAGGTCGGACTAGGTCTAGTCGGCCAGGGACGCTTTCTGTCATCCAACTCCTTCGCCCCAACCCCATTCGGCCCCATGCCTGGTCAGTTGGTCAATCGTATGGGCTAAACACCTTTCGGTCGTGGGTCATTAACAAGGAAACCGAGGTCGGCCACCTTTGCATACATGTATGATGTGTGTGTGTGCATGGAAAGCATATTGGGGTTCATGACATATCATCAACTTGGGTAATCTATGACTTAAGTTTGGAATTTAACAAGGTAAGGGGTTAACATGGTATCACTATAAGACCATAAACTAATGCTATCTTGGTAAAAATGGGGTTTAACCTTTGATTAGGGTTTGGAATAACAAGAGTTTCCTTAAATATTATGATCATTTAAACATGGGTTAAGAACATAAGTTGGGTTCAATACGTTGAGCTGCTATAAATGGTCTAAAAAATGACCCAATGTTTTGAGTGTTGATTTAACTATTAATTCTTAACACTTAGATATTTTACGAGAACATACAACTCCATTAGGTTGTTCTTTTGACCTACCTAGGATGGGTTGCACACATAAACGATCAAAGAATCTTGGGACAATCAAGAACGAGTAACGGGCCCAAGGTTATTCAAATGAGATTAACCTAAGCCCATCATGTTAAATTATATTTCCCTTAACTTAATTATGTTTTTAATAAAAGAAATTAATTCATAAACATTATTAAATTAAATAAATGATTTCTAACTTAAGGGTTTAGTTTAAAATGAATTAACTTAAAAATGTTTTAATTAAAGACTTGTGATGAAATTAATATAAACCTTATCTAATTAAGGTTTAGATGTGTTTAATTTCGGGATAAAGGGTTATTAATGGGTAATAAATTATATTAGTTAGTGAGAAATAAAGAAACACATTAGTAACGTAAGACACTTAGTTGCACACAGAGACTGTTACACCCTGAGCCGACGGGGTTGGATCGGAGTCCCCGTTGGGCGGAAGGTTCCCGAGGCACGATATCGTGAATGATAATCGAAATGATCAGATTGTTACATTGCACATGATACATAAATGAGAAACTTGCTAAAATAAAATAGAATTACAATGTTAAATTACATCAGTTAGGTTTATAATTTAACAATGTAAATCTACTATCACATCATAAATTTTCTATCTTGTATCTGCACAAGATATTCAAAATAAACTGTATGATGATGCTTCAAAATATGCAGGTCCAAAAAGCTAGGACCTCTATCAGATAACCTAGTCCAAAGAAATAACTCTTCAGTTGACCTGTTCGTCACCTGAGAAGTCATGCAAAAATAAAGTTAACACATGGTTGGTGAGTTCGTATAGTTTAGTAATTGAAAATGATGTGTAAACCTCTTTCGGTAAAGACCCTAACCTCATTAACATCACATGTAATATCCGCATTCGTATGCTTATATGTAGGGCATACCCCTGAGTCGAGCATACAACCCGCCCAGACGCCGTCCCACCACATACTAATATGTATATGACACTATTGTTAATGATAGTTAAGCATTTTTACCTACCATACACTCAAAACATTTGTTAAACCCTCGGGTAACAACCTTAATCTCATTAACATCACATGTATCATCCGGATCGGTATGCTTATATATAGGGCATACCCCTGACTCGAGCCTACAACCCGCACAGACGTTGTCCCACCACATACTAATTTTCATGGGACATTGGTGTTAATGAAAATTAAGCATTTTACCCCTACCATTAACCCAATAATTCTTCAGTTCTGTGTTTCCTGTAAATACAACAATTTGGAATCTATGTTGATTCCTTAAGTTCATCACAATAATGATCAAGCACAGTATTTGTTGAAACAGTTATAAATGCTAAATTAAATAAATAAACAAACATTTAATAAAATCTAAGTCCTAATGATTGGGCCTTGGTCAACTCGAGTAGACTAGTCTATCAATCAAGGTTCTTAGTAGTTAGGGGATTCTGTAAATATCATCAAACATATGACCTACAAATCAAACGGTCTAGCTAGGCCTTCTTGAAATGTAGGATTTTTGTTTCGTACTTGATTCGTCTTGTTTCGTCCCATGTTTCGTATTGTTTCGTTGGCATATGTTATCTTTGATATTTCCCAGACTTTCCCCTGAAAATGATTTGTTGATTCTTTTGATTCGTTGAACTCGCACACTTGTTTCGTCAAGATAGTTTGGTTTGATTCGTTGAAATCACACACTTGATTTGTCAAAATAGTTTCGTTTGATTCGTTGAAATCAATCACTTGATTCGTCAAAATAGTTTCGTTTGATTCGTTGAAATCACACACTAGATTCGTCAAAATTGTTTTGTTTGATTTGTTGAAATGTTTAGTTTAACCTAATTATCCACTTAAAGTATAAGTAGATAACCTTAGTAAAACCTGCATAAAATTTACCTAGACATGATCTAGGATATTAATCATACATGTAAAACATATAGAATTTAAAAACATTTAAGTAAACAATTTAAATAAACAGTTTACGCATGCTTCTTAGCGCCGCGTTTGAAAACAAAAACGTTTAGAAAAGGGGCAATGAACTCACATGTGTTGTTGTCTAATGTACTACCACAAAATGCACACTCTTGTTTGTAGACTAAGTATCTTCAGTTCCTGAGTTGTTTTAAAAGAGTTCGAATACTATAAGTATTCGTATTAGTCGTCGCGTCTAAGGTTTAGTCTCAGTGTGCAACTAAGTATCCTATACTACTATCGTGTTTCTATGATTTCATCTATCTTATTCTAACCTCTTACCCAATCATAATCCCAATCCATAAGCAATGACCATTACACCTTAGTGATGTATGGTACACATTGTTCACATTTCAAAGTTTATTAATTAAAACATTTAACACTTTATTTTTTTTTTATATCATTAAGATAGAAATTGTTTTATTTAATTTGAAAGATTGTTTTAACTGAAAACTTGTAGTTTACATTAAGAATTTATGATCAACAAGTTAGGCTTAGGTTAATCACATTCAATTAACCTTAAACCTATTCTAGATCTTTTTTTCCCATAGTCCTTTGTTCGTCCGCATATATAACTTGGCTTAGAGTGCACAATTTAACAATCCAATTTAGTTATATACATTCGCATGAGATTTCTAAGCATTAGATGTAAATGTTGAAATTAACACTAACACCTTAAGCATCTAGCATCCACTAATGCATGTTCCTTAGTTCGTTCCAAGCTTTTGAGTGCTCGTATATTCATCTCCTTGTTCTTAATACTAAATTCAACAGCCCTAGGTCTAGAATTTCCTTGATTAGCTAACACTTTAGGTTCAACCACCATTGGGGCAGCGAACTTATTGGCATTTGAGAATAGGTTCGGCGAACCTTTAGGGTTCGGCGAACCTTCTTGACAATAAGGCTAAGATCGGCGAACCTTTTGGGTTAGGCAAAACTATAGGGTTCGGCGAACCTTTAGGGTTTGCTCGACTAAGGTTCGTCAGCTTAGAAGGTTCGTTGGTCAAAGGTTTGTTGCTATTAGGTTCATGGTCAAAGGTTCGTTTTTATTAGGTTCGTGATGAAAGGTTCGTTGATTGAGGGTTCGGCTATTCCAGGTTCGTGAGTCAGGAGTACACAGGTTCGGCTCAGGTTGTTGGTCAGAGGAGACAGGTTCGGCTGACAGGTTACAGGTTCGGCTACCTGTACCAAGGTTCGGCTGATCGAACTAGTTCGCGAACCTGCATTATCTTCTTCATTTTTCGATCCAAATTTGTTGCAAATAAGTTTCTACAACTTCCTAGTCATTCATATGTCTTTATCTAAGTGTTTCTAGGTGTCCAATGTGACTAAAACAACAATAATCTAAGAGGCTCGTGTTACACACTTAAAAACCGAAATAATATCAAGATTTACCTCGGATTTGGCGGATAAAAGCTTGTATAACTTGTACTTCCTTGATCTACACAACGAGAGGAACGTTTTGACACCAACTATGCTCGAATCCAACAAGAAATCTCCAAGAAATTTTAGAGAGAAGGAGGAGGAAAGCTTTTCTAGAGAGAGAGAGAGTAAGAAAACGTATTTGATGGAAAAGATGGGATTTTTGATGGTTGGTGGGAGACTTAAATGTCACATTAAAGGAGTTAAACACCCGGTAAGTTCGGTCTCGATCGGTTTCGCGTAAAATATCATTTTCTCGTGAGTTTTGTCACGTAACGACTCGGTTTATAAAATAGGATTTCTAAATTTATTTTAGGTGGTTATTCCTAGTAAATTAACTAATATCTTTTATTTATTTTAAGTTTTCAAAATATTAATTTACTGTTTAAATCGAATCGTACAGTTGCCGCGCGTATTCGTTTGAATCGTCACCCGTACAAACACGACGATAACTATACTCTTCGATATTGTTTTCTAATTATTGGATGTTATTCAGAACGTTAAACCTTCAGATATATTCGTACAGGTTGTCACCTATACAAATAATCCGTCAATTTAGCATTCACATAACAACATCCGTGTGTTTTGTTCTATAAAGCCTCACATACTTTTATACATAATAAATCCTAACAAGAAATCACATGATGGTTCTGTGTTGTCAGATAATTATCTGACTCAAGAACCATAGTTCTGAACTTTGTTTCTGTTAAATGTTTCTGAACTTGTTGTTTGATAACCCATATGACAATGACAAATGATATGAATAGGAAATGTACTGAAATGTATATAGTTCGTACCTGTTTACTGTTTATGTTACTGTTTAAGATAACTGTTCCGGTACGGTTTCAACACTGATGTTACAGAGACCAAACCCTAGATACGACTATTATAAATACTTATCGTGTACGAATCTTCTTAAAATAAATTAGGTGCTAAAAATACATAGGCAACAATCAAAGAGCGCGCATATCTTTTGTGGTTCATTTGCGCGGCAACACAGATGAGTTCATTGCCCCTTTTCTAAACATTTTGTTTTCAAACGTGGGGCTGAGAAGCATGCGTAAACCTTTTTCTTTAAATATGTTTTACGTAGATGCTTTACTTATTGTATGTTTTATATATACATGCTTATACTCCTGGACTCCTGTCTAGGTATATATTATGCAGGATAATCTAACGACTAAATGAATTACTCTACTCTACTGAGTAATTCCTAAATTCTAAACCTCTAAAACAAACATTTAGTCCATCATTATTAAAATTCTAAGAATCTAAATTCGAAGTGAAACCAAGAGAACTAAAGCTAAAGATCAAATTCTAAGGAATCTAATTCAGTGTATGATCAGTAAAGCTAAGGATCCTATTCAAAGATCTATAATTATCGTGGAAATCATAGAATGCTAAACATCAGAATCAGGAGACTCAAGGGACTCATAACCGTGTATGAATCAATGAAAAATGAGATCATTAATATCTAATGAAATCATTAGTGTTTAAGCTAAGGTAGGTGTTAGTTGTATGTAAATCAAGACCCCGTGTTAATACACAAAAAGTCCCGTCATAAATAGTAGACTCATGTAGTCAAGCTATATGGGCATAGCTTAAACGTTCAAATGAACTCAAGAGAATCAAGACGGTCAAAATCAAAGGATATCCTAAAGTCCCGGCATGTACATTAGGCCTGAGGGTCAAGCTAATATGGGCAAATCATGAAAGTCCTGACGCATACATGTAGACTCATTTTGGGTCATGCCTGATATGTCCACGTGTGAGAGGGTACAACTTGGACAACCACTAACAACTAAGTCTAATTGATTGAGTTAAACAAGGCCCAATCATCATGTCTTAGTTGTATTTAAATGATTAGTTATTAATTTAATTAACCATTTAATATTATATTTTTACAAGAGCTTTGGGTAATCATGTAGACATGGTGAACCCAGGAAATCAGAGGTATTTCAAATTGTGGAAATCAAATTCTAAAATGGAAGTGGGTGATAGGTAAGACACTTAATTATCATTAACAGCAATGTCCTATGTGGCTTAGTATGTGGTGGGATGGCGTCTGGGCGGGTTGTAGGCTTGACCCTTTCGTATGCCCCGTATATAAGCATACCGAATTGGATAATATAGGTGATGTTAATGAGGTTAAGGTTGTTACCTACGGGATTGGTAAATGGTAAGGTATACGTGTTTTTAGACTTCTAAATGAAAGGTGTGAAACTAGAATGGGATTGAAACTATAAGATAGGTAAGACGCTTTATTATCATTAAAAACAATGTACTATGTGGCTTAGTATGTGGTGGGATGGCGTCAAGGCGGGTTGTAGGCTCGACCATTTCGTATGCCATATATATAAGCATACCGAGTTGGATGATACAGGTGATGTTAATGAGGTTAAGGTTGTTACCTACAAGAGTTTGTAAAAGCTATTTTCTAAAAACTAAGGCGGGTTAGGGTTGTTACCTAAAAGACTTGTAATAGGCTATCCTTTTGAAGTGAAATCGATTGGTAGGTAAAATGCTTAATTATCATTAACAACAATGTACTATGTGGCTTAGTATGTGGTGGGATGGCGTCTGGGCGGGTTGTAGGCTAGACCCTTTTGTATGCCCTATATATAAGCATACCGAGCTGGATATTACAGTTGATGTTAATGAGGTTAAGGTTGTTACCTACAGGAGTTTGTAAAAGCTATTTTCCAAAAACTAAATACATGAACTCACCAACCATTGTGTTGACTTTGTTTTCTTTCATGCTTTCTCAGGTGATGTACATGATTAAGTTAAGGTTTCAGGAATGCATGCTAGAATGCCAGTTAGAGGACCTAGTAGTTTTTGGGAAGCACATATTTTGTTGACTACTGTGAATCACTTTTGATATCTTGTACAGCTACAAGATAGTAAACTTATGATTCATTTGTTAGACTTCCTTAGTTAAATTATCATACATTGAAAATTGTAATTTAACTTTGTAAATTCTAGTTTAACGTCATTGTGCTTTAGTTATCCTTAACATTGATGCTATGTAAACAATCTGATCATCACGATTATCATTCTCGATATCGCGTCCCGGGAACCTTCCGCCCGACGGGACACACGATCCGGCCCGCCGACTCGGGGTGTGACACTAGTGTTAATCTGGTTCAAAAGAAAAGTGAATGCGAATTAGAACTGATTCGTGAGCATGAAGTGGTGACGCAAATGAGGGATATGAAAAACAAATGAGTAATCTATCAGACGAATAAGAGAGCCATTCGTGCAAGATATAGGCAAATGAGTATCTATTCGCCCAGGAAGCCTATTCGTTAGAATATCTATTAGCCAAGACACCCCATTCGTACGATCAGGGTTTTTAATAGCAAGAGAATCGTTCAAACTCGATGTTTAGGCCGAATTTCACCGTCAAAGTTGGTATACACCTTTAGGATAATGTTCCTAAGGTTCGTGAATCAATGAATCAACAAAAGAAACCTAAAAACAGAAGTTTGACCGTAGAAAAGTGGACTTTTAGAGAGGAAAAAAATAGGGTTTTCCAAAAACTCAATGAAAATAGGCTGAAAATCAATAGATTTAATTGAAACAAGGCAGAATCAAGAGCTAACGCTCAGATACCACTCTGTAGGACCTCGGAAATGCTTAAGTTCCGTACGGATTCCGCTCGGAAGGCCCTTGAGTAGTGTGGAATCCTTTTCAGGGGGTTTTCCAATCGAAATCTAGCCACCTCGTGGTAATCTGATGGCAGGGAATCAACGATTTGATCAAAATCAAACACAACAGGTCAGGAATCAAAGTTGGATTGCTAGGTGGCGCTGAAACCTAAGAGGTGTGACAGGAGAATGTGCTGAGATGTTAAATATTCTGCTTTGTGCAGGCATTTATAGATAGCCGCAGTTCTTGCAACTGAGTCATGCTCATGGCTCACTCACACGAATGATGATCCACAAATGTGCCAACCACATGAATGAATCAAGTTTCTTATTCATTCGTTTCATTGGACATTCGTTGTTGGTTCGTTCGTGCGATTGAACTCACTTTTAGGTTCAGTCGTACGAATGGTCCTGTTTGATATGTGAAGTCAAAGTCAGACATGATAAACAATTTTAAACACAACCAAAACGATAGAAAATACTTGATTTCATTAATAATATCAATTTGGTACAATCTAGATAGTCTATTACTTAGAACTAGGGACACTATATGCATCAACAATTATTATTTAGTTTAAGAGGTGTGTATTATGAATGATGTAATGTGTAAAATTAACTGTAGGATATCCATGGAGTTCGGGCCTTAAAAATTTTGAAAATTATAAAAAAATTAAAGTAAACATAATTATTGTTTATGAAAATATAATCACGTTTCAAAAAAAATTAAGTTTTGGTTTTGATATTTTATCCTTTGGATATTGGAGAAAAATTTGGTTGAACTGTCATTTAGTTATTAGTTAAACAAGTTTGTCTGTTTCAACTAAAAGGGATACAGAGCATAAACCAAACTGGATTTAATGGCGATTCCCATTCTAGTATGACCATGAAAGCAGTGCTTTATACAAATGGAATTATATTCTAGGAGGCGTCATATATTTTCTTTGGACTTAAATACGAGTCGAGTTTATATGCCGAGTCAAGTTCAAGATGATTTATCAAGCTATGAGATTCATCTTAGAGTGAACTCAGGCATACACTCCGAATCCTCAAATCCGAGATGACGGTTAAAATTCAGTCTTAAGTGTCGTCGTTTCAAGCCATTCAAACACACTCACATATACACACACATATGTATGTACATACATGACATACACACACACACATATATATATTTATATACACACAAGGTATAGTTCAAAAGAGAAGCAATCATTTTAAAAAAACCAAGAAAACTCTTTTTAACGAATCAAAAATTTTGAGTTTTCCTTTTTTAATTTTTTTAAAAGCACATTAAGGTAATTATAAATTCAAACTAATTTTTTTAATATACCTATATCTTTTCCTGTGAATCCTTTTTAATTTATTGCCTAAGCATACATACAAGAAAAAGGATTTTACTTCTCCTTTACTCTCCTCTCGATTACCTCGTGTATTTTTAAAATTTGAATTATATAAACCTCCACATACCAAAAAAACCAAACAAAAAGCCTTTATATGCCCAATTCTCATATGTATCCATTCGTCATAATTCTTATTTAAAACCCTAATTTTCTTGTTCACCGTAGAAGTCATTCTTCGATATCATTCCTTCGAATACAGTGGTCAATAAAGATAAAGACTAAATGTTATTTTGGTGATAATGAATATCAAGTGAACTCATACAATTTGAAGAACTATCCAAGATACGTTGATTTTGAAAATGATTGTTCTTTTTCTAGTGGAGAACGATCGATTAAACTCGCATTGAAAACAATTTTGTTGATGGCGAGACATATCAATTTAATTGTTAACCTGATTGTTATATTTTTGGTTCAAAACACCCAATTCTTGTTTGAATTGGATATTGTGTATTTTTGTATAAATTCTCTTGTCTAACAATAATCAATATAGATTTTACTTCGAATGTAGTTATCTGAATATATACGTATCTGTAATTGAATTAAATCTTTAATTGAAGCTTGAAAGGAAGACTAGTTGTCAAAAAAGAAATATTTGTTCGAATACAGCTGAAGAAGTTTTAATATTAATCTTTTGTTGCATTTTGAACGTAAATCTGATTGCTTTTTCATAATAAATCATCAAACAAGTATTGAAGTTGTTTTTGTAATAGAGTAGTATTTTATTAATTTTGATTCACCAAAGCTGATAATGGAAAATGTTAAATGTTTTCTTGGATGAGCTTGAACATCTAATTGAAAATAATATAGCTAAAATGAAACTTCCAACTGAAAGAGAGTTAATAAAAAATCAAGATCCATTAGAAGAAGAATAAAGACACTATGACCATGAAATATCAAACTAGATTTATTTTTTTTTTGAGCCAAATTGATTTTGGGGAAACAACTAACCCTTGATGCTTTATGGTTTGCATTTGGTATCGTTATAATTTTCACTAAAGTTCTATTGTTTAGTTAAATTATTAGATATATGTATTCTGCCTTATATTAATCAAATACCTATATTTAAAATATGACGCTACTTGTATGTAATTTAAGATGTTACTTATATGTAACTCATTAAACTTATAGGGTTTTTTTTTAATGTTACATATATGTAATAAAAAAATCATTTATCATCTTCATATATATATAGGGGATTAATAAAATGAAAACCTTGTTTTAGTGAGAAAACTTTGAAAACTCATGTAAAACGAACGTTTTCTTTTTTGAAAATTTTTTTACATGTTTGTAACATTATTGAGCACATTTTTATGAAAGAAAATCAAAAAAGCGCCGAAGAAATATTTAAAAAAATATATTTTATAACTTTTTTTACGTTGTAAAACATACGTAACACTGCGGCAGATCTGACGGAATTATTTTACGTTTTTACGTATGTTTTACAAATTTGTTTTTTTAGTTTTGTTACGTTGTAAAAGTAGTTTTCAAATTATCCAAACAAGAATTTGTAAAGAACTAAAAGAACCATATTTATAGCCACAAGATTTCAAGGGTATAAAAGTAATTTCCCTTGAAAGTAAAGGAAGTTACTTTTATACCCTTCAAACTTGTGACTAGAAATGGTTCTTTTAGTTCTCAACTAACATTATATATATATACATATATATATATACAAATATATATATATATATATATATATATATATATATATTATTTGTATGTAATCGAATTTGCCATTATCATCCTCATATATGTTTTGGTGTTTTTTTTTTGTGATTTTCTATATATAACTTACATATATGTACCTCAATAACCTTATATCATTTTTTTTATGTTACATATATGTATTAAAATAAGTTACATATATATGTAACTTAGTGTTAGTACATATTTGTAATAGGTTGCTTATCAAACATGTAAATTATAGAAATTAGTGAGGTTTGGCTGAGGTTCGTCTGGCCCATGAACCTTAGCAGGTTAGGCGAACCTATTAGGTTTGGCTAATTAGGTTCGTCTAGCGAACCTCAAGGTTCGGCTAGCGAACCAAATGGTTCGGCTAAGATAGGTTCGGCTGACAGTTGTATATATTGTAGGCTTGTCTGATTTTGACATAACTTGAACTCTTGAACTCTGGAAAACCTCTGGATTCTGTGTGTATTCTCTCTATGTGAGATTTCTCTGTGTGAGATTTTGATCATTGAAGATTGATTAATGAAATGACGACGATTATTGGAATGCTTGTTCTTCTTTGATTCATATAGATCAAATATAGCATATATTTGATTGTTAATAGAATTCCTTTATACGATCAAAATCAAATTCAGTAGATCTACAGTGGTATCAGAGCTTTGGTGGAGTTCTATACAACATTATCAAAGACTTTCAAGTATTTGAAGATAAAGAGATCAAGAAATGGATTGAAATTCTAGTTTTCTTTGTGCTTGATTGCTGAATTGAGTGTAATTTCATCATCAATTGCTGTGGAACATTAAAATTACAGAATTTGTCGTGCAAATTGAGGATTTCTTTTAAATGTTTTTGTGTTTTTGATTTTTCAAATGTTTTTGTAATTTTCAAAATTTTCAACATCATATGAACCACAAATGAATGGTGCAGCTGAAAGAAAGAACAGAACTTTGATTGAATCTGCAAGAACGATGCTAGCTGATTCTAAATTCCCCATTACATTTTGGAGTGAAGCTGTGGCTACAGCTTGTTTTACTCTTAACAGAGTTTTGATTGTTAAAAGACAAAATAAAACATGCTATGAATTGCTTCAAAAGCGAAAGCCTAATTTGGAACACTTGGAACCTTTTGGGGCTCCTTGTACCATGCTAACGAAAGATTCCAAATTCAATTCAAAAGTTGAAGAGGGTTTCTTTATTGGCTACAGTTTTCCTAACAAACGTGTGTTTAATAAACGTACGGGTGTTGTGGAATTATGGTATCATGTGGATGTTCAAAGACATACACCTATACCAGACGGAAAAGGACCAGATTGGCTTTTTGATTATGATACACTTTTTGAGTCTTTTAATTTGTCTCCAACTATTTCTGATGATGAAATAACCTTACAAATGTTATATGATTTGCAGAATTTTGAAGATCAAGGTATTTCTCATCATTCAGATCTATGCAGATGATATTATCTTTGGATCTACCGATGAACAAATGTGTTTGGAGTTTAAAGAGGAGATGATTGTAAAATTTGAGATAAGTGCAATGTCAGACATCAAATTTTTTCTGGGATTATAAATTGATCAAACGGATGATGGAATTTTCATTCATCAGACAAAATATATTCAAGATGTGCTAAAACAGTTTAGCATGCTTGATTCCAAACCAATTTCCACGCCTATTCAGCCCAATCATGGGATTGAGCCTGATATTAAGGGGGAGATGTTGATGCATGTTTATTGTCCCTAGTTCAGTTTTGTAACTCTTATCATGTAAATGTTCAAAGTATTAATGGAAGTTGTCTTTATATCTATTTCATAATGTTTATTTCTATTGATTATTGTCTATTAATGTTTATCTAGTTGTTTGATTTGATTATAAACTGTTTGAGTATGAAGTTTACTCATTCGGCCGAATGACTCTAGAATGAAGTCATTCGGCGAATGAAGGTTACAGCGAATGTCTGAGTTCAGAATGAGTCATTCGCCGAATGACTCATTCGAATGACTGCTCATTCGAGCTTAGTCATTCGCCGAATGAGCTGCTTCGGCCACTCATTCGGCCGAATGACTACAACCTATATATAGATGTTCAAATCATTTCAAACCTAACTTTTAAGAGCCTTCCTTCTTCCCTAGCACTCCAGTGTCAAAACCCTAGAAGATCTGATCGGTTCTTGATCATCCAAGTTCGATTCTCAACCCGTGGTGTTCGATCGTTGCTTCCAAGTTGTTTCTACAGCCTCGGATCACCACGGTTCCTGTTGGTTTCGATTGGAAAACCCTGGAATAGGATTCCGCACTATCCCAGAAGTTATCGAGTAGTTTTCTATTGGATTCGGATTGTTTCCGAGCTCCCGATCGGTCCAACAAAGTGGTATCAGAGCTTTGGCTCTTGATTCTACTCGATTTCCACTCAAAATCAACAGATCTGAGATTCCCAAAACCCTGATTTTCGTAACTTCCAAAAACCCTATTTTTCTTGTTTCCCAAGTCACTATTTCATTGAAATATCAAGTGTTTTTGTGGTTTGTTTGATCTAATTCCTTCCAAATTGGTTTATTATCATGTCTTGAAGTTCTGTGCAAAATTTGGTGGTTAGATCTGGTCAAAATCGCAAGATATCACGATTTTCGTTGTCAAAAACCTCAGATCGCCGAATGACTCTGGCGGCCGAATAAGTTCAGCCGAATAGCCCTTCATTCGCCGAATAGGTCTCATTCGGCGAATAGCTCCTTCGCCATTCACATTCGCCGAATAAGCCTCATTCTCCATTCTCATTCGGCGAAAGACCTCATTCGATCTGCCATTCGCCGAATAGGTCATTCGACTCACTCATTCGTCTGTTGTCATACTCAGCTTGTCATTCGCCAGTTTCTACTCATTCGGCCCCCGACATTCGCCAGAATAGCAGTCATTCGCCAGCTACTTCTGAATTTTTTCTAAGTTTTGAATTTTACTACTTCTGATCAAATGGAGGATCTAGCACTCATGGCTAACCAAAACCATCGCATTCAGACTCTCTTGTTGACAGAGAATGAAACCGGGAACTCAAACAAAGCTCCTAAGTTGTTGACTTTGGATGACTATCCTCACTGGAAGTATAGATTTGAGATTCACATCAATGGAGTGGATACAAATCTATGGATGATGATAGAGGGAGGATATTTGAGGCCTTTAAATGAGGATGGAACTCCTATGATGGTTACACGGATGACCGAGCCTCAAAGAAAACTGTATGACTATGAGAAGAAAGCTTATGCTATTTTGTCACAGTCCATTGCTACAGACATCTTCCATCAATTTAGACAGTTTTCTTCTTCTAAACAACTCTGGGATGCTTTGCAACAAAGATATGAAGGGAATGATGCCTTAAAGAGCATTAAGTCTAAAGCTTTAAGGAAAGAGTTCAATAGCTTTATGTATGTGGGTAATGAGTCCCTTGATGAGTTGATTGCAAGGTTCTATCATTTGTTGAGTGAGTTGTTCAACCACGAGGTCAAAACTACAACTCAAGAGAAGATTCAATGTTTGGCAGATGCACTACCTCCAAAGTGGGAGTCTTTCTTGATGGTACTTAAGCAAAATCAGATGATGGCTCATATGGACATCAATGATTTTATTCAGAAATTGAAGGAACAGGAGATAGAGAACAAGTGGAAGGCAAAGAGAGTTGTGCAAGTTCAAGATCCTTCTCTATACTACTCCACACCCACAGTTGACAAAGCTACAACTCATGCTCCTCTGAAGACTGCTTTTGTATCTAAAACATCTAAAGCTCCATCTGCAGCTCAGATGCACTTTAGCCCATCTTCTTCATCTTGCTCACAACAAGAGCATCATCAGCCTACTGCAAGTCTGAAAACAGATAACTTTGATAAGGTCACAGTTGAGCTTGCTAAAGAGCACATGGGTCTTCTGTCAACATTGGTTAGTTCATATGATGGATTAGTTGCTGGTTAGATCGGCAATCCATATTTGACCAATGATGACTACTCTCAGATTGATCCTGATGATATGGAAAGAATTGACATCATGTGGGCATTGGCTAGTGCAGTTAGAAGAGCTAAGGAGTTTGTGAAGAGGACCGGGAAGGACATCAATCTAAACAAGGAGTCCAAGTTTGGATTTGATATGGCATCTGTTACTTGCTACAACTGTGGTGAGAAGGGTCATTTTGCCAGACAGTGCAAGCAGCCTAAGAAAGCTGGAAACAAGAACCCATTTCAGCATCAGAAGTCAGCCCCTGCCAATTCTGAAAGGAGATTAGTTCCTATTGATTCTCCTTCTTCAGCTGGATCTTCATCTTCTGGTAGTAAAGCTTTAATGGTTCAACAAGATGAAGGGGTAAACTGGGACTTCAGATTTAATGCTGATAAGGAAGATCAAGAGAAAGCATGTGTGGCAGAGATTCAGAATTCTGAAGATATTGATAAGGAAAGCATTCAGGAGGAGTCTTTGGAGATTGATGATAAGATATCAAGTTCAGAATCAGACAGTTTGACTGATTCTGACATTCAAGAATCTGATGGTGAAGCTGCTGATTCTTCGATTCAATTTGCCTTGATGGCAAACTCTTCTGCTTCTACAGATTCTTCTGAGCAGGTATACACTGATTGTTCATCCTCTCAATCTGATTGTTTCAATTGTGTTGACCTTAGTAGTAAGGTTCTTGCTTATCAGAAGCATAACAGTGATCTGATGACCAATCTCGACCTGTGCATTGAAGCAAACAAAGTTTTAAAATCTAATGAAAAGGATTTTCAAAATAAAATTGATCTTTTAAATCGACAATTGCATGAGGCTGAGATCGCTGTTCTGAACAAGCAAGATGCTATAACTTCTTATCTCAATACCATAAATGAGATCAAGAAGAAGTTAGCAATTGTTGAATGTGATTATGAGACTTTAAGTCAGAAGCTCAAGAGCTATGAGAGCTCTTCTTATATCATTGAGCACATGATCAGTAGGGGTATTGATCAGGGGAAGGAACAGGTTAACTATCAAAAGTGTCCTCCACCAATCCTCAATGCCTTTGTCAATACTCCAAATGACAAAGATGTAAAGGATTTTCAAGTTACTACTCCGTTAGTAATTGATCCAGTTGGTCTGAGTACAACTCAGAGTTCATCAAAGACTGCTGGATCTCGGGTGGATGGAGTTGTTGAAGATTGGGTCTCGGATTCCGAGGATGAATCAGAGTATAGTACTCCTCGGAATCAAACCCCTGTTGTCATGAAAGGTGACCCAATCTCCAAATCAAAGATTTACAAAGAATTATGCTTTGTTAAAGCTTCACAGGGGTCTGAAGCTAATTGTGCTACCAAATCAGCTCAGTTTGATAACAAAGGAAGAAAGGGTTTGGGTTTTGAGCCAGATTGTCAAAAATTAAATGTTTTTAAATCAACTAAAAAGTCTTTTTCAGATTTGAAACATTTTCATAAACAAGGTGATAAAGTCTGTTTTGAGTGTGGTGAATCAGGGCATATTGTGAGGTTTTGTCCTCAGTTGATTAGACCTAAGGTTGTCCCTTTCAAAAACTTAAAGTCTGCTTTACCAAAACCAGTAAAATCTGTGCCTAAGTCTTTTCAGCAAAAATCTACATCTCACACTCAGTCTAAGATTTCAGACAAGGGAAAGGGAAAGTTGGAAACTTTGGTTGTTCCAAATGGGGTTAAAATTAACCAATCAACATCATCATCCATTTATCTGAAAACCTCTTTTGATAAAAATGCAATTTGGAAAGTTAAATCATCTGAGGTGTCTGTTCCACAAATTTCAGATAAACCTACCCCTAAGGGAAAATGGATCGATGTTTGGATCCGAGACTCAATGGGTCAACCCAAGACCGTAAAGGCTTGGGTTCCTAATGTAAACTGATAGTCTCTTTATTGTGAAAGTTGCCCCAAAAGCTGGAGTAAACAGCAATTGGATCGTTGATAGTGGGGCTTCCAGACACATGACTGGTGATATTTCTCTGCTCACCAATGTGAACGCAGTTCGAGGTGGCTATGTAGCTTTTGCTGGAGACAAGGGTGGTTTCATTACAGGAGAGGGTATCTTGACAAATGGACAGGTTTCGTTCGATAATGTCAGATATGTCAAACAGTTGGAAAACAATCTCCTGTCCGTCTCTCAGATTTGTGACAAAGAGTACAAGGTTTTATTTGATGACTCAAAGTGTTATATTCTCAAGCAAGGTGTGCAGATACCTGAAGATTGGATTTTAATGTCTGCTCCAAGAAAACAAGACTTGTACGTTCTCAATATGGCCACAGCTTCAACTACATCCTCCACAGCTTCATGTTTTATGACAAAGGCAACTGAGAAAGATTCAATGCTTTGGCATAAGAGGATGGGCCATTTGAGTTTGCGCAAGATGAATCATTTGGTACACAACAGTCTGGTTGAGGGAGTTAGCTTGAAAAATTTTAAGTTGTCTGATATCTGTGTATCATGCAAGAAAGGAAAGCAGTCTAAGCAGTCTCATAAGCTGAAAAAGTATCATTCAATCAATGTTCCTCTTGAGCTTCTCCACATGGATTTGTTTGGTCGAGTGAATCGGAAGAGTATAGCTGGAGATCAATACTGCCTTGTTATTACTGATGAATATTCCAGATACTCTTGGGTCTTCTTTTTGAAAGAGAAATCAGAAACGTTTGATTGCATTCAAGTTCTGGTTACCAAACTTGAATCTCTTTATAAGCTCAAGATTCGTCAGTTTCGAACTGATAATGGAACGGAGTTCAAAAATCACAACATGGAGAATTTTTGTAATGCAAAAGGCATCGTGCAACAGTTTAGTGCTCCATACGTTCCACAGATGAATGGTGTTGCTGAACGAAAGAATAGGACATTGATTGAGGCTGCTAGAACTATGCTTGCTGATTCTTCTCTACCGGTTCAATTCTGGAATGAAGCTGTTGCCAATGCTTGTTACACACTGAACCGGGTTCTTATTGTGAAGAGACTTGGGAAGACTTGCTTTGAACTGCTTCATAATCGAAAGCCAAATCTGAAGTATCTAGAACCATTTGGTGCTCCATGCACTATGCTTAAGAAACATGAGCAGGGCAAGTTTAATGAAAAGGTGGAAGAAGGGTACTTTCTTGGGTATAGCACTCCAAATAAACGAGTTTACAACATTGCAACTCATAATGTGGAGGAGTGGTACCACGTGGATGTTCAAAAGTATACAATGCCCCCACCTGGAAAAGGGCCAGATTGGATGTTTGACTATTCCAGTCTTTTTGACTCATTCAATATGCCCCCCATGTATTCAGATGAAGATGTAGCAGTTCAGATGTTGTATGATGTACAAAATGCCCCCGATGCTACTTTTCAACCTACATCTACATCTGGTCCCTCTACACAGATAAATGATGACAGCTCAGACACAGATGACAATCCCCCAGCTGCTCCTGAACCAGTTGTTGATAATCTTGTACCAGGTCTTGAGGATTTGAATTTGAATAACTTAGATCCTGAGGTTGAGGTTCCTGCTCATCCTGTTGGACGAATCAATCGAATTCATCCTCAAGACAACATTATTGGGAGTCCTTTAGACGGAGTGAAGACTCGTAGTCAGATTTCTTCAGGTGGTCTTGCAGACATTCTTGATTTTGCAGATGTAAGCTTTTGTGCTCATTCCTGCTTTATATCTCAAGTGGAACCGCGTACCGTCACTGAAGCCCTCAAAGAAGAATCATGGGTAGACGCCATGCAAGAGGAACTTTTGCATTTCAAGAAGTTAGGGGTCTGGCAACTAGTTGATAAACCCAAAGGTGCAAAAGTTATTGGCACTAGATGGGTTCTTCGTTGCAAAAAGGATGATCACGGGATAATTGTGAGAAACAAGGCTCGTCTGGTGGTTCAAGGATTCAGACAGATAGAGGGATTGGACTATAATGAGGTATTTGCTCCGGTCGCTCGTCTAGAAGCCATTCGTATCTTTCTGGCTTATGCATCCTTCAAAAAGTTCAAGGTTTATCAAATGGATGTAAAGAGCGCATTCCTTCACGGAGTTATCAGTGAAACAGTGTATGTCAATCAACCTCCCGGATTTGAAGATCCATTGCATCGTGATAAAGTCTACAAGCTAGACAAAGCTTTGTATGGATTACATCAAGCTCCGAGAGCGTGGTACGAGACACTTTCCACTCACCTTCTGAACAACGGGTTCAGAAGAGGTGTCATTGACTGCACTTTATTCATCCGTGAGAAGGACAGTGATTTACTCTTGGTACAAGTGTATGTGGATGATATAATTTTTGGATCCACAAATGATAATCTGTGCAAGGAATTTGAGAATGTGATGAAAGAAAAATTTGAAATGAGTTCGATGGGAGAGATGAAGTTTTTCTTGGGTTTGCCGGTGGATCAGTCTGAGGCAGGGATCTTTATTCATCAAACCAAATACGTTGGTGACATTCTGAGCCGGTTCAGTATGTCTGATGCGAAGCCTGCTGGTACCCCACTGGCGATTAATCACGGGATTACTCCAGACGAAAAGGGGGAGTTAATTGATGCCACTCTGTACCGGGGAATGATCGGCTCTCTCATGTATCTCACTGCTTCTCGGCCAGATATCATGTTTGCCACTTGCTTGTGTGCACGTTATCAATCCAAACCAAGAGTATCTCACCTGATTGCTGTCAAAAGGATTATGCGTTATCTGAAGGGTACACCTGAACTTGGCTTATGGTACCCTAATGATGATAACTTTGAGCTTACTACATACAGTGATTCAGATTATGGCGGATGCAAAAGAGATTTCAAGTCAACATCTGCGGGATGTCAGTTCTTTGGAAACCGTTTAGTCACCTGGCAGTGCAAGAAGCAGACGTCGGTGTCTACTTCAACATGTGAAGCTGAATATATTGCTGCTGCTAGTTGCTGTTCACAAATCATCTGGATTCAACAGCAACTCAGGGACTATGGGTTACATTTTTCTAACACTCCTATTTATGTTGATAATACTGCCGCCATTGCTGTCACTAAAAATCCAGTTCAGCACTCCAAAACCAAACACATCGACATAAAATATCACTTCATACGTGATTGTTTTGAAAAGAAATTAATCGATGTGGTTAAGATTCACACCGATCACCAAAAAGCCGATCTTTTTACTAAAGCTTTTGATAAACCCAGATTTTTATATCTGTTATCGGCTAATGGTGTTTTCCAAAAGGATGAAGTTCAATCCTCATCTGAGTCTAACAAGTGATCATCATTTTGCTTAGATAGTTTTCTTTATTGCTAGTATTTTCATTTTCTCTTGTATAGTTAACTTTTATTATCAAAAACACAAAAACATTTTCTATTTTTAGGTTTTTAGGGGGAGATATAGAAAATTTGAAAAACCAAAAACAATAGAAAATTTGAAAATCCAAAAACAATAAAAAAAAATTAAAAATGAGATAGTCCTGATTAATAAAATAGTACATTGATTTCATCATGTCATAGAAGCATAAATGAATGCATGAACTAAAGTCACAAGAAAATGATAATGGGATGTACTGATAGGCTGGCTATACAAAATAAATAAACAACTTATGAGAACTTAGAAAGTTTGATTTGTGGGATCCATCTCATTAAGGCTTTTGAGTAAGAAATGGATTTTGACTTAAATCAAGCATACACCTGTCATCATGGAATCAAATGAGGTTTCATTCAAAGAAAAATAAAGGCAAGCTGGTATTAAGCTTGAGGAAAATCAAAGACAAGCTGGTATTAAGCTTGGTAAAGAAAAATTAAAAACAAGCTGGTATTAAGCTTGAAGAAAACCTAATGCAAGCTGGTATTAAGCTTGAGAAAAACTTAAACAAATAAAGTTCGATTCCATACATGTGCCATATTGCTGGGACGGACCTAGCTGAAGCCATCCATTTGGATAGAACAAGAAAAACACAAAAAGATAATAAATGATTGAATCTTATTGAATTCATGATGACTGGTATTAAGATATGCTGAAATGAGTTTTGAACTTATTTTGATCTTGATTGATGAAATGAATTGGGGAACTCAATCAGAAAATATGAGTGATCATTTAGTTTGTTTAAGAGTTGTGTATTGTTCAGTTTAAACTTGGACAAATATATCAGTAATCGTATCAAAATGAAATTGTGTTTGAAGTGAAGCATTCATTGAAGGATATATGATGTGATCAGAGATATGTGTTATCTTATTAATGGGCTTCTCACAAAAATATGTTTTTATTTGCTTTTAATGTGTGTTTGTACAGTTGTATGGTTGTTTCAGAAAAATACAAAAAGATTTTCTATTTTCAATTTTGTTTTAGATGATCATTTGTAGATTCGGATGTCTGTCATATCTGAATCCTGAACCAACTAGACATATCTTCATAATTGGCTAAAAGTTTGGTGCTAAAATTGTCAAATTTGTGAACTTTTGGAGTTTTGGAGAAGGTCATCTCTCATTCGTACGAATGAGAGGCAGAATGGACTCATTCGGCCGAATGAGAATGAGTCATTCGACCGAATCAGTTACACAGAATGAACTTCATTCGACGAATGAAGGGTGTCGAATGTCTCATTCGACATTCTCATTCGGCGAATGAACTTTGCCGAATGACTCAGTCGCCACTTTCATTCGGCGAATGAAACAGAGGTTATGTGACCTTTCGCCTAGCTCATTCGGCGAATGACTCTATGGTATATAACTGTGTTTCGGCCGAATGAGAGTCATTCGACCAAATTTCTCTTTCGTGATTTCAGACACCCCTCTTTCGGCGAAACACACACTGTGTCCTTCTCTTCGATTTCTTGTGACGTTTATTGATCCTGCTTCTGATAATCCATTTATACTTCTTCTCAGGTATATGGAGATCAAGTTTCAGCCAATTCCATCCATGAAATCATGTCACACCGATTGTCATTTAGGGTTTTAGGGTTTTTAAATTCGCCTATCGAATAAACTGTAAAGATGAACCTAAAACTCAAAATGTCAAGTATTAAAAGTGCTAATCGGTTGATTCTGAGGGTTGTTCAACAGATTTTTTTGGATTGATTTGAGATTTTGAATAAGGGGTTTTTGTACTCAGTGTAAATGCCGAATGTCGTCATTCGGCGAATGAACCTCATTCGAGGAATGGATCATTCGGCGAATGACTAGTCATACTCATACCTCATTCGACGAATGACTCATTCGGCGAATGAACCTCATTCGACGAATGGATCATTCGGCGAATGACTAGTCATACTCATGTCTCATTCGACGAATGAGAGTTATTCGACGAATGGACCTCATTCGACAGTTGACTCATTCGGCGAATGGTGTTCATTCGGCATATCAGATAACAGTGAATCTGATTTTTGTTAAACTTCAATGTTTGATTGAATATCTTGTACTGACATGTATATTTCTTGTATTGTGCAGTATGGCAGGATACAAATCAGTTCCTAAGCACAACATCTGTGCTCATCTTGATTTGACTACCCCGAACGCGAAGCACTACTCAGAAATTATCACATTTCTGAGGCGTTCTAGGATCTTCACAGCCATATCGACAGTTCATGTGCCCTACTTATCACATCAGCAGGATTTCTGGTCATCGGCTGATATCGATTGTGAGGCCGAGCCTACAGTTATACGGGGAAAAGTCACGGGTCAGGATGTGGTGGTCTCTGCTGAGCATATACGGAGAATCTGTGGTTTTCAAGACTCTCAGGATCAACCTGCTTTACTTGACAGATTCTTGGTTCGTGGATGCTTTCTACGATGCAAGTACGAGGGAGATATTGGAGCTGGGATTCTGAACAAGGCATTCATGTCTCCGCAGTTCAAGTACTTGGCTCATGTGCTAGTTCACTGTCTTGGCTCAAGGAGAGGGGGTTTTGATGACATGCGCGAGACCATTCAGTGCGCATTTGCTGCTTTGGTGCTCAACAAACCCTTCAACTTCTCCGAGATGGTCTTTATACACATGAAGGAGAATGTGGGGCTTAAGGGTGACAAGAAGTTCCTGATGTACCCTAGATTTCTACAGCAGATTATTGATGCCCAGATTCCAGATCTTCCAAAGATTAATGCTGACATCATTCGATTGGAGCACATGAATGACATAACTCTTAACAGAGTTTTGTCATACAGAGGGAAGGAGAGGAAGCCCACTACTAGATCTCTTTTTGGTCACCTCTCTCGACCCGATTATAGGGCTCCTGCTGGAAGAAGATGGAGACACGATGACTCCGACTCAGATGTGGAGGACATTGTGGTTCCGGCTGGTGATGATGATAGTGATGGTGAGGATGGAGATGGTGGTTCAGGCCCGAGTGGTGCTGATGTTGATGTGAGCACAGTGGAGGTGAGCACTGTTGCTGTAGAGAGTTCAGGGGCAGGGGAGATGACATCAGTACACATAACCACTGCTGCTTCAGTGAGCATGGTTGATGTTGCTGTTTCTGGGGCAGGTGGTGATGTTGATGTGTCGACAGCACAGGAGGAGGATGTGGACATCGACTCACTGATGGATTTGGACTTCTTGACTACTACTACATCCTCAGTGACTGCTTCTCTCGATGTTTCAGTTCCACATTCCTCGGGTGATGGTGATGAGTCTGATGACTCTAGTGAAGGTGATGAAGATAGTTCTGATTCTGAAAAGACTCATGATGATGAGTTTGAGAAAGTTGATGAGGGTGGAAGAATATAGATGAGGAAGAGAAAGAGGACAGATGATGATTTGGAGGATATTACTGATACGTTATTTATTCCGGAGTTTGACTTTTCTCCCCCTCCAAGGTCATCTGCTCCTGCTTCCACAGCAGTATACATTCTCTGAGCCATTTGATCAGGAAACAGAGGATCTCTTGGTCAGATATCTTGAAGAACAAGTAGAGGCAAGCAAGGCTGAAGCTGATGATCTAAAGAAAAGAAAAGAGGAATGGGCTGCATACTGGGAGGTATTGAAGAAACAAAGCACAGAGAAGATGCCAGCCTCGCACAAGAAAGTTTACAGGACCAAAGGCTATAAAGCTGGAGGCCAGATACTTAGCTGGGCATACTTCCATGATCTTGGGTGCTATGCAGTGAAGAGGGAAAAGGGGATAGACTACTTCAAACACCCGCATGATTTTAAGACGTTGCCTGGATTTGAAGTCAATCAACTAGTACGTCTGAACATGCTGTACTGTGAAGACTCCGGGAAGTCTGCTTGGTTCTCTCGACAAATCAAGTATGAATACCGGAAGAGATGGGTGAACTTTCAGCCACAGCAACCAGAGAGGTACTATTTGCCTGAGATTGATGGAGATACCCGCAAACATAAAGTGATCCTGAAGTGGCTTCCCCTAAAGTCTTGAAGAAGATTCCCCTGCGGAAGATGCGACAAGACTTTATGGATGGCTTCCGATGGTGGTATTATGATGGGCGCACAGGTGAGGCTGTGATAGTTTTGTGCAAAGACAAACAGTGGGAGACTGTTAGGATTTTTGATCCTATGTGGCTGACTAACTTGTCTCACAAGGATGTTCAAGCTTTGTTCAGAAACCAGATTTTCTTCGACGTTCCAGACATGGTGCAAGCTTTGCAATTAATGAGAGTGATCCGTCTCTGCAGCATTTTCAAGATCCACGCTGGAGCAGACTGGAAAGCTATTTCAGAAAAGTATTTCAAGAAAGACACTTCCAAGAGTTGAACTAGGTCCAAGGGGGAGTTTGTTGATGCATGTTTATTGTCCCTAGTTCAGTTTTTTAACTCTTATCATGTAAATGTTCAAAGTATTAATGGAAGTTGTCTTTATATCTATTTCATAATGTTTATTTCTATTGATTATTGTCTATTAATGTTTATCTAGTTGTTTGATTTGATTATAAACTGTTTGAGTATGAAGTTTACTCATTCGGCCGAATGACTCTAGAATGAAGTCATTCGGCGAATGAAGGTTACAGCGAATGTCTGAGTTCAGAATGAGTCATTCGCCGAATGACTCATTCGAATGACTGCTCATTCGAGCTTAGTCATTCGCCGAATGAGCTGCTTCGGCCACTCCTTCGGCCGAATGACTACAGCCTATATATAGATGTTCAAATCATTTCAAACCTAACTTTTAAGAGCCTTCCTTCTTCCCTAGCACTCCAGTGTCAAAACCCTAGAAGATCTGATCGGTTCTTGATCATCCAAGTTCGATTCTCAACCCGTGGTGTTCGATCGTTGCTTCCAAGTTGTTTCTACAGCCTCGGATCACCACGGTTCCTGTTGGTTTCGATTGGAAAACCCTGGAATAGGATTCCGCACTATCCCAGAGGTTATCGAGTAGTTTTCTATTGGATTCGGATTGTTTCCGAGCTCCCGATCGGTCCAACAGGAGATCATTGATCCTACTCGTGGAATTATTGGTAGTTTGATGTATCTAACTGCCTCAAGACCAGATATTGTATTTGCTACAAGTATCTGTTCTCGATATCAATCAAAACCTAAAGTGTCATATCTGATTGCAGTCAAGAGAATTCTTCGTTATCTGAAGGGTACACCAGACACCGGTTTGTGGTATCCTAAGGATGATAAGTTTTCCTTCAATGCCTATAGTGACTCAGACTATGGAGGATGTAAGACATATGCGAAATCCACAACTGGAGGTGCACAATTTTTGGGAGAGCGTTTAGTTTCTTGGCAGTGCAAAAAGCAAACATCTGTTGCTACTTCGACCTGTGAGGCTGAGTATGTAGCGGCTACTAGTTGTTGTTCACAAGTTTTGTGGATACAACAATAGATGAGAGACTATGGTTTGAATTTTCTGTCTACCCCAATTTATGGTGATAACGAGGCTGCTATTGCTATAACTAAGAATCATGTGTATCATTCACGATCCAAACACATTGATATTAGGTTTCATTTCATACGTGAATGCTATGAAAAGAAACTTATTGATGTGGTGAAGATACATACAAATGAGCAAAGGGTAGACCTTCTCACCAAGGCTTTTGATAAAAACCGTTTTGAGTATTTGCTCAAATTAAATGGTATTCGGGTCATTGGTGAGGTAATCACAAATCAACTTCCTTCATAAAAAGAATTAAAATTCTGAGAAATTGATTCGACCAAATGAGAAATGATAGTACATTGTAGCAGTTGGAAGTACATCTGTATCATATTATAACATAAACATAAAGAGCAGTTACAATTACTTAGTATGATATGTTGGTAGGTTTATAACTTAGTTAAGATAACATTTGGCAAAATTTTGATTATGCTTTATAAAAAACAAATGCTTAGAATACAGTAGTTAGTTTTGTCCTGAATGAGTGGTAGTTAATCATACAAAATGTTTCTTGAACAAAAGTTAAATTACTAGTGATGATCATGTGTTTAATTTTCAAAAGAAATTCTAAATTTGTTTTTTCTTTTGTTTTAGTTTAAAGCTGAAACATTATTTGCGTATACTGACGTATCGACCTGATTGTTATAGCTTTAAATGATTCAAATTTGTTTTCTTGGTTATTGATTAACTGTTGGACAATCTCTGCGTATATGAAAATATCGATCTGATTATTAAAAACTTAATCTTAAATTATTGTTAAGTTCATTTTCTGGATCATTTAAGCATACGTAAGTATCAACCTTGATTCCAAGATTTTGAACAAATTCAAATTGTTAATATTTTGTTATTTTTTAAAAAAATTCTGTTTTGTTTTTGCATGATCAAACTAGTTAAATTGAAATATATTTTTTCAAGAACATTATTATTTGATTAGTTATTCATAAATCGAGGATGTGTTCAAGTAAATGGAAAACATAAATTATTTGATAATTTTGTTTTTATTTGATATCTTATCTAAGTAATTAAACTTAAAGAGGTTTTATACTGACAATCATTTTTGAATTGTAATTTGCTGTTAAATATATTCATTAATTCAATCAGGATTGTTGAAAATATATTGTAATACAATATGATCTCATGTCTGGATCTTTCTCAAACAAAAATATGTATTTGTTTTGCTAGTTTACAGTTTATAGTTCATAGTTAGAGTTGTTAAAATTGTAGTTTGTTTGTTTGTTTTAAAAATTTTAAAATACAAAAAGATTTTTGTTTTATCTGATGTTAAATCAATAAGTTTTGATTATTTGTTTTTGACTTTGAAACATTAAAACATTGGTTTGTTTGAAATTTTAAATAAAATTAAATTTCAAAAGGTTTGTTTAAAGGTTCGTTCATTAAAGGTTCATGATATTTAATAGGTTTGTCTACACCACAGGTTTGTCTAGGCTTAGGTTCGGCACAGGGGGTTCGCTGGTTTCAACACTTAGAAATTTTTAGATTTTTGATTTTTGATTTTATTTTGTTTTGATTTTGTTTTCTTTCTGATTGTAGAAATGGCGAATCTTACATTTGGTGATAAACACAACTTGTGTGCATATCTGGATCCAACCACAAAGAATGGCAAAGATTTCAGACCTATGATCGAGTTTTTGAGAAGATCGAGGATTTATCATGCCATATCTAACTCCTGTCAGATTTACAGATCACATGTTCAAAGCTTCTGGGAATCAGCAAGGTTAATTACTGTGGATGAAGAATATGTTATTGATGCGAATGTGCTTGGTCAAGCAATTCGAGTTACTGAAGCAGACATTAAAAGAGTATTACAGTTCGGTGGAGAACCTGCTGCGATGACACTTATTACAGAAAAATGTATCAAGGGCTGCTTCATGAGGATTTGTTATTTTGGAGTGTACAGTGAGAACTCCATCAAGAATGGAAAACTTCCTCTATAGTACAAGCTGCTCGCTCATGTATTGTTGCATTGTTTGAGTATGAGGAAGGGAACATATGATGAGCTCAGAGATCTGATGAGTTCGGCTATGGTGGCTTTGATATTCAACAAATCGTTCAATTTCTCAGCAATGATTTTCAGATACATGTCTGACAATATCACCAAAGAAAAGAATAGATTTTATATGTATCCCAGATTCATCCAAATGCTTACTGGTGAGAGATTCCCAGAGTAAAATCTTCCTAGAGTTGCTGCTGATCTTCTCAAGTTACAGCATATGACTGACTATAGTCTTGGTCAGGTCAAGATCTATCAGAAGAGCAGTGATGATATTTTGGTTAAAGAGTTAGTATGCCATTGTGCGAAAGCTAACTATGTTGCTCCTAAGAATGATGCGTGGAGGCATGAAGATTCTAGTTCTGAGAGTGCATTGTTCAGTGATAATGATGATGACCAACAACAACCACCACCTCCTCCTCCTAGACAACAAACAAAGAAGTCACAAGCTCAGTCTTCATAATCATAGGCACAAAGTCAAGATCAAACTCAAGGTCCAAGTGTAACTCCTTCTACATTGGTTCTTCTTCAGGTTATATTTCCAGATCAACAAGGAGATCAAAGACAACAATAGGATACTACTTCAGTTTATGTTGATGATGAGAATGTTGAAGTTATTGATGAAGGTGAAGAGTCTACAGAAACAGAGTCTGAGTTAGAGACAATTATAAGTGGTAGTAGTGTGATTAAAAGATTGAAAAAGAGACATGCACAACAACAAACTGAAGAAGCAAGAGAAGAGGCAGTTGATCCTGATTTTATTGCTGAAGAGACTAAAACTTCTAGACCAAAGAAGAAAAAGAGGATGGCTAAGATGCCTAAGAAAAGGAAGACTAAAGCTCCAAGGATTGTTGTATCATCTTCTGTAGCTGTTTCTTCTACACCATCTTCTACTCACATTTCTGAACCTGTTTCGGTGTCTACAACAGCTTATGCAACTACTTCTACTCCTACTATTCATATGTCTTCAGATTCATTCTTCCAGAGTATTGATTTTGTTAATGTAGCTAATTTTGTTCATTCGTTTATGGATGCTACGACAGTCACTACATCTTTTCAACCAGCTTCTTCAGTTCAAGCTACTTCTACATCAAGAGGAGAGTCCTTGTTTGAGGGTTTAGATGATTTGGATGTTAATTTCTCCTTGGACTATGATGATAGTGAGATAAGGAAAAGGATTTCTTTGTTATCTCAAGAGTTTGATATATACAGGAAACAAAAGGAGAAAGAAGATGCAGGACAATCATCTTCTTCAAACTCAAGTGATTTAGATGTTCTAAAAAGCCAAGTTTCTCAGCTGTTGATAATGTGTGTGGAGAAACTAGTGGGCTTCAAGATGAAGACCGAAGAAGAAGATTGAAGATTTTGATAGCAACTATTAAGGGCGAGTTTGTTAGTAGATATTTGTAATAGGTTGCTTATCAAACATGTGAATTATAGAAAGTTAGTGAGGTTTGGTTGAGGTTCGTCTGGCCCACGAACCTTAGCAGGTTCGACGAACCTATTAGGTTTGGCTAATTAGGTTCGGCTGGCGAACCAAATGATTCGGCTTAGATAGGTTCGGCTGACAGTTGTATATATTGTAGGTTTGTCTGATTTTGACATAACTTGAACTCTGGAAAACCTCTGGATTCTGTGTCTATTCTCTCTATGTGAGATTTCTCTGTGTGAGATTTTGATCATTGAAGATTGATTAATGAAATGAAGACGATTATTCGAATGTTTGTTCTTCTTTGATTCATATAGATCAAATATAGATTCCGCATATATTTGATTGTTAATAGAATTCCTTTATACGATCAAGATCAAATTCAGTAGATCTACAGTGGTATCAGAGCTTTGGTGGAGTTCTATACAAGATTATCAAAGACTTTCAAGTATTTGAAGATAAAGAGATCAAGAAATGGATTGAAATTCTAGTTTTCTCTGTGATTGATTGCTGAGTTGAGTGTAATTTCATCATCAATTGCTGTGGAACATTAAAATTACAAGATTTGTGGTGCAAATTGAGGATTTTTGAAGGTTTTTCTTCAAATTTGGAAGGTTTTCCCTCCAAAATTTTCGAATTTTGCAGTACAGGTTCGTGAGCCGAACCTGTGAGTTGCTGAAGCAAGAGGTTTGCTGTTATTGCAATTTTTTTGAGGTTCGTTTAGAGGTTTTTTAAGAGGTTCGTTGAAGGCTTTCTGTAGAGGTTCGTTTGTCTCAGGTTCGTGAGATTAGTTTCGTGACTTGAGGTTCGTTACATGAGGTTCGTGACTTAAAGTTGGTGACTTAAGGTTCGTGACTTAAGGTTCGTGACTTGAGGTTCGTGAGTTGAAGTTCGTGTATTGAGGTTCGTTCAAATCATGGAGTGTTGGAGGTTCGCCTGGTTGTAAGGTTTGTGAAGTTAAGTTTTCATCAGAGGTTCGCTGATAAAAGATTAACATCATGGCTGAGACGTATACTGCTATAGCTAGTCAGAATTCTAATATACATAGCATTCTGATTAGTGAAACTGAGGTTGGAAGGACAAACAAAGTTCCAAAGTTGCTTGATTTGACAGATTACGAGAACTGGAAAGGAAGGTTTGAAACACACTTAAATGGAACTGACACTAATCTGTGGGAAAGGATCTTATCAACTTATGAAAGACCCAAGGTTGTGGGGACAGATTTAGATCAAACCCTTGAGAGATTAGATGTCGCTCATAGAAAGAAATACGATTCTGAGAAGAAAGCTTACTGATGCTGAGCCAAGCAATACCTAATCAGATACTTCATCAATTTGATGAACACAAAACCTCATATGGTTTGTGGAACGCTTTGAAAGCAAGGATTGAGGGAAATACCAAGTTAAAGAAGATGAAAGCCACTGATATTCGCAAAGAATTTGAGAACTTCAACTTCATTGGCAATGAGAGTCATGAAGCCTTAATAACAAGATATAGGCATTTATTGACTGAAGTTAGGAAGTGTGGCATTGAATACACTTAGGAGGAAAAGATAGATTGCTTTGCAGATGCGTTGCATGAAAAGTGGAATACATTGGTGCTAATCTTGAGAGAAAATCTACCAGGAATGACATTGGTAGAATTTATTAAAAAGCTAGAAGAGCAGGAGATGAAGGATAAGAGAAAAGCAAGGAGAGTGAATGTTACTCAAGATCCTTCTTTATATGGTGCATCAGTGGTTACACCACATGTATCTTCAGCAAAGATTCAGACAACATTTGTTTCTAGTACTTTTGATAGTACTCCTGCATCTTCTGCATCTGCAAGTTCTAGTTCATCTTATTCTGTGAAAGAGAAGAAGTCTGACTCAACAACACCTCCTGTTCAGCTGAATACAACAAATCTTGGGAAAGTAACTATAGAGGCTGTTCGGGATCATATGTCAATTTTGTCATGTGTAGTCAGTGCGTATGATGAAAAAATTGCAGGAAAGATTGGAAACTCTAATCTTACATTCGAAGATTATGAGCAAATTGATGATGACGAGATGGAGTTGATTGACACTCAATGGGCATTGGCGAGTGTGATCAAAAGAATCAATCAATATGAAAAGAAAACTGGGAAGAAATTCACTTTTGATCGAAACACCAAGTTTGGATTTAATCCAATGACTACTCAATGTTACAACTGTGGTGAGTTAGGCCATTTTGCTCTAGAATGCAAAAATCGAAGAAGCAAGGAAATTTAAACCCTTTCAAACCAAAGGAAGCTTATCAGAAAAAGAAAGAAAAGTCTGAAGAGTCATCGAAAGCTTTAGTGAGTCAAGCTGATGAAGGTTATGATTGGGGAAAGAAATATGATGAGTTGATGGGTGCTTTTATGGCTTCTTTGGACGAAGACACATGCAAAGACAAAGAGAAGGTTGATGAGGTAAATGATGATCTGTTAGAGATAATTGATAAATTGAAAGACATGAATGCTCAGCTGACTGCTGAACTGGTAGAGTGCACAGAAGCTAACAAGAAGCTAATTTCAAGAGAAAAAACCTTTGACAAAAAGATAATTGATTTAGGAAAAGAGAATGAAGAGTTGAAAATCAAAGTTTTACAAAATAATCAAACGGTTTCTTTGTATCTCGAATCAGTGCAAAAGCTGAAGATGGAATTATCAGCAGCAAAAGCAGAAGCTGAAATGAACAAGTGCAAGCTTGAAAATTATCAAAATTCTCAGTATGTTATCGATTACTTTGCTGCCATGCAAAGATCATCGCATGATACTACTGGAATAGGTTTTCATGCTGTACCACCTCCTTCTAGCTACGTGCCAAGACCACAAATTGATTTGAATTTGGAAGTTCATCCTGTCTCTTTGGATGAACATCGGTCTGAACATGTCTTTGAAATTGCTGAAGGATCATCATCTGATGACAAAGTGTCTTTTGATAGTGGTGCTCCTATTATTAACGACATCACTGAATCAGAATATTCACCTCACATTTTGAGACATAATGGTTATCAAATTAAAACTGGTGATAAAAAGAGTTTGAATTCTCAGAAGTCAAAAGCTGAGATGAAACCAGTTGAGAAAGTGGTGATCAAACCAAATCTTGTTTCCAAACCAGTGATGAAAACCAAAACAACGACTACTCTCAAACCGATTGTGTATGTAAAGTCATCTACTACACATCAAGGAGAGTCTAGTGGTATTTTTCAAAAGAATAATGTGAGTTCTAAAAAAGTTGACAAAGTTGATTTTTTCTTTGATAAGTTTGGAGTTGGACATAAAGACAAATCAAAGAATTTTCAAAATAAAAAGATTAATTCAAAGATAAAATCAACTGGTTTGAGAAACAAATTCTCATCTGAAAAGATTGATTCTAAACCTTTTGGTTCATTTAAGTATTATGATGAACCAAAACCAAAGAATCAATTGCAAAGAAAATGTTACCGTTGTGGTAAATTTGGTAATTTGATTGCTGATTGTGATTTGGATATCAGTTCTACTGATTGTAGCAGTTTGAGGTCTTTTTCACCAAATAAACACGAAAGTGTTTTACTTGTTGTTGAAAAGGACATATTTCTGCTAATTGTCCAAACAACAGAATCAAGAAAGGTTCTGATGATGAGAGTTGGGTGAAGAGGTCTGGTGGAAGTCCTAGGAAAGTTAAACCTAGTGAAGAAGAAATGATAGTTCTTTGGAAGTTTGATCCTGCATGTGTTTGGGTAAAAGAAGAAAAGAATCAGAAGAAAAGAGTTTTTGAGAACAAAAGGAATGTGAAAAAGCTTGTCAAACTTGTGATATCATCTGATGATGATTCTTTTGACAAGATATCTTCAAAATCATTTTCAAAACCATCTTTTAAGTCAAAATCATTTTGGAAATTAAAATACAAGTCAGGTGATCAACTTTCTGGGAATGGGGATGAAAACAGTGATGAGGGGTCTTCGAGTAGATCATCACAACAGAACGGCAGGGGTCTATTCAGGGAGACTCGACGCCGAAATGGAGGGGTCCATCCCTTTTGATACTGATAAAATTTTAATTTATTGTGCAGGTGGCATCCATGGGCCATATCAATAGTCATTGGATTGTTGATAGTGGATGTTCACGGCACATGACTGGAGAGTTAAGTTTGTTGAAGGATTTCTGACAAATAAAGGGAAGTTATGTAAATTTGTAGGAGACAAAAGAGGTCAAATTACTGGGTTGGGTAGTTTGACAAATGGAAAGGTTTCTTTTGATAATGTTAATTTCTGCAAAGAATTAACTAACAGTTTGTTAAGTGTTTCACAGATTTGTGACAAAGGATACAAAGTGATGTTTGATAAAGACAGGTGTTATGTGCTTAAGCAAGGATTTTAGATTCCTAAGGAGTGGATTCTGATGATAGCTGATCAAAGCAAAGACTTATATGTACTTGACATGGCAAAGGCAAAAACGGTGAATAATGTGGAGACTTGTTTGGTGTCCAAGGCAACAGAGCAAGATACACGTTCTTGGCATCGAAGGATGGGACATATTCATATTAGGAAGATGAATCATCTAGTACACAATCAGTTAGTTGATGGTGTACTGGTTAAACACTTTAAAGTTCCTGATGTGTGTGTGTCGTGCCAAAAGGGTAAACAGAAAAGGAAGTCACAAAACAAAGACAATGTTTTCTATTGATAAGCCACTTGAACTTCTTCACATGGATTTGTTTGGACTAATCAATGTGAAAAGTGTAGGTGGTGAATCTTATTGTTTTGTGGTGACTGATGACTATTCTAGATTTTCGTGGGTCATGTTCTTAAAGCATAAATCTGATACTTATGAAAATTTTGTGTTCTTGATTAATAGGTTGGAGACATTGTATAAGTTGAGAGTAAGGCGTGTACGGTCAGATAATGGGACTGAGTTTAAGAATCATCAAATGGAGGAATTTTGTGATTCAAAGGGCATTCAGCAGCAATTTAGTGCACCATATGATACCACTGTAGATCTACTGAATTTGATCTTGATCATATAAAGGAAATCTATTAACAATCAAATGTATGTGGAATCTATATTTAATCTATATGAATCAAAGAAGAACAAGCATTCGAATAATCATCTTCATTTCATTAATCAATCTTCAATGATTACAATCTCACACAGAGAGAATACACACAGAATCCAGAGGTTTTCCGGAGTTCAAGAGTTCAAGTTATGTCAAAATCAGACAAACCTACAATATATACAATTGTCAGCCGAACGTATCTTAGCCGAACAAATAGGTTCGCCAGCCGAACCTTGAGGTTCGCTGGAAGAACCTAATTAGCCAAACCTAATAGGTTTGCCGAACCTGCTAAGGTTCATGGGCTAGACGAACCTCAGCCAAACCTCACTAACTTTCTATAATTTACATGTTTGATACGCAACCTATTACAAATATGTACTAACACTTGTTTCAATTATCGACTTCTTAAACACACTTTTTAATATTGACTTTAAGAACTAGGCTATTAAAGGTTATTTTTTTAATGATCGATTTCATTACATAAATGTAACCAGTTATATGATTACATATTTCTAATTATATTATTTAGTTGAAAAATTCAAATTTTGTAAATCAAAAAATCAGGATTGTTTAAATTTAATCACCATTTATTTGGTCAAATCTGCCTACATAAATTTACAATTAAATCCTTTAATCACCATTAGTTAGCAATCTTGGAAATATTGATCTCAACCATTGATTATATTAATCAATGGTGGATTACAGGATTTCTTATTTACTTTAAACTAAGGTTCTATTTGGTATGAAGGACTAAAATGGATGGAAGAATGGAATGGGTGGGGAAATGGAATGGACAAGGGAAAGAAGTTGATCATTAAAATCCAATTATCAAGTTTGGTTACCTTTGGGAATGAGAAAGTCGCACCAGAGATTCTCGTCCCTCTTTGGCTCGGCGAAGATTGGCAGGATCATAGTCTTCGGTCACACTTGTGAGACCCACATGCGTATTAATAGACGTATATCCAATAACATGGATAAAAACCATTTTTTAAATCAGAATTGTGGAAACTAAGGAAAAACATTTTCAACAATTACATAATGTAAGTGTGGAAGCTTTTATGTTTTTAAGTCATTACATATTAAAATATGATAAATGAATAGTTTTGAAATATCCTTGAAACAATGTAGATGCATGAGACCCAGCCCTAAAATCCTATTCCTGATTGTGTGCCTTAGTTAGCTGAGAAAACATGTGTTTTCATGACATTCCTAAACATATTACAACAACAACATATCAACAATTCATGCCAAATCATTAAAATCTCTTCTTTTGATTTTAAAAGTTTCCTTAAATTGTAAGTTTTCAACGAAAGTTGTGTTTTCACAAATTCAACTATCCAAACATGTTTCTCTACAAACTAAGAGACATTAATCATCATTTAAACTCAACTAGCATGACTAGATGATCATCTAACAACTAATTTCATGTTCAAAGTTCCGATTTATAGTAAGTGTCTCAAATCTATAAAAATGATACCAAAACTCATTTCACAACACCTACACTATAAATAAATCAAAATACATCAATAATGATCCAAGATCATCGACAAATTCGTGCATGTGAGCTATTTAGAGTTGCATGTTGGTATATGTACGTGCATGTGTGTTTAAGTACGAATGACCATAGAAAACTACCTCACAAGTGTTTGGATGATTCAAACAGTCTGAAACAGGAGCTAGATAGCTTAGATGGTGGCTGATGAGGTTGTTCTAGCTTGTTGATTGCTTCCCACATCCTCTTGTAGTAGTAATGATCCAAGGACACCACCAAATGTAAAGGTAAAGGCTAAAAGTGAGTTAATAAGGACTTAAAAGGAGGCTTTCTGGAGACTTGGTCGAGTGAGAGTTGCAAAAAATTCGGATGTGTGGTATAAGGATGTGTATTTTAAAAAAGTGGTTGTATTTATAGAGTTTTGAGCCCTAGGATCGTCTCGAATCACCAAGGATGTTCCCCATGATCCTTTGCATACCGCGAAGGACAAACTAGTCGAGTTTAGGTTCGACACTCATCTCGAACAGACGAGTTGAAAAATGATCGATCGTGGCATACCGCTACAGGTTTCGGCTGAATTCAAAATTCCCGCTCATTCGTCGCCTACCGCGACAAGTTTCACTGAACTCCTTCGCGTATCTCGAAGGAATTGTTCTCCTGATTTTCAATTTTGTTTGTCCGGTTTCACTAAACGTTCAATATATGTTAACACAAATCACGTATAGACATGTTCATTTGTTCTCATTAGTGTTTTGTTAGTTCACCAACGTTCGTGTAACAAGACTAGTGTGTGATTTGGTAATTCCTCAAAAAACCGATTCATGATTGTTTCTACTCGACTCTATTAAATGTTTGACACACTTGATTAGTCATAATCAGTAAATGTACGATTAGATGATTACCCGAATTATCATTTCGCAATTGTTTATGTGTTCGACACAATTGGTTACCATAATCTATGTGTAATTTACGAATCGATAATTCCATAAAAATTTCCTTGTGTCACATCATCTCTTTTTTGAAAGAAATTCCGTCCCGAAATTTTGTACTTGTCGGTAGTGTTCGGAAAGAAAAATTTTAAGCTGTCAAATTATCCCCTTGTTGGAAGGAAATTTCGTCTCGAAATTTATTCGTTATTATCGATGTTTGAATAGATGGGGATATTTTCTCATCATCTGATCCTCATGTTCCCATGTTAATTAAGGTCCACGCTTCGACTTCCATCGGACTATAACAAGCATAATCCGACTCTGCTTGTGTTTTTTGACTTCACGATCCATGATTTCTACGGGTTCTTCCACGAATCGTAGTTGTTCATCCACCTAGATCTCATCAAGTCAAATTACAAGTGTCTAGTCAGACAAGTACTTCTTTAAGTTTGTGACATGGAATACGTTATGAACTCTATCGAGTTCATCAGTTAGGTTGAGATGGATTGCCACTGGAATGTTGGTGCATATTTTGGGTGTCCGCTGCTGGTCCAATAGATTATATTTGTATTTGTTCTTATGTAATCACTTGTATGTATTTGTATATTGTTAGACTGGGAACTGAGTCGTTCACAGGACCATATGCGAATGAATGTCGGCCGAATGAGCATACGAATAACTCCATTCGTACGAATTCCAAATTTGAGGGTTTAAGGTTTTTCGGTATTCTAGGAATTTGAGCATGAGAGGGGGAGAGATCATGCTCGATCTCTCCCCAGCAACACTATGTTCTTTTATGATGTGGATTCAAGCTTGTAATCATTCGATTAATCAATATACCAGAGAGAGGTTCGGTCCAATACTTAAATCGCCGGTGCTTAACGTTTTTCCAATTGGTATCAGAGCAAGGTTACCACTAGAAAGGTCTAACAACCGATCTAGTTCACCAAGCTCTTGATTTTTGGATGTTGTCTCTGTTTGCGTCGATTAGTCTCGACATTCGGTGGGTTTTTGCAAAATTGGTTGTTCCATTGTCTTAGTCGCTCCCCTTAGGTCATTCGTTCAAATTTTGGTGACCTAATTCGAGCTAAAACGCGTTTTTGCAATCTTCCCTTTCTGGCCATCAGTTCAGGTGAATGGCCCCCTATTCGCACCAGTTTCATCCGAATGAAGTCATTCGCATCAGTATCATGCGAATCAGTTTCATTCTGGTCAGTCACCTGAATGGATCATTCATTCACGCGAATGCCCCCCTATTCGCACCGGCGATTTCAGTATTGGACGGAAGGTTAAGGTTTGCACACATGACGAATATGAATCAAAGGAAATGGTATATTGATTAATCGAATGATTAGGAACTTGAATCCACATCATAAAAGAACATAGGGGTTGTATCCCATTCGTACGAATGGAGTCATTCGTATGCTCATTCGGCCGAATGGACCCTTTTACATTAAATTCATTTGCATATGCTCCTGCGAACGAATCAGTTCCCAATCTAACAACATAAAAATACGTACAAGCAATTACATAAGAACAAATACAAATCTAATATATTCGACCAGCAGCGGACACCAAAAATATGGACCAACATGGAACAATCCTCTTCAGGATCTCAAACGGTCGAATATATCGTGGGTTTAGTTTACCTCCTTTCCCGTAACGAATCACACCTTTCGAAGGTGAAAGTTTCAGAAGGACTTTATCTAGTTGATGAACTTTCAAAGGCTTACGACGCTTGTCTGCATAGCTCTTCTGACGATTACGAGCTGCTACCATACGATTTCTGATTTGCACAATTTTCTCTATTGTTTCGTGCCCAATTTCTGGGCTTGTGAGTTGATTGTCGCCCAATTCCGCCCAGCAAATAGGTGATTGAAACTTCCTGCCGTAGAGCGTTTCAAAAGGCGCAGCTTAATGCTAGTGTGATAGCTGTTGTTGTGGGAAAACTCCACCAATGGTAGGTATCACACCCCAAGTCGAGGAGATTAGGGCATGACGATTGATTTCAAATCATTTAACTAACTTGGCTGAAGCATAGTATAAATAATCCATAGCCCAAAGTAAACTAAAGCAAATAAAGTCTCAACACACAACAATTGTCTAAGTTGCCACGCAGTGCCAAATAAAACTTTATCCAATAACATAAATTGTTTGCAATTAACTTCATCTTAAAAGCCACACTATGCCTCTAGAAGCTGATCCAGTTCGCCTACTCTTATCATTCAACCTGAAAGACATGCTAAAATATGTCAACTAAAAAGTTGGTGAGAACATGAGTTTAATATTAGGACACGATAGTAACAATAATACAATGAAGCATAGCATGTGATAATTCAATAACAATACAACCAACCCTGCTCCATGCTCAGGCGTTTGCCTCATACAATGTTAGCCCGTAACATGGTCATTCTAATTCAACTTCCCATTCCGAGTCCCGTTCCTACTCTCGGTGTAAATGTATCATAGAGAATATATGCCACAACGGTTGACATTAACCTCAGTGGGGTTTCAACCTTACTTTTACAAGGCCACCCTTTCGGGCCACTGTGCGTGGGGGATTCCCCAAGTAGTACTACCCATATACTCACCGGCTCTCCTTATGAGTTAATGGTTGTAAATTATGGTTAATGTCTAGGGGAAGCAATTTCATTTGAAACGGACGTTCATTATCACATAAATATAATTTATAAACAGTTTATGGAGCATGCTTTCAGTATCCCAAAACAGTAAAAAGAAAAGGGATCACATGAACTCACCTGCTGATACTGATGTTTGGTTATCTGGAGATTGAATGGATTGTAGGTTAATCTTGATTGGTTCACTTGCCTAATGTATGTTTAGAGTTTTAGTAAATATTCATGCCATAAATATTGATGTGATATTGTTTCTCATACAACATTATTTTCAAGTGTTCAAAATCTCTCGTGTTTAACAATTATTCATGGATATAGGTTTACATATTTATATATATGAATCTATTTTGATTCCTTTTATTAGTAAAGGGTCTGGAAAATTCTGTTATTTATTCTTTCCCTATTATTATAATAATAAACTCTTGTATCAAATAATGTTTTTATATGTTTAAAATCCTCACAAATTCACAGATGATGATTCTGATCCCTAAAAATTTCGAAAATATTTCTATAGTCTCATACTGGTGTTATTTAACTCCTGTAAAATTTTCAGAATTTTTAAAACTCGATTACTATTTTAAACTGTTTTTAAACATATTAAATACCATTAATATTTTATTAAATATTTCTCGGTTTCTAAAGATTACTTAACTTTTTATACAGTAAAATAATCATGTTCTTAGGCTACTGTAGAAATTTCAGAATTTTTAGAGATCGTTTACTATTTTAAATGATTTTTGCACTATTTAATATATAAAATATCAAATAAATACTTAACAGTTACTACAAATTACCATATTTTTACTGGAACATCTCGGTATTATTAGAATACTGGGAAAAATATTTACTTCATAGTTTGGACAGTAACAAATTAAATTTGTATTTTTAGCCTTTATTAAAATTTTAAATGTCAAATAATTAGTTTAAACTATCAATTTTTAGTTTCAATATTTTTCTCAGGTCTTATAACTATATTAATACCGAAATAAATTGTACTTAGGATTTTTATCACTCAGAAGCTATTTTTGATGATTTTATCAAGATTTATAGAGATTTTAATAAATCTATAACTTATTTTAGACATAACAATAAATACTCAAAATTTTTGTGTGTTATTATAACATTATTATGAGCCTATTTTATTTACTCATTCTGTCCAGAAGATTGTTAACATAATTTTTGGCATTTTACATAATTCTAAACCTTTAAAATTGGGTTTTTGGGTCAAATTTACCAATATAACATATCTATCATCATAACCCAATCTTTTATACAATATTTCCAACAATATCATCACAACTAAACCTGCTCAAAATTTCGTGATACATACATTAGCATTTTAAAGTTGTATTTTCCATTTTTACATACATGCATGCACGTATAACTATTTGTTAAGGGATGTGGTTCTTACTCTTGAGCTTAACACTTGTGTGCAACGTTTCCAAGATGGTTGTGGGATGTTAAGACATGTAGAAAGCATAGAATGGATTTAGAGTTCATGCTACATACGAAAATGGAAGTTATGGGTTTCCAAGATCATGATATTACACATGCAAGACTTGCATGTGTATGGATACGTCTAAGTACCCATCCCCCATGGTTTTGAGTGTTTTTGATTAGAATGAAATCGATTCTATGAATGTGTAAGGGTCCATGTAACGAAAATAATGGTTTTTGTTTAGAAGATGTCGAATTTTCACACAGGCATGTACATGCATGTGTGTTTTCGCAACTTAGAAGTTCTTGGCCATCATTTCAATGGTTTAGAGTGTCAAGAAAAAGAGTTTTAGGGTTGTTTACGAGTTGTAGGGGGGAAAGGAGTAGATAGAATGCATTTTTAGAGTTTTAGAGAGTGTATAACCAACCTTGTTGCCAACTCGAACCTTGAACTCATGGTGGCTTCTTGCTTGGACCTCTAAACCGTCGACTTCTTTGGTGGGGGAGGGCTGGAATCGTCGGCCAACGAGAGGAGAAGAGAGAGTGTTTGATAGAATTCTTGATTTTCAAAGAAAATGGAATGGAATTTGTGTGGGATGAGGTTTGGCCGAATATAGGGAGAGAGAGAGGAGAGGGGATCGGTCAAGTGAAAGGAAAAGGGAGGAGAGGGATTGGGGGGTCGGTTTTGGGGTAGAGAGGAAGAGCGGATTGGGTGAAGAAGTGGTGAAGAAATGGGAGTGTGTGGGGTTTTGTTTTCTAGTGTTTGTAGTATGTATGTGTGTATATGTGCCGAGTATATGTATATATGTATGAGAGTGTGTGTGTGTGTGTCGAGAATAGAGAGAGATATATGTGTATGGAAAAGAGTAGGGGTATTGTTATTGGTGGTGTGAGGAGGTGTGATAACATTGTTTGTAAATATATATGTGTTACCGTGTGTGTATATATACTATATATTTTATATAATTTCTTGTGTGTGTCACGCATGCATGTATATATATATATATATATATCTTACTACTATATATAAAAGATATTGCTGAGAGAGTGGTTCATTGTCTTAAATTTAAGAAATGTACTTCTGGGTTAGCTTGTGGTACCACACTTTAATGCAGCATTCGTTTAATACATTTTTGAATACCATATATCGAATACACAACTGGTTACCCTACTTTCCCATCTCCCTCATCATTCTTTGCCGTCTTCGTCTTCAACAACCCAAACCAACAAATCGTCAGGTGCGATTTTTCAACCACAGGGCTCCTCTATTAATTTCTTTCCCTATTCGGAATTTTTCTCAACCAGATTCGATTTTTCCGCCCATGAAGATCTCTGAAGCTCGAAGACGAATATAGGTAGCCTGTAGTGTCTTGGATTCTTCGTTTCAGAACACTGCATACACGATAAAGGGAGAAATGGCTCCACATTCAAATTTCAAAAATTTGGATTTCACCTATAAAGAGGGCTGCTTCTACTCAATTTTTTCTCAACCGAACTTCCTGCTTCTCTTGCGTTTGCCTATCCCTGCCTCAGAAAATTGGTATGCTTCTCTTGCGTTTTAACCTAATTGGTATGTAGTTCTTTATGTATTCAACTTTGAATGCAGTTCTGTATGTATTTGGGTATGTTTGTGTGTATTTAAAAAAGCTGAATCGTTAATCTTATGAATTCATATTTAATATATTAATTAGTTCTGAAATTTAAAGATAAGAAAAAAAATTGACTGGTAAATCGTATTTAAATTCTGGATTCTTTGCAGATGAAGGATCATGGCACTATTTCTTAAATGTTTGATGCTTGTGCAAGCGGGTTGACTCGGGGCCCTAATGCTGCTTTACAGGTCATTCTTTGATTTTGTTTATCTTTGTTCTTTTCTTAGTTTAGGAGCAATTTCAGTTTCTTGCTTTATATCTAATTATATATGGTTGGTTTGGACAACATGGTAAGTATTTCATTATGTTGCACCATCTTTCTGGACGTGGAAAGGGGGTGAAGAAAGACTTAATGGGCTTTCTGAGTTTGTCGATCATGTTTTGTGCATCCTACCATTTGAAGAAGAAGTTTGCATATCTCATGGAGTACCTGCAACCTTTGTTGGTCATCCTGTTCTAGAAGATCTTCCAGAGCTGAATTTGGTACAATGTATCTTGGGTTTATTGTTCTTTTAATGTCTATTATGTTTTTGGGTTTTGTAGTGTTACATTGAATATCCAGTTGATGTGTTAATTCTTACATAAATACATGCCATGATTTTGAATTTGATGTCAAAGGTTACAACAGAAGAGGGATGGATGGTGCAAGGAAGTGCTGACTTGTTCAGAGGTGAATACGGAATCTCTTCAGGTGAATGATTTGCAAGTGATACTCTCAAATATACATTGCTCGGTTCGAAAAAGTCTGGTTGCCATTGATTTGCTTCCAAAAAGGATTCCTACTTGTCTCTGTTTTTTTCGTCCTCTAGGAATATTTGAATTGATTATATTTGATAATTTAATTTTCTTTCTAAATGTGTGCTTGCTTTTGACACAAGGGTCGACAATATTTACCTTGCTTCTTGGGAGCAGATTGCAATAAGTGACTCATATGCTTCCCATTTACTCAAAATCCATTAATCTTTTAGAAAAACTCAGTTAAAGACCTAACTATAGTCATCCACGTGGCACCTAACGAACATGTGGAGAACTACATCAAAAAATTCGTGGATGAGTGGACTGAACCTGTAGTGCTGGTTCCAGGTGGATCACCACATGCAAAGTATGATGCCTTTAGTGTAAGTGATACTTCAAGTTTTTCTAAATCAGAAACATTGTTATTTTCAATAAGATGATTTCGACATGTAATCTTCTTGTATGCACTTGTTATTAGTATGATTTATGGGTTATGAAATGTGAACATTGTGATGTGCAGGCAAGCACAGTGGTATTATGCACATCAGGAACAGTAGCATTGCTAATGTAAGATCCTGTTGTGTTTTGTACAAAACTTTTAAAGTTAATTATAATGCCAAATATGATTACTTGTTTCAATAAGAATATGATTTATTGAATAAATAATTAGGGAAATAATACATAATGAAGAAGTTTGGGAAGAACAGGTTTTCGCAGCTGAGAAGGTTAGGCAATTGTTTTCTCCGCCACTGGCATGTGCCGGTAGCGGTGACTTGGATTGCAAGGAATTGAGTTTTGACAACACACAAAGTTCAATTGCGACTCAGACTGTTTTATACCATCGAAGTCAAAAATAGTGAAAAAAATCTTGCATGGTAATGCCTAGGTTTTTTTTTATATTTACTTAACTTTAAGAACCAATAGTGTGTTGAGAACCACACGAGAAACCACGCGAGAACCGCATTAGACGTGTCACGTCTATTAGCGTTTCAATAAAATACGTACACACACACTCACATGCCTTTATATTGTCCTTACTTTTTTGTAGCTTGGATGTTAAATTTATGAGTAATAATATGTTTTGCAGAATGGAGACATGAGAAGTTCATCATTGAGCATGCAATTTAAGCACACAATAAGCTTTTAAGGTAACTAAAACAAATGCATCTCAATAAGCTTTTATTTCAAACGATAGTTGTACATTATGCAGTATCAATAGTACATCTACTATGGAACATGAATTTTCCAAAACAAAAGGTACATTTCAGAAATTTGTTACAGAACTATGTTACGCTAATTAAGTTTTTCTTCATTTTTTGTTTTCACTATAGATTCTTGTTTATGATCTTCTGCTTTAATGTTTGCCTTATAATGTGGTCAGGGAGTCCCAATTTACTCTCTGTTGATGTTTACCATCTTTATTTGTGTGTGTTTGTATTTTAATAGTAGAAGAAATTGTTTAGTAAAGGAGAAAAAGAGGAAAGCTGCAATTGAAATTTCCATGTATAGCTTGTATTCTCTATTTCTTTCTTCAATTTAAACAATTTTGACAATTTTTCAAATTAATTTTATTAATTGCCAAACATTTACGTTACTAATTTATGTGTTGCTTCTAAAGGAATGGATGATAAGTTGAAAGGAAGGAAAGTTTAGTTTCATTAACCCATTAATTTGACTTGAATTAATTTTGTCAAAGGTATGATTTTAGAAGCAGTTTTATCCCTTTAAATTCATGTTTATGTTGGATGTATACTTATTTATTCTCAAGACAAAGAGGGAAACGTAGATAAAGGATGATATTTAAAGAAAAACCACATCCTTTCTGCATACTATTGAACAGGGCTAATAAGTGTTCTTTAGTTGTTTACCATGATGAAACTGATATTGGTTGTTATTATGTTAGTGATTGTGTGTATTATGCAGAGTTTCATCATAATACTAAATACCTGATGAATAACGTAGCAACACAAATCTTGCAAGGAATCAAAATTCATATTGTGCTACCATCCAAGGATCCGAAAATTATAAATTCCATAGTAGTAGTCTCAATTTTTGTATACTTTCTTATTAATATGATTGTTATGGATATTCAAATTTCTAAATATTTTAGGGTTTATTATTTCTTTTTCTTATAAAATTGGATATAAATTTTAAATGACATGAGTCTGAAGCTTAACAAATGCTATGCAAATTTCATGATTCAAATAAACCCAAATTAAAGCTTTTTAAAACCTAGAAGGCCAATGTTGGGTGGGAAAGAGTTGGTTAAGAATATTCTTAAAAAAATTCACATGGATTGAAGCTAATTGTGGATCTTTGCCTAATTGATAATCCTTCCTTTTTTATGAATTCAAATTTAAAAGTGCACCTCATGGACTATTACTGTAATTAGAAGCTATTGTAGAGAAGCTATCATGTGTGCTTTTCATGAACAAAGTTTAATTGAATCAATTTTGTAATCTAATTAACGAAGTCATTATTTTTGTATGTATGTATGTTCCGCGTGTATGTAGTATGTATGTGATAGTAATTATTTATGTGTGTAGTATGTAGTATGTAGTATGTATGTGATAGTAATTATTTTTAGAAAATATGGTATGTATGCATGTATATGTACGTAGTATGTATGCATGCATGTCTGTTATTTATTTATGCAGTATGATAGGTGGACTATTAAAAATACCTCTCTGGATCATTATTTTTGTTTTTTTTTTCCATTTTTTGCCTGCAAGAAAATGTGTAGATTGTAGCACTCAAACCTTCAAGTTATTTAGTATGTAGTATGTAGTAAGTAGTATGTATGTATGCTTGTGTGTATTCTTATTTACATTCTTGCTCATTTTAAATTGATTGGGTATTTGTATGGGTTGACTCGAACCTGATCCGTTTGACCTGGAATATACAAATTTACTTTTCGTATTCTATTTTGAAATTATAAATCATACTCAAAATACATTATATAAACAAAATACATCAAGTTGTGCAAATACATTAGTTTACAAAATAAAATAAAAGCATTATTTAATAAAAATATGTTATTTTTCTATCTTGTTTATAATTCTTTTCATCTTCAACATTTATATCGTATTGAAAAAATAACATCTTGAATGATATCATTCATTTTTTTTCTGTTGGTAATCCTATAATAAAAATATAAATACATTAAAATTCAACATTAAGTATCATGATAACATAATATATGTTTTTTTTAAACAAACGGGTCAATCCGCCAACAAGATTGGTTGACCCGAACCTGACCCATTTATGTAATTGGTTTGGCGGGTTCGACCTGAAATGAACCCCGAAAACTTGTAATCTTGTTTAAAAATTAATATAATATATATGTTGCTATTTTTATACTTATTTAACGGGATAAAAACACACAAAGAGTCTGCCGTTGGAGATGATAAAGATTTGGATTTGATGAACTCTACCAGTTTAAAAGGTGAAGATCAAAATTATTGCATATTTAGTTATTTACTTTTGAATATTTTTTCAATGTAAGAACATGATAATTATTTACTTTTATTTTGATTAGTTGGTGTTCAATCAATTAATTTATGAATTATCCATAGTTAAACATGTTTACATTTTCAGTATTAGGTGTGTGAGAGAAAAAAAAACAAAAAAAAAGTAAATAAAAAACCCAAAAACCGAAAACCGAATGGTTCCTAATAACTAAAAACAGACTATGTCGGTTTCGGTTTTAGCCAAAAACCGAACCGAACCGAGGACACCCCTAATCGAGAGCACTATCTATTTCACGAAAGCTGTGATAAATTAGCAAAAAACGAACATCACGCTGTATCTTGTAGGAGCCGCCGCCGCATCGCGCGGGTTTCTGACTAGTATAATATAAAGAGTGTTGTTTAATTGATGTTGTCATGCATACATAATATGCTTTCCATTAAATTAAGTGTGCACTAATATTTATATATGAATATGCATGTATATCCATGGTTTCATTTTTTGTTGTGTTATAGGGTAAGGTCTTATAATACCTTGTTAATGTTTCACCCATTTGGGTTGTCATAATTATTTGTAAGGGTACAAATTTCTAGTAACACTTGGATTATTAAATAAAATAATATACTATACATGCTTCAAATCTTTATGGCATATGAACTTTATTGTACTCAACTAATGACACTTTTCTCTACTTAATGTTTCATATAAGTGTATGCTAAAATTAAATGCGTTGAAATCAAAGTTTTAATATAAACCTGATTCATGTGTTGTCACAGTCTCCCCAACTTATAGAAATTTCATCCTCGAAATTTGATTTGTCGTACTCATCTCGTAGCTTGAAACAATTGAGGGTATTTCTTATGCATTTCTGATTCTTTTTCCCAAGTAAACTCAGGTCCTCTTTTGGAATCCCAACGTACTTTTACAATTGGTATTTTACTATGTCTCAGCTTCTTGACTTGCCTATCCATAATTTCTACAGGTTCCTCCATGAATTGTAATTGTTTATTGACCTTTGCTTCTTGGTAAGGTATGATCAAACTTTCATCCACTAAACATTTCTTGAGATTTGACACATGGAACACGTCATGTATTCCTTCTAATTCTAATGGGAGTTCTAGCTGATAAGCTACCAATCCCACTCGCGCTAAAATTCTGAAGGGTCCAATATATCGGGGGTTCAACTTCCCATGTTTGCCAAAGCGTACCGTACCCTTCCACGGTGACACCTTTATCATGACTTTATCCCCTAAGCTAAACTCCAACGGCCTTCGTCTCTTATCTGCGTAACTCTTCTGTCGGTCTTGAGCAGCCTTCATTCTTTCCTTGATTTTATTGATCTTATCGGTAGTTTCTTGAACAATCTCAGGCCCGGTTAATTTACTTTCACCTATTTCATTCCAACACAGTTGTGATCTACACTTTCTCCCATATAATGCTTCAAACGGAGCTGCTTGAATACTAGTATGGTAGCTGTTATTATAGGAGAACTCAACCAATGGCAAGTGTGTATCCCAACTTCCTCCAAAATCTATTACACACGCTCTCAACATGTCTTCCAATGTCTGGATAGTCCTTTCACTTTGCCCATCCGTTTGAGGATGGTAAGTCGTACTTAGTTTTAATTTGGTTCCTAGAGCTTCCTGAAGAGTTTGCCAGAATCTTGACGTGAAACGACTATCTCTATCCGAGATGATTGATATAGGCACTCCATGTCTTGACACAATTTCATTCATATATATCTTTGCTAACTTATCCATTTTGTAATCTTCCCGTATGGGTAAGAAGTGTGTCGTTTTTGTTAGCCTATCAATGACTACCCATATCGAGTCATGACCACTGGCGGTCCGAGGTAATTTGGTTACAAAATCCATAGTGACCTGTTCCCATTTCCATGCAGGTATCTCTGGTTGTTGTAACAATCCAGATGGCTTTTGATGCTCCGCTTTTACTCTTGCACAAGTCAAGCATTTGCTGACATACTCATCTATTGATCTTTTTAACCCAGGCCACCAGAATTTTTCTTTTATCTCATGGTACATCTTGTCACCACCGGGATGTACTAAGTATCTAGACCTATGGGTTTCTTCTAAAATTACTTCCCTCATACCCCCATGCAGAGGTATCCATATTTTCCCTTTGAATGCCTTTAATCTACCTTGATCTTCTTCATTAAATTGTTTCTCAATTTTTGTCAAGGATTCTTCCTTTAAATTTTCCTTGGACAAGGCTTCCTGTTGAACTTTATGGATCTTTTCCTTCAAGTCAATTCCTACTGTCATCTTCAGGGCTTTAACTCTTAATGGGACCACTCTCTCTTTCCGAATCAAGGCGTCCGCTACCACATTTGCCTTTCCCGGATGATACCTGATCTCGCAGTCATAATCACTTAACAACTCTACCCATCTCCTTTGCCTCATATTTAGTATTTTCTGATCGAGTATATGTTGTAAGCTCTTGTGATCAGTATAGATTACACAATTTGTTCCATATAAGTAGTGTCTCCATATCTTTAGAGCAAATACTACAGCTCCTAACTCTAAGTCATGGGTGGTGTAGTTTTTCTCATGTGTTTTCAATTGTCGTGATGCGTATGCAATTACTTTCTTCCTTTGCATTAACACACAACCTAGTCCCATTCTAGAAGCATCACAGTACACCACGAAGTCTTCGTTCCCTTCTGGTAAAGATAATATAGGTGCACTACACAACCTTTGTTTAAGTGTGTCAAATGCTTCCTGTTGTTTTTCCCCCCATTCAAAGGTCACTTTCTTCTGAGTTAAGGTAGTTAATGGTAGTGCTATCTTTGAGAAATTCTCGATAAATCTTCTGTAATAACCTGCCTATCATAAAAATTGTCTTATTTCGGTAGGAGTTCTTGGTGTCTCCCATTCCTTAATTGCCTATATCTTTGAAGGATCTACTTGTATTCCTTCTTCATTTATAATGTGCCCCAAGAACTGTACTTCCCTCATCCAAAATTCACATTTGCTCAGCTTAGCAAATAACTTTTCCTTCCTTAAGAGTTCCAGCATCTTCCGTAGGTGATCCTCATGATCCTTTGCACTCTTTGAGTATATTAGTATATCATCAATGAATACTATCACGAATTTATCCAGGTATGGTTTACACACGAGGTTCATGAGATCCATAAACACAGCAGGTGCGTTTGTAAGCCCGAAGGGCATTACCATAAACTCATAATGTCCGTAACGAGTTCTGAACGCGGTTTTAGGGACATCCTCATCCCTAACTCTCAATTGATGATATCCTGATCTTAAGTAAATCTTTGAAAAATAGCTTGCCCCTTGAAGTTGATCGAACAAATCATCTATTCTAGGGAGTGGATAACGATTCTTTATAGTAACTTTGTCTAGCTCTCGGTAGTCAATGCACATTCTCAACGTTCCGTCCTTCTTTTTCACAAATAATACTGGGGCTCCCCATGGGGAAAAGCTTGGCCTTATGAAACCTTTATTCATCAGCTCTTGTATTTGAATCACCATTTCTTGCATTTCGGAAGGTGCTAAGCGATAAGGTGCTTTAGCTACTGTTGCTGCTCCTGGTATCAAATCAATTCGGAATTCCACTTGTCTCGGTGTCGGCACTCCCGGCAACTCTTCCGGGAATACGTCCAAATATTCGGATACAATTGGTATTTCCTTGGGTACTGTATCTTCCTTCTTGGTGACCACATAGACTAAGTAAATCATGTTTCCCTTCCTTAAATACTTCTCCGTCTTTGCATACGAAATGATGTGCGGTAATTCTCTAACCTTATGCCCGACTACTATTATCTTCTTATCATTAGTTAAGGGGATTATCATAAGCTTATGTTAACAGTTAAGCTCTACCTTATTCATGGCTAACCAATCCATTCCAATAACTACATCTAAGCCTCCTAATTCAATAGGTAGTAAATCTATCTTAAACTTTTGTCCTTCCATAATTAATTCACAGTCTTTCAACATTTCTTTTATACTTATCACTTTTCCAGTGGCTATCTCTACTTCACATATATCTTTCAAACAAGTAGGTTGTTTATCGAGTAATGATCTGAATTTTGTTGCTATAAAACTAAAAGTGGCACCCGTATCAATCAGTACATTAGCTACGTGATTGTTTAAAAGAAACGTACCCGTTATCATTTCTGGATCTTTCTGAGCTTCAGTTGCAGTGAGTACAAATGCTCTTCCTGTTGCGTTTTGTGGCTTATCCCCTTTCAGTTTTGGGCACACATTCCTTAAATGCCCAGTGTCCCCACATTCATAGCATCTGGTTACGTCTTTGACCATGCAATCCTTAAGTAGATGTCCTGCTTTCTTACACTTGTAACAGTACTTTGGGTTGCATTCCCCTTGGTGATGTATCTTGCACTTGTCACACTATGGACTAGTTCCTAGGTATAATTTCCTTCCTGGTCAGGGTGCAGTTGATTCCTTTGCTTTGCCAAAGTCATTTCTCCTACTCTCAAATCTCCTGAACTTCTGATCCCCTTTCCTATCATTCTTGTTGTCTTGCCACTTCCTCTTATCACCCACCTTTTGTTGACTTATTTTCCCGCATCGCACTATTTCATCAGTAAGCGTTCCCCCTAGCTCTACTGCCGACTGAAAAGTAGCTGGTCTTGCTGTCCTGACAAATCCCCTAACTTGTTGTTCTAAACCCCAGATGTATCTTCCTATCCTTTTAGTCTCAGGGGTAACCAAGTGTGGAACTAACAATGCCATTTCATTGAATCGATTAATATACTTAGTATGATCTAATCAAACCATTTCATGAGCTAGAAATTCCGCTTCGATTCTCTCTAGTTCGTTAATCGGGCAAAACTTTTTAGTAACCAAATCTTTGAAGTCTTTCCACTTCATGGCCTTAATGGTGTTTCGGCCCCTGGTTTTGACAATGGTGTTCCACCATGTTAATGCAGATCCCTTTAGAGAGTGAGTTGCATATTTCACCTTGTTATCCTCCTTGCAATCACCTTGTTGTTCTAAACCCCAGATGTATCTTCCTATCCTTTTAGTCTCAGGGGTAACCAAGTGTGGAACTAACAATGCCATTTCATTGAATCGATTAATATACTTAGTATGATCTAATCAAACCATTTCATGAGCTAGAAATTCCGCTTCGATTCTCTCTAGTTCGTTAATCGGGCAAAACTTTTTAGTAACCAAATCTTTGAAGTCTGTCCACTTCATGGCCTTAATGGTGTTTCGGCCCCTGGTTTTGACAATGGTGTTCCACCATGTTAATGCAGATCCCTTTAGAGAGTGAGTTGCATATTTCACCTTGTTATCCTCCTTGCAATCACTGATATCTAACACAGCCTCCATATCCTCAAACCATCTAATCGCCCCTACAGCACCATCTCTACCTTCAAAATCTTTTGGCTTGCATGCCATGAATGTCTTATATGAACACCCTTTTCGTTCTTCCATCTCTGCCTATTCTATGTCTGGCCCTCCTGCTCCGTGAGCATTTTCGTTTTGGTTTTCGACATTCATATCTGCCCTGATCTGAGCCGCAATAGTTGGTATTGCATTCTGGATATGCCTAGTGATGAGATTTGTCATTCTATCCTCCATGTTTCGATCTCCATCATTTCCTCCTGCATTTGGGTTACCCTCCGGGGGATTTTCCCTATTTTCAATATGGTTAACTGAGTTTTCCGGGGGAGGTGGTGGTGGATTCCTTCTTCGTCCGGCTCGCGGGTTAGGATTCGCTCCCGCATTGGGTTGACCACGGTTCAGTCGTTGGCTACGTCGAGGAGGCATTCTATATTATAAGTTTCACACATAGAGAAAATTTATTGTCATTAATTTTTGTTGAGCAATCATTTAAAGCATACTAATGTATCAATTTAGCATATAAAATAGTTATTTAAACAACCAATCAAGAGATAAATATAAATCATTGCATTGCATAAATTTATTTTTTTTTTAATTTTTTTTTACTATCAACCATGAGTTCAATCACTATTCTTGTATCATTACATTACCTCAACAATTTCCATCATTATGCTTCATATAATGTCAACCAAACAACCAAGTCATATGCATCATAATTCAATGTTTCATAATCAACCAGTCCATTCATTGCATCCATAATTCAAATCATAAGGTTCTTGGGAAACACTCCCAATAATAAACATTGTTTCATAAAAATAAAAATACTGGGTACACAGACCCGAAAAAAAAATGTTTCATAATCAACCAAAATTAGTACAAGTGATAAGACTCTCAATTCTTCCTGCCACTGATGGAGTCCCATACGGATGAGAAGAAACCCTTCTTCTTCAATGCCTGATTAGCCTCTCGGGATTCCTTAAGCTCTTTACGAGTCATTTCTAGCTGTAGGGTTACAGCTCCCACGTGTCTCTGAAATTGCTCTGTCAGGTGGTTCGCCCTCTTTTCCTGTTCAAACATGGCTGACCACAGCATAAAATTCTCTTCCCGCTGCGGGTTACTCTCTGGAGCTCTCTCTCTACTCGGTCCGGCCATCTCCATACCATATCTCGCAGAATGCCCTGAGTGAATGCTATGGCGTGCGGGTTGGGTCACATATGGCTCCCCCATGCTGGGGTGAAGGGGCCCACTCCTCGGTATACGAAATGAGGCAGAAGCTCCTGGTCGTGCCCCCATGACTGGGGTAGGCCTGCTTACTGGTACATCACTCGGCTCCCTACGAGGTAGTAGAGGCGACATAGACCTTGTGCGGGATCTACTAGGCGTAGATGATGCAGCGTCATCATGCTCCATTGGCTCAGACTCCGAAGACGTGATGTAAGCATCCTCTGGCATAGGGCTGTAGTGTTGAGGAAACTGACGATGCAATTCCTCGCGAACGGCTGGTGGAAAGTCTCTTCTCGCAAAAACCCTGGGTCGACTCGATGGTCCTCCTTTGCTAATTCCTTTGCCTTTTGCGTCCATTTTCCTGCAATAAATTGTTAGAATATTTGATATTTTAGTTTGTCCTAAATTTCCTAATCTACTATTTCTTAATTACTAAGTATCATATTTCCTACTTGTCCCTATCTCTTGGTTATAGTCTTAGGTATGCTAAGGCACCTCATTCTCTATAACCTTGGGCTCTGATACCAACCTGTCACACCCCAACTCGAGGAGATTAGGGCATGACGATTGATTTCAAATCATTTAACTAACTTGGCGGAAGCATAGTATAAATAATCCATAGCCCAAAGTAAACTAAATCAAATAAAGTCTCAACACACAACAATTGTCTAAGTTGCCACGCATGGCCAAATAAAACATTATCCAATAACATAAATTGTTTGCAATTAACTTCATCTTAAAAGCCACACTATGCCTCTAGAAGCTGATCCAGTTCGCCTACTCTTATCATTCAACCTGAAAGACATGCTAAAATACGTCAACTAAAAAGTTGGTGAGAACATGAGTTTAATATTAGGACACGATAGTAACAATAATACAATGAAGCATAGCATGTGATAATTCAATAACAACACAACCAACCCTGCTCCATGCTCAGGCGTTTGCCTCATACAATGTTAGCCCGTAACATGGTCATTCTAATTCAACTTCCCATTCCGAGTCCCGTTCCTGCTCTCGGTGTAAATGTATCATAGAGAATATATGCCACAACGGTTGACATTAACCTCAGTGGGGTTTCAACCTTACTTTTACAAGGCCACCCTTTCGGGCCACTGTGCGTGGGGGATTCCCCAAGTAGTACTACCCATATACTCACCGGCTCTCCTTATGAGTTAATGGTTGTAAATTATGTTTAATGTCTAGGGGAAGCAATTTCATTTGAAACGGACGTTCATTATCACATAAATATAATTTATAAACAGTTTATGGAGCATGCTTTCAGTATCCCAAAACAGTAAAAAGAAAAGGGTTCACATGAACTCTGTTGGACCGATTTGGAGCTCGGAAACAATCCGAATCCAATGAAAAACTACTCGACAACCTCTGGGATAGTGCGGAATCCTATTCCAGGGTTTTCCAATCAAAACCAACAGAAACCGTGGTGATCCGAGGCTATAGAAACGACTTGGAAGCAACGATCGAACACCACGGGTTGAGAATCGAACTTGGATGATCAAGAACCGCTCAAATCTTCAAGGGTTTTGACACTGGAGTGCTAGGGAAGAAGGAGGGCTCGGGAAAGTTAGGTTTGAAATGATTTGAACTTCTATTTATAAGCTGTAGTCATTCTGCCGAATGAGTGGCCGAAGCAGCTCATTCGGCGAATGACTAAGCTCGAATGAGCAGTCATTCGAATGAGTCATTCGGCGAATGACTCATTCTGAACTTAGACATTCGATACAACTCTCATTCGCCGAATGACTTCATTCTAGAGTCATTCGGCCGAATGAGCAGTTTTCATACTCAAACATTTAATAATCAAATCAAACACTTAGATAAACATTAATAATCAATAATCAATAAACATAAACATGATGAATTATATATAAAGACAATTTCCGTTAATACTTTGAATGATTACATGATAACCATTTACATAACCGAACTAGGGACAAAACATGTATCTACATACTCCCCCTTGGACCTAGTTCAACTCTTTGGAATGTCTTTCTTTGCAATCTTGTCTGAGATAGCTTTCCAATCAGCACCAGCATGAATCTTTAAGCAGATACAGAGACGAATAACTCTCATATACTGAAGAGCCTGCTCCATATCCTGTACGTCGAAGAAAATCTGATGTCGATAGAAAGCTTTAACATCATTCAATGAAAGATTGGTCAGCCACATGGGATCAAAAACTCTGACAGTTTCCCATTTCTTGTCTTTGCACAGCACGATCACAGCCTCACCGGTTCTCCCATCATAGTACCACCATCGGAAGCCCTCCATAAAGTCTTGACGCATCTTCCGTAAAGGAATCTTCTTCATGACTTTAGGGGGAAGCCACTTCAGGATTACTTTATGCTTCCGGGTATCTCCGTCAATCTCTGGTAGATAGTACCTCTCTGGCTGCTGCGGCTGAAAATTCACCCATCTCTTCCGGTATTCATACTTGATTTGTCGAGAGAACCAAGCAGACATCCCGGAGTCTTCACAGTATAGCATGTTCAGACGTGCTAGTTGATTGACCTCGAATCCAGGCAGCGTCTTGAAATCATGCGGGTGTTTGAAGTAATCTATACCCTTTTCCTCTTTACTGCGTAGCACCCAAGATCATGGAAGTATGCCCAGCTGAGTATCTGACCTCCAGCCTTATATCCTTTGGTCCTGTAGACTTTCTTGTGCGTTGCTGGCATCTTCTCAGTGCTTTGTTTCTTTAGTACCTCCCAGTACGCAGCCCATTCTTCCTTTCTTTTCTTTAAGTCATCAGCTTCAGCCTTGCTAGCCTCTACTTGCTCTTCAAGATATCTGACCAAGAGATCCTCCGTTTCCTGATCAAATGGTTCAGTGAATGTAGGCAACTCAGCTTCAGCCGATGTATACTTCGGGTATTCTTCTTCGGTGATGTCTTCCAAAATGACATCATCTACATCATCAAAGAGTTCTGGTTCGGGCTCTTCAGTACTGGGTACAGAGGTGTCATCAGTGACCACCTCGTCAGGATTCAACCTGAACAGCTCGGCTATCTGCTCCTTAGATAAACAATGTATGATCTCACCCTCCTCCTTGTCGTAGCTGACCGAGTGCTGTATAATGCCCTGAGCGTCCAAGATCATAGTCAACGTCTTATCTAGCTGACGTCTCAACGCACAGCTTCTACTTCCTCGGCCGCTTTGGGTTCATCTGTCTGTGCAGGAGGAGGTGGAGCAGAGGCTTTCTTCTTATCATTGGCTTTCTTGGATCTGATCTCTGATGAGGGAGGGGCCTGGTCATCATCGTCATCATCATCAGTACTCGATGAACCAGAAGACCCATTCCCAGATCCGTCCTTGGCCTCATCATCATGATCATCATCATCATCAGACTCATCGTCTTTGTCTGAGTCTTCATAGTCACCTGTTCCTCATCAGACTCTTCTTCTTCTCATCTACTTCTTTGTCTGAATCATCGGAGGAGCAGCAGAGCCTTCAAGCCTGGGAGTGCCTTCCTTGGAACTCTCGACAAGTTCAGCAAGGCGAGCATTCTCAGCCTCGAGCTGAAGGATCCTATCATTGAAACCAGAGGCTGTCAAGCCAGCTGGTTGTGCTCATCAATGTACTTCAGGAGCTGCTCCTCCTGTTGAGCAGACCTGGCCCTCAAATCGGCCCTCTGGTCTGCAGCCTGAAGCAGCAGAGTATCCTGCTCTTCAATCCTCTGAGTGAGCTGAGCAATAACCAACTCCTGCTCTTTATTCTTCCTCTCTTGCTCCATGCTCCTCTCCATCAGTCTCAAGACCATACTGTTCAGTGTACTAAGCTGATCTACAACTGAAACAGCAGGTATATGAACATCAGCACGAACTGTGGAGGGCCAGAGGAAGCAGCAACATAAACAGGCTCTTGAATGAAAGGAGTGGACAGAGGGGCAGTAATGGCCTGAGTGTGAATGGCCCTTGTCCTTGTCAGTGAAGAAACTGACACAGCTGCTACTGATGTGACAGTAGTTGCAGCAGCTGTAGTCAGTTCTGACCTCCTTTGGAAAGAGAATCGGGTTCTCTTTCCCCTTCCAGCTCTGGATGAGGTGGACGGTCCAGCAGAAACAATCACTGCTGTGGAAGCAGGAGCAGATGACCTAGGAGGGGGAGAAATGTCAAACTCCGGAATAAATATCGTATCAGTAATATCCTCCAAATCATCATCTGTCCTCTTTCTCTTCCTCATCTCCACTCTTCCGCCCTCATCCACTTTCTCAAACTCATCATCATGAGTCTCTCAGAATCAGAACTGTCTTCATCACCTTCAACTGCTACACCTTCATCTTCACTCGAGTCTTCTGACTCATCACCACCACCTGAGGAATGTGGAACTGAAACATCGAGAGGAGCAGTCACTGAGGATGTAGTAGTAGTCAAGAAGTCCAAATCCATCAGTGAATCGATGTCCACATCCTCCTCCTGAGCTGTAGACACAGCAACATCATCACCACCACACCAGAAACAGTAACATCAACCATGCTCACTGAAGCAGCAGTGGTTATGTGTACTGATGTCATCTCACCAGCCCCTGAACTCTCAACAGCAACAGTGCTCACCTCCACTGTGCTCACATCAAACCAGCACCACTCGGGCCTGCACCACCATCTCCATCCTCACCATCACTGTCATCATCACCACCGGAACTACAATGTCCTCCACATCTGAGTCGGAGTCATCGTGTCTCCATCTTCTTCCAGCCGGAGCCCTGTAATCGGGTCGAGAGAGGTGACCAAATAGGGATCTAGAGGTGGGCTTCCTCTCCTTCCCTCTGTATGACAAAACTCTGTTGAGAGTTATGTCATTCATGTGCTCCAATCTGATAATGTCAGCATTCAGCTTTGGGAGATCTGGAATCTGTGCATCAATGATCTGCTGTATGAATCGAGGGTACATCAAAAACTTCTTGTCACCCTTCAGCCCCACGTTCTCCTTCATGTGCAGAAAAACCATCTCGGAGAAGTTGAATGGTTTGTTGAGCACAAGGGCAGCAAATGCGCACTGTATGGTTTCGCGCATATCATCGAAGCCTCCTCTCCTGGAGCCAAGGCAGTGTACAAGTACATGCGCCAAGTACTTGAACTGCGGGGACATGAACGCTTTGTTCAAAATCCCGGCTCCAATATCTCCCTCGTACTTGCATCTGAGGAAGCATCCACGTACTAGAAATCTGTCAAGAAGAACTGGATGATCCGGAGAGTCCTGAAAACCACACACCCTCCGTATGTGCTCAGCTGACACTACAACGTCATGACCCCTGACCTTGCCCCTAATGACTGTAGGCTCGGCCTCACAGTCAATATCAGCTGATGTCCAGAAATCCTGCTGATGTGATAAATATGGCACATGAACGGTCGAAATGGCAGTGAAAATCCTGGAACGCCTCAGGAAAGTAATGATATCAGCATAATGCTTCGCGTTCGGAGTCGTCAGATCAAGATGGGCACAGATGTTATGCTTCGGTACTGATTTGTATCCTGCCATGCTGCACAATACAAGAAATACACATATCAGTACAAGATGATCAATTAAACAATGAGATTTAACAAAAATCAGATTAACTTTCTTCTGATATGCCGAATGAGTCCATTCGCCGAATGAGTTATCTGTCGAATGAGGCTCATTCGTCGAATGACTCTCATTCGTCGAATGAGACTTGAGTATGACTGGTCATTCGCCGAATGATCCATTCGTCGAATGAGGCTCATTCGCCGAATGAGTCATTCGCCGAATGACGACATTCGGCAGTATGACAGTTCAAAATCCCTTTTTGTCCAAAATCTCAAATCTATCCAAAAATTTGTTGAACAAGCCTCAGAAATGACCGATTAGCAATTTTAATTCATGACATTATGGGTTTTAGTTCCATCTTGACAGTTTTTATTCGTTGGGCGAATATCGAAACCCTAAAACCCTAAATGTCGATCTGTTCATTATGATTTCATGGATGAAATCGGTTGAAATTTGATCTCCATATACCTGAGAATGAGTACAAAATGATTATCAGTGGCAAGATCAACAATAGACACTAGAAATCAAGAAAGACGACTGAGTATGTGTTTCGCCGAATGGGGTTTCTCTGATATCGCGAAAGAGTAAATGGTCGAATGACCCTCATTCGGCCGAAACACAGTTATATACTGTGCACTCATTCGCCGAATGAGCTAGGCGAAAGGTCACGAAGATTCTGTTCCATTCGCCGAATGAATATGGCGAATGAGTCAATCGTTGAAAGTCATTCGCCGAATGAGAATGTCGAATGAGACATTCGACACTTTTCATTCGTCGAATGAAGTTCATTCTGAGTAACTGATTCGGACGAATGACTCATTCTCATTCGGCCGAATGAATCCATTCTGCCTTTCATTCGTACGAATGAGAAATGGATTTTTCAAAACTCCAAAATTTCAAAGATTTGACATTTTAAGCACCAAACTTTTAACCAATTATGAAGATATGTCTAGTTGGTTCAGGATTCAGATATGACAGGCATCCGAATCTACAAATGATCATCTAAAACAAAATTGAAAATAGAAAATCTTTTTGTATTTTTCTGAGACAACTAAACAACTGTACAAACACAAATTAAAAGCAAATAAACACAAGTAAACACATATTTTTGTGAAAAGCCCATTAATAAGATAACACAAATCTCTGATCACATCATATAACCTTCAATGAATGCTTCACTTCAATCACAATTTCATTTTGACACGATTACTGATATATTTGTCCAAATTTAAACTGAACAATACTCAACTCTTAAACAAACTAAATGATCCCTCATATTTTCTGATTGAGTTCCCCAATTCATTTCATCATTAAGATCAAAATTAGTTCAAAATTCATTTCAGCATATCTTAATACCAGTCATCATGAATTCAATAAGATTCAATCATTCATTATCTTTTTGTGTTTTTCTTGTTCTATCCACATGGATGGCTTCAGCTAGGTCCGTCCCAGCAATATGGCACATGTATGGAATCGAACTTTATTTTTATTTGTTTAAGTTTTTCTCAAGCTTAATACCAGCTTGCATTAGGTTTTCTTCAAGCTTAATACCAGCTTGTTTTTAATTTTTCTTTATCAAGCTTAATACCAGCTTGCCTTTATTTTTCTTTGAATGAAAACTCATTTGATTCCATGATGACAGGTGTATGCTTGATTTGAGTCAAAAACCATTTCTCACTCAAAAGCCTTAATAAATTGGATCCCACAAATCAAACTTTCTAAGTTCTCATATATTGTTTATTTATTTTGTATAGTCAGCCTATCAGTACATCCCATCATTATTTCCTTGTGATTTTAGCTCATGCATTCATTTCTGCTTCTATGACATAATGAAATCAATGTGTTATGTCATTAAACAGGACTATTTCATTTTTCATTTTTCTATTGTTTTTGGATTTTCATTTTTCTATTGTTTTTGAGTTTTTCAAATTTTCTATTGTTTTTGGTTTTTCAAATTTCTATATCTCCCCCTAAAAACCTAAAAATAGAAAATCTTTTTGTGTTTTTGTTAATAAAAGACAACTATACTATAGAAATGAAAATACTAAAAATAAATAAAACTATCTAATTAAAGTGATGATCATTTGTTAGACTCAGATGAGGATTGAACTTCATCCTTGTGAAAAACACCATTAGCCGATAACAGATATAAAAATCTGGGTTTATCAAAAGCTTTTGTAAACAGATCGGCTTTCTGGTGATCGGTGTGAATTTTAACAACATCGATTAATTTCTTCTCAAAACAATCACGTATGAAGTGATATTTTATGTCGATGTGTTTGGTTTTGGAGTGCTGAACTGGATTTTTAGTGACAGCTATGGCGGCAGTGTTATCAACATAGATAGGAGTGTTAGAAAAATGTAACCCATAGTCCCTGAGTTGCTGTTGAATCCAGATGATTTGTGAACAGCAACTAGCAGCAGCAATATATTCAGCTTCACAGGTTGAAGTAGACACCGACGTCTGCTTCTTGCACTGCCAGGTGACTAAGCGGTTTCCAAAGAACTGACATCCCGCAGATGTTGACTTGAAATCTCTTTTGCATCCGCCATAATCTGAATCACTGTATGCAGTAAGTTCAAATTTATCATCATTAGGATACCATAAGCCAAGTTCCGGTGTACCCTTCAGATAACGCATAATCCTTTTGACAGCAATCAGGTGAGATACTCTTGGTTTGGATTGGTAACGAGCACACAAGCAAGTGGCAAACATGATATCTGGCCGAGAGGCAGTGAGATACATGAGAGATCCGATCATTCCCCGATACAGAGTGGCATCAATTAACTCCCCCTTTTCATCTGGAGTAATCCCGTGATTAATCGCCAGTGGGGTACCAGCAGGCTTTGCATCAGACATACTGAACCGGCTCAGAATGTCACCAACGTATTTGGTTTGATGAATAAAAATCCCTGCCTCAGACTGATCCACCTGTAAACCCAAGAAAAACTTCATCTCTCCCATCGAACTCATTTCAAATTTTTCTTTCATAACTGTCTCAAATTCCTTGCACAGATTATCATTTGTGGATCCAAAAATTATATCATCCACATACACTTGTACCAAGAGTAAATCACTGTCCTTCTCACGGATGAATAAAGTGCAGTCAATGACACCTCTTCTGAACCCGTTGTTCAGAAGGTGAGTGGAAAGTGTCTCGTACCACGCTCTCGGAGCCTGATGCAATCCATACAACGCTTTGTCTAGCTTGTAGACTTTATCACGATGCAATGGATCTTCAAATCCAGGAGGTTGATTGACATACACTGTTTCACTGATAACTCCGTGAAGGAACGCGCTCTTTACATCCATTTGATAAACCTTGAACCTTTTGAAGGATGCATAAGCCAGAAAGATACGAATGGCTTCTAGTCGAGCGACCGGAGCAAACACCTCATTATAATCCAATCCCTCTATCTGTCTGAATCCTTGAACCACCAGACGAGCCTTGTTTCTCACGATTATCCCGTGATCATCCTTTTTGCAACGAAGAACCCATCTAGTGCCAATGACTTTTGCACCTTTGGGTTTATCAACTAGTTGCCAGACCCCTAACTTCTTGAACTGCAACAGTTCCTCTTGCATGGCGTCTACCCATGATTCTTCTTTGAGGGCTTCAGTGACGGTACGCGGTTCCACTTGAGATATAAAGCAGGAATGAGCACAAAAGCTTACATCTGCAAAATCAAGAATGTCTGCAAGACCACCTGAAGAAATTTGACTTCGAGTCTTTACTCCATCTAACGGACTCCCTATAATGTTGTCTTGAGGATGAATTCGATTAATTCTTCCAACAGGATGAGCAGGAACCTCAACCTCAGGATCTAAGTTATTCAAATTCAAGTCCTCAAGATCAGGTACAAGATTATCAACAACTGGTTCAGGAGCAGCTGGGGGATTGTCATCTGTGTCTGAGCTGTCATCATTTACCTGTGTAGAGGGACCAGATGTAGATGTAGGTTGAAAAGTAGCATCGGGTGCATTCTGCACATCATACAACATCTGAACAGCTACATCTTCATCTGAGTACATGGGGGGCATATTGAATGAGTCAAACAGACTGGAATAGTCAAACATCCAATCTGGCCCTTTTCCAGGTGGGGGCATTGTATACTTCTGAACATCCACATGGTACCACTCCTCCACATTATGAGTTGCAATGTTGTAAACTCGTTTATTTGGAGTGCTATACCCAAGAAAGTACCCTTCTTCCACCTTTTCATTGAACTTGCCCTGCTCATGTTTCTTAAGCATGGTGCATGGAGCACCAAATGGTTCTAGATACTTAAGATTTGGCTTTCGGTTATGGAGCAGTTCAAAGCAAGTTTTCCCATGTCTCTTCACAATAAGAACCCGGTTCAATGTGTAACAAGCATTGGCAACAGCTTCATTCCAGAATTGAACCGGTAGAGAAGAATCAGCAAGCATAGTTCTAGCAGCCTCAATCAATGTCCTATTCTTGCGTTCAGCAACGCCATTCATCTGTGGAACATATGGAGCACTAAACTGTTGTACAATGCCTCTTGCATTACAAAAATTCTCCATATTGTGATTTTTGAACTCGGTTCCATTATCAGTTCGAAACTGACGAATCTTGAGCTTATAGAGCGATTCAAGTTTGGTAACCAAAACTTGAATGCAATCAAACGTTTCTGATTTCTCCTTCAAAAAGAAGACCCAAGAGTATCTGGAGTATTCATCAGTGATAACCAGGCAGTATTGATCTCCAGCTATACTCTTCCGATTTACTGGACCAAACAAATCCATGTGGAGAAGCTCAAGAGGAACATTGATTGAATGATACTTTTTCAGCTTATGAGACTGCTTAGACTGCTTTCCTTTCTTGCATGAAACACAGATATCAGACAGCTTAAAATTTTTCAAGCTAACTCCCTCAACCAAACTGTTGTGTACCAGATGATTCATCTTGCGTAAACTCAAATGGCCCATCCTCTTATGCCAAAGGATTGAATCTTTTTCAGTTGCCTTTGTCATAAAACATGAAGCTGTGGAGGATGTAGTTGAAGCTGTGGCCATATTGAGAACATACAAGTCTTGTTTTCTTGGAGCAGACATCAAAATCCAATCTTCAGGTATCTGCACACCTTGCTTGAGAATATAACACTTTGAGTCATCAAACAGAACCTTGTACTCTTTGTCACAAATCTGAGAGACTGACAGGAGGTTGTTTTCCAACTGTTTGACATATCTAACATTATCGAACGAAACCTGTCCATTTGTCAAGATTCCCTCTCCTGTAATAAAACCACCCTTGTCTCCAGCAAAAGCTACATAGCCACCTCGAACTGCATTCACATTGGTGAGCAAAGAAATATCACCAGTCATGTGTCTGGAAGCCCCACTATCAACGATCCAATTGCTGTTCACTCCAGCTTTTGGGGCAACCTGCACAATAAAGAGACTATCAGTTAACATTGGGAACCCAAGCCTTTACGGTCTTGGGTTGACCCATTGAGTCTCGGATCCAAACATCGATCCATTTTCCCTTAGGAATAGGTTTATCTGAAATTTGTGGAACAGACACCTCAGATGATTTAACTTTCCAAATTGCATTTTTATCAAAAGAGGTTTTCAGATAAATGGATGATTGTTTTGATTGATTGACTTTAACCTCATTTGGAACAACCAATGTTTCCAACTTTCCCTTACCCTTGTCTGAACCCTTAGGCTGAGTGTGAAATGAAGATTTTGACTGAAAAGATTTAGACACAGATTTGCTAGGTTTTGGTAAAGCAGACTTTAAGGTTATGAAAGGGACAACCTTAGGTCTGATCAACTGAGGGCAAAACCTCACAATGTGCCCTGGTTCACCACACTCAAAACAGACTTTAACACCTTTTTTATGAAAGTGTTTTAAATCAGAAAATGACTTTTTAGTTGATTTAAAAACATTTGATTTTTGACAATCTTGCTCAAAACCCAAACCCTTCCTTCCTTTGTTACCAAACTGAGCTGATTTGGTAGCACAATTAGCTTCAGACTCCTGAGAAGCTTTAACAAAGCAGAGTTCCTTGTAAATCTTTGATTTGGAGATTGGGTCACCTTTCATGACACTAGTAATTTGATTCCGAGGAGTACTCTGCTTTGATGAATACTCTGATTCATCCTCGGAATCAGAAACCCAATCTTCCACGATTCCATCCACCCTTGAATCCTTAGTCTGAGATGAACTCTGATTTTCACTCAGACTAACTGGATCAACTACTAATGGAGTAGTAACTTGAAAGTCCTTTACGTCTTTGTCATTTGGAGTGTTGACAAAGGCATTTAGGATTGGTGGAGGACATTTTTGATAATTAACCTTTTTCTTCCCCTGATCAGTACCCTTACTGATCATATGCTCAATGATATAAGAGGAGCTCTCATAGCTCTTGAGCTTCTGTCCCAAAGTCTCATAATCACACTCAACTAATGCTAATTTCTTCTTAATCTCATTTATGGTATTGAGATAAGAAGTAACAGCATCTTGCTTGTTCAGAACAGCGATCTCGGCCTCATGCAATTGTCTATTTAAAAGATCAATTTTATTTTGAAAATCCTTTTCATTAGATTTTAAAACTTTGTTTGCTTCAATGCACAAGTCAAGATCGGTCATCAGATCACTGTTATGCTTCTGGTAAGCAAGGACCTTGCTTCTAAGATCAACACAATTGAAACAATCAGATTTAGAAGATGAACAATCAGTGTATACCTGCTCAGAAGAATCAGTAGAAGCAGAAGAGTTTGCCATCAAAGCAAATTGAGTTGAAGAGTCATCAGCTTCTCCATCAGATTCTTGAGTGTCAGATTCTGTCAAACTTTCTGAGTCTGAACTTGATGCTTTGTCATCAGTCACCAACACATCTCCCTGACAGCTTTCTTCAACAATGTCATCAGAAATCTGAATCTCTGCCACACATGCTTTTTCTTGATCATCCTTGTCAGCATTGAATCTGAAGTCCCAATTTACCCCTTCATCTTGTTGAACCATCAAGGCTTTACTACCAGAAGATGAAGATCCAGCTGTTGTAGGAGAATCAATAGGAACTAATCGCCTTTCAGAATTAGCAGGAGCAGACTTCTGATGCTGAAATGGATTTTTGTTTCCAGCTTTCTTCGACTGTTTACATTGTCTGGCAAAGTGTCCTTTCTCACCGCAATTGTAGCATGTAACAGAAGCCATATCAAATCCAAACTTAGACTCCTTGTTCAGATTGATGTCTTTTCCAGTCCTCTTCACAAACTCCTTCGCTCTTCTGACTGCACTTGCTAATGCCCACATGATGTCAATTCTTTCCATATCATCAGGATCAATCTGAGAGTAGTCATCATTAGTCAAATATGGATTGCCAATCTGACCGGCAACTAATCCGTCATATGAACTAACTAATGTTGACAGAAGACCCATGTGCTCTTTAGCAATCTCAACTGTGACTTTATCAAAATTTTCTGTCTTCAGACTTGCAGTCGGTTGATGAGGCTCTTGTTGTGAGCCAGAAGAAGAAGATGAACTAAAATGCATCTGAGGTGCAGATGTGGCTTCAGAAGCTTTAGACACAAAGGCAGTTTTTAGAGGAGCATGAGTTGTAGACTTATCAACTGTGGGTGTAGAATAGTATAAAGAAGGATCTTGAACTTGAACCACCCTCTTGGCCTTCCACTTGTTCTCAATCTCCTGTTCCTTCAACTTCTGAATGAAATCGTTTATGTCCATATGAGTCATCATCTGATTTTGTTTAAGGACCATCAAAAAGGACTCCCACTTTGGAGGTAGTGCATCTGCCAAGCATTGAATCTTCTCTTGAGTTGTGGTCTTGACCTCGTGGTTGAACAGCTCACTCAACAGATGATAAAATCTTGCAATCAACTCATCAAGGGACTCATTTCCAACAAACATAAAGCTGTTGAACTCTTTCCTTAAAGCTTTAGACTTAATGCTCTTTAAGGCATCATTCCCTTCATATCTTTGTTGCAAAGCATCCCAAAGTTGTTTAGCAGAAGCAAACTGTCTAAATTGATGAAAGATATCTGTAGCAATAGACTGTGACAAAATAGCGTAAGCCTTCTTCTCATAGTCATACAGTTTCCTTTGAGGCTCTGTCATTCGTGTAACCATCATAGGAGTTCCATCCTCGTTTAAAGGCCTCAAATATCCTCCTTCAATCATCATCCACAGATTTGTATCCACTCCATTGATGTGAATCTCAAATCTATATTTCCAGTGAGGATAATCATCCAAAGTCAAAAGCTTAGGAGCTTTGTTTGAGTTTCCGGTTTCATTCTCTGTCAGTAAAAGAGTCTGAATACGATGATTTTGATTAGCCATGAGTGCTAAATCTTCCATTTTATCAGAAGAAATGAAATTCAACACTTAGAAAATTTTTCAGAAGCAAAGGCCGAATGACTGACAAACTGGCGAATGTCGGGGGCCGAATGAGTGGAAATGCCGAATGACAAGCTGAGTATGACAATCGGCGAATGAAGAAGTCGAATGATCTATTCGCCGAATGGCAATGCGAATGGGGTCTTTCGCCGAATGAAGATTCAGAATGAGGCTTATTCGGCGAATGGGAGTAGCGAAGGAGCTATTCGCCGAATGAGAGCTATTCGGCGAATGGAAGGCTATTCGGCTGAACTTATTCGGCCGCCAGAGTCATTCGGCGATCTGGGGTTTTTGACAACAAAAATCGCGATATCTTTCGATTTTGACCAGATCTAGCCACCAAATTTTGCACAGAACTTCAAGACATGATTATTAACCAATTGGGAAGAAATTAGATCAAATGAACCACAAAAACACTTGAAATCTCAATGAAATAGTGACTTTGGAAGCAAGAAACTTAGGGTTTTTGGAAGTTATGAAAATCAGGGTTTTGGGGAACTCAAATCTGATGGTTTTGGATAGAAATCGAGTAGAATCAAGAGCCAAAGCTCTGATACCACTTTGTTGGACCGATTTGGAGCTCGGAAACAATCCGAATCCAATGAAAAACTACTCGACAACCTTTGGGATAGTGCGGAATCCTATTCCAGGGTTTTCCAATCGAAACCAACAGAAACCGTGGTGATCCGAGGCTATAGAAACGACTTGGAAGCAACGATCGAACACCACGGGTTGAGAATCGAACTTGGATGATCAAGAACCGCTCAAATCTTCAAGGGTTTTGACACTGGAGTGCTAGGGAAGAAGGAGGGCTCGGGAAAGTTAGGTTTGAAATGATTTGAACTTTTATTTATAAGCTGTAGTCATTCGGCCGAATGAGTGGCCGAAGCAGCTCATTCGGCGAATGACTAAGCTCGAATGAGCAGTCATTCGAATGAGTCATTCGGCGAATGACTCATTCTGAACTTAGACATTCGATACAACTCTCATTCGCCGAATGACTTCATTCTAGAGTCATTCGGCCGAATGAGCAATTTTCATACTCAAACATTTAATAATCAAATCAAACACTTAGATAAACATTAATAATCAATAATCAATAAACATAAACATGATGAATTATATATAAAGACAATTTCCGTTAATACTTTGAATGATTACATGATAACCATTTACATAACCGAACTAGGGACAAAACATGTATCTACAAACTCACCTGCTGATACTGATGCTTGGTTATCTGGTGATTGAATGTATTGTAGGTTAATCTTGATTGGTTCACTTGCCTAATGTATGTTTAGAGTTTTAGTAAATATTCATGCCATAAATATTGATGTGATATTGTTTCTCATACAACATTATTTTCAAGTGTTCAAAATCTCTCGTGTTTAACAATTATTCATGGATATAGGTTTACATATTTATATATATGAATCTATTTTGATTCCTTTTATTAGTAAAGGGTCTGGAAAATTCTGTTATTTTTTCTCTCCCTATTATTATAATAATAAACTCTTGTATCAAATAATGTTTTATATGTTTAAAATCCTCACAAATTCACAGATGATGATTCTGATCCCTAAAAATTTTGAAAATATTTGTATAGTCTCATACTGGTGTTATTTAACTCCTGTAAAATTTTCAGAATTTTTAAAACTCGTTTACTATTTTAAACTGTTTTTAAACATATTAAATACCATTAATATTTTATTAAATATTTCTCGGTCTCTAAAGATTACTTAACTTTTTATACAGTAAACAAATCATGTTCTTAGGCTACTGTAGAAATTTCAGAATTTTTGGAGCATGTTTACTATTTTAAATGATTTTTGAACTATTTTATATATTAAATATCAAATAAATAGTTAACAGTCACTAAAAATTACCATATTTTTACTGGAACATCTCGATATTATTAGAATACTGGAAAAAATATTTACTTCATATTTTGGACAGTAACGAATTAAATTTGTATATTTAGCCTTTATTAACATTTTAAATGGCAAATAGTTAGTTTAAACTATCAATTTTTAGTTTCAATATTTTTTTCAGGTCTTATAACTATATTAATACCGAAAAAAATTGTACTTAGGATTTTTATCACTCAGAAGCTATTTTTGATGATTTTATCAAAATTTATAGAGATTTTAATAAATCTATAACTTATTTTAGACATAACAATAAATACTCAAACTTTTTGTGTGTTATTCTAACATTATTATGAGCCTATTTTATTTACTCATTCTGTCCAGAAGGTTGTTAACATAATTTTTGGCATTTTACATAATTCTAAACCTTAAAAATTGGGTTTTGGGTCAAATTTACCAATATAACATATCTATCATCATAACCCAATCTTTTATACAATATTTCCAACAATATCATCACAACTAAACCTGCTCAAAATTTCGTGATACATACATTAGCATTTTAAAGTTGTATTTTCCATTTTTACATACATGCATGCACATATAACTATTTGTTAAGGGATGTGGTTCTTACTCTTGAGCTTAACACTTGTGTTCAACGTTTCCAAGATGGTTGTGGGCTGTTAAGACATGTAGAAAGCATAGAATGGATTTAGAGTTCATGCTACATACGAAAATGTAAGTTATGTGTTTCCAAGATCATGATATTACACATGCAAGACTTGCATGTGTATGGATACGTCTAAGTACCCATCCCCCATGGTTTTGAGTGTTTTTAATTAGAATGAAATAGATTCTATGAATGTGTAAGGGTCCATGTAACGAAAATAATGGTTTTTGTTTAGAAGATGTCGAATTTTCACACATGCATGTACATGCATGTGTGTTTTCGCAACTTAGAAGTTCTTGGCCATCATTTTAATGGTTTAGAGTGTCAAGAAAAAGAGTTTTAGGGCTGTTTACGAGTTGTAGGGGGGGGGAAGGAGTAGATAGAATGCATTTTTAGAGTTTTAGAGAGTGTATAACCAACCTTGTTGCCAACTCGAACCTTGAACTCGTGGTGGCTTCTTGCTTGGACCTCTAAACCGTCGACTTCTTTGGTGGGGGAGGGCTGGAATCGTCGGCCAAGGAGAGGAGAAGAGAGAGTGTTTGATAGAATTCTTGATTTTCAAAGAAAATGGAATGGAGTGTGTGTGGGATGAGGTTTGGCCGAATATAGGGAGAGAGAGAGAGGAGAGGGGATCGGTCAAGTGAAAGGAAAAGGGAGGAGAGGGATTGGGTGGTCGGTTTTGGGGTAGAGAGGAAGAGTGGATTGGGTGAAGAAGTGGTGAAGAAATGGGAGTGTGTGGGGTTTTGTTTTCTAGTGTTTGTAGTATGTATGTGTGTATATGTGCCGAGTATATGTATATATGTATGAGAGTGTGTGTATGTGTCGAGAATAGAGAGAGATATATGTGTATGGAAAAGAGTAGGGGGTATTGTTATTGGTGGTGATAGGAGGTGTGATAAGATTGTTTGTAAATATATATGTGTAACCGTGTGTATATATATACTATATATTTTATATAATTTCTTGTGTGTGTCACGCATGCATGTATATATATATATAATATAAAGAGTGTTGTTTAATTGATGTTGTCATGCATACATAATATGCTTTCCATTAAATTAAGTGTGCACTAATATTTATATATGAATATGCATGTATATCCATGGTTTCATTTTTTGTTGTGTTATAGGGTAAGGTCTTATAATACCTTGTTAATGTTTCACCCATTTGGGTTGTCATAATTATTTGTAAGGGTACAAATTTCTTGTAACACTTGGATTATTAAATAAAATAATATACTATACATGCTTCAAATCTTTATGGCATATGAACTTTATTGTACGCAACTAATGACACTTTTCTCTACTTAATGTTTCATATAAGTGTATGCTAAAATAAAATGCGTTGAAATCAAAGTTTTAATATAAACCTGATTCATGTGTTGTCACAGTAGGCGAGTTTCCCAACTATTACTGAACTCTACTACACAAGCACGTAGCATGTTTTCAAAAGTTTGAATTGTATGTTGGCCCTAGCCATCGGTTTGTGGGTGGTATGCTGTATTCATATCCAACCACGTACCAAGAGACTATTGTAAAGATCTCTATAAGTTCGAAGTAAATCGACTGTCTGGATCAGAGATGATGGAGATTGGCATTCCATGTCATGAGTCTACTTCTTTAACATAGATTATGGCTAGCTTATCCATATAATCATTTTCCTTTCTTGCAAGGAAATGTGTTGATTTGGTTACCTGATTCACAATTACCCATATAGTGTCATATCCACTAGGTGTATGGGGTAATTTGGTAATAAAATCAATGGAGATTGTTATAGTAATCTAGATGGTTTCTAGTACTCAATCTTGACTTTAGCGTAAGTCAAACATTTTGCTTACATAGGTGACAATGTTGGCCTTCATGTTTGGCCACCAATAGAGTACATTGAGATCATGATACATCTTCTCTTATCCTGAATGAATGGAATACATAGACTTATGAGCGTTGTCCATCACAAGGTCTCGTAAGCTCCCATAATGTGGAACCCATACACGTTCCATTAAATAGTATAAGCCATTGGATTTTATCTCGAGTTGCTTTTCCATTCCCCTCAATGATTCCCCCATTAGGTTTTCCTCTTATAGAGATTCGATTTGGGCATTACGTATTTATTAAGGGAGGTTTGGGTGGATTGTGAGTTGTAAAGCTCGTACCTTCTTTGGTTTTGAGGTGTTCTTCCAGCTTAGGGCGTTGGCCACTACGATGGCTTTCCCTAGGAGATATTTCATAGCACACTCACAATCATCTGGAGATCGAGCCAACGATGCTTTAGAATGTTGAGTTCTTTCTGCTCGAATATATGATGGAGGCTTTTATGATCTTTGTATATGGTACACTTTGTACCATACAAGTAATATCTCCAGATTTTGAGTGCAGACACCACGGCTCCAAGTTCCAACTCATGGGTGGCGTAGATTTTCTTGTGGACTTTCAGTTGTTGAGAGGCGTATGCGATCACCTTCTCTTGTTGCGTTAGTACACATCCATTTCTGTAGATGCACCGTTTGTCCGTAGTTCATATGTAATAGTCTGTGATTATTTATAAAACTTTAGTTAATAATGAAATCAAGTGTTTTGCATTGTTTATTTGTGTTTAACATGTTTGACTTTGACTTTTGATATCAAACAGGACCATTCGTACGAATGAACCTAAGTATGAGTTCATTCGCACGAATAAATGCTTAAAGAATGTCCAGTTATGGGAATGAATCAGCATTCTGATTCGTTCGTACGAAGGAAATAGAGATATGATTCGTTCGTACGAATGAATCAGAGATCTGATTCCTTCGTGTGACTGGCTCATTCGTGGATAACGGTTCGTATGAATGCGTGGTTCATGTGACCCATTCGTGCGATGTGCTGATCCTTATAAATACCCTGCAAAAACATAATTTCAGAATCCCTGAACAGTCTCTGTCAAGTCTCCTAGGTTTCAGAGCCACCCTTGGCATTCCAACTTCATTCTTCGACACGTGGTGTTCGATTTCGATCAAAACGTTGATTCTCAATAATCGGATTACCATAGGGCATGTAGATTTCAATTGGAAAACCCCCGAATAGGCGTCTGCACTATTCTAGGGCCTGCCAAGCAGAATCCGTAGGGAACTCCGCCATTTCTGAGGTCCTACAAAGTGGTATCAGAGCTTTGGCTCTTGATTCTGCTTGTTTTCAATCAAATCTAGTGATTTGCAGCTTGTTTTGTTGATTCCCTGCAGAAACCCTGATTTTCCTTCTTCAAAAGTTTACTTTTCTATTGAAAAACTTAGGTTTTTGTTGTTCTTTTGCTGAGTTGTTGATTCATGAACCTTGGGAAGGTTATTGTGAAGTTGTGTACCAATTTTGGTGGTGAAATTTGGCTTAAACATCAAGTTTGAGGATTTTTGTGTGTCTGAAAACCCAGATTGTACAAATGGGGTTTTTGAATCAATAGTCACTCACTTGAATGAACCACTTAGGCGAATAGCTATTCATTCATTCGACTTCACACGAATAGATACTGCTTCGTATGAGCCTTGCACGAATGGATCTCTCATTCGTTCGTCTGAGTTGTTCACGAATCAAATCTCATTCCTTTGACTCATTCATTCGTCTCAACCTTCATTCATTTGATCTTTCATTCGCTTGACTTTACTTGTGTCAGTTATTCATTCGCTTGAACTTACCATTCGTCTCTTCAGTCGTGTGATACCTACTTATTCGTACCCGTTATTCGTCTGATCTAGCCACATTTGTACCAAAGGACTGAAAGAATTCTAAGCGTCAGATCAGATTATCTTGCTGTTATGGATGAACTTGCATTGATGGCTAACCGAAGTCATAGAATTCAGAATCTACTACTTACAGAGACGGAGACTGGGAACTCCAACAAAGCTCCAAAGTTGCTTTCTTTGGATGATTGTCCTCACTGGAAGTATAGATTTGAGATTCACATCAATGGGGTGGATACCAAATTGTTGATGATGATTGAAAGTGGATATTTGAGACCACTCAATGAGGATGGAACTCCCATGCTTGTCACTCGGATGACTGAACCTCAATGAAAGTTATATAATTTGAAACAACACCTATGCAATACTGTCTTAGTCTATTGCCACTGGCATATTCCATCAGTTCAGACAGTTTACTTCTTCTAAAGTGCTATGGGATGATTTGCAACAGATATATGATGGGAATAATACACGAAAGAGCATTAAGTCTAAAGCTTTAAGGAAAGAGTTCAACAGTTTCATGTATGTGGGAAACGAGTCCTTGTATGAACTTATTTCCAGATTCTATCATCTTCTAAGTGAGTTATTCAATCATCAAGTTAAGACCACTACTCAAGTGTCGATTCAATGTCTCGCTGATGCATTACCTCCCAAGTGAGAATCAATTCTTATGGTATTGAAATAGAGTGAGATGCTGGCTTCTATGGATATCAATGAATTCATTCAGAAGCTAAAGGAACATGATATAGAGAACAAGTGGAAAGCCAAAATATTGGCACAAGTTCAATATCCTTCCCTTTATTATTCAACTCACACAGTGGAAAGTAACTCTTCATGTGCACCTTTGGAGACTGCTTTTGTATCTTAGACAAAGGAAGCTCCCAGTTCAAGTCAGGCTCATTTCAGTTAGTCTGCTGCCACTTCTACTTCACATTCAGAGGATAGCCATTCTGTCATCAACTTGAAGACAAATAATTTTGACAAAGTGACAGTGGAGGTTGCTACAATTGTGGTGAAAAAAATACACTTTGCTGGGCAATGTAACAAGCCAACGAAAATGGGGATAAGAATCACTTCCAGAATCAAAGATCATCTTCTGCAAATCAAGAAAGAAGACTAGTACCTATTGATACTCCTTCCCATGCTAGTTCTTCAAATGCTAACAAGGCCCTAATGTTTCACAATGATGAAGGGGAGAACTGGGATTTCAGATTCAATTCTGATAAGGGAGCAAATGAGCAAGCTTTTGTTGCAGAAATCAAGGAAGGTGCTAAACCTAGGGCTGAAAATGATTCAGAAGAAATGAAGACTAGATTGGATGAGTTATCATAATCAGAGTATGAAAGATCTTTAGACTAAGAAAATCAGGGAGAAACAAATGCTGACTCTAATGATCAACACACCACACAATTTCTCTTGATGGTGGATACTCCTTCTTCATCCCAGAAAGGTCAGGTATGTGATAACTATTAATCATTTAACTCTAGATGTTTTCATTGTGTTGACCTTGAAAGTAAGGTTTTGGCTTATCAGGAGCATATTGCAGACCTTATAAGTGATCTCAACCAATGTATTGAGGCCAATCGCATTTTAGAAATCAAATGACAAAGATTTTCAAGCTAAAATTGATTTATTAAACATGCAATTACATGAGGCTTAGATTGTTGTGCTTAATAAGCAAGATGCTATCACTTCTTATCTCAATATCATTAACGAGACAAAGAAAAAATTACCAATAGTCGAACGTGACTAGGAGACTTTAAGTCAAAAGCTCAAGAGCTATGAGAGTGCTTCATATATCATTGAGCACATGATCAGTGATGGAACTGATCTGAAAGGGAAAGGTAAAGAAGCAAAGTACAACCATTTTCCTCCATTGGTTCTAAATTGTTTTGTAAATTCACCTAATGACAAATAAATTAAAGATTTTCATGCCAACACGCCTTTAGTAATTGATCCTATTGGAGTCATTTTAGATGATGGTTCTTCATTGTCTGAAGAATCATTTGTGGAGGGAGTGCTCGAGGATTGGGTCTCCGATTCTGAGGATGATTTTGATTCTTCACCTCATGTATCCACTGATAAGAATCAGACATATCGTCTCAAAAAGGTTGACCCAATCCCATCTAAGACAAGTTTGTCTTCAAATTTCTCCAAAGAAATATACTTTGTGAAGGCTTCACAAGAGGGTGAAGCAATTGGAACCAACAAGACTGAGAATCTTGTTTTTAATGGGAAAAGGGGTTTGGGTTTCTAACATGAAAAGACAAAATCAACTGATTTTCATAGAAACCATCTCTTTAAACTTCAAAACAAACAACTTCATAATACAGCGAAACAGTCTTTTTCTAAAAATAAACGAGTTTGTTTTGAATGTGGGGCATTAGGAGACTTTGCTAGATCTTGTCCTTAATTGGCTAGACCACATTTTTCATCATATAGAAAAACAACTCAGTCTTTTCATAAGGAGCTAAAATTTGTTCGTCACTCACCTCAAGTCAAACCTAAACACCCACCTCCCATCAAGTCTCAGGATAAGAGTAAAAGGGTAATGGTTGATCAAGAGATACCCAAGATGTTCCTGTCAAACAATCCAAGCCATCTTCTGTCTATTTGAAAAACTCTTTCAATAAAAACACCATTTGGAAGGCTAAGTCCTCTAAGACTTCATCTTCAAACATTGAAAATTCTTCAAACCTTCCAGATAAAATGACTTCAGATTGACAATGGATTCAAATGAAAATCCTAGACTCATTGGGTAAACCCAAGACTATAAAGGCTTGGGTTCTCAATTTCATCTAATGATTTGCGTATGTGCAGGTTGCCCCAAATGCTACTCTTAACAGCACTTGGATTGTTGATAGTGGGTCATCATGGCACATGACTAGAGACATATCTTTCTAACAAATGTCAATCCACTCAGAGGAGGATGTGTAGCTTTTGTAGGAGACAAAGATAGTTTTAATTATAGGAGAAGGAATTCTCTCGAATGGTCAAGTTTCTGTTGACAAGGTGAAGTATGTTAAGCAACTGGAAAATAAACTCCTCTTATTGTCACAAATTTTTTTTCAAGAAATACAAAGTTCTTTTTGATGTCAGCCCCTAGAAAGCAGGATTTGTATGTTCTTAACATGGCCACAGTTTCAACTACAACTTCTACAGCTTCATGTTTTATGTCTAAGGCAATAGAAAATGATTCAATCCTTTGGCATAAGAAGATGAGTCATTTGAGTCTACGCAAGATGAATCATTTGGTTCACAACAATTTGGTCGAGGGAGTGAGTTTAAAGAATTTCAAACTGTCTGATGTCTGTATCTCATGCAAGAAGGGAAAGCAAATCAAGTTGTCTCATAAGCTCAAAAAGTATCACTCAATTACTGTTCCGCTTGTGCTTCTTCACATGGATCTGTTCAGTTCCGTCAGCCACAAGAGCTTTGTGGGAGATCAATATTGCTTAGTCATTCCTGATGAGTACAGGTGTTGTTAACTAAGGTTGAATCACTTTATAAGCACATGATTTGTATGCTCAGAATAGATAATGGGACGGAATTCAAGAATCATAACATAGAGACCTTCTTCAATGAACATGGAATTTTCCAACAATTTAGTGCTCCATATGTCCCTCAAATGAATGGAGTTGCTGAGCGCAAGAACAGAACACTGATTGAGGCTGCTAGGATTATGCTTGTTGATCCATCCCTTCTGGTTCAATTCTAGAATGAAGTATTAGGTAATGCTTGTTATACTTTGAACTGGGTGTTGATTTTCAAGAGACATGGGAAAACTAGCTTTCAATTGCTCCACAACAGAAACCAAATCTTAAGTATCTTGAACTGTTTGGTGCTCCATGCACAATGCTTATGAAACAAGAGCAAGCCAAATTCAACGAAAAGGTGGAAGAAGGCTATTTTCTTTGGTTCAACACTCCAAATAAAAGAGTTTACAATAGATCAACTCATAATGTGGAGGAATGGTACCATGTTGATGTTCAAAGATATTCTATGCCACCACCTGGAAATGGTCCAGATTTAATGTTTGACTATCCAAGTCTATTTGATTCTTTCAATATGCCTCCCATGTACAATGATGAAGATGTTGTTGTTCAAATGGTGTATGATGCACAAAATGCACATGATGAACCAATGCAAGCTTCATCTTCCAGTTCCTATGCAGACACATGATGACAGTTCAGACTCAGAAGATCATCCCACTCAGCCAGTGGTTCCAGAACCAGATGTTGAAAATATTGTACCTTCTATTGAGGATCTTAACCTAAATATTCTTGATCTGGAAGTTGTTGTTCCAGCTCATTTGGTAGGTAGAATTAACAACATACATCCTCAGGATAGCATCATTGGAAACTTGTATGATTGAGTGAAGACTAGGAACCAGTTGATCTTGGAGATGTAAACTTTTGTGCCCATTCATGTTTTTTCTCTCAAGTTGAACCCATAACCATTACTGAAGCCTTGAAAGAAGAATCATGGGTAGATGTAATACAGGAAGAGTTGTTGCAGTTTAAGAAGCTTGGAGTTTGGCATCTTGTTGACAAACCCCAAGGTGCTAAAGTCATTGGCACTAGATGGGTTCCTTGCTGCAAACGTGATGATCATGGTATCGTATTCATCAACAAAGCACGTCTGGTAGTGCAACGTTTTAGATAGATTGAAGGGATTGATTACAATGATGTGTTTGCACCGGTTGCTCGTCTTGAAGCAATCCGAGTTTCCCTGGCTTATGCATCCTACAAGAAATTTAAAGTTTATGAGATGGATGTTAAGAGTGGATTTCTTCGTGGTGTGATAAATGAAGTTGTATATGTCTATGAACCTGCCGGGTTTGAAGATCCATTACATCGTGACCAAGTCTACAAGCTAGACAAGGCTTTATATGGATTGCACAAAGCTCCACGAACGTGATACGAGACACTTTCTACAAACCTTCTGCAAAATGGGTTCAGAACAGTTGTCATTGACAGCACGCTGTTCATTCAAGAGAAGGATTGTGATTTGCTCTTGGTGAAAGTATATGTGGATGATATCATTTTTGGATCCACAAATGATGTTTTGTGCAAAGATTTTTAGAAAGTTATGAAAGACAAGTTTGAAATGAGCGACATAGGAGAAATGAAATTTTTTCTTGGATTGCAGGTGGATCAGTCTGAGGCAGGTATCTTTATTCATCAGATGAAGTATGTTGGTGACATTCTGAGCCTATTCAGTATGTCAGATGTAAAACATGATGCCACCCCACTAACTGTTAATCATAGGATTACTCTGTATGAAACGGAGGAGTTAATTGATGCCACTATGTATCTGGAAATGATTTGATCTCTTATGTATCTCACCGCCTCCCGGCCAGACATCATGTTCGCTACTTGTTTGTGTACACGCTATCAATCGAAGCCAAAAGTTTCTCATCTTATTGCTATGAAAAGGATTTTGCATTATGTGAAGGGTACCCCAGATCTAGGCTTATGGTATCCTAATGATGATAATTTTGAACTGACTGCTTATAGTGACTCGGTCTATGGTGGATGCAAGCGAGATTTCAATTCAACATCTGCAGGTTGTCAATTCTTTGGAAAACGATTAGTTACATGGCAGTGCAAGAAACAGACGTCGGTGTCTACTTCCACATGTGAAAGTGAATACATTTCAGCTGCAAGTTTTTGCTCTCAAATCATCTTGACTCAGCCACAGCTCAAAGACTATGGGTTAAATTTTTCTAACACTCCTATCTTAATTGAACACTGCTGCCATTGATGTTACTAAAAGTCTTGTCCAGCACTAAAAAAAATACATCGATATTAAATATCACTTCATACGTGATTGTTTTGAAAAGAAATTAATCGATGTTGTTAAAATCCACACCGATCACCATAAAACCGATCTTTACACTAAAGCTTTTGATTAACCCAGATTTCTATATCTGTTATTCGGCTAATGGTGTTTTTCAGAAACTAAAGTCCTTCCTTCATCTGAATCAAACAAATGATCATTTTTCTATGTTTTTTTTTATTTTTGCTTAGTATGTACAGAATTTACTTTGCATTTCTTTTACTTATTTAGAAACCCAAAACCATTTTCTGTTTTAGGTTTTTAGGGGGAGAAAAAAGTATACCATTGAAAGCCAAAAACATTTAAAAAAATTGTGAAAAACGAGTAACTCTTAGTTGGGACTTAATCAGTCATATTATATGAAGCAAAATTGAGTGTATAAACAGAAAACACATAACTGTTATGGTATGATGTACTGAAAGGCTCACGTTACAAGTTTCTAACTGTTGGACCGATCGGGAGCTCGGAAACAATCCAAATCCAATAGAAAACTACTCGATAACCTCTGGGATAGTGCGGAATCCTATTCCAGGGCTTTCCAATCGAAACCAACAGGAACCGTGGTGATTCGAGGCTGTAGAAACAACTTGGAAGCAACAATCGAACACCACGGGTTGAGAATCGAACTTGGACGCACAAGAACCGCTCAAATCTTCAAGGGTTTTGACTCTGGAGTGCTAGGGAAGAAGGAGAGCTCGGGAAAATTAGGTTTGAAATGATTGGAACATCTATATATAGGCTGTAGTCATTCGGCCGAATGAGTGGCCGAAGCAGCTCATTCGGCGAATGACTAAGCTCGAATGAGCAGTCATTCGAATGAGTCATTCGGCGAATGACTCATTCTGAACTCAGACATTCGCTATAACCTTCATTCGCCGAATGAGTGAACTTCATACTCAAACAGTTTATAATCAAATCAAACAACTAGATAAACATTAATAGACAATAATCAATAGAAATAAACATTATGAAATGGATATAAAGACAACTTCCATTAATACTTTGAACATTTACATGATAAGAGTTACAAAACCGAACTAGGGACAATAAACATGCATCAACAAACTCCCCCTTGGACCTAGTTCAACTCTTGGAAGTGTCTTTCTTGAAATATTTTTCTGAAATAGCTTTCCAGTCTGCTCCAGCGTGGATCTTGAAAATGCTGCAGAGACGGATCACTCTCATAAATTGCAAAGCTTGCACCATGTCTGGAACGTCGAAGAAAATCTGGTTTCTGAACAAAGCTTGAACATCCTTGTGAGACAAGTTAGTCAGCCACATAGGATCAAAAATCCTAACAGTCTCCCACTGTTTGTCTTTGCGCAAAACTATCACAGCTTCACCTGTGCGCCCATCATAATACCACCATCGGAAGCCATCCATAAAGTCTTGTCGCATCTTCCGCAGGGGAATTTTCTTCAAGACTTTAGGGGGAAGCCACTTCAAGATCACTTTATGCTTCCGGGTATCCCCATCTATCTCTGGCAAGTAGTACCTCTCTGGTTGCTGTGGCTGAAAGTTCACCCATCTCTTCCGGTATTCATACTTGATTTGTCGAGAGAACCAAGCAGACATCCCAGAGTCTTCACAGTATAGCATGTTCAGACGTGCTAGTTGATTGACTTCGAATCCAGGCAACGTCTTGAAATCATGCGGGTGTTTGAAGTAGTCTATTCCCTTTTCCCTCTTTACTGCGTAGCACCCAAGATCATGGAAGTATGCCCAGCTGAGTATCTGACCTCCAGCTTTATAGCCTTTGGTCCTGTAAACTTTCTTGTGCGAGGCTGGCATCTTCTCTGTACTTTGTTTCTTCAAAACCTCCCAGTACGCAGCCCATTCTTCTTTTCTTTTCTTTAAATCATCAGCTTCAGCCTTGCTAGCCTCTACTTGTTCTTCTAAATATCTGACCAAGAGATTCTCTGTTTCTTGATCAAATGGCTCAGTGAATGTAGGCAGCTCGTCTTCAGCCGATGTATACTTGGGGTATTATTCTTCGGTGATGTCTTCCAAAATGACTTCATCTACATCATCAAAGATTTCTGGTTCGGGCTCTTCGGTACTGGGTACAGAGGTGTCCTCAGTGACTACCTCATCAGGATTCAACCTGAACAGTTCGGCTATTTGCTCCTTAGATAAGCAATGTATGATCTCACCCTCCTCCTTGTCGTAGCTCACTGAATGCTGTATGATGCCTTGAGCGTCTAAGATCATGGTAAGTGTCTCGTCCAGTTGACGTCTCAAAGGCACAGCTTGGACTTCCTCAGTAGCTTCAGGCTCTGTGGTCTTTGATGGAGACGAAGGAGGAGGAGCCTGAGCCTTCTTGTCGTTGGCCTTCTTAGACCTGATCTCGGAAGTGGGAGGAGCTTTATCATCATTGTTGTCATCATCATCATCATCATCATCATCATCATCAGTGCCAGATGATTCTCCAGACCCACTCCCTGATCCATCTTTACCCTCATCATCATCTTCATCATCTTCATCTGATTCTTCATCTTTCTCAGAATCCTCGTAATCTACTTGTTCCTCATCAGACTCTTCTTCATCTTCTTGTTTGTCTGAATCATCGGAAGGAGCAGCAGAGCCTTCAATTCTGGGAGTACTATCCTTGAGACTGTCAATCTGATCTGCTAATCTAGCATTCTCAGTCTCCAAGGATAGTATCCGATCTCTGAAATCAGTGACAGTTAATGCCAACTGATGATGTTCGTCAATATATGTCAGCAGCTTCTGCTCCTGTTGAGCAGAACGAGCACGGAGATCAGCCCTCTGATCAGCAGCCTGAAGAAGCAGAGTATCCTGCTCTTCCATCCTCCTGGTCAGTTGAGCAATAACCAACTCTTGCTCCTTGTTCTTCCTCTCTTGTTCCATGCTCCTCTCCATCAGTCTCAAGACCATACTGTTCAGTGTGCTAAGCTGATCCACAACTGAAACAGTAGGTATTTGAACATCAGCACGAACTGTGGATGGGCCAGAGGAAGCAGTAACATAAACCGGATCGCGAACAAAAGGAGTGGACAGAGGGGCAGTAGTAGCCTGAGTGTAAATGGCCCTTGTCCTTGTTAGCAGCTGATGTCAGATCTGACCTTCGTTGGAAAGAGAATCGAGATCTCTTTCCCCTACCGGCTCTGGATGAGGTGGGCTGACCAGCATAAGCAACAGCAGTAATCACTGCTGTGGAAGCAGGAGCAGATGACCTTGGAGGGGGAGAAAAGTCAAACTCCGGAATAAATAACGTATCAGTAATATCCTCCAAATCATCATCTGTCCTCTTTCTCTTCCTCATCTCCATTCTTCCACCCTCATCAACTTTCTCAAACTCATCATCATGAGTCTTTTCAGAATCAGAACTATCTTCATCACCTTCACTAGAGTCATCAGACTCATCACCATCACCCGAGGAATGTGGAACTGAAACATCGAGAGGAGCAGTCACTGAGGATGTAGTAGTGGTCAAAAAGTCCAAATCCATCAGTGAATCGATGTCCACATCCTCCTCCTGAGCTATTGACACAGCAACATCACCTCCAGCATCAGAAACAGTAACATCAACCATGCTCACTGAAGCAGCAGTGGTTATGTGTACTGATGTCATCTCACCAGCCCCAGAACTCTCAACAGCAACAGTGCTCACCTCCACTGTGCTCACATCAACACCAGCACCACTCGGGCCTGCACCACCCTCACCATCATCACCATCACTATCATCATCTCCAGCTGGAACCACAATGTCCTCCACATCTGAATCGGAGTCATCGTGTCTCCATCTTCTTCCAGCCGGAGCCCTGTAATCGGTATGACAAAACTCTGTTGAGAGTTATGTCATTCATGTGCTCCAATCTGATGATGTCAACATTAAGCTTTGGAAGATCTGGAATCTGAGCATCAATAATCTGCTGTAGAAACCTAGGGTACATCAGGAACTTCTTGTCACCCTTAAGCCCCACATTCTCCTTCATGTGTATAAAAACCATCTCGGAGAAGTTGAATGGTTTGTTGAGCACCAAGGCAGCAAATGCGCACTGAATGGTTTTGCGCATGTCATCAAAGCCCCCTCTCCTCGAGCCAAGGCAGTGAACAAGTACATGAGCTAAGTACTTGAACTGCGGGGACATGAACGCCTTGTTCAGAATCCCGGCTCCAATATCTCCCTCGTACTTGCATCGGAGAAAGCATCCACGAACTAGGAATCTGTCAAGTAGAGCAGGATGATCCGGAGAGTCTTGAAAACCGCAGATTCTCCGTATATGCTCAGCAGAAATCACAACATCCTGACCCCTGACCTTGCCCTGTATGACTGTAGGCTCGGCCTCACAATCGATATCAGCAGATGACCAGAAATCCTGCTGATGTGATAAGTAAGGCAGATGAACTGTCGATATGGCAGTGAATATCCTGGAACGCCTCAAGAATGTGATAATATCTGCGTAGTGCTTCGCGTTCGGGGTAGTCAAGTCAAGATGGGCACAGATGTTGTGCTTCGGAACTGATTTGTATCCTGCCATACTGCACAATACAAGAAATACACATGTCAATACAAGATAATCAATCTAACATTGAAGTTTAATAGAAATCAGATTGACTGTTTTCTGATATACCGAATGAGTCCATTCGCCGAATGAGTTAACCGTCGAATGAGGTTCATTCGTCGAATGACTCTCATTCGTCGAATGAGACTTGAGTATGACTGGTCATTCGCCGAATGATCCATTCTTTGAATGAGGTTCATTCGCCGAATGAGTCATTCGCCGAATGACGACATTCGGCAATCCCACTGAGTTCAAAATCCCCTTTTTCAAAAACTCAAATCAGTCCATAAAACCTGTTGAACAACCCTCAGAATCAACCGACTAACTCTTTTAATACTTGACTTTTTGAGTTTTAGGTTCGTTTTTACAGTTTATTCCTTAGGCGATTTCTAAAACCCTAAAACCCTTAGTGATAATCGATTTGTCATGATTTCATGGTTGGAATGGACTGAAACTTGATCTCCATATACCTGAGAAGAAGTATAAACAGATTATCAGAAGCAGGACCAACAGAAATCAAAGAAAATCAAGTGGACAAGAACTGTGTGTAAATCGCCGAATGACGTGGCTCTGATGTGGCGAAAGTGAAAATTGTCGAATGACCTTCATTCGGCCGAAGGACTGTTAAATAGTTCCTTCTCATTCGCCGAATGAGCTAGTCGAAAGGTCATGTGACTTCAGTCTCATTCGCCGAATGAAAGTGGCGACTGAGTCATTCGTCGAATGAAGTATATCCTGTGTAACTGATTCGGTCGAATGTCTCATTCTCAGAATGAGTTCATTCGGCCGAATGAGTCCATTCTGCCTCTCATTCGTACGAATGAGAGATGAACTTCTCCAAAACTCCAAAATTTCAAGAATTTGACATTTTGAGCACCATACTTTTAACCAATTATGAAGATGTGTCTTGTTGGTTCAGAATTCAGAGACGACAGACATCCGAATCTACAAATGATCATCTAAAAACAAAATAGAAAATAGAAAATCTTTTTGTATTTTTCTGAAACAATCAAACAACTGTACAAACACAAATTAAAAGCAACCGTTAATAAGATAACACATATCTCTGATCACATCATATAACCTTCAATGAATGGTTCACTTCAAACACAATTTCATTTTGATACGATTACTGATATATTTGTCCAAATTTAAACTGAACAATACTCAACTCTTAAACAAACTAAATGATCACTCATATTTTCTGATTGAGTTCCCCAATTCATTTCATCAATTAAGATCAAAATTAGTTCAAAACTCATTTCAGCATATCTTAATACCAGTCATCATGAATTCAATAAGATTCAATCATTTATTATCTTTTTGTGTTTTTCTTGTTCTATCCAAATGGATGGCTTCAGCTAGGTCCGTCCCAGCAATATGGCACATGTATGGAATCGAACTTTATTTGTTTAAGTTTTTCTCAAGCTTAATACCAGCTTGCATTAGGTTTTCTTCAAGCTTAATACCAGCTTGTTTTTAACTTCTCTTTACCAAGCTTAATACCAGCTTGTCTTTGATTTTCCTCAAGCTTAATACCAGCTTGCCTTTATTTTTCTTCGAATGAAACCTCATTTGATTCCATGATGACAGGTGTATGCTTGATTTAAGTCAAAAACCATTTCTTACTCAAAAGCCTTAATGAGATGGATCCCACAAATCAAACTTTCTAAGTTCTCATAAGTTGTTTATTTATTTTGTATAGTCAGCCTATCAGTACATCCCATCATCATTTCCTTGTGATTTTAGTTCATGCATTCAATTCTGCTTCTATGACATAATGAAATCAATATGCTATATTATTAAACAGGACTGTTTCATTTTTAATTTTTCTATTGTTTTTGGTTTTTCAAATTTTCTATTGTTTTTGGTTTTTCAAATTTCCATATCTCCCCCTAAAAACCTAAAAATAGAAAATCTTTTTGTGTTTTTGTGTTTTTGATAATAAAAGACAACTATACAAAAGAAAATGAAAATACTAAAAATAAATAAAACTATCTAATTAAAGTAATGATCATTTGTTAGACTCAGATGAGGATTGAACTTCATCCTTTTGGAAAACACCATTAGCCGATAACAGATATAAAAATCTGGGTTTATCAAAAGCTTTTGTAAAAAGATCGGCTTTCTGGTAATCGGTGTGAATTTTAACAACATCGATTAATTTCTTTTCAAAACAATCACGTATGAAGTGATATTTTATGTCGATGTGTTTGGTTTTGGAGTGCTGCACTGGATTTTTAGTGACAGCAATGGCGGCAGTGTTATCAACATAAATCGGAGTGTTAGAAAAATGTAACCCATAGTCCCTGAGTTGCTGTTGAATCCAGATGATTTGAGAACAGCAACTTGCAGCAGCAATATATTCAGCTTCACAGGTTGAAGTAGACACCGACGTCTGCTTCTTGCACTACCAGGTGACTAAACGGTTTCCAAAGAACTGACATCCCGCAGATGTTGACTTGAAATCTCTTTTGCATCCGCCATAATCTGAATCACTGTATGCAGTAAGCTCAAAGTTATCATCATTAGGGTACCATAAGCCAAGTTCAGGTGTACCCTTCAGATAACGCATAATCCTTTTGACAGCAATCAAGTGAGATACTCTTGGTTTGGATTGATAACGTGCACACAAGCAAGTGGCAAACATGATATCTGGACGAGAAGCAGTGAGATACATGAGAGAGCCGATCATTCCCCGGTACATAGTGGCATCAATTAACTCCCCCTTTTCGTCTGGAGTAATCCCGTGATTAATCGCCAGTGGGGTACCAGCAGGCTTCGCATCAGACATACTGAACCGGCTCAGAATGTCACCAACGTATTTGGTTTGGTGAATAAAGATCCCTGCCTCAGACTGATCCACCTGCAAACCCAAGAAAAACTTCATCTCTCCCATCGAACTCATTTCAAATTTTTCTTTCATCACATTCTCAAATTCCTTGCACAGATTATCATTTGTGGATCGAAAAATTATATCATCCACATACACTTGTACCAAGAGTAAATCACTGTCCTTCTCACGGATGAATAAAGTGCAGTCAATGACACCTCTTCTGAACCCGTTGTTCAGAAGGTGAGTGGAAAGTGTCTCGTACCACGCTCTCGGAGCTTGATGTAATCCATACAAAGCTTTGTCTAGCTTGTAGACTTTATCACGATGCAATGGATCTTCAAATCCGGGAGGTTGATTGACATACACTGTTTCACTGATAACTCCGTGAAGGAACGCGCTCTTTACATCCATTTGATAAACCTTGAACTTTTTGAAGGATGCATAAGCCAGAAAGATACGAATGGCTTCTAGACGAGAGACCGGAGCAAATACCTCATTATAGTCCAATCCCTCTATCTGTCTGAATCCTTGAACCACCAGACGAGCCTTGTTTCTCACAATTATCCCGTGATCATCCTTTTTGCAACGAAGAACCCATCTAGTGCCAATTACTTTTGCACCTTTGGGTTTATCAACTAGTTGCCAGACCCCTAACTTCTTGAACTGCAAAATTTCCTCTTGCATGGCGTCTACCCATGATTCTTCTTTGAGGGCTTCAATGACGGTACGCGGTTCCACTTGAGATATAAAGCAGGAATGAGCACAAAAGCTTACATCTGCAAAATCAAGAATGTCTGCAAGACCACCTGAAGAAATCTGACTACGAGTCTTCACTCCGTCTAAAGGACTCCCAATAATGTTGTCTTGAGGATGAATTCGATTGATTCGTCCAACAGGATGAGCAGGAACCTCAACCTCAGGATCTAAGTTATTCAAATTCAAATCCTCAAGACCTGGTACAAGATTATCAACAACTGGTTCAGGAGCAGCTGGGGGATTGTCATCTGTGTCTGAGCTGTCATCATTTATCTGTGTAGAGGGACCAGATGTAGATGTAGGTTGAAAAGTAGCATCGGGGGCATTTTGTACATCATACAACATCTGAACTGCTACATCTTCATCTGAGTACATGGGGGGCATATTGAACGAGTCAAACAGACTGGAATAGTCAAACATCCAATCTGGCCCTTTTCCAGGTGGGGGCATTGTATACTTCTGAACATCCACATGGTACCACTCCTCCACATTATGAGTTGCAATGTTGTAAACTCGCTTATTTGGAGTGCTGTACCCAAGAAAGTACCCTTCTTCCACCTTTTCATTGAACTTGCCCTGCTCATGTTTTTTAAGCATGGTGCATGGAGCACCAAATGGTTCTAGATACTTAAGATTTGGCTTTCGATTATGGAGCAGTTCAAAGCAAGTCTTCCCATGTCTCTTCACAATAAGAACCCGGTTCAGTGTGTAACAAGCATTGGCAACAGCTTCATTCCAGAATTGAACCGGTAGAGAAGAATCAGCAAGCATAGTTCTAGCAGCCTCAATCAATGTCCTATTCTTTCGTTCAGCAACACCATTCATCTGTGGAACATATGGAGCACTGAACTGTTGCACGATTCCTTTTTCATTACAAAAATTCTCCATATTGTGATTCTTGAACTCCGTTCCATTATCAGTTCGAAACTGACGAATCTTGAGCTTATAAAGAGATTCTAGTTTGGTAACCAGAACTTGAATGCAATCAAACGTTTCTGATTTCTCCTTCAAAAAGAAGACCCAAGAGTATCTGGAGTATTCATCAGTGATAACCAGGCAGTATTGATCTCCAGCTATACTCTTCCGATTCACTGGACCAAACAAATCCATGTGGAGAAGCTCAAGAGGAACATTGATTGAATGATATTTTTTCAGCTTATTAGACTGCTTTCCTTTCTTGCATGAAACACAGATATCAGACAGCTTAAAATTTTTCAAGCTAACTCCCTCAACCAAACTGTTGTGTACCAGATGATTCATCTTGCGTAAACTCAAATGGCCCATCCTCTTATGCCAAAGGATTGAATCTTTCTCAGTTGCCTTTGTCATAAAACATGAAGCTGTGGAGGATGTAGTTGAAGCTGTGGCCATATTGAGAACATACAAGTCTTGTTTTCTTGGAGCAGACATTAAAATCCAATCTTCAGGTATCTGCACACCTTGCTTGAGAATATAACATTTTGATTCATCAAACAGAACCTTGTACTCTTTGTCACAAATCTGAGAGACTGACAGGAGATTGTTTTCCAACTGTTTGACATATCTGACATTATCGAACGAAACCTGTCCATTTGTCAAGATACCCTCTCCTGTAATGAAACCACCCTTGTCTCCAGCAAAAGCTACATAGCCACCTCGAACTGCATTCACATTGGTGAGCAGAGAAATATCACCAGTCATGTGTCTGGAAGCCCCACTATCAACGATCCAATTGCTGTTCACTCCAGCTTTTGGGGCAACCTGCACAATAAAGAGACTATCAGTTTACATTGGGAACCCAAGCCTTTACGGTCTTGGGTTGACCCATTGAGTCTCGGATCCAAACATCGATCCATTTTCCTTTAGGCATAGGTTTATCTGAAATTTGTGGAACAGACACCTCAGATGATTTAACTTTCCAAATTGCCTTTTTGTCAAAAGAGGTTTTCAGATAAATGGATGATGATTTTGATTTGTTAACTTTAACCTCATTTGGAATCACCAAAGTTTCCAACTTTCCCTTTCCCTTGTCTGAACCCTTAGGTTGAGTGTGAGGTGAAGATTTTGGCTGAAAAGTTTTAGGCACAGATTTTACCAGTTTTGGTAAAGCAGACTTTAAGGTTTTGAAAGGGACAACCTTAGGTCTGATCAAATGAGGACAAAACCTCACAATGTGCCCTGGTTCACCACACTCAAAACATATTTTATCGCCTTTTTTATGAAAATGTTTTAAATCAGAAAATGACTTTTTAGTTGATTTAAAAACATTTGATTTCTGACAATCTTGCTCAAAACCCAAACCCATCCTTCCTTTGTTACCAAACTGAGCTGATTTGGTAGAACAATTAGCTTCAGACCCCTGTGAAGCTTTAACAAAGCATAATTCTTTGTAAATCTTTGATTTGGAGATTGGGTCACCTTTAATGACACTAGGAGTTTGATTCCGAGGAGTACTCTGCTTTGATGAATACTCTGATTCGTCCTCGGAATCGGAAACCCAATCTTCCACAATTCCATCCACCCTTAAATCCTTAGTCTGAGATGTACTCTGATTTTCACTCAGACTAATTGGATCAACTACTAACGGAGTAGTAACTTGAAAATCCTTCACATCTTTGTCACTTGGAGTATTGACAAAGGCATTTAGGATTGGTGGAGGACACTTTTGATAATTAACCTTTTCTTTCCCCTGATCAGTACCCCTACTGATCATATGCTCAATGATATACGAGGAGCTCTCATAGCTCTTGAGCTTCTGTCCCAAAGTCTCATAATCACATTCAACTAATGCTAATTTCTTCTTAATCTCATTTATGGTATTGAGATAAGAAGTTATAGCATCTTGCTTGTTCAGAACAGCGATCTCGGCCTCATGCAGTTGTCTATTTAAAAGATCAATTTTATTTTGAAAATCTTTTTCATTAGATTTTAAAACTTTGTTTGCTTCAATGCACAGGTCGAGATCGGTCATCAGATCACTGTTATGCTTCTGATAAGCAAGTACCTTACTCCTAAGATCAACACAATTGAAACAATCAGATTGAGAAGATGAGCAATCAGTGTATACCTGCTCAGAAGAATCAGTAGAAGCAGAAGAGTTTGCCATCAAGGCAAATTGAGTTGAAGAGTCATCAGCTTATTTATCAGATTCTTGAGTGTCAGAATCCGTCAAACTTTCTAATTCTGAACTTGATGCCTTGTCATCAGTCACCAACAAATCTTCCTGAATGCTTTCTTCATCAATATCATCAGAATTCTGAATCTCTGCCACACATGCTTTCTCTTGATTTTCCTTGTCAGCATTGAATCTGAAGTCCCAGTTTACCCCTTCATCTTGTTGAACCATCAAGGCTTTACTACCAGAAGATGAAGATCCAGCTGGTAAAGGAGAATCAATAGGAACTAATCGCCTTTCAGAATTAGCAGGGGCAGACTTCTGATGCTGAAATGGGTTCTTGTTTCCAGCTTTCTTCTGCTGCTTGCATTGTCTAGCAAAGTGACCCTTTTCACCACAGTTGTAGCATGTAACAGAAGCCATATCAAATCCAAACTTGGATTCCTTGTTTAGATTAATGTCTTTCCCTGTCCTCTTCACAAACTCCTTAGCTCTTCTGACTGCACTTGCCAATGCCCACATGATGTCAATTCTTTCCATATCATCAGGATCAATCTGAGAGTAGTCATCATTAGTCAAGTATGGATTGCCAATCTGACCAGCAACTAATCCATCATAAGAACTAACTAATGTTGACAGAAGACCCATGTGCTCTTTAGCAATCTCAACTGTTACTTTATCAAAGTTCTCTGTCTTCAGACTTGCAGTCGGTTGATGATGCTCTTGTTGTGAGCTCGATGATGAAGATGGGCTAAAGTGCATCTGAGCTGCAGATGGGGCTTCAGAAGCTTTTGACGCAAATGCTGTTTTCAGAGGAGCATGAGTTGTAGACTTATCAACTGTTGGTGTAGAATAGTACAAAGAGGGATCTTGAACTTGCACAACTCTCTTGGCCTTCCACTTGTTTTCAATCTCCTGTTCCTTCAACTTCTGAATGAAATCATTGATGTCCATATGAGCCATCATCTGATTTTGCTTAAGGACCATCAAGAAGGACTCCCACTTTGGAGGTAGTGCATCTGCTAAACATTGAATCTTCTCTTGAGTTGTAGTTTTGACCTCGTGGTTGATCAGCTCACTCAACAGATGATAGAACCTTGCAATCAACTCATCTAGGGACTCATTTCCCACATACATAAAGCTATTGAACTCCTTTCTCAAAGCTTTAGACTTAATACTCTTCAATGCATCATTCCCTTCATATCTTTGTTGCAAAGCATCCCATAGGTACTTGGAAGATGTAAACTGTCTGAATTGATGAAAGATATCTGTAGCAATGGACTGTGACAAGATAGCATAAGCCTTCTTCTCATAGTCATACAGTTTTCTTTGAGGCTCGGTCATCCGTGTAACCAGCATAGGAGTTCCATCCTCATTTAAAGGCCTCAAATATCCTCCCTCAATCATCATCCACAAATTTGTATCCACTCCATTGATGTGAATCTCAAATCTATACTTCCAGTGAGGATAGTCGTCCAAAGTCAAGAGCTTAGGAGCTTTGTTTGAGTTCCCGGTTTCATTCTCTGTCAGTAAGAGAGTCTGAATACGATGATTTTGATTAGCCATGAGTGCTAGATCTTCCATTTGATCAGAAGGAATAAGATTCAACACTTAGAAAATTTTTCAGAAGTAACCAGTGAATGAGTGAAAACTGGCGAATGTCGGGGGCCGAATGACTGAAAACTGTCGAATGAGAGACTGAGTATGAGAACTGGCGAATAGGTAAGTCGAATGACCTATTCGGCGAATGGCAAGTCGAATGAAGTCTTTTGCCGAATGGGTATTGAGAATGAGGCTTATTCGGCGAATAAGAGTGGCGAAGGAGCTATTCGCCGAATGAGAGCTATTCGGCGAATGAGTGGCTATTCGGCTGAACTTATTCGGCCGCCAGAGTCATTCGACGATCTGGGGTTTTTGACAACGAAAATCGCGATATTTTTCGATTTTGACCAGATCTAACCACCAAATTTTGCACAGAACTACAAGACATGATAACTAACCAATTTGGGAAGAAACTAGATCAAATGAACCACAAAAACACTTGATATTTCAATGGAATAGTGACTTGGAAAGCAAGAAAAATAGGGTTTCAGGAAGTTACGAAAATCAGGGTTTTGGGGAACTCAAATCTGATGGTTTTGAATGGAAATCGAGTAGAATCAAGAGCCAAAGCTCTGATACCACTTTGTTGGACTGATCGGGAGCTCGGAAACAATCCGAATCCAATAGAAAACTACTCGATAACCTCTGGGATAGTGCGGAATCCTATTCCAGGGTTTTCCAATCGAAACCAACAGGAACCGTGGTGATTCGAGGCTGTAGAAACAACTTGGAAGCAACAATCGAACACCACGGGTTGAGAATCGAACTTGGACGCACAAGAACCGCTCAAATCTTCGAGGGTTTTGACTCTGGAGTGCTAGGGAAGAAGGAGAGCTCGGGAAAATTAGGTTTGAAATGATTTGAACATCTATATATAGGCTGTAGTCATTCGGCCGAATGAGTGGCCGAAGCAGCTCATTCGGCGAATGACTAAGCTCGAATGAGCAGTCATTCGAATGAGTCATTCGGCGAATGACTCATTCTGAACTCAGACATTCGCTATAACCTTCATTCGCCGAATGACTTCATTCTAGAGTCATTCGGCCGAATGAGTGAACTTCATACTCAAACAGTTTATAATCAAATCAAACAACTAGATAAACATTAATAGACAATAATCAATAGAAATAAACATTATGAAATGGATATAAAGACAACTTCCATTAATACTTTGAACATTTACATGATAAGAGTTACAAAACCGAACTAGGGACAATAAACATGCATCAACACTAACCAATTTGGATTTGTTCAAAATGTCTCATTTATGGGATCTAATGTAGAAGACTAACCTAAGGAATAAATAGATTATAACTCAAATCAAGCATACACCTGGTATGATAGGATCTTATGAGGTTTCCAAAGATTCATGAGTTCAAGTCTTTACACGTTCCATATTGCTGGGTCACAGCCGAACTGAAGCCGTCCATTCGGATAAGAATGACTAAATCATATGAAAATAAAAGTAAGTCTGACTCTGTACACATGCCATCTTGTTGGGTCACACCCGAGCTGAAGCCGTCCATTCAGATATGATAAGCAAGAAAAATACAAAAAATAAAATAAGCTTGATTCCATATATGTTCCATATACTGGGTTGCAGCCTCGTTGAAGCCATCCATTTGGATAGAACTAAAATTGTAAGTCAATACAATTCGGACACGTGTCGTATTTCTTTGTAAAGATCTAGCCGAAGCCGTCCATGAGAATGTATTAATCCTGAGAAGGTTTTTAAAAGAAAAATGAAAAAATAAAATAACTTGGAACCTTATGGAATCTTTGATCTTAGGCATTAAGATATGCAGAGAGGAGTTATAAACTTTTCTAAACTTTGCTAGTTAACTAAAATGGGTAACTCGATCAGAATATGGATGTTCTCTGATTTGACAAAGAAATGAAGTTTCGTTAGGTTTAGAATGGAAAATTATTTTAGTAATTGTATCATAAACCAAATTTCTCATAAGTATAACACTCAAGGATGCAGATTTGATATGATCAGTTATATATGCTTCTTTCCTGAAAGATTGCTCACAAAAATATGTGTTTTTCTTGTTATAGTTTAGCTGTACAGTTTCTTCTTATCGGAAAAATACAAAAAGATATTTTCTTCTTTTCATTTTAAATGATTAGTTGTTTGTTCAGATCTTCAATCTTGTCTCAATTTATCATCAAACCAGACAAACTTCATAATTGTGGTGTTTGAGTGCTTGTTTTTGACAAATTGTCAAAAGGAATTAAGGTTGCTAACTCATTCGCATGAATGAATCATTTTTATTGTTTATTGTCACGAATAGTTCACACGAATGAATGGCCAATTCGCATGAGCATCTTCGAAAAATGAATCATTTGAAGGAATGGTGCACACGAATGAACTGCTGATTCGCATTTTAGTTCGTTAACTGTGCGTGTGTTTTCATTCGCCAGCTCAAAAGCTTTTGATCTCTATTTCATTTTTAGTCGCCTATTTGCATGATTCTGATCATACAAATTTTATTCATTATTTTAGGTAAAATTGAATCAAGATTCATCCATTGTGAATCGATTTGGGGAAAAAATCAATCGGTTTAGTAGGGTTTTAGGTTTCGAACAGTTTTCAGTAAAATAAGCCATTTAAATCAACTCATATCAATTTAAAATTTACTCCTAACAACTAATCGGGTTTGTCTGTTAACATTGCTACCGTTTGATTTTGAATTTTTGAGAATTAGGGTTTTTGAACCTTGGGGCAGACGAATGAACATTCATTCGTGTGACTAGTCACACGAAGGAGTGAGTTCATGTGTCATACTAACGAATGAAGAAGGTTATATGAATGAGTTTGAAATTGCTGCTCATTCATGATTCATTATCATTCGTGTGCCAACTTGATTCGTCCGATCCTTCATTCGTGCTTAATAATCCTATCTTGTAATTCATTCACACGAATGAATAATTTTGTTTAATTTTTCAACTGTTTTCATTTCTATCAATCTGAACTGAATCGTTTATCTTTTTTCATGACAGAATGGCTGAGCTTAGAGCATTTCCGAAGAACAACATCTATGCTTATCTAGACCTGTCTTCGACGAATGCTGCTCACTTTACAGGGATCATTACCTTTTTGAGACACTCCTGGGTTTTTACTGCTATATCTATTGTATATATTCCATACTTATCACATCAGAGATCCTTCTGGGCATCAGCTGATATAGACTGCACAGTTGAGTCCACAGTTATTAGGGGCAATGTTGGAGGAAGAAAAATTGTTATCTTTGCTGAGCACATTAGGATGGTATGCGGGTTTCAGGATATGTCTGATTTCCTGGTTCTGTTGGACAAACACCTTGTACGAGGTTGCTTTTTGCGGTTCAAGTATGAAGGGGATCTTACTGTTGGAGTGCTGTATATGGCTTATCTCAATCCACAGTTCAAGTATTTGTGCCATGTACTTCTGCACTACCTGGGATCAAGACTGGGTGGTTTCGATGAGCTAATAGAGACACTATAGTCTGCCTTTGTTGCTTTTATCCTCAACATTCCCTTCAACTTTTATGAAATGGTCTTCATGCATATGAAGGAGAATGTTAGCATGAATGGTGATAAGAAGTACCTCATGTACTATAGGTTCATTCAGATGACTATAGATGCACAACTACCTGATCTACCAAAGGCCAATGCAGACATTATCCGATTAGAGCACATGATAGATACTACGCTCAACCGTGTCAAGACTTAAAGGCAGAAGGATGCTAGGCCTGCAGATCGTCGTCTCTTCGGACATCTCATCAACCCCGAGTATGTGGCACTACTAGGAGGAGATGGAGACATGACTATTTTGATTCTAATATTGAGGACATGATTGTTCCTCAGGTAGACAATGATGATAATGGTGATGACGGAGATGTGGGTGATGCTGGTGATGTTGGTGCTGGTAATGATGATGATGGTGTTGGTGGAAATGATGGTAATGTTGGTGATTTTGGTTATGCTGCTGATGCTGGAGTAGCCACTACTGTTTCTGTAGCTATTTTATCTGCTTCCTTAGAGACCGGTGCTACTACATTTGCTGATGAACGGGAGGACACTCATGATTCTTACATGGAAAATCCTGAAGATGGAGCTATAGATGACACTGACTCTGAGAAGACAGAGCCTGATCGTGTCACTACGAGTTACTGATCTCATGTGACTTTTGTGGAGAAAAGGCCAAGGGATCAAGCCTTAAGGATAGAGGAGATTGTGGATCCAACATATATTCCAGAGATTGACTTTGATTCTATTCCTCGTACTTCTCTTGTCACTGCTACATAGACCTCTTCCCCTACAACAAAGAATCAAAGGAGGGCTAGATTTGTGTTAGAAAGGAGGACAAAATATGTATCTGTTGCAACCTCGACTTCTATATCTGCCGCAACAGTGCGGGTTTCTTCACTGTCAAGGTTTGGGAAAATTCCTTCACGCTCGACTGCTACCGATGCCCAGAACTCCTCTACTCTTGCTTCCATAATCACTGTTGCTTCATCTCGTCCTCTATTACACGTACAGATCCTTACATACCAACTGTTTCAGTTGCTGAACAGCTTAACACAATGGACAGTTTGGTTCTTTGATTGATGAAGAGGAACCATGAATAGGATCAGGCTATAGCCCAGCTGACTTAATGAGTCAATGAGCAGGATGCTGTATTTTTACAGGCTGTTGATCAGAGGGCAGATTTGAGAGCCCGCAATGCTGATCTTGAAGACCGTCTGATTAAGTCAGTGGATGAGCACAATCAGCTTGCCCTGACGGTTTATGGGTATAATGAGACGATTCTTGCTCTGGAAGCTGATAATGAGCGTTTATCCGAGGCGGTTGAGAGCTTGAAAGAATCCACACCAAGGATTGAAACCACCAATCCTGATTATGAGGATTCAGATAAACAAGACGACGAAGATAAAGAAGATGAATCTGATGAGGAGAAAGTGGATTATGATAGTACTGATGACGATGATGACAAGGATGACAATGACGGACCTGGGGATGCCGCTGCCATTTCATATAGTTCTTTAGAGCTGTCCTCTGCCAGCGAGATCTGATCCAAGAAGAAACATGACAAAGCTCCTGAATCATTCACCAAACCAAATGAAGAAGGAAAAGCTACAGAGGAAGTAGAAGCTGTACCGTTGAGACGTCGTCTTGATGACACGTTGACTATGATTTTGGACGCTCAAGGAATTATACAGCACTCGGTGAGCTATGACAAGGACAGGGGAGAAATCATTCACTACATGACAAAGGAACAGATCATCGAGCTATTCAGGTAAAATTCTGATGATGTTTTATTGATAACAACTTAGTTCCTGCATTGGATCTCCCAACTCCTGAAGCCTTTGATGATGTATATGAGGTCATTTTGGAAGATCTCGATGATGAAGAAGCCACGAAGTATACATCTGCAGAAGAAGAATTGCCTACTTTCATTGAGCTTTTTAGTCAACATTCTAAGGAGGAACTTAAACGTAAGATTGACGAGAAAGACAGTGGCAAGGAAGCTTCTACAAATGCAATTCAACAAACGAAAGATGAGGGGGCTGTATACACGCACACACTCAAGAAGGAAAGCATAACCCCAACTCTAGCTCAATGCACTAAAGTCTACAGGACCAAAGGATATAGATCTAGAGGTCTTATTCTGAGTGGGCATACTTAGATGATCTTAGATGTTACGGGGTGAACAGGGAAAGGGTAATCCAATACTTCAGATTCACGCATGATTTCAAGACATTGTCTGGATTCGAAGTCAATCAATTAGCACGCTTGAACATGCTTTACAGTGAAGAGTCGAGGATGTCATCTTGGTTTGCCAGGGAAATCAAGTTTGAATACATGAAAATAAGGATCAACTTCCAGCCTCAGTAACCTGAACATTACTATCTGCCTGAGATTGATGCTTAATCGATGACACAGAAGGTCATCATGATGTTGTTGCCTCCTAAAGTCATGACGAAGATTCCTTTACGGAAAATGCCTCAAGGATTTTTAGGTAGCTTCCTATGGTGGTACTGCGATAGCAGAACTACAGAGGCTATGATTGTTTTATGCAAGGAAGGTAAGTGGGACACTATTAGCATATTTGACCCTATGTGGCTGACAAATCTGATAGAGGAAGAAGTCAAAGTCCTCTACAAGTGTCAGATTTTATTCAACATTACTGATATGGAGCAAGCTTGGTAGTATATAAGAGTGATTAGACTCTGCTTCGCATTTGATGTATATGCTGGTGTAGACTGGAAAGCTCTTTAAGAAAAAAATTTGAAGACTGAAAGGGTTAAAGTATAGAACTAGGTTCAAGGGGGTGTATGTAGATGCACCGTTTGTCCCTAGTTCATATGTAATAGTTTGCCATTATTTGTAAAACTTCAGTTATCAATGAAATCAAGTGTTTTACATTGTTTATTTGTGTTTAACATGTTTGACTTTGACTTTTGATATAAAAAAGGACCGTTCGTACGAATGAACCTAAGTATGAGTTCATTCGTACGAATGAACGCTTAATGAATGTCTAGTTAAGCGAATGAATCAGAGATCTTATTCATTCGTGTGACTGGCTCATTCATGGATCATGGTTCGTATGAATGGGTGGTTCGTGTGACCCATTCGTGCGACCTGCTGATCCCTATTAATACCCTACAAAAACAGAATTTCGGAATCTTTGAATGTGACATCCAGTGCTGATCGTCCGGCAAGTCCGTACGGTATGTGTACTTTCACTATTTACTGTGTGTAAATACAATGTGTAAACAGTGTGCATGATAAGAAAACTCTGCTAACAAACACCAGTTGTACGTATTTAAGTGAAAACTTAAATACAGTAAGTACAACAACTCACGAGAAACAACAGTTGTTCGTATTTAGGTGAAAACCTAAGTACAGTAAATACAACAAACCAAGAGAAACAACAGTATGCAAAGAAATGACAAGAACATATCGGTTGCGATCTGATATCTATAGATGACAGGAATCAGATGGCCGACAACTCAGTACGAAAAAAAGATGAATTCAAGGAAAACAATGTGTAAACAGTAAGTTTAGTTGAGTCCGTCAGTGAGGAAACACAATTCAAAACCTAAGTTCAGTGTCATTTCAGAATAACGAACTGACAGTGTGTTTGCGTGGGTGACGATTCACACAAACATATCTGTGAGTTTAACGTTCTGAAATGATGACAGAAAAGTAGAAAACAAAAGGCAGAAAGCAAAACACTTGTCGTGTTCGTTCGGGTGACAATTCGAACAAATACGCACGACGGTGACGCGATCTGACGTAACGAAACTAATAAACGATTTCGAAACGGTAATAAAATAAGGAAAATAAATACAAAAAATTTATTAGGATCACAACCTTTAAAGTATTAAAAATAAATCCTTTTTATTTAAAATGAAAAATCACGCGCCTAACGTTTCAGAAACACAATGAAACGAAAACCGAGCAAACGAAATGAACCCGAACTCACTCGGGGTATAAATACCCAAATGAGTTCATCTTTCTCATTTTTCCCTCTCTTACTCTCTCTCTAAAACCCCAAATCCGGTTTCCTTTCTCTCTATAAAAATTCAAACTTCAAACCTCAAGATCTCTTCCAATTCTTGATGAAATCTTGTGTTCTTGGTGCCAAATCGAAGCTACACATCCTCTACACGAAAGTACAATCGATCTAGAGCATGATCCACTGAAAATCGAGGTATATAAGCTTGAATGTCATGGAAATTAGGGTTGTCTAAACCCTTTGTCGACCTCTACCCTAAAACCGGCTGGAACCACCTTAACCACCACCAACTATACACGAAAAACACATTAGGAACCTTAGAAAAACATTGGTGTGAGGGTGGGGCTGAGACCTCGGTTTTGTTGCGGCTGAAGGAGACTCACAGTTGGCCGAAAGGCCTAGAGCTGAATGGCCTCATTCTCTCGGCTGGGTAGCAGCTCATTCGCCTATATAGCCATTCGATCGGGATCCTTCATTCGTGGGATCTGGTTCGGTCGGACCCCCTTCATTAGACCAATCACCCTATTCAGCCATCCCATCTTCATTCGGCCGGTGCCCCTTAGTCGGCCTACCCCTTAGTCGGCCTACCCCTTCCCTATTCGATCGGTCGAAGTCCACTCCATTCGCCCAAGGAATTTCATTCGGCCCAATTACTTCGACCAGTCCATGAGATATGGGTTCAGCCCAGGGGACTGTCCGACCCACTCCTTATGTGGACTAGATCAATATTCGGCCCACATGGATTGGGTTTCAACCAATACAAGAAATCAAATGGTCAAGGGTAATATGCAAGGATAGTAATCACATCTTGCTACAAAGGTGGTGAATTCTAGTTTAATGAACTTCTCAAACTCAAAACACCAAGTTTTACAAGGGTTGTTGCCTAGTTATTTATTAACTATGTAACAATTGATTCAAGAGTAACAAGAACAACATGTGGGGACTTAAACCATAAACCGAAGTTTATTCTTGGGTTGATTTACTAAGTCTCATATCAAAACAATTAACTAACATATCATGATAAGTTTTGAAATTTCAAGAATGTGTTAAGGAAAGTTAAACATAAAGTCAACAACAATATGTACGAAACTCAACTTAACGAGGTTAAGTGTTAGTATAAACTATAACCATTGAATCAAGGCCGAATGATGACCGAGACTCACGAGTGTTAGCCAACTTTAGGGCTACCACATACACACACATGAATCCCTATAACTTATACTTATAAGTTACAAACAACGTGAAATCAATACAGGATCGTGAAAACTACATCAAGTACAATAAAGAGCGTGTGCATTCTTGTTTATACTTAGTCAACCACAACAACTACAAGGTGAGTTCATACGCCCCTTTTCTACTCTTAATTGATTTTAAATTCTTGGGGCTGAGAAACACACTAAATCTTTTATTTACTTGAAAGTTTTAGTACAACATATTGTTTATCCTATGATTTAGATATTATTGCTTGACTTATTATCGCTTATCATTGTATGCATGCTTGTATGATCATAACATGGCTGAGACAACTAGGATGAAACATGATAATGTAGCTTCATGAATCCTCAACACAATAGAATAATGCAGTTGTAAGAGTCTATCTTACAACACTTAATTATTCTTACAATAACGAACAATGAGATTATCACAGGTTAACATGCTTACAACAACAACAACAAACAAGAATGATATGAAGATAACATATCTTCATAATATCATTCACCACCGGAGTTAGCTAAGTGTAATAGGACAAGTTCTTATAATACTATGTATATAACTCGGTGAGGACTATGAGATAACACGAAACAAATACCATCCACCACCTGAGTCGACTAAGTATAGTAAGAATAGCTCTTACAACACTGTAATGGCAACAGGGTGACCATATGGAACAACAAGAATGATAATCATGATAACGTACCTTCATGATAACAACATCATTCACATAACAACTAACATTGTATAATAAGACAAGTTTTTAAATAACTTTGTTAAGAACAATGAGAACACACAACATTGAGAACCAACAACATTGGTGAACACAATAACAATTGATTACTATTGAACTGTCTGTATTATATCACGACAAACATGTGCCATGTATTCAAGTTTATCATCGTAAGTCCCTTACAGAAATCGTTTACCAGCTAGTTTGACGTGACTAAACCGACGACAGCATTGTGGTACCATAGGTTTGACAAACCTCCGGCTTGTAGGGCTGGTATGTTGATCGTATTGAACATTTGGCCGGTAACATATGACCGGTGACAGGGCGACACAAGTCAGGGTCTGATAAGCGACACATGATGATATTAATCTACAGTGATAATTGTAATTAATCCTTAGATCTTATTGTCTGGTAGACTGAGGAATTGATTTTCTCTCATGTCACATTACTAGTAATAACTTCGTTGTAGGCCACGCGAACATCAAACTGGTAGAGGTAAATTGGATGCATTGTGATCTGATTACGTGAGGATTATAATGGATTCCTTTTAGGCTCTATGCACTTCAAGTTGAGAACATATATCAATCGGTTAACTAACACTCTAATTATTAAAAGTGATTAACAGTTAACCCCATAAGCAAGAGAATAACAATAGGATCTTATTAAATTAATCTATTTTCCTTAACTAATTGAGGGTTATTAATACTTCGGTTTGATAACTAAACCCCTCTTACCATATTATTCTACATATAACACTGAGTGATGAACACAACGGATGGGTGAATATTAAATGGGATGAACATGTGAGATGAAAATGGGTATCTATAGTTTTATTGTAAGTGGTGTTGAGTTATATTAGGTATGTGGTGGGATGTTGGCTGGGGCTTGTTCCTCTACATATGCCCTGTATATAAGCATAGCTAATAGGATGAGATATTACATGTAAATATAACTATAGTGAGGCCATTGTGTGAACAGATGAAACAAACATAAACAAGTATCATGTATGACATTGTGACTGTGTATGTGAACAAATCAATGCTTTCAATTATCAAACTTATGAACTCACCAACCTGGTGTTGAATTTATTTAAATGCATGTTTTCTCAGGTGACGAACATGTTTAGTCACCAGACATCAGGAACATAGCTAGTGGACTTTTAGAAGACCTAGCTACATTTTGTGTCTATCATACTTTTGAATGACAAAACAATGAATCATCTTTTGTAGATCTTGTACAGTTACAAGATAGAAACTCATTGATTCTTTTGAATAGATTTACTTGGTTAAATTATGAACGATACATTGTAATTTAACTTTGTAATTCTATATCATTGTCATGATTAGCATTTCTTATTTATACATCATGTGCTATGCAAGCAATCTGATCATTTTGATTATCAAGCGATATCGCGCCCCGAGAACCTTCCGCCCGATAGGAGGGCTCGGGGTGTGACTTTGAACATTCTCTGTCAAGTCTCCTAGGTTTTAGAGCCACCGCTTGTATTCCAACTTCGTTCTTCTACCGATGGTGTTCGATTTAGATCAAATCTTTGATTCTTAATCATCAGATTACCACGAGGCGTCTAGATTTCGATTGGAAAACCCGCAAAAAGGATTCCGCACTATTCGAGGGCCTGCCAAGAAGAATTCGCTGGGAACTGCGCCGTTTCGGAAGTCTCAAACTATCCTTGCATCGAGGCATCACAATATACCACAAAATCATCTGTTCCATCTTGAATAGATAAAATAGGAGCACTACAAAGTTTTTGCTTTAGGAGGTGGAATGAAGCTTCTTATTCATCACTCTAGTGATATTTCTTGTCTTTTTGAGTGAGCGCTGTGAGTGGTTGGGACTATCTTGGAAAATCCCTCATTGAGACGTTGGTAATCGCCTGGTTGGCCTATGAATTGTCGCAATTTAGTTGGGGTCTTTGGTAATTCCTGGTTCTTAATGGCCTCTATCTTGGATGTATCCACATGTATTCTTATTTTGTTTACCAAATGCCCCAAGAATTGGACCTCTCGGATCCAGAAGTCACATTTCGAGAGTTTCGCGTATTGCTTCTCCTTTCTATAGAGTTCAAGAGCTAATCGAAGGATCTCTTTGTGTTCTTCCTTTATTTTGGAGTAGATGAGAATATCATCGATGAAAACAATGATTAAATATGAAAGCTGGTTTGCGCACTCGGTTCTTAAGATCCACGAATACCGCAGGTGCATTTGTGAGAACGAATGGCATGACCAAAAATTCATAATGGCCAAACCGAGTACGAAAGGCTTTTTTTTGGAATTTAGTTCTCTTGGATACTCAACTGATGGTACCCAGATCACAGATCTATTTTATAATACTAACTACATCCTTGTAGTTGATCGAACAAATCATGAATGTGACGGAAGAGGTAACGGTTTTTGACCATTGTCTTATACAGCTCACGGTAGTCTATGCCATTTGAAATGTGTCATCCTTCTTCTTAATGAACAACACTGAAGCTCCCCACGGCGAGTAGCTCGGTCTGATGAAACCCTTCTCCAACAACTCCTATAATTGTTTGGACAGTTCTTGAATCTTCGATGGTGCTAGTCGATAGGGATCTCGTGCGATATGTGTTGCTTCTGGTGTGAGGTCTATGCAAAATCCAACTTGTCATAGAGGTGGATGTCCTGGTAGAATTTTGGGTAAAACGTCAGGATAGTCAAATATGATTAAAACAATGATTAAATATGAAAGCTGGTTTGCGCACTCGGTTCTAGAGATCCACGAATACCACAGGTGGTGCATTTGGGAGAACGAATGGCATGACCAAAAATTCATAATGGCCAAACAGAGTACAAAAGGCTTTTTTTTGGAATTTAGTTCTCTTGGATACTCAACTAATGGTACCCAGATCGCAGATCTATTTTAGAATACTAACTACTTCCTTGCAGTTGATCGAACAAATCATGAATGTGAGGGAAGAGGTAACGGTTTTTGACCGTTGTCTTATACAGCTCACGGTAGTCTATGCCATTTGAAATGTGTCATCCTTCTTCTTAATGAACAACACAGAAGCTCCCCACGGCGAGTAGCTCGGTTTGATGAAACCCTTGTCCAACAACTCCTATAGTTGGTTGGACAGTTCTTGCATCTTCGATGGTGCTAGTCGATAGGGATCTCGTTCGATATGTGTTTCTTCTGGTGTAAGGTCTATGCAAAATCCCACTTGTCATAGAGGTGGATGTCCTTGTAGAATTTTGGGTAAAACGTCGGGATAATCAAATATGATTGGTATCTCTATAATTTTATTCTCCTCTTCGGTTTTCTCGGCAACGAGTGCCAATATGGCTGTGTATCCCTTTCGTAGGCATTTGTGGTCTTTCATGCATGAGATGATGTTCAAGGGAGTGTCGCAAGTTTCGCCTTTTATGGGTAAGGTTTCTCCGCTAGGGAAGGTGTACACACAACCTTATCGTGGCAAATTATCTTAGCTTGGTTTTCAAACAACCAATCAATCCCTACCATGACATCAAAAATGTTGAGCATGACTAGGATGAGATCAATTTTAAATTTATGATTTTCTATCTATATGATGCATCCTTTCATGATGTATTTAGTTAAAATTAACTTACCATCATCTATCATTACTTGTGTATTCAACCACTAATGGCGTTGGGGTAATGGAAAGTATCTCACTAAATTCATTAGATATAAAGCTCTTTTCTGCTCCAAAATCAAATAATACATAAGTGTGATGATTGTTTAGGAGATACGTACCTGTGGCGAGGATGGGATAACTTCTAGCTTCCTTTGCCCCGATCACGAAGGCTCGTCCCCTCGGACCGTTGTTGTTCCCTGTGTTGTTGTTGTTTGGCAGGTTGTTGTTGTTGCCTTTCAAGTGTGGGTAGTCCTTGAAGTGGCCAGGTTTTCCACACTTGAAGTAGCCTCTCGATGCTTCATGTTGTTGTTGTGGCATCGGGATTCTAGCGTGTAGTTAACCTCTGTAGTCTTTCGCTTCATGTCCTATCTTTTCGCTTCATGACCCAATGCGTGATGACAGTTGCACTTGCTGCACTTGAGGTGTTTGTCTGCATAGGATTCCTGGCTTTGGGTGGTTGGAGTGAGTGGGGTGTAAGCTTTATACCCCGATCTATCCCCGCGTGCCTGGTCGCGTTTTTATCGCGATAAAGCTCATAAAATGTTCGGTTTAGCTCTTAAACCATATTTAAAACATAACACCTTTAAATATTTATGTTTTGTTTTATAAAAATGATTTTATTAAATTATGATTGTTTTGTAAGTGAATTTTTGTTAAATTATTTATGTAATCAAAACATTGTGTTCGATTTGTTTCAGTTTGTAATTCCTAATAAACGTTTTTAGTTTTCTTTTCTTAAATTAATATCGTTCGTTATTATTTCGTTATCTTGTAGAAACGCGTTACTTACGTACGCATTCGCAAAGATCGTCACCTTTCCGAATCCGACGCTCGTATCGTATCTCGATTCGATTTCCGATTTATGGAATACCGTTTCAGAATTATAGTACCTAATAATTATATTCGTGTGAATCATCATTCATGCGAACACATTATCAAGTTAATACTTCTGAATTAACATTCACGTTTAATTAATAATCGTAACCTCACAATCGCGTAGTCAATTTTCAATATCGTTCTCATTATCTTATTATATTCAACATTATTAATTCCCAATCCAAATCCCACTAAACCATATCACTGACACATCCGTCATAGACCGAAATATGCATATGTATAGGGCATATGTAGGGGTCAGTCGCAACTGCCCCAGCCACCATCCCACCGCTATTTCGATAAACCATAACCATGTGTCCTTGACTATGTTTTGCAACCAGACAACAACAACCTCCTAATTCCTTTCCATTCCAAACCAATAATCCATAACTATGAATTCAGCTGCGATAAACACTCTGGTTCAGCTTACTTGGCTTTCAACTATACTTCCCATGGTTTATGCGTATAATAATATGTTCTCAATATGTATACAAATTATCAATAATATCATCCAATTATTCATCATCATTAATAATTATTATATCTGGTCGTAACAGTACGGTCGTACACATGTACGGACAACCTGAAATATAATGATGTTACAGTCTCCCCTAGTTAAGAGAATTTCGTCCCGAAATTCAACTTGAAGTGACCGTAGTAAATAAATGTGGGTACTTAAGCTTCATCTGATCTTCCCTCTCCCAGGTGAATTCCGGACCACGCTTCGACTCCCATCGTACTTTGACAATTGGAATTCTACTGTGTTTGAGCTTTTAACCTCACGATCCATTATCTCAACTGGTTTTTCAACAAAGTGCATGGTATCATCGACGCGAATGTCGTCGAGTGGTACCTGAAGATCCTGATCAGCTAAGCATTGGACACGTGAAACGTTGGGTGTACGTTGCTAAGTTCAGGAGGAAGTTCCAACTTGTAGGCAACCTTCCCAATCCGTTCGAGGATCTTAAAAGGACCAACATATCGTGGAGCAAGCTTACCCTTCTTCACAAATCGTACCACTCCTTAACATGGTGATACCTTGAGTAATACCATATCATCAACCTCAAACTCTAAAGGTTTTCATCGTTTATCCGCGTAGCTTTTCGGTCGACTGCGTGCAACTAACAGATTGTCAAGGATTTGGCGGATCTTGTCAGTCGTTTCTTAAATGATCTCTGGACCAGTGATCTGCGATTCGCCAACCTCGGTCCAACAAATAGGTGACCGACATTCCTGCCATAAAGAGCTTCAAACGGCGCCATACTAATGCTCGCATGATAACTGTTGTTATACGAAAACTCGACTAATGGTAGATGGCTATCCCAATTGCCACCGAAATCGATGACACAAGCTCTTAACATGTCTTCCAATGTCTGAATTGTTCGCTCCGTTTGTCCATCCGTTTGAGGACGGTAGGCGGTGCTAAGATCCAATCTTGTCTCAAAAGCTTCATGAAGTGATTCCCAAAATCGTGCCGTGAAACAAGCATCACGATCCGATATTATGCTTAAGGGAATTACATGCCGGCTAACGATCTCATCAACATAGATACGAGCTAGCTTCCGTACAGGGTACGTCTCTCGTATCGGTAAGAATTGAGCCGACTTGGGTAATCGATCAACTATCACCCAAATGCTATCCTTACCATTTGCGGTCGTTGGTGTTCTACCTTGACTTTAGCACAGTTAAGACACTTAGACACATACTCAGCAATATCCTTCTTCATTCCAGGCCACCAGTACAAAGCCCTAAGGTCTTGATACATCTTATCAGCACCCGGATGGATTGAGTAACGAGACTTATGAGCTTCATCCAAAATCATCATTCTAAGATCCTCCCGGTTCGGTATCCACAACCGAATCAAGTAATACATCAAACCATCATACTTAGTTTCCAATAGTAACTCAGCCCTGCAAGACATCTCATTTTTCAAGTTATCTTGAGTCAATGAATGTTGTTGGGCTGCGAGAACATCATTATGGACATTAGTGTGCACTCGGACACTATGGATCTGAACTTGACTTTTGCAACTAAGCGCATCTGCTACTACATTTGCTTTATTGGGATGGTAGCGAATTTCACAGTCATAATCGTTCAATAGTTCAAGCCATCTTCGTTGTCTCATATTAAGCTTTTTCTGATTGAGAATATGCTGCAAACTCTTATGGTCTGTAAATACTACACACTTAGTGCCATAAAGATAATGTCTCCATATCTTCAAAGCAAACACGACTGCACCAAGTTCCAAGTCGTGTGTAGTGTAGCTCTTCTCATGAATTTTCAGCTGTCTTGATGCATAGGCCACAACCTTTCCCCGCTGCATAAGAACACAACCAAGACCTAGGTTGGATGCATCACTGTAAACTACAAAATCATCATTTCCATCGGGCAGTGTCAAGACAGGAGGGTCACAAAGTTTCTGCTTCAAAGTCTGAAATGCCTCTTCTTGCTTCGGTCCCCACACATAAGGCTTATTCTTTTGAATCAAAGAAGTGAGAGGGACAACAACCCTGGAGAAATTTGAAATAAACCGCCGATAGTAGCCGGCAAGTCCAAGAAACGATCGAATCTCCGTTGGTGTCTTCGGTGTACTCCAATTCTTCATCGCATCAATCTTTGTAGGATCCATGTGAACACCTTTTTCATTGACTATGTGTCCCAAGAATTGAACTTCTTTAAGCCAGAATTCACACTTGGAGAATTTGGCATTCAGTCGCACCTCTCTTAGGCTCTCCAAAACCAACTTAAGGTGTTGCTCGTGTTCTTCTTTAGTCTTTGAGTATATCAAAATATCATCAATGAATACAATCACAAACTTGTCCAAGTATGGCCTGCACACACGGTTCATGAGATCCATGAAAACCGCTGGTGCATTGGTAAGGCCGAAGGGCATTACCAGAAATTCATAATGGCCATATCTCGTTCTGAAAGCCGTCTTGGGAATATAATCATCATGTACACGAAGCTGATGATACCCAGACCTAAGATCGATCTTTGAAAACCATACCGAGCCTTGAAGTTGATCGAAGAGATCATCGATGCGCGGCAAAGGATATCGATTCTTAATTGTCAGCTTATTCAATTCGCGGCAGTCGATGCACATTCGGAATGACGCATCCTTCTTCTTGACAAACAGGACCGGTGCACCCCATTGTGAATGGCTCGGGCGAATGAATCCCTTATCCGTCAGTTCTTGTAGTTGGCTCGCCAATTCTTGCAACTCCGAAGGCACAAGTCTATAAGGGGCTTTGGCGACTGGGTTCATACCAGGTACTAATTCAATCCGAAATTCTACTTGACGCTCTGGTGGAAGGCCCGGTAAGTCGTCTGGAAATACTTCAGGAAAATATCTGATTACAGGAACGTCTTCAATGCTCTTTCCTTTCTCTTTCTTCTCCACAATGTGTGCTAAAAAAGCTATACATTTCTTCCTAAGGTACTTGTGTGCTTTAGTGCATGACATCAACTTAAGACCTTTACTAGAAGTTTCCCCAAAAATTCTTAAAGTTTCACCCGAAGGTAAGGGAATACAAATATATTTCTCATGACAGACAATTTCCGCTTTGTGGGTGACTAACCAATCCATGCCTATGATAACATCAAAGCTACCAAGATGCATAGGTATAAGATCAATTGGGAAAACGTGATCACTTAAGTTCACAGTACATCCAATTATAACGGTGTCAATATCAATAGTGTTTCCGTTAGCCACCTCTATGTTAAACGACTTGTCTATCTTAGTACGTGTCATTCAAAGCATATGTTCAAAATCATGTGAAACAAAACTCCTATCGGTAGCAGAATCAAATAAAACAGATGAATAAGAGTTGTTAATCAGAAATGTACCATTGACCACATCCTGGTTGGCCTGAGCAGTTGGAGCATTTAGCGGAAACGCCCTGCCTCGAGCCACCCGTTGGTTGTTTCCCATCAGTATCTAGCATTGATTTATGAAGTAACCCACTTCACCACACTCGTAACATGCTCTTGCCTGTATAGGTACCTGGCCAACGGGTACAGCTTGTACTGGTTGAGCTTGCGGAGCGGGCAGTGTAAGCGGTGCAGGTTGCATCGTTTGTGCATGCGGTGCACCTCGAAAAACGTTGGCAAAATGGCCATACTTGCCACAGTTGTAGCAGACGTGACAAGGCAAGTTAGGCATGTGATGATATCTGCAAGTATTACATTGGGGAGTATTCCTAATATAATTCCTGGCAGTGTTGTTGTTCGATGATTGCTGCGCAGACTTTGCAGTAGGAGTAGTAACCATGAAATTCCTGGTCTTTCTCTTCTTGTTGCTGCTTTTTGAAGAGCTGCCTTGTTCCGTCTTGACTTCAGTTGAAGCCTCCTATGCAGCTGACTTTATATCAACTTTCTTGAACCCCTTCCGTGTTAGTGTTCCAGCTTTCACGTGATTGTCAGTTAAAGTTGCAGATAGACGGATTGCAGCCTCCAGTGTTTTAGGATTGCTTCCGTAGACAGTATCTTGAATCTGCATAGGCAACCCACCTATATACTTCTCAATTGCTCTCTCAAGTGGTGTCACTAGATGAGGTACCAGCAGACTATACTCGTGGAAGCGAGTATTGAAGATCACATTTTCTCCCCTGTCTTGCTTGAGTTCCCAGAACTCAGTCTCAAGCTTCCTCATCTCGCAACTAGGACAAAATTCAGTGGTCATCAGGTTCTTGACCTCCATCCATGTCAGTTCTAGGGCAGCATCAACTCCCATAGTTCGTTTTTCCCCATTCCACCACGTTAGTGCTCTCTTCTGGAAAACACCAGTGGCAGAACGAACTTTCAGATTCTCAGGGCAATCGCTGTTAATGAAGGTGTTTTCCATGCTCTCAAACCACTGCAGTAGACCAGTGGCTGTTTCAGAACCCATAAACTTCAGCGGATTAAAGGAGTTGAAGTGTTTGAATGTGCAAGCTGGTGGATTTGCACCACCTCTGTTATGATTGAGAGTTTGATTGGCTTGAGTCAGTTGATTCACCAATCCAATGATGAGGTTTGTTAACTCTTGCATACCAGAGTTGGCATTACTGTTGTTAGCATCCCTATTGTTTGTATCAACTTCATTGTGACGGCGTGGCGGCATGTTTCTGAGATAGTTAGAAACATGTTACTACCGTTTACAACGTAAGTCATACAAACTATGGTCAAATGAGTTCATTTCTACAGTTAGGATTACAAACAGGAACTATATTTTTCTCCTATCTGTCATTAAACTCATAACAAATTATTAGTTTCCCTAATATTATACTAAGTATCCTAGTTGGTCATATCTAATATAAACTAACTAGTCCTAGGTTTCAAACATTTTCCACCCTATACCCACACTGACAACCTCCCGATGCAGTGCAAAAAGCCTATATATAGGGCATACATAAATTTGACTGCAGTCGCCTCATACGCCGTCCCACCACCGTTGCATTGCACCACGATTATGCCCTTGTTAGAATTTAGGGTGTATCATGTATCTTACCATTACCCCACTTCACAAACCTCATCCTAGGTAGGATAATTTTGAGTAAAGTGGTCTCTAGTTCCCTTGGACAGTTAGGTTCACCTAATGTCTAAGTTCACCTAACATTAAAGTTCCCCTAATGTCTAAGTTCACTAAAAATCCATACCAAATCTCAAAATTCATAATTATCAATTAGGTTTCATATCCTCACCGAGTGCTCTTATTGTAACTAAGTGTCCATATCCTCCCCATAATTTATTTTCATCCAGTGTTCATACCATCACTAAGTGTTAGTATCACCACTATGCGTTCATATTTTTACCAAGTGTATGTATCATCATCCAAGTCTTCAATCTATCGCTAAGTGTTTGTATCGTTCGTTGATCCTATACACCCCACGTGTCCAATAAGTGTGTTCATGAGTGATTGTATATGTGTTCATCAAATATGATCATCCAAAGTGTCAATCCAAACCAACTTAACCAACATTCCATCAACATCAACCTTACAACAGTTCCTTATAATATCCTAAGTTCCTAACACTGACAGACCCCCAATATACTACAAATGGTATATGTATAGGGCATATGTAGGGTTCAGTCGCAACTGCCCCAGCCACCGTCCCACCACCTTTGTAGTATACCACAAGTGTGTCCTTGTCTGGTGATCCTAAATCAAACAATTAATTCCTAAAGCAAATAAAGTCCTAAGCAGTTATTTAGCTAACGAGGGATGTGTAGATTGTTCATAAACTCGTGGGCATCTAATTTAATCATCACATAACATTTAATCAACCAAATTAATTACATCCAAAATCATGTCTATCATGAATTAGTTACATCAATTACACAAAAGATTTAGCTATCTAACTAAATTCTAGTCTTCAGAATTTCAGTTATTTAGCTAAGTCCAAGATCCTACGTGATGATGTCCCAAAAGAATGTAGAGCTATCATGCCCTACTGACTTGTCTTCGTTCCCTGAAACATGTAAAAATCAAGTGTCAACTACGAAGTAGTTGGTGAGTAATCATAAGTTTTTATATTTAAAAAGTGTTTTACAAAGTGATTATGAGAGTTTATAGTTTTATGAGAAAATCCACATGAGCACTTGCAGGATAATCCAACACAACATCCAAACACATAATCCAAACACATAATCACATATATCAGTAATTCATAGAAAATCAATCATATGTTCAATCAACCAATCTCAATCGTCAATATTCTCAATTAATATAAGTGACAACAGATGCATCATTGTAATTGACCGAAGTCAATGACAACAACACAGGGAGTTGTGGCAATCCACTTGACAATACATGCAAACGTTTTAGATAAATGAAGTCATCAGTAACAACTCATGGAATAGTGACAATACATGCAATCATTGTAGGTGACCGAAGTCAACAAAAACGACCCACGGAATAGTGACATTACATGCAATCATTGTAGGTGACCGAAATCAACAAAAACGACCCATGGAATTATGATTATCCAACAACATGAACAACATAACAATAAGCAAGTGTCATCCATGTGTAATCAAAATATATTTAAATTGGTATACATGTTTCACCTCCGAGTTTAAAAACAAAATAGTTTAAAAAGGAGGTTATGAGAACTCACCTGAGTCCTTAGAGTCAATGTTTTCGCAGAATGTGCGCTCGCGTATATGAAATCAACAACAACTCAACAACCTGAAATTTTTGTATGTTCGCGTTCATAAGTATAAGTGTTTTGTTTTGATTAAATGACCGTAAGTATTTACCTTAAATCAATAGGTGTTTCGTTAATTTAATTCACTTACTTTAAGTCACTTCGTAACACTCAATCTAAGTGAACGGTCATCATAAAGTGTAATATAAAATTATTAGTTTTAATTAACTCTTATGTGAGGACTTTTACAACCATATCAAGGGTTTTTAAATTATAATAATCTTACACCCATATACTTTCCCATGTGTGCCTGCATATTCATTTTATATAATTACCATTCAAAGTTGTCAAATTACATTTAAGTTTAAGAAACCAAACTTAAACTATTTTCATAGTTTGTTTAAATTAACTAAGCTCTCAAATTTGAACTTGTTCTTATTGTAAAAGAATCTAGTTTGACTCATACATACATGTTTTAGATTAGGTTGATCACCATGACATCTAAGTTATTATCATCAAATTTAGGGTTAGGAAATCATGTTTAGATTGCCCATATACCATAATCAATGTATGAACTTCTAAATTCACAAATTATAGTTATTAAGAAAAGGTGGTAATTCATAGTTGTTCCCATGCATCCATTTTACTGATTTAAAATGTTTAAAAAGAGTGTTTAGGGTTGTTCATACGTTATGGTGAGAAAGGAGTAGGTATAATCTATTTCTAAGAACTTTGGAGATCATCTAAGCTTACCTTGGTGTTCCTCTAGCCTTTGGACTCCTAATATGCCCTTGTGGTGACCTCCTAACCGTGAGCTTTGTGTGTGAATGGGCTAGGATCGTTGCCCTTAAGGATGAGAAGAGAGGTGTTTTCTTGTGTTAGTGAAATTTTCAAATGAGAAGTTTGTGGGTTTGTGAGTGTGGCCTATTTAAGAGAAGTAGAGAGCGGGGGGTCATTGAAGGGTGTAGTAAAAGGAGAGAAATAGATTGGGTGGAAGTATTTTGGGTAGAGGGAGAGGAGTTATCGATGGTGTGGGTGGTGTTGTTAGAAAACTTGTTTTCTTATGTTTGTTGTTTGAACATGTATGTATGTATGTATGTGTGAACCGTGTATGTATGTATGTATACAATTATGTGTGTATGTCATGTAGATATGTAATTGTATATGTAATGTGTTGTGTTATAATTTACTTTAATTACTGTAGTTTTTGGATGTTTATGAGTTGGTATATGTGTATATAAATATCTTTCATGTATAGGTGCATATAAGAGTATATAGATGTCTGTATGTATGCTTGTTGCATTTGTTTTTGTTGTGTCACCAAGGTTCATAATTACATATATATATATATTAGGCAATATATATAGAGCTTGGAATTTTTAATAACCCACCAAATGTGTACTAACCTAAATAACTTTGGCAAGATGAAGCCAAATCCTGGATTTTTTTTAACTTTATTGTAACGCATTTAGAACATTATGTTCTTTTATGAGTTTTTGTAAATTTATCACCGTTTAAGAGAGAACAACATTGTAAATTTTTAACCTACAGTAATGTAAGTGTTTTTTTCCCAGAATTTACAACGTTCTTATCTCTTAAATGGTGATAAATTTATACAAACTCATAAAAGAACATAGTGTTCTAAATGTGTTACAAAGATGTTAAAAAACGAAAATCCAAGATTTGGCTTCATCTTACCAAAGTTATTTGGGTTAGTACACATTTAGTGGGATACTAAAAATTCCAGCGCCAATATATATATATGTGTGTGTGTGTGTGTGTGTGTGTGTATGTGTGTGTGTGTGTGGATAAATTTAATTCATGCAAATTCACAATTGTTCAGGTTTCATTAATTTGGATTTTGCATTTCTTTGTAATGGTAGTACTTTCTCATTTCCCTTGACTTGATAAGTGAAGTTCTTTGTTAAAATATACGTTACTTATCTTCCTTCTTATGGTATGTATACTGACAAGTTAAATCTTTGCTCTTAAACTAAGTGACATATTTCTCTAGGTTGTAGGTTTCTAATATTTGTTTCAATCACTTCACAATAAATCTTATAATATTTAAGGTTTTAATATAAACCTAAATCGCGTGTTGTCATACGAATATTCATCGATACTATAAGTAACGGTGGAATTCGTGGTGATACTATTAGTATCGGTAAAATCTTGGGTGATACTATTAGTATAGGTGGAATCTTGACTTTTTAAGATTATTAGTATCAACGCTGACTTTTCCAAATTATAAATATCAGTGTTGACTTTTCATATTGTTAGTATGAATATTGATGTATCATCTGCACATATAATCATAGGAATCAATACAAGAACGTAACACTGTGCAATCATGGTTTGTGTATCTTTAACATCAACGTGAATTCATATGAACTTGCGTGGTATGTTAGAGGAATTATTTAGTTAGTAGCTATGTATATACTTATATATTTATACTCAAATGCGCTTGGCAACGACACTATCGTAATATATCGAAACAATGGTGGCTGACTGCTGATATGGTAGGTAGCTTGACTCTACGTATGCCCTATACAAAAACTGTGTTCGGTATATTGGGATAGTGTTAGTGTGTAGAGTTATGACAAATAATAATAGAATTAAACCATTTAAAAAAAATCGTAACGCATAAGCGAGACTCGGTATCATTATGGGTGACGATCCATAAAGATATCAATGTTAAACTTATCTTTACGAGTAAACGTTAATACAAACATGAAATAACCAAAAACATATATGGTTGTAGGCATACACGTAAGTATGTTCCTTTACTGTTTAAAACAAATGAATATTTCAAATCACGTAAAATATTATGTTGAATGTTTTAACTTATGAAAGTCGTCAAATACAATCTTAAAGAGGATAAACAACTTAAACAAAATACGGAATGTTACGTCGCGTTTGTAAAATAACGCGTTAATGCAAAAACCTAACGAACCTGAACGCGCGTGTTTTGACTTGCAATATAAAAGGTTTAAGAACCCTCATTTATGGTTCAACCACCAGCTCTCACTCTACTCTCTCTCTCTCAAAATCTGTCAACTTCTCTCTTTACCCACTCTCTCTAAAAACCCTCATCATATCTCACTCGTTTCTTCTCCAAATCTCAAGATCATGGTGTCTATGAAAAGCTCTCATCATCTACATTGTAGAAGTGGAAAGGATCCATCTTCAAATGAGCTTAAAAGATCAAGAAATTCAATAGAAGGTTTGGTTCTTAGGCTTTTCTAAAACAAGAAACCTCAAGTATAAAAACCGGTTTTACCCACTTCAAACTTCATGACTTGTAGGTCTAGATCTCAATAAAGACTTGAGCTTTATCACTCCAGTCGACACCAAATGAATCCAATGAGTACGGAATCTAATTTAGAATCAATCAATAGCAAGTGTGACTTGATGAGGACCGGCAACTGCATATAGCTTCATCTCCATAGCTAATGCAACAACACGAGTGAATGGCTTTGCTTCTTCGTCCAAACCTCCATAGGTGCGTATGGGGTTGTCGTGCAGCACCTGCATATTGTCTTTGCCAAAGTTAAGCAAGTCCATTGGGTCCAAGATTATGTCTAGATCATTCAAATCGCCGTTTTTCCTCATGATAACCGCTGCATGAGTCTTCTCATCAAACTACCAAAAGTCAAAGTTCTTCAGCATGTTATCTAGAACCCTGAGATGAAACTGGGAATGCTTGCTTAGTTGTAGGTGGAAGATGTCTATAGTAAAACCAAGGCTTCTGTTTGACTAGATCAATAATGCACTTAGAGACCTATCTTCTTCCTTATGTTGTCTTCATCATGGGAAAGTCTTTGTCACACTGACCCATGAGGAACTTTGCAAACAACTAGGCCCGAGTATCTTTGAACGAATTGTAGAATATTGCATTGTTGATGCTCCTGATGTCAAACTTTGGCATTGAACAGAAATCCTGAAGATGCTTGAAGCATTCACGATTTCCATTCTTAGCCTCTTCACAACATACAACTGCTTGTCTTTATCGTACATACAGCTTGTAACCTCTGATCTTTCGTTGCGAATATCAAATATATCTCAGGACGTGGCAGTGTAGGTTACTTCATTGTCTTCTTCAGCTGGTCCTTCACCCATCCATGATTTCTACACTTCCAGGGGAGCAGGAGTCCAATCACGTTGCTTGTCAAACCAACAGTCAAAAACTTTCCGTGTGACGTGACCTCCTGTCCAAGTGCGTTGACATATTTGTAAGCATACAATTACTTAATGTAAGAATATGTAGAGTTGTTGTCGAGTATGATGTTCTCTTGTTCTTCTTATCTGGATGCTCCCGCACAATATTCGGCTAACTCTTCACGTTCTTTTTCACATACTGCATCAGATACTGAATCCATCATCACATCTATGAAGAAGTCTCCAATTCCTGCATCCTTCAATTCTTCTCCAAAACCCTCAAATAGAAAATTGTCAGGAAGATCCCCAAATAAGTAATCATAAAGGTCTAGAGGCTTATCTAAGGAAGAAGGGTTCCCAGAGTCATCTCCTCCTTCGTCGTCAATGGCAGGCTTGTCATCCTTTTTCCCTGAGGTGTCCTTTCCTTGACCCTCATCACCATCATCATCATCATAATCCTTGTCATATTTCTTCTCCTTGTCATCATTATCATCACCATCTTTTCTTTCCTTATCTTCCTTCTCATCATCATTATCATCATCAATAACTTTCTCTTCTTCTGGAACAACAGGCTTAGATCGTTTGAGTTCTTCGATCTTTTTCTTTAGCTCTGCGTTTTCTTTCTTTAGAAGGCTGATATCTTTATTTTGCCTTCCCGTGTTCACAGATCTTTATCATGCCCTCCCTTAAGTTCTCGATAAGAAGATCCTTGGTTGCTGAGCTTTGTTCAAGTAAGAACACTCACTCTTGCACCTGTAAGGTGATGGGGTATCAAGCCATTCCTTGCCCTTGTCATCATGGGCTTTGGGTGGTGATGGCGGAGGTTCAGAAAAGTGGATTTTAGTCGAAGAATCTGCTGGTGAAATATGTGTAGGTGGAGCAGATAGTGGTTTTGTGACTTGAGTGGCTTTAGTGGAGGTGGGTGTATTTGGTGGAATGGTGACTGTGGAAGTGTGAGGTGGTTTGGTGGCTTGGGTGGATGTGGTTGGTTTAGTAGCTAGTTTAGGTTGGGTGGCTGATGTGGGTTGAGTAACTGGTGTGGCTGAGGAGTGTGGTGGTTGTGGCTGTGTTTGTGATGAGGTGGAGGTGCCAGCTACTTTCTTCTTTATCCTTGGATTTCTTGAGCGTTTAGACGTCATCTTCGGTCTTTTCTTCTTTGGAGAAGATTCGGGAGAAGGAATGTAATTAGTGTCTTTTATTTCATCCTTTCTGCCCGCGAGATAGGAGGAGTCACATGAACGGGCTCACTAATAAGTTCTTCCTCTCCTCATGATGATGACTTGGATTACGTATCCTCAACGGCCTTGTTGGCTTGCCTATTGGGGCATGATCACGCTCCTTTCTTACGAAGGTGACTCAGCTGCCTTGATCACTAGCTTCTTCTCCTAACCATCCAAGTAATCTTCTAAATTTCTCCAGGGGACTAACACCAACATACTGTTTCTTGCCCTTTTTGTTCATCTTCATGTAAAAGAAGATATCTTCTTTCATTCTCTTCAATGGCAGGGTTCCAACAGTCAGGATGAGATTCTCGTGCCTGTTGTTGATGATGGTCTGAATAAATGTGGGAAAGGCCAGAAATCTCTCCTTTCTCTTTCCTTTATGTTGTCGTTCATGTCACTTAATATCATCTTGGAAAAATTGAAGTCTAGGTCCCCCATAATCGCAACCATGCACAAACTAAGTGTTTGGTTCAGAACGTCATATCCTCCTTTACGTCCTCAGAGGCATTGAGTCACAATGTTTGCCTAATATATCCAATACGAATGAAGAAGCTTCTTCTCCGTAGGTGGGTAAAGACCCTCATAGCCCATCCTCAAAATGGTGTTCTGGATCAGCTCGTAGTCTAACTCAATCGGATCAGTGTCCATGTCTCCAATCTATATTCTTGAATTGAAAGTTGAAAGCCAAAGTCAACTGTTGACTTCTAAGTCAAAATCAACAGTAATTATTAAGTCAATGTTAGTCAAAGTCAATGTCAAATTCCAAGTCAAAATGGAGTTCTCGAAAAGCAGAGTATTCGAAAACAATGGAGTTCTCGAAACTTCAAGTGTTCTCGAAAGTTCAAGGGTTCTCGAAATTCAAGAGGTACTCGAAATTTATGGCTTACATGAAGATGTATCAGTTCTCGAAATTGGGTTCTCAAAAATGAGTTCACGAAAAAAAGGGTTCTTGAACCAAAGTTCACAAAACCTGGTCCTCGAACTGGAGTTCTCAATTTTCAAATTTCAAAAACTGAAATTCTTCCATAACTCTTTCAATTTAGCCCTTTAGAATTCCATTTCGTACTCAAAATGCTATTAATTTGAAAGCGACAAACATATGTGAAAATTTGTTTCCAATTTCGAGTACATCGAGTTGAGTTGACTAGAAAACCTTCGGTTTACGAAAGGAAGTTTTCGAAATTCGTTTTTGTTCAATAACATTTAATTTAACGGTCCAAATCTTATTAAATTTTGTACGTAGTTTCATTTTTAGATGATCTACAAGGTAGTCGGAGTGGATTTTTGATTCGTGTACTGAAAACGAGATTTCCAGAAGAGAGAAAATAGGTACTTAAAATGTGGTTTTCGACGATGAGGGTTTGACTTAGTTTATATAGACGACTGTGTTCGAGTACTCGAAATCGAGTACACCAAATTAAGTACCTGCTTTCAAATACTCAATTTCGAGTACAAGAATTCGAACACCTACATCGAATACCATTTTCGAATTCATATATTATTTTAAAAATTCTAAGTATTAAAAATTTAAAATAAAATAAAATGAAATAAAATAAACTCAAGAACTTTGGACAGATTCAACATTGAGTTGGGTCAATTTTTGTGGGATCAAATCTGTACTAGAATTTGACCACCTTAAAATAATTTCTTACGAAAACCCAACCTTAAAAATATTTATACCCTTCCAATGATTTAAACTCGTTTATCCATAATTCAAAAATAGTAATTATGATTAAAAATTTTCTATGGGTTTTCTGAAAATACTTTTGGGAAGTTTATGGGCGATCAGAACCAGATTTTTTTTTTGCAACCTATCAATTTTGTGAAATCTTTTGTTTCAAAACTAGAGTGTGCTTCAACAAACTTAAAACATTTTGACAGAGTTTAAGGTGAGAAAAGAAATAACAGATCTATCAGATTAGAATCAAAACAAGAAGGGGTTATATCACCTTGTACTTATTGGAATCTGTTATTTTACTGATCTGCAGACACATTTGTTTTAACGTCACACATCCAGATCTTTGGTTATGCAAAACAAAGAATGCTTCAGAAAGTATCTTCTCTATTTGTTTGTACAAAACATAAAAATATCCAAATTTTCTCAAACTGATTTCAAGTTTATGAAAATACAATCTTATTTTGACTTAAATATTTCTACGAAAAATCAAATAATTGTTGCATTTTTCCGGTTATCTTATTTTCCAGTACTTCTCACTTATTTATATATTTAATATTTTGAATGATCGTGCCCAATCTTCTAATAGAAAAACGTGTTTTAAGTTCTTAGTGATTTATATTTATCTAAAGTTGTTTTTCATTCGAAATTTTATTAAGGTAGTGAATGTCTAAGTGTTAGAAATCATTTCACTTACCAATTGACCACTTCACTTGATTTTCTAAATAAAATCTCTTTGTTTTTTTCTTAAATTTTGAAAAGGCAAAATCTTTTTGTATTTTTCTTAAATTTTGAAAAAGTAAAATCTTTTTATATTTTTCTTTAATTTTGAAACGGCAAAATCATTTTTTATTTTTCTTAGATTCCACTCCCCCTAAACTTATAGATCAACTTAAAACGAAAAAAATATTTTTGTTCTTTATGTAAATTTTCTAAACTTATAAAGGGACTCAAGAACCGAAAATCTTTTTGTTGATTTTGTAAATATTCTCCCCCTAAATTTGTGATCTAAAAATTAAAATAAAACAAAACACAAATTTTAAAGTATTTCCAAGAATTGTTTATATCAAACCTTATTAGTTTGATTGAGGCAAGCAGAAGGTGGAAGCAACGTGCATCGAACAGTTTAGTGAAAAGATCAGCTAGATTGTCTTATGTGTGGACCTTTCAAAGATGAATCAACTTACGTAAGAAACAATCCCGGATAAAGTGAATCTGGATATCAATATGTTTAGTTTTGGAGTGTTGAACAGGATTCTTGACGACATGTGGAGAAGCTTCCTTATCACAGTATATAGGAGAGTCAAGAAAATTCAACCGGACGCAGCGACATACTCAGCTTCTGCAGTCGAGGTTAACGTGGTTGTCTGCTTCTTGCATTGCCACGAGACAAGGCGATCTCCTAAGTACTGATATCCACATGTTGTTGACTTCCTATCTAAATTTCAACCACCAAAATCACTTTCAGAGTAAGAAAATAACTTGAACTCAGTGTTCTTAGGATACCACAAACCGGACGAGGTTTCCTGACGAGGTAGCAAAAGATTCTCTTGACAGCAATCAGGTGAGAAGCCTTCGGATTAGCCTAATATATGGAACACTAACATACACAAAACATAATGTCAAGTCTACTGGTGGTCACGTACATCAGTGAGCCGATCATAGATCCGTAAAGATGTTGGTCAACATCTTCACCATCTGAACCCGAAGTCAGAACAAGGCGTGCAGGCATAGGAGTGGAGGCGGGCTATGAGTTCAACATCTTAAACTTGGTGAGAATTTTGGTGACGTACTTCCCTTGATGAATTAGCACACCCTTTGGATCTTGCTTTACCTTAAGACCCAAAAAAAGGTCATATCCCTTATTGCGCTCATCTCAAACTTCTTCTTCATCACGGCCTCAAACTCTTTACCCAACACCGAGCTCGTGGATCCAAATATAATGTCATTCACAAAGATCTGGAGAAGAATCAAGTCATCCTTCTCTCTTCGAACGAACAGTGTATGATCGATTGCTCCACGAGTATATCCATTTGTAGCAGATGATTCGTGAGTGTAGCATACAATGCTCATTGTGCCTAACGAATACTGTAAAGGGCTTTGTCTAGCTTGTGGACGTGGTCGAGATACTTCACCTCGAACCCTGGGGGTTGACATAAATAAATTTCATCCTTGACCTTTCCAAAGAAAAACGTTGTCTTCACATCCATATGATAAACTGCGAAATTCATGTAGGAATCATAGGGCTGGAAGATAAGGATACCTTCAAGTCTTGCGATAGGTGCAAAGACCTCCTCATAGTCGATACTCTCCTGTTGGTAGAAGCCCTGCACTACCAACCTAGCTTTATTATTGATGATTACACCCGAATCATCTCTCTTTTTTCGAAAGACCCATCTTGTTCCGAATGGCAGTTTCCCTTTGGGAAACAGAAGCAGATTCCATACCAGGAGCTTCTGAAACTGCATCAACTCTGCTTGCATCGCTTCAACCCAGCTTGACTCCTTAAGCGCCATCTTAATGTTATTAGGTTATACCTGCGAAATAAAGAAAGAATATTTAGAATATTTACAAGAATTAATTGGACCTGATTGACTGCGTGTGATAGTTCCTTCAGGCAAGGAATTCTCAACTGTAACAGATCTGCTCCTTGTAAGAACTCTTTTGAAAGAGGTACAATAATTTTCTCCATAGGGTGATTCTTGTTGATGCTTGAAGTAGGTACTTCCTGCACATCTAATTTGTCAAGCAGATTGCTGATATGAGTTAGCTGATCTTCACTTGAGGAAGCGGTGTTGTCAGTAGGAGCAGTTTCACTTGCATCAGCTCCCATATTCACACAACGTTCCTCAGGGACGTGGTCTGAGAACAGTGGATTGTCAAACGTCTGGTGAGAAGTTGATATGGTCTCATATATCTCCAGCGTTTGTTCAACAGACTGAGAAGTCTCTGGATTTGATGGGATGACTTCATTGGTCGAAGTCGGTTGAGCATGCTAAGCTCTATCATACATGCATGGTTGGTGAACGGTCAGAAGCTTAGTATCACATGCGACATAGTCAACCCGATAGTCCACGTTGTCACTCATGTAGAAACTATCTTCTGGCTCAGATGGTCCTGCACTCTCAAATGAAGTGTTGAAGGGCTCAAATGTAAAGTTAAACTGAAATAGTCAGTTTGGACCAGAACCAGCATCAGTGTTGTTCATTTCTTGCTAATCAATGTAGTATGATTCCACTATCAGGCGAGTCTTTGGTGTCTCATCCTTCTTGGCCAGAAAGAACACCTAAGTAAATATGGAATAGTCATCTGTTATCACAAGACAGTGTGACTTCTTCTCGATGCTCATGAAATTTACGAGTCCGAATAGATCCATATGGGGAAGTGGCAGAACTGATGAAATTGAGTTGAACCGTTTGGGATTGTGGGGCCTCTTGTGCTACTTCCCCTTGACACATGTGATGCACTTCTCAATAGGAGAGAAGTCTTTTGAAGGATGGCCATTGACATGATCTCCCTTTACAAGTTTGTTAAGATTCTTCAAGTTGACATGACCCAGTCGCCGATGCCATAATAAGCAGTCGGTCTCCGATGTCTTCGAAAACAAGCAAGTGTTTTCTGTGTATGAATCATAATTCATGTTGATGATGTAGGCATTGTTTATTCTCAGAGTCCTCATCAAGATCCATTTCTATGGAGTGACAAATCCGGGTTTCAAGATAAGACACTCTTTGTTGGTGAAGTGAGTTGAAAAACTCTTGTCACAAATTTGAGAAACACTGAACAAGCTGTAATTGAGTTTTTCAAAATAGTACACATCTTAAAAACCCATAGTTCCATTTGTAACTGTGCCCTTCGTACTCATCTTCCCACCTTTGTCTCCAGCAAAGGAGAGACATTGCCCATTAAACGGTGCGACTTCGTGCAGCTGAGAAAAATCCCAAGTCATATGCCGGGAACAACCACTATCCACGTACCAAACATTATTCAGCTTATTGGGTCGTCCCTGCATAGTACACACATTTACTGAGAAACATGTACCCAAATCATAACAGGTTTAAGTACATTTGAATGATTTGGGCTTTGCTTGTTTTTGCCCTTGGGCTTGTCTAACTTGTCCCTCACATTCACGGGCTTGACTCCACTGCCAAGATCAACTAGTTTTAAGGGAGGTTTCACATGTGGCTTATTCTACCACTGTGATTTTCTTTTAGATCTGGAAACCTTTGATTATTTTGTGAAAACCAGATTGATACAGTTTTGTTGGTTTGGCATTTTTTGGCAGGGGGATGATAGTGAATCACCTTTTAAGGTGTCACCCTAGGCTTGGAGGATTGGTCATTCCTCATTGGTTTACTTGCAGGTTTAGCCTTGGGTGTGCCCTTCTGATTCTTCTCATTGAAGGAATGTAACAAGTGTCTTTTATTTCATCCCATAGAAGGAATGTAACAAGGCTTGGAGGATTGCTCATTCCTCATTGGTTTACTTGCAGGTTTAGCCTTGGGTGTGCCCTTCTGATTCTTCCCATAAAAGGAATGTAACAAGTGTCTTTTATTTCATCCTTTTTTGCACGCGAGAGAGGAGGAATTACATGAACGTGCTTTCTAATAAGTTCTTCCTCTCCTCATGATGATGACTTGGATGACGTATCCTCAACGGCCTTGCTAGCTTTAGATGTGGTGCATGTAAGGGCATGATCATGCTCCTCTGCTACGAAGGTGACTTGGCTGCCTTGACCACCAACTTCTTCTCCTAAACATCCAAATAATCTTCCAAATTTCTCCATGGGACTAACACAAATGTACTGTTTCTTGCCCTTTTTGTTCATCATCATGTAAAAGAAGATATCTTCTTTCATTCTATTGAATGGCAAGGTTCCAATAGTAGGGATCAGATTCTCATGGCTGTTGTTGATGATGATCAGAATAAATCTGGGAAACACAAGAAACCTCTCCTTTCTCTTTCCTTTATGTTGGCGTTCATGTCACTAAATATCATCTTGGAGAAATTGAAGTCTAGGTCCAGCATAATCGCAACCATGCACAAACTAAGTGATTGGTTTAGAACATCATATCCTCCTTTACGTCCTGAGAGGCATTGAGTCACAATGTATGCCAAATATCTCCAATACGGATGAAGAGGCTTCTTCTTAGTAGGTGGGTAAAGACCCTCACAGTCCATCCTCGAAATGTTGTTCTGGATCAGATCCTAGTCTAACTCTTTGGGATCAATGTCCATGTCTCCAATCTATGGACACTCTTGAATAATTTGCTTAGTAAACAACACCGGTTGTCATTGTACTTTGCCGATCAAGCAGATGTTATCATTGGCATCCGTTCTCTCAGCTATTGAGTTCTAGAAGTCATGAATAAATGAAGTGATGATCTACGGACATTCCATGACGGCAAAGTTGACCGGTGAAAGTATCAGTCTGTCAATCATAGACTTGAACATCATGCGTTTCTCTGCAGGGTCACCGAGAAAATCTATCATGTCGTTATCCGGAATGAACCTTAGTTCAGCCCTTTGAAACAGAAATGAATTAACTTAGTTAACAAATTGAAAATTGAAAGTCAAAGTCAACTGTTGATTTCTAAGTCAAAATCAACAGTAATTATTAAGTCAAAGTTAGTCAAAGTCAATGTCAAATTCGAAGTCAAAATGGAGTTCTTGAAAAGCAGAGTATTCAAAAACAAAGGATTTCTCGAAAATTCAAGAGGTCTTGATAGTTCAAGGGTTCTCAAAATTCAAGAGGTACTCGAAATTTATGGCTTACACGAAGATGTATCAGTTCTCGAAATTGGGTTCTCGAAAATAAGTTCATGAAAAAAAGGGTTCTTGAACCAAAGTTCACGAAACTTGGTCCTCGAACCGGAGTTCTCAATTTTCAAATTTCAAGAACTGAAATTCTTCCATAACACCTTCAGTTTAACTCTTTAGAATTCCATTTTCTACTCAAAATGTTCGTAATTTGAATGAGAACCAACATATGTGAAAATTTGTTTCCAATTTCGAGTACATCGAGTTGATTTGACTAGAAAACCTTCGGTTTACGAAAGGAAGTTCTCGAAATTCGTTTTTGTTCAATAACTTTTAATTTAACGGTCCAAATCTTATTAGATGATCTACAAGGTAGTTGTAGATGCATGTAATGTCCCTAGTTCAGTTTTTTCTATATCTTAGACTATGAAACGTTTATATTATTAATGAAATAGACTTCCGAATATTGTTTGTATATGTTTAATTGAGTTTATTATGTTTATATATGTTTGACTTTGACTTTGACTATATATGTTACAGACCCATTCGTGCGAATGATACCTATGAATGAGTTCATTCGGGCGAATGAACGCCTAGCGAATGACTTGGGCGAACGAATGAGTCATCCGCATGACTCATTCGGTTGACTAAGCTCAATCGCCGAATGAGTGTTTCACATTACTCATTCGGCTAAATGAGTACAACTTATAAATAAAGCTGAAAAACAGAATGTTTAACTACTCTCTGAGCCTCCTCTCTCCCCATAGCAATCATATGTCATATCCCTAGGGTTTTGAACCGCTCCTACCTGTCCAACTTCGATTCTCACCCCGTGGTGTTCGATTTCGATCAAAACGTTCACTCCTCATCGTCGGATTGCCACGGGGACCGGCGGTTTCGATTGGAAAACCCTGGAATAGGATTCCGGAGTATTCCAGTGGATGTCGAGCAGATCTCACAAGGAACCGGGTTGTTTCCGAGGCTCCTATTTGGTCTTACAAAGCGGTATTAGAGCTTTGGCTCTTGATTTTGCTAGATTTCTGATCTAAATCATCTTATTACAGATTGTTGGTTCAGGATTGTTGAAAACCCTAAGTTTCATTGGCCTCAAGTTACCGTTTCATTCAAAATTAGGGGTTTTTCTGGTTGTTTTGCTAAATCGATCATTCCTATAGCTTACTAATGTTGTCCTGAAAGGAAATTCATTTTCTCATTTTTGCTACACACACTTAAAGGTGTGAGAGAAACTCTCTCTTTGTTTCTCTTGGCCGTAACATGTTCTACCCATTCTCGCTTGAATCTTTTGCATGATTTTCCACCACATAGCTTGATTTTGATTTTGATCTTGCTAGAGATAAACGAATGGGTGTATTACACGAAATCATGTTGAGTATTTGGCTTGTTTTGGGGAAAACGAGTTGCGGCTATGGAGGGATTACCTTTATGGTGTTGTAGTGGAATATGTTTCAATGATTCCTTCCGGTTCATATGCATTCTGGATTCATAATATGGAGCCGTGAATGTTGGTTTTGCTTGCATCTTATTGGTTTTAAAGGTTTGATTACTTGATTCTTTTGATTCATGGTGTGCGGATGCTATATTGTTCTTATTATCTTCGATAGAACCAAGTGTCTCGGCCGTATATCATGGTGGTGGTGACGGCTACCAAACTTGGTAACGATTCATGGTGGTTCTTTGTTCGATTATAATGAATTATGTTCAAGGGAGGATGCCCGATTCATGGTTTATGGATCCAATTGTTATGTGGATGCCGATTATCAATTACGGTTTTTGTGTTGGTGCAATAGTTTTAGATGATGCATATGGGTTCTTGATTGTTCTTATTACTTTCGAAAGTTCCAAGTGGTTTAATCGTTCATCATGTTGATGGTGACGGCTATATTAAATCATGGTGGTTCTTGTTGATTTTGATGAGATACAATCAGATGGAAGGTTGGCCAATTTATGGATGTCTTGATAGCTTCTGTTGGATGGTTTTTTGTTGAAACATGGGTGGCCGAAGGTATATGGAGCTGCATGGCTTGCGGCTGCCTTAATTTTTCTATGGCAACATGATGTGGGTGCTATCAAGATTAGGGTTTAGTTGATGTGGTAACCGAAGGTTTTGGTTCTCATGGGTTGCGGCTACTATGGTTTATTCGATGGTGGCCGTAGGTTGATGCTGATTGATTGAAGGTTGGTGTTGATTTGGTTGAAACAACTTCTATGGATTGCTTAAAGGTGACGGATGCAACTGAATTGGTGGTCGTCGATTGTTTTGTTTGTATGTTGATAATGATGATGCTTCATGCCGAAATCAGAACATATGGGGCTGCATTCTTCTGGCGGTTGCCTTATATTTATTTGGGTTTTTGGAGTTGATTTTGGTTCATAAGTATTGATGAGACAAGATGGTGGGATGGATACTTATGTTTTTTGCTTGCTTGCTTCTTGTTTGCTGCCGAAATATTTCACTAACGGGCTACATTTACTTGTGGTTGCTACTTATCTACTTATTTTGGTTTGCATGCATGATAATGATTATGGGGATGGCAAATGCAGATTGTGGAAGCTGATGTTTTTTGGTTTGCACAAGATGCGGCTACCATCATTTTTGGGTGGTGGATGATGTAGGGTTTGGGATGAATGCATGGTGCCTGATTAAGGGGTTTGTATGGTTTCAATACTTATTGGTTGCTTATTGGGTGCATGTGGTTCGTTTTACTGATGATCGCATAATGGTATTATTCTCTCTCGGCCGTAGCTTATTTTTCTCAATTTTGATCATATCTCTAGCTTTCTTGCTCACCACATAGCTTGATTGGCTTTGATTTTGCTAGAGATGAATTAATGGGTGTATTAAATGATAAAGTGGAGGTTATTTGAATTGGTGAAAATGGGTGTAGGATGAGCGAGGATAATGATTCGGTTTTGTGAGTTTGGCTATGCGTGCATGCTATGGTTTTTTTAATGCATAATACATGGATGCAGATGGTTCGAATTATGGGGCTGCATGTTTTTTTGTGGTTGCTGATTATATATTTTTTTGGGTTTGCATGTATGTTTGGTCGTTGGTATGCATGGAGTGATTAGGATGGCTTGTTTTACTTGGATGGGATTGTATGCGGTTGCATGGTTTTGATATAGGTAATACCCTTTATTTGCATGCATGGAATTTTTATGTTGGGGTGGTGCCTATTGGATGAAACAAATTATATGGGGCTGCAATTTCTTGGTGTGGCTGCCTTTATTTTATTTGTTTCTTGTTTGATTGTTTTGGATTATGGTTGCAAGATTATCATATGCATGGGTTATGGTGTGCATGGTGCATTGGATGATTATTTTCATAACCTCATGTATGTGATTATTTGGGTTTTGCTTCAAGTGATTTTGGCCCAACCTTTCTTCTTTATTGTACTTTCATGCTACATCATCAACATTCAAGTGGAAGATAGTTATTGGTTTCTTAATGGCCTTAGAAATGGGGGAGAAATCACATCTAAGTATGGGCTTAGGTGGACACTTAACAATTGTTGAGGTGTTTGTTACTAGATTTCATTTGAATGTTAAATCTCCTAAATGAGCCTTAGAAATGGGATGGAGATTGAACCAAAGTATGGGCTAGGTTGATGATATATTGTGAAGACTTGATCATGAAGATTGGAAGGGATCGGAGCTGCTTTTTGATTTTATGGGATTTGAAAACTCTCTACATGATAAATCTTAGAGTTAGTATAATTCCTAGTTTAGTTTGGCCTGCGTGCCTAAGTTTGATTGTTTGATTTGGGCCTGCGTGCCTATTTCTTTGTTTTCCTTCTTGCGGTTTTCCCCCTCTATGTTAAAATGCACTGGAGGGGGGAATGCGTTTTGTTTGTAACACCTATTCTTTTTAATAAAATTTACCAAGGCATTGCCTTTTTCAAAAAAAAATAAAAAATAAAAAATGTTGTCCTGAGGTTCCATACCAAATTTGGTGGTCAAATTCGATCAAAATCGTGAGATATCGAATTTTTGTTACTGAAAACCCAAGTTTATGTGAATGAGTCTCTAATGCGAATAACCATCATGTGAATCAGTCATTCGGCCGAATAGCCTCATTCGGTTCAGGTGTTAGTGCGTAGAACTCCTCATTCGGCTGATTCAAGTTCATTCGGTTGTCTCCTCATTCACATAAGAAGAAGTCATTCGGTCAACAAGTCATTCGGTTGATTTCTCATTCATATAAGAATAGTCTTTTGGCTGACTTTTCATTCGGATCAGGTCATTCATTCAGCCTAATCAGTTCTTTCGAACTCATTCGGGCCCCAACATTCGGACATAAGAACTTCATTCAGAAATCAGTTTTACAAATTTTCTAAGTGTTGAATCTATTCTCTCTTAACAAGATGGAAGAACTTGCTTTGATGGCTAGTTAGAACAACAGGATTCAGAACCTACTTCTTACTGAGACTAAGACGGGGAATTCAAACAAAGCGACAAAGTTACTTTCATTAGATGATTATCCGCATTGGAAGTACCGATTAGAGATTCATATCAATGGATTTGACACCAATCTTTGGATGATAATTGAGAGTGGGTACTTGAGACCACTTAGTGAAGATGGATCACCTATGCTTGTCACACGAATGACTGAGCCTCAGAGGAAGTTATATAATTTTGAGAAGAAAGCCTATGCCATATTGTCCTAGTCTATTGCCACAGACATCTTTCATCAATTCAGATAGTTTACTTCTTCCAAATCACTATGGGATGCTTTGCAGCAATGATATGAGGGAAATGATGCATTGAAGAGTATTAAGACTAAAGCCTTGAAGAAAGAGTTTAACAGCTTCATGTTTGTGGGCAATGAATCATTGGATGATTTGATTGCAAGATTTTATCATCTCTTGAGTGAGCTATACAATTATCAATCTAAAACAACCACACAGGAAAAGATCCAGTGTTAGGCTGATGCTTTACCTCCAAAGTGGGAATCCTTTCTGATGGTTTTGAAGCAGAGTGAGATGATCGCTAATATGGATATTAATGATTTCATTCATAAGATGAAGGAACAAGAGATTGAGAACAAGTGGAAGGCCAAGAAAGTTGCTCAAGTTCAAGACCCTTCATTATACTATTCTACTCCAACTGTAGAAAGAGCTTCTTCTCATGCTTCATTGAAGACAACTTTTGTTTCACAGATTAAAGAAGCTCCTGTTTCAGGCCAGACATCCTTCAGTCAGTCAGCTACAACTTCCACCTCTCAGAAAGAAGATAGTCATTCTGTCACAAATCTGAAGACATAAAACTTTGAAAATGTCACTGTGGAGGTTGTAAATGAGCATATGGGTTTGTTATCTACACTTGTAAGTTCTTATGATGGACTGCTAGCTGGGTAGATTGGCAACCCACATCCGACAAATGAAGTCTACTCTCAGATTGATCCTGATGATATGGAAAGGATTGACATTATGCGGGCTTTTGCAAGTGCAGTTAGAAGAGCAAAAGATTTTGTTAAAAGAACTGGGAAAGACATCAATCTGAAAAAAGACTCCAAGTTTGGATTTGATATGTCATCTGTCACTTGCTATAACTATGGGGAGAAAGGTCATTTTGCAAGACAATGCAAAAAGCCTAAGAAGATGGGTAACCATAATCCTTTTTAGAACCAAAGATCATCAGCTGCCAATCCAGATAGGAGATTACCACCCATTGACACTCCTGCTCAAGCTAGTTCATCAAATACAAACAAAGCTCTCATGGTTCAGAATGATGAGGGAGAAAATTGGGATTTTAGATTCAACTCTGAAAAGGGTGGAGCACATAAAGCTGATGTTGCGCAGATCAAAGAAGCTGCTGGATCTAGTGATGAAGGTAATTCTGAAGATACAAAGCCAAGTCTGGATGAATCATCAGGATCAGAATCAGAAAGCACATCAGATTCAGAAACACAAGGAGAATCAGATGTTGAATCTGAAGAACACTCTGCTACACAGTTTGCTTTGATGGTGAATACTTCTGCTTCATCTCAGTCTGATCAGGCATATAATGATTGTTCCTCATCCCATTAATGGGTTGCTTCAATTGTGTTGACCTTAAATGCAAGGTGTTGGCTTATCAGCAACACATTGCTGACTTGATTAGTGATCTCAACCAGTGCATTGAGGCAAACAAAATTTTAAAATCAAATGAAAAGGATTTTCAAAATAAAATTGATCTATTAAACAGGCAATTGCATGAGGCTTAGATCGCTGTGTTGAATAAGCAAGATGCTATTACCTCTTATCTCAATACCATCAATGAGATAAAGAATAAATTAGCCATAGTTGAGTGTGACTATGAAACTTTGAGTCAGAAGCTCAAGAGCTATGAAAGCTCTTCATATATCTTTGAGCATATGATCTAGTAAAGAGACTGATCAGAAGGGTAAGGGAAAAGAAACAAAATACAATCATTTCCCTCCACCAATCTTGAATTGCTTAGTCAATTCTCCAAATGACAAAGAAATTAAAGACTTTCAAGTTAAAACTCCATTAGTAATTAATCCTATTAGCATCATTTCTGATGAGGATTCCTCAGTGTCTGAGGAATCTTTTGTGGAGGGAGTGGTTGAAGATTGGGTCTTTGATTCTGAGGATGAGTCTGATGTTTCTCCTGAAGTGTCTTTTGTTAAGAATCTAACATCTGTTGTCAAAAAAGCTGACCCAATCTTACCTAACACAAACATGTCTTCAAAGTTATGCAAAGCCATATGCTTTGTGAAGTCTTCATAGGAGGGTGAAGCAAGTGAGTCCAACAAGACTGGCAATCTTGTTTTTAATGGAACAAATGGGTTGGCGTTTAAGCAGGACAAGCCAAAAACAAATGGTGTTCATCAAAACAAAAAATATTTTCTTAAACCTAAAAAGTTTTTTATCAAGATAAAAGAGCTTGTTTTGAGTGTGGTGCATCTGGACATTTTGCCAGATTTTGTCCTTATTTGATAAGTCCAAAATTTGCATCACCTAGAAAACAAAATCAGCATGCTGTTAAAGAGGTCAAGTCTGGAAAGCCCAAACAACTCATTCCCATTAAGTCTGTGGATAAGGTTAAGTTGTTAACTTTGATATCCCAATGCTTGTTAATGTCAAACAATCCAAACCATCATCTTTCTATTTGAAAAACTCTTTTTGCAAAAACACAATCTGGAAAGTTAAGTCTTCTGAGACTTCAGTTTCAAATTCTCCAGTTAAGATGACTCCAGATGGAAAATGGATTGATGTTTTAATCCGAGACTCATTGGGTCAACCCAAGACTATAAAGGCTTGGGTTCCCAAATTGAACTAATTGTTTGTGTTTGTGCAGATTGCTCCAAATGCTGCTCTTAACAGCACTTGGATCGTTGAAAGTGGGGCATCAAGGCACATGACTGGGGATATATCTCTTCTTTCTGATGTTCATTCAATAAAAGGAGGGTATGTGGCTTTTGCTGGTGACAAAGGCCAGTTCATTACTGGAGAGGGTATTCTATCAAATGGCAAAGTTTCATTTGACAAGGTTCGATATGTGAAACAGCTGGCGGACAATCTACTCTCAGTCTCACAGATATGTGATAAGAAGTACAAAGTTCTATTTGATGACTCCAGTTTTTACATTCTCAAGCAAGGCATTACAATTCCTGAAGACTGGATTCTGATGTCTGCTCCAAGAAAGCAAGATCTGTATGTTCTCAACATGGCCACAGCTTCAACTACATCTTCTACAGCTTCATGTTTTATGTCCAAGGCTACAGAGAAAGATTATATTCTTTGGCATAAGAAGATGGGTCATTTGAGTTTGAGGAAGATGAATCATCTGGTTCCCAATAATCTTGTTGAAGGCTTGGGTTCCCAATTTCATCTAATGATTTGTGTATGTGCAGGTTGCCCCAAATGCTACTCTTAACAGCACTTGGATTGTTGATAGTGGGTCATCATGGCACATGACTAGAGACATATCTTTCTAACAAATGTCAATCCACTCAGAGGAGGATGTGTAGCTTTTGCAGGAGACAAAGATAGTTTTTATTACAGGAGAAGGAATTCTCTCGAATGGTCAAGTTTCTGTTGACAAGGTGAAGTATGTTAAGCAAATGGCAAATAACCTCCTCTTATTGTCACAAATCTTTTACAAGAAATACAAAGTTCTTTTTAATGATTATAGATGCTACATTCTCAAGAAAGGTATCACCATTCCTGAAGATTGGATTTTGATATCAGCCCCTAGAAAGCAGGATTTGTATGTTCTTAACATGGCCACAGTTTCAACTACATCTTCTACAGCTTCATGTTTTATGTCTAAGGCAATAGAAAAAGATTCAATCCTTTGGCATAAGAAGATGGGTCATTTGAGTCTACGCAAGATGAATCATTTGGTTCACAACAATTTGGTCGAGGGAGTGAGTTTAAAGAATTTCAGACTGTCTGATGTCTGCATCTCATGCAAGAAAGGAAAGCAAATCAAGTAGTCTCGTAAGCTCAAAAAGTATCACTCAATTACTGTTCCGCTTGTGCTTCTCCACATGGATCTGTTCAGTTCCGTCAGCCACAAGAGCGTTGCGGGAGATCAATATTGCTTAGTCATTCCTGATGAGTACAGGTGCTGGTAACTAAGGTTGAATCACTTTATAAGCACATGATTCGTATGCTCAGAATAGATAATGGGACGGAATTCAAGAATCATAACATAGAGACTTTCTTCAATGAACATGGAATTTTCCAACAATTTAGTGCTCCATATGTCCCTCAAATGAATGGAGTTGCTGAGCGCAAGAACAGAACATTGATTGAGGCTGCTAGGATTATGCTTGCTGATCCATCCCTTCCGGGTGTTGATCGTCTAGAGACATGGGAAAACTTGCTTTCAATTGCTCCACAACAGAAACCAAATCTTAAGTATCTTGAACTATTTGGTGATCCATGCACAATGCTTATGAAACACGAGAAAGCCAAGTTCAACGAAAAGGTGGAAGAAGGCTATTTTCTTGGGTTCAACACTCCAAATAAAAGGGTTTACAATAGATCAACTCATAATGTGGAGGAATGGTACCATGTTGATGTTCAAATATATTCTATGCCACCACCTGGAAATGGTCCAGATTTAATGTTTGACTATCCAAGTCTATTTGAATCTTTCAATATGCCTCCCATGTACTCTGATGAAGATGTTGTTGTTCAAATGATGTATGATGCACAAAATGCACCTGATGAACCAATGCAAGCTTCATCTTCCAGTTCCTAAGCAGACACAAGATGACAGTTCAGACTCAAAAGATTATCCCTCTAAGCCAGCAGTTCCAGAACCAGATGTTGAAAATATTGTACCTTCTATTGAGGATCTTAACCTAAATATTCTTGATCTGGATGTTAAGAGTGCATTTCTACAAGAAATTTAAAGTTTATCAGATGGATGTTAAGAGTGCATTTCTTCGTGGTGTAATAAATGAAGATGTATATGTCTATGAACCTGCCGGGTTTGAAGATCCATTACATCGTGACCAAGTCTACAAGCTAGACAAGGCTTTATATGGATTGCACAAAGCTCCGCGAACGTGGTACGAGACACTTTCTACTAACCTTCTGAACAACGGGTTCAGAACAGGTGTCATTGACAGCATGTTGTTCATTCAGGAGAAGGATTGTGATTTGCTCTTGGTGAAAGTATATGTGGATGATATTTTTTTTGGATCCACAAATGATGTTCTGTGCAATGATTTTGAGAAATTTATGAAAGACAAGTTTGAAATGAGCGACATAGGAGAATTGAAATTTTTTTCTTGGATTGCAGGTGGATCAGTCTGAGGCAGGTATCTTTATCCATCAGACCAAGTATGTTGGTGACATTCTAAGCCTATTTAGTATGTCAGATGTAAAACATGATGCTATCCCACTGACTGTTATTCATAGGTTTACTCCACATGAAACGGAGGAGTTAATTGATGCCACTCTGTATCGGGAAATGATTTGATCTCTTATGTATCTCACCGCCTCTCGGCCAGACATCATGTTCGCTACGTTTTTGTGTGCACGCTATCAATCAAAGCCAAAAGTTTCTCATCTTATTGCTATGAAAAGGATTTTGCGTTATGTGAAGGGTACCCCAGATCTAGGCTTATGGTATCCTAATGGTGATAATTTTGAACTGACTGCTTATAGTGACTCGGTCTATGGTGGATGCAAGCGAGATTTCAAATCAACATCTGCGGGTTGTCAATTCTTTGGAAAACGATTAGTTACATGGCAGTGCAAGAAGCAGATGTCGGTGTCTACTTCCACATGTGAAAGTGAATACATTACAGCTGAAAGTTGTTGCTCTCAAATCATCTTGATTCAGCCACAGCTCAAAGACTATGGGTCAAATTTTTCTAACACTCCTATCTTTTTTGAACACTGCTGCCATTGATGTCACTAAAAGTCTTGTCCAGCACTAAAAAAAAACACATCGATACTAAATATCACTTCATACGTGATTGTTTTGAAAAGAAATTAATCGATGTTGTCAAAATCCACACCTATCACAAGAAAGCCGATCTTTACACTAAAGCTTTAATAAACCCAGATTTCTATATCTGTTATCGGCTAATGGTGTTTTTCATAAAATAAAGTCCTTCCTTCATCTGAATCAAACAAATGATCATTTTTCTATGCTTTTTTTTTAATTTTGCTTTGTATGTACAGAATTTACTATGCATTTCTTCACTTATTTATAACCCAAAACGATTTTCTGTTTTAGGTTTTTAGGGGGAGAAAAAAGTATACCATTGAAAGCCAAAAACATTTAAAAAAATTGTGAAAAACGAGTAACTCTTAGTTGGGAGTTAATCAGTCATATTATTTGAAGCAAAATTGAGTGTATAAACAGAAAACACATAAGTGTTATGGTATGATGTACTGAAAGGCCTACGTTACAAGTTTCTAGCCAATTTGGCTTTGTTCAAAATGTCTAATTTATGGGATCTAATGTAGAAGACTAACCTAAGGAATAAATAGATTATAACTCAAATCAAGCATACACCTGGTATGATAGGATCTTATGAGGTTTCCAAAGATTCATGAGTTCAAGTCTTTACACGTGCCATAATGCTGGGTGACAGCCGAGCTGAAGCCGTCCATTCGGATAAGAATGACTAAATCATATGAAAATAAAAGTAAGTCCGACTCTGTACACGTGCCATCTTGTTGGGTCACACCCGAGCTGAAGCCGTCCATTTAGATAGGATAAGCAAGAAAAATACAAAAAATAAAATAAGTTTGATTCCATATATGTGCCATATACTGGGTTGCAGCCTAGTTGAAGCCATCCATTTGGATAGAACTAAAATTCTGGGTCAATACAATTCGGACACGTGTCGTATTGCTTTGTAAAGACCTAGCTGAAGCCGTCCATGAGAATGTATTAAAATTGAGAAGTTTTTTAAAGAAAAATGAAAAAATAAAATAACTTGGAACCTTATGGAATCTATGATCTTAGGCATTAAGACATGCAGAGAGGAGTTATAAACTGTTTCTGAACTTTGCTAGTTAACTAAAACAAGTAACTCGGTCAGAATATGGATGTTCTCTGATTTGACAAAGAAATGAAGTTTTGTTAGGTGCAGAATGGACAATTATTTTAGTAATTGTATCATAAACCAAATTTTTCATAAGTATAACACTCAAGGATGCTGATTTGATATGATCAGTTATATATGCTTCTTTCCTGAAAAATTGCTCACAAAAATATGTGTTTTTCTTGTTATAGTTTAGCTGTATAGTTTCTTCTTATCGGAAAAATACAAAAAGATCTTTTCTTCTTTTCATTTTAAATGATTAGTTGTTTGTTCAGATCTTCAATCTTGTCTCAATTTATCACCAAACCAGACAAAACTTCATAATTGTGGTGTTTGAGTGCTTGTTTTTGACAAATGGTCAAAAGGAATTAAGGTTGCTAACTCATTCGCATGAATGAATCATTTTTATTGTTTATTCGCAAGAATAGTTCACATGAACGATTGGCCAATTCGCATGAGCATCACCAAAAAATGAATCATTTGAACGAATGGTACACACGAATGAACTGCTGATTCGCATTTTAGTTCGTTAACTGTGTGTGTGTTTTTTCATTCGCCCGCTCGAAAGCTTTTGATCTCTATTTCATTTTTAGTCGCCTATTTGCATGATTCTGATCATACAAAGTTTATTCATTATTTTAGGTAAAGTTTGAATCAAGATTCATGCACTGTGAATCGATTTGGGAAAAAATCAATCGGTTTCGTAGGGTTTTAGGTTTCGAACAGTTTTCAGTAAAATAAGCCATTAAAATCAATTCATATCAACTTAAAATTTACTCCTAACAACTAATCGGGGTTTTCTGTTAACATTGCTACCATTTTTGAGCATTGATTTTGAATTTTTGAGAGTTAGGGTTTTTGAACCATCGGCAGACGAATGAACATTCATTCGTGTGACTAGTCACACGAAGGAGTTAGTTCGTGTGTCATACTAACGAATGAAGATGGTTATATGAATGAGTATGAAATTGCTGCTCATTCGTGTGTCATTATCATTCGTGTGCCAATTTGATTCGTTCGACCCTTCATTCGTGCTTAATAATCCTATCTTGTAATTCATTCACGCGGATGAATAATTTTGTTTAAGTTTTCAACTTTTTTCATTTCTATCAATCTGAACTGAATCGTTTATCTTTTTCATGACAGAATGGCTGAGCTTAGAGCATTTCCAAAGAACAACATCTATGCTTATCTAGACCTGTCTTCGACGAATTCTGCTCACTTTACAGGGATCATTACATTTTTGAGATGCTCCCGGGTTTTTACTGCTATATCTATTGTACATATTCCATACTTATCACATCAGAGATCCTTCTACGCATCAGCTGATATAGACTGCATAGTCGAGTCCACATTTATTAGGGGCAATGTTGGAGGAAGAAAAGTTGTTATCTTTGCTGAGCACATTAGGATGGTATGCGGGTTTTTGGATATGCCTGATTTCCCAGTTCTGTTGGACAAACACCTTGTACGAGGTTGCTTTTTGCGGTTCAAGTATGAAGGGGGTCTTACTGTTGGAGTGTTGAATATGGCTTATCTCAATCCACAGTTCAAGTATTTGTGCCATGTACTACTGCACTACCTGGGATCAAGACTGGGTGGTTTCGATGATCTAATAGAGACACTACAGTCTGCCTTTGTTGCTTTTATCCTCAACATTCTCTTCAACTTTTATGAAATGGTCTTCACGCATATGAAGGAGAATGATAGCGTGAATGGTGATAAGAAGTACCTCATGTACTAGAGGTTCATTCAGATGATTATAGATGCACAGCTACCTGATCTACCAAAGGCCAATGTAGACATTATCCGATTAGAGCACATGATAGATACTACGCTAAACCGTGTCAAGACTTAAAGGCAGAAGGATGCTAGGCCTGCAGATCGTCGTCTCTTCGGACATCTCATCAACCTCGAGGATGTGGCTCTACTAGGAGGAGATGGAGACACGACGATTCTGATTCTGATATTGAGGACACGATTGTTCCTCAGGTAGACAATGATGATAATGGTGATGATGGAGATGTGGGTGATGCTGGTGATGTTGGTGCTGGAAATGATGACGATGGTGTTGGTGGAAATGATGGTAATGTTTGTGATGTTGGTTATGCTGCTGATGCTGGAGTAGCCACTACTGTTTCTGTAGCTATTTTATCTGCTTCCTTAGAGACCGGTGCTACTACATCTGCTGATGAACGGGAGGACACTCATGATTCTCACATGGAAAATCCTGAAGATGGATCTATAGATGACACTCACTCTGAGGAGACAGAGCCAGAGCATGTCACTACGAGTTACCGATCTCATGTGATTGTTGTAGAGAAAAGACCAAGGGATCAAGCCTCAAGGATAGAGAAGATTGTGGATCCAACATATATTCCAGATATTGACTTTGATTCTATTCCTCGTACTTCTCTTGTCACTGCTACATAGACCTCCTCCCCTACAACAAAGAAGCAAAGGAGGGCTAGATTTGTGTTAGAGAGGAGGACAAAATATGTATCTGTTGCAACCTCGACTTCTATATCTGCCGCAATAGTGCGGGTTTCATCACTGCCAAGGTTTGGGACAATTCCTTCACTCTCGACTGCTACTTATGCCAAGACCTCCTCTACTCCTGCTTCCATAATCATTGTTGCTTCATCTGGTCCTCTATTACAAGTATATATCCTTACATACCAACTGTTTCAGTTGCTGAACAGCTTAACACAATGGACAGTTTGGTTCTTTGATTGATGAAGAGGAACCATGAACAGGATCAGGCTATAGCCCAGCTAACTCAATGAGTCAATGAGCAGGATGATGTTTGTTTATAGGCTGCTGATCAGAGGGCAGATTTGAGAGCCCGCAATGCTGGTCTTGAAGACTATCTGATTAAGTCAGTGGTTGAGCACAATCAGCTTACCCTGACGGTTTATGGGTATAATGAGACGATTCTTGCTCTGGAAGCTGATAATGAGCGTTTATTCGAGGCGGTTGAGAGCATGAAAGAATCCACACCATGGATTGAAGCCACCAATCCTGATTATGTGGATTCAGATAAACAAGACGACGAAGATAAAGAAGATGAATCTGATGAGGAGAAAGTGGATTATGATAGTATTGATGACGATGATGACAAGGATGACAATGACGGACCTGGGGATGCCGCTGCCATTTCATATAGTTCTTTAAGGCAGTCCTCTACCGGCGAGATCCGAATCAAGAAGAAACATGAAAAAGCTCCTGAATCATTCACCAAACCAAATGAAGAAGGAACAACTACAGAGGAAGTAGAAGCTGTACCGTTGAGACGTCGTCTTGATGACACGTTGACTATGATTTTGGACGCACAAGGCATTATACAGCACTCGATGAGCTATGACAAGGACAGGGGAGAAATCATTCACTACATGACAAAGGAACAGATAGCCGAGCTATTCAGGTTAAATCCTGATGAGGTTGTTATTGATAAATCCTTAGTTCCTGCATCGGATCTCCCAACTCCTGAAGCCTTTGGTGATGTAGATGAGGTCATTTTGGAAGATCTCGATGATGAAGAAGCCACGAAGTATACATCTGCAGAAGAAGAATTGCCTACTTTCATTGAGCTTTTTAGTCAACATTCTAAGGAGGAACTTAAACGTATGATTGACGAGAAAGACAGTGGCAAGGAAGCTCCTACAAATGCAATTCAACAAACGAAAGATAAGGGGGCTGTATACACGCAGACACTCAAGAAGGAAAGCATAACCCCAACTCTAGCTCAATGCACTAAAGTCTACAGGACCAAAGGATATAGATCTAGAGGTCTTATTCTGAGATGGGCATACTTAGATGATCTTAGATGTTACGGGGTGAAGAGAGAAAGGGTAATCCAATACTTCAGATTCACGCATGATTTCAAGACATTGTCTGGATTCGAAGTCAATCAATTAACACCCTTGAACATGCTTTACAGTGAAGACTCGGGGATGTCATCTTGGTTTGCCATGGAAATCTAGTTTGAATACATGAAAAGATGGATCAACTTCTAGCCTCAGTAACCTGAACATTACTATCTGCCTGAGATTGATGCTAAATCGATGACACAGAAGGTCATCCTGATGTTGTTGCCTCCAAAAGTCATGACGAAGATTCCTTTACGGAAAATGCCTCAAGGCTTTTTAGGTAGCTTCCTATGGTGGTACTACGATGGCAGAACTACAGAGGCTGTGATAGTTTTATGCAAGGAAGGTAACTGGGACACTATTAGCGTATTTGACCCTATGTGGCTGACAAATCTAATAGAGGAAGATGTCAAATTCCTCTACAGGTGTCAGATTTTATTCAACATTACTGATATGGAGCAAGCTTCGTAGTATATGAGAGTGATTAGACTCTGCTTCGCATTTGATGTATATGCTGGTGCAGACTGGAAAGCTCATTAAGAAAATTTTTTGAAGACTTAAGAGGTTAAAGTATAGAACTAGGTTCAAGGGGGAGTATGTAGATGCACTGTTTGTCCCTAGTTCATATGTAATAGTTTGCGATTATTTGTAAAACTTAAGTTATCAATGAAATCAAGTGTTTTGCATTGTTTATTTGTGTTTAACATGTTTGACTTTGACTTTTGATATAAAACAGGACCGTTCATATGAATGAACCTTAACGAATGTCTAGTTAAGCGAATGAATCAGGATTCTCATTCGTTCGTACAAATGAATCAGAGATCTTATTCATTCGTGTGACTGGCTCATTCATGGATCATGGTTCGTATGAATGGGTGGGTCGTGTGACCCATTCGTGCGACCTGCTGATCCCTATTAATACCCTGCAAAAGTAGAATTTCAGAATCTTTGAATGTGACATCCAGTGCTGATCGTCCGACAAGTCCATACGGTATGTGTACTTTCACTATTTACTGTGTGTAAATACAATGTGTAAACAGTGTGCATGATAACAAAACTCTAATAACAAACAGCAGTTGTACGTATTTAAGTGAAAACTTAAATACAGTAAGTACCACAACTCACAAGAAACAATAGTTGTTTGTATTTTGGTGAAAACCTAAGTACAGTATGCAAACCAAGAACATATGCAAACCAAGAGAAACAACAATATGCAAATAAATGACAAGAACATATCGGTTGTGATCTGATATCTATAGATGACAGGAATCAGATGGCCGACAACTCAGTACGAAAAAAGATGAATTCAAGGAAAACAATGTGAAAAGAGTAAGTTTAGTTGAGTCCGTCAGCGAGGAAACACAATTCAAAACCTAAGTTCAGTGTCGTTTGAGAATAACGAACTGACAGTGTGTTTGCGTGGGTGACGATTCACACAAACATATATGTGAGTTTAACGTTATGAAATGATGACGGAAAAGTAGAAAACAAAAGGCAGAAAGCAAAACCCTCGTCGTGTTCGTTCGGGTGACGATTCGAACAAATACGCGCGACGGTGATGCGATCTGACGTAACGAAATTAATTAACGATTTCGAAACGGTAATAAAATAAGGAAAATAAATACAAAACATTTATTAGGAATCACAACCTTTAAAGTATTAAAAATAAATCCTTTTTATTTAAAATGAAAAATCACGGGCGTAACGTTCCGGAAACACAACGAAAACGAAAACCGAGCAAACGAAACGAACCCGAACTCACTCGGGGTTTAAATACCCTAAATGAGTTCATCTTTCACATTTTTCCCTCTCCTACTCTCTCTCTAAAACCCCAAATCCGGTTTCCTTTCTCTCTCTAAAAATTCAAACTTCAAACCTCAAGATCTCTTCCAATTCTTGATGAAATCTTGTGTTCTTGGTGCCAAATCGAAGCTTCACACATCCTCTACACGAAAGTACAACCGATCTAGAGCATGATCCACTGAAAAATCGAGGTATCTATGCTTGAATGTCATGGAAATTAGGGTTGTCTAAACCCTTTGTCGACCTCTACCCTAAAACCGGCTGGAACCACCTTAACCACCACTAACTGTACACGAAAAACACATTAGGAACCTTGGAAAAACACTGGCGTGAGGGTGGGGCTGAGATCTTGGTTTTGTTGCGGCTGAAGGAGACTCACAGTTTGCCGAAAGGCCTAGAGCCGAATGGCCTTATTCTCTCGGCTGGGTAGCAGCTCATTCGCCCATATAGCCATTCGATCGGGATCCTTCATTCGTGGGCTCTGGTTCGGTCGAACCCCCTTCGTTCGACCCATCACCCTATTCAGCCATCCCATCTTCATTCGGCCGGTGCCCCTTAGTCGGCCTAACCCTTCCCTATCCGATTGGTCGAAGTCAGCTACATTCGCCCAAGGGATTTCATTCGGCCCATTTACATCGACCAGTCCATGAGATATGGGTTCGGCCCAAGGGACTGTCCGGCCCACTCCTTATGTGGACTAGATCAATATTCGGCCCACATGGATTGGGTTTCAACCAATACAAGAAATCAAATGGTCAAGGGTAATATGCATGGATAGTAATCACATCTTACTACAAAGGTGGTGAATTCTAGTTTAATGAACTTCCCAAACTCAAAACATCAAGTTTTACAAGGGTTGTTTCCTAGTTATTTATTAACTATGTAACAATTGATTCAAGATTAACAAGAACAACATGTGGGGACTTGAACCATAAACCTAAGTTTATTCTTGGGTTGATTTACTAAGTCTTGTATTAAAACAATTAACTAACGTATCATGATAAGTTTTGAAATTTCAATAATGTGTTAAGGCAAGTGAAACATAAAGTCAACAACAATATGTACGAAACTCAACTTAACGAGGTTAAGTGTTAGTATAAACTATAACCATTGAATCAATGCCGAATGATGACCGAGACTCACGAGTCTTCGCCAACTTTAGGGCTAACACATAAACACACATGAATCCCTATAACTTATACTTATAAGTTACAAACAACGTGAAATCAATACAGGATCGTGAAAACTACATCAACTACAATAAAGAGCGTGTGCATTCTTGTTTATACTTAGTCAACCACAACAACTACAAGGTGAGTTCATATGCCCCTTTTCTACTCTTAATTGATTTAAAACTCTTGAGGCTGAGAAACATACTAAATCTTTTATTTACTTGAAAGTTTTAGTACAACATATTGTTTATACTATGATTTAGATAATATTGCTTGACATATTATAGCTTATCATTGTATGCATGCTTGTGTGATCATAACATGGCTGAGACAACTAGGATGAAACATGATAATGTAGCTTCATGAATCATCAACACAATAGAATAATGCAGTTGTAAGAGTCTATCTTACAACACTTAATTATTCTTACCATAACGAACAATGAGATTATCACTGGTTAACATGCTTACAACAACAACAACAAACAAGAATGATATGAAGATATATAATATCATTCACCACCAAAGTTAGCTATGTGTAATAGGACAAGTTCTTATAATACTATGCATATAACTCGGTGAGGACTATGAGATAACACGAAACAAATACCATCCACCACCTGAGTCGACTAAGTATAGTAAGAATAGCTCTTACAACATTGTAGTGGCAACAGGGTGACCATAAGGAACAACAAGAATGATAATCATGATAACGTACCTTCATGATAACAACATCATTCACACAACAACTAACATTGTATTATAAGACAAGTTCTTATATAACTTTATTAAAAACAACGAGAACACACAACATTGGGAACAAACAACATTGGTGAACACAATAACAATTGATTACTATTGAACTGTCTGTATTATATCACGACAATCATGTGCCATGTATTCAAGTTTATCATCGTAAGTCCCTTACAGAAATCGTTTACCAGTTATTTTGACGTGACTAAACCGACCAGAGCATAGTGGTACCATAGGTTTGACAAACTTCCTGCTTGTAGGGCTGGCATGTTGATCGTATTCAACATTTGGCCGGTAACGTATGACCGGTGACAGGGCGACACAAGTCAGGGTCTGGTAAGCGACACATGGTGATATTAATCTACAGTAATAATTGTAATTAATCCTTCGATCATATTGACGGGTAGACTGAGGAATTCATTTTCTCTCATGTCACATTACTAGTAATAACTTCGTTGTAGGCCACGGGAACATCAAACTGGTAGAGGTAAATCGGATACATTGTGATCTGATTACGTGAGGATTACAATGGATTCCTTTTAGGCTTTATGAACTTCAAGTTGAGAACATATATCAATCGGTTAACTAACACTCTTATTAATAAAAGTGATTAACAGTTAACCCCACAAGCGAGAGAATAATAACTAGGATCATATTAAATTAATCTATTTTCCTTAACTCATTGAGGGTTTATCAATACTTCGGTTTGATAACTAAACCCCTCTTACCATATTATTCTACATATAACACTAAGTGATGAACACAACGTATGGGTGAATATTAAATGGGATGAACATGTGAGATGAAAATGGGTATCTATAGTTGTATTGCAAGTGGTGTTGAGTTCTATTAGGTATGTGGTGGGTTTTTGGTTGGGGCTTGTTCCTCTACATATGCCCTGTATATAAGCATACCTAATAGGATGAGATATTACTTGTAAATATAACTGTAGAGAGGCCATTGTGTGAACAGATGAAACAAACATAAACAAGTATCATGTATGACATTGTGACTGTGTATGTGAACAAATCAATGCTTCCAATTATCAAACTTATGAACTCACCAACCTAGAGTTGAATTTGTTTAAATGCATGTTTTCTCAGGTGACGAACATGTTTAGTCACCAGACATCAGGAACATAGCTAGTGGACTTTTAGAAGACCTAGCTACATTTTGTGTCGATCATACTTTTGAATGACAAAACAATGAATCATCTTTTGTAGATCTTGTACAGTTACAAGATAGAAACTCATTGATTATTTTGAATAGATTTACTTGGTTAAATTATGAACGATACATTGTAATTTAACTTTGTAATTCTATATCATTGTCATGATTAGCATTTCTCATTTATACATCATGTGCTATGCAAACAATCTGATCATTTTGATTATCAAGCTATATCGCGCCCCGAGAACCTTCCGCCCGACGGGAAAGTCGATCTAGCCCGCCGGCTCGGGTGTGACATTGAACATTCTCTGTCAAGTCTCCTAGGTTTCAGAGCCACCCCTTGTATTCCAACTTCGTTCTTCTACCCATGGTGTTCGATTTCAATCAAATCTTTGATTCTTAATCATCGGATTACCACGGGGCGTCTAGATTTCGATTGGAAAACCCCCAAAAAGGATTTCGCACTATTCGAGGGCCTGCCAAGAAGAATTCGCTAGGAACTGTGCTGTTTCGGAGGTCTCAAAATATCCTTGCATCAAGGCATCACAATATACCTGAAAATCATCTGTTTCATCTTGAATATATAAAATAGGAGCACTACAAAGTTTTTGCTTTAGGAGGTGGAATGGAGCTTCTTGTTCATCACTCTAGTGATATTTCTTGTCTTTTTGAGTGAGCGCTGTGAGTGGTTGGGACTATCTTGGAAAATCCCTCATTGAGACGTTGGTAATAGCCTGGTTGGCCTATGAATTGTCACACCTTAGTTGGGTCTTTGGTGATTCCTGGTTTTTAATGGCCTCTATCTTGGATATATCCATATGTATTCTTATTTCGTTTACCAAATTCCCCAAGAATTGGACCTCTCGGATCCAGAAGTCACATTTCGAGAGTTTCGTTTATTGCTTCTCCTTTCTATAGAGTTCAAGAGCTAATCGAAGGTTCACTTTGTGTTCTTCCTTTATTTTGGATTAGATGAGAATATCATCGATGAAAACAATCATTAAATATGAAAGCTGGTTTGCACACTCGGTTCTTGAGATCCATGAATACCGTAGGTGCATTTGTGAGAACGAATGGCTTGACCAAAAATTCATAATGACCAAACCGAGTACGAAAGGCTTTTTTTTGGAATTTAGTTATCTTAGATACTCAACTGATGGTACCCAGATCGCAGATCTATTTTAGAATACTAACTACATCCTTGCAGTTGATCGAACAAATCATGAATATGAGGGAAGAGGTAACAGTTTTTGACCATTGTCTTATACAACTCACGGTAGTCTATGCCATTTGAAATGTGTCATCCTTCTTCTTAATGAACAACACTGAAGCTCCCCACGGCGAGTAGCTCTGTTTGATGAAACCCTTGTCCAACAACTCCTATAGTTGGTTGGACAGTTCTTGCATCTTCGATGGTGCTAGTCGATAGGGATCTCGTGCGATATGTGCTACTTTTGGTGTGAGCTCTATGCAAAATCCCACTTCTCATAGAGGTGGATGTCCTAGTAGAATTTTGGGTAAAACGTCGGGATAGTCAAATATGATTGGTATCTCTATAACTTTATTCTCCTCTTCGGTTTTCTCGGCAATGAGTGCCAATATGGCTGTGTATCCCTTTCGTAAGCATTCGTGATCTTTCATGCATGAGATGATGTTCAAGGGAGTGTCGCAAGTTTCGCCTTTGATGGTTAGGGTTTCTCTGCTAGGGAAGGTGCACACACAACCTTATAGTGGCAAATTATCTCAGCTTGGTTTTCAAACAACCAATCAATGCCTACCATGTCATCAAAACTGTTGAGCATGACTAGGTTGAGATCAATTTTAAATTTTTGATTTTATATCTATATGGTGCATCCTTTCATGATGTATTTAGTTAAAATTAACTTACCATCAGCTAGCATTACTTGTGTATTCAACCACTAATGGCGTTGGGGTAATGGAAAGTATCTCACTAAATTCATTAGATATAAAGCTCTTTTCTGCTCCAAAATCAAATAATACGTAAGTGTGATGATCGTTTAGGAGATACGTACCTGTGACGAAGATGGGATACCTTCTAGCTTCCTTTGCCCCGATCACGAAGGCTCGTCCCATCGGACCGTTGTTGTTCCTTGTGTTGTTGTTGTTGTTGCCTTTCAAGTGTGGGTAGTCCTTGAAGTGGCCAGATTTTCCACACTTGAAGTAGCCTCTCAATGCTTCATGTTGTTGTTGTGGCATCGGGATTGTAGCATGTAGTTCATCTCTGTAGTCTTTCGTTTCATGTCCTATCTTTTTGCAGCGTTGGCAACCGAAGGTACCGCATTGACCCAATGCGTGATGACAGTTGCACTTGCTGCACTTGTGGGGTTTGTCTGCATAGGATTCCTGGCTTTGGGTGGTTGGAGTGAGTGGGGTGTAAGCTTGTCGTGATCCAAACTTACATTGTTGTGGTGGTGGTTGAAGAGTGGAGGTTTTGCTCACGGTGTTCTCATTTTTGTGTTTGTTGTCAATGGTTTTGGCTACTAAGCAATGGGGTTGTAGAAGTCTGCTTGTGACTGTTGAGTGGGTAAGCTGATGGGCTAATCGAACGGCTTGTTGTGGGTGATGGGGTCAGTATATAGTACCATACCCTGAATCTGAGAGGCAAATCCCTTGATGTATTTCTCAATGTGCTTGTATGCTGGGGTTACCATTTTTAGGCACAGTTGTGACACTTCATAAGATCACGCATTGTATGCCTCGATATTGGAATCGACCATCTTGTGGTTCTAGAACTCAATCCATAGTTTTTACACTTCGCCACGAGGGCTAACTCGCAGTTCATAATCCGCTTGAATTCCTCCCAAAGTAGGGCATTTGCTACATCTAGCCCTAGGGTTTGGACATTTGCATTGCACCAACTAAGGGCTCCTCCCTCAAGAGTCCCGGCTGCATATTTCACCCGGTCTTCTCTTCTACCATAGCTCAGCTAAGGCTAACCCCGCCTTCTCCATCCAGCACAGAAAACCAACGGCACCCTTAGTACCGTTGAATGAGAGGGGTTTGCAGTCCAAAAATGATTTGAACGTGCAAATGGGTGGATTAGCATTTCCTCCAAAAATACGTAAAGAAAGGAAATTTTTTTTAGGGATAGATTGACGAGTTTATAATTGGATGAGTGGCATGTCATGCTGTCGCACCCCCGCCCTCCTGTCCCGGACGGGGGCGCGACGTCTGGCTAATCTTGCAGGATCGCAGTCTCCGGTCACACAGTGTTGCAAGACATACATGTATGGTTTCATACGTTCATCCAATTACTTGGATAAAATAGTTTAGTAAAATCAGAGTTGCGGAAGTAAAAGGTTTAAGTTGTCATAACAACGATGTAATTATAAGTTGCGGAAACATAAGTTTAAGCAGTTTTCAAATCTTAAAGAGTAGTATTGCGGAAGCGGTTTGAATATGTAACATTACATAACAAAACAAATGTTAATCGTTATCAAATGGCCTAAGACACTAGAGCTGATGCATGGGACTCCATCCTAGCATCCTATCCTTGTGCGCGTGCCTTAGTTACCTGAGAAAACATGCGAGTAAAAGGGTCAACACAAAGGTTGGTGAGAGCACAAGTTTGTATCAGCAGTAAACATCAAAATGTTTAAAGTAAATGTTTTGCAGATTTATATATCATTACAATGCAATATCCATTGATAGCTAGTCAGTATATTTTATATCATATGCGGGTTTGCAACCGAAGCTAACATGTTGCCTCCCGCCATGTCCATCCAACTAGACAATGCCAATGTTTAATGGTCAATTTTGCACTGTTCCAACCTCCAGTCGGGGTGCCCGTACGGCTCGCAACAGCGGGGCTTGTCAGGCCCAAATAGTACTATTCAGAATTACCACGCTAAGCGCAACGCGCTATTAACGGTTCGAAAAGTGTTTAATGAGGACTTATCAGTTTTGTGGATGAATGCCACACATACGCATATACGATATTAGCATGTACAAAAGTAACCAAAAGTAAGTTGTTGTTCACAACAGTTGTATGCAACGTTTTCTCCCCCAAAGGTAGAAAATGTAAAAAGGGGCCGTGAACTCACCTGATAGAGCAGTTCCGGTTTTTGTGGTGTTCGCGACTGCGAAAGCTAGCAGTCCTGCTAGTAAGCACCTATAATCATATAGGTGTAAGTATGTGTTTTGTGGTGTGTTGTAATCCATACAACTCCAAGTGTCGGTGTGCTCAACCGAGTGTGTGTTGACTTGTGTTGACTCGACGAATCGTTGGTGACACTATTGTTGTGTTTATGTGTCTTAATGCAAATGGGACATCAACACGCATTCCTATGACCAATCATAATGTTTTCACATAAGTTATGTTTTAAAAATCGTAACGTTCCCGTTCCGGGAAACTTTCTATATTTAGAAGGTTTCTATTTTTTGAATGTATGGTTATGAAATCTCATATCATAAAACAAATCACTCTAGTATGTTTGTAAAATCATATGTAAACACTTGAAATAAGTCGTTTGGGCATAAATTACCATTTATGCCATTTTACCCGAATAAAGTTTCCTAAAATAGTAAGTATTCGTTTAAAAGTTTGTTTTCTCAAATCAACGTTTCCAATATGTTTAGAAATCATTTTTAAACATATCACAATGATCACAAATCATCAAAACATCCTAAAATACCAAAAGCCCTCTTTTGATCCCAAAAAGTTTACTTATTTAGTGAGTTTTTACAAAATCATGTTTTTGATAAAATCAAATATCCAAATGTGTTTCTAAACACTCCAATATGCATTTGACAACATCTAGACATTTCCAACATGTCTAGATCATCACAAATCTATGACTTGCAACATAAAAAGTTTCCTTTTACGGCAAGTGTACCAAAATCGTTATCACATCAAACATAACTCAACCAAAACTCAAGTCTAGCATTTCTAAACTCTAAAATCAGTAGATCTACAGCAATATCACACAAAATCACCAACAAATTCGTGTAAACTAATCACATGGAGTTGCATGTGGGTTTTTACCCATTGCATGTACGATCTAACAACAAATAAGCATGTAAAGCTACCTTAGAGCTTCAGATTCAATGGCGATGGCTACTGATGATGAAGTACCAGTGGATCAAGGGTTGCTCCAAGCTTCTTGAGGTTCCTAACACCTTCCTCGAGCTCCAAAGACTCCAAATGATCCACCAATGAAAGGGATTGCTCCAAAGATGTTACCCGGGGTCTTGGGTGATGGTTTCAGAGAGATTTGGCCAAGATGTGGTGAAGAAAGTCGGAGAAAATGGAAGGAGTTCGACTGAAAATGAAATGGGTTGGTTTATATAAAAATTTTGATCTGCATTGCCTTCGCGTACAGCGAAGGCCGATCAGAAAATTTATCGCAAACCGCGGTGGGATTCAGGAGTCCCGACTCCCGGTTTTCTTCGCGTACCGCGAAGCCTTTCGCCAAGGGCTCTCCGCGTACCGCGATGGGTCCATTTTCATGTTTATCGATTTCGATTATTCGATTTTGCTCGTACACGATTCCTAACTTTTATCCTAAACGTCTAGTGCGTTTTTAGCACATAATCATATAATGACACATAAGTTTGATTGATCACCAACTTTCGTGAGACTCGTGTGTGTGGTTTGATAATACTTGAATTATCTTCGATGGTTTGTATTCGTGTGTTACGAAGTTTTTGCATGCTTGATTAATTCAAATCAACATGTAATGCACAATTCAGTAATTCTCCGAATTACTTTTTTGTGTTAGTGTCTGTGTTTGCCACATTTGGTTTTCAAAACCAATGTGCAATGTACGATTTGATAGTTCCTTGAACTATCGTCTCGTAGTTGTGTGTGTTCAACTCATCTAATTAAACATAATTAAATGAAATATGACAAGTATGAATGTGAAATACGTAGAGTGTAAGAGTTGCAATTTACCTGAAATTGCCGGGTGTCACATCATCCCCTTGTTGAAAGAAATTTTCAATCCCGAAATTTGGTTGTTGTTGATGATGTTTGAGAAGCGAGAATGTTTGAGAAAAAAAAATTTTTCTGGTTGTTACATCATCCCCTTGTTGAAAGGAAATTTCGTCCCGAAATTTGGTTGTTGTTGATGTGTTTGAGAAGCATGAATGTTACAGAAAAAAAAATTCTCTGGTTGTCACATCATCCCCTTGTTGAAAGGAAATTTCGTCCCGAAATTTTTTTGTTGTTGTTGCCGTTCGACGTTGTCTGTTTGAAGAGATGGGGATATTTGCACATCATCTGATCTTTATGTTCTCACGTGAATTTTGATACATGTTTCGAGTTCCAATCGGACTCTAATGATCACAAGTATCTCATCGGATAAAAACTTCTTCAAGTTTGAGACATGAAATACATTATGAACTCCATCGAGTTTGGTTGGTAGATTGAGTGGGTATGCCACTGGACCAATCCTCTTAAGAATCTCAATGGTCCAATGTACAGTGGGTTTAGTTTTCCCCATCTCACAAAACGAATGACGCCTTTCCATGGTGATACTTTCAGAAGGACTTTGTCTCCTACCTGAAATCCCAGAGACTTTTGGCGTCTTTTGACGATCACGAGCTGCTGCCAATACGATTTCTGATCTGTACAATCTTTTCGGCTGTTTAATGTACGAGTTCCGGGCCAGGGAGCTGACCGGCGCCCACTTCCGCCCATTAGATAAGTGATCAACATTTCCTACCATAGAGTGCCTCAAAGGGCGCAACTTCGATGCTGGTGTGATAGCTGTTGCGATAGCTGTTGCCGTAGGAGAACTCCCCCAACGGTAGGTGAGTTTCCCAGTTATTGCCGAAGTCTACTACGCGCGCTCGTAGCGTGTCTTCAAGGGTTTGTATAGTGCGTTCGCTTTGGCCATCTATTTGTAGGTGGTATGTTGTACTCATATCCAACCGCGTGCCAAGCGATCTTTGCAATGATATCCAAAAGTTGGAAGTGAATTGAGCATCTTGATCCAAAATGATGGAGGTTGGCACTCCATGTCGCGAGACTACTTCCTTGACATAAATTTTGGATAGCTTTTCCATTTTATCGTTTTCCCTGGTTGCAAGGAAATGTGCTGACTTGGTCAGTCGGTCCACAATTACCCAGATAGTGTCACATTTACTATGAGTACAGGGTAACTTTGTAATGAAATGCATGGGTATTTGTTCCAGCTTCCACATAGGGACAGAGGAGTGTCGCTCCTTTCACCGTTGATGTCTAGGGTTTTTCCACTAAGAAGAGATATAGAAACAACCTTGTCGTGGCAAATGATTTTAGCTTAGTTTTTAGACAAGCATTCCATGCCCTCTACAACAACAAGACTGCCTAGTGTAACCAGCATGTGGTCGATCTTAAATTTATGGTTTGCTAGCTCTAAAGTGCATTCTCTTAGAATGTGCTTAGTTACAATCTGTTTACTATTAGCTAGCTCTACGGTGTATTCAACCTTTAAAGATATTGGGGTTATGACAAGTATTTACTAAGGTGCTTAAATATAGAACTTTTCTCAATTTCAATATCAAACAATACAGAAGTGTAATGATTGTTTAAGAGATACGTATCCGTTGCAAGATTCGAATCATTTATGACTTTCTTAGCCCCAATCACTAGGTATCATTTCTTCAAACCGTTGTTGTGTCCATTATTGTCGTTGTCCTTCAGATGTGGGCAGTCCTTCTTAAAGTGCCCTGGTTTTCCATATTTGAAGCAACTCTTCGGTGCTTCATCCCCGTTGTTATTCACATGGGGGCAGTCCCTTTTGAAGTGCCCTGGCTCTCCACATCCGAAGCAACCTTTTGGTGTTTTGGATTTCTGCTGTTGTGGCCGTGGGGTTCTGGTCACTTGGTCACCCCTGCAGTTTTCGTCTGCGTGGCCTAGCTTTCCGCACCGTTGGCATTGGTAGCTTTCACACGGTCCTCATTGATGATGATAATCGCAGTTGTTGCACATTGGGTGTTTGCCGACATAGGCACCCTTACGTCGTCTACTCGTCTTAATGGTTGTAGAGTGGGGGTTCGTTTAGAGAGTTAGCCCATTTGCATTTGTTGTTGGTGGTTTTGATTACTGAGCCACGTGGAGGTATTAATCCTTGAATAACTGTCGTATCGGTCATTTCATGAGCTAAGTAAACGGCTTGTCGTAAGGTGGTGGGGTCAGCGGATAGTACCATATCACGAACCTGTGGTGTCAATCGCTCAATGTATCTTTCAAGATGTCTGTAGGCTGGGGTCACCATTTCTGGGCACATGTGGGCCAACTCATAAGATCGAGAAGTGTATGCCTCGATCTCAGAACCAATCATCATGTGGTTCCAAAATTCCGTTTCCAATTCCTGAACTTTGCCGTGACGGAAATATTCGTGGTTCATTATTCATTTGAATTCTTCCCAAGGTAGAGCATCCGATGTTTCTCATCCTATGGTCTGAGCATACGTGTCCCACCAAGTGAGGCTGCTCCTTCTAAGGTTCCTGTTGCATACTTTACGCGATCATTAACGCCACAGTTGCTTGCAATGAAAGCTGATTCCAACATCTCAGTCCATCTGAAGAGGCCGGCAGCACCCTCCGTACCATTGAAAGAAGGTGGTTTGCAGTCTAATAATGTTTGGAATGTGCAGTGGGGTGGATTAGGGTTTGTTCCTTGGGTCAGTTGATTCTGGTTGCGTGCAGCTTCATGTGCAGCGATTTCCTCCTCAACTCGTTTGCTGATTAGTGCGTTCAGTTTCGTTGTGGTGAGGTTAATGTTTCCACGCCCTCCCATGTTCTTGCATCCTCTGCGTCTTCCAGCCATGATCTTTATAGCGGGAATAAGCGTTAGTGTAGATATAATGACTAATTGTAGCTCGTGATTGATATGAGAAGATAACATGTATCGAGTGACATAGACAAAATTTTCAATAATAGATATTAGTCTCGATATATAATAAGTTGTACTGGTTACAATTCATTTAATAACCAAGACACTAAGATCCCAAAATTTCAGGTACAAAGTCACAACCCATTTCTATCAAGTCTATGCCAAGTTTATCGGAGGCATTATCGATAGTGGAATCAGAATCATCATCCGCCACTGGTTCCTCGTCCTCAGTGTTAGGTTCTTCTGGAACTGGATCAGCGACCTTGTTTTCCAGCCCTTCGATTTATAGCTATAGCGATGGCAGCCCGGTCTTCGGCTGCCTGAAATAGTGATATCAACTGGGTTATATCCCAATCCATCTTGTTGACTATGCTACAAAGCTCTGCATGTCCGGTATCTGTATATCTTAGTTCATCTGCAAGACACTCGATTCGGTCATTTGCCCATGTCAGGTCCCGAGTCAATCCGACTCAAGACACTGTCTCTCAGGCTCAGGTGAGTTTAGTATGGGTGATGCATTGTCGGGTGACTTCTCTATGGGATCCTCCTTAGGATCCTTGTCAGGGTCCTCATTGGAAAATTTGATACGATGCTTTATGTGAACTCTAAAGTCGTAACATGAGGTTTTCATGGATATATGGTAATCCGGCTATAGATGGAAATTTGATGAATGTTATGTTGAAATCTTGATACGTTGCTGGAATTCCGTTGCAACCATCAGGATGAGGGATAAGTGACTATCAATGTATATGTTTTCAAAAATAGGCTCACAATAGAATTTGCCAGAATTCATGCGTACCTGTAATTTCACGATTATGTTGCGCACCATGATCGTCAATTTACCTTACATAAGAATTCTAGTCCTCCTACTTAGAGCTATTAGGTTTTACTAGATCCAGAGTTTATTCATGACATCAAGGTTCAAACAAGAGTCATATGAGGTATGGTTGAATAGCCTATCGAAACTAATACTTGGGCTAGTTACGCGAGTTGTAAGGTTGAGCCACAGGGCCTATTTCATCCCTGGACTAGTTTTAGTGAGCCACAGTGCCTATTTCATCCCTTGACTTGTTGTGGTTTCATCCCGGACGGGGGCGCGACGGCTGGCTGATCTTGCAGGATCGCAGTCTCCGGTCACACAGTGTTGCGAGACCTACATGTCTGGTTTCATACGTACATCCAATAACTTGGATAAAATAGTTTAGTAAAATCAGAGTTGCGGAAGTAAAAAGTTTAAGTTCTCAAAACAACAATGTAATTATAAGTTGCGGAAACATAAGTTTAAGCAGTTTTCAAATCTTAAAGAGTAGTAGTGCGGAAGCGGTTTGAATATGTAACATTACATAACAAAACAAATGTTTATCGTTATCAACTGGCCTAAGACACTAAAGCTGATGCACAGGACTCCTTCATAGCATCCTATCCATGTGTGCGTGTCTTAGTTACCTGAGAAAACATGCGAGTAAAAGGGTCAACACAAAGGTTGGTGAGAGCACAAGTTTGTATCAGCAGTAAACATCAAAATGTTTAAAGTAAATGTTTTGCAGATTTATATATCATTACAATGCAATATCCATTGATAGCTAGTCAATATGTTTTATATCATATGCGGGTTCGCAACCGAAGCTAACATGCTGCCTCCCGCCATGTCCATCCAACTAGACAATGGCAATGTTTATTGGTCAATTTTGCACTGTTCCAACCTCCATTCGGGGTGGTCATACGGTTCGCAACAGCGGGGCTTGTCAGGCCCAAATAGTACTATTCAGAATTACCACGCTAAGCGCAACGCCCTATTAACGGTTCGAGATGTGTTTAATGAGGACTTATCAGTTTTGTGGATGAATGCCACACATATGCATATACGATATTAGCATGTACAAAAGTAACAAAAAGTATGTTGTTGTTCAAAACAGTTGTATGCAATTATCTCCTCCAAAGGTAGAAAATGTAAAAAGGGGCCGTAAACTCACCTGATAGAGCAGTTCTGGTTTTTGTGTTGTTCGCGACTGCGAAAGCTAGCAGTCCTACTAGTAAGCACCTATAATCATATAGGTGTAAGTATGTGTTTTGTGCTGTGTTGTAATCCATACAACTCCAAGTGTCAGTATGCTCAACCGAGTGTGTGTGTTGACTTATGTTGACTCCACGAATCGTTGGTGACACGATTGTTGTGTTTATGTGTCTTAATGCAAATAAGACATCAACACGCATTCCTATGACCAATCATAATATTTTCACATAACTTATGTTTCAAAAATCGTAACGTTCCCGTTTCGGGAAACCTTCTATATTTAGAAGGTTTCTGTTTTTTGAGAGTATGGTTATGAAATCTCATATCATAAAACAAATCACTCTAGTATGTTTGTAAAATCATATGTAAACACTTGAAATAAGTCGTTTGGGCATAAATTACCATTTATGTCATTTTACCCGAATAAAGTTTCCTAAAATAGTATCTACTCGTTTAAAAGTTCGTTTTCACAAATCAAGGTTTCTAATATGTTTAGAAATCATTTTTAAACATATCACAATGATCACAAATCATCAAAACATCCTAAAATACCAAAAGCCCTCTTTTGATCCCAAAAAGTTTCCTTATTTAGTAAGTTTTTACAAAATCATGTTTATGATAAAATCAAATATCCAAATGTGTTTCTAAACACTCCAATATGCATTTGGCAACATCTAGACATGTCTAACATGTCTTGATCAGCACAAATCTATGACTTGCAACATAAAAGTTTCCTTTTATGGCAAGTGTACCAAAATCATTATCACATCAAACATAACTCAACCAAAACTCAAGTCTAGCATTTCTAAACTCTAAAATCAGTAGATCTACAACAATATCACTCAAAATCACCAACAAATTCATGTAAACTAATCACATGGAGTTGCATGTGGGTTTTTACCCATTGCATTTACGATCTAACAACAAATAAACATGTAAAGCTACCTTAGAGCTTCAGATTCAATGGGGATGGCTTCTGATGATGAAGTACCAGTGGATCAAGGGTTGCTCCAAGCTTCTTGACGGTTCCTAATGCCTTCCTCGAGCTCCAAAGACTCCAAATGATCCACCAATGAAAGGGATTGCTCCAAAGATGTTACCCAGGGTCTTGGGTGCTGGTTTCAGAGAGATTTGGTCGAGATGTGGTGAAGAAAGTCGGAAAAAATGGAAGGAGTTCGACTGAAAATGAAATGCGTTGGTTTATATAAAAATTTTGATCTGCATGGCCTTAGCGTACCGCGAAGGCCGATCAGAAAGTTTATCGCGTACCGCGGTGGGATTCGGGAGTCTCGACTCCCGGTTTTCTTCGCGTACCGCGAAGCCTTTCGCTGTCACACCCCGACCGACGGCGGAACACGTCGGGGCGCGAGTTTGATTGTTCATAACTCATGGTGCTACTTAGTAAGTTTCAATATTTAATAATCCAATTTCATTCATAACATAAAATCATTCAACATCCACATTGTTCAAAACAAAACAAATTATAATCCAACATTACAACTCAAAACCCAAGCAAATAACATTGCTTATTTTATTAACTAGGTCCAAATAGCTTAAGTGTGTCTTCATCCAAGCCACTAACCTGTTACACATGTAAAATAGAGTTTTGATCAACTATTTGCATAGTTGGTGAGATTATCAAACAATTTGATATATGTATATATAAGAAATAAGATGCAACTATAGTCTAATAAGAATTGATCTAAATATATATATGTTCCATAATGTTTGATAATATGATTTTGGCAATTTCACCTTTCTAACAAAATGACACAAAGTCATTAAAGAAAGGCTACTAGTAATACTAAATAGTTTTTGGCAATTTCACCTTTAATATTAAACAATGACATAAGTCATGTTAATTAAAGGCTACTAGTACTAATGTATTGTATATGATAATCCAATAATAATAACACATAGATATACAAACAAATATGTAACACATAACATTCAAATCTAATTCTAACTTAAACTATAGAATTGCATTACAGTATTTGTTTAGGACTCTAGAATAACATTGTTTGATATGACATGTGCAACATCCCAAAGATTACAAAAATGTAAAAAGGGAGTATAAGAAAAACTCACATGCTTTTGCTTTAGAATTATCCAACTAGTTCTTGCTTGTGTTTAGGTAGAAACGAACCAACAAATCAACCTAAGTTTATATCAAGAATTTAACTTAGATCTTTCTAAGTATGTTCTTATGCTTGACCAACAGATCCCCTTTTGATTTAAGTTTATAATAATAGTTTGAAAAGATTTTATAACCTTTGTGATATAATAATTAAGAGTGTTTAAAATACAATAATAAATAGAATAATGTTTTTACAATGGTTTATAATAAAATAATAATCTATACCTTGTTAATATATTAGATTTATGAATTTAAAAATAAAAATAAGTTATAAATAGTTATATGTTTAAAATGATTTAAAGAATTAGCATATTATAATTGTATATCTTTTTATTAATAAAATTTTTAAAACTTGTAGTTATAATATTATAACATTATTCTCAGAATATTTAAATAATTTTCTGATTTTTTAAATTACTTTTTATAATTAATACTTATATTTTTAAAGTTTATTTAAACAATAAATATCAATTTGTTAAATAATATTCCAAAAGTTATTTAAAAATTTCCAGAATGTTAATATTGTTGGAAAATAATTTCTGGAATTTTTCCAGAATTTTTAGAAATGTTTTAGTATATTTTATATATTTAAAACTATTTAAATAATGTTTAAATAGCAAAATAATATAATTTAATTATGAAAAATTCCCAAATTGTTACAGAATGTTAAACACATTATGTTAGAATTTCTGGAATTTTTCTAGAATTTTTAGAGATGTTTTACTACTTTATATATATTTAAATTATTTAAATAACAAAATAATATAAATTTAATCTGAAAAATTCTAAGCTTTTTACAGAATGTTAAAAATAATATTTTAGAATTTCTGGAATTTTTTTAGAATTTTCGGTGTTCATTTGATTAAGAAAATAAAAGAATAAAAAGGATTTAAAAGAAAACCTGGTTTAAACCGTATTCGAACCCCCGACCCATGCATGCGCTCGTTTTACCAGTAGGCTATGCTGTGCTAATCAAGATAGGCATCCTTTTTCTTTTACTTATTCACAACACCAATTACCTATTTGAAAACATACAAGCCCTAGAAATCAAATCAATCGAATTGTTGATTTTGGATCGTTAATACCATGGGGCTATTGTACCCCATGTAAAACCGATTGGATTGGGTATAATACTTACTTGATTTGGTGTCGGATTTAATGTGTTTGAGTAAGATTTTGTTCTCGGCAATGCTTGAACTCGATTGGAAGTTTGGGAGCGTTTCAAGGCTTCTGGTTGCTCTTATTCGTTTCAGAACCTAGTCGCCCTAGTTACTTGTGGAATGAATTGAGTTTTGGTTGTGGTTTGAGTCGAATTCAATTTATGATTTTATGTTACATTTTTCGGTTATGGCTTGTGGTATTAATCATGTTTAATTCTTCAATTAAATGATTGGTTTTGGTCTTGAATGTGTAAAGAACGTGTATGAATTATAAAGTTGCATTTAATCATGCGTTTTGGTTTGATTGAAGTTCGAGAATCGGTGAAATAAGAGTCAAACGTGGCTGGAAACAAGAACAAAGAAGAAGAATTCGAAATTTACCATTTAAGTCCTTGTAGTTTTGTATTTTTGTGATCTTTTGACTAAACCAATTATTACCACTAAGGCAACTTTTAGTTTTTAACAATATTACCCCTCAAATTACTTTGTGTCATCTTTCTATATAAAAACCTTAATATAAGTTTATAAAAATTAAATACATGCAATTTCTTTGTATATATATATATATATTTTTTTTCTTTAGACAACATAATAATTCTCAAGGTTTTTATAATAATTATTAAGATTAATAGATCTTTATAATTTAAAACAATTCACGTAAGGTTTTAGTATTATTAATCATTATTTGTATATTTACATAAGTTTTGTAACTCATTTATAAAATAAACTACAGCCATAGTTTTAAGTATCTTAATAAACTTCATTTTAAATCAATTTTATCATTTAAATAAATTTTATTTTGATAATATATATATATATATATATATAAGATAAATTCATATCTTGCATTAATATCTACATATTTATCTGTATATATATATATGTATGTATATGTTTTAAATTCTGATTTGAATTAACAAATCTACTTGAACTTTCTTTTATTTTAATTATAACACCCTTACATTCTAATTTAGATAACAAAAACCCTAAGGATTACATTCGCCAAGGGCTCTCCGTGTACCGCGATGGGTCCATTTTCATGTTTTTCGATTTCGATGATTCGATTTCGCTCGTACACGATTCCTAACGTTTATCCTAAACGTCTAGTGCATTTTTAGCACATAATCATATAATGACACATAAGTTTGATTGATCACCAACGTTTGATTGATAATTCCTTGAATTATCTTCGATGGTTTGTGTTCGTGTTTTACGAAGTGTTTGCATGCTTGATTAGTTCAAATCAACATGTAATGCACAATTCAGTAATTCTCAGAATTACTGTTTTGTGTTAGTGTTTGTGTTTGCCACATTTGGTTTTCAAAACCAATGTGCAATGCACGATTCGATAGTTCCTTGAACTATCGTCTCGCAGTTGTGTGTGTTCAACTCATCTAATTAAACATAATTAAATGAAATACGACAAGTATGAATGTGAAATACGTAGAGTGTAAGAGTTGCAATTTACCTGAAATTGCCGGGTGTCACACATGCCACATGAGATTGGGAGAAAGATGTTCACCTCCTTGATTCAGCTAGTTTTTCTTTCGGTCAGCCTCGTGAGAAGTAATCGCTTCTACTACTCGATCTTTGTGAGTGCATTAAGTTCATCTTCCCTCGTTTTGATGTTACCGCGTTCTCCATCATTTTGGCCACCCTTGCATCTTCCAGCCATGATCTTCATTGTGAGAGTAATTGTTGGAAGGTTACTAAGGTTTATTGTAAAACTGTTATTTGGTACCATAAAGGAAACATGTATTCATATGCATGGACACAACATTCAATAATCGATAATAATTCTTGATATATAATAACTTGTACTGGTTAAAATTCATTTAATACCAAAACATCAAAATCTCAAAATTCCTAGTTGTAGGGACACAACCAGTCTCTTCTAGGTCTATGCTAAATGTTAGTGCACAGATTTATCGATAGCTTTTGATAATTACTGAAGACATTGTTTCTAGTCTATATGGTATATTTGAATTGTATTTTGTATTTTGTATTTTGTATTTTTCACTGAATTTAGAGTACGGGTCAAGTATTGATGGTTGATACTTATTGTATCGATATAAGTTCCATCGTTACTAGTGGTATCGACATGTGTGTTGTCGATACTAGTAGTATCGGTATGATTAGTTGTGGATATTATTAATATCGATACTAATGATAATAGCTGCCTATATATAGGCATGTGTTTGATTTTTAAAGCAAACTTCATTCATAACATTAATATTTTCTTAGTATTGAGAGAGAGAGAGAGAGACTTTACATTTCATTCTTCTTAATAAAAGTCTTGTAATCCGAATGTGGTTAGTTTATATGTAGGTCCACATCTCGAGCAAGACACAAACTTTATCACTTGACAAGATCAGTTTCCTTGTGAAAATGACAAGGGGTGTGGATGATCTCATGATCCTTTTTCGTCGTCCTTCATCTCGCAAAGCGAAAGCAGCTTGATGATCAAACACGAGTCTGTTGAAACTAATTATGGTTCTGGTTACAGAGATTAGATGTGCTCTTAATGTATCATCATGATGATGATGGTGATAATCCCTTGTAGCTTTACTTGTAGTTAACCTATGGACTACAATTTTTTGTTACAATTATTAATTAACAAAGGGAGAAAATTATGGTTACGCGTTGACATGTAACCTCTGTTATATTATTATGATTTTTAGAAATTTATAGTGATTTTGTTCAGTAAAAAAACAAAAAATGAAAAAAAGAAAAAGAAAAAGCTCATCTCCCACATTGCACTAATCTCAAATTTCTGCTTCATCATTGCCTCAAACTCTTTACATAGCACCGAGCTCGTGGAACCAAATATAATGTCGTCCACATGATCTGGACGAGAATCAATTCAACCTTCTTTCTGCTAGCAGATGATCCATGAGTGTTTGATTGATGGCTCCTTACCTCCACGGGTATATCCATTTGCTAGCAGACGATCCGTGAGTGTAGCATACAATGCCCGCGGTCCTTGATGAAGACCATATAGGACGTTTGTAACTTGTAGATGTGGTCCGGATATTGCGAATCCTCAAACCCCGGGGATGACATACATGAATTTCTTCCTTGACCTTTCCATACAAGAAAGCCGTTTTCACATCCATCTGATAGACTATGAAGTTCATGTATGAGTCATAGGCCAGAAAGATGTGGGTAGCTTCAAGTCTTGTGATCGGTGCAAAGACTTCTTCATAGTCAATGCCCTCCTATTGGTAGAAGCCCTTGACTACCAACCTAGCTTTATTCCTGATGATCACACCCGAATCATCTCTCTTGTTTCTAAAGATCTATCTGGTTCCAATTAGCAGTTTCCCCTTGGGCAACGAAACCATATTCTACTCAAATAGCTTCTAAAACTGCATCAACTCTTTTTGCATTGCCTAAATCCAGCTTGACTCCTTTAGAGCCATCTTGACATTGTTGGGTTCTTCCTGCGAAATTAAGCAATAATATAAACAATAATTAAATGCACCTGATTGACTCCGTGTGATAGTTCCTTCAGTCAAGGGGTTCTGAGGTGGAAAGGGTCTACTCCTTGTAAGAACTCCTTCCGAAAAAGTTCCAATGATGTTCTCCACTGGATGATTGTTGTTGATGCTTGAAGTAGGTACTTCCTACATAGCCAGATTATCAAGCAGATTACTAATATGAGTTAGCTAATCCTCACTAGAGGAAGTGGTGTTGTCTAAAGGAGTGGTTTCACTTGCCTCAGCTCCAATATCCACACAATGTTCCTTAGGGATGTGGTATGAGAACAGTGGATTGTCAAACGTTTGGTGAGAGGAAGATGAGGTTTGATCAGTCTCTGGAGTTGGTTGAATAGACTAAAAAGTCTCCAGATCTGATGGGATGACTTCATTGATCAGAATTGGCTGAGTAGGCGAAGCTCGATTATTCATGCCTTGCGGGTCAACGGTTATAAGCTTAGGGTCACATGGAACATAGTCAACCTAGTAATCCATGTCGACACTCTTTTAGAAGCTGTCTTCAGGCTCAGATGGTGCTTCATTCTCAGATGGAGTGTTGAAGGGTTCAAATGTAGAATCATACTGAAATAGCCAGTTTGGACCAAAACCGCATCGGTATTGTTCATCTCTTGCCAGTAGATGTAGTACGATTCCACTATCATATGGATCTTTTTGTTGTATACCTGATAAGGATATTTCTTAGCAGAATAGCCCATGAAGCAACACTCATCAGCTTTTTCATCAAACTTGTGATTCAGTTCAGTATGGAGGAGGGTGCAAGGACATCCAAACGACTTGAAGTGACCGACCTTCGGCTTTTGAATACATAAAATCTCATAGGGAGTCTTCTGATGGCATTTGTTCAGTAGTGGTCAGTTTTAAACACAACAAATTGTGTGAAGAGCTTCAGCCCAGAAGAAGAATGGTAGTTTTTACTCTAACAGCATGGTCTATGCAGCCTCGATAAGCGTCTAATTTCTAAATTCATTGCCATTGTCAGTTCTGATCACCTTACTTCCATGTTCTTCTTATTCTCCATCAGGGTAATGAACTTCTTCAGGATCTCTGATGTCTGATCCTTTTTGGCCTAAAAGAACACCCAAGTAAATCGGGAATAACCATCTGTTATCACGAGACAGTAAGAATTCTTCTCGATGCTCATGACATTAACTAGTCCGAACAAATCCATATGGAGAAGTTGCAGAATCGATGAAATTGGATTGAATACTTTGGGCTTGTGGGGTCTCTTGTGTTGCTTCCCATTGGCACATGCGATGCACTTCTCAATTGTGGAGAAGTCCTTAGAAGGTAGGCTAATGACATGATCTCCCTTTGCTAGTCGGTTTAGATTCTTCAAGGTGACATGACCTAGTCGGCGATGCCATAGTAAACAGTCAGTCTCCGATGCCTTAGAAAGCAAGCAAGTGTTTTGTATCTACGAATCAGAATTCTTATTGATGTTGTAGGAATTGTTTATTCTCTGATTCCTTATCAACATCCATTTCTCCGGAATGAAAAATACGGGCTTCAAGATTAGACACTCTTTGTTGGTGAAGTGTGTTGAAAAACTCTTGTCTATGGTTGAGTTCTTCAACGTAGTACACATTCTCAAAACTGAGAGTTCCATTTGTAACTGTGCCTTTCATACTTATCTTCCCACCTTTGTCAACAGCAAACGAGACATAACCTCCATTAAACGGTGTGACTCCATGCAAGTAAAGAAAATCCGTAGTCATATGCCGGGAACAACCACTATCCACCTACCGAACATTCTTCAGCTTATTTGGTCGTCCCTGCTTAGAACACACACATTTAATTGGGAAACAGGTACCCAAATCATAATAAATTTATGTACATTTAGGACATTGGGGCTTTGCTTGTTCTTGCCTTTGGGATTGTCTGACTTGGCCCACACATTCAAGGACTTGACTCCACTGCCATGATCAATTTGTTTTATAGAAGGTTTCACCTATGACTTATTCTTCAACTGTGGCTTACTTTTAGATTTGGAAACCGTTGATTTTTGTTTATGAAAACCACATTGAGTTTTTTTTTGTTGGTTTGGCCCTATTGGCAGTGGGATGGTTCTGAGTCATCTTCTGAGGTTTTACCTTAGGCTTGGAGGATTGGTCAGTCCTCATTGGTTTAACTACAGGTTTTGCCTTGGGTGTGACCTTCTGATTCTTCCCATAGGAGAATTCAGTAGGTCGGTGTGGACAATGTCTTGCAATGTGGCCTCGTCTTCCACATGCAAAGCAACATACCTAATCATAAAACTACTTTGGATCAAATGGCTTTACAAAACAATCATTGTGACCAGAAAACAAACTTAATGAGGCTTGTTCCAATGTCCTAGTGGGAACGTCAGGTTCACATTTAGGATTTAACCTTGAACCTGCCTTAGTAGTGACTGTGGAATTAGCCTTGTTTACCTGCTTAGTCAAAGGAGAAGAATCTGATTCTAAGACATATTTGTTTCTAACATCATCACTAGTTTTAACAAACTTAGTCTTAAAGTTCTCAAAAATTTCATTTGATTTAATTTTAATTGTTTCAAATCTTCCAATAAAGTCTACTTTTAGAACAAAATGTGTTTTGCTAGATGAAGTTGAAAAATCTATGCTCTTGCTAACACCTCTTTCTTCCTCCTTCTCCCTTCGACATGTAACACTTAAACTATCAACACACACCTCATAATTATCAGAACTATTAGTCAAAACAGGATCAGCTGTTAGTGGAAGTGGTTTGCCAGAACTAGTGGTGAACTCAAACCTTCGATCTAACTTTAGCAACAAATCATCAACAAAGTTGTTGATACTGGGCATACTTGAGTAATTGTGGTTAAAAGGAGGTTCAACCTCACTATAACGAAGACCTGTGGTTTTTTTTCCCCTGTTCTCAACATCAATCAATTTAGCCACCACATTACTTGAATACTCATATTTGTCAACTCTAATTTTTGTTTTATACAATTGAGTTTTAACTTGTTCAAACTCTGAGGATTGTCTATCTTTCCGGTGCCTCGCATCTTGATAGTTGGACTCTATGTCACTTCTGTTTTAATTTTGAAATATCACGCCTTTTGGCGTCAAGTTTCTTTTTTAAAATCTTATCATTTTTAAGAAACTCAGAGTTGAAATATTCAAGTTTGGTGACTTCCTTTATTAGATCCTCACTGTGAGAACGATATTTTAAAACATTTTCAATGCAAAGAAGTAGAGCTGAGATTTTCTGTTACCTCATTGCGGTTGTCATCCACTTTAGCCATGCATGCATGGCTCAATGTCACCTCAAGCTCCTGCACCTGCTCACTCCAGTCATAAGAGTCGGTTTATTGTGTAACTAGTGCATTGTATGTGCCACTCCAGCTCTAGTCTTCTCTTCCGACTTCTTGCCTGCTTCTTTCACAACCTTGGGCAACTTACATTCACGAGCAAAGTGACCTGGTTGGTCACAATTGTAGAACCTGAGCTTGGACTTATCAAACCCGAGCTTCTTTCCTGGGTTTTTCCCAAAGCTGCTCCTCCCGTATTTCTTGATAAACATCTTGGCTCGGAAGACTGCCATGGCTATCTGCCATGAGATATCCATCTCCTCAACATTAATAGGGTTGATCTGCTCCATATTATCCTAAGTAAGATTGGCTGGTGTCAATTCTCTTGCAATGAATGCGTTATAACTGTTAATAAACCCCTTGAATAGTAGCATATTTTCTTCACTCGCAGGGCTGATCTTAGGCACTGAACAAGTTTTCCCAGAGGAGAGGAATGTAGTCAGAAAGGGACCAGACTGAGATACTGAAGCCTGGTATGCTTGAGAACCAGAGGCTTGATAGTTGATTGTAGACAGAAGTGCAACACTCTCAGTTGCTGGAGTGATGCCCATGGAACTTGCATGATTGAGTGCCCTTTGCTTGTCATCCATGTTGTAAGAGTTGATAATTTAGATCAACTCACTGAGGGTAGTCTTGTACATATATTTCATCCTCCAAATTGTTGTACAGTTAGAGTTCCAGCTGTACGTTAATCTGCTCAAGAGTTTCTTGTTGACTTCCCTTTTAGACATCTCTACTCCGTCACTTGTCAGTTCTGTCATCAGGTGAGTGAAACGATTGAGTTGGGCTTCCAAAGATTCCCCTTTGATATGATTGAACATACTTAATTGTGGCCTCCACATGTCTTTGAGACTCTCTTTCATATTCTCATTCCCTTAAAAGCGAGCAACCAACGCATCCCAATGTTGTTTGGCAGTCTTGTGCTCTTAAAACCCGTGAGCCACTTTAGTAGACAATGCCATAGTGATGGAGGCATACGCCTTGTCATCCTTTTCTTTCAGCAAAATGTCATTTTCAGTAAACAACTATGGATCCTCGGGAATCAAACCGTTTGCTTCACTCTCATACATAGGCACATAAGGCCCTTTTTCTATGAACATCCAATGCTTGGGATCTATGTACTTGATGAAAAACTAGAATCTGAACTTGTAGTCTTGGAAGTTATTCCTGACACAAGCCTTGTTGATTGAGTACCTGTACCTATCTCATTTTCCAAATTCAGCAGGCTTGACAAGTTGGTCAGATTCTTTGAAGCCATGATAATCAGAAAATTTTCTAAGTCTCAGTTCTTGAAGACTAGTAGTTCACGAAAAGCCTAATGTTTTCAAAATCCAAAAGTATCCGAACTCTAAGTAGTATAAAAAATCCCAGAAGTAGTCAAAGATACAACCAGTACTCGAAGCCCTATTCACGAAATGGTGTACTCTAAGTTGTGTTCTTGAAATCATGAACTTGAAAATACTTTAAAATTTTCAAGAGTAAAATTCTTAATGATTTAGAGCACCAAATTGATGCCACAGCTAGATATGATGAAGATGAGTAGGAAAGTAGCGAACTTGTAATAAAAAGTCGTTGCCTTGGTGTAGAAAAGAGCCTCCAAGCTCTGATACCAGTTGTAAGCCCAGCTCTGGATCAAGACACGAGCTTTATCACTCCAATGAACACCAGATGACTCCAACGAGTGCGGACTCCAAGTTAGTATCAAGAGAAGAAGTGGAAAAGGGCAAACTTTGTGTATGTAACACCCCGACCGATGGCGGAAATGTCGGGATGCAACGAGGGATGTGTAGATTGTTCATAAACTCGTGGGCATCTAATTTAATCATCACATAACATTTAATAAACCAAATTAATTACATCAAAAATCATGTCTATATGAATTAGTTACATCAATTACACAAAAGATTTAGCTATCTAACTAAATTCTAGTCTTAGCTCTTAAACCATATTTAAAGCATAACACCTTTAAATATTTATGTTTTGTTTTTATAAAAATGATTTTATTAAATTATGATTGTTTCGTAAGTGAATTTTTGTTAAATTATTTATTTAATCAAAACATTGTGTTCGGATTTGTTTCAGGTTGTAATTCCTAATAAACGTTTTTAGTTTTCTTTTCTTAAATTAATATCGTTCGTTATTATTTCGTTATCTTGTAGAAACGCGTTACTTACGTACGCATTCGCAAAGATCCTCACCTTTCCGAATCCGACGCTCGTATCTTATCTCGATTCGATTTCTGATTTATGGAATACCATTTCAAAATTTTAGTAACTAATAATTATATTCGTGTGAATCGTCATTCACGCGAATACATTATCAAGTTAATACTTCTGAATTAACATTCACGTTTAATTAATAACCGTCACCTCACAATCGCGTAGTCAATTTTCAATATCGTTCTCATTATCTTATTATATTCAACATTATTAATTCCCAATCCAAATCCCACTAAACCATATCACTGACACATCCGTGATATACCGAAATATGTATATGTATAGGGCATATGTAGGGGTCAGTCGCAACAGCCCTAGCCACCGTCCCGCCGCTATTTCGATTAACCATGACCATGTGTCCTTGACTATGTTTAGCAACCAAACGACAACAACTACCTAATTCCTTTCGATTCCAAACCAATAATCGACAACTGTGAATTCAGCTGCGATAAACTCTCTGGTTTAGTTTAGTTGGGTTTCAACTAAACTTCCCATGGTTTATGCATATAATAATATGTTCTCAATATGTATACCAATTATCAATAATATCATCCAATTATTCATCATCATTAATAATTATTATATCAGGTCGTAACAGTACAGTCGTACACATGTACGGACAACCTGAAATACAGTGATGTTACAGTATAAATCGTGAACATATGCAAGAACAATACCTCAATACGTTTAGAGAGCAATTCCTCATGAGTCTAACCCTAGGGCAACACAAAATACATCTATTTATACTACTCCTATGAGTACTCAAACCTATGTACACGAAATGGTTCGAGTACTCGATATCAAAACTACACGAAAATTTAAGTACACGAGAATAACCAAAACTTAGTCTTCATCTGGTCATGGATTGATTTTGTCAGTCTTTGTCTCTGAAGTGGGCTTTACATTATATTAGCAAAACCATAGTTTTATTTCATGAAACCCTCATTTACGCACATGCATGTGCATGCATGTAAGTTTCTCGAAACATAGTTGCTCTTGGCTTCCATTTTACTGATTTAAAATGTTTAAAAAGAGTGTTTAGGGTTGTTCATAAGTTATGGTGAGAAAGGAGTATGTATAATCTATTTCTAAGAACTTTGGAGATCATCTAAGCTTACCTTGTGTTACTCTAGCCCTTGGACTCCTGATATGCCCTTGTGGTGACCTCCTAACCATGAGCTTTGTGTGTGAATGGGCTAGGACCGTTGCCCTTAAGGAGGAGAAGAGAGGTGTTTTCTTGTGTTAACGAAATTTTCAAATGAGAAGTTTGTAGGTTTGTGAGTGTGGCCAATTTAAGAGAAGGAGAAAGCGGGGGGGTCATTGAAGGTGTAGTAAAAGGAGAGAAATAGATTGGGTGGAAGTATTTTGGGTAGAGGGAGAGGAGTTATCGGTGGTTGTGGGTGGTGCTGTTAGAAAACTTGTTTTCTTGTGTTTGTTGTTTGAACATGTATGTATGTATGTATGTATGTATGTATGTATGTATGTATGTATGTATGTATGTATGTATGTATGTATGTATGTATGTATGTATGTATGTATGTATGTATGTATGTATGTATGTATGTATGTATGTATGTATGTATGTATGTATGTATGTATGTATGTATGTATGTATGTATGTATGTATGTATGTATGTGTGTGTGTATGTATGTATGTATGTATGTATGTATGTATGTATGTATGTATGTATGTATGTATGTATGTATGTATGTATGTGTGTGTGAACCGTGTATGTATGTATGTATACAATTATTTGTGTATGTCATATAGATATGTACTTATATATGTAATGTGTTGTGTTGTAATTTACTTTAATTATTGTAGTTTTTGGATGTTTATGAGTTGGTATATGTGTATATAAATATCTTGCATGTAAAGGTGCATATAAGAGTATATAAATGTCTGTATGTATGCTTGTTGAATTTGTTTTTGTTGTGTCACCAAGGTTCATAATTAAATATATATATATATATATTAGGCAATATATATAGAGCTTGGAATTTTTAATAACCCACCAAATGTGTACTAACCTAAATAACTTTGGCAAGATGAAGCCAAATCCTGGATATTTTTAACATCATTGTAACGCATTTAGAACATTATGTTCTTTTATGAGTTTTTGTAAATTCATCACCGTTTAAGAGAGAACAACATTGTAAATTTTTATCCTACAGTAATGTAAGTGTTTTTTTCCCAGAATTTAGAACGTTTTTATCTCTTAAACGGTGATAAATTTATACAAACTCATAAAAGAACATAGTGTTCTAAATGTGTTACAAAGATGTTCAAAAACGAAAATCCAAGATTTCGCTTCATCTTACCAAAGTTATTTGGGTTAGTACACACTTAGTGGGTTACTAAAAATTCCAGTGCCTATGTATATATATATGTGTGTATGTGTGTGTGGATAAATTTAATTCATGCAAATTAACAATTGTTCAGTTTTCATTAATTTGGATTTTTCATTTCTTTCTAATAGTAGTACTTTCTCATTTCCCTTGACTTGATAAGTGAAGTTGTTAGTTAAAATATACGTTACTTATCTTCCTTCTTATGGTATGTATACTGACAAATTAAATCTTTGCTCTTAAACTATGTGACATATTTCTCTAGGTTGTAGGTTTCTAATATTTGTTTCAATCATTTCACAATAAATCTTATAATCTTTAAATTTTTAATATAAACCTAAATCGCGTGTTGTCATACGAATCTTCATCGATACTATTAGTAACGGTGGAATTTGTGGTGATACTATTAGTATCGGTGAAATCTTGGGTGATACTATTAGTATAGGTGGAATCTTGACTGTTTAAGAATATTAGTATCAACGCTGACTTTTCCATATTATAAATATCAGTGTTGACTTTTCATATTGTTAGTATGAACATTGATGTATCATCTGTACATATAATCATAGGAATCAATACAAGAACGTAACACTGTGCAATCATGGTTTGTGTATCTTTAACATCAACGTGAATTCATATGAACTTGTGTGGAATGTTATAGGAATTATTTAGTTAGTAGCTATGTATATACTTATATATTTATACTCAAATGCGCTTGGCAACGACACTATTGTAATATATCGAAACAATGGTGGCTGGCTGCTGATATGGTAGGTAGCTTGACTCTACGTATGTCCTATACAAAAACTGTGTTCGGTATATTAGGATAGTGTTAGTGTGTAGCGTTACGACTAATAATAGTAGAATTAAACCATTTAAAAAAAATCGTAACGCATAAGCGAGACTCGGTATCATTATGGGTGACGATCCATAAAGACATCAATGTTAAACTTATCTTTATGAGTAAACGTTAATACAAACATGAAATAACCAAAAACATATATGGTTGTAGGCATACATGTAAGTATTGTAACATCCCAAATTTTCTAAATGCAAGTTATCCGAGCTTACGAATGGGTAACGGATAATTAATTTGTTGGAAAATGTGCGAAAAATAACCAAGGTGGGGTGTAGAGATCGTGTACTCGAAATGAGGAGGATTTCGAGTACACCATATCTCGAGTACACCATATTTCATGTACATGAGGGTTCGAATACAGGGACCCTACCTATAAATGGTGGGGTCTTGGGAAACGTGCTAACCCTTGGCTGAAGCAAATCTTCTCTCGAGTACACGAAGTTGGAACCAAGAAACTTCAAGGATCGAGCTTTGATCGATCAAACGGAAGAGGATACACACGAGAAGCTGCAGGAGGGATCATCTACCTTTAAGTAAGTGATCCAAACTGAAAAGTTAGGATTTTTATACAAAATTTAGGATGGTTAAGCAAAGAGTGAACTTATGCATAAAGCTCACACCTTTATGCATAAAGTTCATAACTTTGAGGTTCCAATACGTTGGTAACAACCAAAGGAACCTTAGAACTAGCTCCCAAAAGTCTTAGATGAATTTCTGAGATGTTTAATGACGAAATGATGAGTACACGAAATCATGTATGGAGGGTACTCGAAATCATACATGTTATTTCGAGTACAAGGATTTCGAGTATATGGTGATTTCGAGTACACCATTGGGTTCGAGTACACATGGATGTTCGTGTACACCCGAGGGTTCATGTACCTTGGGTATTTCGTGTAGTAGTATTTCGAATGCTCATGGATTTCGTGTACATGAGGACTTAATGAATTTCAAGGGTTTCGAACACTTAGCTAAGTGTCGAGGACTTGGATTCAGTAAGGGGGACTAGTGGGCTATGGGGACTTAGAATATTTTCTAGGTCTAAGAACGTAACGTAACGTAATGGGATGATGTAACAAATGTAGGTTCTTAAGGCTTAGCTAAGGAGTTCGGCTAAGGAATACAAGAGTCTACTATCAGAGTCGACCGGACTATAAACAAGGTAAGAGCCGATCGGGCTATAAACACAGAGTCGACCGGACTATAAAGATGAGAGTCGATCGGACTATAAACATGGTAAGAGCCGATCGGGCTATAAACATGGTAAGAGCCGATCGGGCTATAAACATGGTAAGAGTCGATCGGACTATAAACATGGAGCCTTGTGCCGGCATAAGCCCACTGCTCATGTTGATGACAGTGGTTTTGATGATGACGATGGTTATATGGCTATGTTGATGACATGGTTATGTGTTATGGTTTATGTGTATGATATAACGCTTTCATGTTAAAATGTTTAACTCACTAAACGGTTATGATGTTTTATGAAAACTAGAACTCACCAGCGTAAGCTGACTTGATTTAGCATGTATGTCAGGTTAAAGCTATGATAAGAGAAGGCATGGAGCTCGGGCATCAATCCAAACGATCCGTTGGTTTTGGCAATTCGATATGATTTTGATACAGACACTTATTTGAATTCTGTTTATCAAACTATGTTTACATTTCCGCTGCATGATTATGAAAGTTTTTAGTTTAAGAGCTATGTGTTATGATGAGAACCAACCTCTGTGAGGTGCCCGGGATTGGGGCCTCACAAGTATGTTCCTTTACTATTTAAAACAAACGAATATTTCAAAACACGTAAAATATTATGTTTAATGTTTTAACTTATGAAAGTCGTCAAATACAATCTTAAAGAGGATACACAACTTAAACAAAATACGGAATGTTACGTCGCGTTTGTAAAATAACGCGTTAATGCAAAACCGAATGAACCTAAACGCGCGTGTTTTGACTTGCAATATAAAAGGTGTAAGAACCCTCATTTATGGTTCAACCACCAGCTCTCACTCTACTCTCTCTCTCAAAATCTGTCAACTTCTCTCTTTACCCACTCTCTCTAAAAACCCTCATCATATCTCACTCGTTTCTTCTCCAAATCTCAAGATCATGGTGTCTATGAAAAGCTCGCATCATCTACATTGTAGAAGTGCAAAAGATCCATCTTCAAATCAGCTTAAAAGATCAAGAAATTCAATAGAAGGTTTGGTTCTTACGCTTTTCTAAAACGGGAAACCTCAAGTATAAAAACCGGTTTTACCCACTTCAGACTTCATGACTTGTAGGTATAGATCTCGATCAAGACTTAAGCTTTATCACTCCAGTCGACACCAAATGAATCCAATGAGTAAGGAATCTAAGTTAGAATCAATCAATAGCAAGTGTGACTTGATGAGGACCGGCAGCTGCACATAGCTTCATCTCCATAGCTAATGCAACAACACGAGTGAATGGCTTTGCTTCTTCGTCCAAACCTCCATAGGTGCGTATCGGGTTGTCGTGCAGCACCTGCATATTGTCTTTGCCAAAAGTTAAGCAAGTCCATTGGGTCCAAGATTATGTCCAGATCATTCAAATCGCCCTTTGTCCTCATGATAACCGTTCCATGAGTCTTCTCATCAAACTACCAAAAGTCAAAGTTCTTCAGCATGTTATCTAGAACCCCTAGATGAAACTGGGAATGCTTTTTTTAGTTGTAGGTGGAAGATATCTATAGTAAAACCAAGGCTTCTGTTTGACTAGATCAATAATGCACGAAGAGAGCTATCTTCTTCCTTATGTTGTCTTCATCATGGGAAAGTCTTTGTCGCACTAACCCATGAAGAACTTTGCAAACAACTAGGCCTGAGTATCTTTGAACGAATTGTAGAATATTGCATTGTTGATGATCCTGATGTCAAACTTTTGCATTGAACATAAATCATGAAGACGCTTGAAGCATTCACGATTTCCATTTAGCCTCTTCACAACATACAACTGCTTGTCTTTATCGTACATACAGCTTGTAACCTCTGATCTTTCGTTGTTAACATCAAATATATCTAAGGACCTGGCAGTGTAGGTTACTCCATTGTCTTCTTCAGCAGGTCCTTCACCCATCCATGATTTCTACACTTCCAGGGGAGCAGGCGTCCAATCACGTTGCTTGTCAAACCAACAGTCAAAAAATTTCCAAGTGACGTGACCTCCTGTCCAAGTGCGTTGACATATTTGTGAGCATACAATTAGTTAATGTAAGGATATGTAGAGTTGTTTCCGAGTATGATGTTCTCTTGTTCTTCTTATTTGGATGCTCCCGCACAAGATTCGGCTAACTCTTCACGTTCTTTTTCACATACTGCATCAGATACTAAATCCATCATCACATATGTGAAGAAGTCTCCAATTCCCGCATCCTTAAATTCTTCTCGAAAACCCTCAAATAGAAAATTCTAAGGAAGATCCCCAAATAAGTAATCATAAAGGTCTAGAGGCTTCTCTAAGGAAGAAGGGTTCCCAGAGTCATCTCCTCCTTCGTCGTCATTGGCAGGCTTGTCATCCTTTTTCCCTGAGGTGTCCTTTCCTTGACCCTAATCACCATCATCATCATCATAATCCTTGTCATATTTCTTCTCCTCTTCATTATTGTCATCATCATTTTTTCTTTCCTTATCTTCCTTCTCATCATCATTATCATCATCAATAACTTTCTCTTCTTCTTGAACAATAGGCTTAGATCCTTTGAGTTCTTCGATCTTTTTCTTTAGCTCTGCGTTTTCTTTAGAAGGCTGATATCTTTATTTTGCCTTCGGGTGTGTTCACAGATCTTTATCATGCCTTCCCTTAAGTTCTCGATAAGAAGATCCTTGGTTGCTGAGCTTTGTTCAAGTAAGAACACTCACTCTTGCAACCATATCATGTCAACTAACACCTAGTTGGGTATGTAAGGTGATGGGGTATCAAGCCATTATTTGCCCTTGTCATCATGGGCTTTGGGTGGTGATGGCGGAGGTTGAGAAAAGTGAATTTTAGTCGGAGAATCTGGTGGTGAAATATGTGTACGTGGAGCAGATAGTGGTTTTTTGACTTGGGTGGCTTTAGTGGAGGTGGGTGTATTTGGTGGAATGGTGACTGTGGAAGTGTGAGGTGGTTTGGTGGCTTGGGTGGATGTGGTTGGTTTAGTAGCTAGTTTAGGTTGGGTGGTTGATGTGGGTTGAGTAACTGGTGTGGCTGAGGAGTGTGGTGGTTGTGGCTGTGTCTGTGATGAGATGGAGGTGCCAGCTACTTTCTTCTTTAGCCTCGGATTTCTTGAGCGTTTAGAAGTCATCTTCGGTCTTTTCTTCTTTGGAGAAGATTCGGGAGAAGGAATGTAATCAGTGTCTTTTATTTCATCCATTCTGCCCTTGAGATAGGAGGAGTCACACGAACGGGCTCACTAATAAGTTCTTCCTCTCCTCATGATGATGACTTGGATTACGTATCCTCAACGGCCTTGTTGGCTTTAGATGTGATGCCTATTGGGGCATGATCACGCTCCTTTGCTACAAAGGTGACCCAGCTACCTTGATCACCAGATTCTTCTCCTAACCATCCAAATAATCTTCCAAATTTATCCAGGGGAGTAACACCAACATATTGTTTTTTTGTTCATCTTCATGTAAAAGAAGGTATCTTCTTTCATTCTCTTCAATGGCAGGGTTCCAATAGTCGGGATGAGATTCTCGTGCCTGTTGTTGATGATGATCTGAATAAATCTGGGAAAGGCCAGAAATCTCTCCTTTCTATTTCCTTTATGTTGCCGTTCATGTCACTTAATATCATCTTGGAAAAATTGAAGTCTAGGTCCCCCATAATCGCAACCATGGACAAACTAAGTGTTTGGTTTAGAACGTCATATCCTCCTTTACGTCCTCAGAGGCATTGAGTCACAATGTTTGCCAAATATCTGCAATACGGATGAAGAAGCTTCTTCTTCGTAGGTGGGTAAAGACCCTCATAGCCCATCCTCCAAATGGTGTTCTGGATCAGCTCCTAGTCTAACTCTATCGGATCAGTGTCCATGTATTCAATCTATAGACATTCTCGAATTGAAAGTTGAAAGGCAAAGTCAACTGTTGACTTCTAAGTCAAAATCAACACTAATTATTAAGTCAAAGTTAGTCAAAGTCAATGTCAAATTCCAAGTCAAAATGGAGTTCTCGAAAAGCAGAGTATTCGAAAACAATGGAGTTCTCGAAAGTTCAAGTGTTCTCGAAAGTTCAAGGGTTCTCGAAATTCAAGAGGTACTCGAAATTTATGGCTTACACGAGGATGTATCAGTTCTCGAAATTGGGTTCTCAAAAATGAGTTCACGAAAAAAAGGGTTCTTGAACCAAAGTTCACAAAACTTGGTCCTCGAACTGGAGTTCTCAATTTTCAAATTTCAAGAATTGAAATTCTTCCATAACTCCTTCAATTTAGCCCTTTAGAATTCTATTTTGTACTCAAAATGCTAGTAATTTGAAAGCGACAAACATATGTGAAAATTTGTTTCCAATTTCGAGTACATCGAGTTGAGTTAACTAGAAAACCTTCGGTTTATGAAAGGAAGTTTTCGAAATTCGTTTTTGTTCAATAACATTTAATTTAATGGTCCAAATCTTATTAAATTCTATACGTAGTTTCATTTTTAGATGATCTACAAGGTAGTCGGAGTGGATTTTTGATTCGCATACTGAAAACGAGATCTCCAGGAGAGAGAAAATAGGTACTCAAAATGTGGTATTCGACAATGAGGGTTTGACTTAGTTTATGTAGACGGCTGTGTTCGAGTACTTGAAATCGAGTACACCAAATCAAGTACTTGCTTTCAAATACTCAATTTCGAGTACAAGAATTCGAACACCTACATCGAATACCATTTTTGAATTCATATATTATTTAAAAATTCTAAGTATTAAAAATTTAAAATAAAATAAAATGAAATAAAATAAACTGAAGAACTTTGGACAAGTTTAAGGTTGAGTTGGGTCAATTTTTGTGGGATCAAATCTGAACTAGAAATTTGACCACCTTAAAATAATTTCTTACGAAAAACCAACCTTAAAAATATTTATCTTCCAATGATTTAAACTCGTTTATCCATAATTCAAAAATAGTAATTATTATTAAAAATTTTCTATGGGTTTTCTAAAAATACTTTTAGGAAGTTTATGGGCGATCAGACACTTAAACCAGATTTTTTTTTCAACCTATCAATTTTGTGAAATCTTTTGTTTCGAAACTTGAGTGTGTTTCAACAAACTTAAAACATTTTGACAGAGTTTAAGGTGAGAAAAGAAATAACAGATCTATTAGATTAGAATCAAAACAAGAAGGGTGTCACACCCCGAGCCGGCGGGATAGGATCGGTTGTCCCGACGGGCGGAAGGTTCCCGGGGCGCGATATCGTGAGTGATAATCGTGATGATCAGATTGTTTACATTGCACATGATATAAATGAGAAATGCTAAATATAATAGAATTACAAAGTTAAATTACATCAGTATTGTTTATAATTTAACAATGTAAATCTACCATCAACATCATAAATTTCTATCTTGTATTTACACAAGATATACAAAATAAATTTGTATAATGATGTCTTCAAAAGTATGCAAGTCCAAAATGCTAAGCCTTCTATCTGAAGTCCTAGTCCAAAAGGAATAACTCCTTAGTTGACCTGTTCGTCACCTGAGAAGTCATGCAAAAATCAAGTCAACACATGGTTGGTGAGTTCATATAGTTTTGTAAATGAAAATGATTTGAAAACTTCTTCCGGTAAAGACCCTAACCTCATTAACATCACCCGCATCATCCAGATCGGTATGCTTATATATAGGGCATACCCCTGGGTCAAGGCTACAACCCCGCCCAGACGCCATCCCACCACATACTAATCCGCATAGGACATTGATGTTAATGATAATTAAGCATTTTTACCTAACACACTTCTAATTTAGATTATGATTTCCCAAAACTTGGTTTACCTTTGACTCTCTTGATTTTGAACATAGATACATGATTTCCCAAAAGTCAGTGATAAAAATAAAATGTTAATTATTTAATTAAATAATAAATAAATAAAACATTTAAATACAACTAAGACATGATGATTGAGCAAAATTTTACTCAATCAATTAGACTTAGTTGTTGGTGGTTGTCCAAGTTGTAACCTCTCACACGTGACCCATACCAGGCATAACTCACAAGGAGTATACCTGGGCGTGACGGGATTTTAATGATGCCCATACAGCCTGACCCGAAGGTCTTCTGTACATGCGGGGACTTTAATGTTTTGCCCTTACAGCTTGACCCAAAGGTCTTCTGTACATGCGGGGACTTTAAGGATATCCTTTGATTCTTGATCTCTTGATTCTCTTAGACTTTGATATTGATTTCAATGATTGTTCACGTTGTTGCCCGTATAGCCTGACTACAAGAGTCTTCTATACCTGAAGGGACTTTATATGTGTGTTACACGTGATCTTGATTCCATATACAACTGACATCCACCTTAGCTTGATTACTAATGATTTCATTAGATTATAATGATTTCATTATTACAATGATGCACACACATTTATGATTTCTGATTCCTCGAGTCTCTTGATCTTGATTCTTTGGAATTTCCATGATTTACAATGGTAATTGATTTGATTATGATTCTTGAATTTCAGATCACACACTGAGTTATGATTCCTTGGAATATGATCTCCTGATTTTGTTCATTTGATTCCGCTTTGAGTTTAGATTCTTGAATTTGAGCTTGATGGCCTAAGGGTTGATTTAGAGTTTAAATTTAAGGTATTACTCATAAGAGTACTTAAATTTATTTGATAACTTGATCTGTTTAATAATTTCCTAGACAGGAGTCTAAGAGTATCAACAAACATATATATGTAAAACATATAATAAATAAAGCATTTAAATAAACAGTTTAATAAAACAGTTTACGCATGCTTCTCAGCCCCGCGTTTTAAAACAAAATGTTAGAAAAGGGGCAATGAACTCACCTGTGCTGCTCTGAAATGAATTACCACAAAAGATATGCGCTCTCTTTGATTGTTGCCTAGGTATCTTCAGTTCCTGAGTTGTTTTAAAAGAATTCGAATACGATAAGTACATACGGTAGTTGTCGTAACTAGGGTTTGGTCTCGGTGTGCAACTAAGTGTCCTACGTTACTAAAGTGTTTCTAGGATTCTATCTAGTTAATCTAACATATTACCCGTTAATAACCCATGTCCCCATATTATTAACTACTAAACCCTAGATGATTAGAGTTTATTTTAATTATATCACAAGTCCTTATTCAACACATTTTTAAGATAATTTATTTTAAGTTAAACTTTTATTTAGAAATCATTTAATTATTTTAATAAGGTTTATAATTTAATTTCCTTTTATTAAAAACATATTTAAGTTTAGAAAAAAAAATGTAATTAAACATGATGGGCTTATATTAAACCCATTGGGCCACCCTTGGGCCCAATATTAGACTTTGATCATCCCATGATTCTTTGAATAACTCGTACTAGTTAATTCGATTGATCATCTGGGACGATGGTGTGTTTGTTATAAACTTCTCTAGGTTTAGGTATACATAACTAATTAACACTCCAAACCTTAGTTTCTTGTTTTGATTTCCCATGACATCTCAAATGTTTTGAACTCAAATGACGTTAAAACTCTTGTTTAGATTATAATGTGTTCCACATAAGCTCTTGTCATCCAAAACTCTAATTCTTGATCCCTTGTTAACTCTATGTGTGTTCTTTAGGTATCCTTTGATTGAGTGCATGTCAGGTAACCCTAACGTTCCCATGTATGAACTCATATGATCAAGTCCATGCATGCACTCACACTTGTCTCACATGCATGTATTACGTAGCCACCCCATGCACACACATCAACCATTCTTGCAACTATGGTGTTGCATGCTGAGGGGGATGGCCCAACCGAGAAGCTCTTGGCCGAAGGAGTATGTGGGCGAAGAAACTCGGCCGAATGGGTGTGGCCACAAATAGCTTGGACCGAATGTGGTTTCACCGATCGAATGGCTTAGGTCGAAAAAAGGTTGGCCGAAAGAACATGGCTGGTCGAATGAGCTGATGGGCGAAAGGACTTGGCCGTCGAATGTGGAACTGGCGAATGGATTGGGCCGAAGGAGAGGGCCTTGGCCTTTCGGCGAATGAAGTCTGGTTCGGCTCCAACACATTCGACGAATGAAATCTGATTCGGCTCCCACACATTCGGCGAATGAGTTCTGGTTCGGCTCTTACACATTCGACGAATGAAATCTCATTCGGCTCCCACACATTCGGCGAATGAGATCTGGTTCGGCTCCTACACATTCGACGAATGAAATCTGATTCGGCTCCCACACATTCGGCGAATGAGATCTGGTTCGGCTACTACACATTCGACGAATGAGGGTGGCTTAGTCTGGAAGACATTCGGCGAATAAGGGTGTGGCTAGTCATTCGGCGAATGGGGTTAGGTACCCATTCGTGGGGCTGGTTCTTGGCCATTCGGCCGGTCGAACCCAAGAACAAACAACCAAAATTTTCGAGCTATGTGACTAGATGATGATTCAGAACTAGTTCCTACCTTTTCCTAAGATGTTTTTGTGGGAATCCTATGGTGAAAGGTGATTCAATAACCGGTTTCAATGTGGGTTCAAAAATAGGGTTTTCAAAACCGTAAAACCGTGACAAAATCAGATTTTTACCTCGAATCAGATGGATGGAAGTTCCGATCTGTTGTACTTCTACAATCTACAAGTGATGGTGGTTGTTTAGACACCAAAATCACACGATTTCATCAAGAAATGGGGAAGAAATCGTAGAGAGAGAGTGGGAAAATCTAGATAGAGAAAGTGACGGGTGAAGTGTTTTAGAGAGAGAGTGAAGAGGGTGTAAATGAAGAAGATGACTCTTTTGGGGTGTTTATACCCCGGGTGAGTTCGGGTTCATTTCGGTTGCTCGGTTTCGCGAAAAACGTCGGTTCCGTTTCGTTCTCGTAACGAAACATCTCGGTTTTAAAATAGGAGTTAGAAATTTATTTTAGGTTGTGATTCCTAATAAATTAACTAAATATCTTTTGTTTAATAAAATTTCAAAATATTTATTTAACGTTTAAATCGAATCGCGCGGTCATCGCGCGTATTTGTTCGAATCGTCACCCGATCAAACACGACGATAACTCCACTTTTCAATATGGTTTTCTAATTATTGGATATCATTCAGAACGTTAAACTTCCAGATTTATTTGTACAGATCGTCACCTATACGAATAATCTGTCAGTTTAGCATTCACATAACGACATCCGTTCTGTTTTGTTCTGTAAAGCCTCACATACGTTTATACTTAATAAAATCTTAACAAATAATCACTTGATGGTTCTGTGTTGCCAGATAATTATCCGACTCAAGAACCATTGTTCTGAACTTGTTTCTCTGAAATGATTATGAATTCACTGTTTTGATAACATGAAATGATACTGAAACTTGACATGGATATGAAATACACTGAATTACATAAAGTTTGTACCTGATTATTGTTCACGTGCTGTTTACGATCACTGTTCCGGTGACGTTTCCGGCACTGATGTTACAGTCTCCTCTTGTTAGGGAAATTTCGTCCCGAAATTTAAGAAGAGTTATCGGGTACAGCTTTCTCTGTAAACAATGGAGATACTTAAACTTCACGTGATCTTCGCGTTCCTAAGTAAACTCAGTTCCGCGCTTTGAGTCCCATTGAACCTTTAAAATTTGAATATGGCTTCGCCTCAGTTGTTTAACCTTGCGATCCATAATCTCTAAAGGTTCTTCAATGAAGTGTAACTGATCGTCAATTTGAATTTCTTCGATTGGGATGACGAATGATTCGTCAGCAAGGCAATTCTTTAAGTTCGAGACGTGAAACACGTCATGCACACTACTGAGTTCATCTAGTAGTCTCAGTCTATACGCTACAGGACCAATACGTTCAATAATTTCGAACGGTCCTACGTATCATGGTGCTAACTTGCCTTTCTTTCTAAAACGTACTACACCTTTCCATGGGGAAACCTCTAACATGACACGGTCTCCCACTTAGAACTTCAACATCTTTCGTCGTTTATCGGCGTAGCTTTTCTGTCCGCTTCTTGTAGCTTGCAATCTTCGTTGAATCTGGGCAATCTTCTCAGTGGTTTCCTGAATAAGTTCTGGCCCAGTTATACGGTTATCTCTCACTCCAGTACAACAGATCGGTGACCGATGTCTCGACCATAGAGAGCCTCGAACGGTGCACCTCCGATGCTACCGTGGTAACCGTTGTTGTAGGAGAATTTAATCAGTGGCTAATGAGAATCCCAATTCCCATCGAAATTTAACACATAGATTCCTAACATGTCCACCAGGTCTGAATTGTACGTTCGCCTTGACCGTCCGTTTGTGGATGGTAAGCTGTACTCATATTTAACTATGTCCTTAGAGATTTCTATAACGATTGTCCAAAACCATAATGTACATCTGCTATCTCTGTCAGGGATAATAGACAATGGTACTCCGTGGTGTACCGCTATCTCATTGATGTACAATCTCGCCGATTTATCCATCGTGAGAGTCTCACACAGCGACAAGAAATGACAGATTTTTTTGTCAATTGATCATTGATAACTCATATGATATCATGACCACTGGAAGTGCGGGGCAGCTTGGTAATAAAGCCCATAGCTGTTGTTCCCACTTCCAGAGCGAAATTTCAGGCTGTTCCAGTAACCTTGATGGTTTCTGGTGTTCCGCCTTCACTCTTGCACACGCAAGACATCTGCCGACATATTTGGTTATGTCTTTCTTCATTCCCGGCCACCAATAAATTCTCTGTAAATCTCGGTACATTTTATCAGCGCCCGGATGCACTGATTATCTGGTCCGTGTGCCTTCTCAAGAGTAAGTCTTCTTGATTTATCTATCACCGGAATCCACCCACTATTTTGGTAGTAGATATTTCATCCGGTTTATCTCAAACTGTCTTCAACTCTTCAATCTGACACACTCCTTAAAGTTTTCATAGATTGCTCTCACGACTCTGAATCTTGATCGTCTGATTAAGATTCTTAAGTCACGTGGTGAATTCTTAGGTTATTTGATATAACCGTATACATACTTCACCATCTGTTTAATCTGTTCTCAACTTTGAAAGTGGACTTTATATGTCGGGGAGATCTACCTAAGATATGGTATTACTATTGGAATAAAGGTAATGATTTACCTTCTAAGTAATCCTATATCCATCTGCGGGATGATGTATATTTATCTTACTTTTACCCGAACGTCATGTGACTTGCGGGACTCATTGTAACTGTTGTTCCAACTGTTACTTATTCTCATCCAAATTTCAAAATGAAAGAAATTAAGATAGAGTTGTTCTTTCTTTAACAACTCCAGAATATCCCTGAGATGTTGTTTGCATTCTGTCTTAATAGGATAAATTAGTATGTCATCTCTAATGGTAATGACAAACTAATCTAGATAGGGTTTGCACACTCGATTCAAGAGGTCCACAAAAACCATAGGTGCACCCTTCTATCCGAAAGGCATTACCGTAACTTGGAATGCTCATCTTTCAGTCGTAATATTTGTCTCTGGCATCTCTTCGTCTTGCATTCACAACTGATTACCCTTGATCTACTTATCCTATTGTAGCTATATTTCTAACACAGTCGTAAAATTCTTGCTGTCTTAGCATCCTAGGACCGGGGTTCTCTAAATCAAATGATTCGAGTTCTATGGATTTAGGTGGGGAAATGACAGTTTATATACTAGCTTTAGCATCTACATATCTATGGCCTACAAATTTTCTAACCAGATACGGTTATTTTCCTAACTATAGTAACTAGACTGTAATTAGGAATCACCCTATCTTATTTAGTTATTTAACTCTTATTCGACTTAAGACTTCCTTAGGTTACTATTCCTATTGTCTTATTAGCATCAAGCTTCCTACAGTTTTCCTTGGATTTATCGTTTCTAAAGTCACAACGGAGTATGCTTTCAAACTTAGCACGCCAATAAATAGTTTAACGTAATGATATGGAATATGCATACCTGTGGGGTCATCGGACTCCGAATGTTCCCCAGGGGCTGGTAAAGCAAGTAGTTTCTCGGTGACTGCTGGGTCTGCTGAAGGCATTTTCCTAGGGCAGTCCCTTGCGAAATGTCCGTGCATTCCGCACATGTAGCAGTTGTTATTATGTTGAGAGGAAGTAGAGGTGCTCGCTTTTCGTTCCTGTTTCCTGGTGGAAATAAACCGACACCGTTGGATCCAGTGTCCGTATCTTCCACAATTCAGACAGTGTCTACAAGGTTTCTCCTCACCGTGGTGAAAACTACATCTGGCACATTTAGGAAATGTACCAACATATTGACGGGGAGTAGAAGTTGTCGATGACCCACACTGCTGTCTCCAGTGTCCCGTCTCTCCACAGTGCGTGCATTGTACACATGAGAGTTCAGCTCGATGATGGTGGTGACAAACCAAACAGAGGGGAGCTTTTCCCTTAGATTGTGTAGGACTGGGGAAAGATATCCTCACGGGGAAGTCTCGTGAAATGTGTTCGGACAGTCCGCACACATAGCAATCCTTTCTGTATCGAGGAAGAGGATATGTAGTGTTTCCAGGATTTTGGTTATGAGTCGGGGGATTATTACAATCACGGCTCCAGTGTCCCTTTCCCCCGCAGTTCAGACAATGTTTGCACAGTTTATCCTTAGAATGGTGAAGACCGCACGTGGCACATAAAGAAAATTTGCTTGCATCACACTTACGACCCTCTGACTCTGGAGCAACGGCCATCTGGCGAAGGGGAATGGCCTCTGTGTAGATTACAAGTTCTCTTGATTTCTTAGAACAACACCGCTTTCGCTTCCTGCTTGTTTCTCCTCCTTCTGGTTCCTTCTTCCCTGCAGCAAGTAGTGGGAAGTTCCTAGCAAACTCCTCACTGTTCCTGATCCGAGTGATGATTCCAGGGAGAACCGCCACCAACTGTTCAGTGATCAAAGGTGCAAGTGCCTCGACTGCTGGGTCCATCTCCTGCGAAGGGAGAGGCGGTGATGGTTGTCTTCTTGGTGACATTCTAATCATAACCAATAGAACATTGGTTAGTGCAATGATCGAATGCAGAAGACACAATGCAAGTAAATTCCTAATTCATATGTTCTCTACATGCAAGGTCCCTAGGTTATAGTCTAGGCCAAACCGGTTAAATAAATGACATATATTTCTCTATAACCATGGCTCTGATACCAATCTGTCACACCCCGAGCCGGCGGGATAGGATCGGTTGTCCCGACGGGCGGAAGGTTCCCGGGGCGCGATATCGTGAGTGATAATCGTGATGATCAGATTGTTTACATTGCACATGATATAAATGAGAAATGCTAAATATAATAGAATTAAAAAGTTAAATTACATCAGTATTGTTTATAATTTAACAATGTAAATCTACCATCAACATCATAAATTTCTATCTTGTATTTACACAAGATATACAAAATAAATTTGTATAATGATGTCTTCAAAAGTATGCAGGTCCAAAATGCTAAGCCTTCTATCTGAAGTCCTAGTCCAAAAGGAATAACTCCTTAGTTGACCTGTTTGTCACCTGAGAAGTCATGCAAAAATCAAGTCAACACATGGTTGGTGAGTTCATATAGTTTTGTAAATGAAAATGATTTGAAAACTTCTTCCGGTAAAGACCCTAACCTCATTAACATCACCTGCATCATCCAGATCGGTATGCTTATATATAGGGCATACCCCTGGGTCAAGGCTACAACCCCGCCCAGACGCCATCCCACCACATACTAATCCGCATAGGACATTGATGTTAATGATAATTAAGCATTTTTACCTAACACACTTCTGATTTAGATTATGATTTCCCAAAACTTGGTTTACCTTTGACTCTCTTGATTTTGAACATAGATACATGATTTCCCAAAAGTCAGTGATAAAAATAAAATGTTAATTATTTAATTAAATAATAAATAAATAAAACATTTAATTACAACTAAGACATGATGATTGAGCAAAATTTTACTCAATCAATTAGACTTAGTTGTTGGTGGTTGTCCAAGTTGTAACCTCTCACACGTGACCCATACCAGGCATAACTCACAAGGAGTATACCTGGGCGTGACGGGATTTTAATGATGCCCATACAGCCTGACCCGAAGGTCTTCTGTACATGCGGGAACTTTAATGTTTTGCCCTTACAGCTTGACCCAAAGGTCTTCTGTACATGCGGGGACTTTAAGGATATCCTTTGATTCTTGATCTCTTGATTCTCTTGGACTGTGATATTGATTTCAATGATTGTTCACGTTGTTGCCCGTATAGCCTGACTACAAGAGTCTTCTATACCTGAAGGGACTTTATTTGTGTGTTACACGTGATCTTGATTCCATATACAACTGACATCCACCTTAGCTTGATTGCTAATGATTTCATTAGATTATAATGATTTCATTATTACAATGATTCACACACATTTATGATTTCTGATTCCTCGAGTCTCTTGATCTTGATTCTTTGGAATTTCCATGATTTACAATGGTAATTGATTTGATTATGATTCTTGAATCTCAGATCACACACTGAGTTATGATTCCTTGGAATATGATCTCCTGATTTTGTTCATTTGATTCCGCTTTGAGTTTAGATTCTTGAATTTGAGCTTGATGGCCTAAGGGTTGATTTAGAGTTTAAATTTAAGGTATTACTCATAAGAGTACTTAAATTTATTTGATAACTTGATCTGTTTAATAATTTCCTAGACAGGAGTCTAAGAGTATCAACAAACATATATATGTAAAACATATCATAAATAAAGCATTTAAATAAACAGTTTAATAAAACAGTTTACGCATGCTTCTCAGCCCCGCGTTTTAAAACAAAATGTTAGAAAAGGGGCAATGAACTCACCTGTGCTGCTCTGAAATGAATTACAACAAAAGATATGCGCTCTCTTTGATTGTTGCCTAGGTATCTTCAGTTCCTGAGTTGTTTTAAAATAATTCGAATACGATAAGTACATACGGTAGTTGTCGTAACAAGGGTTTGGTCTCGGTGTGCAACTAAGTGTCCTACGTTACTAAAGTGTTTCTAGGATTCTATCTAGTTAATCTAACATATTACCCATTAATAACCCATGTCCCCATATTATTAACTACTAAACCCTAGATGATTAGAGTTTATTTTAATTATATCACAAGTCCTTATTCAACACATTTTTAAGATAATTTATTTTAAGTTAAACTTTTATTTAGAAATCATTTAATTATTTTAATAAGGTTTATAATTTAATTTCCTTTTATTAAAAACATATTTAAGTTTAGAAAAAAAAATGTAATTAAACATGATGGGCTTATATTAAACCCATTGGGCCACCCTTGGGCCCAATATTAGACTTTGATCATCCCATGATTCTTTGAATAACTCATACTAGTTAATTCGATTGATCATCTGGGACGATGGTGTGTTTGTTATAAACTTCTCTAGGTTTAGGTATACATAACTAATTAACACTCCAAACCTTAGTTTCTTGTTTTGATTTCCCATGACATCTCAAATGTTTTGAACTCAAATGACGTTAAAACTCTTTTTTAGATTATAATGTGTTCCACATAAGCTCTTGTCATCCAAAACTCTAATTCTTGATCCCTTGTTAACTCTATGTGTGTTCTTTAGGTATCCTTTGATTGAGTGCATGTCAGGTAACCCTAACGTTCCCATGTATGAACTCATATGATCAAGTCCATGCATGCACTCACACTTGTCTCACATCCATGTATTACGTAGCCACCCCATGCACACACATCAACCATTCTTGCAACTATGGTGTTGCATGCTGAGGGGGATGGTCCAACCGAGAAGCTCTTGGCTGAAGGAGTATGTGGGCGAAGAAACTCGGCAGAAAGGGTGTGGCCACAAATAGCTTGGACCGAATGTGGTTTCACCGATCGAATGGCTTAGGTCGAAAGAAGGTTGGCCGAAAGAACATGGCTGGTCGAATGAGCTGATGGGCGAAAGGACTTGGCCGTCGAATGTGGAACTGGCGAATGGATTGGGCCGAAGGAGAGGGCCTTGGCCATTCGGCGAATGAAGTCTGGTTCGGCTCCTACACATTCGACGAATGAAATCTGATTCGGCTCCCACACATTCGGCGAATGAGATCTGGTTCGGCTCCTACACATTCGACGAATGAAATCTGATTCGGCTCCCACACATTCGGCGAATGAGATCTGGTTCGGCTCCTACACATTCGACGAATGAGGGTGGCTTAGTCTGGAAGACATTCGGCGAATAAGGGTGTGGCTAGTCATTCGACGAATGGGGTTAGGTACCCATTCGTGGGGCTGGTTCTTGGCCATTCGGCCGGTCGAACCCAAGAACAAACAAACAAAATTTTCGAGCTATGTGACTAGATGATGATTCAGAACTAGTTCCTACCTTTTCCTAAGATGTTTTTGTGGGAATCCTATGGTGAAAGGTGATTCAATAACCGGTTTCTATGTGGGTTCAAAAATAGGGTTTTCAAAACCCTAAAACCGTGACAAAATCGGATTTTTACCTCGAATCAGGTGGATGGAAGTTCCAATCTGTTGTACTTCTACAATCTACAAGTGACGGTGGTTGTTTAGACACCAAAATCACACGATTTCATCAAGAAATGGGGAAGAAATCGTAGAGAGAGAGAGAGTGGGAAAATCTAGAGAGAGAAAGTGACGGGTGAAGTGTTTTAGAGAGAGAGTGAAGAGGGTGTAAATGAAGAAGATGACTCTTTTGGGGTGTTTATACCCCGGGTGAGTTCGGGTTCATTTCGGTTGCTCGGTTTCGCGAAAAACGTCGGTTCCGTTTCGTTCTCGTAACGAAACATCTCGGTTTTAAAATAGGAGTTACAAATTTATTTTAGGTTGTGATTCCTAATAAATTAACTAAATATCTTTTGTTTAATAAAATTTCAAAATATTTATTTAACGTTTAAATCGAATCGCGCGGTCATCGCACGTATTTGTTCGAATCGTCACCCGATCAAACACGACGATAACTACACTTTTCAATATGGTTTTCTAATTATTGGATATCATTCAGAACGTTAAACTTCCAGATTTATTTGTACAGATCGTCACCTATACGAATAATCTGTCAGTTTAGCATTCACATAACGACATCCGTTCTGTTTTGTTCTGTAAAGCCTCACATACGTTTATACTTAATAAAATCTTAACAAATAATCACTTGATGGTTCTGTGTTGCCAGATAATTATCCGACTCAAGAACCATTGTTCTGAACTTGTTTCTCTGAAATGATTATGAATTCACTGTTTTGATAACATGAAATGATACTGAAACTTGACATGGATATGAAATACACTGAATTACATAAAGTTTGTACCTGATTATTGTTCACGTGCTGTTTACGATCACTGTTCCGGTGACGTTTCCGGCACTGATGTTACAAAGGGGTTCTATCACCTTGTACTCATTGGAATCTGTTATTTTACTGATCTGCAGACACATCCAGATCTTTGCTTATGCAAAACAAAGGATGCTTCAATAAGTATCTTCGCTATTTGTTTATACAAAACATAAAAATATCCAAATTTTCTCAAAATGATTTCAAGTTTATCAAAATACAATCTTATTTTGACTTAAATATTTCTACGAAAAATCAAATAATTGTTGCATTTTTCCGGTTATCTTATTTTCCAGTACTTCTCACTTATTTATATATTTAATATTTTAAATGATCATGTCCAATCTTCTAATAGAAAAACGTGTTTTAAGTTCTTAGTGATTTATATTTATCTAAAGTTGTTTTTCTTTCGAAATTTTATTAAGGTAGTGAATGTCTAAGTGTTAGAAATCATTTCACTTACCAATTGACCACTTCATCTGATTTTCTAAATAAAATCTCTTTGTTTTTTTCTTAAATTTTGAAAAGGCAAAATCTTTTTGTATTGTTCTTAAATTTTGAAAAGGTAAAATCTTTTTATATTTTTCTTTAATTTTGAAAAGCCAAAATCATTTTGCATTTTTCTTAGATTCCACTCCCCCTAAACTTATAGATCAACTTAAAACGAAAAAAATCTTTTTGTTCTTTATGTTAATTTTCTAAACTTATAAAGGGACTCAAGAACCGAAAATCTTTTTGTTGATTTTGTAAATATTCTCCCCCTAAGTTTGTGATCTAAAAATTAAAATAAAACAAAACACAAATTTTAAAGTATTTTCAAAAATTGTTTATATTAAAACTTATTAGTTTGAGTGAGGCAAGCAGAAGGTGGAAGCAACATGCATCGAACGGTTTAGTGAAAAGATCAGCCAGATTGTCTTATGTGTGGACCTTTCAAAGATGAATCAACTTACGTAAGAAACAGTCCCGGATAAAGCGAATCTGGATATCAATATGTTTAGTTTTGGAGTGTTGAACAGGATTTTTGACGACATGTAGAGAAGCTTCATTATCACAATATATAGGAGAGTCAAGAAAATTCAAACCATAATCAAGAAGTTGTTGTTGCATCTAGATGACCTGAGAACAACAACCGGAGGCAGCGACATACTCAGCTTCTATAGTCGAGGTTAACACGGTTGTCTGCTTCTTGCGTTGCCACGAGACAAGGCGATCTCCTAAGTACTGATATCCACCTTTAGTTGACTTCCTATCTAAGTTGCAACCACCAAAATCACTTTCAGAGTAAGAAAATAACTTGAACTTAGTGTTCTTAGGATACCACAAACCGGACAAGGTTTCCTGACGAGGTAGTAAAAGATTCTCTTAACAGCAATCAGGTGAGAAGCCTTCAGATTCGCCTAATATATGAAAAACTAACATACACAAAACATAATGTCTAGTCTAGTGGTGGTCAGGTACATCAGTGAGCCGATCATTGATCCGTAAAGATGTTGGTCAACATCTTCACTATCTGAATCCGAAGTCAGAACAGGGCGTGCAGCCATAGGAGTGGAGGCGGGCTATGAGTTCAACATCTTAAACTTGGTGAGAATTTTGGTGACGTACTTCCCTTGATGAATTAGCACACCCTTTGGATCTTGCTTTACCTTAAGACCCAAAATAGGTCATATCCCCTATTGCGCTCATCTCAAACTTCTTCTTCATCGCGGCCCCAAACTCTTTACACAACACCGAGCTCGTGGATCCAAATATAATGTCATTCACAAAGATCTGGACAAGAATCAAGTCATCCTTCTCTCTTCAAACGACCATTGTATGATCGATTTCTCCATGAGTATATCCATTTGCTAGTAGATGATTCGTGAGTGTAGCATACAATGCTTATTGTGCCTAATGAATACTGTAAAGGGCTTTGTCTAGCTTGTGGAGATGGTCGGGATACTTCAAATCCTCGAACCCTGGGGGTTGACATACATAAATTTCTTCCTTGACCTTTCCAAAGAAAAACGTTTTCTTCACATCCACATGATAAACTGTGAAATTCATGTAGGAAGCATAGGGCTGGAAGATAAGGATACCTTCAAGTCTTGCGATAGATGCAAAGACCTCCTCATAGTCGATACTCTCCTGTTGGTAGAAGCCCTGCACTACCAACCTAGCTTCATTACTGATGATTACACCCGAATCATCTCTCTTGTTTCCAAAGACCCACCTTGTTCCGAATGGCAGTTTCCCTTTGGGAAACAGAAGCAGATTCCATACCAGGAGCTTCTGAAACTGCATCAACTCTTCTTGCATCGCTTCTACCCAGCTTGACTCCTTAAGCGCCATCTTAATGTTCTTAGGTTATACCTGCGAAATAAAACAAGAATATTAACAAGAATTAATTGGATCTGATTGACTGCGTGTGATAGTTCCTTCAGGCAAGGAATTCTCAGCTGTAATAGATCTGATCCTTGTAAGAACTCTTTTGAAAGAGGTACAATAATTTTCTCCATAGGGTGATTCTTGTTGATGCTTGAAGTAGGTACTTCCTCCACATCTAAGTTGTCAAGCAGATTGCTGATATGAGTTAGCTGATCTTCACTTGAGGAAGCGGTGTTGTCAGTAGGAGCGGTTTCACTTGCATCAGCTCCAATATTCACACAACGTTCCTAAGGGACGTGGTCTGAGAACAGTGGGTTGTCAAACTTCTGGTGAGAAGTTGATATGGTCTCATATATCTCCAGCGTTAGTTCAACAGACTGAGAAGTCTCTGGATTTGATGGGATCACTTCATTGGTCGAAGTCAGTTGAGCAGGCTAAGCTCTATCATACATGCATGCTGGGTGAACGGTCAGAAGCTTAGTATCAGATGCAACATAGTCAACCCGATAGTCCACGTTGTCACTCTTGTAGAAACTATCTTCTGGCTCAGATGGTCCTGCACTCTCAAATGAAGTGTTGAAGGGCTCAAATGTAAAGTTAAACTGAAATAGTCTGTTTGGACCAGAACCAGCATCAGTGTTGTTCATTTCTTGCTAATCAATGTAGTATGATTCCACTATCAGGCGAGTCTTTGGTGTCTCATCCTTCTGGGCTAGAAAGAACACCTAAGTAAATCTAGAATAGTCATATGTTATCACAAGATAGTGTGACTTCTTCTTGATGCTCATGACATTTACCAGTCCGAATAGATCCATATGGGGAAGTGGCAGAACTAATGAAATTGAGTTGAACCGTTTGGGATTGTGGGGCCTCTTGTGTTACTTCCCCTTGACACATGTGATGCACTTCTCAATAAGAGAGAAGTCTTTTGAAGGATGGCCATTGACATGATCTCCCTTTACAAGTTTCTTAAGATTCTTCAAGTTGACATGACCCAGTCACCGATGCCATAATAAGCAGTTAGTCCCCCATGCCTTCGAAAACAAGCAAGTGTTTTCTGTGTATGAATCAGAATTCATGTTGATGATGCATGCATTGTTTATTCTCAGAGTCCTCATCAAGATCCATTTCTATGGAATGACAAATCTGGGTTTCAAGATAAGACACTCTTTGTTGGTGAAGTGAGTTGAAAAACTCTTGTCACAAATTTGAGAAACACTCAACAAGTTGTAGTTGAGTTTTTCAAAATAGTACACATCTTAAAAACTCATAGTTCCATTTATAACTGTGCCCTTCATACTCATCTTCCCACCTTTGTCTCCAGCAAAGGAAAGACAGTGCCCATTAAACGGTGTGACATCTGTAGTCATATGCCGAGAACAACCACTATCCACGTACCAAACATTATTCAGCGTATTGGGTCGTCCCTGCATAGTACACTCACATTTAGTGAGAAACATGTACCCAAATCATAACAGGTTTAAGTAAATTTGAAACTTTTTGGCTTTGCTTGTTTTTGCCCTTGGGCTTGTCTAACTTGTTTTAAGGGAGGTTTCACATGTGGCTTTAACTACCACTGTGATTTTCTTTTAGATCTGGAAACCTTTGATTATTTTGATAAAACCAGATTGATATAGTTTTGTTGGTTTGGCTTTTTTGGCAGGGGGATGATACTGAGTCACCTTTTAAGGTTTCACCCTAGGCTTGGAAGATTGGTCATTCCTCATTGGTTTACTTGCAGGTTTAGCCTTGGGTGTGACCTTTTGATTCTTCCCATATAAGGAATGTAACAAGTGTCTTTTATTTCATCCTTTTTGGCACGCGAGAGAGGAGGAATTACATGAATGGGCTTTCTATTAAGTTCTTCCTCTCCTCATGATGATGACTTGGATGACGTATCCTCAACGACCTTGCTGGCTTTATATGTGGTGCCTGTAGGGGCATGATCATGCTCCTCTGCTACGAAGGTGACTCGGCTGCCTTGACCACCAACTTCTTCTCATAAACATCCAAATAATCTTCCAAATTTCTCCATGGTACTAACACCAACGTACTGTTTCTTGCCCTTTTTGTTCATCATCATGTAAAAGAAGATATCTTCTTTCATTTTATTCAATGGCAAGGTTCCAATAGTAGCGATGAGATTCTCGTGGCTGTTGTTGATGATGATTAGAATAAATCTGGGAAACACAAGAAACCTCTCCTTTCTCTTTCCTTTATGTTAGCGTTCATGTCCTAAATATCATCTTGGAGAAATTGAAGTCTAGGTCGAGCATAATTGCAACCATGCACAAACTAAGTGTTTGGTTCAGAACATCATATCCTCCTTTACGTCCTGAGAGGCATTGAGTCACAATGTATGCCAAATATCTCCAATACGGATGAAGAAGCTTCTTCTTCGTAGGTGGGTAAAGAACCTCATAGTCCATCCTCGAAATGTTGTTCTTGATCAGATCCTAGTATAACTCTTTGGGATCAATGTCCATGTCTCCAATTTATGGACAGTCTTGAATAATTTGCTTAGTAAACAATACCGGTTGTCATTGTACTTTGCCAATCAAGCAGATGTTATCATTGGCATCCGTGCTCTCAGCTATTGAGTTCTAGAAGTCATGAATAAATGAAGTGATGATCTACGGACACTCCATGATGGCGAAGTTGACCGGTGAAAGTATCAGTCTGTCAATCATAGACTTGAACATCATGCATTTCTCTAGAGGGTCACCGAGAAAATCTATCATGTTGTTATCCGGAATGAACCTTAGTTCAGCCCTCTAAAACATAAATGAATTAACTTAGTTAACAAATTGAAAATTGAAAGTCAAAGTCAACTGTTGACTTCTAAGTCAAAATCAACAGTAATTATTAAGTCAAAGTTAGTCAAAGTCAATGTCAAATTCGAAGTCAAAATGGAGTTCTCGAAAAGCAAAGTATTCAAAAACAAAGGAGTTCTCGAAAATTCAAGAGGTCTTGATAGTTCAAGGGTTCACAAAATTCAAGAGGTACTCGAAATTTATGGCTTACACGAAGATGTATCAGTTCTCGAAATTGGGTTCTCGAAAATAAGTTCACGAAAAAAAGGGTTCCTGAACCAAAGTTCACGAAACTTGGTCCTCGAACCGGAGTTCTCAATTTTCAAATTTCAAGAACTGAAATTCTTCCATAACACCTTCAGTTTAATCTTTAGAATTCCATTTTGTACTCAAAATGTTTGTAATTTGAATGAGAACCAACATATGTGAAAATTTGTTTCCAATTTCGAGTACATCGAGTTGATTTGACTAGAAAACCTTCGGTTTATGAAAGGAAGTTCTCGAAATTCGTTTTTGTTCAATAACTTTTAATTTAATGGTCCAAATCTTATTAAATTCTATACCTAGGTTCATTTTTAGATGATCTACAAGGTAGTTATAGATGCATGTAATGTCTGTAGTTCAATATTTTCTATATCTTGGGTATGAAAAGTTTATATTATTAATGAAATAAACTTCCGAGTATTCTTTGTATATGTTTAATTGAGTTTATTATGTTTATATATGTTTGACTTTGACTTTGACTATGTTACAGACCCATTTGTGCGAATAATACCTACGAATGAGTTCATTCGGGGGAGTGAATGCCTAGCGAATGACTTCAGCGAACGAATGAGTCATCCACATGACTCATTAGGTTGACTAAGCTCATTTGCCGAATGATTGTTTCACATAACTCATTCGGCCGAATGAGTACAACTAATTAATAAAGTTGAAAACCAGAGTGTTTAACTACCCTCCGAGCCTCCTATCTTCCCATAGCAATCATATGTCATATCCCTAGGGTTTTCAGCCGCTCCTACCTGTCCAACTTCGATTCTCACCCCATGGTGTTCGATTTCGATCAAAATGTTCACTCCTCATCATCTGATTGCCAAGGGGACTGGTGGTTTCGATTGGAAAACCCTGGAATAGGATTTTGCACTATTCCAGTGAATATCGAGCAGATCTCACAAGGAACCGGGTTGTTTCCGAGGCTCCTATTAGGTCTTACAAAGTGGTAACAGAGCTTTGGCTCTTGATTCTGCTCGATTTCTGATCTAAATCATCTTATTGCATATTGTTGTCCTGAGGCTCTTGATTCTTTGGCCTCAAGTTACTGTTTCATTCAAAATTTGGGGTTTTTCTGGTTGTTTTGAGAAATCGATCATTCCTATAGCTTAGTAATGTTGTCTGAGGTTCCATACCAAATTTGGTGGTCAGATTCGATCAAAATCATGAGATATCGAATTTTTGTTATTGAAAACCCGAGTTTATGTGAATGAGTCTCTAATGCGAATAACCATCATGCGAATCAGTCATTCGGCCGAATAAGCCTCATTCGGTTCACGTGTTAGTGCGAAGAACTCCTCATTCGGCTGATTCAAGTTCATTCGGTTGAGTAGTCATTCGGTTGTCTCCTCATTCGCATCAGAAGAAGTCATTCGGTCAACAAGTCATTCGGTTGGTTTCTCATTCGTATCAGAATAGTCTTTTGGCTGACTTTTCATTCTCATCAGGTCATTCATTCAACCTAATCAGTTCTTTCGAACTCATTCGGGCCCCGACATTCGGCCATAAGAACTTCATTCGGAAATCAGTTTTACAAATTTTCTAAGTGTTGGATCTGTTCTCTCTTGAGAAGATGGAAGAACTTGCTTTGATGGCTAATCAGAACAACAGGATTCAGAACCTACTTCTTACTGAGACTGAGACGGGGAATTCAAACAAAGCTCCAAAGTTATTTTCGTTAGATGATTATCCGCATTGGAAGTACCGATTCGAGATTCATATCAACGGAGTTGACACCAATCTTTGGATGATAATTGAGAGTGGGTACTTGAGACCACTTAGTGAAGATGGATCACCTATGCTTGTCACATGAATGATTGAGCCTCAGAGGAAGTTATATAATTTTGAGAAGAAAGCCTATGCCATATTGTCCCAGTCTATTGCTACAGACATCTTTCATCAATTCAGACAGTTTACTTCTTCCAAATCACTATGGGATGCTTTGCAGCAATGACATGAGGGAAATGATGCATTGAAGAGTATTAAGACTAAAGCCTTGAAGAAAGAGTTTAACAGCTTCATGTTTGTGGGCAATGAATCATTGGATGATTTGATTGCAAGACTTTATCATCTCTTGAGTGAGCTATACAATTATCAAGCTAAAACAACCACACAGGAAAAGATCCAGTGTTAGGCTGATGCTTTAGCTCCAAAGTGGGAATCCTTTCTGATGGTTTTGAAGCAGAGTGAGATGATCGCTAATACGGATATTAATGATTTCATTTAGAAGCTGAAGGAACAAGAGATTGAGAACAAGTGGAAGGCCAAGAAAGTTGCTCAAGTTCAAGACCCTTCATTATACTATTCTACTCCAACTGTAGAAAGAGCTTCTTCTCATGCTTCATTGAAGACAACTTTTGTTTCACAGACTAAAGAAGCTCCTGTTTCAGGCTAGACATCCTTTAGTCAGTCAGCTACAACTTTCACCTCTCAGAAAGAAGATAGTCATTCAATCACAAATCTGAAGACATAAAACTTTGACAATGTGACTGTGGAGGTTGTAAATGAGCATATGGGTTTCTTATCTACACTTGTAAGTTCTTATGATGGACTGCTAGCTGGGTAGATTGGCAACCCACATCATACAAACGAAGTCTACTCTCAGGTTGATCCTGATGATATGGAAAGGATTGACATTATGTGGGCTTTTGCAACTGCAGTTAGAAGAGCAAAAGATTTTGTTAAGAGAACTGGGAAAGACATCAATCTGAACAAAGACTCCAAGTTTGGATTTGATATGTCATCTGTCACTTGTTATAACTGTGGGGAGAAGGTCATTTTGCATGACAATGCAACAAGCCTAAGAAGATGGGTAACCACAATCCTTTTCAGAACCAAAGATCATCAGCTGCAAATCCAGATAGGAGATTACCACCCATTGACACTCCTGCTCTAGCTAGTTCATCAAATACAAACAAAGCTCTCATGGTTCAGAATGATGAGGGAGAAAATTGGGATTTCATATTCAACTCTGAAAAGGGTGGAGCACATAAAGCTTGTGGTGCAGAGATCATAGAAGCTGCTGGATCCAGTGATGAAGGTAATTCAGAAGATACAAAGCCAAGTCTGGATGAATCATCAGGATCAGAATCAGAAAGCACATCAGATTCATAAACACAAGGAGAATCAGATGCTGAATCTGAAGAACACTCTGCTACACAGTTTTCTTTGATGGTGAATACTTCTGCTTCATCTCAGTCAGATAAGGTATATAATGACTGTTCCTCATCCCATTAATGGGTTGCTTCAATTGTGTTGACATTAAATGCAAGGTGTTGGCTTATCAGCAACACAATGCTGACTTGATTAGTGATCTCAACCAGTGCATTGAGGGAAACAAAACTTTAAAATCAAATGAAAAGGATTTTCAAGCTAAAATTGATCTATTAAACAGGCAATTGCATGAGGCTTAGATCGTTGTGCTGAATAAGCAAGATGCTATTACTTCTTATCTCAATACCATCAATGAGATAAAGAATAAATTAGCCATAGTCGAGTGTGACTATGAAACATTGAGTCATAAGCTCAAGAGCTATGAAAGCTCTTCATATATCATTGAGCATATGATCAGTAAAGAGACTGATCAGAAGGGTAAGGGAAAAGAAACAAAATACAATCACTGCCCTCCACCAATCTTGAATTGCTTTGTCAATTCTCCAAATTACAAAGAAATTAAAGACTTTCAAATTAAAAATCATTTAGTAATTAATCCTATTGGCATCATTTATGATGCGGGTTCCTCATTGTCTGAGGAATCTTTTGTGGAGGGAGTGGTTGAAGATTGGGTCTCTGATTCTGAGGATGAGTCTGATGTTTATACTCAAGTGTCTTTTGTTAAGAATCTAGCATCTATTGTCAAAAAAGCTGAACCAATCTTACCTAACACAAACATGTCTTCCAAGTTATCCAAAGCCATATGCTTTGTGAAGTCTTCACAGGAGGGTGAAGCAAGTGAGTCCAACAAGACTGACAATCTTGTTTTTAATGGAACAAATGGGTTGGGGTTTAAGCAGGACTTGCGAAAAACAAATGGTGTTAATCAAAACAAAAAATATTTTCTTAAATCTAAAAAGTTTTTCATCAAGATAAAAGAGCTTGTTTTGAGTGTGGTGCATCTAGACATTTTGCCAGATTTTGTCCTCATTTGATAAGTCCAAAATTTGCATCACCAAGAAAACAAAATCAGCATGTTGTTAAAGAGGTCAAGTCTGGAAAGCCCAAACAACTCATTCCCATTAAGTATGTGGATAAGGTTAAAGAAAAGTTGTTAACTTTGATGTCCCAATGATTGTTAATGTCAAACAATCCAAACCATCATCCATCTATTTGAAAAACTCTTTTTGCAAAAACACAAAAGTTAAGTCTTCTGAGACTTCAGTTTCAAATTCTCCAGATAAGATGACCCCAGATGGAAAATGGATTGATGTTTTAATCCGAGACTCATTGGGTCAACACAAGACTGTAAAGGCTTGGGTTCCCAAATTGAACTAATAGTTTCTGTTTGTGCAGATTGCTCCAAATGCTACTCTTAACAGCACTTGGATCGTTGATAGTGGGGCATCAAGGAACATGACGGGGGATATATCTCTTCTTCCAGATGTTCATTCAATTAAAGGAGGATATGTGGCTTTTGCTGGTGGCAAAGGCCAGTTCATTACTGGAGAGGGTATTCTATCAAATGGCAAAGTTTCATTTGACAAGGTTAGATATGTGAAACACCTGGCGAACAATCTACTCCCAGTCTCACATATATGTGATAAGAAGTACAAAGTTCTATTTGATGACTCCAGTTGTTACATTCTCAAGCAACGCATTGCAATTCCTGAAGACTGGATTCTGATGTCTGCTCCAAGAAAGCAAGATCTGTATGTTCTCAACATGACCACAGCTTCACCTACATCTTCTACAGCTTCATGTTTTATGTCCAAGGCTACAGAGAAAGATTATATTCTTTGGCATAAGAAGATGGGTCATTTGAGTTTGAGGAAGATGAATCATTTGGTTCCCAATAATCTGGTTGAAGGAGTGAGTCTGAAGAACTTTAAGTTGTCTGATGTCTGTGTTTCTTGTGAGAAGGGAAATCAAACCAAGCAATCTCACAAACCTAAGAAATATCATTCAATTACTGTTCCACTTGAACATCTCCAGATGGATTTGTTTGGTCTTGTAAATCGTCGGAGCATTATTGGAGATCAATACTGCTTAGTTATTACTGATGAGTACTCCAGATACTCTTGGGTGTTCTTTATGAAGCAGAAATCTGAAACGTTTGAATGTGTTCAAGTTCTTGTCACTAAGCTTGAATCACTGTATAAGCTCAAGGTTCGCATGCTCAGAACTGATCATGGGACTGAATTCAAGAATCACAATATGGGACTTTCTACAATGAACTTGGTATTATTCAGCAGTTAAGTGCTCCATATGTCCCTCAGATGAATGGTGTTGCTGAGCGAAAGAACATGACTTTAATTGAGGCTACTCGGACTATGCTTGCTGATTCCTCCCTACCGGTTCAATTCTTGAACGAAGCTGTTGCCAATTCTTGCTATACTTTGAACCGGGCATTGATTGTGAAAAGATATGGGAAGACTTTCTTTGAATTGCTCCATAACAGAAAGCTAAATCTTAAGTATCTTGAACCATTTGGTGCTCCATGCACGATGCTTAGGAAACATGAGCAAGGCAAGTTCAATGAACAGGCGGAAGAAAGCTATTTTCTAGGGTACACTACTCCAAATAAGCGAGTCTACAACAGATCAACTCAAAATGTGGAGGAGTGGTACCATGTAGATGTTCAGAAATATTCTATGCTTCCACTTATAAAGGGTCCAGATTGGATGCTCAATTATTCGGATTTGTTTGACTCTTTCAACATGCCTCCAGTGTATAATGATGAAGATGTTGCTGTTCAGATGATGTACGATGCACAAAATGCACCTAATGAACCAGTTCAACCATCTTCAGTTCAAGCTCTAGTACAGGCAAATAATGACAGCTCAGACTCAGATGATGATCACTCTCATCCAGAGATTCAAGAACAAGATGTTGAGAATATAGTACCTGCTCTTGAGGATCTTAATCTGAAAAATCTTGATCCACAGGTTGAGGTTCCTGCTCATCCTGTTGGCAGAATTAACCGAATTCATCCTCATGAAAATATTATTGGAAGTCTGTCTGATGGAGTAAGTACCAAAAATCAATTACCTTCAGGTGGTCTTGCTGACATTCTTGACCTTGTACATGTAAATTTTTGTGCCCATTCTTGTTTTATCTCTCAAGTTGAACCACGAACCATCACTGAAGCTTTGAAGGAAGAATCTTGGGTAGATGCCATGCAAGAAGAGTTGCTGCAGTTTAAGAAACTTGGTGTTTGGCAACTAGTTGATAGACCCAAGGGTGCAAAAGTGATTGGCACAAGATGGGTTTTGCGATGCAAAAGAGATGATCATGGAATTGTGGTTCGCAACAAAGCACGTCTGGTGGTACAAGGTTTTAGGGAGATTGAAGGATTTGACTATAATGAAGAACTTGCACCGGTTGCTCATCTTGAAGCAATCCGAATCTTCTTGGCATAAGCATCCTTCAAGAAATTCAAAGTTTATCAAATGGATGTCAAGAGTGAATTTCTTCATGGTGTGATCAGTGAAGTTGTGTATGTCAATCAACCTCCCGGGTTTGAGGATCCATTGCATCGTGACCAAGTCTACAAGTTAGACAAGGCCCTTTATGGATTGCACCAAGCTCCGCGAGCGTGGTACGAGACACTGTCTACTCACCTTCAGAACAACGGGTTCAGAAGAGATGTCATTGACTTCACTTTGTTCCTTCGAGAGAAGGATGGTGATTTACTCTTGGTACAAGTCTATGTGGACGACATCATTTCCGGTTCTACAAATGATGATCTATGCAAGGAATTTGAGAATGTTATGAAAGAAAAAATTGAAATGAGCTCTATGGGGGAGATGAAATTTTTTTCTGGGTTTGCAGGTGGATCAGTCTGAGGCAGGGATTTTTATTCATCAGACCAAATACGTTGGTGACATTTTGAGCCGGTTCAGTATGTTGGATGCAAAACCTGCTAGTACCCCACTGGCTGACAATCATGGGATTACGCCAGATGAAAAGGGGGAGTTAATTAATGTCACTCTGTACAGAGGAATGATTGGATCCCTAATGTATCTCACAGCCTCTTGTCCAGACATCATGTTTGCCACATGCTTGTGTGCTCGCTATCAATCCAAGCCAAGAGTTTCCCATCTGATTGTTATGAAGAGGATTCTGCGTTATCTGAAGGGTACTCTAGATATAGGCTTATGGTACCCTAGTGATGATAATTTTGAGCTTACAGCATACAGTGATTCAGACTATGGTGGACGCAAACGAGACTTCTAATCAACATATGTAGGATGTCAGTTCTTTGGAAACTGTTTAGTTACCTGGCAGTGCAAGAAGCAGACGTCGGTGTCTACTTCAACATGTGAGGCAGAATACATTGCAGCTGCTAGTTTTTGCTCTCAAATCATCTGGATTCAGCAACAACTGAGGGACTATGGGTTACATTTTTCTAATACTCCTATATATGTTGATAATATTGCTGCCATTGCTGTCACTAAAAATCCTGTCCAGCACTAAAAAACAAAACACATCGACATTAAATATCACCTCATACGTGATTGTTTTTAAAAGAAATTAATCAATGTTGTTAAGATTCACACTGACTGCCAGAAAGCCGATCTTTACACCAAAAGAATTTATAAACCTAGATTTTTATATCTGTTATCGGCTAATGGTGTTTTTCAAAAAGATGAAGTCATTTCTTCATCTGAATCAAACAAATGATCATTGCTTTTCTTAGATAGTTTCTTTTGTTTTCTTTTTCCTTTTTAGTATTTCTGTTACTTTTATTTCACTTAATTAAAAATTCAAAATGATTTTCAGTTTTAGGTTTTTAGAGGGAGAAAAAGTTAATTATTGAAAACCCAAAAATATTTGAAAATTTGAAAAACCAAAATCATTTAAAAAATTGAATGCATAAACTGATAGCACATGCGAATTATGATCTGATGTATTGATAGGCCGACTTTACATAGTTAATAGACTGTTGTTGATTGCTTAGAAAGTATGATTTGTGGGATCCAGTATAGAAAACTAATTAAGAGATAAACAGTTTTTGACTCAAATCAGGCATACACATGTTATCATAGGATCTTATGAGGTTTCCAATGATTCATGAATTCAAGTATGTACACGTGCCATATTGCTTTGTAAAGACCTAGCGGAAGCCGTCCATTCAGATGAGAATGATTGAATCACATGAAAATAAAGAAAGGACAAGCTTGTATTAAGCTTGAAGAATACAAAAAAAAATAAGTTCGATTCCATACATGTGCCATATTACTGGGTTGCAGCCTATTTGAAGCCATCCATTTGGATAGAACAAGTTGATCTTGTCAATACAGTTCTGTATACGTGCCATATTGCTTTATAAAGACCTCGCTGAAGCCGCCCATGAGAATGTGTTGAACTTGAGAAACAAATCAAAATCAAAAAGAAAAATACAAAAACAAAATAAATTGGAACCTTATATAACTTATAATGCTAGGTACTAAGTTATGCAGAGATGAGTTATAGACTGGTTTTGACCTAGATTGGTTTATTATAATGGGTAACTCAGTCAAAAAACATGGGTGATCATTGATTAGTTTAGAAACAAAGTTCTATCAGGTTTAGAGTGGACAAATATATCAGTAATCACTTCATAATTCAAATGTGTCAGAAGTATAAACATTCTTGACTGCTGATTTGACATGATCTGGTATATGTATCATTTTCTTTAAAGGCTACTCACAAAAATATGTGTATTTTGTTTCAGTTTGTACAGTTGTTTGATTATCAGAATATACAAAAATATTTTCATTTGAAATTGTTTAAAATGATCATTTGTTGGTTCAGATATTCAATCTCACCTTTGCCTATCACCAAAACCAGACTAAACTTCATGAAAATTTTCTTTTTGTGATCAAAATGTAAAAATTTTAAAACGAGTTGTGTTTTTAGGGTGCTGATTTGTTTCGCCTGAATGAGAGTGAGTATGGCTCATACGAGTGTATGAATTGTAGATGCATTTTCTGTGTGAAAGATGCATTTACTATGTGAACCTCGATTGTTGTAAATGAAATCATAGTCTGTTGTATATGATTAGAGAATTCTAGTGTCAAATGGTTCGGCTAGAGATCCAAAAGGGTTCGGCTATGATTGATTGCTAAAAGGTTCGGCACTCACATGATTTAAGGTTCGGTTGGCATAAGGGTTTACGAACCTTATCAAAGGTTCCTGTAAAATGGAGGTTCGCGAAAGGGTAAAGGGCCAAACCTTTGCGCTAGAAACCTATATATATGGTGTTGCTAGTTCATTTCAAAGTGCTTGGAGCTCATAATTACAATCATACAAAGCAAGAATTCTCTCTCAAGAAGCAAGAACAAGACTTGAAGATTTTCATCAAATTTCTTTTCATCTAAGTGTCTTTTTGTATTGAATGTTGTGTATTTCACGTTTGATTCATTGTAAACACTTGAATGTTGATAAGGAATGCAGATTCATGATATATTACAATGTTCTTGTTGATCCAAATCTAACCATGAACGGATTCCAAACATTTATGATCGAATCGTAGGATTTCGTGATTGATTCTTCAAATCTATAGTGGTATCAGAGCCTTCATCATCTTGGAGGTGTTCTTGAAGTTCTTCACGTTTTCGTCAACAAAAAACCAGATCTACGAAAAATTATCCAGTTTATGCAAATTCTGATCCAATAGAATTATGTGCCTCAAAAAAACCAAGATTTTGACTACTCATACGCCTTCTAACTCAAAAAATTGAATATTCTAGAGCCATTTTTGTAAAGTTGCAGGTCTGTTCGATCAAGAAGACTAACCTGAGTGAGAACCTCCAATAGATTCGTGAGAACCTCTCCAAATAGGTTCGTGGGAAGCTCTCCAATTAGGTTCGTGGGACCCTCTCTAGTAGGTTCGTGGGAACCTCCAGTAGGTTCGTGTGAAAAGGTTTGCGAGAAAGATACCCTCTTAAAATTTCAAGGAAACCTTGTTTACCTATTTTGCTCCTTCCGGATCATAGGTTTCATGACCTAATTTGGACGTTAAGATGACATTCGAGCTGTTTTGTTTTGAGAAGATAAATTTGATGTTGTGAACATAAAAAATTAAAAATGACATACTAGAAATGGAATGTGGAATGGTTGACTAACAATGGACTTGTGTTGGACAATTTGGACAATTATCCAAACTGGAGATCCACATTCGAAACGTTTATTACAAAAGTGGATGACAATTACCGGAAGTTATTATATTAACAATACAAGAAACCACGTCTGAAATCGAATAATAATTCTAGGATATCAAAGCTGAATGACGATCAAATGTTTAAATTTAATCAAGAAAGAGAATTGTGTGACTTGTTTTCGGTGATCATTTCTAAAGATATTAAAAAACTGATTTTGAACATATGCCACATTCATGTGCAAAGTGGAGTTTGTTAGAACTTGCATATAACAATCATGTTGCAAAGAAGATCAATGATGCTTATGAGCGTCTTTTACCACTTATGCAAGAATTGAAATATTTTAAGTTTGATATTACTGATGGGCAAATCGTTGAGAAGTTTACACAATTTTTACCTTATCGATGAAGTGATTTTGTTGAAATGTGACTTATCAGATAAAGAGATAAGTTTAGGTATGTTTTCTAAACTCTCGTGCTCTAAATGTTTAAATCTTGAAAGACAAATTTGGAATTTGGAGGAATAAAACTTAAACTTGAAATGTGACTTATCAAACTGCAATAAAGCATACATGGTTTTAAAATCAAATGAAAAGTGTTTTACAAAACAAATCGCAGAATTGAAGTCACAGGTTCAAAAGTTGACTAATGATTTGTCAAAGTCAAATGCCAATGAAGGCGTTTCTGAATAAAAACTTGACATTCTGAGCAAAGTCAATATTGAATTGACAAAAGCAGTCAATAATATTAAACTCAGAATGGACAAGGCAAAAAGAGAATTTGACAGTATCATGCATAAACTGGAGAATCATTATGATTCTATAATTTCTTCAAGTCCTCTTATTGACAAACCAAGTGATAGTGAAATTTTAAAAGATAACACTTTCAATAAGGGAAAGTCTCCAATTTGTGCTGATCACAACATTCCTCCGGTCATTGAAGATTGTACATTAGAGGAATATGATGAGGAGACATTGTACAGATGTGGGTTGATTGATGTACATAAGGATTACGATGATTCTCACAATTATATCTTTGATGATATGAAACCATGTTTTTCAAACCCAACAACATCATCCAATAAGAAAGTTTCTTTCAAAACCCCATTGGTTGAAATTAAAAAGTTTTCAAAGAACAAAAACAAGAATTTTTCAAAACAAAATGGTTTTTAACATTCAAAACCTAAACGTCAAATTCAATCAAAATGGGTTGTGAAATCATCATGAGCATCAAATAAAGTGGAATCAAAGTGTGATACTTCAAAGTCTTGGATCAAAAGCAAGATTTCACTAAGTCCCAAAAGATGTGGAAAGCTGAACTTTGAGTCTCTGATGTCAAGTGGTAAGAAGTCACATTTGACTCTTAATGGTTCAACAAGAAATCAAAGACTGGTTTATAGTTCACCAGTGACAAATCACCAAAACCATAGGTTTGTGCAAAACTATTCTCCTAGGTTTGTGGAGAGGGGAATATGTTTTGAGTGTGGTACAAGAGGGCATATCATTGCTAATTGTCCTTATCTGTGTGAGTTAAAAAGACATGTTAGTAATGCAAAGTCATGTGTCATAGAGGTTTCAAAGTTCATTCCTAAAAAACATAAAATGCCAAATCATAACAAGGAAGAACTTGTGAAAGCCTCGGATGATGAAAATTTGAAACTTTCAAAACCTTTAATGACTAATTTCATTTTTAACAACAATGTGGTGATTCAAGGTAAGTATTATCTTAAGAATGCACTTGAATAGGAACAGTTGTGGATACCAAAAACAAACAAAGTTTCAAAGAAAATTTTATTTGATGCTCACGGTCAATTCAAGACATCGAAGGTTTGGGTGACCAAAGCTATCTAATGGTTTGTGAGCATGTGCAGGAGGATTTCAAGAGGATCTATCAATTGGAGGAGAGCTCATTGATAGTGGAACTTCTTGACGCGTATTGGGTAAAATTGTTCTAATCCTTTAACTGTCATATTATTCTGGAGAAGTTGACAGGTTTGGAATTACATTGTCATATTTTCTTGATATTTTCAAGTCACGTTGAACATAATGTTTCATAAAGATGGTAAATCATATTGGTTGTCAATTTTCTGGGAATTTTGATTTTTCTATGTACCTATAAAATTCTAAAAATCAAAAAGATTTTCATTTTTTGCATTTTAGGGGGAGTAAAAATTTTAAAAAAATCAAAAACAATATAAAATTAGAAAATTGAGAAATTGATCCGACATTGAGATATGATTGTACATTGTAATATTCTGAAGCTTACTTGTATCATACAAGATCAAATACAAATCGATCATAATGCACTCAGTATGATATGTTGGTAGGTCTTTCACTCAATTGTGATTTCTGTGGACTAATCCCTTAATCATTCTTTGCGGGAAACATTACTTAGAACACAGTGTTCGATCTTTGTCCTGAATGTGTGGTCATTTGCCTCAGTGATTGCTAATTGTATTAGCATATATAATAGTTTGATCATGTGTTTCTTTTTCAAAAGAAATTCTGAGTTCATTTTTTTTCTTTTATTTTCGTTCAAAACATGGACATTCTCTACGTATACTTACGTATCGACCTGATTGCTATGTTTTGAACATTCTGCTTTAATTTTCTCGGTTTGTTTAAAACATGGCATTCTATGTGTATACAGAAGTATCGATCTGATTGCTAGGTTTTAAACTTAAGTTATTTTTTGGTTTAATATCCTGGCTTCATATGTGCATACGGAAGTATTGATCTTGTTACCGGATTTTGAACATTCTGTTTTATTTTACACTTTGTTATTTCACAAAAGATATTCTGCTTTATTTTTCATGATCAAACTAAGCAAGAACTAGAAATTATAATTTACAATGGCATCGCTGTTGGTTGATGTTTCACAAAGCGGGGATGTGTTCAAGTGAGTGGGGAACACAAAGTCTTGTGATTGGTTTTCATTAATCCAAATTCACAACAAGTGGTAAGACTTAACGTGGAACTATATACTTGCAATCATCCTAGGCTTGTCAATCTACTAAATAAATCTTATTAACAATTAACAAGTAATGCTGAAGTATGATTATAATATGATCTCATGTTTGGATCTTTCTCATCAAAAACATATTTATTATTTTTTAATTATTTTAGTTAGAATACAAATTTTGTAGAATTCAAGGATATAAAAATTTTGCAATTTATAGCTTTAGGGGGAGTTTATTCAAATCATTGAAAATTTCATAAAATTTTTCTTCTATTTTCTTTTAGACTATCCGATGTGACTTACTAATTCTTTGTAAACACTATATTTGATTAAATGTTAATAAGTGAGAAAAAAAAATTGGAATTGTGATGAGTAATCATGTTGTGATATTGATGATTGAGACTAAATACTTAATAATGAGCAAGAGATTTAGTTTTGATAATGTATCAACTGATGCAGGTGATCAGGGTGATGAAACTATGTGTTGAAGATGTCAGTGCAGTCCTCAGCAAGAGAATCTTGGAAAAAGAAAGACATTAGATTGAGACAGAGAATGAAATCAAGATAGAGAGAATTAAGTGGAAACAAAGAGACTGATGTGGTATATACAACAACATTTGATACAACAGTTACAACTGAAGGGGAGTACATAGATAGCAAGTTTGTAAGGTTAGTATGTTGATGCATATATGTTCCCCGATGCACACAAAGTTTGAGCATATACAACATCAAGGTTCAAGGGAGAGTATGTAGATGCATTTTATGTGTGAAAGATGCATTAACTGTGTGAACCTCGGTTGTTGTAAATGAAATCATAGTCTGTTGTATATGATCAAAGAATTCAAGTATTAAAGGGTTCGGCTAGAGATTCAAAAGGGTTCGGCTATGATTGATGGCTAAAAGGTTCGACACTAACATGATTTAAGGTTCGGCTGGCATAAGGGTTTACGAACCTTATCAAAGGTTCGTGTAAAATCGAGGTTCGTGAAAGGGTAACAAGGGCCGAACCTTTGCTCTAGAAACCTATATATAGGGTGTTACTAGTTCATTTCAAAGTGCTTGGAGCTCATAATTTCAAACATACAAAGCAACAATTCTCTCTCAAGAAGAAAGAACAAGACTTGAAGATTTTCATCAAGTTTCTTTACATCTTAGTGTCTTTTTGTAATGAATTGTTGTGTAATTCACGTTTGATTCAAAGTAAACACTTGAATGTTGATTAGGAATGCAGGTTCATGATAAATTACAAAGTTCTTGTTGATCCAATTCTAATCATGAACGGATTCCGCACGTTTATGATCGAATCGTAGGATTTCGTGATCGATTCTTCAAATCTACAAGAACTCATTAATGCAAATGAGGTCATTCGATTCTTATGGCTAAATGAGTCCTCCTATTTAATAAACTTCCTTCTGCCGAATGAGCTCATTCCCCTCATTTGCTCATTCTGACCTACTGTGTGTGCCCTTTCGCCCGAAACACATAATTTTTCATCCTCTTCGCATTTCACCACAAAATCTGCCATTATTTGACTGATTTTCACATCTTGATCATTACAGTGTGGTAGGATACAAGGCTGTTCCCAAGAACAACATATGTGCTCATCTTGATCTCACCATGGCGAATGCCCAACACTTTACAGAGATTATCACTTTCTTGAGACGTTCTAGGATATTTCCAGCCATATCTACTATTCATGTTCCATATTTGTCACATCAGAGAGATTTCTGGAGCTCTGCTGAAATTGACTTTGACGTAGAGCCTCCTATCATCAGAGGGAAGGTGCGTGGACATGATGTGATAGTTTCTGCTGAGCATCTTAGACGGGTTTGTGGATTCCAGGACGCTCCCGATCAGCCTTTTCTTCTTGATAGATACCTTGTGCGAGGCTGTTTTATGCGATGCAAGTATGATGGAGACTTGGAGGCAGGAGTGCTGAACAAAGCCTTTTTATGCCTGCAGTTAAAGTATTTGTGCCATGTTCTCATTCACTGTTTGGGCTCAAGGCGTGGTGGTTTTGATGATCTTAGAGAGACACTCCAAGGAGATTTTGTTGCCTTAGTATTGAACATTCGTTCAAGTTCTCGGAGATGGTCTTTACCCATATGAAGGAGAATGTCTACCTCAAGGGAGACAAGAAGTTTTTGATGTATCCTAGGTTTCTTTAGATGATCTTTGACGCTCAGGTGTCGAATTTACCGAAGGCCACTTCAGATATTCTCAGATTGGAGCACATGCACGACACTACTCTTAACATAGTCCTTGCATACATAGGAAAGGAGAAGAAGCCTCCAACTCGTGGTATGTTCGGCCATCTCCTCAACACCGATTACGTTGCACCTGCTGGGAGGTGATGGAGACATGTGGATTCTGACTCAGATCAGGAAGATATCATTGTGCCTGGAGGTGATGATGGAGGTGATGGAGATGATGATGTTGGTGTTGGTGGTGGTGCAGGTGTGAGTGCTGGTGATGTTGGTATGAGTGTTAGTGGTGCTAAAGCTGGTGGTGGTGAATCTGTTGTTGGTACTGGTGCAGATGTAGGTGTTCGTTCTGGTGCTGATGTACGTGTTGGTTCTGGTGTTGGTGATTCTGTTGCTGCCGATGATGATGTAGATGTTGGTGCTCTTCTCGACTTAGACTTCATGACTACGAATGAAACCACTGTCTCTACTCCATTAGAGATGGGTGGTACCACCTCAGCTGAAGAAACAGATGATTCTGAGAAATCATTTCAGGATGGTGGTGAAGATAATGATGAAAAGGATTCTGGCATCTCAAGCTCTGAAAAGAAAGATGATGAGTTTGAAAACATTATGGTTGGGATTAGGTTGGTGAAGAAGAGGAAGAGGCCTAGTGTGACGGATCCTGATAGGGAGGAGATTAGGGATCCATCTTTTGTTCCTGAGTTAGATTTCTCTCCTCCTCCACGTACTTCCATGATCACATCTACTGTTGTTGTTCAGTCTACCTCTCCTCCTGCTAAAAGAAGAATGACAAGATTTGTCCTACAGAGACGGTCATATCTTACTTCTGTTGCAGCATCCACTGCAATATCAGCTGCAACAGTTGCATCTTCTTCACTGACTAGGTCAAGGGCAACCTCTACACGTGTTAATATTGCTCCTCTGACCTCCTCTGTTCCAGCTATAGCTGTCTTTACTGCAGCTTCCTCTAGTCCCTCCACTACACGTGTTGATCCTTATATACCAACTGTTTCAGTTGCTGAACAACTCAGCATACTAAACAGTTTGGTCCTTCGTCTGATGGAGAGGAAGCATGAGCAGGACTTGGCCATTTCCCAGCTTACAAATAAGGTGAGCAAGATGCTCTACTATTACCGGATGTGGACCAGAGGGCGGATTTGAGAGCCCGATCAGCTGAGCTTGAAGAACGACTGCTCAACTCAATTGATGAGCACAACCAGCTGGCTTTGACTGCCGCGGGCTTCAACAAAAGGATTCTAGCTCTTGAGGCTGACAACTTGTGACTTTCTAAGCAAGTTGAAAGTCTTAAAGATGCTACTCCAAGGATTGAGGGTTCTGAGCCTGCCTCCAATGATTCAGACAAAGATGAAAAAGAAGAAGAAGACAAAGAAGAGGAGTCTGATGAGGAGAAGCTAGATTATGATGATACAGACAAGGATGATGATTCCAGTGATGATGATGATGATAGTGCAGGAAGTGGGTCTGCTAGTTCATCTAGTTCATCAGGGAAGCAGTCCCCTCCCAATGAGATAAGGACAAAGACTAGGCATGACAAAGCTACAAAGCCACCTCCACCTCAAACTGAAGAGCCGAAGGCCACTGAAGAGGTTGAAGCATCGCCTGTGAGGCAGATCCTGGACAAAACGTTGACTATGATTTTGGACGCTCCAGGCTTCATTCAACACTCTGTTAGTTATGATAAGGAGGAAAGTGAGATCATACATTGCCTCACCAAGGAGCAAATTGCTGAGCTTTTCAGGTTAAATCCTGATAAGGTGATGCTGGATGATGCTTCCATTCCTGCTTCTGATCTTCCTACTCGATAATCTTTTGATGACATTGATGAGGTGATTCTGGAGGACATTACTGAGGAAGAGGACTTAAAGTATACTTCAGCTGACGATGAGATGACTACTTTCACTGACTTGTTTGGTTTACATACAAAAGAGGAGCTGAATAGAAAGATAGACGTAAAGGTCAGCGGTAGTGAGGCTTCAGCAGAAGACATTTTGTAAAGGAAAGAGGAATGGGAAGCTTATTGGAATGTGTTGAAGAAAGAAAGTGTTGCTCCAATGCCAACTTCTCACACAAAAGTATACAGGACCAAAGGATATAAAGTCTAATGTAAAATTCTGAGTTGGGCATACTTTCATGACTTGCAATGCTATGCAGTCAAACGGGAGCAAGGGATCCAGTACTTCAGACATCCCCATGACTTCAAGACGTTGCCGGAATTCGAAGTTAATCAACTTGCACGACTGAAGATGCTATATAGTAAAGATTCGGGGATGTCAACTTGGTTTTCTAGACAGACCGGTACGAGTACCAGAAGAGATGGATCAACTTCAAGCCTCAGCAACCAGAGGGATACTATATGCCTGAGATTGACGCAGATACCTGCATACATAAAGTTATCCTGAAGTGGCTGCCTCCTAAAGTCATGAAGAAGATTTCTTTACGGAAGATGCGACAAGACTTTTTGGACAGTTTCCGATGGTGGTACTATGACGGGAGAACTGCTGAAGTTGTGATTGTGTTGTGCAAAGACAACAAATGGGATACTGTACGTATATTTGATCCCATGTGGGTGACCAATCCGTCACATAAGGATGTGAAAGCCTCGTGCAGATTTCAGATTTTCTTTGAAGTTGCAGATATGGAGCAGGCATTTCAGTTCATGAGAGCTATACAGATTTACATTGTTTTCAGAATTCATGCATGCACTGACTGGAAGGCTATCTTAGAAAAATATTTCAAGAAAGATGTTCATAAATAGGAACTAGGTCTAAGGGGGAGTTTGTACATGCATGTAATGCCCCTAGTTCTGTATTTTGTATATCTTGGATTATGTAAAGTTTATATTATTAATGAAATAGACTTCTAAGTATTGTTCATATATGTTAATTGAGTTTATAATGTTTATATGTGTTTTCTTTGACTTTGACTATGTTATAGACCTATTCGTGTGAATGATGCCTAAAAATGAGTTCATTCGGGCGAATGAACTCCTAGCGAATGACTTGGGCGAACGAATGAGTCATCTGCATGACTCATTCGGTTGAGTAAGCTCATTCAACTACGTCATTCGCCGAATGAGTGTTTCGCACTACTCATTCGGCCGAATGAGTACAACTTATAAATAGAGCTGAAAAACAGAATGTTTAACAACTCTCCGAGCCTCCTCTCTCCCCAGAGCACTCATCTATCATATGCCTAGGGTTTTGAGCCGCTCCTACCTGTCCAGCTTTGATTGTCACCCCGTGATGTTCGATTTCGATCAAATCGTTCACTCCTCATCGTCGGATTGCCACGGAGACTGGTGGTTTCGGTTGGAAAAACTTGGAATAGGATTCCGTACTATTCCAGTGGCTGTCGAGCAGATCTCACAAGGAACCGGGTTGTTTTCGAGGCTCCAAATAGGTCCTACAGTAGTCGGAGTGGATTTTTGAGTGCATGTACATAAAACGAAATCTCGAGGAGATAGAAAGTAGGTACTCGAAATGCGGTATTATAAGAGGGTTTGAATTCGTTTATATAGACGGCTGAGTTCGAGTACTCGAAATCTAGTACTTGGGTCAATTTTTGTGTTATCAAATTTGTACTAGAAATTTGACTACCTTAAAATAATTTTTTACGAAAACCCAACCTTGCAAATATTTATACCCTTCCAATGATTTACACTCGTTTATCCATAATTCAAAAATAGTACTTATGATTAAAAATTTTGTACCGGTTTCTGAAAATACTTTTGGGAAGTTTATGGGCGATCAGACAATTAAACCAAATTTTTTTTTTGCAACGTATAAATTTTGTGAAATCTGTTGTTTCAAAACTTAACTGCGTTTCAACAAACTTAAAACGTTTTGACAGAGTTTAAGGTGAGAAAAGAAATAAAAGATCTATCAGATAAGAATCAAGAACAAGAAGGGTTTCTATCATCTTTGGGCTCATTGGAATCTTTTATTTTACTAATATTCAGACACATTGGTTTTAACGTCACACATCCAGGTCTTTGCTTATGCAAAACAAAGGTTGCTTCAGTAAGTATCTTCGCTATTTGTTTCCACAAAACATAGAAAATACCGAATTTTCTCAAAACGATTTCAATTTTATCAAAACACAATCTTATTTTGACTTAATGATTCTACAAAAAAATCAAATAGTTGTTGCATTTTTCCGATTATCTTATTCTCACTTATTTATATATTTAATATTTGGAATGATCATGTCCAATCTTCTTATTGAAAAACGTGTTTTAAGTTCTTAGTGATTTATATATATCTAAATTTATTTTTCTTTCGAAATTATATTAAGGTAGTGAATGTCTGAGTGTTAGAAATTATTTCACTTACCAATTGACCACTTCACCTGATTTTCTAAATAAAATCTCTTCGTATTTTTATTAAATTTTGAAAAGGCAAAATCTTTTTGTATTTTTCTTAAATTTTGAAAAGGTAAAATCTTTTTACATTTTTCTTAAATTTTGAAAAGGCAAAATCTTTTTGTATTTCTCTTAGATTCCTCTCCTCCTAAACTTATAGATCAACTTAAAACAAAAAAAATATTTTTGTTCTTTTTGTAAATTTTCTAAACTTATAAAGGAACTCAAGAACCGAAAATCTTTTTGTTGATTTTGTAAATATTCTCCCCCTAAATTTGTGATCTAAAAATTAAAATAAAACAAAACACAAAATTTAAAGTATTTAAAAAATTGTTTATATCAAAACTTATTAGTTTGAGTGAGACAAGCAGAAGGTGGAAGCGACGTGCAGCAAATGGTTTGGTGAAAAGATCCGCCAAATTGTCATATGTGTGGACCTTTCAAAGATGAATCAACTTACGTACGAAACAGTCCCGGATAAAGTGAATCTGGATATCAATATGTTTAGTTTTGGAATGTTGAACAGGATTCTTAACGACATGTAGAACAACTTCATTATCATAGTATATAGGAGAGTCAAGAAAATTCAATCCATAGTCTAGAAGTTGTTGTTGCATCTAGATGACCCGAGAACAGCAACTGGAGGCAGTGATATACTAAGCTTCTGCAGTCGAGGTTAACACGGTTGTCTGCTTCTTGCATTGCCACGAGACAAGGCGATCTCCTAAGTACTGACATCCACCTGTGGTTGACTTCCTGTCTAAATTGCAACCACCAAAATCACTTTCAAAGTAAGAGAATAACTTGAACTCAGTGTTCTTTGGATACCACAAACCGAACGAGGTTTCCCGACGAGGTAGCGAAAGATTCTCTGGAATGACAAATCTGGGTTTCAAGATAAAACACTCTTTGTTGGTGAAGTGAGTTGAAATACTCTTGTCACAAATCTAAGGAACCCTCAACAAGCTGTAGCTGAGTTTTTCAACATAGTACACATCCTCAAAACTCAAAGTTCCATTTGTAACTGTGCCCTTCATACTGATCTTCACACCATTGTCTCCAGCGAATGAGACACCATCCCCATTAAACCATGTGACTTCATGCAATAGACAAAAATCCCAATTCATATGCCAGGAACAACCACTATCCACGTACCAATCATTCTTCAGCTTATGTGGTCGTCCCTGCGTAGTACACACACATTTAGTGACAAACATGTACCCAAATCATAACAGATTTAAGTACATTTGTAACTTTTGGGTTTTGCTTGTTTTTGCCCTTAGCCATGTCTGACTTGGCCCTCACATTCACAGGCTTGACTCCACTGCCAAGATCAACTGGTTTTAAGAGAGGTTTTTGCCCTTATTGTACCACTGTGATTTTCTTTTAGATTTGGAAACCTTTGATTTTTTTTTGTGAAAACCAGATTGATTTAGTTTTGTTGGTTTGGCCTTTTTTGGTGGTGGGATGATTCTAAGTCACGATTTATGGTTTCACCTGCCTCAACGTATTCCGCCGTTGGTTGGGGTGTGACAGATTGGTCAATCCTCATTGGTTTACTTGCAGGTTTAGCCTTGGGTGTGACCTTCAGATTCTTCCATAGAAAAATTCATTAGGTCGGTGTAGACAGTGTCTTGCATTGTGGCATGGTCTTCCATATGCATTGCAGCATACCTTGTCATAAAACTGGCTTCGATCAAATGGCTTTACATCACAATCACTATGACCAGAGGAAGAACTTGTGGAGGCTTGTTCCAATGACCCAGTTGGAACATAAGGTTCACAGTTGGGATTTAACCTTTAACCCGCCTCAGTAGTGATTGTGAAATCAACCTTGCATGCAATTGGTTTTGAAGGAGAAGTATATAATTGTAGAACAATTTTGTTTTTAACATCTAGATCACTTTTAACAAATTTAGTACTAAAATTGTTATTCATTTCACTAGGTTGATTGAAATAGTTTCAAATTTTCCAACAAAATCAACTTTAGGGACTGAAAGCTATGATTTGTTAGATGAAATTGAACATTTTGTGCTTCTCCCATCACTTCTTCCTTCCTTCTCATCTCCTTGACCTCAAACACTTAATTTTTCAACACAAACCTCATAATCATCTGAAATATCAGACAACACAGGGTCAACACATAGATAAACTGGTTTGCTAGAAATGGTAATAAACTGATGTCTGTAATCAGACTTCAAGAACATATCATCAACAGATTTGTTGATACTGGGCATACTTGAGTAATTCTGGTTAAAAGGAGGTTCAGCCTCACTATAACCAAGACCTGTGGTCTTTTTGCCCCTTACCTCAACATTGATCATTTTGGCCACCACTTTGCTTGAATAATCGAACTTTTCAGCTCTGACTTTTGTTTTTGATAATTCAGTTTTTACTTGGCTTAACTCTAGGGTAATCTCTTCTATCTGACGCTTTGCGTCCTGATAGTTAGATTCGTTGTCACTCAAACGTTCCTTTAACTTTAAAATGTCACGCCTTTTGGCATCAAGTTTACTTTTGAAAATCTCTTCGTTTTTAAGAAATTTAGAGACAAAGTATTTTAGTTTTGTGGCCTCTTTGATTAATAATTCATTATGTGACTTGTACTTAAGAACCTTTTCAATGCAAGAACTAGAGAAGAGATTTTCAATTACCTCACTACATTTGTCATCCACCTCAGCCATGAATGCATGTCTCTAAGTCACCTGCACCTGGTCACTACGGTCATAAGAGTTGGTCTCGTGAGTGACCAGTGCCTTGGATGTGCCCACTCCTGCTCCATGTTTCTCTTTTGGCTTCTTTTCTGCCTCTTTCACTGTCTTGGGCAGCTTGCATTCAAGAGCAAAGTGTCCCGGTTGGTCACAATTGTAGCTCCTGAACTTAGACTTGTCGAATCCGAGCTTCCTTCCTGGGTTGTTCCTGAAGCTGTTCCTTCCATACTTCTTAATAAACTTTCTGGCTCGGAAGACTGTCATGGCCATCTGCCAAGTGATGCCCATCTCCTCAACATCAGCAGGATCAATCTGCTCCAGATTATCCTGAGTAAGATTGGCCGGTTCCAATTCTCCTTCAATAAGTGCGTTATAACTGTTCATTAACCCCTTGAACAGTAGTAGGTTTTCTTCGCTTTCAGGGCTGATCTTGGGCATTAAACTAACTTGCCCAGAGGAGAGGAACGTAGTCTCAAAAGGAACTGACCGAGATGCTAAAGCCTGGTATGCCTGAGAACCAGAGGCTTGGTACTTGATTGAAGACAGAAGTGCAGCATTCTCAGTAGCTAGGATGATACCCTTGGAGCTGGCATGATTGAGTGCCCTTTGCTTATCATCCATGTCATACAAGTTGATGATGGATATCAACTCACTAAGGGTAGTCTTGTACATATCCTTAGTCCTCTTGATCATCGTACAGTTTGAGTTCTAGTTGTACAGTAATGAGTTCAAGAGTTTCTTGTCGACTTCCCCTTTAGTTATCACCACTATAGAACTTTTCAGTTCAGTCATTAGGTGAGTGAAACAGTTGAGTTGGGCTTCCAAAGTGTAACACCCCGACCGACGGCGGAATCATCGGGATGCCACGAGGGATGTGTAGATTGTTCAAAAGCTCGTGGGCGTCTAAATCAAATCATCATATATCATTTAATCAACCAAAATAATTACACAAAAATCATGTTCATCATGAATCAAGTACATCAGTTACACAAAAGAATTAGTTAAACTAACTAAACTCTAATCGCCAGAAATTTAGTTAATTAACTAAGTCCAAGATCCTATATGATGATGATGTCCAAAATAGAAGAGATCCTCTCTTCATTCCTACTTGTCTCCATCACCTGAAACATGTAAGAAAATCAAGTGTCAACTACAAAAGTAGTTGGTGAGTAATCATAAGTTTTTATATTTAAAAATGTTTTAGTAAAATGCGTTTGAAAGTTTATGCTTAAAATGTTTTTATAAAATGCTTTGTTTAAAACGGGTATAAAACTTATGATCTTCTTGAGAAAATCCATATGAATACCTGTATGAGATAATCCAACACACATCCATCAATTCAACAGCCAAACACATACACAATCACATAATCACATAACCAAATCAATCATAGCCAATCACAAATGATCATAATCAAATATAAGCAATCAATCCACAACAAATCAACCAAACTCAATCAATCATATTCTCAATCAATGTTCGTGACTATACATGATTCCTTATGTATTTAACATAAGTTAGATACATGAATCATGGAGTGGTCGCTAACCACGTGACAATACATGAAGTCAAAGCAATTAACCGAAGTCAAGAGCAATACTTCACGGATGTGGAAATCATCCACGTGACAATACATGAAGTCAAAGCAATTAACCGAAGTCAAAGGCAATGATTCACGGATGTGGAAATCATCCACGTGACAATACATGAAGTCAAAGCAATTAACCGAAGTCAAAGGCAATGATTCACGGATGTGGAAATCATCCACGTGACAATACATGTAATCTTTGTTATTGACCGAAATCAATAACAATATTTACACGGATGAATAATAATGACAATCAGTGATAATTCATAATATGAGTATCATAATGATAAACAAGTATTATCCTTGTGTTATCAAAATAATATTTAAACCGGTATACATGTTTCACCTCCGAGTTTTAAAACTAAAACAGTTTAAAGAAAGGGAGGTTATGAGAACTCACCTGAAGTCCTTAGAATTCAGGTTCTCGTAAAATGCGCGCTCGCGTAAATAACTCAAAGCAATTCAAGGATCTGTAAGTATTGTGCATATTATGTTTATGAGTATGTGAGTAAAATTTCAGTATCCTAGGTGTTCTCTTGCTCCTCATTAAATACCCCTTCAACTTTGACTCGTTAATTCAAGTTAAGTTGATTTATTTAATCACCTTCTATGAGTATTCATCATTAATCTAAATTATACTTACTAATCCTAACTATTCAATAATGGTAAACTAGTTGCCATTTAGCAAATGTTCTTGCCTCATTATGTATTTTTAATGATGATAATCCTGATAATATATATACTTAAACACCCATGCATGCTTACCCTTATTAATCGTTATATCATAACGTATAAGGATTTACTTAAATCTTAAACATAAGATTATATAGGTCATTTACTCATGCTGTAAAAATTTTGCAAGATTACATATTTCAATTTAGATAATTTAGACAATTTAGTAGCTTAGATTAAGCATGCATGCATGGTTGTTCATATACGTATATGTCTATGTGTATACTTGATTCCAATCTCCCTTAACCTACCAAGATAATGAATTTCAGTTCGGCATACCCTGAGGGCAGCGAACCCTCTAGCCCAACATCAATAGGTTCGACTCAATAGGTTTAGGGTTCGGCCCAAAGATAAACTGAAAGTTCGGCTGGCTTAGTGATAGGGTTCGGCCAAATTTAATCCACATGGTTCGGTTTCATAAGCTCCGGCTGGCCAGGGTTCGGCCAGCCCAAGGTTCGCTCGACAGTGTGGGTTTGGACATCAAAGGGTTCGGCCAGTTAGCCCAAGGGTTCGGCCATCAGGGAGCCAAATGGCTCGGCTGCCAACTCATCCTAGGGTTCGACTAACAAAACAGATGGTTCGTTGAGCTTGTAGGAGTGTTTAACCCAGGGTTCGGCCACCCTAAGGGTTCGGCCACCCTTAGTTTCCCGCCCACATGGGTTCGGCTCAAGAAACAACAAGGTTCGGGGTCCCTAGGGTTCGTCACCCTAGGGTTCGGCCACCTGCAACAGCGAACCCTCTAGTCGCAGCTGTTCATCATCATCCTCGCCATGGTTAGGCTGTTTCAAGCTCATCCAACGGTTCAATACACTAACCCGCATGCATCATTAGTGTTTTTATACTATCTAGACCGGTTATAACAACTACAAGTTTAAGAATCACGATACAAAAGCCAAAACCGCAACTAACATCTAGATTTACCTCGATTTGTTGCTGAAACGTGAGAGATCCTTGTACTTCCTTGTTCTACTCGTTCTAGTGGTCGTTTAGAGCCAAAGATCACTTGTTTTCGTTGGGTATTGATCGAGAAATGCTAGTGAGAAGGTAGGTAGAAGGTGAGTGACGAAAATGGGTTTAGTGAGAGAAAGGATTAGTGAATTATGAGGAAGAAGAAGAAGCTTTCCTTCCTTATACCGCGTATTCTTTCCCCGCGTGCTCGGTCTCGTTTTTATCGCGTAAAATACAATAGATGTTCGGTTTTCAACATAAACATATTTAAAACATAACTTGTTTAAATAATTAAGTTTCGTTTTTATAAAAATGGTTTTAAAAGAAAACGATGTCCAATAAACTATTTCGTAAAATAAATTCCGTTTTCGTTTTCGTTAAATAATTATTTAAATAAATTAATTTATTCGAAAACGTTTTAGGTTGTGATTCCTAATAAACGTTTTAAGTTTTATTTATAAATTTTATATCGTGAGATATTATTTAATTATCTCGTCGAAACGCGTTACTCGCGTACGTATTCGTAAAGATCGTCACCTTTGCGAATCCGTTGCTCGTACCGTATTTCGATTTGATTTATTATTTATGGAATATCGTTTCAGTATATTATTCTTAATAATTATATTCGTGTGAATCGTCACCCACGCGAATACATTATTAAGTTAATATTTCTGAATCAATACATCGCGTTTAAATAATGACCGTAACCTCACATCGCGTATTTATTATTCCCATTAATTAATACATTAATATTATCATTTCCCAAACCAAAACCCACTAAACCCTAGTCACTGACACATCCATGATAGACCGAAATATGCATATATATAGGGCATATGTAAGGGTCAGTCGCAACTGCCCTAGCCACCGTCCCACCGCTATTTCGATAAACCATGACCATGGGTCCTTGACTACGTTTAGTAACCAGACTCCAACAAACTCCCAGTTCCATCACAAAACAATTCTCAACCAATAATCCTTCATCATCAGTAATAAGTAACTGCAATAAACACTACGGGTCTGTGTAGTTGAATTACAACTAAACTTCCCGCGGTCTACGCGTATTATAAATTATAATCATGTATACCAGTAACAGTGATAATATCAGTAATGTCAATCAATAATTTCATAATCATTCATAATAAATAAATCTCCAGTCGTAACAGTACAATCGTACGGATGTACGGACGTACGGACAACTGAAAGTACAGAAATGTTACAGTCTCCCCTAGTTAAAGGAATTTCGTCCCGAAATTCAACTTGGAGTGACCGTAGTAAATAAATGTGGGTACTTAAGCTTCATCTGATCTTCCCGCTCCCATGTGAATTCTGGACCACGCTTCGATTCCCAACGTACTTTGACAATTGGAATTCTACTACGTTTGAGCTGTTTAATCTCCCGATCCATTATCTCCACTGGTTTTTCAACAAAGTGCATGGTATCATCGATGCGGATGTCATCGAGTGGCACCTGAAGATCCTGATCAGCTAAGCACTTTCTTGGATTGGACACGTGAAACGTCGGGTGCACATTACTAAGTTCTGGAGGAAGTTCTAATTTGTAAGCAACCTTCCCGATCCGTTCAAGGATCTTAAAAGGGCCAACGTATCGTGGAGCAAGCTTCCCCTTCTTTCCGAATCGAACAACGCCCTTCCAAGGCGATACTTTAAGTAATACCATATCTCCCACTTCAAACTCTAGAGGTTTTCTTCGTTTATCCGCGTAACTCTTCTGTCGACTGCGAGCAGCTAACAGATTGTCGCGGATTTGGCGGATCTTGTCAGTCGTTTCTTGAATAATCTCTGGACCTGTAATCTGCGAATCGCCGACTTCGGTCCAACAAATAGGTGACCGACATTTCCTGCCATACAGAGCTTCAAACGGTGCCATACCGATGCTCGCGTGATAACTGTTGTTATACGAGAACTCAACCAATGGTAAGTGGCTATCCCAACTGCCACCGAAATCGATGACACAAGCTCTCAACATGTCTTCTAAAGTTTGAATCGTTCGTTCCGTTTGACCATCCGTTTGAGGATGATAAGCGGTGCTAAGATCCAGTCTTGTTCCAAAAGCTTCATGAAGTGATTCCCAAAATCGTGCCGTGAAACGAGCATCACGGTCCGATATTATGCTTAAGGGAATGCCATGTCGGCTAATGATCTCATCAATGTAGATACGAGCTAACTTCCGCACAGGGTAAGTTTCGCGTATCGGTAAGAAATGAGCCGACTTGGTTAATCTATCAACAATCACCCATATACTATCTTTACCGTTCGCGGTACGTGGAAGTTTAGTAATGAAATCCATAGAGATATTCTCCCACTTCCACATCGGTATTTCAGGTTGTATTAACAATCCAGAAGGTCGCTGATGTTCCGCCTTGACCTTTGCACAGTTAAGGCACTTAGACACATACTCGGCAATATCCTTCTTCATTCCAGGCCACCAGTACAAGCCCCTAAGGTCTTGATACATCTTATCAGCACCTGGATGGATTGAATAACGAGACTTATGAGTTTCATCCATAATCAGCATCCTAAGATCACCCCTGTTAGGTATCCACAACCGATTCAAGTAATACATCAAACCGTCATCCTTAGTTTCCAATAAGATTTCAGCCCCGCAAGACATCTCATTTTTCAAGTTATCTTGAGCTAATGAGTGTTGTTGGGCTGTGAGAACATCATTACGGAGATTAGTGTGCACTCGGACACTATGAATCTGAACTTGACTTTTGCGACTAAGCGCATCTGCTACTACATTCGCTTTACCAGGATGGTAGCGAATTTCGCAGTCATAATCATTCAACAGTTCAACCCATCTCCGTTGTCTCATATTGAGTTCTTTCTGATTGAGAATATGTTGCAAGCTTTTATGATCAGTGAACACTACACACTTAGTGCCATAAAGATAGTGTCTCCATATCTTCAAGGCAAACACGACTGCACCAAGTTCCAAGTCGTGTGTGGTGTAGCTCTTTTCGTGAATCTTCAATTGTCTTGATGCATAAGCCACAACCTTTCCCCGTTGTATGAGAACACAACCGAGACCTAAGTTGGATGCATCACAATAAACCACAAAATCATCATTTCCATCAGGCAATGTCAAGACAGGAGCATCACAAAGTTTCTGCTTCAAGGTCTGAAATGCCTCTTCTTGCTTTGGTCCCCACTCGTATGGCCTATTTTTCTGAGTCAAAGCAGTGAGAGGGACAGCAATTCTGGAGAAGTTCGATATGAACCGCCGATAGTAACCGGCAAGTCCAAGGAACGATCGAATTTCCGTCGGTGTCTTCGGTGTACTCCAATTCTTCACAGCATCAATCTTTGCAGGATCCACGTGAACACCGTATTCGTTGACTATGTGTCCCAAGAATTGAACTTCTTTAAGCCAAAATTCACATTTAGAGAATTTGGCATACAGCCGCTCCTCTCTTAGGATCTCCAAAACCAACTTAAGGTGTTTCTCGTGTTCTTCCTTAGTCTTTGAGTAGATTAGAATATCATCAATGAATACTATCACAAATTTATCCAAGTATGGCCTGCAAACACGGTTCATGAGGTCCATGAAAACCGCAGGTGCATTGGTAAGGCCGAAAGGCATTACCAGAAATTCATAGTGGCCATATCTTGTTCTGAAGGCTGTCTTGGGAATATCATCATCATGTACGCGAAGCTGATGATACCCAGACCTCAGATCGATCTTTGAAAACCATGTCGAGCCTTGAAGCTGATCGAAGAGATCATCGATGCGCGGCAGTGGATATCGATTCTTGATAGTCAACTTGTTCAATTCGCGATAGTCGATGCACATCCGGAATGACCCGTCCTTTTTCTTGACAAATAGGACCGGTGCACCCCATGGCGAATGGCTCGGGCGAATGAATCCTTTGTCAGTCAGCTCTTGTAGCTGGCTCGCCAATTCTTGCAACTCCGATGGTGCAAGTCTGTAAGGAGCTTTGGCGACTGGGTTCGCACCAGGTACTAAGTCGATTCGGAACTCAACTTGACGTTCTGGTGGAAGACCCGGTAAATCGTCTGGGAAGACTTCTGGAAAATCTCGTATCACTGGAACATCTTCAATCTTCTTTTCTTTCTCTTTCTTCTCCACAATGTGTGCTAAGAAGGCTATACATTTCTTCCTAAGGTACTTGTGTGCTTTAGTGCAAGACATCAGCTTAAGACCTTTACTAGCAGTTTCTCCAAATATTCTCAAAGTTTCACCCGAAGGTAAAGGAATACGAATATATTTCTCATGACAAACAATCTCCGCTCTGTGGGTGGCTAACCAATCCATGCCTATGATAACATCGAAGCTACCAAGATGCATAGGTATGAGATCAATTGGGAAAACGTGATCATTTAAGTTCACCGTACATCCAACGATAATAGTGTCAATATCAATAGTGTTTCCGTCAGCCACTTCCACGTTAAACGGTTTATCTAAATATGTACGTGTTCTACCAAGCAAGCATTCAAAATCATATGAAACGAAACTCCTATCGGCACCAGAATCAAATAAGACAGATGCATAAGAGTTGTTGATCAGAAATGTACCGTTGACCACATCCTGGTTGGCTTGAGCAGCTGGAGCATTCAGTTGAAAAGCCCGGCCTCTTGCCACCCTTTGATTATTCCCGGTCAACTTTGGGCATTGATTCCTGAAGTGACCCACTTCACCACACTCATAACAGGCTCTTGCCTGTGCCTGAGGTACCTGGCGAACGGGTACAGCTGGTATAGGTTGTGCATGAGGAGCTGGCAGTGCAAGCGGTGCATGTTGCAACCTTTGTGCTTGCGGTGCACTCCGACAAACATTAGCAAAGTGACCAAACTTGCCGCAGTTGTTGCAGACGCGACATGGCAAATTTGGTGTGTGATGATAACGGCAGGTGTTACACTGAGGAGTGTTCCCAGTGGAATTCCTGGCAGTTGAATTGTTTGATGATTGCTGCGCAGACTTTGCAGCAGGTACAGTGACCATGAAGTTCCGATTCTTTCTCTTCTTGTTGCTGCTTTTGGACGAGCTAGCAGCTTCAGACTTGACTTCAGCTTTGACTTCTTTTGCAGTAGTCTTGGTGTCAGTCTTTTTATATCCCTTTCGAGTAAGCGTTCCATTCCTCACGTGATTATCAGTAAGAGTTGCAGATAATCGGATTGCAGCCTCAAGTGTTTTGGGATTGCTCCCATAGACTGTATCCTGAATCTGCACCGGCAGCCCGCCGATATACTTCTCAATCGCCCTCTCCAAGGGTGTCACCATATGTGGTACCAGTAAGCTATACTCATGAAACTGAGTATTGTAGATGATGTTTTCTCCACTGTCTTGTTTGAGTTCCCCGAACTCAGTCTCAAACTTCCTCATTTTGCTTCTAGGACAGAATTCAGTGGTCATCAGAGTCTTGACCTCTGTCCATGTCAGTGCTAAGGCAGCATCTACTCCCCTAGTTCGCTTTTCCCCATTCCACCAAGTCAGTGCTCTCTTTTGGAAAACACTGGTGGCATAGCGAACTTTCAGATTCTCAGGGCATTCGCTGTTGATGAGGGTGTTCTCCATACTCTCAAACCACTGCAGCAGACCAGTGGCTGATTCAGCACCCGTAAATTTCAGGGGATTGCAGGAATTGAAGTGTTTGAATGTGCAAGTTGTCTGATTTGCACCACCTCGATTCTGGTTGATGTTTTGGTTGGCCTGAGTCAACTGATTCACCAACCCAGTGATGAGGTTAGCTAACTCTTGCATGCCAGGGTTGGCATTACCGTTAGCATCCTCAGCGTTCGTATCATCTCCGTTGTGACGGCGAGGCGGCATGTTTCTGAAGGAAATAGAAACATGTTATTACCGTTTACAACGTACATCATACAAACAATGTTTAAATGAGTCCATTAGACAATTGGGATTACATATAAGAACTATATTTCTCTCCCATCAGTCATTAAACTCAAAAAGGTTTATAATTTCCTATTATTATTCTAAGTGTCCTAGTTGGTCATAACTAGTGTTAGCTAACTATTTCCTAGATCCTATACATTCTTCACTCTATACTAACACTGACAACCTCCTAATGCAATGCAACAAGCTTATATATAGGGCATATGCAGAGGTAGATCGCAATCTCCCCTACACCGTCCCACCACCGTTCCATTGCACCACGATTATGCCCTTGCTAGTGTGTAGAGTGTGTCATGTACTTCACCATAATCTCACTTCACAAACCTTATCCTAAATAGGATAATTTTGAGTGAAGTGATCACTAGTGTCCTTGAACAATTAGGTTTGCCTAATGTCTAAGTTCACCTGACATGTAGGCTCGCCTATTTCTAAGTTCACCTAATGTTTAAGTTCACCTGACATTAAGTTTCCCCCAATTGTATAAGTTCACTAAAACCCATATCAATCCCAGTGTAGATAATCATCCTTAAGGGTTCATATCATCACGAAGTGCTCTTATTGTCACTAAGTGTTCATATCCTCCCTATAGTTTATTCTCATCAAGTGTCCATACCATCACTAAGTGTTAGTATCATCACTATGCGTTTATATTATCATCAAGTGTCCATATTATCACCCAAGTCCATATTCCATCACTAAGTGTTCGTATTGTTAGTCGATCCTATGCACCCTACGTGTCCAATCCGTGTGTTTCATAAGTGAATTTATAAGTGTTTATCAAATATGATCATCCATGAACCAATCCCAGTCAATCCATCAAATATATCATCAACAGTCCACAATCATATCCTCTCAACCATTCCTAGTAAGGTCCTAGTAGTATCCTATGTTCCTGACACTGACAGACCCCCGATATACTTCAAATGGTATATGTATAGGGCATATGCAAGAGTAGGTCGCAACCTCCCTTACACCGTCCCACCACCTTTGTAGTATACCACGAGTGTGTCCTTGTCTGGTGATCACAAGATCTAACAGATAATTCCTAAAGCAAATAAATTTCCAAGCAGTTAAGTTCCTAGACAGATAAGTGTCCCAAACGGTTGGTTCCCTTATTCCTCAATACTGACATCCACCCGATGTACTGTAAATGGTATATGTATAGGGCATATGATAAGGGTAGGTCGCAACCGCCCAAACCACCGTCCCACCACCTTTACAATACACCACGAGTATGTCCTTACCGAGTCATTAGGGCACAAGTAAGCAATTAATTAGTAGCAGCATATATAATCAAATGTATAACAGGAGTTCAGTTAACATGTAATAAACACATAAGCATGAAATCCTGAATATACTAACTAGTGTATGAAATTAATTCATACTAGGGTATCCTATGGTTATAGACTAGGTCAACCATTTCTAGTAACCTAATTCCCTATAACCCAGGCTCTGATACCAATCTGTAACACCCCGACCGACGGCGGAATCATCGGGATGCCACGAGGGATGTGTAGATTGTTCAAAAGCTCGTGGGCGTCTAAATCAAATCATCATATATCATTTAATCAACCAAAATAATTACACAAAAATCATGTTCATCATGAATCAAGTACATCAGTTACACAAAAGAATTAGTTAAACTAACTAAACTCTAATCGCCAGAAATTTAGTTAATTAACTAAGTCCAAGATCCTATATGATGATGATGTCCAAAATAGAAGAGATCCTCTCTTCATTCCTACTTGTCTCCATCACCTGAAACATGTAAGAAAATCAAGTGTCAACTACAAAAGTAGTTGGTGAGTAATCATAAGTTTTTATATTTAAAAATGTTTTAGTAAAATGCGTTTGAAAGTTTATGCTTAAAATGTTTTTATAAAATGCTTTGTTTAAAACGGGTATAAAACTTATGATCTTCTTGAGAAAATCCATATGAATACCTGTATGAGATAATCCAACACACATCCATCAATTCAACAGCCAAACACATACACAATCACATAATCACATAACCAAATCAATCATAGCCAATCACAAATGATCATAATCAAATATAAGCAATCAATCCACAACAAATCAACCAAACTCAATCAATCATATTCTCAATCAATGTTCGTGACTATACATGATTCCTTATGTATTTAACATAAGTTAGATACATGAATCATGGAGTGGTCGCTAACCACGTGACAATACATGAAGTCAAAGCAATTAACCGAAGTCAAGAGCAATACTTCACGGATGTGGAAATCATCCACGTGACAATACATGAAGTCAAAGCAATTAACCGAAGTCAAAGGCAATGATTCACGGATGTGGAAATCATCCACGTGACAATACATGAAGTCAAAGCAATTAACCGAAGTCAAAGGCAATGATTCACGGATGTGGAAATCATCCACGTGACAATACATGTAATCTTTGTTATTGACCGAAATCAATAACAATATTTACACGGATGAATAATAATGACAATCAGTGATAATTCATAATATGAGTATCATAATGATAAACAAGTATTATCCTTGTGTTATCAAAATAATATTTAAACCGGTATACATGTTTCACCTCCGAGTTTTAAAACTAAAACAGTTTAAAGAAAGGGAGGTTATGAGAACTCACCTGAAGTCCTTAGAATTCAGGTTCTCGTAAAATGCGCGCTCGCGTAAATAACTCAAAGCAATTCAAGGATCTGTAAGTATTGTGCATATTATGTTTATGAGTATGTGAGTAAAATTTCAGTATCCTAGGTGTTCTCTTGCTCCTCATTAAATACCCCTTCAACTTTGACTCGTTAATTCAAGTTAAGTTGATTTATTTAATCACCTTCTATGAGTATTCATCATTAATCTAAATTATACTTACTAATCCTAACTATTCAATAATGGTAAACTAGTTGCCATTTAGCAAATGTTCTTGCCTCATTATGTATTTTTAATGATGATAATCCTGATAATATATATACTTAAACACCCATGCATGCTTACCCTTATTAATCGTTATATCATAACGTATAAGGATTTACTTAAATCTTAAACATAAGATTATATAGGTCATTTACTCATGCTGTAAAAATTTTGCAAGATTACATATTTCAATTTAGATAATTTAGACAATTTAGTAGCTTAGATTAAGCATGCATGCATGGTTGTTCATATACGTATATGTCTATGTGTATACTTGATTCCAATCTCCCTTAACCTACCAAGATAATGAATTTCAGTTCGGCATACCCTGAGGGCAGCGAACCCTCTAGCCCAACATCAATAGGTTCGACTCAATAGGTTTAGGGTTCGGCCCAAAGATAAACTGAAAGTTCGGCTGGCTTAGTGATAGGGTTCGGCCAAATTTAATCCACATGGTTCGGTTTCATAAGCTCCGGCTGGCCAGGGTTCGGCCAGCCCAAGGTTCGCTCGACAGTGTGGGTTTGGACATCAAAGGGTTCGGCCAGTTAGCCCAAGGGTTCGGCCATCAGGGAGCCAAATGGCTCGGCTGCCAACTCATCCTAGGGTTCGACTAACAAAACAGATGGTTCGTTGAGCTTGTAGGAGTGTTTAACCCAGGGTTCGGCCACCCTAAGGGTTCGGCCACCCTTAGTTTCCCGCCCACATGGGTTCGGCTCAAGAAACAACAAGGTTCGGGGTCCCTAGGGTTCGTCACCCTAGGGTTCGGCCACCTGCAACAGCGAACCCTCTAGTCGCAGCTGTTCATCATCATCCTCGCCATGGTTAGGCTGTTTCAAGCTCATCCAACGGTTCAATACACTAACCCGCATGCATCATTAGTGTTTTTATACTATCTAGACCGGTTATAACAACTACAAGTTTAAGAATCACGATACAAAAGCCAAAACCGCAACTAACATCTAGATTTACCTCGATTTGTTGCTGAAACGTGAGAGATCCTTGTACTTCCTTGTTCTACTCGTTCTAGTGGTCGTTTAGAGCCAAAGATCACTTGTTTTCGTTGGGTATTGATCGAGAAATGCTAGTGAGAAGGTAGGTAGAAGGTGAGTGACGAAAATGGGTTTAGTGAGAGAAAGGATTAGTGAATTATGAGGAAGAAGAAGAAGCTTTCCTTCCTTATACCGCGTATTCTTTCCCCGCGTGCTCGGTCTCGTTTTTATCGCGTAAAATACAATAGATGTTCGGTTTTCAACATAAACATATTTAAAACATAACTTGTTTAAATAATTAAGTTTCGTTTTTATAAAAATGGTTTTAAAAGAAAACGATGTCCAATAAACTATTTCGTAAAATAAATTCCGTTTTCGTTTTCGTTAAATAATTATTTAAATAAATTAATTTATTCGAAAACGTTTTAGGTTGTGATTCCTAATAAACGTTTTAAGTTTTATTTATAAATTTTATATCGTGAGATATTATTTAATTATCTCGTCGAAACGCGTTACTCGCGTACGTATTCGTAAAGATCGTCACCTTTGCGAATCCGTTGCTCGTACCGTATTTCGATTTGATTTATTATTTATGGAATATCGTTTCAGTATATTATTCTTAATAATTATATTCGTGTGAATCGTCACCCACGCGAATACATTATTAAGTTAATATTTCTGAATCAATACATCGCGTTTAAATAATGACCGTAACCTCACATCGCGTATTTATTATTCCCATTAATTAATACATTAATATTATCATTTCCCAAACCAAAACCCACTAAACCCTAGTCACTGACACATCCATGATAGACCGAAATATGCATATATATAGGGCATATGTAAGGGTCAGTCGCAACTGCCCTAGCCACCGTCCCACCGCTATTTCGATAAACCATGACCATGGGTCCTTGACTACGTTTAGTAACCAGACTCCAACAAAATCCCAGTTCCATCACAAAACAATTCTCAATCAATAATCCTTCATCATCTGTAATAAGTAACTGCAATAAACACTACGAGTCTGTGTAGTTGAATTACAACTAAACTTCCCGCGGTCTACGCGTATTATAAATTATAATCATGTATACCAGTAACAGTGATAATATCAGTAATGTCAATCAATAATTTCATAATCATTCATAATAAATAAATCTCCAGTCGTAACAGTACAATCGTACGGATGTACGGACGTACGGACAACTGAAAGTACAGAAATGTTACACAAAGATTCCCCTTTAATATGATTGAACATGTTGAATCGCTGTCTCAACATGTCCTTTCGACTCTCCTTCATATTCTCATTCCCTTCAAAATGTTCAACCAACTCGTCCCAAAGTTGTTTCGCAGTTTCGTGCTCTTTAAATCCGTGACCCACTTCAGTAGACAATGCCATAGTGATGGAAGCATACACCTTGTCATCCTTCTCCTTTGGTAGGATGTCGTTTTTAGTAAATAACTCTGGGTCCTTGGGGATCAACCCTTTAAGTTCACTTTCGTACATGGGAACATACGACCCTTCCACTATCGACCTCCATAGCTTGGAATCTATGTGCTTGATGAAAGATTTGAATCTGAACTTGTAGTCCCTGAAGTTGTCTCCTGAAACAAACCTCAGTGGCTTGGTACCCGTTCCTATTTCATTGTCCATGTTTAACAAGTTGGACAAGTTGGTCAAATTCTTTGAAGCCATGATAAGAAAAATTTCAAAGTATTAGTTGAAATCCCGAAATTCACTAAATGTAGTATACGAAATCCCTGATTTTCTTGAAATCGTCAAGTACCCGAAGTCCAAATGAGTATTCAAAGTCCCATAAGTAATCGAAGAAATAGTGTACTCGAACAGGAGTTAACAAAATCCAAGTGCTCGAACATAAGTACTCGAAGCAGACATCACGAAAGCCAAACACCTGATATCTGGTACTCGAATTCTTTTACTCGGAAGCAAGTTCTCGAAATCTGTTCTCGAAGCTTAGTACTTTAAAACCATAAACTTAAAACTTAATTTGGCTAAGGCTGTAGAACTCGAACTACAATACTTGAAGAAAAGTTCACGAACCGGTGTACTCGAAGTTGTGTACTCGAAATCATGAACTTGAAAATACTTGTAAAAATCAAGAGAAAAATTCTTCAAGATTCAGAGCTTCAAATTATTAAAGAAGCTAGATGAGCTGAAGAGGAACACAAAAGTATCAAACTTGCAAGAAAAAGCCTTTACCTTGGTGTAGAAAAGAGCCTCCAAGCTCTGATTCCATTTGTAGGTCCATATCTCGTTCAAGACTTGAGCTTTATCACTCCAATCAACAACAAATGACTCCAACGAGTGCGGAATCCAAGTTAGAACCAACAGAAGAGATGGAAAAATGCAAACTTTGTATAAAATCGTGAACTTTACAAGACCAAAGCCTTAATACGTCTAGAGAACTTTGCCTTGGAAATCCAACCCTAGGGCAGTAAAATATGCGTCTCTTTATACTTCACCTAGGAGTACTTGATCCTAGGTAAACGAATTGGTTGAGTACTTGAAAATGTAAACTACACGAAATGCTAAGTATACGAAAATAAGAAAAACTAGATCTTCATCTGATCACGTATTGATTTTGTCAGTCTTCATCTCTGAATTGGGCTTTACGTGACTCAGTCACGAAATGGACCTAGAAAGCCTTGACTAATCATAATATAAGTGTTCTATGGTTACACAATAGGTAGGAGGTTGAATAAGGTAGTATCGATGGATGAGTATGGCTAGGATGGTTAGTATCGACGGATGAATGTTCAAGGTTGTTCATCCATCAAAACTAATAAGTTCGATGATCCAAGAATCACTCTAGGCCGTCGATATTAGTAAGTTCAATTCCATACTAGTAGCTGAGACCAAGCATGGTCAATACTAGCAAGTTCGAAATTCAGAACCATCGGTATTACATCCCCTCGATACTTCTAGTATCGATAGGCACATCTTTGATCAACTTAACTCCATATCGATTTTATTAGTGTGGACGATTCATTGGTAGCCTTAAATTATCGATATTACTTAGAGAGGTGTTATCCAAGGAGAATGAACATTAGAGCATCAAGATTAATAAGTTCGAAGGTTGAGGGCCTAGTTGTAAGTCCCCATCGATACTATTAGTATCAATGGGTTATATTTGAGCCGGTGACCGTCGATACTATAGTCTCGATGCTCAATTACTTGGCCAAAAACCATCGATACTAATAACTTAGTCTTATCCAAGTGATCAGAACCATGAATGAGCCAAAGGTAAGCATAGAAGAAATGTTAATCGATTCTACAAGCATAAAAAGTCTGGTAAAGGTGATTCAAATCCTCAACCAACTCTAGATGCTTGATAATTGACCTTTCACAATATAAACTTATCCATCCTTGACCATAACAATAGATGGTGGTAATAAAGGTTATACAAGAAAATGATTAACTTATCATAAGCACAAGGACGTTTTATTAACACAAATAAACTAATACAATTCAGTGCATAACACGTGTTATGCATGGTTAAGTACGTCATTGTCATTCAAAACACAATCATATTCTAACGACCTAAACCAAATTTCAAAACTAATTTTACAACCATACAAACTTTTTTATCAAGAATCTATGGTCAAGTCTAAGTTGGCAAATGAATGATGGTGATAACCTAGTATACTTAAGGAAGGCAAATGACAAAGACCAACCTTCCTAAAGTAATACGAAACCATACTTATGAGTTCTTAAACATATAAAATCAAACACATGACTTTGAAATAAGTCAAGTCACCAACAATGAACGGGAACATCGATAATCAATATTAATTCATTGTACTATTTTGGGGTGACACGTGTGATTAACTATTTTGGAAGAAATCCTTAAATAGTTTTCAATACTTTACATCAAAGTTTATGTTGACAACTTAAACCTTTTCAAGTTATCAATAAAAATTCTTTGGATCAAAGGCACCATAGTCATCACTTGTCATGGCACACAACCTTATCAAATATATAATTAAGTACATTTCAGTTTTCATAACTATAACATAATCTGTAAAATGGACATATTGTTGTAACAAAATTATTTCACATCTAGTATGTATTCTTAGGAATTCAAGGGCTGAAATTTTGTATTCTTAGTATTTCATACGTGAAGTTCACACAATCGTTATTCTTAAGACTCAAGGGTTGGGGACTATAATTTTAGTTTTCCCAACTTGAGTTCACACAATCGATTATCGTTAATACTGGGTGATCTCAACAAGGGAAAACAGGTTCACTATACTAAGGTCGGAGTTAGCATTGAATTTGTTTTATAGCTAACTGCGAATTGGTGTAGCTTTAGCAATATGTAGTAGTTTTTAATTAACTTTAATAGTTTATGCCATACTGGATACATACTTTGGTAATACGAAGTTGGTATTAAATAACTTTACTACCATGGGCCGTATTGGTTTCATTTTGGTAAATCTTAAGCGTAACTCCATACGTAGTTTGGGACTTGGCTCTAAGAAGACTGGTTAACAAACTTGATGTTAGTTTGGGTTACAATAGCATGTTGCTACTTTATGATGTATACATGTAAATTGTAAGTTGTTCAAATACTTTATTGTGTATTTCATAAATGTTATCATTTCTATACTCTTGTGTCTATACTTTTATTTTTTAAGCTTTAAATCTATGTATCTCACCAACTACTTGTAGTTGACAGATATTTTTCACATGTTTCATGAAATTAGAGATAGGTACATCTCAGGGACAACTAAGGCGATCTAGTTAAGATAGAACAAGATCAAGAAACAAGCTAGAATGGATTAGAAACTCTTTTAATCCTTTTTGTTTAATTGTCCTGTCTCTTCTTATTTTGTAAACAATAGTTTTGGGGTCGATTAGTTGTATTCTTTTCATAGATGGATATGACATATACTTAATCAACATTTTAACATTATGAAATATAGTAATCATTGTGGTTATTCTTCATTAATCATGGACATGATTCAATCAATCAGTGATCACCGCGTCGTGGATTCTGCACAAATTGAAGGGCGTTACAGTTGACTTTTGTTGATACTGTCAGTATCAACAAAACAAGACTTACAAATTTTTCTGAAGTGTTGAAACACAACAAGAATTCTAAAGATCGTTGGATTTCTATTGCCAATTAGGTGATGATTTTAACTTCAAGAATGATACTAATGATTGAAAAGATCAGGTTGATGAGCTAAAAGCTGAAAATATGAGACTAAATAGAAGATGTGAGGAATTTGATTTGACAAAAGAATAGAATATGAGTTTAAAGAAATAAATTGAAGATTTGAGCAATAAATTTGAAGTCCAAGAAAAGCAGATTGATAACGATCATGTTGATATTTCTAAGAAAGTATTCAAGTCAATATCAAATCATGTTGAGTGTTATAAACAAAAGAAGAAAAGGAAAACGAGGAGGAGGTCAAGAAAGTCAAGGAACAACAGGGAAACGAAAGAGAATGTCAACTTAATTCAATTATTGACCAAGGCTTTGAATGATTATTTTCAAAATGAAAAGATGAAGCCAAAAAAATTTATGAACCACATTTTTTTATTTCAAGATATTATATTCCAATTGTGAAACTGAATAACTACCAAATTTATGGTGGTTATAGACAGAAATATACTGTGCTTTCATTCGTATGTTCAATGTTTTCAATCATCATGGAATAATCAAAGTCATGTTTCTGGTATGGATGAAAAGAGAAGGCATCACATTAACGATAAGATCAACAAAGAGGCTGAATGTGTGTATCATGTAAATGAAACAATTAAACTGAAATCCAAACCAAAGAGGATTTGGAAGGTTGTTAATTCAGATACACAGGCTATTACTAAGGGGGAGGCTGTTGATACACAAAGTTAGTAAAATATTTGGATGATTAATTATTGATATTTGATTACAATAATTCAAAACAAGGTCATGTACTTGAGAAGGAGGATAAACAATTTTCGAGACTTGTAGATTTTGATCTAGCATAAGATCCTTGCTGGAAGCTACTATTTGACTCAAACGAGTAAATTTAAGAATAATCACCGAGTTGTTGCTAAGAGCGAGTCTCTTAGTGCACGGATTTATCAACAACTTTCGTTGATTACTAAAGACATTGTTTTTAGCATTGAATTTTCATTGAATTTTCATTGAATTTTAAGCATTGGTCAAGTATTTTCGGTTGATAATAATGTTATCGATATAAGTTCCATTGATACTAGTAGTACGACATGTGTGTAGTTGATACTAGTAGTATGGGTATGATTAGTTGTCAATATTATTAATATCGATAGTGTCGATACTAGTTGGCTATATATAGGAATATGTTTGATTTTGTAAGGGAACTTCATTCAACATTAAAATTTTCTTTGAATTGAAAGGGAAGAGACTTTGCATTTCATTCTTGTTATCAAAAGTCTTGTAATATGATAGTAATTCAATAAGAATTCATATCATTCACATTGTCTTCTCTGATCTCTCACACACACATCAACATGTTTATAGATCACGCACGTATATGAGTCGTGTGATCTCGATTTAATCCAATTTAAATGGACTTACACTAAATTAGTTAAAGGCATCGTGAAAGGTGGACTTAGAATCAGCATCCCTTGTTGGTTCCTCCTTTTTAATGTAAGGCTCCTCTGGGTCTGGAACTACTACCATGTCCTCCAGCTCCTCGAGCCGTGACTCAGTAACGACGGCTCAGTTCTCTGCATCCTGGGGTTGTACGACCATAAGGACAATATCAATCCCCATACTATTAATTGTCCTTTGGAGCTCTATGTGAGTGTTATCTGTATCTTTCAAATCCCGTGCAAGATACTCAATGTTGTCATTTGCCCAGGTCATTCCCGAGTCGTTTTGGTGATAACGTTTCAGTTGATTCATTGCCTATTGGGCTCAGGGGCATCCAGTGTGGGTAATGCATGATCGGAAGATTCCTCCTCAGGATCCTATTCAAGGTCCTCCTCAGGATCCTCATCATAATCCTCCACGGCATCATTCGTGTCACTCCCTTCAGAAGGTAAGAAGTGCTGGTTAGGTGACTTAACGGCCACCGGTAGGGGTGGTGCTGGTAGTACTAGATCTATCGGCTTCTCATAATGGTGTTCGAGCACGGGTGGTGATGATGGTGATGCCATATCTAAAATACGCGTAGTAAGTATGTGTATGATCATGTATGCAAGTAATGTGTGGTTTGTGGGGACTAATGGTTATAGACTAAGTTCGTTATTGCAAACCTAATTCTCTCGTGGGCGTGACGCAGAATGGCAGCATCGAAGTCTCTAGTCTCACTTGCAAGACCTACATGTCAGTTTATAGATGTACATCCAATAACTTGGAAAAAAAGTTTGTATATAAGAGTTGCGGAAGTAAGTAAAAATATTTTCAACTATTACATAATGTAAGTGCAGAAGCATTTAAAGTTGTTGAGTTATTACATAGTAAGACGTGATAAATAAACAGTTTTCAAATATCCAAGACACAATGTAGATGCATGAGACCCCGTCTTGGCATCCTATTGCGGAGCGCGTGCCTTAGTTACTTGAGTTAACATGCGAGGAATGTCAACACAATAGTTGGTGACAACATAGGTTTTATAACAATAAACAGTAAAAGTTTGCAGCTAAATGTTGTAGGATTACGTATCATTACCATGCAATATACATTGACAGCTAGTCAAATTGTTTTATGCTATAGTTTGTTAGCAACCGAAGCTGATTTGTTGCCTCCCGCCATGTCCATCACTGAAGACAATTGCAAGGTTTGTTCGGTCAATTTTGCTCTGTTCTGACCTCCAGTCGGGGTGGCCATATGACGTGCAACAGAAGCCTTGTTAGTCCCAAATAATACTAACCAGAATTACCATGTTGAGCGCCACGGGCTATTAATGGTTCGACGTGTGTTTATGAGGAATTTGTTGTAGGTATCCAAACAGTTTTTGTTGTACCAAAACAGTTTGTATGCATGTTTTCTCCCCCAAGGGTCGAAAAAAGTGGAAACGGGTGTCCTAGCATGTCACCTATATTTTGTTTATGTGTCATACTAATCTTTACACACAAGCAGGACATTATCAAATTTCCTACGATTCTACTCAAAGAAATCGTTCATGTATGTCGCGTATGTTAATCACGTAAGTTTATATTTTTGGAAGGTTTCTATTTTAGGAAAGATTAACTATGAAATACAAATTTCATTAAATTAATACTTCAAGCATGTTCATAGAACACATTAAACATGTATACAAGTATTATAACTTTTCATTTACAGACAAATCATCGTAATTACCATTTCCCCGAATAAAATTTTCCGTATTAAGTATGTATTCGTTTAAAATCAGTTTTCATCAAACCAAAGTTCTAAATACGTTTTTATGACATTCTTAAGAATATTAGAACATCAACATATCATCAATTCATGCCAAGTCATTAAAATCCATTCTTTTGATTTTAAACGTTTTCTTTATATAGTAACTTTTCATCGAAATTTATGTTTTTATAAATCTAGCTATCCAAACGTATTTGTATACAAACACTAGCATTAATCAATATCTTAAATCAACTAGCATGACTAGATGATCATCTAACAACTACTTGCATGTTCAAAGTTTCCATTTATAGTAAGTGTCACAAATCTTTTAACAAATGTTATAAAAACTGATTTCACAATATTCCTATATACTCTAAATCAATCAAAATACATCAATAATCATCCAAGATCATCAAAAAAATTTTGCATGTGAGTTGTTTGAGGTTGCATGTGGGTATAAATACATGCATGTGTGTTTTAAGTACAAATGACCATTGAAAACCACCTCACTAGTGTTTGGATGATTCAAACTTGGCTGAAATAGTTGCTGGATAGCTTAGATGGTGGCTGATTAGGTTGTTCTTGCTTGTTGATGGATTCCCACACCTTCTTGTAGCACCAATGATCCAAGCACACCACGAAATGTAAAGGTATAGGCTATAAGTGAGTTAACAAGGACTTGAGGGTGGCTTGCCGAAGATTTGGTCTAGACAGAGTTGCTATAAATTCGGGTTTGTGGTAAAAGGATGTGTTGTGTGAAAAGGGGATGTATTTATATAGTTTTTGATCTCTGGGCTCTTCGCGTACAACCAAGGAGGTTCCCTGTGATCCTTGGTCATGGCATACCGTCATAGGTTTTGGTTGAATTCAAAATTCTTGCTCATTCGTCGCGTACGCAAGGAGTTTCGCCAAAATCCGTCACGTACCACGAAGAGTTTGGTTTCTAGATTTTCTATTTCGTTTCTCTAGTTTCTCTCTTGTTCGATCCGTATCGTTACTTCTTAACGTTAAATTCATGTTAACACATAATCTCATATAGACATGTTCTTTTGTTCTTATTATTGTTTTTTTAGTTCACCAACGTTCATGTAATAAGAATCTTGTGTGATTTGGTAATTCCTCGAATTACCGATTCATGATTATTTGTGCTCAACTTTGTGAAATGTTTGACACCCTTGATTAATCATAGTCAATGTGTAATGTGCGATTAGATAATTCCATGAATTATCGTTTTGTAATTGTGTTTCTGTTCGGCACACTTGATTAACGTAACTAATGTGTAATGTACGATTCGATAATTCCCCGAACTCTTGTTTCGCAATTTTTTGTGTTTGACTAAATTAACCCTAATTAAATGCAATGCAAAGAATATGAATGTGATAAAGTAATTTGTAAGTGTTAAAATTTACCTGAAATTGTCGGGTGTCATAAAGATAATTCATTACTTCATGTTGTTTGGAAGACATGAGAAGATGAAGGAATAAAATATAATTTATGGGTCTAGTCGTAATTCAAATCATTGTTCGAATCATGGGTTGGGTCATGTGTCATAGATCGACTCATGGTTTTAACCATCAGTCAGTTCATTGGTAGGTAATTGTTTAGTTCATGGTTCGAACATGGTTCATGTCATGTGGTTGTTCGTGGATTGGTTCATGGTTTGGTTTGTGAAGCGAGTCATGGTTTGGGTCACGGTTTGTTTCATGCGATGGATCGTAGTTCAAATAATTGTTGGGGTCATGCGTTGGTCATCGATTTGGTTCATGGGTCGGTTCATTGTTTAAGTCATGGGTCGGGACGTTGTTTCACTCATGGATAGGGTCATGGTTTGGATCATGTTTTGCATCATGAGTTTGGTTCTTAGTCGGGCCATAGTTTTATTCATGGTTCGCGTCATGGTTTAGGTCGTGGGTCGAGTCATCGTTCAATTCATGGTTCGCGTCGTGCTTCAGGCCATGGTTTGGGTCATGGGTCAGGTTAAGGGTTAGGTTATGGTTTTGGTTATGGGTTAGGTCATCATGATGGAGTCATCCATCGAGAAAATGAATTAAAAAACACCCCTACTCTAAAGAATGAAAATCATAAAAAGTGAACAAATCATATTTCTTATGAATGGTGCATTTTATTCCTATGTTGTAACTAGATATATTTCTTATCATTCCAACGTAATTACTCATTCAATTACACCATTAATTTAGTATACCAAAATTTACCTAAGAATTTTCAATGGAACCCACCACGATACACACACACACACACAGAGGCGGTTATTGTACAAAAAAAAAATAACGTGAGACGCATAAGAAGCCATCAGAATGCACCACGTGTCATCTGAGTAAGGGTATAATGGTCCGAGTAAAATCACGTACTACGTTATATAAAAGCACGGACCATCAATAAACGGGCATAATCTAGTACCAACTGAATAATCACGGACCATTATTTAACACATATAATGCTATATGTAGAGCCTGCCAAACGATGAAGACTGACAAAGTCAACCCGGAAGAGTCAAAGTTTTTTTGATAATTTCGTGTACAGCTTTTCGAGTACACGAAGTTATCGTGTACTCGAACCTTTTGTATCTAGATTTCGTGTACACCTAGGCCTAGTATAAATAGACGTATTTTGTACAGGTTTAGGCTGGAATCCCGAGGCATACGCTCTCTAGACGTATTGAGGCGCTTGTACTCGAAGTTTTGCAATATTTATAAAGTTTGCATTTTTCTACTTGCTTTCTTGTTTCTAACTTGGATTCCGCACTTGTTAGAGATCAATGATGATGTTTACAGAGATAAAGTTTGGATCTTGATCAGTTTGAGGACCTACAAGTGGTATCAGAGCTTGAGTGCTCTTTTCATCATCAAGGTGACAACTTTTCTAGGCAAGTTTGGTACTTTATCATTCTTCTTTACTCCTACTAGCTACTGCATAAATTTGGGACTCTGAATCTTAAGAAATAATTTTATAAATTTTTCTTAAGTATTTTCGAGTTCAAAATTTTTAGAGTTCAACTATTTCGAGTATAGGCAGAGTGTTTGAAGATCAGTTAGATTTCGAATACAGAGAGTTTCGAGTACAACATCAATTTCGAGTACAAAATTGAGTTTCGAGTACACAAAGTTTCGAATACAGCAAAATTTTTCGAATACACAGTTTCGTGTACATCAGTTTCGTGTACTCGATTTCGATTACATCCAGAATTTTGAGTGTTGTTCACTTCTGGCAGCTTTATTGACTATCATCTACAGGGAAATACAGGGAATTCGTGTACAACACTTAGAAATTTTTCAGACTCACAATGGGTACAAAGAATCTGACAAATTTGTCTAATTTGCTCAGTCTCGACAATGAGATCGGCACCGGAACAAAGCCACCAAGGCTCGTGTCAGGAGATAACTTTCAAGACTGGAAATTTCGATTTCAGTCATTTATCAAGTATACCGACCCAAAGCTTTGGAGATCAATTGAAGAAGGTCCCTTTGTACCTTCATTCCAGAGTGAGCTCAATGGTCCTCTCGTTCCAAAGGATCCAGAACTGTATACTGACAATGACATACTCATGATGGAGAAGGATGAAAAGGCATATGCCTCGATCACAATGGCTTTGTCAACAGATGTTGCTCACGGATTCAAGGAACACAAGACTGCTAAGGAACTCTGGAATGCCTTAGTTGAAAGATTTGAAGGAAATGAGGACATGCGAGAGAGTCGGAAGGACATGCTCAGACAAAGGTTCAACATGTTTAATCATATCAAGGGAGAGTCTCTCGAAGCACAACTCAACAGATTCAAACATCTGATGACTGAGATGACTAGTTCTGGGATTGAGATGACTAAGGGAGAGGTAAAACAAGAAGCTGCTGAATTCACTACCTTACACTTGGAACTCTAACTGTACAACTATCAAAAGGACCAAGGACATGTACAAGACTTCTTTAAGTGAGCTGATCTCAATCATCAACTCATATGACATGGATGATAAGCAGAGAGCACTGAATCATGCCAGCTCAATGGGCAATGCACCTACTACTGAAAACTCTGCTCTTCTATCAGCAATTAATCATCAATCATCAGGAATGCCTCATTATCAGCCTCCTTCCTCTCATGGAGTTCCTTTTGAGACTGCTTTCCTGTCATCTGGACAAGCTGGATCAGTGCCTAAAGTCAATCCAGAAAGTGAAGAGAATCTACTGCTATTTAAGGGATTCATGAATAGCTACAATGTTTTTATCACAGGAGAATTGGCACCCTCAAATCTCACTCAAGACAATCTAGAGCAGATTAATCCAGCTGATGTTGAAGAAATGGATATCTCATGGCAGATGGCAATGGCTGTGTTCAGAGCAAAGAAGTTCATCAAGAAATATGGAAGAAACAGCTTTGGAAACGCTCCGGGAAAGAAGCTTGGCTTTGATAAGTCAAAATTACGATGCTACAACTGTGACCAACCAGGTCACTTTGCCAGGGAATGTAAGCAGCCAAAGGTGGCTAAGGAAGGGGGAGAAAAGAAGCCTGAAGAGAAGTCAGGAAATACAGCTGCTGGAGGAAGCGCTAGCACTTCTAAAGCGTTGGTGACTCAGGAGACTGACTCCTATGATTGGAGTGATCAAGTGCAGGAACTGGAACTGACTTTGAGTCATGCATTCATGGCTGAGGTGGACGACAAGCAAAAGGAGGTAACTGAAAATCTTTGCTCTACCTCATGCATAAATAAAGTATTTAAGTACAGGTCGCACAATGAATCACTAATCAAAGAATTAAACAAACTTAAATACTTTAACTCAGAATTTCTTAAAAATGAAGGAATTTTTAAAAGGAAACTTGAAGCCGAGGGTCGGGATGTGGCAAGGCTAAAAGAACTTCTAAGTGATAAAGAGTCCAACTATCGAGAGGCTCGACGAAAAATGGATGAACTCACTCAAGAGTTGGATCAAGTCAAATCTCAACTTTCTAAATCATCAATTAAATGTGAAAGATTTGATTATTCAAGCAAAATTTTAGAAAATATGACATCAATGCGATTCCGAGAAAAGAAGGGTAGTGGAATTGGGTATAATGAATGTGCACCACCTTTTAACCAAAATTACTCATGCATGCCAAGAATCAACACATCCGTTGATGACTTGGAATTGGATTCTAGTCGTGCTTGTGATTTTCCCACCGAACCAGTTGTGATTACAGCTGACCCTGTTATAACTAATGATTCTGAGGTTTGTGCAGAAAAACTAAGTGTTGCAGGTTTAAAGGAGGAGAAGGTAGAAAGAAGTGCAGGGAGGAGCACATATTGTTCATCATCTACTAGCAAATCATTTTTTGTTCCAACAATTGATTTTGATAGAAAGTTTGATGAAATTAACATTAATATCAATGATATGCCAAAACATTTTCAGAAAACATTTGCTATAAAATCAACTCTCTCTCCTTTAACAACACAGACTGCACCGGCTCATTCCACAGTTACCAAAGAGGAAAGTTCATTGTTAAATCCTAACTGTGAACCTTATATTCCCACCTCTTTCTCTAGTCAAAGTAACTGTAATGTAAAGCCCTTTGACCCAATTGAATTTCACCAAAAGGTCTGCTGTTATGCATGTGGGAAACCAGGCCACATTGCTAGATATTGTCTGCACCGACCTACTGAATTCTTCTATGGGAAGAATCAGAAGGTCATCCCTAAGGCTAAATCAGTTGACATACATGTGAGGATTGTACCATCCTCCAAGCCTAAGGCAACCTCTCAAAAGGTGACTCAGACTCAGACACCTTCCACTGCAAAAAGACATAAGAAATCAAACAAAACACTATATGGTTTTCGTAAGCAAAATCAAAGAATTTTCAAAAATAAGATAAAACCAGTTGACCAGGGCAGTGGAAGCATGACAAAACATATTAAGCTTAATTCAGAAAGACCCAAACCCAAACCCAAGGATAGAGTTTCATCTATTACCAAAACACCTAAATCTGTTATGATTTGGGTACCTGTTTCTCATTAATTGAATGTATACTATGCAGGGAAAGCCAAGCAAGCTTAAACACGTTTGGTATGTAGATAGTGGCTGTTCCCGGCATATGACTGGGGATTTCTCTCAGTTGCATGAAGTTACACCATTCAATGGAGGTTATGTATCATTTGCTGGAGACAAGGGAGGAAGGATAAGCATGAAGGGCACGGTCACTAATGGAACTCTTAGTTTTGAAGATGTGTACTATGTTGAAGAGCTCAATCACAGTCTTCTGAGTGTTTCTCAAATCTGTGATAAGAGTTTTTCCACACACTTCACAAACAAAGAATGTCTTATTCTGAAGCCTGGCTTTGTAGTGCCTGAGAAGTGGATTCTGATGAGAACTCCAAGGATAAACAATGCATACATTATCAACATGAGCTCAAATTCGTTTACAGAGAACACTTGCTTGTTTTCTAAGGCATCGGAGCATGATTGTCTGTTGTGGCATCGGAGACTGGGTCATGTGAACCTAAAGAATCTGAACAGACTCGCCAAGGGAGATCACGTCATTGGTCTACCTTCTAAAGATTTCTCCACTATTGAGAAATGTATCGCTTGTGCGAAAGGGAAACAACACAAGAGACCTCACAAGCCAAAATTGTTCAATTCCATCTCTTCAGTTCTTCAACTTCTTCATATGGATCTTTTCGGACCGATTAACGTAATGAGTATCGGGAAAAAGTCATATTGTCTCGTTGTGACAGATGATTATTCCAGATTTACTTGGGTGTTCTTTCTAGCCAAGAAAGATGAAGCTCCAGAGATTTTGAAGAAGTTCATTACCTTGATTGAAAATCAAAAAAATCTAAAGGTCAAGGTGATTAGAACTGATAATGGAACTGAATTTAGAAATCAGACTCTTATAGATTTCTGTGATGAAAAAGGGATAGCTAGGCAATACAGTGCAGCTAGAACGCCTCAGCAAAATGGAGTTGCTGAAAGGAGAAACAGAACGCTTATAGAAGCTGCACGAACGATGTTGTCAGAATCAAAGCTACCAATCTTTTTCTGGGCTGAAGCAGTTAACACTGCGTGCTATGTTCAAAATAGAGCACTTCTGAACAAGCGTCATCATAAGACTCCCTACGAGATTCTATTCAATCAGAAGCCCAAAGTTGGACACTTCAAGTCATTCGGATGCCCTTGCACTCTTCTTCATACAGAGCCTAATCATAAGTTTGATGATAAGGCAGATGAGTGTTACTTCGTGGGCTACTCGTCTGAAAGGGCAGCATACAGAGTTTATAACAAGAAAACTCGGATGATTGTGGAATCATACTACATAGATTGGCAAGAAATGAACTCTACTGATGCTGGTTCTGGTCCAAACTGGCTGTTTGAGTATGACTCCACTTTTAAGCCCTTCAGCACTCCATCTGCGAATGCAAGAGCATCTGAGCAAGCGGATGATTTCTACAAAGATGATGATGTGGACTATAGAGTTGACTATGTTCCATATGATCCTAATCATTTGACAGTTGATCCTCCTGGCATGTACAATCGTGACCCTCCAGCTCAGCCGACCCCTGTACAAGAAGTTCTCCCATCAGAACCTGACACTTCTCAGTCTGTTCAACCACTTCCAGAAGCGGATCAAGTCTCATCCTCTTCCCAACAGACCTTTGATAATCCACTCTTCTCAGATAGCATTCCTGAGGAACATTGTGTGGATCCTGAAGCTGAAGCAATTGAAACTGCTCCTATTGATCACATTTCTTCTTCAAGTGAAGAACAAGTCAATAACATCAGCAACCTGCTAGATAATCTGGCTGTAGAAGAAGTGCCAACACTTAGTGTAAACAAGAATCACCCAGTGGAGAATATTATTGGACCTCTCTCAGAAGGCGTTCTCACTCGAAGCAAATCCATTACAGTTCAGAACGCGTTGCCTGAAGAGACACTCACTCGAAGTCAATCAGGTCCTATTAACTCTTGTTTATATTCTTGTTTTATTTCACAGGTTGAACCCAAGAATGTCAAAATGGCTCTAAAGGAGTCCAGCTGGGTTGAGGCAATGCTAGAAGAGTTGATGCAGTTTCAGAAGCTCAAGGTTTGGAATCTGGTTCCTCTACCCAAGGGAAAATTGCCTATAGGAACCAGATGGGTTTTCAGAAACAAGAGAGATGATTCTGGTGTGATTATCAGAAACAAAGCCAGACTGGTCGTTCAAGGTTTTTATCAGCAGGAAGGGATAGATTATGAAGAAGTCTTTGCACCGGTTGCGAGACTTGAAGCCATACGAATTTTCTTGGCTTATGCCTCCTATATGAACTTTACGGTATATCAGATGGATGTGAAAACAGCTTTCTTATACGGAAAGGTAAAGGAGGAAATATACGTGTGCCAACCCCCTGGTTTTGAAGACTCTCAGTATCCAGAGCATGTCTACAAGTTAGACAAAGCTCTTTACGGCCTTCATCAAGCACCGCGAGCATGGTATGCTACGCTTACTGATCACCTACTCGCAAATGGATATACTCGTGGAGCTATTGATCAGACCTTGTTCGTCCGCAAAGATAAGAATGATTTAATTCTCGTTCAAATCTATGTGGATGACATCATATTTGGCTCCACCAGCTCAGCGTTGTGCAAGGAATTTGAAGGGGTAATGAAGAAGAAATTTGAGATGAGCGCGATGGGAGAAATGACCTTCTTTCTGGGTCTGCAGGTAAAGCAAGATTGTAAGGGTGTGCTGATTCACCAAGGAAAATACGTCACAGACATTTTGAACAAATTCAAAATGACGGAGTCAAAGCCGGCATCCACTCCCATGGCTGCACGTCCTATCCTGACTTCGGATTTGGAAGGTGAAGATGTTGATCAGCATCTCTATCGCTCGATGATTGGTTCTCTGATGTATCTGACTGCTAGTCGTCCAGACATTATGTTTTCAGTATGTCAGTGTGCCAGATATCAGGCAAATCCGAAGGCATCTCACCTCATAGCTGTCAAGAGAATCTTTCGGTACCTAGTCGGGAAACCTAAGCTCGGACTTTGGTATCCAAAGAACTCTGAGTTTCAATTATTTGCATACTCAGACAGTGACTTTGGTGGATGTAACCTGGATAGGAAGTCAACCACGGGTGGGTGTCAGTACCTGGGAGATCGTCTTGTTTCATGGCAATGCAAGAAGCAGACCACCGTATCCACATCCACCGCAGAAGCTGAATATGTTGCTGCTTCCAGTTGCTGCTCTCAGGTTATCTGGATGCAACAACAACTCCTCGATTACGGTTTGAACTTTCTTGACTCTCCTATTTATTGTGACAATGAAGCAGCCCTACAGATCGTCAAGAATCCGGTACAACATTCCAAAACTAAACATATTGACATCCGGATTCACTTCATCCGTGACTGTTTCGAACGAAAGCTGATTCATCTTGAAAAGGTCCACACTGATGACAATCTAGCGGACCTTTTCACAAAACCGTTCGATACAGCACGCTTCCATCACCTGCTTGCCTCTCTCAAATTAATAAGCTTTAATTAAAAGCATTTTCGTAAATACATTAAAATTTGTGTCCTCCCATAGTCACAAATTTAGGGGGAGAAAATTTACAACAAAAAGATTTTTCATTCTTTGAGTCAGAAAATTTACAAAAACAACAAAAACATTTTTGGTTGGTTTTTGAGTCAGTCTAAGATAATCTATAAGTTTAGGGCGAGTTAAGTTTTGAAATCTTAAGAAAAGGAGATGTTGTCTCTAGCTATTCAAAGAAAATTACAAAAACATTTTTAAATTTTAACTTTACAAAAACTTAAGAAAATACAAAAAGATTTTATTTGGACAAGCAAAGTGAATCGATCAAATTGGGAAGTGAAATAATCTCTAAGGATCAGAATTTCACTATCTTATTATGATTTCAAAAGAAATCACAACCTTGAATATCTATTCTATGCTAAGAAGTTGAAATGAGTTTTTCAAAACTTAAATAATCAGACTTGATCAAACTTAAAATACATATAAATAGATAAATAAGTGTGAAATTGTGATCATTAGATAACTAGAAACGTGTGACAACTATTTGACTTCTTGTTTAAATCCTTGAATCAAAACAAGATTGTGTTTCCATAAACTTGAAATTGTGTTTGAAAAAACTCGGGTATTTTCCATGTTTTGTGCAAACAAAGAGCGGGAAATACCTACTGAAGCATTCTATGTTTTGCGTAAGCAAAGAACTGGATGTGTGACGTTAAGGCCAATGTGTCTGCAGATCAGAAAATAAAAGATGCCAATGAGCACAAGATGATAGAACCCCTTCTTGTTCTTGATTCTAAACCCACTAGATCTGTTCTTTTCTTTTCTCATCTTAAAACTCTGTCAAAATAATTTGAAGTTCGTTGAAACACAATCAAAGTTTGAAACAAAGGATTTAACAAGACTGATAGGTTGCATATTAATCTAGTCTTACAATCTAATTGATCACAAAATTCCCAAAAGATATTTTCAGAAAAACTTGATCATATAACTGCCTTTAAGAGATGGAATAACGAGTGGAAATAATTGGTAGGGAATAGCTATTTAAAGGTTGTGCTTCTTTAAGAAATTATCTCTGTAGTTAAAATTTTGATAACAGATTTGATCCCACAAATTTGAACCGACTAAATTTTAAAACTTGTTCAAAGTTTATTTTATTTTATTTTATTTTATTTTATTTTATTTTATTTTATTTTATTTTATTTTATTTTATTTTATTTTATAAAAGTTAGAATTTTAAAATCAAAATAAAATAAGATAAGTGTGTACTCGAAAATTATGTACACGAAATCTCGTATTCGAAATGACCCTATAAATAGTCCAACCATATTGAATTTCGAATACCATATTTTCGTGTACACATTTTCTTCATTTCGAGTACAGACTTGGTGCTCTGAGGCGATCTCGATTTCTAGACCCGATCTCAAAATTCTACTCCGGCCATCTTTTAGATCATCATTAGGCGAACTTAGGTATAGATTTTCATCAATTTTTGACCGTGGATTCGAAAGTTATGGTCAAAAGTAATTTTCGAATACGCGAGTTTCGTGTACAGAAAGGCGATTCGTGAATATGTTGGTCGCCTTTCAATTCCGAGTATATTGAATCGGTTTAGAAGTTCTAAGGAGCCAAAATGATAAACTTCTCTAAGGATTTTGAGTACACGAAATTTCTCAGCTTCGTGTACACGAATATTTCGTGTACAACCAATATTTCGTGTACAGACTAAAATTCGTGTACAGAATGAACTTCGTGTACAGATCACATTCTCGTGTACAAGTTCCATTTCGTGTACATAGTGGATTTCGTGTACAATATGTACTTCGTGTACATCATTGTTTTCGTGTACACAAGACTTAGAAAATTTTCAACTTCGTGAACACTAAGACTTAGACAATTTTACTAATCATTCGTGTACAACTGTTGTTCGTGTACACTTCATGTTTATCTAACTTAATCAGTTTTCTGTTTCAGATGGCTGACTTAAGATTTGTGCAGGATCACAACATGACCGCATTCCTTGGGGAACCACCAGCCAAGCACTCAGAGTTTCAGAGTATGATTGAAGGCCTGATACTGTCCCCCGTCAACTACGCTATCATGGAGCACCCTCAAATCGTTACCTCATTTATTCGAGACTTCTGGAGCTCAGTAGAGGAGAGTATTGATGCGGATGGAAACATCAGTATAGTCGGAAAGATCCAGGGTCACTCCATCACTATTTCAGAGCAAATTGTTAGAGATTGCCTGCAGTTCGGAGACAAAGAATCTGATCCTGTTGAGCTAGATCAAGCGCTGGTAAACAAAACTGTTTATCAGATGGGACATGAAGGCGCTTACCCACCCACCGAGAAGAAACTACTGCATCCGTATTGGAGATATCTAGCACACGTGGTGACACAGTGTCTTTCTGGACGAAAAGGGGGATATGATGTACTCAACCAGACACTTAGCTCTTGTATGGTGGCCCTAGCACTTGGAGAAGACTTCAACTTCTCAAGGATGATTTTTCAGGATATGCACGCGAACATCAAAGGCAAGAGGAAAGAGAGATTCCTGGCCTTTCCAAGATTCATTCAGATTATTCTGGATAAAAGATATCCGAACCTGCAACGCACATTTGGTTCACTGGAAGTTAAGAGGATGCGAGACGATATCTTCGGCTACATGAAGATGAACAAACGAGGAAAGAAACAGTACATTGGTCAAAGGCCCCTAATCAAGTTTGGAAGATTCGTGGGAGAAGGTGTAGATGAAGACATGCCTGGAACCCCAGTGGCAATGGTTGCCGAGGAGCATGATACTCATGCTACAGGCTCAAGTGTTAAAGCTAGTAAAGCTGCTGCTGCTAATGATTCTTCATCTTCTTCAAGCGAAGATTTTGTTCCTGAAAAGCCACCAACCAGACAGGAACGAGAAGAAGCTCAAGATACGGATTACACTCCAACTCCTGAGTCTTCGCCAAAGAAGAAGAGGCAAAAGACAATGGCTAGGAGAACCATAGATCCTCGACTTCAAAAGATGTTCTCAAGTTTATCTTTCTCTTCAGCTGCTGCTGTCATGACACAGGCACCCGTTAAACCCACTCCCGTCACCAAACCACCATCACCACCTCATATCACATTACCACTATCACCACCTCCCGTCACCAAACCACCATCACCACCTCATGTCACATTACCACCATCACCACCTCACGTCACTAAACCACCATCACCACCTCATGTCACATTACCACCATCACCACCTCATGTCACAAAACCACCTTCACCACCGCTTGTCACTCAACCACCTCCACCGCCTAAACCTTCTCAACCCATTAAGCCACAACAACCTAAACCTGCATCCAAACCTTCGAAAACCAAACTCATCATCCGAGTTCCCTCCACACGTCCATCAGTCACCATTCAGCCTAAAGCCAAAACCAAAGCCAAATCACCTACACCACAATCCGGAAGCGGCAAAGGAAAATCTCCTTTGCGTTCCGATTCACCTTACGAACCTCCACAGGTGCCTGTGGATCTCATTGGACTTCAGGAGCGAGTCTATCAGTTAGAGAAAGATGCGGAGATAAAAGACAAAATGATCATGAACCTGCGTGAAGGGAAGATCAAAATATGTTCTCATCTGAACAAGTGCAGAGGAAAGGTCAAGGCGCATGAGAAATTCATCAGAATTCTTTTATTAGAGAACCACAAGATGCAGAGGGATATCAAACGACTCAAAGGAGAAGAAGTCTCCGAGTCTGAAGATGAAGTCATGGATGTCAGTGATGACAGTGACGACAGTGATGATGATGATAATGATGGAAATGATGAACAAGATCAAAAGAAAGACAAAGATGAAAAGAAGGACAAGGATGATAAAGACGACCAAGGCGACAAAGATGATAAAGATGGAGATGACAAAGATAAAGACCAAGGTCCTCCTGATGACAAAGATCAGGGTGGAGACTCTGGGAATCCATCATCTTCCGAAAAGCCTTCTGGTCTGTATGATGATCTATTTGGAGACATTCCAGATGACATCCTTTTTGGCGATTGTGTACAGCCCGACGAGACTGGATCCAGACTTGACAGCATTTTTGATGATCTTCCAGATACTTTTGATTTTGGATCTCCGAGTGATGCGAAGAACGATCAAGCCAAATCTTCTGCAGGGGCATCTGTAGAAGAAGAACCAGAAAACATCATCCTTGGCAACGTTTCTTCAGACCCCTATATTGATTATTTGTATGCCCACAAATACATCGATGCATTGGGAAATGAGGTCACTTCACTAAATGAAGTGATAGATAGCTGGTTTGACCGCAAGAAAGACTGGACGCCAGCTCCTCCTGTAGATAAGGAAGCATGGTTCAAAGAAATGGGAGATCAACATCCAGAGCATACATTCATTTCTGATGACCGAAACCTTTTTGCAGTTCGCAATGATAGATCAAATATATGCTGCTGGATGTATGACAAACCGAGAGACATCTACTTGGTGAAACGGATGAGTGGAAAAGTCGAGTTCTACAAAAGACCAAAAGATTTTTGTTCACTGCCTAAGGTCGACATCAGAAGTATGGACAAGGCTATGTTCTTTAACCCGTCTAAGGATTCACAGGCTGATCTGTTCGCGAAGTTTGTTAAAGATCAATGTGAGAAGAACTTTCCTGTGATGCGCACAGCTAAAGGACGACGATTTGTTTCTTCGTGCATCATAGATCCAAAGACAAAGAAGCCTTGGGTGTACTATAAGTACCCTCCTCCTCATGTAGGGCAAGCAGTCCCCGTCTCGCCAAGAGTTCCTGATAACTCTTTGGCTAAATTTCTATCTTGGTATTTTGATGATCTGAACCTTGCTGCAATCATTCTTAGGAATATGGACGATATTGATGACATCGACATGATTCTTGACCCTATGGATCTTCTGAAGTATGGTAAGGATGACATGATGAAGCTGCACAACTCTCCTATACGAGTATATTCCGGAAATGATGAGCTGGCTAAGCCATTTACACGAGTTGTTGCTTATGCCATGAAGCTGAAGCTGTATGCTGGAGCAGGGCCACACAGTGTTACTCTTCCTATCGGATGACTTCGCCAGTCTAGGGGGAGTTTGTAGAGCCTGCCAAACGATGAAGACTGACAAAGTCAACCCGGAAGAGTCAAAGTTTTTTTGATAATTTTGTGTACAGCTTTTCGACTACACGAAGTTATCGTGTACTCGAACCTTTTGTATCTAGATTTCGTGTACACCTAGGCCTAGTATAAATAGACGTATTTTGTACAGGTTTAGGCTGGAATCCCGAAGAATACGCTCTCTAGACGTATTGAGGCGCTTGTACTCGAAGTTTTGCAATATTTATAAAGTTTGCATTTTTCTACTTGCTTTCTTGTTTCTAACTTGGATTCTGCACTTGTTAGAGATCAATGATGATGTTTATAGAGATAAAGTTTGGATCTTGATCAGTTTGAGGACCTACACTATATATAAAAGTATGGACCATCATTTAATATGCTAAATCACGGATCATGTTTAAAATTACGGACCAAGTAAAAAACTATGACAATACCGATTAAATGAAAGATAATAAAATTCTTTATTTATGATGTAATTTTTTTTGAAAAATGATTAAGGATTTAAAATTTTGTGTCCTTTAAAGATGTATCAATTTGTTTGTTTCGTCCTTTAAATTCAAAAATTACTAGGGGTGTCCATATTTTGAAAATTATGCACTTTTTATGTCGTTTATCACTAACCTTGTTAAAAGTCTCCATTAAAAATCCCATGTGTCAGTCACATGAGGGGTAAATTCGTCATTTCGTCCCCTTCTCCTTCCTTACCTAGGGTTTCCACCACAATCCACCACCGTTACTAACCACCTTCCACCACCTCTAACCACCGGTTGTGGTTGCTTACAAAGAATGTATGAAGAATCACGTCGCCGGCATGGGTTGTCATGTAGTCAACATCTGCGGCGAGTTTATGCCGTCTCCGACTTCTCATCGACTAACCCCACCTTGCTAAAATGCGTCGCCTGCAAGTGTCACCAGAATTTCCGCCCCCTGGAGCCGGAAGAATCGCTTTTCCCACCACCACCCATCAAACACGACATCAAGTACCAATCCCCGCCAACATGGTAGCGCGTATCATCTTCTTCACTTTTGATTCAATTTCTCCCTGAGTCACCACTCTAATCTTCCCCCTTTCGCCTTTACTTAATGAATAAGAAGATTTACAGTACAAATTTCTGTTAATATGGCAACACGCGGGTTTATTACCTTCAAATCCCACTTCGATTTCATCTATAATAAATTGCTTCCAGTGGATTTGATGAACCGAACGGCCATGAAAGTTTGCAGTTTTATGGATTGTGATGGAAACACTAGGTAAGGAAGAAAGAGGATGAAATGAAGAATTTACCCCTCATGTGACTGGCACATGGGATTTTTAACGGAGACTTTTAAGGGGGTTAGTGATAAAGGACATAACGAGCGAGGTTAGTGATAAAGGACATAACGAGTGCAAAATTTTCAAAATAGGGACACCCCTAGTAATTTTTGAATTTAAAGAAGGAACCAGCAAATTGCTACATTTTTGAAGGACACAATCAGTAATTTACTCTTTATTTTATTTTTCAAAAAATGGTGTAACTTGCTTTAACTACGAAAAAGTCAATAAATGTAGATATTCCTTTTTTGCTCAAACAACTTTAATTCACGTAAGTTTTAAAAGAAAAGAGGAGACGATTAGATTTTAACTATTAATTAATTTGATCAAAGGCCTATAATCCTCCTATCATTCTCATGATAAAAAACTTTGTATTTGATCCGTGTCGTGTCTGTGTGTGTCTATATATATATATATAGGGGAGGGATATTTTAAAAAGGTTAAAAACCATAAAAAGCCTGACAAGTAATCCTGAACGTAGATCTCTGGTATTTTACGGTCAAAAATGCGTGGTGGCAATTTTGTAATTAAATGTTGTTTAAAAGTCACGAGATGGGCATAAACATACTTTGACGTTTTTTAAAAATGAAACAGAAACCGCAACCTTCATAGTTGTATGGTGTTTTCTTGGTTTGTGGCGTTTTTGTCTAGTTATGGTATTATAATGTATTATTTATTGATCTATCCCTATATATGGTGTTGAACCTTAATTAAATTTTTTTTATTTTTAGATTTTATGGTGTTTTGAACTTCGTTAAATTTTAGTTGTGAGATTATTGGTGTTTTGAACATTCGTTAAATTTTATGGAGTTTTAAAATTATTATTCACGTCAAAACACCGTAGCACATAAAATTATTTTGAAATACAGAATATTTGACTTATTTCATAAAAGGCAATAAACAGTTTATCAAAACAAACAGATAATCTGAAAAACACCATAAACTCTAAACTACGTATATAACCACCATTAAAACATCATACATGTGTATAAAATCAAAAAACAGGGCATTATTTAAAAGAAAAACACCATAAAATTTTAAAATATAATTGCTATTAGGGCTTTTGGATTCAAAATAAGTTGTAATACTTGGATTCAAAAACACCATACAATCCAAAAAACACAATACAATCTAAAAAAACATCATACAATTTGAAAAACACCATAATATCAAAAAACAGAGCATCATTAATACGAAATATTAAACAACATACGAAATAACACCATACAATCTGAAAAATCACCATACAATCTGAAAAACAGCAAACAATCTGAAAAACACCATACAATCTGAAAAACACCATAACCTTGTGTATCTTCTATGTTTGATTCCATCACGTCGTTACCCCCAAAAAACTAAAGGATAATTCTCCTGATGAAATTAGAATCATATAATCAATTACAATCTGTGATTTCTTCTTGTAATCGATAATTATTGATTTGGATTTTAAAAATTTTTTAGCGAGAATCATGGTATGTTTCCCAAAATAACTGCTAGCAAAGATCAGAACAAATTATGTTAATACCCATACCTTCTAAACCTTAGAACATACACGTGTAGGGCTTAGATTCCTTCTCACACTTTTTTTGGTTTTATGACTTTGTAGCCAAACCTTAATATATATATATATATATATATATATATATATATATATATATATATATATATATATATATATATATATATATATATATATTAACTACTTTATAATAGATATTGGAAAGATGAAATCAGGTTTCTTAAAAATTAAGAAAATTACAACTAAACAAGCATGTGGTACAACCCAACAAAGCTTAAATCCACTCCTACAGATATGCTTAAACGTGAGATCATCGTTCCCCTTTGATTTTCTTACCTTAATCAGTTAATTTCTCAACCGGGGGAATGGGATTTCAGAAGCAGATCAAGAAGCAACCGATCTTGATATACTCGCCACTGAAGCATCAATGTACTTTGAAGCTGACAAAGAAATTGGAAAGCCTCTCCAATTTCAAAATTCAAAACCTACTTCATCTGAAAAAATCCCTTACACTTGAAAACCCTAAAGAAATATTTGAGAAACAAAGAAAATGAAAGAAAGAGCAAAGAAGATGAAGAGTTCGAAGACTACGTATCATACATTCTTCCCCTTTCTCTGTTGCAGGTAACCTCTACCTTCGTTTAAAAGATTCACTTAACACATATTCATATTCAAGAACCAGGAATCATTCTCTTGCATTCTTCGTCATCTTCCTTTGGAGGGTAGGTGTTGATTTAAACTTAATTTTTAACCTATTAGTTTTATTTAATATGCAAGTATATTGTTTCTAATTGCGTTGGTCTTAAAGATGCACACACGCTGCTGATATGTATGCTTATATTTATACAGTTTTGTGTTATGTATTTAGAAGCATGTATATATATAGATATGTATGTATACAAGTATGTATATACTTCACTTTTACTTTTGGTTTGATTGTATATTTTAAGCTTTTTAACGATTAAACGCTTGTGACATGTCCTAATGGGAACCTGCTTTCACAAACTTGGTGAGTACATGGAGTTGAATCATTATTTTTTGTCATTTTTTTATGGACTAAATTTATTCTGACTAAGAAGGCATAATTTTATTGGGTTTACGATCATCAGTTGGCGAATACAAAATAGGCGAGGAAACTAATATTAAAGAAATTCAAATTGTTGAAAAGTCTGTTGACATGTGGTCATTTAGCTCAAGTATGCATAAGATGTCAATCTGCTTTCTTTTTTAAACTCTGATTACAATTTGATGAGGACCTAGAATTCTCTACTGACTTAATATCATGTAGCTTACTAAATTATAACAGATACCATTGTGTCTAAATTGTCACTTTTTACAACCTTTAAGTAGCTAGATAATGTGCTAAAGTGCGAATCTTATCATATTGTTTGCTTTTTTAATTGTCCATAGCTTATTTTTTTGAACAATTGCATGAATGTTGTCAAAGACATGACAATTGGCCCTACCATCGGGAGCTCAAACATAGAGTGTTGTATCCAAGGGCTTAATTAATCGTCCAAAAATTTTGTTGTAAGTGTATTTTATAGGTTTTTATAGTTTCTTTTAGCATATCTATTGTATGTTGATTTTTGTTTGATATAATTAGTAAAGGGTTATGATGTTGCATTAGACTTGGAGCTAGACTTAATGGACAAACTTTTCCTTCACTGGTTGGCCTTCTATCAGTCTCCAAGTTTTCTGTTTATATTCTATATATTACATACGACAGGGCTCGCCCTCCCTTGAAGACAACTATTGTTGATTTGGATAAGGTATACTTAATTAACATCTAAATTCTTATAGTGTACTTGATAGAATTAAATTTAGCATCTGATTTATTCATTAGACATTCTTTTAGTAACGGAGGTGAAATTTCTCAATTAAAGGACACCAAAAAATTCCATATTTCATTACTTGAAAAGGTAAGTTATAATCAATCTCAGATAATAATAATGTTAGAGATAAAAAACACATTCTCAAATAAATGGGTTTTAATAAAATATTTATTAAACGATTTCCACATTTTTGAAACATGTGCATTTGCAAACGCTAACTAAGGTTTGACATGCTTTCCATAACTAAAAGCTTCAAAATATGGTGTTTAGTACCTCATTTTTTCATGGTTTTGTGTTCACGATAGGCTAGAGATGATTATAGATACATGGATTCAGTTGCAAGACATCCCATCACCGGAAAAAGTAAGTAGAAGGTGTTATTTTTTTCTGAGCAAAGGTTAGATCCTTGACCTTTTAAGATGTACAGTTTAGTTGCTTTATAATTCTAATTGTTTTATTTTAATAACTTCATTTAAACAAAACTGACCAAAAAGAACTGGTTCCTTGACCCCCGGATGCCAGATATCAATGATGACAATGCAACCTTGGTGTAAAGATGATTTTTACTTTGTATGTTTGGAGGGTGGCTTTCACATATTTCAAAGAACCAAAGTAAAATTTAATTTTTTATTTTCATTTTGTTTGTATACAAGATCTTATGTTGGTAACAAATTGTAGGGTGTTCTTCTTTGTTTACGAAAAGGGGTAAATAATGCAGATATCATAATTGGTCTCTTACTGGTTCAAAATTTTCTTTTAATTATATGTGGAAACTACTACTGGTATAATGTGGCTGCAGCTAGAGAAGTTGATCATAGGTTGGGGACTGAAGATTTCAACAGATATTTTTTCGTCTAATTTAATTTGTTTTTAGTAGTATTATTATTGTTTTTTATTTTAATGTGTTATTGTTAATAAACATGGGATGTGTGTATGTTTTGCAAATGTCTTACTATGGGTCGGTTATTAGCCATGAGCTTTGGTGAGACATGCGGCATATGGTTAAAGAATTGTAAACACTAAAGAATGATAGACTCAAATAAATGCACCAATGATGAGTTTGTTTCAATGTTGGATGTCGATAGGGTTCAAGAAATTTTTTAGGGTTATGAGCCGATGATGATGGCCAAGCTAGGGCCTATTTCAAGTGATGTTCAAACAATTTAAGGTTTCGTCTATATCATTTCATGTTTTTCATCTTTGTTTTCAATTTGACAATTTGGGGCAAGAATTTGATTTTTAATCTAGATTTTGACATCTATTGATTCCACTTTTACAAATTTGTTGTGCTTCTTTAGGTAAGATTTTTCAAATAAAACTTATAAACTAAATTTACAAATATGACAAAGATATGTTTTTGACTTACACTAACTTTTTTCTCTTCTGACAACAATTCGTCATATTATGAAAATTAGAAGATATGTTATACAATATATCACGAGATGATTGATAAACTAATAGAAAACGAGTAACATGTTAATTGTAGTTGTCGCCGCCGCATCGCGCAGGATTCAATGGCGGATGTAGGTTAAGGGGGGTGCGTTCACAGAACCCACCGAGCTTCGACTCGTTAATAGGAAATTTTTTTTTGAAAGAGTTAACCAATAGGGTGAACCTATTAATATTTTAGGGGTGAATCATAATGAGAACCCATTAAGATTTTTAAGAGTGAATTCTTAACGTAATTTCCACATCAATTTGTCAAGTTGATTGAGATAAATGATCTTTGTTAGAGAAATCTTGAAAATCAATGATTAGATTTTTATATGATAGTGTTAAAATCACTTTCCAGTCTTATAAAATTAGCAAGCAAAATGATAGTTATTAGTAGTTAAACCTTCTGATCAAGTTAATTTTGGTCATACAAACTTAGCAAATTTCATTTAGGTTTCGGGGCGTTGCCCCGAACCTTACAACGGGCGTTGCCCCTTGATCCATGCCTGCTGAATGGCCAGGAAGACCGCCATCTTCGACCCCACATCTGAAGCTCTGAAATCTTAAACAAAAATGCACTTTGTACCTTCGAACTCCTTAATGACGTTTTTTAATTTTAATCATTAACTTAATATATCACACTGTTATTACGTAAAACATTACAAGACCCAAACCGTCAACCCAACCTATAAATTTTTATGTCCAGTTCTTTTTAATTAAAAGGTCGGAAAATGATGAACCTAGTAGAAAATATTCCTGGATCCGCCACTGGCAGGTTTCCGACTATATATACATACTAGTCTAGAAACCCATGTATTACATGGGTTGAATAAATATAATATGTTATAAACAATGTGTGTCTAAACATTTATATGTAAATATAATTGGAATTTTTTTATTTTAATTACTTTTAGTAAATTAGTAAATTTTTTAATTAAGAAGATTTATAGTTATAAATATTTAATGGTATAATTTAACTAAAAAAACTATTAATATTTTTTAGGATAGAAATTCAAAATCTTTTGTTTTTAAATTTCACTAGAATGTGACATGTATCTCCTAAAAATACTTTTTTTTTTGATTTTTAGTTTAATTAATAAAAATTATTTATACTTTTTAGGAGAAAGAAGCGGGAAAACTTTTCTTATATTTAATTAGGAGATGACACGTGTCTCCTACAAATACTCTTTTATTAAAATAGAAAGATATATATGTATATATATATATATATATATATATATATATATATAGGAGTAGGTTCAGATACAAAATTGTTTTTTTTGTGAAAATGTTAAGAACCAATTAAATATTGACATGTGGCATTTTAGTTAATTAATAGAAAATGGTAGTATAGACAATTTAATATTAATCGATTTTTAAATTTCGCATTAAAATAGGAAAGTGGGTAATCAATTTACTGATTGAATGTATTCCAAAAATTAACATTGAATTGAGTAACACACATAATATAATCAAATACGAATTATTTGCATAAAAAAATCGCAGGGATTGAGATTTTGAGCTGCATTGTAAAATTGGGTGGATGAGTGTGAATATGTGATGTTATGTGATAGCAGGTGCTATTTTATGTAGAACGATGTGAACAAGGAGTTTTAATAATTTGTTGAATTGATAAATCGTTAAATAATATGTTGATATGTGCTGGTATGAATGATATGATAATTATTTAGCATATTTTTAGTGTTGTTCTGTGCTGACATGTTGTAATTTTAAACGCCAAAGCACAGATTTTGTAGTGCTATTATATGTTGATATATATGTGCTGATATATCATGTATTAATATCACATATTATGTATATGAGTTGATATATGCTTACATGTATTAATAACACGTATTATGTGAATGTGCTGATATACGCTTTATGTACTAATAGCACATAGCGAAAAGAAAACCGACTTATTACTTAAAAATAGTAACTGCTCCTGATTTAATGGATAGCGTGATATCTGCAAATATGGAAATTCCTTTTGTGCCCTTATTTCCATTTTAAACAACATATTAATTACAATCATGTCACTAGTTCTTTAATAACCATTGATGATAACACATCTAAGATTCAGATCGTTTCTCACTGTTTTTACAAAATTATTATTTTGTATAATAACCTTACTCTCTCTCTCTCTCTATATATATATATATATATATATATATATGAAAACGAAATGTACGTTCTTTACAACTATTTGAATTTCACTGTTGTTGAAGGAACGTTAGCCATACAAGAATTAATTAATTAAAAAATCATTATGGAGCTACCAATAAAAGCAATATAGCAATTAATTAGGAAACAAATATTTATTAAATGTGAACTATGGTGAAAAGCTCATTAATAAAAACGATGTTCACAACCTAGTTATTCTGTCTTCACTCAGATTTTGTCAGCATCACGACAATATGAAAGCTAGACTTTCTTATCTTGTCTGTATTTTAGTATTATATCACTTATTATTGTTTAATAAATAATAATAGCACTTACGAATCATAACCAATAAGATTTCCTGCAGCAACAACACCAAGTGGTGCCCCAAATCCAACAACATATGCGTTATTACAGTAGATTTGATAGTGATGACATCCAATGCGCTCTTAATTAAAAACCACTAAATAGGAAAACGTGTCAATGGGCTAAATTGAAGTTGGTGCATTGGGTAAAATGTTTCACTATAATGGTCGTTTTTGCAGTATGATCTCGCAACATGCATGCAATTCAATCTACTTTCGGTCATTTCATGGCGTTCATGTATGTATGGTTAAATAGCCTGATAGACGAGTTGTAGATTAGGTTATAAACTTGACTTGACATGATTCGAAACATGCATGAAGATCCATCAAATCATCCTTGGATTTCCTTGATTTACTTAATAGAATGTGTTATGTTCGAGTTTTACCTATAGCAAAAAAGTGCTCTACTTGAGCAAGGAGGCTTTCCTAGTGTTAATTACCTCGTAAAGGGTGTTGTCAAGTTGTCTATTTAAACAATGATATTTGGTTTTGGCTCTTAAAACAAAATAATGTTTTGAGTGAAAGGTAAATCGGGTTAAAGAAAACTAGATGATTAATCCAAATTGATTCATGGCTACTAACTGATCATTAAATGGCTTTCAAATGGATATTTGATGGTAAAGTATATGCAACATGTATTTGATGGTCGGTGAGGGGCGCCTAATGGTGGCGTTCACCATTTTTTTTTGGATTTATAAGCATGTATTTATTTTTTTTTTAAAACGCAATAGTCAATTGGCTAATATGTTTCACGAAAAAAAGTTTGTACATTAGCCACATCTGTATCTTACAAAACCAGGTTACTCATAACTATTGTAAAACCTTTCAAACTTATGATTAGAAAGTGTACTTATAAATTGTTGAAACAATGACCATTATCTAGTCACTTTTGAATCATAGACTACACGGCATACTAGCTTGATGTGGATGTTTAAAGCCCATCTGCATCTAGTGGTTGTTTAGATTGGAATTCGTGGGACCATTTGTGGTTTCATGTAAACTATTTTGTTGTTGAATTATACTTTACATTTCATGTCAAGTACTTGAATATGTAAAGCATTTTATACTCTATAACACAGTGCTATGAACAACATGTGATGATATCAAAACACATATAGATTCATGGTATAATAGATTTCTTAAAAAAAAAAAAAATTTACCGGTTCGTAACAAAATATCAGATTTGAATGTATGAGAAAGTTCGATCTGCACTTTAATTTTCCTCAACTTAATTAATTAGGTTTTGTTAGAGTTGCCCTTCTTCATGATATGAACAACTGGTTCAAAAATCAATTTGTGACTACTAGTTTCTTTGGTAAAGACTTTGTCTCTTAGAAGTTACAATGAGAGGTCATATATTCAATCATTTGCAATGATCTAATTTAGTTGGTGTTATTTTAGGAGAAAAAATAGATTTGTTGTTCAAAACAAAAAAGTCTAGGATAAAAGTTCATGAAGACTTATGATTGATGTCAATGATTTTTAGGACTCAATGACGTCTTAAAGACTCAGATTACTACACATTTACTTTTTTTTTGTTTGTTTGTTTTTTTATAAGCTGAGTCTCTATTTGAAAGTAGTCTCGGCATCCTCAGGAATAAAGGTAAGTTTTCTTTAAATTTCATCCGTTTTAGACTTTACATATAATCATGCTACGAGTTAGATTGACCAGATATAGCTATTTAAATCTTGAATAGATAAAAAGGCTAGCAATCCATCCGGCAAAAGTAATAGCAAGTAGGGTAACGACCGAATCTGGGAAACATCTTGAAGACCATACCAGGAGGAAAAAGCGCGTGAGAACTTGGCAAATGCATCCGGTTATGCATATAATGAGGGAGAGGACACAAAGCAAGACACATTGAATGCTACCAAACTACTATAGAGAGAAAAGAGAGAGATTTATTAAAGTTGAGCGTGTAAGGGGTTAAGAAAAATTTTACAGGGACATTGTAAGCAAGTCTAATTTAGTTATAGTTTATAGAGTGTAGGGTTTTTTGTACCCTCATTTCCACCTTAGTGGTATCTATTAATAGTACTAGCATCACCTACATATCGGATTCTTCATTGGCGCCATCTCTGGGACCCATTTTTATGTACAAATATGCATGGTGAACACCCATGGCGAGTACGAACGACGATTCTGCACCCCCAGGCTTTGCATCCGCGAAATTTTAAAAGTAGGGAGTCGGCATCTGACCCTTCACCTTACTTGTCCGGGGTCATGCGAGGGTCCCAACCCATCTTCACTAAAGCATCGGATCATGAGCGAGAAAATAAATGCTGCATGAGCCTTAACCTTACTTGTCCAAGGTCAGTGAGTGTCCGAACCCATCTTTAGAGACGCATCAGATCCCGAGGAAGAAAAGAGATGGCCATCACCCAAAAGTTCCTCAAGAGGCACATAAAACGTCACAAGGCCATGCTCATAGAGCTTGAGCAAACATAAAATTTCAAATAATTAAAAAACAAGGCTTACCTATGATGAGACGGCACAAGGTAGTTTAGCAAAGGGTGCTCTACTCACTAAGGAGATGTGGGGCCCCGATCCCAGGCGCCTCACAGAGGTTGGTTTTCATCATAACTCATAACTCTTAAACTAAAAATTTTCATAAATATGTAACGGAATTTAAAGCATTGTCAAATACAAAATATTCTGAAATAGATTGTATCAAAACATTTATGATTGCCAAGCCACCGGACTTCAATTCCTATGCTCGAGCTCCATGCATCCTTTAGCCTTAGCTTTTACTTGACATACATGCTGAAATGTCATCTTACGCTGGTAAGTTCTAGTTTTCATAAACATAGTAAACGTTTTGGTAAGTTAAAACATACTTAACATAAAACATCATTACGTTCACATAAACCATAACACGTAAACATCATAATCATCATCATCATACAACCACTGCCTCAGAGTGTAACAGGGGCTTATGCCCGCACAAGGCTTCATAACCTTTGATCTGACTCACCGAAGTGTTCTGCAGATCCATAATTATCTAGTAACAGGTACTGGAGGAACCTCATACTTACCCCATAACGATTATGGGATCAACATCATACTTACCCCAGAGCGAGTATGGGAGCAATATCATACTTACCCCATAACGAGTATGGGAGCAACATCATACTTACCCCGTAGCGAGTACGGGAGCAACATCGTACTTACCCCATAACGAGTACATGAGCAACATCATACTTCCCCATAATGAGTACGGGAGCAACATCATACTTACCTCGTAGCGAGAACGGGAGCTACATCATACTTACCCCATAACGGGTATGGCAACAACATCATACTTACCACATAACACGTATGGAAGCGACATCAAACTTACCCCGTAGTCAGTATGGGAGAAATATCGTACTTACCCCATAAGAAGTACGGGAGCAACATCATACTTACCCCATAACGAGTATGGGAGTAACATCATACTTACCCCATAGCGAGTACGTGAGCAACATCATACTTACTTCATAACGAGTATGGGAGCAACATCATACTTAACCCATACCAAGTACGGGAGCAACAACATACTTACCCCACACGAATGTGGGAGCAACAGTCATTCATCATACGTACTTACCTAATATTATGTGAGTAACAGTCATCTGTTCATCATAATATGATATACTAGCATCATACTAACATTCGACATGCATACCTACCCCACACAAAAGTTGGAGCACCACCCATCCATCATAACGTCGTATCCTTATCCTAATAACATAGGATTTCTCATAACATGTTATGCTAGTATCATTTTATTATATCATCGTATCATAACATCATATACATGTCATGCAGGAATCATATCATCGTGTCATAACAACATATACATCACATACAAGTCATGCTAGTATCTACTCATTGTATCATACATCAAAGACTCTTAATATGTCATACTAGCATTCATCATCTCATACATTACGACCTTATAAACTTGTCATGCTAGCATTCTTCATATCATGCATCATACTTCCATCCTAGCAGCCTAGAATCTCATCTTAGCATAACATTTATCACTATCATCATCGCATGTTATCATACAGTTCATTATCATAACTCACTAACATGCATTCATCATACTTAGCTTACATCATCATGGCATAGTCACATAGTCATCATAAACATATTAACAACATGTATGTCAGCCCAAAACATAATTACATGTCTAGTGTTGAAATAAGGCATCTAGAAGTCACCTGATAGTAATGTAGTTCCTCTTCTTCTTAGCCGAACTCCCTTATCTGAGACTCAAGAACCTATATGAGTGCATTGTCTGATTACATTCAATTCTTAAACTTATAATTTTTTCTAAGTGTTATTAGCCTATTAGTTCCCCTTATAAGTTCAAGTTCTTGAAACTTAGCTAAGTATTCGAAACCCTTGAAGATTGCTACACGAAATCCATGAAGTTCACGAAATATCAGAGTACTCGAAATCCTTGGAGTACTCGAAACATAGTTTAGGAACCATGGTACTCGAAATTCGGTCATTTTCGTGTACTGATTTTTGAGAATTAGAGTTCTCAAAATTAGGTTCAAGTACATCACTTTCGTGAACTGAACTTGTTTATTTTTCTTCTGTTTCCCTACAAGCTAATTATCCGTTACTCGTAAGCAAATTCAAATAACTAGTATTTAGAAAACTTACGATGTTACAAGTCTCCCCTCCTTACAATAGGTTTCATCCCGAAACCGGACTCGTTTACAACTCGAACAAATGAGGATACAACCTCCTCATTTCATCTTCCATTTCCCACGTAGTGTCTGAGCCCTTTCGATGCTTCCACTGAACTCTAACTTGACGAACCATTTTATTTCGTAGCTGCTTTTTTTTTCTTATCAAAAATCATGACTGGTTCTTCAATGTAGTTCAGTCTGTCATCTACCTCAATGTCATCCAAAGGAACATGTGCTTGCTTGTCTGCCAGGCACTTCCTAAGGTATGACACGTGGAAGGTAGGATGAATCCCGTTCAGCTCCTCTGGTAGGTCCAGTCGGTACGCAACCTTCCCTACTCTTGCTCTTATCAGAAATGGTCTAATATACCTCGGACTCAGCTTTCCTCGCTTCCTGAATCGTGTGATTCCCTTCCATGGTGATACTTTAAACAACACGCGATCGCCCACATTAAACTCAATCGGCCTCTGGTGCTTATCAGCGCAGGATTTCTAGCGATCTTGTGCTGCCTTCATTCGCGCTTTTATCACCCGTAGCTTTTCTGCCATATCAATCACGGCAGCCTTGTTTCCCATCACTTTCTTTCCAAATTGACCCCAACATACTAGGGTCCTGCATCGTCTTCCATACAACGCCTCGTATGGGGGCATTCCGATACTTGAGTGGTAGTTGTTATTATACGAAAACTCCACCAAAGGCAAGTGGTCATCCCAGCTTCCTCCAAAATCGATAATGCACGCCCTAAGCATATCCTACAACGTTTTTATAGTCCTTTCAGATTGTCCATCCTTCTGGGGGTGATAGGTGGTAATGATGTTCAGTCTTGTTCCCATAGCATCATGAAACTGTTTCCAGAATCTGGAAGTAAACGTCGTATCCTGATTCGACACAATTGAGGCAGGAACTCCAGGTTGGGCCACAATCTTTTTAACGAACAGATCAGACATCCTTTCGGACGTATACGTTTCCCTGATTGGGAGGAAGTGTGCACTATTCGTAAGTCGGTCCACAGTCACCCATATGGTATCATGTCGTTTAGCTGTTCTTGGTAGCTTGGTGATGAAATCCATGATGATGTGTTCCCATTTCCATCCCGTTACTTCAAGAGGTTGCCCGTATCCGTAGGGCTTTTGATGTTCAACCTTCACTTGAGTATAAGTAAGGCACCTGTTCACAACTGCATCACGTTAAACTTCATACCCCGCCACCAATAATCCTTTCAAAGATCTTGATACAACTTCATCGCATCGAGATGCACCGAATAACGTGATTTGTGGGCTTCATCTAAAATTCTCTATCGAATGTCCCCAGTTCTGGGCACCCACATATGATTGAATCGTACTTTCATATTGTGGTCATTCTCTTCCAAGTTCTTGACTTTCCCGAAGACACGTTCAAAGCCCACATTCTCTTCTTCCAATCCTTCCTTTTGTGCCTGCTTGAGCTCGCTCAGGAAGTCTGGCGTTATCACCAAACTATACGATTTTACTCGTATCGCAGGGTGCTCGGTCTTGCGACTTAGGGCATCTGCCACCACATTGGCCTTTCCCGGGTGATATAAAATATCACAATCATAATCCTTTAACAACTCAAGCCGTTGTCTATGCCTCATGTTCAATTCCTTTTGCTCGAAGAAATAATTCAAGCTCTTATCGTCGGTATAGATGGTACTCCTTACTCCATAAAGATAGTGCCTCCACATTTTCAATGCAGACACCACTGCAGCGAGTTCGAGATCGTGGGTTGGGTAGTTAGCCTCATGAACCTTTAGCTGGTGCGAAGCATAAGCTATCACCCTTCCCCTTTGCATCAGTACACATCCCAACCCTTGGCGTGATGCTTCAGCATACACGACAAAATCATCATTTCCATCCGGCAGTGCGAAGACCGGAGCTTGGATAAATTTCTCCTTTAGCACTGAAAATAATTTTTCTTGGTTCAGGCCACATTCATACTTTACATCTTTCTTCGTGAGTATTGTCAGTGGTGTCGCTATCTAGGAGAAGTCTTGAATAAATCTCCGATAGTAACCAACCAAACCAAGAAAACTACGTACTTCTGTCGGTGACTTCAGAGGGCTCCATTTCAAAACCGTTTTAACTTTTGCTGGATCTACCATAATGCCTTCCGGGTTCACCATGTGACCCAGAAACTGCACTTCCCGTAACCAGAAGGCGCATTTGGAGAACTTAGCATAAAGTTTCTCTTTCCTCAGGATATCCAATACCTCACGTACGTGGAAAGCATGGTATCTCTCGTTCTTTGAAGAAATCAAGATATGATCGATAAAATCTATCACTGATCGGTCCAGCATGAGTCAGCATACCATGTTCATCAAATCCGTAAATGCTGAAGGAACATTCGTCACTCCAAATGACATAACGAGTAACTCGTAGTGCCCATAACATGTCCGGAATGCAGTCTTTGGAATATCCTGCTCTCGGTCTTTCAATTCATGGTAACCGGATCAAAGATCTATCTTAGAGAACAGTGTGCACCTAGAAATTGATCGAACAAGTCGTCAATTCTAGGTAGAGGATACCTGTTCTTTACGGTCTACTTATTCAGTTCCCTGTAATCGCATACTTCCATATTTCTTTTTAACGAACAGCACCGGTGCTCCCCACGGAGAGACACTAAGTAGTATAAAACCTTTGTCAAGGAGTTATTGTAGTTGGGCCATCATCTCTTTCATCTCGGTAGGAGCCAAACGATAAGGTGGCTTGGTGACAGGTTGTGCCCCCGGCACTAAGTTGATTTGGAAGTCAGTTTCCCATTCCGATGGTAATACAGGGAATTCCTCAGGGAATACATCAGGGAAGTTACGCACCATGAGTACATCATCAATCGTCCTCATATCCATACATTCCTCAATCACGTAGGCCAACTAGGCTACACACCCTCGCCTTATCATAACATCAGCATTGATCATCGAAATGATCTTCGGCGCACACATCGTTTTATCACCATAAATCGTTACCAGACACCCATCCAAGGCTCCTAAACATATCATCTTGCATCGACACACGATGTTAGACTCATATTTGGCTAACCAGTCCATACCCAAAACCACGTCGAATCCTCCTAAGGTTATAAGAAACAATCGGACAGGGAACGTATGACCTTCTGTCTCAACATAACAATCATCTATAGCCTCAGTCACCCTGGTCATCTTACCAATAGTTGTTTCTACGTCAAATACCCGATCTATCTTCTTACCCTTCCGAGATAACCCATCACAGAAAGTAGTAGATACAAAACTCATACCGGCACTAGAATCAAATAATACAAAAGCAGGAATATTGTTGATAGAAAAGGTACCTGTGACCATATAAGAGTCCTCGATCGCGTCATCCCGTGTCATCGTGAAGGTTCGTGCTTTAGCCTTCTGCTTGTCATTCCTTCTTTCATCTTTCTGCCCTGAAGTTCCCGCCTTATTCCTCTAACAGTCCTTGGACACATGTCCATGTCCCTTGCAGTTAAAAAAATGGGTGGCATTTGGGAAATTGTAAGAGAAGTGCACCATCTTTCCACATCGGAAACATAGATTGCTGACCACCAAGCACTGACCAATATGGCTTCTCCCACACCTGTTGCATCTATTCGTCTCCTCACGCTTCACCTTCTTTGTCACACCCCCAATTCTCAACTAACGGAATTATACCGTTTGGGACGTGACAAACCAGGATTTCAGATCATTAGACATAACGAAGACCTCTATATGATTTTCAAAACATACTTTGGTCTAAAACTGTAATATCAAAGTTCTAACGTTGCGGAAGCGTTTTTAAAACATAAACAACCATAACGGTTTGAAAACTGTAAATTACAAAGCAAAGTTTCAAATGTTCAAATCCAAATAACTGAAATGTAAAATATGCATGCGACTCGATCTCCTAGTCCATGCTTGCTTGCTTGTGTACTTTAGCGTCCTGAGAAAACATGTAAATCAAGTGTTTGAAACAACTGTTTGAACAAAATGTTGCAGATAACATAATCACACATGCATAGTCATGATAGCTAGTCATTTATACTATTCACATAAGTGGTCGACACCGAAGCTGACTGTTGCATGCTATCGCATGTTTTGCCTTTCCACTATTGTCTAGCATAAACAATAGTAATGTGAATTGGCTAGTCAAACACTTGCGTAGATCCCATCTACCAAGTGAGGTTTGTCAAACCCAATAGATCTATTTCCAACTACCACGCTTTGCACTACGGCAAACTAAACGGTTCGAAATGTAAGGACTTGTAATGCTATGTTTGCACTTAATGTAAACAACTAACTCATGCAAGTGATATGTATCTAAAGTGTTTGTTGCACATGTTTTCTCCCCCAAAATAGTTAAAATAAGAAAGGGCCGTGTACGCACCTTTGTTTGTGAATAGAATTATCAAGCACGTGAAATCGCGTAGAAAGTCCTCTACGAAGAACCTGTGTTTTAACAATAACTTGGTGTTATTCGGGATGTCATTTTGTGCTTGAAATCACATACGTGTCAATACACGTATGTTAGAGTGTTAGAAATGTACATACGTATGTATGCGTAACTTTGAAATCGTTTAATAAAATCATATCATCGTTTATGATTTTATTTAAACAAGCGTAATTATACGCGATTTCATTTTCGGTTTAAAATATAAATTTTATTATTCTAATATGTTCGGAATTGAATTCTGGTTCTAACGCAATTCGAACGAGTCGAATCGGAGTTAAAACGAATAAATTATGATCAAAATACCAGTTTTAAAATCCAAAAACAGTTGGAGCCCGGGTTCGAACCCGTGACCCCTAACTCCACACACCCACTCCTTACCAGTTAGCATGCTTCAGCATTTGTAATTGATTTCAGAAATTAATTCATTTAACCTATGGTTACCCGGTTCCCCTATGTGGTATTAGCCGAACCAATTGATTCCAATTGAACCCTATATCGAATCCGATCCATTCCTAATCCATGGGGCTTTTGTCCTATGGATCTAATCACATGTATAGGCGGTTTTAATTCATCCACTGATCGAGATAAACACCTCAATTCAATCCCTAACTAGATCCGGTTCGAACAACTCCATTTCTTAAATCCATTGAACCAAATTCGAATATATCAGACCTCGAATCCATGGGGCTTTTCATCCTAAGATCCAAACGAACTCCTCTGTGTAATCTAATCGAACTTTTAATCCCAATTGTTTAGAAAATCCCAAATCTTTTTAACTAACAAGCCCTAGAATATGAAGTCTATCAATTTGTTGTTGTTTGTTGAAATTAACAGAGGGATATCATCCATCATAAGGTTTCGCACCACTCTGTGTGATTTGATCAAATTTTTAAAGTCATTTCGATCAAAACCCCCAAACCGGTTCTTAACATAAGCCCTAATAATCAAAACCGAACAATTAGATCTTAAGACCAGGAATCATCATGGGGTTATGCTTGATCGGCATTCTCTGAAATTACTAATGTGGTTTAATTTCATTTTAAAATCCGTTTACACTAAAACCCCCAATTCCTTATATTCGAAGAACCCTAATACTTGAAATCATAGAGTTAGTTATTGTTTCATGAAACTGATATAGTTACTTCCTTAAACGAATCCTTCTGAAACTAAGGATGATAATTAATTTGATTTTAAAGTTCGTTTGATTAAAAACCCCCAAACTCGTTTTTGAGATGAACCCTAGATCCACGAATCATTCAATTCGAAATCCTTAGATGAAATTGTGTTAGGGGTATTCTTAGTCGGCTGTTTTAGAAGGTGTAGGAACGAGAACTTACTTGTTTTGATGATGTTAATAACACCTGGTAACTGTTATAAATCATTAAGGTGTTGATTATAACAGTTTTAATTCGGCCATAATTGCTTGATGATGCGAATTTCGAATTTAGTTTTGGTTTTTTTTTGGGACGAATTTTGACTTTCAATAGTCAAAATTGAGTATTCTACTAATTGCATGGCTAATCCTTAATATTAAAGTGTTTATACACTTGTTTTGTTCCATTCTAACCCTAGTAGTTCGTTTTGTTGAATTTCGTATTGTTTCGGTCAATTCTCTGGTTAACGGGGTTAACCGCGAATTGCCAGATTGTCACCTCATCCCCTTGTTGAAGGAATTTTCGTCCAGAAAATTGTATGTAAGAAGTAGTTAGGAAACTACTTGTGAGTTCAGATTATACTTGTTAGTGTGATGTCTGATCATTCTGTGTGCTTGTGTGTACCCATACACAAAATCCACTAAGTGTGATCGTTCTATGTAACTGTTTGCGTGTACACTAGTTAGTTCACCTAACTGTGACTGTTTGTGTTTGATCATACTGTGCTGTGTAATCTTGCACATAGTAAGTGTTTGCAACTGTTTGTACTATGTAACCTCGCACATAGCAAATGTTTGAAAACTAATCATGTATGTATTACCATAACATGTAACATATGAAATGTAGCACATAAAATGTAATGTTTGTAACAAAATCAATTGTATAAAGTGTTTGTGCTTACCGTTTGAAATCTGAAATGTTGATGTGTGAAGCATCACGTCATCCCCTTGTTGAAGGAAATTTCGACCCGAAATTTAACGTGTGTTCATAGTGTTTGTAGTTGTTGTTTTGAACAGATGAGGATACTTCTTCATCATTTGATCTTCCCTTTCCCATGTGAATTCAGGTCCACGTGTTGAATTCCAACGAACTTTGTCTATCGGGATCTTGCTTTGTTTGAGCTGTTTGACCTCTCGGTCCATGATTTCTGCTGGTTCTTCAATGAATCGTAACTGTTCGTCCACTTGTATTTCCTCCAGTGGCACAATCAATGTCTCATCAGAAAGACATTTCTTTAAGTTCGATACGTGAAAGACATCATGAACTCCACTGAGTTCATCGGGTAATTTGAGTTGATACGCAACCGGACCAATTCTTTTCAGAATCTCAAAAGGTCCTACGTAACGTGGGCCAAGCTTCCCGCGCTTGTCGAATCGTGTCACACCTTTCCAAGGTGATACCTTTAGGAGAACTCAGTCTCCTACTTGGAATCCCAATGGCTTACGACGTTTTTCAGCGTAACTCTTCTGTCGATCCCGGGCCGTTGCCATCTGGTTTCCGGATTTGAACTATCTTCTCTGTCGTTTCATGCACTAGTTCAGGACCTGTAATCTGACTGTCACCAATTTCAGCCCAACACACCGGTGAACGACATTTACGATCATACAATGCTTCAAACGGTGCTGCCTGAATGCTTGTATGATAACTATTGTTGTAAGAGAATTTCACTAACGGTAAGTGGTTTTCCCAGCTATCACCAAAGTCAATTACACAAGCTCGTAACATATCCTCGAGCGTTTGAATAGTACTTTCACTCTGACCATCGGTCTGTGGATGATATGCAGTACTCATATCCAAACGAGTTCCCAATGACTTATGAAGTGATTTCCAAAAGTTGGAAGTAAATCGAGCATCTCGATCTGATATGATGGAAATTGGCACGCCATGTCGTGCTACCACTTCTTTGATGTAAATACGAGTCAGTTTCTCCATTTTGTCAGTTTCCTTAATTGCTAAGAAATGTGCAGATTTCGTTAGTCGGTCAACAATTACCCATATCGTATCACAACCACTTGGTGTACGGGGTAACTTAGTAATAAAATCCATCGAAATATGTTCCCATTTCCACATCGGTATTTCTGGTTGCTGCAGTAAACCAGATGGTTTCTGATATTCTACTTTGACTTTCGAAAAAGTCAAACATTTACTAACGTACTTAGCAATGTCGGCTTTCATGTGAGGCCACCAATACAGTGCCTTCAAGTCATGATACATCTTGTCTGATCCCGGATGGACTGAATACCTGGACTTATGTGCTTCATCCATCATGAGTTCCCTTAAACCACCATGCAAAGGTATCCACAGTCGATTAATGAAATAGCGAATTCCATCAGGCTTGACATCCAATTGTGTTTCCATCCCTCGTAAGGATTCTTGTACCAATTTATCCTTTTCTAAGGCTTCAAGCTGAGCACTGCGTCCCTTGTCAGGTAAGTCAGTATGTATCGTCATCATAAGTGCACGAACCCGTCTTGTTCATGTTGTGTCTTTTCTGCTTAGAGCGTTAGCTACCACATTAGCTTTTCCCGGATGGTACTTGATTGCGCATTCGTAATCATTCAACAACTCGACCCATCGTCGCTGTCTCATATTGAGCTCCTTCTGAGCAAAGATATGCTGCAGACTCTTATGATCACTGTAAATGGTACACTTGGTTCCATATAAATAATGCCTCCAAATCTTCAAAGCAAAAACCACTGCTCCTAACTCCAAGTCGTGAGTAGTGTAATTCTTTTCATGTGGTCGTAGCTGCCTTGAAGCGTAAGCAATCACTTTATCACGTTGCATCAACACACATCCCAAACCCTGTGCACATGCATCACAATACACTACAAAGTCTTCCGTCCCTTCCGGTAAGGATAGAATCCGTGCACTGCAGAGTTTCTGCTTCAATAACTGAAATGCAGCTTCCTGTTTATCCGTCCAGTTATACTTCGTTCCCTTGTGCATAAGAGCTGTAAGTGGCTGAGCGATCTTTGAGAAACCCTCAATGAATCGTCGGTAATAACCCGCCAAACCAAGGAATTGTCGTACCTCGGTAGGAGTCTTTGGTGCTTCCCAATTCTTAATCGCTTCAATATTTGCTGGATCAACATGTATACCCTTTTCATTGACTATATGAACCAGGAATTGAACTTCTCGCATCCAAAAGTCAGATTTCGAGAATTTCGCGTACAATTGTTCTTGTTTCAGTAATTCCAACAGCAGTCGAAGATGTTCAGCGTGTTCCTCCTCAGTCTGAGAATAGATGAGAATGTCATCAATGAAAACAATGACAAACTTATCAAGATAAGGTTTACAAACACGATTCATGAGATCCATGAATACAGCTGGAGCGTTTGTCAACCCAAATGGCATGACCAAGAACTCATAATGGCCATAGCGCGTTCTGAATGTTGTCTTTGGAATATCTTCTTCTTGAACTCTGAGTTGATGATAACCCGATCTGAGATCAATCTTCGAGTAGTAACTCGAACCTCGCAACTGATCGAACAGATCGTCAATTCTAGGTAACGGATACCGGTTCTTGATGGTAACCTTGTTCAGTTCCCGGTAATCGATACACATACGGAAAGTCCCGTCCTTTTTCTTGACAAATAAGACTGGAGCTCCCCACGGTGAAAAACTAGGTCGTATAAAGCCCTTATCCAACAACTCTTGCAGTTGTGTAGATAACTCTTGCATCTCAGAGGGTGCAAGTCGATAAGGCGCCCTAGCTATCGGTGCTGCGTCTGGTGTAAGGTCGATTCGAAATTCCACCTGTCTGATAGGCGGTAATCCCGGTGGATCTTCTGGAAATACTTCAGGAAATTCACAAACCACTAGGATCTCTTCGATCTTCTTCTCCGCTACCGGCTTCTCAGTTATAAGTGCTATAACTGCTGTATGACCTTTACGTAGGCATTTGTGTGCTTTCATACAAGATATGAGACGCAGTTACGTACTGCTCTTCTCGCCTTGTACATACAATGTCTCTCCATGCGGAAGAGGTATACGAACGATCTTTTCATGGCATACTATTTCAGCCTGGTGTTTGGACAACCAGTCCATGCCAATGACTACATCAAAACTGCCTAAAGTGATAGGCATAAGGTCAATTTCCAGTGTTTGACCCATCAAATCAAGGATACATCCTTTAAGGATTTGTTCTACTTCAATTAACTTGCCATCAGCTAATTCTACAGTGTATGGATTTTCTAAGGCAGTGGGACTAACATTTAGCAACTTAGAGAATGAACTAGATACAAAACTCCGGTCTGCACCAGTGTTAAATAGCATAGAGGCATAGTGATTATTTAAGAGGAACGTACCCGTGACAATGTTGGGATCCTCCCGTGCCTGCCGTCCTCCAAGTAACTGAAATGTAAAATATGCATGCGACTCGATCTCCTAGTCCATGCTTGCTTGCTTGTGTAGTTTAGCGTCCTGAGAAAACATGTAAATCAAGTGTTTGAAACAACTGTTTGAACAAAATGTTGCAGATAACATAATCACACATCCATAGTCATGATAGCTAGTCATTTATACTATTCACATAAGTGGTCGACACCGAAGCTGACTGTTGCATGCTATCGCATGTTTTGCCTTTCCACTATTGTCTAGCATAAACAATAGTAATTTGAATTGGCTAGTCAAACACTTGCGTAGATCCCATCTACCAAGTGAGGTTTGTCAAACCCAATAGATCTATTTCCAACTACCACGCTTTGCACTACGGCAAACTAAACGGTTCGAAATGTAAGGACTTGTAATGCTATGTTTGCACTTAATGTAAACAGCTAACTCATGCAAGTGATATGTATCTAAAGTGTTTGTTGCACATGTTTTCTTCCCCAAAACAGTTAAAATAAGAAAGGGCCGTGTACGCACCTTTGTTTGTGAATAGAATGATCAAGCACGTGAAATCGCGTAGAAAGTCCTCTACGAAGAACCTGAGTTTTAACAATAACTTGGGGTTATTCGGGATGTCGTTTTGTGCTTGAAATCACATACGTGTCAACACACGTATGTTAGAGTATTAGAAATGTACATACGTATGTATGCGTAACTTTGAAATCGTTTAATAAAATCATATCATCGTTTATGATTTTATTTAAACAAGCGTAATTATACGCGATTTCATTTTCAGTTTAAAATATAAATTTTATTATTCTAATATGTTCGGAATTGAATTCTGGTTCTAACGCAATTCGAACGAGTCGAATCGGAGTTAAAACGAATAAATTATGATCAAAATACCAAGAATGGTTTTAAAATCCAAAAACAGTTAGAGCCCGGGTTCGAACCCGTGACCCCTAACTCCACACACCCACTCCTTACAGTTAGCATGCTTCAACATTTGTAATAGATTTCGGAAATTAATTCATTTAACCTATGGTTACCCGGTTCCCATATGTGGTATTAGCCGAACCAATTGATTCCAATTGAACCCTATATCGAATCCGATCCATTCCTAATCCATGGGGCTTTTGTCCTATGGATCTAATCACATGTATAGGCGGTTTTAATTCATCCACTGATCGAGATAAACACCTCAATTCAATCCCTAACTAGATCCGGTTCGAACAACTCCATTTCTTAAATCCATTGAACCAAATTCGAATATATCAGACCTCGAATCCATGGGGCTTTTCATCCTAAGATCCAAACGAACTCCTCTGTGTAATCTAATCGAACTTTTAATCCCAATTGTTTAGAAAATCCCAAATCTTTTTAACTAACAAGCCCTAGAATATGAAGTCTATCAATTTGTTGTTGTTTGTTGAAATTAATAGAGGGATATCATCCATCATAAGGTTTCGCACCACTCTGTGTGATTTGATCAAATTTTTAAAGTCATTTCGATCAAAACCCCCAAACCGGTTCTTAACATAAGCCCTAATAATCAAAACCGAACAATTAGATCTTAAGACCAGGAATCATCATGGGGTTATGCTTGATCGGCATTCTCTGAAATTACTAATGTGGTTTAATTTCATTTTAAAATCCGTTTACACTAAAACCCCCAATTCCTTATATTCGAAGAACCCTAATACTTGAAATCATAGAGTTAGTTATTGTTTCATGAAACTGATATAGTTACTTCCTTAAACGAATCCTTCTGAAACTAAGGATGATAATTAATTTGATTTTAAAGTTCGTTTGATTAAAAACCCCCAAACTCGTTTTTGAGATGAACCCTAGATCCACGAATCATTCAATTCGAAATCCTTAGATGAAATTGTGTTAGGGGTATTCTTAGTCGGCTGTTTTAGAAGGTGTAGGAACGAGAACTTACTTGTTTTGATGATCAATTGAAAGAAATCGACTTTTAGGTTGAGTTTCGGCCAACTCAAAATCAAACTCTTTTCTTCACGACTTCTTGCTTCGAATTGTATGATGCCACAGACTCTAAAGGTGCTGATTGTAGACTCTGTAGTTCTAATTTTTCGTATTTTGATTTAGTTATGCGAATTTGACAATGATGAGGGACGGTTTCGACTCTTGGTCTCATTAGGCCTTTAATTCGATCGACAATGATGTTAATAACACCTGGTAACTGTTATAAATCATTAAGGTGTTGATTATAACAGTTTTAATTCGGCAATAATTGCTTGATGATGCGAATTTCGAATTTAGTTGTGTTTTTTTTGGACGAATTTTGACTTTCAATAGTCAAAATTGAGTATTCTACTAATTGCATGGCTAATCCTTAATATTAAAGTGTTTATACACTTGTTTTGTTCCATTCTAACCCTTGTAGTTCGTTTTGTTGAATTTCATATTGTTTCGGTTAATTCTCTGGTTAACGGGGTTAACCGCGAATTGCCGGATTGTCACATTCTTACCTGAAAACTTTCGTTGGTCTGTTCGACCCCTCTTAGTCCCGGAGGACTCTTTTACCTTTGTCTCCTCTTTGGTTGTTTCTGCTGATAAAACGTCATCCCATACAATACCACTGAGTTAAACAGTAGAATCAAATGTCTTTGGAGCGTTTGCTTTGACATGAATCCTGACCTTTGGAGGCAGACCCTCCGAATACAACTTCTCCCTACGTTCCTTGGTAGAAACCAAGTGAGGAACAAGTCTGGACATCTCATTAAACCTTGATGTGGACTAGCGATGATTCAGACTTCCAGCTTTCAAAACCAAAAATTCTCTCTCCACTTTATCCATCTCGTTCTTGGGACTGAACTGTTTAGTGACCAGCTCCTTCAGATCCCCCAAAGTAATCTTTTCCATATCAGCAGCATACATAGACTGCTTGAAGGTGTTCCACCAGTGGAGTGCCTCTTCGAAAAAGGAGTGAGCTGAAAACTTGTCAACTTGATCAATTAGGCACTCACTGATGGAGATAACCACGTCCATCACGGATATCTAGTGGCAGGTGGCCACAACATCCTTCTTACTGTCAAAGGATGGAGGATTGCATCCTTTGAAGGCCTTGTAATCACAGCCCTTCACTTTCCCAGACATAGAATCACCGCTCTTTGTCTCAATGATCACAACTTCTTCATTTCCTTTGGAGCTTTCCTTTGTTCCTTCAGACGTCTCTTTCTGAGCATCGTTTTGGTGCTTTAACAATTATTGCTGGCAGCTTATCTTCCGGTTTACTTCGTAAGTAATATGCTTTACCACAATAGGCTCTAGGGTGAACTCTTCTTCATTCTCCGGGTGCTTGTTGTGCTCGTTGTCCTCATTGACGGGTTCTTCATTCTCGACATGCGAATCCTCAGTAGTCTGCACTAGTTTCCGTGACCTACCTTTCTGTCCAGCCATCTTAACTATCTACAGGATGCAACAATTGATTAGTTAGTACATGAATCATTTAAGCACGAAATAAGTTTTGTAAATCGTTAATGACGTTGATCAAGTGTTACTAACAATTTACCCAACTCTTAGGCTCTAAACGTTTTCCATCCAATCTCTTCAATGTGCATGACGCTAACTACCTTTCTAGCCCTACATCTACTTCCTAACTCATACATAAACATTCAGCTCGTGGCATCTGTTCATCCGTGGTTGGCAATCCGCATTGCTTAATCCCATTCTCAGTTTAAGTCTTGGCATTTGGGAAGCCAAGATCTCTCAAACTATGGCTCCGCTACCAACTTGCGAGGCCCCGATCTTGGGGCCTCACAGAGGTTGGTTTTCATCATAACGCATAGCTTTTAAACTAAAAAATTTCATAAATATGCAGCGGAATTTAAAACATTGTCAAATAGAAAATATACTGAAATATATTGTAACAAAACATTTACGATTACCAAACCACTGGACTTAAAATCCTATGCCTCGAGCTCCATGCATCCTTCAGCCTTAGCATTTACCTGACATATATGCTTGTCGCACCCCGAGAAATCTCGTCCCTTTTGGGGCGCGAGCAAGACCAGTCAGGATCGCAATCTCCGGTCACACAATGTTGCGAGACCTACATGTCTGGTTTCATACATACATCCAATAACTTGGATAAAACAGTTTAGTAGAATCAAAGTTGCGGAAGTAAAAAGTTTAAGTTATCAAAACATCATTATAATTATAAGTTGCGGAAGCATAAGTTTAACAATATTTAAAACTTAAAGAGTAGTAGTGCGGAAGCGGTTTAAGTATTTAACATTACATAACAAAACAAATGTCAATCGTTAATAAATTGTCTAAGACACTAAAGCTGATGCATGGGACTCCATCCTAGCATCCTATCCTTGTGTGCATGCCTTAGTTACCTAAGAAAACATGCGAGTAAAAGGGTCAACACAAAGGTTGGTGAGAGCACAGGTTTGTATCAGCAGTAAACATCAAAATGTTTAAAGTAAATGTTTTGCAGTTTTATATATCATATGCGGGTTCGCAACCGAAGCTAACATGCTGCCTCCCGCCACGTCCATCCAACTAGACAATGGCAATGTTTATTGGTCAATTATGCACTGTTCCAACCTCCAGTCGGGGTGGCCTTACGGCTCTCAACAGTGGGGCTTGTCAGGCCCAAATAGTACTATTCAGAATTACCACGCTGAGCGCAACACGCTATTAACGGTTCGAGGTGTGTTTAATGAGGACTTATCAGTTTTGGTGGATGAATGCCACACATATGCATATACGATATTAGCATGTATAAAAATAACCAAAAACGTGTAAATTGTTCAAAAACAGTTGAATGCAATGTTTTCTCCCCCAAAGGTAGGAAATGTAAAAAGGGGCCGTGAACTCACCTGTTACAGCAGTCCTGGTGTGTATGTGTGTTCACGTCTTGCGAAAGCTAACACCTGCTAGTATGCACCTATAACCATATAGGTGTGAGTATGTGTTTTGTGGTGTGTTGTAATCCACACAACTCCAAGTGTCGGTACGCTCAACCGAGTGCGTGCGTGTTGACTAGTGAGACTCGACGAATCGTTGGTGACACGATTGTTGTGTTTATGTGCCTTGATGCACATAAGACACCATAAATGCATCCTATGACTCTAATCGCACAAGTTACCATTTTTAGAAAGTTTCCAATTTAGGAAAGTGTGGTTATGAAATCCTCTTTCATAATGTTAACACTTTTAATATGTTTATAAAACACGTTTAAACCCTTAAAACATATCGTTTGCGCATAAATCACCATTTATACCGTTTTGCCCAAATAAAGTTTCCTTATTTGGAAAGTACCCGTTTAAAAACTCGTTTTTACAAATCGAAGTTTCCAATATGCTTAGAAATCCTTTTTAAACATATTTCAAGAATCAAAGTTCGTCAAAACATTCAAAAACATCAAAAGCCCTCTTTTGATTTACAAAAGTTTCTATAAATAGCTAGTTTATACGAAATCATGTTTTTGACAAAATCAAATGCCCAAATGTGTTTCTAAACACTTCAATATACATTTAACAACATCTAGACATGTTTAGATCATCACAAATCCATGACTTGCAACATAAAAGTTTCCTTTTATGGCAAGTTTCCCAAAATCTCATCAATTCAACAATAACTCAACCAAAACTTGAATCTAACACTTCTAAACTATCAAATCAGTAAATCTATAACTACACAACGAATCACCAACAAATTTGAGCACAATGCTCTCATGGAGTTGCATGTGGGTTTTCACCCATTGCATGTATGATCCAACAACAAATAAACATGTAAAGCTACCTTAGAATGCAAAATCCAGTGAAAACAGTGGCTGAAGATGAAGGTCTAGCGGTTGATGGCCGTTCTAAGCTCCTTAGTTTCTTCTCCAAGTTTCCAAGAACTCCAAATGGTCCACCAATGCAAGGAATAGCTCCACCAATGGTTCAAGAAGGTTTGAAAGCTTGTTTCCAGTGGTTCTTGATCGGATTTGAGAGAAAAGAGTCGATGGTGAGTGAAGGAAATCGAACAAATGAACTGGGTTGGGTTTTTATAATATTTTCGATCTGCATGGCCTTCGCGTACCGCGAAGGCCGATCAAAATTTCGTATTGTGTACCGCGATGGGATTCGGGAGTCTCGGCTCCCGGTTTTCTTCGCGTATCGTGAAGCCTTTCGCCGAGGGTTTATCGCGTACCGCGACGGGTCCATTCTCATGTTTTTCAATTTCGCTGATTCGATTTCACTCGTACTTGATTCCTATTGCTTATCCTAAGCGTATAATTCATGTTTAGCACATAATTATATTATAGCACATAGGTTTGATTGATCACCAACGTTCCTGAGACTCGTGTGTGTGTTTCGATAATTTCTCGAATTATCTTTGATAGTTTGTGTTTGTGTTTTACGAAGTCTTTGCACGCTTGATTAATCCTAATCAACGTGTAATGCAAAATTCAATAATAATTCGAATTATTGTTTTGTTTTTGTGTTTAGCTCATCTAATTAAGCTCAATTAAGTGAAATGCAACAAGTATGGATGTGAATCAGTCTTGCAATTTACCTAAAATTGCCGGGTGTCACATCATCCCCTTGTTGAAAGAAATTTCGTCCCGAAATTTGGTTGTTGTTGGTAGTGTTTGAGGATGAAAATTTTGGAAATTTCAGGTTGTCACATCATCCCCTTGTTGAAAGGAAATTTCGTCCCGAAATTTATTCGTTGTTGTCGGCGTTCGACGTTGTCGGTTTGAAAAGATGGGGATATTTGCGCATCATCTGATCTTTACATCCCACGTGAATTCAGGTCCGCGTTTCGAGTTCCATCGGAACCTGGTAATTGGAATCCGACTCTGTTTAAGTCGTTTGACCTCTCGGTCCATGATCTCTACGGGTTCTCCCACAAACCGTAGTCGTTCATCCACCTAGATTTCATCCAGTGGAATCACAAGTGTCTCATCTGATAAACACTTCTTCCGATTTGAGACATGTAATACGTTGTGAACTCCATCGATTTTGGTTGGTAGGTTAAGTTGGTATGCTACTGGGCCGATCCGCTTCAGGATTTCAAATGGCCCAATATACCGTAGATTCAGTTTTCCTCGTTTATCAAAACAGAGGGGTGTTCGGCATAGCTCTTTTGACGATCGCGAGCTGCTGCCATGCGGTTTCTAATCTGTACTATCTTCTCGGTTGTTTCATGTGTATGTTTTTGGGCCAGTGAGTTGACTGTCACCCACTCCCGCCTAACAGATAAGTGATCAGCATTTCCTACCATAGAGTGCCCCAAAGGGCGAAGCTTCGATGTTGGTGTGATAGTTGTTGCCGTAGCAGAACTCCATCTATGGTAGGTGAGTTTCCCAACTATTGCCGAAATCTACTACACACGCTCGTAGTATGTCTTCAAGGGTTTGTATAGTGCGTTCGCTCTGGCCATCGGTTTGTAAGTGGTATATTGTACTCATATCCAACCGCGTACCAAGCGATTTTTGCATTGATATCCAAGAGTTGAGAGTGAACTGAGCGTCTCGGTCCGAAATGATGGAGATTGGCACTCCATGTTGCGAGACTACATCCTTGACATAAATTCTGGCTAGCTCTTCCATCCTCTGGTTTTCCTTGGGTGCAAGGATATGTGCTGTCTTGGTCAGTCGGTCCACAATTGCCCAGATAGTGTCACATCCACTAGGAGTACGGGGTATCTTGGTAATGAAATGCATTGGTATTTGTTCCGGCTTCCACGTAGGAATAGGGGAGTGTCGCTTCTTTCACCATTGTTGTCTAGGGTTTCCCCATTATGAAGAGATATGCGCACATCCTTGTCGTGGCAAATGGTTTTTAGCTTAGTTTTTAGACAACCATTCCATGCCCTTTACAAAATCTGCTTAGTGTAACTTGGCATGAGGGCGATCCTAAATTTATGGTTTGCTAGCTCTAAAGTGCATTCTCTTAGAATGTACTTAATTACAATCAGTTCACCATCATCTAACTCTACGGTGCATTCAGCCTCTCAGGATATTAGGGTTATGACAAGTATTTGCTAAGGTGTTTAAATATAAGACTTTTCTCAATTTCCAGTACCAAACAATACAGAAGCTTAATGATCGTTTAAGAGATACGTACCTGTTGCAAAGTTAGGATCGTTTCTGGCATCCTTGGTCCCAATTACGAGGGTTCGTCCCTTCGGACCTTTGTTGTTTTCGTTATGGTTGTTGTGCTTCAGATATGGGCAGTCCTTTTTGATGTGCCCTGGATTTCCACATTCGAAGCAACTCCTCGGTGCTTCGTTCCCATTGTTTTTCACATGGGAACAGTCCCTCTTGAAGTGCCCTGGCTTTGCACATCCAAAGCAACCTTTTGGTGTTTTGTTTTGCTGCTGTTGTGGCTGTGGGATTTTGGTCACTAATTCACCCCTGCATTTCTCAGTTGCGTGGCCTATCTTTCTGCACTGTTGGCATCGGTATCTTTCACACGGTCCTCGTTGATGGTGATACTCACAGTTGTTGCATATTGGGTTTTTGCCGACATAGGAACCCTTACGTCTTCTTGGTGGTTGAAGGGTGGGGGTTTCGTTTAGAGAGTTAGCCCATTTGCGTTTGTTGTCGGTGGTTTTGATTACTAAGCCACGTGGAGGTATTAATCCTTGAATAACTGCCGTATCGGTCAGTTCATGAGCTAAGTAAACGGCTTGTCGTAAGGTGGTGGGGTCAGCAGATAGTACCATGTCCCGAACCTGTGGTGTCAATCCATCAATGTATCTTTCGAGATGTTTGTAGGCTGGGGTCACCATTTCTGGGCACATGCGTGCCAACTCAAAAGATCGAGAAGTGTACGCCTCGATCTCAGAACCAATCATCATGTGGTTCCGAAATTCCGTTTCCAATCTCTGAACTTTGTTATGAGGGAAATAATTGTGGTTCATCATTCTTTTGAATTCCTCCCAAGGTATAGCCTCAGATGTTTCTCGTCTTATGGTTTGAACATTTGTGTCCCACCAAGTGAGGGCTGCTCCCTCTAAGGTTCCTGTTGTGTACTTCACGCGATCATTAACCCTACAATTGCTCATGATGAAAGCTGATTCCAATTTCTCAGTCCATCGGAGGAGACCGGCAGCACCCTCCGTACCATTGAAAGAAGGTGATTTGCAGTCTAAGAATGTTTTAAATGTGCAGTGTGGTGAATTAGAGTTTGTCCCTTGGGTCAGTTGATTCTGGTTACATGTAGCTTCGCGTGCAGCGATTTCCTCCTCAACTCTTTCGCTGATTAGTGCGTTCAGTTCTGTTACGGTGAGGTTAATGTTTCTACGCCCTCCCGCGTTCTTGCATCCTTCGCGTCTTCCAGCCATGATCTTCATAGCGAGATTAAGCGTTAGTGTAGGTCTAATGATTAATGTAGTGTGTGATTGATATGGAAGGAAACATGTAATGATTGGCATAGACAAAATTTTTAATAACAGTTATTAGTCTTGATATATAATAAGTTGTACTGGTTACAATTCATTTAATACCCAAGACACTAAGACTCCAAAATTTTCAAGTACAGAGTCACAACCCGTTTCTACCAGGTCTATGCTAAGTTTATCGGAGGCGTTATCGATAGTGGAATCAGAATCAGCATCCGCCGCTGGTTCCTTCTCCCCAGTGTCAGGTCCTTCTGGAACTGGATCGGCGACCTTGCTTTTCCAGCTCTTCGATTGTAGCTTTAGCGATGGCAACCCGGTCTTCGGCCTCCTGGAATGGTGAAATCAACTCGGTTATATTCTGGTCCATCTTATTGATTATGCTACAAAGCTCCGTATGCCAGGTACATGTATATCTTAGTTCCTCTGTAAGACACTCGATTCGGTCGTTTGCCCAAGTTAGGTCCCGAGTCAATCCGACTCAAGACACTGTCCTTCAGGCTCAGGTGAGTCTAGTATGGATGATGCATCGTCGGGTGACTCCTCCATGGGGTCCTCCTTAGGATTCTTGGCGGGGTCCTCATCGAAAATTTGATACTTTGCTTCATGTGAAGTGTATAGTCGCAATATGAGGTTTTCGTGGGTACATGGTAATCCAGACTATAGCCGGGAATTTGATGAACGTTATATTGAAATCTTGATGCGTTGCTTGAATTCCGTTGCAACCATCAGAGTTATGGATAAGCGAATATCAACGTATTTGTTTTCAGAAATAGGCTCATAATAGAATTTTCCATAATTCATGCGTACCTATAAATTCACGATTACGTTGCGCATTATGATCGTCAATTTACCTTACATAAGGATTCTAGTTTCTCCCACTTTGAGCTTATTAGGTTTTGCTGGATTCAGGGTTTATTCATGTCACTTAAGATTTAATCAAGAGTCAGATGAGATATGATTGAATAGCCTATCAACACTATTTCTAGGGACAGTTACGCTGGCTGAATGATATTATAGGGTCTTGCGTAGATCCTATAAGGTTAACTTTTTGACTTAAGCGTGTTTTCCTTATGCCATTTGGTGTCGAGACCCTCATTGTGTGAATACTAGGATAGCTGCTTGTAGATGATCACCTAGCAGCCAAGGAGTTTCTTATGTACCCGTAACAAAATCTCTCCGCATGGTCGCTCTAGTCTTCTTAACTCGAGCGACAATGTTCGTTTGGTGATATTCTAAGAGTGACAATGAGTTAAGTTTGGAATTTCCTCATATGATTTTTGCAAGCAGTATATGTAGAAGTACCAAAGGGTTACAAGAATGTTGTTTAGGAGTTTGGAAGAGAATAAATGTTTTTCTAACCAAGGTTGAGCCACAGGGCCTATTTCATCCCTTTGTAATGAGCCATAGGGCCTATTTCGTCCCTTGACTTGTTTGATTGCATCCCCGATCAGCTCTTATCGTCGCCTCTTCGATTCGCGCACCGGTGATGTAGCATATGTGTACCGGCTGCTCCTCCTGCGATGGCTCAGACATGCTGTCTTCGGGTGATAGTTGGTGCTTGCTTCGGTAACTCAACTGCTGCCAGTAGTATTGATAATGAAGGTGTAGGAACAATCTGTTCCTTCTCGTCGTTTGCGAGCATAGACGGTGATGACTGTGACGCCAAATCTAAATGTGTGAATTGTGTATATGTACGATAATGTATGCAAGTAGGACTAATACTAAGCACTACATGTTGCGTGGGGACTAACGGTTATAGACTAAGTTCACTAAATGCAAACCTAATTCGCATAACCTGTCTCTGATACCAATCTGTCGCACCCCGAGAAATCCCGTCCCTTCTGGGGCGCGAGCAACAACAGATTGTCAGGATCGCAATCTCCGGTCACACAATGTTGCGAGACCTACATGTCTGGTTTCATACGTACATCCAATAACTTGGATAAAACAGTTTAGTAGAATCAAAGTTGCGGAAGTAAAAAGTATAAGTTATCAAAACATCATTATAATTATAAGTTGTGGAAGCATAAGTTTAACAATATTTAAAACTTAAAGAGTAGTAGTGCGGAAGCGGTTTAAGTATTTAACATTACATAACAAAACAAATGTCAATCGTTAATAAATTGTCTAAGACACTAAAGCTGATGCATGGGACTCCATCCTAGCATCCTATCCTTGTGTGCATGCCTTAGTTACCTGAGAAAACATGCGAGTAAAAGGGTCAACACAAAGGTTGGTGAGAGCACAGGTTTGTATCAGCAGTAAACATCAAAATGTTTAAAGTAAATGTTTTGCAGTTTTATATATCATATGCGGGTTCGCAACCGAAGCTAACATGCTGCCTCCCGCCACGTCCATCCAACTAGACAATGGCAATGTTTATTGGTCAATTATGCACTGTTCCAACCTCCAGTCGGGGTGGCCATACGGCTCTCAACAGTGGGGCTTGTCAGGCCCAAATAGTACTATTCAGAATTACCACGCTGAGCGCAACACACTATTAACGGTTCGAGGTGTGTTTAATGAGGACTTATCAGTTTTGGTGGATGAATGCCACACATATGCATATACGATATTAGCATGTATAAAAATAACCAAAAACGTGTAAATTGTTCAAAAACAGTTGAATGCAATGTTTTCTCTCCCAAAGGTAGAAAATGTAAAAAGGGGCCGTGAACTCACCTGTTACAGCAGTCCCGGTGTGTATGTGTGTTCACGTCTTGCGAAAGCTAACACCTGCTAGTATGCACCTATAACCATATAGGTGTGAGTATGTGTTTTGTGGTGTGTTGTAATCCACACAACACCAAGTGTCGGTATGCTCAACCGAGTGCGTGCGTGTTGACTAGTGAGACTCGACGAATCGTTGGTGACACGATTGTTGTGTTTATGTGCCTTGATGCACATAAGACACCATAAATGCATCCTATGACTCTAATCGCACAAGTTACCATTTTTAGAAAGTTTCCAATTTAGGAAAGTGTGGTTATGAAATCCTCTTTCATAAAGTTAACACTTCTAATATGTTTAAAAAACACGTTTAAACCCTTAAAACATATCGTTTGCGCATAAATCACCATTTATACCGTTTTGCCCAAATAAAGTTTCCTTATTTGGAAAGTACCCGTTTAAAAACTCGTTTTCACAAATCGAAGTTTCCAATATGCTTAGAAATCCTTTTTAAACGTATTTCAAGAATCAAAGTTCGTCAAAACATTCAAAAACATCAAAAGCCCTCTTTTGATTTACAAAAGTTTCTATAAATAGCAAGTTTATACGAAATCATGTTTTTGACAAAATCAAATGCCCAAATGTGTTTCTAAACACTTCAATATACATTTAACAACATCTAGACATGTCTAGATCATCACAAATCCATGACTTGCAACATAAAAGTTTCCTTCTATGGCAAGTTTCCCAAAATCTCATCAATTCAACAATAACTCAACCAAAACTTGAATCTAACACTTCTAAACTATCAAATCAGTAAATCTATAACTACACAACGAATCACCAACAAATTTGAGCACAATGCTCTCATGGAGTTGCATGTGGGTTTTCACCCATTGCATGTATGAACCAACAACAAATAAACATGTAAAGCTACCTTAGAATGCAAAATCCAGTGAAAACAGTGGCTGAAGATGAAGGTCTAGCGGTTGATGGCCGTTCTAAGCTCCTTAGTTTCTTCTCCAAGTTTCCAAGAACTCCAAATGGTCCACCAATGCAAGGAATAGCTCCACCAATGGTTCAAGAAGGTTTGAAAGCTTGTTTCCAGTGGTTATTGATCGGATTTAAGAGAAAAGAGTCGATGGTGAGTGAAGGAAATTGAACAAATGAACTGGGTTGGGTTTTTATAATATTTTCGATCTGCATGGCCTTCGCGTACCGCGAAGGCCGATCAAAATTTCTTATCGTGTACCGCGATTGGATTCGGGAGTCTCGGCTCCCAGTTTTCTTCGCGTATCGCGAAGCCTTTCGCCGAGGGTTTATCGCGTACCGCGACGGGTCCATTCTCATGTTTTTCAATTTCGTCGATTCGATTTCACTCATACTTGATTCCTAATGCTTATCCTAAGCGTATAATGCATGTTTAGCACATAATCATATAATAGCACATAGGTTTGATTGATCACCAACGTTCGTGAGACTCGTGTGTGTGTTTCGATAATTTCTCGAATTATCTTTGATAGTTTGTGTTTGTGTTTTACGAAGTCTTTGAATGCTTGATTAATCCTAATCAACGTGTAATGCAAAATTCATTAATAATCCGAATTATTGTTTTGTGTTTGTGTTTAGCTCATCTAATTAAGCTCAATTAAGTGAAATGCAACAAGTATGGATGTGAATGAGTCTTGCAATTTACCTAAAATTGCCGGGTGTCACAATGCTAAAATGTTAGCTTACGCCTGTGAGTTCTAGTTTTCATAAAGATAGTAAACTTTTGGTAAGATAAACCATACTTAACATAAAACATCATTACATTCACATAAACCATAACACGTAAACATCATAATCATCATCATCACACAACCACTGCTACTGAGTGTAACTTAAGGCTTACGATGGCACAGGGCTCCATAACCTTTGATCTGACTCACCTAAGCGTTCTATGGATCCATACTTACCGAGTAACAAGTACTGGAGCAACCGCATACTTATCCCATAACGAGTATGGGATCAACATCATACTTACCCCATAGCGGGTATGGGAGCAACATCATACTAACCCATAACGAGTATGGAAGAAACATCATACTTACCCCATAACGAGTATTGGAGCAACATCATACTTACCTCGTAGCGAGTACGGGAGCAACATCATACTTACCCCATAACGAGTATGGGCGCAACATCATACTCACCGCGTACCAAGTACGGGAGCAACAACATACTTACCCCACTCGAATGTGGGAACAACATTCATTCATCATACGTGTCTAACACATAATATTATTGGAGCAACATAAATCTATTCATCATAATATTATATAATAGCATCATACTAAGATTCGTCATACATTCCCACACAAAGTTGGGAGCAACACTCACACATCGTAATGTTGTATCCTGATCCTAGTAACATAGGATTTCTCATAACATGTTATGCTAGTATCATTTTATCTATCATCGTAAAGTAACATGATATACATCTCATGCAGGAATCATATCATCGTGTCATAACATCGTATACATCACATACGAGTCGTGCTAGTATCTACTCATTGTAGCATACATCATAGACTCATAAATATGTCATAATAGCATTCATCATTTCATACGTTACGACCTCATAAACATGTCTTGCTAGCATTCATCAAATCATACACCATACTTGCATCCTAGCAGCCTAGGATCTCATCTTAGCCTAACATTTATCACTATCATTATAGCATGTTATCATACTGTTCATAATCATAACTCACTAACATTCATTCATCATAGTTAGCATACCTTCATGCATAAATCATCATAAGTCATTAACATGCATACATCATCATGGCATAGTCACATAGTCATTATAAACATATTAACAACATGTATGTCAGCCCAAAACATAATTACATGTGTAGTGTTGAAGTAGGCATCTAGAACTCACCTGATAGTAACGTAGGTCCTTTTCTTCTTAGCCGAACTCCCTTAGCTAAGACTCAAGAACCTACATCAGTACAATGCCTCATTACATTACATTCTTAGACTTAGAATTTATTCTAAGTCATCGTAGCTTACTAGTTCCCCTTATAAGTTCAAGTTCTCGAAACTTAGCTAAGTATTCGAAACCCTTGAAGTTCACTAAGTTCCTATGTACACGAAATACATGAAGTTCACGAAATATTGAAGTACTCGAAATCCATGGACTACTCAAAACATAGTTCAGGAACCATAATACTCAAAATTAGGTCATTTTCATGTACTGATTTTTGAGAACTATAATTCTCGAAATTATGTTCTAGTACATCAATTTCGTGAACTGAACTTGTTTATTTTTCGTCTGTTTCCCTACAAGTTAATTATCTGTTACTCGTACATAAATTTAAATAACTTGAATTTAGGAAACATAGGGTGTTATAGTAGCTATTGGTAACACTTATCAGAGCACAATACCAACAAAAGACACCTCACAGTACTCCTAGAAGTAGAAGCAACCCAAACAAATATGCTGAGTAAATTCCAAGAGATGACGCCTTACTGAAACCTTATCTTCCTACAAACTACATTGACATGCCAAAATTTACCAAATGGATAGTAGAGGCACCCCTCCAAGAAATTTGAAACTCTTAGTGAATTTAGGGAAGTATGTCTGAACAAACAATCCTTAATACCATTGACACACATTATTGGGAGCTAGAAAAATGGGGAGATGGAATCTCCCTGCTTAGTGCAACATGTTATTTATACCTTGATGGGAGTAGCCAGGTTGTGGTTTGATAGCCGCCCTCTAGGGAGAATCAACAGTTACGAAGAACTAAGAGATAAGTTCTTAAAGTTGTTTAACCAAAATAACACGGCCATAAAAAACCCATATGTGATTTTACACATACAAATGAGAGATGATTAGAAGGTATAGAAATTGATGAAAAGGTTCATCACATAAAGTATTCAAGTACAGTGAGTGCCCAAAGCCATAAAGATAAGCAACTTTATTGACGGGGTAAGACAACCTCAGTTATGTGAGAAATTAGGAGAAGGCTTTCCCACGATGTTTGATAGCCTCATGGACAAGGTAAGAGCTTTAGTAAGGAGGAAGATGCAAGCTTCAAAGCTAGGGAATCAAACCTTAAGAAATTTGGTGGTCCCCATTGTGCAAAAGAAACCCATTAACCTTCAACCCGGGTAGGTCCATACGTCGTAAGAGGAAACGTCCCAATAGAGAAAGCTAGATCTATTTTTCTCCATATAGAGCACATACCAAACCTTACCCTAAAAAATTCACACCCCTCACAAAACCCCCTAACGAAATATTAGCAACAGATTAAGCCAAAAACTCCTTTATCAAGTCACCCCCATTAAGAAACACTTCTCACCAACCCTAATGAATATTGTCAATTCCATAAATGTGACGGACAAAAAACTGAAGATTGTACACCCATTTGAAAGGTAATCGACATGGTGATCTAATCCAGAAATTTAGCACACTTGGTGAAATAGATTGGCCTCGCCACTTCCAAAGGAATGGAATCCGTGAGAGAAGACATTGGAGGAAAGAGAAGATCAATCGCACCCTCAAATTTACCACTATCGGTGTCCTACCAATGGGTGTGATGTGTTAGGATTAGAATTGTTTGTCAAATAAAATGACTCTATATGCGTTTGAAATATATGGATATCACTTAAATATCCCAACATGTTAGTGGAAATAATTTTTTTTTGCGAAATCTTGTACAATAAAATAAATTGTCCTACAACTCATTAATGTAGTAGCATAACATAAATCAAATGCTTAAAAACATGCATAAATCTTCAAAAGACTCCATGCAATGCTTTCCTATTCCTTACGTGCATTGGTTACTAAGAATTACATACTAAAGTGTGTCAACATAAAGTTCGTGAGTTCACATGTTTGATATATATAAATAGTAAGTAGTTTGCATGACACATACAGGAATGTTAAAGTTTCTCAGGTCGAAGGCCTCGAGTGTATGTGCTACACCACTACTAAAACTTGAATGTTTGATGCCTCTGCCATGTGTATTATAAAAAAATGGCAATTAGGTCGTATTTATGCTCGTCTTGGCCTTCGGTCAGCAATGTCATAGAGTAGGGTTTATCAAACCTAGTTGTAATATCCAATAACGCCTCATTCATGTGCAACACCCCAAAATATAAATTCCATATTATTTAATGAACTTATAATGGGTGTCTTAAGAAAATGAGTTTTATACAAATGGTTGGGTACTGAAAGGGTTGAGAACGTGTTCCAGATAATGAAAAAGTTCTTGAAGCACCAGGAGTACTCTATCCAATAGTTCTTGACGAGAATTAGAAGTTCTCGAACTCGAAAGGTTGTCGACGAATACTTTTGGCTCGAAAACTTGAAGTTCTCGATTCTAAGAAGTTGTGGACGAGAATTTGATTTTGAGTAATTTCCCGAAATATATGAGTGCCTCGGTAGAGTTGAGAGCTTCTGGCTGGTGTTAGTTTTCTTTGATGCTCTTAGAGACACTTGACTGAGGATCTCAAACCCAACCTCAAATTGATACAAAGTTGAAGGATAAACCTTGATGAATCTAGGAGGAAGTGTGGATAACACTTGGGTAAGTATCAAGTTCACCAAATGACAGGCTTTACCTTAGGGTTTTTAGCCATCGGACAAAACTGTGATCATGAGAGAAAAGAACCAAACGACAAAGAAGTACAAACAAAAGCTTTGTCCGGGATGAAGCCTTGCCCGATGTCGTTTCACCACCATCATGAGCATAAAGCTCAGACGGAATTGGTGCAAATGCATCGTGCCAGGCGACATGCCTGACAAACAGTGGTCCTTTGACATGAGTAGCATCTGGAAGAATCAAAGTTGAAAGACGTGAGTTCTTGATCAAAAGATGATCAAACAACTATTATGAAAGAACTGAAGGATTGAAGAAGACAACTACTGATATAAATAAGGAAAGAAAGATCAGTATTCATTTAGAGTAAGAAGGATGAAAATTGAAAGAAATATATTATCGAGCTGTGAGAACAATTAATGAGTGTCAATTCAATTAACTATTAGGGGTCTAATCTTGCAGAGGGATTAGTGACGGCCGAATCAGGAGTAATTATCAAAAGATTTGATAACCACTTGAGCAAGAAAAATTTAACCAAGAAATATTATTTAAGCACGGAAGAGTTTTATCTTTGGAAGATGTTTTACAATGGATAAATGACACGGTTAGAAGTCGCAGAAGAGACTTCGGAAGAGAAGTAAACCACAGAAGGTTTAAAGTGTAACAACAGAAGTTATAACCGCGGATAGATATGAAACTGTGGTTATAATAACCACTGATCCTATCCATGTTATGGGATAACTAATGAAATAGACGAAGGTTTCTTTTTCAGTGGTTTATAAAAGATCCGTTGTAAGGATTATCATTGAAGACTATCCTTTTATGTATTTTTTAAGGGTTTAAGAAACACATTCTTAACCATTTTATTAGCTAATATTTATCATACCCAATTTAGCTACAAACTTAGAAAAGTTGAAGCGTCCAAGGGTATGGTAAATATATCCGCTATTTGGTCACTTGTAAAGACATTATCTGGGACAATTAGTCCCTTTGCAAAACAATCTCTAATGAAGTGATGCCTTATTTCTATATGTTTGGTTTTTGAATGGTAGACATGATTCTTTATTATATTTTCGGCTGCTTCGCTATCTGTTAGGAGAGGTGTTTTTAGTTTAGTTATCTCGAAATCCATTAGTTGATATTGCAACCAAAGGATTTGGGCAGTGCAATGGGCTGCTGTAGTGTACTCAGCTTCAGCAGTTGAATTTGACACCGATGTTTGCTTCTTGCTTTGCCATGACACTAAGCAATTTGCAAAGAACTGACATCCTCTCGAAGTAGCCTTCTTGTGAACGAGCATCCATCATAATCACTGTCTGAAAAACCAGCATGCTTACAAGTTTGGTTAGCAGGATACCGGATACCTAGCATAAGCATGCCTTTTAGATATCTTAGTATCCTATTCATAAATGACAAATGGGATTGTTCGGGTCTGATTGGTATCTTGCACAGACACATGTTGCATACATGATGTCTATCCTTGATGTAGTAAGATACATCAAAGATCCAATCATGCACCTGTACAGGGTTTGATCTACAGGTTCACTATTTTCATCATGGCTTATTCCAGGACTTGTAGCCATGGAGGTAGAAATTATTTTGCAATCATTCATATCAAATTTATTTAGAATATCTTTTACATATTTTGATTGACGAATGAAAGGCCCATTTGGGGTTTCTTTTACTTGGATTTCTAAAAATGTTTTTATTCACTTAAAGCACTCATTTCAAACTTTGAAGACATTAATTTAGAAAATTGATCACACAAGGAAAGTTTTGTTGATCCAAAAATGATGTCATCGACATAAATTTAGACCAACAAAAGTTCCTTGTCTACCCTCTTGATGAACAAAGTCTTATCAATGGTTCCCTAAGAAGATTTATTAGAAAAAAGAAATTTAGAGAGAGTATCATACCATGCCCTGGGTGCCTGTTTCAGACCATAAAGTGCATTTTCTAGTCTGTACACCCAATCAGGATGCTGAACATCAAATACTGGAGGTTGACACACATAGACATCCTCCTTTATTGTCCCATACAGGAATGCACTTTTTATATCCATTTGATATACCTTTGTGTTATGGGATATGACAAATGCTAGGAAGAGTCTAATGGCTTCCAGTCTGGCCACGGGAGCAAAGGTTTCATCATAATCGATGCCTTCCTCTTGGCAGTAACCTTGTACTACCAATCGAACTTTATTTTTTATCACAATGCCTCTGTCATCAGTTTTATTTCTGAATACCCATCTAGTTCCGATAGGGTATTTTCCTGCCGTCAAGGGGCAGAGAGTCCAAACGTTTTTTCTTTTGAAGTGTAACAGTTCATCTTGCATAGCCTCTACCCAATTACTATCTTTAAGAGCTTCCTAATATTCGGAAGCTTCAACTTGGGACAAGAAGGATACATGAAGGCAAAAGTTCGAAATTTGGCTCCTAGTTTGAACACCTTTATGTAGATCGCCTAAGATTTGTTCTAGAGGATGATTTCTACTGAAAGGAATGGTGTCCAAACAATAAGTTGAGGAGGCAGCATCGGAAGAAAATGAGTTTTCAATGGGGCCAGGAGAATTTTCTGAAGGGGAAGCACGACCATTTTCAGGAACATCTACAGGTATGTTATCCAAGGCAGGGGATAAAGGCGTAGATATCTGTTCATTTTGGTCTTGGGAATTTATTTGATGAGAAGGAAGGGGGTACAGAATTTAGAGACAAAACATTCCTTAAGAGAGGATAGATCTTCAGAAGTTTGACAAGATTCTGAAGAGGTAGAAGAAGAGGGGTAGAAGAGATGTAGGTGAAGCTTTCAAGATCGAAGAGGTCATCAGGAGTAGAGGGAAAGGACGAGGTTGATGCAGACTCATTGAATTTGACATCAATAGTTTCCTCAACAATTTTGGTCCTGAGATTGAAAGCTCGGTAAGCCTTAGAGGTCTGAGAATATTCAACAAAGTATCTAGAGTCAACTTTAGCAGCAAACATGATAGAGAGTCTTATGTGTTCGAAATGAAACACGGACACCAAAGACTTTAAAGAATTACATGAGAGGCTTTATGTTATGAAGGACTTCATAGGTAGTCTTGTTATGTCTTTTCACAATGTGAACTTTGTTCAAGACATAGCAAGCAGTATTTACTACCTCGGCCCAGAAGGATAAAGGTAATCCTGAATCTGCAAGCATAGTTCTTGCAGCTTCAATAAGTGTCCTATTCTTTCTTTCCACAACTCCATATTGAGCAGGAGTTCTAGGAACACTATATTGTCTGAGGATTCCTTTAAAGATACAGAACTTATCAAGAACATGGTTCTTGAATTCAGTCCCATTATCACTCCTTATTGTTTTAATTGGATGACCAAATTGTCTTTCAAGTTGGGTGATAAGGGCAATTAATTTATCAGAAGTCTCATCTTTGCTAAAGAGAAAGATGGTCCAGCAAAATCTTGAGTAGTCATCCGCAACAACTAAAAGTATCTGTTTCTAGCCAGACTGGCTACCTTCACTGGTCCAAAAAGATCCATGTGAAGTAGATTAAGACAGTTAGTTGTTTTGGACTCCTCAATAGACTTGTGTGATCTTTTATTTTGGTTTCCCTTTATGCAAGATTCACATTGACCTTCAAAGTGAAATTCTTTGGAAGGTAATCCTCTTACTAACGAAAGGGTAGAAAGCTTATGAAGAGATTGGTCGTTGAGGTGACTTAATCTTCTATGCCAAAAAGCGGTTTCAGAAGATGATGCTTTGGCTATCAAACAAGTAGGAGAGGATGTTTGGTGAAAAATGAACTAAAGTCTTTGTCAGCCAGTTGAGAAACACTCAAGAGCTTGAACTTGAGATTTTCAACTAAGCTAACATCCTTAAAGTGCAGTTTTCCACTTCGGACAGAACCAGACCCTACTATCCAACCTTTTGTATTATTTCCAAACGAAACAGATCCTCCATTCTTTGGAATGAAGTTATTTAAAATGGATCTGCATCCTGTCATGTGCCTAGAGCCTCCACTGTCCACATACCATAGATGACATTGGTTTAAAGGTCTATGCGCATGATAATTTAATTGCAATAGGTTAGATATGGGTCTTGTTTTATTTTAGAAGAAGGAGAAGATGTTTGTTTGTTTTGCTGAGATTTATTCATCAATGTCGGCATCATCAGTATAAGTTGTTGCTGATTTTGATGCAAGATATTGATTTGTAAATCCATGGAAGAAGGGTTCACATCAGCAGAGGAATGGGCAGTATGAGTCACCATGGGATAAGAAGATGGTGTTCCAAGGATAGAAGGCCCGGGTGAAGCAGGTGAAGGAGAAGAAGAGCGAGGTGATGGATGAAAGCCACATCTTATTGAAATATTTGCTGAAAATCTATTAGCCTTCTTTGATTTCTTCACTTTATTAGGAAAGTTTCCTTTAGTTGAAGAACTCTGTTTGGCTTTCAATTGTTCAGCATTTAGTTTTTCTCCTTCTTTCTCCAAGGGAGTTTTTGTCCAACAGTTTTCAGTAGTGTGATTATACTTAAAACATTTTAGACAAGCAGGAGACAGAGAGGAGTATTTGGGGATGAAAGGCTTATTTGCCTTCATTATTGGATAAGGGGGATGAGGATGAGAAGGAGTAAATCTGATGTCAATCATAGGCCTCTTTCCTTTGTCAAGGCAGGCAACATGATTATCAGAGGTTTTAAGAAGACCTGTACGTTCCGAACTTTGAGTATAGCTCATGGTTGGAGCAATCTCAGTTTGTTCAGAAGTGTTATTATGTTGATCAATTTCCAAGGGTGTTTCCTCCTGTTTGTCAATGTTAGTTTTATTGGGATACATGAACGTAGGAAACTGTGGGGGTTGGTACACTCTTGGAGGTGTGATTGTAATGGATGGAATTTCATCTGGAAGAAAGGTGGGGGAAATTTGCTCAGAATCAGTCTCATTTATTTTATTGTCAATTGGGGTGTAGTCCTCTGGATGACTAGTATGATTCAACCCAATTCCAAATTAGGCCTTGCTGTGAACTTGCTTACTTAAAAGCATTTTGAACCCCTTACAGGATTCAACCCACTTGTCACAGCTAACCTAGGTCTGAGACAATTCGTCTCTACAAGCTGCATATTTTTCATTTTTTAAATCGAATAGAGCTTGTAGGTTGGACTTTTTAGTTGTTAGGACAGATATTTGATTGCCTTTATTCTTTTTTATTTTTTTCTATCTCAGTTGCTCCAACTCCTAATTTTGTTGTTGAAGCAACACATTTGCTTTCTTTATTTTAGTAAAAGCCTCTATGCACGCATCGGTACATAGTTTTTCTAGAGCGGAAGAAGATACCTGCGCATCAGGAGTGTGTGCAGCAGGTTGTTCAGAAGGAGAAGATTCATCACCAATAGCCATAAGAGCGAAATCTGTTGGTTCAGAGGTGATGAGGGCATAGCCTACATCTTCAGGCAAGCTACTCCAGTCGGCATACTCTTGGGTAAAGAGAGCCGGTTGACTGGAAGAAGAAGATTGAATAGTGGAGCCTGGTATATTTATTTGAGAAGAGGGTAGTGCAAAAATCTGAAGAGGTGCAGGACTAAGATGATATATTCTACCATTGGTAGCTTGTACAAATTGTACATAATCTGATGGAGGGGTCTGTACAATGTGTGCTAACTCCTGAAGATTGTTGTGCCATCTGAAAGATGATGATGAAGAAGAAGAAGAAAAAGGTGTAGAAGAAGATGTGATTGTGAGTTAGGAAAAGTCACATGCGGTAAAGAATTTGAGTTGGGAGCCTTTTTGCATTCCCTTGCGAAGTGCCCAGTGCCATGACATCTATATCATTGGACCTTAGCCTTATTTAGGCTGAACCTGGTTTTCCCATGAATACTAGGAAACTTCATTCCGGTCCTCTTGTAGAACTTATTCGTTCTGATGCTCAAGAAGGCCAGTTGGTGAAGAATGTCCATCTCTTCCAAGTCATCACTTGGAACTTGATGGAGATCATCCATGATAAAACACAGGTGATCAGAAATCAGAGAGTGGTCATCACAGGAAGAAGAAGAAGTGATGCCAGTGGTTATGTCAATATATTCATCATAACCCTGATCATTTAATTCAGATTTATGACTTAGAAGAGGTGTGTTCCCTTGAACATACTCTTCAGTTGATTTACCAGACTTTATAAGTTTTCTTTTCTGGTCAATCTCCTGCTTAAAGGTGAGCAAATTACCATAAAGTTGAGTAAGCGAGAGTTTGCCAAAGTTTGGTGTCACACCCTGAGCCGGCGGGTCGGATGGTGTGTCCTGTCGGGTGGAAAGGCCCCATGGCGCGATATTGGGAGTGATAATCGTGATGATCAGATTGTTTACAATGCACATGATATATAATAAGAAACTGCTAAATGAAAATAGAATTACAAAGTTAAATTACATCACTTTTGTTCATAATTTAACAATGTAAATCAACTATCAACATCATAATTCTTCTATCTTGTATCTACACAAGATATACAAAATAATCTGTAAAATGATGTTTCAAAATATACAGATCCAAAATACTAGGTTCTCTAGCGGCATCCTAGTCCCAAAAGCAATAACTTCTTAATTGACATGTTCGTCACCTGATAAGTAATGCAAAATAAAATCAAGTCAACACATGGTTGAAGAGTTCATATAATTTTATTTGATAATGAATTTAATACCCTGACAGAATGACAACCTTAACCTCACTAACAACCACCTATATTATCCAGTCAAATATGCTTATATATAGGGCATATGTAGGGGAACAAGCCCCAGCCACCGTCCCACCACATATCGAACCGCATAATATATTGTTGTTAAGGATAATTAAGCATTTCATCCCATACACTGAATCACGTACTTGAACCATCTGAAAATGATAACACTTGATTCGTCTGAAAATGATAACCTTTGAACACCCACGAATGACAACCTTAACCTCACTAACGACCACTTATATTATCAATTTAATTATGCTTATATATAGGGTATATGTAGGAGAACAAGCCCTAGCCACTGTCCCGCCACATATCGAACCACATAATATATTATTGTTAGTGATAATCAAGCCGAAAGGGTTAGCCCGTCCGATTGGAGACCTGGCCGAAGGAAGGTTGCCCACCCGAATAAGAAGGTTGCCAACTGAAAATGGCTTGGCCGAAGGAGGGCACCCGACCGAAGGTGTCATGACCGAAGGAAAGATGGCCGTATGAGGCTTGGGCCAAGTAGGTATGTTCCCGGAATGATCTTCGCCGACTGGGGGGGGGGGAGAAGCATGCAAATGAGTACAGCTTGGGCGAATGGGGAATGACCGCATGTGGCTCTGGCCGACAGAATGTGCGTGCCGTGCGAATAGAGTAACTTGACCGAATGAAAGAAAGTATTGGCCGTATGAGGCATAGTCGGCCGGTCCTGGGCCGTTCGGTCGAATGTGGGTAGATGGCTCATACGGTGAGCTGGTGGCTATCATTCGGGTATTCGAAACTCATCAAAGCGAAATCCCCATTTTCAAGCTAAACAACTAGACCTTGCTTTCTAGCATGTTCCTAACACATCCTATGGTAAGGTTTTGGGCGGTTTAACTGGCTAGAATGGTGACAAAACCAAAGGGGTATGAAAACCCTAAAAATCCTGAGATCTAACTCGTTTTAACCTCAAATCGAGTGATTCCAAGCTGAAATCTTTTGTACTTTCATGATCTACGAGTTGTAGTGTTCGTTTTGACTCCAAGAGGGCTCGATTTAGTGGAGAAATGAAGGAGATATGGTGACGGCTTCTAGAGAGAGAAAGTAGAGAGAGAGAAGACAAAAATGGTGAAGATGGGCTGGTAGGTGGGAGTGAATCAGGCATTAATTGCCTCATTAAAGGCTATCAAAAACACCCATGTGTTCGGTCTTGCTCGGTTTCGCTCGGTTCCGCGTAGAAACATCGGTTTCGTTTCGTTTTCTTAACAAACATGTCGGTTTTAAAACTAAAGTTTGTAATTTATTTTAGGTGGTAATTCATAATAAATTAACTAAATATCTTCCGTTTATTTTAAATTTTCTAAAAATATTTAGATTACAGTTTCAGTCGAATCGTACAGTCGTCGCGCGTATTCGTTCGAATCGTCACCCGTACGAATACGACGATAACTACACTTTTCAATATGGTTTTCTAATTATTGGACATCATTCAAAACGTTAAACTTTCAGATATATTTATACAGATCGTCACCTATACGAATAATCAGTCAATTTAGCATTCACGTAACGATATCCGTTGTTGTCTTGTTTTGTAATTACACACATACGTTTATACATAATAAGATCCTAACTAACAATTACATGATGGTTATGTGTCGTCAGATAATATCTGACTGTTGAACCATGATTCTGAGTTACATTTCTACAATGATTTTGAAACTGTTCTATAGGAAACATGAAATGATAATGATATATGAATAACAACTGAAATTTGTACTTGATTTACTTTTCATGTTACTGTGTAGATCACTGTTTCGGTTACGTTTCCGGCACTGATGTTACATCTGGAGAGGATCTCATAACAATGGAATAGGTTTCCCATTTTTCAGGTAGAGATCTCCAGAAGCGATTCAGAACAGAGACAGAGGGTACACTTGACCGGCTAGTTTTAATTCACTTAAGAGAGAAGTGAATCATTCAAACTGCTGAGTCAGTGACTCATTATTTAGTTGGGAGAATGTCTCGTATCGTTGAGCTAATATTTCCCTGGTATTAGCCCCAACATCTTCGGTGCCACCAAATTGCTCTTTCAGAGCATCCCACAAGTCTTTAGCAGACTCCTGGTGAAAAAGCCCATATTATATTTCATTAGGAAGGGCCATAGCCAACTGAGCATGTGCCTTTGCATCAGGCTCCAACTTATGGTAATCCTCTTCGGTGTAGTTCGGAGGATCTTTCAGGACATCGTCTCCAGTCTCCATGTCCAGGAGCTTTGGTTTATGCGGTCCGAACATGACAGACTTCCAACATCCTGTATGATTATTGGACAGGAAGTGTAACATCCGCTCTGCCAAATGTTATATTGATGCCTAACCAAGATTGGTGGCTTCATGGCAAAACCGGTATTATGGGGGTCAAGGGTGAATTTCTCTGCCATTGGTTCACAAATAGTTATGATCAAATCAACGAGTGATGTGTACTCAAAGTGATTTGTTAGAATGATTTTTGAACACAATTTAGCTCAAGAATCAAACTCATAAAGATTTAAAGAAAACAAAAAGACAAAAAAGATAGAATGCTAAAAAACTAAAACAACAAGATATCAGTGAGAGCTTTGAGTTTTAGTCTTGATGGTTAAACCAATACTATGGACAAGGCTCTGATACCAATTTTTGAACTACAAGAACCCCGGGTAGTAGTTGTTTCACCGGGAACAAGGCTTTAGACTCTTATTCAAAGCTTTGGTTTCAGTTCCCTCTAATGTTTTGGTCCATGTTATTTTCGTTGTTTTAGTTTTCTTGCTTAGCAAGAGAGAAAGAAGAGACAGAAAGCACAAGGAAATTTGGGGGAAGTAATCCTTAATTATTTAGAGTTTGTTGGGACTAAAATACCCAACATTCTAAGATACAAGACAAGAAACAATAAGACAAATAGCTGACATTGTTACAGACACTGATACAACAGACTAGTACAAATACAAAGTCAACAACAACAGAAACACGAGTCTTCAGTAGTCTTCAGGTCTTCCGATGTTTAAGTAGATGTATTGGAGTTTAGCGTTTATTCTTTCGGAAGATATTCATCGGAAGCTGATTAAGTAATCAGTTATTTGGGAAGAGGAGATTGTCTTCCGAGTCATTTGACTTCTTCAGATGCAATGGTTGTCTTCCGATGACGTCTAGATCCGCTAGTGTCTTCTGAGGTATATAAGTTTAGCGGCACTTGTTTTTGGCGAAGCTTTCGCTGATAGCCTTCCGATACTGAAGCATTTCTTCAATCGGAAGAGAAATGTCTGCGACTAGTCTATCCGTGGTATTATTCAAGCATATGGCTTCAGTGGTTATGCTCATCAGTACTTATTTTCCAACAATCTCCCTCTGGACTGATGAAGCCAAAACGTACTTATTTTGTTTTAAAGCCAGACCAATTTTATTCCTAAGAGTTCGAACACAGTTCAGAACATCATACTCTATATCAGAATTGTCCAGAGTCTTGTACTACAGTTCCTTCAGATCATCAGTTGGTAGGGTGAGAATCTCATCACAATTTGAGAAGAAGGTTCTTGAGCCATTGAATCTCTCTATGGCCATACTCTTGGAGACAGAGTCACAAAACCATCTCTTTATTCTTATTCTTGAGTTTTTGATCTGAGGAGGCTGAAATTCAGCAGATGGACGTTCAGCAGACCTAGCACCTAGAATTCCCAAAGGTGCATTTAGCACACAAGGATGGATGTGGATGTAGGTTCACCGAGGATGGGTGTTTTTTCAATGTCATCCGTTTGTTTTGGATCAGTGTTCAATCTAGTGAACACCTGTTTGTCAATGTCGTTGATAGCGGTAAGAGGAGCAATGTGACAAACCTTATTAAAATCAACAAAGAGACAGGCCATAACAAACCTAGGATACAACAGAAACTTAGGACTTTTCTGGTGATGTACCAGATGGTCAAATATTATTTAAGACAAATTGAAATTTTCATTGGAAAGTACTGAATACATGACATATTGCATGTCATATGGCATTTCTCCCCAACTTGTCGATTTTTGAGACAAACACTGTAGAATGGTGTGACATAGGAACTTGTACTTAGGGTAGAAGAAGGCTTTGTACACAGTCCAATTTTTCAGGTCACCTTGATAATCACACTGAATGAAAATATTATGAAGAAGTTTGAGGGAAACAGTTTTGGGAGCCTTGGTGTCGTTCAAATTTAGGGCAACACTTATTTTGCGAGGGTGATAGTGACTTGTTGACCTGCATTCACCGAAGCAATGCTTTCAACAGATTCATCCTTTATTACCAAGGATGAGTGTGCCCAAAAATGGTTTAGAGCAACTTCAAAGATAAGAGGGTTTAGAATGAGAGCAGTATGAACGAAAGAGTTTACCAGAGCATCGATTGCTTCATTGTAGTGAGGATACTCAGAAGATATTAGAAGGTAAACTCCGAGGTTATGGATCGGCTTGATTTTCAAAGCCATTGTTCTTCTGCGACGATGAACACCGAGCTGTTATGAACGCAAAGTGTGAGTACAAACTTTGCTTTAGAGAAAAAGGAGATGAGGAAGACTAACCGTTTACACACAAGGGCAGTTTAAAAAATAAAAATTGCCACTACTTATAGTATATGAGCTTTACCTTAGGGTTTTTACCCATCGGACAAAAGTATGATCATGAGAGAGAAGAACCAAACGACGAAGTAGTACGTTCATGCACACCTTAAATACAGACAAAAGCTTTGTCCAGGATGAAGCCTGGTCTGATATCGTTTCACCACCATCATGAGCATAAAGCTCACACGGAATTGGTGCAAATGCATCGTGCCAGGCGACATGCCTAACAAGCAGTGGTCCTTTGCCATGAGTAGCATCTGGAAGAATCAAAGTTGAAAGACGTGAGTTCTTGATCAAAAGATGATCAAGCAACTATTATGAAAGAACAGAAGGATAGAAGACAACTACTGATATAAATAAGGAAAGAAAGATCAGTATTCATTTAGAGTAAGAAGGATAAAATTGGAAAGAAATATATTATCGAGCCGTGAGAACAATTAATGAGTGTCAATTCAATTAACCGTTAGAGGTCTAATCATACAGAGTGATTAGTGACAGCCGAATCAGTGTAATTGTCAAGAGATTTGATAACCACTTGAGCAAGAAAAATTTAACCAAGAAATAATATTTAACCTCGGAAGAGTTTTATCTTCGGAAGAGGTTTAACCATGGATAAATGATACGGTTAGAAGTCTCGGAAGAAGAAGAGACTTCGGAAGAGAAGTAAACCACATAAGGTTTAAAGTGTAACAACGGAAATCCTCCCGAAGTAGCCTTTCTTGTGAGAGAGCATCCAACATAATCACTATCTGAAAAACCAACAATCTTACAAGTTTGGTTAACAGGATACCAGATGCCTAGCATAGGCGTGCCTTTCAGATATCTTAGTATCCTATTCACAAATGACAAATGGGATTGTTTGGGGGCTGATTGGTATCCTACATAGACACATGTTGCATACATGATGTCTGGCCTTGATGCAGTAAGATACATCAAAGATCCACCTGTAGAGGGTTTGATCTACAGGTTCACCATTTTCATCAGGGATTATTCCAGGACTTGTAGCCATGGTGGTAGAAATTATTTTTCAATCATTCATATCAAATTTATTTTGAAGATCTTTTACATATTTTGAGTGATGAATGAAAGTCCCATTGGGGGTTTTTTTTACTTGGAGTCCTAAAAATGTTTTTAGTTCACTTAAAGCACTCATTTCAAACTTTGAAGACATTAATTTAGAAAATTGTTCACACAAGGAAGGTTTTGTTGATCCAAAAATGATGTCATCGACATAAATTTGGACCAGCAAAAGTTCCTTGTCTACCCTCTTGATAAACAAAGTCTTATCAATGGTTCCCCAAGAAAATTTATTAAAAAGAAGAAAATGAGAGAAAGTATCATACCATGCTCTAGGTACATGTTTCTGTTGGTGCATGAAATGTCTCTAGTTCTGCTTTTGTACGGTCTTTGATGTATTATGTTGATATTATTAATGAAATCAGTCTTTCTATATTGTTGTTTAATGTTTATATGTGTTTGATTATGTTTAACCTTCATTATATATGTCTAAGAGACCCATTCGGACGAATGACCCTAAGAGTGAGGTCATTCGGTCGAATGAACGCATAGCGAATGTCTAGGGCGATCGAATGAGTCAACCGTATGATTCTTTTGGTTACCAAGCTCATTCGGCTGAGTCATTCGGCGAATGAGTTGCTTCGGCCACTCATTCGGCCGAATGGCGACAGTCTGTATATACAAGTTCAAACATATTCAAACCTAACTTTTTCGAACTTTCTCGAGCCCCACTTCTTCCCAGAGCACTCCAGTGTCAAACCCTAGGGTTTTTTAGCAGTTCTTAGCCATCCAACTTCGTTCCTCATCCCCGTGTGTCCGATATCGATCCAAACGTTCACTCATCCTTGTTGGATTGACACAGGGGCTGTTGGTTTCGATTGGAAAACCCTGGAATAGGATTTCAAACTTTTCCTGTGGCTCTAGAGCAGATTCCTTGGTGAACCGGGTTATTTCCAGTCTTCAAATTGGTCATACAAAGTGGTATCAGAGAAGGTTCTACAAATGATAGTATGAGCAAGGAATTCGAGAAGGTTATGAAAGACAAGTTTGAAATGAGCTCAATGGGAGAGATGAAATTATTTCTTGGGTTGCATGTGGATCAATCTGAGGCAGGGGTATTTATTCATTAGACCAAATACGTTGGTGACATTCTGAGCCGGTTCAGTATGTTGGATGCAAAACCTGCTGGTACCCCACTGGCAGTCAATCTCGGGATTACACCAGACGAAAAGGGGGAGTTAATCGATGCCACTCTGTACCAAGGAATGATTGGGTCTCCTATGTATCTTACTGCTTCTCAGCTAGAAATCATGTTCGCCACATGCTTGTGTGCTCGCTATCAGTCCAAACCAAGAGTATGACATCTGATTGCTGTGAAGAGGATTTTGCATTATCTGAAGGGTACACCGGATCTTGGCTTATGATACCCTAATGATGATAACTTTGAGCTTACTGCATATAGTGATTTAGACTATGGCGGATGCAAAAGAGATATCAAGTCAACATCTGCAGGATGTCAGTTCTTTGGAACCCGTTTAGTTACCTGGCAGTGCAAGAAGCAGACGTCAGTGTCTACTTCAACCTGTGAAGATGAATATATTGCTGCTGCTAGTTGTTGCTCCCAAATCATCTGGACACAGCAACAACTCAAGGACTATGGGTTACATTTTTTTAACACTCCTACTTATGTTGATAATACAGCCGCCATTGCTGTCACTAAAAACCCAGTCCAGCACTCTAAAACCAAACACATCGACATAAAATATTACTTCATACGTGATTATTTTGAAAAGAAACTCATCGATGTTGTTAAAATCCACACCGATCACTAGAAATCCGATCTGTTTACAAAAGCTTTTGACAAACCCAGATTTTTATATCTGCTACAGTAAGGGTGTTTTTCACAAGGATGAAGTCATTTCTTCATCTGAATCAAACAAATGATAATCATTTTTATTAGTTAGTTTCTTTTTCTTTATTCTTCATTGTTAATATTTCTGTTATTTTTTTTCACTTAATCAAAAACTCAGAAAGATTTTCTGTTTTAGGCTTTTAAGGGGAGAAAAAGTAGATTAATTGGAAAAACCAAAAACATTTGAAAAATTGAAAAATCCCAAAACATTTGAAAAATTGAAAAATCCAAAAACATTTGAAAATTTGAAAAGTCCAAAAACATTTGAAAAATTGTAAAAATGAGAAATTCTTATTTGAGAAAGTGATGTGTTAACCTATCATGTCTTAAAAGCAAAAGTGAATGGACAAACTGAAAACACATGAGAATTGTGATTTGATGTACTGATAGGCCAACTTTACAAAATGTATAGACTATTAGTGATTGCTTAGAAAGTCTGAGTTGTGGGATCCATTTTAGAAAATCAGTTAGGTGATAAATAGTTTTTGACTCAAATCAGGCGTACACATGTTATCATATGATCTAATGAGGTTTCCAATAATTCACGAATTCCAGTCTGTACAAGTGCCATACTGCTTTGTAAAAACATATCTGAAGTCGTCCATTCAGATGAGAATGAGTGAATCACATAAAAATAAATAAAAGACAAGCTGGTATCAAGCTTGAAAAATACAAAAATAAAATACGTTCGATTCCATACACATACCATATCGCTTTGTAAAGACCTAGCTGAAGACGTCCATTTGGATAGAATAAGTTGATCGTGTCAACACAGTTCTATATACGTTCCATATTGCTTTGCAAAGACATAGCTGAAGCCGTCCATGAGAATGTGTTGAACGTGAGAGACAAATCAAAAAGAAAATACAAAAAGAGAATAAATTGGAACCTTATAGAACTTATGATGTAAGGTTCTAAGTTATGCAGAGATGAGTCACAAACTAATTTTGATCTTTATTTGTTAAATACAATGCGTAACTCAGTCAGAAAATATGAGTGATTATTAATTTGTTTAGAAATGATGTAATGTCAGGTTTAAAGTGGTCAAATATATAAGTAATGAATTCATAAGACGAATGTGTCTAAAGTGTAACATTCATGAAATACTGATTAGACATGATATGGTGTATGTGCCATCTTCTTGAAAGACTGCTCATAAAAATATGTGCTTCTTAACTGATTTTAGTTTTAGTTGTATTTTGTTTCGGAAAAAATACAATAAGATTTTATATTTTCAAATTTCTTTTAGATGATCATTGGTGTGTTCAGATGTTCAATCGTATCTGAATCCATCACCAATCAGACAAATTTTCTTAATGGCATCGGTTTAACTGTTCACAATGTTAAATTTGAAATTAACTTGTTTTAGTGAGTGCTAAGTTTCATTTCTACGAATGAAACAGGAGAATGACTCAGGCGAATGGTTCATTCGACTGAATGACTTCATTTAGTCGAATGAGTCTTTCGGCCGAATCAATTTGGGGCGCAGCAACTCATTCGGTTGTCTCATTCGCCGAATGAGACTTCCTATATATTGGATTCCTTCGGCCGAAACAAACCATTTCCCCAATTCATTCTCTCGGTTTACTGTGTGAAGCCCTTTTGGCCGAATCACCTTCTTTCCATTTCTCTTCGATTATATTCTTGCTTGTAATTGTTACAGGTACTTGTGGAAACAATATTAGCCATTTTTGTGCATGGATTCGCTGTGAACAGCACCTAGTTTAGGATTCTAGGGCTCGTAACTTTCACCACTAAATAAATGACCAAATCGAACTCAAAATCACTTAATACTTTTTATAAAAACCAAATCGTTTCTTAGTAGATTGGTGTAATTTTTGTGAACTGATTTGTGATTTTGACTCCTTGGAAGTTTGAACTCTTTCGGCCGACCGAATGAATGTAGCGACAAAATGAGACAATATTAACGAATGAGGTTCTTTCGGTCTCCATTCTCATTCGCTGGTCATACGGTTGACTAGGCTCTTTCGGTCAATGTTTCAACCAATATTCGGTTGACCTTACTTATTCAGTCAAAATGGACTCATTCGCCAAGGTCCATTCGGTCAATGAAGTCCCATTCGTACAAGCTGTTACTTGTAAAAATTTTATGATTTTACCCAACTGATTAACTGAATTGAACTAACACGTTTATTTCATTGTTTATCAGTATGGCTGATTATAAAGCGGTGACGAAGAACAACATTTGCGCTCACTTGGGTCTTGCCAGCAAGAACGCCAAGCATTTTCGAGAGATTATCACTTTACTCAGGCGTTCTAGGATCTTCCATGCTATATCTACAGTCTATGATCCCTACTTGACACATCAGCGGGATTTCTGGAGATCCGCGGATATAAACTGTGAGGTTGAGCCTCCAGTGATTAGGGGCCAGGTGCTCAGTCATGATTTTATAGTTTCAGCAGAGCACATCAGGAGGATATGTGGATTCCAGGATACCCCTGATCAACCCATTCTACTTGATCGCTACCTTGTTCGTGGCTGTTTTATGCAATGGAAGTATGACGGTGACTTGGGAGTTGGAGTCCTCAACAAGGTGCTTCTATCACCTCAGTTCAAGTACTTAGCACATCTACTTATTCATTGCTTAGGCTCGAGGCATGGGGGATTTGATGAGCTTCGGGAGACTATTCAGTGTGCATTTGTTGGGTTGGTGCTTAACCTGCCATTCAACTTCTCCGTGATGATTTTCACACATCTGAAGCAGAATGTTGTGCTCAAGGGAGACAAGAAGTTTATCATGTATCCCATATTCCTGCAGCAAATCATTGATGCTCAAGTTCCCAAACTACCGAAGACCAGCACAAACATTATTCGGTTGGAGCACATGAATGACATCACTCTCGATAGAGTGTTGTCATACAAGGGAAAGCAGACGAAGCCTGCTATTCGTGCTCTATTTGGTCATCTCCTGAACCCTGATTGTATTGCTCCTGGTGGCAGGAAGTGGAGACATGACGACTCTGACTCAAATGTTGAGGATATTGTTGTACCAGGAGAGGAAGGTGATGATGATGGAGATGATGGTAATAATGGAAGAGATGCAGGTGCTGGTATTAGTGCTTCTGAGGAAGGTGTGAGTGATGTTGGTGTTGTTGTTACTGGAGCAGGTCGTGATGTTATTGGTGTTGATGCAGGTGTTGGTAGATCTGGTGCTGGTGATGAGGATGTAAATGTTGATGCTTTACTTGACTTGGATTTCCTTTATACTACTCAGGCCACCGTCTCTACTCCTCTAGAGATGGCTGGTGCCACATCAGCTGAGGATGACCGGAAGGAAGATGTTGATGAAAAGGATGAGGGTGAGGATGCCTCAGATGATTTTGATTCAGAGGATGGTGGGCCCTAGGTGGTGACTACATGCTATAGATCTCAGGTTGTTTTTCTTGAGACTAGAGACATAGAGCCTGACAGGGAGGACATCAGGGATCCTTTATTTATCCCTGAGTATGATTTCTCTCCTCCCCCTCATACTTCCACTTCCACATCTGTTACTGCTGCTGTGCAGTCCACATCCTCCTCTGGTGCTCCCGCTGCAGTCTTTACTGCTGCTTCTTCTAGTCCCTCCACCACACGAGCTGATACATATATACATCCCTACTGTTTCAGTGGCTGAATAGCTTAGTACACTAAACAAGTTTGGTACTTAGGTTGATGGAGAGGAACCATAAGCAGGAGGAAGCTATTGCCCTGCTCACGCTGAGGGTTAGTGAGCAGGACGCTCTATTATTACAGGCTGCTGACCAACGTGTAGACTTGAGGGCCAGATCTGCTCAGCAGGAGGAGCAGTTGCTCAAATACATTGATGAGCACAACCAGCTAGCCTTGACTGCCTCTGGTTTTAGTGATAGGATCCTGACCCTTAAGGCTGAAAACTCGAGTCTCATCGAGCAAGTTAAAAGCCTCAATGAGGATACTCCTAGGATCTAGGATACTGAGGCTGACTCCGATGATCCAAACCAAGAAAAAGAAGAAGAAGATGATGAAGAAGAAGACGAGGAGTCTGATGAGGAGAAAGTTGACTATGGTGATTCAGAGAAAGATGATGATTCTGATGACGATGATGGTTCAGAAAGTGGGTCTGCTAGCTCTTCAAGTTCATCTGGATAGCAGTCCCCTCCCACTCAGATCCGAACCAAGACCAAGCATGACAAGAGTACTAAGCCTCCGCCTTCTCCTCCTCAGACTGAAGATCCTAAAGCTACCGAGGAAGTCCAAGTTGTGCCTTTGATACGTCGGTTGGATGAGACATTGCCTATGATATTAGATGCTCAAGACAATATACAGCACTCAGTTAGCTATGATAAGGAGGAATGGGAGATTATTCACTGCTTAACCAAGGAGAAAATTACTGAGCTGTTCAGGTTAAATCCTGATGAGGTGGTCATTGATGACACCTTCGCTCTTGCCTCTGACATTCCTTCACCTGAAGATTATGATGATGTTGAGGAGGTGATCCTTGAGATGTTACTGCAGAAGAGGACATAAAGTATACTTCAGCTTAGGGTGAACTACCTACATTTACTGATCGTTTTGGACAACACACAGAAGAGGAGTTAAACAGAAAGGTTGAAGAAAAGGTCAGTGGTAGTGAGTCTTCAGCAGAAGACATTCAGCAGAGAAAGGAAGAGTGGAAAGCATATTGGTAGATTCTGAAGAAAGAAAGTGTTACAAAGGTGTCAGCTACATACACAAAAGTCTACAGGACCAATGGTTACAAGGCTAGAGGTCAGATTCTTAGCTGGGCATACTTCCATGTTCTGCAATGCTATGCTTTCAAGAGAGAACAGGGAATTCGGTACTTCAAGCATCCTCACGACTTCAAGACGCTACCTGGATTTGAAGTCAATCAACTTGCACGCTTGAAGATGTTACACAGTGAAGACTTGGGGATGTTTGCTTGGTTCTTGAGACAGATACAATATGAGTATAGGAAAAGGTGGACCAATTTCAGGCCTCAGCAACCTGAAAGATATTATGTCACGCCCCCAATTTTCAACTAACGGAATCATACCGTTTGGGAACGTGACAAACCAGGATCTCAGATCATTAGACATAACGAAGACCTCTATATGAATTTCAAAACATACTTTGGTCTAAAACATCAAAGTTTTTAAAAGATGCGAAAGCGTTTTAAAACAATAACCAAAGTAACAGTTGTAACATGTAAATTACAAAAGAAAATTCCCAAATGTGTAACTTGAACAATATAAATGTAAAACATGCATGTGACTCTATCTCCTAGTCCATGCCAGCTTTGTTGCGCACCTTAGCGTCCTGAGAAAACATGTAAATCAAGTCAACACAAAGGTTGGTGCATAACACAGGTTTTTAAGTATTCACAATGTTCAAAACAACAGTTTGAATATCAAGTTTGCAGATAACATAATCACACATGCATAGTCATGATAGCTAGTCATATAAACTATTTACATAAGTGGTCGACACCGAAGCTGACGATTGCCATGCTATAGCATGTTTTTGCCTTGCCACTATTGTCTAGCACGAACAATAGTAATGTGTGTTTGGTCAGTCAAACACCTGCGTAGATCCCATCTACCAGGTGAGGTTTGTCAAACCTAATAGATCTATTTCCAACTACCACGCTTTGCGCTACGGCAAACTAAATGGTTCGAAGTGTGTAAGGACTTTTAAATGCTATGTTGTCACATAATGTAAACAGCTAACTCATGCAAGTGATATGTATCTAAAAAGAGTTTGTTGCACATGTTTTCTCCCCAAAACAGTTCAAAATAAGAAAGGGGCCGTGTACGCACCTTTGATGGTTGCAGAATGATCAACTATGTGAGCTCGTGTAAATAATCCTCTTACGAAGGATCTGTGATTTAAACAATAACCTAAAGTTATTTGGAATGTCATCTTATACTTAGAATCACATACGTGTCAACACACGTATGTTAAAGTGTTAAAAATGTACATACGAATGTACACGAATTTTTGAATTCGTTTAAATAAAATCCTATTTGATTTTATTTAAATAATCGTAATTATACGCGATTTCGTTTCCGATCTAAAATATGAATTTTATTATTCTAAAACATTCGGGGCAGAATTCTGGTTCTAACGCAATTTGAATGGATCAAAACGGAGTTAGAACGAGAAAGTTATGATTAAAATACAAAAATTGGGTTTTAAATCAAAAACCGGCATCCCTAAGGCTCGAACCCGCGACCTATCACTCACAACACACACACCTTACCAGTCTCGCCCGCTAGGGTATCGCACAAGTATTCAGAAATAATTTGTTTTAACTACTCATCAAAATGATTTCCTTTTTGATATTATAGCCGAAGCAAATGGAGTCCAAATTGACCCATAATTCGAACTCATTAGCCCTTAAAACCATAGGGCTTCGTTTCTGGGTATTCAACCTAGTCTATATATGAATTTAATTCGAAAACAAAACAGTATAACCCATTTAATTGGAAGTACACAGGTTCGAACTTGACTTCTAAAACCCATCATTCGATTTCATCGAATTCGTTTACCTCAAGCCGTAAAATCATCAGATTTTCTTCAACATAGTTCTAAGAACCCATTCATACCAATTAATTCGATTTTAAAACTCGTTTCCATTAAAACCCCCAAACCGTTTAACCCGAAGAACCCTAGAACTCAAAATCAATAAATTCGCGCATGATTCATGAAATTGGCAGGTGGGTTAACTTGATTGGTTTACTCTGAAACTAACCATAACAATCAATTTCATTCTTAAACTCGTATGAATCAAAATCCCAATTTCGTGCTTATAACGAGCCCTAGAAACTAGAATTCAATCAATTCGATATCATTAATTTAAATTGATTTATGGGTTAGCTTAATCGAACCCTTCTGAAACTATACATGTACATCAATTTGATTTTAATGCTCATTAAGGTGAAAACTGTCACACCCCCAATTTTCAACTAACGGAATCACACCGTTTGGGAGCGTGACAAACCAGGATCTCAGATCATTAGACATAGCGAAGACCTCTATATGAATTTCAAAACATACGTTGGTCTTTAAAACATAACATTCAGAGTTTACAAAAAGTTGCGGAAGCGTTTAAAAAACCATAAACAGTTGTAAAGTAAACATTACAAACCAAAGTACTTAAATATTCAAATGTTCAAATTCAAGTTCAAATTCAAAGTGTTTATAATGCATGAGACTCTATCTTCCTAGTCCATGCCAGCTTTAACGCGCGCCTTAGCGTCCTGAGAAAACATGCAAATCAAGTCAACACAATGGTTGGTGCATAACACAGGTTTTCAATAATCACAATGTTCAAAACAGCAGTTTGAATAACAAGTTTGTAGATAACATAATCACAAATGCACAGTCATGATAGCTAGTCATATAAACTATTTACATACGTGTTCGACACCGAAGCTGACTGATTGCCATGCTATAGCATGTTTTCGCCTTGCCACTATTGTCTATCACAACAATAGTAATAATTGTGTTTGGTCAGTCAAACACCTGCGTAGATCCCATCTACCAGGTGAGGTTTGTCAAACCTAATAGATCTATTTCCAACTACCACGCTTTGCATTACAGCAAACTAAACGGTTCGAGGTGTGTAAGGACTTTCAAGTTGATATGTTTTCACATAATGTAAACAGCTAACTCATGCAAGTGATATGTATCTAAAAATAGTTTGGTGTCACACCCCCAATTTTCAACTAACGGAATCACACCGTTTGGGAGCGTGACAAACCAGGATCTCAGATCATTAGACATAGCGAAGACCTCTATATGAATTTCAAAACATACGTTGGTCTTTAAAACATAACATTCAGAGTTTACAAAAAGTTGCGGAAGCGTTTAAAAAAACATAAACAGTTGTAAAGTAAACATTACAAACCAAAGTACTTAAATATTCAAATGTTCAAATTCAAATTCAAATTCAAAGTGTTTATAATGCATGAGACTCTATCTTCCTAGTCCATGCCAGCTTTAACGCGCGCCTTAGCGTCCTGAGAAAACATGCAAATCAAGTCAACACAATGGTTGGTGCATAACACAGGTTTTTAATAATCACAATGTTCAAAACAGCAGTTTGAATAACAAGTTTGTAGATAACATAATCACAAATGCACAGTCATGATAGCTAGTCATATAAACTATTTACATACGTGTTCGACACCGAAGCTGACTGATTGCCATGCTATAGCATGTTTTCGCCTTGCCACTATTGTCTATCACAACAATAGTAATAATTGTGTTTGGTCAGTCAAACACCTGCGTAGATCCCATCTACCAGGTGAGGTTTGATAAACCTAATAGATCTATTTCTAACTACCACGCTTTGCATTACAGCAAACTAAACGGTTCGAGGTGTGTAAGGACTTTCAAGTTGACATGTTTTCACATAATGTAAACAGCTAACTCATGCAAGTGATATGTATCTAAAAATAGTTTGTTGCACATGTTTTCTCCCCCAAAACAGTTTAAAATAAGAAAGGGGCCGTGTACGCACCTTAGATGATAGCAGAATGATCAAATACGTGTGAATTTGCGTAGAAATCCTCTACGAAGAATCTGTGATTAAACAATAACCTAGTGTTATTCGAGACATCATTTTGTGCTTGAAATCACATACGTGTCAACATACGTATGTTAAAGTGTCAGAAATGTGCATACAATCGTACGCGTGCTTTTGAAATCGTTTAAATAAAATCCTACACGATTTTATTTAATTTAACGTAATTATACGCGATTTCGTGTTCGGATTAAAATATGGATTTTATCATTCCAACACGTTCGTATTCTCGTTACGGTTCCAACGCAACTTGAACGGATCGAATCGGACTTGAAACGAAAGAGTTATGCTCAAAATACTAAAATAGTATTAAAATCCAAAAATGGTTGGGCCGGGACTCGAACCCGCGACCCTCAACTCCAACACACACTCATCTAACCAGTCAAGCCCGCTAGGGTATCGCGATATCTTTCCTGAATTAATTCTTTTAAACCTTCATCCAGTCTAATTCCTTTACCAAATTATAGCCGAAGCAATAAACCTCAAAATTGGTTATGGATTCAAACTCCATCAAACCTAAAACTATGAAATCATTGTTCAACATCTTCAGGCGATCCTGCCGGTAGTTTTAATTCTAAATTTAATCAGTTTAACCTTAGGAATTCGTTCATGACCATATTCGAACTCCCCTTCACCCATTTACAATTCAATCACTCTAATTGCCCATCACCCGATTCTGATTTCATATGCTTAACCTTCTACAACACCTTTCGATCCTTTCTGTACAATTAATTCAATTCTTGTTGTCGTATGATCCAAGAATCCCACATCATTTTCGATCAAAGAAGGCTTAAATCGACTTCTTAGAAATTGTTGTTGTTTAAGGAAATCAATATAGGTGAATCATTAAAGAAATGATTTCGGAACTTTCTGCATAGTTTAATGCCACTATAAATCTTATTTGTATCAAACCCGATTAGACCGATTATCTCCCTAGAACCCTAGAATCAAACTCCAATCATTCGTTATGATTTTCTATAATTAGTATAGGTTTAATCTCAATCGGTTTCTTCTGAAGCTAAGAGTATCAATCAATTTGATATTCAAACACCTATTGATCATTTCCCCCCAATTTTGTTTCTTAGATGAACCCTAGATATCAAATCATATTAATCCGATTATATAAACTGAAATTTACATATGGTTATCTTTAGTCGGATCTTTTACAGTATTAAGGATTAAAAACTTACTTGTTTTGATAATCGATTGACAGAGATCAACTTCAAGTCCTAATTTCGGCCTTCTTGAAATCGAATTCCTCAATTGAAGCTTCACCGATCGAATTGTTGCTTGTAACCTCTTCTAATGATACCGAATAGAGCCTCTGAGAGTTCAATTTTTCGAAGTTTGGTCGAATGTTGTGGTTTTAGGTATATAGGGCTACGGTTTCAACATTTTGTGACCCTTTGAATCCAATTCGACATTATTTGCTCTTGTAACCGTTAATCGTTAATGATAATCATCAATATGATGATTAAGGAGGATTAATGATCAGTTACAAGTCAATTTGTGACTGATTTCGAATTTTTACTTGATAAACCACAAAATTTTGACTTTACAAGTCAAAATTGACTATTCTTTGTAAAGTTTCACTATTAATCCTCTTGATTCAGATGTTTATGAACTTATATAATCTTTATAAAATAGTCTAAGATAGTCTAATGCACTTGTAATTGATCATAAGAGAAATCTTGGATTTCAATTTATTATAACAACATAATTTTGACCTTTAAAGTCAAAGTTTTCCACTTTAACCTAATCCCAAACTCAATCCTTGAAATTGTGATATCTTTGGACTAATTTTGTTTAATTACAACTTTCAGATTTGATTTTTGATCAATTACCTAACATTTCAGTTAATCAAAGTTGAGCCGACAATCCCGAATAATCACTAGTTGAATCCTTTAACTCTTTGTTGGGCTAATTTACTCACTTGGGCTTCTCAATACAATTGGGCCTCATTGGACCTTCCCTGGGCTTACCTTGGGCCTTACTGAGCCAGCCTTGATCCCATTAAATCTTACTGGCCTTCTTGGACCTTAATGGGCCTACTTGGGCCTCAGTAGTCTTCCTTGTTTCTATTGGACCTAAACTGGTCTTATTGGGCCTACATTGGCTCTGTTGAGCCTGTGATATCATCATCTTCAGTTAACAGAGTTAGTCCGAAAAGTCGGATTGTCACATCATCCCCTTGTTGAAGGAATTTTCGTCCCGAAAATTAGCAAGTGTTAAGAGTAGTTAGGAAACTACTTACGAGTTTAAATCGTACATGTTAGTGTGATTTGATCATTCTGTGTGCTTGTGTGTACTCACACACAAAGTCTAATGCTTGCAACATCACAACTCAATTGTGATCGTTCAATGTGACTGTTTGCGTGTACACTAGTTAGTTCACCTAACTGTGACTGTTTGTGTTTGATCGTACTGTGTTGTGTAACCTCACACATAGTGAGTGTCTGAAACTGTTTGTACTATGTAACCCCGCACATAGCAAAATGTGTGTTGTGTAACCTCACACATAATGAGTGTCTATAACCGTTTGTACTATGCAACCCCGCACATAGCAAAATGTGTGTAACTAATCGTGTATGTACTACCATGACATGTAACATATGAAATGTAGCACATAAAATATATAGAATGTAATGTAGTGTAGCACAAATGTTTGTAACAAAATCAATTGAATAAATAAAATGTTTGTGCTTACAGTTTGAAATTTGCAGTGTTGATGTGTGAAAGCATCACGTCATCCCCTTGTTGAAGGAAATTTCGTCCCGAAATTTAACGTGCGCTCTCAGTGTTAGCAGTAGCTGTCTTGAATAGATGAGGATATTTCTTCATCATTTGATCTTCCCGTTCCCATGTGAATTCAAGACCCCGTCTTGAATTCCATCGGACTTTGACTATCGGAATCTTGCTTTGCTTCAGTTGTTTGACCTCTCGGTCCATGATTTCCGCCGGTTCTTCAATGAATCTTAACTGTTCATCTACTTGTATTTCTTCCAATGGTACAATCAATGTCTCATCAGAAAGACATTTCTTTAAGTTCGACACATGAAACACATCATGAACTCCACTGAGTTCCTCCGGTAGTTTGAGTTGGTACGCAACCGGACCAATCCTTTTCAGAATCTCAAAAGGTCCTACGTAACGTGGACTAAGCTTCCCGCGCTTGCCGAATCGTATCACACCTTTCCAAGGTGATACTTTTAGAAGAACTCGGTCACCTACTTGAAATTCCAACGGCTTGCGACGTTTGTCTGCATAACTCTTCTGTCGATCTCGAGCCGCTGCCATACGGTTCCGGATTTGAACTATCTTCTCTGTTGTTTCGTGCACCAGTTCAGGACCTGTAATCTGACTGTCACCAATTTCAGCCCAGCAAACTGGTGAACGACATTTGCGACCATACAAAGCTTCAAACGGTGCTGCTTGAATGCTTGTATGATAACTATTGTTGTAAGAGAATTCCACCAACGGTAAATGATTCTCCCAGCTGTCACCAAAGTCAATTACACAAGCTCGTAACATATCCTCGAGCGTTTGAATCGTACGTTCACTTTGACCATCGGTCTGTGGATGATAAGCGGTACTCATATCCAAGCGAGTCCCCAATGACTTATGAAGAGATTTCCAAAAGTTAGAAGTAAATCGGGCATCCCGATCAGATATGATAGAGATTGGCACGCCATGTCGTGCTACTACTTCCTTGATGTAAATGCGAGTCAGTTTCTCCATCTTATTAGTTTCCTTTATTGCTAAGAAGTGTGCAGATTTCGTTAATCGATCGACAATTACCCATATCGTATCACAACCACTCGGTGTACGGGGTAACTTAGTAATAAAATCCATCGAAATCTGTTCCCATTTCCACATCGGTATCTCTGGTTGTTGTAGTAAACCAGATGGCTTCTGATATTCAACTTTGACTTTCGAACAAGTCAAACATTTGCTAACGTACTTAGCAATATCAGCTTTCATGTGAGGCCACCAATACAGTGCCTTCAAATCATGGTACATCTTGTCTGATCCCGGATGGACTGAATATCTAGACTTGTGTGCTTCGTCCATCACGAGTTCCCTTAAACCTCCATATAAAGGTATCCACATTCGATCAATGAAATAACGAATTCCATCAGGTTTAACATTCAATTGTTCTTCCATTCCTCGTAAAGATTCCGGTACTAAGTTTTCCGTTTTCAAGGCCTCAATCTGAGCACTGTATACCTTGTCAGGTAACTCGGTATGTATCGTCATCATAAGTGCACGAACCCGTCTTGTTCCCGTTGTATCTTTTCTGCTCAAAGCATCGGCTACCACATTAGCCTTTCCCGGGTGATACTTAATCGCACACTCATAATCGTTCAACAACTCGACCCATCGTCGTTGTCTCATATTGAGTTCCTTCTGATCAAAGATATGTTGCAAACTCTTATGATCAGTATAAATAGTACACTTAGTTCCATACAGATAATGCCTCCAAATTTTCAAAGCAAAAACCACTGCCCCTAGCTCCAAGTCATGAGTAGTGTAATTCTTTTCGTGCGTTCGTAGTTGTCTGGAAGCATAAACGATCACTTTATCACGTTGCATCAACACACATCCCAAACCCTGTCCAGATGCGTCACAATACACCGCAAAGTCTTCCGTTCCTTCCGGTAAGGACAGAATCGGTGCACTGCAGAGCTTCTGTTTCAATAACTGGAATGCAGCTTCCTGTTTATCCGTCCAGTTATACTTTGTTCCCTTGTGCGTCAGAGCTGTAAGTGGTTGAGCGATCTTTGAGAAACCCTCAATGAATCGTCGATAATAACCCGCCAAACCAAGGAATTGTCGTACCTCGGTAGGGGTCTTTGGCGCTTCCCAATTCTTAATCGCTTCAATCTTCGCCGGATCAACATGTATGCCCTTTTTATTTACTATATGCCCCAAGAACTGTACTTCTCGCATCCAGAAATCACATTTCGAAAATTTAGCGTACAATTGTTCTTGTTTCAATAGCTCTAGCAATAATCGAAGATGTTCAGCGTGTTCCTCCTCAGACTGTGAATAGATGAGAATGTCATCAATGAAAACAATGACAAACTTATCAAGATAAGGTTTACAAACACGATTCATGAGATCCATGAATACAGCTGGAGCGTTTGTCAACCCAAATGGCATGACCAAGAACTCATAATGGCCATATCTTGTCCTGAATGCTGTCTTCGGAATATCCTCCTCCTGAACTCTTATTTGATGATAACCAGACCTGAGATCAATCTTCGAGTAGTAACTCGAACCTTGCAACTGATCGAACAGATCGTCAATCCTGGGTAACGGATACCGGTTCTTGATGGTAACCTTGTTCAACTCCCGGTAATCGATACACTTACGGAAAGTCCCGTCCTTCTTCTTGACAAACAATACTGGAGCTCCCCATGGTGAAAAACTAGGTCGTATGAAACCCTTATCCAACAACTCTTGCAATTGTGTAGATAACTCTTGCATTTCTGACGGTGCAAGTCGATAAGGCGCCCTAGCTATCGGTGCTGCGTCTGGTGTAAGGTCAATTCGGAATTCCACCTGCCTGATAGGCGGTAATCCCGGCAAGTTTTCTGGAAATACCTCTGGAAATTCACAAACTATTGGTATATCTTCAAGCTTCTTCTCAGCTACTGGCTTTTCAGTTATAAGTGCTATAACTGCCGTATGACCTTTCCGCAGACATTTGTGTGCTTTCATACAAGATATGAGACGCAGTGGCGTACTGCTCTTCTCGCCTTGTACATATAATGTCCCTCCCTGCGGAAGAGGTATGCGAACAATCTTCTCATGGCATACAATTTCAGCCTGGTTCTTGGACAACCAGTCCATGCCAATGACTACATCAAAACTGCCTAAGGCAATAGGCATAAGATCAATCTCTAATGTTTGAACCATCAATTCAAGGATACATCCCTTATAAATGTTTTCTACTACAATCAACTTACCATCAGCTAATTCCATAGTGTAGGAACTATCTAAGGCAGTGGGACTAACATTTAGCAACTTAGCAAGTGAACTAGATACAAAACTCCGGTCGGCACCGGTGTCAAATAACATAGAGGCATAGTGATTATTTAAGAGGAACGTACCCGTAACAATGTTGGGATCCTCCCGCGCTTGACGTCCTCCTATCACAAACGCCCTGCCTCTAGCACCATTGTTGTTGTTGTTGTTGTTGTTGTTGTTGGTGCCATTTCCATTACCGTTGCCATTTCCGTTTCCATTACCATTGTTATTGACATTATTGTCCCCGCCCTTCTTAAGCTGTGGGCAATCTTTCTTAAAATGCCCCATTTTGCCACACTCAAAACAACCTTTCTGAGCGTTGTTCTGGTTATTGTTCTGGTTGTTATGGTTGTTCTGCAGCTCCCCGCGACAATCCTTAGCCGCGTGCCCAATCTTGCCACACCTCTGGCACTTAGCTCTGTCACACTGGTTACCCGCATGATGATAACCACACCTGTTGCACTTGGGGTGCTTACCAATATAGCCCCCCGATGATGATGATTGCTGACCACTGTTGGAATTATGATAGGACTTGTTTGAATCCTGCTTCCTGTTCTGCTGTTGGTTGTTACCCTTGAAGTTATTACTTTCCCACTTTCTCTTATGATCTCCTACCTTGGTAGCAGATGTTCGTTTGGGCAGAGTCCCCTGCAACACTGCCTGATCAGTAAGCTGATGCGCTAGACGAACAGCTTGTTGGATGGTGGTGGGATTTGCTGAAGTCACCAACCCTTGAATCTGAGGCACTAGTCCTCCGATGTATCTTTCAATCCACTTACTGGCTGGAGTAGCCATGTGTGGTAGCAGTCTGGCCAACTCGTGTGACCTGGTTGTGTACTCTTCAATGTTTGACCCCTCCATCTTGAGGTGCCAATATTCTTCTTCCAACTTCTGCATTTCACTGCGAGGACAGTACTCCTCTCGCAGTAAGGTTTTGAAATCATCCCAGGTTAAGGCATTTGCTTCTCCCAACCCCAGAGTCTGAACATTTGAGTTCCACCAAGTTAATGCTGGACCCTCCAAAGTTCCCGTAGCAAATTTCACCTTGCTTTCGTTAGGGCAGTTGCACATTTCGAATACAGACTCAGCCTTTTCAATCCACCGAAGGAGTCCAATGGCCCCCTCCGACCCTTTGAAATTGTGTGGTTTGCAGTCCAAAAACATCTTGAACGTGCAAACTTGTGGATTTACCAATCCCCCAGCTGGACCCTGTGGCCCTGTGTTGTGAGTCTGTGCATACTGTGCGATTGCCTCTGCAACTCTGTTGTTGATTAGCTCATTGAGCTCAGCAACAGTCATATGTACGTTTCCCTCAGCCATTTGTTTCCTATTTATAAGAAGTGTTAGCACGAAGTCAAAATCCAATGTAACATGTGTAAGTAAAACAACAAACACATCACGTAATATAAATCAACACAGTTGTTGGAAATAAAAGATAACTCTTTAATAGATAGAAACTTTCTTTGAGTACAATACTTTTGAAATGAAATACAAGTTTCCAAACTACTAATGTAGGAACACAACCCGTTCCTAATAAGTTTAAAAAAAACAGAAATAAAAGAAAGAGAATCAATCGTCCTCAACAGTGGATTCAGGATCGGACTCAGCAACTGGTGCTGGTTCCTCCTCCTCATCCTCATCCTGTTCCTCATTCTCAACTACCACTAAATCCTCCAAAGCTTCAATCCTGCCCGCCAAAATCTCCTCTCGGTTCTCTGACTCTTCTAGACGACCAATCAAATTGATCATCTCATCCCGCATATCGTGAACAAGATGGGCAAGTTCATCTTGCCTCTCAATGGAATCCCATAACTCCTGAGATCTCTGTGCTATCCTATCTTCTGCTACCTCCAGATCCTCGCGCAATTTGGCGATCTCCTCGGCGTCTGTCCTTTGCATCTTAGGCTCAGGAGCATCTAATGCTGGTGGTGGATGTGCAGAGGGTCCCTCAGCAGGGATCTGCTGAGTGTCCTCCTCCGCGTCCTCCGGATCCTCATCCGGGTCCTCGTATGGATCCTCCTCTGGATCCTCGTCTGGATCCTCATCTGGATCCTCCTCCGGATCCTCGTCTGGATCTGAGTCATCCTGCTCATATGGTGGAGGTGATGGAATAGGTGGTGGTGATGATGATGGTGGTGCCGGAACCATCGGCTCCTCGTCCTCGGAATCATCAATAATGATATATGGGACTGATGATGAAGCCATGCCTGTTACATAATACCATATGTAAGTACAGTGCCATGGAATACGTAAACAAGTCAATTACATAATGTCATATGTAATTTCTAAGCAATACGTATAAGCAGATGTGTCTAATGTCTAACAGTCATAGTCTAGGCCTACAAATGCAAACCTAGTTCGCTATAACCAAGGTCTCTGATACCAATCTGTCACACCCCCAATTTTCAACTAACAGAATCACACCGTTTGGGAGCGTGACAAACCAGGATCTCAGATCATTAGACATAGCGAAGACCTCTATATGAATTTCAAAACATACATTGGTCTTTAAAACATAACATTCAGAGTTTACAAAAAGTTGCGGAAGCGTTTAAAAAACCATAAACAGTTGTAAAGTAAACATTACAAACCAAAGTACTTAAATATTCAAATGTTCAAATTCAAATTCAAATTCAAAGTGTTTATAATGCATGAGACTCTATCTTCCTAGTCCATGCCAGCTTTAACGCGCGCCTTAGCGTCCTGAGAAAACATGCAAATCAAGTCAACACAATGGTTGGTGCATAACACAGGTTTTCAATAATCACAATGTTCAAAACAGCAGTTTGAATAACAAGTTTGTAGATAACATAATCACAAATGCACAGTCATGATAGCTAGTCATATAAACTATTTACATACGTGTTCGACACCGAAGCTGACTGATTGCCATGCTATAGCATGTTTTCGCCTTGCCACTATTGTCTATCACAACAATAGTAATAATTGTGTTTGGTCAGTCAAACACCTGCGTAGATCCCATCTACCAGGTGAGGTTTGATAAACCTAATAGATCTATTTCCAACTACCACGCTTTGCATTACAGCAAACTAACGGTTCGAGGTGTGTAAGGACTTTCAAGTTGACATGTTTTCACATAATGTAAACAGCTAACTCATGCAAGTGATATGTATCTAAAAATAGTTTGTTGCACATGTTTTCTCCCCCAAAACAGTTTAAAATAAGAAAGGGGCCGTGTACGCACCTTTGATGATAGCAGAATGATCAAATACGTGTGAATTTGCGTAGAAATCCTCTACGAAGAATCTGTGATTAAACAATAACCTAGTGTTATTCGAGACATCATTTTGTGCTTGAAATCACATACGTGTCAACATACGTATGTTAAAATGTCAGAAATGTGCATACAATCGTACGCGTGCTTTTGAAATCGTTTAAATAAAATCCTACACGATTTTATTTAATTTAACGTAATTATACGCGATTTCGTGTTCGGATTAAAATATGGATTTTATCATTCCAACACGTTCGTATTCTCGTTACGGTTCCAACGCAACTTGAACGGATCGAATCGGACTTGAAACGAAAGAGTTATGCTCAAAATACTAAAATAGTATTAAAATCCAAAAATGGTTGGGCCGGGACTCGAACCCGCGACCCTCAACTCCAACACACACTCATCTAACCAGTCAAGCCCGCTAGGGTATCGCGATATCTTTCCTGAATTAATTCTTTTAAACCTTCATCCAGTCTAATTCCTTTACCAAATTATAGCCGAAGCAATAAACCTCAAAATTGGTTATGGATTCAAACTCCATCAAACCTAAAACTATGAAATCATTGTTCAACATCTTCAGGCGATCCTGCCGGTAGTTTTAATTCTAAATTTAATCAGTTTAACCTTAGGAATTCGTTCATGACCATATTCGAACTCCCCTTCACCCATTTACAATTCAATCACTCTAATTGCCCATCACCCGATTCTGATTTCATATGCTTAACCTTCTACAACACCTTTCGATCCTTTCTGTACAATTAATTCAATTCTTGTTGTCGTATGATCCAAGAATCCCACATCATTTTCGATCAAAGAAGGCTTAAATCGACTTCTTAGAAATTGTTGTTGTTTAAGGAAATCAATATAGGTGAATCATTAAAGAAATGATTTCGGAACTTTCTGCATAGTTTAATGCCACTATAAATCTTATTTGTATCAAACCCGATTAGACCGATTATCTCCCTAGAACCCTAGAATCAAACTCCAATCATTCGTTATGATTTTCTATAATTAGTATAGGTTTAATCTCAATCGGTTTCTTCTGAAGCTAAGAGTATCAATCAATTTGATATTCAAACACCTATTGATCATTTCCCCCAATTTTGTTTCTTAGATGAACCCTAGATATCAAATCATATTAATCCGATTATATAAACTGAAATTTACATATGGTTATCTTTAGTCGGATCTTTTAGAGTATTAAGGATTAAAAACTTACTTGTTTTGATAATCGATTGACAGAGATCAACTTCAAGTCCTAATTTCGGCCTTCTTGAAATCGAATTCCTCAATTGAAGCTTCACCGATCGAATTGTTGCTTGTAACCTCTTCTAATGATACCGAATAGAGCCTCTGAGAGTTCAATTTTTCGAAGTTTGGTCGAATGTTGTGGTTTTAGGTATATAGGGCTACGGTTTCAACATTTTGTGACCCTTTGAATCCAATTCGACATTATTTGCTCTTGTAACCGTTAATCGTTAATGATAATCATCAATATGTTGATTAAGGAGGATTAATGATCAGTTACAAGTCAATTTGTGACTGATTTCGAATTTTTACTTGATAAACCACAAAATTTTGACTTTACAAGTCAAAATTGACTATTCTTTGTAAAGTTTCACTATTAATCCTCTTGATTCAGATGTTTATGAACTTATATAATCTTTATAAAATAGTCTAAGATAGTCTAATGCACTTGTAATTGATCATAAGAGAAATCTTGGATTTCAATTTATTATAACAACATAATTTTGACCTTTAAAGTCAAAGTTTTCCACTTTAACCTAATCCCAAACTCAATCCTTGAAATTGTGATATCTTTGGACTAATTTTGTTTAATTACAACTTTCAGATTTGATTTTTGATCAATTACCTAACATTTCAGTTAATCAAAGTTGAGCCGACAATCCCGAATAATCACTAGTTGAATCCTTTAACTCTTTGTTGGGCTAATTTACTCACTTGGGCTTCTCAATACAATTGGGCCTCATTGGACCTTCCCTGGGCTTACCTTGGGCCTTACTGAGCCAACCTTGATCCCATTAAATCTTACTGGCCTTCTTGGACCTTAATGGGCCTACTTGGGCCTCAGTAGTCTTCCTTGTTTCTATTGGACCTAAACTGGTCTTATTGGGCCTACATTGGCTCTGTTGAGCCTGTGATATCATCATCTTCAGTTAACAGAGTTAGTCCGAAAAGTCGGATTGTCACAAAAACCCCCAATTCGGTTTATCTAAGAACCCTGGAAACTCGATTTTCAATCATCCGATGTTAAAGACTGAAATTATGATGTGCTTATTCTTAGTCGGCCATGTTAGAAAGAATAAGGATGATTACTTACTTGATTCAATGTCCAATTGTTGTAGATCACTTTCGAGCCCTAAGTTCGTCGCCCCTTCAATCGAATCTCTCTCCCCACAAGTTGTTGAATGAAATCGTTGTTTGTAATAGCCTCTAATAGCACCGATCAGCAACTATGTGGTTCAATTGTGAAGAATGTGATCGAATTTCATGAGTTTAATGCCTACCGACTTCGGTTTCAACTTTTGGCATCATTTGGCCATTAATTCGATTGATGATGATGATAATTACACCTGATAACCGTTACCAACCCTTGAGATACTGATTATAACCGATCTAATTCAATTATGATGGCCTATTGATGTGAATTTCGAATTCCCCCAATCCTTCTTGGCCGAATTTTGACTTTTCTAGTCAAAATTGGATAATTAGTCTAACCATAAGTCAATTTCTTACAATCTAAGTGTATTGTGCTCTACTTTGTTCAAGCCTAAACTTTCTAATTTAATTTTTAATCATTATACACATTTCAGCTAATTATTGCTAACCTAGTTAATCCCGAAAATATCGAATTGTCACTAATTAGGCTACTTATAACATTATTGGGCCAAATTAATCCAATTGGGCCTCATAACTATAACTGGGCCTATCTTGGGCCTCATTGGGCCTACCTAGATCTCAATGGGCCTACTCTTGCCTTATTGGGCCCACCTTGGCTCCTTGGGCCTACATTTGTCTTATTGGGCCTACTTTGACTCATTGAGCCTACATTTGTCTTGTTGGGCTTGTGATCTCGCTATTTTGATTTAACGAGATTAATTCGAAAAGTCGGATTGTCACATCATCCCCTTATTGAAGGAATTTTCGTCCCGAAAATTAATAAGTGTTAGGAGTAGTTAGGAAACTACTTACGAATTTAAATCGTACGTGTTAGTGTGGTTTGATCATTCTGTGTGCTTGTGAGTACTCACACACAAAGTCTAATGCTTGCAACATCACAACTAAATGTGATCGTTCAATGTGACTGTGTGCGTGTACACTAGTTAGTTCACCTAACTGTGACTGTTTGCGTTTGATCATACTGTGTTGTGTAACCTCACACATAGTGAGTGTCTGTAACTGTTTGTACTATGCAACCCCGCACATAGCAAAATATGTGTAACTAATCATGCATGTACTATTATAACATGTAACATACGAAATATAGCACATAAAATGTAATGTAGCACAAATGTTTGTAACAAAGTCAATTGAATAAAAGTGTTTGTTTGTGCTTACAGTTTGAAGTCTGAAGTGACGTCATCCCCTTGTTGAAAGAAATTTCGTCCCGAAATTTAACGTGCGCTCTCAGTGTTAGCAGTAGCTGTTTTGAATAGATGAGGATACTTCTTCATCATTTGGTCTTCCCGTTCCCATGTGAATTCAGGACCACGTCTTGAATTCCATCGAACTTTGACTATCGGAATCTTGCTTTGCTTAAGTTGTTTGACCTCCCGGTCCATGATTTCTGCTGGTTCTTCAATGAATCGTAACTGTTCATCCACTTGTATTTCCTCCAATGGTACAATCAATGTCTCGTCAGAAAGACATTTCTTTAAGTTCGATATGTGAAAGACATCATGAACTCCACTGAGTTCATCCGGTAGTTTGAGTTGATACGCAACCGGACCAATCCTTTTCAGAATCTCAAAAGGTCCTACGTAACATGGACTAAGCTTCCCGCGCTTGCCGAATCGTATCACACCTTTCCAAGGTGATACCTTTAGAAGAACTCGGTCTCCTACTTGAAATTCCAACGGTTTACGACGTTTGTCAGCATAACTCTTCTGTCGATCTCGGGCCGCTGCCATACGGTTCCAGATTTGTACTATCTTCTCTGTCGTTTCCTGTACTAATTCAGGACCTGTTATCTGACTGTCACCAATTTCAGCCCAGCAAACTGGTGAACGACATTTGCGACCATACAACGCTTCAAACGGTGCTGCTTGAATACTTGTATGATAACTATTATTGTAAGAGAATTCCACTAACGGTAAATGATTCTCCCAGCTATCACCAAAGTCAATTACACAAGCTCGTAACATATCCTCGAGCGTTTGAATCGTACGTTCACTTTGACCGTCAGTCTGTGGATGATAGGCGGTACTCATATCCAAGCGAATCCCCAATGACTTATGAAGTGATTTCCAAAAGTTGGAAGTAAATCGGGCATCCCGATCTGATATGATAGAGATTGGCACGCCATGCCGTGCTACCACTTCTTTAATGTAAATACGAGTCAGTTTCTCCATCTTGTCGGTTTCCTTGATTGCTAAGAAGTGTGCAGATTTCGTTAATCGATCAACAATTACCCATATCGTATCACAACCACTCGGTGTACGAGGTAACTTAGTAATGAAGTCCATCGAAATCTGTTTCCATTTCCACATCGGTATCTCTGGTTGTTGCAGTAAACCAGATGGCTTCTGATATTCAACTTTGACTTTCGAACAAGTCAAACATTTGCTAACGTACTTAGCAATATCAGCTTTCATGTGAGGCCACCAATACAGTGCCTTCAAGTCATGATACATCTTGTCTGACCCTGGATGGACTGAATATCTGGACTTGTGTGCTTCATCCATCACGAGTTCCCTTAAACCTCCGTACAAAGGTATCCACAGTCGATCAATGAAATAACGAATTCCATCAGACTTAACATCCAACTGTGTTTCCATTCCTCGTAAAGATTCCTGTACCAAGTTTTCCGTTTTCAAGGCCTCGATCTGAGCACTGCGTACCTTGTCAGGTAAGTCAGTATGTATCGTCATCATAAGTGCACGAACTCGTCTTGTTGAAGTGTCTTTTCTGCTTAAAGCATCAGCTACCACATTAGCTTTTCCCGGATGATACTTAATCGCGCATTCATAATTGTTCAACAACTCAACCCATCGTCGTTGTCTCATATTAAGCTCCTTCTGATCAAAGATATGGTTCAAACTCTTATGATCAGTGTAAATAGTACACTTAGTTCCATATAAGTAATGCCTCCAAATCTTCAAAGCAAAAACCACTGCTCCTAACTCCAGGTCATGAGTAGTGTAATTCTTTTCGTGTGGTCGTAGTTGCCTGGAAGCATAAGCAATCACTTTATCACGTTGCATCAACACACATCCCAAACCCTGTGCAGATGCATCACAATACACCACAAAATCTTCCGTTCCTTCCGGTAAGGACAGAATTGGTGCACTACAGAGTTTCTGTTTCAATAACTGGAATGCAGCTTCCTGTTTATCCGTCCAGTTATACTTTGTCCCCTTATGCGTAAGTGCTGTAAGTGGTTGAGCGATCTTTGAGAAACCTTCAATGAATCGTCGATAATAACCCGCCAAACCAAGGAATTGTCGTACCTCGGTAGGGGTCTTTGGTGCTTCCCAATTCTTAATTGCTTCAATCTTTGCTGGATCAACATGTATACCCTTTTCATTAACTATATGACCCAAGAATTGTACTTCTCGCATCCAGAAATCACATTTCGAGAACTTAGCGTACAATTGTTCCTGTTTCAATAATTCTAGTAGCAATCGAAGATGTTCAGCGTGCTCCTCCTCAGTCTGAGAATAGATGAGAATGTCATCAATGAAAACAATGACAAACTTATCAAGGTAAGGTTTACAAACACGATTCATGAGATCCATGAATACAGCTGGAGCGTTTGTCAACCCAAATGGCATGACCAATAACTCATAATGGCCATAGCGCGTCCTGAATGCTGTTTTTGGAGTATCCTCCTCCTGGACTCTTAGTTGATGATAACCAGACCTGAGGTCAATCTTCGAGTAGTAACTCGAACCTTGCAACTAATCGAACAGATCGTCAATTCTGGGTAACGGATACCAGTTCTTGATAGTAACCTTGTTCAATTCCCGGTAATCGATACACATACGGAAAGTCCCGTCCTTCTTCTTGACAAACAAAACTGGAGCTCCCCACGGTAAAAAACTAGGTCGTATGAGACCCTTATCCAACAACTCTTGCAATTGTGTAGATAGTTCTTGCATCTCAGACGGTGCAAGTCGATAAGGTGCCCTAGCTATCGGTGCTGCGTCTGGTGTAAGATCGATTCGGAATTCCACCTGTCTGATAGGCGGTAATCCTGGCAAGTCTTCTGGAAATACCTCTGGAAACTCACAAACTATAGGTATGTCTTCAATTTTCTTCTCAGCTACCGGTTTTTCAGTTATAAGTGCTATAACTGCTATATTACCTTTACGCAAACATTTGTGTGCTTTCATACAAGATATGAGACGCAGTGGCGTACTGATCTTTTCACCTTGTACATACAGTGTCTCTCCATTTGTAAGAGGCGTACGAACAATCTTTTCATGGCATACGATTTCAGCCTGGTTTTTGGACAACCAGTCCACGCCAATGACTACATCAAAACTGCCTAAGGCAATAGGCATAAGATCAATTTCTAATGTTTGACCCATCAAATCAAGGATACATCCCTTAAGAATATGTTCTACTAAAATCAACTTACCATCAGCTAATTCCACAGTGTATGGACTATCTAAGGCAGTGGGACTAACGTTTAGCAACTTAGCAAGTGAACTAGATACAAAACTCTGGTCGGCATCAGTGTCAAATAACATAGAGGCATAGTGATTATTTAAGAGAAACGTACCCGTAACAATGTTGGGATCCTCCCTTGCTCGACGTCCTCCAATCACAAACGCCCTGCCCTTAGCACCATTGTTGTTGTTGTTATTATTGTTGTTGTTGGTGCCATTACCGTTACCATTGTCGTTGCCATTGCCATTTGCATTATTATCCCCACCTTTTTTGAGTTGTGGGCAATCTTTCTTAAAGTGCCCCATCTTGCCACACTCAAAACAACCCTTCTGTGCATTGTTCTGATTATTATTCTGGTTGTTGTGATTGTTTTGTAGCTCTCCCCTACAATCCTTAGCTGCATGCCCAATCTTACCGCACCTTTGACACTTAGCTCTATCACACTGATTACCTGCATGATGATATCCACACCTGTTGCACTTTGGGTGTTTACCGATATAACCCCCTGATGATGATGATTGCTGACCACTGTTTGAATTATGGTAAAAACTTGTTTGAATCCTGCTTCCGATTCTGCTGATACGACTGTTGGTTGTGACCCTTGGAATTGTTACCTTCCCACTTCCTTTTATGGTCTCCCACCTTAGTAGCCGATGTTCTTTTAGGCAGAGTCCCCTGTAGCACTGCCTGATCAGTTAATTGATGTGCTAAACGAACAGCCTGTTGAATGGTGGTGGGATTTGCAGAAGTAACTAATCCCTGAATCTGAGGCACTAGTCCTCCAATATATCTTTCAATCCACTTGCTGGCTGGAGTAGCCATGTGTGGTAGAAGTCTGGCCAATTAATGTGACCGGGTCGTGTACTCTTCGATATTTGATCCCTCCATCTTGAGGTGTCAGTATTCTTCCTCTAGTTTTTGCATCTCACTATGAGGACAGTACTCCTCCTGCATTAGAGTTTTGAAGCCATTCCAAGTCAAGGCATTAGCCTCACCCAACCCCAAAGTCTGAACATTTGAGTTCCACCAAGTTAATGCTAGACCTTCCAATGTTCCCGTAGCATACTTCACCTTGCTTTCATCAGGACAATTGCACATCTCAAACACAGATTCAGCCTTCTCAATCCATCGTAGGAGTCCAATGGCTCCTTCCGATCCTTTGAAATTGTGTGGCTTACAGTCCAAGAACATCTTGAACGTGCATGCCTGTGGGTTAACCAGTCCCCCTGCCGGACCCTGTGGCCCTGTGGTGTGTGTCTGAGCATATTGTGCGATTGCCTCTGCGACTCTGCTATTGATTAGCTCGTTGAGCTCAGCAACTGTCATGTGAACGTTCTCGTTGGCCATTATCTTCCTAGTTAAAAGAAATGTTAGAGCGTTATCAAAATCCAATGTGACATGTGTAAGCAAACAACAAACACAACATGTAATATATAAATCAACACAACTGTTGGAAATAAATAATAGTTTTTCAATAAATAGAAATTTGATTTGAGTACAATACTTTTGAAATCAAATATAAGTTTTCAAACTACTAGTGTAGGAACACAACCCGTTCCTAATAAGTTTAAACAAAACAAGTAAAATCAATCATCCTCAACAGTGGATTCAGGATCAGAATCAACAACTGGTGCTGGTTCCTCCCCTTCTTCCTCTTCATTCTCCTCATCCTCCTCTTCATTATCTGAGACTACTAAATCCTCTAAGGCCTCTAGTCTGCCTTCTAAGATCTCGGCTCGGTTCTCTGAAGCTTCAAGATGACCAATCAAATTAATCATCTCATCTCACATATCATTAACCAGATGGGCAAGATTATCTTGCCTCTCATTAGCATCCCATAGTTCCCTAACATTATACTCGATCCTGTCATTCGCCCAGTACATCCAATACCGGTGGTGGATGGGTAGAAGGTCCCTCAGCAGGGATCTCCTGAGTGCCCTCCACTGGCTCCTCCTCCGGATCCTCATCCGGATCCTCCTCCGGGTCCTCCTCTGGATCCTCCTCTGGATCCTCCTCTGGATCCTCCTCCGGGTCTGAATCATCTCTCTCATATGGTGGAGGAGATGGGATAGGTGGTGCTGGTGATGATGGTGGTGCTGGAACTATCCGTTCCTCGTCCTCAGAATCATCAATATAGATATACGGTGCTGATGATGATGCCATGCCTGTTACATAATACCATATGTAAGTGCAGTGCCATGGAATGTGTAAACAAGTCAATTACATAATGTCATATGTAATTTCTAAGTAATACGTGTAAGTATATGTGTCTAATGTCTAACAGTCATAGTCTAAGTCTACAAATGCAAACCTAGTTCGCTATAACCAATGGCTCTGATACCAATCTGTCACACCCCCAATTTTCAACTAACGGAATCATACCGTTTGGGAACGTGACAAACCAGGATCTCAGATCATTAGACATAACGAAGACCTCTATGTGAATTTCAAAACATACTTTGGTCTAAAACATCAAAGTTTTTAAAAGATGCGGAAGCGTTTTAAAACAATAACCAAAGTAACAGTTGTAACATGTAAATTACAAAAGAAAATTCCCAAATGTGTAACTTGAACAATATAAATGTAAAACATGCATGTGACTCTATCTCCTAGTCCATGCCAGCTTTGTTGCGCACCTTAGCGTCCTGAGAAAACATGTAAATCAAGTCAACACAAAGGTTGGTGCACAAAACAGGTTTTTAAGTATTCACAATGTTCAAAACAACAGTTTGAATATCAAGTTTGCAGATAACATAATCACACATGCATAATCATGATAGCTAGTCATATAAACTATTTACATAAGTGGTCGACACCGAAGCTGACGATTGCCATGCTATAGCATGTTTTTGCCTTGCCACTATTGTCTAGCACGAACAATAGTAATGTGTGTTTGGTCAGTCAAACACCTGCGTAGATCCCATCTACCAGGTGAGGTTTGTCAAACCTAATAGATCTATTTCCAACTACCACGCTTTGCGCTACGGCAAACTAAACGGTTCGAAGTGCGTAAGGACTTTTAAATGCTATGTTGTCACATAATGTAAACAGCTAACTCATGCAAGTGATATGTATCTAAATAGAGTTTGTTGCACATGTTTTCTCCCCCAAAACAGTTCAAAATAAGAAAGGGGCCGTGTAAATAATCCTCTTACGAAGGATCTGTGATTTAAACAATAACCTAAAGTTATTTGGAATGTCATCTTATACTTAGAATCACATACGTGTCAACACACGTATGTTCAAGTGTTAAAAATGTACATACGAATGTACACGAATTTTTGAATTCGTTTAAATAAAATCCTATTTGATTTTATTTAAATAATCGTAATTATACGCGATTTCGTTTCCGATCTAAAATATGAATTTAATTATTCTAAAACATTCGGGGCAGAATTCTGGTTCTAACGCAATTTGAATGGACCAAATTGACCCATAATTCGAACTCATTAGCCCTTAAAACCATAGGGCTTCGTTTCTGGGTATTCAACCTAGTCTATATATGAATTTAATTCGAAAACAAAACAATATAACCCATTTAATTGGAAGTACACAGGTTCGAACTTGACTTCTAAAACCCATCATTCGATTTCATCGAATTCGTTTACCTCAAGCCGTAAAATCATCAGATTTTCTTCAACATAGTTCTAAGAACCCATTCATACCAATTAATTCGATTTTAAAACTCGTTTCAATTAAAACCCCCAAACCGTTTAACCCGAAGAACCCTAGAACTCAAAATCAATAAATTCGCGCATGATTCATGAAATTGGCAGGTGGGTTAACTTGATCGGTTTACTCTGAAACTAACCATAACAATCAATTTCATTCTTAAACTCGTATGAGTCAAAATCCCAATTTCGTGCTTATAACAAGCCCTAGAAACTAGAATTTAATCAATTCGATATCATTAATTTAAATTGATTTATGGGTTAGCTTAATCGAACCCTTCTGAAACTATACATGTACATCAATTTGATTTTAATACTCATTAAGGTGAAAACCCCCAATTCGGTTTATCTAAGAACCCTAGAAACTCGATTTTCAATCATCCGATGTTAAAGACTGAAATTATGATGTGCTTATTCTTAGTCGGCCATGTTAGAAAGAATAAGGATGATTACTTACTTGATTCAATGTCCAATTGTTGTAGATCACTTTCGAGCCCTAAGTTCGTCGCCCCTTCAATCGAATCTCTCTCCCCACAAGTTGTTGAATGAAATCGTTGTTTGTAATAGCCTCTAATAGCACCGATCAGCAACTATGTGGTTTCAATTGTGAAGAATGTGATCGAATTTCATGAGTTTAATGCCTACCGACTTCGGTTTCAACTTTTGGCATCATTTGGCCATTAATTCGATTGATGATGATGATAATTACACCTGATAACCGTTACTAACCCTTGAGATACTGATTATAACCGATCTAATTCAATTATGATGGCCTATTGATGTGAATTTTGAATTCCCCCAATCCTTCTTGGCCGAATTTTGACTTTTCTAGTCAAAATTGGATAATTAGTCTAACCAAAAGTCAATTTCTTATAATCTAAGTGTATTGTGCTCTATTTTGTTCAAGCGTAAACTTTCTAATTTAATTTTTAATCATTATACACATTTCAGCTAATTATTGCTAACCGAGTTAATCCCGAAAATATTGAATTGTCACTAATTAGGCTACTTATAACATTATTGGGCCAAATTAATCCAATTGGGCCTCATAACTATAACTGGGCCTATCTTGGGCCTCATTGGGCCTACCTAGATCTCAATGGGCATACTCTTGCCTTATTGGGCCCACCTTGGCTCCTTGGCCCTACATTTGTCTTATTGGGCCTACTTTGACTCATTGAGCCTACATTTGTCTTGTTGGGCTTGTGATCTCGCTATTTTCAGTTAACGAGATTAATTCGAAATGTCGGATTGTCACATATTACTTGCTAGAGATTGATGGAGATACCCGTAAGCATAAAGTTATCTTGAAGTGGCTGCCTCCAAAAGTCATGAAGAAGACTCCTATACGGAAGATGCGTCAGGACTTCTTGGACAACCTCTGATGGTGGTATTATGATGGGCGTACTGCAGAGGCTGTGATTATACTATGCAAGGAGAAGAAGTGGGAGACTGAACGTATATATGACCCGATGTGGCTGACAAACTTGTCTGATAGTGATGTAAAGATCTTGTACAGATATCAGATATTCTTCGACGTTGCAGATATGGAACAAGCTCTACAGTTCATGAGAGTCATCCGTGTTTGTATGGTGTTTAGGATTCATGCTGGGTCATACTGTAAAGCGATTTCAGACAAGCATTTCAAGAAGGATGTTGCAAAATGAGGATGTTGCAAAATGAGGATGTTGGTGCATGAAATGTCCCTAGTTCTGCTTTTGTATGATCTTTGATGTATAATGTAGATATTATTAATGAAATCAATCTTTCTATATTGTTGTTTAATGTTTATATGTGTTTGATTATGTTTAACTTTGATTATATATGTCTAATAGACCCATTCAGACGAATAACCCTAAGAGTGAGGTCATTCGGCCGGATGAATGCATAGCGAATGTCTAGGGCGATCGAATGAGTCAACCATATGATTTTTTCTGTTGACCAAGCTCATTCGGCTGAGTCATTCGGCGAATCAGTTGCTTCGGCCACTCATTCGGCCGAATGGCGACAGTCTATATATACTTGCTCAAACAGATTCAAACCTAACTTTTCCGAACTTTCTCGAGCCCCTCTTCTTCCGAGAGCACTCTAGTGTCAAACCCTAGTGTTTCTGAGCGGTTCTTAGCTATCCAACTTCGTTTCTCATCCCCATGTGTCCGATATCGATCCAAACATTCACTCATCCTTGTCGGATTGACACGGGGGCTGTTGGTTTCGATTGGAAAACCATGGAATAGGATTCCACACTATTCCAGTGGCTCTAGAGCAGATTCCTTGGTGAACCTGGTTGTTTCCGGGCTCCAAATTTGTCCTATAGGACAGACCATAAAGTGCTTTGTCTAGTCTGTACACCCAATCAGGATGATGAACATCGTCAAATCCTTGAAGTTGACACACACAGACTTCCTCCTTTATTGTCCCATACAGGAGTGCACTTTTTATTTCGATTTGATATACCTTTATGTTATGGGAGATGGCAAACACTAGGAACAATCTAATGGCTTCCAGTCTGGCCATAGGAGCAAAGGTTCTATCATAATCGATGCCTTCCTCTTGGCAGTAACCTTGTACTACCAATCGGGCTTTATTTTTGATGACAATGCCTATGTCATCTGTTTTATTTCTGAATACCCATCTAGTTCCGATAGGGTATTTTCCTGCCGGAAAGGGGCAAAGAGTCCAAACATTTTGCCTTTGGAAATGTAACAGTTCATCTTGCATAGCCTCTACCCAATTATTATCTTTAAGAGCTTCCTGATATTTGGAAGTCTCAACTTGGGAAAAAGAGGCTGCATTAAGGCAAAAGTTCGAAATTTGGCTCCTAGTTTGAACACCTTTATGTAGATCAGCTAACATTTGTTTTAGAGGATGATTTCTACTAAAAGGAATGATGTCTAAACAATTATTTGAGGAGGCAGCATTGGAAAAAGATGAGTTTTCAGTGGGGCCAGGAGAATTTTCTTAAGGGGAAGCACGACTATTTTCAGTAACATCTATAGGTATGTTATGCAAGGCTGGGGATAAAGGCGTAAATATCTGTTCATTTTAGTCTTGGGAATTTATTTGATAAGAAGGAAGGGGGTAAAGAATTTAGAGGCAGAACACTCCTCAAGAGAGGATAGATATTCATAAGTTTGACAAGATTCTGAAGAGGTAGAAGAAAAGGTGGTAGAAGAGATGTAGGTGAAACTTTCAAGATCGAAGAGGTCATCAGGAGTAGAGGGGAAGGACGAGGTTGATGCAGACTCATTGAATTTAACAACAATAGTTTCCTCAACAATTTGGGTCCTGAGATTGAAAGCTCAGTAATCCTTAGAGGTCTGAGAATATCCAACAAAGTATCCAGAGTCAACTTTAGCAGCAAACATGGATAGAGAGTCTTTTGTATTCAAAATGAAACACGGACACCCAAAGAATGAGATTAGAGTCTTTATGTTATGAAAGACTTCATAGGAACTCTTGTTATGTCTTTTCAAAATGTGAACTGTGTTCAAGACATAGCAAGCAGTGTTTACTTCCTCGGCCCAGAAGGATAAAGGTAATCCTGAATCTAGAAGCATAGTTCTTGCAGCTTCAATAAGTGTCCTATTCTTTCTTTCCACAACTCCATTTTGAGCAGGAGTTCTAGGAACATTATATTGTCTGAGGATTCCTTTAGAGATATAGAACTTATCAAGAACCTGGTTCTTGAATTCAGTCCCATTATCACTCCTTATTGTTTTAACTGGAAAATCAAATTGTCTTTCAAGTTGGGTGATAAGGGCAATTATTTTATTCGAAGTCTCATCTTTGATGAACAGAAAGAAGGTCCCGAAAAATATTGAGTAGGCAACCACAACAACTAAACAGTATCTCTTGCTAGCCAGACTGGCTACCTTCACTGGTCCAAAAATATCCATGTGAAGTAGATTAAGACAGTTAGTTGTTTTGGCCTCCTCAATTAGACTTATGTGATGTTTTATGTTGGTTTCCCTTTAAGAAAGATTCACATTGACCTTCAAAATGAAATTCTTTGGAAGGTAATCCTCTTACTGACGAAAGGGTAAAAAGCGTATGAAGAGATTGGTGGTTGAGGTGACTGAATCTTCGGTGCCAAACAGTGATTTCAGAAGATGATGCTTTGGCTATCAAACAAGTAGGAGAGGATGTTTGAAAGTCAGTGGTCATGTCTACAACGTAGACATTTCCACTTATTTTAGCCATAAGCAAGGTGTGTTGATCAATTAAGATATTTATTTTTGAGTTTATTTCTGGAGAAAGGATTTTGCAGATATCCTTGGTGAAAAATGAACTAAAGTCTTTCTCAGCCAGTTGAGAAACACTCAAGAGATTGAACTTGAGATTTTCAACTAAGCTAACATCCTTAAAGTGAATTTTTCCACTTAGTATAGAACCAGACCCTACTATCCAACCTTTTGCATTATTTCCAAAGGAAACAGATCCTTCATTCTTTGGAATGAAGTAATTTAAAATGGATCTGCATCCTGTCATGTGCCTAGAGGCTCCACTCTCCACATACCATAGATGACTTTGGTTTGAAGAATGTCTCTGCACATGACAGTTTAATTGCAATAGGTTAGATATGGTCTTGTTTTATTTTAAAAGAAGGAGAAGAAGTTTATTTGTTTTGCTGAGATTTATTCATCAATTTCCGCATCATCAGTATCAGCTGTTGCTGATTTTGATGGAAGATATTGATTTGTAAATCCATGGAAGAAGGGTTCACATCAGCAGAGGTATGGGCAGCAGGAGTCACCATTAGATAAGAAGATGGTGTTCCAAGGATAGAAGGCCCGGGTGAAGCAGGTGAAGGAAAAGAAGAGTGAGGTGATGGATGAAAGCCAGATCTTATTGAAATATTTGCTGAAGATCTATTTGCCTTCTTTGATTTCTTCACTTTATTAGGAAAGTTTCCTTTAGTTGAAGAACCCTATTCGGCTTTCAATGGTTCAGCGTTTAGTTTTTCTCTTGCTTTCTTCAAGGGAGTTTTTTTCCAACAGTTTACAGTAGTGTGATTATACCTAAACCATTTTAGACAAGCAGGATACAGAGAGGAGTAGTTGGGGATGAAAGGCTTATTTGCCTTCATTATTGGATAAGGGGGACGAGGATGAGAAGGAGGAAATCTGATGACAATCATAGGCCTCTTTACTTTGTCAAGGCGGGCAGCGAGATTATTAGAGGTTTTAATAAGACTTGTACCTTCCGAACTTTGAGTGGGATAGACAAACGTAGGAAGCTGTGGGTGTTTCCTCCTATTTTAATAAGACTTGTACTTTCCAAGGGTGTTTCCTCCTGTTTCTCAACGTTAGTTTCAATGGGATAGACAAACGTAGGAAACTGTGGGGGTTGGTACACTCAAGCAGTTGCTCCAATTCCTGATTTTGTTGTTGAAGCAACTCATTTGGTTTTTTTATTTTAGCAATAAACTCTATGCACACATCGGTACATCGTTTTTCTAGAGCGGGAGAAGATATCTGCGCATTAGGAGTGTCTGTATCAGGTTGTTCAGAAGGAGAAGAGTCATCACCAACAGCCATAAGAGCGAAATCTGTTGGTTCTGAGGTGATGAGGGCATAGCCAACATCTTCAGGCAAGCTGCTCCAGTGGAAATACTCTTGGGTAAAGAGAGCCGGTTGGAAGAAGAAGATTGAATAGCAGAGCCTGCTATATTTATTTGAGAAGAGGGTGGTGTAACAATTTGAAGAGGTGCAGGACTAAGTTGATACATTCTACCATTGGCAGCTTGTACAAATTGTACATTGTCTGAAGGAGGGGTCTGTACAATGTGTGCTGACTGCTGAGTATTTTTGTGCTTTCTGAAAGATGATGATGAAGAAGAAGAAGAAGAAGAAAAAGGTGCAGAAGAAGTATGTGATTGTGAGTTAGGGAAAGTCATATACGATGAAGAATTTGAGTTAGGAGCATTTTTGAATTCCCTTGCAAAGTGTCCAGTGCCATGACATCTATATCATTGGACCTTAGCCTTATTTAGGCTGACCCTGGTTTTCCCATGAATACCAGGAAACATCCTTCCAGTCATCTTGTAGAACTTATTCGTTCTAATGCTTAAGACGGCCAGTTGATGAAGAATGTCCATCTCTTCCAAGTCATTACTTGGAACTTGATGGAGATCATCCATGAAAAAACACAGATGATCAGAAATCGGAGAGTGGTCATCACAGGAAGAAGAAGAACAAGCCATGCCAGTGGTTATGTCAATATATTCATCATAACCATGATCATTTGATTAAGAGTTATGACTCAGAAGAGCCGTGTTCCCTTGAACATACTCTTCAGTTGAATTACCAGACTTTATTAGTTTTATTTTCTGGTCAATCTCTCTCTCAAAGGTGAGCAACTTACCATGAAGTTGAGTAAGCGAGAGTTTGCCAAAGTCTAGAGAACATCTCATAACAATGGAATAGGTTTCCCATTTTTCAGGTAGAGATCTCAAGAAGCGATTCAAAACAGAGAAAGGGGGTGCACCTGACCGGCTAGTTTTAATTCACTTAAGAGAGAAGTTAATTGTTCAAACTGCTGAGTCAGTGACTCATTATTTAGTTGGGACAATGTCTCATATTGTTGAGCTAATATTTCCCTGTTATTTGCCACAACATCTTCAGTGCCACCGAATTGCTCTTTTAGAGCATCCCACCAGTCTTTAGCAGACTTATGGTGAAGAAGACCAGATTATATTTCATTAGGAATGGCCATAGCCAACTGAGCATGTGCATTTGCATCAAGCTCCAGCTTCTGGTAATCCTCTTCGATGTAGTTTCGAGGATCTTTCGGGACATCATCTCTAGTCTCCATGTCCAGGACCGTTGGTTTTGGTATTCCGAACATGACAGACTTCCAACATCCTGTATGATTATTGGACAGGTAGTGTAACATCCGTCTTTGCCAAATGTTATATTGATGCCTAACCAAGATTGGTGGCTTCGTGGCAGAACCGGTGTTATGGGGGTCAAGGGTGAATTTCTCTCCCATTGGTTCACAAATAGATATGAGCAAATCAACGAGTTTTGCGAACTCAAAATGATTTGTTAGAATGATTTTTGAACACAGTTTAGCTCAAGAATCAACTCCTACATATTTAAAGAAAACAGAAAGACTAGAAAAGATAGAATGCAAAAAACTAAAACAACAAGATATCAGTGACAGCTTAGAGTTTTAGTCTTGATGGTTAAACCAGGACTAAGGACAAGGCTCTGATACCAATTGTTGAACTACAAGAACCTCGAGTAGTAGCTGTTTTACCAGGAACAAGGCTTTAGACACTTAGTCAAAGCTTTGGTTTCAGCTCCCTCTAAAGTTTTGTTTAAAGTTATTTTCGTTGTTTTAGTTTTCTTGCTTAGAAAGAGAGAAGAGAAGAGACCAGAAACACAAGGAAATTTGGGGGAAGTAATCCTTAATTATTCAGAAAATGTTGGGACTTAAATACCTAACATTCTGAGATACAAGACAAGAAACAATAAGACAAATAGCTGACATTATTACAGACATTGATACAACAGACTAGTACAAATACAATGTCAACAACAACGAAAACAAGAGTCTTCAGTAGTCTTCAGGTCTTCTATGTTGAAGTAGATGTACTGGAGTTTAGCGTTTATTTTTGCGGAAGATATTCATCGGAAGCTGATTAAGTAATCAGTTATTTGGGAAGAGGAGATTGTCTTCAGAGTCATTTGACTTCTTCCGATGCAATGGTTGTCTTCCGATGATGTCTAGATAAGCTTGTGTCTTTTGAGGTTGATAAGTTCAGCGGCACTTCTTTTTGGCGAAGCTTCTGCTAATAGCCTTCCGATACTGAAAAATTTCGTCAATCAGAAGAGAAACATCCGCGGCTTGTCTATCCGCAGTTTTATTCAAGTATCTGGCTTCAGTGGTTTTACTCATCAGTCCTTATTTTCTAACAATCTCCCTCTTGACTAATGAAGCCAAAACGTACTTATTTTGTTTTAAAGCCAAACCAATTTTATTCCTAAGAGTTCAAGCATAGTTCAGAGCATCATACTCTGTATCAGCATTATCCAGAGTCTTGTGCTGCAGTTCCTTCAGATCATCAGTTGGTAAGGTGAGAATCTCATCACAATTTGAGAAAAAGGTTCTTGAGCCATTGAATCTCTCTATGGGCATACTCTTTGAGACAGTCATAGAACCATCTCTTTATTCTTATTCTTGAGTTTTTGATATGAGGAGGCTGAAATTTAGCAGATGGAGGTTCGGCAGACCCAGCACCTAGAATTCCGAAAGGTGCATTTAGCACACGATCAATCACTGTGCTTTGGTTGGCATCCTTGACCTGAGTCACTGTCGAAGGATAGGGAGTGACATCTTTCCAAAGCTCAAGGTGGTCATTGTTCTCTCTTTTGAACTTAGACCATTCATCAAACAGAACTTCATCTCTCCATCTTGTTATTTTGTTCTTTGGTCCCCATTGATTTTGAATGAGTATATGTTTTATTCTTTTCCTCTGCTCAAGGATCTTTTTCTTCCTTATTTCAGCTTTTATTCTTTCGGATAAAACTTTAACTTCATTTCTGAGGCTAGTGATATCCCAGTTATTTAAGCTTTCAATCTTGTATTTCACTTCATCCAACAGGTATTTGATCAGCTGCTCCCCCTCAGCCTGATAGGCTTTATCTTGCTGCTGATCCAATCTGGTTATTTGTTCTTGGTAGGTCCTTACCAGTTCAACTCCTGAGAGACCAGTGGCTTCAAGACTAGCAAGAATCAGGTTTTCCTTCTCCGTTTCTTTATTCTTTATCTTCTGAAGGTCTTCATCGGAAGGGAAGGTCTAACAGGTGAGTAGGATTCCTTTGTTGGAGAGGTTTGTGGCTTCTCAGCATCTGCTGATCTTTTTGGTGAGGGAGCTGTGGAGGTGTTTGGGAGATCAGATTCATCATCATCAGCCAATATAAGCCTTTTCTTTCTTGAAACAAGAGAGGCAATGGGCTGACCATTATTTAAGTCTGAGGTAGATTTTTGAGAAGTGGTTGGAGATTTATGAGGTAGGTTATGATGGGTTTTGGTTTTTCTGACCACACTCTTTTGTCTTCTTGAGAAAGACTGAGTCATTATTGGTGTTGGTTTTTGGCCAGTTTTGGAGACATTCAGAGTGATAGGAAGAGAAGATATTTCAAGGAGGGTTTAAGAGGAAAAGTTTGGAGAAAGAGTCGGTGAGCTTCCTTTGTGTGTTTGTGTCTCAGAAAATGGGGCAGTGGTTATGGGCTTGGTTTGCTCAGTGGGAGCTGATTCGGAAGGTCTGGGTTTTCTGGATACTCCAGATGTCCCAGTTTTTATGTGAGCTTCAGCTTCCCTTTGCATCTGTTCTGAGCTATCCTTAGCAGCTTCAGTTTGGAACCATTGATCCAATGCTGCTTTGAGAAGTGCCTCTTGGTTCGGCAACCTTATTAGTTTCATCCTCCTTTGCTTAGTCTTGTCTTCTGCACTTTTAGCAGCTTGGGCAGACATGAGTCTTTCATTCTCCCTCTTTTAGGCTTCATCAGCCTGTTCTTTGAACCAAGGATAAGCAGGAGCAATCCCAGTGAGGGACTCAAGAAATCGGATATGGTTGGTGATTTCATGTTGTAAGGAGGAGACTTGGGTATCTATTGAAATTTTTAGCAGATCCAATTGGATCTTTTGGGTGGTGAGAAACTGGTGGGTAAAGGATTGGAGCAGGGTAGTAAGTTGGGTAGTAAAAAGTGGGTTTAACACTTCTTGAAGAACCTGAGGTAAGAAGGTGTTAGCAGTGGAAGTAGGGGAAGTGGTGGAAGTACCTTCAAGTGAAGGTGCCTGCATGGGGATGGATTTGGGTTGCAGGGCTTGGTTACTCAACATTGTCGAGACAAGTTCAGTGAGCTTAGTCACATCTGCCTGAATGTGAGAAACAGATTCTATCAATTCCTTTATTTTAGAATCTGATTCGTCCAACCTTTTAAGGATATCATCCGAATCCCTAACTAATGAGTCAGATTTATCATGAGCCAAGTCCATCTCAGGAATGTCATGGACCCTTTTTTCTTGGTTTCGGGGATTTCTAGCCTCAGTTTCAAGAACTTAATGGGTTGCTGCCATATCAGGAGATTTATTGCCTGATCCAGTCAAATGAGATCCTAGTGGATTCTCAAGTGAGATGGATGCTCCAGATATATGATCAAGATGTCTAGATGGACTGGACATCCCAATCTCATCCTCTTCTCCATGGGTAGGAGATTGATTAGATTGAGCAAAGGTTTCATGGGGCAGCTCCTCAATTGGAGAAAGGGGAGGAGAACCAAGCTGCTCAAACACAACATCAATCTCATGGAGAACATTGGTAGGGGAGTTAAGGGCTATATGTGGGGAAGAAACAAAAATGTCCTTGGAGAGTGGACTGCCATCTGAAAGTCAAGTGACACTTCAGCGGCTAGTAAAGGTTCCCTTTGAAGTACAACATCATCCTGTTGAGAGGATTGATGAGGAGCTAGGTAGGGTGGAGATTCTTGATGCATTTGTGAGGATGGAACAGATGTATCCAACTGTCCAATAGGGACAGAGACATGTTTAGGGATCTCACCTTCCTGAATAGTGTTTTTGGGCTTCTTAGGCTTAGAGGCTTTGGTAGAAGCTTTTTTTTGGTTGGTACCTTTACAGGTGTGGAAGAGGAGGTGGATGTGGGTTCATCACGGATGGGTGTTTCCTCAGTGTCACCGTTTGTTTTGGATCAGTGTTCAATCTAGTGACACCTGTTTGTCAATGTCCTAGATAGTGGTAAGAGGAGCAATGTGACAAACCTTATTAAGGTCAGCAAAGAGACAGTCCATAACAAACCTAGGATACAACAGAAACTTAGGACTTTTCTGGTGATGTACCAGATGGTCAAAGATTATTTGAGACAAATTGACCTTTTTGTTGGAAAGAACTGCATACATGACATATTGCATGTCATATGGCATTTCTCCCCAACTTGTCGACTTCTGAGACAAACACTGTAGAATGGTCTGACTATCCCCAAACTCAGTCCAATAGACTGGGGGTCTACACTTCCGTCCATATAAAAACCTCCAAATGATGCACACTTGATGCTCGTATGATAACTAATGTTGTAGGAGAACTCGAAAAGTGGGAAATGCATATCCCAACTTCCACTAAAATCGATGACGCAAGTTCTGAGCATGTCCTCAAGGGTCTGAATGGTCCTCTCTGTCTGACCATCAGTCTAAGGATGATAAGCTGTGCTAAGATTCAATCTTGTTCCCAAACCCTTCTTTGTGTCTGCCAGAACCATGAGGTGAATCGAGCGTCACGATCAGAAATAATAGATAAAGGAACACCATGTCGATTAACCACTTCAGTGATGTAGAATCTGGCTAGCTTCTCCATCTTGAAATCTTCATGAATCGGGAGAAAATGAGCATATTTAGTTAATCGATCGACAATGACCCAAATCAAGTCATGTCCACTAGAAGTTCTGGGAAGCTTTGTAATAAAATCCATGGAGATATGCTCCCATTTCCACTACGGAATCTCAGGTTGTTACAACAATCCTGACGGCTTCTGATGTTCATCCTTGACTTTAGAGCAAGTAAGGCGTTTCCTGACGTAAACAACTATGTCTTTTTTCATCCTAGATGACCAATAAAATTATTTGAGGCCTTGGTACATCTTATCGGCATCCTGATGAACTAAGTAGCGGGATTTGTGTGCTTCATCCATGATGAGTTCCCGAATGTTGTCTGACTCCGGTATCCAAATATGTCCCATGAAGTACAAAATATTGTCAGAATGAGTTTTCAATTGAGTTTCAGCTCCACATGCCAGTTCTTTCTTCAAATCATCTCTGGCAGGAGCTTGTTGTTGAGATTGTAGGATAAGATCTTTAAGACTTGTTTGCACAATTGCCATTGCACGACAGCGAGACGGTTTGACTCTTTGTTTTCGAGTAAGTGCATTTGCTACCACATTGGATTTCCTCGGATTATAGCGAATAACACAGTTGTAATCGTTGAGTAGCTCCAACCAACATCTTTGTCTCATGTTGAGTTCTTTATGATCAAAGATGTGTTGCAAGCTCTTGTGAACAGTGTAGATGACACATTTAGTACCGTAAAGGTAGGGTGTCCAATTCTTCAGTGCAAAAAACCACTGCACCTAATTCCAGGTCGTGCGTGGTATAATTTTTCTCTTGAATTTTGAGTTGTCGGGATGCGTATGCAATGACTTTATCTCGTTGCAGTAGCACACAACCAAGACCTTGATGGGAAGCGTCACAATAAACGACTAAATCTTCGTTACCACCAGGAAGTGTTAGGACGGGAGCGTTGCATGACTTCTTATCTTAGTAGAAATTAAATAAAAACAAAAAAATAAAGTCTTCTAATCTTCAAGTTCCTCATGAGTTCCCCAAGAACACGACCCAATGGTGTGAGCAAGCTTTCTGGAATAAACCTTCCCTTCACATGGCGGAGATAGTCGCGCGCCTCTACTTAGGCGACGTATCTTCGGTGGTGGTTTTGCAGTAATAGGGCTTGGTCCAACCCAAATTTCAGCACTACTCACAAGGCTTGTAGGAGGCCATGACGCTTTTGATCGAGCAACTAGAGGGTTTGTATAGGGCAATCGGGATTCTAGAAGGTTTGTTTAGGGCAATGGGGCTTCAAGAGGACGATATGGGCTTTCTGCATCAGGTTGTAGTTCCTCCTTCTCTGCTTCAATTTCATACTCCTTAGTAGACAAAGGCTTCTAACCAGGAGATTTAGGTTCTTCCCCGACTATATAGTCGAAAAAAGATGGAGGTTGGTAGTCACATAGGGCTAACCAATGGACGGGTGTAAGCCAGTAGGAGGTGTTGTGCTTAGAGAAATCTGACGAGCATAGTTGAGAAAATGGGATGTCAGGTTGAAGAGGCATCGCCTCAGCTTCTGCCCTATAAGCCTATGCAGATTCGTTCCAAAATTCCCAATCAGGATCATGGTTACAAACATACAAACACGGATATAATATTAACTAATCTAATCTACCGATGAGAAAAGATTATACCTTTCGGTGAATGATTAATCGTTTGAGACACCGAGGTTCAACGAACGAATGCTAGAACACGAGCACAAACGGGTTCTTGGTTCTCAATGGAAGCAAGAGGTGATTTATGACTGTCACACCCCTGCGCCGCATGCGGAATCCACGGCGCGGTGACGTATGAACAGTTGAATCATGCACAAGTATTGAATAAGAACAACCACAACGGATTACTATGTTTCATAATGTTAAGACAATTGTTTAGTTACAGACAGCTATCTACCAAAAGAAAGACAACTACAGACCCAAAATATAGTTACAAAATAAGACTTCAAACAAGACAATTAAACAATCAGGATTTAGTGTGTTTCTAATCCATCCTAGCATGTTTCTTCATCTTGTTCTATCTTAGAATGGTCTCCTTAGTTGTCCCTGAGAATGTCTTAAACCTGATTACCTGAAACACGTGAAAAGTAACTGTCAACTACAGACGTAGTTGGTGAGAACAATAGGTTTAACATTTGGTAACCATGAATATATGATATAAGGCATAGGTAAGTTAAAGCAACATAAGATTCACACGGATGAGCTGCAACCCAAACTAACATCAAGTAAGAAAATGAGTGTAAACAGTCCAATCACTGTTCGCATGAAAGCCAACATATAATATCAAGTCCCAAACCACGTTTGGAGTTAGATTATGTATAGCAATTTTGAAAACCATAATGACACCAGACCTGCAGTTAGCTTTTAAAACAAATTTAAAAGCTAACTCCATCCTGGATAAGAACCAATGTGTCCGCTTTCCCTTGTTGTGATCACCCAGTACTAACGCTAATGAATATGATACTTGATGCTTTTACAAGTTTGTTTACAACAATAGACACCATGTTTCTGAACCATACTTTAACCAAATGTGTTAATGCCTTATTTGATAACAAGAATTGAAAACCTAGATTTAATTCCACGAATTAAATCCTTTGTTTTGAATACCATGAAATGAATCTGTTGATTTGAATACCATGAAATGAACCACTTGATTTGAATACCATGATGTGAACCACTTGATTTGAATACCATGAAATGAACCACTTGATTTGAATACCATGAAATAGTGACCTTGTGTAACAACAAGGTTTATAACAAAAGAGTTTATAAAATCATTTATTTAAAAGTGTTTATCCTTCATAAATACATTTGAGTAAATCTGTTACAAAACAGTTCAAAGATCCTTTATAAAACCTTTTTAGTGAAAAGAGTTTAACAGTTGATAATTCCTTTAAAACAGTTGATGAATCCTTTGATTCGTAACATAACCTGAAATGTTTATAAGAATACACACATCCTGTGTAATGAAATATGATTGTAAGTAGCGGGTTTGATCACGTGTTCCACCCGAAAACAGTTATAAAACAGTAAAAGAGGGGCTAAAGTTCTCACCTGTCTGCAGTAGACTCTGAACTAAAACAGATAGCAAGTAGCAAACAGGACTTCTAATTGATTCCTATAACATTGTAATCATACATAAGATATAAGATTTATAGTTGTATAGACTTTGATTCATTGATTGACTTGTGTTCTCATGATTATGATTGTTGTGAAAACTTGAAAGTTATGATTTGAATCACTTGATTGATCATGGGTCCAAGAAACGAATATGAAATGTTCCTTTGTGCATAAATCTTATGCATAAAATGATAATTGTTTGAGAATTTGATAACCATTGATTACTATGATTTATGAAAAGATGTTCCAATTGTTTAAGTTCTTGAGATTGTGACTTGATCCTATGATTAGGTTAAGTTGTAACTTAAACCAACTAAGATCAAATTACAATCACTTTGAGTTGTGGTCTACAATGGGCCTTAAGCCCATAATTATGATAATAGGCTTAAATGGAGGTCCATGGGCCACTTAGTTTACCAATGGGCCAATTTAATATGATATTGGGCCAAGTGAATGTGATGTTGGCCCAATAACTTGTATATAGGCCTTGTAACATGCCAAAGACGATATCAACCCAATTAAAATCTTAGTGGGCCGAATGGAATTGAATTGGGCCTATAGGATTGGTGTTGAGCTAAGCAATGTTTAGGTAGGCCACTTAAAGTTCCAAAGTGACATTGGTTCAACTAAAGACCTTAATGGGCCAAGCTATCTCAATTGCACTTGGGTTAAGTCCTTGGGCCGATTTGTTAATGGAATTGGGCCTTGTAGCATTGTGTTGGGCCGAATAGGTTTTGGATTGGACCGAATGGCTTATGGGCTGCCACATTTGGCAGCGAACCCTTCCTGATCATAGCCTAAGGTTCGGCTAATCTTGAAAGGAACATCAAGGTTCGGCTCTATGGTTGCTGCATCACAGGTTCGGCTAACTAGGGTTCGCTACATGGGAACTTCAGCTGTGTTAGGTAACAGCATGCAACAAGGTTCGCTTCCCATTGGTTCGTTCATCATCCATGAAAGGTTCGCTGACTATCTAAGAGTTCGGCTGAGGAAGCTGCGAACCATGCAGGGTTCGTGAAGCACCTCATGGTTTGGCCAAGGAGAAACTCGAGGGTTCGTGCAAGGCGACTAGGGTTCGCAGTATGATCTTCATGTAGGGTTCGTTGGTCACCAACTGGTTCGTGAATGCATGAAGACTGGTAACAGGTTCGTGAAGGCTACTAGGGTTCGTGGGATCCCTTGTGACTTCGTGCAGGTTCGTGAGAACCATTAGGGTTCGGCCTGCTGTGACTCACGAGCCATGGGTTCGTTTCCCCTCGCAGGTTTGTCCAGAAATGGTTCGGCCAGCGAACCTGTTACTCGCATCATCACCAACATCAAACTCCTGGATCTAGACCACATTCTAGGCGTGTACGACCTCCAGAAAGGTTTCTATAGGTGCGAAACTAAGATTTTTGGTGTAAGGCTCGGCTTAGTGTCGGGTTTCATGAACACACACACACAAAACCCTATTTTTCCGAAACTTCAAGCTCAATTACCTCGATTTTGGTCGGTTAATCTTACTGATTTCTTGTACTTTCGTGTAGATAATGTTGAGAGCTTCGCGTGGACACCAAGAACGACGAAATCCGTTGAGAAACGAGTGAGTTACGAACGATTAAAGCTTGCTTTTTAGAGAGAGGAAGGCTTAGACGAAAATCTAGAGACAGAAAGTGTTGTAGGTGAAATAAATGAGATAAATGATCTCATTCAAGGCTTTTATAGCCCGTGTGGTATTCGGGTCCGTTTCGGTCGCTCGGTTCGCGTTTCCGGAACGTAACGCGTATTTTACGCGATTTTAAATAAACAGAGTTGTTAAACTCAAATAAATGATGAGTTTCAAAATTGTAAAAATATAAAATAACCAATTTAATTATTTTACTCTTCGTGTTTTGATAGATCGTTAAACACTCACAATTACGTGTATACCCGCAATCGCGTACGTTTTTCGATCGTATTAATTATTTAAAGTCGTTTAATCATAATTATAAGTTCAACATTCGTATCATTATGGATCGTCACCCATAACTATACTCAGTCTCGCTTACGTATTACGATTCTTGTTGAATTAATTGTCATAATATTCGTCTTAACACTACGCACCAACACTATCCTGTTACACCGAACGCAGTATATATATAGGGCTCACTCTCGCTGCCCACCACTGTTTCGATATAACACAATATTGTTCTTGCCTAGTGAAATTGACTGTAAATAAATAATACATACTTGTTACATAATAAAGATTCTAACACACAAGCACATAATGAACATATGATTCACATTGACTGACTGAACATGGACCACACTGTTCTAACACTGTTTACGACTATCATGACTAAATGTACAAATGTTACAGTCTCCCCTAGTTAAGGGAATTTCGTCCCGAAATTAACTAGCCGAAGATACTGTAAAAAGATGAGGGTACTTAAGCTTCATCTGGTCTTCACGTTCCCAGGTGAACTCAGCACCGCGTTTGCCCTCCCATCGTACCTTTACGATCGGGATACGGCTGCGTTTAAGTTTCTTGACCCCATTATCCATGATTTCAACCGGACGTTCTATGAATTGCATGTTGTTTTGAATCTGTATGTCTTCCAGTGGTATCTGAACATCATGATCTGCCAAGCATTTCTTAAGATTCGATACATGAAAAGTATCGTGAACATTGCTTAGCTCCACTGGAAGTTTGAGTTTGTAGGCTACGGGACCAATCCGTTCCAGGATCTCAAAAGGTCCAACGTACCTTGGTGCAAGTTTCCCCTTCTTCCCGAATCGGAAAACGCCTTTCCAGGGAGAAACCTTGAGTAATACTCGGTCACCGACTTGAAACTCAAGCGGTTTCCGACGTCGATCAGCATAACTCTTTTGCCGATCTCGTGCGGTCTTAAGCCGTGACTGAATGATTGTGATTTTGTCTGATGTTTCCTGAATGAGTTCTGGTCCTACGACTTGTGAGTCACCAATCTCGGTCCAACAGACCGGTGATCGGCACTTTCTACCATATAGAGCTTCGAATGGTGCACATTGAATGCTCGTATGATAGCTATTGTTATATGAAAACTCAATGAGTGGGAGATGAGTGTCCCAACTTCCACCGAAGTCAATGACACAAGAACGAAGCATGTCCTCGAGTGTTTGGATAATCCTTTCGCTTTGACCATCGGTTTGGGGATGATACGCCGTGCTAAGATTAACACGCGTTCCCGAAGCCTTTTGCAATGATTGCCAAAAGAGAAGTGAAACGACTATCACGATCAGAAATGATTGATGTTGGTGTACCATGACGTGCAATGATTTCGTTGATGTACAGAGTAGATAGCTTCTCCATTTTGTAATCCTCTCGGATAGGGAGAAAATGAGCAGATTTGGTGAGTCGATCAACGATCACCCAAATCGAATCGAAACCTCGTGGAGTTCTCGGCAACTTAGTTATGAAATCCATGGAAATTTTCTCCCATTTCCATTGAGGAATTTAAGGTTGCTGTAGAAGTCCCGAAGGCTTTTGATGTTCTGCTTTGACTTTTGAACAAGTAAGACATTTTCCCACGTACAGTGATATGTCTTTCTTCATTCCTGGCCACCAGTAAGATGTCCTCAAGTCCTGATACATCTTGTTGGCTCCAGGATGAACTGAGTATCGTGACTTATGAGCCTCATCACAGATGAGTGTGCGCAATTCTTCAGACTTCGGAATCCAAATGCGGCCATTGAGATATAACACCCCATCAGCTCGAGGTTCTAGTTTCTTCTCAATACCACAATCCAAGTCTGTCTTGAGTTGATTGTTTGTTACTACTTGTTGTTGTGCAATATGAATCAAGTCTTTCAAGTTTGGCTGTGTGTTGATCTCCATGGCTCTTACACGAATTGGTTTGACTGGTTCCTTGCGACTAAGAGCATCCGCCACCACGTTGGCTTTACCCGGATGGTAACGAATCTCGCAGTCGTAATCAGTTAGAAGCTCAACCCAACGTCGTTGTCTCATGTTGAGTTCTTTCTGATTGAGAATGTGTTGCAGGCTCTTGTGGTCTGTATAGATAACACATTTAGTACCATACAGGTAGTGTCTCCAAATCTTCAATGCAAAGACCACAGCCCCTAACTCAAGGTCATGAGTAGTGTAATTCTTCTCGTGAACCTTGAGTTGTCTTGAAGCATACGCAATGACCTTGTCCCGTTGCATAAGTACACAACCGAGACCAAGGTTTGAAGCATCACAGTAGACAATGAAATCATCACTGCCTTCTGGAAGACTAAGGATAGGGGAGTTGCATAACTTCTGTTTAAGAAGTTGAAATGCATCTTCCTGTTTCTGTCCCCATATAAACACTTGACTTTTCTGAGTTAGTGTGGTAAGTGGCAAGGCTATCTTAGAGAAGTTTGCAATGAATCTTCTATAATAACCTGCCAACCCAGAAATGAACGAATCTCTGTTGGAGTAGATGGGGTAGTCCAGTTCTTAATCGCCTCAATCTTTGCCGGATCTACATGTATCCCATCTTTGTTTATGACATGTCCTAAGAAGTGAACCTCCTTTAGCCAAAATTCACACTTTGAGAATTTAGCATAAAGTTGTTCCTCTCTTAGTAGTTCCAAGACTTTCTTCAAATGATCCTCATGTTCTTGTTCCGTCTTTGAATAGATCAGTATATCGTCAATAAAGACGATCACAAACTGATCTAAATACGGCCTGCAGACTCGATTTATCAAGTCCATGAACACTGCGGGTGCATTGGTCAGCCCAAATGGCATAACCACAAACTCATAGTGTCCATATCGAGTCCTAAAAGCAGTCTTTGGTATATCCTCATCATTTACTCTTAACTGATGATACCCGGACCGTAAATCAATCTTAGAGAAGCAAGTTGCTCCTTGCAATTGATCAAACAGATCATCGATCCTGGGCAGAGGATATCTATTCTTGATTGTCAACTTGTTCAGCTCACGATAGTCGATGCACATACGAAATGAACCGTCTTTCTTTTTGACAAAGAGAACCGGAGCTCCCCATGGAGAGAAACTCGGTCTTATGAAACCTTTGTCTAAAAGTTCTTGAAGCTGACTAGACAGCTCTTGCATCTCATATGGTGCTAATCGATACGGTGACTTTGCCACTGGGTTTGCTCCAGGGACGAGATCAATTATAAACTCCACTTGTCGGACCGGTGGTAGTCCAGGCAAGTCTTCTGGAAATACGTCTGGATAATCTCTGATAACTGGAACATCTCCAACTGTTTTCTTTTCAGGTTTCTTTTCCACTACATGAGCTAGGAAAGCATAATATTTCTTCTTCAAGTACTTCCTCGCCTTGATGCACGATACAATCTTCAATTCGCGGCATGGTTTCTCGCCGTAGACTATCCTCGTTTTGCCGGACGGTAAGGGAATTCGGATAAGTTTCTCAGAGCATACGATTTCAGCATTGTTTTTGGATAACCAATCCATTCCTATCACAACTTCGAAACTTCCAAGTGTCATAGGAATAAGATCGATGAGAAAAGAATGGTCGTTTAATCTTAATTCACAACCATGGATTATGGAATCTACAACTATAGTCTTACCATTTGCTACTTCTACAGTATAGGGAGCAGTAAGTATAGACAGTTGCATATTAAGCAAAGAAGTAGTATGATCAGAGATAAAACTTTTATCAGCACCAGTATCAAATATGATAGAAACATAGTGATCATTGATAAGAAATGTACCCGTGATGACTGTCGGATCCTCACGTGCTTCGGCAGTCCCAATAACAAAAGCACGAGCAGCAGCGGTATTGTTGTTGAGTTTTGGACACTGGTTTCTGAAGTGTCCCTCTGCTCCACAATTATAACAGGTTCTTCCACCTGTAGCAGTAGTGGTAGTGGTAGCAGTTGTTGCAGCAGCAAGATGAGCAGCTCGGCATGTAGCTGCAAAGTGTCCCATACGCCCACACTTGAGACACTTCTTGCAAGGAGTGTTGGGCAGATGATGATACTGGCATTTGGTGCAAAGTGGAAACTGGCCAGTATAAGGCTTTCTGGCATTAGCTGGTTGTGGCATAGCAGTAATAGGTGTAGCATGAGTAGGTGCAGCTGCAGTCAAAGCTGCAAAGTTCTTGATGGTCTTTTGCTTCTTCCTCTTGTGATGATGCTGTTCAGGCTTCTTGCCTTCTTCAATTTGTGCTCTCTTGAATCCCTTTCGGGTGAGCACCCCAAACTTCACATACTCTTCAGTAAGAGTAGCACCAAGTTGAATGGCTGCCTCCAAAGTAGTAGGGTTATTACCCATGACAGTTCCCCTGACTACTAAGGGTAGACCTTCAATGTACTTCTCTATCCTGCGGGATAGAGGAGTAACCAAATGGGGTACCAGAATGCACAACTCATGGAATTGAGTTGTATACTTTGTGTTCTCTCCACTATCTTGCACCAGATTGCACATCTCCACCTCAAGTTTCTTCAATTCGTGACGTGGACAGAACTTTTCCACAAGCAAGTTCTTGAATCCGTCCCATGGTTAAGCTAAAGCGACTTCGCGTCCTCTGGTGTTCTTCTCAGAATTCCACCAGGTGAGTGCGCCCTTATGAAAAGCACTTGAGGCCATCTTGACCTTCAGATTTTCAGGACATCCAGTGAAGTCGAGAATGTCTTCAATGCTTTCTAGCCATTGCAGTAGGCCAGTAGCTCCTTCAGTCCCAGAGTACTTAGGAGGCTTAGCATCGTTGAACTGCTTGAATGTGAAGTTAGCAGTTCCAGAGTGATTGGTGTTGGAGTTGTTTGCTGAGTCACTGTACTCCCCCGAAGATTCTGGGTGATATCAGTGACCATACCCGGGATCACATCCCGCATATGAACAGCGATAGCTCGAGCAATCTTGTTGATCTCATCATCATTACCACTTGTCGATCCCCCAGCATTAGGGTCACGTCGAGGCATTCTATGAATAGAAGCCACAAGCGGGTCAGTAATGAGGAAGGATACAATTGAATTTTCATGATAAGGTCAGTAATATATCCATACTACTAGTATTATCATTCAATTGTAATATGATCCAGTACACGTATAAGTTATCAACTTATTTGCATACTTATCATGTGAATATGTACGATGTCTCATGATCTCACCACCAAATCTACACACTGACACTTACCCGATATACCGAAAATAGCTTATATATAGGGCTCACTCTCGCTGCCCACCACCGTTTCGATATACCATGATCATGCCCTTGCTAGCATTTGGCAACACGTTTGTACTGATTCCCAAGTGTGTTCCATTGATTAAGAATCTCATGATCTTTGATCAACTTGAACTATGATTGATTCCATGATTGAACTATGATTATGTTATGCGTGCACCTACTAACAGTTGTTAACATGTAGAACTAAATCATACGTGTGCTCTACATTTTTCTTGTTAACTATGTTAGTAAGTACTAATGATGTAATCACTTAAGAATTTCACTTAAGGTTTACATTTAAAGAATGTTCACAACTTGATTGATTCACCATAATGTTTGGTTCATCCAAGTTTGAATTGCACTATGATTTGATTCACCAATGATTGTTTCCCAAATGTTTGTATTCCATGTGTTTGACTAACGTTCAATGATTACAGTTGATCCCGAATCTCTACTCCAAATACAAACGCCGGATTCCCCCTAACATACTGAAATAAGCTTATATATAGGGTAAGCTCTCACCGACCCACCACTTACCTCAGCACATCAGCGTTAATCCGCCGTTGGCATTTGGAGCTAAGATTCCAACTCTTGATTGATTGTTTCATGATTTCTCTTGTTCTGTGACTATGATGATGATTATGTAAACCATGGTTCTTAATTTACTTAGAAATTAAAACCTTAGGTTTCTGTATATGTGTCCTAGGTTAATTTAACCTAGGTTCCCAATACTTACCGTATTGAGTATAATGATCTCCTGTGAGAAATTCAACTAAAGAATACTATTACACAGATTCTAAGTTATGAAGTTCCTATGATAATGAACACCTGATAATGATAACATGACAAGGATTTCAATTCAAGACTCTAAACTAATAGATCTTGCCCTTTGAATTCCTATAATAAACATGACAAGGATTTCAAATCAAGATTCTAAATTAATAGATCTTGACCTTTGAATTCCTATAGTGAATATGACAAGGACTTTAGATCAAAGATATAAATCTTTGCCTCTAAATCCTATAATGAATATGACAAGGACTTTAGATCAAAGATATAAATCTTTGCCTCTAAATCCTATAATGAATATGACAAGGACTTTAGATCAAAGATATAAATCTTTGCCTCTAAATCCTATAATGAATACGACAAGAACTTTAGATCAAAGATACAAATCTTTGCCTCTAAATCCTATAATGAATATGACAAGGACTTTAGATCAAAGATACAAATCTTTGCCTCTAAATCCTATAATGAATATGACAAGGACTTTAGATCAAAGATACAAATCTTTGCCTCTAAATCCTATAATGAATATGACAAGGACTTTAGATCAAAGATACAAATCTTTGCCTCTAATCCTATAAGAATATGACAAGGACTTTAGATCAAAGATACAAATCTTTGCCTCTAAATCCTTAAATGCATATGTGTGAGAATTTAATTCGGTTTCTAAAATTATAGAATTCCGATTCAAATTCCTTGACTCAATATCTAATCTTAGAAAATGTCCCTAAGATCTTTCAAGCTTGATGTAGACTTAATGCTCACTTAAGCTACTTAGATCTTAAGTATCCTCAAGTCTATAGCACTTAGTCCTATTGGGTAGCTCAGGTTATAGTCTAGGTCATTAAACATTGGGTTTTTCCTAGTTCTCTACAAACTTGGCTCTGATACCAACCTGTCACACCCCTGCGCCGCGTGCGGAATCCACGGCGCGGTGACGTATGAACAGTTGAATCATGCACAAGTATTGAATAAGAACAACCACAACGGATTACTATGTTTCATAATGTTAAGACAATTGTTTAGTTACAGACAGCTATCTACCAAAAGAAAGACAACTACAGACCCAAAATATAGTTACAAAATAAGACTTCAAACAAGACAATTAAACAATCAGGATTTAGTGTGTTTCTAATCCATCCTAGCATGTTTCTTCATCTTGTTCTATCTTAGAATGGTCTCCTTAGTTGTCCCTGAGAATGTCTTAAACCTGATTACCTGAAACACGTGAAAAGTAACTGTCAACTACAGACGTAGTTGGTGAGAACAATAGGTTTAACATTTGGTAACCATGAATATATGATATAAGGCATAGGTAAGTTAAAGCAACATAAGATTCACACGGATGAGCTGCAACCCAAACTAACATCAAGTAAGAAAATGAGTGTAAACAGTCCAATCACTGTTCGCACGAAAGCCAACATATAATATCAAGTCCCAAACCACGTTTGGAGTTAGATTATGTATAGCAATTTTGAAAACCATAATGACACCAGACCTGCAGTTAGCTTTTAAAACAAATTTAAAAGCTAACTCCATCCTGGATAAGAACCAATGTGTCCGCTTTCCCTTGTTGTGATCACCCAGTACTAACGCTAATGAATATGATACTTGATGCTTTTACAAGTTTGTTTACAACAATAGACACCATGTTTCTGAACCTTACTTTAACCAAATGTGTTAATGCCTTATTTGATAACAAGAATTGAAAACCTAGATTTAATTCCACGAATTAAATCCTTTTTTTTGAATACCATGAAATGAATCTGTTGATTTGAATACCATGAAATGAACCACTTGATTTGAATACCATGATGTGAACCACTTGATTTGAATACCATGAAATGAACCACTTGATTTGAATACCATGAAATAGTGACCTTGTGTAACAACAAGGTTTATAACAAAAGAGTTTATAAAATCATTTATTTAAAAGTGTTTATCCTTCATAAATACATTTGAGTAAATCTGTTACAAAACAGTTCAAAGATCCTTTATAAAACCTTTTTAGTGAAAAGAGTTTAACAGTTGATAATTCCTTTAAAACAGTTGATAAATCCCTTTGATTCGTAACATAACCTGAAATGTTTATAAGAATACACACATCCTGTGTAATGAAATATGATTGTAAGTAGCGGGTTTGATCACGTGTTCCACCCGAAAACAGTTATAAAACAGTAAAAGAGGGGCTAAAGTTCTCACCTGTCTGCAGTAGACTCTGAACTAAAACAGATAGCAAGTAGCAAACAGGACTTCTAATTGATTCCTATAACATTGTAATCATACATAAGATATAAGATTTATAGTTGTATAGACTTTGATTCATTGATTGACTTGTGTTCTCATGATTATGATTGTTGTGAAAACTTGAAAGTTATGATTTGAATCACTTGATTGATCATGGGTCCAAGAAACGAATATGAAATGTTCCTTTGTGCATAAATCTTATGCATAAAATGATAATTGTTTGAGAATTTGATAACCATTGATTACTATGATTTATGAAAAGATGTTCCAATTGTTTAAGTTCTTGAGATTGTGACTTGATCCTATGATTAGGTTAAGTTGTAACTTAAACCAACTAAGATCAAATTACAATCACTTTGAGTTGTGGTCTACAATGGGCCTTAAGCCCATAATTATGATAATAGGCTTAAATGGAGGTCCATGGGCCACTTAGTTTACCAATGGGCCAATTTAATATGATATTGGGCCAAGTGAATGTGATGTTGGCCCAATAACTTGTATATAGGCCTTGTAACATGCCAAAGACGATATCAACCCAATTAAAATCTTAGTGGGCCGAATGGAATTGAATTGGGCCTATAGGATTGGTGTTGAGCTAAGCAATGTTTAGGTAGGCCACTTAAAGTTCCAAAGTGACATTGGTTCAACTAAAGACCTTAATGGGCCAAGCTATCTCAATTGCACTTGGGTTAAGTCCTTGGGCCGATTTGTTAATGGAATTGGGCCTTGTAGCATTGTGTTGGGCCGAATAGGTTTTGGATTGGACCGAATGGCTTATGGGCTGCCACATTTGGCAGCGAACCCTTCCTGATCATAGCCTAAGGTTCGGCTAATCTTGAAAGGAACATCAAGGTTCGGCTCTATGGTTGCTGCATCACAGGTTCGGCTATCTAGTGTTCGCTACATGGGAACTTTAGCTGGGTTAGGTAACAGCATGCAACAGGGTTCGCTTCCCATTGGTTCGTTCATCATCCATGAAAGGTTCGCTGACTATCTAAGAGTTCGGCTGAGGAAGCTGCGAACCATGCAGGGTTCGTGAAGCACCTCATGGTTCGGCCAAGGAGAAACTCGAGGGTTCGTGCAAGGCGACTAGGGTTCGCAGTATGATCTTCATGTAGGGTTCGTTTGTCACCAACTGGTTCGTGAATGCATGAAGACTGGTAACAGGTTCGTGAAGGCTACTAGGGTTCGTGGGATCCCTTGTGACTTCGTGCAGGTTCATGAGAACCATTAGGGTTCGGCCTGCTGTGACTCACGAGCCATGGGTTCGTTTCCCCTCGCAGGTTTGTCCCGAAATGGTTCGGCCAGCGAACCTGTTACCCGCATCATCACCAACATCAAACTCCTGGATCTAGACCACGATCTAGGCGTGTACGACCTCCAGAAAGGTTTCTATAGGTGCGAAACTAAGATTTTTGGTGTAAGGCTCGGCTTAGTGTCGGGTTTCATGAACACACACACAAAACCCTATTTTTCCGAAACTTCAAGCTCAATTACCTCGATTTTGGCCGGTTAATCTCACTGATTTCTTGTACTTTCGTGTAGATAATGTTGAGAGCTTCGCGTGGACACCAAGAACGACGAAATCCGTTGAGAAACGAGTGAGTTACGAACGATTAAAGCTTGGTTTTTAGAGAGAGGAAGGCTTAGACGAAAATCTAGAGAGAGAAAGTGTTGTAGGTGAAATAAATGAGATAAATGATCTCATTCAAGGCTTTTATAGCCCGTGTGGTATTCGGGTCCGTTTCGGTCGCTCGGTTCGCGTTTCCGGAACGTAACGCGTATTTTACGCGATTTTAAATAAACAGAGTTGTTAAACTCAAATAAATGATGAGTTTCAAAATTGTAAAAATATAAAATAACCAATTTAATTATTTTACTCTTCGTGTGTTGATAGATCGTTAAACACTCACAATTACGTGTATACCCGCAATCGCGTACGTTTTTCGATCGTATTAATTATTTAAAGTCGTTTAATCATAATTATAAGTTCAACATTCGTATCATTATGGATCGTCACCCATAACTATACTCAGTCTCGCTTACGTATTACGATTCTTGTTGAATTAATTGTCATAATATTCGTCTTAACACTACGCACCAACACTATCCTGTTACACCGAACGCAGTATATATATAGGGCTCACTCCGCTGCCCACCACTGTTTCGATATAACACAATACTGTTCTTGCCTAGTGAACTCGACTGTAAATAAATAATACATACTTGTTACATAATAAAGATTCTAACACACAAGCACATAATGAACATATGATTCACATTGACTGACTGAACATGGACCACACTGTTCTAACACTGTTTACGACTATCATGACTAAATGTACAAATGTTACAGTCTCCCCTAGTTAAGGGAATTTCGTCCCGAAATTAACTAGCCGAAGATACTGTAAAAAGATGAGGGTACTTAAGCTTCATCTGGTCTTCACGTTCCCAGGTGAACTCAGCACCGCGTTTGCCCTCCCATCGTACCTTTACGATCGGGATACGGCTGCGTTTAAGTTTCTTGACCCCATTATCCATGATTTCAACCGGACGTTCTATGAATTGCATGTTGTTTTGAATCTGTATGTCTTCCAGTGGTATCTGAACATCATGATCTGCCAAGCATTTCTTAAGATTCGATACATGAAAAGTATCGTGAACATTGCTTAGCTCCACTGGAAGTTTGAGTTTGTAGGCTACGGGACCAATCCGTTCCAGGATCTCAAAAGGTCCAACGTACCTTGGTGCAAGTTTCCCCTTCTTCCCGAATCGGACAACGCCTTTCCAGGGAGAAACCTTGAGTAATACTCGGTCACCGACTTGAAACTCAAGCGGTTTCCGACGTCGATCAGCATAACTCTTTTGCCGATCTCGTGCGGTCTTAAGCCGTGACTGAATGATTGTGATTTTGTCTGATGTTTCCTGAATGAGTTCTGGTCCTACGACCTGTGAGTCACCAATCTCGGTCCAACAGACCGGTGATCGGCACTTTCTACCATATAGAGCTTCGAATGGTGCACATTGAATGCTCGTATGATAGCTATTGTTATATGAAAACTCAATGAGTGGGAGATGAGTGTCCCAACTTCCACCGAAGTCAATGACACAAGAACGAAGCATGTCCTCTAGTGTTTGGATAATCCTTTCGCTTTGACCATCGGTTTGGGGATGATACGCCGTGCTAAGATTAACACGCGTTCCCGAAGCCTTTTGCAATGATTGCCAAAAGAGAAGTGAAACGACTATCACGATCAGAAATGATTGATGTTGGTGTACCATGACGTGCAATGATTTCGTTGATGTACAGAGTAGATAGCTTCTCCATTTTGTAATCCTCTCGGATAGGGAGAAAATGAGCAGATTTGGTGAGTCGATCAACGATCACCCAAATCGAATCGAAACCTCGTGGAGTTCTCGGCAACTTAGTTATGAAATCCATGGAAATTTGCTCCCATTTCCATTGAGGAATTTAAGGTTGCTGTAGAAGTCCCGAAGGTTTTTGATGTTCTGCTTTGACTTTTGAACAAGTAAGACATTTTCCCACGTACAGTGATATGTCTTTCTTCATTCCTGGCCACCAGTAAGATGTCCTCAAGTCCTGATACATCTTGTCGGCTCCAGGATGAACTGAGTATCGTGACTTATGAGCCTCATCACAGATGAGTGTGCGCAATTCTTCAGACTTCGGAATCCAAACGCGGCCATTGAGATATAACACCCCATCAGCTCGAGGTTCTAGTTTCTTCTCAATACCACAATCCAAGTCTGTCTTGAGTTGATTGTTTGTTACTACTTGTTGTTGTGCAATATGAATCAAGTCTTTCAAGTTTGGCTGTGTGTTGATCTCCATGGCTCTTACACGAATTGGTTTGACTGGTTCCTTGCGACTAAGAGCATCCGCCACCACGTTGGCTTTACCCGGATGGTAACGAATCTCGCAGTCGTAATCAGTTAGAAGCTCAACCCTACGTCGTTGTCTCATGTTGAGTTCTTTCTGATTGAGAATGTGTTGCAGGCTCTTGTGGTCTGTATAGATAACACATTTAGTACCATACAGGTAGTGTCTCCAAATCTTCAATGCAAAGACCACAGCCCCTAACTCAAGGTCATGAATAGTGTAATTCTTCTCGTGAACCTTGAGTTGTCTTGAAGCATACGCAATGACCTTGTCCCGTTGCATAAGTACACAACCGAGACCAAGGTTTGAAGCATCACAATAGACAATGAAATCATCACTGCCTTCTGGAAGACTAAGGATAGGGGAGTTGCATAACTTCTGTTTAAGAAGTTGAAATGCATCTTCCTGTTTCTGTCCCCATATAAACACTTGACTTTTCTGAGTTAGTGTGGTAAGTGGCAAGGCTATCTTAGAGAAGTTTGCAATGAATCTTCTATAATAACCTGCCAAACCCAGAAATGAACGAATCTCTGTTGGAGTAGATGGGGTAGTCCAGTTCTTAATCGCCTCAATCTTTGCCGGATCTACATGTATTCCATCTTTGTTTATGACATGTCCTAAGAAGTGAACCTCCTTTAGCCAAAATTCACACTTTGAGAATTTAGCATAAAGTTGTTCCTCTCTTAGTAGTTCCAAGACTTTCTTCAAATGATCCTCATGTTCTTGTTCCGTCTTTGAATAGATCAGTATATCGTCAATAAAGACGATCACAAACTGATCTAAATACGGCCTGCAGACTCGATTCATCAAGTCCATGAACACTGCGGGTGCATTGGTCAGCCCAAATGGCATAACCACAAACTCATAGTGTCCATATCGAGTCCTAAAAGCAGTCTTTGGTATATCCTCATCATTTACTCTTAACTGATGATACCCGGACCGTAAATCAATCTTAGAGAAGCAAGTTGCTCCCTGCAATTGATCAAACAGATCATCGATCCTGGGCAGGGGATATCTATTCTTGATTGTCAACTTGTTCAGCTCACGATAGTCGATGCACATACGAAATGAACCGTCTTTCTTTTTGACAAAGAGAACCGGAGCTCCCCATGGAGAGAAACTCGGTCTTATGAAACCTTTGTCTAAAAGTTCTTGAAGCTGACTAGACAGTTCTTGCATCTCAGATGGTGCTAATCGATACGGTGACTTTGCCACTGGGTTTGCTCCAGGGACGAGATCAATTATAAACTCCACTTGTCGGACCGGTGGTAGTCCAGGCAAGTCTTCTGGAAATACGTCTGGATAATCTCTGATAACTGGAACATCTCCAACTGTTTTCTTTTCAGGTTTCTTTTCCACTACATGAGCTAGGAAAGCATAATATTTCTTCTTCAAGTACTTCCTCGCCTTGATGCACGATACAATCTTCAATTCGCGGCATGGTTTCTCGCCGTAGACTATCATCGTTTTGCCGGACGGTAAGGGAATTCGGATAAGTTTCTCAGAGCATACGATTTCAGCATTGTTTTTGGATAACCAATCCATTCCTATCACAACTTCGAAACTTCCAAGTGTCATAGGAATAAGATCGATGAGAAAAGAATGGTCGTTTAATCTTAATTCACAACCATGGATTATGGAATCTACAACTATAGTCTTACCATTTGCTACTTCTACAGTATAGGGAGCAGTAAGTATAGACAGTTGCATATTAAGCAAAGAAGCAGTATGAGCAGAGATAAAACTTTTATCAGCACCAGTATCAAATATGATAGAAACATAGTGATCATTGATAAGAAATGTACCCGTGATGACTGTCGGATCCTCACGTGCTTCGGCAGTCCCAATAACAAAAGCACGAGCAGCAGCGGTATTGTTGTTGAGTTTTGGACACTGGTTTCTGAAGTGTCCCTCTGCTCCACAATTATAACAGGTTCTTCCACCTGTAGCAGTAGTGGTAGTGGTAGCAGTTGTTGCAGCAGCAAGATGAGCAGCTCGGCATGTAGCTGCAAAGTGTCCCATACGCCCACACTTGAGACACTTCTTGCAAGGAGTGTTGGGCAGATGATGATACTGGCATTTGGTGCAAAGTGGAAACTGGCCAGTATAAGGCTTTCTGGCATTAGCTGGTTGTGGCATAGCAGTAATAGGTGTAGCATGAGTAGGTGCAGCTGCAGTCAAAGCTGCAAAGTTCTTGATGGTCTTTTGCTTCTTCCTCTTGTGATGATGCTGTTCAGGCTTCTTGCCTTCTTCAATTTGTGCTCTCTTGAATCCCTTTCGGGTGAGCACCCCAGACTTCACATACTCTTCAGTAAGAGTAGCACCAAGTTGAATGGCTGCCTCCAAAGTAGTAGGGTTATTACCCATGACAGTTCCCCTGACTACTAAGGGTAGACCTTTAATGTACTTCTCTATCCTGCGGGATAGAGGAGTAACCAAATGGGGTACCAGAATGCACAACTCATGGAATCGAGTTGTATACTTTGCGTTCTCTCCACTATCTTGCACCAGATTGCACATCTCCACCTCAAGTTTCTTCAATTCGTGACGTGGACAGAACTTTTCCACAAGCAAGTTCTTGAATCCGTCCCATGGTAAAGCTAAAGCGACTTCGCGTCCTCTGGTGTTCTTCTCAGAATTCCACCAGGTGAGTGCGCCCTTATGAAAAGCACTTGAGGCCATCTTGACCTTCAGATTTTCAGGACATCCAGTGAAGTCGAGAATGTCTTCAATGCTTTCTAGCCATTGCAGTAGGCCAGTAGCTCCTTCAGTCCCAGAGTACTTAGGAGGCTTAGCATCGTTGAACTGCTTGAATGTGAAGTTAGCAATTCCAGAGTGATTGGTGTTGGAGTTGTTTGCTGAGTCACTGGTACTCCCCCGAAGATTCTGGGTGATATCAGTGACCATACCCGGGATCACATCCCGCATATGAACAGCGATAGCTCGAGCAATCTTGTTGATCTCATCATCATTACCACTTGTCGATCCCCCAGCATTAGGGTCACGTCGAGGCATTCTATGAATAGAAGCCACAAGCGGGTCAGTAATGAGGAAGGATACAATTGAATTTTCATGATAAGGTCAGTAATATATCCATACTACTAGTATTATCATTCAATTGTAATATGATCCAGTACACGTATAAGTTATCAACTTATTTGCATACTTATCATGTGAATATGTACGATGTCTCATGATCTCACCACCAAATCTACACACTGACACTTACCCGATATACCGAAAATAGCTTATATATAGGGCTCACTCTCGCTGCCCACCACCGTTTCGATATACCACGATCATGCCCTTGCTAGCATTTGGCAACACGTTTGTACTGATTCCCAAGTGTGTTCCATTGATTAAGAATCTCATGATCTTTGATCAACTTGAACTATGATTGATTCCATGATTGAACTATGATTATGTTATGCGTGCACCTACTAACAGTTGTTAACATGTAGAACTAAATCATACGTGTGCTCTACATTTTTCTTGTTAACTATGTTAGTAAGTACTAATGATGTAATCACTTAAGAATTTCACTTAAGGTTTACATTTAAAGAATGTTCACAACTTGATTGATTCACCATAATGTTTGGTTCATCCAAGTTTGAATTGCACTATGATTTGATTCACCAATGATTGTTTCCCAAATGTTTGTATTCCATGTGTTTGACTAACGTTCAATGATTACAGTTGATCCCGAATCCTTACTCCAAATACAAACGCCGGATTCCCCCTAACATACTGAAATAAGCTTATATATAGGGTAAGCTCTCACCGACCCACCACTTACCTCAGCACATCAGCGTTAATCCGCCGTTGGCATTTGGAGCTAAGATTCCAACTCTTGATTGATTGTTTCATGATTTCTCTTGTTCTATGACTATGATGATGATTATGTAAACCATGGTTCTTAATTTACTTAGAAATTAAAACCTTAGGTTTCTGTATATGTGTCCTAGGTTAATTTAACCTAGGTTCCCAATACTTACCGTATTGAGTATAATGATCTCCTGTGAGAAATTCAACTAAAGAATACTATTACACTGATTCTAAGTTATGAAGTTCCTATGATAATGAACACCTGATAATGATAACATGACAAGGATTTCAATTCAAGACTCTAAACTAATAGATCTTGCCCTTTGAATTCCTATAATAAACATGACAAGGATTTCAAATCAAGATTCTAAATTAATAGATCTTGACCTTTGAATTCCTATAGTGAATATGACAAGGACTTTAGATCAAAGATATAAATCTTTGCCTATAAATCCTATAATGAATATGACAAGGACTTTAGATCAAAGATATAAATCTTTGCCTCTAAATCCTATAATGAATATGACAAGGACTTTAGATCAAAGATATAAATCTTTGCCTCTAAATCCTATAATGAATACGACAAGAACTTTAGATCAAAGATAAAAATCTTTGCCTCTAAATCCTATAATGAATATGACAAGGACTTTAGATCAAAGATACAAATCTTTGCCTCTAAATCCTATAATGAATATGACAAGGACTTTAGATCAAAGATACAAATCTTTGCCTCTAAATCCTATAATGAATATGACAAGGACTTTAGATCAAAGATACAAATCTTTGCCTCTAAATCCTATAATGAATATGACAAGGACTTTAGATCAAAGATACAAATCTTTGCCTCTAAATCCTTAAATGCATATGTGTGAGAATTTAATTCGGTTTCTAAAATTATAGAATTCCGATTCAAATTCCTTGACTCAATATCTAATCTTAGAAAATGTCCCTAAGATCTTTCAAGCTTGATGTAGACTTAATGCTCACTTAAGCTACTTAGATCTTAAGTATCCTCAAGTCTATAGCACTTAGTCCTATTGGGTAGCTTAGGTTATAGTCTAGGTCATTAAACATTGGGTTTTTCCTAGTTCTCTACAACCTTGGCTCTGATACCAACCTGTCACACCGCTGCGCCGCGTGCGGAATCCACGGCGCGGTGACGTATGAACAGTTGAATCATGCACAAGTATTGAATAAGAACAACCACAACGGATTACTATGTTTCATAATGTTAAGACAATTTTTTAGTTACAGACAGCTATCTACCAAAAGAAAGACAACTACAGACCCAAAATATAGTTACAAAATAAGACTTCAAACAAGACAATTAAACAATCAGGATTTAGTGTGTTTCTAATCCATCCTAGCATGTTTCTTCATCTTGTTCTATCTTAGAATGGTCGTCTTAGTTGTCCCTGAGAATGTCTTAAACCTGATTACCTGAAACACGTGAAAAGTAACTGTCAACTACAGACGTAGTTGGTGAGAACAATAGGTTTAACATTTGGTAACCATGAATATATGATATAAGGCATAGGTAAGTTAAAGCAACATAAGATTCACATGGATGAGCTGCAACCCAAACTAACATCAAGTAAGAAAATGAGTGTAAACAGTCCAATCACTGTTCGCACGAAAGCCAACATATAATATCAAGTCCCAAACCACGTTTGGAGTTAGATTATGTATAGCAATTTTGAAAACCATAATGACACCAGACCTGCAGTTATCTTTTAAAACAAATTTAAAAGCTAACTCCATCCTGGATAAGAACCAATGTGTCCGCTTTCCCTTGTTGTGATCACCCAGTACTAACGCTAATGAATATGATACTTGATGCTTTTACAAGTTTGTTTACAACAATAGACACCATGTTTCTGAACCTTACTTTAACCAAATGTGTTAATGCCTTATTTGATAACAAGAATTGAAAACCTAGATTTAATTCCACGAATTAAATCCTTTGTTTTGAATACCATGAAATGAATCTGTTGATTTGAATACCATGAAATGAACCACTTGATTTGAATACCATGATGTGAACCACTTGATTTGAATACCATGAAATGAACCACTTGATTTGAATACCATGAAATAGTGACCTTGTGTAACAACAAGTTTATAACAAAAGAGTTTATAAAATCATTTATTTAAAAGTGTTTATCCTTCATAAATACATTTGAGTAAATCTGTTACAAAACAGTTCAAAGATCCTTTATAAAACCTTTTTAGTGAAAAGAGTTTAACAGTTGATAATTCCTTTAAAACAGTTGATGAATCCCTTTGATTCGTAACATAACCTGAAATGTTTATAAGAATACACACATCCTGTGTAATGAAATATGATTGTAAGTAGCGGGTTTGATCACGTGTTCCACCCCAAAACAGTTATAAAACAGTAAAAGAGGGGCTAAAGTTCTCACCTGTCTGCAGTAGACTCTGAACTAAAACAGATAGCAAGTAGCAAACATGACTTCTAATTGATTCCTATAACATTGTAATCATACATAAGATATAAGATTTATAGTTGTATAGACTTTGATTCATTGATTGACTTGTGTTCTCATGATTATGATTGTTGTGAAAACTTGAAAGTTATGATTTGAATCACTTGATTGATCATGGGTCCAAGAAACGAATATGAAATGTTCCTTTGTGCATAAATCTTATGCATAAAATGATAATTGTTTGAGAATTTGCTAACCATTTATTACTATGATTTATGAAAAGATGTTCCAATTGTTTAAGTTCTTGAGATTGTGACTTGATCCTATGATTAGGTTAAGTTGTAACTTAAACCAACTAAGATCAAATTACAATCACTTTGAGTTGTGGTCTACAATGGGCCTTAAACCCATAATTATGATAATAGGCTTAAATGGAGGTCCATGGGCCACTTAGTTTACCAATGGGCCAATTTAATATGATATTGGGCCAAGTGAATGTGATGTTGGCCCAATAACTTGTATATAGGCCTTGTAACATGCCAAAGACGATATCAACCCAATTAAAATCTTAGTGGGCCGAATGGAATTGAATTGGGCCTATAGGATTGGTGTTGAGCTAAGCAATGTTTAGGTAGGCCACTTAAAGTTCCAAAGTGACATTGGTTCAACTAAAGACCTTAATGGGCCAAGCTATCTCAATTGCACTTGCGTTAAGTCCTTGGGCCGATTTGTTAATGGAATTGGGCCTTGTAGCATTGTGTTGGGCCGAATAGGTTTTGGATTGGACCGAATGGCTTATGGGCTGCCACATTTGGCAGCGAACCCTTCCTGATCATAGCCTAAGGTTCGGCTAATCTTGAAAGGAACATCAAGGTTCGGCTCTATGGTTGCTGCATCACAGGTTCGGCTATCTAGTGTTCGCTACATGGGAACTTCAGCTGGGTTAGGTAACAGCATGCAACAGGGTTCGCTTCCCATTGGTTCGTTCATCATCCATGAAAGGTTCGCTGACTATCTAAGAGTTCGGCTGAGGAAGCTGCGAACCATGCAGGGTTCGTGAAGCACCTCATGGTTCGGCCAAGGAGAAACTCGAGGGTTCGTGCAAGGCGACTAGGGTTCGTAGTATGATCTTCATGTAGGGTTCGTTGGTCACCAACTGGTTCGTGAATGCATGAAGACTGGTAACAGGTTCGTGAAGGCTACTAGGGTTCGTGGGATCCCTTGTGACTTCGTGCAGGTTCGTGAGAACCATTAGGGTTCGGCCTGTTGTGACTCACGAGCCATGGGTTCGTTTCCCCTCGCAGGTTTGTCCAGAAATGGTTCGGCCAGCGAACCTGTTACCCGCATCATCACCAACATCAAACTCCTGGATCTAGACCACGATCTAGGCGTGTACGACCTCCAGAAAGGTTTCTATAGGTGCGAAACTAAGATTTTTGGTGTAAGGCTCGGCTTAGTGTCGGGTTTCATGAACACACACACAAAACCCTATTTTTCCGAAACTTCAAGCTCAATTACCTCGATTTTGGCCGGTTAATCTCACTGATTTCTTGTACTTTCGTGTAGATAATGTTGAGAGCTTCGCGTGGACACCAAGAACGACGAAATCCGTTGAGAAACGAGTGAGTTACGAACGATTAAAGCTTGGTTTTTAGAGAGAGGAAGGCTTAGACGAAAATCTAGAGAGAGAAAGTGTTGAAGGTGAAATAAATGAGATAAATGATCTCATTCAAGGCTTTTATAGCCCGTGTGGTATTCGGGTCCGTTTCGGTCGCTCGGTTCGCGTTTCCGGAACGTAACGCGTATTTTACGCGATTTTAAATAAACAGAGTTGTTAAACTCAAATAAATGATGAGTTTCAAAATTGTAAAAATATAAAATAATCAATTTAATTATTTTACTCTTCGTGTGTTGACAGATCGTTAAACACTCACAATTACGTGTATACCCGCAATCGCGTACGTTTTTCGATCGTATTAATTATTTAAAGTCGTTTAATCATAATTATATGTTCAACATTTGTATCATTATGGATCGTCACCCATAACTATACTCAGTCTCGCTTACGTATTACGATTCTTGTTGAATTAATTGTCATAATATTCGTCTTAACACTACGCACCAACACTATCCTGTTACACCGAACGCAGTATATATATAGGGCTCACTCCGCTGCCCACCACTGTTTCGATATAACACAATACTGTTCTTGCCTAGTGAACTCGACTGTAAATAAATAATACATACTTGTTACATAATAAAGATTCTAACACACAAGCACATAATGAACATATGATTCACATTGACTGACTGAACATGGACCACACTGTTAACGACTATCATGACTAAATGTACAAATGTTACAATGATGATTAATCAAAATCAATAATTGTTTTCCTTTTGTCTTCCACAATTCTACGGCAATCCAAAAAAAAACCCAAAAGAAAACCAAAAACCAATTTTTGGTTCTTCTTGTTGTAATGCGACGGCAGCCCCCAATAAAATCAAGAGAATCAATCTTTTTTATTGTTTTGACGGCCGCAAGAGAAGAGATTAGGGTTGAGACTTTTAAGATTAATCTCTATTAATCTTATAATGTTTACTTTCGGGCCCTAAAGCCTAATCTAGTTAGTTTAGGTCCAATATGTAGCATCAAGCCCAACACCATTAGTTTAATTAAATTAATAATTAAACTTATATAATTTATGACACTTATAAATTATAAATCCGTTCGTGATTACCAGTTAATCAAATTAAGTGGTTTTAATGTTCGTTGACCAAGGTGTAACTCTTACGGGTCACAGCTCGGTTAGTTACGTTAATTTATCGGGTCCGTACATATAAATCCAACAATCTCCCACTTGGACGGATTTCGATAAAATAAACGTTTGACAGTCAGCGGTGCTCTAGCTGCACATAACTGCTCCTAACAAGGTATGAGGCTTTAAAGTCATTAACCAAATTTTCGTGCTACTATAGCAGGATACTAGACTTATGATAATCATTATCATCTATCCTTCCTGTAAAGGACATCAATTGAAACAATGAGACATGGATCTAATTCATTCTCATATGGCGTTCAATTATTATTGTTCTCGATTTAGATTCAGAGTGGTCCAATCAAACACACAGTCAGTTTGGGTAAGGCCTTACACTTCACCAGTTTGAATCAACGAGGGCGCCATAATGTCTAACCGTTACATGAAATATGTAAGAGTACAGAATCCCAATCTTGATTATATACAACTCCCACTGAACCTCAGAACCATTCCCAATCAAAGCCTTTATGACTGGCAGTTACGCGACAGCGGTTGACAATGATCAAAAAATGTCCCTTAGTAAACGAAAGTTCTAATATATATCTCAGCTCAGAGGATACAATATGAGTTTATCAATTTCAAAACCATCTCATGACTAAGATCCATGGAGATGATTTGAAGCGAGTTACATGCAACATCATTCATAATGATGTCTGTGAATTTGGTAGTCAACTACTTGAGACCAAATCCAGAATAGTCTTAATTCAGATTCGTTCCCACGAGTCTAACCGACTATGGATAATTAAGAATACAATATTCATGGATTAAACGTATTAAAAACGAACACAGTTATGAAAAATTCAGAATTGCATTTAAACCAGTAAATCAAAAGTGAATTCAAAAGTATAACTGTTTATATGTTCATACATCCAAATACTAAATCAAAACATATCGCTAGCAAATCTAAGCCCGATCGCATTCCTGTGCTGATCATACTTGTCCTGAGTCATGGGCTTAGTGAACGGGTCTGCTAGGTTTTGATCTGTGTCCACTTTGCTTATTATGATGTCTCCACGTTCCACTATTTCCCGTATGTAGTGAAACTTTCTCAAAATGTGCCTGGATTTGTGATGAGACCTGGGCTCTTTGGCTTGAGCTATAGCACCTGTGTTATCACAAAAGATTTCGATAGGTTTCCGAATACTCGGAACCACATCGAGGTCAGCTATGAACTTCTTTATCCAAGCAGCTTCCTTTGCAGCATCCGATGCAGCAATATATTCAGATTCGGTGGTTGAATCCGCCACTACACTCTGTTTGGAACTTTTCCAAGAGACAGCTCCTCCATTGAGAGTGAATACGAAACCTGATTGTGAGCGAGAGTCATCTTTTTTTAGTCTGGAAGCTAGCATCAGTGTAACATCTTACAGTGAGCTCTTCTTCCACTCCTCCAAATATCAAGAACATTTCCTTAGTTCTTCTCAAGTACTTCAGAATGTTCTTGACTGCAGTCCAATGGGCAATGCCAGGATTTTGCTGAAAACGACTGGTCATGCTCAAAGCATACGAGACGTCAGGTCTAGTGCATAACATAGCATACATGATAGAACCAATCGCTGAGGCATATGGAATTACTTGCATTCGCCTAATTTCAATGTCCGTTGAAGGAGATTGCGATTTGTTCAACACGGTTCCTTTAGTCATGGGAATAGTCCCTTTCTTGGAGTTCTCCATGTTGAAGCGTGTCATCATTTTGTCTATGTATGTACTTTGACTCAGCCCTAGAAGCCGCTTAGATCTATCTCTGTGGATTTTTATTCCAAGAATGTAAGCTGCTTCTCCAAGATCTTTCATTGCAAAACAAGTTCCCAACCAGTGCTTGACTTCGTTAAGCATAGGAATGTTGTTTCCAATAAACAGTATGTCATCCACATACAAGATGAGGAATGATATAGTGCTCCCACTTGTCTTTCTGTAAACACAAGGTTCATCTTCATTTTTGATGAAGCCAAACTCTTTGATCTTTTGATCAAAACGAAGATTCCAGCAGCGAGATGCCTGTTTGAGTCCATAAATGGACTTATTTAGTTTACATACCTTGCTTGGATATTTTGGATTAATAAAACCATCAGGTTGAACCATATAGACATCTTCAGAAAGATGTCCATTAAGAAAAGCGGTTTTAACATCCATTTGCCATATGTCATAGTCATAATATGCAGCTATGGCAAGTAATATCCTGATCGATTTGATCATAGCAACGGGTGAAAAAGTTTCATCATAGTCAACACCTTGAGTTTGAGTGAAACCCTTCGCAACTAGCCGTGCTTTGTAGGTATGAACATTTCCATGCATGTCAGTTTTTCTCTTGAAAATCCATTTGCTCCCTACTGCCCGTGAACCGGGGGGTAGCCCAACCAAGTCCCAGACTTGATTGTCACGCATAGATTGCATCTCGGAATTCATGGCATCGAGCCATTTCGCAAATTCTGGATCTGATATAGCAGATTTGTAGTTAGTAGGTTCGTCATCAGGCTCAGCTACTACCAGGACTTCAGAACCATCAAGATGCCAAAGGTATCTATCAGGAGCATTGCGAGTCCTGCTACTTCTACGAATGCTTGTGTTTATGTCTGATTCATTAGCAACAACTTCTTGTTGATCAGATGTTCCGACTTCGTCAGCGGTTGTTTGTGGTTCTCGAATTTCTTCAAGATCCACAATATTGCTTCCAGTTCCTCGATCAAGAAATTCTTTCTCGAGAAAGTGGCCCTTCCTTTTGATGGAAATCAATTTTGCATCAGGATGGTAGAAATAATATCCGCTTCTGTTATGGTATCCGACGAAAACAACCTTTTCGCCTCGAGGATCAAGCTTGTCATCAGAATCTCTAGTGACATATGCATCGCATCCCCATACCCTAAGGTAAGACAAATTGGGTTTAGTGCCAAACCATATCTCATATGGTGTTTTGTTTACCTTCTTAGTCGGTGCCAGATTTAAAATGCGGGCGGCGGTCATAAGAGCAAAACTCCAAAAGGAGTGAGGCAAGTTAGTTCTACACATCATCGATCGGACCATATCAAGTAGGGTGCGATTTCTCCTCTCGCTTACGCCATTAAGTTGGGGTGTGCCAGGAGGAGTGGGTTGTGAAACAATTCCACGTTCTTTCAGATGATTGATGAACTCTAAGCTGAGATATTCGCCACCTCGATCTGATCGAAGTGCCTTAATCGTTTTACCGAGTTGGTTCTCTACTTCGTTTTGAAATTCTTTGAACTTTTCAAAGGTTTCATGCTTATGCTTCATTAGATAAACATATGCATATCGACTATAATCATCAATGAATGAAACGAAGTATCTTTCATGATTTCTAGACATAGTTCTGAAAGGACCACACACATCAGTATGTATGAGTGCTAACAGATCTTTTGCTCGTTCACCAACATGGGTGAAGGGATCTTTAGTGAGTTTGCCAGCTAAGCAAGATTCACAGTCATCAAAGGAGTCCTGTCCAGTGGATTCAAGAATCCCTTCAGACTGGAGCCTTTTTATGCGAGATTTGCTTATGTGGCCAAGTCTACAATGCCATAGAAATGTATCCTTAATGCCAGATTTGATATGTTTAGAAAGATTGTATATGTTATTGTTTGGTTGAACATCTATTTCATAAATACCATTTCGAGGTTTAGCCTCAAAATAAAAGACATCATTTAAGTAGGCAGATATAGCAATACCATTAAAAACGTACTTAAATCCTTGTTCAAACAATAAAGAAACTGAAATAATGTTTCTGGTCAAACCAGGTGCAAACAAACAATTATTCAAAATAAGTACAAGGCCAGAAGGACATGTAAGATGATATGTCCCAGTTGCAAGAACTGGTACTCTTTTCCCATCACCAACGATGAGCTCCATGTCGCCTTGTTTCAGCTTCTTCCACTTTTCAGGTTCCTGCAAGACATTAATAATGTGGTAACCACATCCAGTGTCAAACACCCATGTGTTGCTGGAAACAGTAAAAAGTTCAATAACATAGATGGAGATACCTGAAGGGCTTGCATCATTGGCCTTGTTCATCCTCAGCTTAGCCAGATATTCAGGGCAATTACGCCTCCAATGCCCCATCTTATTGCATTCAAAGCATTGACGCTCCTTAGGGGGTGGTGCTTTAGTAATTGTCTTGGCTTTGTTGGTGGCATGCTTGGCAGCAACAACAGCTTTATTCTTGCCCTTGCTGCTATAACCCCTTTTCTTGGGATTGGGCTTTCTAACACCAGCAGATCGAACTGTCAATACCTGATTGACTTTGCTTGGTACATTCATCTCAGCCGTCTTCAGCATCCCATGCAGTTCAGGCGCAGTCTTCTCCCAAGCATTCATATTGAAATTCATTACGAACTGGTCGTAAGACTTTGGGAGAGAGTTCAAGATGAAATCCGCTGCCATTTCATTTGACAGGGGGTAACCAAGTTTACTCAGTTGGTCGATGTACCCTTTCATCGTAAGCACATGAGCACTAACTGATGAGCCTTCTTGCATTTTGCAGCCGATAAGCTGCTTCATGGTGTCATAGCGTTCTTGACGGGCTTGTTTCTGAAACATGCCTATAAGTTGCTGGATCATGTCAAAGGCACTCATGTCTTCCATGTTCTTTTGAAGATCAGAAGACATGGTGGCTTGCATAAGGCAGGCTACCTCAATGGCATCCTCGTTATGTTTTTCCCAGGCTTTACGGGCAGCAGCCGTATTACCCTCAGGCTCGTTAGGAACTGGACCTTCCAGTACATAGTGCTTTTTCGCAAACTTGAGAACAATTTTCAAGTTGCGATGCCACTCGAGAAAGTTGGTGTTGTTCAGCTTATCTTTCTCAAGTATGGACTTGAGAGCGAAAGAGGAGTTTTCATGAGACATCTGTTAATGTAAGCAAAATTAAATAATTAGTATTTTTGATGCTTAGTTCCTTATTTAATTAGTGACCCATCAACAGTAATAAGAATAAGGATTGAGAATCTAGCATTATCAGTTACTAAAGGCAGCTGTGGCACACAACATTAGTAAGTGATATTAGGTAGACTGACAACGTTTATCAATTGTGAAAAATGCACAACTCTCAAGTATGAGGCCACTAAGACAACTTGTCTATTTAGTGATACATTTAGCCTCATCTATGCTCACTTTCATTTCCAGACAGCTGTGGCACGTAACAAGATATGAAAGTAATAGTCGTCCTAAAACAGGTACATGTGGAAGAGCCGGATGTGTCAACGAAACTCTTGCACCTTGGAGGACAAGCTACGCACCAAATGCGGTGCTGTGGCTCCAAACACTGGTGTTTTGCATTATGCTCCAAGTGTTCATTATAATAGGATAGCATAGGCTATTGATTTTATATATATGGGATCCAATTTTAGTGTTTACCGAATAAGGGTCAAACACAACGAATGATCTAATCATACGTGCGTTGTAAAAACCAGTTTTACTATATTTAATGTCGTGACATTTGTGATCAAGCCTTTCATCTCTCAGGACACTTAATTTTAAATAACCTATTAAAACTAAGTTTGTCGCGACTTGTATAACCATTCAAAAGTTAATAGTTAATCTATTAAGTTTCTGAGTTTTGAAACAATTTTAGATCGTAGAAACTCATTGGTTATAATTTTTAAAACAAACCATTTGTTTTATAAAACTTTTACAAGTTACAAAATTGATTAGTTTTCGAACTTGTTACATTTTATTGAGATTATGTTTTAAAACTCCTTTTAAAACCTTTTTGGTATTTGGTTGGTATGTTATAACATTTATAAGATAAAGCAACCACAATATCAAATTAAACAAATATGTAAATCATAAGGCCAAATTGTGTTTGATTTTGCTAGAGCCAAATAGCAAAACAAACTAGGTCACGGGGTCACAACACACAATCAACCACAATGATGAATAGTGCATCTTGTGATCTTGAGCTGCTCCCACTGACCTCCAGATCCGTGCTTCTTGATCTTGATTCTTCAGTTTTGTCTTCAGGTCTTTTGTCATTACAATATTACAATAAATTGAAATACATAACGAGAAAATACAAACCCTACTCTATTACAACTTTGAGCCATCAAAATGGGCCAAACCATAATAAACCAAAACTGAAAAATTAAACAACCAAACAATCACAAGGTCGGGCCTGATTTACATATTCAATCATAATTTTATAATTAAACTGGGTAATTCTTTTGGTCAATTATAACTTTGACCAAACAAATAACTTTACCCAAATAATTATTCAGATCTATATCTGGATCAGAAACTCAAAATATTAAACAATTTAGAGTTTGTGATCTGTAACCGGTTAAACTGACCGGATCCGATTTGCATGTTGTAAGCGTGTCTCTGATACCATTGTTGGGAATCGTGGTGGTATTCGGTTTGACTTTTAGGTAAAAACAAGTTTGACCAATTAGTATATTAAATCCATATTTAATATATAACGCAGCGGAATTAGGGTTTCAAACTTTTCACTTTCAAAATTCCCAATCAGGATCATGGTTACAAACATACAAACACGGATATAATATTAACTAATCTAATCTACCGATGAGAAAAGATTATACCTTTCGGTTAATGATTAATCGTTTGAGACACCGAGGATTAACGAACGAATGCTAGAACACGAGCACAAACGGGTTCCTGGTTCTCAATGGAAGCAAGAGGTGATTTATGATGATTAATCAAAATCAATAATTGTTTTCCTTTTGTCCTCCACAATTCTACGGCAATCCAAAAAAAAAACCCAAAAGAAAACCAAAAACCAATTTTTGGTTCTTCTTGTTGTAATGCGACGGCAGCCCCCAATAAAATCAAGAGAATCAATCTTTTTTATTGTTTTGACGGCCGCAAGAGAAGAGATTAGGGTTGAGACTTTTAAGATTAATCTCTATTAATCTTATAATGTTTACTTTCGGGCCCTAAAGCCTAATCTAGTTAGTTTAGGTCCAATATGTAGCATCAAGCCCAACACCATTAGTTTAATTAAATTAATAATTAAACTTATATAATTTATAACACTTATAAATTATAAATCCGTTTGTGATTACCAGTTAATCAAATTAAGTGGTTTTAATGTTCGTTGACCAAGGTGTAACTCTTACGGGTCACAGCTCGGTTAGTTACGTTAATTTATCGGGTCCGTACATATAAATCCAACAAACAGATATGCCTGAATATCTTTGGAAGGATTAAGGAACACATCTCTGTTGATGCTCCTAATATCAACCTTCGGCAAATAGCAGAAATCTTGAGATCGTTTGTAATATTCTATCTTGCCATTGAGCCCCTTGACTATGTACAGCTGCTTCTCTATATCAAACATCCAGCTAGAGATTTCCGATCGGTCATTGCGGACTACAAACAAGTCTTTGGAGCCAACATTGTACGTGACTTCATATTCTTCTACATCAGATCCTGGGACAATTCAAGACTTTTGCACTTCAATAGGATCAGAAGTCCAGTCATTCTTCTTATCAAACCAGCTCTCAGTCACATTTTCGAGCAAAGTGACCTCCTGTCCTAGTTCATTGACATATTTTTGAACATACAAATAGTTTATATATGGATCCATGGAGACGTTTCTGAGTATAATGTTTTCAGGTTCTTCTTCCTTAGATGCTCCCGAGGAAGATCCAAATAACTCTCCACGTTCTTGCTCACATACAGCATCAAGTACAACATCCATAGTTGTGACAACCAGTACACGAGCTACCATGAGTCTGAAATCCAAGGGTGTACACAACCACAGTGTAAGACTTAGTGTTACGAGAGTGAAGACAATAATAATAAACGACAATAATAATACACGGCTTTTCCTAAAACAGTTAGGAAAATCCACTGAATTACATGAACATGAATCAGAAGAAAAGAGAAAAAACGAGTGAGGAAAAACAATGAACAAAACCAAAATGGATAACATTTGGAGTATCAATCCAACAAGATATCAACATGGGTGATGATCCATGTGGATATGTTGTTAGAATTAAATACCCTAAATTAAATCCTTATAGGGTCAAACAATGTCAGTAGTGAAATACGACGCGACTTTCATATGGGTGACGATTCATACAAATGCCAGCGTGAGTCTTTAATGTTGATAAAAATAATAATAATAATAATAATAATAATAATAATAATAATAATAAGAACAACAAAAACAACAACAATAAGAAAATCTCACCAAAACAATCTGATAAACAATCAAAAATTTTAACTCACACAACCAATCGTACAAATTGACCCTCATTCATACGAATCGACTTAATTCGGTCAAGCTTTATAGTCACAGTTCGTTCGCACGAATGGGAGCCATTCGCACGAACAGCTGATTCATGCGACAGCACAACTATAAAAGCAGCACTTCCGTTTTTCAAACCCATTTTCACCCAACTCTCTCAACCGACACCCCCTTTCGCCCCTCTCAATTTTTGGCTATTTCCACACAAAATCGGACCATTTTACGGTCCAAATCGTGTGTATTTCAACCCCAACAACTCCATTTAAAGATTCAACCCTTTTCATCCCATTTTGGTTAAATACGAGCTCCACGGTAAGTATTAGCAACGATCATTTGCACCAAAACACTCCAAAATGTTTTACCATTAATTTCACCCATAAAAACAACAAAAGCAACCACCGATTTCAAAAATGGTGTTCTTGGTGAACTTGCAGGCGAATGAGCCGTATGAAGGGCTCATTCATGCGAACGAGAAGCCTCGGTCGAGAAGAAGAGTCACACGATCGAGTTACCAAACGAATGAGCAATTGCGCGAACTACATGTGTCCTTCGTGTGGAACAACCATACGCATGAAGACCAATGGAGCATAAGAATGAGAGTATGCATTCGCATCACTCCATTCATGTGAATGAGTGCCACTCGCACTAACCAACCATTCGCGCCAGGAACAGCCCAAAATGGCTAAGTGTTGAAAGTCTTATCTTACACGATTCGTAATGATGAGACTGAACCTTAGACCAAATTTTAAATCTAATCAAGATAAATCGAAATAACAATAGATTTTCCAAAATCACATCAAAACTACTAAACACAAACCCATTCGCCACCTAACTAAATAAAATTTAACACATGATTCAAACCAAGATAACTTACCGAGTGAGTGCATCAGTGACCCATAACCTCAGGTGAGTTCACAGACCCCTCGTTTTCAATTTTCTGGCTTCCAAATCATTTGGGGCTGAGAACATGTAACCTCTTATTCGAATGATCAATGAGTAAGGATTATTTTCAAATGATTTCAATAAAAGGATCAACTCTCAACCTCTTATTCAAAGGTTATGCAAATAAGTGTCCTTTCAATCACTTTCACTGAGAGTTTATAGCACCATTCAACTTTTCATCAAACAACAACAACAAACCAGTTTTGATGGTTCAAAACGCAAATTATCGAGGAAATGTCCGTTGAGCACAACAGTTAGAGGCTTTGTGCCCAACCAGGAGGTGAACAGACACAAATCGTGGAGTTGTGTAGTGTAAAATCGAGAACTATCATTTTCATGGGAATCCCCCATCAACCAACTGCTTTTTGCATGGTATCTGTCTAGGGTAATTCACTAGGACAAGTGTCCCCACAACATCGCATCGACAATTCGCTGAGGAATTCTCGAACAACTCACTTCGTTGTCATTTACCATTAGTTGACGATGGCCAACTAACGGTAACGTAGATGGTACCATAGGTTTAATAAACCTCCAGCGCTGAGGCTAGTACGTTACATGCATACACACGTGAGACAACAACTCAGATTAGTTCTAGGGGAACTAATCACACAATCATATCAGTTAGGGTTGGTAAATGATCACATTGTTGATATTACAGACAGACCACACAACAAACACAAGAGTTTTCAAATCAAATAAATGTTCCAGACCTGGTCTTGAACGAATTTCAAACGAGTGCACAAGAAACAATGTTTTACCACAAGAAAGGAGTTTAAACAGTGTGATTTTCAAACAAATAAAACATGTCTCCTATATCAGGAGACAAAGCATACACTTCTTTCTCAAAACCACACTTTTTCAACCATCACTCTTTTCGTGTTGAGTGAAGATATACAGGTGACAAGGTCCGATTTCCGTTAAGGAAATCCTCGTGGATTATCGAAGAGGAGGTGGGCAGGCAGCTGGGCTGATGGTAAGCCTGACCCTACGTATGCCCTATACATAAACTACCTTCGGTGGTTTGGGATGGTGTTAGCAATGATGATCAGATACCACTTCAAAAATCATTGCGAATGGAAAGATTTTCACTAAACCTTTTACAAAGCCTAATATTTTCAAAACTAATGTGACTCACCAACCTAGTATTGACAGATTTTACATGTTCACATGTGAAGAACAGGTGAAAGCAGGATGACTTAAGGGAGAGAATGATAGGATCCCGAAGAGGAGCCTACAACTCCTACCTGGAATCTCTCCGGCCATGTCGGATACAAGATTCAAGTCTTGCACTCATGCAAGCAAATCTATGTGGGACATCTGGTCCTCTTTCCATATGTCCAAATCAAGTTGTAATAGAATTAAATTATAAAACAGTTGTAATTTAATTTTATTCACTTAATGCATTTAGTATTTCTCATATTATCATGTGCAACGTAACAATCTAATCACTCTGATTACAGTCACGCCTCAGGACTATTCCGCCCGACGGGTCTCTGGTCCGGCCCGCCGGCCCGGGGTGTGACAAGCTGGTGTCAGAGCCATGGTTATATAGAATTAGTCATTTACTTAAACGGTTTGGCCTAGACTATAACCTAGGGACCTCATGCAGAAAAATTAGTATAGTAACAATTGCATATATTACTTGTGTTTAATCACAGTTACTAATCGTTTCCACTTCGGGGGTAATAAGAATGCCTCCAAAGGAATAACCACGCATCAACCCAGAGACCGCAGCCCTAGCCACACTCATCGCAGAGCATCTCATTGCTACCATTCCCAACATCCTGAGTAAAATCAATCGCGGCACACATCTGCCAGGGAACACCCCCGTGGTGCTGAAGAACGAAAATGGAGCGAACCAAAGGGAATCGACGAACGAATCTAGCTACCTTCTCCCCAAGAGACGAAGAACCGACTGCACAGACCAAGAGGGTCCTGGCCACCGAGGCGAACCTCGCAGATCCTACGCTCGAACACTTTCCCTTTGCACCAAATGTCGGTATCACCATCCTAACGACAGAAGGTGCAAGTTGTGCTCCAATTGTGGGAAGCCGGGTCATTGGACTCAACATTGCAACTCAACAGTGAGTCCAGTTCATAAGCGGTTTGCTTTCACCTCTCCTAAGTGTACCCGCTACAAGCACCATCATGTCGCAAGCCAACTGTGTAAACAATGCACAACATGCAGAATGATGGGCAATGAAAGCCAGGGCTGCCGGACTCTAACTGCTCAACGTTCAAGTGATGTTACAACGACTTGTCCTCCACGAAACAACGTCAAGAGCTTCTACACGTGGTGAACCTGGTCACGTAGCCAAGAAGTGCCCCAGGAGAGTGTGAATCGCCACATATGACTACAACAAGGTGTTAGCCACGCCCAAGCACACGAAATGCGGTCAACAAGGCACAAACATAGGTACATTCTCCTACAATATCCATGGAAGTAGTGTGTATAGTCTAGATGTATTCCTTACAATGTTTCCGTCCAATTCTAGTCATTCGATAGCTCAAGACTCTAGAAGACCAACGAGCGAAATACATCCTAGAGTTTTGGTTAGGACTAGGGGAAGGAGTGAGATGACCACCCCAGTCACCACTAGATAATGAGGGACACGAGGAGAAAGAAAGCAGAAACTCGCCCCAGCGAGTAGAGTGTCCGTAAAAATTTTTCTCAGGGCATCTTTAGTAATGTCGAGCCGATACGACTCAAAGACTCAACCCTGATCACTTGAAAACTACAAGGAAACAGTACTTCTGGGAGAGCAGGAGTTATTTCAGGAATCAAGAGAACACATACAGGCCTGATGTCCTTCCAATTGAGTTTTTTAGACCTGAAAGCGACAAGTGCAATTCGTTGAGACGTCGAAGTCCAATTCGACGAATACTGACCATGACTGCACAGACATAGGAACTGGAAAGGGGGATATTCAATAATTGGACTGTCAAACTGGTTAAATGAGTGACTATTGACCACTTCGGCCTAATTTTGAATTGCCATTTCTTACAAATCCAAAGATCAATCGACGACTGAACACGCCTCGGCACGGCTGAGATCGAGCCTCTAATTTTTGAAGGCATACTAGGACACATGCTGCCTACGACCATGACCACCCCTCTACGAAAATACATTGTGATCTACAGAGTAGGCATAGAGCGAAGAAGCTGGAGAGAAAAAATTCCAAACTGTTTAAATTAGTGAGAAGAGATAGTAATTACCTCCCTCCAAAACACAAGGACTTTCATCCTTTTGAGGAGCTAGTGCTAACATTACAACGCATCAAGGAAAAAGGCATAGACTCTTATACTCCTTAGTAGTGAAGTCATGGTGGAGATAGCACCGCACGCCATCGGTAGATTGAAAACAAGAAGTCCTTTGGGATTTTTCTAGTGAGCCATCACTCTAAGAATGGCAATGCATTTAAAGTCTGCTTACATCTCCCAGACCAACCCGACCACAATTGAACCGAAGCGAGAAGTGAATCCAACAACCTTCAATGGAAAAAACTATAAGCAAAAACAAGAGCTGAAACCCCACAAAGAGGGCTTACATGTTGTGAAGACAACTTAAAACATCCTTCCAGGTAATGGAGGAGAAGCCCTCACCGACTGAGATATTTCCTGAGACATGAAGGTTCAGAAGAAATAAACTTAGTATATGTAGTACCGATCACTGCAAAAGACCATTAATAAGTCAATCCTAAGGATGAATGTGAAGAGACAGTCATTGAGTGTCTCAGTTCAACACATTAGGATCGCGGATGGTGAAAGAACAAACAGGGATGTCAAGAAATGATAATCTTCACCTCCCAAATGGGTATCACTCTCAGCAACTCAACATCAGAGAGCACGAATCCCCCTCTGACGGAAACTCATAGTGGGAGGTTAACATACATTCCACATGGTGGGATGGTGTTGAACTAGAGAAACCTCGAGGTGTAGCTGTTTTACCAGGAACAAGGGTTTAGACACTTAGTCAAAGCTTTGGTTTTAGCTCCCTCTAAAGTTTTTCACTAGATTATTTTTGATGTTTAGTTTTCTTGCTTAGAAAGAGAGAAGAGAAAAGATAGAAAGCACAAGGAATTTTGCGGGAAGTAAAACCTATTTACTCAGAGGATGTTGGGACTTAAATACCCAACATTCTGAGATACAAGACAAGAAATAATAAGACAAATAGCTGAAATTGTTACAGACAATGAAACAACAGAATAGTACAAATACAAAGTCAACAACAACAGAAAAAAGAGTCTTCAGGAGTCTGCAGGTCTTCCGAGATTGAAGTGGTTGTGCTGATTTTCAGTGGTTATTCTTTCGGAAGATGATCATCGGAAGCTGATTAGTTGATCAGTTATTTCGGAATATGAGATTGTCTTCCAAGTCATTTGACTTTTTCCCGTGCAATGGTTGTCTTTCGAAGATGTCATGATCAGCTAGTGTCTTCTGAGGTAGGTAAGTTCAGCAGTAGTTCTTTTTGACGAATCTCCCGTTGTCATCCTTCAAATACTTAACCAGTTCTTTAATCGGAAGAAAAGCGTCTACGGCTTGTCATTTCGCGATTTATTCAAATGTCTGTCTTCAGTGTTTTGCTCCTCAGTCCTTATTTTCCAATAATATCCCTCTGAACTGATGAAGCCAAAACCATTTTTTAAAGCCAGATCAATTTTATTCCTAAGAGTTAGAACAGAGTTCAGAACTTCATACTCTGTATCAGCATTGTCCAGAGTCTTGTGTTGCAGTTCCTTCATATCATCAGTTGGTAGAGTGAGAATCTCATCCCAATTTGAAAAAAAAGTTCTTGAACCATTATATCTTTCAATGGCCATAATCTTGGAAACAGAGTCACAGAACCATCTCTTTATTCTTATTCTTGAGTTTTATCTGAGGAGGCTGGGATTTAGAAAGTAGACCCATAGGAAGAGGAGCTCCAGCTGGCCAATGTATTATTTCTCTTCTTATCACTTGATCATTTGAATCAGGTACCTTCTTTACTACAGCATGCTGATGAGGTTCACAATTCATTAGAAGATCAGGAAGAATTTCTTTATAAACATCAATGCAAGGTCTGAATTTGACAGTGGATGGATATTCTGCAGACCCAACACCTAGACTTCCCATAGGTGCATTTAGAAAATCATCAAACAGAACATCATCTCTCCATCTAGTTATTGTGTTCTTTGGTCACCATTGAGTTTGGACGAGGATGTGCTTTATTCTTTTCCTCTGGTCAATAGTCTTTTTCTTCTTTACTTCAGCCTTTATTCTTTTGGATAAAACTTCAGCCTCATTTATGAGGCTAGTGATATCCCAGTTGCTGAAGTTTTCAACCTTGTATTTCCCATCATCCAGAAAATACTTAATCAGCTACTCCCTCTCCTAATAGGCTTTATCTTGCTGCTGATCCAATCTGGCTATTTGTTCTTGATAGGTCCTTACCAGTTCTTCTACTGAGAGACCAGTGGCTTCTAGACCAGCCAGAATCAAGCTTTCCTTCTCCGTTTCTTTATTCTTTATCTTTCGAAGGTCTTCATCATAAGGGAAGGTCCTAACAGGTGAGTAGGATTCCTTTATTAGAGAGGTTTGTGTTTTTTCGGTATCTGCTGATCTTATTGGTGAGGGAGCCGTGGTGGTGTTTGGATGATCAGAGTCATCATCATCAGCTAATATGAGCCTTCCCTTTCTTGAGATAAGAGAGGTAATGGGCTGATCATAATTTAAGTCTCAGTTGGGTTTTTGAGCAGGAGTTGGAGGTTTATGAGGTACGTTATTGAATGTTTTGGTTTTTCTGACCACACTCTTTTGCCTTCTTGAGAAATACTGAGTGATTATTGATGCTGTTTTTTGGCCAATTTTGGAAGCATTGAGAGTGGTAGGAAGGGTGGTTTGTGAAGATAGTTCTAGGAGGGTTTGAGAGGAAAAATTTGGAGAAAGAGTGGGTGGGCTCTCTTTGTTTGTTTTTATGGGTGAAGAAGGAATAGATATGGGAGGAGAGATAGGTTTAGGAAGGATGGGGTTGTGCTCAGATTGGACGAAACAAGTTGGAAATGGTATGTCTTGAGTGGTTGAGGCCAGAGAAGATGGGGCAGTGGTTATGGGTTTTGGTTGCTCAGTGGGAGCCGATTTAGAGGTTTGGGTTTCCTGGAAACACCAGATGTTCCACTGTTTATTTGAGATTCAGCTTCCCTTTTCTTCCGCTCTGACTTAGCCTTAGCAGCTTGAGTTTGGAACTGTTGATCCAGTGCTTCTTTGAGAAGTACATCTTGATTTTTCATCCTTATTTGCTTCATCCTCCTTTGCTCAGTCTTGCCTTCTGCCTTTTTGGCAACTTGGGCAGCTGAAAACAGCCATTCATTCTCCCTCTTTTTGGCTTCATCAGCCTGTTCCTTGAACCAGGGAGAAGGAGGAGCAATTCCAGTAAGAGACTCAAGAAATCGGGTATGGTTAGTGACTTCATGTTGTAAGGAGGAGACTTTGGTATTTACTGAAATTTTCAGTAGATCTAGTTGGATCTTTTGAGTGGTAAAGAATTTTTGGGTGAAGGTTTGAAGCAGGCTAGTAAGATGGGCAGTAAGAAATGGGTTTAACATTTCTTGAACAACATGGGCTGAGAAGGTAGGGGCAGTGGAAGTAGGTGGAGTGTTGGAAGGACCTTTAAGTGAAGGTGCCTACAAGGGGATGGATTTAGGTCGCAGGGCTTGGTTACTCAAGACTGTCGAGACTAGCTCAGTGAGCTTAGTCACATCAGCCTGAATATTAGCAACAGAATCCGTCAATTCCTTTATTTTAAGATCTGATTCGTCCTTCCTTTTATGGATATCATCTGAATCACTGACCAATGAGTTCGTTTTATCATGAACTAAGTCCATCTTAGGAATGTCATGGACCCCTTTTCTTGATTCCGGGGATTTTTAGCCTCAGTTGCAAGAACTTCATGGGCTGTTGCCATATCAGGAGTCTTACAACTTTATCCATTCAAATGAGAGCCCATTGTATTGTCATGTGAAATGGATGCTCCAAATATATAATCAAGAAATCGAGATGGACTGGACATCCTGATCTTATCCTCTTCTCCATGGGTAGGAGATTGATGAGTTTGAGCAAAGGCTTGATGAGGCTATTCCTTTATTGGAGATGGGGGAGGCGAACCAAGTTGCTCAAACACAGGATCAATCTCATGAAGAACATGGATAGGAGAGTTAAGGGTTATATGTGGGGAAGAAATAGAGATGTCCTTGGGAGAGTGGACTGCCATCTGAGTCTCAAGTGACATTTCAGTGGTTAGAGAAGGTTCCCTTTGGAGTACAACATCATCCTATTGAGAGGATTGACGAGGAGCTAGGTGGGGTTGAGATACTTGATTCATCTGTGAGGATGGAACAGATGTATCCAATTGCCCAGTGGGGGCAGAGAATTTTTCAGGGATCTCATTTTCCTGAACAGTCTTGGCAACATATGATCATGATCATAGGAGTTTGGGCTTTTTAGGTTAAGAGGCTTTGGTAGAGGTCTTTCTTTTGGCCGGTACCTGTACATGAGTGGAAAAAGAGTTGGATAAGGGGTCACCAAGGATGGGTGTTTCCTTAGTGTCATCCATTTGTCTTGCATCAGTGTTCAATCTAGTGAACAACTATTTGTCAATACCCTTAATAGTGGTAAGAAGAGCAATGTGACAAACCTTATAAAGGTCAGCAAAGTGACAAGCCATTACAAATCTAGGATACAGCAAAAACTTGGGATTTTTCTGGTGATGTACCAGATGGTCAAAAATTATTTGGGACAAGTTTACTTTTTCGTTGGATAAAACAGCATACATGACATATTGCATGTCATATGGCATTTCTCCCCAACTTGTCGACTTTTGTTACAGACATTGTAAAATGATGTGATACAGGAACTTGTACTTAGAGTAGAAGAAAGATTCAAGGTCCTATTTTTCAGGTCACCCTGATAATCACACTGAACAAAGGTATTATGGAGAAGTTTTAAAGAAATAGTTGTAGGAGCCTCGGTGTCGTTCAGATTTAGGGAAACGCTTATTTTGGTGGGGGTGACGGTGACTCTTTGACTAGCGACCACCGAAGCGATGATTTCAATAGAGTCATCCTTTATTACCAAGGATGAGTTTGCCCAGAACTGGTTTAGAGCAAATTCTGAGATAGGAGGGTTTAGAATGAGAGCAGTATGAACGAAGGAGTTTACCATAATGTCGATTGCTTCGTTGTAGTGAGGGTACTCATAAGATTTGACAAGGTAAGCTCCGAGGTTGTGGATCAGCTTTATTTTCAAGGCCATTTTTCTTTTGCGACGACGAACACCGAGCGGTTATGAGTGCAAAATGTGACTGCCAACTTTGCTTTAGAGAAAAAGAGATGAGGAAGTTTAACCTTTCACACACAAGGGCGGTTTCAAAAATAAAAATGCCACTACTTATAACTTATCAAAAGATCTACCTTAGGGTTTTTACCCATTGGACAAACCTGTGATCATGAGAGACAAGAGAAAATGTCAAAGAAGTACGTTCATGTACACCCTAAAGTAAAGACAAAGCTTTGTGAGGAATGAAGCCTAGTCTGATGTCGTTACCCCATCATCATGAGCGTCAAGCTCGGACGGAATCAGTGTAATTACGTCGTACCAGGCGACATGCCTGACAAGCAGTTGTCCTTCGCCATGAGCAGCATTCAGAAGATTCAAATTTGAACGAACAGTTTTCTTGATCAAAGGAAGATCAAGCAACTTAGTTGAGTTATTATGAAAGAACTGAAGGACTCAAGAGGGTAATCACTGATATAATCAGTGGTCATTAGAGAATAGAAGGGTAAAAAGGTAAATTGCAAAGATATTATCGAGCCGTGAGAACAATTAATGAGAGTTAATTCAATTATTGTAGGTAGTCTAATCTTGCAGAGTGATTAGTGACGTTAAATCAGACGTAAGTCTCAAGAGTTAGTTAACTATAGAAAAGAAAAGTTAACCACGGAAGAGATTTTTACCATCAGAAGAACCTTATTATTGGAAGGAAAGTAACCAAGGATAAGTAATGAGGTTAAAATTCTAGGAACACTATATTGTATTAAGATTCCTTTAGAGATGCAGAACTTAGCAAGAACTTGATTCTTGAATTCAGTCGCATTATCACTCCTTATTGTCTTGACAGGAAAACCATATTGTCTATCAAGTTGTGTGATAAGGGCAATTATTTTGTCAGAGGTCTCATCTTTGTTGAAGAGAAAGAAGGTCCAGCAAAATCTTGAGTAGTCATCCACTAAAACTATACAATATCTCTTTCTTGCAAAACTAGCTACCTTCGCTGGACCAAAACGATCTATATGAAGTAGATTGAGACAGTTAGTTGTTCTGGACTCCTCAACAGACTTATGTGATGCTTTATGTTGGTTTCCTTTTAAGAAAGATTCACATTGACCTTCAAAGTGAAATTCTTTTGAAGGTTTTCCTCTTACTAAAGGAAGTGTAGAAAGCTTATGAAGAGTTTGGTGGTTAAGATGACCGAATCTTTTGTGCCAAAGGGCAGTTTCAGAAGATGATGCTTTAGATATCAAACAAGTAGGAAAGGATGTTTGAGAGTCAGTGGTCATGTCTACAATGTACACATTTCCACTTCTTTTAGCCGTTAGCAAGGTGTGTTGATCAATTAAGACCTTTATTTTTGAATTTATTTCGGGAGATAGAATTTTGCAGCTGTCCTTGGTAAAAAATGAACTAAAATTCTTTTCAACTAGTTGAGAAACTCTCAAGAGGTTAAACTTTAGGTTTTCAACTAAGCTTACATATTTGAAGTGCAGTTTTCCACTCAGGACAGAACCAGACCCTACTATCCAACCTTTTGCATTATTTCCAAAGGAAACAAATCCTTCATTCTTTGGAATAAAGTAATTTAAAATGGATCTGCATCCTGTCATGTGCCTAGAACCTCCACTGTCCACATACCATAGATGATTTTGGTTTGAAAAAGGCCTCTGCACATGAGAATTAAATGCAATAGGTTAGATATGGGTCTTATTTTATTTTGAGAAGAAAGACGGGATGCTTATTTGTTTGGCTGAGTGTTATTCATCAATTTCTGCATCATCAGTATCAGCTGTTGCTAATTTTGATGCAAGATATTGATTTGTGAATCCACGGAAGAAGGATTCACATCAGCAGGAGAATGGGTAGCAGGAGTCACCATGGGATAAGAAGGTGGTGTTCCTAGAATAGATGGTCCAGGAGAAGCAGATGGAGGAGAAGACAAGCGAAGAGATGGATGGGAGTAAGATCTTATTGAACTGTTAGCTAAAGAGCTATTAGCCTTATTTGATTTCTTCATCTTATTTGGGAGGTTCCCTTTAGAAGAGAAAACTTGTTCAGCTTTCAATCTTTCAGCATTCAGTTTGTCTCTAGCCTTCTCCAAAGGAGTTTTTGTCCGACAGTTTCAGTACTGTGATTGTACTTGAAACACTTTAGACAAACTGGAGATAGAGAGGAATAGTTAGGGATAAAGGGCTTATTTGCCTTCATTATTGGATAGGGTGGATGAGGATGAGAAAGGGGAATCTGATGTCAACCATGGGCCTCTTTCATTTGTCAGGGCGGGCAACATGATTATTAGATGTTTCAAGAAGAATTATACCTTCCAAACTTCGAGTAGAGCTCATGGTTGGAGCAATCTCAATTTGTTAACAAGAATTATTATTGTAATCACTTTCTAAGTGTGTTTCCTCCAGTTTTTTGACGTTAGATTAAGTGGGATAGACAAACGTAGTAAACTATCTAGGTTGATACACTCTTGGAGGTGTGATTTTTATGGATGGAATTTCATCTGGAAGATAGGTAGGGGAGAAGGGTTTAGAATCAGTCTCCTTTGGAGGACTAGTGCTTGTGCGAACTTGCTTACCCAGAAGCATTTTGAATCCTTTGTGAACAGTGCTTGTGTTAACAGAATTCAAAATACAAGAAACAGTTGTACGTATTTATGTGTAAACTTAAATACTGCAAGTACAACACTCATCATAAACAATAGTGGTTAGTATTTAGGTGAAAACCTAAGTACAGATGATACAACAAAACAAGAGAAACAGCAGTGTTCAAGCAAATAACAAGAACAAGTCGGTTGCGATCTGATATCCATATATGACAGGAATCAGATGGCCGACAAATCAGTATGAAAAAAATGTGATAACAAGACGTTTAGTTGAGTTCGTCAGTGAGGAAATACAATTTAAAACATAAATTGCAGTGTTGTTTCAGAATAACGAACTGACAGTGTGTTTGCATGGGTGACGATTCACACCAACATATCTGTGAGTTTAACGTTCTTGAATAATGACTGGAAAGTAGAAAACAAACATCAGAAAGCAAAACCATCGTCGTATCTGTTCGGGTGACGATTCGAACGAATACGCGCGAAGGCGACGCGATCTGACGAAACGAAAACGAAATACGACACGAACAACAAATAAATTAAGAAAATAAAATATTTTATATTTTACAATTTTGAAACTCATAAGAATAATTAAAATGACTCTTCTTTTATTTAAAACACATAAAATACGCGTTACGTTCTGGAAACGCAACGAAGACAAAAATCGAGCAACCGAAACGAACCCGTATACCCCGGGGGTATACAAACATCAAATGAGGCTTTTTCCTCATTATTCCATCAGCCACTCTCTCTCTCTCTCTAAACTCACATTCACGAACCTATTCTCTCACTAGAATAATCATCCTTCAAATCGCGATAACTTGCTCGTTTCTTGACGGAATCGGACGTTCTTGGTGTCTAAACGAAGCTCTAGACCTCCTCTACTTAAAAGTACAGCAGATCTGAGCTTTTTTCCGACCAAATTCAAGGTATGAGGAAAAGAAAATTTGGAAAAATAGGGTTTTAGGTGTATTTGTTCGACCACGAGTCTTAACCAGTCCTAGTCCCACGCTCACGACCACAACACCTTCGAGAATAACATGCAGCATGACACCTTGGTGAAAACAACCCAAGAACCAGCCTAATCGAAGGGGATGGTGATGATGAAGACGCGACAGGTTCGCAAGGATGCATGGGAACGAACTAGTGGTTTCCTGGCCGAACCCACGAGGGCCGAACCTACCTGGTCCTTGGCCAAACCCTGTTCCTGCATTAGCCGAACCCTTCCCAACGTAACGAGCCTTGGCTGTCACACCAGGCGAACCTATCCCTGAAACCCTAGTAGACGAACCCTACCCTTTCACCAACGAACCTTCTGTTGGCAAACAATTTAGCCGAACCATTGGATTCCAGCCAAACTATCTTGGGGCCGAACCTCTTCATCCATGCACGAACCTATTAGCCTTCAGCCCTGGAACCACCGAACCTATTGGGCGCACCATAGTGGCCGAACCTTTAGCTACATAAACCTAATAGGTTCGCTAAATGGGAAACGAACCCATCTTTTTCCTAGCCGTGGCAGTTTGCTGCTCAAACAACATCCGATTGGCCCATTTAGGGTTTACTAGGCCCCAAAGAGTTAACCAACAGCAGCCTTCGGCCCATGACCATATTTTGGCCCAAATAGGTTCAAGACAATGGTTGATATACATACACACTACTGCCCCAATACTTGTTCAGCCCCATTATCCAGCCCAGGTGCTGTTCGGCCCAGGACTAGCCTCACAATCGGCCCGTGGGTGATTCATAAGGTCCACATTTGTTCTCGTCCCAACCACAAACAAAAGCCCACACCACACGAACGGCCCAAGGCCACCTATCATTCGGCCCTATGGATCAATGTAAAGTAAACACTAGAAATGGTTTAAGGTTAACACAACATGCATGGGGGTGGGTAATCTAATACTACAAAAGTGATGGGTTGGAATTTAAGGGATTTTACGAACTCAAATTAGTAAGTTTCACAAAGATAGGGCTATATGGTTCATCTTTAACCATGTGATCAAAAAGGGTTATAAACTCAACAAGGATGACATGTGGGAACTTAAATCCTAGACTTAAGCTATATTTATGGCTTGTGTGGGTTGGACAAAATCCTAACAATACAATTAACAAATACATAATGATTAAGTTAGGAAAATTCAAGAGCTAGTCAAGGTCAACCACATAACAAAACGTTATATAAAAATAATGCTCTATAATCATAAAGATCGGGGCCTAATGAAGACCGAGATTTACAAATGCTAATCAACTCTAGAACTAACATCTACACACGTACGAATGTCTATAACTTATACTATGAGATACAACAATATGAAATCAATACAGGATCGTTAAAACAAACTCAAGTCCAATCAAGAGTGCGTGCATTCTTCGTTTAAGCTAAGTCAACCATTTCAAATACAAGGTGAGTTCATATGCCCCTTTTCTCTAATCTTAACTGATTTTAAACTCTCGAGGCTGATTTTAAACGCCAGGCGGGAAATGTGACAATCCGGCATTCTGGATTAACTCCGTTAAACCCAGAACTAACCGAAAAGATACGAAATCACACGGAACCAAACCAAAAGGGCTAGAATTGAACAAAATCAATCACAAAATGATTAAATTACAAGAGTTAAATTGTAATTAGGTTAAAATGCAAAATTTTGACTTTGTAAGTCAAAATTCGGACAAAAATCAAATGGGAATTCGAATTCCACATCAATCATCAGTTACTACTGAAATAAATTGGTTACAATCATTACTTTGATGATTAGTAATAGTATTGTACGACATGGATACATTAAATCATCGAATTAAACTAAATGGTAACCTAAAAGTCGAAACCGTAGCTCTTCATGATCAAATTCGTATGTCTCGATCATAATTCACAAAATTGGGACTTCAGAAACTCTAGTCGGCACTATTAGGATCTTTGACATCCAAAAATTCGATAGCAAGAAGACACGGAAAAAGGAAATTGATCGTGCGTCGACCGAATATCAACACACCAAGCAAACTACATCAATTGGGGATCAAATCAAGTAAGAATACACTTCTACACAACCTAAACATGCCAACTAAGACTAATCCTAAATCAATTTCGACTGATAACATCGAATGCTACGATTTCTAATTCTAGGGTTCATCTTAAAAACGATTTTGGGGGATTCGGTCGTGATGGGTTTAAAAGTTAAATCAAAAAGTACTAGTAGGTACAGAACCCACCGATTAACAAGACCCACATGTCAATTTCATAAAATCATAATGAATCATTCATGATCGAGTTCTAGGGTTTATGGTGTAAGACGATTTGGGGGTCTACATTCAAACGAATTCGAAAATGAAATTTACTTATCATCAGTTTAGTATGTTGTTTAGTAACAAAAAGACTAAGTTAATTTCATTAAACAAAAACAAATTCTAGGATTTCGATTTTTAGGGTTCTTATTCATGAACGAATTGCTGGTTTTGCTAAAAATGAATTTGAAAATCAAATTAGTTGTTATCCTTAGTTTCAGAAACCTACGATTTTCATAAAGCCTATGGTGATTACATTCAATTACATCGCATTTGGTGATTTCTAGTTTTAGGGTTTTTCATGAGAAACGGTTTGGGGGTTTTGCTTCAAATGCGTTTTAAAATTGAATTAAATTTTACAGAAAGCTTCGAAATGTGGTACTAAACAAAATCAGCATATCAATTTTATCTAAAAATATCGAATATTAAGATTTTGATTTCTAGGGTTCTAAAGGCAATTGGGTTTTAGGGGTTTTGACCCAAATGAACTTGGAATTTAATTTAATCATCACAGAAGGATTCGAAATATGTTAATTAATGAAAACCCTATGGTTTTGCACTCTAACGTAAACGAATTTGATCAAATCAGGTTGTAAGTGATGATATGTGAGTTCAAAACCATGTGTACCCATTATGTTGTGTTGAGTTGATGATTTATCAACTTAGAAGCTTGATTTGACTCGGTTGGGGATCCAGAATTAAAAGCCTAAGATTTGAGGGCTGGTTTTAAGGGAATTGGAGACTGATTCGAGTACATTGATTCGGTTTGGGTGAACAAAGGGAACCCAACCCTTTGTTAGTTAAAACATTTAAAATGGATTCTGTTAACGAAATGGGAAGTAGATGAGATGGTAAGGAGTGTGAGCTAAGAGTAAGAGGTTGCGGGTTCGAACCCGGCCTTTGCTAGTTTTTGAGGCTACAACCTATTTTTGGTTTTTAACTCATAACTTCTTCATTATAACTTCGTTTCGACTGGTTCAAGTTGCGTCAGAACCGTAACGGAATTCCGAACAAAATAAAACTGTAAAATTCATATTTTTAACCAAAAATCACGATCGTGTATAATTTCACGTGTTTAAGAGGAATCGTATATACTTATACGATTTAAGCAACCGAATACAAAGTCACGCATACTTTTGTATGTACATTTCTAACACTTTAACATACGTGTGTTGACACGTATGTGATTCCAAACATGAAACGACATCTCAAATAACACAACGTTATTGTTTAAACACAGATTCTTCGTAGAGGATTATCTACGCGATTTCACGTGTGTTGATCATTCTGTTTGCTATTAAAGGTGCGTACACGGCTCCTTTTCTTATTTTAACTGTTTTGGGGGAGAAAACATGTGCAACAAACATTTTAGATACATATCACTTGCATGAGTTAGCTGTTTACATTAAGTGCGAACATAGCATTACAAGTCCTTACATATCGAACCCTTTAGTTTGCCGTAGTGCAAAGCGTGGTAGTTGGAAATAGATTTATTAGGTTTGACAAACCTCACTTGGTAGATTGTAGGCCTACGCAAGTGTTTGACTAGCCAATTCACATTACTATTGTTTGTGCTAGACAATAGTGAGAAAGGCAAATTACATTCTAACAGTCAGCTTCGGTGTCGACCGCTTATGTAAATAGTACAAATGACTAGCTATCATGACTATGCATGTATGATTATGTTATCTGCAAACATTTCATTTCAAACAAACCTGTGTACGCACCAACTTTTGTGTTGACTTGATTTACATGTTTTCTCAGGACGCTAAGGTACACGAACAAGCAAGCATGGACTAGGAGATCGAGTCTCATGCATATTTTACAATACAGTTGTTTTGAATTTGAATATTTAAGACATTATCATTGTAATTTGCATTTTGCAAACTTTGAATTGTGTTATTTTTTTACAAACGCTTCCGCAATGTTTAAAACTCTGAATTTTTCAATTAAGACCAAAGTTATGTTTCAAAAGCATATAGAGGTCTTCGTTATGTCTAATGATTTGAGATCCTGGTTTGTCACGTCCCAAACGATATGATTCTGTTAGTTGAAATTTGGGGGTGTGACAGATTGGTATCAGAGCCAGGTTATAGCGAACTAGGTTTGCATTAGTAGGCTTAGACTATAACTGTTAGACATTAGACACTTCTTTATACATCAGGGTTTTGCATAGTATTTACATATGGTATTATGTAACAGATATGGCAGCACCATCACCACCGCACGTGATCGTACTTGATGACGAGGAGCCGATAGCTCCAATATTTCCGGATTATGAGGAGGATCCGGAGGAGGATCCCGTGGAGGACTCGGACAAGGATCCGGAGGAGGACGACCCAGAGGAGGATGCTGAGGAGTCATCCGACTGTATGCCACCTACATTTCGTGCCTCTAAGAGGCCACGATTTGAGTCTGATGATGTCACCCGACTGACCTGGGAGTCAAAGTGGGCTAATGATTGGATTGAGCACATCGCACAGGAGCTCAGAGATGTGAACACTCGATATGCGAAGCTTCGTAGTGTAGTCCAGGGGATGGAGTCTCACATCGTACATCTAACTATACGAGTGCAGGAGGAGGAACATCGAGCTGACATCGCTGAGGGGAGGTTGATTGCGTTAGAGGAGCAGTTTGTATCCGACGCAGAGGAGGAAGAGGAAGAGGAAGAGATACCAGCACAGGATGTTGATTCTGATGCTGATTCTACTATTGAGGATGCCTGATTTTTTTAGTTTAAACCTAGAACGGGCGGGTTGTGTCCCTGTATTAGATGTTTGAAACCTTATGTTTTGATATTGAAAGTATTCTAATCACTTTGAATTATTATCTAGTGGAAAGTTATTACTTATTGCCAACAGTTGTGTTCAATCATACAGTTACATGTTTGTTTGTTGTATTGTTTACACATTTCACATTAGACTTTGATAACTCTCTAACACTCATTCTAATTATGAAGATCATGGCTGGCGAGAACATACATATGACAGTAACTGAGCTCAATGAGCTGATCAACAACAAGGTAGCGGAGGCTATCGCGAACTACACCCAGACGCACACGACAGGACCACATGGTCCAGCAGGGGGATTGGTGAACCCACAGGTGTGCACGTTCAAGACGTTCTTGGACTGCAAACCTCATAATTTCAAAAGATCGGAAGGGGCCATTGGACTCCTTCGATGGATTGAGAAAGCAGAATCAGTATTTGAGGTGTGCAACTGTCCAGAAGGGACTAAAGTTAAGTATGCTACGGGAACTTTGGAAGGTCCAGCATTGACCTAGTGGAACTCCAACGTTCAACCATTGGGATTGGGTGAGGCCAATGCCCTAACTTGGAATAGGTTCAAGACATTACTGCAAGAAGAATATTGTCCTCGCAGTGAAATGCATAAGTTGGAAGAGGAATATTGGCATCTGAAGATGGAGGGATCTAACATCGAGGAGTACACTACTCGGTCACACGAATTAGCCAGACTCTTACCTCACATGGCTACTCCACCGAGTATGTGGATTGAGAGGTACATTGGGGGATTAGTGCCTTAGATCCAGGGGTTAGTCACGTATGCAAATCCCACAACTATTCAACAAGCTGTTCGGTTGGCGCACCAACTGACTGACCAGGCAGTGTTACAAGGAACTCTGCCTAAACGAACAGCATCTACTAAGGTGGGAGACCACAAGAGGATGTGGGAAAGCAGCAATTCCAAGAATTTCAACAAACAATCGTTTCAGCAGAATCGCAAGCAGGATTCAACCAAAACTTATCACAATTCGAACAGTGGTCAGCAGTTATCTGGGGGGTATATTGGTAAATACCCAAAGTGCAACAAGTGTGGATTCCATCATTCGGGAATCAGTGTGATAAGTACGGGTGCCAACGGTGCGGTAGAGCGGGTCATGCAGCTAAGGATTGCCGTGGGGAACTGCAAAAACAACTCCAACAATCAGAACAACAATCAGAAGGGGTTCTACGAGTGTGGCAAGCCGGGGCATTTCAAAAAGGATAGCCCACAACTCAAGAAGGGCGGGACTAATGATACGAATGGCTATGGCAACGGTAATGGCACCAATAACAACAACAATAACAACAACAATGGTACCAGGGGCAGGGCGTTTGTGATTGGGGGACGTCAGGAACAGGAGGATCCCAACATTGTGACGGGTACGTTCCTCTTGAATAATCACTACGCCTCTATGCTATTTGACACTGGTGCAGACTAGAGTTTTGTATCTAGTTCATTTTCTAAGTTGCTAAATGTTAGTCCTACTGCTTTAGAAAACCCATACACTGTAGAACTAGCTGATGGCAAGTTAATTGTAGTTGAACAAATCCTTAAGGGATGTATGCTTGACTTGATGGGTCAAACACTGGAAATTGATCTGATGCCTATCACTTTAGGCAGTTTTGATGTAGTGATTGGCATGGACTGGTTGTCGAAACACCAGGCTGAGATAGTATGCCATGAAAAGATCGTCCGAATACCTCTTCCACATGGAGAGACACTGTATGTACAAGGTGAGAAGAGTAGTACGCCACTGCGTCTCATAACTTGTATGAAAGCACACAAATGTCTGCGTAAAGGTCATACAGCAGTTATAGCACTTATAACTGAGAAGCCGGTAGTTGAGAAGAAGATTGAAGACATTCCAATAGTTTGTGAATTACCTGAAGTATTTCCAGAAGATCTACCGGGATTACCGCCAATCAGACAAGTGGAATTTCGAATCGACCTTACACCAGACACAGCACCGATAGCTAGGGCGCCTTATCGACTTGCACCGTCTGAAATGCACGAGTTATCTACACAACTGCAAGAGTTGTTGGATAAGGGCTTTATCCGACCTAGTTTTTCACCGTGGGAGCTCCAGTCTTATTTGATAAGAAAAAGGACGGGACTTTCCGTATGTGTATCGATTACCAGGAACTTAACAAGGTTACCATCAAAAACCGGTATCCGTTACTTAGAATTGACGATCTGTTCGATCAGTTGCAAGGTTCGGGTTATTAGTCAAAGATTGATCTCAGATCTGGTTATCATCAACTCAGAGTCCAAGAGGAAGATATTCCAAAGACAGCATTCAGGACGCGCTATGGCCATTACGAATTTTCGGTCATGCCATTTGGGTTGACAAATGCTCCAGATGTATTCATGGACCTCATGAATCGAGTCTGCAAACATTATCTTGATAAGTTTGTCATTGTTTTCATTGATGACATTCTCATCTATTCTCAGACTGAGGAGGAGCACGCTGAACATCTTTGATTGCTGTTAGAATTACTGAAACAAGAACAATTGTACGCTAAGTTCTCAAAATGTGACTTTTGGATGCGAGAAGTTCAATTCCTGGGTCATATAGTCAATGAGAAGGGTATACATGTTGATCCAGCAAAAATTGAGGTGATTAAGAATTGGGAAGCTCCAAAGACCCCTACCGAGGTACGGCAATTCCTTGGTTTGGCGGGTTATTATCGACGATTCATTGAAAGTTTCTCAAAGATCGCTCAACCACTTACAGCTCTTATTTGGACTGATAAACAGGAAGCTGCATTCCAGTTATTGAAACAGAAACTCTGCAGTGCACCGATTCTGTCCTTACCGGAAGGAACAGAAGACTTTGTGGTGTATTGTGACGCATCTGCACAGGGTTTGGGATGTGTGTTGATGCAGCGTGATAAAGTGATTGCTTACGCTTCAAGGCAACTGAGACCACACGAAAAGAATTACACTACTCATGACTTGGAGTTAGGAGCAGTGGCATTTGCTTTGAAGATTTGGAGACATTATTTATATGGAACTAAGTGTAACATTTACACTGATCATAAGAGTTTGCAACATATCTTTGATCAGAAAGAACTTAATATGAGACAGCGACGGTGGGTCGAGTTGTTGAATGACTACGAATGCGCAATCAAGTATCATCAGGGAAAAGCTAATGTGGTAGCTGATGCTTTAAGCAGAAAAGACACAACATCAACAAGACGGGTTCGCGCACTTATGATGACGATACATACTGACTTACCTTACAAGGTACGCAGTGCTCAGCTTGAAGCCTTATAAAAGGAAAACTTGGTACAGGAATCCTTACGATGGATGGAAACACAATTGGATGTCAAGCCTGATGGAACTTGTTATTTCATTAATCGACTGTGGATACCTTTGCATGGTGGTTTAAGGGAACTCGTGATGGATGAAGCGCACAAATCCAGATATTCAGTCCATCCGGGATCAGACAAGATGTATCATGACTTGAAGACACTGTATTGGTGGCCTCACATGAAAGCTGACATTGCTAAGTACGTTAAAAAATGTTTGACTTGTTCGAAAGTCAATGTTGAATATCAAAAACCAACTGGTCTACTGCAACAACCAGAAATACCTATGTGGAAATGGGAACAAATTTCGATGGATTTCATTACTAAGTTACCCCGTACACCAAGTGGTTGTGATACGATATGGGTAATTGTCAATCGATTAACAAAATCTGCACATTTCTTGGCAATTAAGGAAACTGACAAAATGGAGAAGTTGACTCGCATTTACATCAAGGAAGTGGTTGCACGACATGGCGTGCCAATCTCTATAATATCAGATCGGGATGCCCGATTCACTTCAAAGTTTTGGAAATATCTCCATAAGTCATTGGGAACTCGTTTAGACATGAGTACTGCCTATCATCCGCAAACCGATGGCCAGAGTGAACGTACGATTCAAACGCTCGAGGATATGTTACGAGCTTGTGTCATTGATTTTGGTGATAGATGGGAAAACCACTTACCGTTAGTGGAATTCTCCTATAACAACAGCTATCATACAAGTATTCAAGCGGCACCGTTTGAAGCTTTATACGGTCGCAAATGTCGTTCACCAGTTTGTTGGACTGAAATTGGTGATAGTCAGATAACAGGTCCTGAACTAGTGCACAAAACGACTGAGAACATTGTACTAGTAGGTTCAAGATGAACCAATTAACAAGACCCACATGTCAATTTCATAAAATCATAATGAATTGTTCATGATCGAGTTCTAGGGTTTATGGTGTAAGACGATTTGGGGGTCTACATGCGAACGAATTCGAAAATGAAATTAATACTTATCATCAGTTTAGTATGTTGTTTAGTAACAAAAAGACTAAGTTAATTTCATCAAATAAAAACGAATTCTAGGATTTCGATTTTTAGGGTTCTTATTCATGAACGAATTGGGGGTTTTGCTAAAAATGAATTTGAAAATCAAATTAGTTGTCATCCTTAGTTTCAGAAACCTCTGATTTTCATAAAGCCTATGGTGATTACATTCAGTTACATCGCATTCAGTGATTTCTAGTTTTAGGGTTTTTCATGAGAAACGGTTTGGGGTTTTTGCTTCAAACGCGTTTTAAAATTGAATTAAATTTTACAGAAACCTTCAAAATGTGGTACTAAACAAAATCCGCATATCAATTTTATCTAAAAATATCGAATATTAAGATTTTGATTTCTAGGGTTCTAAAGGCAATCGGGTTTTATGGGTTTTGACCAAAACGAACTTGGAATTTAAATTAATCATCACCGAATTATTCGAAATATGATAATTAATGAAAACCCTATGGTTTTGCACTCTAACATAAGCGAATTTGATCAAATCAAGTTGTAAGTGATGATATGTGTGTTCGAAACCATGTGTACCCATTATGTTGTGTTGAGTTGATGAATTATCAACTTAGAAGCTTGATTTGACTTGGTTGCGGATCCAGAATTAAAAGCCTAAGATTTGAGGGTTGGTTGTAAGCGAATTGGGGACTGATTCGAGTACATTGATTCGGTTTGGGTGAACAAAGGGAACCCGACCCTTTCTTGGTTAAAACATTTAAAATGGATTCTGTTAACGAAATGGGAAGTAGATGAGATGGTAAGGAGTGTGAGCTAAGAGTAAGAGGTTGCGGGTTCGAACCCGGCCTTTGCTAGTTTTTGAGGCTACAACCTATTTTTGGTTTTTAACTCATAACTTCTTCATTATAACTTCGTTTCGACTGGTTCAAGTTGCGTCAGAACCGTAACGGAATTCCGAACAAAATAAAACTGTAAAATTCATATTTTTAACCAAAAATCACGATCGTGTATAATTTCACGTGTTTAAGAGGAATCGTATATACTTATACGATTTAAGCAACCGAATACAAAGTCACGCATACTTTTGTATGTACATTTCTAACACTTTAACATACGTGTGTTGGCACGTATGTGATTCCAAACATGAAACGACATCTCAAATAACACAACGTTATTGTTTAAACACATATTCTTCGTAGAGGATTATCTACGCGATTTCACGCGTGTTGATCATTCTGTTTGCTATTAAAGGTGCGTACACGGCTCCTTTTCTTATTTTAACTGTTTTGGGGGAGAAAACATGTGCAACAAACATTTTAGATACATATCACTTGCATGAGTTAGCTGTTTACATTAAGTGCGAACATAGCATTACAAGTCCTTACATATCGAACCCTTTAGTTTGCCGTAGTGCAAAGCGTGGTAGTTGGAAATAGATTTATTAGGTTTGACAAACCTCACTTGGTAGATTGTAGGTCTACGCAAGTGTTTGACTAGCCAATTCACATTACTATTGTTTGTGCTAGACAATAGTGGGAAAGGCAAATTACATTCTAACAGTCAGCTTCGGTGTCGACCGCTTATGTAAATAGTACAAATGACTAGCTATCATGACTATGCATGTGTGACTATGTTATCTGCAAACATTTCATTTCAAATAGTTGTTTCAAACATTTGTGATCAAACAAGCCTGTGTATGCACCAACTTTTGGGTTGACTTGATTTACATGTTTTCTCAGGACGCTAAGGTACACGAACAAGCAAGCATGGGCTAAGAGATCGAGTCTCATGCATATTTTACATTACAGTTGTTTTGGATTTGAATATTTAAGACATTATCATTGTAATTTACATTTTGCAAACTTTGAATTGTGTTATTTTTTTACAAACGCTTCCACAATGTTTAAAACTCTGAATTTTTCAATTTAGACCAAAGTTATGTTTGAAAAGCATATAGAGGTCTTCGTTATGTCTAATGATCTGAGATCCTGGTTTGTCATGTCTCAACCGATATGATTCCGTTAGTTGAAATTTGGGGGTGTGACAGGAAAGTCGATCCAACCCGTTGGCTCGGGGTGTGACAGATTGGTATCAGAGCCATGGTCATAGAGAAATATAGGTCATATTACTTAAACGGTTTGGCCTAGACTATAACCTAGGGACCCTCATGTAGAGATCATATGACATAGGATTCTATTTGCATGTGTCTTCTGCATCTGATCACCGCACTAACCGATTTTCTTTCGGTTATGATCAGAATGTCGCCGAGAAGACAACCAGCTTTACTGCCACCACCACCACATGATTCAGCACCGCACTCCTCGACCCCGACACCACCTGACTCTCCTACACAACCACCTCCTCTTCCATCACCACCAGTTCATCAGTTGGATCCTGCTACGATTGCACTAGCCACTTTGCTGACCAGTCAACTGAGAGATGTGATTCCTGAGATGATGAACAGGATCAATAGCAACAACAGTAACCACAACACCAACTCATCTGGAGAGACAGCGGTAATACCCGCCATCATCAGGACTACCCCTACAATAACTTTGTATGATGCAAGCCACCCAGTTTTAGTGGCAGTGAGGGTGCTGTTGGATTGATCCAATGGATGAAGAAGATGGAGACTACCCTCGATATCAGTGGCTGTCCTGAACAGCACAAAGTCAGATATGTTGTGGGATCATTCAACAAAAGGGCGTTAACTTGGTGGAACGCTCAAGTGCAGACAAAAGGCAGAGATGAGGCTCTGTCCATGCCTTAGGATGATTTCAAGGCAATGCAGAGGGCAGAGTTTTCCCCAAGGAATGAACTGAAGAAGGTTGAGACGGAACTACTCAACCTGGTCATGATTGGTGCTGGGCATCTGGCCTACACCACCAGGTTTCGTGACTAAGCTAATTTGGCACCGAACATGGTGCCAACACTGGAAAAGAGGATAGAGCGGTGTGTTGGTGGATTATCGTCTTGTATCCAAGGGCACGTGACGTCTGCCCATCCTACTACTATGGAGCTAGCTGTTACTCTGTCAGCATCTTTGACAGACATGATGGTTGCCTCTGGAGTATTCAAGAAAGAGGCTGACTCAACCAAAGCTGGAACTTCAAGGAAGCGAGATAAGAGGCCGGCTAAGAAACAAAAAGTGGTCACGAACTTCGCTGCGACCACTCAGACACCGATGATCAATCAACCACCACCACTGCAGATCAAGAAGCCCTACACTGGCACTGCACCTTTGTTCAGCACTTGCCAGTATCATCATCTACCAAACATCCAGTGCAGACACTTCACTAACTATGGGAAGTTTGGTCATTTGGCAGCCGAACGAAGGAGCCCGAGGGCTCAAAACAGAAAGAACAACGTAGCCACTACTGCTGCTGCTGATAACAGGTCATGCTACACTTGTGGCAAACTTGGACACTTCTCGAGGGATTTTCCCAAGAGAGTTCAACCAAGGGCTCAAGCAGCAAGAGGACGACCCTTTCAGATTGGAGCACCTGCTTCTCGACAGGACCATAACGTGATCACGGGTACATTTCTCTTATTTGACTTCTATGCATCCATATTATTTGACACTAGTGCGGATAAGAGTTTTATCTCGTCCGATTTTGCATGCCATCTTAATTATGTTTAGGAATTGTTAGACTCCCCTTACACTATTGAGATAGCAAATGGAAAACAGATATCAGTAGACACAGTACTTAGGGATTGCCCACTAACACTTGGAGATCACACATTTTCCATCGACTTGATACCGATGGAGCTGGGCAGTTTCGACATCATCATCGGAATGGATTGGCTATCCCTTAACCGAGTTGAGTTCATCTGTTCCGAGAAGTTACTACGCATTCCAGTGGAGAACAATGGAATTTTGGAGATTCATGGAGATCAAGCGAAACATAGTGTCAAGATCATATCGTGCATGAAGGCTCGCAAGTACTTACGAAAACAATGTGTCGCATTCCTAGCACACGTAGTAGAGAAAGACAAGAAAGAAATCAAGATTCAAGACGTGCAAATTGTGAAAGACTATCCGGATGTGTTTCCGGATGATTTACCGAGACTGCCACCCGAGAGATCGGTGCAGTTCCGAATCGATTTGATTCCAGGAGCGACCCCTGTAGCTAAGTCTCCTTATAGACTTGCACCATCAGAAATGCAGGAGTTGTCCAATCAATTACAAGAGCTACTCGACAAAGGATTCATCCAACCGAGTTTTTCCCCGTGGGGAGCTCCGGTTCTTTTTGTTAAAAAGAAGGATGGATCGTTCAGGATGTGCATTGACTACAGAGAGCTCAACAAACTTACCATTAAGAATCGGTACTCGTTACAGAGGATTGATGATTTGTTTGATCAATTATAGGGAGCACAGTACTTTTCAAAGATAGACCTGAGATCAGGGTATCATCAGCTCCGGATTCAAGAGGAGGACATACCAAAGACAGCATTTCGTACCCGATACGGTCACTACGAGTTCATGGTGATGCCATTCGGACTGACAAACGCACTGGCAGTGTTCATGGATTTGATGAACCGGGTGTGAAAGCCGTACTTAGATCAGTTCGTTATCGTCTTTATTGATGATATACTGATTTATTCAAAGAACGGGAAGGAAAACGAACAACACCTCAGAACGGTCTTGGAACTCCTGAAAGAAGAACGACTCTATGCCAAATTCTCCAAGTGTGAATTTTGGTTAAGAGAAGTTCAGTTTTTAGGACACGTGATTAACAGTAATTGTATTCATGTGGATCCTACCAAGATTGAAGCAATCAAGAACTGGGATGTGCCTACACTCCCAACAGAGATCAGATCATTCTTAGGATTGGCGGGTTGTTACAGGAGATTCATTTCGAATTTCTCTAAGATAGCCTTGCCTCTCACCAAACTCACACAGAAGAGTGAACCCTTCGTGTGGACACAGAAACAGGAAGAGGCATTCCAGACATTGAAACAAAGATTGTGCAATGCTCCAATTCTAACACTCCCAAAAGGCAATGATGACTTTGTAGTATACTGTGACGCTTCCCATCAGGGACTTGGATGTGTTTTAATGCAACGAGATAAAGTCATTGCTTATGCCTCACGACGGCTGAAGATACACGAGAAGAATTACACAACACATGATTTAGAACTGGGAGCTGTGGTCTTTACTTTAAAGATTTGGAGACATTATCTGTATGGTACCAAGTGCATAATCTACATAGATCCCAAGAGCCTACAACACATATTTGATTAGAAGGAGCTTAACATGAGACAGAGATGTTGGGTTGAGCTCCTGAACGATTACGATTGTGTGATCAAATACCATACAGGAAAAGCAAATGTTGCTGCAGATGCTTTGAGTCTGAAGGAAAGAGTCAAACCCTTGCGCGTACGAGCAATGGGAATGACCGTGCAAACAAGTCTGAAAGATCAAATTATTCAAGCACAACAAGAAGCAGTGGCAAGAGACAACTTAAAACGCGAGCTCGATTGTGGAGCCGAGAAACATTTCCAGACAAAACAAGATGGAGTTATCTATTATCTGGATCGTGTTTGGATCCCGGCAATAGACTCCGAACACTCATACTTGACGAGGCACACAAGACACATTAATCCGTTCATCCTGGTGCCGATAAGATGTACCAAGATCTTTGGTCTTTTTATTGGTGGCCATGGATGAAGAAAGATGTTGCCATTTATGTTGGCAAATGCATCACATGTTCCAAAGTCAAAGCTGAACACCAGAAACCTTCGAGTTTGCTGGAACAACCAGAGATTCCACAATAGAAGTCGGAACAAATAGCTATGGATTTCATTACCAAACTACCCCACACTTCCAGCGGACACGATTCGATTTGGGTCGTCGTTGATAGATTGACCAGGTCCGCACACTTCTTGCCGATCAGAGAAACTTACAAAATGGAGAAACTAGCAAGACTTTATGTTGACGAAATAGTAGTTCCGCACGGTGTTCCCTTGTCTATTATTTCTGACCGGGACAGTCAATTTACTTCGCGGTTCTGGCAATCATTGCAACAATCCTTAGGGACAAGTGTCAACTTGAGCACCGCTTATCATCCACAAACGGATCGACAAAGCGAGAGAACCATTCAAACCCTAGAGGATATGTCGAGGACATGCATCCTAGACTTTGGTGAAAGTTGGGATACACACTTACCACTCATTGAGTTCTCCTACAACAACAGCTACCACAGCAGCATCGGATGTACTCCGTTTGAAGCACTATATGGTAGAAAATGTCGGTCTCCAATTTGTTGGACCGAAGTGGGAGACAACAGAATCACTAGGCCTGAACTTATTCAGGAAACTACTGATAAGGTAGCCCAGATACAAGAGAGACTACAAGTAACACGTAGCCGCCAAAAGAGTTACGCAAACAAACGGCACAAGCCTTTGGAATTCGATGTGGGTGACTGAGTTATGTTGAAAGTATCCCCATGGAAAGGCGTAGTTCATTTTGGGGCAAAGGGCAAGTTAGCACCACGGTATGTCGGACCGTTTGTGATTACTCAACGCATAGGTCCTGTGGCATACAGACTCCAACTCCCTGATGAACTCAGTGGAGTACATGATGAGTTTCACGTATCAAACCTCAAGAGGTGTCTAGCTGACGAGTCATTGATCATACCGTTGGAAGAGATACAAGTTCATGAGCAACTACATTCTATTGAAGAACCTGTAGAGATTATGGAACGTGAAGTCAAGAGACTGAAACGAAGCCGTATCCCTATTGTAAAGGTTCGATGGAACTCCAAGCGTGGACCAGAATTTACCTGGGAGCGAGAGGACAACATGAAGACAAAGTATCCCCGTCTGTTTGAGAATTAGAGCCCGAATTTGATGCTTAAATTTCGGGACGAAATTTCTTTAACAAGGGGAAACTGTCACATCCAGTACCAGATCGTCTGGCACGTCCGTACGGTATGTGTACTTTCACTATTAATTATGTGTAAATACATGTTTGTGAACAGTGCTTGTGTTAACAGAATTCAAAATACAAGAAACAGTTGTACGTATTTATGTGTAAACTTAAATACTTTAAGTACAACACTCATTATAAACAATAGTGGTTAGTATCTAGACATCCTCTACTTAAAAGTATAGCAGATCTGAGCTTTTTTCTGGCCAAATTTGAGGTATGAGCAAAAGAAAATTCGGAAAAATAGGGTTTTAGGTGTATTTGTTTGACCACGAGTCTTAACCGGTCCTAGTCCCACGCTCACGACCACAATACCTTCGAGAATAACATGCAGCATGACACCCTGGTGAAAAAAACCCTAGAACTAGCCTAATAGAAGGGGATGGTGATGATGAAGACGTGACAGGTTCGCAAGGATGCATGGGAACGAACCAGTGGTTTCCTGGCCAAACCCACGAGGGCCGAACCTACCTGGTCCTTGGCCGAACCCTGTTGCTGCATTAGCCGAACCCTTCCCAACGTAACGAGCCTTGGCTGTCACACCAGGCGAACATATCCCTGAAACCCTAGTAGATGAACCCTACCCTTTCACAAACGAACCTTCTGTTGGCAAACAACTTAGCCGAACCATTGGATTCCAGCCAAACTATATTGGGGCCAAACCTCTTCATCCATGCACAAACCTATGAGCCTTCACCCCTGGAACCATCGAACCTATTGGGCATACCATAGTGGCCGAAGCTTTAGCTGCATAAACCTAATAGGTTTGCTGAATGGGAGCCGAACCCATCTTTTTCCCAGCCATGGCAGTTTGCAGCTCACACAACATCTGATTGGTCCATTTAGGGTTTATTAGGCCCCAAAGAGTTAACCCAACAGCAGCCTTCGGCCCATGACCATATTTTGGCCCAAATAGGTTCAAGACAATGGTTGATATACATACACACTACTAGCCCAATACTTGTTCAGCCCCATTATCCAGCCCAGGTGCTGTTCGGCCCAGGACTAGCCTCACAATCGACCCGTGGGTGATTCATAAGGCCCACATTTGTTCTCGGCCCAACCACAAACAAAAGCCCACACCACACGAACGGCCGAAGGCCACCTATCATTCGGCCCTATGGATCAATGTAAAGTAAACACTAGAAATGGTTTAAGGTTAACACAACGTGCATGGGGGTGGGTAATCTAATACTACAAAAGTGATGGGTTGGAATTTAAGGGATTTTACGAACTCAAATTAGTAAGGTTCACAAAGATAGGGCTATATGGTTCATCTTTAACCATGTGATCAAAAAGGGTTATAAACTCAACAAGGATGACATGTGAGAACTTAAATCCTATACTTAAGCTATATTTATGGCTTGTGTGGGTTGGACAAAATCCTAACAATACAATTAACAAATACATAATGAGTAAGTTGGGAAAATTCAAGAGCTATTCAAGGTCAACAACATAACATAAAGTTATATAAAAATAATGCTCTATAATCATAAAGATCGGGGCCAAATGAAGACCGAGACTTACAAATGCTAATCAACTCTAGAACTAACATCTACACACGCACGAATGTCTATAACTTATACTTATGAGATACAGCAACATGAAATCAATACAGGATCGTGAAAACAAACTCAAGTCCAATTAAGAGCGCGTGCATTCTTCGTTTAAGCTAAGTCAACCATTTCAAATACAAGGTGAGTTCATATGCCCCTTTTCTCTAATATTAACTGATTTTAAACTCTCGGGGCTGAGAAACATGTTTAACATTTATTTATTTAAAAGTTTTATGTTTAACATATTGTTATACTTTGATTAGATAATATTGCTTGCTTTAATATCATTCATCATTGTATGCATGCTTGTATGATCATGTTATGACAAGGACAACTAGGATGAATATGATAATATAATTTCATAATTCATCAACACAATAGAATAACATAGTTGCAAGAATTATATCTTACAACACTTAGTTATTCTTACAAGAAAGAACATTAATTTAATCACAAGTGAAGATGATGACAAGAAACAAAACACATGAATGATATGAAGATAACACATCTTCATAATATCATTTAACACAAGAGTTATGTAAGTGTCATAAGACAAGTTCTTATAACACTTAGTTTACAACTCGATACATATTGCAAATTAGCATAAAGTAACTATTATCCACCACCTGAGTCGATTAAGGGTAGTAAGACCAGTTCTTGCCATGGCTTAGTGACAACATGATGAACATATGGAACAATTATCATCTGCCACCTGAGTCGACTAAGTGTAGTACGACTAGTTCATACCACAGCTTAATGACAACATGGTGAACATATGGAACAACTATCATCCACCACCTGAGTCGACTAAGTGTAGTAAGACTAGTTCTTACCACAGCTTAGTGACAACATGGTGACTATATGGAACAACTATCATCCACCACCTGAGTCGACTAAGTGCAGTAAGACTAGTTTTTGCCACAGCTTATTGACAACATGGTGACTATATGGAACAACTAGAATGATAATCATGATAATGTAACTTCTTGATAACAACATCATTCACACATCAGTTAACATAAAGTAATAAGACCAGTTCTTATTTAACTTTGTTAATAACAATTAGAACACACAACGTGGTAGAGGTAAATCAGATGCATTGTAATCTGATTACGTGAGGATTACAACGGATTCCTTTTAGGCTCTATGCGCTACAAGTTGAGAACAAATATCAATAGGTTAACTAACACTTTTAATAGTTAAAAGTGATTAACAGTTAACCCCACAAGTAGTAGAATAATACAAGGAGCAAAATAATAAATCCAATAACCTTAATACATAAAAGGGTTATCAATACTTCATTTTGATAAATAAAACCCTATTATTATATTATTCTAAACATGATATAACAGGTGATCAACAAACGAGATGAACAGGTGAAATGGAAATGGATATTGATATTATTCTAAACATGATATAACAGGTGATCAACAAACTAGATTATTTTCGTTGTTTTGTTTTTTTTTTTTTGCTTAGAAAGAAAGAAGAGAAAAGGTAGAAAACAAAAGAAATTTTGGGGGAAGTAAAACCGATTTACTCAGAGAATGTTGGGACTTAAATACCCAACATTCTGAGATACAAGACAAGAAATAATAAGAAAAATAGTAGACATTGTTACAGACACTGAAACAACAGACTAGTACAAATATAAAGTCAACAACGGAAACAAGAATCTTCAGGAGTCTTCAGGTTTTCCGAGGTTGAAGTATTTGTGCTGATGTTCAGTGATTATTCTTTCGAAAGATGATCATCGGAAGCTGATTAGTTAATCAGTTATTTCAGAATAGGAGATTGTCTTCCGAGTCATTTGACTTCTTCCGATGCAATGGTTGTCTTCCGAAGAAGTCATGATCAGCTAGTGTCTTCTGAGGTAGGTAAGTTCAGCGGCAATGCTTTTTGGCGAATCTGCCGATGTTGTCCTTCAGATACTGAAGCAGTTCTTTAATTGGAAGAAAAACATCCACGGCTTGTCATTCCATAGTTTATTCAAATGTTTGGCTTCAGTGGTTTTGCTCATCAGTCCTTATTTTCCAACAGATGGAATCATCCTCTACATGCGGCGTCCAACTCAACCACTAGTGAAGGAACATCGTGAGCGAGTCAAAGCAGAAATTACTTCTCGAGCTCAATGGGATTGGAAGAGAAACAATCCAGGACAGAATCGAGAGAGCTATGCTGTCAGATTGTGCAATGCCACAACAAGACCTATCTGCACCTGATCGCCGAGTAGAGAGGCGAGAGCAGTCAACCTCAAAGGTGCAAAATCCCCAAGACCTAGCCAAGGAAATACCATAATTTGCGATGCTCAAGCGAATTACGAAACTGAGCCTTTGAGTAGTGATGATTAGAAGGTGAGAGGACATCCATACAACTCCAAGAACAAACCACGAACCTGGGGATTTGAAGGAAGGAAACTATGCGTATCCACCGCGGGAACAATGCAAGAAAACCATATGATTCAAAAGATACGGTTCAATACATTGTATTGTCAACAGTGAGTAAAGTGAGGAAGTAGACATTCTTGGAAACGCATAGTGGAAACACGGCCTCAATGAAAAGTCTAAACAGACTAGACTAACTCACTAAGCAAAAACCAAAATCTATATGAACGAAGTTCGTAAGCCTATGCCAATTGAGAAGCATCAAGAATAACTGATCCAAGTTATACACCTACTTCTACCAAAACCACAACTATCAACTCGGCCAGTAAAGGACATAGAGACACAGATGGTATCATAACATCATTTGTGCACCTATCGCCTGTGTAAAACCGAGTTGACCACATTACGTCATCGAGAATCGTGGGATATCGCGTATACACTCAACACATCTCGAACCAATCAACCAACCAACAACTGTCATTGGTAACTCATAGGACTTGAGCGAAGTACACACAAACGGGTACAAGAAAATGACCACATTTTTCCCATGTACGTCTCGGTACAACATGGAAACATGAGAGCTCATCTCACATCGGTTGTCTGCCCGAGCATTCGAAAGGAAGATGAGGACCGATAACACATTCCAAATTTCAGGACAAAATTCCTTCAACAGGGGGAGACTGTGACAACCAGTCACAAGCTACCATTAGCATGAAATCGAAGGTTGTACCAACCACAGTGTAGGACTTAGTGTTATGAGTATGAAGACAACAAATATAAACGACAACAATAATACACGGGTTTTCCTAAAACAGTTAGGAAAATCCATTGAATTACATGAACATGAATCATAAGAAAAGACAAACATGTGAGAGAAAACAATGAACAAAACATAAATGGATAACATTTGGAGTATCGATCTAATGAGATATCGACATGGGTGACGATCCATGTGGATATGTTTTTAGAATTGAATACCCTAAATGAAATCCTTACAGGATCAAACAATGTAAGCAGTTAAATATGACGTGACTTTTGTATGGTTGACGATTCATACAAACATTAGTGTGAGTCTTTAACGTTGATATAAAATAATAATAATAATAATAATAATAATAATAATAAGAAAATCTCACCAAAACAATTCGATAAACAATCAAAAATTTTAACACACACAACCAAACGTACAAATGGACCCTCATTCGTACGAATCGGCTTAATTCAGTGAAGCATTATAGTCACAATTCGTTCGTACAAACGGGAGCCATTCACGAATGGCTGATTCGTCCGACAGCAGAGCTATAAAAGCAACACTTCCATTTTTCAAACCCATTTTTCACCCAACTCTCTCAAACGAAACCCCCTTTCGCCCCTCTCAATTTTTGGCCATTTCCACACGAAATCGAACCATTTCACGGTCCAAAACGTGTGTCTTTCAACCCCAACCACTCCATTTCAGTATTTCATCCCATTTCGGTCAAATACGAGCTCAGTATTAGCACCGATCCTTTGCACCAAAACACTCCAAAACTTTTTACCATTAATTTCGACCATAAAAACACCAAAAACAACCACTGATTTAAAAAATGGCGTTCTTAGTGAACTTGCAGACGAATGAGCCATACGAAGGGCTCATTCGTGAGAACGAGAAGCCTCATTGGTGAAGAAGAGTCACACGAACGAGCTGCCAAAAGAATGGGTGATCGCACAAACGACATGGGTCATTCGTGTGGAACAACCATACAAATGAAGACCCATTCGCATGAATGGAGCACAAGAATGAGAGTATGCATTCGCATCAATCCATTTATTTGAATGAGTGCCATCCGCATGAACCAACCATTCGTCCCCCAAAATAGCTAAGTGTTGAAAGTCTAATCTTATATCATTCGTAATGATGAGACCGAACCTTAGACCAAATTTTAAATCAAATCAAGATAAAACGAAATAACAATACATTTTCCAAAATCATATCAAAATATTTAACACAAAACCGTTCGACACCTAACTAACTAATATTTAACACAGGATTAAAACCGAGAGAACTTACCGAGTGAGTGCATCGGCGACCCATAACCTCAGATGAGTTCACAGACCCCTCATTTTCAATAATCTAGCTTCCAAATCATTTGGGGCTGAGAACATGAAACCTCTTATACGAATGATCAACGAGTAAGAGTTCTTTTCAAATGATTTCAATAAAAGGATCAACTCTCAACCTCTTATTCGAATGTTATGCGAATAAGCGTCCTTTCAATCACTTTCACTGAGCGTTCATAGCTCCATTCAACTTTCCATCAAACAAAAACAAACCAGTTTCAATGGTTCAAAACACAAATCATCAAGGAAATGTCCGTTGAGCACAAAACTTTGAGGCTTTTTCCCCAACCAAGAGATGAATGGACACAAATCGTGGATTTGTGTAATGCACAATCGAGAACTATCATTTTCATGGGAATCCCCTATCAATCAACAACAAATTTGCATGGTATCTGTCTGGGTAATTCACAGGACATGTGTCCACACATCATAACATCGAGAATTCGCAGAGGAATTCTCGAACAACTCACTTCATAATCATTTACCATTGGTTGACGCAGGTCAACCGAAGGTAACGTAGATGGTACCATAGTTTTAACAAACCGCCAGTGCCGAGGCTGGTATGTTACACGCATACACACCTGAAACAACAACTCAGATTAGTTCTAGTGGAAATAATCACACAATCATATCAGTTAGGGTTGGTAAATGATCACATTGGTGATATTACAGACAGAACACACAATAAACACAAGAGTTTTCAAATCAAAGAAATGCTCACGACCTGGTCTTGAATGACTTTCAAACGAGCGCACAGCAAACAATGTTTTACCACAAGAAAGGATCCTAAACAGTGTGATTTTCAAACAGATAAAACGTCTCCGATATCAGGAGACAAAGCATACGCTTCTTTCTAAAAACCACACTTTTTCAACAATCATTCGTGTCGTGTAGAGTGGAGATACACAAGTGACAAGGTTCGATTTCTGTTAAGACATCCTCGTTGATCATCGAAGGGGTAGAGGGATGGCGGCTGGGCTGGCGGTAAGCCTGACCCTACGTATGTCCTATACATAAACTACCTTCGATGGTTTGGGATGTTGTCTGTAATGATGGTCAGGCTGACACACTTGTGTAGTTCATTTGTGTTTTCAAAGCCATTCACCCACCTCTTTCAAAATCATTGTGAATGGAAAGATTTTCACTAAACCTTGTACAAAACCTAATATTTTCAAAACAAATGTGACTCACCAACCTAGTGTTGACAGATTTTACATGTTCTCAGGTGAAGAATAGCGAAAGCAGGATTACTTTAGAGTGAAAAAGATATGATCCCCCAGAGCAACCTACAACTCTTGCATGGAATCTCTCCAGCCATGTCGGATACAAGATTTAAGACTTGCACTCATGCAAGCAAATCTCTGTGGGACATCTGGTCCTCTTTCCAGATGTCCAAGTCAAGTTATAATAGAATTAAATTATCAAATAGTTGTAATTTAATCTGATCACTCCGAATACAATCATGCCTTGGGACTATTCCGCCCGAAGGGTCTCCGATTCGGCCCGCTGGACCGGGGTATGATAATAGTAATGTCTGTGAACATGTCTTCGCGTCCTACATCCTTCAACTCTTCACCAAAACCTTCAATGAGAAACTTTTCAGGAAGGTCCCAAAATGAATCATCTTAGTCTTCTTAGGGTTTTCCTGAAGAAGAAGGATTCCTGGAATCATCTCCATCCCTGATCATCTACGGGCTCTTCATCTTTCTTACTTGAGCCGTATTTACCCTAATCACCAACTCCATTATCATCATCATCGTCATCCTTCTTCTCATCATCATCATCATCATCATCCTTATTCTCATCATCATTATCATCCTTCTTCTCATCATCATCATCATCATCATCATCATCATCATCATCATCTTTCTTATCATCCTCATATCCTTTCTCTTCTTGGTCTACAGGCTTAGCTCCTTTAAGAGCCTCAATTTGCTTTTTTAGCGTTATCTTTCTTTAGAAACTTGAGCTCTTTTTAATGCTTGCTAATATGTTCACAGAATCTGAGCATTCCTTCCCACAGGTTCTCAATGATGCAATCTTAGCGTTGAGTCTTGTTCAAGAGCAAACACTCGCTTTTGTAGGAACTCCATATCAATAGGCACGGTTTCAGGCAGAGAGGGAGAAGGATCATTAATCGGAGCCTTGCCCTTATCAACTTTAGCCTTAGGTGGTGATGGTGGAGGTTGAGAAAAATGAATGGGATTTGGAGAGTCATGTGGTGAGGTGTGTATTGGGGAAGGTGATGGTGGTTTAGATGGTTGTGTATATGGTAGTTTAGAGGGCTGAGTGGTTTGAATGGTGGTGGATGTTTGTGGTGGAATGGTGGTGGTGGAAGTATGTGATGGTTTGGTGGCTTTGGTGGATATGGAGGTTTTGGTGGCTGGTTTGGGGGGAATGGATTCGGTGGCCGGTATGGAATAGGTGTGTGGTGGAAGTGGTTGGGTCTGAGAAGTGGTGGTTGATGTGCCTGCAATATTTCTCTTCACTAGCCTGGGATCCTTGGGTATCTTGGACATCATCTTCATCCTTTTCTTGGGAGTTGCTTCAGGTGAAGGAATATAATCATCACCTTTCATCTCCTCTCTTTCTGCTCGTGTGAGTGGTGGAGTTACGATCTAAACCGGCAAACAGTCTGTTGAACTTCTCTAATGGTCTAACACCATTAAAGACCTTATTTCCTTTCTTGATCATGGTCATGTAAGAGAAGATGTCTTCCTTCATTCTTTTCAGGGGTAGAGTTCCAATAGTGGGAATAAGATTCTGGTGTCGTCAGTTGATTATAATTTGAATGAATCACGCAAACGCTTGGAATCTTATGTTGTCGTACATATCTCAGAATATCATCTTTGAGAAATTGAAATCTACACCCAAATAAATGGCCACCATACATGAGCTCAGTGTCTATTTAAGTACATCATAACCTCCTTTGCGTCCAGAAAAACACTGATTCACGATATGGGCGAGATATCTCTAGTTAGGATGTAGGAGCTTCTTCTCTGTTGGAGCGTAAAGACTCTCATATCTCATCCTCAATAAATTACTCTGAATGAGTTTCTGGTCCAACTCCACAGGATCATAATTCTTATCTCCAAACTACAGACATTCTCTTCATTTGCTCGGTGACCACGGGTTATCCCAGTACTTTGCAAATCAAACATACCTTTCCATTAGCGTCAGTGCTTTCGGTGATGGATTTCCAGAAGTCATGGATAAAGCTAGAGATGATCAGTGGACACTTGATAATGGCAACGTTCATAGGAGAGAGAATCAGGCCGTCAGCCATGCTCTTAAATATTGAATGTTTCTAGGGAGGATCACCGAGAAAAGCTGTCATGTTGTGGTCAGGAACAAACCGTAGCTAAGCCATCTGAAAAGAAGAAAGTTAAGTTTGTCAGCAGGTAAAGTCAAAGTCAAAATTAAGTTAAAGTCAAAATGGAGTTCTCGAGTATAGAAGGAGAACACGAAGAAGCTTGAGTTAATGAAATTAAATCAGTTCTTGAAACTAGGTTCATGAAAATGGGTTCACGAAACCATGTTCATAAACTAAAGTTCTCGAAGATCAGTTCACGAAAAATAGTTCTCGAAATTCAAATTTTGTGAATTGAATATCCTTCATAACTCCTTCAGTTTTGCTCCATAGAATTCCATTTTGGTCATGAAATGCTCGGAATTGGTAGGAGACCAAAATATGAAGAAATTAGTTTCCAATTTTGAGTAGTTCTAGGTGATTTGATCACACAACTTTCTTTTTATGAAAAGAAGTACTTGAAAACAGTTTTTCTTCGATAACTTTATTTAACGGTGCAAATTGTAAAAAAATCTATACCTAGGTTCGCCTAAAGTGGATCTACAAGATGATTGGAGTGGATTTTCTAAAACGAGTCCAGAAATCGAGATCGCCTGGAGAGAGAAAGTCTGAGTACATGAATGGTTGTATTCGAAATGGAGAACTATTCGAACTATATATAGGCGAAGGCAGTACACAAAGTGAATTTCGTGTATTGAACTTCGTGTACTCCATTTCGAATACCCAATTTCGTGAAATGCTTTTATTTAAAAATTCTAAGTAAATAAAATAAAATAAACTCAAAAAATTTGGATGAGTTCAAGGTTGAGTCGGGTCAATTTAGTGGAATCAAATATTTATCACAAATTTGATCATCTTAAAATAATTTCTTACAGAAACCCATCCTTAAAATAATTATATCCCACCATTGATTTCCGCTCGCTTATCCATATTTCAAAGATAGGAATTATGATCAAAAATTTCTATTGGTTATTTCTAGAAAATCCTATTGGGAAGTTTATGGGCAATCAGACATGTAATCTAGATCTACATGCAACCTATCAATTTTGCAAAATCTTTTGTTTCAAAACTTGATTGTGTTTCAACGAACATAAAACGTTTTGACAAAGTTTTGAGGTGAGAAAAGAAAGAACAAATCTATCAAATTAGAATCAAGAACAAGAAGGGGTTCTATCATATTTGTGCACATTGACATTTTTTATTTTACTGCTATGCAGACACATTGGTCTTAACGTCACATCCAGGTCTTTACTTACGCAAAACAGAGGATGCTTCAGTAAGTGTTTTCCACTCTTTGTTCCACAAAACATAGCAAATACCCGAGTTTTCTTAAACCGATTTTAAGTTTATTAGGACACAATCTTATTTTGTCTTAAGGATTTTTGCAAAGAGTCAAATAGTTGTTTTCTTTTTCTGATCATCTGTTTTCCAATACTTCTCACTTACTTATATTTTAATATTTTGAATTATCATATCCAATCTTTTTAAAGGAAAACAAGCTTTAATTTATTAGTGATTTATACTTATACAAAGTTGTTATTCCTTAGATATTATTCTAAGTTAGTGAATTTCTGAGTGTTAGAAATCATTTCACTTCCCTTTAAACCATTTCACCTAACTCTCCAAATAAAATCTTTTTTTTATTTTTCTACATTTTTGAAAAGACAAAATCTTTTTGTATTTTTCATAAATTCCACTCTCCCTAAACTGGTAGATTTACTTAAAGACCAAAAATCTTTTTGTCCTTTTTGAAATTTTCTAAGCATATAAACAGACTCAAAAATCGAAAATCATTTTGTTCTTTTTGTAAATATCCTCCCACAAAATTTGTGATCTTAAAATAAACTAAAACAAAACACAAATTTTAATTTATTTAAAAAAATATTGTTTTAATCAAAACTTATTAGTTTGAGTGAAGCACGCAGATGGTGAAAGCGAGCTGTATCAAATGGTTTGGTGAAAAGATCCGCAAGATTGTCATCTGTGTGGACCTATTCAAGATGGATCAGCTTACGTTTGAAACAGTCCCAAATAAAGTGAATCCAGAAATCAATATGTTTAGTTTTGGAATGTAGTACCGGATTCTTGACGATCTAAAGAGCTACTTCATTATCACAGTAAATATTAGAGTCAATAAAATTCAAACCGTAATCAAGAAGCTGTTGTTACATCCAGATGACCTGAGAACAACAACTGGAGGCAACGACATACTCAGCTTCTGTAGTGGAAGTGGATATGGTTGTCTGCTTCTTGCACTGCCATGAGACTAGGCGATCTCCCAGATACTGACATTCACGTGTGGTTGACTTCCTGCCTAAATTGCAACCACCAAAATCATTGTTAGAGTAAGAAAATAATTTGAACTTAGAGTTCTTAGGATACCAAAAACCGAGACGAGGTTTCCCAACAAGGTAGTGAAAGATTCTCTTGACAGTAATCAGGTGAGAAGCCTTTAGGTTCGCCTGATATCTAGCACACTGTCATACAGAGAACATGATGTCGGGTCTGCAGGAGGTGGCGTACATCAGTGAACCAATCATTGACATGTAAAGATGTTGATCAACATCTTCACCGTCTGAATCCGACGTCAAGACAGGATGAGCAGCCATAGGAGTGGAGGAAGTCTTGGAGTCAAACATGTTAAACTTGGTAAGAGTATCAGTAACGTACTTTCCCTTATGAATCAGCACCCCCTTCATATCTTGCTTTACCTGAAGACCCAAGAAGAAGGTCATCTCCCCCATAGCAATCATCTCAAACTTTTTCATTACGGCTTCAAACCCTACAAACCACCGAACTCGTGGAACTGAATACAATATCATCCACATAGATCTGGACAAGAATCAAAGCATCCTTCTCTCTGTGAATGAACAGTGTCTGATCAATGGCTCCATGGGTATAACCATTGGCTAGTGTAACGATCGATTTTCTGCAATTGCACACGTTGATATGATTATTAATGAAATGATTTTGATTGTTACAAATCGAAAATATGTGAGAAATTATGAACGTAGGAGAAAACCGTGCGCGAAACGGAGTTACGGATTGTCCGGAATCATGAAACGAAGAAAATTACAAAGTTTTTATGCTTTGGGGCTCGTCGCGGTATGCTAAGGAAGGGTTGAGGGTTCTCGGCGGTACGCGATGGTCAAAAAAAATATCCGATTTCTCCGGATTTCTTCGCGGTACGCGAAGTCTTTCTTACCTCTTCTTCGCGGTACGTGACGGGTGTGGCGGTTTGGCAGATCATTATCATTTCAGAAATTGTGTAATGAAATTTTATTTTTTTCATTCTTTCGACTTTAACACACCCAGGGACGATCTGATCGAATTTTTACCATCAAAATGATGTTTTGAAGCCATCCAAACATTTGGATCGAGCTAGGGTTCGATTTTACAACATCTGATCGTCGTTTTGCGATTGAACATCTGTTCATTAGGTAACGATTCGATTTATCCTACAAGTTTAATATTGTGTGGATTAAATTTAGTTTTGAATGTAATACTATGATTATGGGTATTGATTATTGCCTAGTTGATAACTAGGGATTGTTAGAAACGAAAAATTTGATATTTTGATGGTTAAATCTTCGTTTTGAAGCCGGTATAACGTCCGGTTGCTATGAAACCCATATCATGGTCTGATAACTAGTAGGAATGTGTAGAGTGTGATTTTAAATGAAATATGGATTTTGATCCATGGGTTAAATGATGATTTTGATGAATTGATGTTAAAAATTATTAACAGTTATGATCATAAAACAATTTTGATTAAAAGAAGTAATTGAGATCATAACTAATATAATAAACATCAATTATTTGATGAAATGCCTAAGGAAGGCATGGGATATGATTAATTATAATAATTGACTAAAACTTACTAAATAAAATGACTTTGAGTAAGTCAAACCAGTCAAGTGCGTTAAACTTGATTGTATGTGTCATATGTATTGAACATAGTTGTGTATGTGAGAATTTGCAACTAGGTGTCGTTGGTGAAAGTCAAGTGACAATTCACAGAAGTGGAAAGGAGGTTGTAGGAAATGAACAACCGTATGAACCAGGTAAGTTACCCAACTTACTGTAACATTACATATAAGTAGTAGAAAGAGTCTACTTATGTGCTTGAAATATGTGAATGATGTTAAATATGTGATTGAAACTATGGGATGATAAATCCTTTAGTTTGTGTTTGTTAAGTTTCAATGGGAAACGTATATGCAATATATTTGCATTAGAATAACCGGATGAACCGGTGATTAATTAATATGATTTGGTGTTTATAGAATGATGGTGCATAACTTGATTAATGAAACTAATGGAATTATAAGACCTATGAGAAGGCGTTATTAGTTTCAAAACGAATGTTATGCTTGTGTGGTGTGCATAGTATAAATGCATTAAAAATTTAGCCGGATGAGCCGGTGAAATTGATTTAATTGAACCAAAATGTGTGGTTAACCGGTTAATCCGGGAACTAAATTGTTGAACAACAAATGTGTGGCTAACCGGTTAATCCGGGAATTGAAATATTTATGACTCCACAATGGTGGATAGCCAGAGGTGCTGCCAATTGTCTAGATGGAAGTACCGGTGGGTGAACATCTTACACTTAATATTTATGACTCCACAATGGTGGATAGCTAGAGGTGCTAGCAATTGTCTAGATGGAAGTCCTGGTGGGTGAACATCTTAGACTTAATATTTATGACTCCAGAATGGTGGATTGCCAGAGGTGCTGGCAATTGTCTAGATGGAAGTACCAGTGGGTGAACATCTTAGACTTAATATTTATGACTCCACAATGGTGGATAGCCAGAGGTGCTGGCAATTGTCTAGATAGAAGTACCGGTGGGTGAACATCTTAGACTTAATATTTATGACTCCACAATGGTGGATAGCTAGAGGTGCTAGCAATTGTCTAGATGGAAGTACTGGTGGGTGAACATCTTAAGACTTAATATTTATGACTCCACAATGGTGGATAGCCAGAGGTGCTGGCAATTGTCTAGATGGAAGTACTGGTGGGTGAACATCTTAGACTTAATATTTATGACTCCACAATGGTGGATAGCTAGAGGTGCTAGCAATTGTCTAGATGGAAGTACCGGTGGGTGAACATCTTAGACAAAATATTTATGACTCCACAATGGTGGATAGCTAGAGGTGCTGGCAATTGTCTAAATGGAAGTACCGGTGGGTGAGCATCTTAGACTTAATATTTATGACTCCACAATGGTGGATGGCTAGATGTGCTAGCAATTTGTCTTAGATGGAAGGACCGATGGGTGAACATCTTAAGACTTAATATATGTATGATACCACAAATGTGTGGATAACCGATTAATCCGGAAACTAAATTGTTGAAACCACAGGTGTGTGGTAATTGGTTGAGCCAATAATATATATATATATATATATATATATATATATATATACATATATATATATGGTGTTTTAAATTTAGCCAGAGGTGCTGGTGGTAGAATTGGATTAGATGATATACTCATATTTGTGAAAATCTCCCATTAAGGGAAACAAACGTACCATGTGTGTTGGATGCAAGTTGATGTTTGAATATGTTATATTATCATCTAAACATGATTAACATCCATATGATATGTATGTGGATGGGTTTAAATGAGTTTTTGGAAACTGTGGAAAGGGTTACTTACCTAGTTCATATAAACTAATTGTGACCTTATATGTGATGTTACAGGTGAAAGATAGACATGCATCAGGCGATCAGATCGGGCACGTTGTGAAGCAGAACCAAACGTTATGTAAAATCTTTGGTGGTATTAAACTTAAACACACTAGTTTTTATTAATCATAAATGTAAATGATTGAAATTAAGTGTGTTTAACTCATGAAATGTTAATTTCACGCTTCCGAGTAAAATTTATGAAAAAGTTTAATCTGGGATTTAAAATGGGACACGTGTAATCGTGTGAAAAGTTTGGGTGTTACAGCTAGAAGATGATCCCTGAGTGTAACATACCATGCTCGTGGTGCTTCATGAAGATCGTACATGGCTTTGTCTAGCTTGTAGACATGGTCAGGATACTGCGAATTCTCGAACCCAGTAGGTTGACACACATATATTTCTTCCTTGACCTTTCCATATAAGAAAGTCGTCTTCACATCCATCTGATAAGCCATGAAGTTCATGTAGGAAGCGTAGGACAAGAAGATGTGGATTGCCTCAAGTCTTGCAACTAGTGCAAAGACTTCTTCATAGTCGATACCCTCCAGTTGGTGGAAGCCCTGGACTTCCAACCGTGCCTTATATCTGATGATAACACCAGAGTCATCCCTTTTATTTCTAAAGACCCATCTGGTTCCAATTGGCAGTTTCCCTTTAGGCAATGGAACCAGATCCACACTTGGAGCTTCTGAAACTGCATCAACTCTTCTTGCATAGCTTCAACCCAGCTTGACTCCTTAAGATCCATCTTGATGTTCTTGGGTTCTACCTGCGAAATAAAGCAAGAATATAAAAAAGAATTAATTGGACCTAATTGACTGCGTGTGATGGTTCCTTCAGTGAGAGCGGTCTAAACCGGAATGGATCTGCTCTTGGTAAGACCTCCTTCTAAAAGTGGTCCAATAATATTCACCACGAGATGATTCTTGTTAATGCTTTAAGTAGGCACTTCCTCCACAGCTAAATTGTCAAGCAAATTACTGATGTGAGTGAGATGTTTCTCATTGGAGGAAGCAATGTTGTCATCGGAAGCTGTTCCACTTACTTCAGCTTCATTACCCACACAATGTTCCTCAGGAATGTGGTCTGAGAATAGTGGATTATCAAATATCTGGTGGGAGGAAGAGGTTGTCTGATTTGTTTGCTGAGTCGGTTGATCTGAATGAGAAGTCTCCAAATCTAATGGAACAACTTCACTGATTGGTTGTGCTCGGGGGTACATACCTGGTGGGTCAACACTAAGAAGATTGGATCACATAGAACATAGTCAACCCAGTAATCCATGTCGTCATTCTTCTAGAAAATGTCTACATGTTCAGTGGGTCCTGCACTCTCATAGGTAGTATCAAAAGGCTAAAAAGTCGAATCATATTGGAACAAACAGTTTTGACCGAAACCAGCATCAGTGTGATTTAAATTTTTCCAGTCAATATAGTATGACTCCACAATTTGCCTTGTCTTCTTGTTGTAGACCCGATAGGCAGCATTCTCAGAAGAATAGTCAACAAAGTAACACTCATCGGCTTTGTCATCAAACTTGTGATTTTGCTCAGTGTGGAGGAGAGTGCAAAGACATCCAAATGATTTGAAATGACTGACCTTCGGCTTCTGGTTGAAGAATATCTCATATGGAGTCTTCTAGGAGTGCTTGTTCAGTCATGCACGGTTTTGAACATAGCAAGTTGTATTAATAGCTTCCGCCCAGAAGAATATTGGCAACTTTGACTAAGACAGCATGGTCCGTGCAACTTCGAAAAACGTTATGTTCTGTCTCTCAGCAACTCCGTTCTACTAAGGTGTACGAGCTGCATTGTACTATCGAGCAATCCCTTTCTCATCACAAAAATCAATAAGAGTCTAATTTCTAAATTCTTTGTCATTGTCAGTTCTGATCACCTTTACCTTCAAGTTCTTCAGATTCTTTCTCAAGGAGATGAATTTCTTTAAGATCTCTACGGTCTCATCCTTCTTAGCAAGAAAGAAAACCCAAGTTAATTTGGAATAATCGTCTGTAATCACAATAGTATGACTTCTTCCTGATGCTCATAACATTGACTGGTCCAAATAGATCCATGTGAATAAGTTGCAAAACAAATGAAATTGAATTGAACAGTTTTGGCTTGTGGTGTCTCTTTTGTTGCTTCCCCTTGGCACATGTAATGCATTTTTTAATTGAGGAGAAGTCCTTTGAAGGGAGTCCAACATGTAGAACTCAAAATTACAACAGATTTAAGCATTTAACCGACAGATTTGAGGTAAAATCATGATTTTTGTTCGGTTTTAGGGTTTTCAAAAACCTAGGTTCAAACCCCTTGAAACTAGGTAATCCACCTCAAAGCTTTAGGAAAACCCCACCACGACCACTTAGGAATGTGTAGGAACAAGTGCCATTATCATACTAGTCATCTAGATCGAAGAATGGGGATGCCCTAGCCGTGAGTCGCATGGGCCGAATGAGAAAGGGACTCAGCTCACCAAATGAGATCCTCAAGGCCTTTCGGCCGAATGACTAAGGCCCTTTTGGCCAGCCTTCTTCATGCGAACCAAGACCCACTCGGTCAGGGACTCTTTCGGTCACCACCGCATTCGGCCAGCTGCTACATTGGCTCGGCACCTCCCATATTCGGCCACACTGGTTCGGCCTAAGCCATTCGCACCAACTCATTCGGTGCAAGCTTCTTCGGTCGGCCATGCACATTCGGACCATATATCCATTCGATCGGCCAGGTCATTCGACCCATCTACTTCGGTCCAGCCTTATTCAACCATGGTTATTCGAACAAGTTGAATCGGATGGGGTGGGTTATGCCTAGAATGACTATGTAATTCATGCAAGGAGTGTATGTTCATGCATGGTGACCGAATGAGTGTGTGTGTGCATGGGAACCACATTAGCGTTTTCACATACATGGTAGCAAATATGAGGAAACTATGGAAAATCGTAAATGTGAACCAGATCAAGAGTGATAGGACTTCATTAGGGTGAAAAAAAGAAACAGGGGTTTTACATGAAGCGTGTTATAAAAGCTAAATAAGGATTTAGGGTGGTCAATAACAAGAAATTTTATAACACATGTTGTCATCTAAACAAAGGTGGTCAACACTATTTTGGGGATCAAAATAATATCCTAAAGGTTATAGGGTTGATTTAAATATTAACCCCAAAGTTTTCAGGAAATCTATAAAGGCATGTGACTAACCTAGATGGTTTATTTAAACTATCAAGGCTAAGTAATCAAGGAACTAACAAGAAATTGTTTGATGATCGAAGTCGAATAATGGGTCCGAGGTTGGCCCAATGGGCTTAACCTAAGCCCAGCATGTTAATCATACTTTTCTCTTAAATAAATTATGTTTAATAAAAGAAATTAAAAGTTTTGTTAAATTAAAATAAATGATTTTTAAATTAAAGTTTAACTTAAATTGAAGTAATTTAAGAACTTTCTAATTAAAGACGGGTGATGATGACTTACGGCATAAGGGTTATTAATGGGTAATAAGTTAGATTAGTATATGAAATCTTAGGAACCTATTAGTATATAGGACACTTAGTTGCACACCGAGACCAAACCTCAGATACGGCGATTATAAATACTTATCGTATCCGAATTTTCTTAAAACAACTCAGGAACTGAAGAAACCTAGACTACAACAACAAGCGCGCATTTTGTGGTAATTCAATATAGAGCAACACAGGTGAGTTCATTGCCCCTTTTCTAAACATTTTTGTTTTCAAACGCGGGGCTGAGAAGCATGCATAAATTATTTTCGTAAGATTATATTTACTTAAATGCTTTTACTTAACGAATGTTTATATGTATAATTGTTATCCAATATTAAGTTTAGGTATACAATATACAGAAATTCAAGGCAAGTTGTGTATTCATTATGATTAGACAACTATCTTAAATTAAAGAACTAATTTCAAAGATCTATTTTCAAAGAACTATCGATCTATTTCAAAGAACTATGAACAAAGAACGATTTTCAAAGGAATATCTTGGAAATATTCAAAGATAGCATGTGAACGGTCAAGGGTGGTCTATAACGGTCAAGAACGGTCTATAACGGTCAATATTTAGGACTTTATTGCATTGTGTGTTTTGCATTCGATCATTACACAAACCGATAATTCTATTGGTTATGATCAGAAAGCCGCCGAGAAGACAAACATCTTTGTTACCTTTTCCACCGCAAGATTCAGCTCCACATTCGTCAACACCATCACCACCTGGTTCACCACCGCCACCTCCTCCTCCCCAACACAATCCATCTCCAGGCCCGAGTACGATTCAGATACTTGATCCTACTACCGTTGCTCTGGCAACCTTTACTGAGCAATCAGCTGACTAACCAGCTTAAGGAAGTGATACCAGATATGCCTAACCGTATTCAGAACGATAGAAACAACACGGGTAACTCATCAGGAGAAGCCAGTGGGAATACTGGAGGTTCATCTCACTACTCCTATAAGACATTTGTAGGATGTAAGCCGCCCAATTTTAGCTGGAATGAAGGAGCCGTTGGATTAATCCAATGGATAGAAAAGATGGAGACTACCCTGGACATTAGCAGCTGTCCAGAGTACTATAAAGTTCGCTACTATGTGGATCTTTCAACAAGCGAGCTTTGACCTGGTGGAACTAACAAATCCAAGCTAGAGGCAGGGAAGAAGCCATGGCGAAGCCATGGGACGAGTTTAAGATATTGCTGAGAACTGAGTTTTTCCCCATGAATGAGCTGCAGAAACTGGAGGTTGAACTGTCTAACCATATGATGAAAGGGGCAGATCATATAGGATATACTACTCATTATCACGAGTTGGTCGCCTTGGTGCCAGACATGGTATCGACCCTGGAGAAACGGATTGACAGGTATGTATGTGGGCTGCCTGCATACAAGGATTAGTGGTTGCTGCAAATCCTGTCATAGTGGAGTCAGTGGTTAGTCTATCAGGGAAACTTACTGACCTGATGGTAGCCTCTGGAGTGTTGAAGAAAGAGGCTGACTCCGGCAAGAACAACGAAGAATCGTCAAAGAAACCCCATCATCACTCGAAAAAGAAACAGAAGGTCATCAAGAATTATATGATGGCCACCCCTCTCCAACAAGTAGCTGTTGCACCCCAGAACCCTAACAAGAGGCCCTACACTGGTGCCTATCCGTTGTGTACCAAGTGCCAATATCATCACGCTGCTAACACTCCCCGCAAACAATGTACGGGATGTGGACGAAAGGGCCATTTGGTACAACACTGTCGAATGACACCTAATCAAGCAGTCAACAATGCTGCTATAGCTCTCCCTCCACCCAACAACCAGAAAAACGGTGGATGCTACAACTTAGCGAAATTGCCCACTTTGCAAAGAACTACCCGAAGAAAACACAACAGGCAGTCCAAACACCCCGTGAAAGAGCTTTTGTTATAGGAGCTCCAGCTGCACACCAAGACCCGAACGTGGTCACTGGTACATTTCTCTTACATGACTTTTATGCATCTGTTCTATTTGACACCGGTGCGGATCAGAGTTTTATCTCTACCGATTTTGCATGCCAACTAGATTTTATAGAGGAACAGTTAGATTCCCCTTACCTCATAGAAGTAGCTAACGGGAAACAAATCACAGTTAGTACAGTATACATGAATTCTCCATTGACACTTAATGGTCATACATTCACCATCGATTTGATACCGATGGAATTGGGTAGTTTTGACATCATTGTTGGAATGGATTGGCTCTCCTCTAATCGAGTGGAAGTCATTCATTCTGAGAAGCAGCTTCGAGTTCCGTTGCCGAAGGATCGCGTATTGAAAGTTAGAGGGGATCAAGCAAAACGAAGTGTCAAAATCATTTCTTGCATAAAGGCGCGTAAGTGTCTACAAAAGCAATGCGTAGCTTTCTTGGCCCATGTGGTGGAAAAGGAGAAGGATAAGAAAAGGATCCAAGATGTGACGGTAGTGAAAGAATATCCGGATGTATTTCCTGAAGACCTACCTGGTTTGCCACCCGCACGACCGGTAGAGATCCGCATTGACTTAGTTCCTGGAGCAACTCCTGTTGCTAAATCTCCTTACAAGTTAGCACCTTCATAGATGCAGGAATTGTCAAACCAGTTATAGGAGCTACTTGATAAAGGTTTCATCAGACCGAGCTACTCGCCTAGGGGAGCTCCGATCTTGTTTGTGAAGAAGAAAGACGGATTGTTTCGGATGTGCATAGACTACCGTGAGCTAAACAAGTTAACCATCAAGAATCGGTATCCACTACCGAGGATTGATGATTTGTTTGACCAGTTGCAAGTAGCACAATATTTCTCAAAGATTGATCTACGGTCCCGATATCATCAACTCAGGGTTCAAGACGAAGACATACCGAAGACGGCATTTCAAACCAGATACGGACATTACGAGTTCATGGTGATGCCTTTCGGGTTGACGAATGCACCCGCGGTTTACATGGACCTCATGAATCGAGTGTGCAAGCTGTATTTGTATCAGTTTGTCATTGTCTTCATCGATGACATACTGATTTATTCGAAGAGCGAAGCTGAAAACAAGCAACACCTCAGAAAGATCTTGGAGCTGTTGAAAGAAGAGAAACTTTATGCCAAATTCTCTAAGTGTGAATTTTGGCTAAGAGAGGTTCAATTTCTGGGTCATGTAGTCAACAGTGAGGGAATACACGTAGATCCCGCCAAGATTAAAGCTATAAAGAACTAGGACACTCCGAAGACACCGACGGAGATACGGTATTTTCTGGGATTGGCAGGTTATTATAAAAGGTTTATCTCAAACTATTCTAAGATAGCCTTGCCTCTCACCAAGCTAACCCAGAAAAGTGAATCGTTTGTCTGGGAACAGAAACAAGAAGATGCTTTTCAGACATTGAAGCAGAAGTTATGCGATGCTCCAATTCTATCTCTCCCAGAATGATGTGATGACTTTGTTGTTTATTGTGATGCTTCCCATCAGGGACTTGGTTGCGTACTGATGCAACGGGACAAAGTTATCGCTTATGCATCAAGACAGTTAAAGGTTCATGAGAAGAACTACACTACTCATGAACTTGAACTGGGAGATGTAATCTTCGAATTGAAGATTTGGAGACATTATTTATATGGGAACAAGTGTACCATATTTACTGATCACAAGAGTCTGCAACATATATTTGATCAGAAGGAACTCAACATGCGACAGCGATGTTAGGTTGAACTTCTGAATGATTACGACTATGTAATCAAGTACTATCAGCGAAAGGCGAACGTTGTAGCTGATGCCTTGAGCCGGAAGGAACGAGTCAAACCCTTGCGCGTCAGAGCAATGGGAATGACTGTGCAGACAAGTCTACGAGACAAGATTATTCAGGCACAACAGGAATCAATTGACCGAGGAAATCTGAAAAAGAACTCGACTGCGGAGCAGAGAAACAATTTGATACTAAGCTTGATGGAGTGATCTACTACCAGGATCGTATATGGATTCCGGCGGTAGACGAATTGTGGAAATTTATCTTTGATGAAACACACAAGACTAAATAATCTGTTCATCCAGGAACTAATAAAATGTACCAAGACTTGCGTGGATTTTATTGGCGGCCGGGAATGAAAAAGGACATAGCCGAGTACGTCGGCCGCTGTCTTACGTGTGCGAAGGTAAAGGCAGAACAACAGAAACCGTCGGGTTTACTGGAACAGCCTGAGATTCCGCTCTGGAAGTGGGAACAAATAGCTATGGACTTCATTACCAAGTTACCCTGCACTTCCAGTGTTCATGATACGATTTGGGTGATCATCGATCGTTTAACGAAATCTGCTCACCTCTTTCCAATGCATGAGACCTTCACGATGGATAAACTGGCGAGACTGTACATCAATGAGATAGTGGTACGCCACGGTGTGCCTTTGTCCATTATTTCTTATAGAGACAACAGATTAACATCAAGGTTTTGGAAATCACTACAGAAATCTCTAGGGACGCACTTGAATTTGAGTACAGCTTACCATCCACAAACGGATGGTCAAAGAGAACGTACTATTCAGAACCTGGAGGACATGTTAAGAACCTGTGTGTTGGATTTCGGTGGAAATTGGGACTCTCATTTGCCACTGATTGAATTCTCCTACAATAACAGTTACCACAGTAGTATCGGAAGCGCACCATTCGAGGCTTCGTATGGTCGAAAATGTCGATCACACCGATCTGTTGGACTGAAGTTGGACACAATCGAATAACTGGGCCAGAGCTTATTCAGGAAACTACTGACAAGATCGCCCAGATTCAACGAAGGTTACAAGCTAGTAGAAGCAGACAAAAGAGCTATGCCGACAAACGGCGCAAGCCGTTGGAATTTCAAGTGGGAGACCGGGTCATGTTGAAGGTATCCCCATGGAAAGGTGTAGTACACTTTGGGAAGAAAGGCATACTATCACCACGATACGTGGGACCGTTCGAAATCATCGAGCGTATTGGTCCTGTCGCGTATCGACTGAGACTACCAGATGAACTCAATGGTGTGCATGACGTGTTTCACGTCTCCAACTTAAAGAAATGCCTTGCTGAAGAATCACTCGTTATACCGATCGAAGAAATTCAAGTGGGCGAGCAATTACACTTCATTGAAGAACCTTTAGAGATTATGGATCGCAAAGTTAAACAACTAAGGAGAAGCCTTATTCCAATTGTAAAGGTTCGTTGGAACTCAAATCATGGACCTGAGTTTACTTGGGAACGCGACGATCACATGAAGTCCAAGTATCCCCAGCTGTTTACAAAGGAAGCCGTACCTGATAATGATTCTTAAATTTCGGGACGAAATTTCTCTAACAAGGGGAGACTGTAACATCAGTGCCAGAACAGTGATCTTAAACAGTAACATGAACAGTAATCAGGTACGAACTATATGTGTTTCATTGTATGTTATATTCATATCATGTTTCATTATCATTTCATGTCATCAACGAGCAAGTTCAGAATCAGTTCAGAAAACAAAGTTCAGAACTATGGTTCATCAGTCAGATAGTTATCTGGCGATGCAGAACCATCATATGATTATTTGTTAGGCTTTTATTATGTATAAACGTATGTGAGGCTTCACAGAACAAAACAGCACGGATGTCGTTATGCGAATGCAAAATCGACGGATTATTCGTATAGGTGACCATCTGTACGAATATATATGAAAGTTTAATGTTCTGAATGATGTCCAATAATTAGAAAACCATATTGAAAAGTTTAGTTATCGCAGTGTTCGTACGGGTGACGATTCGAACGAATACGCGCGACGACTATACGATTCGATTTTAAACAATTAATTTAATATTTCTGAAAATTTATAATAAACAAAAGATAATTAGTTAATTTACTAGGAATAACCACCTAAAACGAGTTTATAAATATTATTTTAAAACCGAATCGTTTCGTTACAAAAAGGACGAAAAACCGACGCTTCTATGAGAAACCGAACGAACCCGGACACACCCGGGTTATTTGAAAGCATTAAATGGGCATTAATACCCATTTAATTTTTCCATCTACCCTCTTCAACCTCTCACCACTGTCACTTTCTCTCTCTTCTTTCTCTCTCTAAAAAGCCATAGCCAAAACTCTCTCAAACCTTCATGAAATCGAGCCATTTTGGTGTCTAAACAGCCCCCACAACACGTAGAACTCAAAAGTACAACGGATCTAAGAATTTAACCGAAAGATTTGAGGTAAAATCATGATCTTTGTTGGTTTTAGGGTTTTCAAAAACCCTAGGTTCGAACCCATTGAAACCGGGTAATCCACCTCAAAGCTTTAGGAAAACCCCACCACGACCACTTAGGAAAGTGTAGGAACAAGTGCCATTATCATACTAGTCATCTAGATCGAAGAATGGGGCTGCCCTAGCCGTGAGTCGCATGGGCCGAATGAGAAAGGGACTCAGCTCACCGAATGAGATCCTCAAGGCCTTCCAGCCGAATGACTAAGGTTTTTTCGGCCAGCCTTCTTCGTGCGAACCAAGACCTACTCGGTCAGGGACTCTTTCGGTCACCACCGCATTCGGCCAACTGCTACATTCGCTCGACACCTCCCTTATTCGGCCACCCTGGTTCGGCCTACGCTATTTGCACCAACTCATTCGGTGCAAGCTTCTTCGGTCGGCCATGCACATTCGGACCATATAGCCATTCGATCAGCCTGGTCATTCGACCCATCTACTTCGGTCCAGCCTTATTCGTCCATGGTTATTCGAACAAGTTGAATCGGATGTGGTGGGTTATGCCTAGAATGACTATGTAATTCATGCAAGGTGTGTATGTGCATGCATGTGGACCGAATGAGTGTGTGTGTGTGTGCATGGGAACCACATTAGGGTTGTCACATACATGGTAGCAAATATGAGGAAACTATGGAAAATCGTAAATGTGAACAAGATCAAGAGTGATAGGACTTCATTAGGGTGAAAAAAAGAAACAGGGGTTTTACATGAAGCGTGTTATAAAAGCTAAATAAGGATTTAGGGTTGTCAATAACAAGAAACTTTATAACACATGTTGTCATCTAAACAAAGGTGATCGACACTATTTTGGGGATCAAAATAATATCCTAAAGGTTATAGGGTTGATTTAAATATTAACCCAAAAGTTTTCAGGAAATCTATAAAGGCATGTGACTAACCTAGATGGTTTATTTAAACTATCAAGGCTTAGTAATCAAGGAACTAACAAGAAATCGTTTGATGATCGAAGTCGAATAATGGGTCCGAGGTTGGCCCAATGGGCTTAACCTAAGCCCATCATGTTAATCATACTTTTCTCTTAAATAAATTATGTTTAATAAAAGAAATTAAAAGTTTTGTTAAATTAAAATAAATGATTTTTAAGTTAAAGTTTAACTTAAAATGAAGTAATTTAAGAACTTTCTAATTAAAGACGCGTGATGATGACTTACGGGATAAGGGTTATTAATGGGTAATAAGTTAGATTAGTAGATGAAATCTTAGGAACCTATTAGTACATAGGACACTTAGTTGCACACCGAGACCAAACCTCAGATACGGCGATTATAAATACTTATCGTATCCGAATTTTCTTAAAACAACTCAGGAACTGAAGAAACCTAGACTACAACAACAAGCGCGCATTTTGTGGTAATTCAATATAGAGCAACACAGGTGAGTTCATTGCCCCTTTTCTAAACATTTTTGTTTTCAAATGCGGGGCTGAGAAGCATGCGTAAATTATTTTCGTAAGATTATATTTACTTAAATGCTTTTACTTAACGAATGTTTATATGTATAATTGTTATCCTAGATTATGTTTAGGTATACAATATACAGAAATTCAAGACAAGTTGTGCATTCATTATGAGTAGACACCTATCTTAAATTAAAGAACTAATTTCAAAGATCTATTTTCAAAGAACTAACTATCTATTTCAAAGAACTGACGATCTATTTCCAAGAACTATGAACAAAGAACGATTTTCAAAGGAATATCTGGGAAATATTCAAAGATAGCATGTGAACGGTCAAGAACGGTCTATAACGGTCAAGAACGGTCAATAAAATCATGTATCTCAAAAGATGTCCTAGCTAGACTGATTGAGTATGGGTCGAATGCTTGATGATATTTACATATTTTCCTCCACTACTAAGAACTTTGATTGCTAGACTAGTCTACTCGAGTATGACCAAGGCCCAAGCATTTAGTCTTAGATTTTATTTAAATGTTTATTTATTTATTTATCTAAGCATTTATTAATTGCTTATACAAATGTTATGGTTGATCATGATTGAGTGATGAACCTAAGGAATCAATTGAGATTTCAAATTTTGTATAGTTACAGAAACAAAGAACTGCAAAACTTATGTGTTAATGGTGTGGGTAAAACAAGGTTGTAAAAATCGCCCTAGTCGGCCGACTAGGCGGCGACTAGTCACTGATCGGAATTCTGGCGTCGCGATTTGGCTAAAATCGGACCTAAAATCGCTAGTCGGTCAAAGGCGATCAAAATCGGTCAAGATCGGAAAAAATCGGACTAAGATCGGAGAAAATCGGACTACAATCGGACCAAAATCAGGATGAAAACAGTAAAACTAACCTTGTGAAAGACAGAGGCTATGGTGGTTGGGCGTCGGGAATGGTGGCAGTGAGGTTGTGAGCCTACGGTTGCACTTGCGGGAATGGATGGCGATGGTGGCGGTGGATATAGGATTCTTTGCTGGAGGTAGTGGCTGAACAATTTTGCGTTGGAGGTGGTGCTCTGTTGTGCGGCTAGAACAAGAAGCCAACTTACTAACCCTACAAGAAAGCAGGCATACCGAGTTTCACTTTAACTTTCATTTTAACATTTTTTGTATTATGTTGAAATAATAATAATACATCTTAAAATAGTTCTTATTTAAAAAGAAAATATGAAATTACTACCATAAAATTTATTTAGTAAAACGAATTGATCGATATTCTTAAATTATTTAGAAATTTATATATATTTTAAAAAATTATATATAAAATTTTGTGTATATATCCAAATCTGAAAAAAAATTAGTAAATTACTTATAAAATTTCAATCCGATTAATCCCGACTAATCCGGACTAATCCCGATTAATCCCTAGGCCCCACCTCACCGCCCGACTAGCGCCTAGCGATTTCTCCAAACTTGGGGTAAAATGCTTAACTTTCATTAACAACAATGCCATATGTGGTTTAGTATGTGGTGGATGGCGTCTGGGTGGGTTGTAGGCTCGACCCTTTCGTATGCCCTATACATAAGCATACCGAACCGGATAACGCAGGTGATGTTAATGAGGTTAAGGTTGTTACCCAGGAGTTATCAAATGTTTAATGTGCAAGTTTAGAACTATGATGAAGATGGAATCAAAAGGGTAGGTAAAATGCCTAATTATCATTAACAACAATGTCCTATGTGGCTTAGTATGTGGTGGGATGGCGTCTGGGTAGGTTGTAGGATCGACCCTTTCGTATGCCCTATATATAAGCATACTTAGTCGGATGATGTGACATCCAGTACCAGATCGTTTGGCAAGTCCGTACAGTATGTGTACTTTCAATATTTACTATGTGTAAATACATGTATATGAACAGTGCTTGTATTAACAGAATTCAAAATATAAGAAACAGTTGTATGTATTTATGTGTAAACTTAAATACTGTAAGTACAACGATTACGATAAACAATAGTTGTTTGTATTTAAGTGAAAACCTAATACAGTTAATACAACGAATCAAGAATGACAACAGTGTGCAAGTAAATAACAAGAACAAGTCGGTTACGATCTGATATCCATAGATGACAGGAATCAGATGGCCGACAAATCAGTACGAAAACAATGTGAAAACAGGATGTTTAGTTGAGTTCGTTAGTGAGGAAATACAATTAAAGACATAATTGTAGTGTCGTTTCAGAATAACGAACTGACAGTGTGTTTGCGTGGGTGACGATTCACACAAACATATCTGTAAGTTTAACGTTCTGAAATGATGACTGGGAAGTAGAAAACAAGAATCAGAAAGCAAAACCATTGTCGTGTTCGTTCGGGTGACGATTCGAACGAATACGCGTGATGGTGACGCGTTTAGACAAAACGAAAACGAAACGACACGAGCGGCAAATAATTTAAGAAAATAGAATATTTTCTGTTTTACAATTTTGAAACTCTTCAAAAATAATTAAAACAACTCTTTTTATTTTAAAACGCGTAAAACTACGCGTTACGTTCCGGAAACGCAATGGAGACGCGAAACGAGCAACCGAAACGAACCCGAATACCCTCGGGGTATATAAACACAAATGAGTCCAACTACCTCATTTCTCATCATCCTTTCTCTCTCTACAAAGCATATCCAGAACCTATCTCTCTCTCAAGTTTCCATCTTCAAATCGTCATAACTTGGTCAATTCTCAACAAAATTGGGTGATTCTTGGACCTACACGAAGCTCTTGAAGTCCTCTACCTAGAAGTACAACAGATTGGAGTTTTTGTCCTGCCAAATTCGAGGTACGATCAAAAGAAAACCATGGAAATTAGGGTTTTCTAACCTTTCTTGTTTGACCCACGCCCTTAACACGCGTAGAACCCATATACGCACACATAGCACACGGCTGGGAGTCGAACCTTGCATAAGAACACCATGGGAACATCCGTCACAGCATGGGGAGTCGATGATAATACTAAACCAGGGTTCGTGAGAGGGCTGGGGAGGACGAGCCTGTTACAAGCCGAACCTTCGACTTCTCGAACCCATCAGCAGCGAACCCTCATGCACGTAGCGAACCTGCAACCTCTGGCCGAACCTTGTGACCCCATTTCCGAACCTCACCCAACTGCTACGAACCTGAAATGGCCGAACCTGTTGGAGACTAGCCGAACCATTTCAACACCGAACCTATGGCAAACAAATCTTAAGGCAGCGAACCCAATGGCAAACCGAACCTATGGCAAACATCTGGCCCATAGTGGTGGTTTTGGGCCCAAGTTATTTGACCTCCACATTCGGCCCATATGGTTAACAAGACAATTAACTTCCTTAAACAAAAGTAATTGTGATAGGGTACATGAAATCAATTGCTATCATGTGTTACCACAAGATAACAAGTTTTGACTAATGGGTTTCATAAAAGCTAAAAACATGGTAATTAGACTATGATAGCAAGTAGTCTAAAGGGGGTCTAGACAATTGAACGACGATAATGCAAGAATTTTGTTACAAAAAGTATATTATAAAGGTTGCTAACCTTTAACTTAAAACAACTTAACAAGTATATTAGCCTTATCTAATGGGGTTTATAGCCATTAAAATCCTTAGTAAGCAAATCGGGCCGAATGATGACCACGACGCACGAGTGTTAGCCAATTTGAGGATAAAACATACACGCACACAAATCCCTACGACATATACTTATGAAATATATACAACATGAAATCCATACAGGATCGTGAACACGACCACAAGTACAACACAGAGCGCGTGCATTTCTTGTTTTAAGCTAAGTCAACCACTTCAATAACAAGGTGAGTTCATATGCCCCTTTTCTAATCTTAACTAATTTTAAACTCTCGAGGCTGAGAACCATGCTTAACTTTAAATTATTTAAAAGTTTTGTGTTTAACATATTGCTTATACTATGGTTAGATAATATTGTTTGCTTTATTATCATTTATCATTGTATGCATGCTTGTATGATCATGATATGACAGGAATAACTAGGATGAATATGATAATAAAATTTCATGATTCATCAACACATTAGCATAATATAGTTACAAGATTATATCTTACAACACTTATTTATTCTTACAAGAACGAACATTGAAGTACTCACAGGTGAACATGATGTCAAGAACAACACACATGAATGATATAAAGATAACACATCTTCATAACATCATTCAACACTAGAGTTAACTAAGTGTAGTAAGACAAGTGCTTATTACACTTAGCTTAAAACTCAGCACATATTACAAGAGAACATGGAACAAGAATCATCCACCACCTGAGTCGACTAAGTGTAGTAAGACTAGTTTTTGCCACAGCTTAGTGACAACATGGTGATTATATGGAACAACAAGGAATGATGATCATGATAACGTAACTTCATGATAACAACATCATTCACACAACAATTAACATAATTTAATAAGACAAGATCTTATTTAACTTTGTTAACAACGAGAACAGACAACATTGAGAACAAACAACATTGATGAACACAATACAATTGATTACTATTGAACTGTTTGCATTATATCATGTCAATCATGTGCCATGTACTCAAGTTGATCATTGTATGTCCCTTCACAAATCGCAGACCAGTTAGTTTGACGTGACTAAACCGATAGGTTTGACAAACCTCTAGCTTGTAGGGCTAGTATGTTGATCGTACTAAATTATTGGCCGATAACGTATGACCGGTGACAGGGCGACTCAAGTCATGTTCTGGTAAGCGACATATGGTGATATAAATCTACAGTTATAATTGTAATTAATCCATCGTTACCCGTTGACTAGTAGACTGAGGAATTTATTTTCTCTCATGTCATATTGCTAGTAATCGTTTCGATGAGGCCTACGGTAATACAAGGTGGTAGAGGTAAATCAGATGCATTGTAATATGATTACGTGAGGATTGCAATGGATTCCTTTTAGGCTCTAGGCACTTCAAGTTGAGAACAAATGACAATTGGTTAACTAACACTCTTAATATTTAAAAGTGATTAACAGTTAACCCTACAAGTAATAGAATAATATAAGGATCAGATTAAATTAATCTAATATCCTTAATATATGAAAGGGTTATCAATACTTCGGTTTGATAACTAAAACCCTATTATTATATTATTCAACACATGATACTACAGGTGATTAACAAACGAGATGAACAAGTGAAATGGAAATGGTTATCGATAGTTTTATTGCAAGTAGTGTAGAGTTCTAGTAGTTATGTGGTGGGATGTTGGCTGGGGCTTGGTTCCCCTACATATGCCCTATATATAAGCATAACTACTAGGATGATATACTATTTGTGAATGTAACTATTGAGAAGCCATTGGGTGAACGGGTGAATCAAACAACATACAAGTAACAGAAATGACATTGTGATTGTGCATGTGAACAAATCAAGGTTTTCAATTATCACACTTATGAACTCACCAACCTAGTGTTGACTTTGTTTAAATGTATGTTTTCTCAGGTGATGAACAGGTTTAGATATCAGATGTCAAGAACATAGCTAGTGGACTTTTAGACGACCTGGCTACATTTTGTGTGATCATATTTTGGATGGCAAAACAGTGAATCATCTTTTGTATATCTTGTACAGTTACAAGATAGAAACCACAATGATTCTTTTGGTAGAATTACTTAATTAAATTATGAACATTACTATGTAATTTAACTTTGTAATTCTGTATTGATGTCATTTTAGCATTTCTTATTTATATCTCATGTGCTATGTAAACAATATGATCATTCGATTATCACAACGATATCGTGCCCAGGGAACCTTCCACCCGGCAGAAAAGTCGATCCAGCCCGCTGGCTCGGGGTGTGACAGATGATACAGGTGATGTTAATAAGGTTAGGGTGGTTACCGAAAGAGGGTTTACAAAGCTATTTTTCAAACATTAAACTATATAAACTCACCAACCATGTGTTGAGTTGATCTGTTGCATGACTTCTCAGGTGACGAACAGGTCAATTAAGAAGTTAATGCTTTTGGACTAGGATGCCAGATAGATGACCTAGTATTTTTGGACCTGCATACTTTTGGAACATCATTATACATTTTATTTTGTATATCTTGTGCAGATACAAGATAGAGAATTTATGATGGTGATGGTAGATTTACATTGTTAAATTATGAACAAAAACTGATGTAATTTAACTTTGTAATTTTATTCTATTTAGCATTTCTCATTTATATCATGTGCAATATGAACAATCTGATCATCACGATTATCACTCACGATATCGCGCCCCGGGAACCTTCGGCCCAGCGGGGAAATCGATCCAACCCGCCGGCTCGGGGTGTGACAAGTCCATTAATAATAATTGCATCACATGCGGATTGGATTCTTCATATATCAAGGTCCCATTTATAATGAATATAACAACAAATATGAATCTTAGAATAAAATGTGTTAAACAAAAAAAAAGTATTCGCATTAACAATGACACAAGACAAAGTGTGTCAATCAAGTAAAAATAACCTCATGGCTAAAAGATGAACAATCAAAATAGTGTTAAACATGTAGCAAACTTTGTGAGTTTCTCCAATCATGTATCTTGAATAGACTGCAAATCAGTTTAAGGTGTTCTATCTGCAAATAAAACATCATATTGACTTGCTATATATGTGACTTCAATTTTATGACAGTACCATAGAGTAGGGGACTATTAAGAGGCAAGTATGCCACATGAAATAAAGAAATAACCCATGAAAGTTTGCAGTCATATGTGTTGAGGCACAATGCTCAACATCTACACTCGACTGAGAAATATATACTATCGAGATCAAGTCTTCAAACAACTGATAACCTTATATTAATATGTTTAAATTGTGAGAAACATACAACCTTTTTGTATAATTGTGTAACGTAAGGATGCATACAACAAATAGTAAAGTGATCAGGCCTTTCTTCGATTCTTTCGCCATACAAGAGTTAAGTCAAACATCATTTACATCCTTTAGAAAGTCCGTCTAAGATCGGTTCAACACATATATCTAGTATCAGAGTGTTGTTTTCTCAAACATTAAACCTAGTTTACTCTAGTATAAGCTTGAAGATCAAGACTGTAAGATCATCCGACTGTGTACTTATCTTGAAGATAAATAATAATACATTTGATTGCCACCTAGTGTTCGATTGATTTTAAAACCAAGAAACCTTGTTAACATCATATGCAATCTCTAGGCATGTTAAGAGTAAGACTAAGACTAAGACTAAAGAGCGTCAACATGTTATTCTAGTTGTCTCAGACAAAAAATATAACAAGATTACTTCCTATATGGCATATTATATAATGGGCAACACATTTTAAATTCATTTATGTATTTAAATATAATTCAAATAGGCTTAACCATTATATAATTATATGTATCGTTATTTAGGCAAATCAATATACTTGTAATATACCATTTTGAATAATTACGAGATTATATATATTTGAAAAAAATTAAATAATAAGAGATTTTTGCTAAAGAAGATTATAAACCAATATGAGTTTGATATGTGTCATTTTAAAAGAAGAAAGAATTATAATTTAGATATAATATCTTATTTTCTGTATTATTTTTTTATGTATTTTTTATTGAATTTTTGTTCTTTTACAAATTTTTGTGTATCGAATTTTTTTTGTATTATATTTTCGTTTTTTACTGGATTTTATTTTTGTATTGTATTGTATTTTAATTCTTATTCTTTTTTAGAAAACAATCTCTTTATATTTATTGTTCCTCTATATATATAATAAATCATGATAGTAGCAAAAATATATGGATATGTTCGTACTAGTATTCTCAGAACCAGACCGGACCAGTTGGACCGCGAACCTGTGGCGTAGCCGGCCAATGCGAACCGCCCCCTCAAGAGCCGGCCGGTTGAACCAATTCACAAGTCGGACCGATTTATCAAATTAACTAAATCCTAAATGATGAAACATTAAAACCAAACAATTATGTTTTTTAACATTTATTACGTTTGTTAAAATGTGTTAATAATTCTCTCATTTTTTTGAAATATATTTTTTATTTATTATGACATCCAATTATTAAATCCGGTCCGACCATTAACTAGTAAGACATCCGGTTCGACATCCGATCCGTTTTTAAAAAACAATAGTTCGTGCTCTATTAGTGCTAAGTGATAAAGTTACAATATCAATATGATAAAAGGATTGGGACCATCTAATGTTTTATAAATAGGCATGGGATATAACACTGCCATGGAATGTTGTAATAAAGTAATTGGTCACCCACGCACTATGACGGAAATTTCGTCATGCTTCTAAATATTAGTTAGTAGACATGATTCATTGTATCAAAACGTAGATATAAAACAAGTCATAATGGTTGTCAATTTTACGTAAAACCTTAAAGTGTAACTATTGTAAATGGGCCATCACACCGTAACAAAAAAAATATTATTAAATTTAAATAGTTTTAATATATAGTTATTAATATTATTTAATTGTAAGTGTTATCTAATTACTATTATTATAATTTAAATATTATTATTAAATTTAAATAGTATAATTAAATTATTAAAAATATTTAATTTTATAATTTTATTATTATTTAAAACTTATTTTTATTTAATTACTATTTATTTATATAATTCACTTATTATTATTACTTGGTTATTATAACTAAATTATATAGTTTTTATTTTAATATTTATTATTATTAATTATTAATATGATTTAATTATTATATTATTTAATTATTGTTATTAATTTAATATTATAACTATTCACATTAAGTGTTGCATTTTTGTATTTATTTTTTGTTGAGAAGCCTCCTAAGTTTGATAAAATTTTACCATTTTCGCCACCCATGAGTTATATATAATATCAAGGTTGGTTCCTCCGTGAAATGACTTTTAACAATTGTTTTATCGTTCGCTAACGAACATAAATTCATTGTATAACTACAAGATTATATTAAAGTAAAAATACAGACATGAATTAGAATAGATACACATAATAATCTTAGTTTGGTTTGAAAAGGTATTAAGTTGTGCCTAAACATCAAAATTTAAATAAAAAATACATCGAGACAAAACGGTGGTAAATCAACAAAACCTGTGTCACTGTAAAATTGAGTATTGGGAAAATTCATAAGGTATTTAAAAACGTAAAAAATTGGCATTGAGGTGAGCGTTTGTATATAATGCAACTTGTGTTACATGAGTTGAATAAATAAAATGTTATATAATTTACCATAAAAAGTTGTCTTCAAAAAGCATATGTATTGCAATAATTAAATAAATTTGTGTATTGCATAATTTAATAAAATACAATTTAAATTGTTAATAATTAAAGTCATTAAAATCTATCTTATAATAAGTAAAGATTTTTTTTTGCACATGTCATGCATTATAGCATGCATTGATTTACTTTCTCTCCTTAAATTTAAAGATTTAATTCATTTCTTAACAATCCTTTATTAGTAGTAGTAATTAACAAATTTGATCAATTATTATAGTAATTTATTTTCTTAAAAAATCCAAGTATTCATTCTTAGTTTTTTTACATGTATTAATATTAATTGCAATTCCAGTTTCATTTAACTATCAAAAAAAATATTTAAATGCTTTTAAGTAATTACAAATTAAATGTTTTTTATTCAACTTGTGTAATACACGTGCGTATTTTAACAAATGCAATACACATAGTTTTTACAAACATAACATTTGTATTGTAAATTATATATCATATCATTTATTCAACCCATGTGTTACACGAGATTTAACCTAATAAATCATTAGAAAAAATAAACTTTCAAGTGACGATAATAATTTTTGTTAAGTTAATTCTAAAATATATTGTACTTAACTATGTATTTAATGTTTTTATGTAATTGATAAATATTAACTCTACTAAACTATAAATTATCATATATATATTTTTGTCATCATAGTTAAAAGAACTTGAATCAAAGGGCTTATAGCCTAGTGGTAGACTTTGACTTCTTTTATGAGAGACCTTGTGTTGAAGTCTTACCTAGATCAAATATTGCTCTAGGTTGAGCAAGTGGGAGTCCTACTTGTAGGTTTCCTTCTAAGCGGGTGGGTCAAGTCATCACGCTCTATTATTCGGAAAAAAGGGTGATTTACTTGGCAGGGTGATCTCGGGTGACCGGACGTTTGCTGTTAAAAAAATTGTTAAAAGAACTTGAATTGGAATTAAATTTAAAATATATAAAAAACTAAGAATGAATACTTCGATTTTTTTAAGAAAAAAATTACTATAATAATTGGTCAAATTTGTTAATTATAACTATTAATTAATGGATGTTAACAAATGAATTAACGTTCTAAATTTAAGGTGTGAAAATGAATTAAAACATGTCTAATTGCATTACAGGTGGCAAAAAAAATTATTTATTATATAAGATAAATGTTCTCTTTGGGGTTTAACCAATTATAAAACCTTGACAAAAACTAAAATACGACATAATCGCAATAAAGAGTACGTAAATTATGGTTATGACTGTTTTGCTTTTAGTATTTTAACTATTTTAACCTAAAATAAAATATGCTATCAATATAGCCTTGTGGTTTAAACAACTAACGATATGACCCCAAACCTACTATTTTGGCTCCCAACCCTAACTTTGGTTAAGGGCCAAAATCGTTAGTTGTTGAAACCACATGAGCTGAATCATTAGTTGTTTAAACCAGAGGGCCTATCTTTATAAAACATGATTTTTTAGGTTATAATTATTTAAATATTTAAATTAAATGAGCCAAAACCGTAATTTAGTCCTAGTATAAAACAAAACATTGAAAAAATAATCTAAGAAACCATTTCAGTTGTACGTTCCGTGATGAGAGAGCCCTCGAGAAAGCTAGAAAAATAGAAATAAAGCATAGAAGCGTTAATGAAGTGAATGGTGAAAGTAAGTATTACCATTCTATTGAAAAAGAAAAAAATAAGCATCACGTTAATAAATAAAATTGCAAGACCGAAAAAATGCAACAATAAATAATACTTTAATAAACAGAGGTTAGACCATGGGGTGTGCCACATGAATGGGCGTGATTGAGGCGTGGAGGGGCGTGGCACACCGCCCCCTAGGGACGTGAGAGGGGCGTGGGTCATGTGACGTGGATGGGGTCACGAAGAGAGGGCTCTCTCTTTCTCTGTCTTTCTCTCTCTCTCTTACACACTAACACACACACACTCTTTCTCTCTCTCTCTTTCTCTCTCTCTCTTACACGACACATACTTTCTCTCTCCTTCTCTCTCTCTTACACACACACTCACACACACACATATATATATATATATATATAAAAGTTTAAAAAAGGGATGATGACGTGGAGTGAGTGGGGTAATGGGGCATTTTCACCAAAATGATGGGGTGAGTGGTTGTGCGTGGCGCCTACGTGGAGTGAGTGGGGTGCCTTGGCACACCCAAAAGTCTTAGACTAAAATTTTAATAAAGAAAAAAAACTCATGGTCCAATCAATAGAAAAAATCGTTCATACTTATCTTATCTTACATACATATACACTAGGGGTGTGTATGGGTCGGTTTTTTGTTTAGTCCAAACCCAAAACCGAAATTTCGGTTTTCAAACCTGTTTGAGTTTGGTTTTTTCGATTTTTATCTTTTCAAAACCCGTTTGGATTTTTATTTTTTTGGTTTTTCTACTTAGGCCTCAAAATATGCTCATAAAGGAAAAAAAAACGACATAGTCCAATCAGCAGATAAATCGTTCATACATACGTATATACTGTGAAAGAAAGACATTCAACTTTTAGTCGCATGCACGTGCGAGATTCCTGCTAAAACACCTGATGGGAAATTTCTAGTTTTATAGAATTTTTTGGGAAAATTGGGTACTATTTTGAAATCAAAGACTTGGTATGTTGAGGATGTTGCAAAAAATAAAAATAAAAAATAAAAAAGTAAATAAACTAAAGGCTTAGTATGATACACACATTCGCAAAAGTCGAGAATAATTAATAAACTTGTACCTCGACAATGCTACAATAATCATCTGTTTTGAAGCTACGAAAATGGGGAACCAGGGGAACCAAGACCTTCTTGTGAAGACAAAGATCGAAGCTTATATTGCCTTTTAGAGGATGTGAATCGTTTGAATGATGGGCGTTTCTTTAGACGATAAATCGTTCTTTTTTCGTATATTGATTGGAAAAATGGTGAAGCTCTCTCCTTGAACTTGAGAACTATGAAAAACAGGACGCGATAAGCAACTAGAATCGCGAATATTGCGCACAAATCCCACCATTTTGAGTGATTCAGAGGTAATCGATACATTTTGGTGATCACTTCTTCGCCTGTCAATTTTGGGTCACTTGGTGTTAAGCCATCGAACACCAAACCTAACATGTCGTTCTTGTACGCTCCCTGAATTACAAATGCATACACGTTATATGTGGCAAAATACATAGGGTATTAAGTGTATGAAATACTTGAGCATTGTCACGTCTAAAAAAATGAAAAATATGGTATGCATGAAAAGGGTAAAATAGAAATGTCAAATTAAGTTAAAAACATTTTTTGTTAAATAATAAACTTATGTAATACGTACACATGAAATTTTTGTATTAAACCGAACAAACCAACTTCTAAAAAGAATGCAATTGATCGCTGAACTAAAAATCCAATTCAGAATTTGGATTAACAGTTAACATATTTTACCCGTTTGTAGCACAAACAATTGTTAAGACTAGAAGCTTAATTTACCTGTAATGACCAAGATCCATAGTTGATGTACGATATCGGGTAGCGCCAAAAGGGTTTCGGAAGATCGGGTAATAAACGAAAGAAACCCGATGTCATCATCATGATCCCCTGCAACAAATGCATTTATTAGTAGAACATGAGATGTGAATTCATGTTACGTTCGCTTAATCAAGTTCTTACGATGATTCCGGCCCCTGTAACAATGCCCATCAAGAAATTGGGAACGAGGGATGCAACCACCATCATGCAACTTTCAACCACCGCGATTGATGCAAAGAGATTGAGGCAATAGTAAACGTATCGGGTGAACCCGTGTCTAAACTTGACCATGTTCCAAGTGATTGTTCCGGTCACAAACGATATCATAAGCATAAATGGTAGTGATGAAAGGAAGTTTGATAGGATGAACACCGCAACCCCGTAGTACCCGTTGAGCCTCTCTCTTGTAAATATCTACCACATCATTATACGTTTTTATAAAAATTGGCTAAATGAACAACTAAATATTAGAAAAAAAAAAAAAAATTTTAAACCGTACCAGGCCGAAAAAAAGAAAAAAAAAATTAGCATCAAAATAAATCAATCATAAACATTTGTTAAGAAAACAAAATAAATTACGGAATTTTTGTCGCAAACATAGCTCCAAGATTAATGACAAAATAAATTATTATAGCCATTGAAAACGATTCGGTTGAATTAAAAAGAATAAGAAAGAAAGAAATTTCAGGCTGAAAAGAGGTCACATCTCCCATTGAAAACCGAAAAACTGGATTTGCGACTCACTGAAAGATTACAAGCAGCTATCCTGTCACAAATTTTGTCACAATTTCTATTTAAAATAAAAAAAAAAACAGAAACATAAAACTTGTCTCAAAATCTATATATAATATGAAAAACCAAAAAAAATGCCTTAAATACTAGACATTTTTTTTTTAATTTTTTGCAAGTAAAATGTTAGAGACTGAAAACCTCACACAGTGTTTATAGATATTGGATCGAATAAAAAAATTTTTTTTTGTCTAAAACCATAAAAACAAGGTGAATTAAAAAACATCTGTTAATGCTAACAAACTTTGATTAAACATTTTTTCGGTGACATTGGAACCGTTTTATCAAACCTTTTACAGTTTTAAATTTAGTTATATGTTTTAGCTTATCATTTTGATTTACAATTTAGCTTTTAGTATTTAGATTTATAGTTTTTTAGTGAAACTTAAGTTTCATGGTTTAGATTAAGGATTTACGGTTTACCTTAACAGTTTAGGTCTAAGGTTTAGAGTTTGACAAGGCAAATTAGGCCGATAACAGTTGTCAATTAAATATTGGTTTTACATGTTCTTTTTAATTTTTTTAATAAAAGTAACATGTCCTCAAAAGACATGGCTAAAGGTTGTATTTAATACATGTGTCATAGTAATCACTGCCACATCAGTTTTTACACATTCTATTTATATGCATTCTTTCTCTTCTTTTTAACTCTAACACATTATTTTCACATACATTCTCTCTCCTCTTTTAAATAAACATTGAATTTTAACATGGTGAGACACCTTTTTTCTGCACTTGAGTACATTTCATGAAGTGCAAGTGGGTATAAATCCTTTTATCTCCAATGCATCCGTGAGAAAAATACTTGTCCACGTTAGACGTGCACATAGAAAAAAATATGCATTGGAGACAGTCTATTCATGATTCAAACAAATAATAAACAGATTTACCGACCTTCATATCTTCAATGAAAGACGGGAAGCTACCAATGGACATGAAAACCATGAACCCTGTTATAAAACCACCACAAGCACCTCGTGCTAGAATCGCGGTGTACCCGGTACCAACATCAAAGAAGATTGTTCCAACACATATGGAAACGATGGAGTAAATAATCAACCGTAGCCAATAATATCCTATGTCACGCGACATGTTTACGAATGATCGTCGGGTCAATGTTGTTAGCTGCTTCACCCACCCCGCTTTGTCCATTGTAATTGTGCTTGTTTCAGGTACGTTCTTCATGGACAAAAACGAGTGTTAGATCAGAAATTATAGATGAGAAAACTAACAATAGAGTTTTAGATGTCGAAAAACATACGAATTCAGAGATTTGTTTCATTTTTGATTCAACTTTTTTGGCGTATTTTGACCACTTATACTTTTCAACCAGTGTTGATTTGATCTCCAGGACCGAAAACCGTTTGTAAGCGTCTGAACCTTTTGGCTCTTCCTAGAACGACAAATAAAAATCTTGATTCAGACTTGGTATAAAGTTGTCACTTATATTAACTGCTAACAAATGATGCAAACAACCAGTAGCAAGCTTGACGAAAACACCAGGGGGTCGAAATATATATTTTTTTTCAGGGGGGCGAAATAAAGGTTTTTAAAAAATTTTACACTACGTATCGGGAAATATACACTACTACACAAAAAAAGCCCCCCCCCCCCCCCGGTCTGAACTATACTACGCCCATGCAAACTACTTAAAACATACGTAATGTCGTTGTGAGCCTTTCAGTGTGGAGTTTACGACATCAAAATCTGAATTGATGCAACGTAGAAAATGGTCGGACGGGTTTCTCTTGGTCGGACATGGAAACTCTGCTTCAGCAAAGAACTGTATATCAACAACATTCCACAAATATATAAGCGAAAAGTGTTTTTAACATGTTACAATTAAAGAAATCATATGGGGTACGGGTAAGATATGTGTTCATATCTCCCTCCAGACCCCACAAAATAAGATTACACTGGGTATACACTGGGTATGTGTTGTTGTTATCAAGAAAATAACAATTTAACAAAGTTTTTACTTGAATAGCCAATGTGAAATGTTATTAAAAAACAAAATTGTTTCACCATTTAAGTGAAGAATTAAATGGTCTCATTCAATTAAAGGAAAAAAAATGTTTTAAGCTTTAGATGTTATAATCTCATGAGTTAAAAAGGGTGACTTAAAAGGAGTCGGTGTTATCTTTAAAATAGGAATAAGGTTTGTTTTTATCTCATTCTCAGACCCAACTAATTAGTAGGACGTGACTCGGTATGTTTGTTGTTGTTACAAAACACAAGCTTTAGGTAGTATTTTGATTAAATATTTATGTTGTTTATATTATCTGATTTCACTAACATTTAGTCAAATTGCTATATGATTTATTTATTAAGAAAAGGTTTCTTGCAATGGTATTTACCTTAGGATTATTATTTCAAAAACTCACCGTGATAGCATCTTTTGCTTCACCAAAATAAACCTTTTCACCTCCCGACAACAGAAAAAGGTCATCAAACAATGCAAAAACCTCACTACTTGGCTGATGAATCGAAGAGATCACGGTTCGACCATCGCGAGCCAGGCTTTTCAAAGCTTGAACCACGAAAAACGCTGATGCACTATCGAGGCCTGTAGTCGGTTCATCAAGAAACAAGACACGCGGTCTTACAAGTATTTCAAGCGCGATGCTTAACCGCTTCTTTTCACCGCCACTTATGCCCCTCAAATGCCAGTTTCCGATTAAGCTATCACTGCAATCCTCCAGGCCCATCTCCATTATGGTTCCTTCAATAATATCATTCACTTCTTCGTTGGTGTATGTAGGTGGAAGCCTCAAATATGCAGAGTAAGTGATTGTTTCTCGAACAGTTAGTGTTCCCATTAACACATCTTCTTGTGTCACATAAGCCTGACCGAATATATCACATTATTTTTCAAACTTATTAATCAATACTAATTATTAAACAAATATATGTCACATAAACATGGTTTTCATAACAAAACGAACATTTATTGTGAGGACTTGACGACCTTGATGATATGAATTATCATAAGTTGATTTCCAATATATGAATTGTCCTAAAGATTCAGCTTATTTTTGTTCCTTTTCTTAAAAATTACCAAAGAACTACAATGGAATTAAAACTTAATTTTGTTAAATCAATTACAAAATTTCTTTCTGCAATCCTTAAAATTTGTTTGACATCTTTTATGTGAAAATGTTTTGTTTCATAAATCTTCTTGATAGTTATTCAAAACATCTAATATTAATATATATGTTTTGAACTTTTAATTAGACAATTATAAAATTTGGATTTAAATTCTCGTTGGTCAATAAAAAACGATTTTAACAACATTTTTTTATTGAGCTATACAAGCATTGCTAGGCAGGTTTACTATATATATAAGCAATTTATTAAATTATAAAATAGATATAAAATATAAAGTGCAGTCTGTAATGATTCAAAAAAATTATTATATGATAAATAAATAACCAAGTGTAATAATGTTTGGACAGAATATAATGACTTACAACAGCACCATTGCTAGGTTTTTTCTTCTTGCCATTGAGAAAAATGTCACCGGTCATCACAACGTTTTTTGATAATCTCTCTGCAACAATTGTGTATACGTAATTTTTTTTATTAATAAATATAATACAATCAAACCTTTTTTATTTTTTTTTTGCAGGGCTTGACATATATACAACGGCACTTAAGACTTAATTTAAACTGTCCCCTTGGATTGACGTTCGGGGGCGTATGCCCAAGCCCATCCAAGAAGAAACTCTACAATTGGGTTAAATCCTATGATACAAGTCTTTAATTAGTTTAATCCAACTTATTGTTTGGGGAACCAACAAATTATTTAGAGCCAAAAGTAACTATTATTCATCATATAATTTAAGGCTAATATATATATATATATATATATATATATATATATATATATATATATATAGCTTACTTTTGTTTTAATTTAAAAAAAAAACTTTGAAAATATTGTTTAAGATTATTGATTTTAATCTCTCTTAGTCGAATAGTATGATAAGTTATTTTCTCTACCCAAATCAAGCTTAAAAAAAAAAAAAAAAAAACTTGGCTTTCCTGATCCTTAGATTATTTTGTTTTGTATGGTTAGTTACAATTTCTATGTAAATAGCACACGAATAAAAATTGTATACGTACCGGCTAAGGAATCAAGGAGAGTGGATTTGCCAGAACCAGAAGGGCCCATAATAGCCATGATCCGACCCGGTTCAGCAAACCCACTGATCCGATGAAGCAATCTCTTGGTGTGTCCATGACCGAAGTTGGGTAGCACCACCGTTAAATCCCGCCACACCAAATAAGTCGCTCTTTCCCTCATACTTGTGCTGCCACCACTCCACCCTCCACCACCACCGTCAAGATCCGCCGTATCACCACCGTTGTGACCATCTCTGCTGCTACTAAACGGTTCTATCTCCATGATATACTTCAACACTTTAGTTTTGAAAATAACAAATGAGAGAGACTAATTGTAATCATATATGATGACCATTTGAGCATTTAGTTCTAAGGACCCACATGAAGCTAGGCTCTATCTTCATATATAGATCTTCCAATGCTTTAGCTTTGGAACTAACAAAATGATAGATTATTAACATTATAACAATAAATTAACGATTTATGATATTGACCATCTTCAACCATTAGTTGTATGATGTTAATTTGAGTTTAGAGGGTGGTGGGTGTGTCAGTGCATTTAGTTCCACACGTAAATATCGTTGCATTGGTTGGTGCATGCATTGATTACAATACCTTATGCTATCCATGAGTAGAACAAAAAAAAAAATTCTGGTTCATATAATGGTAATTAAATTATCATCTTTTTTTTTAACAGCTAAACGAGAAACCACCACACCATCTAAGAAAACCCCCTAACTCACCTAGAACATTTTTTGCTATTGCTGGTGGTTAAGGAATACTACTAGGCTCTGTAAGCCAATGATAATTAAATTATCATCTAAGGGCTCTTGTGTGTTACACACTTGCACGAATTCAACAGGTTGGTCAGAAGCATTGTTGCAACCCACTTAGTTTTGGGAAAGAATTTAGAGATTCCATTGGCGAATTACCCGTTCTTAAAAAAAAAACCGAACCCAAAAATAAATCGATGGGTTTGGTATAACTTTACTAAAAATACCGAAAGTTTGGGTTTGGGTCGATTTTACCTAAAATGAAAAGAAAAAAAATCGAGTGCATGCATATGTATGTATATATCTATTATTTTTTTAAAAATTTCAATGATTATAAACCAGTTATTTTGATTTTCTTGGTTCTTGATACCAAAAGTTATATAAATATCATATACTTTATTTTTCTAGGCTTATGATACCAAAAACAAATATGATTTTTACTAAATTTAAATATTTTGTTTTGAATTTAAATGTCAAATGGTGTTATACTTCAAATATTTTAGTACAAATGATGATACACAGTATTTTGTTTTGTTTTTTCTAAGCATAAGTTTAGCCTTAAATAGAAAAACTGACTCGAACCGAGCTCAAATGGGTTTTAAAAAGATAAAAAACGAAATATCAAACTCAAACGGGTTTTAAAACCTAGAAAACAAAATACGAATTAAAAAGGTTTATATAAATACTAATTAATTTATCCCTATTTTTATAATATAAATAACATAAACTTTATATTATTTTTGCACTACAAAATTACATTCTCTTCTGTTTTTTCTAGCAAGTAAAACAACGTTATTTCTTACAATTGGAGCCAAAGAATAAATTTATCTTCTTAAGACGTAAATTGAGCAAAGCAAACGTTGACTTGAGCAAAAATGAACCTATTTCAAACTAACTTGTTCCAACTCAATATTCACAAAGCTATCATCCCTATTCAATTACGCAAAACATGTTTATTTAAGTCAAGCTTGATCAATTTATTTTTCAATCTACAGAATAACCGACCAGTGACTGTTAGGCGTAACGTGAACCAAACCCACACTAACAAACCAAGCATTTTGTGACCCAACCTGTTTCATTCCTCGCTCGGATGATAAGTTGAAAAGTAAAGAGAAAATTATGACGAGACCCTGTTTGTGACATTTCGTTCTTTACTGCGAGGCAATTTCCTAAATTCATGAATTAACATTATAATTAATTAAATCATGATGGAATGTGTATATACATGTGAATCTGTGTATATATAAGGAAATTACAAGATGAAACAAATCACAAATGACGTTGAGTAGAATTGCCGAATTACGCGAAATTTCTATAACAATGACCAAAAACCAAATTCATGGGTCCAAAATTAAATTAATGTCAATTATATGATAAATTGAAGTGAAATAAGTGATAACATAACAAGATAAAAGAATCCCTAAGTTCGATAAGTCGAATTGCGAAAATCTGCGAAAAAGCAATTCGGTATGCGTAATTGGCAAATTCATGACAACTCAAACTTCCTAATCACATTATAATCATAATGGATGTAATTGGAAGCATCACAAGGATAGTTTATCATTATTAGCAATTCCTGAAGTTATACGCGAAAAGTCGAACAAACGATTGAGTAAATGGGAAAAATCAAGCAAACCCTTGATTTAATTTCATTCCTATCCTAATGTACCATGTCTATCACATCTTATCTGATTAAAATCAGATAATTATGTAGGAAATAGGTGGACAAATTTAGAACACAAATCAAAAAGCCGTATAAGGCCAAAACCTTGACTTTGGTCAAGTTTCTACACAATTTTTTCTTCCCCAACCCTTCAAATTCGACCAGGCTACTCTCCATCATCTTCTGGAACTTCAAACATCATTTCTAAGCAGATCCAAGAGGTATTCAAGTCCAAGATCAAGTGGAACAAGTAATCAAGCTTTAAAACTAGGGTTTTTGGTTATTTTTGAAGCAAATCCTTCACCAAGTAAGTTTGAAACTCAATTCTTGGTTCTAATAGCTTCATATGACATAAATAAACATGTTTGAATGATTGGTGAAGTTTGAAAATCATCAGAATTCAAAAACCCATTAAAAAGGTGATTTCGTTTAAAACTCGAATTTTTCAAAATAGTCGAAATTGAGATTTTTTTTCACAAAACACTAGATTTATTTTAAAAACTAGGATCTGGAGATTTTGGCCCGGTAAAAGTACAACAAAATCGATTTTGGCTCGCAAAAACTTGTAATGGCACACTGCTTGGCACAGCGGCCTGGGCGCGGCCCGGGCATGGCCCCAACGCGGCCCATGCGTGGCCCTTGTTCCCTGGCATTTACAGATCGCGACCAAGGGGGTGCTGGCCATCCTCGGCAACCCTCGGCCCTCATCGAGCCAAGGCCAGGCCACCCTGCACCATGGCTAGGCCAAGGCCACGGCTGCTGGGCCACCCGCTAAGGCCACTAAGCCATCACCGAGCCACCTCCGCCAACCACCTAGCCACCGCCGCAGACCGCCGAGCCGCCGCACCGCCGCCGGCCACCGCCGGACTCCGGCCAAATTCCGGCCCGGGTTGCCGCCGGTGGAATATTCCGACAGAAACCCTAATTTTGTCCGTTTTGCGTTCTGAAATGCGCTTCGAGCTACGGTTCGCAATCCGATGATCTGTTTTCGATAAAAAGGACATATTTTGAATCGATTTCGCGTTCCGGACTCAATTTCGCGAACCCTTTTGCAATCTGGTGACCCGATTTTTATCTGATTTCTGATTAACACTCTGATTTCAATACAAGACTTAATTTAAGCATTGGTTTTCAATACGCCAGCATATTCTTAATCGATTTCGCATTCCGGACTCAATTTTGCAATCAATTTCGTAATCCGGAAACCCGATTTTTGATCTGAAAATCGATTAAGATTCTGGTTTTAACAATGGAATGCAATTAGCATCGCTTTACAATCAAATGGATATAAGAATTCATTCATAATTCAATCATTAATCGACATTACAAGTTAACTAATAAGCGTATCACCTGGATTCTGAACGAGCTCGTAATTCGGAATCAGCTCGATGATTCGATTTACATTATCCTTGACATCAAATGTCAAGGAAAGATTTGATAATCCAATTCAAATACAAAGAACTCATTGAACATTAATGTATTGCAGAATTCACTTCAAGTCTTGTGTGATATTTCATTCACAGGATACAAGTACTCCAATAACACAGGTGAGTTTCATAGCTCCCCTTTTTAATGTTTTGTTTTCCAAAACTCGGGGATGTCAATACAATTACAATGTGATTACATTGCAATGACAATATGGTAACATATTTCAATTACAATGGTATACCTACATGATTTCATTACCCCTTTTCAAATCTTATGATACTCAAACTCGGGGTTGCATTACAATTACATGATGGTTACATATTTCCAATTACAATGATACGCTTGCTTGTTGTATGTGCATTTCAACTCTTGTCTGATGATTACATGAAAATTGTACCATGCTATCGTAAAAGTCCTCACATAACAAATATAACCAATAAACTCATGGATGAGCCGGATGATAACAATGATAGTACTATCGGGCTGACAACCCCATTCACAAGTAGATAGCGTCTACCCTTGTGTGAATGCCTGTTACCATTTATTACATTTCAAGATAACAGCTTAATGCAACGATAGGCATTAAGAGTAAGGCTAAGGTTTTACCTTCGGGTATTGCCTCCAATTACATTACAGTCACATAGGCTTTGGTTATGGGTTTTCATGGTGAATCATATTCATAAAGTTGTGTATGCCTTCATACTTATCATATCATATGATGTTATATCAAATCATATCATATTATGTTATATCAAATCATATCATATCAATTTAATTACATCTATGAACTCACCAGCATCCTTGCTGATCTTTTACATTACAAAAACCAATTTCAGGCAAATAGTGAATAACAAGAGAAACGAAGGTGAGGATGCACAACAAGATCACACGTTAGGAAACCTTTGTCTATGGATGAATGTAACACAAATGTTGAAGTTTTAACATATCATCTAACATAACTTATGTTTAGAATTCCATGTATGTGTTTTGATACAACCACATCGAAAGTCACACCCATCTCGAAGACTTTACCACCAAGCTTTCGCGACACGTTATGTTGGTCGGCGACTTCATATATCATACAGTGATTACATCAGGTGATAGGAGAGATGGGGGTGTGATAGGTTGGTATCAGAGCCAATGGTTATAGAGAATTAAGTTAAATTAGTGAGTTAGACTATAACCTCTAGGCTCAAATAGTAACACAGAGTGCACATGGAGTGTCGTATTACTAAGTTCAATCGATTAGTATTCTTATATACTAATACTCATATCTCATACGTAACTCAAACTTGGTGCAGTAATGGCAAACGAAATCACGCAGTGTATGACCCAACTTATGTATCTAATGGAACTATCTCTTGGCAAAGGGAAATGTCCCATGGAGCAACTACTACCATCACTACCTACTATAATTACTGATTCCGTTTTGCCAAAACCAATGACAAAACCTTGCTTTCCTAAGTCTAGTAGCACTATCAACCATACCCATAGCCCAGTTGCTACTAGGATTCATGACGAGGAGGGTGCCAACACTTGGGGTGGAAGTAATCAAGGCTCAAAAGCTCAGTCGCACTCTGTTGGTGAATCATCCTAACAAGAGGGATTGACACCAAGAGCCTTAGCCTTCACTCATAACCCCTTGAATATCCAACCCAAACAAACTGACAAGGTGGTTGATCAAATCAAGAGACTACACGAACATGGAAAACAAATAGTGAAGGAAATTTTGTCTACCCTAAGAAGCAACTCCTCCCCCAACTCAGTCAAACCCCCTCTCACTGAAGCAGTCATAACCAAGATGGTGCAAGAATAGGTTGTAATTATGCTCATCAATATTACTGCGCAAGATCAGAATTATAGAGTGCTAGATGATGAGATCCGGTTCAGCAATGACACCAATTCCAAAGGTATTGTGCTCTATAACCCTTGGAACGTAAGTCAAGTTGTAGGGGTGGATCAATGAGGAAAAAAGAAGCAAGATGGTGAGGATCTGAACCAAAGAGATGAGGAATCCGCCTTTAAACACAATAAGCCTTATTCGGGGTGGGCACACAAGCGCGATTGGTGTTCATCCATCGAACCAGCAACTGCCCTGTACTTGAGTACTGCGAAGAAGGAGGATATTATATAAGGTATTGCAATAGACATGGAGCAATGGTAGTTCAAACTCCACAACCGCAACCTACGGCGAAACCACGTTACGGATGTAAACGCATTGGCCATCTAGTTAAGGACTGTCCCCAAATGAAGTAATGGGCTGAGGAAAGAACCAAAGACTAGGGAAGGCTGCTGGAATCTTCCAGTGATGAACATCAAGCAATTTTGTTATGATGAAAACAGTAACTCGTGTGCCCTTGCTAATTATCTATGGAATATTTCAACGTTGCATTATGTTGTTTATATTTTGCATTGGTAATTAGTATAATTTCTCGGATGTACACTACGCCTAGGATGAGCAGTGTACATTTAACTAATGAGAATACATGAGTAACTTAGCTTGTCAAGGGATGAAATAGGCCATGTGACTTACTTGACTTGTCAAGGGATGGAATAGGCCCCGTGACTTACATAACTTGTCAAGGGATGGAATAGGCCCTATGACTCACCCAACTCTTATCTACCTTTTTTCGAAAGGTACGTGATCAGTGGTAGTGGGCTTAGTGTTCAAATCCAATCCAAAATGGTATGTCTCAGTCAGTGTGGTCGAAATGAAAGTGTTGATGTTAGCAAGGACTCAATCTTGTGTGTTGAATAGGTGGTGGGCAGCGGCAACGTGAGCCCTGTATACAAGCTGATGTCAATATAACAAGAAAGAGTTAGTGCTGATTAGGTGGGAAGTGCAGTATTCAATTCATGAATAGCGACCTGGATCAAATTTAAATCATGGTTACTAGGAAATTTCAAAACCCTTGATACTGTTGTATCCTGTCAGGGTATTTCGGTAACGATTCTAGATTTGAAGTCAGTGTCAGTGTGCTTGGTTTCAAACAAATTTCAAAACCCTTGATACTGTGGTATCCTATGAGGTATTCCTAAGACATTTCAAAATTCTGATAAGTCGTGTATATGTGTTAGTGCATAGTTATCGTGTGATAAGTGAATCCAGTTCGTACTAAGTGCTTCCACTTCAATGATTGCATTCACTTCTTGCGCATGTCTAGATTCAAAAACATACTGTGTTACTTAAGTTAAATTTCCAATATCTCTATTTATACTAAATACAACAGAACTAATAGAACGGTGGGTGTGGTTTACCATTGAGTAAGGTTAGGATGATCTTGTGGTACAGTTTACAATTTCGAGTGGCCAGCGTAATTGAATACTGCAGCACATGTGAATCTTAGTAAACCTCAAGATAATCCATCCATCACTGTCCACATAATAATTAAATTCCAAGAGTTCCCAAATTCCAAATCCTTGTGTGATCATGGGAAGACAAGTAACAATTACATATTTCAGTGCATATTTCAATTAAATTTGATGGTGTCTCCTAAGCACAAACAAGAGTGTCATGATACTCATTTAGCAGGGGTTAATATCAATACACCACCAACAGAAAAAAAAACATTAATGTAACTACTAGTGGTACTAACTCTACAGAAGCTGACATAGCCAGAGTTTTTTTTATGAACAACTGGCGGCTATAATTCCTAGTTTGGTAAATTAGCTTCAGCCACGTATGCCTTTGGGTTCTGTAGAGGCAATAATGTTAATACAAACATATCGAGACTTAATGAAACTAAACAGGTGTAACAGTATAACTGAACATATCTGTATCATAAAATAACATATCTGAATAATAGAAGTAACAATACCAGTGTCACAATGCCATGTTGCTAAGTGATACTACAACACGTCTGTTAGATAACAAAGCATACCCGTCTAACTATGAGTACCAACACGATAGTACACATTGTACTTGTGTGACTATGCATACCCGAATCTGTATCTATGTAGTTATACAGTGTCTTGGTGCGACCACGTGTATTTGTATATCAAATGCAACACTTCAGTAGAACTGTGCACAACTGAATCCGTGTGAATGAATGTGCTCATGTTTAAGTGTTCTTATTCAAGCAATTCTGAGTTTAATCAATCGGTATTTAATCAGAATACACCTCCTAAATGCGGTCGACCTGGTAAGAGGACTACAAATTGAGAAACAAATACAGATCCACCTATGAGTGGATCAAATCTGAGCAAAACTGATATAGCTCGGATTGTACATGAACAATTAATTATTCTGGTATGTTAGCTCGATATCAACAAAACATAGCTTCTGGCTCAGATAGAGGATATACTGAGCACAATCCAACTAATGGGTGTATGGAAAGATCAGTCAATGCTTAGAGGAGCATAAAATGTCTTATGCTAACTGCTCCCTCAAAGACATGACTTTAACATGGTGGAATACTCGAGTGAAAACATTGGGTACAACCACTATTAATGTGATTGGCTGGAATGAATTCAAAACTTTGATTATTTCAGAATATTTTCCAATCACTGAAATCTAGAAACTGCAAAAAGACATCTGGCATCAATCTATGATCGGTGCGGATTGTTTGAAATATACCGACCCATTTTGTAACATCAGTGCCGGAAACATCACCGGAACAGTGATCTCTACAGTAACTTGAACAGTAATCAGGTACAAACAATACAAAATTCATTTCATGGCATGTTCATATCATATATCATTATCATTTTGTGTTATCAAACAACAAGTTCAGAAACATTTAACAGAAAAAAGTTTCAGAACTATTGTTCTTGAGTCAGATAATTATCTGGCAACACTGAACCATCATGTGATTAATTGTTAGTATTCTAATAAGTATAAACGTATGTGAGGACTTACAGAACGAAATTACAACGGTTGTCGTTATTTGAATGCTAAACCGACATATTATTCGTATAGGTGACGATCTGTACGCATAAATCTGGAATTTTAACGTTCTGAATGATATCCAGTAATTAGAAAACAATATTGAAAAGTATAGTTATCTCCGTGTTCGTACGGGTGACGATTCGAACAAATACGCGCGACGACCGTACGATTCGATTTTAAACCACAAATTAATTATTTCTGAAAATTTAAAATAAACAGAAGATATTTAGTTAATTTATTAGGAATCACAACTTAAAATAATTTTATGAATTCTTGTTTTAAAACCGAGCCGTTTAATTTCAAAACTGAAGCGAAAACGACATTTTACGCGAAACCGAGCAAAACCGATCGGACCAGAGTATACTTGGATGCTTTGGGAAGCATTTAATGGCATTTAATTGCCACAAACATCACCCACCAACCAGATTCATCATCATCCTCGTCACTTTCTCTCTGTAGTTTCTCTCTCTAGAAACCCATCACCATAGCTCCACCATTTCTCCACGAAATCGAGCCATTTTGCTGCCTAAACAACCCTCATCACTTGTAGATCGTAAAAGTACAACTGATCTAAGCTTCCATCCAACAAATTTGAGGTAAAATCCATGGTTTTAGTTCGGTTTTTAGGGTTTTTGAAACCCTTTGATCGGCCACTGTTACAACCGATTACAAACCATTCTTAGCTTTAAGAATTGCACGAAAACCTGCTAAAATGGTGTAGGAACAAGCACCCTAGTCTTATCTGGTCGATTGGCTTAGAAACCATGGCTGCCTCCTCCCTGTGCTCGACCGGCCGAAGGAGTAACCATCAGATGGGCCGAATGACCCATTGGTCGAATGGCCAACTCCAGCCGAAGCACCCCATTCGTTCGGCCATCTGCTATTCGATCATTCCCAGGCCATTCTCCATATGCTCATTCGATTTAGCCTCAGTCGGTCAAGACTCCTTCGCTCGACATCACCTCCATTCGGCTAGGAGCCGTTCGCTCGACTTCCCCCTTCGCCCGAACCCCATTCGATCGGGACCTGATTAATTCGGCCTTGCCAAGTGAGTCGGCCAAGGCTCTCACGAATGAGGGGTAGTGCATGAGTGGGTACATAGTTCACGTATGGGGCTTGTGTATGTGGGAGCATGTATAGGAAACATACGTGTGCCTGCAAGTAAAAGTGTGTGTGTATGCATGGAATTTGATGTTTGTGAGTTACATGGGAAATATTTAATAAGGTCTAACCATGGGATTTGCAACATGATAACAGGATTAAGTCAAGAAATAAGTTGTGAGGTTTTAGTTTAAAATACAAGGAATTACTTAAGGAATCCCTAGATTAGGGTTTTCACTAACAAGGGTGTCGTATAATAACTCCTAACCTAAACATGGGTGGTGATATTATTTTGTCCAAAACATTTAGGAATGCATTCAGAAGCAAAGACATTAAGTCTAAGGTTATGGTGTTGTTCTCACGATTAACTTCTAACACTTAGATGGGCTATAAGAACACGTGACTAGTCTAAGTAATTCACTTGAATTACTTAGGACATGTCGATCAATGTATTGAAAATAATTAGTTGAGAAACTCAAAGGCTAATAATGGGCCAAGGTTGGCCCAATGGGCCTAACCAAAGCCCATCATGATAATATATTTATCGTGTAAAACTCATTCTGAAATTAAATTAAATGATGTTTTCTAAATGATAACTTAAAATATTTAACGAAGGACTTAAATAATTAACATTGTGGGATCAGGGTTTTACTAATGGGTAACAAGTTAGGCTAGTTAGAAGAAATCTTAGGAACACATTAGTACATAGGACATGTAGTTGCACACCGAGACCAAACCGTAGATACGACGACTACTGTATATACTTATCGTATTCGAATCCTCTTAAAAACAACTCAGGTACTGAAGATACTTAGGTTATAACAACTAGCGCGCATTTTGTGGTAAATCAGTATAGAGCAACACAGGTGAGTTCATTGCCTCTTTTCTAAACATTTTTGTTTTCAAACGCGGGGCTGAGAAGCATGCGTAAACTGTTTTATTTAAATTATTTACTTAAATGCTTTTATTTATTATATGTTTTACACATATATGCTTGTTTATACTCCTAGACTCTTGTCTAGGTAATTGCTATGCGGAATTAACTTACAAGTTAATTAAATTAATCCTATGAGTAATACTTAAATTCTAAAACGCTAAACAAACCCTTAGTCCATCGAGTTCAAATTCAAGAATCTAAATTCGAAGCGAAATCAAATGAACTAAAGCTAAAGATCAAATGCAATGGAATACAATCTAGTATGTGATTAGTAAACTAAGGCTCCTACTCCAGAATCTACAATCATGGTGAAATCATGACAATCTAAAGATCAGTATCAAGCGAATCATGGTAATCATTACCGTGTGTGAATCATTGAAATAATGAAATCATTAATTGCTTAAGCTAAGGTGGATGTCAGTTGTATGTAAATCAAGACCACGTGTAACACACGGAAAGTCCCGTCATAGTAGTAGACTCTTGTAGTCAAGCTACATGGGCATAACTTAAACTATCAAATGAAATCATGAGAGTCAAAGAAGATCAGAATCAAAGGATATCCTAAAGTCCCGACGCATACAGTAGACCTCGTGGGTCAAGCTGATATGGGCAAATCATGAAAGTCCCGACTCATACAGGTAGACTCCTTGTGGGTCATGCCTGATATGGGCCACGTGTGAGAGGGTACAACTTGGACAACCACCAACAACTAAGTCTAATTGATTGAGTTAAATAAAGGCCCAATCAACACGTCTTAGTTGTACTTAAATGATTGATTATTAATTTAATCAAACATTTAATATCATATTTCTACAAGTGTTTTGGGGTAATCATGAATACATGATGAACTCAAGAAATCAAAGGTATTTCAATTGGTGGAAATCAAAATCTAAGATGAAGGTGAATGGAGTGAAACACTTAATTATCATTAACAACAATATGCAAAGCAGTCCGGTATGTGGTGGGACGGTGGCTGGGCGGGCGGTAAGTTCGACCCTACATATGCACTATATATAAGCATACTTGATTGGATAGCATAGGTGGTTGTTGGTGAGGTTAAGGTTGTCATTTCGGGGAATCAAGGTAACATTTTCATGGTAATCAAATGCTATGAATCAGAAGTGATGGAATCAATGTTGGGGGATGAAATGCTTAATTATCATCAGGAACAATATATCATGTGGTTTAGTATGTGGTGGGACGGTGGCTGGGCGGGCGGTGTGTTCGACCCTACATATGACCTATATATAAGCATACTGAACTGGATGGTATAGGTGGTTAATGGTGAGGTTAAGGTTGTCATTCAGGTTATTCAAACTCATTTTTGTAAAACTACATCAACTCACCAACCCTGTGTTGACTTGATCTTTTTGCATGACTTCTCAGGTGACGAACATGTCAATTAAGAAGTTATTGTTTTTGGACTAGGACTTCAGATAGAAGACTTAGTATTTTTGGACCTGCATATTTTGGGAACATCATTATACAATAATTTTGTAGATCATGTGTAGATACAAGATAGTAAATTTATGATGTTGATGGTAGATTTACATTGTTAAATTATAAACAATACTGATGTAATTTAACTTTGTAATTCTATTCTATTTAGCATTTCTCATTTATATCTTGTGCAATGTAAACAATCTGATCACCACGATTATAACTCACGATATCGCGCCCTAGGAACCTTCCTCCCAACGGGGAATCCGATCCAACCCCGCCAGCTTGGGGTGTGACACATTTCATGAATTCACATGCTTACTCCCTAACATGTTTCATACTAGGTGATCCTTAATACAGAAATACATTAAAGGCTTGGTTCCACAAATCATAGGAATGATGACTCTGTTGAACCCATAAGGCTGAAATGAACCATTTTCTTGACCACTAAACTTACTGATGAGATGGTAAGAAGTGGCACCATATCAAAGTAGGATGAACAAAGTGTCAATCGTACCAATATGAATGCCCCGGCAGTACAATGGGCATTAAACGAAAATGGTCTGAAAAAGACAAACCCAGAACTTTAGGAGAAACCAGTCGCAATGTCTTAAATATTAAAAGTTACAGAGAAATTGTACTAGAGAAGAAAACTCTTCCAGGAATGAAACCACGATATAACAAGTGTCCTTTTTGTCATAATGGGCTATGTCCCATTTGTACAAACTATAGGCAGATAGGGTATTATTCTATACACTGTAACATGTCGATTCAGTGACTGAATCAATTTCTAGACAACAACCACTTTTGAATAACAAGGCATGCTACAAATGTGAAAGCGTTGATCATTTTATGAGAAACTTCCCCAACACTAATAACCCTAATCAAGGCAATGAAGCTTTGGGACAAGCTTTTAATATAAGAGCTTTATTTCTTCTGAATTAGCATCAGTACTTACATCATCTTCCATGAACTTAGATAACTCATATATCATTGGACTTCCTTGTGGCAAGTTGATTAAGGCCAACACCGTTAGTTAAGGATGTTCCTTAAACCCGAATGATCATCTTTTCAATATTGATCTTCTTCCTATGGAATTTGGGAGTTTTGAAGTCATGTTCAGCATGAATTGACTTTCTAAAGATCAAGTGGAAGCAAGATGCCCAAAATAAGATGATCCGTGCACCATTATCTAACGGTGACATACTTGTTGTGCAATGTCAACAAACTGGCAAGAAACTTGGAATCATATAGTGTATGCAAGCATGGAAATGTCTTAGGGAAGGTTATTAAACCTTCCTGGCTTAGGTGACAGAAAGGAATCTCAAACAAAAACGTATCGAGAATATCCCTGTAGTCAGAGATTACCCGAAGTCTCTCCTGATGACATGTCTGGATTGTCCCTGGAGAAATAAGTTAAATTCCGCATCAACCTTGTTCCAGGTGCAACACCTATATCTAAATCCTCTTATCATCTTGCACGGTCGGAAATGTGAGAACTTTCAGGCCAACTGCAAGAATTTGTAGACAAGGATTTTATTAGTACTAGTTTCTCACCCTGGGGAGTACTGATTCTCTTTGTGAAAGAGAAGGATGGCATATTTAAAATGTTCATCGACTATAGGGAACTCAACAAGTTAACAATCAAGAATCATTATCCACTACCTCGTATCGGCAATATGTTCGATCAATTACAAGGTGCTACCTATTCTCCAAGATCAACTTAACATCCAGATATCGTCAGTTATGAATTCATGATGATGACATCCCAAAGACAACTTCTAGAAACCAGTATAGGCACTACGGGTTTCTAGTAACGTCATTTGGAATAAAAATGTACCAGCTGTCTTTGTGGATCTAACGAATTGAGTATGCAGACCTTGTTTAGATAAGTCCGTAATTATATTCGTTGATAATATTCTCAACTACTCCCAAAACCAACAGGAATATGCACAACAATTGAAACAAATTTTAGAACTCTTGGCATGGGGAAAAACTATATGAAAAAAAAAATCTCCAAAGGCGAGTTCTGGTTGAGGGAAGTCTGATTTCTTAGACATGTGCTAAATGAGAATGGTATACAAGTGAATCCTAGTAAGATTTTAGCTGATAACCTACTTTACTTCACAAACCGAGTATAAGTTCCTTATTTTGTTAATCTAAGACAAGATTATATGCGTTTGAAATCAAATAAATTGATACAAGATAGACAAAAGGGTTATGACAATAATTACAGAAAACTCCTAAGATTTCAAGTGAGTGGCAAAGCAATGTTGGAGGTCTCCCTTTGAAAGGGTATGGCTAGATTCGGTAAACGAGGTAAAGTTGCACCACGATATGTAGGATCCTTTAAGATCATAGAAAGGATAAGGGTCAATGGCATATATGCTTGAATTGCCTCCTGAACTTAGCAATATTCATGATATATTTCATGCATCAAATCTCAAGAAATATTTTCTTGACATTGACCAAATCTCCTGAAGAATTTCAAATCAATGACAAACCTTAGTTCACAGAATAATCTATAAGGATTATAGATTACGTAGTCAAGAATCCTGAACGAAGTTGTATACCAATTGTGAAGGGCAGATAGAACTCAAAGCGGGCCTGAGTTTACTTGGGAATGTGGGGATCATACGATGGAAAAAATAACCCCACCAATTTTCACACAAAGTTGAATCCAAATGAGTTCTACAAAAATTTCGGGACGAAATTTATCTAACGAGGGGAGAATGTGACATTTCGTTCTTTACTGCGAGGAAATTTCCTAAATTCATGAATTAACATTATAATTAATTAAATAATGATGGAATATGTATATACATGTGAATCTGTGTATATATGTAAGGAAATTACAAGACGAAACAAATCACAAATGACGTTGCGTAGAATTGCTACGCGAAATTTTTATAACAATGAGCAAAAACCAAATTCATGGGTCCAAAATTAAATTAATGTCAATTATATGATGAATTGAAGTGAAATAAGTGATAACATAACAAGATCAAAGAATCCCTAAGTTCGATAAGTCAAATTGCGAAAATCTGCGAAAAGGCAATTCGGCATGCGTAATTGGCAAATTCATGACAACTCAAACTTCCTAATTAAATTATAATCATAATGGGATGTAACTGGAAGCATCACAAGGACAGTTTATCATTATTAGTGTTATACCTGTAAAAATTTATCCTTATAATTCGGAATAATTCGGGATACGTGATATTTCAGGATAATTGGGAATATTTGTGTATATGAATATATATGATTTGATGACTTGAATAATAAATAATGATAGTTTATAATTTATTATTATTATTTTGTTATTCAACAGGTGCTATTAACGTTTGAAATGAGTCAACAGATTATAAGCAACAAATATGCCTATTTACCCGGAATGTGGAGAAGAACGATAAGCATACATGAAGAAACTGATAACGTTCACTAATGATCTGTTGGCGCATGATTGGTGACTGGATCGAATAACAAGGAACAACCTTTGACTGTCATTGCATCGTTTTTATTATAAATTGAGGCAACATCGATCTAGGAACACACGTAACTCACTTAGCTGACTTCTGCTTATTTCTTACTCATACTCACAAGATTCAGATCTTTCAACACTTAGTGATCGATTGATTGTGCTTTTGTATTGTAATCTTATATTTTGTATTAATAAGAACAAGGCAGAGTGACGATTGTCACCTCCCGAGGTTTTTTTGCCGGCAATCCTAAGGGATTAAGGGCTTTTCCTCGTATAAATCTCGTGTGTAAGCTGTTTATTTCGTTATATATTTTGAAATATCCCTAGGGATCCTCAGGGATATTTTTATTGCATTTTATTTACAAACTGTTTTCTTGATTGTAAAGCACAATACCCTACTAAACTAATTCGGTTTTGCTAAAAATTATACTTGTTAATTTTTACCCAAAACAATTTGGCGCCCACTGTGGGGCAAACTTGTGTTTTTTATAACAAAAGCCTTGTTTAAAGACGTTTTCAGAAGAAATATAGTGAAAAATGGCTTCACAACCGATATCAACTTTTTCATTACCTATTGTTTCTGCTACTACTACTAATGTGTCCTCGCAGATTCCTGTTTTTACCAAGAAGTCTGAAAATCCTAGCAATCTTGGGAAGAAAGCCACATTTGTAGCCGAAAGTTTTCCATCAACAAGGATGACCACTTCCGCTCCCATACTTATCTCTAACAACGATATTATGAGTAGTTCAGCAGCAAATGTTGGATCAACAGAAATTGAATCAAAGGCTTCTTAGGGAAATGGAAACTTTGAGGGCTGAAAAGAATAAGCAGATCGAAACTTCAACTCCGTTGGCTCCAAGGATCCTGGAATTCGGGACATTAGGGATGTCCGGGAATCACTCCGGAGACTTTATTCCCATGCAAACTAGTCTCAGGGATCCTTCGGGATTCCAAGGGATAAGGATATCTCGGGATAACACCAATATCCTGGGAACTTCTTGTCTAACTCCCATTACCAGCAATACTTTTAACTATTCTCCCATTGATACGACTAACTTTGGTTCTGTGCAAGAATTCGGATTAACCCCCCAAGTGGCTAAGGAGATTCAGAAACTCAGAGACATGATCTCTAGTGTTCCCGGGGTGGTCAAGCCTATTACTGAAGTTCCTGTCACAACCCACAAGATCTCTAGATTTGTTCCACCAATATGTGATGCTGAGATCCCAAAGAGATTCCAAACTCCAACCATGAAGCTGTATGATGGAACCACAGATCCTGAAGAACATGTGGCACAATATAGGGAAAGGATGGAAACTAACCCTATACCTCCACATTTGAAGGAGGCATGCTTATGCAAAGGATTTGGTTCTACATTGACTGGGGCAGCCATGAAATGGCTGCTTAATGTTCCTCCTTATTCAATAAATTCATTTGCTTTTTTAATTAATCTATTTAACAGTCAATTTTCTCGTAGCAGGACCTTTGAGAGACTGACTAGTGATCTCTACAGGGTAACCCAGGGATCCGATGAATCACTCAGAAGTTATGTCAACAAATTTGGCTGAGAATCCCTGGATATCCCTAACCTTGACATTACTATGGCAGTTCAAGCATTCAAGATGGGTTTACAAAGAGACTCACCTTTTTATGATGACTTAGTCATGAATCCTTGCAGGAACATGGACGAAGTTCGAAACCGTGCATTGAGTTTTATTAGATTGGAGGATGATAATGAAATCCAGAAAAGAATCACCACAACACCTCCCAATGATCAAGGCAAAAGAAAATTGGACTCTCCTACCAGCAAGTCATTCAAATCCAAACCATACTACAAGGATGATAACCACAAGATCAATGCGGTGGACGAAGATGAGGATAATGAAGAATATCCCAGGATATCCGAGTATTGTTTTTCTGTTGATATTCCTGAACTAGTGTGTGCTATGCAGGACTTAGGTGAAAAAGCTAGATGGCCACCAAAGGAAAAGAAGTTTGCAACCAGGGATAAATCCAAGTGGTGTGCCTTTCATGAAGACTTCGGCCACATGACCGATGATTGCATTGCACTAAGGAAGGAAATAAGCTACCTACTAAGCAAAGGTCATCTTAAAGAACTACTGGGGAAAAAGAAAGAAAGGAGACATGATTCCAACGGATTCCCAAAGAGAGCCGCATCCCCGCCTAAGGATGCAAAGGTAATCAACTTTATTTCTGGTTGTTCAGACATTTGTGGCACCTCTTATTCTGCAGCTAGGAAATATGCTAAAGAAGCCAAGATGGAAAATGGAGAGAGACCCACAAAGACATCAACACTTACCACTGAAACAGTGGTATCCTTTGAAGAACAAGATCGCAAGAATATCCTGGATCCTCATCATGATAGGTTAGTAATTACATGATATGTTGCTAACCACTATGTCCACAGGATACTTATAGATGGAGGAAGCTTAGTCAACATCATCCAACTGGAAACACTCAAGAGGATGAATATCCCTGAATTAGAGATAATTACCAAATCCCTGATTCTGGTTGGATTCAGTGGTGAAGCTAAAACCACTGTTGGAGAAATCAAGCTACCGGTATACATCGAGTGGGTAAACTCTATGCAACGTTTTTGTATAATAGATTCCCTATCTTGTTATAATATTATACTAGGTAGACCTTGGATACATGAATGAAAGCAGTCCCTTCGACCTAACATCAATGCGAACACCGTGGGGAGTAGTGAAGATCAACAGTGATCAGCAAGAAGCCAAGGAGTGCTATTCATCTTCGATGAAAGGAACTACTAGACCTTCATCAACGTAGCAATCAAAGTGTGACCTTGGGGATACTCAGGAATATAGGGAAAAGGAAGTACCCTTAAATCCCGATGATCCTGAGGTCAAGGTCCTTATAGGGACAAATATCCCTAAGGATGTTGAAGAGAAACTGATTTCTTTTCTGAAATCAAGAATTTCCACATTTGCGTGGAAACATGAGTATATGACAGGAATATCCTCAGATGTAATTACACATAAGTTAGGGATAGATAGGAATATTAAGCCTGTCCACCAAAAGATAAGGAAATTCGCACCCGAAAGAAATCTAATCATTCAAGATGAAGTAGAGAAACTCGTCAAAGCGAAAATGATTAGGGAGGTGAAATTTCCAAAGTGGCTAGCCAATGTAGTCGTGGTTCAAAAGAAGAATGGAAAGTGGAGAGTTTGTGTGGATTACACAGACCTCAACAAGGCTTGTCATAAAGACCCCTTTCCATTACCACATATAGACTCCATGGTAGATGCAACAGCAGGACATGAAATGTTAACTTTCATGGATGCATCAGCAGGCTTTCAACAAATTCAAATGGAACCATCAGACCAAGAAGATACAGCCTTCATGACGCCAACAGGGATATATTGCTATACGTCAATATCATTTGGCTTGAAGAATGCTGGAGCCACATACCAGAGACTTGTCAACATGATGTTCAAAGAGAAACTGGGGGACACTATGGAAGCGTATATTGATGATACGGTGGTCAAATCGAAGATAACTGAGAATCATCTTAGGGATCTTCAGGAATCCTTCAATATCCTGGACCGCTACAACATAAAACTTAACACATCTAAATGTCATTTTGGGGTTATATCAGGAAAGTTATTGGGATATATGGTCACTAATAGAGGAATAGAGGCTAGCCCAGAACAAATTCAAGCAATCTTAAACCTCAAATCCCCAAAGAACATAAAAGAGGTACAAATATTAACAGGAAGAATAGCTGCACTCAATAGATTCATCTCAAGGTCTTCTGAAAAATTTAAGGGATTATACGATATCCTTAAAAAGAATAAGAAGTTCCAATGGGATGAAGAGCATGAGAAGGCACTTCAGGATCTGAAAGAATATTTGTCTTCACCTCCATTGCTCATGAGATCAGAAGATGGTGAACCACTATCATTGTACTTAGTCGTATCCCGAAGTACTGTAAGTGCTGTGTTAGTTAAGAATCATCAGGTATCACAGCATCCCATGTATTATGTGAGTAAAATCCTAGTAGACGCTGAGACTAGATATTCTCACTTAGAAAAGCTAATCTTGGCTTTGGTCATGGCATCAACCAAACTTAGGCATTACTTTGTGACCCATAGAATACACATCAAGACCAATTATCCTGTTAAATCTGTATTGTGAAAACCTGACCTATCAGGAAGGATGGCAAAATGGTCAGTCAAACTCAGTACTTATGATTTGATCTATGAACCAAGGACATCAATTAAGTCACAAGCGTTAGCAGAATTTGTGGCTAATTTTAGTAGTGATCTACAACCAGAAGTGGATCTAGAAATCAAACTCTTAGATGAAGATATTGGTGAGTGGACTTTGTTAACAGATGGATCTTCAAACGTAAGAGGAACAAGATTAGGTATCATACTAAAATCGCCACAGGGGGACATAATACCCCAATCAATTAGTTGTGAATTTCAAGCAACTAATAATGAAGCAGAATATGAAGCTCTAATAGCAGGACTTCAATTGGCTAGGGATATGAACATCAGAAACCTACATGTTTTTGTTGATTCCCTATTGATAGCCAATCAATTTAACGGCTCTTACATGACCAAAGGAGACAAATTGTCGAAATACTTAGAAATAGTTAAGGATATTTCAGGATATTTTTTCAAGTTTGATATCACTCAAGTGCCAAGGGATGAGAATGCCGAAGCAGATGCATTAGCAAACTTAGCATCATCCCTAAGGATCCCTGAGGATATTAATATTTCTATCCTTCATATTTTAAGACCAGCGATAGATATGCATGATATAGATTAGGATAGTGAACCGGAGAATACCGAAGTTCATCACTCAGAAGCACATGAGATATCCTGGACTATCCGTATTAAGAACTACCTTCAAATAGGAAAAATACCTGATGAAGAAACAAATCCTAGAGCTTTTAAAGCAAAATTATCTAGATACACAATCATACAAGTTATCTTATATAGGAAATCAGTATCAGGCCCATACTTGAGGTGTTTGGAGAAACCCGAAAGTCTGGAAGTAATGAAAGATATCCATGAAGGAGATTGTGAAAATCACACCGGGGGAAGAGCATTATTCTCAAAGATCCTGAGAACAGGATACTTTTGGCTGACCATGAGAAGAGACGCAATGTCTTATTCCCAGAAGTGTGATGCTTGTCAAAGACATATCAATATACTCCATCAACCAGCTGAACCTCTACATCCAACCTCTACATCCAATAGTCTCATCATGGCCATTCTTGAACTGGGGAATGGATATAGTAGGAAAGTTGCCCATAGCACTTGGAGGAAAGGTGTTTATGCTTGCCATGACATATTACTTCTCTAAGTGGATTGAGGCCGAAGCGTTTGTGCAAGTTAGAGAAAAAGAAGTAATCTCATTCATAAAAAGAAATATCCTGACTAGATTTGGGACACCTGCAGAAATCACTTGTGACAACGGATCTCAGTTCATAGGCAAAATGACTACAAACTTTTGTGAAAGCTGGGGCATAAAGATGATCACCTCAACACCTGTTCATCCTCAAGTTAATGGTCAGGCAGAATCAAGCAACAAGATTATAATCAATAACCTTAAGAAAAAGTTGGGATCCAAGAAAGGAAAGTGGGCTGAAGAACTTCCGTTTGTTCTATGGGCTGATAGAACGACCACAAAGAATGCAACTGGTCAAACACCATTCTCTTTAGTGTATGGTTCTGAAGCTGTTCTCCCAATTGAAATGGTTGTCCCTATTGCAAGATCAAGTTTGCAAAATCTAGAATCCAACAAGGAAGTACTATCTGAAGATCTAGATACTATTGATGAACTTAGGGATATTGCAAGAATAAGGATGGCAACATATCAACTAAAGATAGCCAAATCCTATAACAAGAATATTAGGATAAAAAGATTTCAAGTTGGAGATCTGGTTTTAAGGAAGGCATTTCAAAATACCACCAGTCCAGCTGATGGAAAACTTGCTCCAAAATGGGAAGGACCCTATAGGATCGAAGCAGAAGCTGGAAAAGGGGCATACAAATTAACCAACATGGAAGGAGAACCTCTTCCAAGATCTTGGAATGCCATTCATCTTAAGTTATACTTTATTTAAAACCTTTTTGTATCGAGCTATAAAGGATTGTTTAGTTATGATCTACGCTTATATTTTTAATTATTATGATATATTCTTATATATTCCTGTGTATTCTTATATATTCCTAAATGCCATGCTACTAATCAAGCATATGAGGGGCATCAGGAATCCTGATTCCCAGCTATGCAAAAATCTTACTGTTTTGTAGGTATAGCAGGAGACGAGATGAGACTTTACGTCTTAAACCAAGTTCTGACCTGAAATCAGAACTTAACGAAGACCCGCACTGACTTTATGTCTAGCTGCAAAGTTTTGACCTGAAATCAAAATTGTAGAAGACCCCGCACTGACTTTATGTCTAGCTGCAAAGTTTTGACATGAAATCAAAACTCAAGAGACTTTTGTCTCTCATGAAGACTTAGGGCTCATGCCCTCGCCAGTTGCGCACGTTTATCCTATTATAGTCTGAGATAATGGGACCAGTACATGCATGAGTGGCTGACAATTTCATTATCGAGGGCTATAACTAAGGATCCTCCGAAATATCCCGGTATAGTAGGAGATTTTGGGACCAATACACGCATGAGTGGCTGACAATTTCACTTTCAAAGACTATAACCAGGTATCCTCCGAATTCCGGCCTAGTCGCCAGTATCCCGGTTTTAGTCGCCAGCATTCCGGCCTTAGTCGCCAGTGGCCTTGTCGCCAGTATTCCGGTCTTAGTCGCCAGTGGCCTTGTCGCCAGTATTTCGGCCTTGTCGCCAGTATTCCGGCCTTAGTCGCCAGTATTCCGGCCAAAGTCTCCAGTTTAATCGGCCTTGTCGCCAGTATCTTGGGCTTGTCCCAAGTTTTCTTGTTTTTCTATTTATGTAGGACCGACTTTCTAGGATACCTAGGAATATCGAAACATACTTGGGGATATTCAGGTATGAAATTCTTTTTGATGTTTTGACAGGAACAAAGAAGATTTCAAACTAAATCTACTATCTCTAGAAATCGGTATTTATTTCTCAACTCTTTAAATATATTGCATTCTTTATTTCTAGTTGTTTAGACTCATATCCTAACACTTGATAAAATGTGTAAAATCTAGGAATATGTTATATGAACCTTTACTAAAAGATATGCTAAACTAAATTAATTATAACTTTAGAATATATATCTAAGTTATACCATTCAAATAATAAAAACCTTAGTCGAATTTAATCTGAATTATTCCTAATAATTCCTACATATATATACTGGATTTGAGGAAAAATATTCTAAAATTCTTTAATAAAGATTTGTTTATAGCCAAAACCACATCCTTGTAAGAATTATAAAAGGATTTATTTCCTTAAACAGTTTACGAAATATCCAAGATATCATTAAGAATATTTAGGAATATTCGAAGATATCCTAACAATAATAATAAGATATCCTAACAATAATAATAAATTATAACGATACTATGTTAATGTATTAGGTTGCTTTTAGTCAGTAGATCAACAAACATAATATTCATGAAAGATGTTAAAGAAATTAATCCCAACAGTTAAACAAATGAATGTCCTTGAAAATATTTATCGTTAAAGGATTGAAATAATTTACGTCTTCAATACTGAATAAAGTATTCGAGTTGAATTTAATATCCCAAATTATTCTCAATTATTCCTAAATATTCCTAAGAAAGCGTATACGTGAACAGTTTAAGTAAAAAGTTACTTGGAAAAACTAAAGTATTATAAATCCAATAAAAATATATTAGACATTAATAATCACACTTTCACAAGTTGTGAAACTTAATAATCTTTTTCAATAACAAAATAACAACATACAGGATACTTCAAGATATCTAAGAATATACTAGTATATGAAAACGCAAAAAGAAAACCCAACATACCCCAATGTTATATTCACGACCAGAAACAGTTAAAAAGTTTACATATCAAGCTTCGCCATGAAACTCATGGTCCCTCCACTTGATATATCAAACAAAAGTTAAAAGAAATCAAAGCTTTGCTATGAAACTCATGGTCCCTCCACTTTGATTTCTTATATTGTCTGCCCCTATACTAGGAGACTTTCCTAAAGACTATTGTTTGAACAGCATTACACCAGAATTAAAGAACCACAAAATACTAAAAAAGATGGGCTCAGACCTTCGCATCATTGTCATCATCGCCCATCGTCGCCTCCTGCTCGACCACTCCAGCCTCCGCACCTGTCACCTCCACATCACCCGCCTTGCTGGTCTCACCCACCTCGCCAGCCTTGTTAACCTCCACAGAAGCCTCCACCTTGTCACCTGCTAGGGTCGCCAATATCCTGCCCCATTCCTTCATATTCTTGGCCAGGGACTCTACTCCTTCAGCCTTGTCCTGATTCACCAATTGGATTTTGGCCCTTAACACAGCAATGGCGGCAGATTTCTTGGCTCCATCAATATGTTCTTTGAACTGGAGCTTGTGAGTGGCTTCCATGTCCTTCATCTGTTTCTTGACCTTGGCTAACTCCTTCTCGTAATGACCGGCTTTGGCTGTGATGATTTTCGTCTGATCTTCCAGGTCCTCCATCTGCTTGTCAGTTTGTTCTTTCTCAGAGATGTACTTAGCAGAGACCTACAACAATAGGAATAATTCAGAATATGTAGGGATATTATGCTAATAGACAAAATAAATAGTATACCTTTTTCAGAAGATCAGGAATGGACAGGTCAGATGGCTCCTCAAGGTCCACGGTATCTACCCCTTTTCGTTTCTTGGTAGTCTTTGAGGAACGGGTAGTCATAGCACGCGACTTGGGGGCAACAGGACTGACTTTCTCCTTTTTCATGGCAAAGAAGCTATCAAGGTCTTCAAGGTTGAATGTTGATTCTGCGAAATATGTCAGAATAATTAGAAATATATAAAAATATTTCAGAATATTGAAATATTTATACCAGAGGCCATTGGAGTAGCTGCTTCTAGATTAGCACCAAACTTTCTGTATTGCTCGTCAATCTGCAACAAGGAACGAATCTTGTTCCTACTTTCTTCCTCTTCCGATACAAGTGATTCAAATTTAGGAGCTGCAAAAAATAAAAACGTAATAAATAAAATTACGCAATAACAAATTTTAATTGGCAAAGAAAATCCTAAGAACGTCCTACCCTTTTCCACCCATTTGAGAGGAAGAATTTCCCCATGAGGAATAGAGCATCTTTTCACAAAAATGAATTTATTTCTCCACTCATCCTCATCATAGTGATCCCTGGAACTAAGATAGGAGCCCCAATCCGTCTCTGAAGAACGAACCGGGATGACCCGTGAGTTCTAAGTTGGTACATCAGGGATATTTCAGGGATACCAATCTCTAAACCAAAGTGATGGTTTGGTTGGTCAAGGGTATAGAGAAGGCGCCATCCCATAGGCATAAGTTGGGGAAAGGAGAGTTTGGTGGTTAAGAAAAAATCAAAGATAAGATCGGGGAAAGGAAATTTCAAACCCAAAGTAAATGGATATTCCGGAAAACATATCCAAGTGGGAGAAACGTGGTCAGCTTTGAGAATTTCAGAAAAATAATGAAAAACAGTTTCATCAGGAAAGGTTTTTGAGAGTCGCAATAGTTCAACTCTATCATCATTAAAAACATTTCTATTTTGACGATTCAGGGTCAGAATATTTTGATCGGTAAAATCATTTGAGTTGAAATCGGAAGAAGAAGAAGATGATCCGGACATTTTCAGAAAAGAGAAATTAAAAATTGAAGGAGAGAATGAAAGAAACTTACAGCAAGATCCTGTAGAAGAAGATGGCATCAAATGAAAGAGATGTGATCATTATATCCTGTGAAAACGGCTGGAATATGTGGGAAACCGCCATATTCATAACTGTCTTGACAACAGTCACATCACGTTTAACATTCAAAATTTAAATCAAGAGCCAAAACAAACGGTTATTTTCAAATTCTTACCACCAATTGAAGCGGTAATAAGAATTTGGGGGCAATTATTATACCTGTAAAAATTTATCCTTATAATTCGGAATAATTCGGGATACGGAATATTTCGGGATAATTGGGAATATTTGTGTATATGAATATATATGATCTGATGACTTGAATAATAAATAATGATAGTTTATAATTTATTATTATTATTATTTTGTTATTCAACACGTGCTATTAACGTTTGAAATGAGTCAACAGATTATAAGTGTTTCAGGTAAAAATAAACAAGCTTAACTTTTAGCAAAACCGAATTAGAAAAGTGGGGTATTGTGTTTTACAAGCAAATATATTGAATATATCGAATATACGTTCATGATATTCCTAAAATATCCTTGGGGATATTTGAATATATCAAACAGAAAAAATAGCAATACACACGAGATTTATACGAGGAAAAGCCTTTAATCCCTTAGGATTGCCGGCATAAAAACCTCGGGAGGTGACAAATTTCACTCTGCCTAGTTTTATTTATAATCAAAGTGAATAAATACAAACAAAGAGCGCAATATGATCGATTCTATGAAGCTAAATCAGCTTTAGTGTTGTGTATTCAGTTAATGACCAGTGTCCTATATCGATCAATCATCTCGATATTTATACCAAGAATCTAAAAAAGGACGTTTGACAACGTTCATAAGGTAGTTCAGAATATCCCGGCACTTTCCAATTCGTGGACGACTCTTTCAAAATCACCCGCATAGATCTCTCTTGGATTCCTTCTTTAAATTTAGTGGATTGGCGCGTGCTTCCTTGAATCTAGGGCCAGCCACATGACAACCTGTCAATTCCTGAAATCTCGCAATAGATGTTAAACAACAGAGATAATTGTTAGTAATATATATCCTCGAAATATCCCTGATCCCGAAATATCCCGGATCCTGAAATATCCCAAGTAGGAATATTTTGTGCCTAACATTTGCCCCCAATTTTACAGTTGGTTGTTTACAGCTGTAAAATTAAAAGATTATAGTTTAAATTTTGAATTTTTTAAATTTTAAATCGATGGTTTCGTGATTTTAAATGAACGGTTAGATGGGATAACGGTTACTGTTCGGTTGTCAGAGCGCTGCACATATAATGATCACGATATCCTCCTTTCAAATCACTTGTTCTCTTTGATCATCTTCTCCGGTAAGTTTTTATTCTGAATCCTCTGTTTTTCTTGATTTTTAATTAAGTAAAAAAATTTCGCGTTCTACTTCTTCATCCGAGGCTAGCGATTTCTTTGATCAGAATATCTTGCCATACACCGATCAGAATGCGTGTATCTTTGATGATGATCATATCGAGGTCATGCAACTTTCCCGAGCATTTCCTGATGAATCAGTTTTTCGTCGGTATGATCCTGCTATGAAAGCAGATCACAGTTCTACCAAATGGGTTTGTTTTACTGAATACCCATTTTCATTAGGTTTGTCTTATCCTTTCCCCACTATGATTTCCGAATTCTTTCGGGTTACACGTCTTTGCTATCCTCAATTTATGCCAATGGGTTGGCGGTTGTTAGTCACTCTTCACAAACTCAATCACAGATATGGTCTCAAGATTGGGGTAGCCGAAATTTCTTCAACACACCAACTTCGTACTCACGGATATTCCCGTTTTTTACTCCAAAGGCGAACTGGTGCTCCTATCTTAGTTCATGGAATTACCATGGACGAGGATGAATGGAGGGACAAGTTTTTCTTTATGAGAAGGAGTTCTATCCCTGGGGGAATTTCTCTTCCAGTTCGTTGGTTGTTAACGGGTAGGATATCTTATTTTTTATTATTGTTATTTGAGTGTTTATTAATCAATTTTTGTTTATTGTTCTGTTTCAGCACCGAAATTCGAGTCACTCATTGCTGTAAATCAGGATACTCAACAAAGGATTCGATCTCTTTTGGTGATTGGGGAAAGAGAGCGGAAATTCGTAGCGTCCTCTAAAGAAGATATCCCTGTTTCATCTCCATCTCACAGTTCTTCTTCTCAGCAATCGCGAGCCCAAATGACATCAGGTATCCCGAAGTCAGTTTCTAAGTTTTGATTAGTCTTTAATGTTTTTATATTTTTGTTTATTTATTTAGAATCAGCTTTTGATCTTGAGGACCTCACTGACTTCTTAACAATCAAAAAAGAAAAAACTACCCCTGTTGCCCCCAAGGCGAGGATCATGCATACTCGTTCAACCAAGGCTTCACAGAAGCGTAAGGGTGCTGATGTCGTCAATGTGGATGATATCCCTGACTTCCCTGCTGTTGATCTTCTCCACAAGGTATATCTTTACAATATGATAATTTTTTAGCAATAATATCCTCATGTCATCCTTATTGTATAGGTCATCTCGAAGATATCCAGTGACAAAGAAGCTTTGAAAAGCAAATCGAAGATCTTGATGATCAAAGGAAGATTGCTGTCGCCAAAGCTGGGCATTATGAGAAGGAGGCCTCGAAGTTCAAGAAACAGGTCAAGGATAATGATGCAGCCCATAAGCTGAAGGTGAAAGAAATCATCGAAGGGACTAAGAAATCTGCTGCTGCTGCCATCCTCAAAGCAAAGATCCAAATGGCAGTGAAGTCAAAACAGGAAGGCTCGGACTTGTGGGACAAGGACCTTGCCGACTGGGTTAAAGTTTTGGCTAAGCTGACTAGGGATATGACGGAGACTTCTGATGCGGCAGCTAAGACGGCGAGCGTGGTGGAGACCAGTAAAGTGGCAGGAGGTGAAGATGTTGGAGCTGGTGGAGGTGAAGAGGGTGCAGCGATGGGCGATGAAGATAGAATTGAGAAGGTCTGAGCCCATGATGTTTGTGGTTCTTTTTATGGTGATATGTAGTTCTTTGTTTAAACAATATCTTGATGTTAAGTCCCTAGATGGGCAGACAATTTGTGGAATTTTAGGTGGAGGGACCATGTGTTTACATGGCAAAGCCTAAAATTTCTTAGTTTTCTTTTAGTTTGACATTTTCAGTATATTGGGTGGAGGGACCATGTGTTTACATGGCAAAGCCTAATATACTGATTTGACTTTGTTAATCTTTTGAATTAGTAATACCAATGAATGCTTTACGATATCTTGTTCAGTTACGCTTTGTAGAATTTATTTTGAAATCAGATCATTCTCATTATAGTTTATTTATTTATATTCAGGGTTCTTTGAAAAGTATATTTGATTATGATGTTAATTGTAACGATATTGAGGATATTATTGTAGTTTTCATATAGTCGAATTCAAAATTTGAAAACAATTATTCAAGCCTTTATTTCAGGATCAGATATTTGCAAAAGGTAATAGTATGATTAAAAACAAAGATATTTAATCAGTTAAGAAATAAATACCAACTTCTTTTATGAGTAGATTTATTTTCGAAACTCTTCTTATCCCTGTCAAGATAATGTAGGAATTACGTACCTGAATATCCTTGGATATTTTAGAACCATACTTGTGTAATATTCTGAAATAGTCTTGAAACTTAAGTCCATATCTTCAGTATCCTTAGGCATATTCCAAGTAGAAATTGTATCCCAAAGTATCCATGGGAGTTTATTCCTGCACAGGTTCAAAAACAAAAAAGATTGGGATAATCCCAATATACTGGCGACTAAGGCCGAAAATACTGGCAACTATGGCCGGAATACTGGAGACAATGCCGATTATATTGGCGACTATGGCCAGAATACTGGCGACAAGGCCGATTATACTGGCGACTAAGGCCGAAAATACTGGCGACAAGGCCGAGAGATACTGGCGACTAAGGCCGGAATGCTGGCGACTAAGGTCGAAATGTTGGCGACTAAGGCCGGGATACTGGCGACTAGGCCGGAATTCGGTGGATCCCTGGTTATAGTCTTTGAAAATGAAATTGTCAGCCACTCAGCGTGTACTGGTCCCAAAATCTCCAACTATATCGGGATATTACGGAGGATCCATAGTTATAACCTTCGATAATGAAATTGTCAGCCACTCATTCGTGTACCGGTCCCATTATCTCGGATTATAGCAGGATATACGTGCGCTAGTGGCGAGGGTATGAACCCTTAGTCTTCAAAGGTTTCTTGGGTTTTGATTTCAGGTCAAAACTTTGCAGCTAGACATAAAGTCAGTGTGGGGTCTTCATCAAGTTTTGGTTTCAGGTCAAAACTTGGGTTGAGACATAAAGTCTCGTATCTTCTCCAGCTATTCCTGCAAAAATATAAAATATTTTTGCAAAGGAAGGCATTAGGGATCCCTAAGCCTCTCCAATGCTTAAGTTAGTGTCGAGATAAATTGAGAGGATACATCAAGATATAATAGTAGGGATATATAAAGAATATAAGATAATCATGTGGATAAAGATAATTGTTAAATAAAATATATTTTAAGATGGATGGCATTCCATGCCCTTGGAAGAGGTTCTCCTTCCATAGTGATTAATCTATACACCCCTTTTCCAGCTTCAGAATCGATTCTATAAGGTCCTTCCCATTTTGGGGCAAGTTTTCCATCCGTTGGATTAGTGGTATTCTGGAATGCTTTTCTTAAAACTAAGTCACCTACTTGGAATCTTATAATCCTTATATTCTTGTTGTTGGATTTAGCTATCTTTTGTTGATAGGCAGCCATTCTAATCTTCGCAATATCCCTAGATTCGTCAATAGTGTCTATATCTTGAGATAGTACTTCGTTATTAGTTTCTATTGTTTGTAAACTTTTTCTTGCAGTAGGGATAATCATCTCAGTTGGGAGTACAACTTCTGAACCAAATACTAATGAGAATGGGGTTTGACCAGTCGCATTTTTTGTAGTAGTTCTATCTGCCCATAGGACAAATGGAAGTTCTTCGGCCCATTTTCCTTTCTTAGATCCCAACTTCTTTTTGAGATTGTTTATGATTATCTTATTGCTTGATTCTGCTTGACCATTAGCTTGAGGATGTACTGGCGTGGAAGTAATCATTTTTATCCCCCATGCTTCACAAAAGTTGGTAGTTCTTTTACCAATGAATTGAGATCCATTTTCGCAGGTAATCTCAGCAGGTATCCCGAATCTGGTCAGGATATTTCTTTTTATGAAGGATATTACTTCCTTTTCTCAAACCTGTACAAAGGCTTCAGCTTCATTCCATTTTGAAAAGTAATCAGTCATGGCAAGCATGAATACTTTTCTCCTGGTGCTTTTGGTAGTTTTCCTACTATATCCATTCACCATTTCATGAATGGCCATGATGAGACTATTGGATATAGAGGTTCAGCTGGTTGGTGAAGGATATTGCTGTGTCTTTGACAAGCATCACATCTCTGGGAATAAGACATTGTATCTTTTCTCATAGTAGGCTAGAAATATCCTCTTCTAAGGATTTTTGAAAGGAATGCTCTGCCCCCAGTGTGATTTCCACAATCTCCTTCGTGAATATCCTTTAGTACTTCTAAGGTCTCTGGTTTTTCAAAACATTTGAAGTATGGACCAGCCACCGATTTCCTATACTGGGTATCCCGAATGATTATATATCTAGATATCCTGATTTTAAAGGCTCTATGGTTTGTTTCTCCGTCGGGTATTTTTCCTGTTTGGAGATACTCTTTAATAGGTGTAGTCCAGGATATCTCATGTGTATCAACATTTAATGGCTTAAGGATATGATTCGAATTTTCTATATCTATAGCTTGATTCAGGATATGTAGGATAGGGATATTGATATGATCACAAATTTTTAAAGATGACTCAAGGTTTGCTAATGCCTCTGCTTCATCATTCTCTTCTCTAGGGACTTGTCTGATATAAAAAGTATAGAAATATCCCACTATATCCTTAACTACCTCTAAGTATTTTGCTAATTTATCTCCTTTAACCATATAGGAACCATGAAACTGGTTAGCTATTAGTAAGGAATCAACAAATACGTGGAGGTGTCTTATGTTCATATCCCTAGCTAATTGGAGTCCTGCTATCAAGGCTTCATATTCGGCTTCGTTATTAGTTGCTTGGAACTCACAACTGATTGATTGGGGTATTATGTCCCCCTGTGGCGATTTTAGTATTATTCCTAGGCACGTTCCTCTTACATTTGAGGCTCCATCAGTGTGTAGAGTCCATTCACCAGTATCCTCATCTAGAAGTTTAACTTCTGAATCTGCTTCTGGTTGAATATTGTTACTAAAATCAGCCACAAAGTCTACTAGTGCTTGAGACTTAATTGCTGTTCTTGGTTCATAGATTAAATCATAAGTACTAAGTTTTACTAACCATTTGGCTATTCTTCCTGATAACTCGGGTTTTCTTAGCACCGACTTAATTGGATAATTTGTTTTAATGTGTATTCTATGTGTCTCAAAATAGTGCCTAAGTTTTGTTGATGCCATAATCAAAAGCTAATATTAATTTTTCTAGGTGAGAATACCTAGTTTCAGCATCTAATAGGCTCTTACTTACATAGTATACTGGATGTTAGGATCCTTGATAGTCTTTAACTAGCACTGCACTTACAGTAGTTCGGGATACTGCTAAGTATAGTGACAGTGGTTCACCATCCTCTGGTTTCATGAGTAATGGTGCTGAGGATAAATATTCTTTTAAATCCTGTAGTGCTTTCTCATGCTCTTCATCCCATTGAAACTTCTTATTCTTTTTGAGGATATCATAGAATCCTTTGAACTTCTCAAAAGATCTTGAGATGAATCTATTGAGAGCGGCTATTCTTCCCGTTTATCTTTGTACTTCTTTTACATTTGTTGGGGACTTGAGGTTCTGGATAGCTTGGATTTGTTCTGGGCTGGCCTCTATTCCTCTTATAGTGACCATATATCCCAAGAATTTTCCTGATCTTACACCAAAATGACACTTAGAAGGGTTAAGTTTCATATTGTATTGATCAAGGATATCGAACGATTCTTCGAGATCCCGAAGATGATCTTTGGTAATCTTAGATTTGACTACCATATCATGGATGTACACCTCCATTGTGTCCCCCAGCTTATCCTTAAACATCATATTGACAAGCCTTTGATAAGTAGCTCATCCGTTCTTCAAGCCGAATGGCATTGCTGTAGAGCAATATATCCCTGTTGGCGTCATGAAAGCAGTATATTCTTGGTCTGAAGGCTCCATTTGGATTTGCTGGAATCCCGCCGATGCATCCATGAAGGTTAACATTTCATGGCCTGCCGTAGCATCTACCATTGAATCTATGTGTGGTAATGGAAAGGGCTCTTTAGGAGAAGCTTTGTTTCGATCGGTGTAATCTACACAAACTCTCTACTTTCCATTCTTCTTTTGAACCACAACTACGTTAGCTACCCACCTTGGAAATTTTACTTCCCTGATCATCTTGGCTTTAAGAAGTTTCTCTACTTCTTCTTGGATGATTATATTCCTCTCAGGAGCAAATTTCCTTCTTTTTTGGTGGATAGGTTTGAAGCTTCTATCTATTCCTAGCTTATGTGTGATTACATATGAAGATATCCCTATCATATCCTCATGTTTCCAAGCAAAGGTAGAGATCCTTGATTTCCGAAAAGAAATCAGTTTTTCCTCAATATCCTTTGGAATATTAGTTCCTATGAGAACTTTGGTCTCAGGATCCTCGGGATTAAGTAATATTTCTTTTACTTCTTTTTCCCAGGATTCCTGATTATCCCCAAGGTTGCTCTTTGATTGCTATGTTGAAGGTGATTTCGTCGTCGCCTTCATCGAGGACGAATAACACTCTTTAGCTTCCTGTTGGTCGCTATCGATCTTCACGACTCCCCATGGTGTTGGTAGTTTGACGCATTGATGATATGTAGAAGGGACTGCCTTCATATCGTGTATCCATGGTCTACCTAATATGATATTATAACAGGATAGAGAGTCTATAATACAAAAGCGCTGCATAGAATTTACCCCTTCGATGTATACGGGTAACTTAATTTCACCGATGGTAGCCTTGGCTTCTCCGCTGAATCCAACTAATACCAAAGATTTGGTAGTTATTTCGGATTCAGGGATATTCATCCTCTTGAGTGTCTCCAATTGGATGATGTTTACAGAACTTCCTCCATCAATAAGTATCCTGCGCACATAATGGTTAGCAACATATAAAGTAATTACTAACCCATCATGATGAGGATCTATGATATTCTCTCGATCTTGTTCTTTGAAGGATATAACAGTATCCTTAGTTATCGTTGAAGTCTTTGTGGGTCTTTCTCTATTCTCCATCTTAGCCTCTTTAGCATGCCTTCTGGCTGCAGAGTAAGAAGTACCACATATGTCAGATCCACCAGAGATAAAGTTTATTACCTTGGCATCCTTTGGTGGGGATGCAGCTCTTTTTGGGAATCCGTCAAGGATCCTGCCTCCTCTCTTTCTTTATGCCAAGCAATTCCTTGAGATGGCCTTTGCTAAGTAAATAGCTTATTTCTTTTCTCAAGGCAATGCAATCTTCGGTTACATGTCCAAAGTCTTCATGAAATGCGCACCATTTGGACTTATCCTTCGCGGCGAACTTCTTGTCCTTAGGAGGCCATCTAGCCTTTTCACCTAAATCCTGCATAGCACACATTAGTTCAGGGATATCTACAGAAAAACAATATTAAGATATCCTGAGGTAATCCTCATCATCCTCATCGTCTATAGAGTTGACTTTGTGGTTGTCAGACTTATAGTATGGATCCATGGTCCCATCATACAACTTCATGGTGGGAGTTTGGAATCTCTTTGGGATTTCGGCATCACATATTGGTGGAGCGAATCTGGATATCCTGTGAGAGATTGCTGGTACTTCCGGGATAGGCTTGACTATTCATGGTACGCTGGAGATCATATCCCGAAGGTTCCGGATCTCCTTGCCACTTGAGGAGATATTCCTGATTCCTGCGAAGAACCAAGGTTAGTAGTTTCAAATGGAGAATAATTATAAGTGTTACCGGCATATGGCGTAGGAAGCGATGTTCTAGGGATAAGGATATTATCCCAAGATATCCCCAGATCTTAGGATCTTGAAGAAGTTCCGATACTGGTCTGCATAGGGATGAAGTCTCCAGAATGGTTTCCGGATATCCCTGATGTTTCAAAATCGAGGATCCTTGGAGCTATTGGAGTAGTAGCCTCTGGCTGTTTGTTCTTTTCAGCCTTTAAGTTCTCCATTTCCCTGAGAAGTCTTTGATTCATTCGCTATTGATCCATCATTTGCTGTTGTACCTGTTGAAACATACTCAGAATATCATTATTAGATATAAGTATAGGAGCAGAAGTGGTTATCTTTGTAGATGGAACACTATCAGCAACAAAAGTGGTCTTCTTTCCAGAATTATCTGGTTTCTTCATGAAAACAGGAATCTGAGAGGAAACATTAGTAGTAGTAGCAGAAACAATAGGCAATGAAGAAGTTGATCTCGGTTGTGAAGCCATTTTTCGATATATTCTTCTATAAAATGCCTTTAAACAAGATTTTAATTATAAAAAACACAAGTTTGCCCCACGGTGGGCGCCAAATTGTTTCGGGTAAAAATTAACAAGCTTAACTTTTAGCAAAACCGAATTAGAAAAGTGGGGTATTGTGTTTTACAAGCAAATATATTGAATATATCGAATATATGTTCAGGATATTCCTAAATATCCCTGGGGATATTTGAATATATCAAAAAGAAAAAATAGCAATACACACGATATTTATACGAGGAAAAGCCCTTAATCCCTTAGGATTGCCAGCATAAAAACCTCGGGAGGTGACAAATGTCACTCTGCCTAGTTTTATTTAAAATCAAAGTGAATAAATACAAACAAAGAGCGCAATATGATCGATTCTATGATGCTAAATCAGCTTCAATGAGTGTTGTGTATTCTGTTAATGACCAGTGTCCTATATCGATCAATCACCTCGATATTTATACCAAGAATCTAAAAAAGGACGTTTGACAACGTTCATAAGGTAGTTCCGAATATCCCGGCACTTTCCAATTCGTGGACGACTCTTTCAAAATCACCCGCATAGATCTCTCTTGGATTCCTTCTTTAAATTTAGTGGATTGGCACGTGCTTCCTTGATTCTAGGGCCAGCCACATAACAAACTGTCGATTCCTGAAATCTCGCAATAGATGTTAAACAACAGAGATAATTGTTAGTAATATATCCTCGAAATATCCCTAATCCCGAAATATCACGGATCCTGAAATATCCCTAGTAGGAATATTTTACGCCTAACAATAAGCAACAAATATGCCTATTTAACCGGAATGTGCAGAAGAACGTGGATTACATAAAGAAACTGATAACGTTCACTAATGATCAGTTGGCGCATGATTGGTGACTAGACCGAATAACAATGAACAACCTTTGACTATCATTGTATCGTTTTTATTATAAATTGAGGCAACATCGATCTAGGAACACACCCAACTCACTTAGCTGACTTCTGCTTATTTCTTACTCATACTCACAAGATTCAGATCTTTCAACACTTAGTGATCGATTGATTGTGCTTTTGTATTGTAATCTTATATTTTGTATTAATATGAACAAGGCAGAGTGACGATTGTCACCTCCCGAGGTTTTTATGCCGGCAATCCTAAGGGATTAAGGGTTTTTCGTCGTATAAATCTCGTGTGTAAGCTGTTTATTTCGTTATATATTTTGTAATATCCCTAGGGATCCTCAGGGATATTTTTATTGCATTTTATTTACAAACTATTTTCTTGATTGTAAAGCACAATACCCCACTAAACTAATTCAGTTTTGCTAAAAATTATACTTGTTAATTTTTACCCGAAACAAATAGCAATTCTTGAAGTTATACACGAAAAGCCAAACAAACAATTGCGGAAATGGGAAAAATAAGCAAACCCTTGATTTAATTTCATTCCTATCCTAATGTCCCATGTCTATCACATCTTATCTGATTAAAATCAGATAATTATGTAGGAAATAGGTGGACAAATTTAGAACACAAATCGAAAAGCCATATAAGGCCAAAACCTTGACTTTGGTCAAGTTTCTACACAATTCTTTCTTCCCCAACCCCTCAAATTCGACCAGGCTACTCTCCATCATCTTTTGGAACTTCAAATATCATTTCTAAGTAGATCCAAGAGGTATTCAAGTCCAAGATCAAGTGGAACAAAGAATCAAGCTTTAAAACTTGGGTTTTTGGTGATTTTTCAAGCAAATCCTTCACCAAGTAAGTTTGAAACTCAATTCTTGGTTCTAATAGCTTCATATGACTTAAATAAACATGTTTGAATGATTGGTGAAGTTTGAAAATATCATAATTCAAAAACCCATTGAAAAGTTGATTTCGTTCAAAACCCGAATTTTTCAAAATAGTCGAAATTGAGATTTTTCTTCACAAAAAACTAGATTTATGTTAAAAACTAGGATCTGGAGATTTTGGCCCGGTAAAAGTACAACAAAATCGATTTTGGCTCGCAAAACCTTGTCATGGCACAGTGGTTGGCACAGTAGCCTGGGCGTGGCCCGAGCGTGGCCCCAGTGTGGCACGGGAACGGGCCCAGAGCGGCCCCAACGCGGCCCATGCGTGGCCCTTATTCCTTGGCATTTGTAGATCGCGACCAAGGGGGCGCCGGCCATCCTCGGCAACCCTCGGCCCTCATCGAGCCAAGGCCACGACCATAGACACGGTCAGGCCTCCCTAAGCCTTGGTTAGGCCAAGGCCACGGTTGCTGGGCCACCGGCTAAGGCCGCTGAGCTACCACCAAGCCACCTCCGCCAACCACTGAGCCGGTCGCCGCCCACCGCCGGACTCCGGCCAAATTTCGGCCAAAAATTTCGGCAAGGGTTGCCGCTGGTGGAATATTCCGGCGAATATTCTGGCCAAAAGGAATATTTCGGCGGAAACCTAATTTGTCGGTTTTGCGTTCTGAACTGCGTTTCGCGCTCCGGTTCGCAATCCGATGATCTGTTTTCGATAAAAAGGACATATGTTGAATTGATTTCGCGTTCCGGACTCAATTTCGCGAACCGTTTTGCCATCCGGTGATCTGATTTTTATCTGATTTCTGATTAACACTCTGGTTTCAATACTAGACTTAATTTAAGCATTGGTTTTCAATACGGCAGCATATTCTTAATCGATTTTGCATTCCGGACTCAATTTTGCAATCAATTTCGTAATTCGGAAACCCGATTTTTGATCTGAAAATCGATTAAGATTCTGGTTTTAACAATGGAATGCAATTAACATCGCTTTACAATCAAATGAATATAAGAATTCATTCAGAATTCAATCATTAATCAAAATCAACGATTTTGACATTACAAGTTAACTAATAAGCCTATCACCTGGATTCTGAACGAGCTCATAATTTGGAATCAGCTCGATGATTCGATTTACATTATCCTTGACATCAAATGTCAAGGAAAGATCTGATAATCCAATTAAAATACAAAGAACTCATTAAACATTAATAAATTGCAGAATTCACTTCAGATCTTGTGTGATATTTCATTCACAGGATACAAGTACTCCAATAACACAGGTGAGTTTCATAGCTCCCCTTTTTAATATTTTGTTTTCCAAAACTCGGGGATGTCAATACAATTACAATGTGATTACATTGCAATGACAATATGGTATCATATTTCAATTACAATGGTATACCTACATGATTTCATTTCCCTTTTCAAATCTTCTGATTCTAAAACTCGGGGTTTGCATTACAATTACATGATGGTTACATATTTCCAATTACAATGATATGCTTCCATGTTGCATGTGTATTTCAACTCTTGTCAGATGATTACATGAAAATTGTACCATGCTAGCGTAAAAGTCCTCACATAACAACCATAACCAATAAACTCATGGATGAGCCGCATGATAACAATGATAGTACTATCGGGCTGACAACCCCATTCAAGGGTAGATATCGTCTACCCTTGTGTGAATGCCTGTTACCATTTATTACATTACAAGATAACAGCTTAATGTAACGATACGCATTAAGAGTGAGGCTAAGGTTTTACCTTCGGGTATTGCCTCCAATTACATTACAGTCACATAGGCCTTGGTTATGGGTTTTCATGGTGAATCATATTCATAAAGTTGTGTATGCCTGCATACTTATCATATCATATGATGTTATATCAAATCATATCATATTATGTTATATCAAATCATATCATATCAATTTTATTACATCTATGAACTCACTTGCATCCTTGCTGATCTTTTACATTACAAAAACCAATTTCAGGCAAACAGTGAATAACAAAAGAAACGAAGGTGAGGATGCACAACAAGATCACACGTTAGGAAACCTCTGTCTATGGATGAATGTAACACAAATGTTGAAGTTTTAACATATCATGTAACATAACTTATGTTTAGAATGCGTTTAGAATGCCATGTATGTGTTTTGATACAACCACATCGAAAGTCACACCCATCTCGGAGACTTTACCACCAAGCTTCCGCGACACGTTATGTCAGTTGCCGACTTCATATATCATACAGTGATTACATCAGGTGATAGGAGAGATGGGGGTGTGACACTGTTTCTACCCACAATAACATTCTTGATTGACGAAGTGGGTGCCTTGGTGTGACAAAGAGGTTTTTTCTTATTGTGAGGCTTGATGTTAAATTTTTGAAAGAAAAAGGTCGAAAATCAACAAAAGTGAATCTCAGTGAAACCGATAAAAGTGTTGACCAACTCTTGGGAGATTGTGCCTACATTCAATGGTATTAGCTTGTTATTTCTTGACAATTTTTATTCTTTTATTGTGTTTAATTTTATTATATTTTGTTGATTTATACCAACCATTAGTAAAGTAGACTGGTGAATGTATATATTATTAAGGTTGCTCTAAATAAGTACAAAGTCATCTATACATCAACAAAGGTTTTTCCCACTTGTCGTCATGGAAGATTGTAAGAAATCATTCCAAATAGAAAGTAGTTTCATTGATGTTCAGGGCCGGTTCATAAGGGTTATTAGTGTAAGATCTAAATTCTGATGCTTTTCAAACTTGTCCATGTCCATGGCCCCATCCCCAAAAGTCGAAGATGAGCATCAGAAGGATAAGGCTATCCTTCGAAAGTCATGTCACACCCCTGCGCCGCGTGCGGAATCCACGACGCGGTGACGTATGATCAGTTGAATCATGCACAAGTATTGAATAAGAACAACCACAATGGATTACTAAGTTGCATAATGTTTAGACAATTGTTTAGTTACAGACAATCTATCTACCAAAAGAAAGACAACTACAGACCCAAAATATAGTTACAAAATAAGACTCCAAACAAGACAATTAAACAGAGAAATATAGTAAGATAATAGACTAAATAGATAAGGATATAGAGCGGGTAGCGGGAAGGACGCACCTCTGGTGTACCAGTTATCGTGCCCACGGTAAACTGGGTCTACGGATAACTGCTGAAAGCATCTAAGTAGTAAGCCCACAAGATGAGTGCTCTCCTATTCCGACAGAGCCTCCCACAGCCGACGCAATTATAGCTTACCACTGAGCTAATAGCCCGTCGTGCGAGCCCCCTAGCCCACTATGCCAAAAGCGAGAGAAACCCCATCCCTCTCTTTCCTTTTTACGTCCCCATGCCGCCACATTTAGGATTTAGTGTGTTTCTAATCCATCCTAGCATGTTTCTTCATCTTGTTCTATCTTATAATGGTCTCCTTAGTTGTCCCTGAGATTGTCTTAAACCTGATTACCTGAAACACGTGAAAAGTAACTGTCAACTACAGACATAGTTGGTGAGAACAATAGGTTTAAACATTTGTAAACATGAGTATATGATATAAGACATAGGTAAGTTAAAGCATCATAAGATTCACACGGATGAGCTGCAACCCAAACTAACATCAAGTAAGAAAATGAGTGTAAACAGTCCAATCACTGTTCGCACGACAGCCGATAATATCAAGTCCCAAACCACGTTTGGAGTTAGATAATACGTCAGCAGTTTTGATAACCATATGACACCAGACCTGCAGTTGGCTTTTAAAAGCAAATTTAAAAGCCAACTCCATCCTGGATAAGAAAACAATGACACCAGACCTGCAGTTAGCTTTTAAAACAAATTTAAAAGCTAACTCCATCCTGGATAAGAAACAATGTGTCCGCTTTCCCTTGTTGTGATCACCCAGTACTAACGCTAATGAATATGATACTTGATGGGTTTATAAGTTTGTTTACAACAATGGACACCATGTTTTCTGAATCTTACTTTAACCGGATGTGTTAATGTCTTATTGAAAACCTGGATTTAACTCCACGAGTTGAATCCTTTGTTTATGTAACATGAAATGAATCTCTTGATTTGAATACCATGATGTGAACAACTTGACTTGAATACCATGTTTTGAACCAATGAATTTGAGTACCATATTGTGAACCACTTGTTTTGAATACCATGATGTGATGACCTTGTGTAACAACAAGGTTTATAACCAAAGAAGAGTTTATGAAACCATTTATATAAAAACATTTAACCTTTAAAAGAACATTTGAATGAAACTATTATAAAACATTTCAAAGAAACAATTTATAAATCCTTTTTATTAATAAAAGTTTAACAAGGAATAATTTCCTTTAAAACAGTTGACAGTTCCTTAAACAGTTGAAGAATCCCTTGGATTCATAAGATAAACTTGTAATGCTTATGAATACACATAAACTGTGCCATGAAACAAGATTGAAATAGCGGTTTTGATCACGTGTTCCACCCCAAAACAGTTATAAAACAGTAAAAGAGGGGCTAAAGTTCTCACCTGTCTGCAGTAGACTCTGAACTAAACAGTTAGCAAGTAGCAAACAGGACTTCTAATTGTTTCCTATAACATTGTAATCATACATAAGATATAGGATTTATAATTGTATAACTTTGATTCATTGATTGACTTGTGTTCTCTTGAACTTGTTTAACTAGATTACTTGATTGATCATGGGTTCAAGAAACTTGTGAAATGTTCTATTGTATGATAACTTGTTTGTGTGCCACATATGTTTAAGTGTTTGGTAAACCATTTGATAACATGAGTTGTGAAAAGCTGTTCAAATGTTTAAGTCTTTGTGTTGTGAATTAATTCTATGAACGGTTAAGTTACACTTAAACCATAAATGATTAATTCACAATTGTCAAGTTATGATTCAATAATATGCTTTGAACCTATGTAACCACAATGGTTCTTGAATCAAGTCCATGTGTCACTTAGGTTCACGATGGGCCAAATGAATGTGGTGTTAGGCCCAATGGATGTGATATTGGCCCAACAACATGAAATTAGGCCTTGTAACACCCCAACACGTTATTAACCCGATTTGATTCCAATTGGGTCATGTACAACTTAATTGGGCTTAGTTCCATCTATGGGTCAAGTTGTTATTGGAATTGGGCCGGATATGGTGGGATTGGGCCGAAGAATCGTGAGCTGCCAACTTTGGGCAGCGAACCCTCTTGGGTTTCAGCCTAGGTTCGTGAAGATGGTGGTGACCAAGGGTTCGTTGATCATGACCCACGAACCATGCAAAGGTTCGGCTTATGAAACTGAAAGGGCCGAGGGTTCGTGGTCATCAGAGTTCGTCTAAAGGTTCGGTCATGATGATGGTTCGTGAGTGCCATGCAAGTTTTACTCAGGTTCGGGAATCCACCAGGGTTTGGTGGTCATGCGGCGAGCCATGCAGGGTTCGTTCAAAGTTTGATGGGTTCGTGAAGTCGAGTAACGAACCAGGTAGGGTTCGACTGAGAAGAGTTCGTGACTCTCATAGGGTTCGTGGGATCCATGGTGACTTGCTGCAGGTTCGTGAAGGCCCAACAGGGTTCGGCTGGATACCTGCGAACCATTAGGGTTCGTGGATCCCTCTAAGCTTCGCCAATTGAGAGTGAAGGTTCGTCCGACGAACCTGTTACCAGCATCATCACCATCTTCGAATCTTTGGATCCAGACCACGAGCTAAGTTATATCATCATCTAAAACTGTTGCTATATGTGCGAAATGGAGAAAGGGTGCTAGAACCGGTCGTTAATCGGGTTTGAACACACACACAACACAAAAACATGAAAACCCTCTTTTCCATAATTTTCAATCGATTATACCTCGTCTTTGGCCGGCTGATCTCGCTGTTTTCTTGTACTTTCGTGTAGATAATGTTGAGGGCTACGCGTGGACACCAAAAACTCCGAAATCCGTTGAGAAACGAGCGAGATGCGAGCGTTTAAAGCTTGGTTTTTAGAGAGAGAAAGGGTTTTGCGAAAATTATAGAGAGAGAGAGGGTTTGGCTGATAAAAATGAAGGAAATGGCCTTCTTTCGGGCTTTTATAGTCCGGGTAGTGTTCGGGTCCGTTTCGGTCGCTCGGTTCGCGTTTCCGGAACGTAACGCGTAATTTACGCGGTTTTAAATAAAAATAGATGTTAAACCCATTAAGATGAGTTTCAAAATTGTAAAAATATAAAATAATTAATTTCATTATTTTTACTCTTCGTGTGTTGTCGGATCGTTAAAACATTCACAATTACGTGTATACCCGCAATCGCGTACGTTTTACGATCGTATTAATTATTTAAAGTCGTTTAATCGTAATTATAAGTTCAACATTCGTACTATTATGGATCGTCACCCATAACTATACTCAGTCTCGCTTACAGATTACGATCTTGGTTGAATTAATTAATGGTTATAATATTCGTCTCGACACTACGCACTAACACTAACCTGTTACACCGAACGCAGTATATATATAGGGCTCACTCTCGCTGCCCACCACTGTTTCGATATAACAAGTTATTGTTCTTGCCTAGTGAAATCGACTGTAAATAATAATACATACTTGTTTTCTGATTACTAAGATCCTGTAACACACAAGCACACATTTTGAACATACGAATCACATTGATGAACTGAACCATGAATAGATACTGTTCTAACACTGTTTACCACTACATGACTATATGCACAAATGTTACAGTCTCCCCTAGTTAAGGGAATTTCGTCCCGAAATTAACTAGCCGAAGATACTGTAAAAAGATGAGGGTACTTAAGCTTCATCTGGTCTTCACGTTCCCAGGTGAACTCAGCACCGCGTTTGCCCTCCCATCGCACTTTCACGATCGGGATACGGCTGCGTTTAAGTTTCTTGACCCCATGATCCATGATTTCAACCGGACGTTCAATGAATTGCATGTTGTTCTGAATCTGTATGTCTTCCAGTGGAATCTGAACATCATGATCCGCCAAGCATTTCTTAAGATTCGATACATGAAAAGTATCGTGAACATTGCTTAGTTCCACTGGAAGTTTGAGTTTGTAGGCTACGAGACCAATCCGTTCCAGGATCTCAAAAGGTCCAACGTACCTTGGTGCAAGTTTCCCTTTCTTCCCAAATCGGACAACGCCTTTCCAGGGAGAAACTTTGAGTAAGACTCGGTCACCAACTTGGAACTCAAGCGGTTTCCGACGTCGATCAGCATAACTCTTCTGCCGATCTCGTGCAGCCTTAAGCCGTGACTGAATGATTGTGATCTTGTCTGATGTTTCCTGAATGAGTTCTGGTCCTACGACCTGTGAGTCACCAATCTCGGTCCAACAGACCGGTGATCGGCACTTTCTACCATATAGAGCTTCGAATGGTGCACATTGAATGCTCGTATGATAGCTATTGTTATATGAAAACTCAATGAGTGGGAGATGAGTGTCCCAACTTCCACCGAAGTCAATGACACAAGAACGGAGAATGTCCTCAAGTGTTTGGATAGTCCTCTCACTTTGGCCGTCGGTTTGGGGATGATACGCCGTGCTAAGATTAACACGCGTTCCCAAAGCCTTTTGCAATGATTGCCAAAAGCGAGAAGTGAAGCGACTATCACGATCAGATATGATTGATGTTGGAGTACCATGACGTGCAATGATTTCGTTGATGTACAATGTGGATAACTTCTCCATCTTGTAATCCTCTCGGATTGGGAGAAAATGAGCAGATTTGGTGAGTCGATCAACGATGACCCAAATTGAATCGAAACCTCTCGGAGTTCTCGGCAACTTTGTTATGAAATCCATGGAAATTTGTTCCCATTTCCATTGAGGAATTTCAGGTTGCTGCAGAAGTCCCGAAGGCTTTTGATGTTCTGCTTTAACCTTTGAACAAGTAAGACATTTTCCCACGTACAGTGCTATGTCTTTCTTCATTCCCGGCCACCAGTAAGATGTCCTCAAGTCCTGATACATCTTGTCGGCTCCAGGATGAACTGAGTATCGCGACTTATGAGCCTCATCACAGATGAGTGTGCGCAATTCTTCAGACTTTGGAATCCAAATGCGGCCGTTGAGATATAACAACCCATCAGCTCGAGGTTCTAGTTTCTTCTCAGTACCACAATCCAAGTCTGTCTTGAGTTGATTATCTGTTACTACTTGTTGTTGTGCAATACGAATCAAGTCTTTCAAGTTTGGCTGTGTGTTGATCTCCATGGCTCTTACATAAATCGGTTTGACTGGTTCCTTGCGACTAAGAGCATCCGCCACCACATTGGCTTTACCCGGATGGTAACGAATCTCGCAGTCGTAATCAGTTAGAAGCTGAACCCAACGTCGTTGTCTCATGTTGAGTTCTTTCTGATTGAGAATGTGTTGCAGGCTCTTGTGATCCGTATAGATGACACATTTAGTACCGTACAGGTAGTGTCTCCAAATCTTCAATGCAAAGACCACAGCCCCTAACTCAAGGTCATGAGTAGTGTAATTCTTCTCGTGAACCTTAAGTTGTCTTGAAGCATAAGCAATGACCTTGTCCCGTTGCATAAGTACACAACCGAGACCAAGGTTTGAAGCATCACAGTAGACAATGAAATCATCACTGCCTTCTGGAAGACTAAGGATAGGAGAATTGCATAACTTCTGTTTAAGAAGTTGAAATGCATCTTCTTGTTTCTGTCCCCATATAAACGCTTGACTTTTCTGAGTCAATGTAGTGAGTGGCAAAGCTATCTTAGAGAAGTTTGCAATGAATCTTCTGTAATAACCTGCCAGACCCAGAAATGAACGAATCTCTGTTGGAGTAGATGGAGTAGTCCAGTTCTTAATCGCCTCAATCTTCGCCGGATCTACATGTATCCCATCTTTGTTTATGACATGTCCTAAGAAGTGAACCTCCTTTAGCCAAAATTCACACTTTGAGAATTTAGCATAAAGTTGTTCCTCTCTTAGTAATTCCAAGACTTTCTTCAAATGATCCTCATGTTCTCGTTCTGACTTGGAATAAATCAGTATATCATCAATAAAAACGATAACAAACTGATCCAAGTAAGGCCTACAGACTCGATTCATCAAGTCCATGAACACTGCAGGTGCATTGGTCAGCCCAAATGGCATAACCACAAACTCATAGTGTCCATATCGAGTCCTAAAGGCAGTCTTTGGTATATCCTCATCATTTACTCGTAACTGATGATACCCAGATCGTAAATCAATCTTAGAGAAACAAGTTGCTCCCTGTAATTGATCAAACAAATCATCGATCCTAGGTAGAGGATATCTATTCTTGATTGTTAACTTGTTCAGCTCACGATAATCGATACACATGCGAAACGAACCGTCTTTCTTTTTGACAAAGAGAACCGGAGCTCCCCATGGAGAGAAACTCGGTCTTATGAAACCTTTGTCTAAAAGTTCTTGAAGCTGACTAGACAGTTCTTGCATCTCAGACGGTGCTAACCGATACGGTGACTTCGCCACTGGGTTTGCTCCAGGGACGAGATCAATTCTAAACTCCACTTGTCGGACTGGTGGTAGTCCAGGCAAGTCTTCTGGAAATACGTCTGGATAGTTTTTGATAACCGGTACGTCTCCAACTGCTTTCTTGTCAGGTTTCTTTTCCACCACGTGAGCTAAGAAGGCATAATATTTCTTCTTCAGATACTTCCTCGCCTTGATGCACGATACAATCTTCAATTCGCGGCAGGGTTTCTCACCGTAGACTATCATCGTTTCGCCGGACGGTAGGGGAATTCGAATAAATTTCTCCGAGCATACGATTTCAGCATTATTCTTAGATAGCCAATCCATTCCTACTACAACTTCGAAGCTTCCGAGAGTCATAGGAATGAGATCGATAGAGAAAAGATGGTCATTTAATCTTAGCTCACAAGCATTAATGATGGAATCTACAACTATGGTTTTACCATTCGCTACTTCTACAGTATAGGGAGCAGTAAGTGTGGATAGTTGCATATTAAGAACAGAAGCAGTATGAGCAGAGATAAAGCTTTTATCAGCACCAGTATCAAATATGATAGGAACATAGTGATCATTGATAAGAAATGTACCCGTGATGACTGCCGGCTCTTCACGTGCTTCAGCAGTTCCAATCACAAAAGCACGAGCAGCAGCAGTATTGTTGTTGAGTTTTGGACACTGGTTTCTGAAGTGCCCCTCTGCCCCACAATTATAACAAGCTCTTCCACCTGTAGCAGCAGAAGTTGTGGCAGCAGTTGTTGCAGCAATAAGATGAGCAGATCGACAAGTCGCTGCAAAGTGTCCCATACGCCCACACTTGTGACACTTCTTGCATGGAGTACTAGGCAGATGATGATACTGGCATTTGGTGCAGAGTGGAAACGGGCCAGTGTACTGCTTTCTGACATTAGCAGGTTGTGGCATAGCAGTGAGGGGAGTAGCATGAGTAGGTGCAGCCGCAGTCAATGCTGCAAAGTTCTTGATCGTCTTCTGTTTCTTCTTCTTATGATGGTGCTGTTCAGGCTTCTTGCCTTCCTCAATCTGTGCTCTTTTAAATCCCTTTCGGGTGAGCACTCCCGATTTAACATACTCCTCGGTCAGAGTAGCACCGAGTTGAATTGCGGCTTCCAAGGTAGTGGGGTTGTTCCCCATAACAGTTCCTCTAACAACTAAAGGCAAGCCTTCGATGTATTTCTCTATCCTGCGGGATAGAGGAGTAACCAAATGTGGTACCAAAATGCACAACTCATGGAATCGAGTTGTATACTTTGCGTTCTCTCCACTGTCTTGCACCAGATTCCACATCTCCACCTCCAGTTTCTTTAGCTCGTGACGTGGACAAAACTTTTCCACCAGTAAGTTCTTGAATCCATCCCATGGTAAGGCTAGAGCGACTTCACGTCCTCTGGTGTTCTTCTCAGAATTCCACCAGGTGAGTGCTCCCTTATGAAAAGCACTTGAGGCCATTTTGACCTTCAGATTTTCAGGGCATCCTGTGAAGTCGAGAATGTCTTCGATGCTTTCTAGCCATTGCAGTAGGCCAGTAGCTCCTTCAGTCCCAGAGTACTTAGGAGGCTTAGCATCGTTGAACTGCTTGAAAGTAAAGTTAGCAGTTCCAGCGTTTGTGGCATTTGAGTTGTGTGCAGAATCACCGGTACTTCCCCGAAGATTCTGGGTAATATCAGTGATCATACCCGGGATCACATCCCTCATGTGAACAGCGATAGCTCGAGCAATCTTGTTAATTTCATCATCATTACCGCTTGTCGAACCCCCAGCATTTGGGTCTCGTCGAGGAGGCATTCTACGAATAGAAGCCACAAGCGGGTCAGTAATGAGAATGGATACAATTGAATTTTCATGATAAGGTCAGTAATATATCCATACTACTAGTATTATCATTCAATTGTAATATGATCCAGTACACATATAAGTTACCAACTTATTTGTATACTTATCAAGTGAATATGTACGATGTCTCATGATCTCTCCACCAAACCTACACACTGACACTTTCCCGATATACCGAAAATAGCTTATATATAGGGCTCACTCTCGCTGCCCACCACCGTTTCGGTATACCACGATCATGCCCTTGCTAGCATTTGGCAACACGTTTGTACTGATTTCCATGTGTTTTCCATTGATTAAGAATCCCATGATCTTTGATCAACTTGAACTATGATTGATTCCATGATTGAACTATGATTATGTTATGCGTGCACCTACTAACAGTTGTTAACATGTAGAACTAAATCATACGTGTGCTCTACACTTTCCTGTTAACTTATGCCAGTAAGTACTAATGATGTAATCACTTAAGAATTTCACTTAAGGTTTACATTTATGATATGTTCACAACTTGGTTGATTCACCATAATGTCTGGTTCATCCAAGTTTGAATTTCATTATGATTTGATTCACCAATGATTGTTTCCCAAATGATTGTATCCCATGTGTTTTGACTAATGTTCCATGTGTCCAGTTGATCCCGAATCCTCACTCCAAATACAAATGCCGGATTCCCCCTAACATACTGAAATAAGCTTATATATAGGGTAAGCTCTCACCGACCCACCACTTACCTCAACACGTCAGCGTTAATCCGTCGTCTATATTTGGGGCTAAGATTCCAACTGTTGATTGATTATGATTGTCTCATGATTTCTCTTGTTCCTTGATTCTGTTTATGATTGTGTAAACCATGGTCCTTAATTTACTAGAAACTAAGACCTTAGGTTTATGTATATGTGTCCTAGGTTAATCAACCTAGTTTCCCAATACTTAAAGTACTGAGCATAATGATTTCCTGTGAGAACTTCAACTAAAGAATACTGTTACACAGATTCTAAGTTATAAAGTTCCTATGATAATGAATCCATGATAATGATAACAATGACAAGGATTTCAAATCTAAGTTCTAAATTAATAGACCTCAACCTTTGAATTCCTATAGTGATATGACAAGGATCTCAAATCCAAGTTCTAAGTTAATAGATCTTGATCTTTGAATCCTATAATGAATATGACAAGGATCTCAAATCCAAGTTCTAAATTAATAGATCTTGACCTTTGAATCCTATAACGAATATGACAAGGATCTCAAATCCAAGTTCTAAATTAATAGATCTTGACCTTTGAATCCTATAATGAATATGACAAGGATCTCAAATCCAAGTTCTAAATTAATAGATCTTGACCTTTGAATCCTATAACGAATATGACAAGGATCTTAGATCAAAGATACTAAATTAATAGATCTTTGCCTCTAAATCCCATAATGAATATGACAAGGATCTTAGATCAAAGATACTAAATTAATAGATCTTTGCCTCTAAATCCCATAATGAATATGACAAGGACTTTAGATCAAAGATATCAATCTTTGCCTCTAACTCCTATACTGAATATGACAAGAAATTCATATCAAAGATACTGATAATACAGATCTTTGCCTCTGAATTTCTATAATGATCTCTGTGTGAGAATTTCAGATCAAGGATACTAAGAATATAGATCCTTGCCTCTGAAATCCTTAAATGCATATGCGTGAGAATTTAATCCGGTTTCTAAAATTATAGAATTCCGGTTCAAATTCCTTGACTCGATGTCTAATCTTAGAAAAATGTCCCTAAGATCTTTCAAGCTTATTGTAGACTTAATGCTCACTTAAGTTACTTAGATCCTAAGTATCCTCAAGCCTATAGCACTTAGTCCTATTGGGTAGCTTAGGTTATAGTCTAGGTCATTAAACATTGGGTTTTTCCTAGTTCTCTACAACCTTGGCTCTGATACCAACCTGTCACACCCCTGCGCCGCGTGCGGAATCCACGACGCGGTGACGTATGATCAGTTGAATCATGCACAAGTATTGAATAAGAACAACCACAATGGATTACTAAGTTGCATAATGTTTAGACAATTGTTTAGTTACAGACAATCTATCTACCAAAAGAAAGACAACTACAGACCCAAAATATAGTTACAAAATAAGACTCCAAACAAGACAATTAAACATTTAGGATTTAGTGTGTTTCTAATCCATCCTAGCATGTTTCTTCATCTTGTTCTATCTTATAATGGTCTCCTTAGTTGTCCCTGAGATTGTCTTAAACCTGATTACCTGAAACACGTGAAAAGTAACTGTCAACTACAGACGTAGTTGGTGAGAACAATAGGTTTAAACATTTGTAAACATGAGTATATGATATAAGACATAGGTAAGTTAAAGCATCATAAGATTCACACGGATGAGCTGCAACCCAAACTAACATCAAGTAAGAAAATGAGTGTAAACAGTCCAATCACTGTTCGCACGACAGCCGATAATATCAAGTCCCAAACCACGTTTGGAGTTAGATAATACGTCAGCAGTTTTGATAACCATATGACACCAGACCTGCAGTTGGCTTTTAAAAGCAAATTTAAAAGCCAACTCCATCCTGGATAAGAAAACAATGACACCAGACCTGCAGTTAGCTTTTAAAACAAATTTAAAAGCTAACTCCATCCTGGATAAGAAACAATGTGTCCGCTTTCCCTTGTTGTGATCACCCAGTACTAACGCTAATGAATATGATACTTGATGGGTTTATAAGTTTGTTTACAACAATGGACACCATGTTTTCTGAATCTTACTTTAACCGGATGTGTTAATGTCTTATTGAAAACCTGGATTTAACTCCACGAGTTGAATCCTTTGTTTATGTAACATGAAATGAATCTCTTGATTTGAATACCATGATGTGAACAACTTGACTTGAATACCATGTTTTGAACCAATGAATTTGAGTACCATATTGTGAACCACTTGTTTTCAATACCATGATGTGATGACCTTGTGTAACAACAAGGTTTATAACCAAAGAAGAGTTTATGAAACCATTTATATAAAAACATTTAACCTTTAAAAGAACATTTGAATGAAACTATTATAAAACATTTCAAAGAAACAATTTATAAATCCTTTTTATTAATAAAAGTTTAACAGTGAATAATTTCCTTTAAAACAGTTGACAGTTCCTTAAACAGTTGAAGAATCCCTTGGATTCATAAGATAAACTTGTAATGCTTATGAATACACATAAACTGTGCCATGAAACAAGATTGAAATAGCGGTTTTGATCACGTGTTCCACCCCAAAACAGTTATAAAACAGTAAAAGAGGGGCTAAAGTTCTCACCTGTCTGCAGTAGACTCTGAACTAAACAGTTAGCAAGTAGCAAACAGGACTTCTAATTGTTTCCTATAACATTGTAATCATACATAAGATATAGGATTTATAATTGTATAACTTTGATTCATTGATTGACTTGTGTTCTCTTGAACTTGTTTAACTAGATTACTTGATTGATCATGGGTTCAAGAAACTTGTGAAATGTTCTATTGTATGATAACTTGTTTGTGTGCCACATATGTTTAAGTGTTTGGTAAACCATTTGATAACATGAGTTGTGAAAAGCTGTTCAAATGTTTAAGTCTTTGTGTTGTGAATTAATTCTATGAACGGTTAAGTTACACTTAAACCATAAATGATTAATTCACAATTGTCAAGTTATGATTCAATAATATGCTTTGAACCTATGTAACCACAATGGTTCTTGAATCAAGTCCATGTGTCACTTAGGTTCACGATGGGCCAAATGAATGTGGTGTTAGGCCCAATGGATGTGATATTGGCCCAACAACATGAAATTAGGCCTTGTAACACCCCAACACGTTATTAACCCGATTTGATTCCAATTGGGTCATGTACAACTTAATTGGGCTTAGTTCCATCTATGGGTCAAGTTGTTATTGGAATTGGGCCGGATATGGTGGGATTGGGCCGAAGAATCGTGAGCTGCCAACTTTGGGCAGCGAACCCTCTTGGGTTTCAGCCTAGGTTCGTGAAGATGGTGGTGACCAAGGGTTCGTTGATCATGACCCACGAACCATGCAAAGGTTCGGCTTATGAAACTGAAAGGGCCGAGGGTTCGTGGTCATCAGAGTTCGTCTAAAGGTTCGGTCATGATGATGGTTCGTGAGTGCCATGCAAGTTTTACTCAGGTTCGGGAATCCACCAGGGTTCGGTGGTCATGCGGCGAGCCATGCAGGGTTCGTTCAAAGTTTGATGGGTTCGTGAAGTCGAGTAACGAACCAGGTAGGGTTCGACTGAGAAGAGTTCGTGACTCTCATAGGGTTCGTGGGATCCATGGTGACTTGCTGCAGGTTCGTGAAGGCCCAACAGGGTTCGGCTGGATACCTGCGAACCATTAGGGTTCGTGGATCCCTCTAAGCTTCGCCAATTGAGAGTGAAGGTTCGTCCGACGAACCTGTTACCAGCATCATCACCATCTTCGAATCTTTGGATCCAGACCACGAGCTAAGTTATATCATCATCTAAAACTGTTGCTATATGTGCGAAATGGAGAAAGGGTGCTAGAACCGGTCGTTAATCGGGTTTGAACACACACACAACACAAAAACATGAAAACCCTCTTTTCCATAATTTTCAATCGATTATACCTCGTCTTTGGCCGGCTGATCTCGCTGTTTTCTTGTACTTTCGTGTAGATAATGTTGAGGGCTACGCGTGGACACCAAAAACTCCGAAATCCGTTGAGAAACGAGCGAGATGCGAGCGTTTAAAGCTTGGTTTTTAGAGAGAGAAAGGGTTTTGCGAAAATTATAGAGAGAGAGAGGGTTTGGCTGATAAAAATGAAGGAAATGGCCTTCTTTCGGGCTTTTATAGTCCGGGTAGTGTTCGGGTCCGTTTCGGTCGCTCGGTTCGCGTTTCCGGAACGTAACGCGTAATTTACGCGGTTTTAAATAAAAATAGATGTTAAACCCATTAAGATGAGTTTCAAAATTGTAAAAATATAAAATAATTAATTTCATTATTTTTACTCTTCGTGTGTTGTCGGATCGTTAAAACATTCACAATTACGTGTATACCCGCAATCGCGTACGTTTTACGATCGTATTAATTATTTAAAGTCGTTTAATCGTAATTATAAGTTCAACATTCGTACTATTATGGATCGTCACCCATAACTATACTCAGTCTCGCTTACAGATTACGATCTTGGTTGAATTAATTAATGGTTATAATATTCGTCTCGACACTACGCACTAACACTAACCTGTTACACCGAACGCAGTATATATATAGGGCTCACTCTCGCTGCCCACCACTGTTTCGATATAACAAGTTATTGTTCTTGCCTAGTGAAATCGACTGTAAATAATAATACATACTTGTTTTCTGATTACTAAGATCCTGTAACACACAAGCACACATTTTGAACATACGAATCACATTGATGAACTGAACCATGAATAGATACTGTTCTAACACTGTTTACCACTACATGACTATATGCACAAATGTTACAAGTCATCAGTCTTTCTAAAGATATATTAGATCTTTGGAAAACTGAGTACTTCCGAGAGGATAGCTCGCATGTCTAACACAAAGCATTCGTAATGATGCTCAAAGCTTCCGATACAAAGAACTTCCGAGAAGATCCTTTTGCTAATGCCCCTCTTAATCAAGAAAGGTTCAGAGATTCTTTCCACTATCAAGACCAAATTAGGATACATTCTCATTAAACAACTTTCGTCAGCATAACAGAAGACATTCGGCATTAATACCTTTTGTTGCGTAGGTAATTAATGTCAAGGTCTAAGAAGTTATTTATAATAATTGTAATTAATATGACTTGGCCTGGCAAGTTATAGCCATATACTAGTTATAGCATTTATTTGTTTTCTAGTAGGTTGTGTAGCTTTGTATTCCTACAAGAATGCAACTATAGCTCTTAGTATAAAAGTATTCACTTGTAACTTAGAAAAAAGCGAGCTTGCTTGTGCCGGTGCTTACTATATTGTATAACTTGCAATTGAGTGAAATATAATTTGAGCTTGAAAGAATTTCATTTATTGTTAATTGCTTATCATTCATTAGAAAGATAAGAAGGTTGAAAGAGATTCTGCATCTATCAATCTTGTAGAAGATAAATACTGCAAGTGTTGTGCTAATTGCATAGCCCGATCCTAAAATTAGGCCAAGTTAGGGCATGAAGCCACCTAAAAAATAGGGCACTCAATTTTAATTTGGTTTTACAAACACACACATTTGTGGGCTTGAAATTTGAAAAGGGCTAGAATTTTACGCACTAGGCCACTGGGGGTATTTATGGGCCTATAAAAGACTTTCTTCAAACTTCACAGGGGGGGGGCAAGGGGAAAAGAGTCCACCTAGAATTGGGAAATAAAATTGGGTTAAAATATGAACAAGTAAATGGAGAGACAGACAAAGAACCACGAGGAGATGGTGAGACAGAGAGCCACATCCTACACATCATTACTCTTAATATCATCCTCTGGTAAAGACTCGATGAGTCCTTGGTCACATGTTGTCAAAAATACAAGATCTATAAACTCAAAACTCAAAGAGTTACAGAAAATACAATCACCGACTCAAATATAACATAGGTTGAAGAATAGCACAAATCTAAACAAAGAACTCACTCACAACTTGTGTGAACACAAATATATACAAAGAATACAAACTCTCAGAAAATACAGAGAGAAAACACCAAAGAACTCTTAAGAACCTCCCGAAGATGGTGTTGATGAAAAACCATAAAAATAACAATTAGTAAGATGATTTTTCAGGTCTAGAATAGAATGTAAGTATGAAGATATCTTCAACTCTTATATTTATAAGCAATTACTCCACCGAATAAGCTTCAACCCAACAGCATCTTCAGCCCAGCAACAACTCTAGACCATTATCTATTCCATTCCATTAGCATTTTTTTTAACTACTTTAACAGCCATGATCAATCCTCAAACAAAAAAATAACAAACAATTATACAATATAAAGAAATATAAAATTGAAGTAAGCTATATTTTTAATGCCCTCCCTTAATTTTAAACTCCAAACACATCAAATATCTTAAGTTTTGTCAACAAAAAATTATGTTGCTGAGAAGACAACCCTTTAGTTAATATTTTAGCAAGTTGATTTTAAGATTCTATCAAAATTGTTTTCGAAATACCCGAACAAATCTTTTCCCTTAAATAATACAAATTTAACTCAAAATGCTTGGTCCTAGCATGGAAAACAGGATTTGCAACAATAACAATAGCTGAAGTACTATCACAAAACAATTTAAATGGTAAGTTCACATGTATATGCAGTTCTCTAAGCACATTATTAATCCATAAAACCTCACAAGCAGCATAACACATTGCACGATATTCAACTTCGTCTGAAGATTTAGAAACAGTACTTTGTTTCTTACTTTTTCAAGAAATCAAATTCCCACAAAATAGAAACAATATCTGGTAACTAATTTTCTTTTAGTTAAACACTTACCCCAATTAGAATCAACATAAGCACAAACATCAAAGGTATTATTTTTAGTAATAAGAATCCCTTTACTAGGTGCATTTTTCAAATAGCTTAACAATCTCATAGCAGCTTTCAAATATGACCTGGTAGGCTTATGCATAAATTTACTCAAATATTGTAACAAATACGAAATACCAGGTCTAGTATGAGACAAATAAATTAGCTTTCCAACTAAGTTTTGAAAACCAATAACATTATCTAACTAGAAATCATCCAGTTAATTCTTTGTTAAAACATTATGAGGTTTAATGGGTATATTAACAGGCTTACATCTACTTAAACCAAACTCTTGTACCAATTCTAAACAATATTTCCTCTGTGAGACAAATATCATCATTTGTCTTAATGACTTCAATTCTAAGAAAATATTTTAATACACCTAAATCTTTGATTAAAAATTTAGTTTCTAAAAATTGTTTAACTTGATTAATTTCAGCTATACTATTTCCTATGATAACAATATCATCAACATAAACTAAAGAAATAAGAAAAATAGAATTAATCTTCTTAATAAACAAAGAATAATGACATTTACTTTGGACAAAACAACATACTAATAATGCTCCTGCTAATTTTTATTCCACATTCTTGGTGCTTAGGGCTGTAAATGAATCGAATGTTCAGCAAATAGTTCATGAACCATTCGGTGGGAAGTTCGTTTATGTTCGTTCTTTTAACAAATGAACAAATACGAACACAAAATTCCGTTCGTTTAGTTAAAGGAACGAGCATGAACATAGGTTGTGTTCGTTCGTGTGTCTTCGTGAACGTTCAGTTACGTGTTCGTTTATGTTCATTTATGTTTATTTATTATATTTATTAATTAAATGTTGTATATTCTTGACTTTTATTTTTTTAGTTCAATACCATAACATTTAAGCTAGTTTAATTTAATACTCTAATATTTAACTTTATATTTATATAAATAATTGTCTTTAATGCTTGAGATTAAAAATGTTTATTTTAATGTTTAAATAATTATTGTGTTCGTTTGCGTTTGTGAACCGTTTGTGAACAAGTAAAATTCCTTAATGAATGAACACGAACAAGGGCTCGTTCGTGTTTGTAAGGTTCTTTTACAACTCTATTGGTGCTTACTTTAATCCATATAAAGCCTTCTTAAGTTTACAAACTTTATTTTATTTTTTTGAAAAATATCCTTTATGTGGAAACATATAAACATCTTCATTCAGATTTCAATACAGAAATGCATTATTAATGTCAAGCTCATACAAAGACCAATTATTACAAACAACTAAACTAAGAATACATCTTACTTTTTCCATTTTTACAACAGGTGAGAAGGTTTCATCAAAGTCTATACTCTCCCTTTGATAAAACCCTTTAGCAACCAACCTAGCATTATATCGTTCTATTTCACCTGTTTATTTATATTTAGCTTTATATATCCATATATTTCGGACCTTAGAAACCTTTAGAAACAACTCGGTTCCTTAGGAGATCTGCTCGACAGCCACTGGAATAGTGCGGAATCCTATTCCAGGCTTTTCCAATCGAAAACACCAGTCCCCGTGGCAATCCGACGATGAGGAGTGAACGTTTGGATCGAAATCGAACACCACTGGGTGAGAATCAAAGTTGGACAACAAGGAGCGGCTCTAAACCCTAAGGGTATGACAGAGGAGTGCTTAGGGGAGAGAGGAGGCTCAAAAAATTGTAAAACATTCAGTTTGCATGTATATATATAAGGTGTACTCATTCGGCCAAATAAGTAGTGCGAAACACTCATTCGACGAATGACTCAGCCAAATGAGCTTAGTCAACCGAATGAGTCATGCAGATGACTCATTCGTTCGCCTCAGTCATTCGCTAGGCGTTCATTCGCCCGTATGAATTCATTCTTAGGTATCATTCGCACGAATGGGTCTATAACATAGTCAAAGTCGAAGTTAAACATATATAAACATGATAAACTTAATTAAACATATACGAACAATATAGAATAACTGATTTCATTAATAATATCAACTTTATACATCAAATCATACAAACTACTGAACTAGGGACATTCTATGCAGCAACATACTCCCCCTTGGACCTACTTCTTCACTTGTCAGCATCTTTCTTGAAATACTTGTCTGAGATAGCCTTCCAGTCAGTGCCGGCATGAATTTCAAACACTATGCATATCCAGATGACTCTCATGAACTGTAGAGCTTTCTCCATGTCTGCAACCTCAAAGAAAATATGGCATCTGCACAAGGCTTTCACATCTTTGTGTGACAGATTGGTTAGCCAAATGGGATCAAATATATGCACCGTATCCCATTTTTTGTCTTTACTATCACACCCCCAATTTTCAACTAACGGAATCATACCGTTTAGGGCGTGACAAACCTGGATCTCAGTCATTAGACACAGCGAAAGACCTTTATATGATTTTCAAACATAATTTTTGGTCTGAACTGTAATATCAAAGTTTCAAAGTTCGTAGAAGTGTTTTAAAACAAATAACAAACATAACGGTTTGTAAAACGTAAATTACAAAGTCAAAGTCTTAAACATTCAAATTCAAAACATATGAATTAAATATATGCATGAGACTCCACATCCTAGTCCATGCTTGTCCTTACTTGTGCTTTAGTGTCAAGAGAAAACATGTAAATCAAGTCAACACAAAGGTTGGTGCATACGCAGGTTTGAATAATCACAAATGTTTGAAACAAGATGTTTGCAGATAACACAATCACACATGCATATTCATGATAGCTAGTCATTTGTACTATTTACATAAGCGGTCGAAACCGAAGCTGACTGTTAGAATGTAATTTGCCTTTCCACTATTGTCTAGAACAAACAATAGTAATGTTTGAATTGGCTAGTTAAACACTTGCGTAGACCTACAATCTACCAAGTGAGGTTTGTCAAACCCAATAGATCTATTTTCAACTACCACGCTTTGCACTACGGCAAACTAAACGGTTCGATATGTAAGGACTTGTAATGCTATGTTCGAACTTATCGTAAATAACTAACTCATGCAAGTGATATGTATCGAAAAGTGTTTGTTTGCACATGTTTTCTCCCCCAAAACAGTAAAAATTAGAAAAAGGGCCGTGTACGCACCTGTGAATGTGAGTAGAATGATCAAATGTTTGCGAAATCACATAGATTAACTTCTACAAAGAATCCGTGTTGTACAATAACGTTGTGTTATTCGATATTTCAGATTAAGTTTATAATCACATACGTGTCAACACACGTATGTTAGTTTGTTTGAAACATTCCTACTAATGTACGCGTGTTTTCAAATTCGTTTGTGTAACTCATATGTGTAGTTACTATTTCGTTTACACACGCGTAAACACACGCGATTAAGGTTTCGAGTCAAAATATAAATTTTATTATTTTATTTTGTGCAGGATTCCATTACGGTTCCAACGTAACTCGAACGGGTTAAATCGGAGTTCAAACGGAGAAGTTATGGTTAAAATACTTAAAACGGTTTAAATTCCAAAAACCAGCAGAGGCAGGGTTCGAACCCCCGACTTCCTGGACCACACACACACCCCCAACCAGCTGCTCTGTTTCTGATTTCATTAATGGTTTTGTTTTAAAGTGGTTTTAACTAGCAATGGGTCGGGTTCCTTTTGTTTTATTAAACTGCCCAAATGGTCCCCAATCGAACCCCGATTAGATTAAAATCAACACCCAAACCATGGGGCTTTGTTTCTAGAAGACCAAATGAGTTCAAACATGCTTCTAATCTTATAATTAATCAATGAGAACCCCATAATTTGATTTTCGTGTTCACTCACATCAAAAAAACCCTAATCCTTTTTGATCGATGAACCCTAACATCCAAATTCATGCAATTCATTTTTATTTGATGAAATTAACAGAGGCATCTTGCTGATCTGGGTTTTTAGAAACTTAGGGTATCAATCAATTTGATTTTTGAACTCATTTAATTAGAAACCCCAAAAACATTTTTATCTAAGAACCCTAGAATTGAAAATCGTTTAATTCGTTGTTGTAATATCAATTTAACATAGGGTTATTCTTAGTCGAGATTCTCTGAAACTACTAGTACCATTTAATTTGATTTCCAAACTTGTTTTCATGAAAACCCCAAAACGATTTTTCATCAAGAAAACTAGAATTGAAATCATGGAATTCGATATTGTTAGATGTAGTTATCATTGGGATTTCGTTTAACACCTTATTGCGAAATTGTACATATGTTTTAATTTCTTTTTTTTTGAGTTTGTTTGGTTATAAACCCCAAAATCGTTTTCTAGGATGAACCCTAGAATTAGAATTCATACAATTCGGTGTTCGTACACGAAATTAGCATATGGTTTTGCTTAATCGGCCATTTTAGGTTGTTTAGGAGTGAATACTTGATTTGATATCAAATTGAAGGAGATCGACTTTTAGATTGTGTTTCGGTCAACCCTTGATCGAATCTTCAAACCACGGCTTCTTGGATCAAATTGTTGGACTCCCCAGCTTCTAAAGATGCCGATTATGGTATGTAAAGGTTCAATTTGATTTTATTCAATCGAATTATATGAGTTCTTTAGTTGTTAGTAATGGTTTTGACTTAATGGGTTATTAACCGAGTTAATTCGAAGATTTATGTTCTAGTAACGCATTATAGTTGTTAATAATCATCAGTGGGATGATTATTGACAGATTAATTTCAGTTATAAGTCCCATTATTTTGAATTTCGAATTCTAGTTGATAAACCATAGGAATTTTGACTTCCAAAAGTCAAAATTTCCACTTTGATGATATTACAAGTATGATCCTTGTGTTTTTAATGTTTCTAGACCCATTTTGTTCAATTCTAATCCTTTTAGTTTGATATCATTTGATTTTGTATAATTTATGTTAACTTTTCTGTTAACGGAGTTAATCCGAAGTGTCGGATTGTCACATAATCCCCTTGTTTGAAGGAATTTTCGTCCAGAAAATTGTTAAACGTTTGAAGTAGTTAGGACACTACCTGTGAATTCAAAACGTACGTGCTAGTGCGGAATTTGATCATTCTGTGTACTTGTGTGTAATCACCCACAAAGTTCAATGTTTGTAACATCACACCTAAATGTGATCGTTCTATGTGACTGTTTGCGTGCACACCAGTTAATACACCTAACTGTGAATGTTTGTGTTTGGTCATACTATGCTATGTAACCTTACACATAGTGAATGTTCGCAACTGTTTGTACTGTGTAACTTCGCACATAACAAATGTTTGAAACTAATCATGTTTGTACTACCATACCATGTAACATATGAAATGTAGCACATAAAATGTAATGTAGCACAAATGTTTGTAACAAAACCAATTGTATAAAAGAATCTGTGCTTACAGTTTGAAATCTGAAGTGTTGAAGTGTGAAATATCACACCATCCCCTTGTTGAAAGAAATTTCGTCCCAAAATTTAACGTACCTTCTTAGTGTTTGTAGTTGTTGTTTTGAACAGATGAGGATACTTCTTCATCATTTGATCATCCCTTTCCCATGTGAATTCAGGTCCACGTCTTGAGTTCCACCGGACTTTGACTATCGGAATCTTGCTTTGTTTGAGTTATTTGACCTCTCGGTCCATGATTTCAACTGGTTCTTCAATGAACCGTAACTGTTCGTCCACTTGTATTTCTTCAAGTGGCACTACCAATATCTCATCAAAAAGACATTTCTTCAAGTTCGAAACATGAAAGACATCATGAACTCCACTGAGTTCATCCGGTAGTTGGAGTTGATACGCTACCGGACCAATCCATTTCAGGATCTCAAAAGCCCCTACGTAGTGTGGGCTAAGCTTTCCGCGCTTACCGAATCGTATCACACCTTTCCAAGGTGATACTTTTAGAAGAACTCGGTCTCCTACTTGAAATTCCAACGGTTTACGACGTTTGTCAGCGTAACTCTTTTGTCGATCCCGAGCCGTTGCGATACGGTTCCGGATTTGAACTATCTTCTCTGTCGTTTCGTGTACTAGTTCAGGTCCTGTTATTTGACTGTCACCAATTTCAGCCCAACAAATAGGTGAACGACATTTACGACCATATAATGCTTCAAATGGTTCCGCTTGAATGCTTGTATGATAAATGTTGTTGTAAGAGAATTCCACAAACGGTAAGTAGGTTTCCCAGCTGTCACCAAAATCAATTACACAAGCTCGTAGCATACCTTCGAGCGTCTGAATCGTACGTTCACTCTGACCGTTAGTTTGTGGATGATATGCGGTACTCATGTCGAAACGAGTTCCCAATGACTTATGGAGTGATTTCCAAAAGTTTGAAGTAAATCGAGCGTCTCGATCTGTTATGATGGAAATTGGTACGCCATGTCGCGATACCACTTCCTTAATGTAAATATGAGTCAACTTCTCCATTTTGTCAGTTTCTTTAATTGCCAAGAAATGTACAGATTACGTTAAACGATCAACAATTACCCATATCGTATCACAACTGCTTGATGTACGGGGTAACTTAGTAGTGAAATCCATTGAGATCTGCTACCATTTCCATATAGGTATTTCTTGTTGTTGCAATAAACCAGATGGTTTCTGATATTCAACTTTGACTTTAGAGCAAGTCAAACATTTGCTAACGTACTAAGCAATGTCGGCTTTCATGTGAGGCCACCAATACAGTGCCTTCAAGTCATTATACATTTTATCTGACCCCGGATGGACTGAATATCTAGACTTGTGCGCTTCATCCATTATCAGTTCCCTTAGACCACCATGCAAAGGTATCCAAAGTCGATTCATGAAACAACGAGTTCCATCAGTCATGACTTCCAATTGTTTTTCCATTCCTCGTAATGATTCCTGTTCCAAATTATCCTTTTCTAAGGCTTTCAGCTGAGCATTGTGTACCTTGCCAGGTAAATCAGTATGTAACGTTAACATAAGTGCGCGAACCTATCTTGTTGATGTTGTATCTTTTCTGCTTAAAGCATCAGCTACCATATTAGCTTTTCCAGAATGATACTTTATCGCGCATTCATAGTCATTCAACAACTCGACCCACCGTCGCTGTCTCATATTGAGCTCCTTCTGATCAAAGATATGATGCAGACTCTTGTGATCAGTGTAAATGGTACACTTGGTTCCATATAAATAATGCCTCCAAATATTCAAAGCAAAAACCACTGCTCCTAACTCCAAGTCATGAGTAGTATAATTCTTTTCATGTGGTCACAGTTGTCGTGAAGCATAAGCAATGACTTTATCACGTTGCATCAACACACATCCCAATCCTTGGGTGGATGCATCACAATACACCACAAAGTCTTCTGTTCCTTCCGGTAAGGACAGAATCAGTGCACTACAGAGTTTTTGTTTCAATAGCTAGAATGCAGCTTCCTGTTTATCCGTCCAATCATACTTTGTCCCTTTGTGAGTAAGAGATGTAAGTGGTTGAGCGATCTTTTAGAAACCCTCAATGAATCGTCGGTAGTAACCAGCTAAACCTAGGAATTGTCGTACCTTGGTAGGGTCTTTGGTGCTTCCCAATTCTTAATCGCCTCAATTTTCGTTGGATCAACATGTATGCCCTTTTCATTGACTATATGACCCAAGAATTGAACTTCTCGCATCCAGAAATCACATTTTGAGAACTTAGGGTACAGTTGTTCTTGTTTTAGTAATTCTAACAGCAATCGAAGATGTTCAGCATGCTCCACCTCAGTTTGAGAATAGATGAGAATGTCATCAACGAAAACAATGACAAACTTATCAAGATAAGGTTTGCAGACTCTATTCATGAGGTCCATGAATACTGTTGGAGCATTTGTTAATCCAAATGGCATGACCAAGAATTCGTAGTGGACATAGTGCGTTCTGAATGCTGTCTTAGGAATATATTCCTCCTGTACTCTGAGTTGATGGTAACTAGATCTGAGATCAATTTTCAAATAGTAACTCGAACCTTGAAACTGATTGAACAGATCATCAATTCGAGGTAACGGACACCGGTTTTTTATGGTAACCTTGTTAAGTTCCCGGTAATCAATACACATACAGAAAGTCCCATCCTTTTTCTTAACAAATAGGACTGGAGCTCCCCACAGTGAAAAACTAGGTCATATAAAGCCTTTATCCAACAACTCTTGTAGTTGTGTAGATAACTCTTGCATTTCAGATGGTGCAAGTCGATAAGGCGCTCTAGTTATCGGTGCTGCGTCTGGTGTAAGGTCGATTCGAAATTCCACTTGTCTAATAGGAGGTAATCCTGGTAAGTCTTCTGGAAATACTTCAAGAAATTCACAAACCACTGGGATGTCTTCGATCTTCTTTTCAGCTACCGGCTTCTCAGTTATAAGTGTTATAACTGCTGTATGACCTTTACGCAGACATTTGTGTGTCTTCATAAAAGATATGAGACGCAGTGGCGTACTGCTCTTCTCGCCTTGTAGATACATTGTCTCTCCATGTGGAAGAGGTATATGGACGATCTTTTCATTGCATACTATTTCGGCCTGGTGTTTCGACAACCAATCCATGCCAGTGACCACATCAAAACTGCCTAAAGCGATAGGCATAAGGTCAATGTCCATTGTTTGACCCATCAAATCAAGTATACATCCTTTAAGGATTTGTTCTACTACAATTAACTTGCCATCCGCTAGTTCTACAGTGTAAGGGTCTTCTAGAGTAGTAGGACTAACATTTAGCAACTTAGAAAATGTACTAGATACAAAGCTCCCGTCTACACAAGTGTCAAATAGCATAGAGGCATAGTGATTATTCAAGAGGAACGTACCCGTAACGATGTTGGGATCCTCTCGTGCTTGAAATCCTCCAATAACAAAGGCCCTACCCTTAGCACCATTGTTGTTGTTAATATTGTTGTTATTGTTGTTGGTGCTGTTACCATTGTCGTTTGTGTCGTTAGTCCCCCCTTTCTTGAGCTGTGGACAATCCTTTTTTAAATGCCCCGGCTTACCACACTCATAGCACCTTTCTGAGCGTTATTCTGATTGGTGGAGTTCGTTTGTAGTTCCCTACGGCAGTGCTTAGCTGCATGACCCATCTTTCCACACCGTTGGCATCGGTGCTTGTCACATTGATTCCCTAGATGATGGAATCCACATTTGTTGCACTTTGGGTATTTACCAATATACCCCCAGATGATTGCTGACCACTGTTCGAATTGTAATGAGTCTTGTTTGACTCGTGCTTGCGGTTCTGGTGAAATGGTTGTTGATTGGAACTTTTAGAGTTGCTGCTCTCCCACTTTCTTTTGTGGTCTCCCACTTTAGCAACTGTTGTTCTTTTAGGCAAAGTTCCCAGTTGTACCGCCTGATCAGTTAGTTGATGCGCCTATCGAACAACTTGTTGAACAGTTGTGGGATTTGCAGAAGTGATTAATCCTTGGATCTGAGTTACTAATCTCCCAATGTACCTCTCAATCCACTTGCTTGATGGAGTTGCCATGTGAGGTAGAATTTTGGCCAATTCGTGTGATCGAGTAGTGAATTCCTAGATGTCAGAACCCTCCATTTTGAGATGCCAGTATTCATCCTCCTACTTTTGCACCTCATTACGAGGGCAATACTCCTATTGCAGTGATGTCTTGAACCCATTCCAAGTTAGGGCATTGGCCTCACCCAACCCCAATGTTTGAACGTTGGAGTTCCACCAGGTCAATGCTGGACCCTCCGAAGTACCCGTAGCGTACTTGACTTTTTTTCCTCTGGACAGTTACACATTTCAAACACCGATTCTAATTTTTCAATCCATTGAAGAAGTCCAATTGCCCCCTCCGATCCTTTGAAATTGTGCGGTTTGCAGTCCAAAAACGTTTTGAACGTGCACACCTGTTGGTTTACCAATCCCCCTGTTGGACCATGTGGTCCGGTTGTGTGTGTTTGAGCATAGTTCGAGATAGCCTCCGCAACCTTACTGTTGATCAATTCGTTGAGTTCAGCAATGTCATATTTATGTTTTCCCCGACCATTATCTTCATAGTTAGAATAAGTGTTAGAGTATTATCAAAATCCAATGTGAAATGTGTACATGATAAAGTAAATGAACATATAATGACATGAATGAGCACAAGTGTTAATCATAGATAATAGTTTTCAATAGATAATAATTTGAACTTATTACAATGCTTTTAATACCAAAACATAAGTTTCCAAACATCTAATACAGGGACACAACCCGCCCCTTCTAGGTTTAAACTAAATAAATCAAGCATACTCGATAGTGGAATCAGCATCAGCATCAGAATCAACATCCTGTGCTGATACCTCCTCTAACTCCTCTTCCTCCTCAGACTCCGATGCAACCAACTCCTCCAACTCTATAAGTCTCCCCTCTGCTATCTCCGCTCTGTGCTCTTCCTTCTGTACTCGTGCAGTCAACTGAGAGATGTCAGTCTCCAACCCGTGGGCTACGTTACGAAGCTCTGCGTATCGAGCGTTCACATCGCTGAGCTCCTACGCGAGCTGCTCGATAATGTCATCTGCCCACTTCGACTCCTAGGTCAGTCGGGCAATATCATCAGACTCAAATTGCAGCCTCTTAGAGGAATGCAGTGTAGGCGGCATATGATCAAAAGACTCCCCATCGGTGTTGGTGCATATTTTGGGTGTCCGCTGCTTTTCGAATAGATTAGATTTGTATTTGCTTATTTGTAATCACTTGTATGTGTTTGTATGTTGTTAATCTGGAAACTGAGTCGTTCGCAGGAGCATCTGCGAGTGGATATTATGTAAAGGGACCCATTCAGCGAATGAAGGGCCGAATGGCTTCATTCGGCCGAATGGGCTACAGGCCCTATAAATACCATTTTTCCAGATTTAGGGTTTAAGGTTTTTTGGGTGTTCTTGGGTTTGAGCACGAGAGGGGGAGAGATCATGCTCGATCTCTCCCCGGCAACACTATGTTCTTTTATGATGTGAATACAATCATGTAATCATTCGATTCTATCAATATATCATTTGATTTTGTTCATCATCTTCATGTTCGTCGTGTGTCAAAACCCTAACCTTCCGTCCAAAGTGAAATCGCCGGTCCTATCACGTCTTTACAATCGGGATCCTCCTCAGGATCCTCCTCTGGGTCGTCCTCCTCAGGATCCTCTTCCAGATCCTCCTCTGGGTCCTCCTCGGGATCCTCCTCCGGATCCTCCTCGTAATCATGCAATGCTGGAGCTATCGGCTCCTCATCATCAAGTACAATCACGTGCGGTGGTGATGGTGCTGCCATATCTGTTACATAATACCATAGGAAAATACTAAGCAAAACTCAGATGTGTAAACAAGTGTCTAATGTCTAACAGTTATAGTCTAAGTCTACTAATGCAAACCTAGTTCGCTATAACCAATGGCTCTGATACCAATCTATCATACCACCAATTTTCAACTAACGGAATCATACCGTTTAGGGCGTGACAAACCACGATCTCAATCATTAGACATAGCGAAAGACCTCAATATGATTTTCAAACATAATTTTGGTCTAAACTGTAATATGAAAGTTTCAAAGTTTGTGGAAGTGTATTAAAACAAATAACAAACATAACGGTTTGTAAAACGTAAATTACAAAGTCAAAGTCTTAAACATTCAAATTCAAAATATATGAATTAAAATTTATGCAAGAGATTCCACATCCTAGTCCATGGTTGTCCTTACTTGTGCTTTACTGTCCTGAGAAAACATGTAAATCAAGTCAACACAAAGGCTGGTGCATGCACAGGTTTGCATAATCACAAATGTTTGAAACAACTGTTTGAAACGAAATGTTTGCAGACTGTCAGAATGTAATTTGCCTTTCCACTATTGTCTAGCACAAACAATAGTAATTTTTGAATTGGCTAGCTAAACACTTGCGTAGACCTACAATATATCAAGTGAGGTTTGTCAAACCCAATAGATCTATTTTCAACTACCACATTTTGCAGTACGGCAAACTAAACAGTTCGATATGTAAGGACTTGTAATGCTATGTTCGCACTTATCGTAAATAGCTAACTCATGCAAGTGATATGTATCTAAAAGTGTTTGTTTGCACATGTTTTCTCCCCCAAAACAGTAAAAATAAGAGAAGAGGCCGTGTACGCACCTGTGAATGTCAGTAGAATGATCAAACATTCGCGAAATCACGTAGATTAACTTCTACAAAGAATCCGTGTTGTACAATAACGTTGTGTTATTTGATATTTCAGATTGAGTTTATAATCACATACGTGTCAACACACGTATGTTAGTTTGTTTGAAACATTCCTACTAATGTACGCGTGGTTTCCAATTCGTTTGTGTAACTCATATGTGTAGTTACTATTTCGTTTACACACGCGTAAACACACGCGATTAAGGTTTCGAGTCAAAATATAAATTTTATTATTTTATTTTGTCCCGGATTCCATTACGGTTCCAATGCAACTTGAACGGGTTAAATCAGAGTTCAAACGGAGAAGTTATGGTTAAAATACTAAAAACGGTTTTAAATTCCAAAAACCCGCAGAGGTAGGGTTCGAACCCTCGACCTCCTGGACCACACACACACACCCCCAACCAGCTGCTCTATTTCTGATTTCATTAATGGTTTGGTTTTAAAGTGGTTTTAACCAGCAAAGGGTCGGGTTCCCTTTGTTTTATTAAACTGCCCAAATGGTCCCCAATCGAACCCCGATTCGATTAAAATCAACACCCAAACCATGGGGCTTTGTTTCTAGAAGCCCAAACGAGTTTAAACATGCTTCTAATCTTAAAATTAATCAATCAAAACCCCATAATATGATAAAAAATATTTCGAACTTGAGTATAAAAACTCCTCGTTCAATTTGGCTCAAATTCGTATCAATTAACTGTAAAATCGTGGGGTTTTTATTAAACTAGATATTTCGTAGCTATCTGAAATATTTAATTTGATTTTCGTGTTCACTCACATCAAAAACCCCAATCCTTTTTGATCGATGAACTCTACCATCCAAATTCATGCAATTCATTGTTATTTGATGAAATTAACAGAGGCATCTTGCTGATCGGAGCTTTTAGAAACTTAGGGTATCAATCAATTTGATTTTTGAACTTTAATTTGATTTCCAAACTCGTTTTCATGAAAACCCCCCAAAATGGTTTTTAATCAAGAACCCTAGAATTGAAATCATGGAATTCGATATTGTTAGATGTAGTTATCATAGGGATTTCGTTTAACACCTTATTGCGAAACTGTACATATGTTTTAATTTCGTTTTTTGAGTTTGTTTGGTTATAAACCCCCAAATCGTTTTCTAGGATGAACCCTATAATTAGAGTTCATACAATTCGGTGTTTGTACACGAAATTAGCATATGGTTTTGCTTAGTTGGCCATTTTAGGTTGTTTAGGACTGAATACTTACTTGATTTGATATCAAATTGAAGGAGATCAACTTTTAGATTGAGTTTCGATCCACCCTTGATCGAATCTTCAAACCACGGCTTCATGGATCAAATTGTTGGACTCCCCAGCTTCTAAAGATGCCGATTATGGCATGTAAAGGTTCAATTTGATTTTATTCAATCGAATTATATGAGTTCTTTAGTTGTTAGTAACGGTTTTGAATTAATGGGTTATTAACCGAGTTAATTCGATGATTTATGTTCTAGTAACGCATTATAGTTGTTAATAATCATCCATGGGATGCTCATTGACATATTAATTTCAGTTACAAGTCCCATTATTGCGAATTTCGAATTCTAGTTGATAAACCATACGAATTTTGACTTCCAAAAGTCAAAATTTCCACTATGATGATATTACAAGTATGATCCTTGTATTTTTAATGTTTCTAGACCCATTTTGTTCAATTCTAATCCTTTTAGTTTGATAGTATTTGATTTCGTATAATTTCTGATAACTTTTTGGTTAACGGAGTTAATCCGAAATGTTGGATTGTCACATTTACACAAAACAATTACTGCCTCAGCAGTTCTCCCATCATAGTACCACCATCGGAAACTGTCCAAAAAGACCTGAGGCATCTTCCGTAATGGAATCTTCTTCATGACTTTTCGAGCAGCCACTTCAGAATAACTTTATGCCTACGGGTATCTGCATCAATCTCTGGTAGATAATATCTCTCTGGTTGCTGCTGCTTGAAATTTATCTATCTCTTTCGGTACTCATACTGAGTCTGTCTTGAGAACCAAGATGACATCCCTGAGTCTTCACTGTAAATCATCTTCATACGTGCAAGTTGATTTACCTCGAATCCCTTGTTCCCTTTTGACTGTACAGCATTGCAAGTCGTGAAAGTATGCCCAACTCAGAATTTGACCTCCGGCCTTATATCCTTTGGTCCTGTATACTTTGGTGTGTGTAGTTGGAATCTTTGCAACACTGTCTTTCTTCAAAACTTCCCAATATGCTTTCCATTCCTCTTTCCCTCTGAATGTATTATGCTGAAGACTCGCTGCCACCGACCTTTTCGTCGATCTTACGTTTTAGCTCCTCCTCAGAATGTAGACCAAATAAGTCAGAAAAAGTAGGCAACTCCTCTTCAGATGAAGTGTGCTTTAATCCCTCTTCCTCTGTGATGTCCTCAAGAATCACCTCATCAATGTCATCAAATGATTCTGGAGTAGGAAGATCAGAAGGAGGAATGGAAGAATCATCCAAAATCACCTCATCAGGATTTAACCTAAACAGTTCTGCAATTTGTTCCTTGGTGAGGCAATGTATGATTTTGCTTTCCTCCTTGTCATAGCTGTCAGAGTGTTGAATGATGCCCTGAGCGTCCAAAATCATAGTCAACTTTTTGTTCAAAATCTGTCTCACTGGCATCACTTCAAATCTTCTGTAGCTTTAGGCTCTTCAGTTTGAGGCGGAGGAGGATTTGCAGCTTTATCATGCTTAATCTTGGCTCTGACTTCAGTGGGTGGAGTTGGCTTTTCAGCACTGGAAGAACTTGCAGAGCCACTACCAGCAGTGTCGTCATCATCACCAGAGTCATCATCCTTGTCAGTGTCGTCATAATCTACCTTCTCCTTATCAGACTCATCATCTTCTTCTTCTTCTTTCCTATCTGAATCATCGGAGGCAGGCTCAGAGGCCTCAATCCTAGGAGTAGCATCCTTGAGGCTTTCAACTTTCTCAGCTAGTCGCAAGTTTTCAGACTCAAGAGCAGAAATCCTGTCATTTAGGCCAACATCCGTCAGGGCTAGCTGGTTGTAAACATCCACAGACTTGAGTAACCTCTCATCTAAATCAGCAAACTGAGCCCTCAAATCAGCCCGTTGGTCAGCTGCCTGTAGTAGTAGAGCAACCTGCTCACTGACCCTCTGAGTAAGCTAAGAAATCTTCTGCTCTTGTTCATGGTTCCTCTCCATCAATCTTATAAGCATATTGTTCAGTGTGCTAAGCTATTCAGCAATTCAGATAGTCGGTATATAAGTATCAGCACGTGTGGAGGGACCAGAGGAAGCTGCAGTGAAGATAGTTGTAGTAGCATTAAAAGAGGTCAGAGGGGCAATAGTAGCACGTGCAGGAGTTGCCCTTGACCTGGTCAGTGAAGAAGCTGTAACTATTGCAACAGATGTAGCAATGGTTGCTGCAACAGAAGACATCTCTAACCGCCTCTATAGGGCAAATCTAGTCCTTCTTCTTTTGGCAGGAAGAGAGGTAGACTGAGCAGCAGCAGCAGCAGTAGTAAATGTAAAAGTGGAAGCATGTGGGGGATGAGAAAAATCAAACTCAGGAATAAAAGATGGATCCCTAATCTCCTCCCTGTCAAGCTCTGTCTCACTAGGCCTCTTCCTCTTCTTCACCAGCCTAGTCCCAACGATGATGTTCTCAAACTCATCATCAGGCTTATCAGAGTCTGAGTTGTCAAAGCCCTCTTCATCATCATCCTCACCACCAGCCTCATCTGATTCATCAGAATCATCTCTATCCTCAGCTGATGTGGTACCACCCATCTTTAATGGGGTAGAGACGGTGACTGTATAAGTAGCCATGAGATCTAAGTCAAGAAGATCTCCAACATCTACATCATCATCATCATCAGCAGCACCTGAACCACCAACACTAGCACCACTCACATCAGTAACAGCTCCAGCAACATCAGAAACTACACCAGCACCACTAACACTCACACCTACACTACCATCAATATCAGCAGCACCACTAACACCTGCATCACCATCATCACCGCCCGGCACTATAATATCCTACAATTCTGAGTCTGAATCCTCATGTCTCTATCTCCTCCCAACAGGGGCAATGTAATCAGGGTTGAGGAGATGGCCGAACATACTATGAGTGGGAGGCTTCCTCTCCTTTCCTCGATAAGCTAGAACTCTGTTAAGAGTGATGTCGTTCATGTGCTTCAATCTGAGAATATCTGCATTGGCCTTAGGCAAATCTGGCACTTGTGCATCAATAATCATCTGGAGAAACCTCGGATACATCAAGAACTTCTTGTCTCCCTTGAGGTAGACATTCTCCTTCATATGAGTGAAGACCATCTCCGAGAAGTTGAACGGGATGTTTAACACTAAAGCTACAAATGCTCCCTGAAGTGTCTCTCTAAGATCATCAAAACCACCATGCCTTGAGCCCATGCAGTGAATAAGGACATGGCACAAATACTTGAACTGCGGGCATAAACCGTCCCTGTTCAGCACACCAGCCTCTAAGTCTCCATCGTACTTGCATCACATGAAGCAACCTCGAACAAGATATCTGTCAAGTAGAAAAAGCTGATCATGAGCATCCTGGAATCCACAAACTCGTCTAAGATGCTCAACAGATACTATCACATAATGTCCACGGACTTTCCCTCTAATGACACGAGGCTCTATCTCACAGTCAATATCAACAGAGCTCCAGAAGTCTCTCTAATGTGATAAATATGGACCATGAACAGTAGATATAGCTGGAAATATCCTGGAACGCCTCAAGAAAGTGATAATCTCTGTAAAGTGTCAGGCATTCGTCATGGTAAGATCCAGATAAGCACATATGTTGTTCTTGGGAACAACTTTATATCCTGCCATACTGAAACACAGAAAAATAACATGTCAGTTCAGTTCAGTAGTCAATTGAATCAAAATCAAAAATTTTGATCAAGTATTCAAGTAGTGCGAATGAAGCACTGTCACACGAATGAGACCCAGCGAATGAGAACAATGGCCGAATGAATGGTGTCATCCGAATGACACACGAATGAAGTCATTCGGTTGAACCAATTTATTCGTATGACCACATGCTCCGAATGACCTCATTCGGTCGAATGAACTCATTCAGTTGAACCTGTGGTGCGAATGAGTTTCATTCGGGCGACTAATGGACTTCGAACACCCAATCTTCGAAAAACACAAATCAGACCCTAAAACTAGTAATAATCAACACATAATTAAGGTTATACAACTAATTTTAAGTGTTTTAAGGTTCATTTAGATCTATTATTGGACTTGTCTGGTGTTCGAACCCTAAAACCCTAAAACTTGAAGAGTTCTAATCCAATCCATGGTCAGAAGTTGATGATATTCGTTCCAGCAGTACCTTAGATGATCACTGTGGCAATGATGATGAGAAAATGGAGGTTTTGTGGTGAGAATAAAATAAAATGATGAAGAATGTGTTTCAGGCGAAAGGGAAACACACAGTAAGACCGAATGAGATTATGAGGTTAATGAGCCATTCGGCCGAAGAGCATACGTTAAATAGGAGGACTCATTCGGTCTCAAGAACCGAATGCCCTCATTCACATGAAGGACTCAAGTGAATGACTCATTCGCATGAGTGAGTTCATTCGTTCGTATGGGCCATACTCACATTCATTCGGGCAAAACAAATCAGCACCCCAAAAACACAACTAATTTTCAAATGTTGACATTTTCAGTCTAGTTTGGTGATAGGCAAAGATGAAATTGAATATCAGAACCAACAAATGATCATTTAAAACAACATCAAATGAAAATCTTTTTGTATTTTCATGATAAACAAACACTGTACAAACTGAAATTGAAATAAACAAAATGCACATATTTTTGTGAGAAGCCTATCAAGAAAATTGACACATACACCATATCATGTCAAATCAGCATTCAAGAATGTTTATACTTCTAACACATTTGAATTATGAAATGATTGCTGACATATTTGTCCACTTTAAACCTGAAAGTACTTTGCTTCTAAACTAATGAATGATCACTCATGTTTTCTGACTGAGTTACCCATTATAGTCAACCAATCTAGATCAAAACAAGTTTATAACTCATCTCGGCATAACTTAGTACCTAGCATCATAAGTTTTATAAGGTTCCAATTTATTTTCTTTTTGTATTTTTCTTTTTGATTTCGTTCTCAAGTTAAACACATTCTCATGGACGGCTTCAGCTAGGTCTTTACAAAGCAATATGACACGTATACAGAATTGTGTTGACAAGATCAACTTGTTCTATCCAAATGGATGGCTTCAATTAGGCTGCAACCCAGTAATATGGCACATGTATGGAATCAAACTTATTTTATCTTTGAATTTTTCTTAGCTTATCCTATCTGAATAGACGGCTTCAGCTAGGCTGCAACCCAGCAATATGGCACGTGTACAGAGTCGGATTCACTTTTATTTTCTTGTCATTCAATTATTCTCATCTGATGGACGGCTTCAGCTAGGTCTTTACAAAGCAATATGGCACGTGTACATACTTGAATTCACTAATCATTGGAAACCTCATAAGATCCTATGGTAACAGGTGTATGCCTGATTTGAGTCAAAAACTGTTTATCCCTTAACTAGTTTTCTAAACCGGATCCCACAAATCAACCTTTCTAAGCAATCACTAATAGTCTATTAACTTTGTAAGGTCGGCTTATCAGTACATCAGCTAAAATTCTCATGTGCTATCAGTTTATGCATTCAATCTTGCATTTAAGACATGACAGGTTAACGCATCACTTTCTCTAATAAGACTTTCTCATTTTTACAATTTTTCAAATGTTTTTGGTTTTTCAATTTAAACTACTCTTTCTCCCCCTAAAAACCTAAAACTGAAAATCTTTTTGAGTTTTAAATTAAGTGAAAGAAAAGTAACAGAAATACAGAAAAGGAAATAAAACAGAAGAAACTCACTAATAAAAACAATGATCATTTGTTTGATTCAGATGAAAGAATGACTTCATCTGTTTGAAAAACAACATTAGCTGATAACAAATATAAAAATCTGGGTTTGTGAAACGCTTTAGTGTAAAGATCAGCTTTTTGGTTATTGGTGTGAATTTTAACAACATCGATTAATTTCTTTTCAAAAAAATCACATATGAAGTGATATTTAATGTCGATGTGTTTTGTTCTAGAATGATTGACAAGATTTTTAGTGACAGCTATGGCAGCAGTGTTATCAACAAAAATAGGAGTATTAGAAAAATGTAACCCATAGTCCCTGAGTTGTTGCTGTCCAGATGATTTGAGAGCAACAACTAGCAGCTACAATGTATTCTGCTTCACATGTTGAAGAAGACACTGACGTCTGCTTCTTGCACTGCTAGGTAACTAAACGGTTTCGAAAGAGCTGACATCCTACAGATGTCGATTTGAAGTCTCCTTTGCATCCACCATAATATGAATCACTATAAGCAGTTAGGTTAAAGTTATCATCATTAGGATACCATAAGCCCAGATCCGGAGTACCCTTCAGATAACGTAAAATCCTCTTCACAGTAATGAGATGAGAAATTCTTGGCTTTGACTGATAGCGAGCAAGCAGACAGGTAGCAAACATGATGTCTGGATGAGAAGCTGTAAGATACATGAGGGATCCAATCATTCCTCTGTACAGAGTGGCATCGATTAACTCCCCCTTTTCATCTGGGGTAATCCCGTGATTGACAGCCAGTGGGGTACCATCAGGTTTGGCTTCCAACATACTGAACCGGCTCAGAATGTCACCAACATATTTGGTCTGATGAATAAAGATCACTACCTCAGACTGATCCACCTGTAATCCCAGAAAAAATTTCATCTCCCCCATAGAGCTCATCTCAAACTTTTCTTTCATAGCTTTCTCAAATTGCTTGCACAAATCATCATTTGTAGAACCAAAAATGATGTCATCCACAGACTTGCACCAAGAGTAAATCACCATCCTTTTCTCGAATGAACAAAGTGCAGTCAATGACACCTCTTCTAAACCCGTTGTTCAAAAGGTGAGTAGACAGTGTCTCATCAAAGCTCGCGGAGCTTGATGCAATCCATATAAAGTCTTGTCCAACTTTTAGACTTGGTCACGATGTAATGAATCCTCAAACCCAGGAGGTTGATTGACATACACCACTTCATTGATCACACCGTGAAGGAATGCACTCTTGACATCCATTTGATAGACTTTGAAGTTTTTGAAGGATGCCTAAGCCAGAAAAATGCGGATTGCTTCAAGAGGAGTAACCCATGCAAACACTTCATTGTAGTCAAGTCCTTTAATTTGCCTAAAACCTTGTACTGGAGTTTGAACTTAAGAAGGTTGCAGATGTTCATCAGGTGCATTTTGTGCATCATACATCATCTGAACAGCAACATCTTCATCAGTATACATGGGAGGCATGTTGAAGGAGTAAAATAAATCAGAATAATTGAACATCCAATCAGGACCCTTCCAAGGTGGTGGCATAGAATATTTCAGAACATCTACATGGTATCACTCCTCCACATTTTGAGTTGATATGTTGTAGACCTGCTTATTTGGAGTACTATACCCAAGAAAGTAGCCTTCTTCCACCTTTTCATTGAACTTGCTTTGCTCATTTTTCTTAAGCATTGTACAAGGAGCACCAAATGGTTCAAGATACTAAAGATTTGGCTTTCTGTTATGGAGTAATTCAAAGCAAGTCTTCCCATGCCTTTTCACAATCAATGCCCGGTTGAAAGTATAGCAAGCATTAGCAACGACTTTGTTCCAGAATAGAACCGGTAGGGAAGAATCAGCAATCATAGTCTGGGCAGCCTTAATTAAGGTTATGTTCTTTCGCTCAGCAACACCATTCATCTATGGGACATATGGAGCACTGAACTGCTGGATAATACCACGTTCATTGCTGAAAGTATCCATATTATGATTCTTGAATTCAGTCCCATTATCTGTTATGAGCATGCAAACTTTGAGCTTATACAATGATTCAAGCTTAGTGACAAGAACTTGAACACATTCAAACGTGGATAATACCACGTTCATTGCTGAAAGTATCCAAATTATGATTCTTGAATTTAGTCCCATTATCTGTTATGAGCATGCAAACTTTGAGCTTATACAATGATTCAAGCTTAGTGACAAGAACTTGAACACATTCAAACGTTTCAGATTTCTCCTTCATAAAGAACACCCAAGAGTATCTTGAGTACTCATCAGTAATGGCTAAGCAATATTGATCTCCAGCAATGCTCCTGCGATTGACAGGACCAAACAGATCAATGTGGAAAAGCTCCACAGGAACAGTAATTGAATGGTACTTCTTAGGTTTGTTAGACTGCTTGGTTTGCTTTCCCTTCTTGCGTGAAACACATACATCAGACAGCTTGAAATTCTTCAAACTCACTCCCTCAACCAGATTGTTGTGAAGCAAATGATTCATCTTCCTTAAACTCAAATGACCCATCTTCTTATGCCAAAGAATGGAATATTTCTCTATAGCCTTGGACATAAAACATGAAGCTGTATAAGATGTAGTTGAAGCTGTGGCCATGTTGAGAACATATAGATCTTGCTTTCTTGTAGCAAACATCAGAATCCAGTCTTTAGGAATTGTAATGCCTTGCTTGAGAATGTAACAGCTAGAGTCATCGAACAGAACTTTGTACTTCTTGTCACAAATATGTGAGACTGAAAGTAGATTGTTCTCCAGCTGCTTCACATATCTGACCGTGTCTTGTAATGAACCCGCCTTCGTCACCAGCAAAAGCCACATACCCTCCTTTAATAGAATGAACATCGGAAAGAAGAGATATATCTCCAGTCATGTGCCTTGATCTGTTAAGAGCAGCATTTGGGGCAACCTGCATATACACAAATTATTAGTTGAATTTGGGAGCCCAAGCCTTTACAGTCTTGGGTTGGCCCAAAGAGTCTCGGATTAAAACATTAATCCATTTTCCATCTGAGGTCACCTTATCTGGAGGATTTGAAACTAATGTCTAAGAAGACTTAACTTTCCAGATTGTGTTTTTGCAAAATGAGTTTTTCAAATAGATGGATGATGGTTTTGATTTTTTGACATTAACAACATTTGGGACATCCGAATTAACACCTTTCTCTTTACCCTTATCCAAAGACTTAATTGTAATGGGTTGTTTGGGCTTTCCTGACTTGACCTCTTTAACAACATGCTGATTTTGTTTTCTGGATGATGCAACTTTTGGTCTGATCAGATGAGGGCAAAATCTAGCAATATGAACAAGTGCACCACACTCAAAACAAGCCCTTTCATTTTTGTGACAAGACTATTTGGGTTTAACAAAAGACTTTTTATTTTGATGAAAAACATTTTCTTTTGTCTTGTCATGCTTAAAACCCAACCCCTTAGTCCCATTAAAAATATGGTTATCAGCCTTGTTGGACTCACTTGCTTCAACCTCCTGTGATGACTTCACAAAGCATATGGCTTTGGATAATTTTGAAGACATTTTGTCTTAGATGATATTGGGTCAGCCTTTTTGACACCAGATGTCTGATTTTTAACACAAGACAGTTGAGGAGAAACATCAGACTCATCGTCAGAATCAGAGACCCAATCTTCAACCACTCTCTCCACAAAAGATTCCTCAGATAATGTGGAACCCTCATCATAAATAATCCCAATAGGATCAATAACTAATGGATTTTTCACTTGAAAGTCTTTAATCTCTTTGTCATTTGGAGAATTGACAAAGCAATTCAAGACTGGTGGGGGGCAATGATTGTATTTTGTTTCTTTTCCCTTACCCTTATGATTAGTCCCTCTGTTGATATTATGCTCAATGATATACGAGGAGCTTTCATAGCTCTTGAGCTTCTAACTTAAGGTTTCATAGTCACGCTCGACTATAGCTAATTTCTTCTTTATCTCATTGATGGTATTGAGATAAGAAGTAATACCATCTTGCTTATTCAGCACAACGATCTCAGCGACATGCAATTGCTTGTTTAATAGCTCTATTTTAGCTTGAAAATCTTTTTCATTTGATTTTAAAATTTTGTTTTCTTCAATGCACTGGTTGAGATTGCTTATCAAGTCAGCATTGTGATGCTGATAAGCCAAAACCTTACTTTCAAGCTCAACACATTTAAAGCAATCAGAATGAGATGAGGAACAATCATCATATACCTGATCTGACTGAGATGAAGCAGGAGTATTCACCATCAAAGCAAACTGTGTAGCAGATTGTTCTTCAAATTCAGCATCTGATTCTCCTTGAGTTTCTGAATCTGATGTGCTTTCTGATTCTGATCCTGATGATTCATTCAGACATGTCTTTGTTTCTTCTGAATTATCTTCATCAATGGATCCAACAGCTTCTTTGATTCCAGCAACACAAGCTTTATCTGCTCCACCCTTTTCAGAGTTGAATCTGAAATCCCAGTTTTCTCCCTCATCATTCTGAACCATGAGTGCCTTGATTGCATTTGATGAACTGGATTGAGCAGGAGTGTCAATTGGTACTAATATCCTCTCTGGATTGGCAGCTGATGATCTTTGAATCTGAAAAGGATTGTTATTACCCATCTTCTTAGGCTTGTTGCACTGTCTTGCAAAATGACCTTTGTCTCCACAATTATAGCAAGTAATAGATGACAAGTCAAATCCAAACTTGGAATCTTTTTTTAGATTGATGTCTTTCCTAGTTCGCTTAACAAAATCTTTTGCTCTTCTAACTGCACTTGCAAGAGTCCACATAATGTCTATCCTTTCCATACCATCAGGGTCAATCTGAGAGTAATCTTCATTTGTAAGATGTGGGTTACCAATCTGCCCAGCTAACAGCCCATTATAAGAACTCACAAGTGTAGACAACAAACCCATATGCTCCTTTGTAACCTCCACAGTCTCTTTGTCAAAGTTGTTTGTCTTCAAATTTGTGACAGAATGACTATCTTCTTTCTGAGAGGTGGAACTTGTAGATGACTGACTGAAGGATGTATGGCCTGAAACATGAGCTTCTTTGGTCTGTGAGACAAAAGTTGCCTTCAATGGAGCATGAGAAGAAGCTCTTTGTACAGTAGTAGTAGAATAGTATAATGAAGGATCTTGAACTTGAGCAACTCTCTTTGCCTTCCACTTGTTCATTCAGCTTCTGAATGAAATAATTGATGTCCATATTAGCAATCATCTCACTCTGTCTTAGAACCATCAGAAAGGATTCCCACTTAGGAAGTAAAGCATCAGCCAGACACTAGATCTTCTCTTGTGTAGTTGTCTTGACTTAATGATTATAGAGCTCACTTAAGAGATGATAAAATCTAGCAATCAAGTCATCTAAAGATTCATTCCCCACACACATGTAGCTGTTAAACTCTTTCTTCAAGGCTTTAGACTTGATGCTCTTCAATGCATCATTCCCTTCATACCTTTGCTGTAAAGCATCACACAATAACTTTGAAGAAGTCAACTGTCTGAATTGATGAAAGACGTCTGTAGCAATAGACTGGGACAATATGGAGTAAGATTTCTTCTCAAAGTCATACAACTTCCTCTGAGGTTCAGTCATCCGTGTGACAAGCATAGGTGCTCCATCTTCACTAAGTGGTCTCAAGTACCCACTCTCAGTCATCATCCAAAGATTGGTGTCAACTCCATTGATATGAATCTCAAATCGATATTTCCAATGCGAATAATCATCTAATGAAAGTAACTTTGGAGCCATCAAAGGAAGTTCTTCCATCTTGTCAAAAATAATCTGATCCAACACTTGGAAAATTTCAGAAACTGATTGCCGAATGAATTCCCTTCTGCCGAATGTCGAGGTACGAATGAATCCGAATGAACTGGTTAGACCGAATGACTATTCATATGTGAATGAGAAGTCAACCGAATGACTTGTTGACCGAATGACTTCTTCTGATGCGAATGAGTATACAACCGAATGACTACTCAGCCAAATGAAAAGTTCTTCGCACTAACACTTGAACCAAATGAGACTTATTTGGCCGAATGACTGATTCGCATGATGGTTATTTGCATGATCGACTTATTCGCATAAACTGGGGTTTTCAGCAAGAAAAATTCGACATCTTTGGATTTTGATTGAATCTGGCCACCAAATTTGGTATGGAACCTCAGGACATTATCCCTAACCTTTTGGAATGCCCTATGGATCAAAACAATCACAAAAACCCTCTGATTTCTAATGGAATAGTAACTTAGAGCCCAAGAAACTTAGGGTTTTCGAAAATCTCGAACTAACAATCTGCAATATGGTGATTAAGATCGAAAATCGAGCAGAATCAAAAGCCAAAGCTTTGATACCACTTTGTAGGACCTAGAAACCCTTGAAAACAACTTGGTTCCTTGGGAGATCTGCTCGACAACTACTTGAATAGTGCGGAATCCTATTCCAGGGTTTTCCAATCGAAAACACCACTCCCTATGGCAATCCAACGATGAGGAGCGAACATTTTGATCAAAATCAAACACCACGGAGTGAGAATCGATTTGGAAAGCAAGGAGCGGCTCAAAACCCTAAGGGTATGGCAGAGGATTGCTCCGGGGAGAGAGGAGGCTCAGAAAATTGTAAAACATTCAGTTTGCAGCTATATATATAAGCTGTACTCATTCGGCGGAATGAGTAGTGCGAAACACTCATTCGGATGACTCATTCGTTCTCCTCAGTCATTCACTAGGTGTTCATTTGCCCGAATGAACTCATTCTTAGGTATCATTCGCACGAATGGGTCTGTAACATAGTCAAAGTCAAAGTCAAACATATATAAACATGATAAACTCAATTAAACATATACGAACAATATAGAATAACTGATTTCATTAGTAATATCAACTTTATACATCAAACCATACAAAAAACTGAACTAGGGACATTCTATGCACCAACAATATACAACTAATATGTTTTCTATTACTAGGTAAATCAACTAAATCTCAAGTATTATTTCTATTTAAAGCTTCTATTTCATCATTCATTGCAATCACCTAGTTTGGATGAGTTTTAGCTTGATCGAATGTTTTTAATTCACCAGATTTAATTAGAGCAGCTGAAAATATTCTATTTTAAAAGACAATTTGGAATAATTAACTACTTTTACAATAACATATTTTATTTTTCCTTGAACTATATAATCTTGAAAATGTTTAGGAAATGGACTAATTCTCGATGATCTTCTATAAGACTCATTTGGATCCTCAGTTCCCTTAGAATTAGTTTTGTCAACACTGATGTCATTAGTTTCTTTTTCCTCACTAGAGGTACTTCTTAATTCTGTAAACTGATGAGAAGTACTAGTATCATAATTTGTTGCATGTTTATCCTAATGTTGCACATGATTCTCAACTAAGTCATTAGATCTAAGATATTATCTTTAGCAGCTAACAAAGAACTAGATGACTATTGTAAATTTCCCCCACCATCATCGGGAACTTCACCTTTAGAATTTTTAGATTCATAAAAATCAAGAGAGTCAAAAAAAATTAAGACTGGTGACAAAAGTATTATCACCATCAATTTGTTCCTTAGACTGATTATCTATTTTAAAAGGAAAAACATCTTCAATAAACATCATACCTATTTAAGAAACCCAAGATTTTGAATCCAAACTCCAAACTTTTTATCCCTTTTTAAACATAGAATATCCTAAAAGAACACATATTTCAGTCTTAGCCCCAAATTTATCACTATTATTTAAAACATTACAAAAACTTAAACACCCAAAAATTGGAAGATGATCAAGCACATGAGGAAATCCAAACATTATTTCATATGGTGATTTACCATTAACAACAGAAGATGGTATCCTATTAATTAGATAAGCAAAAATTAGGATACATTAAGGCCCAAATTTAACAGGTAATGCACTTTGAAACATCAGAGTTCTACTTATATTAAGTAAATGCCCATGTTTTCTTTCAACAATTTCATTTTGCTGAGGTGTGTAAGCACATGTTGTCTCATGGATTATTCCATTTTTGTCACAAAGACATTTTCATCTTAGCATTTATAAATTCGGTACCATTATCACTTCTAAAAGTCTTAATGGTTTTATTAAACTGAGCTTCAATTAAACAAGAAAAATTTTCAATGTTTTCAAATACTTCATCTTTCCTTTTTAATAAAAATACCCACATAGTTCTAGAAAAATCATCTGCTATTGTTAAAAAATATATATGTATCCATCATGACTCATTACTTTATATGGACCCCACACATCATGATGAATATGCCGCCCTAATTGAGTTGAGTTATGATCACTTAAAGCAAAAGGTTCTCTATGTTATTTTGCTTTAAAACACGCATCACATGGCATTTGTTTATTAGTCTGTTTAAAATTTTTATTTATATAATACTTGATCTAATGGATATCCTAATCCAGAGTGCCAAAGATTTTACTAATAGTACTATTAAAACATACCTTAATTTTTTCAGATACATCACCATACACATACATCCCATCAATTTGAGTACCAATCATTAGGTTTTTCCTTGTATGAAAATCCTAGATGTAACATTTAGTTTATTAAACAATAGACATAAATTATTTTCCTTAGTTAATTTATAGACCGACATTAAATTTACGTAATAGTATGATACAACAAGGACATATGTCAGAACTATATCATCGTTTAATTTCAAACTTCCAACTTATGTTACCAACGTACAACAACAACAACCATACCCAGTATATTCCCACTTTTCAGTAGGGTCTGGGGGAAGGATAGATACAAACCTTACCCCTATCCCAATTGGGATAGAGAGGCTGCTCCGAAAGAGTCCCCGGCTCAAAGTTATCGTTTAAAGTTGATCATCCCAATTAAGTGTTAGTTTCATTTGAATGTTTAACTATAATATTTAAACTTGAAACATCTACTTTATTAAATATATCTACATCTGATATGACCATGTGTTGATTAGCACCAGAGTCAACAATCCAACAAGTTGTTATTAATGACATACAATTTTGAAAACTAAAAATTGACTTCTTATTAATGTTTGCTAAACAGATTATAAGAGTTACCTCCAAAATTCGATGTAGTCTTCTCTTCTTCACTCTTTTTTTCATTCAATAGTCCAAGAGTTTGTTGATTTGCTCAGTTGTAGGTGTTGAAGAAGACTCATTTTAATTTTTTATGCTTATACTATTATAAGACATGGCTGTTTTATTATTTTGATTATCATTGTGTCCATTATTTCTTGATGTAAAACCTTGTGGATATCCTACAAGTTCAAAATATCTTTCCTTTATGTGACCAAAATCCTTTTGATACAAAACCAAGATTTTGTATTTTATTTTGAGAGTTAGTTCCCCTGTGTGATTCTTCTTAAAAAGTAACAGAGAAAGTTGGTTCTCTGGTTAATAAATTTCTTCTGACGAGTTGATATACATCATCAAATCCCATTAAGAATTGCATTAGCTTTTATTAAATGACGAAAATCATTAAATTATTTTTAAACTTGACAAGAACATGAAGGTAATTGTACCATTGCATCAAATTGTTTCCACATAGTGGTCAATTTATTGTAGTACTCAGCTACAGTTGACCCACTTTGTGTTACATTGATGATTTTTTTTTTGATACTTATTAAACGCCAGTGACATGTCTCCTTTATTTCATCCAAATTTATGATGCTAATTGTGAGTATACTTGACCTTAGGGATGTCTGCGGTGCGGATCGGTCGGTTTTGCAAAAATTTTTAAACCAAACCACTAACTACGGCTTCAAAAAATGACAAATCAAACTGACCATGTAAGTTGTGTAAACCAAACCGACCGGTATTGATCGTTTCACGGTTTTACGGTTCGGTTTTTGCGGTTTCACGGTTTAAAAAAAAATAGATAATGTTTAATATAACAATGCAAAAGACCATAATTGATTTCGAATTAAGATTTAAAAAATAAAAAACCATAATATAAAAGTCAATAATAATATTATTATTATCATCATCAATTTTCATTTTAAAAGAACCTATGAGCCGTGAATTAATGGAACAGAGATTGAAAGAGTAAGATAAATGAAAAAGAGGAAAATGAAAAGATGCTAATATATGTTTTTCAATAATTTTAAGATATATATACAGTTGGTGCGGTTTACACGGTTTAGAAAAACATGCAAACCGTAAACCACGCAAAACCACTCGGTTTTTAGAATACTAAAACCATAAACCACACCATGAAGTTCTAAAACCGACCAATTGTCTTCGGTCCGGTCCAGTTTAAACGGTTCGGTCGGTTTATGGATATCCCTACTTGACCCACATACAACTCTTTAGAAATTGAGTTTAGAATCCAAATCTCGAAAATAGAATTGCATCTCTCCCGTTGTGATATTAAAACTTCATTTCGAGTTGGTTTTTTACTTTTTACAATTACAAATCCTATTTTATTTTTTGCTTTCAAAGATAATTTCATGGCATTTGCCCAACAGTGTAGTTTTCGCCCCTTTTAATTAGAAATTTACAGTGGTGAGAAACTTGGATTCACCAGGGTGTAAAAATAATGGTTCACTGATGTCCAACTTGCTTATTAATGTCTCAGTAGTAACTAATGGTCCTAACTCTGGCATTTTATTTTCTTATTTTAAAAAACCTTTTAAAAGGACCAAGAAATTTACAAAAGAACTATTTATTTCTTAAACAATTACTTTTAATTTTAATGAAATAAAGAACCAAGGACTGATTTGAGCAAAGAATCACATAAACATGCAATCAATGAAACATACAATTCTAAACACCCAAAAGTACCACTAAATATGCAAATTGTCAATGTAAATTCAGAGAAAAATATCAACAACCATCTAACAGAATGATATCATCGTACAAACAACACTATATATATATGCAAGTAATCAATATAGACCAACATAGAGATATCAACAAATATCTAACACTAGAATAACAGACAACGATTTAATTTTTATAAACTGACGAAGCCTTGTTAGTAATCCAGATTCATCTCACTCATAGGGTGATCAAAAAATCTTAACCAGACAGTTGTATTTTGAGATTACATTATTTGTCACGGTATCAAAATGCTCTTAAATTTCAAGAAGTGAGATAAGCAACTCAAGATTCACACCAACTCGTGTGAAGATATAAAGATGAATAAAAACTAAACCGAATTAGTTTCTTCTGAAGCATGATCAGTGATCCAGATTCACACCAAGTCTTAGCTAGGGAGTCGACTCAAACGTCAGCTAATTTACAAATATACAAAACTAAACAGATAAAGGGTGGGACGATCTCATAGTGGGGGTGCACAAATTTGGGTGTTCCAAGCTAGGTCGTTATTCACAACCTTCACTTAGGGTTATGAAATCATAACAGGAAAAAACTCAAATCCGCCGCTACTGCTTTGTAGAGACTCTAAGGATTATGATTGTAAATCCTCGATAGTGAAGAGCTTCGTCTAGTGACTTCCTTCGAATCCTTGTCGTAGCTTTAGATCTACTACAAGAGTTTCAGATCTGAAACCCTAAATCTCACACCCTGAAAACAACGGAATACAACCCAGAATATAATAGACAATGGCAAGAGCACGATGACTCTGATACCATGTCAAAAATATGAGATTTATAAACTCAAAACTCAAAGAGTTACAGAAAATACAAGCACCAACTCAAATATAACATGAGTCGAAGAATAGCACAGATCTAAAAAAAGAACTCACTCACAACTTGTGTGAACACATATCTGTGCAAAGAATACAAACTCTCACAAAATACAGAGAGAAAGCACCAAAGAACTCTCAAGAACAGCTCGAAGATGATGTTGATGAAAACCCTAAAAATACCGATCGGTAAAATGATTTTTCAGGTTTAGAATATAAGGATGAAGATATCTTTAACTCTTATATTTACAAACAATTACTTCACGGAATAAGCTCCAACCCTTTATCAGCTCCAATCTATTAGCCTTTTTATTTAACTAATTTAACAACCATAACCAATCCTCAAACAAAAAAATAACAACTAATTATAGTATATAAACAAATATAAATTATAGTAAACTATATTTTTAACACATGTTCTTAGTGCTTTGTATCTCGAAGCCCTAACAAGTTAACAACCTTCTTGGTTCTTAGTTCTTACCTTAATGATTCATAGTCATCTTCGAAGCCCTTGAAGGTATTTTGACTATTTTCTCCTTCACAACTCGCAGTCACGATACACAATCACTAACTGATTAGTGATTATTAAATTGCTTGATTATTGATCAAGGCTTATCATTGATTAAGTCTGATTATTGATTATGTTTAATTATTGATTAACTGTATGTATGACTAGATTATTGATTAAGTGAGTAGCGTAACATAAACTAAAGATGGGGCCTGAATTTTTTAGTTCGCATAGGGCCGCCACTGTTGATGTGTTTCGAGTTTGAGGGCCAATTTCAAAAAAAAGTCCATTTTGGAAAGTATACAAGTTCAATGGCTTGTTTAACAAGCAAATTTCCCACCCTTAACGAGCCCAAAGAGAAGATCACACCAACAATGCCGCACTGTAAGGAAAAAAACAACTGAATAGGCTCGATTTTGTATTTGAACTAAAATAGTTTTTATTTGGTTTAAAGTGTGGTTGGTGTTCAATCTCTAATGATACAGTTGTATTGAATGAGTAAAGAGGGAGATGGCCCCTCTTTTTAAAGAAGAATTGAAATTAGGTGTGTTTATCGAATCGAATTTCGAATAACTTGAATATTTCAAATCGAGTGATTTCGAATTTTTAATTTTTTAAAAGCATTCGAATTTGAATAAACCAATTCGAGTTCAAAATTAGATTCTGAACTACCTAACTATAAATCTTAATTTTTAAATATAGTAAACTACTTTTATATACAATATATATATATATATATATATATATATATTCGAAATTCAATATTATACTCCGAATCGAATGGAGTTCAAATATGAAAATCAAATCGAATTTCGACTTTTTTTAGTACGATTTGAAAACCGAACACCCATACATGAAATGGTATAACAAGCAAAATCGGAAATTAATAATTTAATTAATATGTTTCCTCAACAGAGTTATTAACAGGGCCGTCTCAGAGAAATTAGATGCCCTGTGCGAATGTTAAAAATGGGCCCTATGTGCGCGCACGCGCGCACACACAAATTGACGATAATTAAAACAACAGTAAAAACAATATAAACAATATTGTTTTAGCAAAGTGATGCATTTCAATGTTTCAAATAACTAAATAAAACGTGACATTCTTCTAGCATTTTTTGATGCAAACTTGTTGATTAAATCTCTATAATCCACATTGTCTAGTATCTCATTTCTCAATATTAAACTTTTCTTAAGACATTATCGATTGTAAGTATGACTTCAACAACTTCAATTTTGAAATTTTTTTCTACATATGCTACAATTACCGGAATAGTCAACAAAATTCTGTATGCAATTGATGCATTTGAAAAACAATTGACTTGCTTCAAATATTTTAAATATATACAATTAAAAATTGGATTGTTATATTTGTTTGTTGTAAAATAAATTAAAATATATATAATATATACAATTTTTTTAAAAATTTAGGGCCCCCTAAATAATTGGGCCCTGTGCGGTCGCACCTCCCGCACATGCTCTAAGACCCCCTTGGTTATTAATATCCAAAAATTAAAATAAAAAAAATCAAATCAAATCAAATAAAATCAAATCAAACATAACCATATGAAGAACCGACATACCCATTCGCCAAATTTATTGTGTAAACGTTGACTTATATAGCCAGTTGACACGTGTTATCAAGTGCATGCATAAGTCATTATCTCAATGAATTAATGGGACATGGTTTCCCACTAGACTCACTTACACGTATATCAACAAACAGAACGGGTCGGACGTAATGACGGGTCAAAATATTAAAATAATAAGTTTTGGTGAATATATGTAACTATTAAGTTAAAAAAATACATGTGTTTTGGGTTAAAACAAACTAAAAAGGTACCCACGCCATGCCTCAGATTGATACGCTTAAAACCGTTTGTTATGATGTGATCAATGTTGTTTGAACCAGACCGGACCGGACCGGGAACCGGCTACTAAATCGGCCCAAAATAAACAGATGAACCATTCGGAAGAGAAATGGCCGGCCCATTCGGGTGACCAGTCGGACCAGTTTTATTATTTTTTAAAAAAAAACCTAAAATCTAAAAAATAAACCACTAAAACCAAACAAGGAGTTGAAATTGTAGTTTTTTCATACAAATGATGTTCTCCTCTCTTCTTTTTATAGGGAGGGGATGAAGGTTTTTCTTGTACTCTCACCAATGTGGGATGAGAGGTTAGGAAGGGAAAGAGATGTAAACCTATGTGGGATGAGAAACAAGTTTTTTTTTCTTTTTTTTGAAACCAAAATCCAAAAAATATAACATTACAATTAAACTTTTTATATTTTTAAAAAATGATTATGTTTGTGCGAATAGTAATTATGTTTGTTTAAATGTGTTTATTATTATATATTTTTTTTAAATTTTTTATATATTTATTATGTCGCCCGGTTCGTGAATCCAGTCCGACCGGTAACCAGTAAGACGTCCGGTCCGCTTCCGAAAATATTGGGTGTGATAGTAGAAACATAGATATAAAACATTCGTATGCTATGTAAGTTGCAGCACAAGAACCTATAAAGATAATTTAACTGAAAATATTTATGAAAAGTATAAAACAAAATCACACAATTTGACGTGCTTTGGTACTCACTAAAATGTCGCATCAATGAAATTAAAGTGACTAAGTACATTAAATAATATAAGTTGGTTCGGTCATGTTTTCGAGATTGAAACATATACAAGAAGCAAGATTATTTCTAATATTTTACAACATTAAAATTTAAATAATCTATAAAAAATAGATATAAGAAAAGGATGGTTCGATTTTTGCAATCGTGACATACAGGGGAACTAACATTGTCTCATAAGTTACAACCTAAAATAATAATAATAATAATAATAAATGGAAAAACGAAAACAAATACACGTAGTACGTACATATATACGCATGCATATTGAATCAAGTGAAAATACATGTCGGAAGAAACATATATCGTATATGTATATTGAATCAAGTGAACATACCTGTTGGATGGCCGGAGCATGATCCTAAACCCGTGAGCTATTAACAAAAATCTATCCGGTTGCAATTGATTGGAGTAGAAAACAAATACACACATATACAGGCAATGATTAACGTACAAAGGTCAAAAACACTTAGAAGCGAAAGAAGACACAAGAATTTGACATGTTTCATCAGGATAATATAAAATTACAAACTGACATGTGACACCCATAAGGCCATAATCAAGGACCACTAGATAATCACCGACCACTAATTTCAGACCAATTATATAAAAATTATAGACCGTAATTTAACACACATTATTAAGGACAAACTGCATAACCACGGACCATATTATATGAAAATCACAGATCGTTGTATAATATGCATGATTAGAGGACCAACTGCATAATAATCATGTACCAAGCGTAAAACCACGGACCACACAAAAAAATAGAAAGACATTATAACAATACTATACTCAAATTAAAGATAATAAAATTCTCAATTTTATAGTGTAATTTTTATTGAAAAATAATTAAACGTTTAAAAGTCATTCGACTTTCAAAAAATTGTGCAACTCGATTTAGCTAAAAAAAATAAACAAATGTACGTTATTCCTTTTTTACTCTTTCAAATATAAAATCAAGTAAGTTTTTAATGAAAAATGGGATCCACTATAATTTAACCATTGATTAATTTAAGGGTATGGTTATTTGCACACCATACTTTTTTTAATTCAATACCCCACCAGTCCTGTGCTTATCGTATAACTCTCCACAACACGTACAACAAACCTCTGTGCCTTGTTGTCGTGTGTGATGTATGCCACGTACAACTCTCTACGTGGCGTACGATATCTGACACCTGCAACCTTAAATTCCAAGATGTGATTCATAAAATTACGTGTTGTACGCCACGTACAGATCTCTATGTCACGTATATTTTAAAAAAACTTAAAACTTTTTTATAAACTTTAAATAAATAATTTGGTAACATTAGTAATTTTAAATGTTAAGATATATTTATAATGTTTTTCTTTTTTATTATTAAATTCATCAAATTAATATTATTTTGTTTTAATAAATACAAAATGATACAAAACATAATGCATATAAACAATTAAACAACCAATCAAAACAAAACACATAATATATACATAATTTGTGTCTGTACAATTCCAATAAATAAATAAAAACTATGGTTCCTGTCGGTCGGGTGGTGATGGAGGAAGAGAAGGAGACTCAATGCCAGCCTGCCTTGTAACCTCACTGTTTTTAGATGAACATGTTACTATAGGGATTGTAATGATGACAGAACATATTATGTTATTGAAGTTATATAACCTGAGATTTTCAATTTAAAACCCTGAATTTCATCGTTGAGAACATATAATTGAAACACATGAACTACAGGGAAATTTTAGTTATGATACAACTAGGACATGTCTGGAGTGGTTATTGCAGTTTCAACATGTATGGCATAATTTAGTTGAATGATTTTGCTAATGGTGTGTAAGATTTTATCACTAAATATAGGCAAAGACATATGTCATAGTTTATTGAAGTGGTGGTGGGCTGGCAGCTAAATAGGTTGCGACCAATTTTTACGTATGCCCTATACTTAAACTTACTTCGGCCTATCATGAACGTATCGGTGATATGATTTAGTGAGGAGAATTCTTGAATGTTGGATTGAAATGAATGAGTTAATATAATAGCGATATTGAAACATTAAACGTTGGTGAGGACACAAACATCCATTTAAAATGCGAATATTATTTCAGAAAAGTTAACCTAATAATGTGTTCGCGTGGGTGACGATTCACGCAAATACATTTTTTAGGATTTATATTATAAAAAGATATTCCAATAAATTTATAAATCAAGTTGGAATACGCTAAGAGCGTTGTATTTGTAAAGGTGACGATCTTTACGATTATAAACGTAAGTTACACGTTCCAACAAGATAGCTAAAATAAACATTTATGAGATTCAAAATAATAAAAAGGAATAAAAAATGTTTATTAGGAATTATCACTCTAAAAGATTTAAGAAAAACCATTTTATAAAACATTTCACGTTTTAAAATTTATTTTATAAAAAACCCGACAAAACGTTACGGTAACGAGTAAATGAAGGGAACTTAGCACCGCGTTAAACACGGACTATAAAAAGCCCATCATTTCTCTTCTCCTTCAAAATTGCAGCCATTTTTACCCACATACTCTCTCTAGAACCCAAACCTGTCACCTCTCTCTATTCTCTCTTCTAGAGTTCTCTCTCATTTCTACACTAAATCAAGCATTCTTGGTGTCAAAACGATCCTCCATTTGTCTACAACACGGAAGTACAAGGATCTCGAGCTAGCAAACACGTTTTGAAGGTATATATTAGGTATACTTTTCGGGTTTTAACTCAAACGAGAACCACCATATTTTATCATCTTCGAACATTCTCTAGTCACTTCTTAAACCGTAAAACGTGTGATTGATGATCACCTTAAAATCCATCAAACTTTAGGGAAATGGATAAGGCTAGAGGTTGAAGATGGTGAATAGTTGTTGAACTTAGTATTATTGATAGGCACCCCATCGAACTTGCTAGTGTCGACATGAAGCTCCATCGAACATATTAGTCTCGATGGACTTTCAACCATCAATGCTCCCATTAAATCTGGTAGGATCGAAGTAGTGGAATAAGTGAGTGATACTAGTCATCGATACTAACTATCGATACTAACTATCGATGACGATCAATACTGACCATCGATATTAGTCAACGAGTTATAACAATGACGAATATTAATCCATCGAATTTAATAATATATGTGATATCTCGGCTGGTCGAACTTACAATATTGATGGTTGCTTAAAATATTAATATCGATGTGTACGAGAACAAATAACTTTAACATTTTATTTACTTAACTAAAACATGCATGCATACGTTTGGAATTCTCCTCACCTTTGTAATATAAAATTTAATCCCTTAGGGTTTGATGTGTAACTATTTTATTTAAAACTTAACCTTCTACTTAAAATGATTTTAAACTCTAAAGGCAATAACTATCATATAATATAAGAATTGAATGATTTACTACAACTTAGATTAAATCGCATCAATAATCATATGGTTCTCTAAACATGACTTCAAACAAAATAAACACGACATATTGATTATACGAATATATTTACAAATATAACACACATGGAATATAAGATGTTGAGTAATTGTTGACTTCACAACAGTGAGCGTGCGTTCTACAAAACACAAACAATACCACATTATAACCCCGTTTTTACTCTTTATGTTTTCAAACTTGGGGCGGAAACATGTGCAACTTAAACTTTTATACTTTTTGTATAACGTTTGTGAAACTTCGATGACATTGATGTGTTGAACCTATACTTGCATTGATTATACCACTGTTGATTGAGTTGACTTTGGTCCTTCGCCTTGATGACAAATGCTATTGATTGAGTTGACTTCGGTCCTCTGCAGTGAATATTTTGTTGATTGAGTTGATTTCGGTCCTCCGAAGTGATTGCTTGCACTATTGATTGAATTGACTTCGGTCCTTCGTAATGATTATATTCTATTTTATTAGTGTTGTAATTCTCTATTTGGTTGACTTATTCGAATAACGTTTTGATCTGCATGTTGGTAAATTCACATATTATGTTTATCTCTAGAGTTTCTCATGCGTTTACATAGATTTTGATAACTATTTTGGGTGTGTTAAAAATTTATGATTACACACTAACTACTTTTGTAGTTGACACTTTATTTTTACATGTTTCAGGGAATAAAACGAAGTAAGGAGGATAACTCTATACTTTTGGATATCATCACATAGGATCTTGGACTTAGCTAATGTAACTGGATCTAATAAAGATTAGGATTTAGTCAAATTAGCAACATCTTTTGTGTAACTTGCGTAACTGTTTCATGATAAACATGATTTTTGTGTAATTAATTTAAATACATCAAATGATATGCGATGATACATTTTAGTTACCCATGAGCTTGTGAATAGTCTACATATTTCTCGTGGCATCCCGATGATTCCGTTGTCAGTCGGGGTTTTACATGCCTCGACCGATCCATCTCGCGATCGATCAGCCAGTGCAACAAGTCGTACTACTGAGCCAGGAGACGATCATGCTCCCTGGATCGGGCAGCAAGCTTCTGTAGCATGTCTCGACACGTGTTGAAAGCCTCACTGTCTGGTACAATCGCTTCGGATGCTGCGGTACGTACTGACGACATCCAACTGCCCCCTCATGATCCTGATCACCTCCACCAGCCTCACAATCGTTCTCACCCTCTCCACCCACACCCTACCAACACCTTCACCCCTTTGTCTACATCCAACATCCGTAGCGGGGGAGGGATCCATATCTCCCTGGGTAAGAGGGAAAGCCTCAACCCTACACTAAGAAAATCCGGACGATCTTCATACCGAAAAGCATACGACAATTAAGTCTGACCGGTAAGACATGGTCAGCCAACTCATTGATCGAGTCCTTGTGTAGGTGACCTACAGTGCGGCCTATCAACGTGATATAGGCCCAGCGTGATATAGCCTAGCCATATATGGTCAGCCAACTCATTGATCGAGTCCTTGTGTAGGTGACCTAGACATGGTCAGCCAACTCATTGATCGGCTAGGCAATGCGCAAGCTGGTAGTGACGACCTGTAATCTGGCTGTACAAATAAAATAAATCCTGCAAAGTGCACCACTCAAGTATTCGGCCACATCCAGCAATGCACGTGGCAATAAGCCAGTTCATATAGCGGAGGAAAAGGTCACGTATGCGACTAAATCTCGCATTGGTGCCCATGAAGGCACCCTTGACAATCTGATGCCACCATGCGCATAAGGTGGCATCTTCTAACACCATAATCCATGCTGTATACAACTGGATAACATTCTCCGGCTCGTAATATAAGCCAGAGACTGTAACAAACCCGATCAACAACATCTTATGTCGTTATCTTAGGAAATGGAAAACTACCTCCGGCACTGCAGTAGGAAGGTAGGTAAATGTGAAGAGGAACTGCACTGTAACCTCCCTAAAGGACGGGAGGAATGCCGCATCGAATGGTCGTCTCCATTATGTGTCCTCGTTGATCCACTGCTCGGCACGATCTCGCTCCCCGATTTCCGCGAGCACATCCCAATCCGTGACCTTCTGCTTGCCAATGCACATAGTTCGAAACTTTGCGTATCGACTGGAAACACTAGATCTTGTAGGAAACTATAGCATCGGGTGATTATGTAGGTTGTCGCCCTCCTGCTCAGAACCTGATGACATACCTGCATATGAAAAGAATGAAAAAGAAATTATTTTTTTAAAAAAAGGGTCTATACGCAATTGTAACATCAGTGCCGGACGCGTGCCGGAACAGTGATCGTAACAGTAAACATGTACAGTGATTCAGGTACACATTTCGTTAAACTATGTTTAGACTAATTATACATTTGATTATCATGAAACTATTAAACGATTGTCTGAATCTGACTAAAACCTTAGGGTTTAACAGTCAGAAAAACATGTCAGACAACACAGTATTGAAACACGAATACATGATGTGATATTAGTTGTATAAACGTATGTGAGGTCTAACAAAACGAAACTAAAGCGGTTATTGTTGCGGAATGCTAAACCGACGAGTTATTCGTATAGGTGACGATCTGTACGAATGATTCTGGTGGTTTAACGTTCTGAAATAATGACTTAACAGTAGATAACAAGAATCAGAAAGCCAAACCGTTGACGTGTTCGTTGGAATGACGATTCGAACGAATACGCGCGATGGTGACGCGATCTGATGAAACGATAACGAAAACGAATAACGATACGAACGATCATAATTTCAAAGAAATATTATATTTCTTATTTTACAATTTTGAAACTCATCATAAAATAATTTAACTCTAACTATCTTAATTTAAACCGCGAACAAATTATTTAAACGCGAAAAATTTAAACAAAACGCGTAGACTATTAAAATTCGATATTTATTTATACGTAACGATATTTAATATAATTCCTAGTAATATTTATAATTTAGTCATCCTAAAATATTCACTTTGTTTTATTTAACGAAAGAGCCGCGTAACGTGCCGGATACGCGACGAAACCGCAAACCGAGCAAACGAAACGAACCCGAATACCCGTGGGGTATTTAAGCACCAAATGTGGTGTTTTACTCATTTTCAACCAGCCACATTCTCTCTCTTGAAGCCATTCACGAACCCTCTCTCTCACTACAAAAATTCAAACTTCAATCCCTCATATCTTCCTCGTTTCTAGGCCGATTTGAGTGATTCTTTCGCCCAAGTGAAGATCTTGAAGTCCTCTACTTGAAAGTACAACAGATCTACGGAATTATCCAGCTGATTTCGAGGTATGACCATGAGAATACCACGAAAACTAGGGTTTTCTTGAACTTAGTCGACCATCTCCCTAACAACCGGCTAGAAACCTTAAGTCGTGAGTTCTACACCCTTGAAAACCTTTCCTAGTGCAGTCATTACATGGTAACAAGGTTGCAGCAAATTGGAAATGGTGGATGCTAACCAGAAGGTACAGGGTTCGCGGCATGAGAGCGGACGAACCATGGTTGCAGAACAGCGAACCCTAGCTGGGTGTAGCAGCCGCATCTCTATGCCACTCGCGAACCATCTGCCTTAACCGAACCTTGCCTGGCCTACGAACCCTTTTGCACAACCTCAGGCGAGCCATGACATTAGGAGCCGAACCCTTAGGGTTTTCCCGAACCCAGCTGGACCACGAACTATCTTCCAGAACCGCCGAGCCTTCATGCAGCGAACCAACATGGGAAGCGAACTTAACATGGCCGAACCCTTAGATGGCCGAACCCTTAGATGTTCACTAAACTGGCCGAATTTTGGAGCCAAGGTTCGCTGTAAAGATTTCCGGCCAAGCACTCATTTTTTTCCTTGTTCCAGCCACATAACGCACTGGCCCAATAGGTCCAACCGTAGGTTAGGCAGCCCACTTCATCGTGTTAGTCATGGTGTTCGGCCCAACAACAAAATACTTGGCCTAAATTTTTGCTCTTGGCCCACACACGTGTTCATGACCCACGATTATTTGATTAGCCCAAAAAAAAAAAAACATGATTCCATGTACACACTAAATGGACCATAAACGTTGATAAAGGCTAAGGCCCAAATGAAAGCCCAACAAATTGGCCCAACACTTTATTTGAACAACCCACCTTGCTATTCGGCCCATATCACCTAGGGACGGCCCAATATAAATCCTTGGCCAAATTGGAGCATTTCGACCCAACACACATAACCGGTCCAACCACATACCCATGACATGGAGCAAGCATGAGGCCACCCTCTTTATTTATTCTCGGCCCAAGAAGTTACTCAATCATTTGATTTTAACGTGTGGACCATGTTGGCCTAAGTGGCCCATGGTCGCCATATCAACCCACTTTACCCAAAGAAGGCCCAACCTAAACCTTTCGGGCCAAACTCTGTTGGGTTAGATCAATAAATATTCAAGAGGCCAATAGTGGCCCATGTGACTCACGAGACTCAACAATATCCGGCCCAATGGATTCAAGTAAATAACAAACGCACGAATGAATGTTTGATATGATCAAAACAAAAGATAAAGATATTATGGGATATCATTTTGTTGTTATAAAGTAATAACAAGTCGTAAACAAACTACATAAAGGCTTGAAAGCCTATTATACAATTGATAACTTGTAACTAATGAGCAACCATGGGATCTTGAACAATAAATAATTAGGGCCGGATAATAAACAAGATTCCTAAGTGTTAGTCAACTTTAGGACTAACACTTAAGCGCACAACAAAGTCTTACAAACTTATACTTATAAGTTACAAACATTATGAAATCAATACAGGAGCTTGAACATCATAACAAAAGCAAACAAAGAGCGCGTGTATTCTTACTCTACTTAGTCAAGCACTTCGGACCTAAAGTGAGTTCATTTGTCCCTTTTCAAATTTATTTGTTTTACTTCGGGACTGAGAAGCATGTTAAACATTTTCCTAAAACTCTTGAAATGTTATTTATGCTTTAAACATAAACATGATACTTATGTTGAAACTTATGCTAGAACTTAGAATACTTGAAAAGCAATAGCCTTGAAACTTATACTTCAAAATTGAGGCTTGAAAACATATGTGGGATGCTTAGGAGACTTGATACTTATGCTACAACAATATGCTTAAACTTGGTGGTTGATGCTTATGTTGCAAACTAGAAGTTTAATTTATTCTTAAACTATATTCCTAAACTATATTCTTAAACTATATTCTTGAAGCTTATACTATAAACTATATTCTTAAACTATACTCTTACTACTTATGCTCTAAGCTATATTCTTAAACGCTACTCTTGATGCTTACGCTGTAAACTATATTCTTAAACCATACGCTTGAAGCTTATGCTATAAACTATATACTTAAACTAGATGCTTAACATTTATGCTATAAACTATATGCTTAAAACTACGGATGCTTTAAACCTTTTGTAAGCTATAAACTTGTTATGCAAAAGCAACGGTTTGGCCTCTCAGTGCTTGCCTCTCCGGTTGTTAAACATTGGATGCTATAAACTATTGACTATGGAAGAACAATAGTTGGTCTCTCAGTGCTTGCCTTCATGTGTTCTTCCTAGTCGGGACTTGAAGAACAATAGTTGGTCTCTCAGTGCTTGCCTTCATGTGTTCTTCACAGTCGGGACTAGAAGGCACCTATTATGGTCTCTCAGTGCTTGCCATAGGGTGACCTTTATAGTCGGGACTTGAGGGGTAGACTTATGGCCTCTCAGTGCTTGCCATACAGTGATTCCTCAATGTCCACTCATGCTATAAACTTAAACATAATGCTAAAGCTATAAACGAAATGGAGGGTAGGTAAGACGCTTAATTATCATTAATACCAATGTCCTATGCGACTTAGTATGTGGTGGGATGTTGGCTAGGGCTTGTCCCTTACATATGCCCTATATATAAGCATACCGAGTTGGATGATACAGGTGGTGTTAATGAGATTAAGGTTGTTACCTAGGGGATGCATGCTTTTGGGGTCAACATCATAAACTTTTAAACACGATGCTTGTTAAACTTATTGAAGCTAGTACATACGAATGCTATAGACTTGTAAACGTTGAAAACAGTAAACTAAAGCTATGATGAAGGATGAATCGAATGGTAGGTAAAATGCTTAATTATCATTAACAGCAATGTCCTATGCGACTTAGTATGTGGTGGGATGTTGGCTAGGGCTTGTCCCTTACATATGCCCTATATATAAGCATACCGAGTTGGATGATACAGGTGTTGTTAATGAGGTTAAGGTTTTATCAGAAGAGGTTTGCTAAAACTATTTTCAACTTATAAACTTTATGAACTCACCAACCGTTGTGTTGACTTGATCTTTTTACATGCTTTCTCAGGTAACGCACAGGAATAGGCTTAAGCTTTTGGATTGCATACTAGGATGCCAGTTAGCAGACCTAGTATACTTTGGAGAAGCACATGTTTTGCTATGGAAGCTATACACTTTTGATATCTTGTACAGTTACAAGATATAAACATGATATTCTTTTGATAGGTTTACCTAGTTAAATTGCAGGACATTGATAATGTAATTTAACTTTGTAACCCTAACCATCATTTGATTGTGCTTTAGTTATTCTTAAACATTGATGCTATGTAAACAATCTGATCATCACGATTATCACCCGCGATATCACGCCCCGGGAACCTTCCGCCCGACGGGGACTTCGATCCAACCCCGCCGGCTCGGGGTGTGACAGCAATGTACAGTGTCCTACGTGGCGTACATGGTGGAGTATGGCTATGTAGTATTTTCTTCAAAACCAAACCCACGACAACATGTCGGAAACTACAGTTGTCATCGGGCATTATGTCTTGTATGCGTGAAATGTGACCGTGAAACAAATATGAAATAAACTTTTTAAATGTTTTAAAATTCCACACACTTTCATTTTCAACGACCGATTGGATTGAAGCAGACTCTCGTGATAATTGGCTAAGGTCACGTATTGCTTTGCCTTTCTATCTAGAAGATGTTGACCGACTACACTACAATGCTGCATGTCACAACCCACGCCGCGTGCGTAGTCCACGGCGCGTGACCATGTGTTCATGTGCCAATGTTGGAGAGTAACCAATGATTAACTATGTTTCATAAAATTAAGTTCATTAAAACAAACATAACATACACATTATACAACAAGTTTATCATAAGATAGTTATTATACAATACGATGTTTTTGTTTTCTTTCTAGGTCACAACTATTTCTGTTGTTGATCCTGACCTAGATTGCTTTACTGACACTCCCGATTAATTGAAACGTGTAGATAAAAGTCAACTACAAGTAGTTGAGTGAGAACATAGGTTGTTATTGATTCAAAATAATTGTTCAAACAATGATTTCCATGATATAGTAATCACAAGTGATCAAACAGGTACTTTGAAATTGTATCTAATTGAGCATGCAAACATCAAACCTAACGATAAATAATCGTCAGTAAATGATTGCTAGTTCATATGATGATGTCCAACCCACTATTTGATCGATTATGATAATGATACTTGTTTTCCTGCATATGATCATACCAGTACTACCAAGGGCTTGATAACAAGTTAATGATATTTACATAAGAATGTCCTTAAATAGCATCCACATAACCAAAGTTCCCAAGTGATACACTTGGTTTAATGATTTGATAAATGATTTGCTTGATAAATGTTTATCATGATTTTCCTGATGATACTGATATGTGATTTTAAAATAGTTGACAAAATATGTTTTAAAAATGTATCTACATGTTCCACCCCAAGTTTTGGTACAAGTTTAAAAAGAGAAGGGGGAAGGGGCTATGATCTCACCTGTGTTATTGAAGTGTTTTGATATTGAAGTATCACGCAAAATCTGAAGAGAATTCTGCAATTCATTAATGTTTTATGGGTTCTTTGTATTTGAATTGGATTATCGAAATATTCCTTGACTTTTGATGACAAGGAATCGCAGTTCAAGTCATCCAGCTGATCATAATCCTTAATCAGCCTCCTTAATTTAATATTGCACAAAGTGCGATAAACAGGGAACCCATAATGATATAGGCTCCTATTAAGGAGTTTATGACTAACTGGATCAATCATGACATTTCTGGATTAATCAAATAGATATTGTTGTTGATTATTTCACTAAAAAAATTCCTAGATGAATTTCTGGCTTAGGAATAGTCAATCCTTGTTATTAATCATTTAGGTATCATGAAACATGAGAATGTGATATTAGAATAGGTTTAATAACCATGCTCAATGTAGTAATCTGACTGTTATTATAAACATCTGATCGTGATTCCGGTGATTATCTTTATGCTTGTCATTAGTTTGAAACACTTGAATATTACAAGAAATGACCATGATAATCATAATCATTGTTACAATCAAATGGTTTAAACCAATTTAATCTAAGATATAGTTTCATGGTAACCGGGCATTATAACGGATCAAAACAAAGATTTAACCGTTAACACACAGTGTTCTTTGTTTCTAACCACTCCTGGCCATCAAGTACGCAAAAATCAACAATAATAACTATTTTATTATATTCAAAACAAGATTTAATCTAACCATTATCAAACTAGTTGGAATAAACGAATCATTACCCGATCAGACGGATTTCTCGGAAGAAAACAAAGATCAGGAGTTGTAGAAACGATCCCTAGCCCGATCTGGATGTTTGGATGGCTTCAAAACACTGATTAGATGGTAGAAAATCACCCAAGATCGTCTGGAAGTCGAGTTTATTCGACTGGGAATGAATTCTGATCAAGCAGATCAGACTTTTATGTCTGATGGGCCCGTAGCGTACCGCCAAGAGTGGCAAAGGAGGTCTTGGCGTACCTCCACCACCATAGTCAGATTTTGATTTTGTTTTCGCTATTTCGGGAGCATATGAACTCCGTTTTACGCGTCGTTTTCGCCTACGTTAACGATTTTTCGAGGTCTTTCCAATGGTTATAATTTCAATACCTAAATTGTTCAAAATATCTGATATCTTATTTAATGCTATATTCGACTCAGTGTATCTTGAAATCGGAGCCTCTATTCGTGATTTCTCTTACACTCATTTTCTTCATTTCTGAGTTATGATTCTAACCTAGAATTCGTGAATTGTCACACTGCTTTCTTATCTTTCACTTTGGAATGTGTCTAAGAACTATGTCTGGGTTGATCAAACACACCATGTTGGGAGTCCTGTTTCTTTTGTTGTCGCACTTTAGAACTTGGACGTCAACGTACGTCTGTCTGTACAACAGGCAGTTTTTTATTACCTTTACATCGGAAAGTCGTAGCCAAGATTTTCTTCATCATACTTTTTTTTCACTTCGGTTGTGTTAGTGCATAAGATGTCCCTAGTTCAGCATTTTGTATAAAATTGATATTATTAGTGAAATCAGTCGTTGTATATTGTTCGTATATGTTTATTTGAGTTTATAATGTATATATATATATATGTTTGACTTTGACTATCATATAGACCCATTCGTACGAATGACCCTAAGAATGAGTTAATTCGGGCAAATGAACGCCTAGAGAATGACTGGAGCGAACGAATGAGTCATCCGCATAACTCATTCGGCTGGCTAAGCTCATTCGGCTGAGCCATTCGCCGAATGAGTGATTCGGCCACTCATTCGGCCGAATGAGTACAGCTTATATATACTTATGCAAACAGATTCAAATAAAAACTTCCCCGAGCCTCTTCTCTTCCTAGAGCACCCTAGAGTCATTCCTTTAGGGTTTTGAGCGGTTCTTTCGTCTCTAACTTTGTTTCTCATCCCCGTGTGTCCGATCTTGATCAAAATGTTCACTCCTCATCATCGGATTGTCACGGGGGCTGTTGATTTAGATTAGGAAACCCTTGAATAGGATTCTGCACTATTCAAGTGGCTGTAGAGTAGATTCCTTGGTGAACCGGATTGTTCCCGGGCTCCAAATAGGTCCTACAAAGTGGTATCAGAGCATTGGCTCTTGATTCTGCTCTATTTTCGATCTAAATCACCTGATCTAAGATTATTAGTTTGAGATTTTTGAAAACCCTAACTTTCTTATCCTTCAAGTTACCGTTTCATTATAGCTCCGTGCGTTTTTGTGGATGTTTTGACAAATTGATCATTCCAATTGCTTAGTAATGATGTCTTGAAGTTCTGTACCAATTTCGGTTGTGAGATTCACTCTAAATCAAAATTTATCATGATTTTTGTTGCTGAAAACCCTAGATTGTTCGAATGAGCCGATCATCCGAATCATCATGCGAATAGCTCTCTTTCGGCCGAATATCTTCATTCAACAGAATAGCTCTCATTTGGCCTTTCATTCATTCGGTCGACTGCTCATTCGGTTGACTGCTCTTTCGGTCTTCAAGTCATTTGGTAAACAGGTCATTCGGTTCACTGCTCATTCACCTCAGATTGTACATTCGGCCAATACAGACTTATTCGGTCCCTGACATTCGGCCTTGTCAGTGTCATTTAACCATCAGTTTTAAAATTTTTCTCTATGTTGGATACAGTTGTTCTTGACATCATGGAGGAACTGGCTTTGATGGCTAACTAGAATCATAGGATTCAGAACTTGCTATTCACAGAGATTGAGACAGGGAATTCTAATAAATCTCCTAAGTTGCTTTCATTAGATGATTACCCTCATTGGAAGTACATATTTGAGATCCACATCAATGGAGTTGATACAAACTTGTGGATGATGATAGAGAGTGGTTATTTGAGACCTCTTAATGAACATGGAACTCCCATGTTAGTCACCCGGATTACTGAACCCTAGAGGAAGTTATATGACTTTGAGAAGAAAGCTTATGCTATTTTGTCTCAATCCATTGCTACTGATATCTTTCATTAGTTCAGATAGTTCACTTCTTCTAAATTACTTTGGAATGCGTTGCAACAATAATATAAGGGAAATGATGCTTTGAAGAAACATAAAATCCAAAGCTTTGAGAAAAGAGTTTAACAGTTTCATGTATGTGAGAAATGATTCTCTAGATGATCTGATTGCTAGATTTTATCATCTTCTGAGTGAGCTGTTCAACCATCAGGTCAAGACTACAACACAAGAAAAGATTCAGTGTTTGGCAGATGCTTTACCTTCCAAATGGGAATCATTCCTCATGGTCTTGAAGCAGAATGAGATGATGGCTAATATGGACATCAATGAGTTTATTCAGAAGCTGAAAGAACAGGAGATTGAGAACAAATGGAAGGCAAAGAGAGTTTTTCAAGTTCAAGATCCTTCATGGTACTACTGTATTCCTACTGTGGAAAGAGCTTCTTCTCATGCTTCTTTGAAGACTGCTTTTGTCTCTCATACTAAATAAGCTCCTGTTTCAAACCAGACACACTTTAGTCAATCATTCTCAGCTTCCACTTCTCAGAAAGAAGATAATCATACAATCACTAATCTGAAGACACACAATTTTGATAAAGTGACTGTGGAGGTTGCCAATGAGCACATGGATTTGTTGTCTACTCTTGTGAGTTCTTATGATGGGCTGCTAGCTGGGCATAATGGTAATCCTCACTTAAGAAATGAAGATTATTCTCAGATTGACTGGATGATATGGAGAGGATAGACATCATGTGGGCTCTTGCCAGTGCAGTAAGAAGAGCTAAGGATTTTGTAAGAAGAACTGGAAAAGACATCAATCTGAACAAGGATTCAAAATTTGGTTTTGATATGTCATATGTCACTTGCTATAACTGTGGAGAAAAAGGACACTTTGCAAGACATTGCAACAAACCAAAGAAGATTGCCAACAAGAATCCTTTTCAGTATCAAAGATCATCTGTAGCAAATCCAGAACGAAGACTTGTGCCCATTGATACTCCCACTCATGCAAGTTTTTCAAATGCTAGCAAGGCCTTGATAGTTCAAAATGATGATGGCGAAAACTGGGATTTCAGATTCAATACTGATCAGGGAGGAGAAGATGAAGCTTGTATTGCACAAATCCTTAAGGCAGATGAATCCAGTGATGAAAGCACTTCAGAAGAAACGAAGACCAGTCTGATGGAATCATCAGAATCAGAATCAGAATGCACTTTAGACTCAGACACTCAAGGAGATTCTGACGCTGAGTTTGAAGAACAACCTGCTACACAGTTTGCTATGATAGTGAACACTTCTGCTACCTCTCTGTCAGATCAGGTATATGATGATTGTTCTTCTTCTCATTCCATATGCTTTAACTATATTGACCTTGACTGTAAAGTTCTAGCTTATCAGAAGCACAATTCTGACTTGATCAGCGATCTCAACCAAATGATTGAAGGAAATCGAATTTTAAAATCAAATGAAAAATATTTTCAGGCTAAAATTGATTTGTTAAACAGATAGTTACATGAGGCTGAGATCGCTGTGCTCAATAAGCAAGATGCAGTTACTTCTTATCTCAACACTATCAATAAGACTAAGAAGAAACTTGCCATAGTCGAGTGTGACTATGAGACTTTAAGCTAGAAGCTCAAGAGCTATGAAAGCTCTTCATACATTATTGAGCACATGATTAGTAATGGGCTTGATCAAACTGGGAAGGGTAAAGAAACAAAATATAATCATTACCCTCCACCATTCTTGAAATGCTTTGTCAATTCTCCAAATGATAAAGAGATTAAAGACTTTTAAGTGAAAACTCCATTAGTTATTGATCCTATTGGGATTATTTCTGATGAGGGTTCCTCATTGTCTGAGGAATCTTTTATGGAGGGTGTGGTTGAAGATTGGGTCTTTGATTCTGAGGATGAGTCTGACGTTTCTCCTCTAGTGTCTTGTGTTTAGATCAGACATATGTTGCCAAAAAGGCTGACCCAATATTACCTAAGACAAATATGGCTTCAAAGTTATTCAAAGCCATCTGCTTTGTTAAGTCTTCATAGGATGGTGAAGCAAGTGAGACCAAAGAGACTGAGAAACCTGTTTTTAATGGTACAAAGGGGTTGGGTTTTAAGCAAAACATGACAAAATCAAATGTTTATCATCAAAACAAACAATATTGTTATAAACTCAAACAATTTTATCATCAAGCCAAAAGGGCTTGTTTTGAGTGTGGTGCACTTGGGCATTTTGCTAGAGTTTGTCCTCATCTGATCAAACCTAAGGTTGCACCACTCAAGCAAAGCCCAAACAACCCAATCTTGTTAAACCTTCGGTTAAGGGTAAAGGGAAAGTTGTGAATTTGGATGTTACCAAGGTTGTTAATGCCAATCAATCTAAACCATCATCCATCTACTTGAAAAACTCTTTCAATAAAAACACAGTCTGGAAAGTTAAGTCTTCTAAGACTTCAGGTTCAAATACTCCAGACAAGGCAACCCCAGATGGAAAATGGATTGAAGTTTAGATCCGAGACTCATTGGGTCAACCCAAGACAGTAAAGGCTTGGGTTCCCAAATTGATCTAATAGTTTGTGTTCGTCCAGGTTGCCCCAACAGCTGCTCTTAATAGCACTTGGATAGTTGATAGTGGGGCTTCAAGGCACATGACTGGAGATATTTCGCTGCTCACCAATGCCAATTCAATTCGAGGTGGATATGTAGCATTTGCCGATGACAAAGGCGAGTTTATTACTAGAGAGGGTATTCTTTCAAACGGCCAAGTTTCTTTTGGCAAAGTCAGATATGTGAAGCAGCTGGAGAACAATCTACTTTCAGTCTCACAGATTTGTGAAAAGAAGTACAAAGTTCTTTTTGATGACTCCAGCTGTTACATTCTCAAGCAAGGCATCACTATTCCTAAAGACTGGATTGTGATGTCTGCACCCCGTAAGCAAGATTTGTATGTTCTCAACATGGCTACAGCTTCAACAACATCCTCCTCAGCTTCATGTTTAATGTCAAAAGCTACAGAGAAAGATTCTATTCTTTGGCAAAAGAGGATGGGCCATTTGAGTCTACGTAAGATGAACCATTTGGTACACAACAATTTGGTTGAGGGTGTCCGCTTAAAGAATTTCAAGCTGTCTGATGTCTTTGTTTTGTGCAAAAAGGGAAAGGAAACTAAGCAGTCTCACAAGCTGAAAAAGTATCATTCAATCACTGTTCCTCTTGAGCTTCTCCATATGGATTTATTTTGTCCAGTCAACCGTAAGAGTATAGCTGGAGATCAATACTTCTTAGTCATCACTGATGAGTATTCCAGATATTCTTGGGTTTTCTTTCTGAAGGAGAAATCAGAAACGTTCGAGTGTATTCAAGTTTTGGTAACTAAACTTGAATCACTTTATAAGCTCAAGATCCATATGCTTAGAACAGATAATGGGACAGAGTTCAAGAATCACAATATGGATATCTTTTGCAATGAAGTGGTATTTTCCAACAATTCAGTGCTCCATATGTCAAATGAATGGCGTTGCTGAGCGCAAGAACAAAACATTGATTGAGGCTGCTCGGATTATGCTTGCTGATTCATCCCTTCCAGTTCATCTGGAATAAAACTGTTGCAAATGCTTGCTACATATTGAACCGGGTTTTGATAGTCAAGAGACATGGGAAGACTTGCTTTGAGCTACTCCACAACAGAAAGCCTAATCTTAAGTATCTTGAACCTTTTGGTGCTCCGTGCACGATGCTTAAGAAGGGTATTTTCTTGGGGTACAACACTCCTAATAAAAGGGTCTACAATAGATAAACTCAAAATGTGGATGAGTGTTACCACGTGGATGTTCAAAGACATTTTATGCCCCCACCTGGAAAAGGTCCAGACTGGATGTTTGATTATTCAGACCTTTTCGACTCTTTCAATATGCCTCCCATGCACTCAGATGAAGATGTTGATGTTCAAATGATGTATGATGCACATAATGCTCCTGATAAACCTGTGCAACCTTCATCAGCTTCAATTCCCATACATACACATGATGTTAGCTCAGACACAGATGATAATCCAGCTCAACTAGTTGCCCTCGAACAAAATGTTGACAACATTGTACCTGCTCTTGAGGACTTGAATCTGAACAACCTTGATCCACAGGTTGAGGTTCCTGCTCATCCTGTTGGAAGAATTAATCGCATTCATCCTCATGAAAACATTATTGGAAGTACGCCTGATGGAGTAAAGACAAGAAATCAGTTATCTTCAGGAGGTCTTGCAGATATTCTTGACTCTGCTGATGTGAACTATTGTGCCCCTTCTTGCTTTATCTCTCAATTTGAACCACAAACCATCACTGAAGCATTGAGAGAATAATCGTGTATTGATGCCATGCAAGAAGAACTCTCACAATTCAAGAAACTTGGTGTTTGGCAACTTGTTGACAAACCGAAAGGTGCAAAGGTTATAGGAACAAGATGTGTTCTTCATTGCAAAAGGGACGGTCATGGGATCGTTGTGCGAAACAAAGCACGTCTGGTGGTACAGGGATTCAGATAGATTGAGGGACTTGACTACAATGAAGTGTTTTCACCGGTTGCTCGTCTCAAAGCAATTCGTATTTTCTTGGCATATGAATCCTTCAAGAAATTTAAGGTTTATCAAATGGATGTTAAGAGTACATTCCTTCATGGTGTGATCAACGAAGCTATGTATATCAATCACCCTCCCGGGTTTGAGGATCCATTGCATCGTGATCAAGTCTATAAGTTAGACAAGGCTTTATATGGATTACATCAAGCTCCGCGAGCGTGGTACGAGACACTTTCCACTCACCTTCTGAACAACGGATTCATAAGAGGTGTCATTGACTGCACTTTGTTTATTCGAGAGAAAGATGGTGATTTACTCTTGGTACAAGCATACGTGGACTATATCATCTTTGGTTCTACAAATGATAGTCTGTGCAAGGAATTCGAGAAGGTTATGAAAGACAAGTTTGAGATGAGCTCAATGGGGTAGATGAAATTCATTCTGGGATTACAGGTGGATCAGTATGAGGCAGGAATCTTCATTCATCTGACCAAATACGTTGGTAACATTCTGCGCCGGTTCATTATGTTGGATATAAAACCTGCCGGTACCCCACTGGCTGTTAATCACGGGAATACACCAGATGAAAAAGGGGAGTTAATCCATGCCACTCTATACCGAGGAATGATTGGATCTCTCATGTATCTCACCGCTTCTCGGCCAGACATCATGTTCGCCACATGCTTGTGTGCTCGTTATCAATCCAAGCCAAGAGTATCTCATCTAATTGTTGTGAAAAGGATTTTGTGTTATCTGAAGGGTACTCTGGATCTTGGCTTATGGTACTCTAATGATGATAACTTTGAAATTACTGCATATAGTGATTCAGGCTATGGCGGATGCAAAAGAGATTTCAAGTCAACATCTGTAGGATGTCAGTTCATTGGAATCCGTTTAGTTACCTGGCAGTGCAAGAAGCAGACGTCGGTGTCTACTTCAACATGTGAGGCAGAATACATTGCAGCTGCTAGTTGTTGTTCTCAAATCATCTGGATTCAGCAACAACTCAGGGACTATAGGTTACAGTTTTCTAACACTCCTATCTATGTTGATAATACTGCTACCATTGCTGTCACTAGAAATCCTGTTCAGCACTCAAAAACCAAACACATCAATATAAAATATCACTTCATACGTGATTGTTTTGAAAAGAAACTAATCGATGTTGTTAAAATTCACACCGATCACCAGAAAGCCGATCTTTTCACAAAAGCTTTTGATAAACCCAGATTTTTATATCTATTATCGGCTAATGGTGTTTTTCAAAAGGATGAAGTCATTCCTTCATCTGAATCAAACAAATGATCATTGTTTTTATTAGTTACTTTCTTCTATTTTATTTTAATTTTTTTTGTTAGTATTTTTGTTATTATTCTTTCACTTAATCAAAATTCAAAAACATTTTTAGTTTTAGGTTTTTAGGGGAGAAAAAGTTGTTCTTTGAAAAACCAAAAACATTTGAATAATTGAAAATAATCAAACACATTTGAAAAACTAAAAATTGAGGAAGTCTGATTAGAGAAAGTGATGTGTTAATCTATCATGTCTTAAAATCAAAAAGTGAATGCATAAACAGAAAGCACATAAGTTGTGTGACTTGATGTACTGATAGGGCAACTTTAAGTGATTGCTTAGAAAGTCTGAATTGTGGGATCCATTTTACAAAACCAGTTAAGTGATAAATAGTTTTTAATTCACATCAGGCGTACACCTGTTATCATAGGATCTTATGAGGTTTCCAATGATTCATGAATTCAAGTCTGTACACATGCCATATTGCTTTGTAAAGACCTAACTGATGCTGTCCATTCAGATGAGAATGATTGAATCAGAAGAAAATAGAAGTAAATCCCGATTCTGTACACATGCAATATTGTTGGGTTGCATCCTTGCTGAAGCCGTCCATTCACATAGGATAAGCTAAGAAAAATACAAAAATAAAATGAGTTCGATTCCATACATGTGCCATATTACCGGGTTGCAGCCTAGTTGAAGCCATCCATTTGGATAGAACATGTTGATCTTGTTAACACAGTTCTGTCCATTGGTTAAATACAATGGGTAACTCAGTCAGAAAATGTGAGTGATCATTAACTGGTTTAGAATGATGTATTGCCAGGTTTAAAGTGGACAAGTATATCAGTAATTAAATTATAAGACAAATGTGTGAGAAGTGTAACATTCATTAATGCTGATTTGATGTGATTAGGTGTATGTGTCATTTTTCTTGAAAGATTGCTCACAAAAATATGTGTTTCTTAACTGGTTTAGTTTTATTTGTTAGTTGTACAGTTGTCTTTCATTTTAGAAGAATACAAAAAAATTTTAAATTTTAAATTTGTTTTTAGATGATCATTTGTGTGTTCAGATGTTCAATCATATTTGAATCCTTCACCAAACTAGACTAATCTTTATAATGATCTTATTTTAATGTTCAAAATGTCAAATTTGAAATTAGTTTTTGTTTTTGAGTGCTAAGATTAACTCATCTGAATGAAGCAGGCGAAAGACTCATTTGACCGAATGAATTCATTCATGCGAATGAGTCATTCGGCCGAATCATTATGATCCGAACCAACTCATTCGGTTGATAACTTAGCCGAATGAGACTTCCTATATATTGGGGTTTTTTGGCCGAACCAACTCATTCCCCCCAAACATCAGCTTACTGTGTGCACCCTTTCGCCCGACTCATTCTCTCTCCACTGTTCTTCAATTCTTCACCATTTAATCAACCATACTGATAGTATTCCTTCTTGTGGATGTTACAGGTACTATTGGAACCAAAATTTTCCAAGTTTGACGATGGATTTGCTGAGAACAACGCTCGGTTTAGGGTTTTAGGGCTCGTAAAGTTAACAGTCAAATAGATAGCCAAAATGAACTCTAAAATACCTAAAACCTGTTCTAAAACACTAATCGGACATATCTGAACTTGTTGGTGTAAATTTTATTGTCTAATTTTTTGTTTTGGGAACTTGGATTTTTGAAATCCTTCGGTTGTCAGAATGACGATCATTCGGACTTAAGGCTCGACCAAGTGAGGTGTCTCGACCGAATGAAGCCATTCGACCGAACGAGACCCTTTCGGCCATTGTCCTCATTTGTTGGTCATTCGGATGACATGTTTCTTTCGGTCAACGAGTCAACCGAATGAGTTCATTCGCCTGTCATTCGGATGACATGACCCATTCAGTCATTGGACTCATTCGCTGAGTCTCATTCGGACATTGTTGTTTTATTCGCACAAGTTGCATACTTGTGTTAACTTTTTGATTTTACTCAACTGTTTAACTGAATTGAACTGACATTTTATTCGCACAAGTTGCATACTTGACCGAATGAGACCCTTTTGGCCTTTGTCCTCATTTGTTGGTCATTCGGATGACATGTTTCTTTCGGTCAATGAGTCAACCGAATGAGTTCATTCGCCTGTCATTCGGATGACATGACCCATTCAGTCATTGGACTCATTCGGACATTGTTGTTTTATTCACACAAGTTGCATACTTGTGTTAACTTTTTGATTTTACTCAATTGTTTAACTGAATTGAAATGACATTTTAATTTCTTGTTTTCAGTATGGCAGATTACAAAGCTGAAACGAAGAACAACATCTGCGCTCATCTAGATCTTGCCGCCAAGAACGCCAGGCATTTTACAGAGATTATTGCTTTTCTCAGGCGTTCTAGGATCTTCACTGGTATATCTACTGTCTATGATCCCTATTTGTCGCATCAGCGGGATTTCTGGAGATATGCAGACATAGATTGTGAGGTCGAGCCTCTTGTGATCAGAGGCAAGGTGTGGGGACATGACGTTATAGTTTTTGCTGAACACATTCGGAGGGTGTGTGGATTCTAGGATGCACCTGATAATCCCTTTCTGCTTGATCGCTATCTTGTTTCAGGATGCTTTAGGCGATGCAAGTATGATGGTGACTAAGAAGTCGAATTCCTGAACAAAGCTTTTCTGTCCCCACAGTTCAAGTACTTGGCTCACGTACTCATTCACAGCTTGGGTTCCATACGCGGGGGATTTGATGAACTCAGAGAGACTTTACAGGGTGCGTTCATGGCTTTGGTGCTTAATATACCATTCAACTTCTCGGAGATGGTATTCACGCATTTGAAGGAAAATGTCTATCTCAAGGGTGACAAGAAGTTTCTCATGTACCCGAGAATTCTTCAGCAGATATTTGATGCACAAGTGCCTGATCTACCAAAAGCCAGTTCTGACATTATCAGATTAGAGCTTATGAACGACATCACTCTTAACAAAGTTTTATCATACAGAGTAAAGGAGACGAAGCCTCCAACTTGTACTCTATTTTGCCATCTCCTCAAAACTGATTACATGGCACCCGCTGGGTGGAAATGGAGACATGATGATTTTGATTCAGATTTATAGGATATCATAGTGCCGGTTGGTGATGATGGAGATGATGGTGATGATGGTGGAGATATCGGTGTTAGTGGTGCAGGTGCTGATGTTGATGTTACTGGTGCTGGTGCAGGTGTGAGTGGTGGTGATGGTGTTGTTTCCGATGTTGGTACTGGTGCTGGAGTTAGTGTTTCTGTTGCTGGTGAATATGATGTAGATGTTTGAGCTTTACTTGATTTAGATTTCATGACTACCACTAAGGCCACTGTTTCCACCCCATTAGAGATGGGTCGGACCACTTCAGATGAGGAGAGAGATGTTTCAGGTGAATTAGGTGAGGCTGGTGGTGAAGATGATGATGAAGAGGGCTTTGATAGCTCAGATTCTGAAAAGCCAAATGATGAGTTTGAGAATGTTATGGTGGGGACGAGGCTAGTGAAGAAGAGGAAGAGGCTCAGTGCGACAGAGCAGGATAGGGAAGAGATCAGGGATCCGTCTTTTGTCCTTGAGTTTGACTTTTCTCCTCCCCTACGTACTTACATTTCTACATCTACTGTTGCTACTACTATTTTCTATTCCACATAATCCCCTCCTACAAAGAGAAGAATGACACGCTTTGTCCTACAAAGACGGTCAGAGGCTATACCTACACGTGATACTACTGCCCCTCTGACCTCCTCTGGTGCTCCTACTGCTGTCTTTCCTGCAGCTTCCTCTGGTCCCTCCACCACTTCAGCTGATCTATATATACCTTCTGTTTTAGTTGCTTAAAAGCTCAGCATACTGAACAGTTTGGTTCTTAGGCTGATGGAGAGGAACCACCAACAGGATGAGGCTATTGCCTAACTTACATATAGGATCAGTTAGCAAGATACTCTTCTATTACAGGCTGCTGACCAACAGGCAAATTTGAGGGCTCGATCTGCTGAGCAGGAAGAGCGATTGCTCAAGTATGTTGATGAGTATAACCAGTTGGCATTGACTGCCTCGGGATTCAGTGATAGGGTCTTAGCTCTTGAAGCCGAAAACTTGCGATTAGCTGAGAAACTAGAAAGCCTTAAAGATGCTACTCCATGGCTAGAGGCCTCTGATCCTACCTCCAATGATTCAGATAAAGATGAAGAAGACGACGAAGAAGAATCTGATGAGGATAAGGTTGATTACGAGGATACTTACAAAGATGATGATTCAGATGATGATGATGATAGTGCCGGAAGTGGATCTGCCAGTTCATCTAGTGCATCAGGACAGCAGTCCCCTCGCACTGAAATCCGGACAAAGAAAAGGCACTATAAAGGTGCCGAGACTCCTCCTCCTCAAACTGAAGAGCCCAAAGCTACGAAAGAGGTTGAAGCGATGCCAATGAGACGAATTTTGAACGAAAAGTTGACTATGATTCTGGACACTCAGGGCATCATTAAACATTCTCTTAGCCACGACAAGGAGGAAGGTGAGATTATACATTTCCTCACAAAGGAATAGATAGCTGAGCTATTCAGGTTAAATCTTGATGAGGTAGTGCTGGATGAAGCTACCATTCCTGCCTCTGATATTCCTTCTCCTGAAGCCTATAATGACATCGATGAAGTTATTTTGGAGGATATCACTGAGCAAGAGGACATCAAGTATACTTCAGCTGAGGATGAACTGCCTACCTTCTGTGATCTTTTTGGTCAACACACTGAGGAGGAGCTGAACAGGAAGATTGACGAAAAGGTCAGCGGTAGTGAGTCTTCAGTAGAAGAAATTCAGAAAAGAAAAGAGGAATGGAAGGCTTATTGGGAAGTCTTGAAGAAGGAAAGTGTTGAAAAGATGCCAACTACACACACACCAAAGTATACAAGACCAAAGGATACATGGCTGGTGGTCAAATTCTTAGTTGGGCCTACTTTCATGATCTGCAATGCTATGCTTTTAAGAGGGAACAAAGGATACAATACTTGAAGCATCCCCATGACTTCAATTCGTTGCTAGGATTTGAAGTAAACCAACTGGCACGTTTGAAGATTCTTTACAGTGAAGATTTAGGGATGCCTGTGTCACACCCCGAGCCGGCGGGGTTGGATCGAAGTCCCCGTCGGGCGGAAGGTTCTCGGGGCGCGATATCGTGAATGATAATCATAGTGATCAGATTTTTTACATAGCATCAATGTTAAGAATAACTAAAGCACATTCAAACATTAATCTAGGATTACAAAGTTAAATTACAATATCATGTTCTGCAATTTAACTAAGTAAACCTACAAAAGAATCAAATGTTTATATCTTGTATATGTACACGATATCAAAAGTGATGTGTAATATCCACAAAAGATGTGCTTCCGAAAGTCAACTAGTTCCTCTATCTAGGCCACCTAGCATGCAATCCAAAGCCTTAGCTTAAACCTGTTCTTCACCTGAGAAAGCATGTAAGAAAAACAAAGTCAACACAATGGTTGGTGAGTTCATATAGTTTTTATGTTTAATATCCAAATCGGTATGCTTATATATAGGGCATACCCCTGAGTCGAGCCTACAACCCGCCCAGACGCCATCCCACCACATACTAATCCGGATATGACACTGTTGTTAATGATAATCAAGCCTTTTACCTACCAATCAACCCATTCCTCATCATAGCTTTTGTTTTCTGTTTCAAAGTTTACAAGTCTATAGCATTCATGAGTATTAGTTTCAAAGTATGTTTAACAAGCATCATAGTTTCACACGCACATAGTTTAGCTGTCCCTAATCTCATGCGTGAGTACAAGCTCTGCACTAGCAGTCGTTTAGCAATTACGTAGCTCACGGATAGATACAAGCTCTTCACTAGCAGTCGTTTAGCCATTACGCATCTCATGAATTAGTTAAGCTTAGTCTAGCAATTACGGGTCTCCTATACAAGATACAAGCTCTGCACTAGTAGTCGTTTAGCAATTACGTATCTCATACATAGACACAAGCCATGCATACACAAATAATCCAGCAATTACATATCTCATATAAGCAGACAAAAGCTTTACACTAGCAGAAGTTTAGCAATTACATGTCTCTTATATAGATAATAGCTTAGCCTCGTCATGATTTAGTTTAATCCAGCAATTACATACCTCATATAAGCAGACAAAAGCTCTGCACTAGCAGTCGTTTAGCAATTACATGTCTCCTATATAGGTAATAGCTTAGCCTCGTTATGGTTTAGTTTACATGTATCTCAATACATAGGTACAAGCTCTGCACTAGTAGTCGTTTAGCAATTACGTAGCCTATGATTAGATACATGCACAATGTTTCATGCGCAAATAATAGTTTCAAGCATATAGTCTCAAGTGTCCACACATAGTTTCATCATGAATTCCATGGTATAGCATCAAGTCTCATGTTTAAGCATATAGTTTCACAAGCATAAGCATCAAGTCTCATGTTTAAGCATATAGTTTCATAAGCATAAGCATCAAGTCTCATGTTTAAGCATATAGTTTCATAAGCATCTAACATATAGCTTCAAGCCTCAAGTTTGAAGTATAAGTATCAAGTTTATTGCTTTTCAAAGTATACTAAGTTCCAAGCATAATCATCAATATAAGCATCGTGTTTAAGTTTAAAAGCATTAAATAACATTTCAATAGTTTATTAAAATGTTTAACATACTTCTCAGTCCTGAAGTAAAACAAGTAAGTTTGAAAAGGGACAAATGAACTCACATGGTAGTAGTAGTGGTTGACTAAGTAATCAAAGAATACACGCGCTCGTTGTTAATCTTGAAGTTATATTCACGATCCTGTGTTCGATTCAAAGTTGTTTGTAACTTACAAGTATAAGTTATGTATTTGAGAGTTAACCCTAAGGTTGGTTAACACTTATCTTTCTTGTGATTTATTTGGTCTTAATTCACTTGTTGTGTTATATACTGTCACACCCCCTGCGCCGCGTGCAGAATCCACGGCGCGGTGACGATCAATGGTTGAATCAGGCACAAGTATTGAATAAGAACAACCATAATGTATTACTAGACTTCATAATGTTTAGACCATTGTTTAGTTACATACATTCAATCAATCTACCAAAAGAATGACAACTACAGACCCAAAATATAGTTTACAAAATAAGACTTCAAACAAGACAATTAAACAATCAGGATTTTAATGTGTTTCTAAATCCATCCTAGCATGTTTCTTCATCTTGTTCTATCTTAAACGGTCTCCTTAGTTGTCCTTTAGAATGTCTTAAACCTGATTACCTGAAACACGTGAAAAGTAACTGTCAACTACAAAAGTAGTTGGTGAGAACAATAGGTTTAACAATTGTAATTATGAATTTGCATTGTAAGGCATATGAATAAACAATGATTGAAAAAAGACATGGATGGGTGCAACCCAAACTAACATCAAGTATGTAAAACGTGTCCAAACAGTCATCAGACTGTTTGCTACAAAACCAACATATAATCAAGTCCCAAACTACGTTTGGAGTTAGAAAATTTGTCAGCAACATTGATAAAACCATTCGTAACCAAATCCTGCAGTTGGCTTTTAAAACAAATTTAAAAACTAACTCCAGAATTAGGTCTGCCCAATTGTGTCCGCTTTCCCTTGTTGTGATCACCCAGTACTAACGCTAAATGAATATGTAACTTGATGTGTGTATAAGTTTGTTCACAATGATGAACACCATTCTTTTGAAAACTTGAATTGAAACCCTTTTGATTGAATGCCTTATTTGATTTCCATGATTTGAAAACTTCCCGTGAATACCATGAATACCAATGATTTAAAATAACTTGTTTGAATACCATGAATTGAAATCCTTTGTTTGAATACCACCATGAAAACCATTGAATTGTATCCCTTGTTTTGAAACCTCTGATTTAATACTGAGAATAGAGTCCTTGTGTACTAACAAGGCTTGATAAGTATCATTTTATTGAAACACAAGATTTTAGTAAAAGAGTTTATAAAACTTATTCCTTAAAGGTATTTATCATTTATAAAACCATTTGTGTAAAATTGGTGTAAAATAGTTTAATGAACCTTTTATAAAACCTTTTAGGAGAAATTGTTTAACAGTTGATAAAAACATTATAAACAGTTGATAAATCTTTTGAAAATAGTTGAGAAATCCCTTGGATCTCTAAAATGAACCTGTAACAGTTGAACAGTAGCATAAATCCTGTATATGGAATATGATTTGCAATAAAACTGTTTGATCACGTGTTCCACCCCAAAACAGTTGAAAAACAGTAAAAGAGGGGCTAATGTTCTCATATGTCTACAGTAGACTCTGAACTATAACAAATAGCAAGTAGCAAACATGACTTCTAACTGGTTCCTATATCATTGTAATCATACATAAGATATAAGATTTACGATTGTATAGACTTTGATTTATCGATTAACTTGTGTTATGTTGAACTTGATTAACTCTTGAATACTTGTTCTAATGTTTTAGTATGTTGTGTGAGTTTGAGAATCTTGATTGAGTCACTTGATTTGATAATTGGTTCATGAAAAGAAGTGTCATCTTCTTTTATGCATAACTTGTATGCATAAAATGTAAATTGTTGATGAATTTGATAGCCATTGATTAACATGCAATTTGAAAAGATGTGCGAATTGTTTTAAGTCCTTGTGATTATGAATTGATCTCTTACTTATGTTAAGTTTTAAACTTAAACCGAATAAGATCAATTCACAATTAATAAGCTAAAAGACCAAGATTGGCCTTGAGCCCATTAAACCATGGTGGACTTAAATAAAGGTCATGGGCCTCTTAGATTAGACATGAGTCATTGGGCCGATTCAACTCAATTGGGCCAAATAATGTGCATATGGGCCATGTATTGGGCCGAAAGTTATCATATGGATTAAAGGGAATAGCATGAACCGAACTAAAGGAAAAACTGGGTTGTCGACCGGTTTACAAGGGTGGCAGCAAACCCTTGGGTTCGGTTGATCTAGGTTCGGTCATGTCTTAGCATGGGGTTTGGCTATTGATGTGGTGATCAAGGGTTCGCATGGCTGTAACCTAGGTTCGGTGAAGGCTGAGAGGTTTAGCTAAAGATTGGCTCACCTTCATGGTTCGGCTCGTATGGTTCGCTAACAGCCAACACCCATAAGTTCGTGGCCCTGCTAGGTTCGTCTGAGTCATCATAGGTTCGCCCGGAGTCAAAGGTTCGTCTATGATGGTTCGGTACTAGGAGGTTCGTTGCATGGTTCGTGAAGTTCCTTAGGGTTTGGCTAGTGACCAGTAAGCATGTAGGTTCGCCGGAGTTATGCATGGTTCGCCACCATGCAAAGGTTCGGCTAAATGTCCGAAGGTTCGACTGTTGGTGATCGACGAACCATGCAGGTTCGTTAGGGTTAGGGTTCGTGTAATTGAGAAGGTTCGCTCGATCATGGAAGGTTCGGCCAGGTCGAAGCTTCGGCTATGGTTCGTCTAGCTGATCATGGTTCGGTGAAGGTTCGTTGGGTGTGTAGGTTCGCTGATCAACAACGAACCCTGGAATTTCGGAGCATTACAGGTTCGTCTCCTCCAACGACCTGCATCATCAATCATCATCTCACCCATCGTTGTTACCTGTTCTAATCTAATCGTCATGACACAAATGATACTCGAAGATTTAAAGTTGTGGTGATGGTCTAGAATCGGCCAAGAACCATATTTGAACAACTTTAAACAAAAACCCTCTTTTTCAGAATTTTCGGGAATCATTACCTCGATTTTGGCCGGACAAATCCACAGATCTCGTTTACTTTCGTGTAAAGGATGTCAAGGGCTACGCGTGGACACCAAGAACACCCAAATCCGTGAAGAAACGAAGGAGATACGCGCGTTTAAAGCTTGATTTTCTAGAGAGAGAGAGAGGATGGACGGGAATTCTAGAGAGAGGGAGGGTTTGGCTGAAATAAATGAGGGGAAACACCCTCATTTGGTGTTTATATACCCTCGGGTATTCGTGTTCGTTTCGGTTGCTCGGTTCGCGTTTTCGGAACGTAACGCGCATTTTACGCGTTTCAAATAAAGTAGAATTGTTATTCTCATCATTTTGATGAGTTTCAAAATTGTAAAAATGTAAAATAATTATTTCACTTATTTTTACTCTTCGTGTGTTGCCAGATCGTTAAACAAATATAATTACGTGTATACCCGCAATCGCGTACGTTTTTCGATCGTAATAATTATTTATTGACGTTTAATCATAATTATAAGTTCAACATTCGTATCATTATGGATCATCACCCATAACTATACTCATTCTCGCTTACGTATTACGATTTTGTTTAATTAGTTTGTTTGTCATACTATTCGTCTAAACACTAAGCACTAACACTATCCCATTACACCGAATGCAGTATATGTATAGGGCATACCCCAGAGTCCAGCTACCTGCCTTATTTGACGTCGTCCACCACTGTTTCGATATAATACGATATTGTTCTTGCCTAGCGAAATCGACTGTAATTAGATAATACGTACTTGTTCTTATTTAATTAAGATCCTATCACACACAAACTCAATCATGAACATATGAATCACATTGACTGATTGGACATAAATACACACTGTTCTAACACTGTTTACGACTACCATGACTAAATGTACAGATGTTACAGTCTCCCCTAGTTAAGGGAATTTCGTCCCGAAATTAACTAGCCGAAGGTACTGTAAAAAGATGAGGGTACTTAAGCTTCATCTGGTCTTCACATTCCCAGGTGAACTCAGCACCACGTTTGACCTCCCATCTCACCTTTACGATTGGGATACGGCTACGTTTAAGTTTCTTGACTCCATGATCCATGATTTCTACCGGACGTTCTATGAATTGCATGTTGTTTTGAATCTGAATGTCTTCCAGTGGAATCTGAACATCATGATCTGCCAAGCATTTCTTAAGATTCGGTACAGGAAATGTATCGTGAACATTGCTTAGCTCCACCAGAAGTTTGAGTTTGTAGGCTACGGGACCAATCCGTTCCAGGATCTCAAAAGGTCCAACGTACCTTGGTGCAAGTTTCCCTTTCTTCCCAAATCGGACAACGCCTTTCCAGGGAGAAACTTTGAGTAAAACTCGGTCACCGACTTGAAACTCAAGCGGTTTCCGACGTCGATCGGCATAGCTCTTTTGTCTATCCCTTGCGGCCTTAAGCCTTGATTGAATGATTGTGATTTTGTCGGTTGTTTCTTGAATGAGTTCAGGCCCTTCGGCCTGTGAGTCACCAACCTCGGTCCAACAGACCGGTGATCGGCACTTCCTACCATATAAAACTTCGAATGGTGCACATTGAATGCTTGTATGATAGCTATTGTTGTATGAAAACTCGATAAGTGGAAGACGAGTGTCCCAACTCCCACCGAAATCGATCACACAAGAACGAAGCATGTCCTCGAGTGTTTGGATAGTCCTTTCGCTTTGACCGTCGGTTTGGGGATGATACGCCGTGTTAAGATTAACACAGGTTCCCAAAGCCTTTTGCAATGATTGCCAAAAGCGATAAGTGAAACGACTATCACGTTCAGATATGATTGATGTTGGAGTACCATGACGCGCAATGATTTCGTTGATGTACAAGGTAGCTAACTTCTCCATTTTGTAATCCTCTCGGATCGGGAGAAAATGAGCAGATTTGGAGAGTCGATCAACGATCACCCAAATCGAATCGAATCCTCGCGGAGTTCTCGGCAACTTGGTTATGAAATCCATGGAAATTTGTTCCCATTTCCATTGAGGAATTTCAGGTTGCTGTAGAAGTCCTGAAGGCTTTTGATGTTCTGCTTTGACTTTAGAACATGTTAGACATTTCCCCACATACAGTGCTATGTCTTTCTTCATTCCGGGCCACCAGTAAGATGTTTTCAAGTCTTGATACATCTTATCGGCTCCTAGATGAACTGAGTATCGCGACTTATGAGCCTCATCACAGATGAGTGTGCGCAATTCTTCTGACTTTGGAATCCACATACGACCGTTGAAGTATAAAACGCCATCAGCTCGAAGTTCTAATTTACACTCAACTCCGCAGTCTAACTATGTCTTCAGTTGATTGTCGATCACTACTTGTTGTTGTCCAATACGAATCAGGTCTTTCAATTTTGGTTGTGTGTTGATCTCCATGGCTCTTACACGAATTGGTTTGACTGGTTCCTTACGACTAAGAGCATCCGCCACCACATTGGCTTTACCCGGGTGGTAACGAATCTCACAGTCATAATCGGTTAGAAGCTCAACCCAACACCGTTGTCTCATGTTGAGTTCTTTCTGATTGAGAATGTGTTGTAGGCTCTTGTGGTCCGTAAAGATGACACATTTAGTACCATAAAGGTAATATCTCCAAATCTTCAATGCAAAGACCACAGCCCCTAACTCAAGGTCATGAGTAGTATAATTCTTCTTGTGAACCTTAAGCTGTCTAGAAGCATATGCAATCACCTTGTCCCGCTGCATAAGTACACAACCAAGACCAAGGTTTGAAGCATCACAGTAGACAATGAAATCATCACTGCCTTCTGGAAGACTAAGAATAGGGGAATTGCATAACTTCTGTTTAAGAAGTTGAAATGCATTTTCTTGTTTCTGTCCTCATATGAACGCTTGACTTTTCTGGGTTAGTGTGATAAGTGGCAAGGCGATCTTTGAAAAGTTTGCAATGAATCTCCGGTAATAGCCTGCCAATCCCAAAAATGAACGAATCTCTGTTGGAGTAGATGGGGTAGTTCAGTTCTTAATTGCCTCAATCTTCGCTGAATCTATGTGTATCCCATCCCTGTTAATGACATGCCCTAAGAAGTGAACTTCTTTTAGCCAAAATTCACACTTTGAGAATTTAGCATAAAGTTGTTCATCTCTTAATAGCTCTAAGACTTTCTTCAAATGATCCTCATGTTCTTGCTTCGTCTTTGAATAAATCAGTATATCATCAATGAAAACGATAACAACTGATCTAAGTATGGCCTGCAGACTCGATTCATCAAGTCCATGAACACTGCCGGCGCATTGGTCAGTCCAAACGGCATAACCACGAACTCGTAGTGTCCATATCGAGTCCTAAACGCAGTCTTTGGTATATCCTCATCATTTACTCGTAACTGATGATACCCGGATCATAGATCAATTTTAGAAAAGCAAGTCGCTCCTTGTAATTGATCAAACAGATCATCGATCCTAGGTAAAGGATATCTGTTCTTAATTGTCAACTTGTTTAGCTCACGATAATCGATGCACATACGAAATGAGCCATCTTTCTTCTTGACAAAGAGAACCGGAGCACCCCAAGGAGAGAAACTCGGTCTTATGAAACCTTTTTCTAAAAGTTCTTGAAGTTGACTAGATAGTTCTTGCATTTCAGATGGTGCTAATCGATACGGTGACTTCGCCACTGGGTTTGCTCCAGGGACGAGATCGATTCTAAATTCCACTTGCCTGATCGGTGGTAGTCCAGGCAAGTCTTCTGGGAATACCGGATAATCTCTGATGACCGGAACGTCTCCAATTGCTTTCTTCACCGGTTTCTTCTCTACTACGTGAGCCAGGAACGCAAAGTGTTTCTTCTTCAGGTACTTCCTAGCCTTGATACACGACACAATCTTCAATCCGCGGTAGGGTTTCTCACCATACACTTGAATCATTTCGCCGGACGGTAGGGAAAGTCGAATAAGTTTCTCCGAGCATACCATCTCGGCGTGGTTTTTGGATAACCAATCCATTCTTACTATAACTTCGAAGCTTCCGAGTGTCATAGGAATGAGATCGATAAGGAAAAGATGATCGTTCAATCTTAATTCACAATCGCGGATTATTGAATTCACTAATATGGTCTTACCATTCGCTACTTCTATGGTGTAAGGAGCATCAAGTATAGATGGTTGTTTATTAAACAGTGAAGCAGTATTAGTAGCGACAAAACTTTTATCAGCACCAGTGTCAAATATGATAGAAACGTAATGATCATTAATGAGAAATGTACCCGTGATGACTGCCGGGTCCTCGTGTGCTTCGGATGTTCCGATAACAAAGGCACGATCAGTAGCAGTTGTAGCGGCTGGGTTGAGTTTTGGGCACTAGTTTCGGAAGTGTCCTTCTGCTCCACAGTTATAACAAACCCTTCCCCAGTAGTAGCAGGGTTCGCGGTAGTAGTTGTAGCAGCAGATAGATGAGCAGATCTACATGTTGCAGCCAAGTGTCCCATTCGTCCACACTTGAGACATTTTCTGCATGCAATAGTGGGTAGATGATGGTATTCGCATTTGGTGCAAAGTGGAAACAGACAATATAAGGCTTTCTGGCCGTTGCAGGTTGTGGCATAGCAGTAACAGGAGTGGCGTGCACCGGTGTAACTGCAGTCAAAGCTGCGTAGTTTTTGATCGTCTTTTGTTTCTGTTTCTTCTTTTTGTGTTGGTGCTGTTCAGGCTTCTTGCCTTCTTCAACCTGTGCTCTCTTATACCCCTTTCGAGTGAGCACACCAGCCTTAACATATTCTTCAGGGAGAGTTGTACCAAGATGAATTGCTGCCTCCAGAGTAGTAGGGCTACTCCCCATAACAGTTCCCCTGATGACTAGGGGTAATCCTTCAATGTACGTCTCTATCCTGTGGGATAGAGGAGTAACCAGATGTGGCACCAGAATACACAACTCATGGAAACGGGTTGTATATTTCGCATTCTCGCCACTGTCCTGAACTAAATTCCATATTTCCACCTCGAGTTTCTTCAGTTCATGGCGTGGACAGAACTGTTCCACAAGTAACTTCTTGAAATCCTCCCATGATAAGGCCAAAGCAACCTCTCGTCCTCTGGTGTTCTTCTCAGAATTCCTCCAGGTGAGTGCGCCTTTGTGAAAAGCGCTTGAGGCCATCTTGACCTTCAGATTTTCAGGACATCCTGTGAAGTCAAGGATATCCTCAATGCTCTCCAGCCATTGCAGTAGACTGGTAGCTCCTTCAGTACCAGCATACTTAGGAGGCTTAGCATCATTGAACTGCTTGAAAGTGAAGTTAGCAGTTCCGGTGTTAGTAGCATTTGAGTTGTGTGCTGAATCACTGGTACTTCCCCGAAGATTCTGGGTGATATCAGTGACCATACCCGAAATGACATCCCTCATGTGTACAGCGATGGCCCGGGCAATTTTGTTAATCTCATCATCGTTTCCACTTGTTGAACCCCCTCCGTTAGGGTCACGTCGAGGAGGCATTCTACGAATAGAAGCCACAAGTGGTTCAGTAATGAGAAAGGATACAATTGAATTTACATGATAAAGTTAGTAATATATCCATGTACTACTAATATTATCATTCAATTGTAACATGAGCAAATACACGTATAAGCAATCAACTTATTAGCATACTTCTCATGTGATTGTTTATGATGTCTCATGATTTCACTCTACCAAACCTACACACTGACACTTTCCCTGTATACCGAAGATAGCTTATATATAGGGCGTACAAAAAGGGTCAAGCAATCTGCCAGCCCAGTCGCCAGCCCACCACCGCTTCGATATACCACGATCATGCCCTTGCTAGCATTTGGCAATATGATTGTATTGATTTCCATGTATGTTTCATTGATTAAGAATCCCATGTTCTTTGATCACTGAACTATGATTGAATCTATGATTGAATTATGATTGAATTATGTGTGCACCTACTAACAATTGTTAACATGTAGAACTAGATCATCTGTGTGCTCTACATTTTTCTTGTTAACCTATGTTAGTAAGTACCAAACATATAATCACTTAAGAATTTCACTTAAGGTTTACATTTAATGAATGTTCACAACTTGATTGATTTCCACACCATGTTTGTCTCATCTAAGGTTGATTAACACAATGATTGTTTCTCACAGTGGTTGTATCTCAAATGATTGCATCTCCCATGTTTGACTAATATTCAATGATTCCAGTTGCTCCCAAATCTTCACTTCAAATACGAATGCCGAATTCCCCCTGTCATACCGAAGATAGCTTATATATAGGGCTTACGTAGGGTCAAGCAAACTGCCTGCCCAGCCGACATCCCACCACCACTTCAGCATGCCAGAGCTTGGTCGCCATTTGTATTTGAAGCTAGAATTCCAACTCTTGATTGATTATGATTGATTCATGATTGTTTCTTGAACTATGAATATGACTATGATTGTCAAAACCGAGATTCTTGATTTACTAAAAAATCAGGACCTTAGGTTTTAATATATATGTCCTAGGTTAATTAACCTAGGTTTTCAATACTTACAGTACTGAGTATAATGATCCCCTTGTGTGAACTTCAACTAAAGAATACTGTTACACAGATTCTAAGTTATGAAGTCCTAATGAAATGAATTCATGATAATAATATCATGATTAGAATTTCAGATCAAAGATAATAAGAATACAGATCTTTGCCTCTAAAATTCTGTAATGAACTCTGATTGAGAATTTCAGATCAAGGATACTAAGAATACAGATCCTTGCATCTGGAATCCTTTAATGAACTCTGGTTGAGAATTTCAGATCAAGGATACTAAGAATACAGATCCTTGCCTCTGAAATACTTTAATGAACTCTGATTAAGAATTTCAGATCAAGGATACTAAGAATACAGATCCTTGCCTCTGGAATCCTTTAATGAACTCTGGTTGAGAATTTCAGATCAAGGATACTAAGAATACAGATCCTTGCCTCTGAAATCCTTTAATGAACTCTGGTTGAGAATTTCAGATCAAGGATACTAAGAATACAGATCCTTGCCTCTGAAATCCTTTAATGAACTATGATTGAGAATTTCAGATCAAGGATACTAAGAATACAAATCCTTGCCTCTGAAATCCTTTAATGACTATGTGTTGAGAAATTTAATTCGGTTTCTAAAATTATAGAATCCCGATTCAAATTTCTTGACTCGATACCTAATCTTAGAAGTGTATCCCTAAGATCTTTCAAGCTTGATGTAGACTTAATGCTCACTTAAGTTTACTTGAGTCCTAAGTATCCTCAAGCCTATAGCACTTAGTCCTATGGGGTAGCTTAGGTTATAGTCTAGGTCATTAAAAATTGGGTTTTTCCTAGTTCTTTACAACCTTGGCTCTGATACCAACCTGTCACACCCCCTGCGCCGCGTGCGGAATCCACGGCGCGGTGACGATCAATGGTTGAATCATGCACAAGTATTGAATAAGAACAACCACAATGTATTACTAGATTTCATAATGTTTAGACCATTGTTTAGTTACATACATTCAATCTATCTACCAAATGAATGACAACTATAGACCCAAAATATAGTTTACAAAATAAGACTTCAAACAAGACAATTAAACAATCAGGATTTTAATGTGTTTCTAAATCCATCCTAGCATGTTTCTTCATCTAGTTCTATCTTAAACGGTCTCCTTAGTTGTCCTTTAGAATGTCTTAAACCTGATTACCTGAAACACGTGAAAAGTAACTGTCAACTACAAAAGTAGTTGGTGAGAACAATAGGTTTAACAATTGTAATTATGAATTTGCATTGTAAGGCATATGAATAAACAATGATTGAAAAAGACATGGATGGTTGCAATCCAAACTAACATCAAGTATGTAAAACGTGTCCAAACAGTCATCAGACTGTTTGCTAGAAAACCAACATATAATCAAGTCCCAAACTACGTTTGGAGTTAGAAAATTTGTCAGCAACATTGATAAAACCATTCGTAACCAAATCCTGCAGTTGGCTTTTAAAACAAATTTAAAAACTAACTCCAGAATTAGGTCTGCCCAATTGTGTCCGCTTTCCCTTGTTGTGATCACCCAGTACTAATGCTAAATGAATATGTAACTTGATGTCTGTATAAGTTTGTTCACAACGATGAACACCATTCTTTTGAAAACTTGAATTGAAACCCTTTTGCTTGAATGCCTTATTTGATTTCCATGATTTTAAAACTTCCCGTGAATAACATGAATACCAATGATTTAAAATAACTTGTTTGAATACCATGAATTGAAATCCTTTGTTTGAATACCACCATGAAAACCATTGAATTCTATCCCTTGTTTTGAAACCTTTGATTTAATACTGAGAATAGAGTCCTTGTGTACTAACAAGGCTTAATAAGTATCATTTTATTGAAACACAAGATTTTAGTAAAAGAGTTTATAAAACTTATTCCTTAAAAGTATTTATCATTTATAAAGCCATTTGTGTAAAATTGGTGTAAAACAGTTTAGTGAACCTTTTATAAAACCTTTAAGTAGAAATTGTTTAACAGTTGATAAAACCATTATAAACAGTTGATAAATCTTTTGAAAATAGTTGAGAAATCCCTTGGATCTCTAAAATGAACCTGTAACAGTTGAACAGTAGCATAAATCCTGTATATGGAATATGATTTGCAATAAAACTGTTTGATCACGTGTTCCACCCCAAAACAGTTGAAAAACAGTAAAAGAGGGGCTAATGTTCTCACCTGTCTGCAGTAGACTCTGAACTATAACAAATAGCAAGTAGCAAACAGGACTTCTAACTAGTTTCTATATCATTGTAATCATACATAAGATATAAGATTTATGATTGTATAGACTTTGATTTATCGATTTACTTGTGTTATGTTGAACTTGATTAACTCTTGAATACTTGTTCTAATGTTTAAGAATGTTGTGTGAGTTTGAGAATCTTGATTGAGTCACTTGATTTGATAATTGGTTCGTGAAAAGAAGTGTCATGTTCTTTTATGCATAACTTGTATGCATAAAATGTCAATTGTTAATGAATTTGATAGCCATTGATTAACATGCAATTTGAAAAGATGTGCGAATTGTTTTAAGTCCTTGTGATTATGAATTGATCTCTTACATATGTTAAGTTATAAACTTAAACCGAATAAGATCAATTCACAATTAATAAGCTAAAAGACCAAGATTGGCCTTGACCCATGAAACCATGGTGGACCTAAACAAAGGTCATGGGCCTCTTAGATTAGACATGAGTCAATTGGGTGTGGTGTTGGGCCAAGTCATGGTTCATTGGGCCGATTCAACTCAATTGGGCCTAATAATGTGCATATGGGCCATGTATTGGGTCGAAAGTTATCATATGGATTAAAGGGAATAGCATGAACCGAACTAAAGGAAAAACTGGGTTGTTGACAGGTTTACAAGGGTGGCAGCGAACCCTTGGGTTCGGTTGATCTTGGTTCGGTCATGTCTTAGCATGGGGTTCGGCTATTGATGTGGTGATCAAGGGTTCGCATGGCTGTAACCTGGGTTCGCATGGCTGTAACCTAGGTTCGGTGAAGGCTGAGAGGTTTAGCTAAAGATTGGAACGCCTTCATGGTTCGGCTCGTATGGTTCGCTAACAGCCACCACCCATAAGTTCGTGGCCCTGCTAGGTTCGTCTGAGTCATCATAGGTTCGCCCGGAGTCAAAGGTTCGTCTATGATGGTTCGGTACTAGGAGGTTCGTTGCATGGTTCGTGAAGTTCCTTAGGGTTTGGCTAGTGACCAGTAAGCATGTAGGTTCGCCGAAGTTATGCATGGTTCGCTACCATGCAAAGGTTCGGCTAAATGTCCGCAGGTTCGGCTGTTGGTGATCGACGAACCATGCAGGTTCATTAGGGTTAGGGTTCGTGTAATTGAGAAGGTTCGCTCGATCATGGAAGATTCGGCCAGGTCGAAGCTTCGGCTATGGTTCGTCTAGCTGATCATGGTTCGGTGAAGGTTCGTTGGGTGTGTAGGTTCGCTGATCAACAACGAACCCTGGAATTTCTGAGGATTACAGGTTCGTCTCCTCCAACGACCTGCATCATCAATCATCATCTCACCCATCGTTACTACCTGTTCTAATCTAATCGTCATGACACAAATGATACTCGAAAATTTAAAGTTGTGGTGATGGTCTAGAATCGGCCAAGAACCAGATTTGAACAACTTTAAACAAAAACCCTCTTTTTCAGAATTTTCGTGTAAAGGATGTCAAGGGCTACGCGTGGACACCAAGAACACCCAAATCCGTGAAGAAACGAAGGAGATACGCGCGTTTAAAGCTTGATTTTCTAGAGAGAGAGAGGATGGACGGGAATTCTAGAGAGAGGGAGGGTTTGGCTGAAATAAATGAGGGGAAACACCCTCATTTGGTGTTTATATACCCTCGGGGTATTCGTGTTCGTTTCGGTTGCTCGGTTCGCGTTTTCGGAACGTAACGTGCATTTTACGCGTTTTAAATAAAGTAGAATTGTTATTCTCATCATTTTGATGAGTTTCAAAATTGTAAAAATGTAAAATAATTATTTCACTTATTTTTACTCTTCGTGTGTTGCCAGATCGTTAAACAAATACAATTACGTGTATACCCGCAATCGCGTACGTTTTTCGATCGTAATAATTATTTATTGACGTTTAATCATAATTATAAGTTCCACATTCGTATCATTATGGATCGTCACCCATAACTATACTCAGTCTCGCTTACGTATTACGATTTTGTTTAATTAGTTTGTTTGTCATACTATTCGTCTGAACACTACGCACTAACACTATCCCATTACACCGAACGCAATATATGTATAGGGCATACCCAGAGTCCAGCTACCTGCCTTATCTGACGCCGTCCCACCACTGTTTCGATATAATACGATACTGTTCTTGCATAGCGAAATCGACTGTAATTAAATAATACATACTTGTTCCTATTTAATTAAGATCCTATCACACACAAACACAATCATGAACATATGAATCACATTGACTGATTGGACATAAATACACATTGTTCTAACACTGTTTACGACTACCATGACGAAATGTACAGATGTTACATATACTAATACTTAACCCATTTTAGGTTAAATATTAATATAATAAAACGTTTGTTGTTCATGTTTTGCCCTTGAACTATATTCTTAACATGAGGTGTTAATTTTTAAAAGAAAACTAAACTATTTTCTTAGTATAAGACTTAGAAGCTTAGGTTAAAGTTTAGCGTCTTACCCTTATGTTATCTCCAAATGAAAATCATCAATTTAATACGTTAACATAAGTGATGTGTTATAAAATCTAACCATTTGATATGCTACAAAAAGAATTGTAGAAATCGTTACAACAACTTAGTTTCAAATAGGTTATCACCATTTTGTTATAACCATAATGTTACTTAAAAAAATGTAGTTTTTATTTGTCTTAACTGGATTCTTGATAATGTCGATGGCAGTTAACCACAAGATCCAAACCCATTGACTACTTCCCATACTATCTATATTACAACCATTTGTTGAACTTGTTTCTACTTAACCTTGATCAATTTAGTGCTCATACTCCTTGTACAAGGCTGTAGAGTTAATAGCATCTCAATTACGTTGCTGAAAATGATTTGGGTAATGTTTTCTTATAGCATCGATTCACACACACAAGATATTATGGAAGAAGCTAGCATCGACCACCTTGCCGACATTATCCATTTAAGTCCCACCTCCCTCATCTAAATTTTCAAATAATATAACTACTACTTAATCAGAACTTCTTGGGATAAGTCCCTGATGCATACATCGATTAACAGAAGCTGATAAAACCACTGAAGCAGGCAAGTTCAAAGGAACTTAGCTGCATCTTTTCTTTTTTTTTTTTCCAGCTCTCATCGATGCTCTACCCCTTGATGTTCTTCCACCGACACTAACATTTTCAGCTGATCTAGCCGTCATCGATCCTTCTAGACATAATTCTCACATGTTTCTGATGTTCCTAATCAGGTTTTGTGCAGATTTTATGTGATTTTAATGAGCCAAACCGAGCTGAAAGTCAGCTGGTTGAGAACTCAGCAAACCCAGAAAAAAAATCGTATGTTAGAGCGTATTTTACCTTCGTTTTAGCTAGTTTGAGGCCCGATCTTCTGTACTTTTGGATGGTGCTCGTCAATACCTTCGATTTGATACCAAATTCATGAGATTTGGTTAATATAAGGCTAGTGGGAGGGTAGTAAATTCTAATGATAACATTATGTAAGTATGTAGATAACATACTAATTATAGAAAAGAAGTTTCTATAATAAAGACATAAACTTTAACATATGATGTTAAACGAAATAAGTATCAATTTTATTTGACAAAATGAATATATATTAATGGTTAATATATGAATTATCCAGTGACATTTTCAATAGAGATTGAAAATAAAAACTTAGATAAATCTTGCATAAGATGAAGAGTCACATGCAAATTGCCTATGTCAAAGCATGAAGTGTTCACTAAAGGTTAGAGAACACAAATAAACGTATCATAATGCTTAGAATGAAAGAGCTCATTACTAATCTCAATAAGATTCCTAATGACTAGGAATGAATTGTGAAAACATGTGACAACAATATAACATAGCTAAGACTATGAAGTTGTAGTCATATTATAGTAGAAGCATTATGAGAAGAAACTGAAAGAAAGACATAATAATAAATAGAATTCAAAAATTAGAATCTAGCAATTCAGTTCACTAAATCTATTTAAATAGCTGAATATGAGGATAAGGCTGATAAATAGATATTAGATATGCTAGATGGGGAATCTGATTTAACTTTAGTATTGGGTGCTCTACAATGGAAATAAGAAACATTTTAGTATCCTTGATTATAGGTAAAATGAATTATGTTTCTAAATTCGAAATTTTGTACATTTTAGTATCCTTGATTATAGTATTCTAAATGTCCGTAGTCAATCAGATTCATGGGAATCAATCTGAACTAAGACTACTTGAATGCTTGGTTAGTTTATAGTGATAAAAGCTCAAAAGTTGAGAACCAGGATTCATAGGCATTCATTAGAGAATGATGTCGGACGTAACTCGCTTCAAAACATTTTTCATGGATCGTTGTCGTAAGATGTTTTGATAATTAAGTATATTCGATATGCACAAGTATCCTAAGACCTAAGGAGTATATTGAACTAACATTAATCAAAGGTTACTCTTTGATCTTACCTAACACTGTCTTGAAAAATAGGCAGTAATAAGGGTAACGATTGAGAATGGTTCTAAGATTAAGTGGGAGTTATATGCTATCAAAAGGATTTTATACTCTTATACAGATAAGAGAAGATATTTTGGCGCACTCGTTGATTTAAACTGATGTAAACGTGTGGCCATGCTCAAGCTAAGAGTAGTTTGTTAGATCATTTTAAATTGAGAACGAGAATGATAATACTTGAACAATATACGAGATTGAAGAGAGATCCATGTCTAATGTTCAAGGAATATCTAAATAGAAAGGATATAAAGATAAAGCTTATCTGTGACTATAAATGTAAGTTAAAGTAAAGAGTTACTTAAACTAAGGAGTTTTAGTCGACTTCAGAAGTCATACCTTACTAGAGGCAGTGTGATGTAGCTAGGCGTCCAACACTATCTACGTTGAATCACTTAGTCGATGAATCGTCCAAGTGGAAGTCTGTTGGATATTGGATGTCCGATTAACGATAAGTTCAACGTTGCTATGAAAGGTATGATCCAAAGAGTTACATTTTGGAAGGCAACGACTTTATGTTTAATTGTTAAACATAATATACGATCACGAATTGTCGGTTTTATCGAATTGGCTTTTATTATTTATGAAATAATAATCGGTGCGAATTAATTATAGAGATAATTAATTCGTTAAACGAATAAAGTTTTGAACTTTATTACGAGGGATTGTTAATTAAATGTTAATTAACAATTTGATATTTAATTAAAGTTCAGACATTTAATTAAATGCTACTAACTAAGTGTTAGTTGGTAATATTTGGAGTGCAGTAATTAAATGGTTTAATTACTAAAAGAGTTTACCTAAATTAAAAGAGTTTAATTTAAAATGTAAAAGAAAAGGTGGGAATTCCAATTTTGAATTTGTAAATTCCTAGATCCTAAAAAGGTGGATCTACTTTTGACTTTAAAAGTAGATCCAACCTCCCACATTTGGTGGACAACTCTTGGACCTACTCTCCCCTCTCTCACCCTTGGAGTCATCGACCATCACCACCATTGGGATGGTCTTGTGGCTGTCGTACACCATCATCACCGAGCTATATAGCCGGGCCGCACCAAGGCTTCATTGGGCGCATGCAGGCTGCACCAAGGGGCCACGCCGAGGGTCAAGAGGAGCCGCAGCAGGGCTGTCTTGTCCGAGCCAAGGACACCAAGCCGAACCGTGTGTTGAGCCACGAGCCGAGCCGAGCCAAAATCTGTTTTGGTCCAATCCGGTGATTCGTAGGACGAGATTCGGACTCGGGTGATCGTAGTGAGTCAAATAGCGAGACTGTTGCCGATCCATCGTGTGGGTTTGGAACCGCTTCGATAAAGGTCGATTTAATTGTTGTTTAAACGATTTGTAATTGAATCCGGATTTGGGAATTGTTTCAATTACGAATCGAAAGGTTACAAAATTTAAATGCTTCTGCTGTGTCAGATCTGATCTGATAGTTTAATCCGGTTTTATTAAAACTGATTTTGTCAATTAATGCGATTAATTGAAATTGATTAAATGAAAAGTAACATAGAATTCCAGCAGTTTGGTCATTGCAGCAAACCCTGTCACTTTGGAGTCAGCTATCAGCCTGTCAGGGAAACTTACTGATGTGATGGTAGCCTCTAGAACTCTAAAGAAGGAGGCTGACTCAGGCAAGAACAAGGAAGAGTCATTAAAGAGCCCACTCATCACCCGAAGAAGGAACAGAAGGTCATCAAGAACTACACGATGGCCACTCCACTCAACCAAGAAACCTTACACCGGCACGTATCCTTTGTGTGTCAAGTGTCAATACCATCATGCTGCTAACACTCCCTGCAAGCACTGCACAGGATGTGGACGAAAGGGACATTGGGTCCAACAGTGCAGAATAGTACCTACAATCGGATTAGCCGATTTTATCTGATTTCTGATTAAAACTCCAGTTTCAATACAGGACCTAATTTAAGCATTGAAATTCAATACGAAAACATATTCTTAATCTATTTCGCATTCCGAACTCGATTTTTGCAATCAATTTCCTAATCCGGAAAACCGATTTTCGATCTGAAAGTCAATTAGGATTCTGGTTTTAACAACAGGATACAATTGTCATTAATTTGCAATCAATTGAGTATGAGAACTCAATTACTAAACGGAATCAATGATTTTAACATTACAAATGAACTGATAACCTTAATACATTGATTCTGAATAAATGCGTGATTCAGAATCAATTTAATGAATCGCGTTACATTATCCTTGATATTTAATATCAAGGAATGTTCTGGTAATCCAAATTGGATACAAAAAACTTATGGAACCTTAATGATATGCATAATTCAATTGAAGCTGTGTGTAACATTACAACAACACCGGTGAGTTTCATAGACCATCTTTTAAATGTTTTGATTTCTAAAACTCGAGGTTGGTATTACAATAACATTATGGTTACATATTTCAGTTACATTGATATGCTTGCATGTTACTTATACATTTGAACTCTTGTATGATGATTACATGAAAATTGTGCCATACTATCGTAAAAGTCCTCACATTACAACTGTAACCAATAAACTCATGGAGGAGCCTGATGATAACAATGATAATACTATCGTGCTGACAACCCCATTCACGGTTAGATAGCGTCTACCCTTGTGTGAATGCCTGTTACCATTTATTGCATTACAAGATAACATCTTAATGCAACGATAGGCATTAAGAGTGAGGCTAAGGTTTTACCTTCGAGTATTACCGCTAATTACATTACCGTCACATAGGCTTTGGTTATGGGTTTTCATGGTGAATCATAGTCATAAAGTTGTGTATGCCTACATATTCAACATGTCACATCATATCATATCATGTTATCATATCTATGAACTCACCAGCATCCTTGCTGATCTTTTATATTACAAAACCTTTTTTAGGAAGAAGGTAACAAGTGCGAAAGTGAGGGTGCACGATCACAAGACATGTTTAGTAACTCATAACTAGTTAATGTTGTTTAATGATGTTGAAACTTAATGTATAATATTCTAGTTATGATGTAATATATAGTGTGTATGGTTTGCCATGGATGTATGATACCAAGGGAAAAATCAGTCCCACCCATCTCTGAGACCTCACCATCAACCTTCCGCGACACGTTACAAAAGTTACCGACTTCATGTGTCATTTAATGACTATATCAGGTAAAGTGAGAGATGGGGGTGTGATAGAAAATCTTCACCAGGTATATTCGACTTTAGACTCTTAGGTCAAAGACTAGGTATAAACTCCCTCTTTAGTCAAACACTCTGTTATTTCAAGAGTTTGTTAAGTTAGCTAAAAGAAGAATAACAGAGAAATAACACAAGGAATTATTGGGAAATTCAATTCAAAATTTGCAGGGAATGTTGGGATATAAATACACATGCATTCAATGTAACATGACAAATTAATAAGACAAACAACTGACAAAATTACAGACACTAATACAAAAAAATAGTACAAATACTGATACAAAGTCAACAACTACAGAAACTGAAGTATTCAGTTGTACTTCAGTCTGTAGCTCTTTTGTGGTTGTAAGCAGTTGTGGTGTGATCACTGTTCAAACCGCGGTTGCCGATTCATGGTTTTTATTCTTGATTCAACTGTTGTCTTCAAAGGCAAGGTGATCCGTGGTTGTGCTCCAAGGTTGAAATACAGTGGTTGAGGGTAATTGTCCGCGGTTGTTGTTTTGTGAATCTTCCGCGGTTGTATTTCAGTTGTTTAGCCCACAGTGGTTGGAGAGTGTGGTTGAGGCTCATCAGCCCTTATTTTTCCAACAATAATGATTTACATAAAGCCATTTAAAAACTAAACCAGCCATCTAACATCTACAAATTTAAAACCACCGGTGCATACATGCAAACCCATACGGATTATGTTAACTCTAAAGTACATAAGCTAAAAAATATAATTTTGAAACTTGTCAAACGAGATAGCTAGTCTTGTGGAGGCTCATTATCAAATTCAATGAAGGTTGTATGTTAAGAAGAATAGTCAACCTATGTCTGGTGTAAGTGAATACATCCTTATATCTAGAAGAAGCACCAAACTTAACTTTTTTATTCAAATATTTTTATAAAAGATCTTCACAAGTGTATGCCAAGGGACAGCTTAATGTCCTAAGCACTAATCCATGGGCCTTTGGTGAATTAAGCTTGGAAGGATGTTTTAGTAAGACCAAATATGGTCAAAGAATAAATAGAAGTAATGATAAATAATGATGATAAAAGATATTATACTCTATTTTAAAATAGATGGAACAAGACAATGTATATGATAAGGAATAAAATAGTTATGTCATTGAACAAGAAAAGAATAGTAACTCATGGAAAGTCATAATCCATAAACCTCAAAAAAATCATTACATTGTAGGTATTGAGTAGGACAACTCTTGGATACTTAGAAATATAAAGAATTTGAGCTATGTGAATAGTGAGTTTCGTAGCCCCTTTTCTACTATCCTTCATTAAATATGGGGGGTTGTGTATCTTTCAGTATTTTGTTCATTTGATACTACACATATTTATGTTGTATATTGCATAAGACAAGGATCTGTCACACTAAATCCCTGTTTTCCTACACAACCATTTAATTCCATATGTTGAGTCGATGGATTAACATAAGTTAGTACAAGCGGGGTTTGAGAAACCTCCATTCATAGTTTGGTCATGCCAACCCTAACAACATTGTTCAATGAATGGTATATTTCCACTAGAACTAATGTTTTGTGATAAGACATTAGCATTAAGAGGCCATACAAGAAGTCATAGGTATGGTTGTGGACTTGTGTAGATTGCGTCAAATCATTTGTGACTTGTATTGTGAACATTAACTCTATCTGTACTATTTTCATCGAGTCGTAAAACCTACGATCTCGCCAACATATTGTTGATTTTCATTTTGACATGCATTTAAGGAAATTAGAAGGTAAAGACTATATGACATGACCAAACATGCATTTTGAAATACATTATTGATTTCGCTATACTATATATTTAGGAATAGGCTATATGTTTGTGAATCTTTGATGATGTGTTAAGACTACTTTCTTTTGTGGGATGTAATTTTAAATTAGTAATGCATGAATTAGAATTCTTTTATATTCAATGTCTTCAAGATATACAGTTTAATTACCTCCTCAGAATTCCGCCGTTGGCTAGGGTGTGACAGATTGGTATAAGAGTCATTGGTTATGGAGAATTAGGATGACTTAAACGATGCCTAGAGTATAACCCTAAGCTCAAACTATTTACTTATGCGGCTTAAATATTGTAACATTTTCTTTTATATCAATGGTGAAAGAATATAACCTTGATGGTACTCTCTGCTCCCGGGATGGAAGACGGAGGACCATCACATCAGAGGCCCTGGGAGGAATTCCTGCCAAGAACATACTTCGAAGAATGACATGTCTCTCACCTTCAAGAATTCTAAAACTTGGCTTAGAGGACTCAGAATTCCATATGGATGGAAGGAGCTGCTGGAGGAAGTTAACACCAACGATGAAGGATTGGCACATGTCAGAGTAGAGCTCAGGAGAGACCGTAGGTGGGCAATGGGAGCTTGCAGACGATAATGGTGGTGGTGGCGTATTTTATGCTAGTTTAGTTATTTTACCTACTAAGATAATTTGCTTTTGTATTAAGAGCATGAGCTCTAGTATTTTTTTACTCATGGATATATATTAACTATGAGAATTCTTATGTGCGACTTTTATTTTCTAATTATGTATGCATGATGATGGTTTGGTTGATTGTGGTATGAATGGTCATCTTTTCTCTCATATACATGTATTATAAATCTCTAATAACTTGTAACTATTAATTTATAGAATATGTTGCCTAAGAGACATGGAAGGAGGCCGAGGAATGTTCATCAACATAACAATGGAGTGAACATTGAGACGCCCCACACCAGTGAGCCACTAAGCACTGATTATGTCGTACTAATTGTGACTGAACAAATCCAGGCAGCTTTTCCAAACCTTACCAATTGACAAATGGGTACCAATAGGAGTGGCAGTCATTAAGTTCCACTCGCAACATACAACAACACGAGAGAAGAAACGAATCGCAAAGGATGTTCATATAAGGCACTCCTTTCATGCAAGGGAAAAGACTTCCATGGGATGTAAGGAGCAATTGGAATCCTAAAATGGATCGAGTAAATGGACGTGATACTCAGCATAAGCGATTGTCTGGATAACCGAAAGGTTAAGTATGCTACCCGCTCCTTCCATAACAAAGCTCTGATGTGATGGAATACATATATTCAAGCTTGGGGCAGGGAAACTGTGGAATCTATGACATGGGAGGAGTTGAAGGCACTACTCATCAAGGAGTATAGTCCGAAAATGAGATGTAAAAACTGGAAGAGGAGTTCTTGAATCCCTAAATGAATGAAGTTGAACATCATCCATACATGAACCGATTTCAAGAGTTATCATGCCTGTTGCCTCATACGGTACCATCAAAAGCAAAGAAAACTGATTGGTACATATGGGGTCTTACTTCTCTGATTAGAAGAATGTTGACATCTGCTGAACCTACAACTCTAGAAAAAGCCATACTATTAGCATCCAGTCTCACGAATGAGATGGTACGAACATGTACTCTTGTTAACAAGCAATCCAAAGGAAAACACAAAAGTGTGGAATATCAAGGAAGAATGATTAATAGCGAGACCAAGAAAGATCAGGGCATTGTTAAAAACTTTATGGCCACTACTACAGAGAAGAGGCAATACAATGGACCTCTACCCAAGTGCAACAAGTGCAATAGACATCATCATGAAAACTCTAACTTTTGTAACAGGTGTTAGAAGCCTGGGCATAGTGAGAAATAGAGTCTATTTGATCAAAAAAAGCCAAGAGAAAGTTACGATTGGGAAAGCATTGAACATTTTAGAAACACGTGCCCAAAGCTGAATAGAGGTCCAGGAGCCCAAGGAAATCCAGTCGACGTAGAGTTTTCATCATCCAAGCAAACAAGTAACGTAATGACCCACACGTAGTGACGGGTACATTTGTAGTTAATGATCCATATGCATCTGTTTAATTTGACACAGGGGAGAATAAAAGTTTTGTTTCAAATGAATTCAGACCTTTACTTGGTAAAGAACCTAAAACACTGAATAACAATTACACTATGTAATTAGCAAATGGAAATACGCTAGAAGCAAGGAATATAATTCAGGGATGCAGAATGAATGTAAACAAGTACTTGTTTAGTTTAGATATCATTCCTATAGACCTTGGTAGCTTTGACATAGTTGTCGGTATGGACTGGCTATCCAAATACCAAGCTGAAAATGCGTGTCATGAAAAGGTCATCTGAATACCCTTGGAGAATGGAGAGACACTCATCAAACATGCAGAACAACCTATAAGGAACTTAAAATTGGTCTCATGCATGAAGGATATGAATTGCCTAAAGAAGCAATACATTGCATGCCTAGATCATGTGAAAGGAAAAAAGGGCAAGGAGAGGCAAGTGCAAGATATTTTGATTATGAATGACTTCCCAGAAGTATTTCTAGAAGATTTACTAGAAGTCCCTCTCCCAACCAAGTTTAATATCGTATCGACTTGGTTCCGGGAGTGACTCCAGTAGCAAAATCACCCTATCGGTTGGCTCCGACAGAGTTGCAATAACTTATTGAGAACGGTTTAATCATACGAAGTTTCTCGCTTTGGGTAGCACCAGTGTCGTTTGTCGAAAAGAAAGACAGGTCTTTTCTCATGTTTATCGATTATCGGGAGTTGAACAAATTAACAATCAAGAATCATTATCCATTTCTAAGAATCGATGACATCCTCGATCAATTACAAGGCTCGACTTATTTCTCAAAGATCAACTTAAGATTGGGTTATCATCAACTCCAAATACAAGAGAATGACGTACCAAAGATGACGTTTAGAACTCAGTATGGTCACTACAAGTTTTTGATTATGCCCTTAAGGTTAACTAACGCACCGGCTGTATTTATGGATCTAATGAATAGGGTGTGTAAACCATACCTAGATAGATTTGTCATTGTGTTTAATAATGATATCGTAATCTATTCCCAAACAAGCTTAGAGCATAACCAACATTTAAAATTGATGTTAGAGTTATTGGCTAAGGAGAAGTTGTATTCAAATTTCTCAAAATGCTAATTTTGGTTACGAGAAGCACAATTTCTCAGAAATATGAAATACGAGAAGGGCATTCATGTATACCCTAGCAAGATTGAGGTCATCAAGCAATGGGAAGCCCCCAAAACTCCCTCTAAATTCGGCAATTTCTTGGATTAGCGGGATATTACAAATTCTTTATCTAAAACTTTTCTAAAATAGCTCAACCATTGACCATGCTGACACAAAAGGATAAAAAGTTTGATTAGGAGAGAAACAAGAGAAAGCTTTCCAACTTTTAAAACAAAAGTTGTGCAACACACCGATCGTAACACTACCCGACAATAGTGAGAATTTTTGTGGGATACTATGAGGTGTCGTATCAAGGGCTAGGTTGTGTGTTAATGCAAAAGGATAAAGTTATCACCCATGCCTCGTGACAACTTAAAGTCCACAGAAAAAATACACCACTCACGATTTGGAATTAGGAGAAATCGTGTTTGCACTTAAAATTTGGAGACACTGTTTGTATGGCACGAAGTGTGTAGTTTATACCGATCACAAGATTCTGCAGCACATATTCGATCAAAAAGAGTTAAACATGAGGCACAGACGCTGGGTAGAACTACTAAATGATTATGATTGTGAGATACGCTACCAGCCAGGTAAGGCAAACGTGGCGTTGATGCATTAAGTAGCAAGGAAAAGAGTTGAGCCAAAACGAGTTCGAGCTCTCAACTTGACTATACAATCAAGTTTCATTCATTAGATACGCAATGCACAGAAAAAGGCATTGAAAAATGGCCACTATGAAGTTAAGATGCTTGTAGTGTCTTACTTTATGGATAGGATTTGGATGCCAGTTAGGATAATCTTAGACAAACTATTTTGGATTAGGCTTACAAATCCAAGTACTCTATTCATCCAGAGCCAACAACATGTACCAAGACCTTAAAGGATACTACTAGTGGCCCGGTATGAAGAAGGATATTGCTATACATATCGAGAAATGTTTAAACTATTCAATGGTTAAAACTGAACATCAAAAACCATCAGGGATGTTACAACACCCAGGAAATTCCTCAATAGAAATAGGAACAGATTTCTATGGACTTAGTTACTAAACTTCCCCGGACTCCTAGAGGTTTCGATACCATATGGGTAATGATAGTTCGAATAACTAACTTTGGAAATCAAGAGATGGGAAAGGAGACACATGTTGTTTCAAAGGAGCATATCCAACCTATGAGAAAAAGAATGGCAGAAAGTGAAACAATTTGGTTGCATCATGGTACAAATTTCCTACAAGAAAGCAATTTATAAATCACTAAAACTCAAAAAAATTATTCTATTTCTAGTACAAAACCATAAATTACATCAACACCATAGCACAACCAATACATCCTTGAAATTGCATTATAACATCTTCATATCTGCAGCACAATGAAGGTAAGTAAACTTTACAATACTCGTGACAGATGCACCTCATTGTTGTGACATGCATTCATGCACAACATGCGTAAACCCCTCTATGCAATTATTGGTGGCTTATCTATCATCACTCCAATCCATAGAATCACTGAAAGGAGCAAGCATTGGGACCCAACAAACTTCTACCGTAAACCATAATATTGTTGCATCTACAATAGCATATAAAGTAGACTTGCAAGGGATGACAAGTGTAAAGCGATTTTTGTTTAGGATTTTGTGTGAGTTATCCTCTTAAATATTAATCAAGTATGTTGGCATGCAAAATTTATAATTTAAATTTAAATGACCATGTATTGTTTTGTTCCGTCAACTATTGGTTTTAAGAAAGTGTGATTCAAATAAGAGATAAGCTTTACATTTCCAGGCATGTTTTGATTTGAGGATCATGGTAGTTGACAATTAGTCATACTAAAATTAATTATAGGTTTTATTGCGTGTAAATGTAATCAAAACAACAGTTTTAAACTAAACCTACATCCCCATCCCGCAACCCAACAAATTTTTTGTATTGTTTTTATAAAAATTCACAGTTTTATAATTATAGTAGGTCCCAAAGTTGATCAAAATCTCAACATTATGACATCAAACACCATCAAATGCCTTGTATTGTGTGTGGAATCTAGGATAGAATATGTAGAATGAAATTTCTATTGATAAAATTGTGAATTCTACAAGGAGACTTCAATACGTCTAGATGCTCTGTGTCGGGAAAATGACCCTAGACCGGTACACTATATGTCTATTTATACTAGTCTAGGAGTACACGAAATACAAAAGTATGCAAAATACATAAGTACACGAACACTAAGGTACATGAAAATTAAGGAACTTGAACTCCAGCTCGATCAGATCTTGATTTCGTCACTCTTTGTCATTAAATGAGCTTTACAAACTCGCCCTAGACTGATGAGATAAATCGATCTGCAACATCTTCTTAAAAGATCCGTCACTGGCATAAAGATTCTGAGTAACTGCCAAAGCAACTACTCACGTGAAAGGCGTGGCCTCCTAATCATAACCTCATGCTAGTCTGATCATGTTCTGAAACAGAATCGTCATATCAATCCTTCCACATGTTAGCAAGTCCATTGGATCCAGAAAGAAAAAGTTCTGAGAGCCACAGATCATGACAGCTCCATATGTCAGCTCATCAAAGTACCAGAGTTTGAAGTCCTTGAGTGTGTCATCCGGTAATCTGATATGAACCGGCACTGACTTCTCCATGTTGGGAGATGGATGCTTTCTGTAAATCCATGGCTCCGCGTTATGGGATCAAGGTTGTACTTGTGCCTAAATCTTCTTCCTTTAACATGCTTCATAACAGTAAAGTCTTTGTCACATTGATCCTTCAAAAATTTGCGAACAAATAAGCCCGATTATATTTGGAGAAATTTTTGAATACGACGTTGTTGTTGCTCCACAAATCTATCTTGGGAAAGGAGGAGAAATCTTGTGGGTGTTTGAAGTACTCCAACTTCCCGTTGAACCTCTTGACTAGATACAACTACTTCTCACTATCATAACTCCAGCAAACAACTCATGATCTGTCATTGCGGAGGGCAAATATGTCTCTGGAGCTAGTAGTGCATAGGTACTTTAGATCCTCAACATCTTTGTCTTCACTAGGAGTAATCCAGGTTTGCTCTACTGCTTTCGGAGCAGGCTTCCAATCTCTTTTCTTGTCGAACGAGCTCTCTATCACTTGATTGAAGCCTGTGACCTCGTATCCGAAAGCGGTGACATACTTGTGAGCATACAACTAGTCGAGGTATGGATCGGTAGAAAAATTCCTGAGTAGTATGTCTTCACATGTTCTTGCTTATTAGGTGCTCCTAATGAGATTTCAGGAATTTCCTTAAGCTCCTTATCCACTATGGCATCAAAAACCGACTCCATGCTGACATCCTTGAACATATCGGGAAAGCCTTCATTAATCATGTCTTCGGCTAATCCCTCAAAAGCTGTGTCATCAAGAAGATCTTCAAGAAGGTAATCGTCATAATCATCAGTTGGCTTGCTTGATGATGCATTTCCTTGATTTTCTCCACCCTTATCCCCATCATCATCCTTGTCATCCTTCTTCTCAGAGGCTCCACCCTTATCAGCACCTTTATCATCATTGCCATCATCATCATCCTTCTTATCATCTTCATAGTCCTTCTTTTCTTCCTCAGCTTCATGATCATCATCATCCTTTTCTTTATCAGTCTCATCATCATCTTTCTTTTGTTGTTCATCCGGATTTGCACTTTTAATCTTTTCCACAGCAATCAAAATGCCTTATCTCATATGCTGAAGTGTAGATCTTTTTTGGTTGAGTCTTGTTCATTGGTGATGATGTTCCCATGGGCCTTTCCTTTGTCGGTTTTGGCTTTGGGTGGTGAGGGAGATTGTGAAAAGTGAATGGGCATGGGTGAGTGTGGAGGTGAGATTGGTTTGTGTGGAGGTGGTGATGGTGGTGTTTGTAGTGGCTGGGTGGTCTGGGTGAATGGTTGTTTATGTGGCTAGGTGGCTTGGCCGGTAGTTGTTGTGGTGGTTGTTATGGTGGCTTGGAGGCTTAGCGCTTCTTCAATCAAGGGTTACCAGTCCTCTTGGAAGCCATTTTTAGCCTTTTCTTTCATGATTGAACTTCTTTATTTGCCCTCATTATCTCCCATTCACCTTGTTGATGGAAATCTTTCATGTTTTTTAAAAACATACTCTGCTCCAGAATTGGATGAATCAGACGAACAGGCTTTTTCAGTTTCTGCTGCCTTGGCCTGATCGTGCTCTTTAGCTACAAAAGTTGTGGTAGAGGTTTGCTCAGTAATATCATCTTCTATATCGACGAATAGTCTGCCAAAACCTCTCCAGTGTCCAAACGCTAGTGAAAATATTTGTACCCTTCTTGTTCATCACCATGTATGAAAAGATGTTGTGTGGCATCTCCTTTTGAACGAGCATTCCAACGGTAGGAACAAGATTTTGGTGTGTTTGTTGATGATGATTTGAATGAAATGGGGAAAAGCTAGAAATCGTTCCTTCCTCTTGCCCTTTATGTTGTCAAACATATCCTTGAACACCATCCTTGAAAAGTTAAAATCAACACCTAGAGCAATCTCCACGATGCATGAGCTACGTCTAATTCAACACACATATTCTCCTTCCCTGATAGGCATGGGGGTAACAACATGTACTAGATACCTCCAGTAAGGATGTAATAACTTCTTTTCTGTTCGAGAGTAGAGACATCCGTATCCCATCTTGAGTAGAGTGGCCTCGACTAACTGATCATTGAGTTCCACTGGATTAGATGCCTTATCTCCGAACCGAAGGCATTCTCGAATTATTTGCTCAGAGATCATAACAGGAAGTCCTTGAACCTTCCCTGTTACACAAATGTTTCCATTAGCATCCTTAGCTTCAGCAATTGAGTTCCAGAAATCAAGAATAAAGCTCAAACAAATCGCCGGACACTCCATAATAGCAAAGTTGGCTGGAGAAAGGATCAATCCATGGACCATAGGCCGAAACTTGTCGTACTTGGCCGGTGAATCTCCAAGAAAAGCCTTCATGTTGTGATCCGAAACATATCGTAAATCAGCTATCTGAAAGGAAGTAAACTAAGTTACATAAGCAGTTTAAGAAGATAAAGCCAAAGTTAAAACAAGTTCACATAAATCATTAAGTTCACGAACTAAAGTAAGTTTACGAAGTTAATGAACTTCACGAAAAGAGGCAAGTTCACAAAAGAAATACAGTTCACGAAAATGTGTATGAGTTCACAAAACTTGAGTTCACGAACTGAGAGTTCACGAAAATTGAGATCACGAACTCAAAGTTCACAAAATAAAAGTTCACAAAGTCTAGATTTTCGTGTACTGTTTTTCTTTCATAACATTTTCAATTTTGCTCCATTAAAGTTCATTTTGGTCTCAATTTGCTCAGAATCCAAAAACATTCACCATACTCAAAAATCGAATTCTTATTCCAAAAAGTTAGCAAGTAATTTTCAAAAAGGTTGAGTTTATGAACACAAAAGTATATGAACATGAAAAAAATTTGAATATCTCAAGTTCTATGGGTCCAAATTTGTTCAAAATCTATACATGGTCGGTTTTATAAGATCTCAAGATGGTCAGAGTGAAAATCAATGAAAATCCAAGGAAAATCTAGAAGGCTTGAGAGAGTTCTGGAAGTTCATGAAATGAAGGCAAACGAAATGAACTTTCATGAAATATATATAGGAAATGGGAAGTACACGAAATGTTTCGTATACTATTGTTTCGTGTACTACCTTTGTATACCCCAATTTCGTAAACTTCTCAATTTCATGATCTTTTAATTTCCTGATTTTTATTAAGTTAAAAATTATAATTATAATTAAAATTTAAATTTAAATTTAAATTATAATTATAATTATAATTATAATTATAATTATAATTATAATTATAATTATAATTATAATTATAATTATAATTATAATTATAATTATAATTATAATTATAATTATAATTATAATTATAATTATAATTATAATTATAATTATAATTAAATTAAATAAGATAAAATAAAATAAAAATAAAGTCTTTACTTTGGACAAGTTTAAGATTGAGTTGGGTCAATTTTGTGGGATCAAATCTTTTTTAGAAATTCGTTTATCTTATTATAATTTCTTATAGATATACGACTTTAAAATAATCATATCCCACCAATGATTTCCTCCTTTTCACATTTCAAAGATAATATTTGTGATCAAAATTTTATATGGGTTTTCTAAAATCCTTGAGAAGCTTAGGAGTGATTAGATATGTTATCTAGTTCGATTATGCAACCTATCAATTTTGTAGAATGCTTTGTTCAAAAATTTAATTTTTTTATAACGAATTTGAAATGTCTTGACAGAGTTTTAGATGAGAAGAGAAAGGCCAGATGTATTATTTTAGATTAGAATCAAGAACAAGAAGGGGTTCATTCATCTTTGTGCATATTAAGCATCTTTTGTTTTATTGATCTGCAGACACATTGGTCTTAACATCACTCACCTACGTCTTTGCTTACACAAAATAGAAGATGCTTCAATAAATATTTTCCTCTCTTTGTTTTCACAACACAGAAAATACTCGATTTTGCTCTAAACAATTTCAAGTTTATTAGATGATAATCCTATTTTTGTTCAAGGATTTTTGCAAAATAGTCAAATAGCTATTGCACTTGTCTAGCTTATCTTATTTGAACTAAACTTCTCATTTATTCATTTAATCCTTTTGACTTATCACATCAAATCATTTTAGTGGAAAACATGTGTTTGTCCTGTTAGTAATTTACATTTATCAAAAGTTGTTATTCATAAGAAGTTATATTAAGAAAGAAAATTTTTGATTATCATAAATCATTTCACTTCCCATTGAGCTTGCATGGTTTAGTGATCTATGCTTGTCATCCATATCATATGAATTGATGATGGATATGAGCTCACTTAGGGTAGTGTTGTACATGTCTTTGGTCCGTTTGATAGTTGTACAATTATAGTTCCAATTTTATAGTAGAGAATTCAACAGCTTCTTGTTGACCTCACCCTTGGTCATCTCAATGTCAACGCTCGTCAATTCAGTCATGAGATGAGTAAACTTGTTCAGTTGAGCCTTCAATGTTCCACCTTTGATGTGATTGAACATGTTGAACCTCTATCTTAGCATGTCCTTCAGGCTCTCTCTCATTTCTTTATTCCCTTCAAATCTCTTAACCAAAGCATCCCAAAGCTCCTTAGTTGTTTTGTGTTCTTTGAATCCATGAGCAACTTTAGTGGATAAAGCCATGGTGATTGAAGCATAGGCCTTTCCATCCTTCTCCTTAAGAAGGGTATCATTCTTTGTAAACAACTCTGGATCCTTCGGGATCATGCCCTGAAGTCATTCTCATACATCAAAACATTCGGACCTTCCTCGATGGATCTCCATAGCTTTGGATCAGTGTATTTAATAAAGGAATGAAATCTGAACATCCAATCTTGAAAATTATCTCCAGAGAATAGTCTAGGAAGCTTGGTTTCTGTACTGATCTCATTGTCCAGATTCTGAATATTGGACAAGTTGCTCAAATTCTTTACAACCATGATCACGAAGTCAAGAAGTCCTCTAAGTAACAAGGGTACTCAAAGTCACATAAGTACATAATCTTACCCCAAGTACTTGAAATATCAGATGTACTCAATGACATAGTACATGAAAATCCTAGAGTACACGATCTCCAAGTACATGAAGCTAGCTGAGTAACCGAAGATTGAAGTTCACGAACACAGGGTAACTGAAGTTGAAGTATACGAAACAGATAGTAACCGCACCTGAAGTTCACGAAAGTGAAGTACTCTAAACTTAACTACTCGAAAATATTCAAAGAAATCCAGATGAATTTTCTTCAAGATTTTGACCTCCAAATTGATAGAGCATCTTCCCAATGTATAAATGAACAGGAAAGTCGTGAAGTTGAGTTAAAATGCTTGTACCTTGATGATGAAAAGAGCTCCAAAGCTCTTATACCACTTATAGGTCCCAAAGTTGATTAAGATCTCAACTTTATGACATCAAACAGCATCAAATGCCTTCTATTGTCTGCGGAATCCAGAATAGGAGATGTAGAAAGAAATTTCTATTGATAAACTCATGAACTTTACAAGGAGACTTCAATACGTCTAGAAGCACTGCCTCGGGATTCTGACCCTAGACCAGTAGACTGTACGTCTATTTACACTAGTCTAGGAATACATGAAATCAAAGTACGTGAAATACAAAAAGTATACAAATTACATAAGTACACGTACACTAAAGTACACGAAAATTGAGAAACTTGAACTCCAGCTTGATCTGATCTTGATTTTGTCAGTCTTTGTAATTAAGTGGGCTATACAATTATTATTGAAAAATGTTCAATTTTAAGTAGTTGGAATATTTGCTTGAATTTGAAAAGACGCACGAATTTCCGTCGGATTCTGGTTGATTTGACCACCTAGTCCCGATTTTTATACGACTGATTAATGGTCGATTTGTCATAATCAAAGCAGCTAGTAGCCTCATGGAATGATGTTTACAACACTTCTTTCAGATTATTCCCTCCATCCCAAAATTATTGTAAATATTTCTACTTTGATATGTACCATACTCATTAGTTGTCCACATTCAAAAATGAAAACTAATTATAATTATAGTAATTTCCTTATTCTGTACTCTCTTGTCCATATCAATATATTGTATTCTCTTAAATTCACTAAGGGTAAAATTGGCATTCTACTCATTAAAATCTTCACTAATTTTGCATAATCTTAATACTCGTATTATAAGTTTTGTTTGTTGACAATTTGAGTATAAAACTGCAAGCGTTTATTAAGTTGACCATCCGCTTTCGAGCCAACCCAATTCAAAAATCCAAACCGAAACCTGACTTGTACAAAACTGGTTTAGTAAAGAACCCCATTACACCAATTAATCTTGACAATTAAACAACATGATACCAGCTAGTTTTCCAAAGCTCATAAAGGCCAGTTCCACATATAACAAGTGTTGGATAAATCTTAATCTCCTCAGCTCTAAATAAAAGACATTCAAATAATTCATTGAAGTTTTTCCGTATACCGTATCATACCCACATTTCACTGTATATACAAATAAAAAACTACGTAAAGTGAAACTAACATTATAATAAATACTGCATAAAAGTAGATACAATATGAGAAAAAATACAGTAAAACAAATTAAGAATATAAAAAATCCTCAAAAAAATTCATGATACAATATGCAGAAAAACTAATACATATAATATGGAAGTGGGAGAACATCACTATGGATGTTATTACCAAACTCCCATGAACCGCAAGTGGTTATGATAGCATACGGGTGATAATCGATAGGTTAAACAAATTAGCTCATTTCCTTCCGATACGCGAAACGTACCCTATTCGGAAATTAGCTTGTATCTACGTAGATGTGATTGTTAGCCTACATGGAATTCCCTTAAGCATAATATCGAATCGTGATGCTCGTTTCATGGCACGATTTTGGAAATCATTGCATGATACTTTTGGAACACGATTGGATGTTAGCACTGCCTATGATCCTCAAACGGATGGACAGACGAAGCGAAAAATCCAGACACTTGAAGATATGTTAAGAACTTATGTCATCGATTTCGATGGAACTAGGACGAGCACTCTTACAACAATTATCATGCTAGCATTGGTATGGAGCCATATGAAGCTCTATATGGTAGAAAATGTCGGTCACCTATCTGTTGGACCGAAATCAGCGAATCGCAGATCACTGATCCCTAGATCATTCAAGAAACGACTGACAAGATTCACCAAATCTGCGAAAATTTGTAAGCTGCTCGTAGTTGACAAAAGAGTTACGCGGATAAATGTCAAAAACCTTTAGAATTTCAAGTTGATGACATGGTACTATTTAAGGTTTCCCAATGGAAGGGAGTTGTACGCTTTGGAAAGAAAGGTAAGCTTGCTCCACGTTATGTTGGTACTTTTAAGATTCTTGAACGAATCAGAAAGGTCGCCTACAAACTGGAACTTCCTCCTGAACTCAATAATGTTCATCCAACCTTCCACGTGTCGAACCTGATGAAATGCTTTACTAATCAAGATCTTTAGGTACCACTTGATGATATTCTCATCGATGATACCATGAACTCTATGTATTATTGTTAGAACACTCTGTGTTTATTGAGTTATTGGATTATGCATTTTGATATAAACACTAGATTTACATTATTGAGAACACATAGTTGACATGCATAAAACACTAGGAAGTCATAGTTTGCAAGATAACTAGACAGGCCCAAAGTGGTTACTGCAGTGTTACACATATGATATGTCTTTGTTTATTTTGGTATTAGCAATTGTGTAGGATTCTATCACCAAATATATGCAAGGACATGAGTCATGGTCTATCGAAGAGGTGGTGGGCCGGCGGCTGGATAGGTTGTGACCGATTCCTATGTATGCCTTGTACATAAACTTTCTTCAATTTATCATGATTATGTTAGTGATAGGATTTGGTGAGGAGAATCTGAGGTTTTGTTTTGAGGTTGTAAAGGTATAAGATCCCATCACTAAATATGGGCAAAGACACAAGTCATGGTTTATCGAAGTGGTGGTCGGATGGCGGCAGAATAGGTTGAGATCGATTCCTACGTATGCCCTATACATAAACGTACCTCGATCTATCATGGATGTGTCAGTGTTACGATATAGTGAGGAAAATGCTTAGATGTTGGAATTAACTAACTAAAATTAATATAATGAACATACTGAGAATATTAAGCATTGGTGAGGATGCAATACTATTGAAAACACGAATATTATTTCAGGAAGTTTAGCTAGATAATGTGTTTGCGTGGGTGACGATTCACACGAATACATTTATTAGGATTAATAATTCTGAAACGATATTCCACCATTTATAAATCAAGATGGAATACAAGACCAGCATTGTATTTGTAAAGATGACATTCTTTGCAAATATAGACATAAGTTACGCGTTCTAACGAGATAACCAAAATAAATATTTTTAATATATTTAAAATAATAAAGAGGGATTTATAATGTTATTAGAAATTACCATCTTAAAAGATTTAAAAGAAAATCATCTTTATAAAATATTTTATGTTTTGAAGTTATTTTATACAAAACTGACAAAATAAAACGATAACGCGAGAACGAAGGGAACCGATACACGCGATTGACCCAGGCTATAAAAGCCCAACCCATGTCCTTTTCCTTCACATTTTCAGCTCTCTCTCTCTCTCTCTCTAAAACACACACCACCATCACTTTCTCTCTATATTTCTCTTTCTAGAAATCTCTCTCAATTCATCACCATTTTGTATGATCTTTGTACCAAAACATTTCTCCACTCGTCTAGATCACGAACCCACGAAGAAAACGAGCTCTCAATCACTTTTTGAAGGTATATCTACAAGTTTTATTTCGGGTTTTGAGGGTTTTCTCACCAACCAGACACCAAGTCGTTCAAAACGGTTTTACACGTTACAAACAAGCTTTACTACCATTCCCAACTGAAAACCATCACCAATTTGGTGATAAATAGCGAAATCGCCATCTCCGCCATGGATGACCTCCGTTTCAGGCAAATGGCCCATAAGAATAAGTCATTCGTACGAGTGAGCCATAAGAATGAGTCGTTCATTCTAATGAGCCATAAGAATGAGTCATTCGTACGAATGGCCATAAGAATAAGTCATTCATAAGAATGAGCCATTCGTATGAATGGCCCATAAGAATGAGTCATTCTCATTAAACAAACTTAGTTAACAATTTAGATGTAAAAAGAACAATCAAACAAGGAATCATTGGTCAAACATGTCAAATCTTAATTGTAGGATTCAAGTAAAGTTCCGTTTCTACGTTTCCTTACCAAAGAACTAAGCAAAACGCTTAGTCAAGTGAGTTCCCATAACCCCCCTTTTACTCTTTTTATTTCTATACTCAGGGGTGAAACATGTATATTCTAACTTATATACATTAATATAAACCTTGTGAAACTTGGATGTCATTGATGTATTGTCACTAGAATCGCATTGATCTAAACCACTGTTGGTTAAGTTGACTTCTGTCCTCCTCGATGATTCATTACATTGTTGATCGAGTTGACTTCGGTCCTCCGTAGTGATTAGGATAAACTCGGATACTCTTATGCTCATAGTACCATTGTTGATTGAGCTAACTCTGGTCCTTCGTGGTGATTCTCTACACTGTTGATTGAGTTGACTTCGGTCCTCCGCAGTGCTTTATTTATACTATTGATTGAGTTGACTTCGGTCCTCCGTAGTACATATAGAATAAACTCATTATTGTTGATGTGGTTTTTATGGTTGTATTTGTTGATTTGATTGAACTTACTTCGATAATTTGTTGAGATGCTTGGTACTGAGTTTATAGGAGATGCTCATCTTTACAAGTTTACATGTGTTTACTTAAACTCTTATAACTATTTTTTGTGTGTGTTGAAACTTATGATTACTCACCAACTACGTCTGTAGTTGACACTTGATTTTTACATGTTTCATGGAATGAAGAGAAGTAGGGAGGATACCTCTACACGTTTTGAATATCATCACATAGGATCTTGGACTTAGCTAATTTAACTGGATCACTGAAGAATATATTTTAGTTAACTTAGCTATATCTTTTGTGTAATTTGATGTGACTAATTCATTAAAAACAAGATTTTTGTGTAATTACCTTATATGATTAAATGATATGTGTTGATACATTTAGTTGCCAATGAGCTTATGAACAATCTGCACAATCCTCGTGGCATCCCGATGATTCCGCCATCGGTCGGGGTGTTACATTTAGGTTTGTGAAAGGGGACAAAGTTATTACCAAATCAATATTAGTTATAACGTAAATAGGGATATTATTTTGTATTTTGAATTTTCTAAACATGTATGTAAATAGATTAGGATTATAATATTATATATTTGAGATTATGGAATATACGAAGGGCAACCAAATTGATCCATGTTTACATGGTACCATGAGTTCTCCCTTCAAAACCTAGTCATCACTAATCATCTCTTTGACTATCTCCCCTTCGCCTTCTGCCGTCTTCTCTATTTTCTGATAGACTCCAAATTGTACCCTACAATCACCGCCTACTAACATCAAAAACTTTATCCCCTTCACCCTAGAGATGGAGTCCAGTCAATACAGTTCTTGGGCGGAACTTTTCCAAATTCATTGTCGTTTTCTTAAGTCATCAATCACCTCACTTCTGAAACTCCACAGAAATCCTTTACACCTGTCGCCTTAGGTGAAAATCATCACCGCTTTCGCCACGTGTTAATATAGAACTCTGCCCCCGAATTGATGCAATTGTCCTTCAATGGATATATGACACAATTTCTAATGACCTGTTGCACACCATTCTTAAACCAATACAACTGCCTTTCAGGCTTGGAAGACTCTTGCCAGTATATTTCAAAATAATCAAAACTCCTATTTTGTTTATCTGGAACAAAAGTTTGTGACTACTCGGATTGAAAATTATGCTAACATGGCTGCCTATTGTCAAGCATTCAAAATGTTGTCTGATTACATAAGCAATGTGGCTGCTCCTATAACCAATCAATACATGGTTCTCCAATTAATTGCAGGCATCACTGAAGCTTGTGGTAATACTGCCATGACGATTCAACAAACCACTACCCTTCAAGATTTTTATAAAGTATGCTCTCGCTTAATTCTAAAAAAACCCGACAATCACATCTTGCATCCACAGCCGCTGTTGCAGCAAAAACGGCTCTGCATACTAACACTCAACCTCAATTTTCTGAGCATTCATCCTCTCAGTCACCTACGAACCACCAACAGTTCTCGCAGATGGGTCAGGTTCGGGGAAAAGGCCGTGGTCAGTCTGGATCTTATTCATCTTCCCCTAGACATGACCAGCATGTCACTTAGCAAGTGTCACACCCCCAAATTTCAAATAACGGAATCACACCGTTTGGGAGCGTGACAAACCAGGATCTCAGATCATTAGACATAGCGAAGACCTCTATATGAATTTCAAAACATACGTTGGTCTTTAAAACATATCATTCAGAGTTTACAAAAAATTGCGGAAGCGTTTCAAAACCAAATAACAGTTGATAAGTAAAACATTACAAACCAAAGTACTTAAATATTCCAATGTTCAAATTCAAATTCAAAGTGTTTATAATGCATGAGACTCTATCTTCCTAGTCCATGCCAGCTGTAACGCGCGCCTTAGCGTCCTGAGAAAACATGCAAATCAAGTCAACACAATGGTTGGTGCATAACACAGGTTTTCAATAATCACAATGTTCAAAACAACAGTTTGAATAACAAGATTGTAGATAACATAATCACACATGCACAGTCATGATAGCTAGTCATATAAACTATTTACATACGTGTTCGACACCGAAGCTGACTAATTGCCATGCTATAGCATGTTTTCGCCTTGCCACTATTGTCTATCACAACAATAGTAATAATTGTGTTTGGTCAGTCAAACACCTGCGTAGATCCCATCTACCAGGTGAGGTTTGTCAAACCTAATAGATCTATTTCCAACTACCACGCTTTGCATTACAGCAAACTAAACGGTTCGAGGTGTGTAAGGACTTTCAAGTTGATATGTTGTCACATAATGTAAACAGATAACTCATGCAAGTGATATGTATCTAAAATTAGTTTGTTGCACATGTTTTCTCCCCCAAAACAGTTTAAAATAAGAAAGGGGCCGTGTACGCACCTTTGATGATAGCAGAATGATCACACACTAAAAGCTCGTGAAAGAAATCCTTCTACGAAGAATCTGTGTTTAAACAATAACCTATTGTTATTCGAATAATCGTTTTGTGCTTAAAATCACATACGTGTCAACACACGTATGTTGGATTTGCTAAAATTGTGCATACGAAAGTACGCGTGTCATTGAAATCGTTTAAATAAAATCACATTTGATTTTATTTAATTAAACGTAGTTATACGCGATTTCGTGTTTGGATTAAAATATGAATTTTATCATTTCAACACGTTCGTATTCTCGTTACGGTTCCAACGCAACTTGAACGGATCGAAACGGAGTTAAAACGAGTGAGTTACAATATAAAAACCAAAACGGTTTTAATTATCAAAAACCGGTCAGGTCAGGGTTCGAACCCGCGACCTACCAGTCCACACACCCAAGCCACAACCAGTTGATCTATCTCATCTTTCGTTAACAGATTCAATCCTAAATGGTTTTAAACACTAATGGGCCGGCTCCCCTTTGTTTTTTTCTATAACCGAAGCGTGCACCCCCAATTGACCACGAATTCGATCCCGATCAACCCTAAAACCCTAGGGCTTTTTACTCTTGAATCAAAATGAACACATCTGAAATATTTAATCAAATTCTAATTCTCAATTGATTAGAAAAATCCTAACCCGACTTCATTACAAGCCCTAGAACTAAGAATCCTTAAATTCGTTATAGTTTGATCAAATCAACATGTGTTTACTCTAAATCGGAGCAATCTGAAACTTATCATAGCAATTAATTTGATTCTACAACTGATTTTCTTGAAAACCCCCAAATCGTTTTTACAACAAGAACCCTAGGATCGAACTCTCATGATTCGTAATTCCTTGATGAAATTGACATGGCATTAACTTTAATCGGACTCCTCTGAACCTATCCATACTATTTAATTTGATTTTTGAATACTTCTAGTTAGAAATCCCCAAAACAGTTTATAATCTAAACCCTAGAACTCGAATTCCAACATTCGTTGTTATAAATCAAAATTGGCTTATGTTTAACCTTAATCGGCAGTTTTAGATGTTGTAGGAGTCAAGAATTACCCGAATTGATCTCGAATTGATGTAGTTCCCTTCTAGGATGGTATTCGGCCTACTCCTGTATCAATCTCGCTCCCCGATGTTCTACTGTTCGAATTGATGAATCAAAGAGGTTCAGAATGTGCCGAAATAGCTCTCTGAGAGTTCAATGTTTCGAAATTTGATCGAATGTTGAGGTTTTAGATATATAGGGCTACGGTTACGAGTTCTTGTAACCGTTTTCAATCAATTCGATGATTGAAGAGCCTCATAACGTATTTCAGGTGTTAATCCTCATCATAATGAGTTAATGGAGTGTTGAATTCGATTATTAACCATCAATTAATGTGAATTTCACACTTGCTAGTCATATAACCGACTTTTTGACTTAAAAAGTCAAATTTGATACTTAAAACTTTTCCAAGTTTGATTTTTTTACAATTTAACCACCTTAAAACTGATTTTTCATAACTCTTAATCCTTATAGACTATTCTGGATCGACAACATATCATTTCGCATAACAAAGTTACCTTATTAATCCCAAATCATCACCAATTGGTCACTAAAATCATTGTTGGGTTAAACTAACCTAATTGGGCCTCACAAAATACCATTGGGCCTCACTGGGCCTTCCTGGGCCTACCTTGGCCTTCCCTGGACCTACTTTGTTTACATTGGGCCTTACTTGAACTTATTGGGCCTTACTGGGCCTCTCTTGACTTATTGGGCCTACATTGGCTCTGTTGGGCCTACATAGACTTCGTTGGGCCTAATTGATCTTGTTGGGTCTTCCTTGACCTTACTGGATCTTCTTTGGCTTTACTGGGCCTTCATTGGCCTTGTTGGGCTTGTTGGGCCTACAAAGGTTAACAAGGTTAACTTGAAAAGTCGGATTGTCACATCATCCCCTTGTTGATGGAATTTTCGTCCCGAAAATTAGCAAGTGTTAAGAGTAGTTAGGAAACTACTTACGAGTTTAAATCGTACGTGTTAGTGTGTTTTGATCATTCTGTGTGCTTGTGTGTACTCCCACACAAAGTCTAATGCTTGCAACATCACAACTCAATTGTGATCTTTCAATGTAACTGTTCGCGTGTACACTAGTTAATTCACCTAACTGTGACTGTTTGTGTTTGATCATACTGTGTTGTGTAACCTCACACATAGTAAGTGTCTGAAACTGTTTGTACTATGCAACCCCGCACATAGCAAAATGTGTGTAACCAATCATGTATGTACTACCATAACATGTAACATATGAAATGTAGCACATAAAATATATAGAATATAATGTAGCACAAATGTTTGTAACAAAATCAATTGAATAAATAAAATGTTTGTGCTTACAGTTTGAAATTTTTGCAGTGTTGATGTGTGAAAGCATCACGTCATCCCCTTGTTGAAGGAAATTTCGTCCCGAAATTTAACGTGAGCTCTCAGTGTTAGCAGTAGTTGTCTTGAATAGATGAGGATATTTCTTCATCATTTGATCTTCCCGTTCCCATGTGAATTCAGGACCCCGTCTTGAATTCCATCGAACTTTGACTATCGGAATCTTGCTTTGCTTCAGTTGTTTGACCTCTCGGTCCATGATTTCCACCGGTTCTTCAATGAATCGTAACTGTTCATCTACTTGTATTTCTTCCAATGGTACAATCAATGTCTCATCAGAAAGACATTTCTTTAAGTTCGACACATGAAACACATCATGAACTCCACTGAGTTCCTCCGGTAGTTTGAGTTGGTACGCAACCGGACCAATCCTTTTCAGAATTTCAAAAGGTCCTACGTAACGTGGACTAAGCTTTCCGCGCTTGCCGAATCGTATCACACCTTTCCAAGGTGATACCTTCAGAAGAACTCGGTCTCCTACTTGAAATTCCAACGGCTTGCGACGTTTGTCTGCATAACTCTTCTGGCGATCCCGAGCCGCTGCCATACGGTTCCGGATTTGAACTATCTTCTCTGTCGTCTCGTGCACCAGTTCAGGACCTGTTAACTGACTGTCACCAATTTCAGCCCAGCAAACTGGTGAACGACATTTGCGACCATACAAAGCTTCAAACGGTGCTGCTTGAATTCTTGTATGATAACTATTGTTGTAAGAGAATTCCACCAACGGTAAATGATTCTCCCAGCTATCACCAAAGTCAATTACACAAGCTCGTAACATATCCTCGAGCGTTTGAATCGTTCGTTCACTTTGACCGTCGGTTTGTGGATGATAAGCGGTACTCATATCCAAGCGAGTCCCCAATGACTTATGAAGAGATTTCCAAAAGTTAGAAGTAAACCGGGCATCCCGATCTGATATGATAGAGATTGGCACGCCATGCCGTGCTACTACTTCCTTAATGTAAATACGAGTCAGTTTCTCCATCTTATCAGTTTCTTTGATTGCTAAGAAGTGTGCAGATTTCGTTAATCGATCGACAATTACCCATATCGTATCACAACCACTCGGTGTACGGGGTAACTTAGTAATGAAGTCCATCGAAATCTGTTCCCATTTCCACATCGGTATCTCTGGTTGTTGCAGAAAACCAGATGGCTTCTGATATTCAACTTTGACTTTCAAACAAGTCAAACATTTGCTAACGTACTTAGCAATATCAACTTTCATATGAGGCCACCAATACAGCGCCTTCAAGTCATGGTACATCTTGTCTGATCCCGGATGGACTGAATACCTGGACTTGTGTGCTTCATCCATTACAAGTTCCCTTAAACCTCCATATAAAGGTATCCACATTCGATCAATGAAATAACGAATTCCATCAGGTTTAACATTCAATTGATCTTCCATTCCTCGTAAAGATTCCGGTACTAAGTTTTCCGTTTTCAAGGCCTCAATCTGAGCACTATGTACCTTGTCAGGTAAATCAGTATGTATTGTCATCATAAGTGCGCGAACCCGTCTTGTTCCCGTTGTATCTTTTCTGCTCAAAGCATCGGCTACCACATTAGCCTTTCCCGGGTGATACTTAATCGCACACTCATAATCGTTCAACAACTCGACCCATCGTCGTTGCCTCATATTAAGCTCCTTCTGATCAAAGATATGTTGCAAACTCTTATGATCAGTATAAATAGTACACTTAGTTCCATACAAGTAATGCCTCCAAATCTTCAAAGCAAAAACCACTGCTCCTAACTCCAAGTCATGAGTAGTGTAATTCTTTTCATGTGTTCGTAGTTGTCTGGAAGCATAAGCGATCACTTTATCCCGTTGCATCAACACACATCCCAAACCCTGTCCAGATGCGTCACAATACACCGCAAAGTCTTCCGTTCCTTCCGGTAGGGACAGAATCGGTGCGCTGCAAAGCTTCTGTTTCAATAACTGGAACGCAGCTTCCTGTTTATCCGTCCAGTTATACTTCGTTCCCTTGTGCGTAAGAGCTGTAAGTGGTTGAGCGATCTTTGAGAAACCCTCAATGAATCGTCGGTAATAACCCGCCAAACCAAGGAACTGTCGTACCTCAGTAGGGGTCTTTGGCGCTTCCCAATTCTTAATCGCTTCAATCTTTGCTGGATCTACATGTATACCCTTTTCATTAACTATATGACCCAAGAACTGTACTTCTCGCATCCAGAAATCACATTTCGAGAATTTAGCGTACAATTGTTCTTGTTTCAATAGCTCTAGCAATAATCGAAGATGTTCAGCGTGTTCCTCCTTAGACTGTGAATAGATGAGAATGTCATCAATGAAAACAATGACAAACTTATCAAGATAAGGTTTACAAACTCGATTCATGAGATCCATGAATACAGCTGGAGCGTTTGTCAACCCAAATGGCATGACCAAGAACTCATAATGGCCATATCTTGTCCTGAACGCTGTCTTCGGAATATCTTCCTCCTGGACTCTTAGTTGATGATAACCCGACCTGAGATCAATCTTCGAGTAATAACTCGAACCTTGTAACTGATCGAACAGATCGTCAATCCTGGGTAACGGATACCGGTTCTTGATAGTAACCTTATTCAATTCCCGGTAATCGATACACATACGAAAAGTCCCGTCCTTCTTCTTCACAAACAATACTGGAGCTCCCCATGGTGAAAAACTAGGTCGTATGAAACCCTTATCCAACAACTCTTGCAATTGTGTGGATAACTCTTGCATTTCTGACGGTGCAAGTCGATAAGGCGCCCTAGCTATCGGTGCTGCGTCTGGTGTAAGATCGATTCGAAATTCCACCTATCGGATAGGCGGTAATCCCGGCAAGTCTTCTGGAAACACCTCTGGAAATTCACAAACTATTGGTATATCTTCAATCTTCTTCTCAGTTACCTGCTTTTCAGTTATAAGTGCTATAACTGCCGTATGACCTTTCCGCAGACATTTGTGTGCTTTCATACAAGATATGAGACGCAGTGGTGTACTGCTCTTCTCACCTTGTACATATAATGTCTCTCCCTACGGAAGAGGTATGCGAACAATCTTTTCATGGCATACGATTTCAGCCTGGTTCTTGGACAACCAGTCCATGCCAATGACTACATCAAAACTGCCTAAGGCAATAGGCATAAGATCAATCTCTAATGTTTGACCCATCAAATCAAGGATACATCCCTTATAAATGTTTTCTATTACAATCAACTTACCATCAGCTAATTCCACAGTGTATGGATTATCTAAGGCAGTGGGACTTACATTTAGCGACTTAGCAAGTGAACTAGATACAAAACTCCGGTCGGCACCAGTGTCAAATAACATAGAGGCATAGTGATTATTTAAGAGGAACGTACCCGTGACAATGTTGGGATCCTCCCGCGCTTGACGTCCTCCAATCACAAACGCCCTGCCTCTAGCACCGTTGTTGTTGTTGTTATTGTTGTTGTTATTGTTGGTGCCATTTCCATTACCGTTGCCACCTCCATTACCATTACCATTGTTGTCCCCGCCTTTCTTAAGTTGTGGGCAATCTTTCTTGAAATGACCCATCTTGCCGCACTCAAAACAACCTTTCTGCGCGTTGTTTTGATTGTTATTCTGGTTGTTATGGTTGTTCTGCAGCTCTCCGCGACAATCTTTAGCCGCATGCCCAATCTTGCCACACCTCTGGCACTTTGCTTTGTCACACTGGTTACCCGCATGATGGTAACCACACCTGTTGCACTTGGGGTGCTTACCAATATAGCCCCCCGATGATGATGATTGCTGACCACTGTTGGAATTATGATAGGACTAGTTTGAGTCCTGCTTCCTGTTCTGCTGTTGGTTGTTACCCTTGAAGTTGTTACTTTCCCACTTTCTCTTGTGATCTCCTACCTTGGTAGCAGATGTTCGCTTAGGCAGGGTTCCCTGTAACACTGCCTGATCAGTAAGCTGATGCGCTAGACGAACAGCTTGTTGGATAGTGGTGGGATTTGCTGAAGTCACCAACCCTTGAATCTGAGGCACTAGTCCTCCAATGTACCTTTCGATCCACTTACTGGCTGGAGTAGCCATGTGTGGTAGCAGTCTGGCCAACTCGTGTGACCTGGTTGTGTACTCTTCAATGTTTGACCCCTCCATCTTGAGGTGCCAGTATTCCTCTTCCAACTTCTGCATTTCACTGCGAGGACAGTACTCCTCTCGCAGTAAAGTTTTGAAGTTGTCCCATGTCAATGCATTTGCTTCTCCCAACCCCAGAGTCTGAACATTGGAGTTCCACCAAGTCAGTGCTGGACCCTCCAATGTTCCAGTAGCAAATTTCACCTTCCTGTCATCAGGGCAGTTGCACATTTCGAATACAGACTCAGCCTTTTCAATCCACCGAAGGAGTCCAATGGCCCCTCCGACCCTTTGAAATTGTGAGGTTTGCAGTCCAAGAACATCTTGAACGTGCAAACTTGTGGATTAACCAATCCCCCAGCTGGACCCTGTGGCCCTGTGTTGTGAGCCTGAGCATACTGTGCGATTGCCTCTGCAACTCTGTTGTTGATTAGCTCATTGAGCTCAGCAACAGTCATATGTACGTTTCCCTCAGCCATTAGTTTCCTATTTATAAGAAGTGTTAGCACGAAGTCAAAATCCAATGTAACATGTGTAAGTAAAACAACAAACACATCATGTAATACAAATCAACACAGCTGTTGGAAATAAAAGATAACTCTTTAATAGATATAAACTTTCTTTGAGTACAATACTTTTGAAATGAAATACAAAATTTCAAACTACTAATGTAGGAACACAACCCGTTCCTAATAAGTTTAAATAAAACAAGGAAAAAATGAAAGATAATCAATCGTCCTCGACGGTGGATTCAGGATCGGACTCAGCATCTGGTGCTGGTTCCTCCTCCTCATCCTCATCCTGTTCCTCATTCTCAATTACCACTAAGTCCTCCAAAGCTTCAATCCTGCCTGCCAAAATCTCCTCTCGGTTCTCTGACTCTTCTAGACGACCAATCAAATTGATCATCTCATCTCTCATGTCATGAACTAGTTGGGCAAGTTCCTCTTGCCTCTCAATGGCATCCCATAACTCCTGAGATCTCTGTATGAGCTTGTCCTCTGCCTCATCCACGTCCTCGCGCAATTTGGCGATCTCCTCGGCGTCCGTCCTTTGCCTCTTAGGCTCAGGAGCATCTAATGCTGGTGGTGGGTGTGTAGAAGGTCCCTCAGCAGGGATCTGCTGAGTGCCCTCCTCAGGCTCCTCTTCCGGATCCTCATCCGGGTCCTCCTCTGGATCCTCGTCGGGATCCTCGTCTGGATCCTCCTCCGGATCCTCCTCTGGGTCTTCCTCCGGATCCTCCTCTGGATCGGAGTCCTCCATCTCATACGGTGGAGGTGATGGAATAGGTGGTGGTGGTGATGATGGTGGTGCCGGAACCATCGGCTCCTCGTCCTCGGAATCATCAATAATGATATATGGGACTGATGATGAAGCCATGCCTGTTACATAATACCATATGTAAGTACAGTGCCATGGAATACGTAAACAAGTCAATTACATAATGTCATATGTAATTTCTAAGCAATACGTATAAGCAGATGTGTCTAATGTCTAACAGTCATAGTCTAGGCCTACAAATGCAAACCTAGTTCGCTACAACCAATGGCTCTGATACCAATCTTTCACACCCCCAAATTTCAAATAACGGAATCACACCGTTTGGGAGCGTGACAAACCAGGATCTCAGATCATTAGACATAGCGAAGACCTCTATATGAATTTCAAAACATACGTTGGTCTTTAAAACATATCATTCAGAGTTTACAAAAAATTGCGGAAGCGTTTCAAAACCAAATAACAGTTGATAAGTAAAACATTACAAACCAAAGTACTTAAATATTCCAATGTTCAAATTCAAATTCAAAGTGTTTATAATGCATGAGACTCTATCTTCCTAGTCCATGCCAGCTGTAACGCGCGCCTTAGCGTCCTGAGAAAACATGCAAATCAAGTCAACACAATGGTTGGTGCATAACACAGGTTTTCAATAATCACAATGTTCAAAACAACAGTTTGAATAACAAGATTGTAGATAACATAATCACACATGCACAGTCATGATAGCTAGTCATATAAACTATTTACATACGTGTTCGACACCGAAGCTGACTAATTGCCATGCTATAGCATGTTTTCGCCTTGCCACTATTGTCTATCACAACAATAGTAATAATTGTGTTTGGTCAGTCAAACACCTGCGTAGATCCCATCTACCAGGTGAGGTTTGTCAAACCTAATAGATCTATTTCCAACTACCACGCTTTGCATTACAGCAAACTAAACGGTTCGAGGTGTGTAAGGACTTTCAAGTTGATATGTTGTCACATAATGTAAACAGATAACTCATGCAAGTGATATGTATCTAAAATTAGTTTGTTGCACATGTTTTCTCCCCCAAAACAGTTTAAAATAAGAAAGGGGCCGTGTACGCACCTTTGATGATAGCAGAATGATCACACACTAAAAGCTCGTGAAAGAAATCCTTCTACGAAGAATCTGTGTTTAAACAATAACCTATTGTTATTCGAATAATCGTTTTGTGCTTAAAATCACATACGTGTCAACACACGTATGTTGGATTTGCTAAAATTGTGCATACGAAAGTACGCGTGTCATTGAAATCGTTTAAATAAAATCACATTTGATTTTATTTAATTAAACGTAGTTATACGCGATTTCGTGTTTGGATTAAAATATGAATTTTATCATTTCAACACGTTCGTATTCTCGTTACGGTTCCAACGCAACTTGAACGGATCGAAACGGAGTTAAAACGAGTGAGTTACAATATAAAAACCAAAATGGTTTTAATTATCAAAAACCGGTCAGGTCAGGGTTCGAACCCGCGACCTACCAGTCCACACACCCAAGCCACAACCAGTTGATCTATCTCATCTTTCGTTAACAGATTCAATCCTAAATGGTTTTAAACACTAATGGGCCGGCTCCCCTTTGTTTTTTTCTATAACCGAAGCGTGCACCCCCAATTGACCACGAATTCGATCCCGATCAACCCTAAAACCCTAGGGCTTTTTACTCTTGAATCAAAATGAACACATCTGAAATATTTAATCAAATTCTAATTCTCAATTGATTAGAAAAATCCTAACCCGACTTCATTACAAGCCCTAGAACTAAGAATCCTTAAATTCGTTATAGTTTGATCAAATCAACATGTGTTTATTCTAAATCAGAGCAATCTGAAACTTATCATAGCAATTAATTTGATTCTACAACTGATTTTCTTGAAAACCCCCAAATCGTTTTTACAACAAGAACCCTAGGATCGAACTCTCATGATTCGTAATTCCTTGATGAAATTGACATGGCATTAACTTTAATCGGACTCCTCTGAACCTATCCATACTATTTAATTTGATTTTTGAATACTTCTAGTTAGAAATCCCCAAAACAGTTTATAATCTAAACCCTAGAACTCGAATTCCAACATTCGTTGTTATAAATCAAAATTGGCTTATGTTTAACCTTAATCGGCAGTTTTAGATGTTGTAGGAGTCAAGAATTACCCGAATTGATCTCGAATTGATGTAGTTCCCTTCTAGGATGGTATTCGGCCTACTCCTGTATCAATCTCGCTCCCCGATGTTCTTCTGTTCGAATTGATGAATCAAAGAGGTTCAGAATGTGCCGAAATAGCTCTCTGAGAGTTCAATGTTTCGAAATTTGATCGAATGTTGAGGTTTTAGATATATAGGGCTACGGAAATCAATTCGATGATTGAAGAGCCTCATAACGTATTTCAGGTGTTAATCCTCATCATAATGAGTTAATGGAGTGTTGAATTCGATTATTAACCATCAATTAATGTGAATTTCACACTTGCTAGTCATATAACCGACGTTTTGACTTAAAAAGTCAAATTTGATACTTAAAACTTTTCCAAGTTTGATTTTTTTACAATTTAACCACCTTAAAACTGATTTTTCATAACTCTTAATCCTTATAGACTATTCTGGATCGACAACATATCATTTCGCATAACAAAGTTACCTTATTAATCCCAAATCATCACCAATTGGTCACTAAAATCATTGTTGGGTTAAACTAACCTAATTGGGCCTCACAAAATACCATTGGGCCTCACTGGGCCTTCCTGGGCCTACCTTGGCCTTCCCTGGACCTACTTTGTTTACATTGGGCCTTACTTGAACTTATTGGGCCTTACTGGGCCTCTCTTGACTTATTGGGCCTACATTGGCTCTGTTGGGCCTACATAGACTTCGTTGGGCCTAATTGATCTTGTTGGGTCTTCCTTGACCTTACTGGATCTTCTTTGGCTTTACTGGGCCTTCATTGGCCTTGTTGGGCTTGTTGGGCCTCCAAAGGTTAACAAGGTTAACTTGAAAAGTCGGATTGTCACATCATCCCCTTGTTGAAGGAATTTTCGTCCCGAAAATTAGCAAGTGTTAAGAGTAGTTAGGAAACTACTTACGAGTTTAAATCGTACGTGTAAGTGTGTTTTGATCATTCTGTGTGTCGGAGATGGGTCAAAAAGTTCTAATTCTCAGACTTGGTTAATCTATCTTTCCAAATCCATTCCCACCTTTACAACTCAAAAATATCCTTCATGTTCCTACCTTAATTAAAAATTTATAAATTGTTCATCGTATTACCATTGATAATAACTCTTCACTTGAACTTGACCCATATGGTTTTACTGTGAAGGATCACCATACATGCATACCCCTTTTCTAATATGATAGCACCGGAGATCTTTACCCGCTCAGCTTCAAATCAACTTCCAAAGTCACCACCCCTTCCACATTTGCTACTCTTTCTGAAGACTTATGGCACCAATGCCTTCGAGAAAATCTATCTTAGTTTATATGAATAAATGTTTAGATTTTAATTCACGATTTGCTAAACATAATAATGATTGTTGTTCGTGCATTTTAGGCAAGTATATTCGGTTACCTTTTAATAATTCAACTTCAAGAACAAAATTTCCATTTGATATAATTCACAGTGACGTTTGGATCTCTAATACTTAGTTCTAGTGGTCACCTTTACTATGTGTTATTTCTCAATGATAAAACAAACTACTTATGGACTTATCCATGAGCCAATTATCTAAAGTCTTTACCATATTTGGTTGTCTTCGTTATCCTTTATTTCCTTCAACCACTATTCACAAGCTTGCACCCCACTTGACTCCCTGTGTTTTCCTTGGATATCCCACTCACCATCGCAAATACAAATGATGCAACATTTCGTCTTGAGAAATAATAATCTTTCATCGATCATGTATTGTTTGACGAAACCATTTTTCCATTTGCTTCTATTGTTTATCCTACCTCCAACAAATATGGATTTCTCACTTTAGACTTACATCAACTGATATGGGCCACGCAGGCTCACGAGCCTCGCCTCAACAATACCCAACTCGTATCCCAACCACCAACTAAGCCTCTTCTCACATACCAATGTCGACCCAAAACACCCCAAACTAAACTCAGCCACCACCTTTCACCTCCCACTGATGACCATCGCTCGTCTCCACGCAAACCCTCATCGCACCATAGAAACTCGCAGATGGTCCGATATTCACAAACGAGTCTAACCAAATAACCTTAACTCCTCTGTTTCAATTAGATCCATCTCAAAATCTCCCATTTCTTCCCTCCAATATCCGAATTGGAATCAAGCCATGGTTGATGAAATCCATGCTCTTATTGTGACACCTCGAGCCGACGTGTCGGATCAAGTGTCCTGTCGGGCGGAATGGTCCCGGGGTGCGATATCAGGGATTATAATCAAGATGATAAGATTGTTACATTGCACATGATATATAATGAGAAAATGCTAAATGAAATAGAATTAAAAAGTTAAATTACATTTGTTTCGTTCATAATTGAACAATGTAAATCTACTATCAACATAATTCTTCTATCCTGTATCTACACAAGATATATAAAATAATTTATATGATGATGTTCAAAAATATGCACGTCCAAAATACTAGGTCCTTTATCTGGGCATCCTAGTCAAAAACACAAACTTCTCAATTAAACATGTTCGTCACCTGAGAAGTCATGCAAAAAGATTAAGTCAACACATGCTTGGTGAGTTCATATAGTTTTGTTTTAAAAATGAATCTTGTACAAACCTGACCATATGACAAGCTTAACCTCACCAGTAACCACATATACCATCTAATTCAGTATGCTTATATTTGGGGCATACGTAGGGTTGAACTTACCGCCCGCCCGGCCGCCAGCCCACCACATACCAAACTATATAATATATTGTTCTTAGTGATAATTAAGTGTTTCATCTCATACATTCAATTCACAACCTTTGAACAACCTGAAGTTAGTTAACATTGAACACCCACAATGACAACCTTAACCTCATCAACAACCACCTATATTATCCAATCGAGTATGCTTATGTATAGGGCATATGTAGGGTCAAGCTTACCGCCAGCCCAGCCACCAACCCACCACGTACCGAACTGCATATCATATTGTTGTTAATGATAATTAAGCATTTCATTTCTCATCATCAACACAATAGTTATTTAGTTCTTAGTTATTGTTGTTTCACAAAATATGGAAATTCTCTTGATTCCATAAGTTCATCACACAATCATGATCAACCATAGCATTTGTAGAAACATTACATTAAATGCTTAAATAAGTAAATAGATAAACATTTAATAAAATCTAAGACCTAACGATTGGGCTTTGGTCATACTCGAGTAGACTAGTCTAGCAATCAAGGTTCTTAGTAGTGTAGGAAATCTGTCAATATCATCAAACATGCGACCTATAATCAATCAGTCTAGCTAGGACATCTTTTGATGTATAGGATTTTATAGTTCGTCTAGATTTTCCATAGTTCGTCCTTGTTCGTATAGTTTGTTAGTTCTTTGGCACCTGTTATATTTGAATAATTCCCAGATGTTCCTTGGAAAATGGTTAAGGGATGCTGTAAATATCCTCAAACATGCGTCCCATATTCTATCAGTCTAGCTAGGACATCTTTTGAAACATAGGATTGGCACATGTTATCTTTGATATTTCCCAGACATTCCCTTGAAAATAGTTCTTTGAAATAAATCTTTAGTTCCTAGAAAACACACCACTGATAAATAGTTCTTTGAAATAGATTGTTAGTTCTTTGAAAATAGACCGTTGAAAATAGTTCTTTGGTTAAGATCTTTAGTTCTTTGAAAATAGACCTTTGATAACAGTTCTTTGCTTTAAGCTAGTTATCTACTCGTGATGAATAGATAACTCATTTTAAAAATCTGCAAATAGTTTACCTAGACAAAATCTACAATAACAATTATACATGTAAAACATATATGTAGTAAAAGCATTTTAGTAAATATAATCCAAAGAAAATAATTTACGCATGCTTCTCAGCCCCGCGTTTGTAAAACAAAATGTTTAGAAAAGGGGCAATGAACTCACCTGTGTTGCTATGGAATGAATCACAAAAGATATACGCGATCGTTGTTTGTAGATTAAGTATCTTCAATACCTGGGTTGATTTGTTATGATTTAAATACGATAAATGTTCGAAAGGTAACGTATATAAGGTTTTGGTCTCTATGTGCGCCTACGTGTCCTACGTACTTGCTAGTGTGTTTCTAAGTGTCTATAACTAATCTATGCTAATTACCATCTATGAACCATTATCCCGTTGATAATCATAATTAAACCTTAATTATGTAAGGTTCGTATCATTCTATTTGAAATTATCCTTATGTTGCAAAATATTAAGTTAAGTAATCATTTAAGTTATTTTAAAACATTTAATTAAGGAAGTTTATAAACCAATTCATTTAAATTAAAACATATATTATTTTCAGAAAATATAAATTGACATGTTAGACTTAAGTTAATCTCACTTGATTAACTCCAAGTCGTTCACTAGATCTTTGTTATTCGTAGTTCTTTGCTCGCTCTTATGTATAACTCGCATTTGATCATTCGATTGAAATAATCTAAGTTAGTCATACTTTTGTATGAAAATTACTACGTATGGTATGTTGACACATATTGTCAACACATCTTTACTTTCTTTGTACCTTATTCTTCCATGGATTTCAACTTGTTTTTTTTAGTTCGTGGACCTCATAATTACTCATTATGTTACCCCTTGTAGTAACCTATGGTTTTAGTTAAGAAGACCCATGAGTTTTAACCCAATAGATTGTTTAACCCACGTTTATATGTTATAATAGTTTAGAAGAGCTTTGGTGTTGAAACCTTAGCATGGATTGTTAATAAAACCGGTTATCACTCTAGAAACCCTAATGACTTGCCGCTTCACAAATCAAAGTTTCTACACAATCCATGGACTCATCCGTTATGGTTCTCAATGGTTCTTAGTCGAGCAGCCCATCATGTGAAGAGGGGGTGTCATGCGACTGGAACTCACGAATGTGGATGCCATGTGAATGGAGATCATCGGCAATAAGATGTTCATGCGAACGTGGAGTTGGTCCGAATGAAGACCCACGAAGGTGGCTCGCGAATGGGGCTCCATTCGCATGATAGTTCACTCATTCTCCCACGTTCACGCAAATGAGGAGTTCATTCGGCTATGAACTTATTCGGATGAAGCCATTCGTTCATGGTGCTGTTTCGCATGAGCCATTCGCCCAAGCTGCATGTGCTGGTGCTCATTCGCCTGGTCGTGACCGAACCGGTTAAGGATTCCATTTCTGTGTACTCATGGAGTCCCACAAGTACCTACAACATCCTAAACCATTGACGTGCAGCTCCTAGGGGTTGGTGATGGTTGTGAACCGGCTTAAATGGTAAGTGGTTCAAACAAGGAAGAAAACCCTAGAATCGTGGGTTTTGAGCTCGATTTTACCTCGATTTCGGTGGTTCCACGCTCGAAATCCTTGTACTTTCACGATCTACTCGTTTTTGTGGTTATTTTGACACCAAAATCACCGAATTTAGTGAAGATTTGAGGGTTTTAGGGTTTGAAATATTTGAGAGAGAGTAGAGAGAGTGAGACGGTTTGGGGGAGAGAGAGAGTGGTAGGTGAGTGGGGTTTATTGGCATTTAATGCCATTGAATTCATTTAATCGTTTTGACGTGTTCGGGTTCGTTCAGTTTTATTCTATTTCGAGTAGAAGCATCGGTTTTCGATCGTTATCGGATCGAAACGTACGATTTTAAAAATAGAATTTACTAAATTAGATTAGGTGGAAATTCCTAGCAAATTTACTAGATATCTGTTTTTTATTTTTAAATTTCTGAAAACGTTAAATTTACTTTGTTTAATCGAATCGTACAGTTTTCGCGCGTATTCGTTCGAATCGTCATCCGTACGAACACGATGACAACTACACCTTTCAATGTGATTTTCAAATTATCAGACATCATTCAGAACATTAAACTTTCAAAAATATTTATGCGAATCATCACCCACACGAATATTCCGTCAGTTTAATATTCACGTAACGACGTCCGTTATTATTTTGTTCTGTGAAATCTCACATATGTCTATACATAATAAAATTCTAACTAACATTCACATATCAGTTCTGTGTTGTTAGATATAATTCTGATTGTTAAACCATGGATTAGAAATATGTTTTTGATATAGATGCGTAATAGTTCTGTATTCGACATCAAATGATTAATAACACACATGGAATACACATAGTTCATACTGGTGTTACTGTACAAGTCGCTGTTGCGGCTACGTTTGATGTTACAGTCTCCCCTTCTTAAAGAAATTTCGTCCTGAAATTTAAGAATCGTTATCAGGTACGGCTTCCTCTGTAAACAGGTAGGGATACTTGGACTTCATGTGATCATCACATTCCCAAGTAAACTCGGATCCGCGCCTATAATTCCAACCTTGACAATTGGAATACAGCTTCGCTATAGTTGTTAAACTTCGCGATCCCTTATCTCTAAAGGTTCCTCGATAAAATTTAATTGTTCGTCCACTTGAATTTCCTCAACTGGTATGATAAGTGATTCGTCCACAAGGCATTTCTTTAGATTTGAGACGTGGAACACGTCATGTACACCACTGAGTTTATCTGGTAATCTTAGTCTATACACAACAGGACCAATCCGTTCAACGATCTTGAACGGTCCCACGTATCGCGGTGCTAACTTGCCTTTCTTTCCGAAACGAACTACGCTCTTCCACGAGGATACCATCAACATGACACGATCTCCCACTTGAAATCCCAATGGCTTGCGCCGTTTGTCGGCTTATTTCTTTTGTCTGCCACTTGTAACTTCTATTGAATCTGAGCGATCTTATCAGTAGTTTCTAGAATATGTTCTGGCCTAGTTATCTGGTTATCTCCTACCTCGGTCCAACAGATCGGCGACCTAAATTTTCTACCATACAAAGCCTCAAATGTGGCACATCTGATGCTACTATGGTAACTGTTATTATAGGAGAATTCAATCAGTGGCAAATGGGAATCCCAATTCCCACCTAAATTCAAAATACATGTTCGCAACATGTCCTCTAAGTTTTGTATAGTACGTTGGCTTTGACCGTCCGTTTGTGGATGGTAAGCTGTACTCAAGTTCAAGTTCGTCCCTAGTGATTTCTATAATGACTGCCAGAACCTCGATGTAAATCTGCTGTCTCAATCTTAAATGATAGACAATGGTACATGTGACGTACCACTATCTCGTTGATGTACAATCTTGCTAGTTTATCCATCGTGAAGGTTTCATGCATTGGCAAGAAGTGAGCAGATATTGTTAAATGATCGATGATAACCCAAATTGTATCATGACCACTAGAAGTGTGGGGTAGCTTGGTAGTGAAATTCATAGCTATTTGTTCCTACTTCCATAGCGGAATCTCGGGTTGTCCCAGTAAAACCTGACGGATTCTGGTGTTCTGCCTTAACCTTCGCACATGTCAGACATCGACCGACATACTCAGCTTTATTTTTCTTCATTCTCGGCCACCAATAAAATCCCCGTAAGTCTTGGTACATTTTATCGGCACCCGGATGCACTGAGTACCTGGTCTTGTGCGATTCATAAAGAATAAGCTTCCTCAGTTGATCTATCACAGGAATACACACGCGATCCTGATAGTATATAACTCCATCTGGTTTTTCTCGAACTGTCGTTCTGCTCCACAATCAAGTTCTTTCTTCATATTACCCTGTTCCACTGAATCCTACCGAGCTTGTAAAATCTTGTCCTGTAGACTTGCCTGCACAGTCGTTCCCGTTGCTCTTACACGCAGGGGTTTGACCCGTTCCTTCCGGCTTAAACCATCTGCTACAATATTTGCCTTACTCGGATTGTACTTGATCACACAGTCGTAGTCATTCATAAGTTCAAACCAACAACGCTATTGCATGTTGAGTTCCTTCTCATCAAATATGCGCTCTAAACTTCTGTGATCAGTGAAGATGGTGCACTTTGTGCCATACAAGTAATGTCTCCAAATCCTTAGTGCGAAGATTACTGCTCCCAATTCTAGGTCATGAGTTGTGTAGTTATTCTCATGAATCTTCAATTGTCTAGATGCGTACGCAATAACTTTGTCTCGTTGCATTAATTCACAACCGAGTCCCTGATGGGAAGCGTAACAATACACTACAAAATCATCTGTACCCTCTGGAAGAGATAAGATCGGAGCATCACATAACTTTTGTTTCAATATTCGAAAAGCATCTTCTAGTTTCTGTTCCAAAAAAAAACGGTTCACTCTTCTGAGTTAACTTAGTGAGAGGCAAGGATATCTTAGAAAACTTTGAAATAAACCTTCTATAATAATTTGCGAGTCCTAAAAAAGACCATATCTCCGTCGGTGTCGCCGGAGTATCCCAGTTCTTTATGGCTTCGATCTTGACCAGGTCTACATGTATTCCTTCACTGTTGACTACATGACCCAAGAATTGAACTTCTCTCAGCCAAAATTCACACTTTGAGAATTTAGCATAAAGTTGTTCTTTTCTTCAACAACTCCAATATCTTCTGGAGATGTTGCCCATGTTCAACTTTGCTCTTGGAATAAATCAGTATGTCATCAATGAAAACAATGACAAACTGATCTAGATACGACCTGCACATGGTTCATGAGGTCCAAGAAAACCGATAGTGCATTAGTCAACCCAAAGGGAATCACCATAAACTCATAATGCCCATACCTGGTTCGGAAAGCCGTCTATGGTATGTCTTCTTATTGAACACTGAGCTGATGATATCCAGAGCGTAAATTGATCTTTGAAAAATACTGGGCTCCTTGTAGTTGATCAAAAAGATCATCAATCCTCGTCAGTGGATACCGATTCTTGATGGTTAGTTTATTCAATTCTGTGTAATCTATGCACATCCGAAAGGATCCATCCTTCTATTTTACAAACAAAACTAGAGCTCCCCATGGTGAGTAGCTTGGTCGGATGAAACCTTTATCCAGTAATTCCTGTAGTTGATTTGACAATTCCTGCATCTCAGAAGGTGCTAACCTATAAGGAGATTTTGCAACAGGAGTTGCTCCAGGAACTAAGTCTATACGGAACTCTACCTGTCATGCTGGTGGCAAACCTGGTCAAATCGTTAGGAAACACTTCTGGATACTCTTTTACTACTGGCACATCTTGTATCTTGATCTTGTCTTTCTCTCTCTCCACCACGTGAGCCAGATGTATTTTACTACCTGTCGAAGTAACTTTTCAAAACAGATGACTTCCACCCTGTTGAGAGATAGCCAATCCATCCCTACAATGATTTCGAAACTACCCAATTCCATCGGTATCAAATCTATAGTGAATGTTTGGCCATTAAGTGCTAATGGGTAGTTTCTAAATATTGTTCTTACTGTGATTTGTTTCCCATTCGCTACTTCGACGATATAAGGGGAGTCTAAAGATTCTTCAACATGATTAAGTTGGCACGCAAAGTCGGCCGAGATAAAACTCTGATCCGCGCCAGTGTCAAATAGAATAGATGCATAAAATTTATGTAAGAGAAATGTACCAGTGACCACATTCGGGTCTTGATGAGCAGCTGGAGCTCCTATGGAAAAAGCTCTTCCACACGGTGCTTGAACTACCGCTTGCACTTTCTTTGGGCAGTTCTTTGAGAAATGGTCAATTTCACCACAGTTATAGCATCCACCATTGTTTTGGTTCGGATTGTTGGCTGGAGGGAGAGCTAAAGCAGCATTGTTGACGACCAAAACCTGGTTACAAACCTGAAAGACCAAGAAGATGAAAAACCCACTCTTTGCAGCAACTTCTCTCTAGATTTCCATCCAATTTAGCTCGAACTAGCTCTGATGACCTGTACTTTCAGCTTCCCCTCGTCGATACGGTCGTTTCGATATATTATATGCGTGATTTGGTTAAAGAATGAAGAAGTTATGGGTGTTTTAAAGGTGATTTCTAATGGAAAACGTGAAAATCGGGATTTAGAGTGAGAGAGAGAGGATTTCTTGCTAGAATGAAGAAGATGAGGATAATAAATGGGTTTTTATACCCCGAGTGGTTCCTCGCGTGTTCGGTCTCATATATATGTAGAACATCTTTGTATTTTAGGTAAACTAACACCTTAGTTTCTTACCATGACAAATATTTCCCACCTGAGATGCTTTTATCAACCACGGATTTATCGCAACAAGTTTGCCATATTAGGATTTCAAAATTTTCTAATTACTTATAAGAATACTCAATTAAGGTGTTCTTATGGTAATTCGGTTTTGATATTTAACTGTTTATCTGTCAAACAACTCTTGCTTACTGTAACATCAGTGCCGGAACAGTGATCACAACCGTAACATGAACAGTAATCAGGTACGACTTTTATGCATTTCAGTGTATATTTATGTTTATATCATATAATGTTATCATTTCATGAATCAAACAGTAAAATTCATAATCATTTCAGAGAAACAAAACTCAGAAAACACGGTTCATCAGTCAGATAATTATCTGGCCACACAGAACCATCATGGGATTACTTGTTAGGATTTATTAGGTATAAACGTATATGAGGCTTTATAGAACAAAACAACACGGATATCGTTACGTGAATGCTAAATCAATGGATTATTCATATAGGTGACGATCTGTACGAATAAATTTGAAAGTTTAACGTTCTGAATGATATCTGATAATTAGAAAACAATATTGGAAAGTATGGTAATTGCCGTATTCGTACGGGTGACGATTCGAACGAATACGCGTAACGACTGTACGATCCGATTTTAAAATGTAAATTTAATTAAATGTTAAAAATAAACGAAATATATTAGTTAATTTATTAGGAATCACAACTTAAATTAGTTTTATAAATTCCATTTTTTAAACCGTGTCGTTTCGTGACGAAAACCACGTGAAATGATATTTTACGTGAAACCGAACGAGACCGAGCAACCGGACATTCTCTAAGCTATTAATGAGGCTAATAACTCTACCACCAACCACCACCAAACTCACCTACACACCCATTTTCGTTTCTTCCACACTCTCTCTCTAAAAAGGGATCCTCCTTCTTCTCTCTACAATTTCGTGGTGGTTTCTCGTCGGATTCAAGTGTTCTAGGTGCCTAAACGATCATCTCATCACGTAGATTACAGAAGTACAAGAATTTTGAGCTTCCCACCATAGAATTCGAGGTAAATCTTTAGTTTTCTCGGTTTTAGTGGGTGTTCTCGACCCTTATAGTTATCATAGTTCTAATCGGTTTTGAGCACTTGATAATCTTGAAATAAACCATGTTTAGCACTAAGGATGTCCTAGAAACTAGTTAGTAACAAGTGGAGATCGAAAATGGAAGTGATGATGCAGGTTCGCGAGTGAAGGCAGTCGGCTGAACCTCTTGTTCCTATGGCCGAACCCTCGATCACTAGCCGAACCTGCAACGAACCTGTAGCCACTCCTGCAACGAACCTGTAGCCACTCCTGCAACGACCTGTATCCACTCCTGCAATGAACCTGTAGCCACTCGTGCAATGAACCTGTAGCCACTCCTGCAGTGAACCTGTTACGAACCGGGATAAGGGAGCCGAACCTACTGGTTGCCTTAGCATGAGAATCACGAACCTATGGTCACGAAACCATTGGCAGCCGTACCTTTGGCAAAACCATGTATCCACAAACCTGCATGCATGGCAAGAGGGACTCGCATGGAGCCGAACCCTATGGACCGCGAACCTTGGCTTCGGGTGAACCCTAAGATAACTAAACCCAATGCTCTAGCCGAACCCATGACTACTGGGGAATAGGTTCGCTGATTTCGACGATGACCAAATCTAGGTACTATTAAATCATCATATTGATGGGCCTAGGATCATTAAGCGTGGACTAGGAAGGAATGAGACGGCATACAAGGGCTCAAAGCCTAGAAACAAATCAAGGGTCATGCAAATTTTGTACATGTGCATGTAGGAAATAATCTGGTGTGTGTGAACATGGGGTGAGGTGAGAATTAGGGTTTTTATGTTACCACATCCATACGTAACATTTAAAGGCAAAAATGGGTTAATCAATATGAATTCCAAATGAGAAGTGTGGGTTATTAACACCTAATTAAGGGGGTGTTAGATCACATTAGGTATTCCAATGTTAAAGGGTTTCGGGATTTATTCAACACTTGGAAAATTAGAAAGAATTCATGAGAATCAAAACAAAAGTCTTGTAAATCAATTTGGAATCAAAGATCATCAATTGGGCTTAAGTTGGCCCAATGGGCTTAGTTAAGCCCATCACATGTTAACTATTAGTTTGAGTTAAGTTAATAATGTTTTGACAAAAGAAAATGAATTGTAAACTAAGTTTTAATTTAATTAAATGACTTTCTAAATTTTACTAAACTTAAATAGAAATTAATTATAAATGTTTTAGTTAAAGGCTTATTATGATTAATTGTTTGGGAAAAATTGTTGTAAAATAGACAATATAAATTGTCAGGGAAATTGAACTGAAAACAAAGGAAACTTTGCTCGAATTTTGTTAAATTTAAAGTTAGATTGTTTTAACTAATCATGGGAGTTGGGGTTACAAATGGGTATTTAAGTTAGATCAAGTCTTAGAAACATAATAGCAATCTAGGACACTTAGTTGCACACCGAAACCAAACCTTAGATACGACGACAAATACGTATACTTATCGCATTCGAGTTCTTTTAAAAACAACTCAGGAACTGAAGAAACCTTGGCTACAAGCAAAGAGCGCGCATTTTGTGATAGTATAGTACGGAGCAACACAGGTTACTTCATTGCCCCTATTCTAAACACTTTTGTTTTAAAACGCGGGGCTGAGAAGCATGCGTAAACTGTTTTATTTAAATTGTTTACTTAAATGCTTTTATTTATTATATGTTTTACATATATGTGCTTGTTTATACTCCTAGACTCCTGTCTAGGTAATTGCTATGCAGAATCAACTAATGAGTTAATAAATTTACTCTTATGAGTAATACTCAAATTCTAAGACTCTAAATGAACCCTTAGTTCATCAAGCTCAAATTCAAGAATCTAAATTCAAAGTGAAACCAAAAGAACTAAAGTTAAAGATTATGTTCAAGAAATCTAATTCAGTGTGTGATCTGAAATCAAAGGATCCTAATCAAGAATCAACTATCATTGTGAAATCATAGAAATTCTAAAGATCAAAATCAAGAGACTCAAGAACATCAGAAATTGTCACATCCCCAATTTCCAACTAACGGAATCATACCGTTTGGGAACATGACAAACCAGGATCTCAGATCATTAGACATAACGAAGACCTCTATATGAATTTCAAAACATACTTTGGTCTAAAACTGTAACATCAAAGTTTTTAAAGTTTGCGGAAGCGTTTTAAAACAATAACCAAAGTAACAGTTGTAACATGTAAATTACAAAACAAAATCCCCAAATGTGTAATTCAAACAATATAAATGTAAAACATGCATGCGACTCTATCTCCTAGTCCATGCCAGCTTTATTGCGCACCTTAGCGTCCTGAGAAAACATGTAAATCAAGTCAACACAAAGGTTGGTGCATAACACAGGTTTTAAGTATTCACAATGTTCAAAACAACAGTTTGAATATCAAGTTTGTAGATAACATAATCACACATGCATAGTCATGATAGCTAGTCATTTATACTATTCACATAAGTGGTCGACACCGAAGCTGACGATTTCCATGCTATAACATGTTTTTGCCTTGCCACTATTGTCTAGCACAAACAATAGTAATGTGTGTTTGGTCAGTCAAACACATGCGTAGATCCCATCTACCAGGTGAGGTGTGTCAAACCTAATAGATCTATTTCCAACTACCACGCTTTGCGCTACGGCAAACTAAACGGTTCGAAGTGTGTAAGGTCTTTCAAATGCAATGTTGTCACATAATGTAAACAGTTAACTCATGCAAGTGATATGTATCTAAAATGTTTTTGTTGCACATGTTTTCTCCCCCAAACAGTTAAAATAAGAAAGGAGCCGTGTACGCACCTTCGTTTGTTGCAGAATGATCAAGCACACTTAAATTCGTGTAGAAAATCCTCCTACGAAAAACCTGTGTTGTAACAATAACCTAGTGTTATTCGAATAGTCGTTTTGTTCTTGGAATCACATACGTGTCAACACACATATGTTAAACTCGTTAGAAACATGCATACGAAAGTACGCGTGCCTTTGGAATCCTTTAAATAAAATCATATGGCCGTATACGATTTTATTTAAATAAACGTAATTATACGTGATTTTGTTTTCAGATTAAAATAAAATTTTATCATTCTAATTAGTTCGTATTCCCGTTACGTTTCCAACGCAACTCGAACCGATCAAATCGGAGTTCAAACGAAGAAGTTATGGGCTAAAATCAAAAATAATATTAAAACCTAAAAAAAAAACCGTTGGGGCCGGGTTCGAACCCGTGACCTCCAACTCCACATTCCCATGCCCATACCATCTCCTCTATTCCAGATTTTGTTAACAACTATGGTTTTTAATTCTTATAAGTCCAATCGGCCCAGTGATCTTATACTTAACCATAACCGAAGCCATTAAAGCTCCAATTGAACCTCGGTTCAAACCCGATCGAACTCAAAACATTAGGGATTTTGTTTCTATAACCCAACCGAGTCCCACTATGGTTTTAATTCGAGTAGACCATCAAATTAGAACCCTAGAATGTGATAAATTTGATTTCAAACGTATGCATTGAAACTCATCTTCCAATTGAATCGAATTCGAAAATGATAGACCCCGAAATCAAATGGTTTTTGATACTTTAACTAAACCGAAGTCATCTGCATAATTTAATTCGAACATAAACTCTATTTAGACCGAAATCCCCAAATCATTTTTACAACAAGAACTCTAGAATCGAAATCTTATAATTCGTAGTTCCATGATGAAATTGATATAACATTAACCTTAATCGGGATCCTCTGAATCTACCCATGCTATTTAATTTGATTTTTGAACACTTCTAAATAGAAATCCCCAAAACGTCTCCTACCATGAACCCTAGAAATCGAAATGCTATAATTCGATGTTATTAGCCTAAATTGATTTGGGATTAACCTTAGTCGGCTATTTATGAAACTAACCTTGTGATCTATTTCAACTATTACACTGATTAAACAAGAAACCCCCAAAACCGTTTCTTATATGAACCCTAGATATTGAAATCGATTATTCCGATGTTAGAAACTGAAATTAGGATGTGGTTATCCTTATTCGGCCATGTTAGAAGATGTAAGAGTAAATACTTACTTGATTTGATAGCCAATTGAAAGAGATCGACTTCTAGATGTGTATTCGGCCGCACACGTATGACTCCGATGGTCTCCGATGCTATTCCGATCAAATTGATGTGGGTACTGTGTTCAGAAAGTGCCGAATAGTAGGTGTGTATGTAAACTTTGATCAATTGTGATCAATTATACCGAATTTCATACGACTTTGTTACCTCCTTCGACGGTTACGCCTTTTGGGCCCCCAATTGATTTAAATTCGATCATTAACAGTCTAATAACGTATGATTGCTGTTATAGATCATTAATATGTGATGATTGAAAGGTTTATTCAATCAATTTCAGTATAATGACTCCAATTTCGAATTTAATTGATAATCCCACGCGAATTTTGACTTCTAAAGTCAAAATTGGACCTTTAAATCAATTACAAATCTAAACTTTACAATTTAAATATATTGGGACTGATTTCTATAATTTCCAATCCCTTAGATTTGATTTTTAACAATTACATAACATTTCGGTTTACCAAGTTGAACCAACAATCCCGAATTGTCACTAATCAAAATAATTGAACTAGTATTGGGCTTGATTAATCCAATTGGGCCTCCTAAATACCATTGGGCCTACCTTGGCCTTATTGGGCCTACCTTGGCCTTATTGGGCCTACCTTGGCCTTATTGGGCCTTCCTTGGTTTCCTTGGGCCTAACTTGTCTTGTTGGGCCTGTGATCTCACTATTTTCAGTTAACGAAGTTAATTCGAAAAGTCAGATTGTCACATCATCCCCTTGTTGAAGGAATTTTCGTCCCGAAAATTAGCAAATGTTAGGAGTAGTTAGGAAACTACTTACGAGTTTAAATTATGCGTGCTAGTGTGTTTTGATCATTCCGTGTGCTTGTGTGTACTCACACACAACATCTAATGCTTGCAACATCACAACTAAGTGTGATCGTTCAATGTGACATCACAACTAAGTGTGATCGTTCAATGTGACTGTTTGTGTGTACACTAGTTAGTTCACCTAACTGTGACTGTTTGTGTTTGATCATACTGTGTTGTGTAATCTCACACATAGTGAGTGTCCGTAACTGTTTGTACTATGCAACCCCATATGAAATGTAGTCCATAAAATGTATAAAATGTAATGTAGCACAGATGTTTATAACAAAACCAATTGAATAAAGTGTTTGTGCTTACAGTTTGAATTTTGCAGTGTTGATGTGTGAAGCATCACGTCATCTCCTTGTTGAAGGAAATTTCGTCCCGAAATTTAACGTGCGCTCCCAGTGTTTGTAGTTGCTGTTTTGAACAGGTGAGGATACTTCTTCATCATTTGGTCTTCCCGTTCCCATGTGAATTCAGGACCACGTCTTGAATTCCACCGAACTTTGACTATCGGAATCTTGCTTTGTTTGAGATGTTTGACCTCTCGGTCCATGATTTCAGCTGGTTCTTCAATGAAGCGTAACTGTTCGTCTACTTGTATTTCTTCCAGTGGTACAATCAATGTCTCATCAGAAAGACATTTCTTCAAATTCGATACATGAAAAACATCATGAACTCCACTGAGTTCATCCGGTAGTTTTAGTTGATACGCAACCGGACCAATCCTTTTCAGGATCTCAAAAGGTCCTACGTACCGTGGACTAAGCTTTCCGCGCTTGCCAAATCGTATCACACCTTTCCAAGGTGATACCTTTAGAAGAACTCGATCTCCTACTTGAAATTACAACGGCTTACGACGTTTGTCAGCATAACTCTTCTGTCGATCCCGAGCCGCTGCCATACGGTTCCGGATCTGAACTATCTTCTCTGTCGTTTCGTGTACAAGTTCAGGACCTGTAATCTGACTGTCACCAATTTCAGCCCAACAAACTGTTGAACGACATTTGCGACCATACAAAGCTTCAAACGGTGTTGCCTGAATACTCGTATGATAACTGTTGTTGTAAGAGAATTCCACTAACGGTAAATGATTTTCCCAACTATCACCAAAGTCAATTACACAAGCTCGTAACATATCCTCGAGCGTTTGAATCGTACGTTCACTTTGACCGTCGGTCTGTGGATGATAGGCTGTACTCATATCCAAACGAGTTCCCAATGACTTATGGAGTGATTTCCAAAAGTTGGAAGTAAATCGGGCATCCCGGTCTGATATGATAGAGATTGGCACGCCATGCCGTGCTACCACCTCCTTGATGTAAAAGCGAGTCAATTTCTCCATCTTATCGGTTTCCTTGATTGCTAAGAAGTGTGCAGATTTCGTTAATCGATCAACAATTACCAATATCGTATCACAACCACTCAGTGTACGAGGTAACTTAGTAATGAAGTCCATCGAAATCTGTTCCCATTTCCACATTGGTATTTCTGGTTGTTGTAGCAAACCCGATGGTTTCTGATATTCAACTTTGACTTTAGAACAAGTCAAACATTTGCTAACGTACTTAGCAATGTCAGCTTTCATGTGAGGCCACCAATACAGTGCCTTCAAGTCATGATACATCTTGTCTGATCCCGGGTGAACTGAATACCTGGACTTGTGTGCTTCATCCATCACGAGTTCCCTTAAACCTCCATACAACGGTATCCACAATCGATCTATGAAATAACGAATTCCATCAGACTTGACATCCAACTGTGTTTCCATCCCTCGTAAGGATTCATGTACTAAGTTTTCCCTTTTCAAAGCCTCGAGCTGAGCACTGCGTACCTTGTCAGGTAAGTCAGTATGTATCGTCATCATAAGTGCACGAACCTGTCTTGTTGAAGTATCTTTTCTGCTTAATGCATCAGCTACTACATTAGCTTTTCCCGGGTGATACTTAATCACGCATTCGTAATCGTTCAACAACTCAACCCATCGTCGCTGTCTCATGTTGAGTTCCTTCTGATCAAAGATATGTTGCAAACTCTTATGATCAGTGTAAATAGTACACTTAGTTCCATACAGATAATGCCTCCAAATCTTCAAAGCAAAAACCACTGCTCCTAACTCCTAGTCATGAGTATTGTAATTCTTTTCGTGTGGCCGTAGTTGCCTTGAAGCATAAGCAATAACCTTATCACGTTGCATCAACACACATCCCAATCCCTGTGCAGATGCATCACAATATACCACAAAGTCTTCTGTCCCTTCCGGTAAGGACAGAATCGGTGCACAGCAGAGTTTCTGTTTCAATAACTGAAATGCAGCTTCCTGTTTATCCGTCCAGTTATACTTCGTTCCCTTGTGTGTAAGAGCTGTAAGTGGTTGAGCGATCTTTGAGAATCCCTCAATGAATCGTCGATAATAACCCGCCAAACCAAGGAATTGTCGTACCTCGATAGGGGTCTTTGGCGCTTCCCAATTCTTAATTGCCTCGATCTTCACTGGATCAACATGTATACCCTTTTCATTAACTATATGACCCAGGAATTGTACTTCTCGCATCCAGAAATCACATTTCGAGAACTTAGCGTACAATTGTTCTTGTTTCAGTAATTCCAACAACAATCGAAAATGTTCAGCGTGCTCCTCCTCAGACTGTGAATAGATGAGAATGTCATCAATGAAAACTATGACAAACTTATCAAGGTAAGGTTTACAAACACGATTCATGAGATCCATGAATACAGCTAGAGCGTTTGTTAACCCAAATGGCATGACCAAGAACTCATAATGGCCATAGCGCGTCCTGAATGTTGTTTTTGGAATATCCTCCTCTTGAACTCTTAGTTGATGATAACCCGATCTGAGATCAATCTTCGAGTAGTAACTCGAACCTTGCAACTGATCAAACAGATCGTCAATTCTGGGTAACGGATACCGGTTCTTGATAGTGACCTTGTTCAATTCCCGGTAATCGATACACATACGGAAAGTCCCATCCTTCTTCTTAACAAACAAAACTGGAGCTCCCCACGGTGAAAAACTAGGTCGTATGAAACCCTTATCCAACAACTCTTGCATCTCTGACGGTGCAAGTCGATAAGGTGCCCTGGCTATCGGTGCTGCATCTGGTGTAAGATCGATTCGGAATTCCACCTGTCTGATAGGCGGTAATCCCGGCAAGTCCTCTGGAAATACTTCCGGAAATTCACAAACTACTGGAATATCTTCAATCTTCTTCTCAGCTACCGGCTTTTCAGTTATCAGTGCTATAACTGCCGTATGACCTTTACGCAGACATTTATGTGCTTTCATACAAGATATGAGACGCAGTGGCGTACTGCTCTTCTCACCTTGTACATACAACGTCTCTCCATGCGGAAGAGGTATGCGAACAATCTTTTCATGGCATACGATTTCAGCCTGGTGTTTGGACAACCAGTCCATGCCAATGACTACATCAAAACTACCTAAAGCAATAGGCATAAGGTCAATTTCCAATGTCTGACCCATCAAATCAAGAATACATCCCTTAAGGATTTGTTCAACTACAATTAGCTTACCATCAGCTAGTTCTACAGTGTATGGACTATCTAAACCAGTGGGACTAACATTTAGCAACTTAGCAAATGAACTAGATACAAAACTCCGATCGGCACCAGTGTCAAATAACATAGAGGCATAGTGATTATTTAAGAGGAACGTACACGTAACAATGTTGGGATCCTCCCGTGCTTGACGTCCTCCAATCACAAACGCCCTGCCCCTAGCACCATTGTTGTTGTTGTTGTTGTTGTTGTTGTTGTTATTGTTGTTATTGGTGCCATTACCGTTACCATTGCCGTTGCCATTGCCATTTGCATTATTATCCCCACCTTTCTTGAGTTGTGGGCAATCCTTCTTAAAGTGCCCCATCTTGCCACACTCAAAACAACCCTTCTGTGTGTTGTTCTGATTGTTATTATGATTGTTGTGATTGTTTTGCAGCTCTCCCCGACAATCCTTAGCTGCATGCCCAACCTTACCACACCGTCGACACTTATCTCTATCACATTGATTTCCCGAATGATGAAATCCACACCAGTTGCACTTTGGGTGTTTACCAATATAACCCCTGACGATGATGATTGTTGACCACTATTTGAGTTGTGATAAGACTTGTTTGAGTCTTATTTCCGGTTCTGCTAAAACGGTTGTTGGTTGAAGTTCCTGGAGTTGCTTTCCCACTTCCTCTTGTGGTCACCTACTTTAGTAGCTGATGTTCGTTTAGGCAGAGTCCCTTGTAACACCGCCTGATCAGTTAGTTGGTGCGCTAAACGAACAGCTTGTTGAATTGTTGTGGGACTTGCAGAAGTGACCAATCCCTGAATCTGAGGCACCAATCCCCCGATGTACCTCTCTATCCACTTGCTTGCTGGAGTGGCCATATGGGGTAGAAGTCTGGCCAGTTCGTGTGATCGAGTCGTGTACTCCTCGATGTTTGATCCCTCCATCTTGAGGTGCAAGTATTCTTCCTCTAGTTTTTGCATCTCACTACGAGGACAGTACTCCTCCTGCATTAAAGTTTTGAATCCATTCCAGGTCAAGGCATTAGCCTCACCCAATCCCAAGGTCTGAACATTTGAGTTCCACCAAGTCAAAGCTGGACCCTCCAATGTTCCCGTAGCATACTTCACCTTGTTCTCATCCGGACAATTGCACATCTCAAACACAGATTCAGCCTTCTCAATCCATCGTAGGAGTCCAATGGCTCCTTCCGATCCTTTGAAATTGTGTGGCTTACAGTTTAAGAACATCTTGAACGTGCATGCCTGTGGGTTAACCAGTCCCCCTGCCGGACCCTGTGGCCCTGTATTGTGTGTCTGAGCGTAGTTCGCGATAGTCTCCGCGACCCTGTTATTGATTAGCTCGTTGAGCTCAGCAACTGTCATGTGAACGTTCTCGTTGGCCATTATCTTCCTAGTTAAAAGAAATGTTAGAGCGTTATCAAGATCCAATGTGACATGTGTAAACAAAACAACAAACACAACATGTAATGTATAAATCAATACAACTGTTGGCAATAAGTAGAAATTTTCCATAGATAATAATCTGGTTTGAGTACAATACTTTTGAAATCAAACATAAGTTTTCAAACTTCTAATGTAGGGACACAACCTGCCCCTAATAAGTTTAAACAAAACAAAACAAATCAATCATCCTCAACAGTGGATTCAGGATCAGAATCAACAACTGGTGCTGGTTCTTCCCCTTCCTCCTCTTCATCCTCTTCCTCATTCTCCGAGGCCACCAAATCTTCCAAGGCCTCCAGTCTGCCTTCCAGAATCTCCGCTCGGTTCTCTGAAGCTTCAAGACGACCAATCAAATTAATCATCTCATCCCGCATATCGTTGACCAGATGGGCAAGATTATCCTGTCTTTCATTAGCATCCCATAATTCCCGAACATTATACTCGATCTTGTCATTCGCCCAGTACAAGTCCTCGCGCAGTTTGGCGATCTCCTCAGCATCAGTCCTTTGCCTCTTAGGCTCAGGAACATCCAATACCGGTGGTGGATGGATAGAAGGTCCCTCAGCAGGGATCTCCTGAGTACCCTCCACTGGCTCCTCCTCCGGATCCTCATCCGGGTCCTCATCCGGATCCTCCTCCGGATCCTCCTCTGGGTCCTCCTCTGGATCCTCCTCCGGATCTGAATCATCCCTCTCATATGGTGGAGGAGATGGAATAGGTGGTGCTGGTGATGACGGTGGTGCTGGAACTATCGGCTCCTCATCCTCAGAATCATCAATATAGATATACGGTGCCGATGATGATGATGCCATGCCTGTTACATAATACCATATGTAAGTGCAGTGCCATGGAATGTGTAAGCAAGTCAATTACATAATGCCATATGTAATTTCTAAGTAATACGTGTAAACATATGTGTCTAATGTCTAACAGTCATAGTCTAAGTCTACAAATGCAAACCTAGTTCGCTATAACCAATGGCTCTGATACCAATCTGTCACATCCCCAATTTCCAACTAACGGAATCATACCGTTTGGGAACATGACAAACCAGGATCTCAGATCATTAGACATAACGAAGACCTCTATATGAATTTCAAAACATACTTTGGTCTAAAACTGTAACATCAAAGTTTTTAAATTTTGCGGAAGCGTTTTAAAACAATAACCAAAGTAACAGTTGTAACATGTAAAGTACAAAACAAAATCCCCAAATGTGTAATTCAAACAATATAAATGTAAAACATGCATGCGACTCTATCTCCTAGTCCATGCCAGCTTTATTGCGCACCTTAGCGTCCTGAGAAAACATGTAAATCAAGTCAACACAATATAAATGTAAAACATGCATGCGACTCTATCTCCTAGTCCATGCCAGCTTTATTGCGCACCTTAGCGTCCTGAGAAAACATGTAAATCAAGTCAACACAAAGGTTGGTGCATAACACAGGTTTTAAGTATTCACAATGTTCAAAACAACAGTTTCAATATCAAGTTTGCAGATAACATAATCACACATGCATAGTCATGATAGCTAGTCATTTATACTATTTACATAAGTGGTCTACACCGAAGCTGACGATTTCCATGCTATAGCATGTTTTTGCCTTGCCACTATTGTCTAGCACAAACAATAATAATGTGTGTTTGGTCAGTCAAACACCTGCGTAGATCCCATCTACCAGGTGAGGTTTGTCAAACCTATTAGATCTATTTCCAACTACCACGCTTTGCGCTACGGCAAACTAAACGGTTCGAAGTGTGTAAGGACTTTTAAATGCTATGTTGTCACATAATGTAAACAGTTAACTCATGCAAGTGATATGTATCTAAAATGTTTTTGTTGCACATGTTTTCTCCCCCAAAACAGTTAAAATAAGAAAGGGGCCGTGTACGCACCTTTGTTTGTTGCAGAATGATCAAGCACACTTAAATTCGTGTAGAAAATCCTCCTATGAAAAACCTGTGTTGTAACAATAACCTAGTGTTATTCGAATAGTCGTTTTATGCTTGGAATCACATACGCGTCAACACACATATGTTAAACTCGTTAGAAACATGCATACGAAAGTACGCGTGCCTTTGGAATCCTTTAAATAAAATCATATGGCCGTATACGATTTTATTTAAATAAACGTAATTATACGCGATTTTGTTTTCAGATTAAAATAAAATTTTATCATTCTAATTAGTTCGTATTCCCGTTACGTTTCCAACGCAACTCGAACCGATCAAATCGGAGTTCAAACGAAGAAGTTATGGGCTAAAATCAAAAATAATATTAAAACCTAAAAAAAAAACTGTTGGGGCCGGGTTCGAACCCGTGACCTCCAACTCCACATTCCCACGCCCATACCATCTCCTCTATTCCAGATTTTGTTAACAACTATGGTTTTTAATTCTTATAAGTCCAATCGGCCCAGTGATCTTATACTTAACCATAACCAAAGCCATTAAAGCTCCAATTGAACCTCCGTTCAAACCCGATAGAACTCAAAACATTAGGGGTTTTGTTTCTATAACCCAACCGAGTCCCACTATGGTTTTAATTCGAGTAGACCATCAAATTAGAACCCTAGAATGTGATAAATTTGATTTCAAACGTATGCATTGAAACTCATATTCCAATTGAATCGAATTCGAACATGATAGACCCCGAAATAAAATGGTTTTTCATACTTAAATTAAACTGAAGTCATCTGCATAATTTAATTTGAACATAAACTCTATTTAGACCGAAATCCCCAAATCATTTTTACAACAAGAACCCTAGAATCGAAATCTTATAATTCGTAGTTCCATGATGAAATTGATATAACATTAACCTTAATCGGGATCCTCTGAATCTACCCATGCTATTTAATTTGATTTTTGAACACTTCTAAATAGAAATCCCCAAAACGTTTCCTACCATGAACCCTAGGAATCGAAATGCTATAATTCGATGTTATTAGCCTAAATTGATTTGGGATTAACCTTAGTCGGCTATTTATGAAACTAACCATGTGATCTATTTCAACTATTACACTGATTAAACAAGAAACCTACAAAACCGTTTCTTATATGAACCCTAGATATTGAAATCGATTATTCCGATGTTAGAAACTTAAATTAGGATGTGGTTATCCTTATTCGGCCATGTTAGAAGATGTAAGAGTAAATACTTACTTGATTTGATAGCCAATTGAAAGAGATCGACTTCTAGATGTGTATTCGGCCGCACACGTATGACTCCGATGGTCTCCGATGCTATTCCGATCAAATTGATGTGGGTACTGTGTTCAGAAAGTGCCGAATAGTAGGTGTGTATGTAAACTTTGATCAATTGTGATCAATTATACCGAATTTCATACGACTTTGTTACCTCCTTCGACGGTTACGACTTTTGGGCCCCCAATTAATTTAAATTCGATCATTAAAAGTCTAATAACGTATGATTGCTGTTACAGATCATTAATATGTGATGATTGAAAGGTTTATTCAATCAATTTCAGTATAATGACTCCAATTTCGAATTTAATTGATAATCCCACGCGAATTTTGACTTCTAAAGTCAAAATTGGACCTTTAAATCAATTACAAATCTAAACTTTACAATTTAAATATATTGGGACTGATTTCTATAATTTCCAATCCCTTAGATTTGATTTTTAACAATTACATAACATTTCGGTTTACCAAGTTTAACCAACAATCCCGAATTGCCACTAATCAAAATAATTGAACTAGTATTGGGCTTGATTAATCCAATTGGGCCTCCTAAATACCATTGGGCCTACCTTGGCCTTATTTTGCCTACCTTGGCCTTATTGGGCCTACCTTGGCCTTATTGGGCCTACCTTGGCCTTATTGGGCCTTCCTTGGTTTCCTTGGGCCTAACTTGTCTTGTTGGGCCTGTGATCTCACTATTTTCAGTTAACGAAGTTAGTTCGAAAAGTCGGATTGTCACATAAATCATAAATGTGTGAATCATTGAAATAATGAAATCATTAAAAATCTAATGAAGTCATTAATGCTTGAGTCAAGGTGGATGTCAGTTGTATAGAAATCAAGACAACCTGTAACACACATTAAGTCCCGGCATAAATAGTAGACTCTAGTAGTCAAGCTATATGGGCAATAACGTGAAATATCAAATGAAATCAAAATCAAAAATCAAGAGAATCAAAGAGATCAAGAATCAAAGGATATCCGTAAAGTCCCGGCATGTCCAGTAGACCAGTGGGTCAAGCTGATATGGGCATCATTAAAATCCCGACACACACAGGTAGACTTCTTGTGAGTTATGCTTGATATGGGTCACGTGTGAGAGGGTACAACTTGGACAACCACCAATAAATAACTTTCTAAATTTTACTAAACCTAAATAGAAATTAATTATAAATGTTTTAGTTAAAGGATTATTATGATTAATTGTTTGGGAAAAATTGTTGTAAAATAGACAATATAAATTGTCGGGGAAATTGAACTGAAAACAAAGGAAACTCTGCCCGAATTTCGTAAAATTTAAAGATAGATTGTTTTAACTAATCATGGGAGTTGGGGTTACAAATGTGTATTTAAGTTAGATCAAGTCTTAGAAACATAATAGCAATCTAAGACACTTAGTTGCACACCGAGACCAAACCTTAGATACGACGACTAATATGTATACTTATCGCATTCGAATTCTTTTAAAAACAACTCAGGAAACGAAAAAACCTAGGCTACAAGCAAAGAGTGCGCATTTTGTGATAGCACAGTACGGAGCAACACAGGTGAGTTCATTGCCCCTTTTCTAAACACTTTTGTTTTAAAACGCGGGGCTGAGAAGCATGCGTAAACTGTTTTATTTAAATTGTTTACTTAAATGCTTTTATTTATTATATGTTTTACATATATATGCTTGTTTATACTCCTAGACTCCTGTCTAGGTAATTGCTATGCAGAATCAACTAAAAAGTTAATAAATTTACTCTTACGAGTAATACTCAAATTCTAAGACTCTAAACAAACCCTTAGTTCATCAAGCTCAAATTCAAGAATCTAAATTCAAAGTGAATCCAAAAGAACTAAAGTTAAAGATTATGTTCAAGAAATCTAATTTAGTGTGTGATCTGAAATCAAAGGATCCTAATCAAGAATCAACTATCATTGTGAAATCATAGAAATTCTAAAGATCAAAATCAAGAGACTCAAGAACATCAGAAATCATAAATGTGTGTGAATCATTAAAATAATGAATCATTAAAAATCTAATGAAATCATTAATGCTTGAGTCAAGGTGGATGTCAGTTGTATAGAAATCAAGACCACGTGTAACACACATTAAGTCCCAAGATAAATAGTAGACTCTAGTAGTCAAGCTATATGGGCAATAACGTGAACTGTCAAACGAAATCAAAATCAAAAATCAAGAGAATCAAAGAGATCAAGAATCAAAGGATATCTGTAAAGTCCCGGCATGTACAGTAGACCAGTGGGTCAAGCTGATATGGGCATCATTAAAATCCCGGCACACACAGGTAGACTTCTTGTGAGTCATGCCTGATATGGGTCACGTGTGAGAGGGTACAACTTGGACAACCACCAACAACTAAGTCTAATTGATTGAGTCAAATAAGACCCAATAATCATGTCTTAGTTGTAATTATATGCTTAATTATTAGTTTAATTAAACATTTAATATTATATTTCTACAAGTGCTTTGGGGAAATCATGAATACATGGTGACTCTAGATACAAAAAGGTAAATCTATTTGTGGAAATCAGAATCTAAAAAGAAAGGTGAATGGAGTGAAACGCTTAATTATCATTAACAACAATATGCTAAGCAGTCCGGTATGTGGTGGGATGTTGGCTGGGGCTTGTTCCCCTACATATGCCCTATATATAAGCATACTTGATTGGATAGCATAGGTGGTTGTTAATGAGGTTAAGGTTGTCATTTCGGGGAATCAAGGTAAATATTTTAAGGGAAATCAAATACTAAGAATCAAAGGTATGGGATGAAATGCTTAATTATCACTAGGAACAATATATCATGCGGTTTGGTATGTGGTGGGATGTTGGCTGGGGCTTGTTCCCCTACATATGCCCTATATATAAGCATACTGAACTGGATGGTATAGATGGTTAATGGTGAGGTTAAGGTTGTCAGTCAGGTTTCAAACTCATTTTTATAAAACTATACGAACTCACCAACCATGTGTTGACTTTATTTTTGCATGACTTCTCAGGTGACGAACAGGTCAACTAAGCAGTTATTGCTCTTGAGCTAGGAATTTCAGTTAGAAGACCTAGCATTTTTGGACCTGCATACTTTTGGGCATCATTACTCAATTATTTTGTATATCTTGTGCAGATACAAGATAGAAGATTATGATGTGATAGTAGATTTACATTATTAAATTATAAACTTAACTGATGTAATTTAACTTTGTAATTCTATTTTATTTTAGCAGTTTCTCATTTATATATCATGAGCAATGTAAACAATCTGATCATTCCGATTATCACTCACGATATCGCGCCCGTGAACCTTCCGCCCAACGGACTCTCCAATCCAACCCCGCCAGCTCGGGGTGTGACACTTACCGAATTTATAGCATCCTAATGCATCCATGTTGATCTTGTCATTGAAATTCTCTAATTTCAACTACACATCATCTAAATGTTGTTTAAACAAGTCTTTTAGCTTGTTTTATTGCATCTTTAGTGTTTATGGTTTCAAACCATATATTATGTTTATCAATCAACAGTTACACTTCTGCAAGTTTTTGGTTCACAGTGATCCTATGAGCTTTTGCAGATGTCATTGTAACATTTGGTTTTTAAACTCATTTAAGATCCATTCTAACATTTTGCGTTGATTGAAACATATATATTATATTATTGCACAATTGAACCCTGTCAATCTGCACTATCTAATTTTCAACAATACAGTTCCATGCCTTAGGAAACAATTGATGAAAATTCTATCTATTCCATTTTAGGGATTCATGATAACTATCTTTATCATTTATGAGGATCCAATTTTAAATAAGTGGTTAACAACTCTTTAGGAATTTATATAGGTTTATTTTATAACTCTTTATATTTACCTATAATAAAGCTAGTGTAGTAATTCATATGATTAGTTCATTGGGATATTTAATCATTGGATCATATTGAATAGAAAACACAACATGTATTGGTATTTATTAAATTACCTACATCATTGTGTTCTTGGTTGTGAAACAACTTCACATTATATGCATTAATTTGGCAACTTTTGGTTATATCTCATATATAACTATTGTTGCTTTTAGATCTTCATTTTATGGAAATCTTCTTTGAACTCTTTCAAAGATTTCATTAGGTTCATAAACTTTTAAAAAATTCATAGTTAATCTTTAGACGTTTTATGCAACAGAATTGCATTTTAAAGAACACAATCTTTATAACCTTCCTTAAGCATGTTGTGTAATCATCAAACTCTTGTAACAATGAATTACATTTTCAATTGTTTAGAGATTCATGTATTACACCTTGATTTAAAGGTTAATCTTGTCTAACTATAATTATTTAAACACTTTAAATTATTCTATTAATATGAATCATATGTGTTTCCTATATTTGTAATTCTTTCATATAGAATTCACTTTGCATTATCAATAATTATTATCAATTATGTTATCAAAACATTTTATCAAGCATAAATATAATTAATCAATAAATGCATAATTATTACTAGAAGCAATATTCTTAGTCAAACTAAGAATGTCAAAACATTCAAAATCGTTTTAAACAATTTAAACAATTAATGAAAAAAATGACAGAATAAAAGAACATTTCTTCTATTTGTCTTGTCTTCCATTCCATGGAATTCAAGACTCAAGCTCCCAGCTTATCAACCACCTCGAACACTCACATTATTATCAAATTTTTTTCAATTCAAGGAATGTTTTGAAGTAACAAGGCATGCTAGAAGATCCCAGCATATCTGAACTCTTCAGATGCCGTGCAACAATGCACTGGACCTCACCCACCTTGGTGGTCTCTTCCTCTCACTGCTTACCTCTACCCTTATCTTGGTTTCCTCAACCAAGAGCATCCCCTTGAGTTCATCATTTGTCCCTCCAAAGATATTTCTTTTGTAACTCGTTACAAAAGATTCATATTTCTCTGGTAGGGAAATAAGGATGAAATCAATAGCAATCTCAAGGTTCATGGGATAGCCTAGTTTGCCAAGCCTATCAAAATAGCCTTGCAACCTATTAAAGTGAGCCCCTACGTCTCCACCCCGTCTCAAACCCTTTTGGACCTCCTTAAGAATTTCAAATCGCCAAAACCTGTTTGGCAGGCAACTCTTCTTGATCTCCTCAATCATCTCATTACTGGAGAGATACATAAGCTGATCCACATATTCAGGAGACACCGAGGTCAATATGAGATTTTTTTACCTCATATTCATGTCCAATGTGCTTCATCCTTTCAGATGTGGTGCAGCCTATAGGTGGCTCGGGAGTAATAGGGTTATCCAAAGCATACAATATTCCTTCTTTTCTAAGGACATCTCTAAGGTGATGCATCCAAGAAGAAAAATTACTCCTATTGAACTGATTTCAAAATAGATTAATCCTATGAGGTTTAATAGCATCAATGAAAGACATCTATAAAATTCAAAAGAAAGGTTTTAGTAATTCATGCTTTATATAATTCCAAATTAATTACGACTCATTAACAAAACTAATTTAGAATTGTGAGATCCTGTTTATTTAATGAATAGTGAATTGGCTAAGCTCTCTATTTACTGTTCAGAATAATACAGGAGGGTTACGATAACCAATTATGACAATCATAATCCTCAAGTTTTGGGGTTTGTTAGAACACTCATTTCTAACTTTGTACATTTACCCCAACTATGCCAACTTGACTCTTCAAGTATACGCCTTGCGATTTTTGACGGAATGACCGGCCTAAGTGTATTAGGAATTGCGATCATTCCTTTTTCAAATAAAACCATAGACCTAGTGTGGGGTAAGCACTAACACTAGATGTTAGGTCAAATTGATAAAGTGTCTCAAATCTAAGGTGGCATTTAAATCAAAATGTTTATCCTCTTCTAGTATATAAACCTACAGCAGGGTAAGCAATAACTATAGGTTAATATATTTAGAATATAAACATCTTGACCAATGAGTCATTTAATTACTTTAATTAATCGTTTTTATGTTTCAAAAACATTATGGACAACTAATTTTAAATGAGGATAGTTGTGCATTTCATAAAATCACTATTTTATTTATTCACTATCTAATTGAAATCCTATTTCAATTTTGACCTAATTTGTTTTAATACCTTATTAAAACTAAATTGATCATAATCGCGATTTTGTCAGTCTAATCAATCGTATTCATTTTATTGTTTTAATTTAAAACTATTGAACGATTTGAAGCATGACACGAATCGCAAATTATTTTAAACTAACAAGTTCTAATTTTATAAAATAAACCTTTTATTTTATAGACTGATTTATTAAAATAAACCACTTTTATTTTAAAAACCATTTTAATGTAACTACAAAACTCTTTTTGTATTACTTATCATTTTGCAATGATTATAAAAATTTTGTTTTTACTAGGTTTATATTTCCTAAATATTAAACAAGCACAAACAACAAAATGTGATTATGAAAAGAGCCAAAGTATCATTTGTTCGATTTAGTTTGAGTCATAAAACACAAACCGAACGATACTATGGTTTACAATTCAACGCCTTGAATGTTGTCTCCCACTTGATCCAAGATCACCGCCTTCGATCTCCCTGATTGTCTTTATCTTCCGTCTTGTATCCATTGCTTGATTACATTTGTAAAATACAAATTACATTACAAAATTTAAACCTATTCTATTACATCGGGTCCAAATACCCGTAGAAATACAAGATTTCAAATAAACCAACTAATCAAACAAAACAAAAGATACAATCACATGGGTCGGATCCTAGGGCTCGATTCATAATCAAAATCACAATCACAATCATCACATTCACAGTTTTGATCTTTTTGTCAAACAAAAGTTTTGACAAAACAAAAACAAACAATGATCAATTTATTAATTGCAGTTAAACGTTTGTAAAAGCCGCCCTGATGCCACTGTTGGGAATTCTAGGTTACTTTTCATTTAATCAATTTCAATTAATCGCATTAATTGAAAAAATCAGTTTTCATAAAACCGGATAAAACTATCAGATCAGACCAGACACAGCGGAAGCATTTAAATTTTGTAACCTTTCGATTCGTAATTGAAACAATTCCCAAATCAGGATCCAGTTACAAATCGTTTAAACAACAATTAAATCAAAAAACACAACCATAGGGGGTTTTAGAAATCGACCTTTATCGAAGCGGTTCCAAATCCACATGATGGATCGGCAACGGTCTTGCTAGTTGACTCACTACGATCACCCGAGTCCGGATCTCGTCTTATGAATCACCGGATTGGACCACAACAGATTTTGGCTCGGCTCAGCTGGACTTGTGGCTCGACAGACGGTTCGGCTAGGTGACCTTGGCTCGGACAAGACAACCCTACTGCGGCTCCTCTTGACCCTCGACGTGGCCCCTTGGTGCGGCCCGGATATATAGCTCGGTGATGGTGGTGATGGTCGACGACTCCAAGGGTGAGAGAGGGGAGAGTAGGTCCAAAAGTTGTCCACCAAATGTGGGAGGTTGGATCTACTTTTAAAGTCAAATGCAGATCCACCTTTTTAGGATCTAGGAATTTACCAATTCAAAATTTGAAATTCCCACATTTTCTTTTACATTTTAAATTAAACTATTTTTATTTAGGTAAACTCTTTTAGTAACTAAACCATTTAATTACTGCTCTCCAAATATTTCCAAATAACAATTAGTTAGTAGCATTTAATTAAATGTCTGAAGTTTAATTAATTCTCAATTTGTTAATTAACATTTAATTAACAATCCCTCATAATGAAGTTCAAAACTTTATTTGTTTAACGAATTAGTTATCTCTATAATTAATTCCCACTGATTATTATTTCATAAATAATAAAAGCCAATTCAATAAAACCGACAATTCGTGATCGTATATTATGTTTTAACAATTAAACATAAAGTCATTGCCTTCCAAAGTAACTCTTTGGACCATACCTTTCATAGCAACATTGAACTTATCGTTAATCGGACATCCAAGTGACAGTTCAGTCTCCACTCTCTGCAGCTCATTCTTAGGACAGAATTCGTTTCTCAGTAGAGTCTTGAAATTTTCTCATGGCATCTCCATTGCTTCTTCTCTTCCTCTAGTGTGAATTCGTGAGTTCCACCAAGTTAAGGGTCATTTGCGGAATGATCCCGTAGAGTAAGGAACCTTGTGATGCTCTGGACATTCTCAATCCATTGGATTAAACCAACAGCTCCCTCATTACTGTTGAAGTTAGGCGGCTTACATCCTACAAATGACTTGTAGGAGTAATTAGATGCATTGCCAGTATTCCCACTGGCCTCTCCTGACGAATTTCCGGACTTTTGCCATTGTTCGGGATGCGATTGATCATATCTAGATCACCTCTTTTAGCTGATTAGATAGCTGACTGCTCAGCAGGGTTGCCAGGGCAGCAGTAGCCGAATCCAGATTTTGAGTCACGTTCGGGTTAGGAGGAGGAGTGTGTAGGGGAGGAGGTGGAGGAGGAGGTGGCGGCGGTGGTGGTGGTGGAGGCAGTAGAGGAGGTGGTCTTCTCGGTGGCATTCTGATCACAACCAATAGAATATCAGTTAGTGAAATGATTGAAAGCGGGACACACAATGCACGTAAATTCCTAAGTCCTGTGTTCTCTACATGAAGGGTCCCTAGGTTATAAACTAGGCCATGTCGTTTAAATAACGACATATATTTCTCTATAACCATGGCTCTGATACCAATCTATCACACCCAGAGCCGGTAGGCCGGATCAAGTGTCCTGTCGGGCGGAATGGTCCCGGGATGCGATATCGGGGATGATAATCGTGATGATCAGATTGTTACATTTACTTCGTTCATAATTTAACAATCTAGATCTACTATGGACATCATAATTCTTCTATCTTATATCTACACAAGATATACAAAATAATTTATATGATGATGTTCAAAAATATACACGTCCAACATATTAGGTCCTTTATCTGGGTATCCTAGTAAAAAAATACGAACTTCTCAATTAAACATGTTTGTCACCTGATAAGTCATGCAAAAAGATCAAGTCAACACATGGTTGGTGAGTTCATATAGTTTTGTCTCAAAAATGAATCTTGTAGAAACCTGACCAAATGACAACCTTAACCGCACTAGTAACCACCTATACCATCTAATTCAGTATGCTTATATATAGGGCATACGTAGGGTCGAAGTTACCACCCGCCCAGCCGCCAGCCCACCACAAACCAAACTACATAATATATTTTTCTTAGTGAGAATTAAGCGTTTCATATCGTACATTCAATTCACAACCTTTGAACAACCTGAAGTTTGTTAACATTGAACACCTACAATGACAACCATAACCACATCAACAACCACCTATACTATCCAATCAAGTATGCTTATGTACAGGGCATATGTAGGGTCAAGGTTACCGCCAGCCCAGCCACCAGCCCACCACATACCGAACTAAATAGCATATTGTTGTTAATGATAATTAAGCGTTTCATTTCTCATCATCAACACGATAGTACTTTAGTTCTTAGTTCTTGTAGGTTCACAAAATATGGATATTCTCTTGATTCTTTAAGTTCATCACACAATCATGATTAGCCATAGCATTTGTAGAAACATTACATTAAATGCTTAAATAAATAAATAGATAAACATTTAATAAAATCTAAGACCTAACTATTGGGCTTTGGTCATACTCGAGTAGACTAGTCTAGCAATCAAGGTTCTTAGTAGTGTAGGAAATCTGTAAATATCATCAAACATGCGACCTATAACCAATCAGTCTAGCTAGGACATCTTTTGACGTATAGGATTTTATAGTTCATCTAGATCATCTATAGTTCGTCCTTGTTCATATAGTTCGTTAGTTCTTTGGCACATGTTATCTTTGAATATTTCCCAGATGTTCCTTGGAAAACGGTTAAGGGATGATGTAAATATCATCAAACATGCGTCCCTTATTCAATCAGCCTAGCTAGGACATCTTTCAAAACATAGGATTGGCACATGTTATATTTGATATTTCCCAGACATTTCCTTGAAAACAGTTCTTTGATTTTAGATCGTTGAAAATATTTCTTTGAAATAGATCTTTAGTTCTTTGAAAGCACACCACTGATATATAGTTCTTTGAAATAGATCGTTAGTTCTTTGAAAATAGACCGTTGAAAATAGTTCTTTGGTTTAGATCTTTAGTTCTTTGAAAATAGACCTTTGATAACAGTTCTTTGCTTTAAACTAGTTATCTACTCATGATGAATAGATAACCCATTTTAGAAATCTGCAAATAGTTTACCTAGACAAAATCTTGGATAACAATTATACATGTAAAACAAATATGTAGTAAAAGCATTTTAGTAAATATAATCCAAAGAAAATAATTTACGCATGCTTCTAAGCCCCGCTTTTGTTAAACAAAATGTTTAGAAAAGGGGCAATGAACTCACATGTGTTGCTATGTAATGAATCACAAAAGATATGCGCGCTCTTTGTTTGTAGATTAAGTATCTTTAGTACCTGGGTTTTATTGTTATGATTTAAATACAATAAATGTTCGGAAGGTAACGTATATAAGGTTTTGGTCTCGTTGTGCGACTACGTGTCCTACATACTTGCTAGTGTGTTTCTTGGTTTCTCTAACTAATCTATGCTAATTACTATCTATGAACCTTTATCCTGTTGATAATCATAATTAAACCATACTTATGTAAGGTTCGTATCATTCTATTTGAAATTATCCTTATATTGCAAAATATTAAGTTATGCAATCAATTAAGTTATTTTAAAACATTTAATTAAAGAAGTTTATAAACCAATTCATTTCTACTAAAACATATATTATTTTAAGAAAACATAAATTGAAAGGTTAGGATTTAGTTAATCTCACTTGATTAACTCCAAGTCGTTCACTAGATCTTTGTTATTCGTAGTTCTTTGCTTGTTCTTGTGTATAACTCACATTAGATCATTTGATTGAAATAATCTAAGTTAGTCATACCTTTGCATGAAAATTACTACGTATGGTATGTTGACACATATTGTCAACACATCTTTACTTAGTTTGTACCTTATTCTTCCATGGATCTCAACTTGTTTTCCTTAGTTCGTGGACCTCATAATTACTCATTATGTTACCCCTTGTAGTAACCTATGGTTTTAGTTGACAAGACCCATGTGTTTTAACCTAATTGATTGTTTAACCCATGTTTTAATGTTATAATAGTTTAGAAGAGTTTTGGTGTTGAAACCTTAGCATTGATGGTTAACAAAACCGGTTATCACTCTAGAAACCCTAATGACTTCTCGCTTCATAAATCCACGTTCCTACCCAATCCACGAACTCATCCCTTATGGTTCTCAATGGTTCTTAGTCGTGCAGCCCATCATGCGAAGAGGGGGTGTCATGCTAATGGAACTCACGAATGTGGATGCATGCGAATGGAGATGATCGGCCGAATAAGATGTATATGCGAATGTGGAGTTGGTCCGAATGAAGACCCACGAAGGTGGCTCCCGAATGGGGCTCCATTCGCATGATAGTTCACTCATTCGCCCATGTTCATGCGAATGAGGAGTTCATTCGGCTATGAACTTATTTGGATGAAGCCATTCGCTCATGGTACTGTTTCTCTAGAGCCATTCGCCCAAGCTCTGTGTGTTGGTGCTCATTCACCAGGTCGCTACCGAACCGGTTAAGAACTACATTTATGTGTACTCATGGAGTCCCACAAGTTCCTACAACATCCTAAACCATTGACGTGCAGTCCCTAAGGGTTGGGGATGGTCGAGAACCGGCTTAAATGGTAAGTGGTTCAAACAAGGAAGAAAACCCTAGAATCGTGAGTTTTGATCTCGATTTTACGTCGATTTCGGTGGTTCCTTGCTCGAAATCTTTGTACTTTCACGATCTACATGTTTTTGTGGTTGTTTTAACACCAAAATCACCGAATTTAGTGAAGATTTGAGGGTTCTAGGGTTAGAAATGTTAGAGAGAGAGAGTAGAGAGAGTGAGACGGTTTAGGAGAGAGAGTGGTAGATGAGTGGGGTTTAATGGCATTGATTGCCATTGAATTCATTTAATCGTTCCGACTTGTTCGGGTTCGTTCGGTTTCGTTCGGTTGTGCGTAGAAGCGTCAGTTTTCGATCGTTATCGGATCGAAACGTTACGATTTTAAAAATAGAATTTACTAAATTAGATTAGGTGGAAATTCCTAGCAAATTAACTTAATATCTGTTGTTTATTTTTAAATTTATGAAAACGTCAAATTTATTTTGTTTAATCGAATCGTACAGTTTTCGCGCGTATTCATTAGGATCGTTATCCGTATGAACACGACGACAACTACATTTTTCGATGTGATTTTCTAATTATCAGACATCATTCAGAACGTTAAACTTTCAGATATATTCGTGCGAATCGTCACCCACACGAATATTCCGTCAGTTTAATATTCACGTAATGACGTCCGTTATAGTTTTGTTTTGTGAAATCTCACATACGTCTATACATAATAAAATTCTAACTAACATTCATATATCAGTTCTGTGTTGTCATATATAATTCTGACTGTTAAACCATGGATTAGAAATATGTTTCTGATACAGATGTGTAATAGTTCTGTATTGAACATCAAATGACTAATAACACACATGGAATACACATAGTTCGTACTGGTGTTACTGTACAAGTCATTGTTCCGGTTACGTTTCTGGCACTCATGTTACAGTCTCCCCTTGCTAGAGAAATTTCGTCCCGAAATTTAAGAATCGATATCAGGTATGGCTTCCTCTGTAAATAGGTAACGATACTTGGACTTCATGTGATCCTCACGTTCCCAAGTAAACTCGGGTCCGATCCTTGAATTCCAACCTAGACAATCGGAATACAGCTTCGCTATAGTTGTTTAACTTTGCGATCCATAATCTCTAAAGGTTCCTCGATAAAATTTAATTGTTCGTCCACTTAAATTTCCTCAACCAGTATGATAAATGATTCGTCCGCAAGGCATTTCTTTAGATTTGAGACTAGATCACGTCATGCACACCACTGAGTTCATCCGGTAATCTCAGTCTATATGCAACAGGACCAATCCGTTCAACAATCTTGAACGGTCCCACGTATCGCGGTGCTAACTTGCCTTTCTTTCCGAAACGAACTACACTCTTCCATAGGGATACCTTCAACATGACACGGTCTCCCACTTGAAATTCCAACGGCTTGCGCCGTTTGTCGGCATAGCTCTTTTGTCTGCTTTAGGCTGCTTGTAACTTCTGTTGAATCTGAGCGATCTTATCAGTAGTTTCCTGAATAAGTTATGGCGCAGTTATCTAGTTATCTCCTACCTCGGTCCAACAGATCGGTGACCTACATTTTCTACCATACAAAGCCTCAAATGGGCATATCCGATGCTACTATGGTAACGGTTATTATAGGAGAATTCAATCAATGGCAACTGGGAATCCCAATTCCCAACAAAATCCAAAATACATGTTCGCAACATGTCCTTTAAGGTTTGTACAGTACGTTCACTTTGACCGTCTGTTTGTGGATGGTAAGCTGTACTCAAGTTCAAGTTCGTCCCTAGTGATTCTGCAATTATTTCCAGAACCTCGATGTAAATCTGCTGTCTCGATCTGAAATGATAGACAATGGTATGCTTGACGTACCACTATCTCGTTGATGTACAATCTTGCTATTTTATCCATTATGAAGGTTTCACGCATCGGCAAGAAGTGAGCAGATTTTGTTAAACGATCGATGACAACCCAAATTGTATCATGACCACTAGAAGTGCGGGGTAGCGTGGTAATGAAATCCATAGCTATTTGTTCCCACTTCCATAGCGGAATCTAGGGTTGTTCTAGTAAAACCTGACGGTTTCTAGTGTTCTGCCTTAACCTTCGCACATGTCAGACATCGACCGACATACTCAGCTATATCTTTCTTCATTCTCGGCACCCGGATGCACTAATTACCTGGTCTTGTGCGATACATCAAGAATAAGCTTCCTCAGTTCATCTATCACATGAATCCACATGCGATCCTGATAGTAGATAACTCCATCTGGTTTCTTCTCGAACATTGGTTCTGCTCCACAATCAAGTTCGTTCATTAGATTACCCAGTTCCACTAAATCCTGCTGAGCTTGTAAAATGTTGTCTCGTAGACTTGTCTGCACAGCCATTCCCATTGCCCATACACGCAGGGGTGTGACCCATTCTTTCCGGCTTAAAGCATCTGCTACAACATTTGCCTTACCCAGATTGTACTTGATCACACAGTCGTAGTCATTCAGCAGTTCAACCCAGCGACGGTGTCGCATGTTGAATTCCTTCTGATCAAAGATGTGCTGTAAAATTTTGTGATCAGTGAAGATGGTGCACTTTGTGCCATACAAGTAATGTCTCCAAATCTTTAGTGCAAATATAACTGCTCCCAATTCTAGGTCATGAGTTGTGTAGTTATTCACATGAATCTTCAACTGTCTCGATGCGTACGCAATAACTTTGTCTCGCTGCATTAATACACAACCGAGTCCTTGATTGGAAGTGTCACAATACACTACATAGTTGTCTGTACCCTCTGGAAGAGATAAGATCAGAGCATCACATAACTTATGTTTCAATATTCGAAATGCATCTTCTTGTTTCTGTTCCCAAACAAACGGTTCACTCTTCTGAGTTAACTTAGTGAGAGGCAAGGCTATCCTAGAAAAGTTTGAAATAAACCTTCTATAATAACCTGCAGGTCCCAGAAAAGACCGTATCTCCGTCGGTGTCGCCGGAGTATCCCAGTTCTTTATGGCTTCGATCTTGGCCGGGTCTACATGTATTCCTTCACTGTTGACTACATGACTCTAAAATTGAACCTCTCTCAGCCAAAATTCACACTTTGAGAATTTGGCATATAGTTGTTCTTTCTTCAATAGCTCCAATATCTTCTGGAGATGTTGCTCATGTTCAACTTTGCTCTTGGAATAAATCAGTATGTCATCAATGAAAACAATGACAAACTGATCCAGATACGGCTTGCACACACGGTTCATGAGGTCCATGAAAACCGCTGGTGCATTGGTCAACCCATAGGGAATCGCCATAAACTCATAATGCCCATACCTGGTTCAGAAAGTCGTCTTTGGTATGTCTTCTTCTTGAATTCTGAGCTGATGATATCCGGAGCGTAAATCGATCTTTGAAAAATACTGGGCTCCTTGTAGTTGATCAAAAAGATCATCAATCCTCAGCAGTGGATACCGATTCTTGATGGTTAGTTTGTTCAGCTCCCTATAATCTATGCACATCCGAAAGGATCCATCCTTCTATTTCACAAACAAAACCAGAGCTCCCCATGGTGAGTAGCTCTGTCGGATGAAACCTTTATCCAATAATTCATGCACTTGATTTGACAATTCCCACATCTCGGAAGGTGCTAACCTATAAGGAGATTTTGCAACGGGAGTTGCTCCAGGAACTAAGTCAATACGGAACTCTACCAGTCGTGCTGGTGGCCAACCTAGTAGATCGTCAGGAAACACTTCCGGATACTCTTTTACTACTGGCACATCTTGTATCTTGATCTTGTCTTTCTCTATTTCCACCACGTGAGCCAGGAAAGCTACACACTGCTTCTGTAAAAATACTTACGTGCCTTTATGCAAGATATGATTTTGACACTCCGTTTTGCTTTATCCCCTAGAACTTCCAACATTCGATCGTTCATCATTTGAATTCGAAGTAACTTTTCAAACCAGATAACTTCCACCCTGTTGAGAGATAGCCAATCCATCCCTACAATGATGTCGAACTACCCAATTCCATCGGTATCAAATCTATGGTGAATGTTTGGCCGTTAAGTGTTAATGGGCAGTTTCTAAATATTGTTTTTACTGTGATTTGTTTCCCATTCGCTACTTCGATGATATAAGGGGAGTCTAAAAATTCTTCAACATGATTAAGTTGGCATGCAAATTCGGCCGAGATAAAACTCTGATACGCGCCAGTGTCAAATAGGATAGATGCATAAAAGTCATGTAAGAGAAATTTACCAGTGACCACATTCGGGTCTTGATGAGCAGCTGGAGCTCCTATGGCAAAAGCTCTTCCACACGACGCTCGAACTGCTGTTTGCACTTTCTTTGGGCAGTTCTTTGAGAAATGGCCAATTTCACCACAGTTATAGCATCCACCATTGTTTTGGTTCGGATTGTTGGGTGGAGGGAGAGCTAAAGCAGCATTGTTGACAGCTTGAGCAGGTGTTAACCTGAACTGTTGGACCCAATGTCCCTTTCGTCCACATCCCGTACAGTGCTTGCAGGGAGTGTTAGCAGGATGATGGTTTTGACACTTGGCAGACAAAGGATATGTGTCGGTGTAAGGTTTCTTGTGAAGGTTTTGTGGTGCAACAACTACTTGGTTGAGTGGAGTGGCCATCGTGTAGTTCTTGACGATCTTCTGTTTCTCCTACGGGTGATGAGTGGGTCTCTTTGATTACTCTTCCTTGTTCTTGCCTGAGTCAGCCTCCTTCTTTAGAGTTCTATAGGCTACCATTACATCAGTAAGTTTCCCTAACAGGCTGATAGCTGACTCTAAAGTGATAGGGTTTGCTGCAATGACCAAACTCAGTATGCAGGCAGGGAATCCACCTACATATTTGTCAATCCTTTTCTCCAAAGTTGGTACCATGTCAGGCACCAATGCAGGCAGGGAATCCACCTACATAGTTCTTTAGTTCTTAGTTCTTGTAGGTTCACAAAATATGGAAATTCTCTTGATTCCTTAAGTTCATCACACAATCATGTTCAGCCATAGCATTTGTAGAAACATTACATTAAATGCTTAAACAAGTAAATAGATAAACATTTAAGAAAATCTAAGACCTAGCGATTGGGCTTTGGTCATACTTGAGTAGACTAGTCTAGTAATCAAGGTTCTTAGTAGTGTAGGAAATCTGTAAATATCATCCAACATGCGACCTATAATCAATCAGTCAAGCTAGGACATCTTTTGATGTATAGGATTTTATAGTTCGTATAGATCGTCCATAGTTCGTATAATTCGTTAGTTATTTGGCACATGTTATCTTTGAATATTTCCCAGATGTTCCTTCGAAAACGGTTAAGGGATGCTGTATATATCAACAAACATGTAAAACATATATGAGTGCTCGTTGTTTCTTTAAAAATAGACCGTTGAAAATAGTTCTTTGGTTTAGATCTTTAGTTCTTTGAAAATAGCCCTTTGATAACAGTTCTTTGCTTTAAAATAGTTATCTACTCATGATTAATATATAACCCATTCTAGAAATCTGCAAATATTTTACCTATAAAAAATCTAGGATAACAATTATACATGTAAAACATATATGCAGTAAAAGCATTTCAGTAAATATAATCCAAAGAAAATAATTTACGCATGCTTCTCAGCCCCGCATTTGTAAAACAAAATGTTTAGAAAAGAGGCAATGAACTCACATTTGTTGCTATGTAATGAATCACAAAAGATATGAGTGCTCGTTGTTTCTAGATTAAGTATCTTCAGTACCTGGGTTGATTTGTTATGATTTAAATACGATAAATGTTCGAAAGGTAACGTATATAAGGTTTTGGTCTCGGTATACGACTACGTGTCCTACATACTTGCTTGTGTGTTTCTAAGTTTCTCTAACTAATCTATGCTAATTACCATTTATGAACCATTATCCCATAGATAATCATAATTAAACCTTACTTATGTAAGGTTCATATCATTCTATTTGAAATTATCCTTATGTTGCAAAATATTAAGTTAAGCAATCATTTAAGTTATTTTGAAACATTTAATTAAGGAAGTTTATAAATCAATTCATTTCAATTAAAACAAATATAATTTTAAGAAAATATAAATTGACATGTTAGACTTAAGTTAATCTCACTTGATTAACTACAAGTCATTCACTATATATTTGTTATTCGTAGTTCTTTGCTCGTTCTTGTGTATAACTCACATTAGATCATTTGATTGAAATAATCTAAGTTAGTCATACCTTTGCATGAAAATTACTACGTATGGTATGTTGACACATTGTCAACACATCTATACTTAGTTTGTACCTTATTCTTTCATGGATGTCAACTTGTTTTCCTTAGTTCGTGGACCTCATAATTACTCATTATGTTACCCCTTGTAGTAACCTATGGTTTTAGTTGACAAGACCCATGTGTTTTAACCCAATCGATTTTTTTAACCCATGTTTATATGTTATAATAGTTTAGAAGAGCTTTGGTGCTGAAACCTTAGCATGGATGATTAACAAAACCAGTTATCACTCTAGAAACCCTAATGACTTCCCGCTTCGCAAATCCACGTTCATACCCAATCCAGGGACTCATCCCTTATGGTTCTCAATGGTTCTTAGTCGTGTAGCCCATCATGCGAAGAGGGGGTGTCATGCGAATGGAACTCACGAATGTCTATGCCATGCGAATGGAGATGATCGGCCGAAAAAGATGTTCATACGGACGTGGAGTTTGTCCGAATGAATACCCACTAAGGTGGCTCCCGAATGGGGCTCCATTCGCATGATAGTTCACTCATTCGCCCATGTTCTTGCGAATGAGGAGTTCATTCGGCTATGAACTTATTCGGATGAAGCCATTCGCTCATGGTACTGTTTCGCTTGAGCCATTCGCCCAAGCTGTGTGTGCTGGTGCTCATTCGCCTGGTCATGACCGAACCGGTTAAGGACTCCAATTCTGTTTTCTCATAGAGTCCCATAAGTTCCTACAACATCCTAAACCATTGTCATGCAGTTCCTAAGGGTTGGTGATGGTCGAGAACCGGCTTAAATGGTAAGTGGTTCAAACAAGGAAGAAAACCCTAGAATCGAGGGTTTTGAGATCGATTTTACCTTGATTCTGTGGCTCCTTGCTCGAACTCTTTGTACTTTCATGATCTACCCATTTTTGTGGTTGTTTTGACACCAAAATCACCTAATTTAGTGTTTGAAATCTTAGAGAGAGAGAGAGAGAGAGTGAGAGGGTTTAGGACAGAGAGAAAGGTAGGTGAGTGGGGTTTAATGGCATTTAATGCCATTGAATTCATTTAATCGTTCCGACATCTTTGGATTCGTTCGGTTTCGTTCGGTTTCGCGTAAAAGCGTCGGTTTTCGATCGTTATCGGATCGAAACGTTATGATTTTAAAAATAGAATTTACTAAATAAGATTAGGTGGAAATTCCTAGCAAATTAACTAGATATCTGTTGTTTATTTTTAAAATTCTGAAAACGCTAAATTTATTTTGTTTAATCGAATCGTACAGTTTTCGCGCGTATGCGTTCGGATCGTCATCCGTACGAACACGACGACAACTACACTTTTCGATGTGATTTTATAATTATCAGACTTCATTCAGAATGTTAAACTTTCAGATATATTCGTGCGAATTGTCACCCACTCGAATATTCCTTCAGTTTAATATTCACGTAACGACGTCCGTTATTGTTTTGTTCTGAGAAATCTCACATACGTCTATACATAATAAAATTCTAACTAACATTCACATATTATTCTGTGTTGTCAAATATAATTCTGACTGTTAACCCGTAGATTTGAAGTATGCTTCTGATACAGATGTGTAATAGTTCTGTATTCAACATCAAATGATTAATAACACACATGTAATACTCATAGTTCGTACTGGTTTTACTGTACAACTCACTGTTCCAGTTACATTTTGTAGGACCAACTAGGAGCTAGGAAACAATCCGATTCCAATGGATATCTTCTCGACAGCCTCTGGAATAGTACGGAATCCTATTCCAGGGTTTTCCAATTTGAAACCAACAGAAACCGTGGTGATCCGAAGGCAAAGGATGAACGTTTGAAGGTTGATCGAACACCACGGGTTGAGAATCGAACTTGGACAGCAAGAACCGCTCAAATCTTCTAGGGTTTGACACTGGAGTGCACTGAGAAGAAGGAGGGCTCAGGAATGTTTGGTTTAAGAAAGTTTGATCTTGTATTTATAGTCTGTAAGCGTTCATTCGGCCGAATGGCTTCATTCTTAGAGCCATTCACCCGAATGGGTCTATAAGACGTATTAATTCAACTTTAATCATAATCAAACACATATTAACAAACATAAACATTAAGAACCATAAGGAATTACTGATTTCATTAATGAAATAAACTTTATACATCAAAAGATAATACAAAATTGAACTAGGGACATTTCGTGCACCAACAAACTCCCCCTTGGACCTAGTTCTTTACTTTGCAGCATCCTTCTTGAAGTATTTGTCTGAAATAGCTTTCCAATCTGCTCAACACCATACAAATATGAATAACTCTCATGAACTGTAGGGCTTGTTCCATGTCTGTAACGTCAAAGAATATCTGATATGTGTACAAAATCTTGACATCACTGTGTGACAAGTTAGTCAACCACATCGTGTCAAATATACGAACAGTCTCCCACTTATTGTCCTTGCACAGTATTATCACAGCCTCTCTAGTACGCCCATCATAATACCACCATAGGAGGTTGTCCAAAAAGTTTTGTCATATCTTCCGTAGAGGAATCTTCTTCATAACTTATGGAGGCAACCACTTCAGGATAACTTTATGCTTGCGGGTATCTCCATCAATCTCAGGTAAGTAATATCTCTCAGGTTGCTGAGGCCTGAAGTTCACCCACCTCTTCCTGTACTCATATTGTATTTGTCTTGAGAACCAGGCAGACATCCCTGAGTCTTCACTGTACAACATCTTCAAGCGCGCAAGCTGATTGACTTCGAAGCCAGGTAACGTCTTGAAATCATGTGGACGCTTGAAGTACTGGATTCCCTGCTCTTTCTTGACAGCATAGCATTGTAAATCATGGAAGTATGCCCAACTAATGATCTGACCTCTAGCCTTGTAGCCTTTGGTCCTATAGACTTTAGTGTGAGTAGCTGGCTTCTTCACCATGCTTTCCTTCTTCAGGATTTCCCAATAAGCCTTCCATTCTTCTTTCCTTTGTTGAATGTCTTCTGCTGAAGAATCACCACCACTGACCTTTTCTTCTACATGTCTGTTCAGCTCCTCTTTAGTGGTCTTTCCAAAAAGGTCAGTAAAGGTTGGTAGCTCACCCTCAGCTGAAGTGTATGTTGTAGTCTTTTCCTCTGTGATGTCCTCCAGGATAACCTCGTCAATGTCATCAAATAACTCAGGAGAAGGCACATCACAAGCAGGAGCTGAAGTATCATCAAAACAACTTCATCAGGGTTCAACCTGAACAGCTCTGCTATCTGCTCCTTGGTTAAGCAGTGTATAATCTCCCCCTCCTCTTTGTCATAGCTAATCGAGAGCTATATGATGCCTTGAACGTCTAAAATCATTGTGAGTGTCTCATCTAATCGACGTCTCAAAGGCACAGCTTCTACTTCCTCAGTAGCTGCTGGTTCTTCTGTCTGAGTAGGAGGGAGTGGAGGAGGACCCTTAGCATTCTTATCATGCTTGGTTTTGGTCCGAATCTCAAGATAAGGGGGTTCCTCATCTACACATCTGAACTTGAGGAACTAGCAGACCCGCTCCCTGATCCATCCTCCTCATCCCCATCAGAGTCATCATCATGATCTGAATCTTCATAATCAACCTTCTCCTCATCAGACTCTTCATCTTCTTCTTCATCTTCTTGGTCTTTGTCTGAATCATCGGAGTGAGCAGCAGTGTCTTTAATCCTTGGAGTGCCCTCTTTCAGACTCTCAATATGTTCAGTAAGTCTGGCGTTCTCCGCTTCAAGGCCTAGGATCTGGTTACTGAAATCAGAGGCAGTCAAGGCCAACTGATTGTGTTCATCTACATACATGAGCAGATACTCCTCTTGTTGAGCAGACCGAGTTCTTAGATCAGCTTGTTGATTAGCAGCCTGGAGTAATAAGGCATCCTGCTCATTTATCCGATGAGTGAGTTGGGCAATCACTTGTTCCTGCTCTCGATTATTTTTCTCTTGTTCCAGGTTCCTCTCCATCAACCTGAGGACCATACTATTAAGTGTACTCAGCTGCTCAACAATTGTAATAGTAGGCAAGATTGTATCAGCTCAAGTGGAGGAAGGACCAGTAGAAGCAGTCGTGTAAAAGGGACCACGAACACCAGAGGTAGTCAGAGGGGAAAATGTAGAACGTGTAGGAATAGTCCGTGACAGGGTCAGTGAAGAAAGTACAACTGCTGCCGCTGATGTAACAGTAGATGCAGAAGCAATTGACAGTTCTGACCTCCTCTTAAGGACAAACTTAGTCCTTTTCCTCTTGCCGGGAGGAGATGAGGTGGCCTGAGCAGCAGCAACAATAACAGCTACGGTGGTTGTCGTAGTAGATGTACGTGGAGGAGATGAGAGGTTAAACTCTAGAATTAAGGAAGGATCATGAATCTTTTCAAGTTCGGCTTCACTTCTTCTTCTCGTCCTCTTCACCAGTCTCCCCCAACCCAAACATCCTTAAACTCATCTGGAGTATCCTCCGAGTCTGAACTCTCAGCACCTTCCTCTCCTCCAGCTTCACCACTTGCATCATCTGATTCATCTGACTCATATTTCCCTTCTGCAGAGGTGGTACCAGTCATCTCAAGTGGAGTAGAGACTGTGGCTATAGTAGTGGCCATAAACTCTAACTCCATTAAAGAGTCAATGTCAACATCATCATCACCTACAGCTGATGTACTAACTCCATCACCAGTGCTCACACCACCTGCACTAACACCCGTCATACCAGCCTCAACAACAGAAGTAGAAACAACTATGCCCATAAAAGCACCACTGGCACCAGCATCACTCACACCAACAATTGCTTCTTCACCTCTCACATCACCTTCACTATCATCACCAGGAACTACAATGTCCTCTATATCAGAATCTGAATCATTCTACCTCCACTTCCTGCCACCTGGAGCAATATAATCAGGCCTCTGAAGATGACCGAACAGTGATCGAACAGAAGGCTTCCTCTCCTTCCTTTCGTATGACATCACTCTATTGAGAGTGATATCACTCATGTGCTCTAGACGAATAACATCAGTGCTGTTCTTTGGCAAGGTTAGGCACTTGTGCGTCAAAGATCTGCTGTAGAAATCGGGGATACATCAGAAACTTCTTATCGTCCTTCAGCATATCATTCTCCTTCAGATGTGTAAATATCATCTCTGAAAAGTTGAAAGGCATGTTCAGCACCAAAGCTACAAATGCACACTGGATAGTCTCTCGTATATGATCAAATCCTCCTCTCCAAGAACTCGTGCAATGAATGAGCACGTGTGCTAGATACTTGAACTAAGGAGACATGAAGGCTTTGTTGAGTATTCCAGCTCCATGATCACCATCATACTTGCACCGCATAAAACAGCCACGAACTAAGTAGCGGTCAAGTAGAATAGGCTGATGTGACAATCCGACTTTTCACACTAACCTTGTTAACGGGAATTGGTGCTATCACAGGCCCAATAAGGCCAATCAAGGCCCAATAAGACCAATGAAGGTCCAACAGGCCCAACAAGGCCAATCAAGGCCCAATAATACCAATGAAGGCCCAACAAAATCAAGGAAGGCCCGGTAAGACTCAATGGAGCCTATGAAGGCCCAACAAAGTCTAGTAGGCCCAATAAGACTAATTTAGGCTCAAGGAAAACAAGGAAGGCCCAATTAGACCAAACAAGGTTAAAGTAGGCCCATTAAGGCCCAATGTAAACAAAGTAGGCCCAGGGAAGGCCAAGGTAGGCCCAGGAAGGCCCAGTGAGGCCCAATTATATTTGAGAAGTCTAATTAGCTTAATTTAACACTACAATGTTCTAATTGGCTTATTTAGTGGTAATCCGGGATCTTTAATTCAATTTTTATTAATCGAAGCAATAGGTTAGTGATCCAGAATAATTTATAAGGATTGAGAAATATCAAAAATCAGATTTTAAGTATTAAATTTCAAGGATTAAGGTTGTAAACTAGTGGAAATGTCAAAACTTGACTTTAAAAGTCAAAATACGAGCATATCATCAAATTGAGGTTAATATTCGTATTAAACTCAGGTTGTAACTGAAATGGATCATCATAATCATCACAATTATGGTTACTAACAGTTTCTAGACGTTATGAGGCTTTTCAATCATCGAATTGATTGAAATCGGTTACAAGAACTCGAAACCGTAGTCCTATATATTCAAAACCTCAACATTTGATCAAATTTCGAAACCTTGAACTCTTAGAGAGCTATTGCGGCACATTCTGAGCCTTTTTGATTCATCAATTCGAACAGAAGAACATCGGGGAGCGAGGTTGATACGGGAGCAGGCCGAACATCATCCTAGAAGGGAACTACATAGATTTGAAATCAATTCAGGTAATTCTTGATTCCTACACTTTCTAAACATGCCGATTAAGGATTTTCCTAGATCAATTTCAGCTACTAACATCGAATTGATAGGGTTCAAGTAACTAGGGCTCGTAATAAGTTGGTTTTGGGGTTCTTGCTGTAAACGATGCTAAAAATCTAATTAATTGGTGTCTATAGTTTCAGAAGGTTGCGATTAAGAATAAGCATATTTCAATTTCAGTAAATGTTCAGGAATCGATCAAGTTCTAGTAACTAGGGTTCTTACTAAAACGGTTTTGGGGGTATTGATCTTTAAGAGATTAATAATCGAATTGAATTACATAGAAAGTTTCAGAATGAGCCGATTGAACTAAAGCCTAGGTTAATTTGATGTTACAATCGTGAACCTGAAGGTTTTGGATTGAATGAGAATTCGGTTGAAAACCGAACCTATTTGGGATCAATTAGAACATATTGATTATGTGTTGATCGAATTAGAACCACCATTAGGAACGCCTAAGTGTTTAGAATCATAAAACCAGGTTGATGAGATCAATCAGGTTCGAAATCGGGTTCAATTGGAGGGTTGAAGCTTCGGCTATAGTAGAACAAAGGGAATCCGATCAGATAGGAGTTAAAAGAATTAATTTTCAGGTATATAACGTGATACCCTAGCGGGCGAGATGGTTAGAGGCTTGTGTGTTGGAGTTGTGGGTCGCGGGTTCGAGTCCCGGCCCAACCAATTTTTGGGTTTTTATGCTAAGTTAGTATTTTAACCATATTTCACTCGTTTTAACTCCGTTTTCATCCGTTCAAGTTGCGTTGGAACCGTAACAAGAATACGAACGTGTTGCAATGATAAAATTCATATTTTAATCCGAACACGAAATCGCGTATAATTACGATTAATTGAATAAAATCAAATGTGATTTTATTTAAACGATTTCAATGACACGCGTACTTTCGTATGCACAATTTTAGCAAATCCAACATACGTGTGTTGACACGTATGTGATTTTAAGCACAAAACGATTATTTGAATAACAATAGGTTATTGTTTAAACACAGATTCTTCGTAGAAGGATTTCTTTCACGAGCTTTTAGTGTGTGATCATTCTGCTATCATCAAAGGTGCGTACACGGCCCCTTTTCTTATTTTAAACTGTTTTGGGGGAGAAAACATGTGCAACAAACTGATTTTTAGATACATATCACTTGCATGAGTTATCTGTTTACATTATGTGAAAACATATCAACTTGAAAGTCCTTACACACCTCGAACCGTTTAGTTTGCTGTAATGCAAAGCGTGGTAGTTGGAAATAGATCTATTAGGTTTGACAAACCTCACTTGGTAGATGGGATCTACGCAGGTGTTTGACTGACCAAACACATTTTTACTATTGTTGTGAAAGACAATAGTGGCAAGGCGAAAACAGGCTATAGCATGGCAACTAGTCAGCTTCGGTGTCGAACACGTATGTAAATAGTTTATATGACTAGCTATCATGACTGTGCATTTGTGATTATGTTATTTACAAACTTGTTATTCAACTGCTGTTTTGAACACTATGATTACTTAAAACCTGTGTTATGCACCAACCTTTGTGTTGACTTGATTTGCATGTTTTCTCAGGACGCTAAGGCGCGCGTTACAGCTGGCATGGACTAGGAAGATAGAGTCTCATGCATTATAAACACTTTGAATTTGAATTTGAACATTTGAATATTTAAGTACTTTGGTTTGTAATGTTTTACTTATCAACAGTTTATTGGTTTTGATTTGAAACGCTTCCGCAACTTTTTGTAAACTCTGAATATTATGTTTTAAAGACCAACGTATGTTTTGAAATTCATATAGAGGTCTTCGCTATGTCTAATGATCTGAGATCCTGGTTTGTCACGTTCCCAAACGGTATGATTCCGTTAGTTGAAATTGGGGGTGTGACAACTGTTAGACATTAGACACATCTGATTATACGTATTGCTTAGAAATTACATATGACACTATGTAATTGACTTGTTTACGTATTCCATGGCACTGTACTTACATATGGTATTATGTAACAGGCATGGCTTCATCATCAGTCCCATATATCATTATTGATGATTCAGAGGACGAGGAGCCGATAGTTCCGGCACCACCATCGTCACCACCACCACCCATTCCATCACCTCCACCGTATGAGATGGAGGACTCCGATCCAGAGGAGGATCCGGAGGAGGACCCGGAGGAGGATCCGGAGGAGGATCCAGACGAGGATCCTGATGAGGATCCAGACGAGGATCCCGACGAGGATCCAGAGGAGGACCCGGATGAGGATCCGGCGGAGGAGGAGGAGGGCACTCAGCAGATTCCTGCTGAGGGACCTTCCACACACCCACCACCAGCACTAGATGCTCCTGAGCCTAAGAGGCGAAGGACGGACGCGGAGGAGATCGCCAAGTTGCGCGAGGACTTGGATGAGACAGAAGACAAGCTTATACAGAGATCTCAGGAGTTATGGGATGCCATTGAGAGGCAAGATGAACTTGCCCATCTAGTTCATGACATGCGGGATGAGATGGTGAATATGATTGGTCGTCTCGACGCTGCAGAGAACCGAGCTTTGTTCTTGGAGGGTAGAGTAGAAGCCTTGGAGGATTTGGTGGCCTCTGAGAATGAGGAGGAGGATGAGGAGGAAGAAGGGGAGGAACCAGCACCAGTTGCTGAGTCCGATCCTGAATCCGCCGTTGAGGATGATTGATTGTTTTGATTCTATTTCTGTTTTATTTAAACTTATTAGGAACAGGTTGTGTTCCTACATTAGTGGTTTGAAATTTTGTATTTCATTTCAAAAGTATTGTATTCAAAGAAAGTTTCTATTTATGGAAGAATTATTGTTTATTTTCAACAACTGCGTTGACTTATATTACATGTTGTGTTTGTTGTTTTACTTACACATGTCAAAAATTGGATTTTGATTACGTGCTAACATTTCTTATAAATAGGAAACTAATGGCTGAGGGAAACGTACATATGACAGTTGCTAAGCTCAACGAGCTAATCAACAACAGAGTCGCGGAGGCTATTGCACAGTATGCTCAGACACATAACACAGGACCACATGGTCCAGCTGGGGGATTGGTTAATCCACAAGTCTGCACGTTCAAGATGTTTTTGGACTGCAAACCTCACAATTTCAAAGGGTCGGAGGGGGCCATTGGACTCCTTCGGTGGATTGAAAAGGCTGAGTCGGTGTTTGAAATGTGCAACTGCCCCAACGAGAGCAAAGTGAAGTTTGCAACGGGAACATTGGAGGGTCCAGCATTGACCTGGTGGAACTCGAATGTTCAGACTCTGGGATTGGGTGAGGCAAATGCCTTAACATGGGATGACTTCAAAACCTTACTGCGAGAAGAGTACTGTCCTCGCAGTGAAATGCAAAAGTTGGAAGAAGAATATTGGCACCTCAAAATGGAGGGGTCAAACATTGAGGAGTACACAACCAGGTCACATGAGTTGGCCAGACTGCTACCACATATGGCTACTCCAGTCAGTAAGTGGATCGAAAGGTACATTGGAGGACTAGTGCCTCAGATTCAGGGGATGGTTACTTCAGCAAATCCCACCACTATCCAACAAGCTGTTCGGCTAGCGCATCAGCTTACTGATCAGGCAGTGTTACAAGGAACCCTGCCTAAGAGAACATCTGCTACCAAGGTAGGAGATCACAAGAGGAAGTGGGAAAGTAACAACTTCAAGGGTAACAACCAGCAACCGAACAGGAAACAGGACTCAAACAAGTCCTATCATAATTCCAACAGTGGCCAACAATCATCATCATCGGGGGGCTATATTGGTAAGCACCCCAAGTGCAACAGGTGTGGTTACCATCATGCGGGTAACCAGTGTGACAAAGCAAAGTGCCAGAGGTGTGGCAAGATTGGGCATGCGGCTAAAGATTGTCGCGGAGAGCTGCAGAACAACAATAACAACCATAATAACAATCAGAACAACGCACAGAAGGGTTGTTTTGAGTGCGGCAAGATGGGGCATTTCAAGAAAGATTGCCCACAACTTAAGAAAGGCGGGGACAACAATGGTAATGGTAATGGAGGTGGCAACGGTAATGGAAATGGCACCAACAACAACAACAACAACAACAACAACGGTGCTAGAGGCAGGGCGTTTGTGATCGGAGGACGCCAAGCGCGGGAGGATCCCAACATTGTCACGGGTACGTTCCTCTTAAATAATCACTATGCCTCTATGTTATTTGACACTGGTGCCGACCGGAGTTTTGTATCTAGTTCACTTGCTAAGTCACTAGATGTTAGTCCCACTACCTTAGATAATCCATACACTGTGGAGTTAGCTGATGGTAAGTTGATTGTAGTAGAAAACATTTATAAGGGATGTATCCTTGATTTGATGGGTCAAACATTAGAGATTGATCTGATGCCTATTGCCTTAGGCAGTTTTGATGTAGTCATTGGCATGGACTGGTTGTCCAAGAACCAGGCTGAAATTGTATGCCATGAAAAGATTGTTCGCATACCTCTTCCGCAGGGGGAGACATTATATGTACAAGGCGAGAAGAGCAGTACGCCACTGCGTCTCATATCTTGTATGAAAGCACACAAATGTCTGCGGAAAGGTCATACGGCAGTTATAGCACTTATAACTGAAAAGCCGGTAGCTGAGAGGAAGCCTGAAGATATACCTGTAGTTTGTGAGTTTCCGGAGGTATTTCCAGAAGACTTGCCGGGATTACCGCCTGTCAGACAGGTGGAATTCCGAATCGACCTTACACCAGACGCAGCACCGATAGCTAGGGCGCCTTATCGACTTGCACCGTCAGAGATGCAAGAGTTATCCACACAATTGCAAGAATTGTTGGATAAGGGTTTTATACGACCTAGTTTTTCACCATGGGGAGCTCCAGTATTGTTTGTAAAGAAGAAAGACGGGACTTTCCGTATGTGTATCGATTACCGGGAATTGAATAAGGTTACTATCAAGAACCGGTATCCGTTACCCAGGATTGACGATCTGTTCGATCAGTTACAAGGTTCGAGTTATTACTCGAAGATTGATCTCAGATCGGGTTATCATCAACTAAGAGTTCAGGAGGAGGATATTCCGAAGAGGGCATTCAGAACACGCTATGGCCATTATGAGTTCTTGGTCATGCCATTTGGGTTGACAAACGCTCCAGCTGTATTCATGGATCTCATGAATCGTGTTTGTAAACCTTATCTTGATAAGTTTGTCATTGTTTTCATCGATGACATTCTCATCTATTCAAAATCTGAGGAGGAACACGCTGAACATCTTCGACTATTATTGGAATTATTGAAACAGGAACAACTGTACGCCAAGTTCTCGAAATGTGATTTCTGGATGCGAGAAGTACAATTCTTGGGGCATATAGTTAATGAAAAGGGCATACATGTTGATCCAGCAAAAATTGAAGCGATTAAGAATTGGGAAGCGCCAAAGACCCCTACCGAGGTACGACAATTCCTTGGTTTGGCGGGTTATTATCGACGATTCATTGAGGGTTTCTCAAAGATCGCTCAACCACTTACAGCTCTTACGCACAAGGGAACAAAGTATAACTGGACGGATAAACAGGAAGCTGCATTCCAGTTATTGAAACAGAAACTCTGCAGTGCACCGATTCTGTCCTTACCGGAAGGAACGGAAGACTTTGCGGTGTATTGTGACGCATCTGGACAGGGTTTGGGATGTGTGTTGATGCAACGGGATAAAGTAATTGCTTATGCTTCCAGACAACTACGAACACACGAAAAGAATTACACTACTCATGACTTGGAGTTAGGAGCAGTGGTTTTTGCTTTAAAGATTTGGAGGCATTACTTGTATGGAACTAAGTGTACTATTTATACTGATCATAAGAGTTTGCAACATATCCTTGATCAGAAAGAGCTTAACATGAGGCAACGACGATGGGTTGAGTTGTTGAACGATTATGAGTGTGCGATTAAGTATCACCCGGGAAAGGCTAATGTAGTAGCTGATGCTTTAAGCAGAAAGGATACTTCAACAAGACGGGTTCGTGCACTTATGATGACAATACATACTGACTTACCTGACAAAGTACACAGTGCTCAGATTGAGGCCTTGAAAACGGAAAACTTAGTACCGGAATCTTTACGAGGAATGGAAGAACAATTGAATGTTAAACCTGATGGAATTCGTTATTTCATTGATCGAATGTGGATACCTTTGTATGGAGGTTTAAGGGAACTCGTGATGGACGAAGCACACAAGTCCAGGTATTCAGTCCATCCAGGATCAGACAAGATGTATCACGATTTGAAGGCACTGTATTGGTGGCCTCACATGAAAGCTGATATTGCTAAGTACGTTAGCAAATGTTTGACTTGTTCGAAAGTCAAAGTTGAATATCAGAAGCCATCTGGTTTACTGCAACAAACAGAGATACCGATGTGGAAATGGGAACAGATTTCGATGGACTTCATTACTAAGTTACCCCGTACACCGAGTGGTTGTGATACGATATGGGTAATTGTCGATCGATTAACGAAATCTGCACATTTCTTAGCAATTAAGGAAACTGATAAGATGGAGAAACTGACTCGCATTTACATCAAGGATGTAGTAGCACGGCATGGTGTGCCAATCTCTATCATATCAGATCGGGATGCCCGGTTTACTTCCAATTTTTGGAAATCTCTTCATAAGTCATTGGGGACTCGCTTGGATATGAGTACCGCTTATCATCCACAGACCGATGGTCAAAGTGAACGAACGATTCAAACGCTCGAGGATATGTTACGAGCTTGTGTAATTGATTTTGGTGATAGTTGGGAGAATCATTTACCGTTGGTGGAATTCTCTTACAATAATAGTTATCACACAAGTATTCAAGCAGCACCGTTTGAAGCGTTGTATGGTCGCAAATGTCGTTCACCAGTTTGCTGGGCTGAAATTGGTGACAGTCAGATAACAGGTCCTGAACTGGTGCACGAAACAACAGAGAAGATAGTTCAAATCCGGAACCGTATGGCAGCGGCTCGGGATCGACAGAAGAGTTATGCAGACAAACGTCGCAAGCCGTTGGAATTTCAAGTAGGAGACCGAGTTCTTCTAAAAGTATCACCTTGGAAAGGTGTGATACGATTTGGCAAGCGCGGAAAGCTTAGTCCACGTTACGTAGGACCTTTTGAAATTCTGAAAAGGATTGGTCCGGTTGCGTATCAACTCAAACTACCGGATGAACACAGTGGAGTTCATGATGTGTTTCATGTGTCGAATTTAAAGAAATGTCTTTCTGACGAGACATTGAATGTACCGTTGGAAGAAATACAAGTAGATGAACAGTTGCGATTCATTGAAGAACCGGCGGAAATCATGGACCGAGAGGTCAAACAACTGAAGCAAAGCAAGATTCCGATAGTCAAAGTCCGATGGAATTCAAGACGGGGTCCTGAATTCACATGGGAACGAGAAGATCAAATGATGAAGAAATATCCTCATCTATTCAAAACAGCTACTGCTAACACGGAGAGCGCACGTTAAATTTCGGGACGAAATTTCCTTCAACAAGGGGATGACGTGATGCTTTCACACATCAACACTGCAAATTCAAACTGTAAGCACAAACATTTTATTTATTCAATTGATTTTGTTACAAACATTTGTGCTACACTACATTATATTCTATATGTTTTATGTGCTACATTACATATGTTACATGTTATGGTAGTACATACACGATTAGTTATACATTTTACTATGTGCGGGGTTGCATAGTACACTCACTATATCAAACAAGTCACTGTTAGGTGAACTAACTAGTGTACACGCAAAACAGTTACATTGAAAGATCACAATTGAGTTGTGATGTTGCAAGCATTAGACTTTGTGTGTGAGTACACACAAGCACACAGAATGATCAAATCACACTAACATGTACGATTTAAACTCGTAAGTAGTTTCCTAACTACTCTTAACACTTGTTAATTTTCGGGACGAAAATTCTTTCAACAAGGGGATGATGTGACAATCCGACTTTTCACACTAACCTTGTTAACGGGAGTTGGTGCTATCACAGGCCCAATAAGGCCAATCAAGGCCCAATAAGACCAATGAAGGTCCAACAGGCCCAACAAGGCCAATCAAGGCCCAATAATACCAATGAAGGCCCAACAAAATCAAGGAAGGCCCGGTAAGACTCAATGGAGCCTATGAAGGCCCAACAAAGACTAGTAGGCCCAATAAGACTAATTTTGGCTCAAGGAAAACAAGGAAGGCCCAATTAGACCAAACAAGGTTAAAGTAGGCCCATTAAGGCCCAATGTAAACAAAGTAGGCCCAGGGAAGGCCAAGGTAGGCCCAGGAAGGCCCAGTGAGGCCCAGATATTTTAGAAGTCTAATTAGCTTAATTTAACACTACAATGTTCTAATTGGCTTATTTAGTGGTAATCCGGGATCTTTAATTCAATTTTTATTAATCGAAGCAATAGGTTAGTGATCCAGAATAATTTATAAGGATTGAGAAATATCAAAAATCAGATTTTAAGTATTAAATTTCAAGGATTAAGGTTGTAAACTAGTGGAAATGTCAAAACTTGACTTTAAAAGTCAAAATACGAGCATATCATCAAATTGAGGTTAATATTCGTATTAAACTCAGGTTGTAACTGAAATGGATCATCATAATCATCACAATTATGGTTACTAACAGTTTCTAGACGTTATGAGGCTTTTCAATCATCGAATTGATTGAAATCGGTTACAAGAACTCGAAACCGTAGTCCTATATATTCAAAACCTCAACATTTGATCAAATTTCGAAACCTTGAACTCTTAGAGAGCTATTGCGGCACATTCTGAGCCTTTTTGATTCATCAATTCGAACAGAAGAACATCGGGGAGCGAGGTTGATACGGGAGCAGGCCGAACATCATCCTAGAAGGGAACTACATAGATTTGAAATCAATTCAGGTAATTCTTGATTCCTACACTTTCTAAACATGCCGATTAAGGATTTTCCTAGATCAATTTCAGCTACTAACATCGAATTGATAGGGTTCAAGTAACTAGGGCTCGTAATAAGTTGGTTTTGGGGTTCTTACTGTAAACGATGCTAAAAATCTAATTAATTGGTGTCTATAGTTTCAGAAGGTTGCGATTAAGAATAAGCATATTTCAATTTCAGTAAATGTTCAGGAATCGATCAAGTTCTAGTAACTAGGGTTCTTACTAAAACGGTTTTGGGGGTATTGATCTTTAAGAGATTAATAATCGAATTGAATTACATAGAAAGTTTCAGAATGAGCCGATTGAACTAAAGCCTAGGTTAATTTGATGTTACAATCGTGAACCTGAAGGTTTTGGATTGAATGAGAATTCGGTTGAAAACCGAACCTATTTGGGATCAATTAGAACATATTGATTATGTGTTGATCGAATTAGAACCACCATTAGGAACGCCTAAGTGTTTAGAATCATAAAACCAGGTTGATGAGATCAATCAGGTTCGAAATCGGGTTCAATTGGAGGGTTGAAGCTTCGGCTATAGTAGAACAAAGGGAATCCGATCAGATAGGAGTTAAAAGAATTAATTTTCAGGTATATAACGCGATACCCTAGCGGGCGAGATGGTTAGAGGCTTGTGTGTTGGAGTTGTGGGTCGCGGGTTCGAGTCCCGGCCCAACCAATTTTTGGGTTTTTATGCTAAGTTAGTATTTTAACCATATTTCACTCGTTTTAACTCCGTTTTCATCCGTTCAAGTTGCGTTGGAACCGTAACAAGAATACGAACGTGTTGCAATGATAAAATTCATATTTTAATCCGAACACGAAATCGCGTATAATTACGATTAATTGAATAAAATCAAATGTGATTTTATTTAAACGATTTCAATGACACGCGTACTTTCGTATGCACATTTTAGCAAATCCAACATACGTGTGTTGACACGTATGTGATTTTAAGCACAAAACGATTATTTGAATAACAATAGGTTATTGTTTAAACACAGATTCTTCGTAGAAGGATTTCTTTCACGAGCTTTTAGTGTGTGATCATTCTGCTATCATCAAAGGTGCGTACACGGCCCCTTTTCTTATTTTAAACTGTTTTGGGGGAGAAAACATGTGCAACAAACTAATTTTTAGATACATATCACTTGCATGAGTTATCTGTTTACATTATGTGAAAACATATCAACTTGAAAGTCCTTACACACCTCGAACCGTTTAGTTTGCTGTAATGCAAAGCGTGGTAGTTGGAAATAGATCTATTAGGTTTGACAAACCTCACCTGGTAGATGGGATCTACGCAGGTGTTTGACTGACCAAACACATTTTTACTATTGTTGTGAAAGACAATAGTGGCAAGGCGAAAACAGGCTATAGCATGGCAACTAGTCAGCTTCGGTGTCGAACACCTATGTAAATAGTTTATATGACTAGCTATCATGACTGTGCATTTGTGATTATGTTATTTACAAACTTGTTATTCAACTGCTGTTTTGAACACTATGATTACTTAAAACCTGTGTTATGCACCAACCTTTGTGTTGACTTGATTTGCATGTTTTCTCAGGACGCTAAGGCGCGCGTTACAGCTGGCATGGACTAGGAAGATAGAGTCTCATGCATTATAAACACTTTGAATTTGAATTTGAACATTTGAATATTTAAGTACTTTGGTTTGTAATGTTTTACTTATCAACTGCTATTTGGTTTTGAAACGCTTCCGCAACTTTTTGTAAACTCTGAATGATATGTTGTAAAGACCAACGTATGTTTTGAAATTCATATAGAGGTCTTCGCTATGTCTAATGATCTGAGATCCTGGCTTGTCACGTTCCCAAACGGTATGATTCCGTTAGTTGAAATTGGGGGTGTGACAGCTGAGCTGGTGTATCCTGAAAACCACATATCCTCCTGATATGTTCAGCAGAAATAATAACATCATGGCCTTGGACCTTGCCTCTGATGACTGGCGGCTCAGCCTCACAATCAATGTCAGCAGATCCCCAGAAGTCCAGCTGATGGGACTGATAGGGCACATGAACAGTAGAAGTGGCAGTAAAGATCCTGGAACGTCTAAGAAATGTGATGATATCTCTGAAATGTACAACATGCTTGGTAGACAGATCGAAGTGTGCGCAAATGTTGTTCTTGGTCACCGCCTTGTATTCAGCCATATTGAGGATCAAAGAAATAAACATGTCAGTATCGTTCAGTCAGGCATTTGAATCAAATCAGAAAAATTTAAATGTAAAACATTTGGCCGAATGAAATTAATCTAGACGAATGATCAATGGACGAATGACCAAATTGACCGAATAAGTCATTCGTCGAATGAGTATGGTCGAATGAATCATTCGCCGAATGGGGTTCATTCGCCGAATGAGAATGTTCGAATGAGTCATTCGCCGAATGGGTTTCATTCGCCGAAAGAGTCATTCGGCCGAATGGTGTCATTCGGTCGTCTGATGAAATTCAAAATCCAAGTTTACAAATCTTCAAATCAGTACATAAAAATCACACCCACATACTCAAAGACCACGGATTAAAGTTTTTAATAAAGATCTTAGGTGGTCTAATATTTTTCATTTATTCGTGGGCGACATCCTCGAACCCTAGAACCCTATATTTGGTTCGATTCTCATCGAATCAGCGGACAATAATCTGTCATTTTGGATCCACAAGTACCTGCGATGACCAGGAGATAAAGAATCAGTACAAGGTTGAGTGAATCGAAGAAAAATCAAAAGACCAGTATGAACTTGTGATTCAGGTGAATAACACACAGAAGGGCGAGAGAATAGGTTTTGGGAGAATGAGTCAGTTCGGCCAAATCAAATGCTTAAATAGTAACAGTCATTTGGAGAATGACTCCAGCGAATGAGCTGATTCGCCCTAAATTCATTCGGTCGAATGAAACCCAAAAAGAATCTTCATTCGGAGAATTAAGTAGCCGACTAAATTCATTTGGCCCAGGTTGATTCGGCCGGAAGACTCATTCACTGGAATGATGTCATTCAGTCGAATGAAGCTTGGCACTCACAAAACACAAGTTAATTTCAAAATTTTAACATTTTGTTCAATTAAACAGATGCCGTTATGAAGAATAGTCTTGTTGGTTCTGGATTTGAGATGATTGAACTCCAAACTCACAAATGATCATCTAAAATAAATCTGAAAACATAAAATCTTTTTGTAATTTTCGGAAACAAAATAGAACTGTACAATTAACAACTAATCAACATAGAAACAAAATTTTTGTGAGAAGTCTGTAAAAAAAATAACACATACACCCAATCACATCAAATCAGCATTACTAAATGTTTCACTTCAGACACATATGTTTTATGATATGATTACTGATATACTTGTCCATTTTAAGCCTTAAAATACAAGATTTTTTAAACTGATTTGATGATCACTCATGTTTTCTGACTGAGCTACCCATATAATTTAACCAGCTAAAATCAAAATCAATTTGTAACTCATCTATGCACAGCTTAGTACCCAACATCATAAATTCTATAAGGTTCCAATTTATTTTTCTTTTTGTATATTCTTTTTGAATTGTCTCTCATGTTCAACACATTCTCATGGACGGCTTCAGCTAGGTCTTTACAAAGCAATATCGCACGTATACAGACTTGAAATCATGAATTATTGGAAACCTTATTAGATCCTATGATGACAGGTGTATGCCTGATTTGAGTCACAAACTATTTCTCACTTAGCTGGTTTTCTAAAACGGATCCCACAAATCAGACTTTCTAAGCTATCACAAATAGTCTATATATTTTGTAAAGTCCGCCTATCAGCGCATCAATTCACAAATCTCATGTGTTTTCAGTTTACGCATTCACTTTTGCTTTTAAGACATGATAGTTTAACACATTACTTTCTCAAATAAGACTTTCTCAATTTTATAATTTTTCAAATGTTTTTGGATTTTTAAGTTTTCAAATATTTTTGGTTTTTCAAATAATCTACTTTTTCTCCCCCTAAAAACCTAAAACAGAAAATCTTTTTGAGTTTTTGATTAAATAAATGAAATAACAGAAATATTTAACAATGAAATATAAATTAAAATAAAACTAACTAAGAAATGCGATGATCATTTATTAGTTTCAGATGAAGGAATGACTTCACCTTTTTGAAAAACACCATTAGCCGACAACAGATATAAAAATTTGGGTTTATCAAAAGCTTTAGGCAAAAGACCGGCTTTCTGGTGATCGGTGTGTATTTTAACAACATCGATGAATTTCTTTTCAAAAAAATCACGTATAAAGTGATATTTGATATCGATGTGTTTGGTTTTCGAGTGCAGGACAGGATTCTTAGTAACAGCTATTGCGGCAGTATTATCAACATAGATAGGAGTGTTACAAAAATGTAACACATAGTCCCTGAGTTGCTCTTGTATCCAAATGATTTGAGAATAACAACTAGCAGCAGCAATGTATTCAACTTCATAGGTTGAAGTAGACACCGACGTCTGCTTCTTGCTCTGCCAGGTAACTAAACGGGTTCCAAAGAACTGACATCCCGCAGACGTTGACTTGAAATCTCTCTTGCATCCACCATAGTCTAAATCACTGTATGCAGTAAGCTCAATGTTATCATCATTAGGGTACCATAAACCAAGATCAGGAGTACCCTTCAGATAACGCATAATCCTCTTCACAGCAATAAGATGTGATACTCTTGGTTTGGACTGATAACGAGCACACAAGCATGTGGCGAACATGATATATGGCTGATAAGCAGTAAGATACATGAGAGACCCAATCATTCCTCGGTACAGAGTAGCATCGATTAACTCCCCCTTTTCGTCTGGTGTAATCCCGTGATTAACAGCCAGCGGGGTACCAGCAGGTTTTGCATCCGATATACTGAACCGGCTCAGTATGTCACCAACGTATTTGGTCTGATGAATAAAAATCCCAGCCTCAGATTGATCCACCTGCAACCCGAGAAAAAATTTCATCTCCCCCATTGAGCTCATTTCAAACTTGTCTTTCATGACCTTCTCGAATTCCTTGCACAGACTATAATTGGTAGAACTGAAAATGATGTCGTCCACATAAACTTGCACCAAGAGTAAATCACCATCCTTCTCTCGAATAAACAGTGTGCAGTCAATGACACCTCTTCTGAACCCATTGTTCAGAAGGTGAGTAGATAGTGTCTCGTACCATGCTCGCGGTGCTTAATGCAATCCATATAAAGCCTTGTCTAGCATGTAGACTTGGTCACGATGCAATGGATCCTCAAACCCGGGAGGTTGACTGACATACACTGTTTCACTGATCACACCGTGAAGGAATGCACTCTTGACATCCATTTGATAAAATTTGAATTTCTAGAATGATGCATATGACAAGAAGATACGGATTGCTTCAAGACGAGAAACCGGTGCAAACACTTCATTATAGTCCAATCCCTCAATCTGTTTGAATCCTTGAACCACCAGACATGCCTTGTTTCGCACAATGTTCCTGTGATCATCCCTCTTGCAACGAAGAACCCATCTGGTGCCTATAACTTTTGCACCTTTAGGTTTGTCAACAAGTTGCCAAACACCTAATTTTTTGAATTGAAGGAGTTCTTCTTGCATGGCATCAACACATGATTCCTCTCGTAATGCTTCGGTGGTGCGCGGTTCAATTTGAGAGATGAAGCAAGAATGGGCACAGAAGCTCACATTAGTAAAATCAAGAATATCAGCAAGGCCTCCTGAAGATAGCTGATTTCTTGTCTTAACCCCATCAAATGGACTTCCAATTATGTTCTCTTGAGGATGAATGCGATTGATTCTTCCAACAGGATGAGCAGGAACCCCAACCTATGAATCAAGATTGTTCAGATACAAGTCCTCAAGTCCTAGGACAAGATTGTCAACATTTGGTTCGGGGACAGCTAGCAGAACTGGGTTTTCATCTGTGTCTGAGCTGTCATCATTTATCTATACTGCGGGAATTGATGTGGATGAAGGTTGCACTGATTCATCAGGTGCATTCTATGCATCATACATCATTTGAATAACAACATCATCATCTGAGTACATGGGAGGCATATTGAATGAGTCGAAAAGGTCTGAATAGTCAAACATCCAGTCTAGACCTTTCCCAGGTGGGGGCATTGAGTGTCTTTGAACATCAACATGGTACCACTCCTCCACATTCTAAGTTGATCTGTTGTAGACCCTTTTATTAGGAGAGTTATACCCAAGAAAGTGCCCTTCTTCCACCTTCTCATTGAACATGCCCTGCTCATGTTTTTTAAGCATCGTGCACGGTGCACCAAAAGGTTCAAGATACTTAAGATTTGGCTTTCTGTTGTGGAGCAGTTCAAAGCAAGTCTTCCCATGTCTCTTCACTATCAAAACCCAGTTCAGTGTGTAGCAAGCATTGGCTACAGCTTCATTCCAGAACTGAACTGGAAGAGTTGAATCAGCAAGCATCGTCCTAGCAGCCTCAATCAAAGTTCTGTTCTTCCGCTTAGCAACACCATTCATTTGAGGGACATATGCAGCACTAAATTGTTGAACAATGCCCCGTGCATTACAGAAGTTCTCCATGTTATGGTTCTTGAACTCTGTCCCATTGTCTGTTCTGAGCATACGTATCTTGAGCTTATAAAGTGATTCAAGTTTGGTCACCAACACTTGAATGCACTCAAACGTTTCAAATTTCTCCTTTAAAAAGAAAACCCAATAATATATGGAATACTCATCAGTGAAGACTAGACAGTACTGATCTCTAGCTATACTCTTGCGGTTAACTGGACCAAATAAATCCATGTGGAGAAGCTCAAGAGGAACAGTGATTGAATGAAACTTCTTCAGCTTGTGAGACTGCTTGGTCTGCTTCCCTTTCCTACACGAAACACAAATATCGGATAGCTTAAAATTCTTCAGACTGACCCCCTCAACCAAGTCATTGTGTACCAAAATGATTCATCTTGCGTAGACTCAAATGGCCCATCCTCTTATGCCAAAGAATAGAATCTTTCTCAGTTGTCTTTGACAAAAAACATGAAGCTGTGGAGGATGTTGTTGAAGCTGTGGCCATGTTGAGCACATACAGGTATTGCTTACGGGGAGCTGACATCAAAATCCAATCATCAGGAATAGTCACACCTTGCTTGAGTATGTAGCATTTGGAGTCATCAAAAAGAACTTTGTATTGCTTGTCACAGATCTGTGACACAGAAAGAAGATTATTCTCCAACTGCTTGACATATATGACTTTGTCGAAAGAAACTTGGCCGTTTGACAGAATACCCTCTCCTGTTATGAACCCGCCTTTATCACCAGCAAACGCTACGTAACCACCTCGAACAGAATTGACATTGGTGAGCAGCGAAATATCACCAATCATGTGTCTGGAAGCCCCACTATCAACGATTTAAGAGCTGTTAAGAGCAGCTGTTAGGGCAACCTGCACAAACACAAACAATTAGTTTATTTTGGGAACCCAAGCCTTTATAGTCTTGGGTTGACACATTGAGTCTTGGATCCAAACATCAATCCATTTACCATCGGGGGTAGCCTTGTCTGGTGTTGGTAAAACTGAAGTCTCAGAAGACTTAAATTTCCAGACTGTGTTTTTGCTAAAAGAGTTTTTCTGGTAAATGGATGATGACTTTGATTGATTTATATTAGTCACTTTGGGAACAGCCAGGTTCACCACTTTCCCTTTACCCTTGTCCAAAGGTTTATCCTGATTGGGTTGTTTGGGTTTTGTAGATTTAACATGTTTGATAACATGCTGAGTTTGTTATCTTGGTGATGCACTCTTCTTTCTGATCAACTGAGGTCGGTTCACCACTTTCCCTTTACCCCTTTACCCCTTTACCCTTGTCCAAAGGTTTAGACACACTTGCTTCATTATCTTTTGAAGCCTTCACAAAACCTAATGCTTGATAGATTTTTGAAGATGAGATCGGGTCACCTTTCATGACTACTGGAGTCTGATTCTGAACAACAACACAATAAGATGAATTTTCAGATTCATCCTCAGAATCTGAGACCCAATCTTCAACAATTCCTTCCACAAAAGATTCCTCTGACAATGAGGAACCCTCATCAGTTTTCATCCCAATTGGATCAATTACTAATGAAGTTTTAACATGGAAATATTTAACATCTTTGTCATCTGGTGAATTGACAAAGTTGTTTAAGATTGGTGGAGGACATTGTTGATAATTTATCTTTCCCTTACCCTTCTGATCAGTACCCTTACTGATCATGTGCTCAATGATATATGAGGAGCTTTCATAGCTCTTGAGCTTTTGACCTAAGGTTTCATAGTCACACTCAACTATGGCTAACTTCTTCTTTATCTCATTGATGGTATTGAGATAAGAAGTAATAGCATCTGGCTTGTTCAGAACAGCAATCTCAGCCTCATGCAGTTGTCTCTTTAAAAGTTCAATTTTAGCTTGAATATCTTTTTCATTAGATTTTAAAACTTTGTTTGCTTCAATACACTGGTTGAGATCGCTGATCAAATCAGCATTATGTTTCTGATAAGCAAGAACCTTGCTGTCAAGGTCAACAAAGTTAAAACATCTAGAATGAGAAGAAGAACATTCATCAGATACCTGATCTGACTGTGAAGATGTAGCAGGAGTAGCAGATGAGTTTACCATCAAAGCAAACTGAGTAACAGGTTCTTCAAGATCAGCATCATAATTTGCTTGAGTGTCTGAGTCTGACATGCTTTCTGACTCTGAACCAGACGTTTCTTCTAGACTGATCAGTGCTTCTCCAGAAGTGCTTTCTTCACTTGAATCATCTGTCTTCTTAATCTCAGCAACACAAGATTTATCTTGTTCTCCTTGATCAGAATTGAATCTAAAGTTCCAATTCTCACCCTCATCAAGTTGCACCATCAAAGCTCTGCTTGCAATTGAAGAACTAGCCTGAGCAGGAGAATCAATAGGAACAAGTCTTCTTTCTGTATTAGCTGTAGAAGACTTCTGATGCTGAAAAGGATTCTTTTTCCCAGTTTTCCTTGGTTGTTTGCACTTTCTTGCAAAGTGACCCTTCTCCCCCACAATTGTAGCAAGTGACAGATGCCATGTCAAAACCAAACTTAGATTCCTTGTTCAGGTTGATGTCTTTGCATGTTCTTCTCACAAAAATCCTTGGCTCTTCTCATGGCACTAGCTAGAGCCCACATGATATCAATCCATTCTATATCATCTGGGTCTATCTGAGAATAATCATCATTAGTCAGATAAGGATTGCCAATCTGTCCAGCTACTAATCCATCATAGGAGCTGACAAGTGTAGATAAAAGACCCATGTGCTCCTTGGCAATCTCTACAGTCACTTTATCAAAATTATCTGTCTTCAGACTTGTGACTGGTTGACTACTTTCTTTTTGAGAGCTGGATGATGAAGAAGATTGACTAAAATGAATCTGATTGGAAGATGGAGCTTCGGTAGTCTAAGAAACAAAAGCAGTCTTTAATGGAGCATGGGAAGAGGTTCTCTCAACAGTGGGTGTAGAGTAATACAATGAAGGATCCTGGACTTGCGCAACTCTCTTAGCTTTCCACTTGTTTTCAATCTCTTGCTCATTCAACGTATGAATAAACTCATTAATGTCCATACTTTTCATCATCTCATTTTGCTTGAGAACCATCAGAAATGACTCCCATTTGGGAGGTAGAGCATCAGCCAAACACTGAATCTTCTCTTGAGTTGTAGTCATGACTTGATGATTAAACAACTCACTAAAAAAATGGTAGAATCTTGCAATCAGATCATCCAATGATTCGTTTCCCACATACATGAAGCTATTGAATTCCTTCCTCAAAGCATTTGACTTGATATTCTTCAGAGCATCATTTCCCTCGTATCTCTGCTGCAAAGCATCCCAAAGTGACTTTGAAGTAGTAAACTGTCTGAACTGATGAAAAATATCAGTAACAATATATTGAGACAGAACAGCATAGGCTTTCATCTCAAAATCATATAACTTTCTTTGGGGTTCAGTCATCCGAGTGACTAACATCAAAGGTCCATCTTCATTGAGGGGTCTGAGATATCCACTCTCAATCACCATCCATAAATTGGTATCAACTCCATTTATGTGGATTTCAAATGAATACTTCCCGTGGGGATAATCACTTAATGAAAGCAACATGGGAGCTTTACTATAATTCCCTGTCTCAGTGAGCAACAGTGTCTGGATGCGATGATTCTGGTTAGCCATCAATGCTAAATCCTCCATATAGTCAAGAACAAGGATGTCCAACACTTCAACAAATTTATATTCTGATGGCCGAATGAATCAACTATAGCCGAATGTCGAGGACCGAATGAAGTTGATATTGGCGAATGAGCTGATTTGGTGAATGACTACGAACAGAATGTGACTTAAGCCAAATGAATCTGAAGAATGAAGCTATTCGGCGAGATGTCCGACTGATGCTATTTGCCGAATGAGTGGGCAAAAAGAAGCTATTCGGCGAATGAGTTGACCGAATGAAACTATTCGGCGAATTAACAAGCGAAAGAGAGCTATTCGGCGAATGAGACTGATTCGGTCGAATAAGAGTGATTCGGAATAGCTATTCAAGCGGGTGACTAATTCGGGCTATCTGGTGTTTTCAGCTGCAAAAATCGCTATAACTTTCGATCGAGGCCAAATCTAAGCACCAAATTTGGTACAGAACCTCATGACATGATTACCAACCAATTGGGATGACTTATTGACAAAAACACCACAAAAACCCACTGATTTTGAATAGAACAGTAACTTGGGGAACAAGAAACTTAGGGTTTTTACAGATTTCAAACAACCAATCAAAGATATGATGATTTTGAATGGAAATCAAGCAGAATCAAGAGCCAGAGCTCTAATACCACTTTGTAGGACTAACTAGGAGCTCGGAAGCAATCTGGTTCCAATGGAGATCTGCTCGAAAGCCTCTAAAATAGTGCGGAATCCTATTCCAAGGTTTTCTAATCGAAACCAACAGAAACCGTGGTGATCAGAAGGCAAAGGACGAATGTTTGAAGGTTGATCGAACACCACGGGTTGAGAATCGAACTTGGACAACAAGAACCACTCAAATCTTCTAGGGTTTGACACTGGAGTGCATTGGGAAGAAGGAGGGCTCAGGAAAGTTTGGTTTGAGAAAGTTTGATCTTGTATTTATAGTCTTTCATCATTCGCCCGAAGAATGAGTGGCCGAAGCAACTCATTCGGCGAATGACTCAGTCGAATGGACCTAAACCAGCAAATGATTCATACGGCTGACTCATTCGTTCGCCTTTGTCATTCTGTAAGCATTCATTCAGCCGAATGGGTCTATAAGACATATTAATTCAACTTTAATCATAATCAAACACATATTAAGAAACAAAACCATTAAGAACCATATGGAATTACTGATTTCATTAATGACATAAACTTTATACATCAAAAGATAATACAAAATTGAACTAGGTACATTTCGTGCACCAACACGTTTCCGGCACTGACGTTACACTTATTGATAATAACACGTGAAAATTAATTCCTCAAATTCCTAATATGAATATTGTTCGTAGCATGTGGATTTTTAAACATAAATGGAACTCCAGCGGCACACTTGAGTGTTATAAGGATAACATACTTTCTGATGGTAGGTCTTAACTGGCTGGAGTGGACTATGAAGAGACATTTAGTTCAGTGGTCAAACAGGCAACTATACGGACTGTTCTCAATCTTGCATTATCTAAATCATGGGAAGTTCATCAACTTGATGTAAAGAACACGGTTCTTAATGGACCTACTGAAACCGTTTATATGTGTGAACTTCTTGTATTTCGTTAATCAAGATTTCCCTACCTTGTTTTTCTTCTACAGAAGTCCCTTTATGGTCTCAAGTAAGCTCCATGTACATGGTACCAACGCTTTGAAGACTACGTATTCACACTCTAGTTTCACCAAATTCTATGTGATCATTCTTTTCTCATTTACAAATTGGGAACACACATCGCTTACATCTTGATCTATGTTGATGACATCCTTTTAGTTACCTCCTCTACTTCTCTCCGCACTCAGATTATGCGTCATCTTGCAATGGAAATTGCTATGAAGGATCTAGGTCCCTATCCTAATTTCTTGGCATCGCGGTTACTCGAAAGTTTGGCTCTTATTTTCTATCCCAACACAAGTATGCAACAGAGATATTGGAAAGAGCTGGTCTTTCCTCTTGCAATCCTACGGAAACACTATTTGACACAAAGCATAAGATGTCAGATGGTACTCTTTTGGATAATTCCACACCATATAGACAGCTTGCCAGGGCATTGCAATATTTTGCATTCACCCTGCACACCATAAGCCCTACTATAGAAATTGAATTTGACATTTATATCTCTTGTTGGCTTGCTTATTTCTTTGTTGCTTAGTTGAGTGCTTCTTGGTAGTTGCTTACTGCTTGTTGGCCGTTGTTTATTGCTTTGTTGTTTACCGCCTTAGCATGTTACAAAGTAATGAAGTCACTCTTTTTATAATATAGCATATAATATTTTGAACAAATAACAATTTTATATAGGGGAACCAACAAAAAAAATAGTTACAACACCATTCACCAACAAACATTGATAGCATAGTAGGAAGTTCCTAATGATGATTTATGATTGCCCATCTAATCAATACTTACTGCTACTGACAAACTTGTTACCAATACCACTGATATCATATGATATGTTCTACTAATATCCTTGTTTTCAAGTCAGTTTCTGCTTATCATGCAAGTTTGAAGCAACTTCCAATGTATAGCTAACATGTCTGAATAAAAAATTTTCATGAACGATACCTTGTTACCAATCAAATAGTATTTAAATTTTTTTAAAGTCTTATGTTTATACATGTTACAAAGTAATGACTTCACTCTTTTAATAATATATTTATTATTCATTATATTAAATTGTCAGATAAATCCCATGACTCAAATGCCTCCTAGCCCATTACAAGTTTACTACAAGCTTCATTATAACGTTAAGAAGCAAGGTTGGTTAAACGATCATTCAAGAATTGAATACGTTAGCATCTCTGTACTAAAATATTATGATATAAAATTGTAGTTTTCTCTAATTTTTATTTTTTTATATTAGTTTTTAATAATGTTCTTTTTCTTTGTACCTTATCTTATGTTAGGAAAATTGAGCATAAAAAGGCGGCCGTTGATAAATTAACTTTGGAAGGAACCGTGATTACTACCGCTATAGAACACAACCTTGAAAAGGAAGCTATCAAAAGTGTTTGCGGAAAACAGAAAATATTGCAATCTGCATGGCAAGTAGGTGTTGGGCCAGTGCTGAGGAAAAAAGATAGCTGGATGAACACGAGTGTCCAATCATCTCATCAAGATTCAAGTCAAACCAATGAAGATCTGAAAAACCAGATAATTGCACTCAAGAAGGAACTCAAGCATAGCATTGACAAATATCAAAGAATGTCAGAGTTTATAAGCACAAAGTTTCCAGAATTTGAGAACATAATATCCACGCCTGTGGTCGATGAAGCTAATGATTCAAAAGGACTGTCCGGTGATAGTTACCACACTACCTAGAATATTAGTGGAGATATTTTTTTAATTTTATTTCATTGTCAAGTACATTTTCTTGTTTTTGAACTCATAAATTGGTATTGGTTTGATTGACAATATTAATGCTTGAATATATTGAGATTCTTGAAACATAAGAAACACAATTATGAATGATATTTATGATATGTATTACAGAATGTTAATGCGTATTGAACACTAAATCAAATTGTATTAGAAACTATTTTTCAGTATTAAAATTAAAATAAATTATTCTTTTGAGACTGATTTTTTTTATTAACTAAAGATACTGTAGACTGAAATTAACTAAATTGTGAACTGATTATTAGTATTTAATAATATGTATTAGAGACTAAAATACAATATTAACATTGATTAATTTTCAGTCCTTAAAATAATCAAATTAACAACTAAAATCAACTTATATCAAAAACTAAATTTCAGTCCTAAAAACTTCTTTTTGGAAACTGATTAATTTTAGTCACAAAACTAAATAAATGTATCTGGGACAACAAATATATTTTTTTACGACAGATTTTCAGTCCCTATAATCATCCAATTGGGAATGAAATATCATACTAACCGAGACTGAATTGTAGTCGCTAAAACATGCATAGGAGACTGTGGTTTCATTGTCCATATTAAGGACTAAGTATTTACGTATCCGGTACTGAATATTATTCTTAGTAGTGCAATCCAAATAGGGACTGATTTTCAGTTACTATGACCACTATCTGGTACTAGGTATCCGTCACTGAATTTTTCAGTCCCTAATCAGTTTCCGATATCTATTAGCTACTGATTGCAAAGTATCAAGGACTGATTTCTCAGTCCTAAAAACCCTAGTTTATGTAGTGTCATATGAATGCTTTCAAATGCATTTTCTGTTACATTAAAGGGACCTTTTCCTATGGGTTGACACTTACTAAGTTAAATATTTCATCTCTTGTCACATATACGGACGTTGATTAGGCTGGTTGCCCACACACATGTAGATCCACTTCTGGCTATTGTGTCTACTTAGGAGACAGTCTACTCTCCTGGTTTTCCAAACACCAACACACGTTGTCCCACTCCAGTGCCAAAGCAGAATATCGAGGTGTTGTGCAAGTTGTTTCTAAAACCCGTTGGCTCCAAAATATTCTGCTGGAACTTATATTGCTTTATCACAAGCGACATTAGTCTATTGTGATAATGTTAGTGCTATCTACTTATCTAATAACCTAGTCAAGCATCAATACACCAAGCACATAGAATTGGATATTCATTTTGTTCCTGATAAAGTTGCTCAAGGTCATATTCGAGTTTTACACGTGCCATCTCGTGATCATATGGCTGATAATTTTACAAAAGGGCTACCTCAGATTCTCTTCGATGAGTTTCAATACAGTCTCGACATCTATCAACCTCTCGTTTTGAATATATGGGTGTATTATTTATATGATCAATAGGGATATTACTTTGTATTTTGAATTTTGTAACCCTATGTGTAAATAGATTAGGATTATAATATTATATATTTGAGATTGGGGAATATATGAAGGGCAATCAAATTGATCTCTGTTTTTAATCAAAACAAATATGTTACAAGTCAGTATCTTAACTAAAAAATCATGACTAAATTAATCAAATGATTATCGCCCCTGTAAAAACCAAAAGGGAAAATGAAAATAAACTAAGTTGCAGATATAATATACCTCTATTTTACAGTTAACACCTTCAATACAAAGTGATAGATGAGTTGCCAACACTCACTCACTCAAGTTTTCGTCAAGCAATTGCCTCTTCCACATCAATGTTTAAGCCAGAAAAAAAACCCTAATTTTTCAAATTAAGCTTCTTTAAATATTCTATCTGAGTTAGTCATTGCTTAGTCATAAACAGGAATAGCCCGTGATAAGAGTGCCTGAAAATGCTTTTATGGATCTCCACTCTCATGAAGCTCACATCTTCCATAAAAATCAACCATGTCATTGTTTGTTCCTTAAATTTCACTTTGCAGTAAACTCTAATTCCCAAGAATATCCATATTAGCTTTAAAGAAAGTGAAAACATCTTACAATTTTCCTTGCAGAGTTGACAGAGCCAATTTTATACAATTTAGAGCAACTCAGTTTATTTTAATCTTTAACGGCCAATTGGGTCAGTGGCGTACGATAACTACTTATGTAAATGATATTCAATTGAGTCTACAAATCATTTTAAATAAATTTGCAGCCTTATAGGAGATTAAGATCTTTAGATGTGCGCACCATGAATGGAAGTCACCGGGACATATACACATCCCATAAATCTGCCCCTTATGCAAGAATCACTGGGACATATACACATTGAACAAACCTACGAGTAAAGCGAGATTGTTATAATTTAGATTCGTGATGGACAACATAGTCTTGAAAAATAAAAAAGTGCAATTAATTCAGTTAAGGTCTTACCATATTTCCTTTGGGACAGGAAACACCAGACACATCAAAAGCACTAATGGAGTCCATGATTGTTATTAACGCAAAATTTTCTTCCCTTCAAGATCAACATAATACACACATAAACAAAAACTTCAAAAACATTCATCAATCATCAATGATCATCACATAAATAACTAAACTTGTTTAGAATAATAAGTTTCAAAACTGGAACAATAATAATTATACATTGACTGCATTACCAAGCTTAAATGGTTGTGCTAATCCTTCTAATGAGATGCTCATGCGATGCGGTGGAAAATAAAACATTCAGGTTGTTGATTTTTGCTTGTAAAAAGCTTATACCAACTTATGTTTCGTCAAATCAACTCTTCTAATTTAATTTTAATATTTAACTAAAATAACTATTTTGATCAAAGTCATTATTTGAAATAGGGGTGTGCATAAAAGCGAAAAAACTGGCGTCGAACTAAAAAAAACGAATTAACCGAACCCAAATAAATCTACGGGTTTGGTATAAGTTTTTTAAAAAACTTAAAGCTAGGGTCGCTTTTGGTTAACCAAAAATATAAAACAAAACACCAAATATTTTTGTATGTATGTATTTATATATTACCTTTCAAAATTCAATAATGTATAAGCCTTGTATTTTTATTTTTCTAGTTTCACAATACTATAAGCCTATATGCATGGATGTAAGTTTACAAATTTATCTATGTATGATACTAATATATAAAAATTGTATGTTTTTTTAGGACTATGATACCAAAAGTCAAATGATTATTACTCCATTTATAGGCTTAAAAATATTTTGGGTCTTTTTTTCTCGGGTAAACTGTGTAAACACATGCAAAATAACCTAGGCTATGTTAATGAGTATGATGATACCTTTAGGGTGCTTTCATCTAAAGCCAAACTTAATTATCTCTAAGAAGTGATACTCAAAAACCACATCAACCAGACCTGCATGTAAACAATAGCCTTATCTTTGCAAGTTGTAACATTTATCTTAAAAAGTAATAATTTTAAGCCTATAATTACACAAAGAAAGATAAAAAAAAAAGTCCAATACTAATAAACATATTGAACTATGTTATGGTCTATGAAAATAGATGTGAAAATCACACATGAAAATATAAAAAATTAAATTAATTTCGTGTGTTATCTGTTAGTATTTCATTAATCTAAATACTTACACGTACAAATTTTGATGATTTATTCATGACAGCCAATGTGCTAGCAAGACAACCTAATCTTGATCTCTTATATCTGTTTCAGGAAGATTAAAATAATACTAGAAAAGTACAACGTTGTTGAAGTGACAATGAGAAGCAAATGAGCTTCAATACATATAAGATTTTATTTTAAATACAAATCCGCCAATTTGGTCTTGCAAAATGTGTTCTTAACTACAACAAAGTCTAGATTTCAACATCGTGATGACACTTGTTTGGAGAAATTGGTTGACGACATAAATATTGTGTTGATTTGTAAACATGTGTATCGTGAATCGATTTTATTTTGGAACATTTGGTTTAGCATCTTTATATCTATATATTCTAATCGATCAATGTTTTTATAGACACATGGCGGGATTTTATAGCACATTCACTTTGATTTCCCGCCTCTCTCTCATATTAAATACACCTCATATTAAACATTAATATTAAATATTAAATACCTTTTTACATTTTTAAACTAAGAAACATATTTTTTAATATATTAAAAATATTAATATTAAAGACACACATTTTAAAATTCCAAATTATTATAAAATTATGTATTAAATTATACATAATTATAGTCAAAATTTATATCAAAAAATTTACTTATATTGTCTAAATTTTTATTAATGATTATTTATTGTATATTTTTAATTTAACACGTGTAATACACGGGTTAATAATCTAGTTTATTTATGTATAAAATCTATGAGCTCTTACCAACTATGCAAATAGTTGATCAAACTCTATTTTTTATGTGTAACATGTAACATCAGTGCCGGAATCGTACCGGAACAGTAATATCAAACAGTAACATGAACAGTAATCTGGTACAAACTATATGTATTTCAGTGTATTTCATATTCAAATCATATATCATAATCATTTTGTGTTATCAAAGAGCGAATTCAGAATCATTTCAAAGAAACAAAGTTCAGAACTATAGTTCATCTGTCAGATAATTATCTAGCGTTACAGAACCATCATGTGATTATGTGTTAGAATTTTATTATGTATAAACGTATGCGAGGCTTTACAGAACAAAACAACACGGATGTCGTTACGTGAATGCTAAATCAACTGATTTTTCGTATATGTGACGATCTGTGCGAATAAATCTGAAAGTTTAACATTCTGAATGATATCCAATAATTAGAAAACAATATTGAAAAGTATAGTTATCGTCGTGTTCGTACGGGTGACGATTCGAACGAATACGCACGATGACTGTACGATTCGATTTTAAACAATAATTAAATTCTTCTGAAAATTTTAAAATAAAAAGAAGATATTTAGTTAATTTACTAGGAATAACCACCTAAAATAATTTTATGAATCTTATTTTATAAACCGCGTCATTTCGTTACGAAAACCACGAGAAACCGACATTTTAACGCGAAACCGAATGAGACCGAACCATCGGGTATTTTGAACCATTAAATGAGGTCATTTAATACACAACCACCATCAGCAACCTCACCTCTCTCCTCCATTTTCGTTTTTCTCCATCTCTCTTTAGAAATTTTCTTTCCACCTTCTCTCTACAATATCTCACTCGATTCCCGACCATTTCAAGCATTCTTGGTGTCAAAATGACCATCCCATCACGTAGATCACGGAAGTACAAAGGATTCAAGCTTTTATCCACAATTTTTGAGGTAAATCCCTAGTTTTATTTCGGTTTTCGGGTGTGTCACGACCCCTTGTAGTTATTGTGTTCTAACCGGTTTAAAACCTTAGAAACCATGAGATAAGCTATTGTGAGCCATTAGGAAGCTTTGGAAATGAATCTGTAAAAGGTAGGATTCAAAGGAAGACGAGGAGGGCTGTGGTTCGTGTTAAGGTTCGATCAGGCGAACCTGGTGCAGATGGCCTAAACCTTCCAAGGGGGCCTAACCCTAGCCGAACTGAGCTGCATGGCCACGAACCTGCATACCTGGCCGAACCTCCTGTGAGCGAGCCCTTGGCCTAACCTGGAAGCTTCTTTCTTAGCCGAACCTTCCATGGCAGCCGAACCCTCGACCAACGAACCCTACATCAACTAAATTCTGATAAGCTACGAACCTGTGACAAACCAGGAGCTATGAACCATGTGTTCATGAACCCACAAACTACATTGAACTAGCCGAACCTTACTTGCTGCTAAACCCACTCTTTTGGCCGGATTTAAGAGTTGCAAACCTCAGTACTTGGCCGAACCTTATAACCGTTAGATCAACTACATGGGCAGCGAACCTACTACGGCTGAACCCTTGTGCCCGAACCTTGAGGGATTTGCGAACCTAGGGTGTATCCCCTAAACTGGCCGAACCTAGGGTGTATTCTCTAAATTGGGCGAACCTTGGGTCATCTAAACCGGTTGATAGCAGCGAACCTAGGACCCATTTATATGGTTATGAACCTAAGTTTTCGCAGGGGTATTGGACCACATAATAGCGTACAAGGAAGATACTCTTGTGTATGAGTGTGAGTGCATGGGAACAACATGTGTGTATTGGGTGCATGGGAATAATACTAGGGTCCATTTCCAATAATAAAGAGGGATTAAGACAATTATGGGTTAGGGTTTCAATAACATGAGTTTTCTTGAAACCCACTAACAACTCAACATGAGTGTTAACCATATTAAATTAGCTTAAAACATTGGGAAAATTATCATGAGTTCAAGTGGATCAAAACAAAGGCTTAAAGGATGGAGTATTAATTTACTTATTAACACTAATCTTAGAAAAAGTCCTAATACGGATAATTAACATGATGAGTTAATTATCTTCGTAGAGTTATTCAAATAATTCGAATTGTGATCGTTTGGAAATCAAGGAATAGTAATGGGCCGAGATGGGCCCAATGGGCTTAATTAAGCCCATCATATGTTAAATGTCATTTTAATTAAAGTTAATGATATTATAATAAAAGAAAATGAATTGTGAACTTGTTTTCAATTTAATTAAATGATTTTCTAAATTTATTTTTAACTTAAGATGAGTTAAATTAAAAACATATTAATTAAGACTTGATAAGATTAACTGTGGGATACGGGTTACGATTGGGTATTTAAGTTAAACTAGTTAGATGAAACCTTAGAAGCACATTAGTAATATAGGACACTTAGTTGCACATTGAGACCAAACCCTAGATACGACGACTAATACGTATACTTATCGTATTTGAATTCTCTTGAAACAACTCAGGAACCGAAGAAACCTAGTCTACAACAACGAGCGTGCATTTTGTGATAGTACAGTACAGAACAACACAGGTGAGTTCATTGCCCCTTTTCTAAACATTTTTTTTTCAAACGCGGGGTTGAGAAGCATGCATAAATTTTTTATTTAAATTGTTTGACGTATATGCTTTTACTTATTAAATGCTTTATATATGTTGTTATACTCCTAGACTTCTATCTAGGTAATTTTTATACAGATTGAACTATCAAGTTAATTAATTATTCCTATGAGTAATACCTTAATTCTAAACTCTAAACACACCCTTAGTCCATCGAGTTCAAATTCCAGAATCTAAATTCAAAGTGAAATCAAAGGAACTAAAACTTAAGATCAAATGCAATGGAATCTAATCTAGTGTGTGATCAGTAAACTAAGGATCCTAATCAAAGATCTATAATCATTATGGAATCATGGAAATCAAAAGATCAGAATCAAGAGAATCAAGTGAATCATGGGAATCATAACCGTGTGTGAATCATCGAAATAATGAAATCATTAAATCTAATGAAATCATTGATTGCTTTAATTAAGGTGGATGTCAGTTGTATAGAAATCAAGACCACGTGTAACACACGGAAAGTCCCGGCATAAATAGTAGACTCTTGTAGTCAAGCTATATGGGCAATAACAGAAAACTATTAAACAAATCAAAATCAGGAGAATCAAAGAAGATCAAGAATCAAGGGATATCCTTAAAGTCCCGACATGTACAGTAGACCAATGGGTCAAGCTGATATGGGCATCATTATAGTCCCCACACATACAGGTAGACTCCTTGTGGGTCATGCCTGATATGGGCCACATGTGAGAGGGTACAACTTGGACAACCACCAACAACTAAGTCTAATTGATTGAGTCAAATAAGGCCTAATCATCATGTCTTAGTTGTATTTTAAATGTTTAGTTATTAATTTAATTACTCATTTAATATTATATTTCTACAAGTGTTTTGGGTAATCATGTAAGCATGGTGAACTCAGGAAATCAGAGGTATTTCAAATTGTGGAAATCAAATTCTAAAAGGGAAGTGGGCGGTAGGTAAGACGCTTAATTATCATTAACAACAATGTCCTATGTGACTTAGTATGTGGAAGGATGGCGTATGGGCGGGTTGTAGGCTCAACCCTTTCGTATGCCCTATACATAAGCATACCGAGTTGGATGATACATGTGATGTTAATGAGGTTAAGGTTGTTACCGAATAGATTGGTAAAAGCTAATGTATTCATGTTTTCAGACTTCTAAACGAAATGTTTGAAACTAGAATGGGAATGAAACTGGAAGATAGGTAAGACGCCTAATTATCATTAATAACAATGTCCTATGTGACTTAGTATGTGGTGGGATGGCATCTGGGCGGGTTGTAGGCTCGACCCTTCCGTATGCCCTATATATAAGCATACCGAGTTGGATGATACAGGTGATGTTAATGAGGTTAGGGTTGTTACCTAAAAGATTTGTAATAGGCTATTCTTTTGAAATGGAATCGAATGGTAGGTAAAATGCTTAATTAATATTAACAACAATGTCATATGTGGTTTAGTATGTGGTGGGATGGCGTCTGGGCGGGTTGTAGGCTCAACCCTTTCGTATGCCCTATATATAAGAGTAATTAAATAGATCAATTACTTAATTACCCTAGCAGATAGATAATTATTTGATGGACGTAATTATCCTTATTTATCCTAATTAGGGTTTCCCTTTGAGTGTATATATAAAGGAGCTTACTAGCTTAGGGCTCATAATTTTCGTTACCAACATCATCATCACAAATCCCTAACTCTCTGGATTTCGTGAACTCACCACCGAGCCCCTCCATCTCATTCCATCCTAACCGTACACCCTAAACGAGAACCGATCAAGATCGTCTCAGGAATCATGTCTGGAATCAACAACGCATTCATTGGATTCACAGGTTTCATCTAATCTCTATTTCATTGTTGTTTTCATGTTCATGTTTAAATCTGAATCAAAGGAATCAATCAAACATGTGGTATCAGAGCGATATGTTGTTTAATCGATTCCTAATCACGAAATTGATACAAAATCCAAAAACGTTTCGAAAAATGAGTACAAAAACCGGTCGTTTTTTTCATAAAACCTTAAAATTGGTTCGTTTTTCGTAAAAAGGGGAATCTGGTGCGTTTTTCGTAAACCTAAAAATTTTCGGACTTAAACGTATTCGAAATTAATGTACACGTTTTAAGAGTACTCGAAATTTGGTGTACTCGAAATTCTAAGTACTCGAAATCTTGAGTATTCGAAATTTAAAATACTCGAAATTTAAAGTACTCGAAATTACATTTAATTTAGTGTTCTCTAAATTTTGAAGTTCACGAAATGTTAGTGTACTCAAAATTTTGAACTTCACAAAATCTTAGTGTACTCGAAATTTTAAAGTTCACGAAATATGGTACTCGAACAACTGTACTCGAAAATCTAAGAGTACCTGAAAATTTGAAAGTACTCGAAATTTTCGAGTACATAACTATTTTCGATTACATAACTATTTTCGAGAACATTAATATCTTCGGAAACTTTACAAATTTCGTGTACGAACACTTCACCAAAAAAAAAATTCCGGGGCCCCGCCCCGAACCCCGGCGAACTCTTACAAAGTTCGATCCGTGAATTAGGGGGCTAAGAGATAAATTAAATTGTTTCGTTAAAACCTTAAACTATTATGTTTTACAAAGCCTTAAAGTACAAAATTTCTTAAACTCAGTAACGAGTGTTTCACTTCTGCCCAAAGGTGATGTGTTACATCTTATTATTTGAGTCTTATTAAGCATTGTCACTTACTTCTGTATATCCTTAAACATTAGATATTCACATGACATCATTTTGCCTTAAAGCATGTATGTTTCACTTCTGCCCAAAGGTGATGTGTTACATATATGTTTGCAAACTTAACATATGCATAATGCTTATAAATGTCTCACTTCTGCCTAAAGGTGATGAGTTACATTCCTAATGCACATTTTATTTTCTAACTAAATTGTTCCTAATACTTAGATGAGTGGTTATTAACCAAAGTGAAACCCATTTGTTTAAGTAGAACCTAATCTAGTTTATTAATTTGATGCTATAGTAGACTTCTTATCACAGCTTCATTACTATAATGGTCCTTATATATGCCTGCCTTAGATCTAAGTTACCCCATAGATCACTCTAAGTTCTTCTATAGCCTTAGTATATTACTCTTTCTCGTCTAATTGGATTCACAACTCCCAATATGGGAATTGAAACCCTTGCTGGTACGAACTACTCTACTTGGAAAGATTCGCTGATGCTCACTCTTGGGATTACGGAGTTCGACTACACACTGAGAGAGCCTGCACCTCCTGCCCTCACTAATAAGAGCACTGTTGAAGCTAAGCTGCTGTATGAGAAATGGGAGAAGGCTAATCGGATGGCTCTCATGTTTGTCAAGAACTCCATTAGCCCTATCATCAAAGGAGCCATTCCTGATTTGGCTAACGCTAAGGCTTACCTTACTTCTGTGGAGGAGCAATTCAAAGGAACCTCCAAGACACACGCTAGCACCCTAATCATGAAACTGGTGTCTACGAAGTATGACGGGGTCAGTGGCATTCGTGAGCACATCATGATGATGAACGACATGGCCCATAAACTTAAGGGATTCGACATGGAGATCAGTGATGGTTTCTTGGTTCACTTCATTATGACTTCTCTTTCTACTTCTTATGAGGCTTTCAAAATCAACTACAACACTCAGAAAGAGAAGTAGATGATGAACGAGTTGATTGCCATGTGCTTAGAAGAGGAAGAGCGTCAGAAGATCGAGAAACCCGATGTTGCTTACCTGATGGCTACTGGTTCGAAGAAAAGGAAGAACAATACTCATAAGGATGCTTCTAAAGTCCCTAAGTCCAATGCAGGTGTATCTTCCAGCTCTAACAATTCCAATGGCAAGCCTTACTCCAGGTTCTGCCGAAAGGTAGGACATAAGCAGAAAGATTGCCTTGACTTCAAGGAATGGCTGGTTAAGAGAGGTAATCATCTTAATATGATAATTGAGTCCTTTAACTTTGGACAGGAAGGAAACCGAGTCTTAGATATATGAAAGTATGGGGTTGTCTTGCCGAAGCTAAATTCTATAATCCCTTCTTAAAGAAGCTTGACATGAAAACTGTTACATGTTACTTCATCGGGTATCCCGATCACTCAAAGGGTTAGGGTTATATATTCTATTTGTCCTACCCATGTCACTCGAATTGTAGAAACAAAGCATGCTCATTTCCTTGAGGATTCAAAGGTCAGTGGGAGCAGAGAAAATCCTGACTCTGATTTGCAAGAAGTACAAGATGCGTGGGGGGGGGGGGCGAGGAGACACTCGTCGACTAACTTACCTCCGATCACTCCTCTTGTACACCATGCTACTCCGAACTTCACTACACCTACTCCGACACAATCAGGACTGACTACTGCTCCAAATGTTACCGAGAATGAAGGCACCTCAACTGACCAACATCAAAGCACTACCAGCCATGCTGAACCCGCTAATCAACTCCTGACTGAAGTTGAAATGGATCCTGGAAAGTTTATTGATCCTACCTCTTATCATAAAGCCATTACTAGTGATCAGTCTTCTGAATGGAAGATGGCTATGACTGAAAAGCTTGATTCCATGAAGAAAAACGATGTTTGGGATTTGGTAGAACTACCCAACGGAGTAAAACCCGTAGGATGTAAATGGGTGTTCAAAACAAAACTGGATCTGAATGGGAACATTGAACGCTTTAAAGCAAGATTGGTTGCGAAAGGTTTCACTCAGAAAGAGGGAATTGACTATCAAGAGACCTTCTCTCCTGTCTCTCGTAAAGATTCCTTAAGGATCGTGATGGCCCTCGTAGCTCATTTTGATTTAGAGCTGCATCAGATGGACGTCAAAACTGCTTTCCTAAACGGCGACTTGTATGAAGACGTGTTCATTAAACAGCCTGAGGGCTTCATGCCTGAAGGTCAAGAGCATTTAGTCTGCAAGCTAAAGAAATCTATTTACGGGTTGAAGCACGCCTCGCGTCAATGGTATCTAAAGTTTGATGAAGTGATGAAGAGAGCTGGAATATCCTGAAAAATCAAGAGGATCAATGCACATACCTCAAGATGAGTGGGAGCAGCTTTACTATACTTGTCCTTTATGTCGACGACATTCTTTTGGCAAGTAACAGCTTAGACATGTTGCATGAGTCGAAGCGCTTATTTTCGCATAATTTCGACATGAAGGATCTCGGAGAGGCCTCCTACTTTATTGGCATCGAAATACACTAAGATAGAGTCAATGGACTTTTGGGTTTATCTCAGAAGGCTTACATTGAACGGGTCCACACACGCTACAACATGCAACACAGCTCTCCCTCTGTAGCTCCAGTAGTTAAAGGTGATGTCTTCGGTTCATTTCAGTGTCCGAAGACTGAGGCTGAAAAGGCGCAAATGAGAATGATACCTTATGCATCAGTAGTCGGGAGACTTATGTATGCTTAAGTCTGTACTCGTCCTGATATCGCTTACATTGCTGGAATGCTTGGCCGTTATCAGACTAATCCTGGCCTTGATCACTAGAAAGCAGCTAAGAAAGTGCTTCGATATCTCCAAGGGACAAAAGACTTCAAGCTGACTTATAAAAGAAGTGATAATTTGGAAGTGGTTGGTTACTCTGATTCTGACTTTGCTAAATGCAAAGATGACAAGAAATCAACTTTGGGGTACATCTTTATGTTAGCAGGCGGACCGATCTCATGGAAGAGTCATAAGCAGCAGCTGACAACAACCTACTATGATGTTTGAATATGTTGCAATGTACAATGCAACCTGTCATGGAATGTTGTTGAGAAACCTTATCACTGGACTCAAAGTCGTTAACTCTATCTCTAGACCATTGAAGCTATACTGTGATAACTCAACAGCCGTTAACTTCTCGAACAGTAACAATTTGACCGGTGCTGGTTTATATCTTGATACAAAGTACTTGTTCGTTCGCGAGCGAGTTGAGGAAAATGACCGTCGTATTGAGTATATAAGTACTAAAGTTATGCTTGTGGATCCGATGACTAAAGGTCTTCCTCCTAAGATATTCGAAGAACATGTTTCAAAAATGGGCTTATGTAAAGACCTTATTGCATAATGTACTTACTTATGATTAATGAAATTTTCTCACTTATTTTATTTGTTTGTCTCTAAATATATGTTTATGCATGCCTAATGACATATAGACACTAATAACACAAATCATTCGTTAAAGGGCTTACTTATTAATTGATCCTAACTTAAGTTTTAAATTTGTATTGTAGTATGATTAATGGGGTCTTATATTGAATAACTGATTCAATGACTGTATTTCTCTGCTCTAATTACAATTTAGAACTAAAATGAGTATTATCAATCTACAGACTTCTTTAATGCTCATAATAAATAATCACTTGGCCAAGTGGAAGAATGTAAGACTAAATATTTACAATATGACCCTCATGATTATTTAACTAAATAGATCAATTACTTAATTACCCTAGCAGATAGATAATTAGTTGATGGACGTAATTATCCTTATTTATCCTAATTAGGGTTTTCCCTTGGGTGTATATATAAAGGAGCTTAGGGCTCATAATCTTGGTTACCAACATCATCATCACAAATCCCTAACTCTCTGGATTTCATGAACTCACAACCGAGCCCCTCCATCTCATTCCATCCTAACCGTACACCCTAAACGGGAACCGATCAAGATTGTCTCAGGAATCATGTCTGGAATTAACAACGCTTTCATTGGATTCACAGGTTTCATCTAATCTCTATTTCATTGTTGTTTTCGTGTTCATGTTTAAATCTGAATCCAAGGAATCGATCCAACATAGTGAACATTACAAATTGACAAACCTTTTGTGCAACTTAAAACCATTACCATGAGTGACACTACCACGTGTAATTGTTTAACCGATCAAATTTTCACATCAGTTAAACCGTTCAAAAAATAGAATCTAACAGGTCTAACTTTAAATTATCAAATGCAAACTTGGCTAAACAAAATTAATTTAACTTTTTTAATATAAATCATCTAAAAAAGCAAATTGAAGTGCATTGGCCCGGATAAGACTCGTGAACATTTCAAAACACACGAGTACACATCCCAACACACGAAGAACTGAAGTTTGAGAACAACTAATATATGTATACTTATTATTAAATAATATATGTAAATGATTAAATGAATTGTGCTCATTGAAATGAAGAGCCTGGTCCAATTTTGTTAATTCCAATTTTGAATATGTTATTCCAATTTGGTCCAATTTTGTTTGAAGAATGTTAATCACTATTCTGCTGGACATGGTATAAATCTTTAAACCAAAAGGCAATAGAGAAAGGTGAAGCAAAATGTTTAAATACATATTTAACTGAAATAGCTAACATAAAAGCAAACTTACTTTTATTAAATTTATTTGCATCCACGGGAAAGCTAAACATTTATGTGCTTAAAAAAAAGAATTTTCAGGGTCCTAATATTTGTCAGGAGGCTCAGAATCTTCATTGTGGTCAACTGTAAGAAGAAAGGTATGTTAAAACTCATAGGGCTCATAGTAAAAAGGTTTAGATTGCTAGAAAATTCTTGATGCACATGATTAATAACATTCTAATATGCAAACATAAAACTGCCTCCCAATTAATACAAAACTAGCATATAACTAGAAGTAGCAATTTCCACCTGTTTACGTAGTAATATATTTTAAGATGTATCTAATTTCAAGCAGGTTTAAATCGTTTGAACAAAATTTTAGCTAAAAGAAAGTGGGTCAAGTGAACAAAACAAGGTCAAACAAGCTGAAAATTAAACAAACTGGTCATTAGGTTATTTTAATCTCCTCTGTATGTTTGTTAATTGAAAATAACCTGTTTGTTATTTGTTATTTGTGCATCCATGAAAGGCAAAGCTACTCATGAAATTGCCAATGTAAAAGCAACCTCATTTTTTTCATATATAGTTATGGATACTTGCGGGAATTTAAAGACAAAAAATACCTCTTTAATCGAAATAGTCAATCTAAAACAACCTCACTTTTATCAAATTTATTTGCATCCATGAAAGGCAAAGCCAAACATTTTCTTGTTTCATAATATATATATATATATATATATATATATATATATATATATATTTAGGGTCCTCATATGTGTTTGGAGGCTTAGAATCATCATTGTGGTCAATATTCTAATGTGCAGGGATGGGCTGAGTTGAAACCTTGAGTCTTCGTATCCCAATTCTCAAGTACAATCTTGATTAAGTTGGCAATTTAGTGTTTATTACGAAACTTGTTGATATGATTTACCTATTTGATGGTTGTAGATGAGATGAATGATGAAAATGGTGTTGAGAAGAATAATGAAAATGGTACTTCACGTGTGATTTCAAGGCGAGCTATGGCGATTCAAATGAGCATTGTAAGCAGCCTTGAAACCTCACATGCGTATATACCAATTAATATATGTGGCAGTGGAACCTTGAGGTTACCATTCTTCTAGATTGGAAGTCAGGGATGTTCAGTTGGACAAAGGATCCATTATGTTTAAGAAATCAAAAGATGCAAACTGAGAATGAAATATAACCGATCACCTGAGCGTAATGACTTAGCTTTGGCATAAAATGCTACAATAGGAGAAAAAAAATAGTCAAAGTATGTCTCTAATTACAACATCATAATTTGTGTCATATGTATTTTTCTTTACATCTTATCCAAATATATGAGGGAGATAAAATAGACTCTTGAAAACTAAACTACTTTTTGTAAACTCTTTTGCAATTGTCATTAATAGCTTTTAGAAAAAATAAAATTATCTAGCTTCTTGAATGTTCTTTTTTTATTGGTTCCTCATGCATGTTGTCTTGGTTCCTAAGAAGCTGTAGCCCACCAATTGCCTTTAGGATAACTCCATGTAATGTAAAGATATAAATTAGAAATGTAAAGATATAAATTAGAAGGCAGTGATTCTTATTTCTGAATATGCAAAATAAATAATAACAATTATAATTTTAGTTTGAAGAAACAATATTATTTTCAAACTTAGAAAAAGTTATTGTTTAAAAGAAATAATATATCTATTATATTACTTAAAGGATCAAATTATACAAAAATTTTAATAATAGGTCATAATAGAAATCATCTTATATTGTTTAAATTTTCATTAATAAATATATTATGTTTTTTATTTAACCCGTGTAATACACGAGGTATTAACATAATATCTATTATATAGTAATAGTCAGGAACTCGAGCGATGCTGCGACATTGACAAATTATAACATGATACTTGTTAATAGTTAAGTTATCAATGTCATGAGCCTTACAAACCAAAAGCAATACTAAAACAAATTATAAGACAAAACAGTTTGTAGCAAAAGTAATCCCATTACAACAATTTGTTCCAAATTAAAAGTAATCCCTTAAAAGCTATTAAAACATGACTTAAAAGCAGAAGAAAAGAACCAGGTTTGATAACTTCTCCAGTTCAGACTTGAAGAGTGGTTGTTTGTTGACCAAATGGGTAGAGATAAACTTGAACCCGCGAAGTGCTTCTACCGAGCTCAATGTGTGCTCAACAAATATGACTTATCACCCTCTCTCTTAAACTTAAGATGCTCCTTTTGTAACAACACAAACACAATGACACATGTAAGGCTGCATAACACAAAGTAAATCAACCACCATTACATGTAAAGACAAAATACAACTTGTGAATCTTATATTAAACAAGCTAAACATAAAATTAAAACCCAAGTGTAGCATTGTATCACAAATATATTGAGATTCTACGCAATAACTGAATTATTAAAAATCGAAACTGATGACTGCTATGAACATTAAGGTTCAAATTTTACGTGACATGATAGTGACTAATCATCTAATTAAAAAAAACAAAGCAAATTAGTACAAGTCAATTGAACACCGTGATTCACATTGTATTGAATTAAGATGTAAGAAAAGTAAAACGCATATTTCAAATCCAGTTCATGGTGAGATGCAAGAAAACTAATTTGAAAATGAGAGTCGACATGATCTAAATGAAATACATAGATATTTGTTGCAAATAAAAACATGTTATACATATCTCAATTCCAATTCCTGGTAAGATGCAAATACACCAACACCACCAGTACCACCACCCGTGGTTCATATCATAGTTGGGTTGCTAGTACACCCAAAATAAATTTTCACCCAAAACCAAAAATCACTTTAATGGGTGGGTTGAGAAACAAATCGAAATAGGCTTGGGGGGGTTGGAATGACTCAAGATACTTTATCTCCAATTTTTAAGGTTTTACTTCAAAACAATTAGCGTGTCAAATAACAATTTCATAAATAAATTATTTCATTATATTGAGTAAAATATTTTACAAGATTAAGCACATGAGAAACACACTTTGATGGCCTTCAGCCAGTCTTCTAAAAGACTAAAAAGTTCTAAAATTTACTGATTTTAGTTGTTTTGACCCTTTAAAGATAAAATACAACCCATATTTCCAGATAGACGTTTCTTATCTCCATCCCATGATATGCCATTTGACACATCAATATGAGAACAAGCAAAGATTTAACCAATGTTAAAAACTTGCAGTGATAAAATAGAGCAATAATCAGTTCGTGGACGTAAGCTTAATCTTATGTAGCTGATAATAATTCCTCTCTAGAAAAAAGAAAAAAAAAAGAAAAGATAAATAGATTCAACTAGTTGAATTGTACCTCAATTTTAGACGAACCCATCCAATCAGAATACCATCTACATGTGAGATTCTAGATAATCAATCACTCTAAAAGATTAATATTTGTATACGGTAAAAATAGCATATGTGTTTGCCCAAACTTCATTGTTTGTGTACTCTATATATTTTAAATTATGTCTGCTTTCCCACTTACTGACTTTGACATCATCAACATCAATTTAAAATCACGCTGCTAATCTAAGTGATCACGTGATGATTGTTGTGGTGTTTTAAGTGTTAATTGCATAATTTTATACGCTCTTGGTCCGAAACACGCTTACTTTGAGTAAGATTATGATTTTCAGGTGTTAAGAGACTAAGGATGCGTAAAAGAGCCGGTTGGGTGATTGAAAGAGAAGTCTAGTGGCTGAAAGTGATATTAAAGGAAGCTCGGCGAGTCAAAATTTCACGGAGGCATAATTTCTGCCAACCCTGAATTTTTGGGCGTAGCCTACTTTCACGGAAAAACGGGTTTTTAACCCTAATTTGCCTATTTTACAGCCATTATCTTTCTAGGTCGAAAATAACATTTTTTGGACGGATTTCTGTGCAAAAAGAGGGTGTTTTTGGGACCTCCAACTCCTCCAAATCAATCCAAGATCATCCCAATTCGTAGAAGAAACGATCAAATCATGCAAATGTTCAACGATTGTGAAGATTTAAGTTCGGTGATGTCCGGTTAATTCGATTGTGATCATCTCTGGGAGGAGAATTATGTTTGATAAGTAGGTTTTCTTTTCATTTGTTAAACATTGGTATTGAATTTGTTTTTATAGATTTACAAGTTCAATATTGCTTGATTGTGAAACGATAAACGATTTCTGGTTTATTTTACAACTTTGAATTCAATCTCATTGTTTGCTTTCATCTATTGTCAAGTTTAATGTTATTGGTTTGATTTTAAAGTATTCTAGAAATCCTATATTTTGTGAACAAGTAATTAATCAAGCCAACAACATCGGTCTATTTATCGGTCGTCAACAAGATCATTGCTTTGTTCAAAAATCATATATGTTTAACAATTAAAGCATGAATCATGTCTATGCGATTCCCAACTAACAAGTTAATGAAAACCTAGTTGTCTTACTAATTCGAAACCCGGAGTGATCACCTTTTCCATTTATTGTTTACAAGTCTTTTGTTTTAATTCGTTTGTTTTTTAGTTCAAGTTAATTGTTCTCTAATTCAAACTACAATCAACATTTCAAGTTGACTTTTCAATTGCAAGTAGTTAATTAGTTTGTGTTGAAAGTGATTTCCACTTGACACTTCGTGGATCGATACCCGACTTCCCTAACTAATTTGGGTAGTAGGATTGGAGTGTTAAACTCTTATTTTTGATTGGTACTTCGACACCAATCAAATTTTGGCGCCGTTGCCGGGGAGATGTGCGCAAATTACTTTCAATTACATTTTATTTTTGTTTTATTTATCAGATTAACACGGGTTGTGTTAGAGTGCAGGTAATTTCAGGTTTGCATGCATACTAAGTATTCTGGGAGATCTTCACCACTGAACTTCGATTCAGAAATTGAACACACTGCTTGTAGGAATCGAGTACTCCATGGGACATAGCTTGCATCTTCAAACATTCAACAACATTTGACAATGGAGTATCCACCTAATAATCCTTTGCCTAATTCACCCAGATTTGAGGATTTTGAGAATCCACAAGGTAACCAAAATCCACCACCACCACATGCTCAACCTAAAAACAAAATTTCAGCATATACCTCCCCCTAACCATCCTCCTAACGATGACCACCATACCAACACTACTGAGGAGAGAAATACTTTGCGATGAGGGAGTCATCATGGCACAATAGGGAGTGATGAGAATAACATCCAGAATTGGGATGATGGCTTGAATGGTGGTGACTACAACTTACAAAATGTCAATGCTGCTTATGACAATCCTTACGGGTATCCACCACCACAACCGCAAATGCATAACCTTACCCACCCAATCCACAACCATTGAATCAAGGGGGTTATGGCTTCCATCAACAACCACAGTACGGTTATCTGGCACAACAAGGTTTCAACAAGGTTTCAACACGCCACCAAGACTGCAAAATTAGAATTATGGGTCTGGAATCCCTATGGCTCCTCCAAACATGGGAGTACCAATGAGCTACAATCAAAGCATGACACATGCACAAGGTGCAACTACTAATTTTCGACCTACTTTGACTACCAATTCCTCACTGGTAGTGACACCTGTAAGGCATGGTAGATCCATTGAAGTGAAACCAGTAGTACTTTCTTCATTGTCCACATTTCATCGGAGAGCTACTGAGGAACCATATCAACACTTGCAAGAGTTTGAACAGTTTTGTCAATTTACAGGAGGACATGGATTCTCATCAGATGAAGCTAAACTCATCTTGTTCCTTTTTAGTTTGAAGGATAGGGCTAAAGAGTGGTTTTCTAAACTGCCAGCAGCTAGTATTTATACTTGGGCAGAAATGCAGCAACAGTTTTTGAGTGAGTTCTACACTATGAAGAAAACAACTGAAGCTCGGGCTGCCATTAGAAATTTCAAGCAAAAGGGAGGAGAGTTATTTCATGAGCATTTACTCGTTTTAAAGACATGTAGAGGAAATGCCCACATCATGGCATAAACATGTGGGAGCTATTGGTTGCTTTTTATGATAGGATGTCATCGGAGGACATTCGGGATATCAACTCCCAAAGTAGTGGGACACTATTGTACAACCATGTACAAGTGGATTGGGACATGCTCGAACAAATGAGTGCCACTTCAAAAAGGTTAGAGAAATATAACAAAAGATCAAAGCATGAGTCAGTTAATGGTGCATCTGCACAGTTAAGTGAGGAACAATTAGAAGTCATGGCACAAAAGGTGGCCAAAATAGCTGGATTGGGAAAGGGAAACACTACATCAGAACATGTTTTTAGTGTGTGTGGTGGATGTGGAGATATTGGACACAAAGCAAGTCAATGCTCAGTTCAATATGGTCCAACTAAGGAAGTGAATCAAGTGTATGGAGACATGAATTCCAACACTTACCATCCAGGGATGTGCAACCATCCTAACTTCAGGTATGGTAACACTGCAAATCAAATGAATCCAAACTTCCAAGTTCCCAATAATCAAGGAAGTTACCAAAAACCATATCAAGGAAATCAACAAGGGTTTCAAAAAAACCATAGGCACCAACCTCCACAGCAAGGTGGACCAACATCTAATTTAGAATCTTCAAAGCTAGATGACATATTTGAGATGTTGAAAGAGATGAAGAAAGAAAACGAGATGCGAGATAAGGTGTTCAATGCTTTGAACAAGCAGGTCGGACAGATGGCAGAGGAGATGGCTAGAAGAAATCATGAAACACTTCCAAGTAACACACAGGCGAATCCAGTACATCAAGGCTCAGGCTCAAAGAACCTTCATGTCAATGTTGTAAGTACCCTTTCAAATAATGGTGTAAATGAGCTTAATTTGAAAAAGCAGGACCCATCTCATGATGAGAGGTGGAAAATTTGTGAAAATGTTAAAATTAATTTACCATTGCTTGATGATATAAAGAAAGTGCATGCCTATGTAAAGTGTTTGAAACGGTTGTGCACTAAAAAACGGTATCATAAGATACCAAATCAAGTTCAGTTAACAATGAATATGGATGACGTTTTGTCTGGTGAATTGCCACCTAAACTTCCAGATCCAGGAATGCATGTGATTGCTATACAAATTGGGAGTTTTCGAATTGATCAGGCATTGTTGGATTTGGGAGCGTGTGTTAGCATTCTCCCGAGGAGTGTGTATGACCAATATGATTTTGGTTCATTAAAGAAAGTTGACACTACCGTGGTGTTAGCTAATCATACATCTACAGTTCCTAGGGAAATGTTATCTCATGTGTGTTGTGTCTGTAAAAATTTAGTCTTATAATTCAGAATAATTCGGGATATGAAATATTCGGGATAATTAGGAACATTCACGTATATAAATTTCTATGATCTGATGACTTGAATAATAAATAATGAATTTGTATTCATTATTGTTATTTATTAATTCAACATGTGCTGCTAATTTTTAAGTTGAGTCAACAGGTCAATAGAAACAACTATTCCTGTTTTACCGGAGTATAGAGAAAAATGCGGACAACATGGAGAAGTTATCAACGATTATGAGGACTTAGTTGGCGCATAACCTGTAGTTGGAGCGGATATTGTGGAACTGAAATAGACTACCGTTGTGTTATTTTTGTATTATAAATTGAGGCAATGGTCGATCTAGGAACACACCGACTACACTTAGCTTACTTCTACTTATTTCTTGCTCACATTCGCAATATTCAGAGTCTTTCTACACTTAGTGATCGATCAATTGTGCTCTTGTATTGTAATTTTGTTTTACATTAATAAGAACAAGGCCGAGTGACAATTGTCACCTCCCGAGGTTTTTATGCCGGCAATCCTAAGGGATTAAGGGTTTTTCCTCGTATAAATCTCGTGTATTTGGCTATTTTTCTATTTTATATTCTCAAATATCTCTAGGGATCCTCAGGGATATTTTTATTGAATTTTACTCACAAACTGTTTTCTTGATTGTAAAACACAAAACCCCACTAAACTAATTCGGTTTTGCTAAAAATTATACTTGTTAATTTTTACCCAAAACAATGTGATTGTTAAGGTGGGCAATTTTTACTACCCAGTTGATTTTTTGGTTTTAGACTGTGCTGAAAGTGCCAAAGACACATATCCTACAGTCATTCTGGGCAGACCTTTTCTTGCCACGACACATGCTATGATTGATTGTGCCAACGGGACTGTGGGGTTAAGGTTTGGTGGTCGGGAAAAGCAGATTAACATGTTTGAGATTGCTACTAACTCTCTTGTCAAGAATGAATGCTCAAAAGCAAACATTGTTGACAGGTGTGACTTACTTTTTAAGGAAGATAACATCAAAGAAGAGTGTTTTATGATGCATATATCTGAAGTAGAAAAAGCAGAACAACCTAAGGAAGATAAATATGCTGAGAAGAAAGGGGCATCAAAAGATGATGGGTGGATACCGAAATGAAAAAGGATAAAGAATGATAAGAAAGCTAAATCCCTTGAGTTTGATGAAGAAAAAGTAAGGTTAAAGATGTTTGGACCCAACTGGGAAACCTGGGAAGATTTACCGGGGTCACAAAAACTTGATTCTGTGGGCTATGTAGCAGGTGATAGCCTTTTCAGGCCTCCTTGAGTGGTAGCGGGTATGGTCTGGCTGAATACCGTAAACAAAACTTAGCGCTGCATAGGAGGCAACCTATGTGTTTATATTAATTTTATTTAGTTTGTTTGTTTATTTTTAAGTCTTTTCACAATTCATTTCTTTTGTTTTGGTGAGTTCCTGCCACAAACATCGCTGGAAATAAGTGTGGGGAAGACCCATGGAGATTCGAGGTCGATATGGCATCATTCGCATTATCTACATCACGAGGACAACAAGATCAGGTCCATGTTTTTTTCTCTCATCACTAATTGTGTTTTTGTTTAGTGTTTGAATCCAAGTTTGGGTTAATGGTTTTGAAGAGATGATTGCATGATCGGGGTTAAATTTTAAAGTGCACCATACATTGGGAACAATGTATCTTAAGTGTGGGGATGAGGAATTAAAAAATGAAAATTTAAAAAAGATTTGTGAAATGCTCCAAGCAGACTCAAATGGCTTGAAAATCAGATTTTTCAATGTAAATCATCAACTTTTGACTCATTAATGTTTTGGGTTAGGTTCTTAGTCATAATTGATTCTTTAAGTTGATTGATAGTGATTTTGGCAAGTTTTTTTTAGAAGCCATCAATGGAATAATGACTAATTAGGGGTGACATTCAAGATTGTAAATAACATGAATGTTTTTGTGTCGTCAACCTGTTACCCATCATTTTTGTGAGAGTTGAGCCTTAATTGTAATATAATTGTTTAGTTTTTGGTTGTTTTTGAGTGGTACCAAAGTGTACACCAAATTAGAACTTGTGTTGCAATGCATGTTGATATCGGACGCTAGAACTTGCACAAAAATGATAGAGGCATTAAGATTCACCAATGTTTTTGTTTTGTTAGCCTTGGTTGTGTTTCCCCTATTTCAACCCCAACCATTAGAAATCATGTTGAGCCTTAGTCCAATTATTTGTTGAGTTTCAAATTCTTAATCCACAAGTTGTTTAGCTATTTTTTTTCAATTATAGTGACGGAAACCAAGTTATCAAGTCCATGTTTGTTAGGAAAAAAAAAGAAAAGAAAAAAGAAGGAAAAAAAGGAAAAAGAAGAATATTAGGTCAAAAGACCTCAATATGAAGCAATAAAAAGAGTTGTAGTATAATGGTAAATGGAGCTTGTTAGTGGTTTAATATTCTTGGATTTTCATTATTCTGCTGTCACTATCAAATTCCTTATATCGCCCTTAACCTTACCCTTTCATTACAACTCATTAAGTCCTCTTGATTCGTGTATGGTTCTAGTAATTCGGTGGAAGTGTGATTGAAATACAAGCTTATGATTACGGTGATTCACTTTTGGTTGAGAGTTTACATATATACTAGTGCATTATGACTAGTCCATAAATAAACCGAGCGGAGGGAACATTGTGAGTGGTGCAATACATTCATGTGAAATACTTGAAGCATGTCAGGCCTAGTTAGATTTTATTCCATGTTTTGCTTGAAAAATCGGTTGTTACTTGTCACGATGTAAAACTATGTAATGTTGTAAGTCTTGTGAATTGGTTATGATTTGGAACCTGTTGCGAAAATTGGTGGGGAAATTGGGAAATGTAATTGATTCTGATGATTAGATAGTTTGAAGAGTTTTGCTTGAGGGCAAGCAAAGAATAAGTGTGGGGGTGTGATCACGTGGTGATTCTTGTGGTGTTTTAAGTGTTAATTGCATGATTTTATAGGCTCTTGGTCTGAAACACGTTTACTTTGAGTAAGATTATGATTTTCAGGTGTTAAGAGACTAAGGATGCGTAAAAGAGCCGGTTGGGTGATCGAAAGAGAAGTCGAGTGGCTGAAAGTGATACTAAAGGAAGCTCGGCGAGTCAAAACTTCACGGATGCATAACTGGAATTAGGGGATGAGTTACGGGGCGCATAATGTATAAAAATTGAGTTTCTCGGCGAGACGAAGCTGTAGGAAAGGTCAGCTTCGGCGTAGGCTATGCCCAAGTCGGCGTAGGCTACGCCCAAAAATTCAGAGTTGTCAGAAATTATTCACCGTTCAGATGAGCCCGGCGTAGGCTACGCCCAAACTCGGAAAAACGGGTTTTTAACCCTAATTAGCCTATTTTACAGCCATTCTCATTCTAGGTCAAAAATAACACTTTTTGGACGAACTTCTGGGTAAAAAGAGGGCATTTTTGGGCACTCCAACTCCTCCAAATCAATCCAAAATCATCCCGATTTGTAGAAGCAAAGATCAAATGATGTAAATATTCAACGATAGTGAAGATTCAAGTTCAGTGATGTCCAGCTACTCCGATTGTGATCATTTCTGGGTGGAGAATTATGTTTGATAACTATGTTTTCTTTTCATTTGTTAAACATTGGTATTGAATTTGTTTACATAGATTTACAAGTTCAATATTGCTTGATTGTGAAACGATAAACGATTTCTGGTTTATTTTACAACTTTGAATTCAATCTCATTGCTTGCTTTCATCTATTGTCAAGTTTAATGTTATTAGTTTGATTTTAAAGTATTTTAGAAATCCTACATTTTGTGAACAAGTAATTAATCAAGTCAACAACATCGGTCTAGTTATCGGTCGTCAACAAGATCATTGTTTTGTTCAAAAAAACATATATGTTAAGCAATTAAAACATGAATCATGTCTATGTGATTCCCAACTGACAAGTCAATGAAAACCTTGTTGTCTTACTAATTCGAAACCCGAAGTGATCACCTTTTCCATTTGTTGTTTACAAGTCTTTTGTTTTAGTTCGTTTGTTTTTAGTTCAAGTTAATTGTTTTCTAATTCAAACCTACAATCAACATTTTCAAGTTTACTTTTCAATTGCAAGTAGTTAATTAGTTTGTGTTGAAAGTGATTTCCATTTGACTCTTCGTGGATCGAAACCCGACTTCCGTAACTAATTTGGGTAGTAGGATTGGAGTGTTAAAATCTTATTTTTGTTGGTACTTCGACACCGATGTTGGATCGGGTTGTTTACCTCAAACAACACTTCACAAATATTTCTCTCTTTCAATCTAACAGATGCGGAGTGTCTGTTAGAAGGATCTCACAAACAATCAATGATAAACAAATAATCTTTGAACGGTAATAAGAACACAAGAATAAACTCAAGCTCAAAGATATATTTCTCTCAAAGTTTTTTACAGGAGTAAGCAAGCAAGCACAAACCATACAAGCACACCTAAACAAGTTTACAATGAGAGGTTATATAGCTAAGGCTACAACCGTATACACGTAGGAATACAGTTGGGTATACTAGACAATACATAAAGTAAAGCTTATTCTAGTATATGGAGTGTCTTAACAGGCTAAGACACTTAATTACAATCATTACAAATATAGACATTGACTTTACAAAGACTAGCTAAATACAAAAGGTATTTAATGTTGTTGATCTTTAAGGCTTCAGATAATCTTTTGCATTTAATGCAGCTGCGCAGAAGTAAGGTGTTGTATCTGAATTTAGGTATGTTGATCCTTGTTGTTCTCAGACCAGCACGTCTGTTGTCAGTACCTTTTGTACTATAAAAGTGCTCAGCTACAATCTTTGTCAAAGGGTAAACCTCAGAAGTCTTTGTCTTTGTCTTTGGTGCAGAAGAGAATCTTCGGAAACTGTTAGTCTTCGGAAGCCTTTGGTTCTTCGAAAGCTTTATGTCTTCATAAGCTTTGAAGCTTTAACTCTTAAGGGTTGGCCTTCCGAAGTCTTTGTCTTGTACAGCCTTCAGCAGGAGTGAGTTACTCTTCGGAAGCAATGTTGCTTCCGAAAAGGAACTCCTTCCTTCCGAAGACTGTTTGTCTTTGTAGACCTTTATACTTAGACAAAATTGAAGTTTGGTGAGCATCAGCCTTTATTACTCTTTACAGTCTCCCCCTAGGCTGATGCTACCAAAATTTTCTATTGGATTCTCTTCACAAACTTTTCTCCCCTCAGGACCTGATCCCTTGCCTTTACCCACTTGACACCAACTCTCCCATCTGATCCATTGTCTGGATTTTCAAGTGGTAGTCTTTCCATGTCAAAGATAAAGGGCTGAGCCAGCACCATCAATTTTGTCAAATCCAAAACCTTTATTCCTCCATTCATCTGATAAAGAGTGAACTCCTTGTGAAGTTCATTGAAGCTTCAATTTATTATAGGAATGTAGGTATGATGATACATCAGATCATAGAGGTTTCTTGATTGATCTTTAAGCAGTGGATTATCTGGTGTGGCTTTTAGTCCTGAGGGTGATGAATCTGGCTCAGAGTCAGAGGAGATGGCAGTTGTTCTCTTTTTCCTTCTGGCTATGTTTTTTCTTCTTCTGAATCTTGGTCTCTCTTGAGCAGTAGCTTGACTCCTCTGATCTCTAGCCTGATCATCTTCTACATTTGAGCCCACTGTTGCACCTGTTGTTGCAGTGGGCTGTGGACCAGCATCCTCAGTTGTTGAGGGCTCTGTTCTCCTCTCATCCGCCTGTGTTTGTCTCTCATGATCAGGGTCTGTTGATTGTTGTTTCCTTGTAGTCTTTTTACCCTTATTGATCTTGATCACTGAAGAGATAGGCATGTTGTCCATAGAAGGACTTGATGGAGGAAAGGCTGGTTCTGCCTTAGGGTTTAGGGGGAACATGTTGGGGAACATCGCCTTAGTTGTTTCCCCACACATGACTTCTCCCTCTCTGATTCCAGCACCAGAGAGGGGAATTTCAATTGTACCTCCTCCCCTAGACCTAAGCCTAAGTTTATGCTAGCCTTTTGAGCCTGTATCTGCTCAATAGAAGGTAACTCACCTCTGGCTACTTTGGCCTTGATGTCTCTGACATGCATGTCCATGGTGGAGTTCTTCATAGAGCCTAGCTGCCGAGCATCGAAGCCATATTGTAGAAGGAAAGCCTTCAACTTGTCTCTATAGGCCGTCTCCTTTTGTTTCTTGGTAAGGACAACCATGGCCTTGGATGCAGCAGCAGCCTGTTCTTGTTGTTGCACCTTGTCCAGCTCAGCAGCCATCTGAGGCACCGACCAGAGTAATACTTCATCAAAATCATAGCCCTTCTCCTCGAGTAGAGCAGAAAGTCTGATGCGCTCTTCATCCTGAGAGGTGTCTGGTCGGCCCTTCTTCTTCTTAGGTACCCTCTCCTCTAGCTCTGCTTCCTCCTCTGGGGTGAGCTTCCTTTTTCCTTTGTCCAATGCTTTAGTCCCAGAGGAGATGGATCCTGTAGCCTCACCAACTGGTTCATTGGCTAGTAGCTCCTCTGTGGAGGAATCATCAATAATGACTGGGCCTTCAGAAGAAGCTGGAGCTTCGGAGTTAACCTCAGCATTCACTCCCTCTTCCGGTTGACCAACCATCTTGGGTGACTCCTTATTACTATCCACAGAGTGCTCAGGAGTGGAGGAGGGGTCTTCAGCAGCCTTAGTCCCAGAAGGGGACACAGGCTCCATGGAGATAGGTTGTTCTTCTTGAGTGGTATCCTCCATAGCAGCCTGGGCTATAGTCTCAGAAGGAGACTTAGTCCTAGAAGGGAACTGTCGAGTCCCAGCAGGGGACTGAGGCTCCAAAGAGACATTTGTTGTTGTTAACTCTTGTTTTGTCTCTTTGGCAGCCTCTGTTGCCTCAGAAGAAGAGGAAGAGGAAGTAGTGGAAGCATGAAAGTAAGTGCCCAAGAAGTCATCCCATTCATTAGTCAAAGTGACTATGGATGGGTTGACATCTTGTACAACTTCCTCTTCTCTTATCTCTGGTCCTGACCCTGCAGATGGTACCTTCTCCCCCTTTTTGGTAGCATCAGGGGAGACAAAGGTAGTTGTAGTAGGATCAAAATGAAAAGGCTGTAGAATCATCGGGGGGCGCCTTCTGAGGTCCAAGATAGTAGCATCTTTAGCCTGGACCTCAAGCCGCAGGGTAGTAACCTCAGCTTCCAGGTGAGCTACCCTGGCTTGGAGGGATGTGATTTTTGCGGTCAATTCCTGTGTGATGGTGCCCTCATCCACATGAGTGGAGTCATTGGGCGATGGAGTTCTAAGCCTAGCTCCTGCACCTCCACCACCAGATGTGGTTTCTTGGCACCCTGGGTTCCTCTCATTGAGAAAGGCCTCAAAGAAGTCCTCCCCAGTTTGGGTTGCCACAGATGAGGTCCTATTTCCTGTACCACTAGCCTGAGGATCCTGATTAGGATCAACAGTAGTGGCAGCCTCATCTGCATTGACCCCTTCTGTACTCCTGGTGTCAAACCTCTGAAGTGGTAGGCTCTGGGTCAGGAAACCTGGCTTGTAGCTATGTCACCACTCTCATAAGTGTTTGGGTAGTTGGAGAGAGTGGTTCCTTCACAGCAACAATAGAGGTTCCTTGAGCCTGGGTAGGTGAATGGGTGGGGGCATTTCTGGGTGATAAGAGCCTGGAGACCCGGGAGACAGTCTCTGATCTAATGGAGTTACTTCATCAGAAGCAAACTCAATAATGGGGTTATCCCTTTGGATATGCTCAGGTATGTGTTGTGACATACTCTGAGGGCTATCAGGCTGGTTGAGGGCAGCCACAGGTTCCAAAGGAAGAACATGTGGAATAACAATAGGTGTGGTTGTCACCTTAGGTGGAACTGTGCCCTTGACAGTTCTTTTCACCTTTTTCTTGATGGGTTCAGATGAAGGGGCCTGAACAGCTGTAGAGAGATGTTAAGGGGTTCGGCGGCGTTTGTAGGTGATCGTTATGGGGTGAGGAACTGAAATGGAAGGTGTGGGTTCAGCATCTGTGGGTTCAACAGATCTGTCACCTTCTGGAATTTGTAATTCCATGGAAGGAAGTAGAGGAGTAAAGTTCCCAGAGAACTCTTTACTCTTCTTCTTTAATTGCACAAAAACCTTGGAGGTTACCAAGGGGATTTTGTATATATTCCCAGTTAGTGAGAGGACTGAACCTAACTCATCATAAAATATATGCTGCAAAAACCTGGGATACATACAAAATTTCTTTGGTGACGAAATATTGTCAACCAAATTATTGAAAATAAAAACAGAAAAGTTAAAAAGTTGGTTGGAGACCAAGCCATGAATAGACGAAGCTAAATCAGAAGGAACTTGATCCCAACCACCTGTCTTATTAGAAAGACAGTGCAAAAATAAATGTATGAGGTACTTATAATTATAGGACACTCTACCCTTCAAATATGTTGTTGAAGGGAGAGGACCTTCGTACCCCATTGACCTAAAGGTCGATGCTACCTCATCCTTAGTGAATGAGACCCTTCCCCCGACTTCACAAAGTTGAAGATGCCGGCAGATGGTCTCCACTGTGACCAAAATGGGATGAGCATCAATGGTGGCATTGAGAATCCGACCATTGGGAGACGAAGAAACTGAACAAGAAGCCCAAAATTGTTGGTGATGAGATTCATACACCAAGGGCTAAACTGTGAAAGCAAAGAAATACCTGCTCCTTCGAATGAAGAAGATGATCGGAGCGAAATAAGTATTATTTTCTGCTGACAACTCCGTAGGAAGATTGTGAGAGGGTCTGAATGGAAGAAGTTCCATGGTGATCGACGGTTTTTAGGTTTTAATCGGAGAGAAAAGGATAATTCGAAATGAAATGATGAGAGAAGGTGAATGAGCGGGAGACCTTTTATACCTTCGGATGTTAGCATTTAATATAGAAACGCATTAAATTTTGAGATCCGAATGTCAGAAAAAGGTCTTCCGAAGACAGCTCATTTATTATTCAAAATTGCTAAGGATAGAGTTGCTTTCGAGAGAATTAGTCATCGGAAGTAGTTCAAGATATCAAAGAAGTTCTTCGGAAGATACGTACTTCCGAAGCATATACCAGTATATCATCGGAAGTGCATATTCTGAAGACTCAGATAAGTTCATCAGAAGAATTGTTCTTCAGAAGATATCTTCTTCTGAGTAGATGTTTAATTCAGAAGATTCTGCTTCTGAAATTAGAATGTATCGGAAGTATAATACTGTAGAAGTGAAGTTATCTTCTGAAGTGTGACATCTTCCGACATAGGAAAGAAATAATGCTTCCGAAGACTTAAACCATCTTCTGAGGAGTACTTACTCATCAGAAGATACTTTAAGTTTATCTTCCGAAGAATTATTTATTCCTTATTAATCCATTTACTCAAAGTTAATCATGCCAATTGCTGTTATTAAATACCTGAATCTTCATTCATCAAATGCCTTGGTGAAAAGATCAGCCAAATTGTTTTCTGTATCAACTTTGACTAGATGGATCAACTTCTTCTCTGCACAATCTTTAATGAAGTGATACCTGATGTCAATGTGCTTGGTCTTTGAATGCTTGACAGGATTATTGGTGATGGAGATTGCACTAGAATTGTCTATTTGAATGGGAGTATTGAACAACTCTACTCCATAATACTTCATCTGATTTTGAATCCATATGATTTGTGCACAGCAGCTAGAAGCAGCTATGTATTCTGCCTCTACAGTAGAGGTAGAAACACATGATTGTTTCTTGCATTGCCAAGACACAATTCTGGATCCAAGAAATTGGCATCCTCCTGAAGTAGATTTCTTACTAATGTTGCAACCTCCATAATCACTGTCAGTATATGCCATGAACTGAAAGTCTTCATTTCTACGATACCATTATCCTAGACCTGGTGCTCCTTTGAGGTATCTAAAAATTCTTTTCACGGCAAGCATGTGTGATACTTTGGGATTGGCCTGAAATCTTGCACACAAGCACGTTGCAAATGTTATATCAGGCCTGTTTGCTATGAGATACATCAAAGAACCAATCATTGCTCTGTATTGGTGTTGATCAACATCCTCCCCCTCAAGATCAGGGCTAAGAGATGTTGTCTTTGACATTGGAGTTCCCAGAGCTTTGCAATCAGCCAGCTTGAATCTTTCAAGAATGTCCTTGACATACTTTGATTGACTAATAAAAATCCATGTAGGAGTTTGTTTCACCTGTAATCCAAGAAAGAAAGTGAGTTCTCCCATTGAACTCATTTCAAACTTGGACTTCATTAATGATTCAAAGTCCTTGCAGAGAGATTCATTTGTAGAACCAAAGATAATGTCATTAACATAGATCTGTACTAGCATGATATGTTGATTGGACTTCTTGAAGAAGAGAGTTTTATCAATTGTTCCTCTCTTAAAGTTGTTATCCAATAGAAAAGAAGATAAAGTTTCATACCACTTTCTGGGAGCTTGATGCAGCCCATAAAGAGCTTTATCAAGCTTACAGACATGGTCAGGAAACTTTGGATCTTCAAAACCAGGAGGCTGACACACATACACCTCCTCATCAATCCTTCCATACAAGAATGCACTTTTCACATCCATTTGAAAAACCTTGAAGTTTTTGGCAGCTGCAAAGGCTAAAAATATTTGGATTGCTTCAATTCTTGCAACTGGAGCAAAAACTTCATCATAATCAATGCCTTCTTCCTGTGTATAGCCCTGAACAACCAACCTTGGTTTGTTCTTTATGACCACTCCCTTGTCATCCTTCTTGTTTCTGAATACCCATTTTGTTCCAATGGGACACTTACCCTTAGGTAAAGGACAAATCTTCCAAACACCTGCATTGCCCTGAATACACACGTTGCCTTTCAAATTGTAGAAGCTCCTCCTGCATTGCTTCTACCCAACTGTTGTCTTTTAATGCCTCAACAACTTTCTTTGGTTCTACTTGGGATAGAAAGCAAGAAAACAAACATATGTTTGCGTCATGCATAGAGCTTCTTGTTCTGACTCCTTCTTCAACATTACCAATAATATTTTCAACTGGATGGGTGTTATGGATGCGAGTTCTAGGAATCACATCCAATTGAGAAGCTAGATCCAGATCTCTTGACTCAAGGTTAGGAAGTACAACCTCAAGCTGGATTTCTGGCATATCTTATGGTCTTTGAGTTTGGACTATTGTGGGATCACCTTCTCTGGGAGAAGAAATTTCCATAGTGTTTGGAACTGATTGGACTGTTGAGGGACTCACATCTTCTTCTTGACTCAATGGAACTGAAGTAGAGTCGCTTAAAGGGACAGCATGAGATGTGTTCACTGTCTCAGTCTGAGAGACATCATTATGTGCTGAAGTGGATTCTGCCAAGATTTGTCTTGAAGCTGTTGGCAGTTCAACACGAAAGTCTTCTTCTCTTATGGACTTGTAGGAGTCTGTGGTAGTTGACTGTAACTCTGTGATGTATCCTCCCACTAGATCACTTCCAAATGCAACAGACCCACCAAAGAATGGTTCATATTTTTGCAGGTGAGTCTTATTGCCTGTCATGTGCCTAGAGCAGCCACTGTCAACAATCCACAAGTTGCTCTTTGATTCCTGCTGCCCCTGCACATGATCAGAAGTGAATTAGTTCCTGATGGGAACCCAAGCCCATGTGGTCTTGGGTTTTCCATTACCATCATTATAAGTAAATTTCTTTAACATCATCTTAGGTGGGACAGATGATGAGTCTATTGTTGGTTGGACCGGTGGTTGAGTGAATGGTTCAGCTATTTCCTTTTTCTTCCATATCTGTTTGACTTTTAAGGTTGTTGGAAGAATCTGCTTCTGTTGACAGTCATCGGAAGCACCTTTTGTTTTCCCTTCCGGTGACTTGGTTTGTGCTGAAAAGTTGAGCTTTACTTCCGAAGTTCTTCTTCTTCCGAAGGGAAAAGATTTCTTTGGTTTGTAGGAAGCTTTCTTTGCATGTGCTTCCGATGTTCTTTTTCCTTCGGAAGCCTTTCTTTCTTGATCTTCTGAAACATTCTTTTCAGAAGCCTTCCTATTCTGATTATCAGAAGTGCTTGCTTCCGATTCTTTCTTTCCGAAACCCTTCTTGTCTTGTTTCTTCTGACTATCAGAGGTACTTGCTTCCGATACTTTCTTTATTGAGTTTCTTCCTAGTTCTTCAGAAGAACCAGATGACATGCTCCAACTCTCCTTTCTTCCTTGTTTCTCAGAAAACATTCTGCTTCTTGGATTATAGAAGCAATCAGCAGCAAAGTGATTTTTATTACCACACATCAAACATACAGTTTGATTGTTTGAGAATTGTTGATGCTGATGGTTGTTGAAGGAAGTTGAGCTTTGATTCACAGGAGGTGATGGTTTGGATGTTCCAACAGACTTGTTGGCTGAAAGATTTACATGTTACATTTTAACACTAATCTTTCTCTCCTTTAAACTAACCCCTTTTAACTTGTCAAATGGACAAGTAACATAGTCATCTGAGGAGGTACTCCCAGTTTGTATGTTTTTAGCTTTGACAAAGACTGATGAATGTTTCTTGGTTTTCTTAGTTATTTTATTTATTTTCAAAGCTGGTTTTTCAGTTTCTAAAGTACTGGAAGAAACATTCTCATCTGAGCATGATGAGTTACTTGGGTTTGGATCAGAGAGATTGTCAGTTTGTGCCACCTTGTGTATGTCCAATTCATCATCATACACAAGGTCAACTACTGGTTTACACCTAATCTCCACTATGGGAGTGTAGGCAGAAGGAGGCTCCACTTTATTGTAACCCAAACTAGCCCCCTTCTTATTTACTAGTTCAGTTGTGCTGCTCATTCTGAACATCATAATTCATGCTTTTCACCTTGACTCAAAAATTTGTCTTTATAAGACTCATCCAATACAAGTTCAGTCTTGGCAGTAGTTAGACTTTCCAAAAGATTGTTAATTTGACACTGTTTGTTAGTGTCTTCATGTTTTAAGCTAGAAATGGTCTTTTCCATTTCTTCAATTTTTTCTTTGCAATTTCTTTCACATTCAAAAAAATTTGCCTAGACTACTTGAAATGACTCAAGTTCATTACAGAGTTGAGAATTTAGTCTTTTAAAAACATTTAACTTCTCTAAACATTCAGGTGTGCACATATCCTCAGTTACCTTGAATGAAGAAGTCGAATCATTTGCCATCAGAGCACTGTTGGAGATAGAAGGATCTTCAGCTTGGAAGCTCCAATCTGCAAATTCTTGCTCTGCAATGTTTGCACTGTTTGAGCTTGATGGTCTTTGAGGTGGTTGCCCAGAAGTTGATGGCTGAGCGCCTGTGGACTTGCATTCCCTAGCAAAGTGTCCTAACTGTTGGCAATTGAAACATTTGAGCTTGGACTTATCAAGACCAAACCCAGTCTTCATATTGTGCTTTTTGAACTGCCTTCCAGTTCTTTGGTAGAACTTCTTTGCTCTATAGGAGATCATGCCATCTGATATTTGATGTCCATCTCCTCAAGATCATCTGCAGGAATACCATCTAAGTCTTCCTGGCACAAGTGAAAGTAATTGGTTTCCTCAGTCATGAATGCTCCTTGCCCAGATGTTATAAGTGGAGTAGGGTTGGAAAAAGGGTTTGTGTGTGAGGTTGATGGAGTTGGTGTTGGTGTTTCAGGAAAGCTAACAATGGGTGTAGAGGCAGGGTGGTAAATGGATTGATAACTCTGGAAAGGAAGGTTGTTGATGGGTGCATAGAGTGCTGCTGAACTAGAAGTCACATGAGAGGACTTAGGTTCCTGGGCATCTATTTCCATCTGGTAAGCACTGAGAATACCAAACAGCTCACTCAGCTTTAGAGTCCTTAGATTTTCTGTCCTCCGGATGGCCACAGAGTATATATTCCACGCATGAGGAAGTGATCTAAGAAACTGTCTGATCACATCCTGGTCCTCCATCTTGACAACTGCAGCTACTAACTCATCAACTAGTTGGACATACCTGAGATATTGAGAAGTCATCTTCTCATTGTTCTGTTGACAGAAGTTCTCAAACTTCTGTTTCAGCATATCTTTCTTGTTCTCTTTAACATCCTCAGAACCTTCATACATCTGCTGTAGAGAATTCCACAACTCTTGAGCAGATTTGCATTTCGTGAATGCATGTATGATTGAGTTAGGGATGGCCATCTGAATGAGCCATAAAGCCTTCGAGTCCACTTCCATTCTTTTGTAATCTTCATCAGAATAGAGAGCTGGATCCTTTGGCACAGGAGCTCCACCCGTACCAACAGCAGGAACAGTAGGGAAGAAAGGTCCTTCAAAAACTGACTTCCAGATTTTGAAGTCTTGGTTCCTGATGAATCCCTCCATCCTAACTTTCCAAGTGTCATAGTCTTCTGGAGTGAACATTGGTGGATTGTTGAGAGTACCATTTTCTGTATCATTTTTGTTAAGTGCAGCCATTTTAACAAACAAACAGAATATGTGTTTTGAAGTAGTGAGATTTTAGAAGAAAAAGAACTGGTAACTTAAGGATGGTTAATCACTTAAGTTTAAGAGCCAAAGCTCTGATACCACTTGTTGGATCGTGTTGTTTACCTCAAACAACACTTCACAAGTATTTCTCTCTTTCAATCTAACAGATGCGGAGTGTCTGTTTGAAGGATCTCACAAACACTCAATGATTAACAAATAATCTTTGAACGGTAATAAGAACACAAGAATAAATTCAAGCTCAAAGATATATTTCTCTCAAAGTTTTTTACAGGAGTAAGAAAGCAAGCACAAACCATACAAGCACACCTAAACAATTTTACAATGAGAGGTTATATAGCTAAGGCTACAACCGTATACACGTAGGAATACAGTTGGGTATACTAGACAATACATAAAGTAAAGCTTATTCTAGTATATGGAGTGTCTTAACAGGCTAAGACACTTAATTACAATCATTACAAATATAGACATTGACTTTACAAAGACTAGCTAAATACAAAAGGCATTTAATGTTGTTGATCTTTAAGGCTTCAGATAATCTTTTGCATTTAATGCAGCTGTGGAGAAGTAAGGTGTTGTATCTGAATTTAGGTATGTTGATCCTTGTTGTTCTCAGACCAGCACGTCTGTTGTCAGTACCTTTTGTACTATAAAAGTGCTCAGCTACAGTCTTTGTCAAAGGGTAAACCTCGGAAGTCTTTGTCTTTGTCTTTGGTGCAGAAGAGAATCTTCGGAAGCTGTTAGTCTTCGGAAGCCTTTGGTTCTTCGGAAGCTTTATGTCTTCATAAGCTTTGAGGCTTTAACTCTTAAGTGTTGGCCTTCCGAAGTGTTTGTCTTGTACAGCCTTCAACAGGAGTGAGTTACTCTTCGGAAGCAATGTTGCTTTCGAAAAGAAACTCCTTCCTTCCGAAGACTGTTTGTCTTTGTAGACCTTTATACTTGGACAAAATTAAAGTTTGGTGAGCATCAGCCTTTATTAGTCTTTACAACCGATCACCGGTACCCAAGATCTACCTAATTTAAAATTGTTTAGATATGATTAAGAAATTATTTAAAAACTCATTTTATTTTTTAGCATATATATATTCACTCTTTTAAAACAAACACTGTGTTTATGAATGATCATTCACCCTGGCACTTGCATTGCACTACTTCTGGAAAGTAGTAAAATTTAGCAAAAAACAATTGATTTTTATACTTCTAGCCACTAGAATTTTTAAAGAAATTTCAAGAAAATTACAGTAAGCATTTACTTACTGTGACAATTTATATACCAAATCAGCCCCAAATTTATAATTTTTGCATTCTTAATTCTCTATAGGTGCTTCTAATAGTAGTAGTCGTCTGTTGGATCGGGTTGCTTAATCTAAACAACACTTCACAAGTAATTCTTATACAATCTAACAGATGCGGAATGTTCTGTTAGACTAATCTCACAAGCACTCAAAATGACAAAGTAATAAGCCTTGAACACTAATAGGAACACAAGAGTAATTTCAAGCTCAAGGATATATTTCTCTCAAAGTATATGTGTACAAGCATACAAACAAGCACACTGAGTTAGTTTACAATGGGAGGTTATATAGCCGAGGCTACAACCGTATACACTTAGGAATACAAGTTGGGTATACTAGACAAGTACATAAAGTAAAGCTTATTCTAGTATATTGAGTGTCTTAACAGGCTAAGACACTCAGTCATAATCATGACACTAATAGACATTGACTTTAACAAAGACTACTAAATACAAAAGACATTTAATGTAAATGATCTTCAAGGCTTCAGATAATCTTTTGCATTTAATGCAGCATGGGAGAAGTAAGGTAGCTTATCTGACTCATTACATGTTGTCTTAATCTATTATCAGACCAGCATGTCTTGTGTCAGTACCTTTTGTACTTTAAGAGTGTGCAGCTACAGTCTTTAGAGAAGGAATCTCTTCGGAAGTCTTTGTCGGATGAGGAAGCTGCTGAGAAGAGTCTTCGGAAGCACTTGATGATAGAAACCTTCTGAAGTGCCTTTAAGTGATGATCTTCCGAAGCTATTTATATGTTCAGCCTTTGAAGGAGTAAGTTATCCTTCGGAAGAAGTGTTGCTTCCGAGGAGTAACCTTTGCATAAATAAGAGATAAGAGATTTGGTGAGCATCAGCCTTTATTAATCTTTACATCGTCGTAAGATACAACTTTTAAATTATGAATTTATAAAAAAGGAAAGATTAAATCAAATTGAACTAATTGCAATTGACGAATGCAAACTGGTTGAGAGTGACTAGATTAAAACATATTGAGCTAAAATCAAACCCTATGTTTAAAACCTTAATTATGCTACTTTAAACTATGCCGATATTATATAAATTATTTATGTGTTTTTAATATCATTTATGATATAAAATGTCATTACATATAATTGTGCTACTTTAAACCTTAGGCTGTGTGTTATACCTTGACCCATTTGATTCATAAAAGATACATTATAACCGAAGCAACTTGTTCAAAAGTAAATGGATCAAACAGACGCATCATATTTACCTATACATGGTTAGAGAAATCGCAAGTCGCTAATCAGTCGGCAAGGTAGGGACTAGGATTAATCGGGATTAATCGGATTGGAATTTTTATATAGAATATTTCTAAATTTTATTTATACACATACAAATACACACATCAATATAAATATAATACTTCAAAATTCAAATGTTTTTCTAACAAACTTTAAGATAATAAACAAAGTACTTAAATATCAAACATTAACATAAGTATCCTTACGAGTCGACTAAGACCGATCGTGCGCAGCTGCTATTTGACCGATTGATCATGATTATGGGAGTCGACTGAGATCGGGAAGAAGAAAAACCACAATTTCTTTGGGCTTGGACCAAAACTTTTGGCTTGGACCAAAACTTTTGGCTTAGACATACTGGCATATTGACCATTTTTTGCCCTTGGACCGATTAATCGACTACCCTGACTAGCCCCGACTTTGTCCGACTAGCGATTTTTGAACCGACTAGGCAATAGTTAATCCCGATTTTTATAACATTGTACCTATATAAAACAATTTGGATCAAACACTCACAGCAATTGTACTAGTAAGTTGTAAAGGACCTCAATTCGTGGGACATACTTATGTACCAGAAACCAAAATTGCCACCAATACGAATGCATGAAGGGTACGTAAGGGTGAGATGGGTAATAGGGTAAATAGAGCCTGAATTGAAATGGGTCTTTTGAGTATAGGTCGAAACAAGTGTTTACTAAAAAATATATACTATTATGTTTTGCAATCATTTATTAACAATAAATAAGAAGTGTTTACTAAAAAACTGTACCACTTACTTTGTTATTGCGTGGTCAGCATCCATGGAAAAAAAATGCGTGCAGCCAATCATTGAATATGGGCATAAATCAAGCACCATGGTATATAATTTCTTTAGTGCATTGGGTGACATGGCTTTTTGGCCACAACGTTGTGCTGGAAATACAAGCCACAGTTCCTTCAACCCTGGAGAAACCCTCAAAGGGTTCCATGTGGAAAGGAGTGGTTGTTGCATGCATGCATTGTTATTGCCAAGCTGCTATTATAGGATATTGAACATTTGGAAACAAGTGTTTCCATAACATTTGGAAACAAGGTTTCCTTCTTCTCTTTTGTTTCTTCTACCTTTCCCCTTGTAAAAATACAAATTCAAATCGTTCAGAAATTAATAAAAGAATCACTAAATCAATCAATTTATTATAGGGAGTGTCCTCTGCAACGCACATGGTTATCAATCTAAGATTTCACTCTGATTCTTGAACATTTGTGTTGCCTTACACTTACATTGCTCAATGATCTGAGCTCGTTTAACCTATAAAGCCGATCCACTTCAATCTCAAGCACCTTTTTATAGTATATAGATATATAGAATAGCATGGTACCCGCATGATGCAATGAAAAATATAACATTTAAGTTGGATGCATGATTTTTAAAGGTTTACAATTACATGGTTTGATTTTGAGCCATAGCCAAAAGAAAGACATTTTTTTTTAATTTCGTAGTTAAATAAAACAAACTTTAACATAATTTAAAAGGGAGAAATTACCAATATACCTAGGCTAACCAAAAAACATCCTCAATCTGTGCTTGTAAAAACATGGGCGTCGACGCCCTTTAAAAAAAAAGAGGTGCCCATGGTTTTGAAATTCTGGTCACGGGCGTGCCATCAGTATACGTTAATATATATATATATATATATATATATTTATATATATATTTATATGGGCGCCGTGTACTTCGTGTCCCCTACCTCCGTCATGGGCGCCCGAACAAGTTTACGGGCATCCCCATCTTAATTTGAATTTTTGACCGAGAAATTCACCATGGGTGCCGCCCGTTGAAATGTTAATTTTGACATTGTTTTTACTTGTAAATTTTTCAAATGGATAAACATTATTTATCTCAACCTGTTGACTAACCTTCCAAATGGATTCTTTCAAAATGGAGACGTCCGAATTTCCAAAACAAAACATCACCGGATTAGTTAAGTGAAATGCAAGGTGAAGGTAGTCGTTCTAACAAGAGGAAGCAGACAAAGGGGATAAGAAAACGTAAATGGGCTATTCCCAATGATGAGTCTGAGAAATGGTCAAAAGATGCAATTGATTTTTTTAACACGGGAGACGTTCCATTATGTTATTGTGTTGTATTCTTCACATTCGAAAAGATTGATAAACGTTTTTGGGGAACGTTATTAGGCTACTGTTCCAACGGATACTTGACACCAAATGTAAAATATTAATAATTATTTGTATAATTTAAATTATTTTTAATAATTTATAAATTACATTTTAATATCTTACAGGGCATTGAAGGATAGGTTGGAAGATTAATTAACTTGAGATGTAGAGAGGTTCAATAGGGTCGAACGTTAAATTTGCGTTGGACAATTTTACCACCATCCTTTGTTGATAGTCTGTTGGACTCATGTAACAAAAGTGCAATTAAATTTGCAAATGGCAAATTTGCTCCTTTTCCTTTTTTTTTTGACATTGATTACGTTTATTTTTCATTTTGTTTTGTATCTCAAGACTGGTCACTAATCATGATTGATTTGAATTCATTGGACCTTGTTGTGTATAACAATAAACGTATAATTGGTGATAGATATAGAGAGCGTTTTCATCCAAGTTTGAAAAAGATAGCAATATATTTTACGGCGTTGTTGGTGAACATTCAGTGCTGGAAAGTTAAATGCTGCCAAGAAACAAACGTCACATACGGAGCTAATGATGATTACATAAGACCAAAACAAGAAATACGTGCCAATGAAGACGTTTACGTTCGTATGTTAATGGAACATTTAGCTACCGAAAAGCCAGTAGTTATAACTGATGGTTTTAAACTATGTTGTATGTGTTATCGAATGTTCATGGCGGACCAAATTTACTTTTGGCGTTGTTTGCCACGTCCTTGTAATGTGTAATGAATTTTTAATAATATTTTTTTAATATTTTTTTGGTTTATTTTTAATGTTAAAATCATAACCAAATATAATTAAGTAGAATATAAATATTTAAAAATAACTTATATAAAAAGGAAAAAAAAACATCATAATTAATAGTCTTAGTTTGAATAAGTATAGTTTTCATCTTCCCACGGGTTATGATAATAAGGAGATGAAGTGTCATACTCGTCTTGCCACGGATCACGAGGCACGTATTCATCTTCTGGCTGGTTTTCGTACTACAAATGAATATAGTCATGTTGAGGAAGGACATAATCCACGTTAGAAACGTAAATATCTTCCGGAACTTCGTCTGCATGGGCAACATTTGTTGGCAAAAACTTATTAAACGCCCAGTTCCAGAAACGTCGTTCTTCATCTAGGTGGTTCTCTTCTTGTTTCTCATTTTCCGCTTTGCTAATTTTTTCTTGTTCTACCGATTCTTCAACCGACTAAGTATCTTAAGGTTTTTCATTCATTAGCAAATCGAATTCCAAAGACTTTGACATTGTTATGGATAAAATACCAGAAACTTACTTCTATTTATACTTTAAATAATGTTATATTTTTATATTATATTTAAAAATATATTCTATTAAAGATTGTGGGTTTGAACAACGTTTTCTTTTTTTCTTTTCCTATGTATAGGCTTGGCGCTCATAGTCGTTACCTATAGACGGGGGTACCGCCTGTAAAACTACTTGAATATAGGTGTGGCGCCCATAGTGAAACGATTCTATAGGAATGGAGACCATGGTGAGACGAGTGTATAGGCATGGCGCCTAAAAACCAAAATTTTAATGGGCTTCCCTCCCGTGAATATCCAGCCCAAACATTTCAACTTTCCCGCCTAGTTTGTAGTCAGGCAGCCCTAAACAAAATACAAACCAGGCGCTACACCCGTAGTCCAAGTTCTTTGAAGTCGTGATGCCCATAAACCAAATCCAAAACGGGCGCGGCGCCCATATGCCATTTGTTTTGAAGGCGTTACGCCCGTAAACCCAAGCCAAAAGAGGTGCGGCGCCCATTGTTTTCCCGTCTAAAATTTTAAACCCCACGAAATGTTCTTGAAATTGCAATAAACTTTCCATTTTGGGACCACAACACACATCTCACATGCACGATCGAATCTTTCGGGTTGGAGCATATTTTTATTTGATAAGTCGGGTCGGGTTGTCTCCTTTTTTGGGTTCCGTTATACTTGTTTGCACATGCCATATTTGTCTCTTTTTCAATGTTAAAAAATGAGACATGTTAGTTTATTTCATTATCCAAATATTAATATTAAATATATTTTCATTACTAGTCTCAAGTTCGTCTTTTGTAGGCCAAATGTAAAACTCGTATATCTTGGAAAAAATATCGAGCTGGTGAAGACCATTATTGGAAAAAAACGAGAACATAACATATATCGGGAAAAAGCAATTCTTCTGATACCGTTAGATGCGAAAAGCTCTCAACTAGATTGACAATTAATTCACTATATTTTACTACAACAGGACCTAAACCTCGAGCCCGATTTCGACAGTATACGCTACATTTTCAATAACCAAACTGAAGCATTACGTTTTGGGCCTCGTGAGTTTTATCTGATTAGTGGAGTTAAGCTTGGTGAAAACACCAAAAAGAATAAAGGCAGTTGTGGATTTATTAATCCTGTACTATCAAATAATATTGTGATTTCATTTTCGATAGAAAGTTTAAAGACTTTTTTAGAAGAAAACGAAAATAATTTTGATGACGCGGACATAGTGCGTCTTTTGTTGTTTTCGTTACCATACTCTCTGTTCATGGGAGTTAAGACAAATAAAAGAGTTGAGCAGAAACACCTAATGATGGTTGACGACTTTGACACATGGAACGAGTATAACTGGAGTCATATATGTGGGGTCGGACATATCCGAGCCTCCAAAATGTTTTGATGAAAAAGAAAATAATACCGGGAAAGAAGCTGCAGTATTTTATGACCGGCGTTATTTGGGTTTTTAAGGTATAATAATTTTTTAACCTTGTTTGGTAGAAGATAAAAAAAATTGATGTAAATTCTGAATCGTTTAACAGATTTGGATATACAAATGATTTCCATATCTAAGGAAAGTATGTACGCATAATGAGACATTCCACAGGTTTTGGATGGCAGAAACTGCAAAAATATAAATGATCCACCGTTGGCAAGATTTTAAAGCAATCCATTGAGGTTTGTAATTTTTTGTTTACGAAATTTTTTTGATATATTATTTAATTAACACATGTGGAATTTTTACAGAGAAACATTCTACCAATTAGGGAAGAGTTGAAGGCGCAGTGGCTTGAACAAAACTTCATCTAAATTAAACAGATGTTCCACGCGAGAATAGGAATGCATCCCAGTCAACAAAACATTCTTTTTGATGACATGTACAAGCCGATTGATAACGATTTTTTTAAAACATATTCTTGACTGCAAATCAAAAAATAAATAATAATCCATTTGGAAGAACAAATCAAGATTCGAGTAATGCTAATCTGAATTCAGTTTTGGAGAAGCTTGATTTGATGATTAAGTCTCAGGATACACAACATCGGTATTATCATGTAGTAATTTCAATTTATTATATATTTTTTTAATTTTAAATATTATAAAGTTAATTAATAATTTTTTTAGTATGTTTATTTTTCATTCAAGGATACTTAAAATCAACCTATTCATTTCAAGGATGGACGCAAAATTCGATTACTACAAAGAAACTTTAATTCGTCTTTAATTCGTATTTAATTTGGATTTTTATATATTCTTTATATTTAATGCAAAAATATGCTTCTGGATATGGAGGCAAAGAACAAGTTGAAGGAGAAGATGATGATGCGACAAAATTTTGTGAGCATTCCAAATTTTCAACCCATCATCCCAAATGATCGGCACTTGCAAAGAGGTCTCTTTCATAAATTATAATACACATAAGAATGAAATCAACTAAGCGTGTAACACACGAAACAACAAGATACGAATCAAGTGATACCATCGAGCACGTGCTCCGAAAATCGATCGACACAAAACAAGTGAGTTAATAGACCCCTATTCTTTAACTTTTTGCCTTCCAATATACGGGCTGAGAACATGCAAAATATTTATTTACTACGGAACTCAAATGTCATTTTCAAAAAGTTACATTTCATAAATTTTTAACCATGACTGTTTGAATGATTGTTTCATAATGACAAAACTACTTTGGAAATTTAGTGCTGATTCAAGAAGAAAACAAACACATTTTTGAAAGTGTGTTAATTTAATGAGTCGAAGCAATGACGATTTTAATAAATCAAATACGAAACAGGTAATAAGTTTTGTAGGGTATCTGTCTTAAATAATTCACATGACATGTGTATGAAGAATCAAGAACGAATCAAGTAAGTCCCTTTCATAGTCATTTCCCATTAGTTTGCAGGGACCAACCAACGGTAACGTAGATAGTACGATTAGTTTGACAAACTTCCAGCGCTAAGGTCGGTACGTTATGCGAACATATCATAACGAATCAAGTTTCAGCGTGGGATCCGTGTGATCCAGCTAAGAAAGGAAACTCAAGTTAGGTTTGGTAAATGAACGCATGTGTGATATTATTGACATATTACACTAATAAACCTCGGTGAACATGTCCAAGTCACGGTTTGAGACAAATTTTAACTCAAAGATTTAAGATAAATCATTGTGGAGACCAAGCAAAGTGTGGAATGAGAAGACTCTAATTTTCATTAAAGGCAAAATTGTGTTATGTCCAGATTGTGGTGGCCTAGCGGCTGGAGCGGATACTACATATGCCCTCTATATAAACATAACTCGACATGACAAGATGATGTCAGTGATGAGTTCAGGAGTTAAACTTGTTTGATTTACAAAAAACAAATCCAAGTACAGATTTCAATAACAATTGATGAATTACATACACGGATTTAAAACAAGATTTTAATTGAGAACATTTGTGGAGACGAAAAGAAGTGCAGAACAAAAGCTCTAGTTTCCATTAAGGGCATAATCGTGAAGCATCGAGGGTGTGGTGGGCTGGCGACTGGACTTGATCCTACGTATACCCTATATATAAACTTCATTCAGTACTTTGGGAAAATGCCAGTAATAAGGTTTAGAGTGAGAGCTCGTGTGGCCAAGAGTACAAACGTTTTATGATAACAATGACTTTAATTACAAACATTATGAACTCACCAACCTAGTGTTAACTTGATTTTCGCATGAATCTCAGGTGACGAACAGGTGTCAATATTTCGTATTTCGGTAATAAGCTAGCAATGCCAAAGTAGTTGACCTAGCATCTTTTGTAAATCAATTTTTTAACAGAGTTAAATTATTGTACTTGTGCAAGTTGTAATATAACTTTGTTATATGAATGAAATTTAGTGTTTCTCATTATATGATGTGACGTGTATACAATCTGATCACCCTGATACGATCATGTGTGTGACACCCCGCAAATTCCAGGTCAGCATTTATTTTTAATTAAATGATTATTTAATTTACATTTGCATACGTGGCACTAGAATTAGCTTAATTTAGTGTGACACGCGGCACGACAGTACAAACACAGTCACACAACATGATAATTCGAGGAAATATCAGAAAACCGCACACACGCGTCGGAAAATCATGAACGTTGGTGAACGGCATACCAGTTAAGCACAAGTGAATTACACAAGTCAATTATGGCTAGTAATAGATGATTAGAGTTCAAACGATGTTAAAACAATGTGTTACAGTCGAGAAACGAGCAAAAACGAGCCCAAAACATGAAAATGGGCCAGTTGGGCTTGACCGGGTAGCCAGGCGGTACGCCCGGACCCAACATATGACCTTAGGCGGTACGCACGGATAAGAAATAACATTCCTGATTAAGGGCATCCGCGCGGTACGCCCAGACTCAACGCCGCCCGCTAGGCGGTACGCCTGGGAGGCTGAAAAGCAGAAAATCTTCTTGGACACTCCAAAAATGATGGCTAGCCAACTACAATCATTTTGTTCAAACCCAGACGCAATCCTCTCGATTTACCCTCCCTAAAACCCCTACTAACAGCCCTGGAACCTCAAGAAAACTCCATTGGATGCCATTGTTGAAGTCTTTGAAGCTTGGAAGCAAGAAATGAAAGATTGAAGGTTGCCACCACCCTCACCATCATCTTCTAGCCGCTAGAACCTCATTCTCAGCTGATTCTAATAACAATCCAGACCTGTTTCAAGCAACAACTCATCTTGATGGAGCTCAAAAAGGTAGATCTATAGCCCTTGAGGTCTAAAAACACTCACACACACACACATGCAAGCCTTTAAGGCCATATGCAATCACTCCAACATCATATGCACGAAATTTTAACTCTTTGAATCTGTGATTTATGGTTATAATGATTGATTTGAGTTAATAGTATGATCTATTGCAAATGTGATGGGTATTTTGATGAGGATTTGTTCATATTTCTATTGATACTGATTTTTGATGACATGCATGTGCAATCCATGATGATTTAGTAGATTTTGGTTATGGATTCATGTTATTGGAATATGGTTATCGATTACAATAGGTTTGAGGATTAGATATGCTCATTTGATGTTGATTTGGGCACTATTGCCATAAATAGTAATTTTTGTTACAATATTTGTGTTAGATGATGATGTTAGTAAAATAAACATGTTTAGATGATGACTTGTGGTAAAGAGTGATGATATTTGGATAGAGGATGTATTAGGATTGTTAATATGGTCATTTGATATGAATTTGGGCATAGTTACTGTATTTAGTAACTTTATTTACGCATAATTATGTTAAATGATGATTTTGGTAAAATGGACATGATAAAGTTATAGGTTATGGTTAATAATGAGATTATTAGCAAATGCCATGATTTAGACTGATTAACATGATGATCTATACTCAAACTTTCTATTTATAGAAACTTTATTTGGGGATTTCGCAAACTAGAAATATTGGTTTAGTTGTAAATGTGGTAAATGACTCGGAATACTATAACATGATGTTATGTGTAATTGTTGTATGATTTCCTATGCTAAACATGTCAAAACTAGAAACTTTTGATTTTAGGAAACTTTATTTGTTAAAAACGGACTTATGTGCTTATTTGACAACATGTAACAATGTGCTAAGTGTTAACTTGACCATTTAGGCTAAACAATCATGCTAAAACTATTAAAATGAAATTTGTTGCAAACTTACTAAAAAAGGAACTTACTATTTATAGTAAGTTGTCCATTAACGTGACTTACGTGTTTACATGAAATACGTGAATAATAACAAGCATTAAACAAACTATAACGAACACACAGTTCACCAACGGGTCATTGAGTCAAACACGGTCAAACTTGGTCAAACACGGTCAAACTAAGACAAGCATAGACAAACATAACAACCTTGGGTTGTTGAGCACGAGCACGAACACGCACACAAACACGAACTCATAAGTCCTATGTGATATAGGTAACCCGTATCCGATTCGTCGGAAAGTTTAGGAGCTTATGCATATATAGTCAGGGGAGTTCACGGCCCCCTTTTTCTCTTAACTGTTTACAAACTCAAATCGAGGGGAGAATTACATGCAACTGCTTTTGACAAACATATTAGACAAATACCTTTGACAAACGATTTGTAACAAACGATTTTGACGAACACTCAAGACAAGCAATTTTGACAAACACTGTTGACAAACATTATTAGCAAACCTTTTGAACAAACGCTTTTGACAAACGCTTTGGACAAACACAACTGATAAACGTTTCGACAAACATTATTAGTAAAGCTTTTAACAAGCGCTTCTGACAAACGCTTTAGACAAAAACATTTAACAAACGCTTTAGACAAACACTTGGTACAAACGTTTGACAAACATTGTTGACCAAGATATGGGTCAACAAACTGGAAAAACTATATTTCAGTACGAACATTTTATGTATGTCGGTTTATTGAGAACTAACATAGCAAGTGTTTTATATCGTAACAAAGTCCTCGCAAAGTCTTACCATTAATGTGTATACAACGAGGTGAGATTGAGATAGTACTATTGGGTGTGACGAACCCCACATGGCACAATACTGACTAGAGGTCGGGACACGTGTAATCTCAACCCATTGCCATTGTTTGTACAATAGACACGGCGAAGGCAAGAGCTAACAAGTCTAGTTCGGTAGTGACGCAACTGACACTTGGAGCCTAGGGCTTGGAACTAACATTAATAAACAGCAGATCATACGAAAAACTGGTTTTCTCTACTTTGCTTTTGATATAAACCTATGAACTCACCAACTAAAATGTTAACACGTTTTAGCATGTAATTCTCAGGTACTCAGCACGCTTAAGAGCATAGGATTGCACTTAAGGAACTTCAGGAAGAGTCCATCATGCATTAAGACATTTTTGTTAGCTATGAAATGTGTAAACAAATTACAATTCTTGTACAAGCTTCCGCAACATTTATTTATTCTCTGCTGTAAAACTTAGTGTTTAATTTGGGATATTTTAAATAATATCCACGTGTTTTCGAACGCATATAGAGTCGTTCTATATGACTGGAGCTTTGATCCTGGCCACGTCACACCCGGCAGTCTGACACCGCACTTGAGAATTTGGGGGTGTGACAATGTGCCACACTCTCAAATTACCGCTTACGGTATTAGGCCGCTGGGTGTGACGTGGCAGGATCAAATTGGTTGGTCATATAGAACGACTCTATATAGTTTTTGAAAATACATGGTTATCATACAACACAACCATTAATAAGAGTTGTTACAGCGGAAAATAAGTATTTTCTTGAATTACAACATCAAATAGTAGCATAACCTAACTAAGGTTTTTAAAATATGCATAAGTATTCCAAGGACTCCATGCCATGCTTCCCTAGTCCTTAAGTGCCTTAGTTACCTGAGAAATATATGCTAAAGTATCAACATAAATTTGGTGAGTTCACAGGTTTAATAAGTAAGCAGTAAAACAGTTTGCATGATATATAATGAGCATGTTAAAGTTGTAGACCAAAAGTTCCCCAGTGTATGTGTTGCACCACTACCAAAACTAGACTGTTAGATGCCTCTGCCATGTCTATCGTAAAAAAAATGGCAATAGGTCGATATCGTGCTCGTCCTGACCGGCTAGTCAGATTTTCCGTCGAGCAGGGCTTGTCAAACCCAATAGTACTATCCAATAACGCCTCGTTTTTGTTTAACTAACGGTATGGCTTTGTGAAGTCTTGGTTTTGATATAAGCACACTCAAAAATGTTTATACAACATACCAGTCATATATCAAAAAGGGTTTCCAATGTATTCTCCCCCAGTTTAATGTAAACAGTTAAGGTAGGAAAACGGGGTCATAAACTCACCTGAGTTGCGTTTATTTGCGTTTTGTGAACTTTATGTCCTTAACTGTCACCTATATCACATAGGTATTATAAGTTAATGTTTGTGATGGTCTTCCTAGACCATGTTTGTGTTAATATTCATGTTGGTCTACCTTGACCGTGTTTGTGTTCAAACAACCTCAAGTTGTTGTGTTTGACTATAACTGACCCTGTTGACTCGACGGCCCATTGGTGACTCGTTTACTTCATTATTGTTTGTTTAACATTCGTAAGTTATCACATGGTACATGTAAACACGCAGAGCACGTTTAATGAGCAACTTACTATTTATAGTAAGTTTCCATATTTGGCAGGTTTCTATTTTTAGTAAGTTTCTATATTTAGAAGGTTTCTATTTTTGGTAGTTTGCATCAAAATCATCTTTTATTATTCTAAGCATGTAAGTTTCCTTATATGTTCATGTTAGCACGTAGCACATTGTCACATATCATGAATCAAGCACATCTTCTATTTTTAGACATCAAAGTTACTATATTTAGTAAGTTTGCTAGTTTGTCGTGTTTGCACACAATTTATCATGCAAATACTTCTATATTATCTTAACATAGCATATTCCATCTTATATCATCATCAAACTTGTTCAATAGTCCCAATCTCTAAGAATCCCCAAATAAAGTTTCCATTAATGGAAAGTTATGAGCAAATACTCATTTCACCAAAATCAAACTATTCTAATATGTTCCTATAACCATAGACATTATCATAATACCCAAACATGACCAAAATCCACATCCAATACATGTATCTCAATAGTAAAGTTTCTATATTTAGAAACTTATGCACATACCCTTTATATATTTAAATCTAACACATCTAATATGTAAATATCTTCATTATTTTGCACATATCATCATTTAAACCATTCATCATGTCTAAACATCAATATAGGAAGTATTTAGCATAACAAAGTTTCCTTTTATAGAAACATGCATCAATCTTCACAAAATGACATCAAATCTCATCTTTAAACATAATTATACTTCCAATTAGTCATTAAGACTTCCAATATAAGTTTACAAGTGCATAAATTCGTGTAGGTGGTGTTCTTGGAGTTGCATGTGCACATAGATGCTTGCATGTGTGTTGTCACACTCCAACCAACGGCAGAATACGTTGGGACGCGAGTTTGATTGTTCAAAAGCTCATGGTGCTATTATTAAGTTTAAGTATTTACACATCCATATTATTCAATACTAAGTCTTCCTCCTTGTTCTTCATTTTATCTTGTTACATATGTAAAATAAAGGTCAACTAAGTGCATAGTTGGTGAGCAATTCTATAGTTTAATACAATACTTAAAAAGGATGCAAAACTATTAAATCAAGACTAGCTAGGTCTTTAACTTAAATAATGTAAATCATGATGTCTATGTATGTGTACCTTTCACCTTTTTGACACAAGACATAAGTCATGGCTAAGAATGTAGCTACATTCTTAGGCTACTAAGTACTAGTATATGTTTGATGTATGAAACATCTTCTAACCTAATTCTCACATACCAATTAGCTCTTAAGTTCACATAGTATCTAAATCATGTTTACTAATCTTAAAAGTTTGCATCATGCATATGTTTTGACTCTAAGAGCATGTTTGTGTATATAACATGTGTAACATCCCAAAAGTTTACAAAAGTAAAACGGGAGTAAGAATTAACTCACTTGTGTCAAGTCTATTCTTGTTTCAAATGTCTCTTGTGCTTGAAGAAGTAAAGCTATCAATCTTTCCCTAATGTTTATGTAAAGTATATGTCTTAGTCTAAAGTTCAAATGTTTGCTTAAATTTATGTCTTCTATGGAATCCTTAAAGTTCTAATATTGATAATGTTTAACTAGGCTTCAAATGATAGTTTTGTAAATATTTAATTATTAGTTATAATTAAATATTCTCAAGTGTGTATAATAAATATATTGGAATGTTTTAATATTCCATTTATTTATTATATAGGTCTAAGAATATAACTTTGTGCCCCGAAGATAATAGCTTTAAATTTGTTATAAGTTATTTATATAAAGTAATTAAATTATTCTATATAATGCTTATTGTTTAAAATGGTTTTGATTTTTTTTTACAATAATCTATTGATCTTTAAGTAAAAGTTTTAACAAAAAAAATATTCACTATTTTAGGTCTTATAATTTTATAAAATTACTTTTAAAATATTTTAAAAACTTAAAGGTTATACAATTTATATTGAATCTTGTAACATCTCGCCCCTTCTACCACCGATATTGTCCGCTTTGCCCACTCGGAGCTCATGGTTTTGCCTTTGGTTGCCTGGGTGAAAACTTCCCAAGGAGGTCACCCATCCCTGGATTGTTGCAACCCGACCACGCTTAACTGTGGATTTTTCATGTACTCCATAGCTAGCTAAGCCGAAAACGCGTTGATGATGTAAGATGCGGATCGTTCTTTTATCAGACATGAATCACTCATATTCACGGTCGATGTGGGACTGCCTAGGATGTTACAAATCTAAAGATGTTTATAATTTGTATTTTTCAAACTTTATAAACCGTGTTATAAAATTGAAATATTTATAAAAGTCTCCAAAAAGTCTCCAAAAAGTTTGTAATAAGTTTATAACAAAGGGTTTAAAGTAAAATTTAATATAAATGTGAATTTTCTTTGTTTTAAGAATTTATGTATTTAAAGTTTGTAAAGACAAAATAAGGATTATATTGTTTTAAAATGTTTTTAAAGTTTATGTCTTGTTTTTAAAAGCAAATAAAGTTTGATTTAACACATTATTTATAGTTATAATTATTAGATCATTTTTTAAATAATATTAAAACTGTTAAGAAATAACGTTTTGGGTTTTATAAATTTTTACATAAATTTTATATAAAAAAATATATCGTTAAACGCTTGAAAATGGTCAAAAACCGGATGGCAGGGTGCTAGGAAGGGTCGAACTCATGACCACTTCCTTAGTCGACGGCCTTGCTACCGTTGGGCTGGGGGAGTGTTTTGTTGCCTAAAATATAATAGAATTAATATTATACAGGTCTAACAACGTGGTTTCGAAATTTATGAACCCTAATTTGAATCACTTCCCAATTCATTCGATTCATTGTCTATGAGAGATCAAAAGCATAGGGCTTCTGATCCTCATGTTCCTATGGTTCTAAAGACGTATTAATACCTGGCTTGGAGTCGAGATTGTAGGAGTTCGAGTAACCTAGAAGGTTCGGTCGCTCGCTGGTTCAAATCACGTTCAACCTTGTTGTGTGTTCTTGTCACACCCCCGCTATGGCGGAATCACGGGCGGTGAGACGATATGGAAATCAAGAGTTTAATGGTCAATCATGTTCATATCAATACAAAATAAAATTCCAATATCCCAAGATAATACACCAAAATAATTGTCTCAAAATAACTATTACACCATTTGAAGATTTCAAAAGATTACGGCCTAATCAGCTAGGCCATAATTATAAATCTTCAGGTGTAATATTCCAAAAGTAATGCAGTCAAACATAGGTTTTTGCTTAGTGACCTGAAAAGCATGAGAAAAACAATCAACAATATGTTGGTGAGTCACACAAGTTTTAGAGACTCGATAAATCATCCTTGGGTTTACTCCCCATGTGTTATGCTATCTGTAAAATATTTTATATGTTATTCATAAGTATGTTAGTATGAAATTTACATAAATCCACAACCAAGCCTATGACTGATTGCCCTTCTTTATGATCTCATTATCAACAAACTCATCCCCAGTTCTTAGTATGTATGGGCTGGAAACATTCATTCACCGTGAATTGACCACGTCATTAGGCGACTGTAGCTAGCAATACCACCCGATAGGTGAATGGGTTGTCAACCAAATAGTACTATTCAATAGATCCCCTGGCTCAAACCTATGAATTAATGGTTGTGTCTAGGCATAAATAATAAGGGACATACAATAGAATAACAAACCTTATGAAATCTACATCCAACCAACTCATGTTTTAACAATAACATACATAGCAAAAAATCAAAAATAGTTTAAGTAACACGCTTTTCACCCCAAAGAATAAAATAATATAAAAGAGGTTGTGAAACTCACTGTTGAGTTGTGATGTTTGAACCGGATGTCAGAGATACGGTAGGCTTCACTACACAATCCCTACAATATTCCATGATCCCATATCAATATTCTTTTCCTTGGGAAGCACTAGTTACTCCATTTGTTGGTTTCACATGTTTATGTTTTTAAATATCAAAAGAGCATTTGTAAGTTAATATATGTGCTTCTTTTCTTGTTATAGCTTTATATTATAGATACAATCTCCCAAGCTTAAATCACCAAACGCCCGTGGATTGGAGCTAAGAATGTTAAAACATTCCTTGGCCTAGACTTGGTCATATAAGATCAACTTCTCATATTTTAATATTATAACATGTATAATTATTATTACTCAACCTTTGGTTTATAAGGTTTGTCACCCTTTTCTTTTTAGTTCCTTTGAACAGTCCATACATGCCTTTATGCACGGTCGTAATTTTGGTGGCTTTATGTTAACATAGTTCCATTCAAACCATATCAAGGCTTACATTTCTATAGTTTTTTTTATTCGGTCCCTCTTACTTGTGTATATATATATATATATATATATATATATATATATATATATGCATATATATACCTGCAGTTTAGCCAAGTAAGAACTTGTGGTTTTTTTATTAATCCATGCATGTATTTATAGTCACCTAGATCTTGGTCCTCCTTCGTTAATGAGGTTCTGGTCATGTACTATCAAGGTGGCGAGATTGGTAGGGTATTTATATACATGTCATGGCTTCTTATTCTTCTTAGTTTGCATGTAATAGTTAGTTCTTGAACACCTTAACTTAACCAATCCTTAGCATCATAAACCCTCCCTTCTTTCCTCCATGATGCTTTCTAATGTTAGTAGTGTTTTTTAATATTTTTAGATAGTTTGTTTATGGCTCATAGAACTCAACTTGTTACTGAACCTGATTCGTGAACAGGTATACCCACTTATCATGTTTAACCATTATTAATCACGTTCTTAGTAAAGGTATTCTTTATACATTTTTTTTGTATTGCAGCTTCTTCTCGAGTGCAGTAGTTTAAGGATTGTTTCATACCTTATCAAGCAAGGAATTGGATGTTAGAACCTCTCGAGTGCTGCTATGTAAGGTGATGGGTGCTGATCAGGGTCCTCTACTCTTGTTGTAACATTTCTCTAATTTTATAATAAACAATTTTATTTTTAAATAATTTATGACGTCATAAAAAAAAAAGATATACAAGATAGAGAAATAAAAGAAACATATTCTTAAAGTTTATTTATAGTTTTATAATTAATATCATAAGATTTAGAACCTATTTTTAAATAGATAACTCAAAAATAATAATAATAATAATAATATAATAATACTTTTATAAAACTTTAATCACAAAACATTTTATTTAAAATAAAACCCTTATAAGATTTTTAAATACATTAATCATAACTTTAAATAAATATAATAAATAACTTTGTTTTAATTTAAAATATCATAAAAATATAACTAATTTAGTTATGTTAGTTTTATAGAGTTAAATAAATTAAACCAAACTATAACAATTAAAAATCATGGTTTTAATAAAAGTTTAAGGGTACAAAGTGTCAAAAACAGAAGCTGCTAAAAAGAGAAACTAGGGGGGTTAAAACTGCAAATAACCCAAAGTTTCCCTTCCCCCCTACCCGTTTCTTTCACCCAGCCGATCCAACACACCCTTCGACCCGTTTTGCCTTCTTGTTCGACCCAAATAGCGAATCCACGCGATTACAGCTCAATTACAACCAAGCAACACCAAATTAGGCAAGAATATTAACGCGTAATCGTTTACAATCAATTTAAATGTCTATTAACAACCATTAAACGCAAAAATCAACATCCAAAAATACGAGATACGATCCATAATTCGAAATCAATGAAACCGAGTATAAAATCCCAATTAACTACACCCAATCAATCCTTTGTTCCTGTCGAGACTTTCTGAGCACACAAAACAATCTCTCAAACGTTCTAAGTCGAGAATCGAGATCCTACAAGCTCCGGTTCGGTCGTTCGCTGTTCATCGATCTAAACCCAGACATTAGCAACCACAGGTAGGTGATTCACACCCCATTACCTTCGTCTTTAAATTCTGAACAAAAGCCCTAAGATTACTAAGCCAATCGGAGTTCAAATCTTTCCAATTCGATTGAAACAAGAACTAGGGCTTGGTTGCTCCTTCTTATGTTTAATCTGATTTGGGGAATGAAATCAGGTTCATGCTAAATATCATTCGGAACCGATAATTTCGCAGACTTCGGTCTAGACTAACCGGTTAAGCACACTCGGGTTGGGGGTGAAGGTCGCGGGTTCGAACCCTTCTAACCGGGTTAAAAACCGGTTGGGGGAGGCCCGCGGTGATAGTTTGCTATTTGAGCATTTTAGTAATGCTAATCATAGGTCAAACATCATTTGTTATCATTTGTTGATCTGCTTTACTTGCTAGTTCATTTTGACTATGATCATTATGCTTAGAGTTCACATATAACATCATCTATATCATTTTTATTAAACCTTTTGGTTTGAGTGTCAAAACCTATGAAACTCACCAACTCTTTGAGTTGACACTTGATTTTAACATGTTTCAGGTGGGAATGGAATTTAGCAAGCATTTGGAATTGAATTTTATTTTATTTAATTTGAACTATGTAATTGGATTTGGATTGAAAGTTGAATGTTGTAATAGTTAGTTTAATTTATTTAACTTTTTATTAAATGATGAATTTATTTGCATTGAATGTTTAGTTATGATTATTTACATCTTTAAACCCTAAGCTATGAACAATCTACACTTCGTGTCACCTCGATGCTTCCGCCATCGGTCGGGGTGTTACAGATTGGTATCAGAGCCTGGGTTATAGAGAATTAGGTTATTTAAACTAGATGACCTAGACTATAACCATAGGATGACTTAGTTTGAACTCGTAGGTCATGAACTGTTATTTGGACTCTCTAGTTTCCATGCTAGGCCATGAACTGTTAATTGAACTCTTAGTTGTCATGATAGGTCATACTTGCTTATGTGACTACTTGTTTGATCGGTCAAATATTTGAACCTAGTTTAGGATACTTTAGTATGCACACACTAGACTTTAAGGTTCAAAACCTCTCGACTTTTTTTTTACGACTTGAACGAGGATCGTCATCACAAGGAATGATCTTAGACTTCTAAGTCTAATCTTGAATCCCGTCAATAGTCTTTAGGTTCATTCTAATGATTAGGAAATGCATACAATCTGGAAGGGGGAATACCTGTACTTTGGGGAGTTCTGTCTAGGAAAGCATTTCGTATAAATCCAAATCAACCGATGGACCTGTTATGCTTTCCTGGGAACCCTTGGAGTGAGTATGAACCTATAGGCTAAAATATGTCTTTCTGAAAGTTAAAATTGAACTTAGACACTTTGATCTGTCAAGAGTATTCTTTCAAGAATATAATCCAAGTATTACTTTAACCTTCATTTGAACTCTCAATTTAATTATTTGAACTCTTTGAGGTAATTGTATAACTTGAAAATTGGAAAATATCTAACTTTTCCCTTACTTTCTTAGCCATGTCATCGTACCTTGCTGACCGGTCTACAAGCTTCTCTAGTAATGAATCAGAGGACTTTAACGAAGGAGAACCAAAATCCCTGGAGTACAGGCCCCTGTCCACCGAAGAGTATGAAAGGATGGTCGAAAAGGAAGAGCTAAAGTCAGATGCAGAGAACCATACTGCCATCCTGAAGCTCCACTGCCTTCTACCAATTCTCAAGATTTCCCATCAAAGGCCACAATGCCCTCCACAAACCCTACCATTGCTCAACCAAAAGCTCAAAAGCCTCCTACCAGTCCCACAAGTAGTTCTGAGAGTCGGGTGGGACCAATACTTATTACTGCTAAACCACCACCGAAGATTCGTCGCCTAAGCCAAGGCGCACGGCTACCTCCACCACGTGAAGGATGGGTTTATTCTAGGAAGTTTGCTCACACAATTGGGTCGTGTTCTTGGGGAGCTCATGAGGAGTCTGAGGATTAGCAGAGTCTATTTGCTTATTTGTTTCCTTTCTTTTCTTTTATTTCTAGTATGTACTAGACATCAAGTATATACATATGCATATGACATATGTATACTCATGTCTACAATTTTGTCTATCCAAGTATTATTAATGAAAATGTTACTTCTTTCAATTATTAGCACAATGAGTATTGTATGAATTGACCCGAAACAACTATTAACTAATATGTGTAACAACTAAAAACATAGTGAACTTGCGACATTAACCACTAGCCGATAAAATACTTGACATGGTCACATGACTTAGTGGTTCCCCCTGCCGGTAACTTTGGGGATCGTTACATTGAGAGTCTTATCATATGATCATTGTTGCTCCGACTACTCTTAAGAGTTGTCAATCGATCATTTGCTACTATGACGAATGAGTTGATGCGAACCAGAGTTCTGATCAAGGAATGATATGAGAAGAATAACAAGCTAGAAATCTTGATCACCATCACAATCACAACAAACAAAAGACCATCAAAGGATATGATACGCCCATTCCTGTCAATAAAGTCTCTTCCAGTAATCAGGTCCCATCAAAGAAGGAATATACCCGAACATTTCTTAAGTGTCCATAAATACCAATGTCACCACAAAAGTAATGATTATATGAAGAGTACTAAGGCTGGGAGAATGGTTCATTGAACCCAAAGGAACAGATCGTTTACTACAACAAACGACGACAATGCTATGTAACGAACAACGAAACATGTGGATATCCTAACTATTTCAGAAACCAATTCCGAAGATTAGTTGATAAAGATCAAAGTACGACTTGTGCCCGAAATTATCCAACTAACTGTTCATAATCAGGACGTATTGAATGGTACGTTCTTGATATAGGATTGTTACTTGGCTTAAAGTATCAATCGAATTTTACAACTTATAACTTTGAGTTTGTTTTTTTCTTGGTTAGGTACAAACCAAATTAGATAGACCACTTAATTTAGTAATGGTTCACAGTAAACATATAAATAGTACTATATTATACCTGAGCGTATTGTGAAATTTAGGGATAACATCTCATTAATATATCTTGTATCCACCCAGTTGTGTCCCATAACCAGCAAGTAGGGTAAACATGCAAGGCAAATTTCCGTTACGGGTGCACACGGAACGTGAATTTGCAGTACATGTAGATCCTACGAATGCGATACAAAGGACACAATTGATGAATGATTTATTTAAAGTCCAATTTTGGTTGAAAATTATGAACTATACCTATATGGACAACTACATGTAATCATCAAAGGTGAGACATTTTTATGTTGTGTTGTGTTGTGTTGTATTGGTAGGTGATCGAAATGCTTTCAAAGTATTGGTGATGTGGTGGGTTGGCTGCGGTATACCCTATATATAAGCACCACCAATACATTGGGAGTAGAATCGAAAGCTTGACCAACGATAGGATACTTAGATTTTAGTGTTAACATCAAGCAACTAATCTTATTCAGAACTATGCGAACTACACCTATGTGGTGAACTAAGTGTAAACATCAAACAAGGTGAAATATTTATGTTGTGCGGTATTGATGGGCGTTTGGTATGCTTTCAAGGTATTGGTGGTGTGGTGGGTTGGCTGCGGTATACCCTATATATAAGCACCAACAGTACATTGGGAGTAGAACCGAAAGCTTGATCAATGATAGGATTGTAGATTTTAGTGTCATAATCAAGAGAACAAATCTTAGTTGGAGCTATAAGTGATTCTTGCATACTAAGACTTGGTGTATATTTTTATACTAAGTCAAAGGTCTTAGTAGTTCTTATATCAAGCTAATTAAGCAATAGATAACCAAAAACGATTAAATAAAAACTTTCGAATTCCATGTCCCACATCAAACATCAACATATGAGATTAGCATCTCAAATGATTTAATCTCATAGATACAATATAACAATTTACATACATCACAACGTCATAATACGTTATCTACGACCGTATCATTTGAATGCAGTTTCTATTAATCACAGTTTCATACTAAGAAGCAACACAAAACACGAACTTGATGTTGTCATCTTTACCTTAAGGAATTGAATAAATTGTGTCTTTAACATATCCTTAACAAGAAAATAAAATAAGATGAATACGCATGAGACAACTACGTTGGGGAAAAATGCTTAACGAGTTCGATTGCGAGAATCGAATGTTGTAGAGGATACACTCAACCGTAAGAGGCGTATCTAAATGTATAGAAATTGAACCTAAATTAATTTGTATAACAACCCAATTGTAGATCAACAAATTTCTTTGACCCAGGTCAAATTGCACGTCTTGAGGAGTTGAACTTTAAATTAGAAGCCAATTTTGTGGTTTGATTGAACCTTTCGAACCATAACAATCTTTGACTCACATTTCTGAAGAAGCACTCAATTCTCGTTATATTATCCTCACCCTAGTACACATAGAAGTATCTATGAGTCCTCTGTTGGTGGGCCTTCAACATCATAGTCAATCGTAATGCTTGTTCCACGACTCATTTTTTTTTCTTTCTAAATCACTTCACAAGTCGTTTGTCACTCAATTCGATTTTAGCATGACTTAGGGTCAAATCAAACAAAAAAATTCAATCCCTTAAACTTCCATTTGAACTTAGCAACATCCACCAACTTTCACATTTTGAACTTGAAAATATCTAAAATTCCCTACAGTTTTCCTTAATTTCGGGACGAAATTCCTAAAAGTATGGGAGACTGTAACATTTCTCTAATTTTATAATAAACAATTTTATTTTTAAATAATTTATGACGTCATAAAAAAAAAGATATACAAGATAGAGAAATAAAAGAAACATATTCTTAAAGTTTATTTATAGTTTTATAACTAATATCATAAGATTTAGAACCTATTTTTAAATAGATAACTCAAAAATAATAATAATAATAATAATATAATACTTTAATAAAACTTTAATCACAAAACATTTTATTTAAAATAAAACCCTTATAAGATTTTTAAATACATTAATCATAACTTTAAATAAATATAATAAATAACTTTGTTTTAATTTAAAATATCATAAAAATATAACTAATTTAGTTATGTTAGTTTTATAGAGTTAAATAAATTAAACCCAACTATAACAATTAAAAATCATGGTTTTAATAAAAGTTTAAGGGTACAAAGTGTCAAAAACAGAAGCTGCTAAAAAGAGAAACTAGGGGGGTTAAAACTGCAAATAACCCAAAGTTTCCCTTCCCCCTGTAACACCCGAAAATCTAGCAATCTAAAAATAAATGTGCGAGATTTCGGTAACTGTTGACGTTCGAAGAATTGCGTTATCAAAGAAATAAGCACATTTGATCGTGTTTGAAATCCACGATGATATGGGTGACAACTCAAAATTTTCAGGTTAGAATCATAACTCGAAAATGAAGAGAATGAGTGTAAGCGAAATCGTGAAACGAGGCTCTGATTTCAAGATACACTGAATCGAATATAGCAATAGATTAGAGGTCAAATGTTTTGAACTCTTTAGGTCTTGAGATTATAACCATTGGAAAGAGCTCGAAAAATCGTGAACGTAGGCGAAAACCGTGCGCAAAACGGAGTTCGTATGCTCCCGGAATCGCGAAACGAAGATAAGACAAAAATCTGGCCGCCATGGACCCGCGCGGTACGCCCCAACTCGGCGTCCCGAGTCAGGCGATGCGCCTGAGGTCATCAGATCGCGAAAATTGCTTAAAAAGTCAAGTTTCATCATGAAATCTCATTTTTTGATCTTATCTTCGATGATCAGCACCCCACACACGAAAAACCATCTTCCAAGCCATCCAATCTCTATATTGAAGCCTCTGGATCAAGTGGATCGCACCAAGGATCGTTAATACAAGTCCGGATCGTCTTGTTACGCACAAAACTCCGTCTGAAGAGGTAACGGTTCATTCTAACCTTCTAGATTGATTATGATTGATTAAATCTTGTTTCTGAACTTGATGATATAGTTAGGGTTGTTGATTATTGCCTAGATGATGGCTAGGATTGATTTTAAGTGAAGAACTCGAACTGTTAACGGGTAAATCCTTGTTTTGAGCCGTTGTAATGCCCGATTTGCATGGAATCATAACAATGGTTATAGTGGTTTAAACCATTTAATTATGACAAGATAGATGATTAGTTTGATTAATCCTTGACACGCAAGGTTAAATCCAAGTGTTTCAAACTAATCACAATCATTAACATACTCACTGGAACGAATATCTGATGTTTATGATAACAGGCAGATCAGTATGTTAAACATGGTTGTTAAACCTATTCTAATGCTACGTTGTGATATTTCATGATATCTGGGTAATCAATAACAAGGATTGATCAGTTCTAAGCCATTAACCTGTCTAGGAACCTGTTTTAGCATGATAATTAACAACATTAACTATTTGACGACTATCAAGGCAATGTTTTGACATTGGACGTTCAGAAAGATTTAATCAGGAAGTTAATATGTATATAACATATTATACGTAAACAAATGCAGGACTATACGTTAGCAACGGTTGTAAGTGATTTCGCTACGGTGCGACATCAGGTGAGTTCTAGACGCCCTATTTTTATGTTTAATGTTTTGGGCTGGCATACATGCTTAATGTTATGTTCATGATGTTATGTGTTTAAGATGATGATAAATGGATAATGATATGCCATAATTATGTATGCACGTTTATATGTTATGATGAATGAATGTTTAATATGAAATGAAGCATGCATGAGAACATGTTAAGTATGATGAATGCATGAAAAATGAATTATGATGATGAAAGGTGTGAAGATATGATATGATGATTGTATGATAACATGCATTAAGATGGTAGCTATGATGATAGTTACAAAATGTTATGATAAGATCCTAGGTTACTAGGATGAAAGTGGAATGTTATGAATATGATGCTAGTATGACATGTGTATGATGACATGATGTACGATGTGATGATATGATGATATGTATATGATGCTAGGATGTTATGATGATACGGACACATGATGCTAGCATAACATGTTATGATGATTCCTAAGTTATTAGGATAAAGATACGATGAAACGATGCTAGCATGATATGTCCGTGTTGTTATGATGATTATGATGATGATTATGATGTAAGCATGAAGGATATGATGCCTTCATGGTTATGAGGAAAAGATGATATAATGCTAGTATATCATATACGATGAAAGAATGATATCCTATACGTGTGATAGGATATGTACGTGATAGGTACCAGTATTTGTGCTGGGAATGAATGAGAGTCAACCATGACTATAACTGGGAATGATGTTCCTATACTTGTTATAGGAAAATGTATGAATGATAGTCAACCACGACTATAACTGGGTATGGTTGCTCCCGTACTTGTTACGGGGTAAGTATGACGTTGCTCCCATATACGCGTTATGGGGTAAGTATGGTTGCTCCAGTACTTGTTACTGGGTAAGTATGGGTGCTCCAGTACTCGTTACTGGGTAAGTATGGTTGCTCCCGTATGTGTTACGGGGTAAGTATGATGTAAGTATGACGTTGCTCCCATATTCGTATGGGGTAAGTATGGTTGCTCCAGTACTTGTTACTGGGTAAGTATGGATCTGCGGAACGCTTAGGCGGGACAGATCAAAGGTTATGGAGCCTTGTGCCGGCATAAGCCCACTGTTACGCTTGGTAGCAGTGGTTGTATGATGATGATGATTAGGATGTTTATGTGACAATGTTTTGGATTATGTGAATGAAATGATGTTTTATGTTAAATACGTTTTAACTCAACAAAATGGTTATGATGTTTTATGAAAACTAGAACTCACCAGCGTAAGCTGACTTGATTTAGCATGTATGTCAGGTTAAGCTATGGTCAGAGAAAGCATGAAGCTCCAGGCATCAAGATAGAGAATCCGATGGTGTTGGCAATCGTTTATGTATTAATTCAGACATTTAATTATGTTTGATATGATGTTTAAGTTCCGCTGCATGTTTATGAAAGCATTTAGTTTAAGAGCTATGTGTTATGACGAGACCAACGCACGTGAGGTCGCCGGGAATCGGGGCCTCACAAGTTGGTATCAGAGCCATAGTTTGAGAGATTTTGGCGTCCCAAATGCCAAGACTTAAACTGAAAATGGGATTAAGTGATGCGGATTGCCAACCACGGATGAACGGATGCCACGAGCTGAATGTTATGTATGAGTTAAGACGTAGATGTAATGTTAGAAAGGTAGTTAGTGTCATGCATGTTGAGGAGATGGGATGGGAAACGTTTAGAACCTATGAGTTGGATAAATGGTTAATAACACCTGATCAACGTCATTAACGATTTACAAAGCTTATTTCGTGCTAAACTGATCCTATACTGACTCATCAATTGTTGCATTATGTAGATAGTTAGATGGCTGGACAAGAGGGTAGCCCACGTAAGCAATCACAGGAACCCGAAGAATCACGTATCGAGAATGAAGGACCCGTTAACGAAGATGACCACGAGCACAATGAGCAACCGGAAAGTGAAGACGAGTTTACTCTAGAGCCCATCGTAGTGAAGGCTATTTCTGATGAGGTCTCCAAAGTTTTGGATGAGAAGCTACCAGCCTTGATTGCTAAGGCATTGAAAGATACTCTGAAAGACAAGTCTGAAGGGATTAAGGAGAGCACCAAAGAAGATGAAATCGTGATCATCGATACAAAGAGCAGTGCTTCTAGGTCGGAGAAACTGAAGGGTTGTGACTATAAGGCCTTCAAAGGATGTAACCCACCGACCTTCGATGGTAAGAAGGATGCTGTAGCCACCTGCCACTGGATATCTGCAATGGAGGCTGTTATCGCCATCAGTGAATGCCGAGTTGACCAAGCTGTCAAATTTGCAGCTCACTCTTTTGTTGAGGAGGCACTTCACTGGTGGAACACTATTAAGCAGTCCAAGGCTGCAGCTGATATGGAGAAGATGACTTGGGAGGATCTGAAAGAGCTGGTCACCAAACACTTCTGTCCCAAGAACGAGTTGGATAAGGTTGAGAGGGAATTTCTGGTGCTGAAAGCTGGAAGTCTGAACCACCGCCAGTACACGTCAAGGTTTAATGAGATGGCCAGACTTGTTCCTCACTTAGTTTCTACCGAGGAACGCAGGGTGAAGATGTACATGGAGGGTTTGCCTCCAAAGGTCAGGATTCATGTCAAAGCGAACGCCTCAAAGACTTTTGACTCCACTGTTGAACTCAGTGGCATTGTATGGGATGATATGATGTCTGATGAGTCAGTCAAAGAAGAAACAAAGATGAAAGAATCCTCCGGGACTAAGAGGGGTCGAATAGACCAACAAAAGTTCTCAAGCAAGAAAGTGAATCGAGAGGAGATGAGCCGATGCAACAAGTGTGGGAAAAACCACACGGGACAGTGCCTGCTAGGCACTAATTTATGCTTCAGGTGCGGAAAAACGGGACATTTTTCTAGCAGTTGCCCGAATGTTACTCGATGCTTTAACTGCAATGGGTTAGGACACATGTCCAAGGATTGCAAGCAACCACGGGCCGATGCTTCGGGCTCGGGTAAGAAAGAGGAGAAAGGAAAGGAGAAGCACAAAGGATGATGCTGTTGAGGACCCGGACATGGTTACAGGTACCTTTCCTATCAACAATATTATTGCTTCTGTATTGTTTGATTTTGGTGCCAGTATGAGTTTTGTATCTTCTACTTTCTAAGATGGGTTATCTGGGAAGGTTAAGAAGATAGATTGGGTATTTGATGTAGAAACGGCTATTGGTAAGATGACCAGGGTGACTGAGGCTATAGATGATTGTTACATTGAGATAGAGGGTCATAAGTTCCCAATACGATTGTTTCTTATAACCTTGGGAGGGTTCGATGTAGTCTTGGTATGGACTAGTTAGCCAAATACGAGGCTAACATTGTATGTCGACGTAAGTTGATATGTTTATGTGCGATGGATGGGAGCTCCGTAACGATTTATGGTGATAAAGCGATGTATGCGCCGAAGATCATTTCGATGATCAAGGCTGATGTTATGATGAGGCGAGGGTGTGTAGCCTACTTGGCCTAGGTGATTGAGGAACATACAGATATGAGCACGATTGATGAGGTACCCGTGGTGCGTAACTTCCTTGATGTATTCCTCGAGGAATTGCCTGGATTACCACCGAAACAGGAAATTGAGTTCCAAATCGACTTAGTGCCGGGGCGCAACCCGTTGCCAAAACACCTTACCGTTCAGCTCCCACCGAAATGAAGGAAATGATGGCCCAGCTACAAGAACTCCTTGATAAAGGTTTTATACGACCGAGTGTCTCTCCTTGGGGAGCCCCGGTGCTGTTTGTAAAGAGGAAAGATGGTAGCATGCGAATGTGCATCGACTACAGGGAACTGAATAAGTTGACCGTAAAGAACAGGTATCCTTTACCTAGAATTGATGATTTGTTCGATCAATTGCAAGGTGCAAGCTGGTTCTCAAAGATAGATTCCCGATCTGGTTACCATCAGTTGAAGGTTCGAGAGCAGGATATTCTAAAGACTGCATTTCGAACACGTTATGGATATTACGAGTTTCTCGTTATGTCATTTGAATTGACGAATGCTCCTACAGCATTTATGAATTTGATGAACATGGTATGTCAACCGATGCTGGACCGATCGGTGATAGTGTTTATTGATGATATTTTGATTTATTAAAAGAATGAGGGAGACCATGCTTGCCACATACGTGAGGTATTGGAGATCCTGAGGAAAGAGAAACTTTATGCTAAATTCTCCAAATGCGTTTTCTGGTTACGAGAGTTACAATTTCTGGGTCACGTGGTGAATCCAGAAGGCATTATGGTAGATCCAGCTAAAGTTGAAACGATTATGAAATGGAGCCCTCCGAAGTCACCTACGGAAGTACGTTGTTTTCTTGGTTTGGCCGGTTACTATCGGAGATTTATTCAAGACTTCTCCAAGATAGCGACACCACTGACGAAGCTCACGAAGAAAGATGTAAAGTACGAATGGGGCCCGAAACAAGAAAAGCGTTCACAGTGCTAAAGGAGAAAACTTACCCAAGCTCCTGTCTTAGCACTGCTGGATGGAAATGATGATCCTATTGTGTAGGCTGATGCATCACAACATAGCTTATGCTTCACGCCAAACTCTCTGGACGAACTCAAGCAGGCGCAACAGGAAGGATTGAAAGAAGAGAATGTAAGTTTTGAACGTGTCTTTGGACAAGTCAAGAACTTGGAAGACGAAACGAAACGACTCTACCCACGTTGTTTGAGACGTAACAGGTTTTGAGGACGAAACCTATTATAAGGAGGGTAGATTTGTAACACCCGAAAATCTAGCAATCTAAAAATAAATGTGCGAGATTTCGGTAACTGTTGACGTTCGAAGAATTGCGTTATCAAAGAAATAAGCACATTTGATCGTGTTTGAAATCCACGATGATATGGGTGACAACTCAAAATTTTCAGGTTAGAATCATAACTCGAAAATGAAGAGAATGAGTGTAAGCGAAATCGTGAAACGAGGCTCTGATTTCAAGATACACTGAATCGAATATAGCAATAGATTAGAGGTCAAATTTTTTGAACTCTTTAGGTCTTGAGATTATAACCATTGGAAAGAGCTCGAAAAATCGTGAACGTAGGCGAAAACCGTGCGCAAAACGGAGTTCGTATGCTCCCGGAATCGCGAAACGAAGATAAGACAAAAATCTGGCCGCCATGGACCCGCGCGGTACGCCCCAACTCGGCGTCCCGAGTCAGGCGATGCGCCTGAGGTCATCAGATCGCGAAAATTGCTTAAAAAGTCAAGTTTCATCATGAAATCTCATTTTTTGATCTTATCTTCGATGATCAGCACCCCACACACGAAAAACCATCTTCCAAGCCATCCAATCTCTATATTGAAGCCTCTGGATCAAGTGGATCGCACCAAGGATCGTTAATACAAGTCCGGATCGTCTTGTTACGCACAAAACTCCGTCTGAAGAGGTAACGGTTCATTCTAACCTTCTAGATTGATTATGATTGATTAAATCTTGTTTCTGAACTTGATGATATAGTTAGGGTTGTTGATTATTGCCTAGATGATGGCTAGGATTGATTTTAAGTGAAGAACTCGAACTGTTAACGGGTAAATCCTTGTTTTGAGCCGTTGTAATGCCCGATTTGCATGGAATCATAACAATGGTTATAGTGGTTTAAACCATTTAATTATGACAAGATAGATGATTAGTTTGATTAATCCTTGACACGCAAGGTTAAATCCAAGTGTTTCAAACTAATCACAATCATTAACATACTCACTGGAACGAATATCTGATGTTTATGATAACAGGCAGATCAGTATGTTAAACATGGTTGTTAAACCTATTCTATTGCTACGTTGTGATATTTCATGATATCTGGGTAATCAATAACAAGGACTGATCAGTTCTAAGCCATTAACCTGTCTAGGAACCTGTTTTAGCATGATAATTAACAACATTAACTATTTGACGACTATCAAGGCAATGTTTTGACATTGGGCGTTCAGAAAGATTTAATCAGGAAGTTAATATGTATATAACATATTATACGTAAACAAATGCAGGACTATACGTTAGCAACGGTTGTAAGTGATTTCGCTACGGTGCGACATCAGGTGAGTTCTAGACGCCCTATTTTTATGTTTAATGTTTTGGGCTGGCATACATGCTTAATGTTATGTTCATGATGTTATGTGTTTAAGATGATGATAAATGGATAATGATATGCCATAATTATGTATGCACGTTTATATGTTATGATGAATGAATGTTTAATATGAAATGAAGCATGCATGAGAACATGTTAAGTATGATGAATGCATGAAAAATGAATTATGATGATGAAAGGTGTGAAGATATGATATGATGATTGTATGATAACATGCATTAAGATGGTAGCTATGATGATAGTTACAAAATGTTATGATAAGATCCTAGGTTACTAGGATGAAAGTGGAATGTTATGAATATGATGCTAGTATGACATGTGTATGATGACATGATGTACGATGTGATGATATGATGATCTGTATATGATGCTAGGATGTTATGATGATACGGACACATGATGCTAGCATAACATGTTATGATGATTCCTAAGTTATTAGGATAAAGATACGATGAAACGATGCTAGCATGATATGTCCGTGTTGTTATGATGATTATGATGATGATTATGATGTAAGCATGAAGGATATCATGCCTTCATGGTTATGAGGAAAAGATGATATAATGCTAGTATATCATATACGATGAAAGAATGATATCCTATACGTGTGATAGGATATGTACGTGATAGGTACCAGTATTTGTGCTGGGAATGAATGAGAGTCAACCATGACTATAACTGGGAATGATGTTCCTATACTTGTTATAGGAAAATGTATGAATGATAGTCAACCACGACTATAACTGGGTATGGTTGCTCCCGTACTTGTTACGGGGTAAGTATGACGTTGCTCCCATATACGCGTTATGGGGTAAGTATGGTTGCTCCAGTACTTGTTACTGGGTAAGTATGGGTGCTCCAGTACTCGTTACTGGGTAAGTATGGTTGCTCCCGTATGTGTTACGGGGTAAGTATGATGTAAGTATGACGTTACTCCCATATTCGTATGGGGTAAGTATGGTTGCTCCAGTACTTGTTACTGGGTAAGTATGGATCTGCGGAACGCTTAGGCGGGACAGATCAAAGGTTATGGAGCCTTGTGCCGGCATAAGCCCACTGTTACGCTTGGTAGCAGTGGTTGTATGATGATGATGATTAGGATGTTTATGTGACAATGTTTTGGATTATGTGAATGAAATGATGTTTTATGTTAAATACGTTTTAACTCAACAAAATGGTTATGATGTTTTATGAAAACTAGAACTCACCAGCGTAAGCTGACTTGATTTAGCATGTATGTCAGGTTAAGCTATGGTCAGAGAAAGCATGAAGCTCCAGGCATCAAGATAGAGAATCCGATGGTGTTGGCAATCGTTTATGTATTAATTCAGACATTTAATTATGTTTGATATGATGTTTAAGTTCCGCTGCATGTTTATGAAAGCATTTAGTTTAAGAGCTATGTGTTATGACGAGACCAACGCACGTGAGGTCGCCCGGAATCGGGGCCTCACACCCCCCTACCCGTTTCTTTCACCCAGCCGATCCAACACACCCTTCGACCCGTTTTGCCTTCTTGTTCGACCCAAATAGCGAATCCACGCGATTACAGCTCAATTACAACCAAGCAACACCAAATTAGGCAAGAATATTAACGTGTAATCGTTTACAATCAATTTAAATGTCTATTAACAACCATTAAACGCAAAAATCAACATCCAAAAATACAAGATACGATCCATAATTCGAAATCAATGAAACCGAGTATAAAATCCCAATTAACTATACCCAATCAATCCTTTGTTCCTGTCGAGACTTTCTGAGCACACAAAACAATCTCTCAAACGTTCTAAGTCGAGAATCGAGATCCTACAAGCTCCGGTTCGGTCGTTCGCTGTTCATCGATCTAAACCCAGACATTAGCAACCACATGTAGGTGATTCACACCCCATTACCTTCGTCTTTAAATTCTGAACAAAAGCCCTAAGATTGCTAAGCCAATCGGAGTTCAAATCTTTCCAATTCGATTGAAACAAGAACTAGGGCTTGGTTGCTCCTTCTTATGTTTAATCTGATTTGGGGAATGAAATCAGGTTCATGCTAAATATCATTCGGAACCGATAATTTCGCAGACTTCGGTCTAGACTAACCGTTTAAGCACACTCGGGTTGGGGGTGAAGGTCGCGGGTTCGAACCCTTCTAACCGGGTTAAAAACCGGTTTTGCCCCATTTTTGACATTCTAAACATTTTTTTTTATTTTTAACTGCACAGAAAAATATTTTTTTTATATATAATACTAATCTGTAAATAAAAAAAATGTTATATACTTAATTTTTTTTATATAACTTTTATTATCAATTATTTATTTACTTATTTATTTATTTTACTTAATTAAAATAAATTAATATATATTTACTTATTTAATTATTTTTACTTATTTACATAAATAAATAAGTTTTATAAACTTATAATGTCACACCCCCCAAATTTCAACTAACGGAATCACACCGTTTGGGAGCATGACAAACCAGGATCTCAGATCATTAGACATAGCGAAGACCTCTATATGAATTTCAAAACATACGTTGGTCTTTAAAACATAACATTCAGAGTTTACAAAAAGTTGCGGAAGCGTTTCAAATCAAAACCAATAAACGGTTGATAAGTAAACATTACAAATCAAAATACTTAAATGTTCAAACATCCAAATTCAAATTCAAAGTGTTTATAATGCATGAGACTCTATCTTCCTAGTCCATGCAGTTGTAACGCGCGCCTTAGCGTCCTGAGAAAACATGCAAATCAAGTCAACACAAAGGTTGGTGCATAACACAGGTTTTAAATAATCATAGTGTTCAAAACATCAGTTTGAATAATAAGTTGTAGATAACATAATCACACATGCACAGCCATGATAGCTAGTCATATAAATTATTTACATACGTGTTCGACACCGAAGCTGACTAGTTGCCATGCTATAGCATGTTTTCGCCTTGCCACTATTGTCTATCACAACAATAGTAAAATTGTGTTTGGTCAGTCAAACACCTGCGTAGATCCCATCTACCAGGTGAGGTTTGTCAAACCTAATAGATCTATTTCCAACTACCACGCTTTGCATTACAGCAAACTAAACGGTTCGAGGTGTGTAAGGACTTTCAAGTTGATATGTTGTCACATAATGTAAACAGCTAACTCATGCAAGTGATATGTATCTAAAAACAGTTTGTTGCACATGTTTTCTCCCCCAAAACAGTTTAAAATAAGAAAGGGGCCGTGTACGCACCTTTGATAACAGTAGAATGATCAAATACGTGTGAACTTGCGTAGAAATCCTCTACGAAGAATCTGTGATTTAAACAATAACCTAAAGTTATTCGAAATGTCGTTTTGTGCTTAAAATCACATACGTGTCAACACACGTATGTTAAAGTGTCAGAAATACGCATACGTGAGTACGCGTGCCATTGAAATCGTCTAAATAAAATCCTATACGATTTTATTTAATTAAACGTAATTATACGCGATTTCGTGTTCGGATTAAAATATAAATTTTACTGTTCTAACACGTTCGTATTCCCGTTACGGTTCCAACGCAACTCGAACGGATTAAAACGGAGTTGAAACGAATAAAATATGTTCAAAATACTAAAAATATATTAAAACTCCAAAAATGGTTGGGCCGGGACTCGAACCCGCGACCCTCAACTCTAACACACATGCCTCTAACCATCTCAGCCCGCTAGGGTGTCGCAACAGGTATCAGAATTTAATTGTTTTAAATCCTCTTCCAATCCAAATCCTATTCCATAATATAGCCGAAGCAAACATACCCAAATTGACCATGAATTCGATTCTGATCCAAACTAAAACCATAGGGTTTATGTTTCTGAGTTTAATCCGAACTTGTAGATGGTTTTAATTCAACCTATCATTCATCATATCCCAATTAATCAATCCCTAACCTAATCGAATTCAAGTTCTTAAACTTACAACTTAAAATCTTTCAATTCGATAATGGAAGTTCACAAAACCATAGAGTTTTCATCAAGACTGAAATTTCGAACCTCCCTAATTAATCAATTTCAATAATCGTAACAGTTTGCTTCAAAACCCACAAGCGTATTCCTCCTATGAACCCTAATAATCGAAACCTAACAATTCTTAGTTCCATTATAAAATTAACATAGTAATAACCTAAATCGGGACTTTCTGGAACTACCCATACCATTTAATTTGAATATCAAATCCATTTAATACAAAATCCCCAAAACGTTTTCTTTATGAACCCTAATTACTTGAACTTTATGAAAACGATGATATCAGTTGAAATTGATTTAGAATAACCCTTAGTCGGCTCTGTTAGAAGGTGTAGGAACGAATTCTTACCTTAATTGATGTAGAATTGATATAGTTCACTTTGTGTGTTGATGTTCGGCCGAGCTTGATCGAGTTCTTCAATCCCGAAGCTAATGTTTCCAATTGTGATGTGTAATAGATGCTAAAAGTGCCGATTGGGAAGTATGAAACTTCAATTTGATGTAATCAAATCGAATGATGTGATTTTGGGTAATGAATAGCATCGGTTTCAACTTTTGAGACTTCCTTTGAATTAAATTCGACATTAGGTCCAATATAACTGTTAAGTATTGATGATAATCATCAATATGATGATTAAGAATGTTAAATCATCAGTTACAAATCGATTTGTGAATAATTTCGGGTTTAATTGCAATTATTCACTTCTTTTATTCCGAATTTTGACTTTAAGAAAGTCAAAATTGATCCTTCTAATCATATACAAATTAAAATCCTATAATCTAAGTATTTTAGACTTATTTCACTTAATTCAACCCTTAGAAATCATTCTAGATCAATAACTTAACATTTCGGTTAACAAAGTTAAACCGAAAATTCCGAATTTTCATTAATTGGGTCATTTAACTCATTGTTAGATTAAATTTACTCAATTGGGCTTCTCAAATACAATTGGGCCTCACTGGGCTTTCCTGGGCCTACCTTGGCCTTCCCTGGGCCTACTTTGTTTACATTGGGCCTTAATGGGCCTACTTTAACCTTGTTTGATCTAATTGGGCCTTCCTTGTTTTCCTTGGGCCTAAATTAATCTTATTGGGCCTACTAGACTTTTTTGGGCCTTCATAGACTCCATTGGGCCTTACCGGGTCTTCCTTGACTTTGTTGGGCCTTTATTGGCCTTGTTGGGCCGTCATTGGCCTTGTTGGGCCTACGGAGGTTAACAAGGTTAACTTGAAAAGTCGGATTGTCACATCATCCCCTTGTTGAAGGAATTTTCGTCCCGAAAATTAGCAAGTGTTAAGAGTAGTTAGGAAACTACTTACGAGTTTAAATCGTACGTGTTAGTGTGATTTGATCATTCTGTGTGCTTGTGTGTACTCACACACAAAGTCTAATGCTTGCAACATCACAACTCAACTGTGACTGTTTGTGTTTGATCGTACTGTGTTGTGTAACCTCACACATAGTGAGTGTCTGAAACTGTTTGTACTATGCAACCCCGCACATAGCAAAAATGTGTGTAATCAAGTGTAACCTCACTACCTAGTGAGTGTCTGAAACTGTTTGTACTATGCAACCCCGCACATAGCAAAATGTGTGTAATCAATTACGTACGTACTACCATAACATGTAACATATGAAATGTAGCACATCAAATATATAGAATGTAACACATAAAATATATAGAATGTAATGTAGCACAAATGTTTATAACAAAATCAATTGAATAAAGTGTTAGTGCTTACAGTTTGAGATTTGCAGTGTTGATGTGTGAAAGCATCACGTCATCCCCTTGTTGAAGGAAATTTCGTCCCGAAATTTAACGTGCGCTCTCAGTGTTAGCAGTAGCTGTCTTGAATAGATGAGGATATTTCTTCATCATTTGGTCTTCCCGTTCCCATGTGAATTCAGGACCACGTCTTGAATTCCATCGAACTTTGACTATTGGAATCTTGCTTTGCTTCAGTTGTTTGACCTCTCGGTCCATGATTTCTGCCGGTTCTTCAATGAATCGTAACTGTTCATCTACTTGTATTTCTTCCAATGGTACAATCAATGTCTCATCAGAAAGACATTTCTTTAAGTTTGACACATGAAAAACATCATGAACTCCACTGAGTTCATCCGGTAGTTTGAGTTGATACGCAACCGGACCAATCCTTTTCAGAATTTCAAAAGGTCCTACGTAACGTGGACTAAGCTTTCCGCGCTTGCCGAATCGTATCACACCTTTCCAAGGTGACACCTTTAGAAGAACTCGGTCTCCTACTTGAAATTCCAACGGCTTGCGACGTTTGTCTGCATAACTCTTCTGTCGATCCCGAGCCGCTGCCATACGATTCCTAATTTGAACTATCTTCTCTGTCGTTTCGTGCACCAGTTCAGGGCCTGTTATCTGACTGTCACCAATTTCAGCCCAGCAAACTGGTGAACGACATTTGCGACCATACAAAGCTTCAAATGGTGCTGCTTGAATACTTGTATGATAACTATTGTTGTATGAGAATTCCACTAACGGTAAATGATTCTCCCAGCTGTCACCAAAATCAATTACACAAGCTCGTAACATATCCTCGAGCGTTTGAATCGTTCGTTCACTTTGACCATCGGTCTGTGGATGATAAGCGGTACTCATATCCAAGCGAGTCCCCAATGACTTATGAAGAGATTTCCAAAAATTAGAAGTAAACCGGGCATCCCGATCTGATATAATAGAAATTGGCACGCCATGCCGTGCTACTACTTCCTTGATGTAAATGCGAGTCAATTTCTCCATCTTGTCAGTTTCTTTGATTGCTAAGAAGTGTGCAGATTTCGTTAATCGATCGACAATTACCCATATCGTATCACAACCACTCGGTGTACGGGGTAACTTAGTAATAAAATCCATCGAAATCTGTTCCCACTTCCACATCGGTATCTCTGGTTGTTGCAGTAAACCAGATGGCTTCTGATATTCAACTTTGACCTTTGAACAAGTCAAACATTTGCTAACGTACTTAGCAATATCAGCTTTCATGTGTGGCCACCAATACAGTGCCTTCAAATCATGGTACATCTTGTCTGATCCCGGATGGACTGAATACCTGGACTTGTGTGCTTCGTCCATCACAAGTTCCCTTAAACCTCCATATAAAGGTATCCACATTCGATCAATAAAATAACGAATTCCATCAGGTTTAACATTCAATTGTTCTTCCATTCCTCGTAAAGATTCCGGTACTAAGTTTTCCGTTTTCAAGGCCTCAATCTGAGCACTGTGTACCTTGTCAGGTAAGTCGGTATGTATCGTCATCATAAGTGCACGAACCCGTCTTGTTCCCGTTGTATCTTTTCTGCTCAAAGCATCGGCTACCACATTAGCCTTTCCCGGGTGATACTTAATCGCACACTCATAATCGTTCAACAACTCGACCCATCGTCGTTGTCTCATATTGAGTTCCTTCTGATCAAAGATATGTTGCAAACTCTTATGATCAGTATAAATAGTACACTTAGTTCCATATAAGTAATGCCTCCAAATCTTCAAAGCAAAAACCACTGCTCCTAACTCCAAGTCGTGAGTAGTGTAATTCTTTTCGTGCGTTCTTAGTTGTCTGGAAGCATAAGCGATCACTTTATCACGTTGCATCAACACACATCCTAAACCCTGTCCAGATGCGTCACAATACACCGCAAAGTCTTCCGTTCCTTCCGGTAGGGACAGAATCGGTGCACTGCAGAGTTTCTGTTTCAATAACTGGAATGCAGCTTCCTGTTTATCCGTCCAGTTGTACTTTGTTCCTTTGTGCGTAAGAGCTGTAAGTGGTTGAGCGATCTTTGAGAAACCCTCAATGAATCGTCAATAATAACCCGCCAAACCAAGGAATTGTCGTACCTCAGTAGGGGTCTTTGGCGCTTCCCAATTCTTAATCGCTTCAATCTTCGCTGGATCAACATGTATACCCTTTTCATTAACTATATGACCCAAGAACTGTACTTCTCGCATCCAGAAATCACATTTCGAGAACTTAGCATACAGTTGTTCTTGTTTCAATAGCTCTAGTAGTAATCGAAGATGTTCAGCATGTTCCTCCTCAGACTTTGAATAGATAAGAATGTCATCGATGAAAACAATGACAAACTTATCAAGATAAGGTTTACAAACACGATTCATGAGATCCATGAATACAGCTGGAGCGTTTGTCAACCCAAATGGCATGACCAAGAACTCATAATGGCCATAGCGCGTCCTGAATGCTGTCTTCGGAATATCCTCCTCCTGGACTCTTAGTTGATTATAACCCGACCTGAGATCAATCTTCGAGTAGTAACTCGAACCTTGCAATTGATCGAACAGATCGTCAATCCTGGGTAACGGATACCGGTTCTTGATAGTAACCTTATTCAATTCCCGGTAATCGATACACATACGGAAAGTCCCGTCCTTCTTCTTGACAAACAATACTGGAGCTCCCCACGGTGAAAAACTAGGTCGTATGAAACCCTTATCCAACAATTCTTGCAATTGTGTAGATAACTCTTGCATCTCTGACGGTGCAAGTCGATAAGGCGCCCTAGCTATCGGTGCTGCGTCTGGTGTAAGATCGATTCGAAATTCCACCGGTCGGATAGGCGGTAATCCCGGCAAGTCTTCTGGAAACACCTCTGGAAATTCACAAACTATTGGTATATCTTCAATCTTCTTCTCAGTTACCGGCTTTTCAGTTATAAGTGCTATAACTGCCGTATGACCTTTCCGCAGACATTTGTGTGCTTTCATACAAGATATGAGACGCAGTGGTGTACTGCTCTTCTCACCTTGTACATACAATGTCTCTCCCTGTGGAAGAGGTATGCGAACAACCTTTTCATGGCATACGATTTCAGCCTGGTTCTTGGACAACCAGTCCATGCCAATGACTACATCAAAACTGCCTAAGGCAATAGGCATAAGATCAATCTCTAATGTTTGACCCATCAAATCAAGGATACATCCCTTATAAATGTTTTCTACTACAATCAACTTACCATCAGCTAATTCCACAGTGTAGGAACTATCTAAGGCAGTGGGACTAACATTTAGCAACTTAGCAAGTGAACTAGATACAAAGCTCCGATCGGCACCGGTGTCAAATAACATAGAGGCATAGTGATTATTTAAGAGGAACGTACCCGTAACAATGTTGGGATCCTCCCGCGCTTGACGTCCTCCTATCACAAACGCCCTGCCTCTAGCACCATTGTTGTTGTTGTTATTGTTGTTGTTATTGTTGGTGCCATTGCCATTACCGTTTCCATTTCCATTACCATTACCATTGTTGTCCCCGCCTTTCTTAAGTTGTGGGCAATCTTTCTTGAAATGGCCCATCTTGCCGCACTCAAAACAACCTTTCTGTGCGTTGTTTTGATTGTTATTCTGGTTGTTATTGTTGTTCTGCAGCTCTCCGCGACAATCCTTAGCCGCATGCCCAATCTTGCCACACCTCTGGCACTTAGCTCTGTCACACTGGTTACCCGCATGATGGTAACCACACTTGTTGCACTTGGGGTGCTTACCAATATAGCCCCCCGATGTTGATGATTGCTGACCACTGTTGGAATTATGATAGGACTTGTTTGAGTCCTGCTTCCTGTTCTGCTGTTGGTTGTTACCCTTGAAGTTATTACTTTCCCACTTTCTCTTATGATCTCCTACCTTGGTAGCAGATGTTCGTTTGGGCAGAGTCCCCTGTAACACTGCCTGGTCAGTAAGCTGATGCGCTAAACGAACAGCTTGTTGGATGGTGGTGGGATTCGCTGAAGTAACCAACCCTTGGATCTGAGGCACTAGTCCTCCGATGTATCTTTCAATCCACTTACTGACTGGAGTAGCCATGTGTGGTAGCAGTCTGGCCAGTTCATGCGATCTGGTCGTGTACTCCTCAATATTTGACCCCTCCATCTTGAGGTGCCAATACTCCTCCTCCAACTTCTGCATTTCACTACGAGGACAATACTCCTCTTGTAGCAAAGTTTTGAAGTTGTTCCAGGTCAACGCATTTGCTTCTCCCAACCCCAGAGTCTGAACATTGGAGTTCCACCAAGTCAGTGCTGGACCCTCCAATGTTCCAGTAGCAAATTTCACCTTGCTGTCATCAGGGCAGTTGCACATCTCGAACACAGACTCTGCCTTCTCAATCCATCGGAGAAGTCCAATAGCCCCCTCCGACCCTTTGAAATTGTGAGGTTTGCAGTCCAAGAACATCTTGAACGTGCAGACTTGTGGGTTAACCAATCCCCTAGCTGGACCCTGTGGCCCTGTGTTGTGAGTCTGAGCATACTGTGCGATTGCCTCTGCAACTCTGTTGTTGATTAGCTCGTTGAGCTCAGCAACTGTCATCTGAACATTTCCCCCAGCCATTTCCTTCCTATTTACAAGAAGTGTTAGCGCATAATCAAAATCCAATTTTGACATGTGTAAATAGAAACAACAAACACAACATGTAATATAAATCAACACAGTTGTTGAAAATAAATGATAATTCTTTCATAGATAGAAACTTTCTTTGAGTACAATACTTTTGAAATGAACTACAAAATTTCAAACTGCTAATGTAGGAACACAACCCGTTCCTAATAAGTTCAAATAAAACAAGAAATAAAAGAAAAATAATCAGTCGTCCTCGACGGTGGATTCAGGATCGGACTCAGCATCTGGTGCTGGTTCCTCCTCCTCATCCTCATCCTGTTCCTCATTCTCCACTACCACTAAATCCTCCAAAGCTTCAATCCTACCCGCCAAAATCTCCTCTCGGTTCTCTGACTCTTCTAGACGACCAATCAAATTGATCATCTCATCCCGCATATCGTGAACAAGATGGGCAAGTTCATCTTGCCTCTCAATGGCATCCCATAACTCCTGAGATCTCTGTATGAGCTTATCTTCTGCTTCATCCAAGTCCTCGCGCAATTTGGCGATCTCTTCGGCGTCCGTCCTTCGCCTCTTAGGCTCAGGAGCATCTAGTGCTGGTGGTGAGTGTGTAGAAGGTCCCTCAGCAGGGATCTGCTGAGTGCCCTCCTCAGGCTCCTCTTCCGGATCCTCATCCGGGTCCTCCTCTGGATCCTCGTCGGGATCCTCGTCTGGATCCTCCTCCGGATCCTCCTCTGGGTCTTCCTCCGGATCCTCCTCTGGATCGGAGTCCTCCATCTCATACGGTGGAGGTGATGGAATAGGTGGTGGTGGTGATGATGGTGGTGCCGGAACCATCGGCTCCTCGTCCTCGGAATCATCAATAATGATATATGGGACTGATGATGAAGCCATGCCTGTTACATAATACCATATGTAAGTACAGTGCCATGGAATACGTAAACAAGTCAATTACATAGTGTCATATGTAATTTCTAAGCAATACGTATTAACAGATGTGTCTAATGTCTAACAGTCATAGTCTAGGCCTACAAATGCAAACCTAGTTCGCCATAACCAATGGCTCTGATACCAATCTGTCACACCCCCCAAATTTCAACTAACGGAATCACACCGTTTGGGAGCATGACAAACCAGGATCTCAGATCATTAGACATAGCGAAGACCTCTATATGAATTTCAAAACATACGTTGGTCTTTAAAACATAACATTCAGAGTTTACAAAAAGTTGCGGAAGCGTTTCAAATCAAAACCAATAAACGGTTGATAAGTAAACATTACAAATCAAAATACTTAAATGTTCAAATATCCAAATTCAAATTCAAAGTGTTTATAATGCATGAGACTCTATCTTCCTAGTCCATGCAGTTGTAACGCGCGCCTTAGCGTCCTGAGAAAACATGCAAATCAAGTCAACACAAAGGTTGGTGCATAACACAGGTTTTAAATAATCATAGTGTTCAAAACATCAGTTTGAATAATAAGTTGTAGATAACATAATCACACATGCACAGTCATGATAGCTAGTCATATAAACTATTTACATACGTGTTCGACACCGAAGCTGACTAGTTGCCATGCTATAGCATGTTTTCGCCTTGCCACTATTGTCTATCACAACAATAGTAAAATTGTGTTTGGTCAGTCAAACACCTGCGTAGATCCCATCTACCAGGTGAGGTTTGTCAAACCTAATAGATCTATTTCCAACTACCACGCTTTGCATTACAGCAAACTAAACGGTTCGAGGTGTGTAAGGACTTTCAAGTTGATATGTTGTCACATAATGTAAACAGCTAACTCATGCAAGTGATATGTATCTAAAAACAGTTTGTTGCACATGTTTTCTCCCCCAAAACAGTTTAAAATAAGAAAGGGGCCGTGTACGCACCTTTGATAACAGTAGAATGATCAAATACGTGTGAACTTGCGTAGAAATCCTCTACGAAGAATCTGTGATTTAAACAATAACCTAAAGTTATTCGAAATGTCGTTTTGTGCTTAAAATCACATACGTGTCAACACACGTATGTTAAAGTGTCAGAAATACGCATACGTGAGTACGCGTGCCTTTGAAATCGTCTAAATAAAATCCTATACGATTTTATTTAATTAAACGTAATTATACGCGATTTCGTGTTCGGATTAAAATATAAATTTTACTGTTCTAACACGTTCGTATTCCCGTTACGGTTCCAACGCAACTCGAACGGATTAAAACGGAGTTGAAACGAATAAAATATGTTCAAAATACTAAAAATATATTAAAACTCCAAAAATGGTTGGGCCGGGACTCGAACCCGCGACCCTCAACTCTAACACACATGCCTCTAACCATCTCAGCCCGCTAGGGTGTCGCAACAGGTATCAGAATTTAATTGTTTTAAATCCTCTTCCAATCCAAATCCTATTCCATAATTTAGCCGAAGCAAACATACCCAAATTGACCATGAATTCGATTCTGATCCAAACTAAAACCATAGGGTTTATGTTTCTGAGTTTAATCCGAACTTGTAGATGGTTTTAATTCAACCTATCATTCATCATATCCCAATTAATCAATCCCTAACCTAATCGAATTCAAGTTCTTAAACTTACAACTTAAAATCTTTCAATTCGATAATGGAAGTTCACAAAACTATAGAGTTTTCATCAAGACTGAAATTTCGAACCTCCCTAATTAATCAATTTCAATAATCGTAACAGTTTGCTTCAAAACCCACAAGCGTATTCCTCCTTTGAACCCTAATAATCGAAACCTAACAATTCTTAGTTCCATTATAAAATTAACATAGTAATAACCTAAATCGGGACTTTCTGGAACTACCCATACCATTTAATTTGAATATCAAATCCATTTAATACAAAATCCCCAAAACGTTTTCTTTATGAACCCTAATTACTTGAACTTTATGAAAACGATGATATCAGTTGAAATTGATTTAGAATAACCCTTAGTCGGCTCTGTGAGAAGGTGTAGGAACGAATTCTTACCTTAATTGATGTAGAATTGATATAGTTCACTTTGTGTGTTGATGTTCGGCCGAGCTTGATCGAGTTCTTCAATCCCGAAGCTAATGTTTCCAATTGTGATGTGTAATAGATGCTAAAAGTGCCGATTGGGAAGTATGAAACTTCAATTTGATGTAATCAAATCGAATGATGTGATTTTGGGTAATGAATAGCATCGGTTTCAACTTTTGAGACTTCCTTTGAATTAAATTCGACATTAGGTCCAATATAACTGTTAAGTATTGATGATAATCATCAATATGATGATTAAGAATGTTAAATCATCAGTTACAAATCGATTTGTGAATAATTTCGGGTTTAATTGCAATTATTCACTTCTTTTATTCCGAATTTTGACTTTAAGAAAGTCAAAATTGATCCTTCTAATCATATACAAATTAAAATCCTATAATCTAAGTATTTTAGACTTATTTCACTTAATTCAACCCTTAGAAATCATTCTAGATCAATAACTTAACATTTCGGTTAACAAAGTTAAACCGAAAATTCCGAATTTTCATTAATTGGGTCATTTAACTCATTGTTAGATTAAATTTACTCAATTGGGCTTCTCAAATACAATTGGGCCTCACTGGGCTTTCCTGGGCCTACCTTGGCCTTCCCTGGGCCTACTTTGTTTACATTGGGCCTTAATGGGCCTACTTTAACCTTGTTTGATCTAATTGGGCCTTCCTTGTTTTCCTTGGGCCTAAATTAATCTTATTGGGCCTACTAGACTTTGTTGGGCCTTCATAGACTCCATTGGGCCTTACCGGGTCTTCCTTGACTTTGTTGGGCCTTTATTGGCCTTGTTGGGCCGTCATTGGCCTTGTTGGGCCTACGGAGGTTAACAAGGTTAACTTGAAAAGTCGGATTGTCACATATAACCCCTTATCTCATTTATTTATTTATTTATTTATTTACATGTTTTTACTTAATCATTTACATAATAGTAAAGATAAAATAATTTAATAAGTTTTATAAATTTACATAAAATTTTAAATAAGTTTTATAAATTTATTTATAACTCTTTACATCATTTTCTTAGTTATTTATTTATTCATTGCTACTCATTTATTTATTCTCATTTATTTGTAATAAATGTTATAAACAAAATACTTATATATATGTTTAAATAAGAATTAGCAAAATAATTTTATAAATCAATATTTAAATTTATAAATTTTAAATAAATACTTTAAGTCAACATTTGTAATTTAAACATTTTACTATTTTCATTTAAATCATAACAAATCTAATTGTGTTTATTTAAAACAAATCGAAACCGTTGATCCTTTTAGGACTTAGATGAATCCCTAGAAAAGACATAGATTTGTAAACATATACCTATTGAATTATTTAGGTGAACATTGAAATTGTGTTGGATATTATTTGGAGCATACTTTGACATTTATCAAGACTACCAATAACACACTAAGGTGAGTCTTCATAGCCCCTCTTTTACTATTTTTGTTTTAGGGGTGAAACATGCAACTTATTTATTTCATTTACTTGTGAACTTAGCTAATGGCCTTATAGTTAGTGAACTTTAGCTAAGCATAGGCATTGATCACATTCATTTTAGTGACTATGATAGATCTATTGGACCGACCATCCCACCGTTGTTTGATTTACCCTTCGGGGGAGGCCCGCGGTGATAGTTTGCTATTTGAGCATTTTAGTAATGCTAATCATAGGTCAAACATCATTTGTTATCATTTGTTGATCTGCTTTACTTGCTAGTTCATTTTGACTATGATCATTATGCTTAGAGTTCACATATAACATCATCTATATCATTTTTATTAAACCTTTTGGTTTGAGTGTCAAAACCTATGAAACTCACCAACTCTTTGAGTTGACACTTGATTTTAACATGTTTCAGGTGGGAATGGAATTTAGCAAGCATTTGGAATTGAATTTTATTTTATTTAATTTGAACTATGTAATTGGATTTGGATTGAAAGTTGAATGTTGTAATAGTTAGTTTAATTTATTTAACTTTTTATTAAATGATGAATTTATTTGCATTGAATGTTTAGTTATGATTATTTAAATCTTTAAACCCTCAGCTATGAACAATGTACACTTCGTGTCACCTCGATGCTTCCGTCATCGGTCGGGGTGTTACAGATTGGTATCAGAGCCTGGGTTATAGAGAATTAGGTTATTTAAACTAGATGACCTAGACTATAACCATAGGATGACTTAGTTTGAACTCGTAGGTCATGAACTGTTATTTGGACTCTCTAGTTTCCATGCTAGGCCATGAACTGTTAATTGAACTCTTAGTTGTCATGATAGGTCATACTTGCTTATGTGACTACTTGTTTGATCGGTCAAATATTTGAACCTAGTTTAGGATACTTTAGTATGCACACACTAGACTTTAAGGTTCAAAACCTCTCGACTTTTTTTTTACGACTTGAACGAGGATCGTCATCACAAGGAATGATCTTAGACTTCTAAGTCTAATCTTGAATCCCGTCAATAGTCTTTAGGTTCATTCTAATGATTAGGAAATGCATACAATCTGGAAGGGGGAATACCTGTACTTTGGGGAGTTCTGTCTAGGAAAGCATTTCGTATAAATCCAAATCAACCGATGGACCTGTTATGCTTTCCTGGGAACCCTTGGAGTGAGTATGAACCTATAGGCTAAAGTATGTCTTTCTGAAAGTTAAAATTGAACTTAGACACTTTGATCTGTCAAGAGTATTCTTTCAAGAATATAATCCAAGTATTACTTTAACCTTCATTTGAACTCTCAATTTAATTATTTGAACTCTTTGAGGTAATTGTATAACTTGAAAATTGGAAAATATCTAACTTTTCCCTTACTTTCTTAGCCATGTCATCGTACCTTGCTGACCGGTCTACAAGCTTCTCTAGTAATGAATCAGAGGACTTTAACGAAGGAGAACCAAAATCCCTGGAGTACAGGCCCCTGTCCACCGAAGAGTATGAAAGGATGGTCGAAAAGGAAGAGCTAAAGTCAGATGCAGAGAATCCATACTGCCATCCTGAAGCTCCACTGCCTTCTACCAATTCTCAAGATTTCCCATCAAAGGCCACAATGCCCTCCACAAACCCTACCATTGCTCAACCAAAAGCTCAAAAGCCTCCTACCAGTCCCACAAGTAGTTCTGAGAGTCGGGTGGGACCAATACTTATTACTGCTAAACCACCACCGAAGATTCGTCGCCTAAGCCAAGGCGCACGGCTACCTCCACCACGTGAAGGATGGGTTTATTCTAGGAAGTTTGCTCACACAATTGGGTCGTGTTCTTGGGGAGCTCATGAGGAGTCTGAGGATTAGCAGAGTCTATTTGCTTATTTGTTTCCTTTCTTTTCTTTTATTTCTAGTATGTACTAGACATCAAGTATATACATATGCATATGACATATGTATACTCATGTCTACAATTTTGTCTATCCAAGTATTATTAATGAAAATGTTACTTCTTTCATTATTAGCACAATGAGTATTGTATGAATTGACCCGAAACAACTATTAACTAATATGTGTAACAACTAAAAACATAGTGAACTTGCGACATTAACCACTAGCCGATAAAATACTTGACATGGTCACATGACTTAGTGGTTCCCCCTGCCGGTAACTTTGGGGATCGTTACATTGAGAGTCTTATCATATGATCATTGTTGCTCCGACTACTCTTAAGAGTTGTCAATCGATCATTTGCTACTATGACGAATGAGTTGATGCGAACCAGAGTTCTGATCAACGAATGATATGAGAAGAATAACAAGCTAGAAATCTTGATCACCATCACAATCACAACAAACAAAAGACCATCAAAGGATATGATACGCCCATTCCTGTCAATAAAGTCTCTTCCAGTAATCAGGTCCCATCAAAGAAGGAATATACCCGAATATTTCTTAAGTGTCCATAAATACCAATGTCACCACAAAAGTGATGATTATATGAAGAGTACTAAGGCTGGGAGAATGGTTCATTGAACCCAAAGGAACAGATCGTTTACTACAACAAACGACGACAATGCTATGTAACGAACAACGAAACATGTGGATATCCTAACTATTTCAGAAACCAATTCCGAAGATTAGTTGATAAAGATCAAAGTACGACTTGTGCCCGAAATTATCCAACTAACTGTTCATAATCAGGACGTAATTAATGGTACGTTCTTGATATAGGATTGTTACTTGGCTTAAAGTATCAATCGAATTTTAACAACTTATAACTTTGAGTTTGTTTTTTTCTTGGTTAGGTACAAACCAAATTAGATAGACCACTTAATTTAGTAATGGTTCACAGTAAACATATAAATAGTACAATATTATACCTGAGCGTATTGTGAAATATAGGGATAACATCTCATTAATATATCTTGTATCCACCCAGTTGTGTCCCATAACCAGCAAGTAGGGTAAACATGCAAGGCAAATTTCCGTTACGGGTGCACACGGAACGTGAATTTGCAGTACATGTAGATCCTACGAATGCGATACAAAGGACACAATTGATGAATGATTTATTTAAAGTCCAATTTTGGTTGAAAATTATGAACTATACCTATATGGACAACTACATGTAATCATCAAAGGTGAGACATTTTTATGTTGTGTTGTGTTGTGTTGTATTGGTAGGTGATCGGGATGCTTTCAAAGTATTGGTGATGTGGTGGGTTGGCTGCGGTATACCCTATATATAAGCACCACCAATACATTGGGAGTAGAATCGAAAGCTTGACCAACGATAGGATACTTAGATTTTAGTGTTAACATCAAGCAACTAATCTTATTCAGAACTATGCGAACTACACCTATGTGGTGAACTAAGTGTAAACATCAAACAAGGTGAAATATTTATGTTGTGCGGTATTGATGGGCGTTTGGTATGCTTTCAAGGTATTGGTGGTGTGGTGGGTTGGCTGCGGTATACCCTATATATAAGCACCAACAGTACATTGGGAGTAGAACCGAAAGCTTGATCAATGATAGGATTGTAGATTTTAGTGTCATAATCAAGAGAACAAATCTTAGTTGGAGCTATAAGTGATTCTTGCATACTAAGACTTGGTGTATATTTTTATACTAAGTCAAAGGTCTTAGTAGTTCTTATATCAAGCTAATTAAGCAATAGATAACCAAAAACGATTAAATAAAAACTTTCGAATTCCATGTCCCACATCAAACATCAACATATGAGATTAGCATCTCAAATGATTTAATCTCATAGATACAATATAACAATTTACATACATCACAACGTCATAATACGTTATCTACGACCGTATCATTTGAATGCAGTTTCTATTAATCACAGTTTCATACTAAGAAGCAACACAAAACACGAACTTGATGTTGTCATCTTTACCTTAAGGAATTGAATAAATTGTGTCTTTAACATATCCTTAACAAGAAAATAAAATAAGATGAATACGCATGAGACAACTACGTTGGGGAAAAATGCTTAACGAGTTCGATTGCGAGAATCGAATGTTGTAGAGGATACACTCAACCGTAAGAGGCGTATCTAAATGTATAGAAATTGAACCTAAATTAATTAGTATAACAACCCAATTGTAGATCAACAAATTTCTTTGACCCAGGTCAAATTGCACGTCTTGAGGAGTTGAACTTTAAATTAGAAGCCAATTTTGTGGTTTGATTGAACCTTTCGAACCATAACAATCTTTGACTCACATTTCTGAAGAAGCACTCAATTCTCGTTATATTATCCTCACCCTAGTACACATAGAAGTATCTATGAGTCCTCTGTTGGTGGGCCTTCAACATCATAGTCAATCGTAATGCTTGTTCCACGACTCATTTTTTTTCCTTTCTAAATCACTTCACAAGTCGTTTGTCACTCAATTCAATTTTAGCATGACTTAGGGTCAAATCAAACGAAAAAATTCAATCCCTTAAACTTCCATTTGAACTTAGCAACATCCACCAACTTTCACATTTTGAACTTGAAAATATCTAAAATTCCCTACAGTTTTCCTTAATTTCGGGACGAAATTCCTAAAAGTATGGGAGACTGTAACATTTCTCTAATTTTATAATAAACAATTTTATTCTTAAATAATTTATGACGTCATAAAAAAAAAGATATACAAGATAGAGAAATAAAAGAAACATATTCTTAAAGTTTATTTATAGTTTTATAACTAATATCATAAGATTTAGAACCTATTTTTAAATAGATAACTCAAAAATAATAATAATAATATAATACTTTAATAAAACTTTAATCACAAAACATTTTATTTAAAATAAAACCCTTATAAGATTTTTAAATACATTAATCATAACTTTAAATAAATATAATAAATAACTTTGTTTTAATTTAAAATATCATAAAAATATAACTAATTTAGTTATGTTAGTTTTATAGAGTTAAATAAATTAAACCCAACTATAACAATTAAAAATCATGGTTTTAATAAAAGTTTAAGGGTACAAAGTGTCAAAAACAGAAGCTGCTAAAAAGAGAAACTAGGGGGGGTTAAAACTGCAAATAACCCAAAGTTTCCCTTCCCCCTGTAACACCCGAAAATCTAGCAATCTAAAAATAAATGTGCGAGATTTCGGTAACTGTTGACGTTCGAAGAATTGCGTTATCAAAGAAATAAGCACATTTGATCGTGTTTGAAATCCACGATGATATGGGTGACAACTCAAAATTTTCAGGTTAGAATCATAACTCGAAAATGAAGAGAATGAGTGTAAGCGAAATCGTGAAACGAGGCTCTGATTTCAAGATACACTGAATCGAATATAGCAATAGATTAGAGGTCAAATTTTTTGAACTCTTTAGGTCTTGAGATTATAACCATTGGAAAGAGCTCGAAAAATCGTGAACGTAGGCGAAAACCGTGCGCAAAACGGAGTTCGTATGCTCCCGGAATCGCGAAACGAAGATAAGACAAAAATCTGGCCGCCATGGACCCGCGCGGTACGCCCCAACTCGGCGTCCCGAGTCAGGCGATGCGCCTGAGGTCATCAGATCGCGAAAATTGCTTAAAAAGTCAAGTTTCATCATGAAATCTCATTTTTTGATCTTATCTTCGATGATCAGCACCCCACACACGAAAAAACCATCTTCCAAGCCATCCAATCTCTATATTGAAGCCTCTGGATCAAGTGGATCGCACCAAGGATCGTTAATACAAGTCCGGATCGTCTTGTTACGCACAAAACTCCGTCTGAAGAGGTAACGGTTCATTCTAACCTTCTAGATTGATTATGATTGATTAAATCTTGTTTCTGAACTTGATGATATAGTTAGGGTTGTTGATTATTGCCTAGATGATGGCTAGGATTGATTTTAAGTGAAGAACTCGAACTGTTAACGGGTAAATCCTTGTTTTGAGCCGTTGTAATGCCCGATTTGCATGGAATCATAACAATGGTTATAGTGGTTTAAACCATTTAATTATGACAAGATAGATGATTAGTTTGATTAATCCTTGACACGCAAGGTTAAATCCAAGTGTTTCAAACTAATCACAATCATTAACATACTCACTGGAACGAATATCTGATGTTTATGATAACAGGCAGATCAGTATGTTAAACATGGTTGTTAAACCTATTCTAATGCTACGTTGTGATATTTCATGATATCTGGGTAATCAATAACAAGGATTGATCAGTTCTAAGCCATTAACCTGTCTAGGAACCTGTTTTAGCATGATAATTAACAACATTAACTATTTGACGACTATCAAGGCAATGTTTTGACATTGGACGTTCAGAAAGATTTAATCAGGAAGTTAATATGTATATAACATATTATACGTAAACAAATGCAGGACTATACGTTAGCAACGGTTGTAAGTGATTTCGCTACGGTGCGACATCAGGTGAGTTCTAGACGCCCTATTTTTATGTTTAATGTTTTGGGCTGGCATACATGCTTAATGTTATGTTCATGATGTTATGTGTTTAAGATGATGATAAATGGATAATGATATGCCATAATTATGTATGCACGTTTATATGTTATGATGAATGAATGTTTAATATGAAATGAAGCATGCATGAGAACATGTTAAGTATGATGAATGCATGAAAAATGAATTATGATGATGAAAGGTGTGAAGATATGATATGATGATTGTATGATAACATGCATTAAGATGGTAGCTATGATGATAGTTACAAAATGTTATGATAAGATCCTAGGTTACTAGGATGAAAGTGGAATGTTATGAATATGATGCTAGTATGACATGTGTATGATGACATGATGTACGATGTGATGATATGATGATATGTATATGATGCTAGGATGTTATGATGATACGGACACATGATGCTAGCATAACATGTTATGATGATTCCTAAGTTATTAGGATAAAGATACGATGAAACGATGCTAGCATGATATGTCCGTGTTGTTATGATGATTATGATGATGATTATGATGTAAGCATGAAGGATATGATGCCTTCATGGTTATGAGGAAAAGATGATATAATGCTAGTATATCATATACGATGAAAGAATGATATCCTATACGTGTGATAGGATATGTACGTGATAGGTACCAGTATTTGTGCTGGGAATGAATGAGAGTCAACCATGACTATAACTGGGAATGATGTTCCTATACTTGTTATAGGAAAATGTATGAATGATAGTCAACCACGACTATAACTGGGTATGGTTGCTCCCGTACTTGTTACGGGGTAAGTATGACGTTGCTCCCATATACGCGTTATGGGGTAAGTATGGTTGCTCCAGTACTTGTTACTGGGTAAGTATGGGTGCTCCAGTACTCGTTACTGGGTAAGTATGGTTGCTCCCGTATGTGTTACGGGGTAAGTATGATGTAAGTATGACGTTGCTCCCATATTCGTATGGGGTAAGTATGGTTGCTCCAGTACTTGTTACTGGGTAAGTATGGATCTGCGGAACGCTTAGGCGGGACAGATCAAAGGTTATGGAGCCTTGTGCCGGCATAAGCCCACTGTTACGCTTGGTAGCAGTGGTTGTATGATGATGATGATTAGGATGTTTATGTGACAATGTTTTGGATTATGTGAATGAAATGATGTTTTATGTTAAATACGTTTTAACTCAACAAAATGGTTATGATGTTTTATGAAAACTAGAACTCACCAGCGTAAGCTGACTTGATTTAGCATGTATGTCAGGTTAAGCTATGGTCAGAGAAAGCATGAAGCTCCAGGCATCAAGATAGAGAATCCGATGGTGTTGGCAATCGTTTATGTATTAATTCAAACATTTAATTATGTTTGATATGATGTTTAAGTTCCGCTGCATGTTTATGAAAGCATTTAGTTTAAGAGCTATGTGTTATGACGAGACCAACGCACGTGAGGTCGCCCGGAATCGGGGCCTCACACCCCCCTACCCGTTTCTTTCACCCAGCCGATCCAACACACCCTTCGACCCGTTTTGCCTTCTTGTTCGACCCAAATAGCGAATCCACGCGATTACAGCTCAATTACAACCAAGCAACACCAAATTAGGCAAGAATATTAACGCGTAATCGTTTACAATCAATTTAAATGTCTATTAACAACCATTAAACGCAAAAATCAACATCCAAAAATACGAGATACGATCCATAATTCGAAATCAATGAAACCGAGTATAAAATCCCAATTAACTATACCCAATCAATCCTTTGTTCCTGTCGAGACTTTCTGAGCACACAAAACAATCTCTCAAACGTTCTAAGTCGAGAATCGATATCCTACAAGCTCCGGTTCGGTCGTTCGCTGTTCATCGATCTAAACCCAGACATTAGCAACCACATGTAGGTGATTCACACCCCATTACCTTCGTCTTTAAATTCTGAACAAAAGCCCTAAGATTGCTAAGCCAATCGGAGTTCAAATCTTTCCAATTCGATTGAAACAAGAACTAGGGCTTGGTTGCTCCTTCTTATGTTTAATCTGATTTGGGGAATGAAATCAGGTTCATGCTAAATATCATTCGGAACCGATAATTTCGCAGACTTCGGTCTAGACTAACCGTTTAAGCACACTCGGGTTGGGGGTGAAGGTCGCGGGTTCGAACCCTTCTAACCGGGTTAAAAACCGGTTTTGCCCCATTTTTGACATTCTAAACATTTTTTTTTATTTTTAACTGCACAGAAAAATATTTTTTTTATATATAATACTAATCTGTAAATAAAAAAAATGTTATATTCTTAATTTTTTTTATATAACTTTTATTATCAATTATTTATTTACTTATTTATTTATTTTACTTAATTAAAATAAATTAATATATATTTACTTATTTAATTATTTTTACTTATTTACATAAATAAATAAGTTTTATAAACTTATAACCCCTTATCTCATTTATTTATTTATTTATTTATTTACATGTTTTTACTTAATCATTTACATAATAGTAAAGATAAAATAATTTAATAAGTTTTATAAATTTACATAAAATTTTAAATAAGTTTTATAAATTTATTTATAACTCTTTACATCATTTTCTTAGTTATTTATTTATTCATTGCTACTCATTTATTTATTCTCATTTATTTATAATAAATGTTATAAACAAAATACTTATATATATGTTTAAATAAGAATTAGCAAAATAATTTTATAAATCAATATTTAAATTTATAAATTTTAAATAAATACTTTAAGTCAACATTTGTAATTTAAACATTTTACTATTTTCATTTAAATCATAACAAATCTAATTGTGTTTATTTAAAACAAATCGAAACCGTTGATCCTTTTAGGACTTAGATGAATCCCTAGAAAAGACATAGATTTGTAAACATATACCTATTGAATTATTTAGGTGAACATTGAAATTGTGTTGGATATTATTTGGAGCATACTTTGACATTTATCAAGACTACCAATAACACACTAAGGTGAGTCTTCATAGCCCCTCTTTTACTATTTTTGTTTTAGGGGTGAAACATGCAACTTATTTATTTCATTTACTTGTGAACTTAGCTAATGGCCTTATAGTTAGTGAACTTTAGCTAAGCATAGGCATTGATCACATTCATTTTAGTGACTATGATAGATCTATTGGACCGACCATCCCACCGTTGTTTGATTTACCCTTCGGGGGAGGCCCGCGGTGATAGTTTGCTATTTGAGCATTTTAGTAATGCTAATCATAGGTCAAACATCATTTGTTATCATTTGTTGATCTGCTTTACTTGCTAGTTCATTTTGACTATGATCATTATGCTTAGAGTTCACATATAACATCATCTATATCATTTTTATTAAACCTTTTGGTTTGAGTGTCAAAACCTATAAAACTCACCAACTCTTTGAGTTGACACTTGATTTTAACATGTTTCAGGTGGAAATGGAATTTAGCAAGCATTTGGAATTGAATTTTATTTTATTTAATTTGAACTATGTAATTGGATTTGGATTGAAAGTTGAATGTTGTAATAGTTAGTTTGAATTTATTTAACTTTTTATTAAATGATGAATTTATTTGCATTGAATGTTTAGTTATGATTATTTACATCTTTAAACCCTAAGCTATGAACAATCTACACTTCGTGTCACCTCGATGCTTCCGCCATCGGTCGGGGTGTTACACTTGTGATGCTGGCCCTCTTCTTGATCTGCTGCTGCTATTCTCGGTTGTAGAAATGAAGCTTAGGCCGATTGAATGGTGAGGAGAATAGTTAAGAAGTGTGATGGTGAAGGTGTGAGTTAAACGACAGCCTGAGGATGGTATTTATAGGCTCATTGGGGAGGGTATATTTGCTGCATCTTCCTTTGTTTAGGGACCATTTAGCAATAAAAGAAAATGTGTTATGATGGTTCTAGTTCACTAGGGTCATGTATTACTAGGTAGTTTCCTTAAAATAGTACACTATATCTTCTTGGGAAGCCAATTATACTCCTTGAAGACTGCATGGTTGTAGGAAAAGGAAGTGTCCATCAAGTAGGATTTTGATAGAGGGAGTCTCTAGGTGGCTGGAGGGGTACTGCCGAGAGGGTGGGGGATGGGTTGGTCGAAGATTTCAGCAAGGGGAAGGGGATTTTCCTAAGATTTTTGGACAGCAAGCAGGTAGTACCACAAGATATTCACTCCTTGTCTCTTTCAAAATCTTAAAGTGACTATTTTATTTTGAACATTTCTTGTTGAGATTTTAATGAATCTCCTCTCCAACGAGTTGGTCATGTTTCTAACTAGAGAGGGTTATTGTTTATGTTGTATCTTGATTTGATTAAGTGGGTTAATCCTTTCTTATTAACTTATCACTTAATTTGGGAGTGGTATTCGGTTGAGTAAGTTGAGATGAAAAGGATTAGTTTGATAGAACCATCCTTGATTTCATTTGTAAGTCCCCTTTACACCAAGTTGGATGTTTGGTTCAACCAAATCAAGGAGTTCCAAGGGATGATTATCTTTGATATTTTACTTAGATAATAACCAGGCACGAGTGATTTGGTTTAGTTTTGGTTTGTTTATATTTTAGCTTGGCCTAGAAAGGGTAGAAAGAAATCATAGGTTTTGTTTTAGTTTTTCCTTGTGTATGGTTAGGTTTTACGTATGCATGCTTAATGCATGCATAACCTTTCTTTTACAGGAACATGTATTCGTGTATGTATGTATGTATGTATGTATGTATGTATGTATGTATGTATGTATGTATGTATGTATGTATGTATGTATGTATGTATGTATGTATGTATGTATGTATGTATGTATGTATGTATGTATGTATGTATGTATGTATGTATGCATTTTCTGTAGTTAGGGTTACTGGGTTCCCGTACATATATATTTACCTGCTTGTTGACACCCATCTTCTAAATATATATGCTTAAATTAGTTGTCTCATATTCACTTAAGTGGTTATAAGAAAGTCTCTCGAGTTTTGTTTTACTAACCCTTGTTTTTAAAAATAATCCTTAAGAATTTAGTACCTGTTTTATTGTTGATTGTTACAGTTCTTGTTTTTTTTCGCACAGACAAGTTCATGAGATGTAAAGGGGATTTGGGTATTATACTAGCTTCTTACGAATTTGAATTCTCATTCGAATGGGTTATATTTGGAAGGAATTGTGGGTTTAATTGAATTGATTTCGCTTGAATGATGTGCAATCCTAACCAAAACGATCAATCCTGAGCTGTCATCGAGCTGTGATTCGAACGGGATTAAAATCGGGTTAAGGTTTGGTTTCCGGGTTGCTCAGACGGGTAAACGAGTGGAGGGGGAATCAATTTGTGAAATTGGCAGCTTGAGCCCCTCGAGTTTACATATATTCTGATTTTTGTTTAAAGGTTTTTAACTCAAGAAATGTTTTAGATGTTTTCATTTTCAGTCCCTCTAGTTTAAAGATTATAATTTCATGTGTAAAATGTTAAAAGTTTTGTAATAAATTAATAATTTATAATCTCTACATTTGTTTATTTTTGTTATTAATATTTTTATAACCAAATATTTAAAATAATGTTTGTCATAACTATTTCATAAAAATATATATTTAATAATTATGGGATTATTATTATTATTATTATTATTATTATTATTATTATTATTATTATTATTATTATTATTATTATTATTATTTTTATTATTATTATTATTATTATTATTATAACTTTAGAATTTTTATTTTGATTATAACTAAATACTAAGGGAAATAATGTTTGATATGTGTATTTATATATTTCATATTTAAATACATATATTCTTTTTATAATTTTATGAAATCATTATTTTATTCTAATAGACTGACTATTAAAAGTTTAACAATGGTGCTAATATATATTTATATTAGTTTTTATAATTGTCATCTAACTTGTTTTTATCAATACATGTTTATTAAGTTTAATTTATATGTATAATTTAAATACATAAGAATAAGAATACTCTAAACTTTGTTTTATTAGAATTGGAACACGATTACAATTATTCAAACAAAAAAATCCTAGGGATTACATGTGTTAGTAAGTAGATTTAGTTATCAAAACTACCTTATCAAGCCCATAGATGTTGAAATGAAACTAGAATTGAGGGTGGATGGCTTCAAATGTGGCTGATGATGGTGACATAGTAGCTGCAAGAGTTTGTTGGTTGTAGTGAGCGTCCTTGTATCCTCCTTCAAGCATCCCAAGTTCCAAGACTTCAAGGTGATTCTGGTGGGTTTGGCTGAGCTTGATGCATCTGGGTTCGGAGGTGAGGGTAAAGAAAGTTGTCAGTGAAAAAGGGTTGGAATTTATAGAGTTTTAGGGGTCTGGGGGCCCTCGCGTACCGCAAGGACAAATTAGTCGAGTACTCCTCGGGTACACGTCACGTATCGCCAAGTGGAATTTGATCAGTCGTCGCGTACCGCGAAGGAATTCATCGGGGCTGGTTGCGTACCACGACGAGTCTCGAGCAGAACCATATGCCCAAATTCAATTGTTTGATTTGTTTGTCGTCCGGTTTTCTTTTATTGTGCATCGTTTATCGACATATGTCTTAATTTAGTTTGTTATGTGCTCACATATTATTTAATATTGTTCATTTGACACGTGTGTGCAATCCTGGTAATTCCTCAAATTAGTTGTCCGAATGTCTGTGTTTGGACTATTGTGCCAAGTGTCACACTAATTTAATCTCAATTAAGTGTCATGTATGATTTAATAATTAAAATAATATTAAATTAAATTATGGTGTTGACCTGGAATTTGCTGGGTATCACATCATGCCCAAGGACTATTCCGCTAGGCGGGACGTCGATCAAACCCGTCGGCATGAGGTGTGACAATTTCAAATATACTTTTGTATTTATTTATTAATATTATCTTTGAGTTTGCTAAATGAAAGTCGCATAGTTACAAAAATAATCAGGAACTAGTAATTTGAATTACTAAGACTGTTAAAACAATTGATATATATATATATTACTTGTAAATATTATAAATTAATTCAACTACAACTTTAGTTTTGTCCAGACTATAAATGAAACAAATGAATACGAATGAGTCATTGTTTGTGTTTATTCGTTTAACATTTAACCTTTTCATAAATATTGATTGACAAATATTCTTGTCCATAATTGTTTATTAAGAAATTGAACTATTGAACTTGTTATCTAACTATTCATGAGCATAAATGAACACATACTATTAAAAAAAACAATATCAATAGTCGCAATATCAAAAATTAGACATTTATATAAATATCAACTTAAACACTTGATATAAAAATAAAAAAAATATAATTATATTAAAACAAAACAAAAGTTATAAATGATAATTATAATTGAAATTACCATATATTATGTTTCAAAGATCTTCATTTCTAACTAATATGTTTTTAATAATATACAAATTCTAAATGAATGAATTTCTATTTTAAATTTTATGGTTTAAACTAAAAGTTAAAAAATTTAATAAAATAAAATATATTTAGCATATAAACACGATAAATGAAGGTCAAAGAACATAAATGAACACATTATCACAAAACGGCCATTGCTAATGCTCATTCTAACCAAACGAATTGAACAAAATTTATTGTTCATGTTCGTTAATTTATTATGTGAATAAACATAAAAGAATTTCCCGTCAATCATACGGTTCACATATTATTCGTTAAACGTTTTGTTCATTTACATTGAACGTTTTGTTCATTTACATTCCTAATTTTGTCCTTATTACAATTTATAGCAAATTTCGTTTAGAAATCTAAATATATAACAATTAATTTTATGTTAACTAAATTCCCACTAACACATTACAATTATCAACTACTTTAAGAAGCAATCGTTGTAATGGAATAAAATAACACATCAGTCAAAAACATAATAACTTAAAGTCTATACAATATTTTGTCGGGGCGCGTTATTTGGACACCCCCTACCGTGCAGTCAACACCTGCCTACTCTATACGGGCCGTAAAGCCCTTTACGGGCCGTAAAGAAGTCGGACTGTGTCAGAAGATGTCAGTGAGATGTCTGGCGGCTGAACACCTAATACGAGCCGTAAAGGCCTATACGACTCGTTTTTAAAAATGAAAATTTTTAAGTTTTGTTTTTCTACCCGATATACGTACGTGTTTAACTTATTTGTAACATTGTAATTGTATAACTGTTTTAAATGGTTAAAACATATATTTTAACGTAATTATATTTAATCGCTATACGTACATTATTAACGTTATATATTAAACATATGATATATATATTATTATATATACGTGTTATAAAATCCTCACGTTGTTGAATTCCGGTATACGTACGCGTTTAACATTAATTGTTATATCATATCGTCTAGTTATTTAATTTTTAAGTTATAAATAATATCTGTTTATAATAGCGTATAATCGTACTTTGTTTTGAAATCCGGTATTTGTTAAATGCAACACGTACGGTACGTGTTTAAGTAACTTATAATATCGTTTAATTGTTCGAAAAAAAACGTAACCATTTTTAATCGTTTTGTTGTAAAATAATAAGTATTTTAACGTTATTATTTAATTATTTTGTCTATTTGTTTTGTTTGAAAAATATTTTAACATCGTGACGTTTAAATATAAATAACAATTTTTTTAACATAATTAGTTATGATTTTCGTAAATTTAAATGTTTTGTTTGAAAATTATTTTAACGTAATCGTGTTTAATGATTTTAAAACAATAGTTATCAGAATATAAATAACGTTAAACGGTTTTAAGAAAAATTGTTAACTATCTATTATATATTTCACAATCACGCACATTTTTTAATTATATAATAAAAGATAAAACAAACAATCACGCCATACACAACATATATACAAAATAAAAATACATACATCGAATGCTAAAGTAGTGTCCATACATCAAAATCCAAAAAAGAAAAGACAAAATAAAAAAAAATAACTAAGCATGACCACCAGGATCCTGCGGATCCTGATGATGTCCCGGTCCTGGAAAGACGGGAATATCCATGCCAGCAGATGCCGCCATACGCTCCGTCATCCACCGCATCATCCCCTCCAAGCGATCAACGCGACCAGAAAGGTCGCGTACGCTTCCAACAAGGTCGCGTAAGATCGCCGCGTCAGCCGGATGCAGTCGTGGCTGACGAACAACGACATGATGTGCTGGTGGCGGTGGCGGTGGCGGTGGCTGGTCTGCGTGATCCTGGTCTGCCGGGGGCTCCTGTACGTGCGGCTGTGCCCCCGGCTGCTGCTGTGGACCAGGGACTGGCGGCACCCACTCTGTGCGCCGATCCAGCGACCATCGCAGACCCACACGGGGTAAGTCGGCCGCTATACCCATTAGCATGACCGTGTTACGCCCCAGCAGTGTCGAGGCGTAAGTCACGGTCATGCTATCTCTAATATCGGCCGAAAAACGACCGATACGTCGAGCTATACGTGTGATAAAAGAGCCACACGTAATAGCTCCAGTAGCCTTACGGCTAATAAAGCCAGCAAAATAATCAGCTAGCAACCATGCAAGGTTGCAGCTGCGCCCAGTGATAAGGCAATACATGAAGAATAGGTCCTTCTGTGTGACCCACTCCTGGCTCAATCGGCGGCCGGTGATGGTGCAGGCGATGCACCGATGTAGGTATCGGTGCAGCGGATCACGAATGCTACTGGCACGAGCCTTGTTAACGAAAGGCTCGTCACCAATCACCGTCCACCAGTCTACGAGGACGGCCGCGTCCTCCTCTATCGCGGCATCTACGAATAGAGGTGTAGTAACCTCATCTCGGGTATAAAACCCAGTAGCAATCCCCCACTGAGTGAGGGACATCTGAACATCCTGTCCACATAAAGTGAACGAGACAGCAGGCAGCTGATCAAGAGCCTCCATGCCACCTGCCTGCGGTGGATGGAACTCGAATGTGGACAGGAACTCGAGAACAATCTCTCGATAAGCCGGGAGGCCGCCCATATCCATCATGCGTCGCCACGGACCCGACGCTCCGATAATCGCTGTGGCGCGCTCAGTCGCGCCAAGCGTGGCTAAAATACTCCAATCTATCGTCCGCGGCTCGACGATCTCCATACCAATGAAGCGTTTGAGGCGCGTGTGCGCCTCAGTGCCCGGTGGGAACTGCAGCAACATGTGGGGATCCGGGATCATATCCGGATCCTCCTCGGATGAACTAGAACTCGACGGCTCACGAGGTCGTCTACGCGGAGGCATAATCTGCAAAGTTAGACAAATAATAATAACAATAATAATCATCAACAATAATAATAATAATAATAATAATAATAATAATAGTAATAATAATAGTAATAATAATAGTAATAATAATAATAATAATAATAATAATAATAATAATAATAATAATAATAATAAGAATACTAATAATAATAATAATAATAATAACAATAATAAAACCAATAATAATAATAATAATAATAATAATAATAATAATTCTAATAATATTATTATTAAAAAGTAAATTTAAAAAAAAAATTCAAGAACTATACGAACCGTATAGCCCTTAACGGGCCGTAAAGTTCATCGAGAAACCCTGAGCTTCTTCTCTGTTAGAACTTTACGGCTCGTAAAGCCCTTAACGACCCGTAAAGTTCTAGAAATTTTGAAAAAAACTAAATCAGAAGCAACGAAACCCAATCCTACATCTACATCACTATCTATTACTACAAAAACCTAAAAAACTACTTTACTATTAAAGATTTCTACGAAGAAAACTTCAAAAAGTTTAAAAACTTACGGTTTTGAGTTGTGGTGGGTCCAAATCCGAGCTCTACAAGCGTGGTGACCGTGTATCCGAGTGTGGTGACCGTGGAAAGCGTGGTGATCGTCGAGAGGGTTGCGAATCCGAGCTTTACGAGTTGTGTGGTAAGAAATACGAGTTGTGAGCGGTTGTATGTTTATATAGTCAAACCCTATACGACTCGTAAAGCTGGATACGAGTCGTATTGTTTTTTAAATAAATATAAAAATTCAGTATTTTTCAGTATTATTACTAATTATTATTATTATTATTAATATTTATTATTATTTATTAATATTTATTACTAATTATTATTATTATTATTATTATTGGTTTTATTATTGTTATTATTATTATTATTATTATTTTTATTATTATTATTATTATTATTATTATTATTGTTATTATTATTATTATTATTATTATTATTATTATTATTTATTATTATTTATTAATATTTATTACTAATTATTATTATTATTATTATTATTGGTTTTATTATTGTTATTATTATTATTATTATTTTTTATTATTATTATTATTATTATTATTATTGTTATTATTATTATTATTATTATTATTATTATTATTTATTATTATTTATTAATATTTATTACTAATTATTATTATTATATTATTATTGGTTTTATTATTGTTATTATTATTATTATTATTATTTTATTATTATTATTATTATTATTATTATTATTGTTATTATTATTATTATTATTATTATTATTATTTATTATTATTTATTAAATTTAGTAATATTTTTATTATTATTATTATTATTATTATTATTATTATTATTATTATTATTATAAAGAACAACAAAATGATTAAATACATATATTTGCGAGTTACAATCCGTAATTGTCTAAATCTACAAAACCCGGTGGTTTTCGACGGCTTTCCAACCAATTGGTATACAAATCAAGGCGTTGCTTGTACCACATTTCCCAGGCTGCGGCGTCATGACTTCTGAATCTTGACCAATACCAACTTGGTGTCGGAATTGGATAATCTCCGGTAAGTTCAACCATTACATAGTGGTTATCGTTAACAAATACGAATGACACAATACGATGTGGTTGGAGAAATTCAGGCGACGTCCATAGCGGGAAAATCGTTACAGAAGCGCCTAAGCTTATAAAAACCACAGTCACACCAAACGCATTTGCAATCAAAAGTCCGGTCTCCGGCATTTGCATCCAATAACGCCTTGGAGCAAATTCAGGTTTTGACCATTTCAAGGATTCTTGAATTTCGTCAAAAACACCAAGGAGGACGTTAATGTACACGTTTGCATTTTGGATACTCTCAGTCAGGAGTGCATGACGAATAGTTAACCATTCTGTTTCCGGAAGTCCTAATGCAACAGCCACAGATCGAAAGCCACAGTTTCCGTCTGGAACAACGTCTTGTATTCTTGATATGTATGGGTGGAAGATGTCAGGAATGTGATCCTTAAACCGGTTAAAATTGTAAAGCTTATTATCAGTTAAATTTACCGGGTTGTCAAATGCTGGTTGCGATAACCCATAAGTTGGTTGCGAAAACCCGTCTTGTGGTTGAGAAAACCCGGAAAAATCGTGCATTCTTGTCGTTGAAGAATACGACTTAGCACGCTGCAATTGACTATCGTGAGTGACCGTTGATTCATCCTGCTTGTTTTTCTTTGGCTTTGTGAATGAACTATGTCGGGCAGGCTCTTGTTTTTGTTGTTGTGTCTTTAAACTTGGTCGCCCTCGAGTGTTAGTTTGCACGACGGGTTCTTTTTTCATTGATTTAAATGGGAAAACCGCACTAAAAACCTTTGACATCATACTCTTTTTAACTGGATTTGGTTGAAGCTTGATATGTTGTATGACCCGATCCAATTGCGCATCAATATCAGCACCTTCATCCTCGTTAACTAACGACGGGTTTAAATCAAGCTTACGCCAAAACAAGTCTACCTCATCCAGTGTAACTTTAGCATCTGTTTTAAAAGAATAAAAATAATAATTATGATTATACATAAATAATAGGTAAATATATAATTAAATTTAATTAATTCATACTTTTCAATAGACGACAAGCACATGGCAATCCACAGCTCGTGAAGAGATGGCAACCGCAAGATGAATTTGATGCTATCAACATCTGAATTTTTGCCTTCTCACCAACCAACAGATCTAAAGCTACATGAGATATATTCCCTTTTAACAATTCAAATTGATCATCGTTGTGATGTGCCATACGAAATATTTTGCTTCTTTCAAAGCTTTCGTTTATAGCTTCTGCTTGCGATTTAACAATTTGAATTACATGCCCAACAATGTTGTCTAACGTGTTGTTGGTTGCATGGAGACTTTTCTTTAATAGAGAATGTTGACTTTCAACTCTGTTGGTGGTTCGTTGACCAAAATTCCGGTTTTTATCTATCCACGCAGACACAAACATTTCCTTGTATTTTTGCAACCATGTTACTTGCAAATATCCGATAACCCCTAAAAAACAAACACATATTAATACGTTTCATACAACTCAAAAACATTTAAAAATGAGAAATAGAACATTACTCTGATGAGATGTCCATAACCATTCATGTAGTCGGCTATAATTATACTCGTAGATATCGGGAGTTGCAGATTCAATCACAACCGACCACATATATCCAAACTTTTGCCAGTCTGATTGCGAAAAACTAGGCCTGCAGTGTTTGGATATGTTTTCAAAAATGTGCCACCTGCATAGTAATTGGGCAGCACTAGGAAATATTCTTCTACATGCGTTTATAAGAGCCAATTCTCTATCGGTTACAATAACGCGTGGTTCCATACACTGTTGAAGTGTATCTTTTAGGTTTTGTAACACCCAGACAAAATTCTCTTCACGTTCCTTACTTATAAACGCATGTGCAACACTAAAGGTCTTGTGCGTTGATGTGACACCAACTATTTGAACAAATGGCATGTTGTATTTGTTCGTTTTATAAGTTGTGTCAATTAACAAGACATGAGGAAATGCTCGCCAAATATTATAAGATGTCTGGTGGATAAAAAAATCTGTTCCACGACATCTGTCGACGCATCATCTTGCGTTTGGTAAATAAAATTATTTCTTTGCAATGTACTAAAAAGGACCTGAATTGGAGTTTCCCCCGTGTTTTGTCCAATACGTAACTTCCGTCGCGCATTGTAAATATTTCTGAGGTTGGAAACATTTTCGGGGTTTTGGTCCTTTACAGCTGCAAGTATATCACGGGGCAACATGTTTTGGTTTGACAGTTGCTCAACAAGACGGGTTTCATTTTCATTTAATCTCATCGCATATGGATGACCGCCTAGTTGTTCAGCCGCTAGGTGGTTGTGTTCATTATTGACCACACGCAACTTCCAACCACCACAACTTCTCTCGTATCTACCAATCAGCTCAAATTCACACCCAGTCTTCTTCGAACCAGTACGTCTAGCTTTTGGTTCACCGTGATACACGCCACCGCGATCGCATTTAAGCCACACTTTTATAACTACACCGGTTGCATTAGTTTTGCTTCGTCGTCTAACTAGCACATAACCATTTTCACGCCCTCTAGCAATCGCCCAATCAACAAGTTCATCAACACCGGCAAAAACCTGAAAATAAAAAAAATGTATAAATTTTTTTAAACTAACAACCGTTAAACGAATAAGTTTGTTACCTGATCAGTTTCATAGACACACATATATTCATCACCGAAGTTGTTGCCTCCCATCGACATTGTTAAACCTTTACGAGTTTGAACTTGTTAAAAAACCTCAAAACCTGTTTGTTTGGAAAATCAAACCGAAGTTGTTGCGTTTTTTTTTTATTCAATTGTTGAAGATATATATCAAACGATTAATTTACGCATGCATCTATTACGTTAAATCAAATAATTTGCGCTGCTCAAATTATTGGCGTTCAATACGGGCCGTAAAGGTCTTTACGGGCCGTATGTACTGCGTGTCAGCCTGCGTCAGCCCTATGATTTGACGTGTCAGCCTTTGTCAGAAATATTCGTTTCAATACGACCCGTAAAGGGCTTTACGGGCCGTATTGAGGGTGTCCGAGGATCCAGTCGGGTGTCTCCCTAACAGGCCCCTATTTTGTCAATTAGTTGTTCAAGCTATTTACAATCTAGTTGTGTTCATGTGTTGTATTTACGGTCACATCACAAGACCCCCTATGGTAATTATTTTTATATATAATATCTTATTATGTTATGAATACACCGTTGTGATGTAAAGGAGAACGTCTGTGCTTTTCACAATGATAAACGGGATTTAAACATATCAATGCTTTCCAATTATTGGTGTGGTTAAGGGTGTTTATCCTGTCGGATTACGAGTTATTCGAATTCGAAATTCTTTTTACTAACCCTAATAAGGATTTGGCTCAGATTTCGAATAAACCCTAACAATCCGAATAAACCTAAATATAAGTTGGGCCGAGAGATTGGGGACTGGGAATTGGACACCGGTTAGGCGGTTAGGTTGGGCTAGTCCAAATGTCCATTATTTATTATTATTTGTAAAAACGGTTGCGAAATAGGACCTACCCGATTTGTGATGATTAAGCAGTTGAAGAACAAAGAAAGTCTTGAAGATGGGTGGAGATGTTGAAGAACACAGCTAAGAACGAATCTAAGATGTAATGTAACGACTAACAATGTAAATAAATAAGATTCATTAGTCAACAATATTACATTACCTGCCCCTCACATGCTCTCAAACTCTATGGATAAAGAATCCATGGAGTTCATGGGGGAGAGCTCTCTCAAGATTACATTGAAGCACACCCTCACCACTCTCTTGTCTGGTTGTCTTACTACAAATGAGAATAATCTCTATTTATAGTGTCACATGACCTAAAACCCTAAATACAACAAATACAAAAAAATGATAATAAATAATAAATATTAAATGAAACTCTATCATTTGTTGTGGTCTTCAGGTCTTTTGATCATCAAGTGTCTTCGTAAACTTGAGTCTTTAGTGGCTCGTGCGGTGACTCGTTGCTCCCTAATCAACAAATACATAATACTTCTTGTTTACATTTCATCTATCCAAATTAACCGTTGGTCTTAACTTTTCTAGACCCAACAGTCTCCCCCTATTTGGTTAGATGAATGTAAGCCAATGCAGAAGTATGATGAAACAAACATGAATAATAAGATTGAACTTGTGTAGATGCAATTCATGTTTCTTTCACCGCAACAATTGTGAAGCTTTCTTTATTCAATTTCTCAAACCCAAAAGAAACTTCTTGAAGATCCATGTCTTCCATTTATCTTCTCCCCCTCTAATAAAGCTCCCCCTACGATTAAACAATCTTAATCTTCAATCCCAACCCAAAAGATATCCGAATATAGGGTGTCAGTCCAAGTATAGGAATCCCAGCCTTCCTTGTAATGAACATGTGACAAATAAAGGTTCAAAGATGAATGTAAACCATATCCCAACAATTTGATTCTTGAGAGTATTCAAAGTAGAAACAAGAAATCTTCACATCAATAAAACCTAAGTCTTCACTGATAAACCACTTATAACACACTTGCCATCAGTTTAATCCATCAATCTCCCCCTAAACTGATGATATAAATAACTGACTATGAAAACCCACCATGTCTTAAAAAACAAGCAGTGTTCTTCGGAAGCAATCATTGCTAACCGGCAATATGTTCCATGCAGTAGATCTGGAACAGCAATTGGACTTACAGAATATACATCATTAACTTATTTTGATTTTCTGATGATCTATAAGTTTCAGCTCTATCAAGCCAAATAGTAAATAACTTCTACTGATGCAACCGAATGAGCAAACCAAAGGCTAATGTGTTTCAAAAGTGATGTCATATGTTATCAATTTCTAAAGTGTTGATTTGGGGATGCATTAGCACTTGGACATCACAGAAATAAACACTTAAGAAGTGGACATTGCATATCAAGAAAAGACATCACTTATGAAACATTTTGTTAATTTCAAAGTGCTAATTTGTAGATGCATTAGAACTTGGACATCATAAATGAGCACTTAGAAAGTTAACATCTTGTCATGCCAAATGAGTAAACCAAAGTCAAATGTGTTTCAGAAGTAAAATTATATGTTGTCAAATTTTAAAGTGTTGATTTGAAGATGCATTAGCACTTGGACATCATCCAAATTAACACTTAGAAAGAAGACATAACATATCATAAGATGATTTTACTTAAGAAATATTTGGTTAACTTCATAAGTACTGATTTATAGATGCATTAGCACTTGGACATCATAAATTAGCACTTAAGAAGCTAACCTCCTTTTATACCAAAAACTTTGGTTCTTTAAACATTTTAGTTAACTTCAGAAGTATTAATTTGCAGATGCATTAGAACTTGGACATCACAAATTAACACTTAAGAAACTAACTTCTTTACATACCAATAATACCTCTGCTCTTTGGAAGTAACTCTCGGAAGCAATAGTATTTCAATTTCAGAAAAGAAAAAAAAACTTCACTCATCAGAAGGAGATGTCTTCAGAAGATGCTTCGGAAGCAGTTTCCAATCGGAAGTAACTTATTCTTAGGAAGCAAGTTATGCTTAGGAAGCATTTTTTTTTCAATCGGAAGCAACTTAAGCTTCGGAAGCAATTGTTATGCTTTGGAAGCAACTGTTATGCTTAGGAAGCAACTTAATCTTAGGAAGCAACTTATGCTTAGGAAGCAACTTATGCTTAGAAAGCAATTTTTATGCTTCGAAAGCAACTTATGCTTCGGAAGCAATTTTTATGCTTAGGAAGCAATTTTTATGCTTAGGAAGCAACTTATGCTTCGGAAGCAATTTTTCCAATAGAAAGCAACTTGTTCTCAGGAAGCAATTTCTAATCAGAAGCAGTAGCCATAGGAAGCAATAGCCATTGAAAGCTTGTAATTTTTAAGAATATCAATGATAAGCTTCCGAAAACCAATTCACTAAAAACCTTCTGAAAACACTAAATTCAAGAACGCCGTCTTCATCATTATGTTCTTTTCTGAAACAAACCCAGGTGCCCTAAAAATTTTCAGCCGCCTCCATTTTTATCGATCAAAAATTTGATTATTCATCTGATGACGATCAGATTTGGGTGGGTTTTTGACATATATTAGGGAGAGTCAAAACCCACTTGTGTTTACCATATCAAAACACAAAAAATATAACCCAAATAAATTGAATGAACACAGAACCCAGAACAAGAACATCTTCAAAGAACTTTCACAAAAATTCACAAAATCAGGGTATTGAGCACAAATTTGAGAGAATCAATGGTTAGAATGATAATCTCGGGAACTTAGCTTTGATACCAATTGTAAAAACGGTTGCAGAATAGGACCTACCCGATTTGTGATTATTAAGCAGTTGAAGAACAAAGAAAGTCTTGAAGATAGGTGGAGATGTTGAAGAACACAGCTAAGAACGAATCTGAGATGTAATGTAACTACTAACAATGTAAAGAAATAAGATTCATTAGTCAATAAGATTATATTACCTACCCCTCACATGCTCTCAAACTCCATGGATAAAGAATCCATGGAGTTCATGGGGGAGAACTCTCTCAAGATTACATTGAAGCACACCCTCACCACTCTCTTGTCTGGTTGTCTTACTACAAATGAGAATAATCTCCATTTATAGTGTCACATGACCTAAAACCCTAAATACAACAAATACAACAAAATGATAATAAATATTAAATATTAAATGAAACTCTATCATTTGTTGTGGTCTTCGGGTCTTTTGATCATCAAGTGTCTTCGTAAACTTGAGTCTTTAATGGCTCGTGCGGTGACTCGTTGCTCCCTAATCAACAAATACATAATACTTCTTGTTTACATTCCATCTATCCAAATTAACCGTTGGTCTTGACTTTTCTGGACCTAGCGTTATTTAATCTTCTTAAAAAGATACCTGAAAAACCCAAATTTAATAAAATCTTAAATCCAAATATGACTCAATTATCTGAAAACTTTTCCTGTGTTCAGATATAGCCAATATGAAAAACCATAATTACGATCGAATCATTTTTTGGGTTCGGATACGATTCGGGTTTCGATTTTTTTTGGATTTTGGATTTTTGAACACACTATATTAAAGGAAAGGAGCCAATTTGACAACAAACCCAATAAGCAAATAGGGTAGTTGGCAAGAAACTGAAAATACCCAAAACTTAAAGAATGAAATTTTTAAACCAAAATAACCGAACCCAAAACATAACCGGTGGATTTAATGTAAGTTTTCTAAAAAAAATTGTAACTTTGGTTCTTGTCTGTTTTACCAAAAATAAAAACCGAAAAAAACTGAATCTTTGTTTTTATTATATGTAAAACCTTATATGCATGTGTAAATCGTAAACTTTTTTATTTTGTAGATGCATAATACTAAAAACTAATATAATTGTAAGTATTAAGTGATGTTGTAGCCTAAATATTTTTCAACAAAATACAGTATTATGGGTTATTGTTTTATATGACCCTAAATTTAAGGCCCCTTAAATGGGTTTTAGAAACACAACCTAAAATTTTATTTTTGGTCTCAGATTTAACGAAAAATCGACTGGAATTTTTATTCTTACTTGAATAACAAACCCGATTTATATACACCCGCACCCGAATAAGAGTAGACCCAAATTAGTCAACCCGAACTAGCTTTAACCCGAATTTGATATATAAAATCGAATCGGCGTATAAATCAAATTGTATAGATTTTGGGTTATCTGAATAACCTGACTGATTTTGAAAACCTAATTTCTATTTTTTTTCTAGTCTTTATATATACTGATCAATATATGATTATATGACATTATTAATTTCAATATTGTATTGAAAAAAAGAATGTGCACCATCTAATTTTAAAAAGCAAATTCATATATAATTGATGAATATGTCCATATATGGCATACAATCCAATCGATACATACATTCATAGTTCCATACACGATCCGATAGATTTCCAAGAGTTTATTGCCGAATTTCTTCAACAAATCCCAAATTCCCAATTGAAGTTAGTATAATTCACTTATATATTTGTCTCAATTTATTTTGGCTACTACATTATTGAATGTTTATTTGGGTCAAAATTGCGTTGTTTACTATGTCGCAGATCAAAACGAACATGTAAACCCGAAAACCCAATTAAATCCGATGCCCGTTATACGGACACCGAATAAACCGCATTTTATTAGGGTCAGTATTTTGTTAATATTGCAAGCACAAACACCGCTACTGAAATCGCAATAAATGTAAATGAAATTTAGTCATAGGATATATTCAATGTTTAAAAAACCGGTTCGACCGGTTCAACCGCTTGCCGGTTAGTAATTCGGTACGAAACCCTTCGGTATTATGTAGGTTCTTTCGATCGATCGTGCCGGCGGTTTAATCTGGTTTTCCGGTTTTACCGGTTTTTCCGGTTTCAAAAAAATCACAAATTTTCGGCTTTTAAGCGATCGTGAACTTGATGCATTTAACACGCCATTGTCATAATCCTATTATGCATTTTTATTAAAAAAAATATATTATAATTTGAATACTTTTAGATTGTTTTGGATGAATATGAGTATTTTTTGAATTTATTTTGGATAAATTTGTATACTTTTTGGAAACTTATATGAGTATAAGTTAGTGTGTCCGGTTGAACCATCCGGTACAACCCGGTTGAACCATTTTTTAGCCAAATCCGGTACACCTAAAATACCGGTTTTTAAAACATTGGATATATTTACTTTAGGTTTGACTTTTTTTCAATAATACACTTTGAATTCAAATTATGGATTATCAAAACACCATTCTTTAAACTAAAACTGGCTTATATTAAGGTCACCAAATTAATTATACTCTTGTAAAAGTTGTCACCATCAAATCACATGACAACCACCATAAATCAATTAATAAAGACTAGTGATAATGTTTGTGCTACTGCAATATAGTGAGTACACCCCAGTTATGGCCGCCAACTTAACACACTCGTTTATGTTGTGGTGACTCTACGCTCCATTTGTTAGTGGAATTTTTTATAATATAGCTTGATATATAAGCCTAGATACTTCTTTATGTAATTCTAACCATGAAATAAAGAAAGTATAATACGGTCCCTTATTTAAAAAAGAATGGAGTTAAAATTTAAAAAAAAAAAACAAGAAAAAAAAAGAAGAAGATGCACAACATGAACATATTCAATGCATAAAATTGCGTAAACACAAAAACAATCACAACAATCCACATTATAGAAATCATCTTTAAGTGCATGTGTTTTGGTTTCTCTAGATTTTGTCATATGCCCTTCTACAACTATACAATTGGTAACCACTGCCCAACAACTTTTATGGCTGCAATCAAACTGATCATATATATATCAAGGTAGGCTCAGTGACAGTTAACTTTTTTGGCAACTAACCAAATCGTAGTACACGCCTGAAAATCTTTGCTAGTATTGTTCTATTAGATAATTCCAAGCAAGCAATGCCGCTCCAACAGCAGGCTCCACCTGAAGGAAGCAAAATGATCAATAACACATGGTTGAGGTGGCAAGATGGATAAATAGGTTAACCTGTAAGAATGGGTTTTGGTTAAAAGGAGCACCTTCGGCCGGACTAAGCGCGTCCCAGGAAAGTCCTTGGAAATGCAAGTAATTACCTCTTTACCAATATCCCACCTCTTGTTGGCTTCAAGAACATTACCAACCATAACAAGAGGAAAAGTATCCTTTCCATCTGAGAAACAAGTAAAAGACTATGGTAAATTGTAGAAGGTAGAAATTCGACTGTAAAAAGTAAAATATTACATTTTTAGAACAACTTTTAATTTACTTATTTTAACCATCTATACTTGCATTTTGCAGGATTTGAATTCTCCACCTTATGGATAGAAAGAAAGCACCATAACACCAGAATGTCCAGTCCCCATCCTTAGATGGCAGTAGATTCATTTTTTTGACCCATTTTGTGGAAATTAATTATCTTGAAGGATAGGGGTCCTTTAGGATACAAGTTTCTTTAGTTGCTTAAGTTCTTTGCTGTTTTATTGTATGATTATCTAAATTGACATCCATAAGATGTCCATCCCTCAAAAGTAAACAAAAGAAGATATATTTTATAAAACCATTATATATACACACACACACACACACACACACATACATACGAATATATATAGGGAATGAATCATATAATAACCAATTAACCACATTAGTTTTGTTAACCCAACTAACTTCGTCAATATTAACTCAAATCTTTGATTTTTATTTTCATTATTATTATACATATACTAGATATATTTTTTTATGTATATGTACGTGCAAATTCATAAGATTTTAGGAAATTACACGAGTGTAAGTTTTTATTACATTAAATATGTTGACCCACTATAACATAAACTTCCACCTTTTTAAATCCTAAACGTATATAAATTTACGCATACACATAAAAGAAGAAAATTGTGTACATGTATAATAAAAAATAAAGAAAAAACAAATTAGATATGGGTTGTCCTTGGCGAAATTATTTGGGTTAATGTAGTTAACAATTGAACCTTATATATATTGGGAAAAGATCAAATATAAAAGAATTTTTGCATAAAAAGAGTAAAAACTAATAAAATTTGACATGTGGCATGAAAATTTAGGTATAACATCTTGTTTTTTGTACTATATTTGTATTTTTATGTACTATATTTTTTTTGTATTGGATTTGTGTTTTTTTGTGTTGTATTTTTGTTTTTTGTACTACATTTTCATTTTTTTTGTAGCAGATTCTTTTTTTTTTGTGCTGCATTTTTATTTTTTTGTACTACATTTTTGGCTTTTGTATTGGATTTTTTTTTGTGTTGAATTTTATTTTTTCTTGTGCTGGATTTTGTTTTCTGTACTAGATTTTTGTTTTTTATTTTAACATGTCACATGTCAAACTTTTATTGATTATCGCTCTTTTTAGGCAAAAATCTATTTTTAGTAGATCTAACTCTTATATATATATATATATATAGGGGTTGGATCCACTAAGAAGGGATTTTTGCCTAAGAAGAGTAAGAAGCAATAGAAATTTGACACGTGTCATCATAAAACAGTAATACAGTATAAAAAACGAAATACAGTACAAAAAGAAACAAAATCCAGTACAAAAAATCAAAAATCCAGTACAAAAAATCAAAAATCTAGTACTAAAAAAATCCAGTACAAAAAAAATAAAATATAGTACAAACAACAAAAATCTAATACAAAAAACCACAAAAATCGAGTATAAAAAAATATAGAACAAATCTAGTACAAAAAAAATAAAAATGTAGTATAAAAAATAAGATTTTATACATAAATTATGTGACACGTGTCAAATTCTTATTAATTATCACTCTTCTTACACAAAAAGCTCTTCTTATTTGATCCTTCCCCTATATATATAAGGTAAGGATTCGTAGTTAACGACACACCTTAATTGCAAAAGCACGATTAACTCCGACAAGATCAACCCAAATCTTTGGATTTTTTATTTCACAACCTTTGTTATACATATAAAAGAATATGTTATTTCATGTATTTGTACAAATTCATCACCGTTTGAGATTTAAAGCACGTGTAAGTTTCGTTACATTATAACTATTTATTTTCTGTTACGATAACTTGCACTGACGTAAGAGCACAAACGGTGATGAATTTACACAAACCCATAAAATAACATAGTATTGTACATGTATAATAAAGATCATGAAAAAACCAAAGATTATGGTTGATTTTGTCAGATTTAATCCGGTTCCCGCAATTAATTAAGGTGGGTTATTATATAATCCCAATCCTGTGTGTGTGTGTATGAATGTATGTTGTATGTATAGATTTGTTAGTTTGGATATGCACCTTTACCACACAAGCCGAGTCTATGAACAACTGCTTTAACACTTGAAGCCAACTCTTGAACAGCATGAAGCAATATGTCATTTGCAACTTGATCACCTGCTTCGGCACACGATACCACGACAGGGACTAAAGTTGCAATCCGAGCCCATGAAGGATCAGCATATGTCCACCTTCATAACGATCCCAAACATTTTTGGTTTAACCGTTTCTTATAAAAAATAATCACTGACTGTGTTAATTAATATGACAACAAAAGCTAGCTGTATCATTTGTATAAAAAGATGATTTTTTGAACAAAAAATTTAGGAAGTTTTTGCCAATACTCTGCTCGCATTTACAGTTTTTTTTTTTTTTTTTTTTTTTTTTTTTTCATATTTTGTGTTTGACCCGCTAGTGATAAAGCATAACTCCAACGACCCCTTTTTTTATTAAAGGGTCTAATTAACAAATTATTAATAAAGCATATATACCCTATTAGTTCGTCAGGCGAAGAAAGCTTGAGTTCATGCAAGATGCTACATGTAAGCATTGTTCCTGGACCACGCCCGTCGTAAGCTCTTATTACTGCTGTCAAGGCTTTAGCCGCTATACCATATCCGCTACGTACAAATACATATATGTGACCAAAGTACGTACCTCGATCAGTCATCTCATATGCTCAAAATGTTATTACTAATTAAAAAGTATATATGTATTCGCAATTTCACCTCGTTTACGTGTGTGTATATATAGCGAATTATGAATATGAATAGTGTTGCCTTGGGTTTCCAATGATTCAAATACATTTAGCTAAAGGAAAAGCCGACCAGATGGTTTAAACCGATCAACCAGGGTTGTAAGTCATCTAAAGTGTATAGTTAAGTAATATATAAAATTATAATGTTCAATATTAGTTTATTAATGTAATAGTATAGTTTATGCAGTAATAATAACATAATAATTTTAAATTTTTTTTAAAAATAGACAAAATATCTTAAATCAACCGTAATCATTTAACTTAATGATTATGTCGCTCAAATTAAATCCTTTGTTAATAGACAGCCTATTTTTTTTACTTCTCTGTTTTTATTTGTTTGTTTTTTTCTGTTGTTCTTTATTTAATATTTTATTTTATCTTTTCCTTTTACTAGTGTTAATAGTTATCTTTATTTAAGGCTGGCAAAACGGGTCTTAACGGGTTTTAACGGGTTTCAGACGACGCGATTAATGCAAATATAAACATGGAAATGATTTGTTTAACACTTGGTTTGGTGATTTAAGCATGACAGTTTTATATTTTATGTAACAAAAAACAAAAATGATGAAGTCTAGCCTCTTAATTTTTATTATTTTTAAAAAAGTAAAAAATCAAATAGTAATTTTTTTGCTAAACAGGTCTAATCGTGTCTTAACATGTACCAATTTTGCCAGCCCTATCTTTATTTTGATTTTTTGTCTGTAATAAGGCTTTTGATGCTATGCTTTTGCTTTTAATAGACTGACAATCTTTTTTATGGCATGATACGCTTTAAAATTTTATGACAAATCTGACAGTTTTAATTTTTTTTATTTTTTTGTATTTGCATTTGCCATCTGGAATCATAAAATGGGTGCTACACACGCATAACATGTTGATATTCGGGATCATGGCTTAATTTCTAAGGCACAAACTAAGGAGTGAATTTTTACCTTCCCCAATCACCTAAGATTGGTCCTGCACCGGAAGCCCGGGCTTCTCTCCCATCTTGGGTGTAGCCATAAGCAATGGTTCCTGTACCAGCAATTAGAACGCACCCATGAAGTTTCCCCATCGTTCCGCTAGCCAAAGCTGCCACCGCGTCATTCTCAACAAAGTACTCAACATCATGGGGGAATATATCACTGATTATAAAAAAACAATAAAAGCGTGTAATATTCAGTTTCGAACCCAAGATGCTTTAAAACATAGAAAAACTTGATCTACGCGCTATGTCCATATTATGGGTTTGTTCCCTAGGTTTAATAAATTACACTTCTAGTCCTCATAGTTCACTAGTAATCTGGTCATTGGCGCTAACTCATATATATGTTAATTTGTTGTGTGTTTGGTGTAATTTCTCAAAGTTAATTTGATGCAAAATGTTTTATCGATTTAAATGTTTGACCTTAGCCAGTCTAAAAGCCGTTGCTGATCTGTCGGATGGTTAACTCCCGCCACGGCTAAGCAAACCGCACGAACAGCCGACCTGCTACAACCTGATTTTGAAAGAGCTTCTGCCATAACTTGTTCTAGTGTCTCCCTTGCAGCAGTTTCTGTGAAACATATGTGCAAAATGTTGACCATCAAAATGTAAAATCTTCCAACCATTATAAGTACTACTCAAGAGTTCAAATGGAATGATCCACGCTAATAAAAACAGAATTAAATTTTGTTATATTTAAAATTCTTTTTCATGAATAAATGATACATTAGAGATTGTAATTTAGACATATTTATATATGGATTACTTATATTTGGTTAAGGTAATTTTAACACGTCAATTAAGGCCCTGTTTGAGATTGTTTTTTTATTTTTAAAAGGACTTTTTTGTCAAAAGTACTTATTAACTTATAACTTTTTGAAATGAAGTTTTTAAAAATGTGTTTGGATTAACTTTTCCAAAATTAATTTTCAAAATGACCAAAAATGACATTTTTTTTATTGGCGCTATTTTAATGTTATTGGATAAAAGGGTAAAGAGTGGGATATATTTGTAATTTTATCTCAACAAGTCATAAGTCATTTTAAAAAGCTACAATTTTTTACTTTTAAAAAACAACTTTGATAACCTTTTTACAAAAAGTCGTTTTCAAAAGTCTTTTTAAATTTGACAAAAACTTATTGACTTATTGGTTTGTTTAAAAAGCCAGTAAATTAATAGGATTTTTTTTAGATGAAATCCAAAACATGGTCTAATATGACAATCAAAAGATAAAAATAAAACCGGCCTAACTAAGTAGACATACAAAAAAAGGTTGATGGTAATTATTTTTAATACCGACAAATCGTTTTCTTTTTGCATTTCAAATAATAATAATAATATAATAATATATTTATAAACATGTTAACACATTATTTATTTATTCATAAGGTAGATGATTTAATTAGTACCTCCGACACTATTGTGGTTGGAGCAGCCTGCAACGGCACGAGCATAGACAGGAGGAGAATGGTTTGAAGTGAAAGGAATGATGGGCATGCATACGCATATCGTCTCAGTAGTCCCACCATCCAATCCTAGTATTAGCTTCTGGTTATTGTCACCGCCGCAACCATCGTCACCCCCTGGTAGCTCATGCTCAAAATCCCAAATCTCACCTTTTCTCTCTCGTTTCATTCTCTTAACTCAATTCAACCCTCTATAGTCTATATCAAATGAAAACCACCATCACAAGCTACCTTATATTATAAGCGACGTCAATCACTACACAAAATGATTCATTAAAGAATACTTTCCTTAAATTTAGAGTATAATAATATATAGATTCGGACGGCAGAACATCCAAACACTAATGGTCATCAACTTCCAACAAAAGCAATTTTTTTTATGTCATACCCAATATTGTAAACTTATATTAACAAGTTAGGGAGTTTTATTTCATGTCCAATTATAAAACTTCATGTTTTAACCACATGTTGCTATCATTAAATCCTTTTTTTTTTTCCTAATTATACCAAATTTGAAAGGAGGGAAACTATACCTCACATAACAGGTTAGACAAAACACGATAATACACTAAAATAAAATCATAACTAATACTATCTTATCAGGTTTTGTTAAACTTAATTTGTTAAACTTAAACACATAATTTGTTAACTTCATGCTATGTCATGTTGTGTTAACATGTTTGTGTGATTACCAATCCAAATCCAAATAAAGAGTATTGCCTTGTTTGAAAACGATGATTAAAGCATTAGGAAGAGTCACCTCGGGCATTTTTTTTATCGCTTTGCCAATTGGCGCTACAAAGTAGTACAAACATCCAAAAACTACAGGTGTGTTTACTTTATAATTGTCTTTTGTTATTACTTGCATATGACATATATATATATGTATATATATATATATATATGTATATATATATATATATGTATATATATATATATGTATATATATATATATAGGGAGAGGAGTAAATGTTAACCATTCCTTATTACGATAACTCATTAACTTTGACCAAATCAACCCAAATCTTTGAATTTTTTTTTCATGGTCTTTATTATACATAAATAGGGGTTTCTTTTTTGTATTTTTGCTAATTCATCACCGTTTAGAATTTAAAACAATTGTAAGTTTGCGTTACACTATCTGATGTAAGCAGTGTAACGCAAACTTACACTTGTTTTAATTTTAAACGGTGATAAATTAGCAAAAACACAAATAAGAAACCCCCTATTTATGTATAATAAAAACCATGAAAAAAAACCAAAGATTTGGGTTAATTTGGTCAAAGTTAATGGGTTATCGTAATAAAGAATGGTTCCCAATTGAACCATCCTCTATATATATAATTAGCATTTCAATTTTCATCTTTTTAGCCCTTTTGGAACCACACGGTAACATTAAAAAAGTTGAGTTGATGAGGTTAAAAATTATGTTCGAAGTTTTATGATCTTGTATTGTGTTAACATGTTAATTCCGTCAAAATCAATCCTAATATTTGTTTTCTTCTTTTTTTAAATATATTTATATGCAAAACTTTTTTCTTTTATATGTATATGTATATTCATCATCGTATAAGTCTTCTCACAACATCTATAACCAACAACCTTAAATTCATTTGTATGCGATAGGGATGAGATTTTACTATACCGTTTTCGGTACCGAAACTACCGATATCAAATATTTGAAAAAAAGTGGGTACTGAATGCTGAACCGAGTCTGTCAGTACAGTATCGGTCTGGTACTAGTATTTGGAAGCAAGATGGGCCTGGTCAGTACGGCCCGTCTCATTCATCGTACAAACATTCCCTGACAACATAGGACAATGATTTGAAGCAAGACGGCCCGTACTGACCAGTACGACTCATCTTGCTTTTTCAACATTGACACTTCTGACATACTAGGACAATGATTTGACTCAATACAATTCATACAGACCAGTACGAGCCGTCTTGAACAAATTTGAAATTTCTATATAACCTTCAATCGTTTAAAACGAACGTATACGTTTTCGAAGATCTCTCACAATAATTCAAATTTGTAACGATGTTGTTCTGGGATGGTAGTTTTTTCAACGATTACGTGTCAGATTTGAATGAAGAGCCTCCTATTGAGTATTCATACGACACGATAGATCTGAATGCTGAACCTAACGCTAATGTCGGTTTTGATAGTCAAACATCGTATGCGCAATCATTGTCATAGGAATGCCACCATCGGACTAGCAAAGGCAAAACGAATTCCATTTTCCACGTAACATGAAGCCAGAAGGATTAAACAATGTTTATTGCTTCGGTCATCACATCCTTCCTATATTTCAACCTTACGTGATAAACATACAAGATGCCGAGCCAGATGGTAACTATGGTTTTCGTTCTGTAGCCATAGGTTTAGGATTCGATGAAAATCAATGGGCATTTATTCGACAACAACTCTTGCAAGAATTGGATTTCAACGCAAATATGTACAAATATGTGTTTAACTCCTACGACCCAGGATCTTATTATGTACTACGCAACTCAATAAATTGGAAACAAATTGCACTGCTCCTAGCGAACATTGGATGTTTATGCCTTACACAGGCTTAGTAATTGCTCAAATATTTGGTGTAATCGTTCACCTTTTTAGCAATCGAGGTGCTTAAACCATTTTCCCTTTGTGGACTTCAGCTAATGGTTCAATTCGACATAACGTCGTATCAGTAGTTCATCTTGGTGTCATTTCATTAATGTTACATTACAAGGATATTATCCAATGCCAATGGTAAATCCCATATGGAAACGTTACCGAAATGATGCCGCATCCGACTGTGAGTTCATATATCATGACAGGCTGCAAAAATATCGAAAATTATAGATGCAACTAAGTTGGTCGATTACGTAGATGTTTAAATGTAAAAACAACAAATTCTTTGATTAAATGCAATAAAAATGAATTATTTGATTAAAAAAATACAAAATTTGAACAGTACGGCCCGTACTGATCTAGATTAAATTTGAATTTTCAGATTCATTTTCACTTTTATCACAAACAAAACACTCACAAACTTTCTCGTACTGGTCTATACACCCCGTCTTGATCTTCAAGCTTTCGACACCAGGTACGTATTTTGCTTCGTAGATAATGAATATATGTATTTTAGTTGCTAAAAAACGATCTAGGGGTTGTTTTTTTCGAATTAAAGCTTTCGAAATATGAACAAGACGGGCCGTCTTGATCAGTACGGCCCGTATTGTTCAACATATAAAGAAGATGGCTTTTGGCCTAGTATGGCCAAGACGGGTCGTCTTGGCCAGCACGACCCGTCTTGGACAGACGACCTGGTGTTGGCCTGGTATGGCCAAGACATTTCGTCTTGACCAGTACGGGTCGTCATGGACAAACGGCCTGGTTTTGGCCAGGTATGGCCAAGACGGGCCGTCTTGGCCAGTACGGCTCGTCTTTGTCTAAGACGGCTTGGTTTTGTTTGAGACGGCCAACAACAGTGCGGGGCGTCTTGACCTGTACGGCCCGTATTAGATAACTTTTTTTTAAAGTTTGTTTGGTTTTCGTTTTTCAGCTATTACTGATTGATATGGAGCCGGAGATACCACACCAGGACGATGCGTTACACCTCGATGCCGTGTTGGCCGTCGTGCCACAGCAGTAGCAGCCGCCTGAGGACCAGGTGATGCCGAAGCCCGAGCCGATTCGGGAGGAGCCGGTCCAGTCACCACCACACTAGGACCCACCGCCACAGCATCCACCGCACGTCTACCGTGCGGTGCGCCTCACCGAGCCACTCGAGGCGTTGTTGCACCGTCTTGCGGCCCAGTCTGACGAGGTTTTACAGGACACTCGTCGTTGGGCCGTATGGGCGACACGCGTCGAGCGACTGCTCGATCGGGTGGAGGATATGGTCCAGTGGACCATCGACATTGTGTTACATCGTGCGTGACAGGACGGGTCAAAACTTTCACCGTTGCCGGAGCCACGCGTCTACACAGACGACGGATCCTTTGCTGGACCATCCGAAGCTTCGTAGTTTAGTTTGTGTTTTTATATTTTGTTTCCTTGTATGTAAAACTCTTGTTGCGTATATATGTATTTTCTTTCTTTCTTTGTTTGTATTGTTTCTGTTTGTGTTGTTTTATATAATAATTACGCGACAAACTTATAACGTTTAAATTAAATTACGTAAACAAACAAATTATAAAATAAAATATTCTAGTTAAAACGATTATGGAAATAATTAATATCAATCAAAATGATAACGTAACAAACTTATGACGTTTAATTAACATAATAGACGTATATCGTTCAAAAGTTCACGTAATAAACGTATATCGTTAAAAATTATTTAAATACGTAAATTAAGTTTAAATAAATAAATAATTTCAAGACGGCTCGTATTGACATGTACGGGCCGTATCACAATGACTCCACACTGGTTGACATCCAAAATGACTTGTAAAAATAAGTCAAGGCTTGTACGGGCCGTACTTACCTGTACGGCCCGTCCTAAAGAATTTTTCATTGAATTCAAAACATTCATCTGAAATGTTTGTTTGTACTCTATACGGGCCGTACTGACCTGTACGACCCGTCTCAGGTCGCTGGGTGTTAAAATATAAAAGTGTGGTGTTTAATTAAAATGACCCTATTTTTGGCAACCTCTCAACCTAATCATTACCAATCACAAATTAATTGAATTGAAAAAAAAGAATCAAATCATAATCGTTTGTTAAAATACGAACACGACGAGTAATTCAAATTTGATTCGAACGTGTATAAAGCTCAGATTAATCTAACATCGACAATTCTTTTGGTCTTTTCGAAACTTTCTGGGCTGAAATAACATGCTTCTAAACACTAGACAACACAAAATCAAGACCTGCAACTCATATGGGCTCGTCTTGGTCGTTCGGATCAAAAATCAAGAATTCGACTTTAATCGTAAGTATTCTACATATCAAAATAATCGTTTTTAAATGCTTAATAAAAGCCCTATGCTTCTTGTTACAATCGGAACACTAATCGAACGAACTGGATGGGAATAAGAATAAGAGTTCTCCAATTTTGAACTGAGTTGGTGTACAACGCTCATAGGTGTTTTATTAAGCCTGGGCGCCTCTCTTCTATTATGAAGTTCCAGCCCAACTGGTGTGTTCGAACCCGATCTTGGCCGTGTTTTTGGCTCTTTTGGGTTTTCAGTTTTTATGACCATTCTTATTCAATTTTTTTTTCACAGAAAATTTTTCAAAAAAAAAAAAACATTCTTATTCTGTTATAAAAATAAGAAAGAAACAAAATATAATAGTCATTATTTTTAATTAATTAAAACAATGTTATTTTAAATCATTAAAAGGTTATGAGATTATATATATATATAGATATATCTCATGTGATAAACAATTATTAAGTTATTTTTAATAAATTTAAGTTTCATTTAAAACTTTAAACTATAAATAAAAATCTATTCTTATAATACTATTTACTTTTGTTAAGTTATATAATGAACGTTATTTTTGGTCAATTACATATATCCCCTTCCTAAAACATTTTATTACATATTTACCCAAACATAAAACTAAATAACATATTTGCTCTTTCTAAACCAAATATATTACATATTTATCCATTTCATCAAAAAAACATTATGTATTTCTTATTTTACCCTTAATAAACTAAATAAAAATAATTTACATATTTCTCCTTACTAATGAGCAATTTTGAAACATAAGGATATTTGTAATTTTACTTTAACATTTGGGATATATGTAATTTGAATATTTAATAAGGGGATATATGATATTATCCTTATTTTATATAATCTAAATTTAGAAATATAAATTATTATTTTAAATAAGCAAATTTTTATACAACCACATAATAAAATTTATAACTTATATTCTACAAACTCATTAATAATATAACCAATGAGTATTTCAATATCTATGAAATGTTGATCCATGAAAGTTTTTAACGGACATGCATTTTCAAAAATAATATTTTTGAAACTAACCTTTAAACATATGCAAATTTTATAAACTTATTTTTAAATATAAAAAAACCAATTTATAGAATCATTAGTACTTGAAAGTCAATACATTTGAAAATAATAATAACAATAATGATAATAATTAAATATTCCTGAATTATCCTCCTAAACTTAGACAAAAAATATAAAAGCTAGACTTAATAGGGATTCCATGAAAGCCACAAACTTATGACATGTTTGAACTAATGGAATACTAAGACATATGTCTTGCATAAACAATAGGGTAAAGTGTGTTGCTTCTTTCCCTTGAATAAAACAAAGACAAACTTGGGCAAAGCTATGTTTAACAAGTGAGTTAATTCTTACTCCCTTTTTACATTTTGTAACTTTTTGGGATGTTACAAATGCCTTATACAAAAACATATTCATAGAGTCAAAAACATGTACATGATGCAAACTCTTGAGCTTAGTAGACATGATTTATATACTATGTGAACTTATGTGCTAATTGCTATGTGGGAATTAGGTTAGAAGACGTTTCATACATCAAACATATACTAGTACATAGTACCCTAAGAATGTTGCTACATTCTTCGCAATGACTTATGTCTTGTGTTAAAAAGGTGAAATGTACATAAACATAAACATTATGATTACATTGTTTAAGTCAAAAACCTAGCTAGTCTTGATTTAAGCTTTGTAATATCACTTGTTTGGATTCTTGCTTTGTGCTACTTGAAACTTACATATGCTTTAGTCTTGTTCTATTTAGTCTAATAGTTTTGAATATTTTTATACATATTGTATTAAACAATTTTGATTTGCTCACCAACTGTGCAAATACTTGACCCTTTTATTATACATATGTAACAGGCTAAGGTGAAGATTATGGTGAAGACGTAGAATAGGTTTAGAGGACCTAGTTAATTTAAGTCATTTGTATAATCATTTCGGTTGTAATTTGTATTGAACTTTTGTAGACTTTGAATGTTACCGAATGAATTGTTTGAATTATTTAATATGAATGTTTAAACTATTGAAACGTTATAATAGCATCATGAGCTTTTGAATAAGTACAAATCGTGCCACGACGTATTCCGCCGTCAGTCAGGGTGTGACAGATTGGTATCAGAGCCATGGTTATATGGAATTAGGTTATTAGAAATGGTGACCTAGACTATAACTAAGCTACCCCTTACATGAACCATCATATACTAAAAGGTAGGACTATTACATGATTATGTGTTATATGATTCATTTGTTTATTTGTGCTTCACTTATATGTATAGTATGCATTAGTGAAACTTAGCTTTAGTGAACCTTCATTATAAACCTTTTCTTAGTGAACTTATATTAAGAACTGTCACACCCCGAGCCGGCGGTCTGGATTTTTCTGTCAGGCGAAAGGTTCTCGGGACGCGATATCAGATGATAATCATAATGATCATATTGTTCACATAGCACATGATATATAATGAAAAATGCTAAAATGACATTGATATAAAATTACAAAGTTAAATTACACTATGTTCATAATTTAACCAAGTAAATCTACCCAAAAGAATCATAAAGTTGTTATCTTGTATCTGCACAATATTTACAAAAGTGATTCACAAAATATGTCATCCATAAATATGCACACAAAAGAAAGCTAGGCCCACTTCTAAAGTCCTCTAGTTTTAGTCCTGAAGTCTGGTGACTAAACATGTTAGTCACCTGAGAAAACATGCATTTAAAACAAGTCAACACTAGGTTGGTGAGTTCATAAGTTTATTTGAATAGAAAATGGAGTAAATTACAAAAATCGTCCTTTATCTACATAACAAATAACAGATTTCGTCCTTAAACTTCAAAAATTACGCCAGACATCCTTTATCTTTGTATTTTGTAACAATCAGGTCCTTTTTACCTAACAGAGTTAACTTTTCAGTTAATTTTTTTCAAAAAGACCATTTTGCCCTCATTAATAAAGGATGAAACACGTAATTATCTATATAGTTAAAGGACATGTAATGTAATTTGCTTTTTATATTAATTTTTTTCTTTTCTTTTCTTTGAATTTTTAGCATTTTTATTTTTTATATTTTTTAATTTATAAATTAACTAAATAATTCATGCATATTATAAATACAAATTTATATACATTTATTTCATAATATATATATATATATATATATATATTCATTTGATTAGATTATCTTGAATTAAGTTTTGAGTTATATTTTAAGCTATATATATTTATATTTCTAGTTCTACTGTACTCTTTATTTATATATTTTTTTATTAACAAAATTCCGTTAATACTATCAGTGTTTATAGGTATTGTTATCGGTTTGTGTAGTTTACTAGATTTGGTGTAATCAGTTTTAATTTTTTTTATGTGTAACCATTCTAAATCGAACCATTTTTTTTATCGGTAACCAAACCAAATTGAACCCAATTCAAATAATTGTTAACCAAACCGAATTCATCCAAATACAACTTAAATTTGATTTAAAAAAAATTATAAAAGTTTTTGTTAATGTAACCAAAAATCTGTTCAAAAAAAATTTGAAACAAATTATGTGTCCACTAATGAATTTATTCCATTAGGTTTTATTCGGTTGAATTCAGTTTATTTAGCTTGATTTAACTGCATTATTTATTTTTAAATTGGTTTATTTGGTTTAATCAGTTAATTAGTTTGAATTTGGTTTATACCCAAAGCCAAAGCAAATTGTATTTGGATGAATTCGGTTTGGTTAACAATTTTTTGAATTGGGTTCAATTTGGTTTGGTTACCGATAAAAAAAGTGGTTCGATTTAGAATGGTTACATATAAAAAAAATTAAAACTGATTACACCAAATCTAGTAAACTACACAAACCGATAACAATACCTATAAACATTGATAGTATTAACGGAATTTTGTGAATAAAAAATATATAAATAAAGAGTACATTAGAACTAGAAATATAAATATATAGCTTAAAATATAACTCGAAACTTAAATCAAGATAATCTAATCAAATGAATATATATATATATATATATATATTATGAAATAAAAAAAAATAAATGTATATAAATTTGTATTTATAATATGCATGAATTATTTAGTTAATTTATAAATTAAAAAATATAAAAAATAAAAATGCTAAAAAATCAAAGAAAACAAAAAGATCAAAGAAAAGAAAAGAAAAAAATTAATATAAAGAGCAAATTACATTACTTGTCCTTTAACTATATAGATAATGACGTGTTTCATCCTTTAATAATAAGGGCAAAATGGTCTTTTTGAAAAATTTAACTGAAAAGTTAACTCTGTTAGGTAAAAAGGACATGATTGTTACAAAACACAAATATAAAGAACGTCTGGCGTAATTTTTGAAGTTTAAGGACGAAATCTGTTATTTGTTATATAGATAAAGGACGATTTTTGTAATTTACTCTAGAAAATGTTTTGGAAAACATATATTCATATTAACATAGTTTAAGCTATCCAAATTTAGTCATTGCATATCTCATATTAATAAAATACCCCCATTTGATTTATCTCCATCATGGTTGTCATGACTGATACCTGGAGTACATTATGTAACTCTAGTTAAGACAATGATATGTTTGATATAGGAATTATTCTACAAAACTTTCATTTAGTAGTATATTTCCTTTATGTCTTAAAGTTTCTTGAGTTTTCCCCACGCACAGTTTCCACCTTAGACATCACTACTGACATCACCCCATCTTGCCAATATCGCTTTGTTGAATGTTAGATGTTTCACCATACTTTTGTAAATAATGATCAAACATATTTTGAAAATAGATGTTAAAGTTATTTTTATTGTTTTTAGCAAAGTTTGGGACATCCAAACCCTATGTATAGGGCATACGTAGGGTCAAGCTTACCGTCAGCCCACCACGCCCTTGACCAGATACGATCATGTCCTTAGTGGAAACTAAGGCTTTCACTACACGATCACATACATATGTTCTCACCCATCTCTTTATCCTCACTTAATTGAATTTACCGTTTATCACTGATATTTTTAGAATAGATACTTAATTGTCTCTGATAGCTAGTCATTACAGAACAGCCCCGCCTATAAGATATCATCCTTGATGTCTATAAGATTGAGACTTGATTGTCTCTGTTAGTTGATCATTACCGACCAACTCGGAGTGTAAGATATCCTCATCGATACCTATAAGAGCGAGACTTAACTGTCTCTGTTAGCTAGCTGATCATTACTGACCAACTCAGAGTGTAAGATATCCTTATTGATACCTATAAGAGCGAGACTTAATTGTCTTTGTTAGCTGATCATTACTGACCAACTCGGAGTGTAAGATATCCTCATCGATACCTATAAGAGCGAGACTTAACTTTCTCTGTTAGCTAATCATTACTGACCAACTCGGAGTGTAAGATATCCTCATCGATACTTATAAGAGCGAGTGTTGATCATTACTGACCAACTCGGAGTGTAAGATATCCTCATCAATACCTATAAGAGCGATACTTAATTGTATCTGTTAGCTGATCATTACTGACCAACTCGGCCTATAAGATATCCTCCCCGATATCTATAAGATATATATATATATATATATATATATATTCTCTAAACGTTTCTGGTTTACTATTTAAAGTGTTAGCACTTACAGTGCTCAGATATGTTCTCAAAAAGTTTCTTTAATACAATTGCAAAAATAACTAGAATCTAACCTTACTAACATAAGAATCATTATAATCATTATAAACATTAAAGCTATATAATTAACTCAAATTAATGTTTTAAGCTCATTGATATTGTCTTACTGTCATCTTGTCTCTATAATATGATCTCAATGAAATGACTCAAGGTTATGATCTCAGAGTCTTTAACATTGTGCTATAAGAATTCATCTTATTACACAATGTTAGCATAAGTGGTGAATGATATCATGAAAATATGTCATCATGATGTCATTCTTGATATCTCATGTAGTTGTCTCAATGTCACCTCAATGTCATCTCAATGTCATCTCAATGTTTTGAACACAGTATTGTAAGAACTAGTCTTAATACATTATGTTATCTCAATAGTTTGATGATATCATATAGTTAAATTATCATGATATCATCCTTGATATGTCATAATTTTCATAATTGTAATTGCACACACACACACACAAGCATAGCATATTTATAAGTATGATAAAAAGGGTGAAACCCTTGTTATTTTGATAACATGATAATTGAAATAAAGTACTAAATCTTTTAAAAAAGAGTTAGCATGTTTCTCAACCCCGCATTAAAATCAAAAAGATTAGAAAAGGGGCATATGAAGTCACCTTGATGGTGAAGTGGTTGACTAATATTCAAGTAAATGCACACGCTCACTGTTGTTGTAGTATGTTGATTTCAAAGCCCTATGTTTGATTCAATGTGTTTCACACTTATAAGTATAAGTGATTATTTTGTATGTTAACCCTAAAGTTGGTTAACTTGTGAAATTCATTGTTATTTGATTATCGTAAGTTTACTTTGTGATAGAACATACTATCACTTAACCATTTTAGGTTAAGCTTAGTACGTTATACTATTCTTTGTTTATATATTTTAAACTTAATATTAACCTTTAACATATTATAAGAATTATTGTCTAAGTAACAACTTAGTTGTTAAGTTAAAACATGAGTTGTACCTTTTGTTTAATTTAAACTTGTCATTATACTTTAAGTATACTTTCATAAGCAATTTGTTATAAAACTTAACCATTTGGTATATTACAAAAAGAGTTTAGAAATTACTACCCCAACCTAGTTAAAAATTGTTCTATCAACTTTGTATGAAAATCAGTTAATACCTTTTTAAGTAAACCCTAATGCACTTGAACAAAGATGACTTAGTTATCATACCTAGATCTTGTTTAAAATCATGTTTTTGTTAGTAAAACACTTAATTTATAACTTACATAAGTTTTATGTGTGTTTTAGATAATATCGATGGGCATGCATGGTAGTATCGATGAGTGTTCAACCGATTATAGCTAGAAACCCAAATGGTGTCCCCCATCGATATTATGGTATTCCCACCTATCTTGTGATCTAGATTCTCAGCCATTTCATATAATTTCTGTTTTCGATTACTTGTATAGCATCTCTCTAGTATTATCGATTACTTTGGCCACAAAAGGGAAACGTTGAACTTATTAATATTAAAGGGAGAGCCGGTGAACTCCTCTTCGATACTAACAGTATCGACCAGGGGTTAGTGTCGATGGTTCTACTTCGATATTGTGTAATATCGAATGTTCTAGGTTGCAGGGTCCTTGGGGTGATCGACTCTAATAGTATCGAATGTCGAAGACTCCTGGTAGCCATCGAACTTAACATGTTCGATGGTTTCTTGACTGGTCTGTTTCATGAGCATCGATACTAGCCTTCTTCCCCACAAATCCATCGATACTACTGGCCCTTCATCGATACTACAATCTTGAGACATAGAACTCCATTCCTGTTTGATCCAAGAGTTGTAAACCTGTTTTCATGCGAATCAAATAAGGTTTGGTTGCTTAAAACCGAGTGACAAGTTCTGTTAGCCGGTTCCAAACAAAACCCAGAAAACTGTCACATAAACCTTCATTGTACCTTGATTTTAGTCGATTTTAAGCCCGGTCCTTTGTACTTTCGTGTTGTGAATGTCAAGATCTTCGATTTGATACCATATTTGCCCTATTTGGTTAAGAAATGAAGATTTGAGCTTCAAATCTTTGTGAGAAGTTTAGAGAGAGAGAGGGTGAGTTCCAGAAGAGAGAGAGATGTGGTAATTGTGAAATAAATGTGGAAAATTAACGTGTTTTAGGGTTTTAATACCCGGTTTCATTTTGGGTTCGTTCGGTTTCGCGTTTACGTTATGTTTACGAAACGTAACGGAGACTTTACTAGGTTTTGAATAAAATAGTTTTCCTTAAATCTTTTTAAGGTTGTAATTCCTAATAAATATTTTGGATTTCTTTTTCTTATTTTAATGTTTCGAAATCGTTTATTTTATCTGTTTTGTCAGATCGTATCACCTTCGCGCGTATTCGTTAGAATCGTTACCCGATCGAACACGACGATGGCTTTATTTTCTAATTTTATTTTCTACTTTTAAGATATCATTCAGAACGTTAAATCCACGGATATGTTTGAGTGATTCGTCACCCACACAAACACACTGTCAGTTTAAGATTCGAGAATGATACTGAATTAATGTTTTGAAATTGACTTTCTCCCAAACGGACTCAGGTAAACCTAATTGTTTTCACATTGTTGTTACTGATTTCACATTGTCTTGTCAGCTATCTGATTCCTGTTATTTGTGGGAATTCTAATCACTTGTATGACAATATTCCAATTCTCATTGAAATAAATACAACTGTTATATGTTTTCACATAAGTTTGTTATCACATGAATGTTTTTTACATAAAAGTCACACACACAGAAATGAAAGTACACTTACCGTACGATTGTCGGACGGTCAGGTACCAGTTGTCACATGAACCTTGCTTAGTGAAATCTCATTTATAAAATTTTCTAGTGAACCTTCATTATAAAATCTATTATTGGACCTTTAGTGAACTCTCATATTGAACCTTACTATATAAACCTAAGTGATCTCTAAATTCAAACTCTTATTTTAAAACTCCTATTATGAACTTTTCTACATTCTCGCAAGTCCGTGGACTCTTCGTACACTTTAGGGATTCATGGTCCTTCCGTTCTTTATAAACTTGTATAAATATGTAAACCTATGTGATCTTATTCCCGTTAGAATTAAGTTTGTAAGAAGAACATGTATTAACTGGAAGGGTGGAATAATGTTAGTTGAGAATCCTGTCTAGGAAAGCCGTTTAGTTTTCCTGGGGACTCAAGATGAAAGTATTTTCACTAATAGGCCAAAGCATGTCACACCAAATGTCTCACAAGCTACAAGTTCTAATATGTCAAAGATATTCAATTTTGGATACCATTCCTCAAAACATAGACACCTTACACCTATTATTAGTAAGGGTGATTCCTTGTTTCATCTAAGGTATAAAAGTGTCATAAATCCTAAAAATTCTATAATACTTATACTATGGTTTTATGACATTTCATCTATGACTTTGTGAGGGTGATTCCTAACTATATCTACGATGTCATAATGTCACACAATTATACATATTATACAAATCAAGTAAAATCTTATAACATTATACATGTGGTTAGTGAAGTCTATTCATTTCTACAACAAAGGTATTACAATGATACATACTTATACGTTCAATACAAGCCAAGAAATTTGATGACATTATTATACGATTGATAATGATTACTCATTATTATATCTAATGTCACACCCCCTGCGATGCGTGCCGAATCCACGGCACGGTGACGATCAATGGTTAAATCATGAACAAGTATTGAAAGAAGAAGAACAACAACAATGCATTACTAAGTTTCATAATATCAGACAATTGTTTAGTTACAAGCATTCTAACTATTTACCAAAAGAATGACAACTAATAGACTCAAAATAATGTTTACAAAATAAGACACAGACAAGATAACAGGATTAAATGAGTTTCTAATCCATCCTAGCTTGTTTCTCGATCTTGTGCTATCTTAACTATGGTTTCCTTAGTTGTCTTTGTATTGCTCTAAACTTGATTGCCTAAAACACATGAAAAGTAACTGTCAACTACAAGTAGTTGGTGAGAACAATAGATTTATCATTTGAAAATATGAATATGCAGTTGTAAACATATGAATAAAGCATTTGTATAAACAAGTCATGGATAATTGTAACACAAACTATCATCAAGTAAGAATAACGTGTGCAAACGGTCAAATGACTATTTACTAAGAAAACCAACATATGATAAAATACCAAATTAGATTCGGAGTCAGATTAGTAGTCAGCAAACGCATTCAACACGAGTTGTACTAATGATTTACTCAGAAGACAACTCTGTGTTAAAGTAACCCAATCAATATGACTTATGATGGTAAACTTAATTAGCAGCAATTCCATATTACCGTAAAACATTCAATCTGCAGTTAGGGTTTAAAACATATTTAAACACTAACCACAACCTTGGCGTAACGAAGCGTGTCACGCTTTCCCTAGTTGTGATCACCTAGTACTAGCGTTAAAAAATTAAGAATAAGAATGAATGAATGTGTCTTGATGTGTTTAAGCTTGTTCCCACCATGACTATTGTAACATTCCGGTAATTTTCATTAAACAAAAATATCTAATAAAAGATTTATAACGTCATCTGAAATTCTCATATGAATAATTATATATAAATATACGAAAAGGCGAATTATACATATCTCAAACACACACACATATGTACATACATACATACATACATACTGTAACATCATTGTATTTCGGGTTGTCCGTACATGTTTAATTGTACTGTTAAGACCAGATCCGATAATTGTTAATGATTATGGATAATTACTATGAATTATTTGTTGATATTATCACTGGTATATATTATTGAGAACATATAATTATGAGCATAAACCATGAGAAGTTTAGTTGAAAAACAACTAAACAGAACCAGAGAGTTTATTGCAATTGAACATATGTTATGGGTTGTTGGTTTGGAATGGAAAGGAATTAGGAGTTGGTTATTGTTTGGTTACTAAACATAGTTAAGGACACATGGTAATGGTTTATCGAAATAGCGGTTGGATGGTGGCTGGGGCGGTCACGACTGACCTCTACATATGCCCTATACATAAGCATATTTTGGTCCATCATGGATGTGTCAGTGATATGGTTTAGTGGGATGTGGATTGGGAAATTATAATATTCAAGATAATTAAATAACAAAAGTATTATGGGAAGTGTTTACGCGATGGTGAGGTTACGAATATCAATTAAACGCGAATGTTATTTCAGAAATATTAACTTAATAATGTATTCGCGTGGGTGACGATTTACAATAATATAATTATTAGGAATAGTATCCTGAAACGATATTCCATAAATCGTAAATCAAATCGAAATACGATACGAGCGTTGGATTAGGAAAGGTGACGATCTTTTCGAATACGTACGTAAGTAACGCGTTTCGACGAGATAACGAAATAATATTTAACAATAGTAAATTAATAAATGGAAATTAATAACATTTATTAGGAATCACAACCTAAAACAAAACCGAATAAATCGTTTTATTTCAATAATTAATTTAACAAAGTTACACGGAGACATTGTATTTAAACGAGTTTATTTAAAATCATTTTATCAAAACGAAAAATATTTATTTAAATGTTGTGTGTTTTAAATATATTTATGAGAAAACCGAGCATTTTATAGTACTTTATCGCGATATAAATGAGACCGAGTGCGCGGGGACAGTCCGGTGTATAAGGAAGAAGAACTATGTCTTTTTTCTCATTTCACCATCTCCTTTTCTCTCTCTAACCCATAAAAATCGTCACTCTCTCCCTCACCAACTTCTCTCTACAATAGCTTCTTCATTTCTTCATGGTTTTGCAAGATCTTGGCGTCAAAACGTCCGTGTGATCGAGTAGAACAAGAACCCACGAAGAAACTCTAAGATTGGTCGACATTTGGAGGTAAATCTTGAGTTTTATGTTGTTTCTCACTCTAGAAAATAACCGGTTCATATCTTTAATGTTTAAACGATTTCCACTCCTTGAAAACATCACAACAAACGTGTATGAGCTTGAGAGAGGCCATGGATGGACCTGCAACTAGTAGGGTTGATGTAGATGGAGATTAACAACAACGAGCTGCAGGTTCGTGGGAGAGGTGATCGGCCGAACCTCCCTTGGGTTAAGCAGAAGGATGTCACGAACCTTACATGAGCCGAACCTCCAGCTGCAGCAAACCCTTGGACGAACCAGTAGTCACGGCCGAACCTTAGCACGTACGCGAACCTCAGGGACAAGAACCTTCTCTCGTGCGAACCTAGCTCTTCTAGAAACCTAGCAGCTGGGCGAACCTTTCATGTTGGCCGAACCATGCATGTGGCGAACTCTGGGCCGAACCTTTCACACCTGTTAGCCGAACCAGGATCAGCCGAACCCCTTGATCCAAGAGAACCCTAGCCACGAACCCTTGTGGCCGAACCTCTTCTAGTAGCCGAACCTAGGTGAAATTCTGCCTTAGGTTCGCTGCCTCCATGGATGACAAAACACAAGTGTCAAACTAGGGTTTATGAGGGGGGGGGGGGCAAAGAGCATGAAAAATCATCTATAATCATGCATGCGTGAACAATCTAAACGGCCACCTTTTCTCTCTCTAACAACATAAGTGTTATGGTGTTTATATATTGAAAACATTTTTATGCAATTAACCTAAGTATGGATTCTTGAACATAAAAGTTAAATTCTATAACTGAGAAAGACTGGTGGTTGATTAATAGGACATGCATGTAAGTATAGATACGCGTATGATTCAAGACATCACTCTTCATCATACGAAGGCACACATAGTATTTCCAGACTTAATTATCACTATTGGATAATAGAAACTAACAAGTTGGAATTTAAATTGTATGGCGATCAATGATAAATCTTAGGTGTCACAGTGTAACATGGATTAACTAAACTAAGTTGACAAAATACTTAATGATTAACAGTTGACACTTATGGGCACCTAATGGAAATAAAATACATATACTTATGAACTCAAATACAAAATAATTACAGGTTGATTTAGTTTTTTTGATTTGACATACGTGAGCGCACATTTTACAAGATCACTGAATCTAAAGCATTCAGGTGAGTTCTCATAACCTCCTTTTAAACTATTTTGTTTTTAAACTCGGAGGTGAAACATGTATACCAGTTTTATATATTATTTTGATAACACATGGTTGACACCTGGTTTATCATTATGATATTCATACTATTGGATTATCTCTATTCCATGAGTCGTTGTTGTTGACTTCGGTCATCCGCAATGATTGCACGTATTGTCACTTGGATTATCACAGCTCCATGAGTCGTTGCTATTGACTTCGGTCATCCGCAATGATTGCATGTATTGTCACGTGTGTAACATTTGTGCATTTAGTCATGTAGTAGTGAACAGTGTTAGAACAGTGTCTGTCCATTTGCTGTTAATCAATGTGCTTCATATGTTCATAATGTGTGTTTGTGTGTTACAGGATCTTAGTGTTCATAAACAAGTATGTATTATTTATTTACAGTCAATTTCACTAGGCAAGAACAGTAACTGGTTATATCGAAACAGTGGTGGGCAGCGAGAGTGAGCCCTATATATATACTGAGTTCGGTGTAACAGGTTAGTGTTAGTGCGTAGTGTTAAGACGAATATTATGACAAGTAATTCAACAAGAATCGTAATACGTAAGCGAGACTGAGTATAGTTATGGGTGACGATCCATAATAATACGAATGTTGAACTTATAATTACGATTAAACGACGTTAAATATTTTAATACGATCGGAAAACGTACGCGATTTCGGGTATGCACGTAATTGTGAATGTTTAACGATCTGTCAACACACGAAGAGTAAAATAATTATTTTAATTATTTTATATTTTTACAATTTTGAAACTCATCATTTAAATGAGTTTAACAACTCTTTTATTTTTAATTCGCGTAAAATACGCGTTACGTTCCGGAAACGCGAACCGAGCGACCGAAACGGACCCGAATACCACCCGGACTATAAAAGCCCTAAAGAGGGTCATTTTCTCATTTAATTCTCCAACAACCACTTCTCTCTCTAGAAATCCCGTCTACCCTCTCTCTCTCTAGAAAACCGACCTTCAAACGTTCATATCTTCTTCGATTCTCAACGGATTTTGGCGTTCTTGGTATCCACGCGAAGCTCTCAACGAGTACTACAAGAAAGTACAGCGGATCGGAGGTTTTCACCGGCCAAAAACGAGGTATGCTCGAAAGAAGAATCTGAAAAAGAGGGTTTTTGGTTCGGGTGTTGTTTAAACTCGACATTTAGCCGGATCTAGTCAACCACACTCAATTTCGAGACCATAGAGACAATCTCTGATGATAGTCTAGCTTAGACCGAAGCTCGAATGCAGGATTTGATGATGGTGATGCGGCTGGCAACAGGTTCGACGGCCGAACCTTCCTCCTCAGGTGGCCGAACCCTAATAAGGTGCAACTGTCACACCCCCAAATTCCAACTAACGGAATCACACCGTTTGGGAGCGTGACAAACCAGGATCTCAGATCATTAGACATAGCGAAGACCTCTATATGAATTTTCAAAACATACTTTGGTCTTTAAAACATAACATCAGAGTTTTTCAAAAATTGCGGAAGCGTTATAAAACCAATAACAGTTGAAGGATGTAAATTACAATACAAAGTTCCAAATGTTTAAATCCAAATAACTAAAATGTTCAAAAATGCATGAGACTTTATCTCCTAGTCCATGCCAGCTTTAACGCGCGCCTTAGCGTCCTGAGAAAACATGCAAATCAAGTCAACACAAAGGTTGGTGCATAACACAGGTTTTAAGTAATCACAATGTTCAAAACAGCAGTTTGAATAACAAAATTGTAGATAACATAATCACACATGCACAGTCATGATAGCTAGTCATATAAACTATTTACATACGTGTTCGACACCGAAGCTGACGGATTGCCATGCTATAGCATGTTTTCGCCTTGCCACTATTGTCTATCACAACAATAGTAAAATTGTGTTTGGTCAGTCAAACACCTGCGTAGATCCCATCTACCAGGTGAGGTTTGTCAAACCTAATAGATCTATTTCCAACTACCACGCTTTGCATTACAGCAAACTAAACGGTTCGAGGTGTGTAAGGACTTTCAAGTTGATATGTTTTCACATAATGTAAACAGCTAACTCATGCAAGTGATATGTATCTAAAAACAGTTTGTTGCACATGTTTTCTCCCCCAAAACAGTTTAAAATAAGAAAGGGGCCGTGTACGCACCTTTGATAATAGCAGAATGATCAAATACGTGTGAACTTGCGTAGAAATCCTCTACGAATAATCTGTGGTTTAAACAATAACTTAAAGTTATTCGGAATGTCGTTTTGTGCTTGAAATAACATACATGTCAACACACGTATGTTAAAGTGTTAAGAATGTGTATACGCAAATACGTGTGACTTTGAAATCGTTTAAATAAAATCATATTTGATTTTATTTAAATAATCGTAATTATACACGATTTCGTTTTCGGGTTAAAATATGAATTTTATCATTCTAAAACATTCGTATTCTCGTTACGGTTCCAACGCAACTTGAACGGATCGAATCGGAGTTAGAACGAATAAGTTATGATAAAAATACTAAGTTAGTATTAAAATCCAAAAATGGTTTGGCCCGGACTCGAACCCGCGACCCTCAATTCCAACACACACGCATCTAACCATCTCGCCCGCTAGGGTATCGCGATATCCTTCTGGAATTAATTGTTTTAAACCTAATCTGATCGGTTTCCCCCTTTTCCATTATAGCCGAAGCAACAAGGATTCCATGGACCACGAATTCGTACCTAATCAGTCCCAAAGCCATAGGGTTTCTATTCCATATATTCGGTCGACTATTCAGATGCTTATAATTTACAAAAAGATTAACAATAATCTACTAAATCGGACATTAACAGTCTCGATCTCGAGTTCTTGAGCCCCAACTCAAAATTATACAATTCGCTAACATTTTCAGAGATTGATAAAGGGATTTCCATAAACAATGAATTTCGAAACTTTCTGTGCACTTTAATTTGATTGTAAAACTCTATTGAATCGAAAGCCCCAAGTCGTTTGTGACTAATAACCCTAGAAATCGATCTTGAACAATTCGCTATTGTTAAGTACAGGAGATATAGGAATTTCGTTCAATGCAACTTCACGAAACTATTGATAGGACTTAATTTGATTCTACAATATATTTGAGTGAAAACCCCCAATTCCTTATTCCTCAAGAACCCTAGAATTAGACCGTAATCGATTCGTTGCTTATATATGAAATTGATAGAGGTTTATCTTCGATCGGGATCTTCTGAAACTAATGATGTTGTTTAATTTCATTTTAAGGTCCATATCAATCAAAACCCCCAAAACCGTTGAAATAATGAACCCTAACTATAGAACTCATATGATTAGATGCTTAAAACGAAATTAAGCTTAGGATTACTCTTAGTCGGTTGTTTCTGAAGATGTAGAAGTGATTTCTTACCTTGTTTGATAACGAATTGGAATGACTCGACTTGTGGCTTAACTTCCGGCCGACTTCCGATCAAAATATCCTTCCCGATGCTTTTTGATTCTAATTGATGTATGAGGTATGTTCTGAGTGTGCCGAATAAAGGTTCTGAGATTTCAATTTCACTAATTATGATTGAGATATACACTTTTGATAATGAGGAACTACGGTTACAACCTTTGAGTTCGTTTTTGATTTAATTCACTAATTAATGGATTCATAACGTATGTGGGCTGTTACTAATCATCAATGTGATGATTTAGGACAGTTTAATTTGAGTTTAACCGATTGATAAGGTGAAATTCGACTTCCAATTGAGCTCTAGGCCGCATTTTGACTTATAAAGTCAACATTTTGCATTTTAACCAAATTACAACCTAAATCCTTGAAATTGTGATAATTATAGGTTGTTTTGTTCAATTCCAACCCTCGTAGTTGTTTTTGTTCGAATTCACAACATTTCGGTTAATAAAGTTGAACCTAAAATCGCAAATTATCACAAATCAGGCTTCTTAGAACATTGTTGGGCTTAATTAACCTAATTGGGCCTATCTTAACCACACTGGGCCTTTCTAGATCTCATTGGACCTCCCTGAACCTTATTGGGCCTTATTGGGCCTTATTGATCTTGTTGGGTCTTCCTTGACCTCACTGGGTCTTCTTTGGCTTTACTGGGCCTTCATTAGCCTTGTTGGGCTTGTTGGGCCTTCATTGGTCTTATTGGACCTACACTGGCCTTATAGGGCCTACATTTGTCCTGTTGGGCCCACACTATCTCTGTTGGGCCTATGATATCACCATCTCCTGTTAACAAGGTTAGTGTAAAAAGTCGGATTGTCACATCATCCCCTTGTTGAAGGAATTTTCGTCCCGAAAATTAGTAAGTGTTAAGAGTAGTTAGGAAACTACTTACGAGTTTAAACCGTACGTGTTAGTGTGTTTTGATCATTCTGTGTGCTTGTGTGTACTCACACACAAAGTCTAATGCTTGCAACATCACAACTCAAATGTGATCGTTCAATGTGACTGTTTTGCGTGTACACTAGTTAGTTCACCTAACTGTGACTGTTTGTGTTTGATCATACAATGTTGTGTAACCTCACACCTAGTGAGTGTCTGAAACTGTTTGTACTATGCAACCCCGCACATAGCAAAATGTGTGTAACTAATCATGCATGTACTACTATAACATGTAACATATGAAATATAGCACATAAAATGTAATGTAGCACAATTGTTTGTAACAAACTCAATTGAATAAATAAAATGTTTGTGCTTACAGTTTGAAATTTTTGCAGTGTTGATGTGTGAAGCATCACGTCATCCCCTTGTTGAAGGAAATTTCGTCCCGAAATTTAACATGCGCTCTCAGTGTTAGCAGTAGCTGTTTTGAATAGATGAGGATATTTCTTCATCATTTGGTCTTCCCGTTCCCATGTGAATTCAGGACTACGTCGTGAATTCCATCGAACTTTGACTATCGGAATCTTGCTTTGCTTCAGTTGTTTGACCTCCCGGTCCATGATTTCTGCCGGTTCTTCAATGAATCGTAAATGTTCATCTACTTGTATTTCTTCCAACGGTACAATCAATGTCTCATCAGAAAGACATTTCTTTAAGTTCGACACATGAAATACATCATGAACTCCACTGAGTTCATCCGGTAGTTTGAGTTGATACGCAACCGGACCAATCCTTTTCAGAATCTGAAAAGGTCCTAAGTAACGTGGACTAAGCTTTCCGCGCTTGCCGAATCGTATCACACCTTTCCACGGTGATACTTTTAGAAGAACTCGGTCTCCTACTTGAAATTCCAACGGTTTACGACGCTTGTCTGCATAACTCTTCTGTCGATCCCGGGCCGCTGCCATACGGTTCCGGATTTGAACTATCTTCTCTGTCGTCTCGTGCACCAGTTCAGGACCTGTAATCTGACTGTCTCCAATCTCCGCCCAACATACTGGTGAACGACATTTGCGACCATACAAAGCTTCAAACGGTGCTGCTTGAATACTTGTATGATAACTATTATTATAAGAGAATTCCACTAACGGTAAATGATTCTCCCAACTATCACCAAAGTCAATTACACAAGCTCGTAACATATCCTCGAGCGTTTGAATCGTTCGTTCACTTTGACCGTCAGTCTGCGGATGATAGGCGGTACTCATATCCAAGCGAGTCCCCAATGACTTATGAAGAGATTTCCAAAAGTTGGAAGTAAATCGGGCATCCCGATCTGATATGATAGAAATTGGCACACCATGCCGTGCTACTACTTCCTTGATGTAAATGCGAGTCAGTTTCTCCATCTTATCAGTTTCCTTGATTGCTAAGAAGTGTGCAGATTTCGTTAATCGATCGACAATTACCCATATCGTATCACAACCACTCGGTGTACGGGGTAACTTAGTAATGAAATCCATCGAAATCTGTTCCCATTTCCACATCGGTATCTCTGGTTGTTGCAGTAAACCAGATGGCTTCTGATATTCAACTTTGACTTTCGAACAAGTCAAACATTTGCTAACGTACTTAGCGATATCAGCTTTCATGTGAGGCCACCAATACAGTGCCTTCAAGTCATGATACATCTTATCTGATCCCGGATGGACTGAATACCTGGACTTGTGTGCTTCATCCATCACGAGTTCCCTTAAACCTCCATACAAAGGTATCCACATTCGATCAATGAAATAACGAATTCCATCAGGTTTAACATTCAATTTTTCTTCCATTCCTCGTAAAGATTCCGGTACTAAGTTTTCCTTTTTCAAGGCCTCAATCTGAGCACTATGTACCTTGTCAGGTAAGTCGGTATGTATCGTCATCATAAGTGCACGAACCCGTCTTGTTCCTGTTGTGTCTTTTCTGCTCAGTGCGTCAGCTACTACATTAGCCTTTCCCGGGTGATATTTAATCGCACACTCATAATCATTCAACAACTCAACCCATCGTCGTTGCCTCATATTAAGCTCCTTCTGATCAAAGATATGCTGCAAACTCTTATGATCAGTATAAATGGTACACTTAGTTCCATACAAGTAATGCCTCCAAATCTTCAAAGCAAAAACCACTGCTCCTAACTCCAAGTCATGAGTAGTGTAATTCTTTTCGTGTGTTCGTAGTTGTCTGGAAGCATAAGCGATCACTTTATCACGTTGCATCAGCACACATCCCAAACCCTGTGCAGATGCATCACAATACACCACAAAGTCTTCCGTCCCTTCCGGTAAGGACAGAATCGGTGCGCTGCAAAGCTTCTGTTTCAATAACTGAAACGCAGTTTCCTGTTTATCCGTCCAGTTATACTTTGTTCCCTTGTGCGTAAGAGCTGTAAGTGGTTGAGCGATCTTTGAGAAACCCTCAATGAATCGTCGATAATAACCCGCCAAACCAAGGAATTGTCGTACCTCTGTAGGGGTCTTTGGTGCTTCCCAATTCTTAATCGCTTCAATCTTCGCTGGATCAACATGTATACCCTTTTCATTAACTATATGCCCCAAGAATTGTACTTCTCGCATCCAGAAATCACATTTCGAGAATTTAGCGTACAATTGTTCCTTCTTCAATAATTCTAGCAGTAATCGAAGATGTTCAGCGTGTTCTTCCTCAGACTGTGAATAGATGAGAATGTCATCAATGAAAACAATGACAAACTTATCAAGATAAGGTTTACAAACACGATTCATGAGATCCATGAATACAGCTGGAGCGTTTGTCAACCCAAATGGCATGACCAAAAACTCATAATGGCCATAGCGTGTCCTGAATGCTGTCTTCGGAATATCCTCCTCCTGGACTCTTAGTTGATGATAACCCGACCTGAGATCAATCTTCGAGTAGTAACTCGAACCTTGCAACTGATCGAACAGATTGTCAATCCTGGGTAACAGATACCGGTTCTTGATAGTAACCTTGTTCAATTCCCGGTAATCGATACACATACGAAAAGTCCCGTCCTTCTTCTTTACAAACAATACTGGAGCTCCCCATGGTGAAAAACTAGGTCGTATGAAACCCTTATCCAACAACTCTTGCAATTGTGTGGATAACTCTTGCATCTCAGACGGTGCAAGTCGATAAGGCGCCCTAGCTATCGGTGCTGCATCTGGTGTAAGATCGATTCGAAATTCCACCTGTCTGATAGGCGGTAATCCCGGCAAGTCTTCTGGAAATACCTCCGGAAATTCACAAACTATTGGTATATCTTCAAGCTTCTTCTCAGCTACCGGCTTTTCAGTTATAAGTGCTATAACTGCCGTATGACCTTTTCGCAAACATTTGTGTGCTTTCATACAAGATATGAGACGCAGTGGCGTACTGCTCTTCTCACCTTGTACATATAATGTCTCTCCCTGCGGAAGAGGTATGCGAACAATCTTTTCATGGCATACAATTTCAGCCTGGTTCTTGGACAACCAGTCCATGCCAATAACTACATCAAAACTGCCTAAGGCAATAGGCATAAGATCAATCTCTAATGTTTGACCCATCAAATCAAGGATACATCCCTTAAAGATATTTTCCACTACTATCAACTTACCATCAGCTAATTCCACAGTGTATGGACTATCTAAGGCAGTGGGACTAACATTTAGCAACTTAGCAAGTGAACTAGATACAAAACTCCGATCGGCACCGGTGTCAAATAACATAGAGGCATAGTGATTATTTAAGAGGAACGTACCCGTAACAATGTTGGGATCCTCCCGCGCTTGACGTCCTCCTATCACAAACGCCCTGCCTCTAGCACCATTGTTGTTGTTGTTATTGTTATTGTTGTTGTTGTTGTTGTTGTTGCCATTGCCATTACCGTTGCCATTTCCATTACCATTGGCATTATTGTCCCCGCCTTTCTTGAGCTGTGGGCAATCCTTCTTAAAATGTCCCATTTTGCCACACTCAAAACAACCCTTCTGAGCGTTGTTCTGGTTATTGTTCTGGTTGTTGTTGTTCTGTAGCTCCCCGCGACAATCCTTAGCCGCATGCCCAATCTTGCCACACCTCTGGCACTTAGCTTTCTCACACTGATTACCTGCATGATGGTAACCACACCTATTGCACTTGGGATGTTTGCCAATATAACCTCCCGATGATGATGATTGCTGACCACTGCTGGAATTATGATATGACTTGTTTGAGTCTTGTTTCCGGTTTTGCTGGTATGACTGTTGGTTGTTACCCTTGAAGTTGTTACTCTCCCACTTTATCTTATGATCTCCCACCTTGGTAGCAGATGTTCGTTTGGGCAGGGTTCCCTGTAACACTGCCTGATCAGTAAGCTGATGTGCTAGACGAACAGCTTGTTGGATGGTGGTGGGATTTGCTGAAGTAACCAACCCCTGAATCTGAGGCACTAGTCCTCCAATGTACCTTTCAATCCACTTACTGGCTGGAGTAGCCATGTGTGGTAGCAGTCTGGCCAACTCGTGTGACCTGGTTGTGTACTCTTCAATGTTTGACCCCTCCATCTTGAGGTGCCAGTATTCCTCTTCCAACTTCTGCATTTCACTGCGAGGACAGTACTCCTCTTGCAGTAAAGTTTTGAAGTTGTCCCATGTCAACGCATTTGCTTCTCCCAACCCCAGAGTCTGAACATTGGAGTTCCACCAAGTTAGTGCTGGACCCTCCAATGTCCCCGTAGCAAATTTCACCTTGCTTTCGTTAGGGCAGTTGCACATTTCGAATACAGACTCAGCCTTTTCAATCCACCGAAGGAGTCCAATGGCCCCCTCCGACCCTTTGAAATTGTGTGGTTTGCAGTCCAAAAACATCTTGAACGTGCAGACTTGTGGATTAACCAATCCCCCAGCTGGACCCTGTGGCCCTGTGTTGTGAGTCTGAGCATACTGTGCGATTGCCTCTGCAACTCTGTTGTTAATTAGCTCATTGAGCTCAGCAACAGTCATATGTACGTTTCCCTCAGCCATTAGTTTCCTATTTACAAGAAGTGTTAGCACGAAGTCAAAATCTAATGTGACCTGTGTAAGTAAAACAACAAACACAACATGTAATATAAATCAACACAACTGTTGAAAATAAATAATAACTCTTCAATAGATAGAAACTTTCTTTGAGTACAATACTTTTGAAATGAAATACAAGTTTTCAAACTACTAATGTAGGAACACAACCCGTTCCTAATAAGTTTAAACAAAACAAGAAAGAAAAGAAAAGAAAATCAATCGTCCTCAACAGTGGATTCAGGATCGGACTCAGCAACTGGTGCTGGTTCCTCCTCCTCATCCTCATCCTGTTCCTCATTCTCAGAGGCCACTAAATCCTCCAAAGCTTCAACCCTTCCTGCCAAGATCTCCTCTCGGTTCTCTGACTCTTCTAGACGACCAATCAAATTGATCATCTCATCCCGCATATCGTGAACTAGATGGGCAAGATCATCCTGCCTCTCAATAGCATCCCATAACTCCTGAGATCTCTGTGCTATCCTATCTTCTGCTACATCCAGATCCTCGCGCAATTTGGCGATCTCCTCGGCGTCCGTCCTTTGCCTCTTAGGCTCAGGAGCATCTAGTACTGGTGGTGGATGTGTAGAAGGTCCCTCAGCAGGGATCTGCTGAGTGCCCTCCTCAGGCTCCTCTTTCGGATCCTCATCCGGGTCCTCGTATGGATCCTCCTCTGGATCCTCGTCTGGATCCTCGTCTGGATCCTCCTCCGGGTCCTCGTCCGGATCCTCCTCCGGATCCTCCTCCGGATCTGAGTCATCCTGCTCATGTGGTGGAGGTGATGGAATAGGTGGTGGTGGTGGTGATGATGGTGGTGCCGGAACTATCGGCTCCTCATCCTCGGAATCATCAATAATAATATAAGGAACTGATGGTGATGCCATGCCTGTTACATAATACCATATGTAAGTGTAATGCGTAAGCAAATCAATTACATAATGTCATATGTAATTTCTAAGCAGTATGTGTAAACATGTGTGTCTAATGTCTAACAGTCATAGTCTAGGCCTACAAATGCAAACCTAGTTCGCTATAACCAATGTCTCTGATACCAATCTGTCACACCCCCAAATTCCAACTAACAGAATCACACCGTTTGGGAGCGTGACAAACCAGGATCTCAGATCATTAGACATAGCGAAGACCTCTATATGAATTTTCAAAACATACTTTGGTCTTTAAAACATAACATCAGAGTTTTTCAAAAATTGCGGAAGCGTTATAAAACCAATAACAGTTGAAGGATGTAAATTACAATACAAAGTTCCAAATGTTTAAATCCAAATAACTAAAATGTTCAAAAATGCATGAGACTTTATCTCCTAGTCCATGCCAGCTTTAACGCGCGCCTTAGCGTCCTGAGAAAACATGCAAATCAAGTCAACACAAAGGTTGGTGCATAACACAGGTTTTAAGTAATCACAATGTTCAAAACAGCAGTTTGAATAACAAAATTGTAGATAACATAATCACACATGCACAGTCATGATAGCTAGTCATATAAACTATTTACATACGTGTTCGACACCGAAGCTGACGGATTGCCATGCTATAGCATGTTTTCGCCTTGCCACTATTGTCTATCACAACAATAGTAAAATTGTGTTTGGTCAGTCAAACACCTGCGTAGATCCCATCTACCAGGTGAGGTTTGTCAAACCTAATAGATCTATTTCCAACTACCACGCTTTGCATTACAGCAAACTAAACGGTTCGAGGTGTGTAAGGACTTTCAAGTTGATATGTTTTCACATAATGTAAACAGCTAACTCATGCAAGTGATATGTATCTAAAAACAGTTTGTTGCACATGTTTTCTCCCCCAAAACAGTTTAAAATAAGAAAGGGGCCGTGTACGCACCTTTGATAATAGCAGAATGATCAAATACGTGTGAACTTGCGTAGAAATCCTCTACGAATAATCTGTGGTTTAAACAATAACTTAAAGTTATTCGGAATGTCGTTTTGTGCTTGAAATAACATACATGTCAACACACGTATGTTAAAGTGTTAAGAATGTGTATACGCAAATACGTGTGACTTTGAAATCGTTTAAATAAAATCATATTTGATTTTATTTAAATAATCGTAATTATACGCGATTTCGTTTTCGGGTTAAAATATGAATTTTATCATTCTAAAACATTCGTATTCTCGTTACGGTTCCAACGCAACTTGAACGGATCGAATCGGAGTTAGAACGAATAAGTTATGATAAAAATACTAAGTTAGTATTAAAATCCAAAAATGGTTTGGCCCGGACTCGAACCCGCGACCCTCAATTCCAACACACACGCATCTAACCATCTCGCCCGCTAGGGTATCGCGATATCCTTCTGGAATTAATTGTTTTAAACCTAATCTGATCGGTTTCCCCCTTTTCCATTATAGCCGAAGCAACAAGGATTCCATGGACCACGAATTCGAACCTAGTCAGTCCCAAAGCCATAGGGTTTCTATTCCATATATTCGGTCGACTATTCAGATGCTTATAATTTACAAAAAGATTAACAATAATCTACTAAATCGGACATTAACAGTCTCGATCTCGAGTTCTTGAGCCCCAACTCAAAATTATACAATTCGCTAACATTTTCAGAGATTGATAAAGGGATTTCCATAAACAATGAATTTCGAAACTTTCTGTGCACTTTAATTTGATTGTAAAACTCTATTGAATCGAAAGCCCCAAGTCGTTTGTGACTAATAACCCTAGAAATCGATCTTGAACAATTCGCTATTGTTAAGTACAGGAGATATAGGAATTTCGTTCAATGCAACTTCACGAAACTATTGATAGGACTTAATTTGATTCTACAATATATTTGAGTGAAAACCCCCAATTCCTTATTCCTCAAGAACCCTAGAATTAGACCGTAATCGATTCGTTGCTTATATATGAAATTGATAGAGGTTTATCTTCGATCGGGATCTTCTGAAACTAATGATGTTGTTTAATTTCATTTTAAGGTCCATATCAATCAAAACCCCCAAAACCGTTGAAATAATGAACCCTAACTATAGAACTCATATGATTAGATGCTTAAAACGAAATTAAGCTTAGGATTACTCTTAGTCGGTTGTTTCTGAAGATGTAGAAGTGATTTCTTACCTTGTTTGATAACGAATTGGAATGACTCGACTTGTGGCTTAACTTCCGGCCGACTTCCGATCAAAATATCCTTCCCGATGCTTTTTGATTCTAATTGATGTATGAGGTATGTTCTGAGTGTGCCGAATAAAGGTTCTGAGATTTCAATTTCACTAATTATGATTGAGATATACACTTTTGATAATGAGGAACTACGGTTACAACCTTTGAGTTCGTTTTTGATTTAATTCACTAATTAATGGATTCATAACGTATGTGGGCTGTTACTAATCATCAATGTGATGATTTAGGACAGTTTAATTTGAGTTTAACCGATTGATAAGGTGAAATTCGACTTCCAATTGAGCTCTAGGCCGCATTTTGGCTTATAAAGTCAACATTTTGCATTTTAACCAAATTACAACCTAAATCCTTGAAATTGTGATAATTATAGGTTGTTTTGTTCAATTCCAACCCTCGTAGTTGTTTTTGTTCGAATTCACAACATTTCGGTTAATAAAGTTGAACCTAAAATCGCAAATTATCACAAATCAGGCTTCTTAGAACATTGTTGGGCTTAATTAACCTAATTGGGCCTATCTTAACCACACTGGGCCTTTCTAGATCTCATTGGACCTCCCTGAACCTTATTGGGCCTTATTGATCTTGTTGGGTCTTCCTTGACCTCACTGGGTCTTCTTTGGCTTTACTGGGCCTTCATTAGCCTTGTTGGGCTTGTTAGGCCCACACTTTCTCTGTTGGGCCTATGATATCACCATCTCCCGTTAACAAGGTTAGTGTAAAAAGTCGGATTGTCACAGCAACGAACCTGCATGGTTTGTTAGATAGCAGCCGAACCCTTAGGGGATCTCTTGAACCTTTGCCGAGCCTTGATGCCACCGACAAACCTGCATTCAGTCATCAATGATATCACGAACCTTTGTTCTATGGCGAAGCTTCATGAACTTGCATGGTTCGTCGCATTACAACCGAACCCTAGGAGTCCTCATGAACTTCCCTTGATTTACGAACCATGCATAACACAGCCGAGCCTTTGGAGTTTCACGAACCTGCATAGTTCATTCATGGTCAGCCGAGCCTTCATGCAATAGATTAACCAGGCGAACCCTACATCCTTCATCCTCCACGAACCCTGTTGTTGCATGATGACGAACCCTAGACCTTCTCAGACGAACCATGGGTGATGTAGCCGAACCATGTATAGACCACGAACCCTGGATGCCACGAACCCACTTGAGCCGAACCCTCATGCTGGACTCGCGAACCCTAATCATCGAACCTATGGCCGAACCTTGTTATGATTGTGGCCGAACCTTAGGCCATTAACATAAAGGGTTCGCTGCCTAAGGTGGCAGCCCAAACCCAATCGGCCCAACTCAATAATACAAGGCCCAACTCCATTAGCAATTTGGCCCATGAACTTAATTCAAACACAATTGAGATGGTTTGGCCCATTAAGATCTTTAATTGGCCCAATGTCACTTTGGAAACCTTAATGGCCTACTTAAGCATTTCTTAGCCCAACTCAAATCCTTTAGGCCCAATCCAAGCCCATACGACTCATTATGATCTTAATTAGCTTGATTTTAGCTTTGGCGTGTTACAAGGCCTATGTACGAGTTGTTGGGCCAACATCACGCTCGATTGGCCCAACACCGCATTCAATTGCCTCATTATTAACTTGAATGGCCTATGGTGTGGCTTACCATGCAAAATGTTATGAATTGACTTAGTTGGGTTAAGATTAACCTAAACTAATGATGATATCAATTCATAATCACAAGAGTCTAAATCATTGAAAACATATTCATACATTTCATGTGTATCAAGGGTTAATCAAATTCTCAAACACATGTGATGTGTACCAAAAAGTTTGAACACAAGGATCATTTCATATTCATTTCTTGGACCCATGATCAATCAAAAGATTCAAATCATAACATTCAAGTTTTCACAACAATCAAATCATGAGAACACAAGTCAAACAATGAATCAAAGTTATACAATTATAAATCCTATATCTTATGTATGATTACAATGTTATAGGAAACAATTAGAAGTCATGTTTGCTACTTGCTAACTGTTTAGTTCAGAGTCTACTGCAAACAAGGTGAGAACATTAGCCCCTCTTTTATTGTTTTATAACTGTTTTGGGGTGGAACACGTGATCAAAACAATCGTTTACAATCATATTTCATTACACAAGGTGTGTGCATGCTTATAAACATTATGGATTCATTATACGAATCCTAGGAATTCATCAACTGTTTTAAAGGACTTATCAATTACTAAACCCTTTTCACTAAAAAGGTTTATAAGGGATCTTTGAACTGTTTTGTAACAGATTTACTCAAATGTATTTATGTGGTATGAACACTTTTAATTAAATGATTTTATAAACTCTTTTGTTGTAAACCTTGTTGTTACACAAGGTCACTAATTCATGGTATTCAAATCAAGTGGTTCACAACATGGTATTCAAATCAAGTGGTTCACAACATGGTATTTAAATCAAGTGGTTCAAAACATGGTATTCAAATCAAGAGATTCATTTCATGGTATACAAAACAAAAGATTTAATTCGTGGAATTAAATCTTGGTTTTCAATTCATGTTATCAAATAAGGCATTAACACATTTGGTTAAAGTAAGATTCAGAAAACATGGTGTCTATTGTTGTAAACAAACTTGTAAAAGCATCAAGTATCATATTCATTAGCGTTAGTACTGGGGGATCACAACAAGGGAAAGCGGACACATTGTTTCTTATCCAGGATGGAGTTAGCTTTTAAATTTGTTTTAAAAGCTAACTGTAGGTCTGGTGTCATTGTTTTCTTATCCAGGATGGATTTGGCTTTTAAATTTGTTTTAAAAGCCAATTGCAGGTCTGGTGTCATATGGTTATCAAAACTGCTGATGTATTATCTAACTCCAAACGTGTTTTGGGACTTGATATTATATCTTGGCTTTCGTGTGAACAGTGATTGGACTGTTTACACTCATTTTCTTACTTGATGTTAGTTTGGGTTGCAGCTCATCCGTGTGAATCTTATGATGCTTTAACTTACCTATGCCTTATATCATATACTCATGTTTACAAATGTTTAAACCTATTGTTCTCACCAACTACGTCTGTATTTGACAGTTACTTTTCACGTGTTTCAGGTAATCAGGTTTAAGACATTCTCAGAGACAACTAAGGAGACCATACTAAGATAGAACAAGATGAAGAAACATGCTAGGATGGATTAGAAACATACTAAATCCTAAATGTTTAATTGTCTTGTTTGGAGTCTTATTTTGTAAACTATATTTTGGGTCTGTAGTTGTCTTCCTTTTGGTAGTTAGATTGTCTGTAACTAAACAACTGTCTAAACATTATGAAATGTAGTAATCCATTGTGGTTTTTCTTATTCAATACTTGTGCATGATTCAACTGTTCATACGTCACCGCGCCGTGGATTCCGCACGCGTCGCAGGGGTGTGACAGGTTGGTATCAGAGCCAAGGTTGTAGAGAACTAGGAAAAACCCAATGTTTAATGACCTAGACTATAACCTAAGCTACCCAATAGGACTAAGTGCTATAGGCTTGAGGATACTTAGGATCTAAGTAACTTAAGTGAGCATTAAGTCTACATCAAGCTTGAAAGATCTTAGGGACATTTTACTAAGATTAGATATCGAGTCAAAGAATTTGGATCGGACTTCTATAATTTTAGAAACCGAATTAAATTCTCACACATATGCATTTAAGGATTTCAGAGGCAAGGATCTGTATTCTTAGTATCCTTGATCTGAAATTCTCACACAGAGATCATTATAGAAATTCGGAGGCAAAGATCTGTATTTTCAGTATCTTTGATATGAATTTCTTGTCATATTCATTATAGGATTTAGAGACAAAGATTGATATCTTTGATCTAAAGTCCTTGTCATATTCAGTATGGGATTTAGAGGCAAAGATTGGTATCTTTGATCTAAAGTCCTTGTCATATTCATTATAGGAATTCAAATGTCAAGATCTATTAATTTAGAGTCTTGATTTGAAATCCTTGTCATGCTCATTATAGGAATTCAAAGGTCAAGAACTATTAATTTAGAATCTTGATTTGAAATCCTTGTCATTGTTATCACTGTTATCATTATCAGGTGTTCATTATCATAGAAACTTTATAACTTAGAATCTGTGTAACAGTATTCTTTAGTTGAAGTTCTCACAAGAGATCATTATACTCGATACTGTAGGTATTGAGAACCTAGGTTAATTAACCTAGGACACACATGCTAAAACCTAAGGTTTTAATTTTTAAGTAAATTAAGAACCATGGTTTACATAATCATTATCATAGTCACAGAACAAGAGGCAATCATGAAACAATCATAATCAATCAACAGTTGGAATTTTAGCCCCAAATATTGACGACGGATTAACGCTGACGTGTTGAGGTAAGTGGTGGGTCGGTGAGAGCTTACCCTATATATAAACTTATTTCAGTATGTTAGGGGGAATCCGGCGTTTGTATTTGGAGTGAGGATTCGGGATCAACTGGACACATGGATCATTAGTCAAACATATGGGATACAATCATTTGGGAAACAATCATTGGTGAATCAAATCATAGTGCAATTCAAACTTGGATGAACCAAACATTATGGTGAATCAATCAAGTTGTGAACATTTTCAATGTAAACCTTAAGTGAAATTCTTAAGTGATTACATCATTAGTACTTACTGACATAAGTTAACAGGAAAGGGTAGAACACACGTATGATTTAGTTCTACATGTTAACAACTGTTAGTAAGTGCACGCATAACATAATCATAGTTCAATCATGGAATCAATCATAGTTCAAGTTGATCAAAGATCATGAGATTCTTAATCAATGGAACACACTTGGAAATCAGTACAAACATGTTACCAAATGCTAGCAAGGGCATGATCGTGGTATATCGAAACGGTGGTGGGCAGCGAGAGTGAGCCCTATATATAAACTATTTTCGGTATATCGGGAAAGTGTCAGTGTGTAGGTTTGGTGGAGAGATCATGGGACATCGTACATAATCACATGATAAGTATGCAAATAAGTTGATAACTTATATGTGTACTAGATCATATTACAATTGAATGATAATACTAGTAGTATGGATATATTACTGACCTTATCATGAAAATTCAATTGTATCCTTCCTCATTACTGACCCGCTTGTGGATCCTATTCGTAGAATGCCTCCCCGACGTGATCCTAACGGAGGGGGTTCAACAAGTGGCAACGACGATGAGATCAACAAGATTGCTCGAGCTATCGCTGTTCATATGAGGGAAGTAATCCCTGGTATGGTCACTGATATTACCCAGAATCTTCGGGGAAGTACTAGTGATTCAGCACATAACTCAAATGCTACAACTACTGGAACTGCTAACTTCACTTTCAAGCAGTTCAATGATGCTAAGCCTCCTAAGTACTCTGGTACTGAAGGAGCTACCAGCCTACTGCAATGGTTAGAGAGCATCGAAGACATTCTCGACTTCACTGGATGCCCTGAAAATCTGAAGGTCAAGATGGCCTCAAGCGCTTTTCACAAAGGCGCACTCACTTGGTGGAATTCTGAGAAGAACACCAGAGGGCGTGAAGTTGCATTAGCCTTACCGTGGGACGGTTTCAAGAACTTACTTGTGGAAAATTTTTGTCCACGTCATGAACTGAAGAAACTGGAGGTGGAGATGTGGAATCTGGTGCAAGATAGTGGAGAGAACGCAAAGTATACAACTCGGTTCCATGAGTTGTGCATTCTGGTGCCTCACTTGGTTACCCCTCTATCCCGCAGGATAGAGAAATACATTGAAGGTTTACCTTTGGTTGTCAGAGGTGTTATGGGGAATAACCCCACTACTCTGGAAGCAGCCATTCAACTTGGTGCTACTCTTACTGAAGAGTATGTGAAGTCTGGAGTGCTCACCCGAAAGGGATTCAAGAGAGCACAGATTGAAGAAGGCAAGAAGCCTGAACAGCACCATCCCAAGAAGAAGAAGCAAAAGACAATCAAGAACTTTGCAGTGTTGACTGCGGCTGCACCTACTCATGCTACACCCCTTACTGCTATGCCACAACCAGCTAACACCAGAAAGCCTTACACTAGTCCGTTTCCTCTCTGCACCAAATGCCAGTACCACCATCTACCCAACACTCCATGCAAAAAGTGTCTCAAATGTGGGCGCATGGGACACTTTGCAGCTACGTGCCGAGCTGCTCATCTTGCTGCTGCAACAACTGCTACCACTACCACTGCTGCTACAGGTGGAAGGGCCTGTTATAATTGTGGAGCAGAGGGACACTTCAGAAATCAGTGTCCAAAACTCAACAACAATACTGCTGCTGCTCGTGCTTTCGTTATTGGAACTGCTGAAGCACGTGAGGATCCAGCAGTCATCACGGGTACATTTCTTATCAATGATCACTATGTTTCTATCATATTCGATACTGGTGCTGATAAAAGCTTTATCTCTGCTCATACTGCTTCTTTGCTTAATATGCAACTATCCACACTTACTGCTCCTTATACTGTAGAAGTAGCGAATGGTAAGACTATAGTTGTAGATTCCATAATTCATGCTTGTGAGCTAAGATTAAATGACCATCTCTTTTCCATCGATCTCATTCCTATGACTCTCGGAAGCTTCTAAGTTGTATTAGGAATGGATTGGTTATCCAAAAACAATGCTGAAATCGTATGCTCTGAGAAACTTATTCGAATTCCCCTACCGTCCGGCGAAACGATGATAGTCTACGGCGAGAAACCATGCCGCGGATTGAAGATTGTATCGTGCATCAAGGCGAGGAAGTACTTGAAGAAGAAGTATTATGCTTTCCTAGCTCATGTAGTGGAAAAGAAACCTGAAAAGAAAGCAATTGGAGATGTTCCAGTTATCAAAGATTATCCAGACATATTTCCAGAAGACTTGCCTGGACTACCACCAGTTCGACAAGTGGAATTTAGAATTGATCTCGTCCCTGGAGCAAACCCAGTGGCGAAGTCACCGTATCGATTAGCACCGTCTGAGATGCAAGAACTATCTAGTCAGCTTCAAGAAATTTTAGACAAAGGTTTCATAAGACCGAGTTTCTCTCCATGGGGAGCTCCGGTTCTCTTTGTCAAAAAGAAAGACGGTTCATTTCGTATGTGCATAGACTATCGTGAGCTGGACAAGTTGACAATCAAGAATAGATATCCTCTGCCCAGGATCGATGATCTGTTTGATCAATTACAGGGAGCAACTTGCTTCTCTAAGATTGACTTGCGATCCGGGTATCATCAGTTAAGAGTAAATGATGAGGATATACCAAAGACGGCATTTAGGACTCGATATGGACACTATGAGTTTGTGGTTATGCCATTTGGGCTGACCAATGCACCCGCAGTGTTCATGGACTTGATGAATCGAGTCTGTAGGCCTTACTTGGATCAGTTTGTTATCGTCTTTATTGATGATATACTGATTTATTCCAAGTCAGAACAAGAACATGAGGATCATTTGAAGAAAGTCTTGGAACTACTAAGAGAGGAACAACTTTATGCTAAATTCTCAAAGTGTGAATTTTGGCTAAAGGAGGTTCACTTCTTAGGACATGTCATAAACAAAGATGGGATACATGTAGATCCGGCGAAGATTGAGGCGATTAAGAACTGGACTACCCCATCTACTCCAACAGAGATTCGTCCATTTCTGGGTTTGGCAGGTTATTACAGAAGATTTATTGCAAACTTCTCTAAGATAGCCTTGCCACTTACCACTTTGACTCAGAAAAGTCAAGCATTTATATGGGGACAGAAACAAGAAGATGCATTTCAACTTCTTAAACAGAAGTTATGCAACTCCCCTATCCTTAGTCTTCCAGAAGGCAGTGATGATTTCATTGTCTACTGTGATGCTTCAAACCTTGGTCTTGGTTGTGTACTTATGCAACGGGACAAGGTCATTGCTTATGCTTCAAGACAACTTAAGGTTCACGAGAAGAATTACACTACTCATGACCTTGAGTTAGGGGCTGTGGTCTTTGCATTGAAGATTTGGAGACACTACCTGTACGGTACTAAATGTGTCATCTATACAGACCACAAGAGCCTGCAACACATTCTCAATCAGAAAGAACTCAACATGAGACAACGACGTTGGGTTGAGCTTCTAACTGATTACGACTGTGAGATTCGTTACCATCCGGGTAAAGCCAATGTGGTGGCGGATGCTCTTAGTCGCAAGGAACCAGTCAAACCAATTCGTGTGAGAGCCATGGAGATCAACACACAGCCAAACTTGAAAGACTTGATTCGTATTGCACAACAACAAGTAGTAACAGACAATCAACTCAAGACAGACTTGGATTGTGGCATTGAGAAGAAACTAGAACCTCGAGCTGATGGGTTGTTATATCTCAACGGCCGTATTTGGATTCCAAAGTCTGAAGAATTGCGCACACTCATATGTGATGAGGCTCATAAGTCGCGATACTCAGTTCATCCTGGAGCCGATAAGATGTATCAGGACTTGAGGACATCTTACTGGTGGCCGGGAATGAAGAAAGACATAGCACTGTACGTGGGAAAGTGTCTTACATGTTCAAAGGTCAAAGCAGAACATCAAAAGCCTTCGGGACTTCTGCAGCAACCTGAAATTCCTCAATGGAAATGGGAGCAAATTTCCATGGATTTCATAACTAAGTTGCCGAGAACTCCTCGAGGTTTCGATTCTATTTGGGTGATCGTTGATCGACTCACCAAATCTGCTCATTTTCTCCCTATCCGAGAGGATTACAAAATGGAGAAGCTATCTACTCTGTACATCAACGAAATCATTGCACGTCATGGTACACCAACATCAATCATATCTGATCGTGATAGTCGTTTCACTTCTCGCTTTTGGCAATCATTACAAAAGGCTTTGGGAACGCGTGTTAATCTTAGCACGGCGTATCATCCCCAAACCGATGGTCAAAGCGAAAGGACTATCCAAACACTTGAGGACATGCTTCGTTCTTGTGTCATTGACTTCGGTGGAAGTTGGGACACTCATATTCCACTCATTGAGTTTTCATATAACAATAGCTATCATACGAGCATTCAATGTGCACCATTCGAAGCTCTATATGGTAGAAAGTGCCGATCACCGGTCTGTTGGACCGAGATTGGTGACTCACAGGTCGTAGGACCAGAACTCGTTCAGGAAACATCAGACAAGATCACAATCATTCAGTCACGGCTTAAGGCCGCACGAGATCGGCAGAAGAGTTATGCTGATCGACGTCGGAAACCGCTTGAGTTTCAAGTCGGTGACCGAGTCTTACTCAAAGTTTCTCCCTGGAAAGGCGTTGTCCGATTCGGGAAGAAAGGGAAACTTGCACCAAGGTACGTTGGACCTTTTGAGATCCTGGAACGGATTGGTCCCGTAGCCTACAAACTCAAACTTCCAGTGGAGCTAAGCAATGTTCATGATACTTTTCATGTATCAAATCTTAAGAAATGCTTAGCGGATCATGGTGTTCAGATTCCACCGGAAGACATTCAGATTCAGAACAACATGCAATTCATAGAACGTCCAGTTGAGATCATGGATCATGGGGTCAAGAAACTTAAACGCAGCCGTATCCCGATCGTAATGGTACGATGGGAGGGCAAACGCGGTGCTGAGTTCACCTGGGAACGTGAAGACCAGATGAAGCTTAAGTACCCTCATCTTTTTACAGTATCTTCGGCTAGTTAATTTCGGGACGAAATTCCCTTAACTAGGGGAGACTGTAACATTTGTGCATTTAGTCATGTAGTAGTGAACAGTGTTAGAACAGTGTCTGTCCATTTGCTGTTAATCAATGTGCTTCATATGTTCATAATGTGTTTTTGTGTGTTACAGGATCTTAGTGTTCACAAACAAGTATGTATTATTTATTTACAGTCGATTTCACTAGGCAAGAACAGTAACTGGTTATATCGAAACAGTGGTGGGCAGCAAGAGTGAGCCCTATATATATACTGAGTTCGGTGTAACAGGTTAGTGTTAGTGCGTAGTGTTAAGACGAATATTATGACAAGTAATTCAACAAGAATCGTAATACGTAAGCGAGACTGAGTATAGTTATGGGTGACGATCCATAATAATACGAATGTTGAACTTATAATTACGATTAAACGACGTTAAATATTTTAATACGATCGGAAAACGTACGCGATTTCGGGTATGCACGTAATTGTGAATGTTTAACGATCTGTCAACACACGAAGAGTAAAATAATTATTTTAATTATTTTATTTTTTTACAATTTTGAAACTCATCATTTAAATGAGTTTAACAACTCTTTTATTTTTAATTCGCGTAAAATACGTGTTACGTTCCGGAAACGCGAACCGAGCGACCGAAACGGACCCGAATACCACCCGGACTATAAAAGCCCTAAAGAGGGTCATTTTCTCATTTAATTCTCCAACAACCACTTCTCTCTCTAGAAATCCCGTCTACCCTCTCTCTCTCTAGAAAACCGACCTTCAAACGTTCATATCTTCTTCGATTCTCAACGGATTTTGGCGTTCTTGGTGTCCACGCGAAGCTCTCAACGAGTACTACAAGAAAGTACAGCGGATCGGAGGTTTTCACCGGCCAAAAACGAGGTATGCTCGAAAGAAGAATCTGAAAAAGAGGGTTTTTGGTTCGGGTGTTGTTTAAACTCGACATTTAGCCGGATCTAGTCAACCACATTCAATTTCGAGACCATAGAGACAATCTCTGATGATAGTCTAGCTTAGACCGAAGCTCGAATGCAGGATTTGATGATGGTGATGCGGCTGGCAACAGGTTCGACGGCCGAACCTTCCTTCTCAGGTGGCCGAACCCTAATGAGGTGCAACGAACCTGCATGGTTTGTTAGATAGCAGCCGAACCCTTAGGGGATCTCTTGAACCTGTGCCGAGCCTTGATGCCACCGACAAACCTGCATTCAGTCATCAATGATATCACGAACCTTTGTTCTATGGCGAAGCTTCATGAACTTGCATGGTTCGTCGCATTACAACCGAACCCTAGGAGTCCTCATGAACTTCCCTTGATTTACGAACCATGCATAACACAGCCGAGCCTTTGGAGTTTCACGAACCTGCATAGTTCATTCATGGTCAGCCGAGCCTTCATGCAATAGATTAACCAGGCGAACCCTACATCCTTCATCCTCCACGAACCCTGTTGTTGCATGATGACGAACCCTAGACCTTCTCAGACGAACCATGGGTGATGTAGCCGAACCATGTATAGACCACGAACCCTGGATGCCACGAACCCACTTGAGCCGAACCCTCATGCTGGACTCGCGAACCCTAATCATCGAACCTATGGCCGAACCTTGTTATGATTGTGGCCGAACCTTAGGCCATTAACATAAAGGGTTCGCTGCCTAAGGTGGCAGCCCAAACCCAATCGGCCCAACTCAATAATACAAGGCCCAACTCCATTAGCAATTTGGCCCATGAACTTAATTCAAACACAATTGAGATGGTTTGGCCCATTAAGATCTTTAATTGGCCCAATGTCACTTTGGAAACCTTAATGGCCTACTTAAGCATTTCTTAGCCCAACTCAAATCCTTTAGGCCCAATCCAAGCCCATACGACTCATTATGATCTTAATTAGCTTTATTTTAGCTTTGGCGTGTTACAAGGCCTATGTACGAGTTGTTGGGCCAACATCACGCTCGATTGGCCCAACACCGCATTCAATTGCCTCATTATTAACTTGAATGGCCTATGGTGTGGCTTACCATGCAAAATGTTATGAATTGACTTAGTTGGGTTAAGATTAACCTAAACTAATGATGATATCAATTCATAATCACAAGAGTCTAAATCATTGAAAACATATTCATACATTTCATGTGTATCAAGGGTTAATCAAATTCTCAAACACATGTGATGTGTACCAAAAAGTTTGAACACAAGGATCATTTCATATTCATTTCTTGGACCCATGATCAATCAAAAGATTCAAATCATAACATTCAAGTTTTCACAACAATCAAATCATGAGAACACAAGTCAAACAATGAATCAAAGTTATACAATTATAAATCCTATATCTTATGTATGATTACAATGTTATAGGAAACAATTAGAAGTCCTGTTTGCTACTTGCTAACTGTTTAGTTCAGAGTCTACTGCAGACAAGGTGAGAACATTAGCCCCTCTTTTATTGTTTTATAACTGTTTTGGGGTGGAACACGTGATCAAAACAATCGTTTACAATCATATTTCATTACACAAGGTGTGTGCATGCTTATAAACATTATGGATTCATTATACGAATCCTAGGAATTCATCAACTGTTTTAAAGGACTTATCAATTACTAAACCTTTTTCACTAAAAAGGTTTATAAGGGATCTTTGAACTGTTTTGTAACAGATTTACTCAAATGTATTTATGAGGTATGAACACTTTTAATTAAATGATTTTATAAACTCTTTTGTTGTAAACCTTGTTGTTACACAAGGTCACTAATTCATGGTATTCAAATCAAGTGGTTCACAACATGGTATTCAAATCAAGTGGTTCACAACATGGTATTTAAATCAAGTGGTTCAAAACATGGTATTCAAATCAAGAGATTCATTTCATGGTATACAAAACAAAAGATTTAATTTGTGGAATTAAATCTTGGTTTTCAATTCATGTTATCAAATAAGGCATTAACACATTTGGTTAAAGTAAGATTCAGAAAACATGGTGTCTATTGTTGTAAACAAACTTGTAAAAGCATCAAGTATCATATTCATTAGCGTTAGTACTGGGGGATCACAACAAGGGAAAGCGGACACATTGTTTCTTATCCAGGATGGAGTTAGCTTTTAAATTTGTTTTAAAAGCTAACTGTAGGTCTGGTGTCATTGTTTTCTTATCCAGGATGGATTTGGCTTTTAAATTTGTTTTTAAAAGCCAATTGCAGGTCTGGTGTCATATGGTTATCAAAACTGCTGATGTATTATCTAACTCCAAACGTGTTTTGGGACTTGATATTATATCTTGGCTTTCGTGTGAACAGTGATTGGACTGTTTACACTCATTTTCTTACTTGATGTTAGTTTGGGTTGCAGCTCATCCGTGTGAATCTTATGATGCTTTAACTTACCTATGCCTTATATCATATACTCATGTTTACAAATGTTTAAACCTATTGTTCTCACCAACTACGTCTGTATTTGACAGTTACTTTTCACGTGTTTCAGGTAATCAGGTTTAAGACATTCTCAGAGACAACTAAGGAGACCATACTAAGATAGAACAAGATGAAGAAACATGCTAGGATGGATTAGAAACACACTAAATCCTAAATGTTTAATTGTCTTGTTTGGAGTCTTATTTTGTAAACTATATTTTGGGTCTGTAGTTGTCTTCCTTTTGGTAGTTAGATTGTCTGTAACTAAACAACTGTCTAAACATTATGAAATGTAGTAATCCATTGTGGTTGTTCTTATTCAATACTTGTGCATGATTCAACTGTTCATACGTCACCGCGCCGTGGATTCCGCACGCGGCGCAGGGGTGTGACAACGTGGATTGCCACAACTCCATGGGTCGTTGTCTTTGACTTCGGTCAATCACAATGATTTCATGTATTGTCACTTATACTAATTGAGGATATTGATGATTGAGATTGTTTGAATGTATATGTGATTGATTATCTATGATTATTTGAAATATGTGACCGTATGTTTGTGATTATGTGTTGGGTTATGTGTTGGATTATCTCGCAGGTGCACATGTGGATTTTCTCAGAAAACTATAAACTTTTGTAAACATTTTAAAACATAAAAACTTATGATTACTCACCAACTACTTCGCAGTTGACACTTGATTTTCTCCATGTTTCAGGGAATGAGGAGAAGTAGGTAGGGCAGGATAGCTCTACATCTTTTGGACATCATCACTTAGGTTCTTGGACTTAGCTAAAATAACTGAAATTCTGAAGATTAGAGTTTAGTTAGTTTAGCTAAATCTTTTGTTTATTTTATGTAACTAATTCATGATGAACATGATTTTTGGATGTAATTAATTTGGTTGATTAATTGATATGTGATGATTTAATTAGATGCCCACGAGCTTATGAACAATCTACACATCCCTTGTGGCATCCCGACGTTTCCACCATCGGTCGGGGTGTTACAGATTGGTATCAGAGCCTGGTTCATAGGGAATTAGGTTACTAGAAATGGTTGACGTAGTCTATAACCGTAGGATACCCTAGTATGAATTATTTCATACACTAGTTAGTATATTTAGGATTTCATGCTTATGTGTTTATTACATGTTAACTGAACTCCTGTTATACATTGATTTACATATGTTACTTACTAATTATTTGCCTACTTGTGCCCTAATGATTCGATAAGGACATGCACGTGATGTATCGTAAAGGTGGTGGCTGGGGCAGTTGCGACTGACCCCTACATATGCCCTATACATATACCATTTACGGTACATTAGGTGGATGTCATTATTGAAGAATAAGGGAACTACCCGTTTGGGGAAATTAATTGCTTAGGAAATTAATTGCTTAGGAATTTATTTTCTTTAGGAATTGTTTGTTTGATCTTTGATCACCAGACAAGGACACACTCGTGGTATATACTACAAAGGTGGTGAGACGGTGGCTGGGGCAGTTGCGACTGACCCCTACATATTCCCTATACATATACCATTTGTAGTGTCAGGAACTTAGGATGTTATTAGGAAGTGATGGGGAAGTTGTTGATGGAATGTTGGTTAAGTTGGTTTGGATTGACTTATTGGGTGATCATATTTGATGAATACATATAAAATCACTTATGAACACACTTATTGGACACGTGGGGTGAATAGGAGCAACGAATGATATGAACACTTACTGAGGAGATGGACACTTAGTGACAACATGAACACATAGTGATGATACTAACACTTAGTATGGTATGAACACTTGATGGGAATAAATTATAGGGAGGATATGAACACTTAGCGACAATAAGAGCACTCAGTGATGATATGAACCCTCATTGATAATTATGAACATTGGTATTTAGTATGGATTTTTAGTGAACTTAGACATTAGGGGAACTTTAATGTCAGGTGAACTTAGAAATAGGCAAACATATATGTCAGGTGAACTTAGACATTAGGCGAACCTAATTGTCCAAAGGAACTTGAGACCACTTCACTCAAAATTATCCTACCTAGGATAAGGTTTGTGAAGTGAGATAATGGTAAGATACATGATACAACCTAAATCCTAACAAGGGCATATCGTGGTGCAATGCAACGGTGGTGGGACGGCGATGATGCGACTGCGGTCAAGTCTACGTATGCCCTATATATAAGCTTGTTGCACTGCATCGGGAGGTTTTCAGTGTTAGTATAGGATGGAAATTGTTTGAACTTAGGAATATGTAGTTAATATTAGATATGACAAACTAGGATGCGTTAGTATAATATTAGGAAAATTACTACCTTGTTAGGAGTTTAATGATAGATAGGAGAAAAATATAGTTCCTATATGTAATCCTAACTGTTGAAATGAACTCATTTGACCATTGTTTGTATAAATTACGTTGTAAACGGTAGTAACATGTTTCTAATATCCTCAGAAAAATGCCGTCGCGCCGTCACAACGAGGATGATACAAACAACAACGCTGATGGTGCTAACAACGGTAATGCCAACTCTGGCATACACGAGTTAGCAAACCTCATTACTGGATTGGTGACTCAACTGAATCAAGCCAATCAGAATCTCAATCAGAACAGAGGTGGTGCAAATCCACCAGTTTGCACGTTCAAACACTTTAACTCCTGTAATCCGCTAAAGTTTACGGGATCTGAGGGAGCCACTGGTCTGCTACAGTGGTTTGAGTATCGAGAACACCTTCATCAACAGTGACTGCCCAGAGAATCTGAAGGTGCGCTATGCCACCAGTGTTTTCCAAAAGAGAGCATTGACTTGGTGGAATGGCAAAAAGCGAACTAGGGGAGTTGATGCTGCCCTAGCACTGACATGGACTAAGGTCAAGAAACTGATGACCACTGAATTCTGTCCTCGCAGTGAGATGAGGAAACTTGAGACTGAGTTCTGGGAACTCAAACAGGATAGCGGGGAGAATGTGATCTATAACTCTCGCTTCCATGAGTATAGTCTACTGGTACCTCATCTGGTGACACCATTGGAGAGAGCGATCGAGAAGTACATAGGGGGTTTACCTATGCAGGTTCAAGACACAGTTTACGGAAGCAACCCTAAAACATTGGAAGCTGCAATCCATCTATCTGCTACACTCACCGATAATCACGTGAAGGCTGGAACACTCACACGAAAGGGATCTAAGAAGACTGACACCAAATCATTTGCCAAGGAGGCTTCAACTGAAGTCAAAACTGAACAAGGCAGTTCATCCAAAAGCAGCAACAAGAAGAGAAAGACCAGGAACTTCGTGGTTACTACTCCTGCAGTTAAGTCTGCGTAGCAATCGTCTAACAACATCACTGCCAGAAATTATGTTGGGAATACTCCTCAATGTAATATTAGCCGATATCATCACGTACCTAAATTTCCATGTCGCGTCTGCAACAACTGTGGCAGTATGGTCATTTTGCAAATGTCTGTCAGAGTGCACTGCAAGCACAAAGGATGCAACCTACACCACTTGCACTGCCAGCTCTGCAAGCTCAACCAATACAAGCTGTACCCGTTCGCCAGGTACCTGTTCAGGCAAGAGCCTGCTACGAGTGTGGTGAAGTGGGTCATTTCAGAAATCAGTTCCCAAGATTGACTGGAAATAATCAAAGGGTGGCGAGAGGCAGAGCTTTTCAACTGAATGCTCCCGTGGCTCAAGCCAACCAGGATGTGGTCAACGGTACATTTTTGATCAACAACTCTTATGCATCTGTCTTATTTGATTCAGGTGCTGATAGGAGTTTCGTTTCATATGATTTTGAATGCATGCTTGATAGAACACGTACAAACTTAGATAAACCGTTTAACGTGGAAGTGGCTGACGGAAACACTATTGATATTGACACTGTTATTATTGGATGTACTGTGAACTTAAGTGATCACGTTTTCCCAATTGATCTTATATCTATGCACCTTGGTAGCTTTGATGTTATCATAGGCATGGAATGGTTAGCCACCCACAAAGAGGAAATCATTTGTCATGAAAAATACATTCGTATTCCCTTAAGAGTTTTTGGGGAAACTTCTAGTAAAGGTCTTAAGCTGATGTCATGCACTAAAGCACACAAGTACCTTAGGAAGAAGTGTATAGCATTTTTACCACATGTTGTGGAGAAAAAGGAGAAAGGAAAGAGCATTGAAGACGTTCCCGTGATAAGAGATTTTCCTGAACTATTTCCAGACGTCTTGCCGGGTCTTCCACCAGAACGTCAAGTAGAATTTCGGATTGACTTAGTACCTGGTGCGAACCCAGTCACAAAAGCTCCTTACAAACTTGCGCCTTCAAATTTAGAAGAACTGGCGAGCCAACTACAAGAACTGACTGATAAAGGATTCATTCGCCCGAGCCATTCGCCATGGGGTGTACCGGTCCTGTTTGTTAAGAAGAAGGACGGGTCATTTCGAATGTGTATCGACTACCGCGAATTGAACAAGCTGACTATCAATAATCGATATCCTTTGCCGCGCATCGATGATCTTTTCGATCAACTTCAAGGCTCGGCATGGTTTTCGAAGATCGATCTTAGGTCTGGGTATCATCAGCTTCGCGTACATGATGATGATATTCCCAAGACGGCTTTCAGAACAAGATATGACCATTATGAATTTCTGGTAATGCCTTTCGGCCTTACCAATGCACCAGCGGTTTTCATGGACCTCATGAACCGTGTTTGCAGGCCATATTTAGACAAGTTTGTGATTGTATTCATTGATGATATTTTGATATACTCCAAGAGCCTAGAAGAACATGAGCAACACCTTATGTTGGTTTTGGAGATCCTAAGAGAGGAGCGACTGTATGCCAAATTCTCCAAGTGTGAATTCTGGCTTAAGGAAGTTCAATTCTTGGGACACATAGTCAATGAAAAGGGTGTTCACGTGGATCCTGAGAAGACTGATGCGGTGAAGAATTGGAGTACACCGAAGACACCAACGGAGATTCGATCATTTCTTGGACTTGCCGGTTACTATCGGCGGTTTATTTCGAACTTCTCCAGGATTGTTGTCCCTCTCACTTCTTTAACTCAAAAGAATAAGCCTTATGAGGGGGGACCAAAGCAAGAAGAGGCATTTCAGACTTTGAAGCAGAAACTTTGTGATGCTCCTGTCTTGACACTGCCTGATGGAAATGATGATTTTGTAGTTTACTGTGATGCATCCAACTTAGGTCTCGGTTGTGTTCTCATGCAACGGGGAAAGGTTGTGGCATATGCATCGAGACAGTTGAAAATTCACGAGAAGAACTACACTACACACGACTTGGAACTTGGTGCAGTCGTGTTTCCTTTGAAGATATGGAGACATTATCTTTATGGCACAAAGTGTGTAGTCTTTACAGATCATAAAAGTTTGCAGCACATACTTAATAAGAAAGAACTTAACATGAGACAACGGAGATGGGTTGAACTGTTGAATGATTATGACTGTGAAATTCGCTACCATCCTGGTAAAGCGAATGTAGTAGCAGATGCGCTTAGTCACAAGAGCCATGTTCAAATCCATAGTGTCTGAGTGCACACAAATCTTCGTAATGATGCTCTCACAGCCCAACAACACTCATTGGCTCAAGATAGCCTAAAAGATGAGATGTCTTGCGGGGCCGAGTTACTATTGGAAACTAAGGATGACGGGTTGATGTATTATTTGAATCGGTTGTGGATACCGAACAGGGATGATCTTAGGATGATTATTTTGGATGAAGCTCATAAGTCACGTTACTTAATCCATCCGGGAGCTAACAAAATGTATCAAGACCTTAGAGTCTTATACTGGTGGCCTGGAATGAAGAAGGATATTGCTGAGTATGTAGCCAAGTGCCTTAACTGTGCTAAAGTCAAGGAAGAATATCAGCGACCTTTGGGATTGTTAATACAACCAGAAATACCCATGTGGAAGTGGGAGAATATATCCATGGATTTTATTACCAAACTCCCACGAACCGCAGGTGGTAATGATAGTATTTGGGTGATAATAGATCGATTAACCAAGTCAGCTCATTTCTTACCGATACGCGAGACGTACCCTATGCGAAAACTAGCTCGTATCTATGTTGATGAGATCGTTAGCCGACATGGAATTCCCTTAAGCATAATATCGGATCGTGATGCTCGTTTCATGGCACGATTTTGGGAATCACTTCATGAAGCCTTTGGAACAAGATTGGATCTTAGCACTGCTTATCATCCTCAAACGGATGGACAGACGGAGCGGACGATCCAAACACTTGAAGGTATGTTGAGAGCTTGTGTCATCGATTTCGGTGGCAACTGGGATAGCCATCTACCATTAGTTGAGTTCTCGTATAATAACAGTTATGACGCGAGCATTGGTATGGCGCCGTTTGAAGCTCTTTATGGTAGAAAATGTCGGTCACCTATTTGTTGGACCGAGGTTGGCGAATCGCGGATCACTGGTCCTGAGATTATTCAAGAAACGACTGACAAGATGCACCAAATCAGTGACAATCTGTTAGCTGCACGAAGTCGACAGAAAACCTACGCGGACAAACGACGAAAACCTTTAGAGTTTGAAATTGATGATTTGGTATTACTCAAAGTATCACCTTGGAAAGGAGTGGTACGATTTGGGAAGAAGGGTAATATTGCTCCACGTTATGTTGGCCCTTTTAAGATTCTTGAACGGATCGGGAAGGTCGCCTACAAGTTGGAACTTCCTCCTTAACTTAGTAATGTACACCCGACGTTTCACGTGTCCAATTTGAGAAAATGCTTAGCTGATCAAGATCTTCAAGTACCACTCGATGACATACACGTCGATGATACAATGCATTTCGTTGAAAAACCAGTCGAGATATTGGACCGTGAGGTTAAAAAGCTCAAACGCAGTAGAATTCCAATTGTCAAAGTACGATGGGAGTCGAAGCGTGGTCCAGAATTCACCTGGGAACGGGAAGATCACATGAAAAGTAACTGTCAACTACAAGTAGTTGGTGAGAACAATAGATTTATCATTTCAAATTCTCATATGAATAATTATATATAAATATACGAAAAGGCGAATTATACATATCTCAAACACACACACATACGTACGTACATACATACATACATACATACATACATACATACATACATACATACATACATACATACATACATACATACATACATACATACATACTATAACATCACTGTATTTCGGGTTGTCCGTACATGTTTAATTGTACTGTTAATACCTGATACGATAATTGTTAATGATTATGGATAATTACTATGAATTATTTGTAGATATTATCACTGGTATATATTATTGAGAACATATAATTATGAGCATAAACCATGGGAAGTTTAGTTGAAAAACAACTAAACAGAACCAGAGAGTTTATTACAATTGAACATATGTTATGGGTTGTTGGTTTGGAATGGAAAGGAAGTAGGAGTTGGTTATTGCTTGGTTACTAAACATAGTTAAGGACACATTGTCATGGTTTATCGAAATAGCGGTGGGACGGTGGCTAGGGCAGTCACGACTGACCTCTACATATGCCCTATACATAAGCATATTTCGGTCCATCATAGATGTGTCAGTGATATGGTTTAGTGGGATGTGGATTGGGAAATTATAATATTCAAGATAATTAAATAACGAAAGTATTATGGGAAGTGTTTAGGCGATGGTGAGGTTACGAATATTAATTAAACGCGAATGTTATTTCAGAAATATTAACTTAATAATGTATTCGCGTGGGTGACGATTCACACGAATATAATTATTAGGAATAGTATTCTGAAACGATATTCCATAAATCATAAATCAAATCGAAATACGATACGAGCGTTGGATTAGGAAAGGTGACGATCTTTTCGAATACGTACGTAAGTAACGCGTTTTGACGAGATAACGAAATAATATTTAACAATAGTAAATTAATAAATGGAAATTAATAACATTTATTAGGAATCACAACCTAAAACAAAACCGAATAAATCGTTTTATTTCAATAATTAATTTAACGAAGTTACACGGAGACATTGTATTTAAACGAGTTTATTTAAAATCATTTTATCAAAACGAAACATATTTATTTAAATGTTGTGTGTTTTAAATATATTTATGAGAAAACCGAGCATTTTATAATACTTTATCGCGATATAAATGAGACCGAGCGCGCGGGTACAGTCCGGTGTATAAGGAAGAAGAACTATGTCTTTTTTCTCATTTCACCATCTCCTTTTCTCTCTCTAACCCACAAAAAGCGTCACTCTCTCCCTCACCAACTTCTCTCTACAATAGCTTCTTCATTTCTTCATGGTTTTGCAAGATCTTGGCGTCAAAACGTCCGTGTGATCGAGTAGAACAAGAACCCACGAAGAAACTCTAAGATTGGTCGACATTTGGAAGTAAATCTTGAGTTTTATGTTGTTTCTCACTCTAGAAAATAACCGGTTCATATCTTTAATGTTTAAACGATTTCCACTCCTTGAAAACATCACAACAAACGTGTATGAGCTTGAGAGAGTCCATGGATGGACCTGCAACTAGTAGGGTTGATGTAGATGGAGATTAACAACGAGCTACAGGTTCGTGGCAGAGGTGATCGGTCGAACCTCCCTTGGGCTAAGCAGAAGGATGTCACGAACCTTACATGAGCCGAACCTCCAGCTGCAGCAAACCCTTGGACGAACCAGTAGTCACGGCCGAACCTTAGCACGTACGCGAACCTCAGGGACACGAACCTTCTCTCGTGCGAACCTAGCTCTTCTAGAAACCTAGCAGCTGGGCGAACCTTTCATGTTGGCCGAACCATGCATGTGGCGAACTCTGGGCCGAACCTTTCACACCTGTTAGCCGAACCAGGATTAGCCGAACCCCTTGATCCAAGAGAACCCTAGCCACGAACCCTTGTGGCCGAACCTCTTCTAGTAGCCGAACCTAGGTGAAATTCTGCCTTAGGTTCGCTGCCTCCATGGATGACAAAACACAGTGTCAAACTAGGGTTTAGGGGGGGGGGGGGCAAAGAGCATGAAAAATCATCTATAATCATGCATGCGTGAACAATCTAAACCGCCACCTTTTCTCTCTCTAACAACATAAGTGTTATGGTGTTTATATATTGAAAACATTTTTATGCAATTAACCTAAGTATGGATTCTTGAACATAAAAGTTAAATTCTATACCTGAGCGCGCATTTTACAAGATCACTGAATCTAAAGCATTCAGGTGAGTTCTCATAACCTCCTTTTAAACTATTTTGTTTTTAAACTCGGAGGTGAAACATGTATACCAGTTTTATATATTATTTTGATAACACATGGTTGAAACCTGGTTTATCATTATGATATTCATACTATTGGATTATCTCTATTCCATGAGTCGTTGTTGACTTCGGTCATCTGCAATGATTGCACGTATTGTCACTTGGATTATCACAGCTCCACGAGTCGTTGCTGTTGACTTCGGTCATCCGCAATGATTGCATGTATTGTCACGTTGATTGCCACAACTCCATGGGTCGTTGTCTTTGACTTCGGTCAATCACAATGATTTCATGTATTGTCACTTATACTAATTGAGGATATTGATGATTGAGATTGGTTGAATGTATATGTGATTGATTATCTATGATTATTTGAAATGTGACAGTATGTTTGTGATTATGTGTTGGGTTATGTGTTGGATTATCTCGCAGGTGCACATGTGGATTTTCTCAGAAAACTATAAACTTTCATAAACTTTTGTAAACATTTTAAAACATAAAAACTTATTATTACTCACCAACTACTTCGTAGTTGACACTTGATATTCTACATGTTTCAGGGAACGAGGAGAAATAGGTAGGGCAGGATAGCTCTACATCTTATGGACATCATCACTTAGGTTCTTGGACTTAGCTAAAATATCTGAAATTCTGAAGACTAGAGTTTAGTTAGTTTAGCTAAATCTTTTGTGTATTTGTTGTAACTAATTCATGATGAACATGATTTTTGGATGTAATTAAATTGGTTGATTAATTGATATGTGATGATTTAATTAGATGCCCACGAGCTTATGAACAATCTACACATCCCTCATGGCATCCCGACGTTTCCGCCATCGGTCGGGTTGTTACACATACATACATACATACATGTAATTATGTTTTGAGTAATTAATTATAAAATTGTATAAGTTAATAAAATATAAAAATAAAAAAACAAAAGCATATTTTTAAACTTTATTTAAGCTTAGAATAAGTTTCATAAAATTTGGAAATTTCTTTTAAATTTAAAAAAATTTAAACATACTTTAATTTCATTAAATTATACAAATTATTTTTTTTATTAATTAAAAATAATGATTTGTAAAAAAAATAATAATATATAACTACTTTATACTAGTTTTAAAGAGTTTAAATAAATTATACCATGTTATAATAATTAAAAACAATTGCTTTATTAGGTTAAGGGGTTTAAATTGCCAAAACCAAAACTGAAACAAAACTTGAGGGGCTGTTATTGACAAAACCATATTCTTCCAACCATCTTCACCCATTTTTCTGCTCAACCCGACCTAACCCCTTTCCTCGACTCGTTTTGCTCTACGGTTGTTTCCATCTCGATTCCAGCCAAGCAAAGGCATTATATGAAGGTTTTTTGAACGCGTGATTTGATTATAATCAAGAATCAATCCCATTAACTGCGTATCAAATCAAAATTTGTTACCAAAAACCATAAACCTCGACCGGGAGTTCAAAATCCACTCAAATCAGTATAAATAGTCAAATTAGATCTATAAATCATATTACTGGACTCCTATGAAACTTTCAGAGGGAACCAGACATACAAACAAACCACAATCAATCGAGAAATTGAACTACAAGCTGTGTATTGCTCGCCTCTCGGTTCTACAATCGAAATCCATACAAACGGATGTTAAGGTAAGCTTTTCTTACATCAGGCAATTCATTTTTCTCGGCTTAGAACAAAAGCCCTATGGTTTTTGTAACCCCCTGTTACTATTTAACATTTTTCACATAATATCAGAGTTGGTCCTAGAAAATTTCTTATTTTCAAACCTTGTTTAACCTTCTTTATTTAATAATATTAAACAAAGTTTAGAGCAAACGTAAACGTGTCACGCATTTCACAATACTTATTAACATAAGTAAGTGTAAACTAAAAATTAGAACGTTTGCAACAAGGTTTGTTTGTTAGATTCTTGTTCCGCCTCGATTCTTACAGCCGTATCCGTCATGTTTGACCTACAAACATCACATAATAATTCCCATTAGTTCATAAGAACTAAGTAAGTTGACCCCAATAGTTTCTCACGACAAAATGTAAAAAGTACATTTTTCACAATCAATAATCCAAATGAGTCAGTTCTATTCGAATTTACTCTCACAATGTAATAATATCATATTATTAGTTTTCAACTATTGTTTACAATAGTTTAATTAAAATTACACTATGGTGTTCACACTCATGTCCTTCCACCATATCTATTTTTCAGCACCTCTGACTATACACACAACTGTGGTTTCATACGTATTTCAAGTCTTAAGATGTTCACCCACCAGTACTTCCATCTGATACAATTGCTAGCACCTCTAGCTATCCACATATTTTTGGTATCATAAATATTTCAAATCTTAAGATGTTCACCCGCTGGTACTTCCATCTAAGATAATTGCTAGCACCTCTAGCTATTCACACATTTGTGGTATCATAATTATTTTAAATCTTAAGATGTTCACCCACCGGTACTTCCATCTAAGACAATTGCTAGCACCTCTAGCTATCCACACATTTGTGGTTTCATTATTTCGATCAAATTACTATGATGTTCACCCACCGGTACTTCCATTTAAGACAATTGCTAGCACCTCTAGCTATCCACACATTTGTGGTTTCATTATTTCGATCAAATTACTATGATGTTCACCCACCGGTACTTCCATCATAGAATTCTCACATTATAATTCACCAAAGTATTGGATTTATCATAGGTTGTTGAACTTTTATTATTCAACTTTCCCCTATCACCAATACTATATTCGGCATATAATTTATTCAACAACAATTCAATTTTCATTATGTGATGTCATAGTTGTGGGATTACTTACCTTGATTAGATCAAGGATTATCACCTACAGGTTCCTTTCCCGATCTATGACTATTTGCTTGACTTCCACTACCACCACCTAGTTGCAAAAATACATATACAACTAGTTTCAATACATATAACACATACAATCAAGTTCAACACACTTGATTGGTTTGACTTTCTCAAAGTCAATTTATCACATAATTGACTCTACCTTACTATATTTAGCCAATTTTAGTCAATTATCACAATTAATCATATTTCATGCCTTCTTAGGCATTTCATCAAATAATTGATGTTCATTATATTAGTTATGATCTTTAATCACTTCTTTTATTCAAAATTCACTTATGATCATAACTGTTAATAATTTTAACATCAATTCATCACATATTAATATGTAACCCATGGATTATAATCCATATTTTATTCAAAAATCATAATTTACCCATCCTACTAGTTATCACACCATAATATGGGTTTCATAATAACCGGACATTATATCGGCTTCAAAATGAAGATTTCATCGTCAATATATCAAGTTCTTCGTTTCTAACAATCCCTAGTCATCAACTAGGCAATAATCAATACCCATAATCATAGTATTACATTCAAAACTAAATTTAATTCACAAAATATTAAACCAGTAGGATAAAATGAATCATTACCCAATCGAACAGATGTTCAGCCTCAAAACAACGATCATGACTTGCAGAAACGTTCCTTGGTACGATCCGGACGTTTAAAGACCTTTGAATCTGAGTTTAGATGCTAATTATATGTTCTGGTTCGTCCCTGTGGTAAAAACTTCGAGAGAATGAAAATAAATTCACCTTCCCATGAAATCTGATCTTTAAATCGAATCTGCCAACTTAATACATGCCAGACGCACCGCCCCGCTTGGCCCGGGGCGTAGTGCGCGGATTCCCCAAATCTCAGATATTTTGTGGGTTCCAGGCGTACCGCCTAGCGAGCAGCATTGGCGCTAGGCGTACCGCCTAGACCCTTTGACTTTGACATTTTTGTGATTTTCTTCGTTTTGTGATTCCGGACAGTCCGGAACTCCGTTTCGCGCACGGTTTTCGCCCACGTTTATGATTTCTCGCGTATTTTCAAATTGTAACAATCACAATCGTTCTATTAATGATTATTTCAAACATATTCAATTATAAAACTGGTTGTTACTGTTTCTTCAACAATCGGATTCATAAACGATCAAATTTCGATCGGGAAAGAACTAGGGTTTTGGATTTCTTGAATCTGATTTGGGGGAAGCATATTGAACTATGTTAAAATTTATTAATCTGAGAGTTTTTCGCGGCCAAAGCCCTAGATCAGCGAATAGAGTCTCTCGTGTTTATTTCCAAGGTCGCTGGTTCGAACCATTGTCCAGCCGAGTTTAACCAGTTTTGGACTAGGTTTTTTTGTATCTTCTAAATTAAAACTCATTTTTAAATTTCGTTTTCACCAAAAATCCTTATAAATTAAAATCTATAATTTTGATAGAGAAAAGTAATTTTTCTGTAAAAAAAACATATATAAATAAATAAGTAACTAGATAAAATAATAATAAACATAGTATTTATATGTGTACATATACATTATTTCAATGGATTAAACATTTAAAAATAGATTTAAAGATGTTATAAAAATTATAACATATATTTTTATATTTCAAATATGAAAATAAATTATGTTTTAATCATTTAATATGATTAAGAATTTTTTTTAAAGATAACTATTATTTACAACTAACACATAATTAGTATTTAATTATGCTAATCAACATTTATATATTTTATTGAAGAACTTTACACATTATTTTTAATCATCATAAATAATTAAATTTTATCTATAACTTAACATACAAATGATTTTATATTAAACTTTGGTTTCAACTTATATAACTTACAAGAACTTTAAAACATCTATTTTATTATAAGAATGAGATTATTAAATTTATTTACAAATCTTTAAATCAAATAAATATTTTAATATTTGGGTGTTAAATTATAAACTATTCTAATAATCCAATTCCTTTTATTTTTAAAACATCTAGATGGTTTATAAGAACTTCAAGTTTAGACATAAATTAAAAATTTAAAGGCAAACCTTTACAAGAAAACCAAGTGAGATTTATTTATCATTTGGAACAAAACAATGGGCCAACATTCTAAACAACACAAAACAAAAATCGAATTCAATGAACTATTTAGACTTCAGAAGGTCCATAGAAAGTCATAACTACATAGGAACATACACTTATGCATGATGAACTCTCTAGGTTGATATTGAACTTGTTGGGACAACTTGAGCTACCATTTGATTATCTATTGCAAAGTTATCAAACTCATCACAAGGTGATTCTTCATATCCCCTCTTTTACTTGTTTTGAATTTTTGGGGTGAAACATGTTATTTTGAACTTAACTTATCTTTAAACCATGTGAACTTAGCTTAAATGGCATTAGTTGTTTGAACTTATCTATTGAGCATTGCATTGATCACAACTTATCTATTGGTAGCAATAATGAATCCATTGGATTGACCACCCACCCAGGATGGGTTTTCCCTGTAGGAGAAAGCTCGCGGTGATTGTTCCCTATTGGTCAAACTTAACTATCTGATCAAGTGTTTGTTCATTTATAATCTATGTGCATTTTGCTTTGTAATCACATGTGTTAACGTATCTATTGTTAAAATATTTTGCTATATGATCAAACCTATGAAACTCACCAACTATTCGTAGTTGACACTTGATTTTAAACATGTTTCAGGTGAAGAAGCCATTTAGCTATATTATTGAGCTTGGATTGGATTTTAATATGTTTGATGTTTGAATTCAATTGATGAAATAGTTAGGGTTTTAAATTAAAACAATGTATTGGATGTTGAAATTAATGAGGAATTGAAGTTTGATTTATTTACAACTATATACCTTGTGCTATGAACAATCTACACTTTGTGCTGCCCCGATGTTTCCGCCATCTGTCGGGGTGTTATAACTATAAGTTGTTAAGATTGAATAAACGATTAACATGATTGAATATCTTGATTGAAAACCCATGGTTGAATACCTAGATTTGAAAACCTTTGATTGAATACCATGATTGAGTATCTTGTTTGTAAACCCTTGATTGAGTGTTTTGATAGAAAGTCCTTGTATAAATACAAGGTTCGAACTATAATATTTATTTGAAAACACAAGTTACAGCTTAAGAGTCTATAAAACTTATTCTTTCAAAAGAGTTTAATAGTTTACAAAACCAGTTTGTGTAAAATAATTTATAAAACCTTTTAGAGTAAAAGATTTTAATAAAATAGTTTAATAAGTTTGTAAAATCCAGTAAAGTAAAGAGTTAACCTTTGATTGTTGCAAAAGAGTAATGAAATCTGTATTTGAACAATTGTACTATTGAAATCGTTTAATCACGTGGTTCACCCCAAAATGTTTGTAAAACAGTGAAAAAGGGGCTAATGTTCTCACATGGCTGCAGTAGACTCAGTCCTGCTCGAATAGCAATTCAACAAGACTTCTATACGATTCCTATATCATTGTAATCATACGTATAATATAATATTTGATGACATATTGTTGGCTTTGGTTACTTGATTGAATTTGATTAACTTTTTAATGAATTATCCTTTTTATACACTTGTTCCTTGTTTAAAAGTATTGTATTAACTTGGTAATCATGATTGAATCCCCAGAATGATGATTGACTTATTAAAAAGTATGCATCATGTTACATATAGCACAAGACTAGTTATGCAAGTATGAAACATGTGTTTATGAATTTGTAACTCTTGTTCACTTGATTTATTTGAAAATGTTCATATGTTTAAGCTTCAAAATCATGAAATGGTATTATCCTCAAGTTAAGTTAAACTCAACTAGAATAAGACCAATTCATAGTCACCTAGATTCGGATTAGGGTTAGACCACCCTTATCGACCCCTTAAGCTTAAATGATCAAGAATTTGTTGGTTTATGATTGGTTTTGGTTTATCTTAGGTTTGGACTTCTTGTACCAGACTTTGGGACTAGTATCGATAGGATTTAGCCAATTCCAAGAGTTTCAATATTATAATATCGATCCTCAAGTGGGAAAAAGGGTTCCATCGATAATAACAGTATCGATGGTTCCTTTCACCATCGATATTATCGCCTTGACTATCCCCCATGTTGATCCTACTTATTCCTAAACCATTTGACTCATGTCTCCAGCCAGTATTAGTCATTTCAAGTGATCAAGAAGATGTTTAAGTCTATTATCCTTGATCCCACACTTATCCAGTTTCACATGGTTGCCCAACGATACTACTAGTATCTATGGGATATTGGGTTGATCTTATTCTCTTTGAACACGATAACTCCCTAGGTTCTTCACTAATTTGTTCTTGGATGATCTTAATTGGTGTATTTTTAATGACTTAGAGTTGGAAAATGGTTGTGGATGGCAGCTAGTATCGAAGGAATCTCCAGTTGATACAAGGGTGGCACCCATCCATACTAGTAGTATCGATGGGATCAATCTCGATGGAGGTGGGTCGATACTACCAGTCTCGACAGAGACTCTCATCAGCTCCACTTGGACAACTTCGAACCAACCAATGTAGATCATTCCTGGTAATTTGGTGAAGCCTTGAGTCCAGTAAGTTCGATGGAACATCATGGTTTCATCGATACTAAGTTCCAACCCTTGTCTCCTTCGATACTAACATAAAACACATAAAAACTCGTTGTTCATCCTTCAAACACTTAAACCAAGACCATCCCGAACATTCGATGTCCCTTTCGCTATGATTGCTTGAGTTTTGAAAGCTTAGAAACCAGTTTGAAATTCATTGGTGACAAATGAGTAGAAAGTCCTAAAATACGAACCTTCTTACTAAATCTGCAGTTGGTCGAGCTCGTCCCAAGGCAGATCCTTCGTACTTTCAGCTTCCTTTCATCGAGAGGAACGTTTAGACACCAAGTTTGCGTGATTTGGTTAAGAATATGGTTGATTTTGTTGGTGAAATTGCTAGAGAGAGAGTAAGAACCGGATTTAGAGAGAGAGAGAGAGAGTGAGTTCTTGGGTATTAAATGTGGTAGATGGGAGAAATTAAGGATTTTTATACTTTGAGTCTTTTTCCGCGTGTTTGGTTTCGCTCGGTTTCGGTTTCGCTTATTTTTACGTATGCGCCGTAAACGTTACGTAATTAAATATTTTGTTTTGTAACTTAGATTGTTTTGATTGTTTTTTATGAGTTTCAAAACTTTAAAATGTAAAATATAATATTTTACTTATTTTTATTGTTCGTTCATTACAGAACCGTTTAACGAATATAGTTACGTGTATACCCGTAATTATATACGTTTTTGGCCGTTTTATGTATTTATTAATGTTTACTCGTAACGATAAGCTTAACATTTATATCTTTATGGATCGTCACCCATAATGATATTGTGTCTCGCTTACGCATTACGATTTTGTTTAACTGATTCATTCGTCATAATACTCGTCATAACACTAAGCACTAACACTATCCCATTACATCGAACGTAGTTTATGTATAGGGCATACGTAGAGTCCGGCTACCTGCCTTATCATCCGCCAGCCCACCACCATTTCGATGTAATACAATAGAGTTCTTGCCTAGCGTAACTGACTATAAATAAATATATGCTTATTCTTAGACTAAAGAAAGTCCTATAACACACAAGCATGTACATATGAATTACATTGACATATAGAATAACAAGTACACACTGTTCTATTCATGTTAATGATACCAAGACTAAATCTACAAATGTTACATCTAAGATAATCAAAATGTTACGCACATTATACATATCTTATCATATTTCTAAGATATTATACCTAAGATCAGTAATGGTGATTCATTACTATACATAAGGTATTATAATATCACATATTTTAAACACATTAGCAAAAAAAACACGATAAACACTTAGCGAACGCGAAACGAATTGAACAAGAGAAGAATCGAACGCACGAAATCGAAAATCTTGAAACCCTACCCATTGGGGTACGCCACCCCACCCAGCGAAACTCGTCGCGGTACACGACGAGCAACTCAGCCGAAACTCATGACGGTATGCTACGACGATTAGAGTTCCCTTGGCGGTATGCGACAAACCCAGAGTCCGGGACTCGGCTATTTTGTCCGCCATGGTACGCTAGGAACCACGCCTCAAGCCTTGGCGATACACGACAAGTGCCAGACTCCAAAAAAAACTCTATAAATGTCGCCCATTCTCCACATATCACTTCTTTTACCTAACAACCGATTCCCTTGCACTTTCTCTCGAATCAAGCACTTGGAAAATGACCTTCAACCTATGCCAACACATCTATAGCCACTTGCTTTGCATTTCTTAGTGATTTGGAGCATCTTGAGGTTTAAGCAGGTGCTATAAGACTTGTAGCATCCACCAATCAGCTGGGTATCCACAATCAGCCACCATTCTAGCTTGTTAACTTCTGTTCCGGACGAATCTAAGCCATCCAAAACCTCGTGAGGTATTTTTAATGGTTATTCTCACTTAAAAACACACATGCATGCATGTATACATACATGCAACTCCAAATCTACCACATGCACGTATTTGTGATGTTCTAGGATTGACATTTGATGTATTATTACTAATTAGATGTATGAGAATGATTGTGATTGAGTTTGGAATGCTTACGAATGTTGGAATATGCTTAGGAATGTCATAAAGAAATATTTGGTACACTGGTAATGTTAAAAATGGATTTTTGGTTACGCGTTTCTAAATAAGGAAACTTTATTTGGGAAAAATACCAAGTGTTATGATTTATACATATATGATGATTTCCAATGCCTGCATACGTGTTGAATGTGTTCTAGGAACATGTTAGAAGCATTAATTTGATAAATTGGATTTCATAGTTAAACTTTCTAAAAATAGAAACTTCCTAAAATAGGAAACTCTTGTGATCGTTATATGTGATTTCATGAATGTTGCAATGATTAAATCATAAAGAGTATGCTAATGTGCTACTTATGTGTTATGATCAATATGAAACAAACAAACTTTAACACAATAAACGTGTCACCAACGCGTCGTCGAGTCAACACAAGTCAAAACGAACACTCTATTGATCACGCAGGCACTTGGAGTTGTATGGGAAACAACGAAACACAAATAAACACAAACACATACTTATAAACCTATATTATTATAGGTGGTAACTAGCAGGTGCTAGCAAACGTTAACAAACGCAAAACAAGGAACTGCACTATCAGGTGAGTTTATGGCCCCTTTTTACTCTTTTCGACCCTTGGGAGAGCAAATATGCATACAAATGATTTTGATACAACAAATATTTTTGGATAAATATTTACATGCTTTGATCATTTATACATATGTGCAACATATCACATCTAAGTCCTCATAAACACATCGAACCGTGAATAGCACGTGGCGTTCAGCGTGGTAATTCTAAATAGTACTATTTGGGCCTAACAAGCCCCTTTGTTGCACGTCGTATGGCCACCCCAACTAGTGGTCGGAACTGATGCAAAATTGACCAAACACTTTTTCATTTTCTTGTGATAGACATGGCGAGAGGCATGCAGTCAGCTTCGGTCGCGAATCCATATATAGTTTGAAAGCATTTTGACTAGATATCAATGGATATTGCATTGTAATAATATGCAATCTAGCAACATTTACTACAAACACTTACTGTTTATCAATGTTATAAAACATGTGCTTTCACCAACCATAGTGTTGAAACCCTAAGCCCTAAGCTCGCATGTTTTTTCAGGTAACTAAGGCATGTGCTCAGGATATGATGCTAGGATGGAATCTCATACATCCATATTGTGTCTTGAATCATTGGAACATATTATTAAATTGATTATAATATGAAATGTCTAGACAACATTAATGCTTCCGCACTATTTGTAAAATTGAACAAAACTTTTCAAATAATGCTTCTGCACTCTTCTTTTGTAATTGTTAAAACGTTTTAAACTCAAGCTTCCGCAACTCTGATTTTACAAAACTATTTTATCCAATTTATTGGATGTATGTATGTAAACAGACATATAGGTCTCGCAAGTGTGACCGGAGACTGCGATCCTACCTGATCAGTCGAAAACATATAAAAGTCGTTGCGCCCTTCGGGGGACAGGAAGTTTGGGTTACGACAATACGCATGTATTCGGTTTTTTGAGTTTTCATTTTAAGTAAAACCAAACCCAAACTTTTATTTTTTAAAAAACTTATACCAAACCTTTTAATTTATATTTGAGTTCGGTTATTTCAGTTTGGATTTTACGGCATGGATTTTTTAGTTTTTGGGTCGATATCTTTGGTTTTTGGGTTGGGTCAATTTTTTTTGGTTTTACGCTCATCTCTGCTTCCAAGTCCCAAACAAAAACCGTCGACTAGACACTCAACCTCTCTTGATTTTTATTGAACCCTTCCTAAGCCATTATCATCATTGTCATCACCGTCATCTGCCACTGCCGTCTGCCGTCTGTCGTCTACTGTCTACCACTTACCAAATGTTGATTGTCGCTTTCCGCCTTCTCATTGCTTGAGGTTTGTTACTAAATGACATGTTTCTTGCTTAATTTTAGAGATTGTAAATTTGACTAAACTGTGCTTACTGGAAGTGTGAACAAACTTGAATTCGTGATGAAGAAGGTGAAAATTAATGGTTTGTGGGTGGTCTTGGTACCTCATTGAGCTGCGGTCAGTTCGCTTTAGCCAACCTGCTAGCTAGTCAAGAGCATTTGATGACTTTGATTTCGCCTCGCATCTGCCATATCGATAGGAAGCGGGGCGAGGGTCTTTCATTCGATAAAAAGGGATTTTGTGAAGACGGGTATGAATCCTAATTCAGATTGATTCGGATCTGATAGGAATCGGGTCGGGTTTCAAATAGAGGCTCAAAATAAACCGATCCGAATAAACCAAAAAATTCGGTGTCCAATTCGATGAACATCCATAATCACAAGTATTCATATGATGTATAATTAGGTGTGAAAATATGGGGTTTAGCATCATCCTTCCCTTCACTTACCATGGATTTGGTGGTAGGAGGTAGCACGCAAGAGCTGGTAATGGTTAGTGGTGGCTCTCGACAAGGCCGGCCCAATGGCCTTAATTTTTAGGTTGTTGCCTAGAACCCTCAATTAGGGTCTATTATAAAAATTAATTGGGCTTTATGATAGGGATAGGGCTGCTTGATTATGGTCAGGCTGGCAAACTAATCCCATATAATTTTTTTTTGGTTTAAAATGGGTTAATTTTGAAGTATAAAATAAAAAAAAAATTATAGGCTTTAGAATATGGGTGTGTTTTTTACCCGAACCCGAAGAACCAACCCGAAAATCCAAAACCTGAACCCGAAAATACACAACCCGAAAAAGCCTATTACCCGAACCCGAAAACTTAGAATGGTTCGGTCCTTGGGTACCCACGAGGTTTGTTCGGGTAAACCCGAATAACCCGAACTAGGGTTCTAAGGGGCAGTAACATTTTTTTATTTTCAAATCCTCTATATGTTTTGACATTATTTAAGAAATGCATGTTTTGGTTAAACACTTTTTAGTTATGTTATGGTTAAACAATTGAAATTTTTAAGAAAATGTATGTTTTGGTTAAACATGTTTTAATTTTATTTGTTTGAAAAATAGAATATTAGTTTTTCAAGTATTACCCGAGAACCGTTTAACCCAACCCGATTATACCCGAGAACCGAAACACGAGAACCAACTAAAACCGAAGTTAAATGGTTTGGTTCTCGGTTCTAGTTTCATACTACAAAAACCCTAATAACCCGAGCAATCCAAAACCCGATGAACCAACCCGAACGACACCCCTGCTTTAGAATGGGTAACAGAAGGAATTCACCTGGCGGGTCAGGATGGGGGAGTAAACAACGGGTTCAGCACAAAAACGATTTGAGGAATAACACAAAAACGTCAGATGAACTCAGGAAGAACTGAAGAACAGAGGAATCGTTTGTATAACTATGAGGAATCGATTGGAGAGGTTGTTCGAAGAAATCGATTGGACGATTTGTCGATTCATGATTGGACGATTTGTCGATTCACGATTGGATCATTTTGGCATAAATGTTGCTTTGTTTCTTCTTCTTTTGAATATGTATGGTGTTCTCCATTTTTGAACTCATCTTCTTTTTTTTTTATTAAAAATAAATACCATATGCCATTAGATCACCATATCCAGACGCAGTTATTAGTTGATTTATACAATTTGAAATCGACAAATTGCCGTAATCTTTGCAGACCCATCCATCTCTTAAGCATTTTTTTTCACAGTAATAATTAGACTCAGTCTTTTTTTCGATAGGTGTTTCTTGAATTGACATATTCATAAAGAATTGTTTGACTGCTTACCATGTGTTGATAAATCTTTACGTGTTCATGTTGCTTTGAAGTTTTGAGGAGTTTGTATATACTGATTTTTGATTAAAAGAATTGGATTCTGATACAAAATCCCTAATTACCCCTTTTTTGATAAGCATTTGATTTTAGTGATGTTTATAGGTGCATAAACTCAAAAGTAAATCTTGAGAAGCAAGTAGGAATTTGCTATAACAAAATTGAGATTTTTGTGAAACCTTAATCACCTGATTCTTGCTAATTATCAGATTTTTAGTTCCTAAACGTCGTGATAATTACTTTGTGGGTGGTACAGTGGCGGAGCTTGGCCGAACTAAGAGGGGGGCGAAACCACTATTTTTAACTAAAAATAACATTTCCGCCGAAAAATTAACTCTACTGACGAAAAAAGAGGGGGCAGTGCCCCCCCCGCCCCCCCAAAGAGCTTCGCCCCTGGGGTGGTAAACATGTGGTCATGGCTTCTTGTTTATGTTACACAAGTTAAGAGAGTAACTGAATTCTACCTTTTGATGATTTAGAACCCAAAGAATTTTCTTGCCAGATGTTATTATTGATGCTACAATGAGATCAAAAACATGATTACCAAATCTGGTTTTGTAATAATAGGTGTGTATGCTGGTGTGGCTGTTAGCACATTACTAGCATCACCTATATTTTTGGGCATAAAAGGCGAGCTCGTCTTATAAAGTGTGCAAATGACCATCGTACATCAACACTTCCTATACACCAAAATGATGTAAACACAAGTAATGTATTGAGTGAATCTTTTCCTAACTCTTTGACTGTTAAAGTGTCAACTTGTCCAGTGAGGACATTCACATTCTCTAAGTAGAAAAGAAACAGAAAAGAACAATGGGAGTAAAGAACATGTGGAAATTTTTTGATTGTGCGTCTTTTTGGGTTTTTTGATTGTGTGTTTATTGGGTATTATCATGTTGTTCCTTCTCCAATATTACGCATTTGGATTCTTATCCCTTAATTCATCTTTTTTTAAATAGAAGTTGGAAGAGCATGGTAAGTTTTTGTTTGATTGTTTTCATCTGGATTCCATGGACATAATTGCAAATATGTTATTGCTCTTGAATTTTGTAATAATTTGGCTGTTGGAATATGAAATAGGTTGTCTCTGAAATGAAATCCTTACCATTTTTCTTGTTTGTAGAAATTAAAAATAGTTCATGTTTTGTTTATCTATTAGTGATTGCTCAAATCTTCTTATTGCATGTTTATTTTGGTAAACAAACTGATTTGTTAGAGACTTATAGATGATTATAATTTCAATTTAAGATGTTATTAATTTCATTTAAGATATTATTTATCCTAAACATGTCCATGTAGCAGTAGAACATGAATTATGATATGGTTGTTTAATGGTCTTCAGATACTTCAATTTATGATATTATTTTGACTCAAGACTGTATTTCAAAATTTGATCCTTTCTGATTTGGACCATTTTTTAGATGATTTGTTTTGACCTAAAACCATTTTTGTCAAAACCGTTCTCACCCAGGATCAAAATAACAATTTTTAAAAATAATTGACCCAAATCCGTTCTAAACCGCTACCCAACCTGACCTGACCCGCCCAAGTTGACAAGCATTTATGGGCTATTACTATGTGTTTATGTGAAGAAATAGATAATGAGAGTAGAGAGACGGGAAAACGCAGAGAAGAAGAGCGGGAGAGGCCAATTTTTCATTTGCACGCTACAACTGTTCGACTTCATGTTGTATATATTATCTATTGGAATCACAAAATAAACAATTAAACATAAATCAAACCTGGAAACTTCAATTGATCTTCATGAAACAATTGAACACAAACCTGAAACTTGAATCTTTACAATCACAACTTGGATTATTCTCTGAATCGTGAATCACTATCAGATAAACCTATTTGTGGGTTACACACAATGGTTTATCGGATTAGACAGAGAATGTTTGTTGGAATTGAATTTGATGAATTTTGTGAGTGTTCTTCTTTTATGGTTCTGTAACCGTACATCCATATTAGAACATGGAATTCAATTGAGAGAAAATCCACTATTTTGTTATGTGTGTTATGCGCTATATATAGCCACACCCACATTTATATTAATGCATTTTTTATTAATTTAATTGCAAGCTTGTATAAACTCAAAATCTCTATTTATTTATAAGGCTATAATTAATAAAACCCAAATAATATTAATATTAAACGAGCCTGCATTCCCGTGTCACAAAATTCGATTATTTATTAATATTATTGTCTCGATTTACAAGTTAACCCAATACCGTAAAATTGTTGATAAAACTACAATTACCAACATTCCTTCCCCATTTTAGTGATATCCATGACTAACTCAACCATCCTCACAAAACAGCAAACATATGCATAAATGAAAATATCCTATGGATTGAATTTTCATTTTAGTATGTTACACGTTACAAATATTAGAATAACAGGGTATCATAATAGATTGAACCCATTTTATCCATTTAAATACATGTAGGTAAATACACATACGTTTATAAATCCAATTTCCACCAGACACATAATTTTACTAGTATGTGCCATAATCCTTCAAAAAACATATCAAAGCTTAAGTCCAAAGCTTCTTGAAGCGGCTAAACTTCATATTCTTATAAGTAGTTCATTATTCTTGCACCTGCACTGCAATTTATCAATGAACTATTAAGAAATTAAATTTCAACCTCCTTTATCTTGCAATCTGAACACATACCTTGGGATAATTTAACTAATGTGTTCCAATATCTTTATGACAATCTTGCCACATTGAATTCAACATCTAACGTTGTATTAGATGGGAATTGAGTGTCTTGACATAAAATATTTAAATGGACTTTAAACACATCCCCTTAGCTGTTTTGTTCACGAGATCTCTTCCTAACCCTTCAGTTAGAGAATCAGCTAAATTAAGTTATGAACTTACAAACTCAATAGATATTACTCCATTCAAGATTAGTTATCTAATCATACTATGTCTAACACGTAAATGTCTTGACTTTCCATTGTACACTTGGCTATAAGCTTTAGCCAATGTAGCGGCACTAGCGATCTGATAGAAATTGATGATATCGGTTTAGACCACATGGAATCTCAAAGATCATATTTCTTAGCCAATCAACTTCTTTACCGGTTGTTGCTAAAGCTATAAATTCAGATTCCATCGTCAAGTTGGTAATGCAAATTTATTTTCTTTGATGCCCATGCAATTGCACCTTCACCAAGTAAGAATAGCCATCCACTTGTAGAAGAGTGATTTTTCACATTTGATACCCAACTTGCATCAGAATATCCTTTGATGATTGAAGGAAAACTAGAATAAAACAAACCTTAGTTCATGGCTCCTTTAAAGTATTTAAACTACATGTTCACAACTTGCCAATGATGTGAGCATAGATTACTAGTATACATACTTAGTTTTCCTACATCATAAGCGACATGAGATCTTGTGCCAACCATAGCATACATCAGACATTCAATTACCTAAAAATACTCCAATTGTGAAATTAGAATACCCAAATTAGGCATAAGTCTGATGTTAGAATCTATAGGGGTACTAACAGGAGAACAATTAAAACAATTGAATTTGTTCAATACTTCTCAACATAGTGAGAATGAGTCATGACTACACCATTGTTACTCCTTTTGATCCTAACATCAAGGATCACATCTACCTCCCCCATATCATTCGTTTCAAAGTTAGAGGACAATAATTTCTTTGTCTCGTCAACCTGAACTTGGTTAGTACCCAAAATTAGAATGTCATCCACATATAGGAAATACTCAATCCTTTATAATCGAAGGACCTAGAAACTCAAAACTGGAATATTACAAATAAAGCAAGCAAATTGCACCTGCTTTCAATTGTATTCCAGTGTTGTAACACACTCTATGTCAAATTGAGATTCTTACAAACCCAATTGCATCCCTGGAATCCAATCCAACAAACTCAATTGAATTTGATAAATAAAAAGTATAATTCAAAAGACTCAAATTGATATTTATTGTCATCATGGATCCAAATTGCTATTAGTATGCATCAATTAAACTATAATCATTATATTGATTATGAAACAAATATATAAAATCACTAACCGGATTGGTTGAACTTCAAAAATCCACAATTGTAAAACTTGAAAATATTATAACTTGGATAATCTCTAAGAATCATGAACCACTATCAGATCAAACTATTTGATGGTACGAATCAAATGCTTGAACATATTAGACTTAGAGATCTTGAGATTAAAAATTGAATTTTCCTTTACTTGTGCAAAAGAAACCGTATGCTTGATATGTTTCTGTGATGAAATTGTGATCGAGATCTATATTTTTAAAATGAAGCAAAATGCTTTATATATTTAATTTTAGAAACTGTTTTATCAAGAGCCCATGTGCTCAATATTGATTTAATTTATTTTACAATTATATTAATAAATTAGAAAACATTAATTATATTAATATAAATAAACGTATATAATATTAAAGTCAAACGAGCCCGCACTCCCGCGTCACCTAACTCGATTAATCATTAATATTATTATCTCGATCACCAAATTAATCCAATAACACTAAAATAGTTGATAACACTAAAATTATCAGCATTCCTCCCCCATTTTAGTGATATCCATGATTTACTTAAATATCTCTTACACAAACACAAACTTATGCATAAATGAAAATGTTCTATGGATTGAATTTTCCTCATAGTATATTACACGTTACAAATATTAGAATACCGGGGTGTCACTAAGGATTAAACCCTTGCTATCCATTTAAAAATACATGTAGGTAACATACACATAGGTTTACAAATTCAAATTTCACTTGACACAATGTTTTACTAGCCTGTGTCCTAATCCTTCAAAGAATATATCAATGCTCAAGTCCAAAGCCTCTTGAAGCAGCTAAGACTTCATATTCTTATGGGTGGTTCATTAGTCTTGCACCTGCACTGCAATTTATCAATGAACTATTAAGAAATTAAATTTCAACCTTCTTTATCTTGCAGTCTGAACACATACCTTGGGATGATTATGCTAATGTGTTCCAATATCTTCATGACAAGCTTGCCACATTGAATTCAAGATCTAACATTGTATTAGATGTGAATTGGGTGTCTTGACATGAGATATTAAATGGACTTCAAACCCATCCCTATAGCTGATTTGTTCACGAGATCTCTTTCTAACCCTTTGGTTAGATGATCAGCTAAATTAAGCTCTAATCTTACAAATTCAACAGGTATCACTCCATTTATGATTAATTCTCTAATCATGCTATGTCTGACACCTATGTGTCTAAACTTCCCATTGTACATGTGACTATAAGCCTTCGCTAAGGTAGCTGCACTATCACATCTTATAGAGATTGGTGATATCGGTTTTAACCACAATGGAATCTCAAAGATCAGATTTGTTAACCATTCAGCCTCTTTACCAGTTGCTGCTAAAGCTACAAACTCAGATTCCATAGTTGAGTACAAGTTTGTTTCTTAGATGCCTAGGAAATAGCACCACCACCAAGTAAGAATACCTATCCACTTGTAGAAGAATGATCTTCCATATTTGTTATCCAACTTGCATCAGAGTATCCTTCTAAGATAGAAGGAGATCTTGAATAAAACAAACCATAGTTCATGATCCCTTTCAAGTATTTAAATAGCCTATTCACAGCTTGCCAATGCTGAGTATTTGGATTACTGGTAAACCTACTCAGTTTTCCCATAGCATAGGCTATATCAGGCCTTATGCTTATCATAGCATACATTAAGCATCCAGTTGCTTTGGAATACTCCAACTGTGAAATGGAATTACCTTGATTAGGCATCAGTCTGATATTAGGATCTATAGGGGTGCTAATAGGAGAACAGTTAAAGTGATTGAACTTCTTCAATACTTTCTCAATATAATAAGACTGAATCATGGTTATACCATTGTTAGTCCGTTTAATCCTTATTCCAAGGATCACATCTGCCTCCCCTATAACCTTCATATCAAAACTAGAAGATAATAACTTCTTTGTCTTACCAATCTGATCTTGGTCAGTACCAAAGATCAACATATCATCTACATATAAACAAATAATGACTCCTTTACCGGAAAGATCAAATCTACTGTAGACACATTTATCTGCTTGGTTTAGAAGAAACCCATGAGATAAGATCACATCATCAAATTTTTGATGCCACTGTTTAGGTGTTTGTTTCAAACCATACAATGATTTGAAGAGTTTACACATCTTGTTTTCTTGTCCAAGTAATACAAAACCCTCAGGTTGTTTCATGTATACCTCTTCATCCAATTCACAATTTAAGAATGCAGTTTTCACATCCATTTGATGAATTAATAATGAATCAAAGCAAGAGCTATAAGAAGCCTTATAGTGAAAATCCTTGCAACTGGAACATATGTATCAAAGAAATCAATGCCTTCCTTTTGTCTAAAGCCTTGGATAACCAATCTAGCTTTAAACTTATCTATGCTTCCATCAACTTTCATCATTCTTTTAAAGATCTATTTGCAACCCAATGGTTTGCAACCAGGAGGCAAGTCAGTCAACTTCCAAGTATTATTATGCATGATAGAGTCCATCTCATCTTGGATGGCCTCTTTCCAGAAAGCCACATCTCTAGATGTCATTGCCTCATTATATGTCTTTGGATCCTCTTCAATATTGAAGCAATATTGATATTGATATTCAACCACATTCCTGTTTCCTTCCACTAAATAAAGATGAAAGTCAGGGCCAAAAGTCTTTGCTTTTTTGGCTCTATTACTTTTCCTAGATTCAGTAGGAACAACTGCACTATCATTTCTTATTAATGATACATTCTCAACAGGATTATAAATTCCACTTTGAGAATTTTGAATGGCATCCTTAGGTCTAGGCATATAAGTAAACCTATCTTCAACAAAGATAGCATCCCTAGACTCTATAACAGTGTTTATGGAAACATAGTCATTAGGTTCTAATACATAGAACCTATAAGCTTTTGAGTTTTTAGCATAGCCTATAAAAATACAATCTATTCCCCTTTCACCCAAGTTCTTCCTCGTAGGATTAGTAAGATGTACAACAGCCCTACAACCCCAAACTTTCAAATAGTTCAGATTTGGAGGTTTCTTTTTCCATAACTCATAAGGAGTTATCTTATTCTTTTTATTTGGAGTTCTATTCAATAGATAACACGCAGTTAACATAACTTCTCCCCAGAATCCATCATTCAAGCCTGAATAAGATAACAAAGAATTGACCATTTCCTTCAAGGTTCTATTCTTTCTTTCAGCCACACCATTCTGTTGTGGGGTGTATGGTGATGTGGTCTGATGTATTATTTTAGTAGATTGAAAGTATACTGGATCATAATACTCCCCTCCCGATCAGTTCGAAGAGTTTTAATCAAATCACCATGAAGCAATTCGGTTTCTTGTTTGTAAACCTTGAATTTCTCAAGTGCTTCATCTTTAGTATGAACAAGATATACGTAGCAATACCTTGTAGCATCATCTATGTAGGTTGCTACATATTTTTTATTACCAAGAGATGGTGTGCTATGAAAGTCACATAAATCAGAATGAATAAGTTCTAATACCTTAGAATCCCTTTTAACATCTTTAAATGCTTTTCTTATAATCTTAGTTAGTTTACAAGTATGATATTTATTATCATGTATATCAAAGGCAGGTATTAAGCTCATTTTTGACATATCTTTCATTCTAACAAAATTAACATGACCTAATCTAGCATGCCATATGTCACACCCCGAGCCGGCGGGGTAGGATCGGAGTCCCCGTCGGGCGGAAGGTTCTCGGAGCGCGATATCGTGAATGATAATCGTGATGATCAGATTGTTTACATAGCATCAATGTTAAGAATAATTAAGCACAATAAAATATAGACTAGGATTACAAAGTTAAATTACAAAGTCAACGTTTAGTAATTTAGCTAAGTAAACCTATCCAAAAGAATCAAATATATCTATCTTGTATTTGTACAAGATATCCAAAAGAGATTCGTATAGATCTCAAGATGTGCTTCTTCAAAAGTCAACTAGGATCTATGTCTGGTCATCCTAGTATGCAAATCCTGAATCTTAGCTTAATCCAATGCATTACCTGAGAAAGCATGTAGAAAAATAAAGTCAACACAATGGTTGGTGAGTTCATGTAGTTTTTGTGTAAAAATAGTTTGTAAAATCCTTTGAATGACAACCTTAACCTCACCATTAACCACCTATACCATCTGATTCAGTATGCTTATATATAGGGCATATGTAGGGGACAAGCCCCAGCCACCGTCCCACCACATACTGAACCACATGGTATATTGCTCCTGATGATAATTAAGCGTCTCATCCTGCCCGTATGATTCCCCAAAATGTTTGATTCCCAATGTTTGATTCCCAATGTTTGATTCCCAAATGTTTGATTCCCAATGTTTGATTCCCAATGTTTGATTCCCAAATGTTTGTTTCTTTGAATTTGATTACCCTGTAATTGTTTACTTTGATTCCCTGAATGACAACCTTAACCTCACTAATAACCACCTATGCTATTCAACCAAGTATGCTTATATATAGGGCATATGTAGGGGACAAGCCCCAGCCACCGTCCCACCACATACCGGGCTGCTTAACATATTGTTATTAATGATAATTAAGCTTTCACTCCACACTATTGATTTCACAACGAATAAGTCTCAAGCTTAATAGGCACCATTATGGACAGCTGAAAAACCCTAAGGATTTCAGCATCCATCCATAATGATCCTATTTATGACTCGTGACATGTTTAGATAGAGTAACCTTCAAGTTAACACAAAGTCAACTAGAAGAACTCATTCATTCTAGTCACTTGTCATCACCATGGATGAATCAAGAAGAACACTGAATGACTAGTAGGGGTTGGCACACAGGTCAACACGCGGCGGCCAATCAGTCTGTCTTACATGACTCTGACAAAGAAGAACACTGATGACTAGTAGGGGTTGACACACAGGTCAACACGCGGCGGCCAACAGTCTGTCTCACAATGTCCAAAAGTTTATGCATACAAGTCTAAAGCATTCACATTGTTTTACTAATGACTAGTAGGGGTTGACACATAGGTCAACACGCGGCGGTCAATCAGTCTTTTGTTTAAGCATCTCATGTTTCAAGCATTCAAGTATTCAGGCATCCAAATGTATCAAGCATTCCAAATGTTCACGTATCCCAAGTATATTACGCATTCAAGTATTCCAAAATGTATCAAGCAGTCACGTGTTTCAAGCATTCTAAGTATAACAAGTATTCACGTGTTTTCAGACATCTCACGTATATAAGTATCTCTAAGAATATATGTTTCCGGTTAAGTTTAAGCAAATCATTGTAAGTGTAAAGTAATTTGATACTTTATTAAAGGTGTAGTACAATAACTTTATGAAATAATTGTATAAAGCATTAGTGTTTTATTTAAAGTATTTTCAAGGCCTTATGGTTTTGTATATAATTAAACATAGAGTTTATAAGTTAAACCTCAATTGTATAGTTTAAGCACATAGCTTATATCATAAGAGTTTATAAAGTTTAGGCTCCAAATCTATATTGTAAGCCTCATGTATATAGTTTCAAGTGTTTACACATTGTTTCATCATGAATCCCATAAGTTTGCATCAAGTCTCATAAGCATCCAATATATGGTTTCAAGCCTCAAGTTTCAAGTATAAGTTTCAAGTCTATTGCTTTTCAAAGTATTATAAGTTCTAGCATAAGTTTCAACATAAGTATCATGTTTATGTTTAAAGCATTAGTTAACATTTCAAGAGTTTTATGAAAATGTTTAACATGCTTCTCAGTCCCGAAGTAAAACAAATAAATTTGAAAAGGGACAAATGAACTCACCTTAGGTCCGAAGTGCTTGACTAAATAGAATAAGAATGCACTCTCTCTTTGTTTGTATTTGATATGATGTTCACGTTCCTGTATTGATTTCATAATGTTTGTAACTTATAAGTATAATTTTGTAAGGATTTGTTGTGCGTGTAAGTGTTAGTCCTAAAGTTGACTAACACTTACGAATCTTGTTTGTGATCCGGCCCGGAATTCAATAATTTATGGAAATATGTTATTGAATCCTTACATTGTTTGCAAGTTCTTCCCTTCATTCTTAGTTTTAAAAAAATCAAACTTTCTGAACAAGAGTTTAAGTACTTTCAAACTTTGCTAAACCACTTCTCATGACTTTTGTAATAATTCAAAACAATAATTTCATACACAAGTTTGTTATTGTTTTTAAGCGTTTGTTCACATTGTTTTGTATTCTTGAATTCATTGGGCCGGATGATTCTTTGAGCCAACCTAAATGTAATTTGGTCCCATAATCATGTGTATGGATCCTAACTCTCGCAAGTTGTTGAGTCGTATCATGTGACCTTGGGCTATTATAGCTTGGCCGATTGAGACATGGGTTTAATCAAAGAAGTTGGGCCAAAAGAAATCTATTGGGCCGAGTAGGATAGAGTATTGGGCCATCACAATGACTAAGCCTCGCGTTATGGAGATGGGCCAAAGTATCTAAGCTGGGCCGAGAGTTTATTAGGCCTAGGAAAGCACATGGGCTGCATCAAATGGGCCTAAGGAATTCTAACTGGGCCGAACTAGATAATGGTTGGATGATGTTGTGGGCTGCCATGAGTATAATGGGTTCGGGCCGATTATTGGGCCAGTCACAGCACCTAGATGGGTTCGTGGTTTATACATGGGCTAATGATAATCTAGACTTGGGTTGATGTATCCATGCTGGGCATCAAATAGATTTCGGCCGAAGTAAAATAAATAAAGGATCTACTAGGCAGCGAACCTTTAGCAAGGTTCGGTCAGAACAGGCTCGTCACCCTCATAGGGTTCGTCTAGGTTACTACATGAATGGTTCGTCACCTACATTGGTTTGTTTAAGGTTCGCCCGCCACCCAGCTCCCCATAGTTCGGCTGCGTTCTAAGGGTTCGGTCTTGTAGGTTCGCAGCTAGCCTCAACAGGGTTCGGCTGATGATGGTTCGGGGTAGGCGAAGGATAGTAGGGTTCGTTGAGCTGTGCAAGGGTTCGGCCAGCTTCTAGTCGCACGAACCCTGTGTATACCTCCGGCCATCCAACTCCTCCATCGATCTAGCTTTTAACATGGATCATGTGCTGATGTCAAGAAGGTTCGGAACAAGGTTTTACAGTGGTCAGGTATGTGTGTATTGAAATCTAAACGGTTTGAGGTTGGTGGTCGACTAAGGGTATGAAAACCCTAATTTCAGTGGTTTTCTTTGACTCGTACCTCAAGTATGGCTGGCTAACAGCTTAGATCCACTGTACTTTCTTGTGGAGGGCTTCGAGATGAACATTTAGGCGCAAGAATCACGAAATTTCATCAAGTTTTGATGAAGTTATGAAGATTTAAAGATTGTAAATGGTGGTTTTTGTGGGTGATGAAGAATTGAACGGGAAGATAGGGTAGAGAGAGAGAAATCTTGAATTAAATGAGAAAAATATCCTCATTTGTTGCTTAAATATCCCACGGGTATTCTGGTCTGTTTCGGTTGCTCGGTTCGGAATTTCATCGCGTATCCGGCACGTCACGCGTAGTTTTCGTAAATACAATAATAATGACTTTATTCGTAATAAATTTAAGATCATCCATTTCCAAAATTATTTTAATTATCGTTGTAGTAATTTATTTGTCGAACTTGATATTTTACGCGTTTTATTTAATTTTCTCGTTTTCGTTAATTTATTTGCGAAATAATAAAGTAGTTTAATTTATATTGTTTTATGATGAGTTTCAAAATTGTAAAATGAGAAATATTATACTTCTTTAAATTTATAATCGCTCGTTTCGTCAGAAAACGTCACTTACGCGCGTCTTCGTACAGAGCGCTAACTGTACGAACACGATCGTACGTTTCACTTTCTGATTTTGTTTTCTACTTTTCAGTCATCGTTTCAGATCGTTAAACTATCAGAATCATTCGTATAGATCGTCACCTATACGAATAATTCGTCTGTTTAGCAATCCATAACAATAACCGTTAAAGTTTTGTTTTGTTCTATTTATCCTCACATACGTTTAATCCTAATAACACAAAATTAAACATGTTTGCATCTGATCATGATTGTCTGATGTGTTTCTGACTGTTTAACCATAAAGATTAAATCAGGATTTCAGAAACATCGTATAATAGTTTACGTTTAGTATCGAATGTTAATAGCTTCTAAGTATTTCTCCTAGTTTGAAACCGAGTTACTGTACTAATTACTGTACAGTTTACTGTTCCGGTAACGATTCCGGCACAGATGTTACACCATAACTTAGAAACATGATCTACTTTGCTAGAAGAAGAAGATACAATACAAACATATTCACTAGAAAATGGGACATGATTATTAAGTTTAAACATACCATTAGATAAATATCCAAATCTAATAAAGGTTCCATGTTTAGATAAGATAAACTTATATGACACGATGACCTGCTTAAAACCATAACTGTTTAACACAATTCCAGACAAGAGGTTCTTTCGAATCCCCGGTACATACAATACACAATCTAACAATAATTGTTTTCCAGAAGTAAATACAAGTTTAATTTTCCCTATTCCTTTGATAGGCTCGGTTGCCACGTTTCCCATTCTCAACACAGATCCATCTTCAATTGGTTTAAATTCCTCAAACCATCTTAGATCCTTGCACACGTGACTGGTAGCACCCGAGTCTACCCACCATGCCATTTCATCATCCTGTACATAGAATGATTCAGAAATAAAGGAAACATAATTCTTAACATAATTAAAATCAGAAACAAGGAACGAACCAGGTTTCACTTGGGTCCTTAGACCCACTTGGACCGCCTGCATCAGCCTTATTTCCTCTTGACAATTTCACCCAACAATCTTTCTTGAAATGTCCCGGTTTTCCACATCTCCAACAAGCCTTTTTAACTTTCTTGTTGGAATGCTTGTTGTCATTGTTAAACTTGCACTTTTTGTCTTTCAGTTTGTTAAACTTTTTGAATTTTCCATCATCTTCAACAACATTAACCGATGTTGAAGCTTGCTTTTTACCTTTGGTTTTATCAACTTCTTGAGACCGAGTTTATTCCTCAATTCTGAGATGACTCCCCAATTGAATGAGATTCAGATCCTCCTTTTGATGTTTAAGAGTATGTTTAAAGTCCTTCCAAGATGGTGGAAGCTTATCAATGATGCTAGAGACAAATATTGACTCGTCCTTTTTCATGTCATATTGTGAGAATTGACCCAAAGTGTGCAATCACTCATTGTATTGCTCCATTACCGGCCTGGAATCTGACATCTTGTAATTCATGAAATTACTAACAAGGAAAATCTTACTTGAAGTATCCTCTGCCATATACTTAGATTCCAAGACCTCCCACAATTGCCTAGCCGACTCATCATTTTGATGAACATCAAACAAGGCATTCGACATCCCATTCAAGATGTGTCCTCGACATATGTAGTCATCATTTTTCCACTTGAGACGTCTTCTAGTTTGTTCTAAAGTTTCATCCTTCACTATTTCAAGACACAGTGTGGATAACACATAAACAACTTTTGAAGTTGTTAACAAGAAATGCATCTTTTTCTTCCAATACCTAAAGTCTTGTCCGTTAAACTTTTCAAGTTTAGCAAGCTTACTAGTCATGTCACGAACAAATTCACCACTAGCCATTCTTAATTAATTAAATAAATAGAAATTTAAAATTAGTGTTGATAAACCAAACAAATAAATCAAACTAATTTATTTATGTGGGTTACACACAATGGTTTATCAGATTAGACAGAGAATGTTTATAAGAATTGAATTTGATGAATTTTGTGAGTGTTCTTTTATGGTATACATCCATATTAGAACATGGAATTCAATTGAGAGAAAATCCACTATTTTGTTATGTGTGTTCTGCGCTATATAGCCACACCCACATTTATATTAGTGCATTTTTTTATTAATTTAATTGCAAGGCCGTATAAACTCAAAATCTCTTTTTATTTATAAGACTATAATTAATAAAACCCAAATAATATTAATGTTAAACGAGCTCGCACTCCCGGGTCACAAAACTCGATTATTTATTAATAGGGGTGTCAATCGTGTCGGGTTGGTGGGTTAGCGGGTTAACAGGTTACGGGTTGGCGGGTTGGTGGGTTGAATTTTGCAACCCTAACCTGACCCATATATTTATTCGTGTCAAAGTTTTCAACCCTAACCCGGATTGATATAAATCCGGGTCAACCCGAACCTGACCCGTTTAACCCGTTTATATAAATAAATCAAACTAATTTACATATTGTAAGTTGGTTATTGTTTGAAAATTAATAGTTATAAAGTATAAAATTAATAAAATCATTTTTTAGATGAAAAAATATAAATTTTGTTACTTAATCACTTAAAGTATGGTAAATAATCAAAAGAAAAACAACTAAATATATGTTATAGGAAAGAAAAAAATAAAAAATTAATAATTTTAAAACCTTAAACGGGTTAACGGGTCAACCCGTTTATAAATGGGTCAACCCGAACCCTACCTGTTTTATAAACGGGTCAACCCGAACACGACCCGTTTTTTTAAACGGGTTATACTTGTCAACCCAAAACTTGATTATTTTCGTGTCGTGTTCGGGTCGTGTTTCAGGTCGTGTCGGGAATTGCCACCCCTATTTATTAATATTATTATCTCGATTTACAAGTAATCCAATACCGTAAAATTGTTGATAACACTAAAATTACCAAACACTCCGGAGAGTGGAGACGCAGGGACAATTATCCGTTGGACTTTGTGGAACCCAATGCGACATGGAATCAATGAACCATGGTATATCATTAGAGGCTAGAGCAGTCGCTTAACCAATTGCACCAGTATTTGTGTTGTCCATCATCCATCTCACCCTCACATTCTCATATCTCAGTATATCCCATCTGTATTAAGTCGCAGACTCCGAATGTTCAATCTTCATCAGTTGGCATATGGAGGAAATTAGTGGCATACCACATGATTCAATCTTCAATTCTTCATCTCGGTTCGTTTCACTCTGACTGTGTCTGGAGAAAATTAGGGTTTATTGGGGGGGAACCAAAAGTCCATTCATCTCAGTTCCTTCGACTCCACCTGATTTCACCAAAGGTATTCCTTATTCAGTTTCTTACAAGTTACAAATTTACAATCTTAAATAGGTACCTTGTTCCTTATTTCTTTGTTTTATTCTATTATTTGTGTTCGGATTTTTGTCAATCAAGTTGATTAGTTATTTAGTTGATTCAATCATTAGTTATTTAATTGATTAATCGGTTTCAAGCTGGAAGAGATTTTTTAGTATTAACCACTTGTTATTAGAGAAAGCCTCGAATTACCCTGGCTGTACAGTTTTGTGTTGGCAAATCCCTTCAGTCAATGCCCAAGGTATGATCCCATAAATCTTAGGTTCAGTTTTCAAATGAATGATTTTGATCTTTTTGTTTGTTTGTTTGTTTATGCGTTGCTCGTCATAGATCTTCTTTAAAGTTACAAATATTAGGTTTATTTCTGAATTATGCCATGCCATATTGCACAGTTTTCAGACCAAATTCATACCTGGTTGTAGGATAGTTCTTCTGTTACAATTATGATATTTTTGAGCTCTTCATTTTTATTTTTTTATTTTTTTTATTTTTTTTTGGGGGGGGGGGGGGGGGGTTTATCAATTTAACTATATGCTACTTAGCGTGTATTTGTGGCTCACCACTGTTACATTAAGAGTTGAATTTCAAGAAATATTCCACACCGACAAGACAAAGAGAAAATAAAACATGAAAAAAAAGAATCGACAATAATAGACTTGATTTTATGGAAATGAATAATCAAGCATAGACCATATGATTACTAATTTTAAAATGAATGTTAACTTGTTCAATTGTTGAGATTGATAAATAATTTACGGGTTCAAAACAGATGCCATACGCACATACCCAAATCACCCAAACCAGTAATGTAAGTTTAAATAAACATACGAGGCCAAATCATCTAAATTACAGTCAATTTGAATGCAAATAAAAAATTAAGCTCAATAATCCCTCAATTTAAATCTCTTAGTAGTCTACCAAATGAAAAAAAGAATGAGAAATCAACTAATTATGAGCACACTAACAATTTTGGTTTAGCAGTGCACAACTATGGGATACACTAAAGTGTAGTTGTGAAAAAACATTAACAACAACAACCTTACCCAGTATATTCCCTCTTTTCAGTAGGGTCTGGGGGAGAAGGATAGATACAAACCTTATCCCTATCCCAATTGGGATAGAGAGGCTGCTCCAAAAGAGTCCCCGGCTCAAAGTTATAGTTTGAAGTTGATCATCCCAACGATTTTAATGTTATTTTCACAAAATGATTAAAATAACGTTAAATTTACTGCACTTTTACTTTTTAAGGGCCCACACACATATACATTATTTGTAATGTGAAAAAACATTACAAATATCCAATTACCTGTATCCACAACATTCTCTTGAAGAACTTATGACCAAAATCAACTTCTTCTTTATGTTAAATGTGTTAACTAGAATCGATTTGAAACCCTAACTTGATTGAGAAGTCCCCATTAAAGGTTCTATAAATGTTACGGTTGAAGATGCTTTACATACACTTCTTTTTTTGTAACTTTAAGAACAATCAATCAATCAATCAATCAACGTACTCAGTATATCCCGCCATTAGCATGCTAAGGCAGGGTCTGAGGAGGGTGAGATGTAGACAGCCTTACCCCTACCCCGTAGGGGTAGAGAGGCTGCTTCCAGTGAGACCCTCGGCTCATGATGCTTGATCAACCGTCCGAAACGATTTTAACGTTATTTTCACTGAATAAGTAAAATAACGTTAAAATTAGTGCAATTTTACTTTTGCCCCTCAAGAGCTGTCGACACATATATACATTATATGTGTAACTTTAAGAACATGCTAACAAAAAAACTTACAGGATTAACCAATAGATGGTGTTAGCTAGAACTGATATAGACATTTGTATCCAATATACACCTATTGTATTGTATTTATAAAGGCCATAAAAAATCACCACCGGTTTGCAGTTGAGGGATATAAGATTTTAATTTCCTTGTCTACTTGTGTAGGCAGACAAAGCAAATTAAATATATGAATGTGACACTGTAAGATTTTAATTTCCATTTTTTTTTGTTTTGTTAGTTTTCTATCTCTATATGTTTAGTTCTGTTTATTTGTTTGCTATTTGTTTTGGAACGGGGATCTCTTTGAAAACAACCTCTATTTCCCTAAGGATAGAGGTAAGGTTTGTCTACATTTCACCTTCTTCAAAGTCCATATCTTACCAATAGCGTTGATATGAATGTGTATACCAGGTATGTCGTTGTAAGGTGACACTTTAAGTATACCTTTCCAATTTTACCCAAATATCAAACTTGTAACCATTGAATTTCACAAACTTGTTCTTATGATTTTAACAGGTAAATAGGTAACTTCAACAATGGAGAAAGCACAAAGGAGATGGAGAAAAGTTGCATATGGAGGTATGCAGCCCGGGTTTGATGACAATCACACAGACGACACATTCCTTCAAGAAATGGTTATGAATGCAAACGTGGTCAAACGAGACATGCTAAAAGTAATGCTAGATTCAGTTTCCATTTCTCAGTATCTTTGCATTGTAGCCCTTGTGGTTTTAGTTTGGACCTACACTCTAAACTCCACAATTACCTTAAACTTTCTGATAGTTCTTGATATCACCCTTGGTGGGTCGGGCTTTTTTATTCTCCTCTTAACTGCCAAAATGCTTTCATTCAACCTCCTGCTTAATTACGCGATCAAAATCTCTTTTTTCACAACTGGTCTTTATGTATTATCTCCGATATACCACACGTTGACTCGGTCAATCAGCTCTGACTCCATTTGGGCATTGACTACATCACTTGTTGTTTTACATCTGTTTTTGCATAACTATTCCGGGTCAACAATAAAAGCTCCGGGAGCAGTTGAAAATCCAAACTTAATGAGTAACATCTCGTTAAACGCTTCAATTGTGGCTTCGTTATTGATCGCGTCTCGGCTTCCATCAAGACTTCTAGTTTTTGCCATAATCTTGTTTTCTTTGCAGGTTTTTCTGTTTGCCCCTTTGGTTGCATATTGTTTAAAGAAACACTCGTTTCGGTTGCACCTTTTTGTGTCGTTTGTGTTGATGGGGGTGTCGCTGACCTGTGTTTACAGGTTGCATAAACTGCTGTTTGTGGTGTTGTTGGGGCTGTTGGTGTTTGTTAACATGGTGTGTCCTTATTGGTTGATTAGAATTCAAGAGTATAAGTTTGAGATCAATGGTCCATGGGATGAAGCAAAGTTGTGTTTCAATATTACAGATTGAAAGTTTTTATTTTATTTATTTTTATTTAGTCGTATGCAGAATATTGAAGCAAAGTTGTGTTTCAATATTACAGATTGTCATAGCATATGTTGGGGTTGGATTTGCAAGCAGCAAGTATTTGCCTCTAAAAGAAACACTTTTTTTATTGGATTTGTATATATTTTTTACTGTATATCAAGTATACCGTAAAAAAAAACACAAACGTAGCATAAGTATGACAAATCTAATACCAAAATTAGTGTTTTCAGATTTTTTTTTTTTAGATAAAAACTTGTTTTTGTTCAAACATGCTTTAAACCCATCTCTTGTAGAGTTCTTATTTGAATAATTAATGATGGATTATTTTCTTTATTATGTTTTAAGGACAATGAAGATAGCATGTTCATGTTCGATGGTAAAAATTTACAAATGTTGACCAAACTTTGATTCAATAATGTCATGAGAATGTAACTAAATAAAAAAGCATCGTAGTTTGGATTTCGTTTCTCTAACCATGCTTTGATATGTTTTTATTCCAAGCTAATGTGTTAAATGTACGGCATGCACACATCATACAAGATGCCTTCTTAAAGAATAATAAAAATTTACTCAAAAAAGTGTCATACATTGTTATTTCTTTAACTCTTAAACAACAAGATGTAAGATATTGTCTTCACACAATGCTGAAATTTGTTAAATACTCAAAACTCATTGCGTTCCATTGCATTTAAATCACAATTGCATGCGCATCATAAAACCAAAGGACTTTTAGCCTAGTAATACTACTTTGATTTTTATGAAATATCTTGGATTCAAGTCTCTATAGGAGTAATTGTTCTTGAATGTGCAATAGGTTTTTCCCGTGATATGTTTTCTGCTAAACTGGTAAGATTTAGTTAATATGACTGATATACGAACTTCCCTTTGATGACGTGTTAAAAAAAACATCACATCAATAATTATATGCTTCTAATGTAAGCATTACTTTATATTACATGTATTAATAAAAACCAAAGCGTGTGTATGGATACGTGTCTACCCTACCTCGCTTTTCTTTCTTATCTAAAGATACGTAAATGAAAATATACTACCGCTGCAAAAGACAGTCCATGCTACAAAAGTGTTTTAAAAGACTGGATCAAACCGTTTCAAAAAATGTTCCTAACCAAAAAATACAACCGCTGCAAAACGGGTCTCAAACTTGATTCTCAAAATTGAATTAATTCAAAAGTTACTGCTCCTAATTATGGACCCTTATTTTTAGGGCTAATTACGTTTTTTTTTTCCTAAAACACTTTATTACATATTTACCCAATCATAAAACTAAATTACATATTTTCCCTTTTTAAACCAAATATATTCCATGTTTATCCCTTTATTTTAAAAAAGTTTTATGTATTACATACTTTACCCTTAATGAACTAAATAATATTTTTTTTTGCATATTTTTCCTTACTAAAAGGCAATTTTGGAACATGAAGATATTTGTAATTTTAGTTTAACATTGAAGATGTATGTAATTTTGATGTTTAATTAGGGGATATATGATAATATCCCTATTTTTAAATATCCTCCTACTTTACTCACATATTTTTAATATTCACATGTTTTTAGCACGTTTTTACGGTATTGGATAATAGTCATAATTATAGAATTGATCGCAATTACGTCAACTAACGTTTATATAAATTTCAAACTCAAACGGGCGCATAAATTTTGTTCATTATTCACACGCTTATAACGCGTCCGTACATTATCGATTATTTTTATCATTTATATCATTTGTAATCGTAATTTCTTAACAAAATATTTAGATTTAATAATAGTATTTACCTAATAATAATATTAAAATAATACTAATAATTAAGTATTTCTAAACTAGTAAATAATAATATTCAAAAAAGCTGCAAAAATGGAGCACCCTTCAAAAAATACTTACAGTGGAAAAACCAAATTTTAATTAATTTTAATATTTCACTTCTAACCCTAAACTTTAAATTCTCGTTTTTAAAGCCCCTTTCTTTTTACTCACAAATTTTTATATTCATGTCATTTTTAACACGTTTTTATATTATCGGATAACAATCATAATTATATTAAGTTAATCACAATTACCTCATAAATATTTATAAAAATTTTGAACTCAAACGGTCACAAAAAGTTAATGTTTTATTCACAAACTTATATCATGTCTGTACATTATCAAATAACTAAATAATATTAATAATTAAATATTCATTAAAAGTTAAAAAATAGTATTTAAATAATAATAATTCGAAAACATGAAGTTCTTTTTATGGTTTGGTTCTATTAATCATACTTTAATTCAATGGAATTATTTGATCTTAAAGGAATCTTCTGTTGTTAACGCAAAATCGAGGCAGAAGTCCCTCGCCAAAGGGCAGGAATCCACTAGTAGTGGTGTTCAAAATATCCGAAACTCGAAAAAATTCGAAATCCGAATCGTATCCGAAACCCGAAAAAACTGTATCCAAAATCTTTTTCGGGTTTTTCGGGTAGGATAATATGATTTTAGATTTGGGTCGGGCCGGGTTTCGGATATGCAAAAAGTGGTTTTTTCGGGTCGGATATCCGAAAAACCCGAAAAAAACAGGGTTATTCGGATAAACGATTTCGGGTTTTTAGGGTCGGATAATATATTTTGAATTTCGGGTCAGGTTTCGAATAGACCAAAAAATTTTTCCAGCCCGAATAACTCGTTATCCGACCCGATGAACACCCCTATCCACTAGTTATATACCAAAAACACACCATATCATACAACTTCATTTTCTAATCTGGTTTTCCTCCAAGGATTACAAATCTAGCTTTCATAAGTTTTTATCACAAATGCTTCTCCAAAACCAGAAGAAAAAAAAACATAAAAGTTAATAGTTATTCTAATGCAAATGCAAAAACAAGATTAAAAGAAACAGCATATGAAGTACAGAGAATATCATCAAATGCACATCAATTATGTATCAAAAAACATTAACATGATAGCATCTTCTCTCTTTTTAAAGATCAGCAACAACCACCTCTTAATGCAAGAACAAGATGAAGTACAGAACCCCCTTCAATGTTGTAGTCCTTTGCTGTTTTGTCATCTGCAAGCTGCTTCCCAGCATATATCAGCCTGCCACAACAAACACACTCACCACTTAGTATAGCTTCAACTACATGTATAGCATAAACACCAAAAAAAAAATAAAAAAATTCACATTTATATTAGCAAGCATGCTAGTTTGTCCTGGAAAAAGAGCAGCAGCAGATATTAATATCTTATTTATAAGAAAAAGCCTTACACGATAGAACTTTCATAATAGATGTGAATTTATTTGCTTGGTTTTTGAGCTATTTTGGAATTTTTTTTAACCATTTAATAGAAAATTGGCTAACCAACCCAAACTCTAATTTCACTCTTTAGTGTTTCAACCATTCACTTAACATTCAGATGCATATACTATTTTAATTATATTTTAATAATGTCTCGAGGCTTACACCTTGTGATGTTAACAAAAAATGCCTCGAGGCTCGTTTCCTTTCTTTTAAACCTTGCTTACACATATTGCTTTAGAATTGATGCATAAAGTAGTTATGTACATCTTACTCCTTCCCATTATATCTGGTTAGACTATGTTCAAGGGAAAATGTGGTTATATACCACATTGGTTTTGTACTAAATACGCCCCAGGTAATATATCAACGGTTACAGAAAGGGAATATATTGTCATCATCAACAACAATCATGCCAAGTAAATTCTACTCATAGCATAGCTACTATCACCGGGGAAAAAGATGATGCTTTCAAAACTCTTTGTCATCAACAAGTATCTAATAACATCAAGTCTTGACAGGAAAGTCAAAACTTAGCTATCATGTGGAAGCTGATCAAAAGAGAAGGCACCCTATTTATCACATCGGACACAGGTAAAGTTTGCTCTCATTTCACCCTCAACAGACCCTATTATCAAGTGAGATTTTACTAGGTATGTTTTGTTTGTTATACTTAAAATCAAGTGTGACTAGCAATGATCAACTCATAATCAGAAGCTTGAATAGATTAACATCGTATTCAACTTCTAAAATAGTTAATAAAAAAGAGATCTTTTAAACCTTTGTTGCACGGGAGGGATTCCTTCCTTCTCTTCAACTCTTTCCTTGATTCTATCAATCGTATCAGTTGGTTCAATGTCGATTTCAATTTCCTTTCCTGTAAGAGTCTTAACCTTTATCATAGTTCCTCCTCTCAATCTCAAAACAAGATGAAGTGTTGACTCTTTCTGGATGTTGTAGTCAGCAAGTGTTCTACCATCCTCCAATTGCTTCCCAGCAAAAATCAACCTCTGTTGGTCTGGCGGAATACCTTCTTTGTCCTTCAGAATCAAAGTTACAACAATCAATCAACATAATAATCACCTTAAAATACGAAGTAAATCCAACTTTGATACACATCTGCAACAAAATTAACCGTCGGGAACCTAGCTTATTGAAGAACACAATAAAAATCTAATCAGAATTGAAAAAAAAAAATCATAAACTAAACCAAATCTAGCCATAGAACATCATCTATAACAAACGTCATGAGATTGTTTGAACCCTAGTCCTATCAATTTCAGTACGGAAAGCGATTCGAGTTGATAATACAAGCATCGAAACAATATGAGAAAGCGGAACCTGGATCTTGGATTTGACATTGTCGATGGTGTCACTACTCTCAACTTCGAGAGTTATGGTTTTCCCGGTTAGGGTTTTGACGAAGATCTGCATATTTTGGTGTGTGTTGGATTTGATGGAGTGTTGGGTTTTATAAACGCGTACGTGAACCCAAAAGCTGCGTTTAACCAACGCGGATCGTTGACTCTTTTTTTTGTTTAATCATGTCAAATTCTTATTCTCGACTAATATTTTACCAAATACTCTAAAATATCCGCTATCTTAACTAGAGGTGGGCAAAATAATCAGAATCGGAATCGGTCATACATGAACCGATGGGTACAAACTGATCAGTTTTTTAGACAAATTAAAATTAAAACCGAAACCAGAACCGGAAAACCGGAACTGATTCCACATGTACCCAGGTAAAACCCGAACCGGAACCGGCTAAAACCCAAACCGGAACTAGTCATACCCGAACTGGAATCGAAACCGGGTATTGATTTTGTTGACCGGAACTGGAACCGATTGGAACCGGAACCGGTTAAAAAAAACCCGATTTGAGCACCTCTAATCTGAACTATGGTTGTTTACGAGCTGAGCTGAACCAAATCAAGCAAAGGTATACTCATGTTTGGCTTGTTTACAAACTGAGAGGCTCGACTTGGTTCGAGTTGCAAAATCGAGTCAAATATTGTGCTTATTGCTCAACTCGTTTTAAAACTGAGCGGCTCGACTTGGTATGGTTTGACTCTATTTCAAAATAAAATTTAATTTATTTTTTTTTCAAAATATTTATATCAATTTCAAACTCAATAATTAAAAAAAATAAGTTCAACCACATACAAATTCAAAACAAAAATAAAGTTCATAAAATAGAAATTACATATTATGAAAACATAAATTAAAATGTTTGAATAATTTATCAACATTATTATTTCTTACTTTGAATACATCAACATAATCATTCATCTTGAAAAACTTGTACCATTTTACAAAAAAATAATATTATTTTATATATACAAAATTTAGTTATTTTTAAACGAGCCAAAACGAGCGAGCCAAATGAGCGATGCTCGGCGCGTTTAAAACATAGCAAAATTAGAAGGAGCTTTTTTCGAGTTTTTCCGAGCTAGTATCGAGTGAGAGACGAACATTTTGAACAACCCTAATTTGGACCCTACTTGTGACGAGAGGTATTTTAAAAATTCATATCCGAATCTGGATTCAAAATATTCGAATATTTAAATAAAAAATATCCAAAAACTTGGATAAACGGAAGTTTGAATATCTGAAATTCCTGATTCGGATTCGAATACCTGTTTTGAAAATTTTCGGATTGTTCGAATATCCGAACTATCCAAAATAGTTTTTTTTGGATATTCGAATAACTTTTTGGATTTTTCAATAAATTTTAGGATATTTTGAATAATTTTCGGATATTTCAGATAATTAATTGGATATTTCGATTAATTTTTGGATTTTTGGATATTGGGAATATATATTTTTTGAAGTTTTGATTTTTTTTAGTTAGGATATCCGTTTGATATCCTAATTTGTATCCGAAATTCCGAATATCCGAATTCTGGATATCCAAAATTTCATATACCGATACAAATTCGGATATTGAAATTCACTATCCGAAAATTTCGGATATCCGAACCACCTGATATCCGAAAATAAGCACCTCTACCAGCGACTTGTGGTTCTTTAAATATTACTGGCTCTGTATGAATCAAATAGAAGGTATACTATTAATAAAAGCTTTATATAACTTATATAAACTTATACGAGTGGCATGAGTTTCTTAGATAATCTTATGCAGGTCATACAAGGTATTTGATGTATACAAACAAGTTTATTGGTTAAAAGAATGTTATACAAACTTGTAAAACACATAGGCGAATCTATAAATTGTGTCAAATGATTTATCTATCTTTCTACCTATACTAATAAATAAAAGTTTTTAGTGTCACATGACATGATTTTAGAGTATCTCAACTCTCATTTCCCACCTCTCTCTCTCTTATTAAATACATTTAATATTAAATAAAAATATTAAATAAAAATATACTTTTTATACATTTTAAAATAAAAAAGATTTTTAATACACTAAAATCTATTAATCTTAAAAACACAATTTTTTAAAAAATTATTACCAATTATAAAATTTTAAAAAACAATTATTTGAAACACAATGTTTAAGAAGAACAAACTATAAAAAAGTTAATGTTTAAAGATATAATATTATTATATTAATACTTAAAATATTAAACCATACGAGATTGTAATTTTATTTTATATTAGAAAACATCTTATATTTTCTAAATTTTCATTGATCGTTATATTTCTTTATTTAATCCGTGTAATACACAGGCTACTAACCTAGTTTTGTTATATTTTAATAACAGCATAAATAAATAAATCAAATTTCATGATATGCAAGTATGATGGGATGTGGTATTTATTTGTATTAATGTGTTGCAAGTTTAAAAGAATTCATATCATATGATGGGATGTTGTTATTATTATTATTATTATTATTATTATTATTTTGAGTAAATTACTAAAATCGTTCATGTAATTTCCTAGTATTTTACTTTTGTTTCATAAGTTTTATAAATTACTCATATGATCCCAAAATTTAAACATTTAGAACATATATAATCCTTTTGTGAGGGTAATCTGGTGACATAAGAAATATATGTGTTATAAATGTATAAAGTTTGAGACAATATGAGTAATTTATAAAGCGTAAGGACCAAGAGTGAAATACTACCAAACCAAATGGACCATATCGGTAATTTACTCTATTTTTTAAAAAACACTTGTAAATGTTCTTCAAAAAAGAAAAAAGGAAAAAAAAAAAAACTATCCATGTCTCACTTTTTAATCTTATGCTTAATTTATCCATTCACATAAGATGGCGGTTTTAAGAAACTGCTTCAAAACATACATGAGAGGCCTCGAGCCCCTCAGTTGGCAAACATCAAACCCATACTCTTTAAAACATATTTACCTTACCATAGCAGCGGAATTTAAGGCGATTACATATAATATTATACAAACCTAAACAACATTAATACATAGCTCATATCTTTATTAGGTTTATAACATAGCCATTCTATGCCAGGGGTAGTCTTCAACGTATGCCATGAGCCCTCCTGGTCTCCTTTCTCAACTATTCAACCTGATATGCATGTAAAACAAGTCAGCTTTATGCTGGTGAGTTCTAAATTCATTTCTTAGAAAATCCTTTTACATAACAAACCTGTTCTCATATCATAATTTCATAACATACATAACATTGTAACATAATTACATAACATACATATCATCATAACATCATTCATACAGTGAAGGAACTTCACCGTCAACTGCTGACCCTGAAGTCAAACAGGTTTGTGCAGCACAAGGCTCTTAAACTATCAACTCGTAGCTGATAACTCATACATGTATAAGATTTCTTTAACACTATCAACGCGCAGCTGATAACTCAAGCATGCCTAAGATTTCTTTAACTGAACTGGCGACACACAGTCGGCAGGCCTATGTTTTCACAGGACTCTTTAACCATCAACCGAAATTGACGGCTCATACCGGTACAAGACTTCTTAACATACATCATAACATGGTTTAAATCATTTAAACCATCATAACCATAAACGGCTCCTTTCACCGTAGTGTTCAAGTTTTGCCCAACCGCAGCCAGCAAAACCTCATTTCCTACTCAACCTCAGTTGAGTCCTTTAGAAAATCATTTCTTTCTCAACTACAGGTGAGACTTTAAACATTCTTTATATCTCAACTGAGATTCTTAAAATCGTTTACTTTAAATCATTCTTTACCTATAAACATTCTTTTCCTGAAAACATACTTTAACTGATTATAATCAGGTTATAATCACTTTCATACAATAATTTTTATAACATGAAACATTCTTTACTTTAACATATTCTTTTATCTGACCGTAGTCAGGTAAAACAATCGTTTACATAAAATAACTTTATCACATGCATATCAGCCCAAAATGATAAAACATTTAAACAGGGCTATAAGAACTCACCTGTTGTCTTGCTGTAGCAAGATCTCTCGTAAACTGGTACTAACAGTATAATTCTGCATCAGTTTACACTTAATAAGTCATTTACGTTTTAACCTACTGATTAGATCTTTCTGAACGTTCAATGTCAAAGACATTGCCTTGAAAGTCATCAAATAGTTAATGTTGTTGATTATAATGCTAAAACAGTTCCTAAATAGATTAATGGCTTAGAAATGATCAATCCTTATCATTGATTACCCAGATATCATGAAATATCACAATGTAGTCTTAGAATAGGTTTAATAACCAGGTTTAACATACTAATCTGACAGTTATCACAAACATCAGATAATCGTTCCAACGAGTATGTTAATGATTGTGATTAGTTTGAAACACTTAGGTTTAACCTTTGTATTTCAAAGATTAACCAAGCTAATCACCTAGATTGTCATAATCAAATGGATTAAACCATTATAATCATAGTTGTGATTTCATGCAAACCGGGCATTACAACGGCTCAAAACAAGGATTTAACCGTTAGAACATCGTGTTCTTCATTTCTAATCAATCCTAGCCATCATCTAGGAAATAATCAACAATCCTAACTATCTCATTACGTTCAAAATTAAGATCTAATCAATCAAAATCAAACTAGAAGATTAAAACGAACCGTTACCTGATCTGACGAATTTCTGCGGTTAAAACATCGATCAGGACTTGTATATATGATCCCTGGGATGATCTGGATGTTCAGAGGGCTTTGATTTGAAGATTAGAGGTGTTAGATGAAGAAAATATCGTCTGAAGTTCGCTTATGGTCGAAAAAATACGTTTTTTGAAGATTTCCACGCATTCTGATCGTTTAAACTAAGTTTGGCCGACATATGGTATGGGGCGCATCGCCCCAACTGGGCGTATGTCGCCAGGCGTAGCGCCCCACGTCACCCAGCGTCATCATTTGAGTTTTAAACTTGTTTTCGCGATTCCGGGAGCATACGAACTCCGTTTTGCGCACGGTTTTCGCCCACGTTCATCATTTTTCACATACTATAAATCCCCAATAACAAAAGTTGTTAAATCCTCGTGGATTTCAAGCACGACCAAATGTGCTCACGTCATAATTGCCGAATTTTTCGTACGCAATCGTCACAGTTTCAACAGTAACCGAAATCTCGTATGTTTACTATTAAATTTCTAAATTTTCGGTTGTTACAATACACCTTCAATTTTTTGCGAGACAACTGCATCATATTGATCAATAAAACAATAATAAAATCCTAGAAACGAGCGTTTATCTTTTTTTTTCTTTTTTTAACGGCGACGATCCAAAATACCACGTATGTTGTCTTAACAAGGCCTTACGGACAAAGATAAGACACGGCAACACCAGATGCGCGGGAAGAAATGAACGTTTATCTAAGAATTAATTTTACAGATACCCTTCCATCATATTGTAGTAACTGTACACACTTTTTAAAGGTTTTGATTTTATCAATATTATTTTTTTCATTGAGTCAAAGTATGTATACATGTTTTAATTTCAACTAGAATTTTAGAACCGGTTCGCTTGATGCGAAACAAGATTGGAAGATGTACATATCATTCACTAGTTAACTTATGGGTGTGCGTGGTTCGGTTCGGTGCGGTTAATTCTAAATCCTTAACCATAACCATAACCATAACCAATTTATCGGCTAATCACTAATCGGTTAACCACCGGTTACGGCTCGGTTTCGGTTAAATTTGGTTAATAATGGAATTGTTGAAAAACTAAGAAAAACTTGTAAATATGCTTGTGAATTATAGATATATTAATGATGAAAATCTTAGGAAAGCTTGTAAAACTTTCTAGTGATTGAATTGTGTGAAAAAAAAAGTAAAACAACGTAAACTCGGATTCATTTTCTATTATATTTTGTTTCATATATAATCCATAGTATTTGCATATAGTAAAATGTGAAGATTCACATTCTATACTTGAATTGCACATAACTTTTTCAAAAAATATACGAACATATAAATATTAAAAAACAAATTTACATTATGCGGTTCGGTTCGGTTAATGTCGGTTAACGACTAGCCTTAACCATAACCATTACCGAATGGTTCGGTTATTGGCTTTGCTTAACCATAACCGTCGGTTACAGTCGGTTTCGGTTAAATTGGTTATAGTTCAGTGCGGTTATCGGTTATTTTTCAGTTATGGTTATATTATGCTCATCCCTGCTTAACTACATGTATAGTCTCACTCTCTGTCACCGTTAAAAAAAAACTAAAAGATAATATATACACTCAGACAGAGTATCTCCACGTGTCTAGCCATCCGACATGGATCATATTCTTTTCTAATCCAACGGTTCAAAGACTACTTTTAGCAATCTTAGACGAAAAAGGATGAATGTTGCGTCCACTCTTCGACCCTTCAAAATCTCTCATAATGTTTATATTAAAAAAAAGGATGCATTAGCTGAAGTTTTGTTAGATCTAATGCAACTTATTTGTTACATAATGCAACTTTTTTCCTAATCCAATATATTTGTAACATTTTGTGACCATAAAAGGTTGCATTAGGCTGATTTTGTTGTAGTGTCACTTCCTTTGGTAAGTTTTTTTTTATTTCTTCTTCTACATCTCATATGATATAATTACTTGATCATAAAGAAGTAAAAACATTAGGACACAACTTCACATCTCAGTAAATTGTTATGGTAATTGTTAAGTCACCCATTCTTATTGTTAGTCAACACCCGATAATTAAAACAATATGTAGGTAATAGGTTGTTAAAATGTTTATAAAAATATTAATTTTTTTTCAATATATATATATAGGGGAAAGATCAAATAAAAAGTTTATTTTGCCTAAGAAGGCTAAAAAGGAATTTCAAAACCTTGAAAACCGACCCAAACGAACTCCGATTGAACTCATTTCGATGGCATTGGAACCGTCTCATCGAACCCTACAATATTAGCTTTTAAATTTTAGATTTAACAATTAGTTTAAGAATTTAGATTTTAGGGCTTGATTTTTAACTTTTAAGTTTTATCTTTAGGTTTAGAGTTTTTATTTAAAGTTTTGGTTTTAGTATTAGGGTTTATTTTTTATAATTTAGGGTTCGGGTTTTAGGGTTCGACAAGACGGTTCCAATGATGCAAAAATGAATTTAATCGGAGCTTGTTTGGGTCGGTTTTTGAGTTTTTAGAAATCCTTCTTAGCCTTCTTAGGCAAAATAGACTTTTTAGGGGAACACTCCCCTATATATATATATATATTATATATATATATATATATATATATGGGATGAAATTTTTTATAACCCTCATCTTTTGCTACAACTACATAACTCATTTCAACCAATCATAAACTTACACATAAGCTTTTCATTAAAATATTAAAAAAGGCATCATTGTCATTTTACCTTTATAAGTTTTCCTCCCCTCTTTTTTAAACATTAATAACTTTTTTATAATATATTATTTTTTAAAAAAAATGCACCATTATATTCGTCTCATTTTTCTCCTTAATTCCGTTATAGTCTCGACTAATTTTTTTTTACTTTTTTGTAGATGCCCTATATTTACATCATTGTAACGAGCTTAAATATAACAAATTTATTTGAAATTTTTTTAAAAATGATAAATTACAGTGATGCAATTTACATTGACGTAATTTATCGTGATGTAATTTACATTGACGTAAAATTTGGTTTCGGTTTTTTTCGGTTAATTTGGTTCCGGTTCGGTTTTTTCGGTTAATTTGGTTCCGGTTCGGTTTTTTCTGTTAATCATCCCTATTTGTAACGAGCTTAAATACAACAAATTTGTTTGAATTTTTTTCGAACAATGATAAATTACATCACTATAATTATCATTGTTAGAGAAAAAAAATCAAAATAATGTGTTATATTACATCACTGTAATTTATCATTGTAATTATCATTGTTAGAGAAAAAATAAAATAATGTGTTATATTACATCACTGTAATTTATCATTGTAAGAAAAAATTCAAAATAATGTGTTATATTTATGCTCGTTATATCGATGTTAATAATGGATAATGAGAAAAAAAATTAAAAAAACTAGTCAACATTATAACGGGAATTAAAGAGAAAATTACATCACTGTAAATAATGTGTTACGTCAACGTTAATTATGTCATTGTAAATTACTTCATTTTGTGTTACATTACTGTAATTTACCAATGTTAGAAAAAATTCTAATTAATTTGCTATCGTTAAGCTCGTTACAATGATGTAAATACATGACATCAAAAAAATAAAAAAAAACTAGTTGAGACTATAACGAAATTAAAGAGAAAAATGAGACGAGTATAATGGTGCAATTTTTTTTAAAAATAATATAGTATAAAAAAGTTATGAATGTTTAAAAACCAAGGGGGTAAACTTTACATAAATGACAAATATCCTAAATGCCCTTCATACTAAAAACAAAAAACTTGACACGTGGCACGATTCTATACACTTACCTTTTTAAAGTAACAATTAGATGAGGGTTATGTAGTTGTAGCAAAAGATGAGGGTTATAAAAATTTTCATCCCCTATATATATATATATATATATATATATATAATTTTATAAAAAATAACATAAGTCTTTCATTTACAAAATTATCAAAACAAAATTAAAATGTTTAAAAAAAAATATAAGAAAATAAACTCTTAAATGAGTACACTACTTTTCCCCCTCACTAGTATGGTCGCCCGCTCATTATATATATATAGGGGAAAGATCAAATAAAAAGTATATTTTGCCTAAGAAGGCTAAGAAGGATTTTTAAAATCTCCAAAACCGACCCAAACGAACTCCGATTGAACTCATTTCAATGGCATTAGAACCGTCTCATCGAACCCCACAATATTAGATTTTAAGTTTTCGTTTTAACAACTAGATTTAGATTTTAGGTTTTAAGGCTTGTTTTTAGCTTTTAAGTTGTATCTTTATGTTAAAGATTTGTTTTTAAAGTTTTGATTTGGTATTAGGGTTTATTGTTAATGATTTAAGGTTTGGGTTTTAGGGTTCGACAAGCCGGTTCCAATGATGCAAAAATGAATTCAAGCGGGGTTTGGTTGAGTCGGTTTTCGAGTTTTTAAAATCCTTCTTAGCCTTCTTAGGCAAAATAGACTTTTTATGTGAACCTTACCCTATATATATATATATATATATATATATATATTAAAATCCATTGAAAAGGAATATTAAAGTTTTTTATTTTCAATTTTGGTCACTAAAACTTTTATATAATATAAAGTTTTGTTTTTCAATTTTGGCCAAAAAAATTTTAAAGTTTTGCTTTTTAGATTTTTGCCACTAAAACTTATATATAATATAAATTTTGTTTTTTCAATTTTCACCACTAAAACTTTTTAAAGTTGTGTTTTTTCGATTTTAGCCACTAAAACTTTTTAAAGTTTTGTTTTTTCGATTTTGACCACTAAAACTTAATAGTAAAGTTTTGTTTTTTCGATTTTGGTCACTAAAGCTTTTATATAATATAAAGTTTTGTTTTTTTAATTTTCGTCATTAAAACTTTTAAAGTTTTGTTTTTTTCAATTTTGGTCACTAAAACTTTTATATTAGTACAATTTTGTTTTTTCGATTTTGGTCACTAAAACTTTTGTATAATATAAAGTTTTGTTTTTTCGATTTTGGCCACTAAAACTTTTAAAGGTTTGTTTTTTCGATTTTTGCCACTAAAACTTTTATATAATATAAAGTTTTGCTTTTCGGTTTTGGCCACTAAAACTTTATAAAGTTTTGTTTTTTATATTTTGCCCACTAAAACTATTATATAATATAAAGTTTTGTTTTTTCAGTTTTGGCCCCTAAAACTTAATAGTAAAGTTTTGTTTTTTCGATTTTGGTCACTAAAACTTTTATATAATATAAAGTTTTGTTTTTTTGATTTTGGTCACTAAAACTTTTAAAGTTTTGTTTTCTCAGTCTTGTCCACTAAAACTTTTATATAATATAAAATTTTGTTTTTTCGATTTTGGCCACTAAAACTTTTTAAAGTTGCCTTTTTATATATATATATATATATATATATATATATATATATATATAGGGAAGGGTATAAAAAATAACCCTCTTTTTTTGCTACAACTACATAACCCATTTCAACCAATCATAAGCTTACACATATGCATTTCATTAAAATATTAAAAAGGGCATCATAGTCATTTTACCCCTTATAAGTTTCCCCCCACTCTTTTTTAAACATTAATAACTTTTTTATAATATATTATTTTAAAAAAAAAATTGCACCATTATATTCGTCTAATTTTTCTCTTTAATTCCGTTATAGTCTCGACTAATTTTTTTTTACCTTTCTTAGATGCCATATATTTACATCATTGTAACGAGCTTAAATATAACAAATTTATTTGAAATTTTTTTAAAAATGATAAATTACAGTGATGTAAGTTACATTGACGTAATTTATCGTGATGTAATTTACATTGACGTAAAATTCGGTTTCGGTTTTTTTTCGGTGAATTTGGTTTAAATTACAGTGATGTAATTTAAACATTAATAAATTTTTTATAATATATTATTTTTTTAAAAAAATTGCACCATTATATTCGTCTCATTTTTCTCTTTAATTCCATTATAGTCTCGACTAATTTTTTTTACCTTTTTTAGATGCCATATATTTACATCATTGTAACGAGCTTAAATATAACAAATTTATTTGAAATTTTTTTAAAAATGATAAATTACAGTGATGTAAGTTACATTGACGTAATTTATCGTAATGTAATTTACTTTGACGTAAAATTCGGTTTCGGTTTTTTTCGGTGAATTTGGTTTAAATTACAGTGATGTAATTTACATTGACAACAAATTAGTTTAAATTTTTTTCGAACAATGAAAAATTACATCACTATAATTATCATTGTGAGAGAAAAAAATCAAAATAATGTGTTCTATTTCATCACTGTAATTTATCATTATAATTATCATTGTTAAAGAAAAAAATTAAATAATGTGTTACGTCACCGTTAATTATGTCATTGTAAATTACTTCATTTTGTGTTACATTACTTCATTTTTTGTTACATTACTGTAATATACTATTGCTATAATTTTTTTTAATTAATTTGCTATATTTAAGTTCGTTACAATGATGTAAATATATGACATAAAAAAAAAAATAGTCGAGATTATAACGAAATTAAAGAGAAAATTGAGACGAGTATAATGGTGCAATTTTTTTAAAAAAATAATATACTATTAAAAAGTTATGAATGTTTAAAAAAAAAGAGGGTAAACTTTACTTAAATAACAAATGTCTTAAATACCCTTTATATTAAAAAAAAGAAAAAAAAGAATCTGACACGTGTCACGATCCTACACACTTTCCTTTTTCAAGCAACCATTGGATGATGGTTAATGGGTTGTAACAAAAGATGAGGGTTATCAAAAATTCCATGCCCTATATATATATATATATATATATATAATTCAAACGATTGATTGTCGGTGAGAAAGATTTTGTAAGTAATTTTGTCTAATATTTTTGTAACATATTTGTCAGGATTTTGTATAATTTTATGTTTTTATAAAAAATTGTAGAGTTTGTGATGAGATATTTGATTTTGCTATGTAACTTATACTTTTGCAAATGATATATAACACCCGTTCTCGGGAGTGTACTGTGATAACCCGCCACAACGCGCGGGTGAGATTAAACCTAGTTATAACTTATAACAAGGAGTACATTTATCCGCTTATCACAATAGGTTGTAACTAAAGAAAAAAAAACAGCTATTAAATCTAACATGTTCAACCAACTTGTAAGTTAACCTGTTTATAAACTGAAATGAGACTGTTAGGGAGAATAATCCATTTACAAACATAGCAAAATATGGAATGTAAAGAAACATACAAAATAGGAGTATTTATGCTTTTTTTTTTTTCTTTTTTTTTTTAACTTCTAAATTTCACTTCATTTTTTGTCAATGCTTTTTAAAAAACTCTTGCACCTTAGCTTGCAATGTTTCTTCCATGACTAGAAATCCTAAAAGGAGCATAACATGCTTAAATAACTTAGTTAAATAAAATAATACTTTATTCACCTAAACTAGAAATCAAGTTATAGCATAGACAGTAGAATCAAATTATAACATGATTTCGAGGCTTGAAGCTACAATTGACACCAAATGTTGTTTGTAATTAAGATGTCAAAATTGAAATTTGCTTTGTTTTCCATGTATGGGTGTTGATGTCCATGATTTTTACTACATCTTGTCCATTTGACTTTCAAATTCCAGAAATGCCCATATGTATAATTGGCACCCGTAAGTATAAGGGTGCCCACCTGTAAAACCCACGAATCAGAAAACGTTACTCGTCCTTTACGTCTCATACACTTGGAGATGCATTGTAGTAGTCAAACAAATTTTATAAAAGAGTGAACTGACATCAACCATTGACACTTGAAGATGGCTATTATGATTCCTCGAGAGGGATGAGGTCGAATGCAATTGTAAGCACATTAGTCAAATAATAACATATTTTTACAACTTATGTTGATTTGAAATCCATATGAATACATTCTCGAATTCTTGTATTGAACCAAAATCCTTATTTTTCTTGGTGAGAATATTGAATTGCCAATTACATAACATGAAATCAACGTGTTGATTGATTGGTATTCACATCCTCTGATGACTAGAATTACAACAAACATAACTAATCAATGGAGAAATGATCATGAAAGTAATTAAAATGTAATTGAAGGATTTTAAGATGGTTGCGATTGCAACTTCGGACACAAAGTGGTGGAAACTGCACTTTTGCGACTATTTTGCGACCAAAAATGCAGTGGGAAAAACATCTTTGGCAAATGGCCTATTGCAACCATTTTGCTAACGAAAATATTTTGCTTTTGGATTTATGCGACAGAAAATAACGTAAAATTACTGTAAAGATATTGCAATGGAAATGTTGGGACTATATTGTGATATTTTTTCTCACTATTTTGCTACCAGATTTTTTTCTAACCATTTTGCTACCATTGTTTTTAGGAATGCTTTGAGACCATTTTGCTTAGGGGGTGTTCGTGGTCCGGTTTTACGGTTTTTATGTGAAACTGTAAATCAAACCATTAACAACGGTTTTTGAATAATGAAAACCACAATCGAGCCATTCAAAATAAAACCAAATCAAATCGAACTGTTCAAAATAAAAACCAAACCAAACCAAACTGTTATCAATGGTTTGGTTCCGGTTTGGTTTACGGTTGGAGCTTTTGATCCCGTTATAAATAAAATCGAATCAAATCAAACATTAATTTATATTTCAAGGCGAACTAATTATACCAGGTACACATGTATTTTTTTTAAATGACACATACATCTTGAACTCAATTTATACACATTATATACAGGGTATACATAATTTGAAAACCACTTCTTAGTGTTAAAACTATGAAACCATGTAAAAATCATGTAAAAAACGTATTTTTTCTGAATTTATTTACAGATTTGTTATATTATTCGGCACATTTTTATAAAAATATTAAAAAAACACAGAGTGAATTTTTTTAAAAAGAATATTTTGTAAACGTACATAAAACATACGTAACGCTGGACCCAAATGTTACGTATGTTTTATGTGGGTTTACCAATTTTTTTTTTAAATTCACTCGGTATTTTTTTAATTTTTTTTATAAAAATGTGTCAAATAATGTTACAAACCTGTAAAATTCAGAAAAAGAAAAGTTTTTTACATAATTTTTACGTGGTTTTTTCATACTTTTCACACTAAGAATAGCTTTTCAAATAATTTTTCTCATGTATGTATGTATGTATGTATGTGTATAAGGTTTGTATTATGTGAAAACCAGATCTTAAAGAAAAAATCTTAAAGAGAAAATCTTGAAAATAAATACGTGGTACACATTAAACCTGAATAAAAAATTGGGTTTGAATAAACAAATGTGGTATAATGTGAATCACATGTTTGTTTTCAAGATTTTAAATGTATGGCCCATATAGGATTGAAGGGTTTTCTCTTTAAGATCAGGTATTCACATGATACAAACCCTATATGCATATACATATATCTATATTTATACACACACACACATACGATCCGGTCTGGTCCGGTTTTTTACATCCGGTTTATGATAAAAACCATAAAATCAAACCGTTTATTACAGTTTTGTACTTTTGAATGTCACACCCGACTGAGGACGGATTATGTCGGGGCGTGATTGTGAATGCTTAAAACCTCATGATGCTATGTTAAGGTTTCAATATTTTAAACATCCATATTAAATTATTCGAACAAAACATTCAATAACATTCAATAGTTCAAAACAAATTATAAATGAAATAGTAAACAATGTTTTAATTATCTAGGTCCTCTAAACCTAATCTATGCCTGTCATATGTCTTTATCTTAACCTGTTACATATGTAAAATAAAAGGGTCAACTATTTGCATAGTTGGTGAGAAATTCAAAACAGTTTAATATAATATGTATAAAAAGATGCAAAACTAATAAAATAAATAGAACTAGATACAAAACATATGTAAGTTTCAAGTATCATGTTTAAGCACAAAACAAGAATCCAAACAAGTGATATTACAAAGCTCAACTCAAGACTAGCTAGTCTTTGACTTAAACAATGTAAATCATAATGTTTATGTTTGTGTACATTTCACCTTTTTGACACAAGACACAAGTCATTGAGAAGAATGTAGCCACATTCTTAGGCTATTATGTACTAGTATATGTTTGATGTATTAAACATATTCTAACCTAATTCACACATAGCAATTAACACATAAGTTCACGTAGCATCTAAATCATGTCTATTAAGCTTAAGAGTTTGCATCATGTATATGTTTTTGACTCTATGAATATATTTTTGTATAATGCATTTGTAATGAAATAACCTAAATTAATAATAATAATAATAATAATAATAATAATAATAATAATAATAATAATAATAATAATAATAATAATAATAATAATAATATGAAACAACAATTGTAATTCTTTAAAATACATATAGATAACAGAGAAATTATATGTGCAAAACAAATAAGTTTTCATACGTGAACAAAAGTAAATGAAATTTAAGTTAATTAGATAATTAACAATCTATCATTTAAAATGATGTTCATTCATATGCACGTAGGCCACCAACCTCAAAATCCTTTCCGACGGTTCGATCCACAGCTAAAATAATTCGATAGGTCCTGTATTCGTGTAACAAAATTATCAAAATTGAAGTGATCAAATCCTTATTTCACGCAACTACGATCCAAACAAATAGTTTTCTTAACATCCTCTCAAGCTTTGGTTTTGTTTTAATCATCACCGATAACTGCCAAACATGGCCGCAGATCTCTGCCATTATTATTAAGTGATAGAAAAGGTATCATCACATATTCTTTATCGATACCTACCGATTCAAATCGAGGCCTACAAAAGTCCGAGTAGCTCTCATTCGTTCACATCTACACAAAATCGTACATATCTTCTTCGGGAACCACCATCATCAACTGTCGAAACTACCATAGGCCGCGAACGGGTATCTGAGCTACTTCAGGAGACTGTATTTGTGAGGCCTCAATCCCGGGTGCCTCCAAGAGGTTGGTTTTCATCATAACACATAGCTCTTAAACCAAAAACTTTCATAAACATGCGTCGGAAATTTAAAACGTTGTCAAATACAAAATATACTGAAATATATTGTATCAAAGCATTTAGGATTACTAACACCATCGAATCCTCAATCTTGATGCCCGAGCTCCATGCCTTCTCTTACCATAGCTTTACCCTGACATACATGCTAAAATGTCAGCTTACGCTGGTGAGTTATAGTTTTGTAACTCATCATTAAAGGTTTTAGTGAATAAAGCATTATTTACATGAAAACATCAGTTCATACACATAAACCTTAGCACATAACCATTTTCATTGTCATAACCTGTAAGTCCCAATAACTTGAATCTTAACAATTCGATATCAAACCAAACTAACTAATGAGCGGAAATCAATAATTAGTTTATCAAGAAATCAAGACAAAACATTCAGAACTTGCATACGAGATTAGATTAATCAAGAAACACTCGTCTGATACAAGAATGATGAAAGAACAATTAAGAACAAAAGATGAAGAATTAATTCTTTCAAAATACTGAATGAATGCTTTGCCCTAATTATGAGACAAAAACAAATATATATGACAATAAAACTATAACCGAGAACCAAACCTAATATCAAATTGAGAACACCTAATTCCATCTATCAGCTCCACCGAAAACCAATCAGCTCCACCGAGAACGACTTATCACATCGAAAACCAATTGATATCACAAAACAAACAGTATGTTATCATAATCCTTATATTCTTAGCCCTTACAATCTTCCCCTAGGATTATGATATCATAGTCAAGGCTCTGTAGGAAGTGTTTGCATAACTTTAGATCCAGCCCAGAGTTTAGTTCTCACAATCGATGCAGCTAATGAAGTGAAATCTTTACCATGTACTTCAAAAACTGGATCAGTTTTGATCTGATGCATAGCCAAAATCTTTATATCATGCTCTCCAAACCGCAACAAATCATTTTTATCTAAAATACGATACTCATGGTCTCCACAATTTATCACATCTTCAGACGATTCAGAATCAATTGGCCACATCAGAAACTTCGACAAAAAACCATCTGGGAATCTCATCGGAATAGGAATCCTTTTTAACTTGCTTGTTGGTGGCCAGCTAATCGATGTAAAGGTTTTTCCCGTTTTACCATCTTTAACTCCCTTATGCTTCTTTACAGTAGACTCAGCTGTCTTCATTCTCTTAAAATTCAAACATACTTCTTCATGAAGAAAATCATAAAAGTCTGTTACTCTTGGATCATTTGATCTATTGAAGAATGAAGCCTCATCAAGTTCCACTAAATCAACACGAGTCCATGATTCAAAATCCCCTGGACTTTGATAATATTCCAAATTTCCACTTTTGCGCTTCACTACCCACATCCTTTTATCTCCATCGTAATGCCACGAATGTATCCCCGATCGATCACCCGCCTTATCATAAAAGTTTTTTCCAGTTGTAATCACATACTTCTCCGGCAAATCCTGCTGTTGTTTAAAATAATCCTTGTGTCTAACATTGGGAATTATCAGATGTATCTATCTTCTCTCCACTAACCCACTTATCAACATTTGAGTAATCATACTCAGCTGAAGACGATACTTTCCCTTTCCCTGAACCTTCTGTCTCAGTCAACACCGCATTCTCTTCCAAATCATCAATATCAAACATAAGTTGATCTTCAGTTTGTTGACTAGAACCAGCCTCCCCCTGTTTCATTTCAGACCTTTTGTCTTTAACGTTTCCCTCTTCACCTACGCCTTCCTTTTCTTTATCAGCTTCAGAATCTAATTGTTTTTCCAAACCACCTCCACTCGAACCACCTTCATCACCATCATTTTTCTTTTCTTGTACACTATCATTGTCATTAGTCTTGTTTAACTGTTGCTTAAAATCCATAAACAAAGCAGTAAGATATCCCATATTTTCTTTCAAAGTCTGAATTTTCAAATTCTGAGCCACTTGATTCTCCTGAAGTTCACTGATCAGAATATCCTTAGTCACAGACTGTAGCACTTGATCATTCAACTGTTGCTCCAATACAAACACCCTTTCTTGCAGCACATGCACATCAACCAGAGCTTCTGTAATTTTCTTGCCTTTACTTGCATCTCTCAATACTTGATAAGATTCAATTTCCTTTTCTAATGTTAGTTCTATGACTCTTTCTATTTCTGGCTCTGCTCTAAGGAGGAAGTTCCAGCAGCCAACCTAACCACTGGACATGGTTCAGGACATGGATCACGCCTAGATCTCTTCAGTGGGGTAAGATTCTCAAAAGCTTCAACTTCGTCCAATGTTACATCATCCTCATGATCAATTATCTCTATCACATTTTCATCAAGTGTATGACCCCTTGCCCTTGAAGAATCTTGTACATCTACTAACCCTTCCATCTGTGGTTGAATGTCATGCTCCTCGGCTATGATAACATTTGGCACATTCCCATGATCATCACCATCAATCTCTCAAATCGCCCAAACTTCTCTAGTGGTCTCAATCCTCTAAATGTAACTTGTGCTCCCTTCCTTGTGTGTTTAAGTAATCCAAAGACATTTGGTCCCATGTTTTTAATATCCAATGTCTCCATAGTTTTCATTAAATTGGGATTGTGAGCATCTAGAATAATCTAAACAAATCTTAGATACATAAGAAAGATTTCCTTCTTCATTCCTTTCAAGTTCTTCTTCATTTCTTCGAAGACCAGTCTTGACCAATTGAAATTCCAATCCATAGTCAAAGCAACAATGCCTGATGTTAGCTCTACTCCAAGAACATCAGTGCCTTATTTGTTTCCAGAGATCCCCATTTGTACCATATGTGCTAACAACCTCCAGTATGGATGAATGAGTTTCTTCACCATTGGAGGATATTCTCCTTCATATCCCTTCCTTAGCAGCACACTCATCACTCCCTCATTTGGATTAGAAATCGGATGATCTGATTGATCTCCAAATAGCAATGATGACCTGATAACTTCTTCTGTCACAACAATCTTGCATCCTTGCACACTTGCTTCAATCTGACCATTTTGACCATTGATAGTTGTAGATCCCCAAAACTCTCTAATTTGTCTTTCACAGATAACTAGGTTCGTTCTAAGTGCATAAGCAATCCTACACGTATTCATGCCAATGATAAGCGATTTGAACTCCATGTGTTGACGAGGAGGATCACACAAATATGCCACTGCGTTATGATCGGGCACAAACTTCAGAGCTGCCATTCCCTGATATCATAAATTCACAAAAAAAATCTTAGCACAAAATCAATATCATTGAAATTGTAATAACTCAGTTATTCTCATCAAGAACTTATTCCCCCATTCATAGAAAACAAACTAACCACACTAACTTTAAAAATAAAGTTCAGTAATTTAGTTTTCGGTCAACTGGATTTCAAAACTGATTTATGTTTGTGTTTTCGGTGAAGTGTTTGGGGGTGAACTCAGCCCTTCTTGGCTGCGTTTTCGGTGACCCATAATCCTTTTCGATGGTGTTCTCGGTCCTTCCCTTTTCTTCTTTGAAAAACCCACCGAGAAACCCTAATCCGCCATTAACCAGATTCTTAATCTTATTCCGCCATTAATCCGTGAGCACTTCCCCTCGATTAGTTTCATCTCACCTTTAGTTTTTCAAGTTCCAACATAGATTCTCACATTTCTATCCCATGTACCTTTCGATTTTATCACCCCCAATCCTCATCCATCAAACAATGAAGAAATAGACATCAAGATCATACCTTTCGTTCTTCATTGTCCACTAACTTTCTTTGAAAGATCTTTAATCGAAAAACGAACTCTTGCAAGACTTTGTTTTTGGTGTTCTCCCTTTTCTTTTCTTTTTGATTAAAGTTGCGGTGAAAGACTTTTGAACTCCGAAAACCCTTATTTATTCTTAATTCAAAACAAAACCATCGAAAACCCAATTTCTTTATTTACCGAAAAAGCCCAAGCAAAGATTGTTACCGAAAACCCTAAGCAAAAATGTGATAAATAAAAAGTAAAACTGCTTTGAACATCTGATTATCTTATTTTCGACTAAACAAAAGCACTAAAAATAAAATTAAAGATCAAAATAAAATAAAAACAAAAATAAATAAAAATAAAATATAAAATATAAAATATAAAATTTTCAAATACTAGAATTTAATCAAACTATGTCAATAACACCTTGTTGCTAATGTTTTATCTTGGGATCAAATCGTTATAAGACAACTCAATTCTTCATTCAAAAGTATCTTCACCTATGATTCTGAAACTTACTGATTAACAATATTCGTTGTCCCTTTAAACTCAACTATTCTCATCATGGCTGCTAGCATATGATCGATTATCATGTTTTATGTTTAATTTTGACAAGAAAGAGGTCTCTCAATTTCAAGATAAAACCTATCCATACTCAGGATTTATTGAGGATTCAATTTTTCACATTGATTTACTTTTAATGCGCCAAGATGTTCACGTCTATACATCGTATAACAAAGGAGTCTAATGCATATGTTTTGTGGATTTTGTGGATGCGCTGAAATCCCATGAAGCTAATTATCATTGAAATATTCATGCATATGTGTATTTTGGACATTTGGAATTTGGCGGATGCGCTAGGTTTTCATTTAATTCTTGAAAGACCCATGCATTGTCTTATGGACCGAAATCAAGAGGTGTAGAATTCAACTCTCAATCCATATTTGATGGAACTTAGTTTTGTGCAAACCTTATATGAAACTGATCAATCAAATTCTTGTGCATTATTTAGTTTGACCACACAGCTAGAACCCCCTTGAGAATTGTTAAGCCTATTGATACATCATGTGAGCATTTTATTCATCTAAGGCTTTGATTTTCATTGATTGAAAGATTGGTTTGTCCTATGCCACAAATTCATATCACTTCCCATCAAAACACCAACAAAAAGAAACCTAGAGACAAACTCGACCCTTAGAAACCTAGAGACACTTTATCTTGCTACTAATCTTCCCCTAAATTTGCGCATAAAAAATACAATAAATTTGAAAATAACACAAAAATAAAAATAAAAATTATGTACAAATTTACTTATGAAAATAGAAAGTTAATCAGAAAAACGAAGCATTTTCAGCAATTTAGTTAACACATTGAATCGGGATCGGTCGACCGCCTTAGTAAAAAGATCAGCAGTATTAACCGATGTGTCAATTTGCTCTAAATGGATTAGATTTCTATCAAAACAATCACGAATGAAATGAACCTTGATGTCTATGTGTTTGGTCTTAGAGTGCTGGACTGGGTTTTTGCAGATTTGAATAGCAACATCATTATTACAAAAACTAGGGGAGTTAAGAAATTCCAAACCGTAATCCAGCAGTTGATTTTGTATCCAGATAACCTGAGAGCAGCACGCAGATGCAGCCACATACTCTGCTTCAGCAGTTGAAATTGAAACGGTGTGTTGTTTCTTACATTGCCAAGAGATGAGTCTGTCCCCCAAGAATTGACAGCCACCAGACGTGGATTTCCTGTCAATATCACAACCTCCATAGTCACTGTCAGAGAAAGTATATAAGTTAAACTCAAGATTTTTGGGATACCAAAGACCAAGCCTAGGCTTGCCCTTGAGATACCGAAAGATTCTTTTGACAGCATGTAAATGAGAGAGTTTCGGATTAGCCTGATAACGAGCACATTGGTACACTGTGAACATGATGTTCGGCTTGCTGGAAGTTAAATACATCAAGGAGCCAATCATTGAACGATACAAAGTGTGATCAACGGACTGACCATCTTCATCAACAGTCATCACTGGGCGGGTTGCAATTGGAGTGTTTGCAGCTTTACAATCGTCAAACTTGAATTTTGCCAATATGTCATCAACATATTTGCCTTGATGAATTAGAATTCCAGAAGAGTCTTGACGAACTTGTAAACCAAGAAAGAAGATCATTTCTCCTAGAGAGCTCATTTCAAACTTCTTGCGCATAATTTGTTCGAAGTCTTTGCATAGCTGATCATTAGTTGACTCATAGATAATGTCATCGACATAAATTTGCACCAAGATTAGATCATCATTCACTTGTTTGCTGAAAAACGTTTGATCAATAGCTCCACGAACATATCCATGAAATAACAGATGTTTTGTTAATGTAGCATACCAGGTGCGAGGGGCTTGATGGAATCCATATAATGCTTTATCAAGTTTAAACACCTGTTGAGGATGATCGAAGTCAATGAAACCTAGTGGCTAAGAGACATAGATTTCTTCTTTAACATCACCATATAGAAAAGCAGTCTTCACGTCCATTTGGTACACAGTGAAGTTCATGTATGATGCGTATGCCAGAAAAATTCGAATTGCTTCAAGACGAGCCACTGGAGCATAGACTTCATCATAGTCAATTCCCTCCTCTTGTCTGTATCCTTGAACCACCAATCTTGCCTTGTTCCGAACTATTACACCAGAGTCATCCTTTTTATTCTTGAATACCCAACGAGTGCCAAGTGCTTTCTTCCCTTCAGGTAGATCAACTAGCTTCCACACTTTTAGTTTGACGAAGATACCAAACTTGTAACACCCACTTTATAATAGTTTTATTAAAAATACGTGCGGAAATATGGTCCCAGATTTTTCAAAATTTCGACATGACCCATTTTAAAATATTTATTTCCTTACGAAATAAACCTGTTCAAAACCAACAATTTACACAATAACAAACTATTACCACCATCACTAATTCATGTCATAGTAACTAGTACTATTTGACAACAACACTATAGAAACCTCCGACTCGTTATAACTTATTTATCAACAGAAACCCAAAACGATACCATGCTTATTATAACATTCAAGTTTCACCAAAACCATTTAGCAACGGGTCATGCGACATATTAGACAACCGATCCGAGACTTGTTCCGTTCCTTATTGCATTGGAGCTTTACCTACAATTACACCCAACATTTTTAGATTAGCAAAACGCTAAGTAATCAATGCCACCATATTTGTACAAAAGAATAGTTATCACCACCCACGTTAATTAATACTTGCCACCATTTTATTTAAACTGACATTAGTCAGAGTCCACTATCCACCATCCACCATCCACCATATAGTAAGAGAAATCTTCTCTTACATAATTACCATATAATAGTGTTACTACCACCATAAGTAAGATATAAATCTTAAATTTTTCCACTATAATGAAAGTATAAACCTTTCATTTTGCCACTATAAGGAAAATAAATTCCCACCACCATAATAGAGGTGTATCCTTTATTTAACCACCATATCTTTTATAAACTACTATGAATCCACCATATATTTTATAAACTACTATGAATCCACCATATATACAATCCACATGTGTTCTACTATATCCATACATTAAGTATGTTAAACCATTATTAGTAAAACCACCATAACAACTCTAAATTACCATAAAAACAGATGACTCTGCATCGAATCATGTTTACATCATTTCTCATATAGTAATCCGGTTAGATTACTTACCTCTATCCGCAATGGATCCTGCTTGATTATCCTCTCGATTGAAATCTTGTTTTCCTGTTAAACTCTATACGGGTCAATATATTTTTATATCCGTTCAACCTTCTGTTCGAAATGTTTATCTAAACATTTGCATGAGTATACACACACATATGTGTATATATATTTCACATACTATACACATACGACCTGTTTGAATTTGTTTAACATATTTATTATACTATGTATAATTTCTCATACTTATCACTTTTCACCCAACATTCAAGTTTCAATCTTTCTAGGATAATTGTATTCTAACTTTTATACTAATTTGATCAAATTAACCCATTTGACCCATTTAGGTTAAACTCATAATAATCTCATCATATGAGTTTTAGAAAACTACAACATCTCAATTTCATTTCTATACATAATTTCATATTTAGACAACAACAGTCACCCCAGATGAGTCATTTTTCTCATCTTACTCTTATGAACCCTAACTTGGGTTCTTTGCAAACATCATTATCGATATCAAAAAGAATGTTTAAAACATACTAAAACAACTGTACGCAAGTTTAGAATCCCACATCTACTCAAAACTTAACCCATTTTCACATTTCTAGAAACCTAGTTCATAACCCCATCAAATACTTCTATGGTGTTTCAAAGATTAGAAAACGTGATTACCTCTGGTGGTTCACAACCTAGACTCACGATTGAAGCTCCGAGACAGGGTGTCCAGCTTACCTTCTAAATCCTTCTTCTTTCTCTCTATTTTTCTTTTTCCCTTTTATTTTTTTCTTTCTTTTCTTCTTATGTTCGTGATCATCCACCCCACCCCTTTTTATTTGTTTTTTTCCTGCCGCCACACATTAGTACACACACACACACATACACTCATTTAGATGTTTTGCTGCCCGACGAGTCACAACTACTGAGGTGAGTGGTCCAATAACCTTGTCAAGTGGATGATCTTTGTGAGTGGAGAACGTAATTGGAGGGTCTGAGACATTTGATGAGTTTGTTGCTATAGCAGGAGTGACAGGATCTACCATAAACTCTTCAGGCACATATTTGAGAAAGTCAAGTGAGATATTCTCAAGAGAGGATGGCTTAGTTGAGGCTTCTTTAATAGCAGTAGTTGAATCTGGACTTGTAGCTGTAGGTGGTTGTGGGATCGGATTCATGTCTGGTGGATCATTACTGACTTCATGTCTGAGAGGTTTTGATGGGCAAATGATTCTTCGGACTGTGTTTGAAAGGACTTGAATAGTGTAGAATAATCAAAAATCCATGCTGGACCAGAGTTAGAAACGGTAGGATTTTCTTCAAGCCAATGAACATTATAAGATTCTACCACCTGTTTAGTCAATTTGTTGTACACTCTGTAAGCTGTTTTTCCAGAGTATCCAACAAAACAGCATTCAGTCCCTCGGGCATCAAATTTTGGAATAGCTTCCTGATGCACTAGAGTGCATGGGCACCCAAACACACGAAAATGACCAACTTTAGGCTTATGTCCATAAATGATTTCATATGGAGTCTTCGTATGTTGCCTGTTAATCAAAGTGAGATTTTGTATGTAACAAGCAGTGTTAACTGCCTCAGCCCAAAAGAAGGTTGGTAACTTAGAATCACATGACAAGGTGTGAGCTGCTTCAATAAGAGTATGATTTCATCTTTCGGCGACACCATTTTGCTGAGGAGTGCGGGCATCACTGTATTGTCTAGCAATTCCTTTTTCAGCACAGATATGATTTAAAATAGCATTTTTGAATTCTGTACCATTGTCACATCGAATTCCTTTTACTTTTGAGTTCAGCTGGTAAACCGCGAGAAGTCATCAATGATCATCAGACAATAGGAATTACGAGAGAGACTGAGAACGTTGATTGGACCAAAAAGATCCATGTGGAGCAATTTCATGATCGAGTCAATTGAATTAATCAATTTGATCTTGTGTGGTTTTCGATGTTGTTTCCCTTTTGCGCAAACAACAAACTTTTCAATTCAGAAGAAATCTTTGACTGGTAAGTCTCTGACTAGCTGATTCTTTCCCAAGTGATTGAGATTCTTCATATTAGCATGACCCGGTCTTCAGTGCCATAGCATGTATCATGAGTAGCTATCTTAGAATAGAGACATGTGGTGTTTGATGAAGGTGACAAATTCATATCAATGATGTACGAATTTCCCTTCCTTTGAGACCGTAGCAAGATCCAATCTTCAGGAATACAAAACCAACTTTAAGAATTAGACACTTTTTGTTGGTGAAGTGAGTGGAGTATCCTTTGTCGCAGATTTGTGATACACTCAGCAAACTGTGAGAGAGTTCTGCAACAAAATTCACATAAGAGAAAGACAGAGCTCCATGAGTGACAGTTCCTCTTTTTGAAATGATTCCTTTTTCTCCTCATGCAAAGAGAACATTTCCACCACTAACATCATGCACGTCAGAAAGTTGAGAAATGTCTCTTGTCAGGTGCCGGGAACAACCGCTGTCTACATACCATCTCTTATAGTTTGAGTTTCTTGATTGTCCCTGCACATGATACAAAATTAATGAGATTTGGCAACCCAGGCGAATTTAGGCCTGAGTTTTGAACATTTGACAGTAACAACATAATCATTTGAGTATGATTTGATTTTCCAACACCGTTTGACATTTTCCAATGTGATTCCAGCCCTTTTTCCTCGTTTATGTAGATAAAAATCTTTTGATGGCATTGTGATTTTGTGATTTTGATATGTCCACCGATTTTTTTGTTTCCATTTTAATTGTTATCAACTGATTTAAACGAATGAAATTTTCTTGCCTCTGTTTTAACAAATCTGTTAGACTTACACTTTCTTTCTTTTTTGGTTAAGAGAGGTTGATTCATTGGATTTTTATAAAAGCGGTTTTGGTTTTTGCAATTTCGAGCAATATGATCCAGAATGCCACAACTAAAACAAGTATGTTTCTTTTCTTGACAATACCCAATCACATTAGACTTCACATATTTCTTTTCTGTGGGTATTTCAGAATTCAAAACATGAAATGAGTCATCAGATGTGACTTTAACAACTGAGTCAACTGACTCATTTAAGGATAAAGTATCCTTGACTTCAACCTTTGACACATCATCATGATTTCCAGAAAGTAACACATTTGGAACAAAAGGATGTGCATTAATATTCAAATTTGAGTTCAAACATAGGTTTTCAGAAGCACAATAATCATTATTTTGAAAAGACTCAACACAAGCTTTTGGTAATTGATTTGAAACAGAAAAATCAACATCACAATCTGAATCATAATCAGAATCAACATCTTCTATCAACATAGTGTTATAAAGATCTATTTTGGCTGCACATGAAATAGAGTTATTAGCACAATTCATATGATCAGTTACATCATTATCACAACTCTCTGATTGTGATACAAAAACACCATATTTCATGTGTTTTTCTCTCTCCTTTTCTTCCTCTGACAAACGCATACTGTTATAATTATCATTATATGGCGGAGGCATTTCATTATAACCCAGACCATTTTGTTTTTTATTTGACAAATGTTTATCCAACAAAAGATGCATTTTGTTACTGGTTACATCAAATTTTTTAAGAGAACGATTTGAGTCATTTAAGCTTTCTGATAACACTTCAATTTTAGCAGAGAGTTCTTGAATTTTCATTTTTGCATCTCTAAGGTGACAACCCTTTTCACTTAATTCTAATTTTAATCGAGATATATCTTTCTTTTGTGCTTCAATTTTTTCTCTAAAATGTTTTTCATTTTTTGTTAAGGCACTTTTAGATCACTTGAGATCATGTATATCTTCGATTAATTCAGAATTATGAATGCGATATTGTTCAACCTTTTCAATGCAAGACTGGAACACAAATTTAAATGTACCTCAGAAGTAACCGAACTTGCAATGTTTGCCATAAATGCTTGAGGTTCTTCCAAACTCAGAGCTTGAAGTTGATCACTCCAGTAGTATCCACCAGATTCTTGAGTTACCAGTGCTTTGCCATTTTCTGAAACAGATGATGATGTCGCATTCGAGTCGCCAGATTTCTCCATCTTAGGTTTCTTTCATTCTCTGGCGAAGTGTCCCTTTTCGTGGCAGTTAAAACATCTGAGTTCATCATTGTTGAATCCAGTTCTTTTATTCTTGTCCACCCACTTGTTCTTTCCAGTTTTTCTGATGAAATTTTTGGCTCGAAACACAGCCATAGCCATTTGCCAATTGACATCCATTTCCTCATCATCTTCTGGATGAATTTGATCTAGTTCAGTAGATACCATGCTTGTCTGATTCAAGTCTCCAGCCATAAAAGCATTTTAACTTTTCATGAAGGCAGTAAATAAGGCTAGATTTTCCTCCATAGCTGGTGCAGCCACAACTTTACTGTCACTACCTCCCTATGATGCAACATTTAATTCTCTAGCTGGAGTATGTGATTTGACAGGAGTCGCTCCAGTTGAGCTTTGAGATATAAAGGCGTTGTTCGAATTTCCAACTCCTGCTACACTTAAGCTGCTGTTGTGATTCATGGTTCGCTGTTTATCATCCATGTCATAGGACTTAATAATAGAAATCAGTTCAATCAAACTGATTCTGTATAAGTCCTTAGTTTTCTTAATCAAGGCCACGTTCATATCCCAGCTTCGAGGTAGAGAGTTCAACAATTTTTTATTTATCTCACCATTAGATAGAAAAATCTCTGCCCCTCGCATTTCTGTAATCAGACACACAAATCTTTGAAGTTGAGTTTCCAAGCTTTCCCCAAGAACATGATTGAACATGTTAAATCTTTGATTTAACATATCCCTCCGGCTTTCTTTAATATCGTTGTTTCCTTCGTACATTTGAATCAACGCTTCCCACAGTTCTTTAGCCGAAGTACATTCCTTGAAACCTTGAGCAATGTCAGGTCCTAGTGCCATGGTTAATGAAGCAAGTGCCTTATCATCTTGTTCTACCATATCAAAGTCATCATCAGTGTATTCTTCAATCGGCTTGGGAACCCTAGTAGTGCATCCATCAGGAACATACATGGGTACCCTCTTTCCTCTCTGAATGGATCTCCAAATCTTAGCATATGAGAATTTAGCATGATTCTTGAAATGCCATTTCCACTCTGTAAACCCATCGACATGTAATAGTCTTGGAACTCTTGTAGTTGTGCCCATCTGAGAGTCTAGTTGTAGATACATGGTGTTTTGATTTTGATTATGAGCTATCATCGTAGTAGACCACTTCTTAAAAATAATCAACTAGAAACAGTAAGGTCAATCGAAAACAGTAAGTTCATCCGAGAACACCAAACTTCACCGAAAACTCCAGGTTCAGCCGAGAACATTACTTTCGGCCGAGAACAGCTAATTCAACCGAAAACACCTGAATTGGCCGAGAAAACCCCTTCAATCGATAATTGTTTTCGATAGACAGTGATACTATTGAAAACACTTATTCCGTTGACCGAATCTTCAGTATAATTCCTTGATTTTCTCCAACCAATTAATTCAGCCCACAATTTTAGGAAATTTGAATTAAATCAAATTTTCATAATTATTTTCTTTCCTAAATAACTTGGACGAAACTTCAAAGAACACCAATATGTTTTCTTCAAAAAAACAATCTTTGAATCCTTCGACAATCAACAACTTTTCTTGATATTTGATATCGAATGAGCCTCGAAGTACTTCGAATGGCTCTGATACTAATTGTAAGTCCCAATAACTTGAATCTTAACAATTCGATATCAAACCAGACTAAATAATGAGCGGAAATCAATAACTAGTTTATCAAGAAATCAAGACAAAACATTCAGAACTTGCATACGAGATTAGATTAATCAAGAAACACTCGTCTGATTCAAGAATGATGAAAGAACAATTAAGAACAAAAGATGAAGAATTAATTCTTTCAAAATACTGAATGAATGCTTTGCCCTAATTATGAGACAAAATCAAATATATATGACCAGAAAACTATGACAGAGAACCAAAACCGAATATCAAACCGAGAACACCTAATTCCATCTATCAGCTCCACCGAAAACCAATCAGCTCCACCGAGAACGACTTATCACACCGAAAACCAATTGATATCACCAAAACAAATAGTATGTTATCATAATCCTTATATTCTTAGCCCTTACATAACCATCATCATCATCACAGCCATTGTCGTTAACATGAGCAGTGGGCTTATGCCGACACAAGGCTCCATGTTTATAGTCTGATCGACTCGTTCCCATGGCATCATGAAATTGCTTCCAGAATCTGGAAGTAAACCTCGTATCCCGATCTGACACAATGGAAACAGGAACTCCATGTCGAGTCACAATCTCCTTCACGAACAAATCTGACAACCTTTCGGACGTATACTTTTCCCTAATCAGGAGGAAGTGTGCACTCTTCGTCGTCTAGCATGTATAGAATGAAAAATTCATTCTCGATTCTACGAGAATTTTAATGAAAGCCTTTTATTTGCTTCTCTTTGATTGGAAGTTTGATTTTCCCAGAATGTATCCTAATTTTTGGCCTAATTCTTTCCACAATCACCCATATGGTATCATGTCGTTTAGCTGTTCTCGGTAGCTTGGTGATGAAATCCATGGTGATGTGTTCCCATTTCCATTCAGGTACCTCAAGAGGTTGCACATATCCATAGGGCTTCTGATGTTTAGCCTTCACTTGCGCACAAGCAAGGCACTTGTTCACATACTGCATCACATTAAACTTCATTCCCAGCCACTAATAATCCTTTCGAAGATCTTGATACATCTTCGTCGCACCGGGATGCACCGAATAACGTGATTTGTGGGCCTCATCTAAAATTCTCGATCGAATGTTCCCATTTATATGTACCCACATACGACCGAATCGTACTTTCACCCCGTGATCATTATCTTCCAAGTTCTTGACTTGCCTGAAGACACGTTCGAAACCCACGTTGTCTTCTTTCAGTCCTTCCTGTTGCGCTTGCTTGAGCTTGTTGAGGAAGTTTGGCATTATCACCAAATTATACGATTTTACTCGTATGACAAGATGATCAGTCTTGCGACTCAAAGCATCTGCCTCCACATTGGCGTTTCCCAGGTGATATAAAATATCACAGTCATAATCCTTTAGCAGCTCAAGCCATCATTTCTGCCTCATGTTCAAATCCTTTTGCTCGAAGAAATACTTCAAGCTCTTATGGTCGTTGTAGATGGTACTCTTTAATCCATACAGATAGAGCCTCCATATTTTCAATGCAAACACCACTGCAGCAAGTTCAAGATCGTGGGCTGGGTAGTTAGCCTCATGAATCTTTAGCTGGCGTGAAGCATATGCTATCACCCTTCCCCTTTGTATCAGTACACATCCTAACCCTTTTCGTGAGGCATAGGCATACACAACAAGATCATCATTTCCATTCGACAGTACTAAAACAGGAGCTTGGGTAAGTTTCCCCTTTAGCAATGAAAACGCTCGTTCTTGGTTCGGGCCCCATTCGTAATTTACATCTTTCTTCGTGAGCTTCGTCAGTGGCGTCGCGATCTTGGAGAAGTCTTGAATAAATCTCTGATAGTAACTGGCCAAACCAAGAAAGCTACGTACTTCCGTCGGTGACTTCGGAGGGCTCCATTTCATAACTGTTTCAACTTTAGTTGGATCCACCATAATGCCGTCTGGGTTCACCACGTGACCCAAGAACTGTACTTCTCGTAACCAGAAGGCTCATTTGGAGAACTTAACATAAAGTTTCTCTTTCCTCAGGATCTCCGATTCCTTTCGTACGTGGCAAGCATGTTCTCCCTCGTTTTTTGAGTAAATCAAAATATCATCAATAAACACTATCACCAATCGGTCCAACATCGGTCGACATACTCTGTTATTAAATCCATAAATGCTACAGGAGAATTCGTAAATCCAAACAACATAACGAGAAACTCGTAGTGACCATAACGTGTTCGGAATGCAGTCTTTGGAATATCCTGCACCTGAACTTTCAATTGATGGTAACTGGATCGGAGATCAATCTTAGAGAACCAGCTTGCACCTTGCAATTTATCGAACAAGTCCTCAATTCTAGGTAGAGGATACCTGTTCTTTACGGTCAACTTGTTCAGTTCCCTGTAATCAATACACATACGCATGCTTCCATCTTTCTTCTTAACAAACAGCTCCTGTGCTCCCCATGGAGAGACACTTGGTCGTATTAAACCTTTATCAAGGAGTTCTTGTAGCTGGGTCATCATTTCCTTCATTTCAGTGGTAGCCAAACGGTATGGCGTTTTGGCGACTGGTTGTGCCCCCGGCACCAAGTTGATTTGGAACTCAATTTCCCGTTCCGGTGGTAATCCAGGTAACTCCTCAGGGAATACATCGGGGAAGTTACGCACCACGATCAATCGTCCTCATATCCGTAAGTTCGTCAATCACGTAGGCCAAGTAGGCTACAGACCCTCGCCTCATCATATCATCAGCCTTGATCATCGAAATGATCTTCGGCGCATACATCGCTTTATCACCATGAACCGTTACAGAGCTCCCATCCATCGCACGTAAACATATCATCTTTCGTTGACATATAATGGCAGCCTCATATTTGGCTAACCAATCCATTCCCATGACTACATCAAACCCTCCTAAGGTTATAAGAAACAATCGTATCGGGAACTTATGACCTTCTATCTCAATATAACAATCATCTATAGCCTCAATCACCTTGGTCATCTTACCAATAGTCGTCTCTACGTCAAATACCCGATCTATCTTCTTAACCTTCGCAGATAACCCATCACATAAAGTAGAAGATACAAAACTCATACTGGCACCATAATCAAACAATACAGAAGCAGGAATATTGTTGATAAATAAGGTATTTGTAACCACATCAGTGCCTCAATCGCATCATCCTTTGTCATCGTAAAGGCTTGGGATTTAGCCTTCGGCTTCTCCTTTCCTTTCTTTTCCTTCTTTCCAGAGCCCGAAGCATCGGCCCTGGCCATCTGCAATCCTTGGATAGATGTCCAATCCCTTTGCATTTGTAGCACTTGATAGTACTGGGCAGTTGGCTGAAAAGTTTCCCATATTTCCGCATCGGAATCATAAATTCGTGCCCACATGGCACAGCCCAGAGTGGTTCTTGGCACACTTGTTGCATAGGACCGTCTCTTCTCGCTTTATCTTCTTACCAGAAAATTTTCGTTGGTCTGTTCGACCCCTTTTTTCCCAGAGGACTCTTTCACCTTGGCTCCTCTTTCGTTGGCTCAACAGCCATCACATCATCTACAATGCCACTGAGTTCAACAGTGGAGTCAATGGTCTTCAGAGCATTGGCCTTGACATGAATTCTGACTTTTGGAGGCAGACCCTTCATGTACAATTTCACCATGCATTCCTTGGTAGAAACCAGATGAGGAACAAGTCTGGCCATCTCATTAAACCTTGACGTGTACTAGCGGTGGTTCAAACTCCCAGCTTTCAGAACCAAAAATTCCCTTTCCACCTTGTCAAGCTCATTCCTGGGACAAAACTGCTTAGTGGCCAGCTCTTTCAGGTCTTCCCAAGTCATATTCTCCATATTAGCAACGGACTTAGATTGCTTGATGGTGTTTCATCAGTAAAGTCCCTTCTCAACAAAGGAGTGAGTTGCAAACTTGACAGCTTGATCAATTCGGCACTCACTGATGGAGATAACAGCCTCCATTGCAGATATCCAGTGACAGGTAGCCACAACATTTTTCTTACCGTCAAATGATGGTGGATTATATCCTTTGAAGGCCTTGTAGTCACAACCTTTCATCATACTCCGGTTGGAATCACCACTCTTTGTCTCGAGGATCACGATGTCCTCGTCATATTTGGTGCTTTCCTTTGTTCCCTCGGACTTTTCTTTCAGCGTATCTTTTAATGCCTTTGCATTCATTGCCGGCATCTTCTCATCCATGATTTTGCAGACTTCATCAGAAATAGCCTTTACCACAATAGGCTCTAGCGTGAACTCTTCTTCATTCTCCGGTTGCTCGCTGTGCTAGTTTTCTCCTTCATTGACAGGTTTCTCGGTCTCAACATGTGGTTCTTCGGTTTCTTGTGGTTGCTTTAGCGGTCTACCCTTTGGTCCAACCATCTTAACTTTCTACATAATGCAACAATTGATGAGTTAGTGCAGGAATCAGTTTAGCACGGAATAAGTGTTGTAAATCGTTAATGACGTTGATTAGGTGTTATTAACCATTTACCCAATTCATAGGCTCTAAACGTTTCACATCCCATCTCCTCAATGTGCAAAAAACTAACTACCTTTCTAACCCTACATCTACTTCTTAACTCATACATAAACATTCAGCTCGCGGCATCCGTTCATCCATGGTTTGCAATCCGCATCAATTAATCTCATTCTCAATTTAAGTCTTAGCATTTTGGATGCTAAGATCTCTCAAACTATGACTATGATACCAACTTGTGAGGCCCCGATCCCTGGTGCCTCCCAGAGGTTGGTTTTCATCATAACACATAGCTCTTAAACCAAAAACTTTCATAAACATGCAGCATAAATTTAAAACATTGTCAAACACAAAATATACTGAAATATATTTTATCAAAACATTTAGGATTGCCAACACCATCAGATCCTCAATCTTGATGCCCGAGCTCCATGCCTTCTCTTACCATAGCTTTCCCTGACATACATGCTATAATGTCAGCTTACGTTGGTGAGTTCTAGTTTTGTAACTTATCATAAAAGTTTTAGTGAATAAAGCATCATTTACATGAAAACATCAGTTCATGCACATAAACCTTAGCACATAACCATTTTCATTATCATAACCATCATCATCATCATCATCACAGCCACTGTCGTTAACAAGAGCAGTGGGCTTATGCCGGCACAAGGCTTCATGTTTATAGTCCGATCAACTCTTACCATGTTTATAGCCTGATCGGCTCCATGTTTATAGCCCGATCGGCTCCGTGTTTATAGCCCGATCGGCTCCGTGTTTATAGCTCGGTAGGCTCAGTGTTTATAGCCCGATCGGCTCCGTGTTTATAGCCCGATCGGCTCCGTGTTTATAGCCCGATCGGCTCCGTGTTTATAGCCTAATCGAATCTCATGTTTATAGTCCGGTCGAATCCGTGTTTATAGGCGATCGGCTGTACATACCCTGTTATAGTCAGGCTGACTTTCATACTTACCCAGTGCAAGTACTGGAGCATCATTCATATATATATATATATCCCATAACAAGTATGGGATCATCGTCCATTCATCATACATGATATACTCGCATCATATCATCATTCACTATAATCGTCATACATTTCATGCTGGCGTCATAACATCACTCATCATAGTCATCATGGCATCAAAAACATGTCATGCTACATCATTTTGTCATATCATCATACATCCTAGCATCATACGCATGTCATACTAGCATCATCATCATATCGTAACATCATGGTATCATGTATATATATCATGCTAGCATCATAGTCATAACATCATACTTCCATCCTAGAGCCTAGCATCTTGTCATAACATTCTACAACTATCAACATAGTTATCATCATAATGCATGTTATCATACAATCATCATCATATCATATCGTCATACTATTTATCTTCATAACTCATTTATCATGCATTCATCATACTTATCATAAGCACATAGCATCATAACGTATCATAAACATATTAACACCATGTATGTCAGCCCAAAACATAGTTACATGTAAAGTTGAAATAGGGCATCTAGAACTCACCTGATAGTAGCTCCCTGTCTTCTTAGCCGAAATCCTTAGCTAAGACTTAGGAACCTACATCATTACATTATCTTATCACATTTCATTCCTAGACTTAGAATTTATTCTAAGTCCTCATAGCTACTAGTCCCCCCTATAAGTTCAAGTTCTTGAAACTTAGCTAAGTATTTGAAATCCTTGAAGTTCACTAAGTACCCATGTACACAAAATCCACAGAGTACACAAAATACTTGAGTACATGAAATGCTTGATTAAACGAAACCTATAGAGTTCTCGAAATACCCCAGTACTCGAAACCTATAGAGTTCTCGAAATCACATAGTCGAAGGGATTCTAGTATTTCATGTACATTTTCGGGTACTTATGTTTTCATCATAAAACATCTCAGAAATCTATCTAAGGCTTTAGGAGCTAGTCCTAGTTTCCTTACGTCATTAACAACACGTTTGAACCGCAATGTTTCAAACTTTAAGCATAAAGGCGTGAGCTTTATGCCTAAGTTCACTTTCATATAAAAATCCTAACTTTTTAGTATAGAACACTTACTTGATTCTAGATGACCACTCTTGTAGATTCCCGTGTGTTTCCACCTTCGTTTGGTCGATCAAAAGCTCGTTTCTTGAAGTTCTCAAAATTTTCTTCATGTACTTGAGAGAGAGCGTACTTCCAGCCAAAGGTATGCACGTTTCCTAAGGCACTGATATCTATCGGCGTTGTTCACGAACTGGGTACTCGAAATTGGGTCATTTTTTGAGTATTGATGTCCGAGAACTAGGGTTCTCGTAACCTATTTCGAGTACAGAATTTCGTGAACTTAACTTAGTTTATTCTCCGTGTATTTTCCTACAAGTCAATTATCCGTTACTCATTAGTAAGTTCAAATAACTTGTATTTAGAAAATTTGGGGGGTTACAACATTATACCTTTCTGCTCCTTATTAACATAAGGTACCATTAATTACTTTCGTTTCTTAGAACACATATATGAATCCAATGTGAATTATCTAAACCAACTTCCACTAATTCGTTTTGTAAACTAAGAAACTACCTACGAATAAAACATATAAATTGTATGAACTACAAGAGATCTATGATTAATAATAGAAATTCAATCTGCATGAAAATAAATATATTATTTCCAACATGATCAATTTATTAAGAAACTTGTTTCATGGTCCAATATATTAAGTTTATTGATGAGTATAATATATATGGGAATTAAATAAATAATGTGCATATAAACACATAAAAGGTAAAGGATTTTAAGTTACAAATTTAGATCCTAACTCATGGTTTAATTCGACCATCATCTTTAATTGAAGACACATAAATTCGAGAAGAAAACTAATTTAAGAATAAAATGTAGGTTGTCTCAAGCAGTTGAATAATAATTAGCATTGTTGGTACTTGTTAAAGAAGATTCATCTAAGGTACAGATTTCTGGTCTTTCGATTGTAGAGTTAATTCTCATATTATTCTTTTAGAATACATTTCCCGATCCTTCTCATATTGTAGCATATTAACTCGTGTGTCTCAACCGACTTGCCATTGCTACTTGACCCTCTATTGTTATTGTTATGTGACTTGAATTAGATTATTACTGACATTGTTATACACGCGATAGATTTAGATATTTGAACTCATTATCGCATGTTCCCAATTATTGATTAGTGGCTTACCTAGACTTAGTTACTTATATTGCATTGTTATTGACTATATCTTTCTTTTGACCTCAATACCTGGGCACATCCACCTATGGGTTCATTGGGGGTCAATTGTGGCACCCTTGACGTGCGCAATCTGTGGAGGAGCGATTAGTCCACGACGTCTCTCACTGGTTATTGATGTGCTAAGTTGTTGCACTTATTGTTTATTTAGAGGTGTATGGATCAATCCTAGGATAATATTGTTTACTGTTACTGGTGAATGGCTAAGTATGTGTGCCCATGCTTCCATTACACATTACTCGTACATTAGGGCTGTAGCCAATGTACATACTGATCACTGTTCACCAAGACTGGCTCATATGGGTATTTATATTGACATGACTTGTTTATTTTTATTAAGTCATACCCTCATTGTATCATTTCGATAACGTATTGTTGCTATTGTTCTATCTGATACTGAGCAATTTTGGCTCAGCCGTATTTCTTTTCTGTGGTTTTCTTTGTATATACGACAAATACTCAAGGGGCTACCGGGAATGTGTGAAGAGAGTGAATTAAGGAAATTAGGATATCAAGCTGAAGAATTGTTAAACTTACTAGTATTTGATTTTAAGATATTTTATTACTTCTAGTTTTAATTGGTTTAAGGATTTTGTTTATTTAATGATTTCAATTGGATTTAGTACTTAATTACTATGCTTAATTGTCTCTGGTTACTGTATGAGTGACACGTCAGCTCTAAATGGGTTGGGTTGTTACAGTCATGTGAGGATTGGGTAGACGTTGGGCAGGTTTCTTTAATTCTCATAAGTTCTTTCGTGACCAATTTGATAGTATGTATATTAATTGTTTTATTATAGATGCCTCCACGTAGGCAGATATGTTGTAACGCTTGTGGGGCAGGTGCTGCTGATGCATAACTCTTGGCCATGATAAATCAAACATTTAATAATATGGTACCGACCATAATTGAGGCTGTGCGTAACCCAAATCCGAACCCTAATTCTAACGCGAAACCTAATGCTAATGCGAACCCTGTTCCTATGGCTGGAAACAATGTTGGGGCAAACCAAAATGTGGGCATACATGTATGGTTGGAACAATTTCAGAAGCAAAAGCCTAGATTGTTAGTACATGTTTGTAATAGGTTGCTTGTCAAAATATATAAGTTATAGAAGGTTTGGCTGAGGTTCGTCTGGCCCACGAACCTTAGCAAGTTGATGTAAAGGTTCGTCCAGCGAACCTCAAAGTTCGGCTAGCGAACCTATTGATTCGGCTAGGCTAGGTTCGTCTGATCTTAGTATATATTGTAGGTTTGTCAAGATATTTCATAACTTTTGGAAAACCTCTGAGTGATTTTCTCTGTGTGAGTAAGAACTGTGTGTTCTTGTATTTCATCGTAATCAGTTGATCTTGATTAATGAAATGGAGATTATATAAATGTTTGTTTATTCTTTGATTTATATAGATCAAATATAGATTCCGCATATATTTGATTGTTAATAGGATTCCGTTGTACGATCGAGAGCAATTCTACATAGATCTTTCATTAAGGCGGCTACTCTAGTTGAAGCCAAAGATTGGATTTCTCACATTGAGAAAATTTTTAGAGTTCTCGGGGTTGAAAACCAATACATGTCAAGGTTAGCTGCTTACAAGTTGGAAGAGGCTGCTCAGAATTGGTGGGAGTCGATTTTGCTTGAAAAAGGTGGGAACAGTTTGTTGAGACTTTACCATGGGATGAGTTTTGTGCCCTATTCTTTGAGAAGTATTTCTCTAATGTGGATATAACTGCATATAAGCACGACATTCACCAAAGAAATGACGAGCCACTTGATGATTTCATTGACCGATTCTATAGACTTATTATATTTCTTGGGTCTACTGTTGGATCACCTGTGGAACATGTAAAGAAATTTTAATGGGCTTTTCGTGACAGGATTCGCTGTGCTATTATACATTCAAACTTTAATACAGTTGCAGAAGCTGTTAAAGATGCGAAAAGGATAGAGATGGAAAGAAAGGAGTTTCTTAGTGGTTCAGATGATAGTAGAAAAAGGAACAGGGATGGAAATCGTATTCAGTCATCTAGTCCTTGAGAGATGGATAGTTGGTTCAAGGTATATGAACCAGAGACCGAAGGAGAAAGGAAGATGAAATTTGGTAGGATTAGTCCCTGTGGTTGTGGCTCTCTCATTTCTAATCCAAAGATTCTTAGGTTATGTTTACGTTTAGGTCTCTAAAATTATATGATTGGCCCATTAAATTTTGTAGTTTAACTTTTTAAGCTAAAAACCATTTATAAAAACTTATACACTTTATTTTGAACATTTATAACCTTACATTATATTATATTTAATTACTTTCAATTAATTAAATCTTCTATTCATTTTTTTTATAAAATATACATATAAATATATTTATGAGTTGTAACATAGTTAGATTGAGAAAAATTTAATGTAATTATTCTGATTTTGAGATGTGTCAAAATTATGTGTCGAAATACGTTATCGGAATTTTTCGAATGTTACATTTAAATCGACCGACCAAATGTTTGGGAAAAAATCGACCGTGAAATTAAACCAATAACCTATTTGGAGGTTTCACGGTTTGGAACCAAACCGTGAACACCCACAATTTTGCTATCATATATTGCGATAGATTTGTTGCTACTATTTTGCTACCATAGTGCATACTACCATGAGAGAATTATTGCGAACTGTAACATTTTAATTTTTTAAAAATTATTAAAATAAAGTTTCAAAAAAATGGTAAAAAAAAAATCAATTATGTGTATGTGTGTGTATATCTATGTACTAGGTTATAACCCGTGTGATTCATAGGGTCTTAACAAGAGAATTCCTATCAATAATAAATAAAACAAATATACAGCGAAAAGATGTAATTAATCATATAGTATAAAAAATATTGTTTTAAATATTGGTACATATCATATAAAAATACATGATGAACACTTCATAGATTACAAAGATAAATTGCATATGAAGATTTAAATGTATTGCAAGTTTCTAAAAATTTCCTTATATACAACATTTGACATCTTACTTGTACGTTTACTATCACCATCTACTATTAATATTTTCACTTCATCTTTGCTTTTTACTCTTGAAAGTGCCACGATAATTGCTTATGTGTGAAGACCAGTTCTTTCATATATAATCCAACTCGTGAAAGAGGTTGTACCTGACTTCTATTAATTGTTATTACAAAACAAACTGAAACTGGAAATTATCTTCTTTGAAACTTGAATGGTACTTTTGGTAGATGGTATCAAATTGATTCTTGGAATGGATGTTCTTGTACTAACATTACCAATTGATATGATCTTTGCTTCGATTACATGCTTACTAAGTGATACTATTTAAAATCTAGTACCATTACATAAACTATTTTGTTGATCAATTTTTCGTAGTACCATGACATGAGCTCCAACCTTGAGTACTAATTTATGATTTGGCAAACCGGATATTTTAAGACTATTTAGTACATTATGTGAGTATAAGCTTTCTTGTACTGGTTCATTCAGTTGTTCAGTTAAATAAATAGTTAAAAGTAAAAGCTTTTTAAACTTGTTCGGAAATAATCGTTATGAATGTAAATGGCATAAATTTAATTATCATTATATTTAAATAAATAAAAATTATTATATCTATGTAATATATTAAGCACATAACTTAAAACTTTTTTTCATTAAAGTTAATATATTAAATTAATTAATGAAAAAATTTTTTTATATTAAATAATTTAAAAATATACATTACGCATATCTATTGTAAATTAATATTTTATTTAAATACAAAACATATTAAAAACATATTTTAAAAATATAAATTATTAGGGAAATAAAGAGTTAAAAATTTAAAGCATTTTAAAGGTTTTTTGAAATAATGGATATGAATGTAAGTGGCATTATGTTGATTAGCAATATATTTAAATCAAAAAATTAGTAAATTATGCTATATTTTATACTAAATACATAATTTATAAAAAAAATAATTTTTTTCTTTACGAAAAAATATATTATTGCAAATGGTTTATTATTTTAGTCAAATTTAAATGGTGTGATTTAAAATATATATGGTAAATGGTAAACTGAATCAAAGAAAACATGCTTCTATGACTGCTTGTGTAACATATCTTTTAGATAACATAATGCATCATAAGTTGATTAAATGAAAAACAAAGCAACACCATGCATTTGATATGAAGCAAACACACATAAATTCATTCTTATTTTTCTTAAACATCAAATGCTAAATTACATCAAAATCTTTCTTCAAACCTAGGCACTTGCAGCAGCAGCTCCTTTGCTTCCTGGGGTTGCTTGTGTTCCCCTTTTTTTATACAAAATGATAATAACAAAACCAGTTCAACTATTTTAGAGGTAAATTAGAAAATAGTATAAACTGTTGTAAAAATCATTTCGAAAAACTTTACCTTCTTTAAAACCGCTCATCAACCAACCTGGAATATTCCAAAGGTATCTTATCCAACTGGTTCCAGTAGTCTTCCTTCTGATTGCCTTCACACTCTAGTTGCATAAGCCCAAAACACAAAATAATCATATACACCAGTCAACAACAATGTAAGAATAATTTGTGATAATTTATACAAATAAAATGTCAAAAATACCAATGCTGAATGGAATGTTGTTTCATAGTAAATTTTGACTAATAAATTTAAAAAGTATTTGAAGGCACCAATGAAAGGTTATTCTAATCATCTTATTGTAAGTAATATGGAAGAAATAAGCCAGTCCAGTGAGCAAAATTTAGCGTGTGTTCTTATTACATTTGACAATCATTGATTATAAAGTATTAACTTCTTGTTTTGATGACTACAACTTGGTGGAGCAATTTATAAAGGGCTTAAATCAAGATCCAAGAACAATGAGTCAAAATCAAAACAATGCTGGCAGTTACATTGATTTCTTTAATCTAATAAAAAACAAAAGAAACAATAAAACTCTATAATCAATGATCATCAAATTGAATAAGAATCAAGCAACATTTGCGATGTTGTTGTGGATCCAAAACTCCTTAATTTCCACAAAATGTTTGCAATTTTCAAATTTTAGGCAATTTTACAGTCCATCTATAACTACTGACACTAAACATGTATGCAACCATTCAACGCTTAATATTAACAAGCAACTACCAAATTCTCGTACTTATGATTAACCTAAGGATTTGAAGTTACCCAGAAATAATAATGAAACTAAACAAAAATTCAAACAGTATGAAAACACAATATATGAATACATGCATGAACTTAGATATAAATACATAAGTACACGGTCATGACACCAAAAACCTTGTTCTTAATTGCCAAATTTAACTAAACTCTAAAGTCTTAACCTAAACTAGATAGTTACTTCTAGAAAATACTAAATGTGGCAGCCCAACCTCATTAAACCGCAACCTACACAAAGACTATATGAATTCATGCAAGGTTCAAAATATATAAAAACCATATGAGCGGATATGAGAACCCATGACACTTGAAACCCCACTAAGAACCAACTCGATGGGATCCAAAAACATACAATGTAACCACCTAAATCAAATTAATTTACAAATGCAACCATCTTTACTCCATCTTCAATCGACAAACCAATTGGCTTCCATCCTCAACCGATTGAATTAAAAAAAACATTTCGTTGGGATCTCATGAGTAGTACCATCAACTTTAAGTAATAAATCTTAGGATGTCAATCAAGAAGATATTGGTTGAGATATTATGGTCAAATTCCATAGTTCCCATGAAAATTAGTATAACCTAATCCTAAAAATATCACACTTAATAATGGGGCAACCTCATTATGCTTTTACTTACTGCAGAATATCAGTATGGACAGCCTCACCACCTCCTTTCAGGTGCCAAAAACGTCCCATGCATTGAGCCCTACAATCAAAAACTCTTTTCCATAGCATCACATTTGAAAATTGAGAGAAACTGTTGAGGGGTACCTTGTAAAACTCGTTTGAATTCAAGCAACCAAAAAGGGCATCTCCCTCTCCCTCCTATTTGGCCATACCCATTCTCAAACATATACTCAATTAGCTCTCTCCTTTCCCCTATAAATAGAGCTGCTGGGAAAATGAAAAACCCACATCAAAACCATCACAAGTTCCATTTCTTCTAACACCCCACACATTCCCTAGTTATCTTCCTTCTTACAGCCGAGGGATAGTTAACAGCCAAGAAGTTCACCCACACTTCTTATCTAAAACACACTTAAAACACTAACCCAGCCACAAAACACCATGCTCGAAGCCTGTCTAGCTATCGGTCACCAGCTAGTAGCAACCCAATAGCCAGCAACGACGATGCAGCAGTCACATCCACAACAGCTCACGGCTAAGGAACCAGTCCCGAGCCATGTATACATGAATGACCCTGTTAAACTTGCATGATATAGTACTTGGCCATGCATACGTGAAATTTACACAAATCTAAACTAAATGAACTAAAACCAGTAAGTTGAAAAAAATCTAATCAAATATGGCGTATCTCTTACCATATATTCCAGGTAGCCCAACAATAATTAATAAAATTTATCATCTTTAGATGGGTTCTCTAAACCCAAGTTATATGTACGTAAAAAGGGTAGTTTTTTTTTTCGAACAAGAACATAAGAAACCCATGTGATTACAAATGTTCAAATATACTAATAAAGGGGTACTTGTGTTTCGGACCTATACATATAGATAGGTATATACAAATATATATATATAGACACACACATATGTAAGTATACGTATAGTATTGATTCATAAACGAACACATCCATACTAAAGCATTCACATTTTAAATCAAGTAAAACCTTATGTTAAGAAGATATAAAACCATATATATGTATGTATGTATGTATGTATGTATGAATGTATGTATGTATGTATGTATGTGTGTGTATGTATGTATGTATGTATGTATTAAATAATAAGGCAAGTAATGTAGACTAGTGATCAACAAACTAAGGAAGTAGTGAAAAGTTTATAAACAAAATAATGGGCATAAGGGTTGAGGTAAACAATAATGACCCATATACATGTGCTACTAGAAGAAATAAATAAACAAAATTGATACTAGATAATTAAAGTTAGACAAATTTACAAAGAATAGAACTAGAAGTCGTAATCAACTGACAATTTTACTAGACTATGGATGATCCATTGACCCTATCAACCTACTATGTTGTAGGGCCTACATAAGGTGACTCTCATCAGCTCAAGAATCAAGAGAACAATCTCACCACTGTTACAGTGAGTTTTTAGCCCCTTTTTACTATTTTCATTTGCAAATTTTGGGGGTTATACATGTTATTTGATTCAAGAAGTTGTTCACTTGATATTGCACATTATGATGAAGTGTATTACATAAGACAAGAAATTATTACACTAAAACCCTGATCCTTACACAACCATTTAACTCATGGTTATGAGCCGATGGATTAATATAAGTTATTATTTGCGGGGTTTGACAAAACTCCATTCATGGTTTGGTAGCGCTAACCATAAATACATTGTTAAATGAATGTTGTATTTCCACGAAGAAGTAGTGTTCATGATAAGACATTACACTTAGGGTATACAAGAAGTCAATAGGTATGGTTGTTGACTTGTGTTAATTGCTTCAAGACCTTGTGTTTATATTGTGAACAATATTTATTTACACTATTTTATCGAGTTGTAAAACCTACGAACTCACCAACAATTTTGTTGACTTTTCAATTTAATATGCATTTCAGGAGGTTAAAAATTATAGGATTGCTGAAAGAATTAAGCAAGCCTTTTTCGAATACAGTTGAAGATTTAATTTTATTACCTAGTTAGAATTAGGCTATATGATTTTTGAATCGTCAGTCTTGTATTAGAAACTACTTCATTTTATGGACATGATTTTGTATGGTAACGCATGATTAGAATTCTCTTTATACACCATGTGTTCAAGATACTGAGTTTCGTTACATCCTTACAATTCCTCCGTTGGCGAGGGTGTGACAGATTGGTATCAGAGCCAAGGGTTATAGAGAACTAAGAATAACTTAGAAAGTGCCTAGACTATGACCATATGCTCACATTAATTACTTATACCTCTTGATTATTATAATATGCTTTATGCAGCAATGGTGAAAGAATACAACTTTGAAGGTAAACTTTATGTCGACCTAATGACAATTGAGGAAATTGATTGGGATAGCTACATCCCAATTGAGTATCCCAACACTGACGATGAGGTTTCCTGTCAACCTAGGACAGTTGTCCAGCCCACGCTGGAGAACTAAATGCCACCTCGCCCAACCCACTTTAAAGTTGGGGAGTCATCTAGAGCTAGATAGATTACGAAGCAAGACGCTATTCATGAAGAGCTGCGTAGCTATTAAGCTCTTCAAGAAGAGGAAAGGGCCCGAACTTTGGCCCGTCTAGAAGCAACTGAGGGAGACATGGACGGCCTAGTGGATTTGATGAGGGTGTTTTGACTCAGGGATTGGTCGTAGTGGATCAGATTCATCGAAACCACGAAGACCAAAGTATCCAGTATCACCTAGAAACCCAAGAGATTGCAGTTTTGGGTTTCTATTGGACTACAGCAGCCGTCATCATGACCATCACGTTTATCATGTTTCTTAATTAGAACATGGGTGGCAGTAAACCATTTTTACCCTTTTACTAAGACGACAAGTGAATATACAGTGTCTTACGGTTATACTGCCCACTTTAGTAGACTATTATTAAACCTGATGTCGTATGTACTATGTTAGATTTTAATGATATAATGATATCACCATTATCGTTTTACTATAAATGCTTATTCTTATTCAAATATATTTTGATTGCAGCGCTATGTCTTTTGAGGATACTTGTGACAACCGGCACCCGAGCAACCATGAGTCGGAAATCCAAGGGTGTACACATTCACAGGGTAAGACATAGGGTTACGAGAGTGAAGACAGCAATAATAAATGACAATAAAAATACACGGGTTCTCCTAAAACAGTTAGGAAAATCCACTTAATCACATGAACATGAATCAAAAGAAAAGAAAACAACCTCTGAGGGAAAACAATGAACAAAACCTCAACGGATAACATTTGGAGTATCGATCCAACGAGATGTCGACATGGGTGACGATCCATGTGGATATGTTGTTAGATTTGGATACTCTAAATGAAATCTTTACAATATCAAACAATGTCAGCAGTTAAATACAACGCGGCGTTTGTATGGGTGACGATTCATACAGATGTCAGCGTGAGTCTTTAACGTTGACGTAAAATAATAACAATTTTAAATAAAGTCCCACCAAAACAATTTAATAAACAATCAAAATTTTAAAACACACAACCGTTCATATGAATGGGCTCTCATTCGTACGAACCGGTCTAATTCGTGAAGCTTTATAGCCACAGCGGCTGATTCGTGTGACAGCACAACTATAAAAGCAACACTTACATTTTTCAAACCCATTTTTTTCACCCAAGTCTCTCAACCGAACCCCACACTCGGCCACTCGATTTTTCTGCCATTTCCACGCAAAATCGGACCATTCCACCGTCCAAATCGTGTGTATTTCAACCCAACACCTCCATTTCAAGATTTCAACCCTTTTCATCTCATTTCAGTCAAATACGAGCTCCACAGTAAGTATTAGCACCGATCCTTAGCGTCAAAACACTCCAAAACATTTTACCATCAATTTCGACCATAAAAACACCAAAAACAACCACCGATTTCAAAAATGGCGCTCTTGGTGAACTTGCAGGCGAATGATCCGTACGAAGGGCTCATTCGTGAGAACGAGAAGCTTCGTTCGTGAAGAAGGGTCACGCGAACGAGCTGCTAGACGAACGAGACACCGCACGAACGACATGGGTTCATTCGTGTGGAACAACCATACGAATGAAGACCCATTCACATGAATGAATAATAAGAAGGAGATTTTGCATTTTCATCACTCTGTTCGTTTGAATGAGGGCCATTCGCACGAACCACTCGTTCGCACCAAGAACAGCCCAAAATGGCTAAGTGTTGAAAGTTCTATCTTACACCATTTGTATCGATAGAACCAAAACTTAGACCCGATTTTAATTCTAATCAAACTAAAACCAATGAAAACACATTTTCCAAAATCACATCAAGAAACAGAGCACATAATCACCAAAACACCTAACTAACTAATATTTAACACAGGATCCAAACCGAGGGGACATACCAAGTGAGTGCATCGACGACCCAAGACCTCAGGTGAGTTCACAGACCCCTTGTTTTCAATTTTCTTGCTTCCAAATCATTTGGGGCTGAGAACATGAACCCTCTTATTCGAGTGATCAACGAATAAGAGTTATTTTCAAATAATTTCAATAAAAGGATCAACTCTCAACCTGTTATACGAATGTTATACGTATAAGAGTTTTTTGAATTACTTTTACTGAGCGTTCATCGCTCCATACAACGCTTTCATACAACAACAACAAATCAGTTTCGAGAGTTCGAAACACAAATCGTCGGGTAAATTTCTGTTGACCACAACAGTTCGAGGCTCTGTGCCCAACTGAGAGGTGAATGGACACAAGTCGTGGAATTGTGTAGTGCACAATCGAATACCATCATTTTCATGGGAATCCCCATCAAACAACATTTTTGTATGGTATCTGTCTAGGGTGATTCACTAGGACATGCGTCCACACAACTTCACATCGGGAATTCACTGAGGAATTCTCGAACAACACACATCAGAGTCATTTACCATTATTTGACGCGGGTCAACCGATGGTAACGTAGATGGTACCATAGGTTTAACAAACATCCAACGTTGAGGCTGGTACGTTACACGCAAACACACATACAACAACAACTCAGATTAGTTCCAGGGGAACTAATCACACAATCATATCAGTTAGGGTTGGTAAATGATCACAAGGGTGATATTACAGACATACCACACAACAAAAACAAGATTTTTCAAATCAAATAAATGTTCAAGACCTGGTCTTGAACGAGTTTCAAACGAGTACACAGTAAACAATGTTTTACTAGAAGAAAGGAGCGTCACTTGTGTGATTTTCTAAAGAAACAAACCTGTCTCCTATATCAGGAGACAAAGTATACGCTTCTTTCTCCCAACTTCATTTTACAACCATTTGTCGTGTCGGATAGAGTGGAGATACATAAGTGACAAGGTCCGATTTCCGTTAAGGACACCCTCGTGTATCATCGAAGGGGTGGTGGGATGGTGGCTGGGCTGGCGGTAAGCTTGACCCTACGTATACCCTATACATAAGCTACCTTCGGTGATTTGGGATGGTGTCAGTAATGATGGTCAGATCGATGCACTTGTGTAGTTCATTCGTGCTTTCAACTCCATTCACACATCATATTTCAAATCAATGTGAATGGAAAGACTTTCACCAAACGTTTTACAAAACCCAACATTTTCAAAACTAATGTGACTCACCAACCTAGTGTTGACAGATTTTACATGTTCTCAGGTGAAGAACAGGTGAACGCAGGATGACTTTTAGAGAGAGAAAGATAGGATCTCTTAGAGGAACCTACAACTCCTGCGTGGAATCTCTCCAGCTAGCCCGGATACAAGATTCAATACTTGCATATGTGCAAGCAACCTTTGTGGTACATCTGGTCATCATTCCAGATATCCAAGTCAAGCTGTAATAGAATTAAATTATGATATAGTTGTAATTTAATTTTAATCATTTAATGTATTTTAGTATTTCTCATATTATCATGTGTAATGTAACAATCTAATCACACCAATTACAATCACGCCTCGGGACTATTCCGCCCGACGGGTCTCCGATCCGGGCCGCCGGCCCGGGGTGTGACAAAACTCACTATATAAACCGACGCATTCCGTTGATAATCCACTCTGATTGCGACACGGACCCTTCAGAGCATTTCGACTCATCCGATGAAAGCAACCAAGCGAGACAAGGGCTTATGTCATCGCCCCCATCTAGGGAGTCGGAGAATCCGCATGATCAATTTTCACCCCATGGCTGTGGATGCCTTCGAGTCATTGATCACAAATCCACCGGACTACCTCCGAGACATCAATTGGCTCCAGGAGGGAACACTGCTGCAAACCCTGGAATCTATCAAGGTGAAGCATCCCATCGAGGGCTCTAGAAGGATTTTGTACCCCGATCCGAGTTCGCGGAGTGGAATACCAACTTTCGCATGGAGTTTGACCACTGGGAGGAAATGGCCCAGGAGTTCCATGATGAGTGGAACGATTTGATTAAGGAGGTGCACACGAATGATGTCGGGGTGGTGTACATCAGGGATGAGTTGAGGAAAGGACGTCGTTGGGCGATAGTAGCAGTGGTGGTAACCTGGCTAACGATAATGCTGGTGGTTGCGTGGCGTACTTCATGATGAGTTAGGGTGTTAGGTATTAATGATAACTCAGTTTTGTTTTAAAGAGAAAGAGCTTTAGAGTCAATTTATTTGTGGATATGTATGACTATGACGATTGTTGTGTAAGACTTCTTTTAATATTATATTGGAATGTGATGGTGATGTTTTATCGTATGTTGTTTGCTTTGAATAACTCTTGATACTGTATCTATCAACTTATGTGTAACATTTGTACATTCAGTCGTAAAAATCAATAACAGGAACAAAATAGTGTGCAATCATATTCTATGTGTCAATGAGAATCTATGAACTTGTGTGTATGTTGTAGGAATTCATTTAATTTATGATTAAGCATATACTTATTTATTTATAGTCATTTACGCTAGGAAAGAACTCTATTGTAATATATCGAAATGATGGTGGGCTAGCGGCTGATACGACAGGAAGCCGGACTCTACGTATGCCCTATACATAAGCTATGTTCGATATATTGGGATAGTGTTAATGCGTAGTATCATGACGAATAATAGAACAAATAAATCATTTAAACAAAATCATAATGCGTAAGCGAGACTCAGTATCATTATGGGTGACAATCCATAAAAATATCAATGTTGAACTTATTGTTACGAGTAAACGTTAATAATTACAAAAAATAACTAAAAACGTATATAATTACGGGTATACACGTAAATATATTCGTTAACGTTTTAAAACAGGCGAAGATTTCAGAATGCGTAAAATATTATAATTTATTGTTATGTCGCGTTCGTAAAAATAAGCGAAACCAACTAGGTTCTTCAAGAGCCATGTAAATATTCTTTGGTTCTATCTGAGAGATAAAACAAGAATATAAGTAGTTATTGAAAACACCAGACTGACTCCATGTCTGAACTCCCTTGTCAAGTGATCCGATTACATTTTCAATGGGATGATCACGTTGAATGCGGGTGGGAATACCATTTTGAGAAGCATGGATAACACTTGGTAGATCTGACGCATTTTCAGATGGGGCAAACTAGCAGTATATTCAGCTCCAATTGGTTCAAAAAAGGGGTGAGAGTGCTCAAGAGTTGTCTGATGTTGATCAGAATCGGAGTCAATGAATGTGTCAGACTGAATTTTTTTGCCTTTTTCGGTCTGCTGAGGTGATGATCTCTGAACAACGGGATCAACTGTCCGTGAGGTGTTTCGAACAAAATCTGACTTGTCTGTGTGAAATGGAATACCTGAAATATTTTATTCATTAGAGGGGACTTCAGATGGAATATTGAAGCATCTGAACAAGGTCAAATAATCAAAAAGCCAATCCGGTCCAACTCGGGCATCAGTTGCATTCTTCTCAAGCCAACGAACATCATAGGACTCCATAATTTGCTTGGTGATTTTGTTGTAAACTCGATATGTTGTTTTACCAGCATATCCTACAAAATAGCAGTCATCTGCTCGAGCATTGAACTTTGGGATTGCATCCAGGTGCAGTAATGTACAAGGACATCCAAAGATTTTAAAATGCACAACAGATGGTTTATGTTTGTAAAGAATTTCATATGGAGTCATCATGTGTCGTTTGCCCAGCAAGACTCGATTTTGAACATAACAGGCAGTATTAATGGCCTCTGCCCAGAAAAACGTAGGCAAATTTGAATCAATCAGCATTGTACGGGCAGCTTCGATCAATGTTCTGTTTCTCCGTTCAGCAACACCATTTAAACTCTGTTCCATTTTATCATCGAATTCCCTTGACTCTTTCATTGGTCTAATTCTTAATGAAGATGATAAATTTCTTCAGCAGGTCTGCAGTCTCACTATTATTTGGCAAAATGGACACCCAAGTGAAATGTGAATAGTCATCTGTAATACCAAACATTATGATGCATGATTGATGGTTAACACATCGACTGGACCGAATAAGTCCATATGAAGAAGATGCATAATAGAGTCAATGGAATTGAAGATCTTTGGCTTGTGAGGCTTTCAATGATGCTTCCCTTTAGCGCACGCAACACACTTCTCGATCATCATGAAATCTTTGATTGGAAGATTCCAAACAATGTTCCCCTTTGCAATTCGATTCAAGTTCTTGAGATTTGCATGTCCCAGACGACGATGCCAAAGCATAGCATTTTGTTCAGATAACTTGGAAAAGAGACACACTACTTTATCAGATGGTTGTTGATTCGTATCCAAGAAATATGCATCTTGTCTTCGTTGAGCTTTTACTAGAATCCAGTCTTCCGGGATGATGATTCCCGATTTGAGAATGATACACTCTTTGCTTGTAAAATGACTGGAGTAACCTTGTCACACATTTGTGACACACTGAGCAGACTGTGCTTGAGTTCTGGAACATAGTTGACATTTTCGAGATTTAAAGCTACATTTGAGACCGTTCCCCGTTGAATGATCTTTCCTCTACTTTCTCCAGCAAATATCACATCTCCCCCATCATAGTGCTCTAGATTTGTAAGATGGGAGAAGTCTCCTATCATGTGCCTGGAACAGCTACTATCCACATATGAAAGTTTGAGGATATTACTACATAGCCGTTCTTGCACAAATAACAGGATTAGTTAGTTTTTGGAACCCAGATCATCTTGCTTCTGGGCCTTCCAAAATGATATGTGGATGTAGTAGCATCCATCAAGAGAGATCTGAATTTAGCTTGTTTGACAAATAATTGGGGTGAAGATGTGAACTTATGAATTTTGTGGGGTTTTGAAAGATGAGATTTTTCCCACAAGACTTTTCGCCAATTACCATCAGAGGGCTTTGGTTTGAAATATGATGTCGTCATACTCTTAGATGTATACATCTTCATTGACTTAGACTGTTTCGCATTTCGTAACTTAGTCTTCTGGTTTTTTCTTGCAAAAGAAGCATAAGAATCATGTTTGCAATTTCTTGCAATGTGTCCAAGAATTCCACAGTGAAAGCATGTTTGACGTTTCACTAGTTTTTGTGCACTGCGATGATCCCATTGCTTCATGACAGAATCTTGCTTGACATCCTTTTTGTTGTGATTAGATGAAGAGCTCGAAGATGGAGCTTTTATGTCTGTTTTGGTTGGGTGGCACATATCTATCAATCTTAGGTTTTTCAATAGATATGTTAGTTTTACGCAATTTAGGGTTACTTCGCAAACCATCAATAAGATTTGAAACAACATTTGAACTAGTTCTATTGCTAGAACTCAAACAAGATGCATTCAAAGTATTAATGAAATCCCAATCAGACATATTTGAACAAGAACAATCAACATAAACAGCATCCAAACAAGCATTTTCAGTCTTTAAAGCAGAAGGAACAAAAGGTACTGAGTTTTTGAAAACAGAAAAATATAAACGTTTTGAAACAAAGTTATCATCTGAAATCATTTTAGAAGATGGATTATTAAAATTTATAGCTGCAACAGGTTCATCATCTTCTTCAACCCAATCTTCCACTATTACTTGATCTGCGCAAGAATCAGAAATGTTAGAAGATGTTACATGGACTTCACGTTCAGTTGATTTCACTGAACATGAAGTCGAGACAACTATACCCTCTTGTCTACCATATTTCAAAGTGGCAGACTTTGCTAATTCCTCTTCTGTCATGGGTATGTAAACAAAACTGTTACTCAATGGTGGAAGATTATTTACAAAAATGTTGCCCTTTGCACCAACCACAGCCATGGAAGTTTCCTCTTTAGAAGTTAATCCAAATTTCTCACCATTTGCACTCACCCAAACTGTTGGTTTAACCAAACCCTCATGTACACGATTCACATATCCCACTTTCTTAGTTTCTTGCCATTTCATTTGTTTCTGAATCATATCTTCTACCACCACAGATGATACATCAAATTTTTTAAAATTCAATTCAAAGATTTCAAATTTGTTTTTGTATCGTTCTGCTTCAGATTTAGCTTTATCAAGTATGGTTTTAGAAGATTTAATGGTGCATTTAGCATTGCTCAAATCTCTTGTTAAAACAGTGTTATCAATCTTTTGAGCTTCAACCTTTTCAATTAAATGCTTATTTTCCTTTTTTAATTTTAAATTTTCTTGCTCAAATCGTGACATATCAAGTAAGAGATTGGTATTATGAACCCTGTACGTAGTCACTTTATCAACACATGCTTGAGTGCACAGAAAAGTACTTAAATCAGCATCAGCAGGATGACGTGCCATGAAAGCATGCTCCTTATGTTTGTGTGCAATGTCAGCCATCAACCCATCTGTAGAATCCTCATAAATATTTAGAGCTTTGATCTGATCATCCCATCCAAAAGCACCTTCTTGCATCACCACTAAGGCCTTGGTGTCAGCACCTTTGTTTTCACCACTTGTTGCTCCATTTACTGGAATCAGATTGCCCTCAGGATTTTCAGTATTCTTTTTTGGCTTAGTACATTCCCGAGCATAATGACCAGGCTCATGACAGTTGAAGCATCTAAGCTTGTCTTTTGTGAACTTCACCTTGTTGATATCAGACTGGCCCCAGGGATTTCTTCCTGTGGCTTTTATGAAGTTCTTAGCTCTGAAAACAGCATTTGCATTGTACCAAGTAATATCCATCTCTTCCATATCTTCTGGATGGATCTGCTCAAGTTCAGAACCCACAACAGCGAATGGTGGCAACAGATAACCAGATCCCAAAGCAGTTGAACATTTAAGAAATCTTGCAACTACAGCAATGTTCTCCAGAACTTCCTTGGTGAGTGTGGCAGGTTGTATAGAATTGAACCAGATGAACTTCCTGGTACAGCTCCCGAAGCTTGAAGAGAAGGAGTGGATGAGCCGACAGTAGATGACAAAACAGATTTGCCAAATGAGACAGATGGCAAAGCAACTTTGTGAACAGGATAAACAGATGAAGGTTGAGAGATGAAACCACTTTTGACACTGCTGAGGCCCGCAACATTGTAAGTGTTTGTGTGGTTCATAGCTCTCTGCTTATCATTCATTTCATAGGATATGATAACAGACACCATCTCGTTCAATGACAGATTATCTAGATTCTTGGTTGATTTGATGATGCCAACGTTCATGTCCCAAGTCCTAGGAAGAGCATTTAGTAACTTTTCGTTGATTACACCCGCTTGATTGTCAATTTTGGCGGTATGCATCTCAGTGATTAAGGTAATAAATCTCTGAATCTGATCATCCAGACTTTCACCCACTATGTAATTGAAGGTGTTGAACTTATTGTTCAACATTTCTTTCTGGGACTCCTTCATCTCAGTGTTTCCCTCATACATATCAATAACAGCTCTCCAAATCTCCCTTGCATCAGTTATCCATCTAAAAAACTATAAGATCTTAGGAGTGAGACCTTGAGTGATGTTGCCAAGCGCCTGTTCATCTTCCTCGATTATCTGAAAATCCTCTTCAGTGTAGTGTTCTGGATCTTTAATCAACTCATTTCCTTCAATGTCTTTATAAATTATCTTTTGCTTTCCTCTTAAGATAACCCTCCAAAGTCTTGGTTCTTTAGTCCTGATATGTTTCTTAAATCGAAATTTCCATTCAGGGAACCTTGCAGCAGATGACAATCTAGGAATTCTGGTAGCAGTACCCATGATTGCATCAAGCTCATTTTGTTTTCTAGATAAAGCAGCAACAAGTATACTTGAGGAATTCATCTGTAAACAAAGCAGAAATTTTGCACACAACGAGTAAGATGTTCTAGAGAATCAAAGATAATTCGAGAACACCAGTTATATTCGAGAATCAAAGTACATTCGAGAACCTAGATATGGATTCGAGAATCTGATGGAATTCGAGAACCCAAGAGTAGAGTCGGGGACAAACAAATCGAGAAAGAGCTTTTCTCGAAAGTACAGTAGATGACCCAATTCGAGAAAACCACCAATTGAGAAAGCACCCTGTTCGAATTCAAGAAAATGATAGCAAAGACACACAATTCGAATTTGAATTAACGTGTTCTCGAAACTTAGCTCAATTCAAGAAAGGATAAAATGAATCAAATTCGAAAATAGTAAATATTTAAAATTTAAATACAGATCGTGTGAATATGTTAAAAATTTATACTAATCTTCCTGAACACTTCTAAAACTCGAGAAAAACTGCACCACGGATTAAAACACTCCTTTTTAATAAAATAAACCAAGAACACGACGAACATAACTTGCAAACTTTTCAAAACAATTTTCTCTTGCAAAATCGATACCACTATGACCTACAAAACTGGTTCTGAGGCTCTGATACCAATTGTTATTCCCACTACAGGATCTAAAACTGATATCGATTAACAAATCACACGTGAGAGTGTGGAATGGTATCACGTGTGTGCAAGAACAATAAAGATCAAGTTCAAGATGAATAATGCAGTGAATAATCGTATTGGTTGCACTCAGTTTCAAGAACCGACTCGTACAATGAAGTGACTCCAAGAACAGAGAAAAATTAAGAGCAAAATAATCAGCCAACCCTACCGTGACATCCAAGTTAGGTTTGTATAATACCCATACACCCCTAGGCCTCTTGGCCCATTATATCTAAACCAAAACAAACAAAATAAACAACTCGAGAATCCTAGACCACTCGAGAACCAAACACCAAACTCGAGAACCACTAGATTATCAACAGGAAACATCAAAATTTATTTACTTCCCCAGCAAAATGTTTTTAATTATGCAAACTTATCAAGTAAACACTTATACAACTTTAGTAAAACACTTTCATTTTATATATTTATAAACTATTAAAGTTGTAAACTTTGGGATTTCATAATAACATTTTAATTACATATATGTACACAAACAAGGTTTTCAATCAATGCATTCAATCAAGTATTCAACCATTGCATTCAATCAACGTATTCAAGATATGGATTCAACCAAGAAGTCATTATTCAAACCTTTTGAAACAGTTAAACATTTTGATGGTTTAGATCTCATAAACTAGTCATAGTGTTCATCATTGTGAACAAACTTATACACATCAAGACACATTCATTCATTCATTCATTCATTCATTCTTAATCTTAATCTTTTAACGCTAGTATTGGATGATCACAACAAGGAAAAGTGGGACACGTTTGGTTACGCCAAGGTTGTGGTTAGCGTTTAAATTTGTTTTAACAACTAACTGCAGATTGGATGCGTTATGGTATTATGGATTTGCTGCTAATTAACTTTACCAGCCTAGGTCATATTGGCCGGGTCACGTCAACACGGAGTTATCCTTGAATAAATTCAATAGTACAGCTCGTGTTGAATGCATTCTGTTGGATACTGATCTAACTCCAAATGTAATTTGGGACTTGATCATATGTTGGTATTTGTTTAGTGGATAGTGATTGACTGTCTGCACACGTTCTTTTTACTTGATGATAGTTTGTGTTACAATTATCCATGATACTCGTATTCTATGCTTTATTCATATTATTTAAAACTACAGCATCATATTTTCAAATGTTAAACCTATTGTTCTCACCAACAACTTGTAGTTGACAGTTACTTTTCATGTGCTTCAGGTAATCAGGGTTAGAGCATTACAAGGACAACTAAGTAGACCATAGTTAAGATAGAACAAGATCAAGAAACGAGCTTGGATGGATTAGAAACCCACTTAATCCTGATTGTTTAATTATCTTGTCTGTTCTTATTTGTAAACTATAATTTTGGGTCAATTAGTTGTCATTCTTTTGGGTAGAGAGTTAGAAAGCTTGTAATCAAACAATGATTAACATTGTGAAACTTAGTAATGCATTGTAGTTGTTCTTCTTTCAATACTTGTGCATGATTCAACCATCGAGCATCACAGTGCCGTGGATTCCGCACGCGGCGCAAGGGGTGTGACATTATAGAATATGCTGCCTAAGACCAGAGGAAGAATACCTAAAGTCGTACGACAGAACGAGAAATTTGAGAACACTAAATCCCATGATAACAGTGCTCTATTGAGCACAAACGATGTAGTGCGCATTGTGACAACAAATTCAAGCGGCATTCCCAAATCGAACCACCGGCACTAACGGAAGCGACATCCACCAAGGCCCAACCTCAACAAACATTGGCACTGGGTAAGAAGCAAATCACAAGGGGTGTTCCTACAAAACATTTGTTTCATGCAAACCCAAGGACTTTTATGGCACTGAAGGAGCAACCGGAGTCTTGAGGTGGATTGGGATGATGGAAGTGGTCCTTAGCATTAGCAAGTGTTTGTCTACTCTTAAAGTAAAATATGCTACTTTCAAAACAAAGCATTGACATGGTTGAATACCCAAATTCAGTCAAGAAAGGGAGGTTGTGGAGACCATGACATGGGAGGAGCTAAAGGCACTACTCATTAAAGAGTATTGCCCGAAGAATGAAATGCAAAAGTTAAAAGGACAGTTTTGGAACCTCAAGATGGTTTAAGCAGAACATTGGGCGTATACCAACCGATTCCATGAACTATCCTGCTTAATGACTCATATGGTACCAACACAGGCCAAGAAAGTCAATCGTTACATCTGGGGTCTCGCTCCTCAAATTCGAGGGATGGTAAACACGGCTGAACCCACCATTTTGGAAAAAGCCATACTGCTTGCAGCTAGTCTCATGGATAAGATGATCCATACTGACATTCTCACCAAAAAGCAATCTAGAGGGAAGCAGAAGAGAACAAACTTCCAGGAGAAGAAGACAAACAATGATGTCTGGAAAGACCAAGGAACTGTTAGAAACTTCATGGCCACTACAACAGGAAGGAAGCCATATGATGGACCATTACCAAAATGTAATAAATGCAACTACCATCACGTTGGCAACTGCAGCTTTTGCAACAAGTGCAAAAAGAATGGCCATAATGAGAAACAATCTCGATTCGACCCAACAAAGCCAAGATTGTGCTATGAGTGCGGGAGCGCTGATCATCTATGGAGTGTTTACCCAAAGCTGAATAGGGGCTCGAGAGCCCAGGGGAATCCAGCTCGAGAAAGAGCTTTTGTTGTCGGTGCAACTAAATCCAGGAATGACCCGCACGTAGTAACGGGCATGTTCTTAATTGATAATCATTATGCATCTATTTTATTTGATGCGGGGGCGGATAAAAGTTTTGTGTCAAACGAATTCAAACAGTTACTGGGTAAGGAGAATAAAACGTTGAAAGATAGTTTTACCATTGAAATAGCTAACGAGGGGTACATTAGAAACAAGAAACATAATTAAGGGTTGCACTATGAATATAAACGAGCACATGCTTATTTTAGATCTCATTCCCATAGACCTTGGTAGCTTTGACATACTAGTTGGTATGGATTGGCTATCCAAACACAAAGATGAAATAGTATGTCATGAAAAAGTCATCCGTATACCCTGGGAAAATGGAGAGACCCTCGTCATACATGGGTAATGTCCTGGGAGAAACTTACAACTAATCTAATGCATGAAGGCAAGGAAATACCTAAAGAAGCAATACATTGCTTTTCTAGCTCACGTGACTGACAAGAAGGGCAAGGATAGACAACAACAAGATATCCCAGTAGTTAAAGAGTTTCCGGAAGTATTCCCAAAAGACTTGCTAGGAGTTCCTCCTCCTAGACAATTAGAATTTCAGATAGACTTAGTACGAGGAGCCGCCCCTGTAGCAAAGTCACCTTACCGATTGGCTCCAGCGGAGATGCAAGAACTGTCGAGACAACTGTAAGAACTACTAGAGAAGGGTTTCATCAGACATAGCTTTTCGCAATGGGGAGCACCAGTATTATTCGTTAAGAAGAAAGACGGTTACTTCTGGATGTGCATTAATTATCAGGAGTTGAACAAGCTAACAATCAAAATCCGTTATCCCCTTCTGAGAATCGATGATCTGAAAGGAGCAACGTACTTCTCAAAAATCGACTTAAGATCGGGCTATCATCAGCTGAGAATACAGGAGGATGATGTACCAAAGACCGCATTCAGAACTCGGTATGGAAAGTACGAATTTTTGGTTATGCCCATTGGGTTAACCAAAGCTCTAGTCGTATTCATGGATCTAATGAATTGGGTGTGTAAACCCTACCTGGATAGATTCGTCATTGTCTTTATCGACAATATACTAATCTATTCCCAAACAAAGGAAGCAACACTTGAAACTGATCTTAGAGTTACTGGCTAAGGAAAAGTTGTATGCCAAGTTTTTGAAGTGCGAATTCTGCCTGCGAGAGGTACACTTTCTGGGGCCCTTTCTTGATTGTCTCTCTGAAGGAGTTGAGAAGTTGTCGGAATTATTCTTAATAAGATGTTGGCATCCATGTAGATCCTAGCAAGATTGAAGCTATAAAACAGTGGGAAGCGCCCAGAACTCCATCTGAAATACAGAAATCTTTGGGATTGGCAGGGTATTATAGATGCTTCATAGAGAACTTCTCTAAAATAGCTCAACCACTAACCATGCTAACCAAAAGGATAAAAAGTTCGATTGGGAAGAGAAACAAGAGAAAGCTTTCCAGCTTTTAAAGAAAAAACTGTGTAATGCACCTACACTAATCCTACACGAAGGTACCGATAACTTTGTAGTATACTATGATGCATCACATCTAGATTTGGGTTGTGTACTAATGCAGAAAGATAAATTTATCGCATACGCTTCACGAAAAATGAAGGTGCGTGAGAAAAAAATACACCACACACAATTTGGAATTAAGTGCAGTTGTATTTGCACTCCAGATTTGGAGACATTACTTGTATGGGAAAAATGTGTAGTGTACACTGATCACAAGATTCTGCAACACATCTTTGATTAGAAAGAGTGGAACATGAGACAAAGAAGATGGGTAGAGCTCTTAAATGACTACGATTGTTAAATACGTTATCACTTGGGAAAGGCAAACGTGGTAGCTGATGTGTTAAGTCGCAAGGAGAGAATTAAGCCAACCCGAGTACAAGTCCTCAGCTTGACAATATAGTCCGGCCTCACTCCACGAATACGTGAGGCACGGAATAGAGCACTGCAAGAAGGACATTCCGAAGATGAATCATTACGAGGAATGGAGAAGCAATTCAAGGTTAAAAATGATGGTGTGTCCTACTTCATGGATATAAATTGGGTGCCTACTTTGGATAACCTTAGACAGATTATCCTGGGTGAGGCTCATAAATCTGGATTCTCCGTTCATCCAGGCACGAACAAGATGTATGAAGATCTTAAGTGATTCTATTGGTGGCCCTGTATGAAGAAGGATATGGCGTTGTATGTGGGAAAATGTTTGAATTTTTCAAAGGTGAAAACCGAACATTAGAAACCATCAAAAATGCTACAACAACCATAGATTACTTAATGGAAATGGGAGCAAAAATCAATGGATTTCATCACCAAGCTTCCAAAAACACTTAGATGATACATACTATATGGGTGATTGTAGATCAATTAACTAAATCTGCACACTCTTACCGGGAAGATTACAAAATGGAAAATCTTACGAGGATTTATATGAAAAGTTGTCTCAAGACATGGAGTTCCCCTATAAATTATGTCAGACCGAGATAGCCATTTCACATCTAGGTTTTGGCAAACCTTGCAGCGAGCCTTGGGAACGCGATTGGACCTTAGCGTGGCATACCATCCGCAAACTGACGGTCAAAGTGAACGGACCATACAAACGTTGGAAGATATGCTTAGGGCTTGCGTATTAGATTTCAGTGGAAGATGGGATTCATACCTACTGTTGGTGGAATTCTCCTACAATAATAGCTACCACTCGAGTATACAATGTGCTCCATTTGAAGCCTTATACGGACGTAAGTTTCGGTCACCAATTTGCTGGAATGAGATTAGTGAATCATAAATTACAGGTCCAGAATTAATACAAGAAACCACAGACTAGATCTTTAAAATTCACGAGCGAATCAAAACTGCTAGGGATCATTAGAAAAGCTATGCTGAAAGAAGACGAAAACCCTTGGAATTCACAGTGGGTGACAGAGTTCTTTTAAAAGTATCACCTTGGAAAGGGCTGGTACGGTTTGGCAATAAAGGCAAACTCTCACCACATTATGTTGGCCCATTTGAAATTACTAAAAGAATAGGGCTAGTAGCGTATAAATTAAAACTACCTCAAGAGCTCAGTGGATTTCATGACACATTCCATGTGTCGAATCTTAAAAATTCTTTATCTGTTGAATCAATGCTCATACCCCTCGAAGAAGTCCGTCTCGGAAATAAACTTCATTTCATCGAGGAATCCATTGAGATTATGGATCGAGAAGTCAAGAAATAAAACAAAGTCTCATCCCTATTGTTAAAGTGCATTGGAATTCTAGGTGAGGACCAAAATTCACTAGGGCACGCGAGGGACAAATCAAACAAAAATACCCTCATTTATTCACTAATGAGCTACTATCCGATCACAACAATTGAATTTCGGGACGAAATTCTTTTAACATTGGAAGAATGTAACAACTTGCACTAAATAGGTATACAACCATTCAATGCTTCATATTAACAAGCAACTACCAAATTCTCGTACTTATGATTAGCCGAAGGATTTGAAGTTAACCTGAAATAATTATGAAACTAAACAAATATTCAAACAAAACGAAAACACAATATATGAATGCATGCATGAACTTAGGTATAAATACATAAGTACACGGTCATGACACCATAAAAATCTTGTTCTTAATTGCAAAAGTTAACTAAACTCTTAAGTCATAACCTAAACAAGATAGTTACCTCTAGAAAATACAAAATGTGGCAACCCAACCTCATTAACCACAACTTACACAAAGACTATGTGAATTCATGCAAGGTTCAAAATATATAACAACCATAAGGGTGGATATGAGAACCCATGGCACTAGAAACCCCACTAAGAACCAACTCGATGGGATCCAAACACATACAATGTAACCACCTAAATCAAATTAATTTACAAATGCAATCATCTAAACTCTACCTTCAATCGGCCAACCAATTGGATTCCATCCTCAACCGGTTGAATTAAAAAACACATTTGGTTGGGATCTCATGAGTAGTACCATCAACCTTTAAGGAAAAATATTAGGATGACAATCAAGAATATATCGGATGAGGTATTATGGTCAAATTCCTTAGTTCCCATGAAAATTAGTACAACCTAATCCTAAAGGGATCACACTTAGGAAATGGGGCAACCTCATTATGATTTTATTTACTGTAGAATAGCTGCATGGACAACCTCACCACCTCCTTTCAACTACCAAAAACGTCCCATGCATTGAGCCCTCCAATCAACAACTCTTTTCCATAGCATCACCTTTCAAAATTGAGAGACTCTGTTAAGGGGTACCTTGTACAGCCCGTTTGAATTCAAGCAACCAAAATGGACGTCTCCCACTCCCTCATATTCGGCCATACCTGTTCTCAAACATATACTCAATTAGCTCTTTCCTTTCCCCTATAAATAGATCTGCTGGGAAAACGAAAAACCCACCCCAAAACCTTCACAAGTTCCATTTCTTCTAACACCCCACGCATTTCCTATATTCCTTCTTCCAGCCGAGGGATAGGTAACTACCAAGAAGTTCACCCAGACTTCTCATCCAAAACATACTAAAAAAACTAACCCAGCCACAAAACACCACGCTTGAAGCCTTTCCAGCCATCGATCACCAGCCAGTAGCAACCCAACAGCTAGCAGTCACATCCACAGCAGCTCACGGCAAAGAAACCAATCTTGAGCCAGCAGCAACATTCAAGCCTTCTTCCTTGCTTTTTTGGTAAGTACCTGGCTCATTTTCCTGTAATAACCCATCAAGAAAAGAGAAAAACTTGCTGTCAATCTACTACCTTCTGATTGGGCAACAAGTTAGAACTAACACGCTTAAAGATAAATCATCTAAACCAAAGGGTGGGTGGCCGAGATCTGTGCAAGCTCATAAATGGCCCTGTTAAACATGCATGACATAGTTAAATTACATCAGTATCGTTTATAATTTAACAATGTAAATCTACCATAAACATCATAAAGTTTCTATCTTGTAACTATACAAGATATACAAAATAATTGTATAATGATGTTCCAAAAGTATGCAGGTCCCAAAAATACTAAGTCTTCTATCTGAAGTCCTAGTCCAAGAGAAATAACTTCTTAGTTGACCTGTTCATCACCTGAGAAGTCATGCAAAAAGATCAAGTCAACACATGGTTGGCGAGTTCATATAGTTTTAGTAATTGAAAATGATTTGAAAACCTCTTTCGGTAAAGACCCTAACCTCGTTAACACCACGTGTTATATCCACATCGGTATGCTTATATATAGGGCATATGTAAGGGACAAGCCCTGGCCAACATCCCACCACATACTAAAATGCATATGACACTGTTGTTAATGATAATTAAGCATTTTTACCTAACACACCTCTGATTTAGATTATGCTTTCCAAAATTTGGTTCACCTTTGATTCTCTTGAGTTCATCATAGATACATGATTTCCCAAAAGTCAGTGATAGAAATATAATGTTAAATATTTAATTTAATAAATACATAAAACATTTATATACCTGAGCGTGCCGGGATTTTAATGATGCCCATACAGTTTGACCCAATGGTCTACTGTACCTGAAGGGACTTTACGGATATCCTTTGATTCTTGATCTCTTTGATTCTCTTGATTTTTGATATTGAATTCATTTGATAGTTCACGTTATTGCCCATATAGCTTGACTACAAGAGTCTACTATACCTGAAGGGACTTTATGTGTGTTACACGTGGTCTTGATTCCCTATACAACTGACATCCACCTTAACTCAAGTATTAATGATTTCATTAGATTGTAATGATTTCATTATTTCAATGATTCACACAAATTTATGATTTCTGATTCCTTGAGTCTCTTGATTTGATCTTTAGAATTTCCATGATTCACAATGATACTTGATTCTCTGTTCTCTGATCACATACTGAATTTGGTTTCTTTCGAATATGATCTTTAGATTCTTTGATTTCACTTTGAATTTAGGTTATTGAATTTGAGCTTGATGGACTAAAGATTTGTTTAGAGTTTAGAATTAAAGTATTACTCGTATGAGTAATTTAATTAACTTGTTAGTTAATTATGCATAGCAATTTCCTAGACAGGAGTCTAGGAGTATAAACAAACATAAAGATATAACCTATAATTAATGAAAACATATAGGTAAACAATTTAAATAAAACAGTTTACGCATGCTTCTCAGCCCCGCGTTTTAAAACAAAAATGTTTAGAAAAGGGGCAATGAACTCACCTGTGTTGTTGTGCAACAAATCACAAAAAGTAATGCGCGCTCTTTGACTGTAGCTTATGTATCTTTAGCACCTGAGTTGTTTTTAAAAAATTCGAACACGATGAGTACTTATAATAGTCGCAATTTGGGTTTGGTCTCGGTGTGCAACTAAGTGTCCTAGATTACTAATGTGTTTCTAAGACTTCATCTAACTTATTACCCGTACATCACCCATGTTCCAAGATTATTCGTCAATAAACCCTAGATGAGTAGGGTTCCTTTTAATTACATTAAAAGTATATAGTTAAATCGTGTTTTAACTTATTTCATTCTAGGTTAATTATTTAGAACATTATCTAATATCATTTATTAAAGTTTATGAATCATTTACTTTTATTAAAACACAATGATTTGAAAAATTTGAACTTGCAACTGTTGGGCTTTGTTTTAGCCCATTGGGCCATCCCCGACCCGTTTATTAAACTTTATGTGTTCAACGATACCTGATCAATGTGTTGATTAACTAAGCCTTGATTATTCATGTAAATCATCTAGGTTAGTTAAAAGATTTTATGGATCTTTCTTAGGGACAAGTGTTAACACTTAAGTTAACACCCAATCTTTATGTTATTCTTTGATCCTTTATGATCCCTCCTCTATATTACATCTCAAAATGTGTTATCAAGACTTGTTTAGTTGAGATGATGTGTTTAAAGTATTCTTGTCATTAAAACCCAAATTTTCTAAAGTTGGTTAGCATGAAAGAAAATTATTGGCATTTCCATGCACACACACACTATAAGGTGCATGCACACACACACCCTCGACTAACCCATGCGAATCACCATCCAACTTGATCAACCTTGGCCGAATAGGTTCTAGCGTATGGGGACTCAACCGAATGAGATTGACCGACTGAACCTAGCCCCGACCGAAGAAGGTTCAGCGAATGGGAGAGGGCGAATGGGTTGGGCCGAATCAAGGTTGGCCGAAAGAGTGCTTGGTCGAATAGGTTTTGGTTCGTGCGAATGGGAGCTGACCGAAAGGGGGTGAAAGCCGAATGTGGGGTTGCCGATTGAGGGCTAGTTCGGCGAATGGGTGGCTCCTTTCAGTGTGTAGCCATTCGGCCGAATAGGCTAGCTGGTTCGGCCTTGGTCCTTCGGCTGGTTGGCCATTCGGCTAGCTGGGTAGCCACATTCGGCCTATCGAACTCAGCCCACAGCATCCATGGTTTTCCACACTGAATCACTAGATCTGGACATGGTGTTTGTTACTACATCATTTTAGGGTGTTTTCAAGGTGTTTCCCCTAAGATTTGACATGATTCTGGCCGGTTTCAAAGAGGGTTAGAAATAGGGTTTTGAAAACCCTAAAATCGCAACAAAAAGCTCGATTTTACCTTAGATCAGATGGTGTAAAGCTTGGATCGACTGTACTTTCGTGTTTTACAAGTTGTAGTGGTCGTTTAGAAACCAAAAATGAGGGATTTCATGTAGAATCGAGAGAGTTGTGGGTGTTTGAAGCTTGAAACTCTAGAGAGAGAAAGAAGAGAGAGGGTGATGAACGTGAATGGTGTTGGTGGCTGGTTGTTGTGTGGTGCAATGGAAATAAATGCCATAATAAATGGTAGTAAAATACCAGGGTTCGTTCAGATACGTTCGGTTTTGCGTGGTTTCGCGTAGAAACGTAAATTTCTCGTCGTTTTCGTAACGAAACGATTCGATCTTAAAGTAGAATTAATAAAATTATTTTAGATTGTGATTCCTAATAAATTAACTAAATATCTTTTATTTATTTAAATTTCAAAATATTTAATTAACGTTTAAATCGAATCGCGCGGTTATCGCGCGTATTTGTTCGAATCGTCACCCGAACAAATACAACGATAACTACACTTTTCAATATGGTTTTCTAATTATCGGATATCATTCAGAACGTTAAACTTCCAGATTTATTCGTACAGATCGTCACCTATACGAATAATCTGTCGGTTTAGCATTCACGTAACGACAACCGTGTTGTTTTGTTCTGTAAAGCCTCACATACGTTTATACGTAATAAAAATCCTAACAAATATCACATGATGCTTCTATGTTGCCAGATAATTATCTGACTCAAGAACCATTGTTCTGAACCTTGTTTCTGTTAAATTTGAACTGTGCTATGATAACTTGTAATGAAAATGATATACATAAATGATAACTGAAATATGTACCTGATTTACTTTTCATGTTACTGTTCAGATCACTGTTCCGGTGACGGTTCCGGCACTGATGTTACAGTCTCCCTTTGTTAGAGAAATGCCGTCCCAAAATTTAAGAGTTGTTATCGGGTACAGCTTCCTCTTCAAACAGTTGGGGATACTTTGACTTCATGTGATCTTCACGTTCCCAAGTAAACTCGGGTCCGCGCCTTGTGTTCCATCGAACCTTTACAATCGGAATACGGCTTCGCCTCAGTTGTTTAACCTTGCGATCCATAATCTCCAAAGGTTCCTCAATGAAGTGTAATTGTTCATCCACTTGAATTTCTTCAATCGGAATGACGAGAGACTCGTCAGCAAGGCATTTCTTGAGGTTTGTGACGTGAAACACGTCATGCACCCCACTGAGTTCATCCGGTAATCTCAGTCTATACGCCACAGGACCAATTCGTTCAATGATCTCGAACGGTCCCACGTATCGTGGTGCTAATTTGCGTTTTGTTCCAAAGCGTACAACGCCTTTCCATGGGGATGCCTTCAACATGGCTCGGTCTCCCACTTGGAATTCCAACGGCTTACGCCGTTTGTCAGCGTAGCTCTTTTGTCTGCTCCTTGTAGCTTGTAGTCTTCTTTGAATCTGAGCAATCTTATCAGTGGTTTCCTGAATATGTTCTGGCCCTGTTATACGGTTATCTCCCACTTCGGTCCAACAGATCGGTGATCGACATTTTCGGCCATAAAGAGCCTCGAATGGTGCACATCCGATACTGCTATGATAACTGTTATTGTAGGAGAATTCGATCAGTGGCAAATGTGAATCCCAATTCCCACCGAAATCCAACACACAGGTTCTTAACATGTCCTCCAGGGTCTGAATTGTGCGTTCGCTTTGACCGTCCGTTTGTGGATCGTAAGCTGTACTGAGATTTAACTGCATCCCTAGAGATTTCTGCAACGATTGCCAGAACCTTGATGTGAATCTGCTATCTCTGTCAGAAATAATAGATAATGGCACACCATGGCGTACCACTATCTCGTTAATATACAGTCTCGCCAGTTTATCCATTGTGAAGTTCTCACGCATTGGCAAGAAGTGAGCAGATTTTGTCAAACGATCATTGATAACCCAGATCGTATCATGACCACTGGAAGTGCGGGGTAGCTTGGTAATGAAATCCATAGCTATTTGTTCCCACTTCCAGAGCGGAATCTCAGGCTGTTCCAGTAAACAGACAGTTTCTGGTGTTCCGCCTTTACCTTCGCGCACGTTAAGCATCGACCAACGTACTCAACTATATCTTTCTTCATTCCAGGCCACCAATAAAACTCCCGTAGGTCTTGGTACATCTTATCAGCGCCCGGGTGCACGGAGTACTTGGTCTTGTGCGCTTCATCAAAGATAAGTCTTCTTAATTCATCTACCGCAGGAATCCATATACGGTCCTTATAGTAAATGATTCCATCAGGCTTCGTATCAAACTGTTTCTCTGCTCCACAGTCAAGTTCCTTTTACAAATTTCCTCTATCCACTGATTCCTGCTGTGCTTGAATAATCTTGTCTCGTAAACTTGTCTGAACAGTCATTCCCATTGCTCTGACGCGCAAGGGTTTGACCCGTTCCTTCCGGCTCAAGGCATCAGCTACAACGTTCGCCTTTCCCGGATGGTACTTGATCACACAATCGTAATCATTTAGAAGTTCAACCCAACGACGTTGTCGCATGTTGAGTTCCTTTTGATCAAATATGTGCTACACACTTTTGTGATCAGTGAATATGGTACACTTGGTGCCATATAAGTAATGTCTCCAAATCTTCAATGCGAAGATTACTGCTCCCAGTTCAAGATCATGAGTAGTGTAATTCTTCTCATGAACTTTTAACTGCCTTGATGCATAGTCTATGACTTTGTCCCGTTGCATTAATACACAACCAAGTCCTTGATGGGAGGCGTCACAATAAACAACAAAGTCATCACAGCCTTCTGGAAGAGATAGAATTGGAGCATCACATAATTTCTGTTTCAATGTCTGAAAAGCATCTTCTTGTTTCTGCTCCCAGACAAACGGTTCACTCTTCTGGGTTAGCTTAGTGAGAGGCAAAGCTATCTTAGAAAAGTTTGAGATAAACCTTCTATAATAACCCGCCAATCTCAGAAAAGACCGTATCTCCGTCGGTGTCTTCGGAGTATCCCAGTTCTTTATCGCCTCGATCTTGGCAGGATCTACGTGTATTCCTTCGCTGTTGACTACAGGCCCCAGAAATTGAACTTCTCTTAGCCAGAATTCACACATAGAGAATTTGGCATAAAGTTTCTGCTCCTTCAACAGCTCCAAGATTTTCCTGAGATGTTACTCGTGTTCAGCTTTACTCTTCGAATAAATCAGGATGTCATCGATAAAGACAATGACAAACTGATCCAAATACGGCTTGCACACTCGGTTCATGAGGTCCATGAAAACCGCTGGTGCATTCGTTAATCCGAAAGGCATCACCATGAATTCGTAATGCCCGTATTTGGTTCGGAATGCCGTCTTCGGTATGTCTTCGTCTTGAACCCTAAGTTGATGATACCCGGACCGTAGATCGATCTTCGAGAAATACTGAGCTCCTTGCAATTGATCAAACAAGTCATCAATCCTCGGCAATGGGTACCGGTTCTTGATAGTCAACTTGTTCAGTCCTCGATAGTCGATGCACATTCTAAATGATCCGTCTTTCTTCTTCACAAACAAGACCGGAGCTCCCCAAGGTGAGTAGCTCGGTCTGATGAATCCTGTATCTAGTAACTCCTGTAACTGATTTGACAATTCCTGCATCTCCGAAGGTGCTAATCTGTAAGGAGATTTAGCAACAGGATTGCTCCAGGAACTAAGTCAACTCGGAACTCTACCGGTCGTGCAGGTGGCAAACCTGGTAGATCTTCAGGGAATACTTCTGGATACTTTTTCACTACCGGTATGTCTTGTATCTTTTTCTTGTCTTTCTCCTTTTCTACCACGTGAGCTAGAAAAGCTACGCACTGCTTCTGTAAACACTTACGAGCCTTTATGCAAGAAATGATTTTAACACTTCATTTTGCTTGATCCCCTCTGACTTCCAATACCCGATCATCTGATAATGGAACTCTAAGTAGCTTCTCAGAACAGATGACTTCCACTCGGTTAGAAGAAAGCCAATCCATTCCAACAATGATGTCTAAACTACCCAACTCCATCGGTATCAAATCGATGGCAAATGTATGACCATTAAGTGTCAACGGGCAATTCCTGTATACTGTACTAACTGTGATCTGTTTTCTGTTAGCTACTTCTATGATATAAGGGGAGTCTAACTGTTCCTCTATAGAATTTAGTTGGCATGCAAAATCGGCAAAGATAAAACTCTGATCCGCACCAGTGTCAAATAGAACAGATGCATAAAAGTCATGTAAGAGAAACGTACTAGTGACCACATTTGGGTCCTGGCGTGCAGCTGGTGCTCCGATAACGAAGGCTCTTCCCCAAGGAGCTTGGACTGCCTGTTGAGCCTTCTTCGGGCAGTTCTTTGCAAAGTGGCCTTGTTCGCCACAGTTGAAGCATCCACCGTTGTTCTCATTGGCTGGTGGAGGGAGAGCTAGAGTAGCATTGTTGACTGCTGGATTTGGTGTGAATCTGCACTGTTGGACCTAGTGCCCTTTTCTTCCACAACCCGTGCATTGTCGGCACTGATTGCTTGCAGCATGGTGGTACTGGCACTTAGTACACAAAGGATGTGGGCCAGTATACTTTTTCTTGGGCACATTTTGCTGTGCCGCTGCTACTTGATTGAGGGGAGTAGCCATAGTGTAGTTCTTGATGAATTTCTGCTTCTTCTTCGGGTGTTGCTGGTGATGTGGCTTCTTTGAAGACTCTTCCTGGCGTTTGCCGAAGTCAGCCTCTTTCTTTAAAACTCCTGAGGCTACCATCAGATCAGTGAGTTTTCCAGCCAATCTCACTGCAGACTCGACAGTGGTAGCGTTGGCTGAAACAACCATGTCCTGAATGCAGGCGGGAAGTCCCCCTACATATCTGTCTATCCTCTTCTCTAAAGTTGGCACCATGTCTGGCACCAAAGCAACTAACTCGTGGTAACGAGTAGTGTATCCCATGTGATCAGCCCCTTTCATCACATGGTTGGACAGTTCAACCTCCAGTTTCTGCAACTCGTTCTTGGGGCAGAACTCTGTTCTCAGTAATGTCTTGAAATCTTCCCATGGCATGGCCATAGCTTCTTCTCTTCCTCTAGCATTAACTTGACCGTTCCACCAAGTCAAAGCCCGCTTGTTGAATGTTCCAGCTGAATAGCGGACTTTGTGGTGCTCTGGGCAGCTACAAAGATCCAGAGTGGCTTCTATCTTTTCAATCCATTGGATTAATCCAACGGCTCCTTTAGACCCGCTAAAGCTGGGTGGCTTACATCCTACAAAGGATTTGTAGGAGTAATGCGATGAACTTCCAGTATTACCACTGGCTTCTCCTGATGAGTTGCCAGTATTGTTGATCTCATTACGGAAACAACTGAACATTTCCGGTAGCGCTTCTTTCATCTGACTGGTCATCTGACTGCTCAGAAAAGTCACCAATGCGATAGTGGCAGGATCCAGCATTGGTGTGGTGCTTGGGCCAGACGTTTGGGTTAGCAGCGGAGGAGGAGGAGGCGGTGGAGGAGGTGGCGGTGGTGAATCAGATGGTGATGGTGTCGAAGAGTGTGGAGCTTGATCTTGTGTTGATGTCAACAGGGGAGGTTGTCTTCGTGGCGGCAATCTGATCATAACCAATAAAGTTATTGGTTAGTGCAATGATCGAATACAGAAGGCAGTATGCAAGTAAAGTCTTAAGTCCTGTGTTCTCTACATGCAGGGTCCCTAGGTTATAGTCTAGGCCAAACCGGTTAATTAAATGACCTATATTTCTCTATAACCATGGCTCTGATACCAATATGTCACACCCTGAGCCGGCGGGGTTGGATCGGATTTCCCCGTTGGGCGGAAGGTTCCCGGGGCGCGATATCGTGAGTGATAATCGTGATGATCAGATTGTTTACATTACACATGATATAGATGAGAAAATGCTAAATAGAATAGAATTACAAAGTTAAATTACATCAGTATCGTTTATAATTTAACAATGTAAATCTACCATAAACATCATAAAGTTTCTATCTTGTAACTATACAAGATATACAAAATAACTGTATAATGATGTTCCAAAAGTATGCAGGTCTCAAAAATACTAAGTCTTCTATCTGAAGTCCTAGTCCAAGAGAAATAACTTCTTAGTTGACCTGTTCATCACTTGAGAAGTCATGCAAAAAGATCAAGTCAACACATGGTTGGCGAGTTCATATAGTTTTAGTAATTGAAAATGATTTGAAAACCTCTTTCGGTAAAGATCCTAACCTCGTTAACACCACGTGTTATATCCACATCGGTATGCTTATATATAGGGCATATGTAAGGGACAAGCCCTAGCCAACATCCCACCACATACTAATATGCATATGACACTGTTGTTAATGATAATTAAGCATTTTTACCTAACACACCTCTGATTTAGATTATGCTTTCCAAAATTTGGTTCACCTTTGATTCTCTTGAGTTCATCGTAGATACATGATTTCCCAAAAGTCAGTGATAGAAATATAATGTTAAATGTTTAATTTAATAAATACATAAAACATTTAAATACAACAAAGACATGATGATTGGGCCTTATTTAACTCAATCAATTAGACTTAATTGTTAGTGGTTGTCCAAGTTGTATCCTCTCACACGTGACCCATATCAGGCATAACTCACAAGGAGTATACCTGAGCGTGCCGGGATTTTAATGATGCCCATAGAGTTTGACCCAATGGTCTACTGTACCAGAAGGGACTTTACGGATATCCTTTGATTCTTGATCTCTTTGATTCTCTTGATTTTTGATATTGAATTCATTTGATAGTTCACGTTATTGCCCATATAGCTTGACTACAAGAGTCTACTATACCTGAAGGGACTTTATGTGTGTTACACGTGGTCTTGATTCCCTATACAACTGACATCCACCTTAACTCAAGTATTAATGATTTCATTAGATTGTAATGATTTCATTATTTCAATGATTCACACACATTTATGATTTCTGATTCCTTGAGTCTCTTGATTTGATCTTTAGAATTTCCATGATTCACAATGATACTTGATTCTCTGTTCTCTGATCACATACTGAATTTGGTTTCTTTCGAATATGATCTTTAGTTTCTTTGATTTCACTTTGAATTTAGGTTATTGAATTTGAGCTTGATGGACTAAAGATTTGTTTAGAGTTTAGAATTAAAGTATTACTCGTATGAGTAATTTAATTAACTTGTTAGTTAATTATGCATAGCAATTGCCTAGACAGGAGTCTAGGAGTATAAACAAACATAAAGATATAACCTATAATTAATGAAAGCATATAAGTAAACAATTTAAATAAAACAGTTTACGCATGCTTCTCAGCCCCGCGTTTTAAAACAAAAATGTTTAGAAAAGGGGCAATGAACTCACCTGTGTTGTTGTGCAATAAATCACAAAAAATAATGCGCGCTCTTTGACTGTAGCTTATGTATCTTTAGCACCTGAGTTGTTTTTAAAAAATTCGAACACGATGAGTACCTATAATAGTCGCAATTTGGGTTTGGTCACGGTGTGCAACTAAGTGTCCTAGATTACTAATGTGTTTCTAAGACTTCATCTAACCTATTCCCCGTACATCCCCCATGTTCCAAGATTATTCGTCAATAAACCCTAGATGAGTAGGGTTCCTTTTAATTACATTAAAAGTATATAGTTAAATCGTGTTTTAACTTATTTCATTCTAGGTTAATTATTTAGAACATTATTTAATATCATTTATTAAATTTTATGAATCATTTACTTTTATTAAAACACAATGATTTGAAAAATTTGAACTTGCAACTGTTGGGCTTTGTTTTAGCCCATTGGGCCATCCCCGGCCCGTTTATTAAACTTTATGTGTTCAACGATACCTGATCAATGTGTTGATTAACTAAGCCTTGATTATTCATGTAAATCATCTAGGTTAGTTATAAGATTTTATGGATCTTTCTTAGGGACAAGTGTTAACACTTAAGTTAACACCCAATCTTTATGTTATTCTTTAATCCTTTATGATCCCTCCTCTATATTACATCTCAAAATGTGTTATCAAGACTTGTTTAGTTGAGATGATGTGTTTAAAGTATTCTTGTCATTAAAACCCAAATTTTCTAAAGTTGGTTTGCATGAAAGAAAATTATTGGCATTTCCATGCACACACACACACACTATAAGGTGCATGCACACACACACCCTCGACTAACCCATGCGAATCACCATCCAACTTGATCAACCTTGGCCGAATAGGTTCTAGCATATGGGGACTCAACCGAATGAGATTGACCGACTGAACCTAGCCCCGACCGAAGAAGGTTCAGCGAATGGGAGAGGGCGAATGGGTTGGGCCGAATCAAGGTTGGCCGAAAGAGTGCTTGGTCGAATAGGTCTTGGTTCATGCGAATGGGAGCTGACCGAAAGGGGGTGACAGCCGAATGAGGGGTTGTCGATTGAGGGCTAGTTCGGCGAATGGGTGGCTGCTTTCGGTGTGTAGCCATTCGGCCGAATAGGCTAGCTGGTTCGGCCTTGGTCCTTCGGCTGGTTGGCAATTCGGCTAGCTGGGTAGCCACATTCGGCCTATCGAACTCAGCCCACAGCATCCATGGTTTTCCACACTGAATCACTAGATCTGGACATGGTGTTTGTTACTACATCATTTTAGGGTGTTTTCAAGGTGTTTCCCCTAAGATTTGACATGATTTTGGCCGGTTTCAAAGAGGGTTAGAAATAGGGTTTTGAAAACCCTAAAATCGTAACAAAAAGCTCGATTTTACCTTAGATCAGATGGTGTAAATCTTGGATCGACTGTACTTTCGTGTTTTACAAGTTGTAGTGGTCGTTTAGAAACCAAAAATGAGGGATTTCGTGTAGAATCGAGAGAGTTGTGGGTGTTTGAAGCTTGAAACTCTAGAGAGAGAAATAAGAGAGAGGGTGATGAACATGAATGGTGTTGGTGGCTGGTTGTTGTGTGGTGTAATGGCAATAAATGCCATAATAAATGGTAGTAAAATACCAGGGTTCATTCAGGTCCGTTCGGTTTCGCGTGGTTTCGCGTAGAAACGTAAATTTCTCGTAACGAAACGATTCTATCTTAAAGTAGAATTAATAAAGTTATTTTAGATTGTGATTCCTAATAAATTAACTAAATATCTTTTATTTATTTAAATTTCAAAATATTTAATTAACGTTTAAATCGAATCGCACGGTCATCGCGCGTATTTGTTCGAATCGTCACCCGAACAAATACAACGATAACTACACTTTTCAATATGGTTTTCTAATTATCGGATATCATTCAGAACGTTAAACTTCTAGATTTATTCGTACAGATCGTCACCTATACGAATAATCTGTCGGTTTAGCATTCACGTAACGACAACCGTGTTGTTTTGTTCTGTAAAGCCTCACTTACGTTTATATGTAATAAAAATCCTAACAAATATCACATGATGCTTCTATGTTGCCAGATAATTATCTGACTCATGAACCATTGTTCTGAACCTTGTTTCTGCTAAATTTGAACTGTGCTATGATAACATGTAATGAAAATGATATACACAAATGATAACTGAAATATGTACCTGATTTACTGTTCATGTTACTGTTCAGATCACTGTTCCGGTGACGGTTCCGGCACTGATGTTACAAAATCCACACAAATCTAAACTAAGTGAACTAAAACCTGTATGTTGAAAACAACATAAAAAAATATGGCATATCTCTTAACATATATTCCAGGTAACCCAACAATAATTAATAAAAGTTATCCTCTTTAGAAGGGGTTCTCTAAACCCAAGTTATATCTAAGTATAAAGGGTAGTTTTTTTTCGAACAAGAACATAAGAAACCCATGTGATTACAAGTGTTCAAATGTACGAATAAAGGGGTACTTGTGTTTCGGACCTATACATACAGATAGGTATACACAAATATATATACAATATCTATACACAGACATATATATATATATATTCATATATAAGTATACGTATAGTATGGATTCATAAACGAACACATCCATACTAAAGTATTCTCATTTTAAATCAAGTAAAACTTTATGTTAAGAAGACATAAAACCATATATATATATATAAATCATAAGGCAAGTAATGTAGACTAGTGATGAACAAACTAAGGAAATAGTGAAAAGTTTATCAACAAAATAATGGGCATAACAGTTGAGGTAAACAATCATGACCCATATACATGTGCTACTATGAGAAATAAATAAACAAAATTGATACTAGATAATTAAATTAAGACAAATTTACAAAGGATAGAACTAGAAGTCGGAATCAACCGACAATTTTACTAGACTATGGATGATCCATTGACCCTATCAACCTACTATTTAGTAGAGCTTACATAGGGCGACACACATCAACTCAAGAATCAAGAAAACAATCTCACCACTGTTACAGTGAGTTTGTAGCCCCTTTTTACTATTTTCATTTGCAAATTTTAGGGGTTATGCATGTTACTATACTCTATTTGATTCAAGGAGTTGTTCACTTGATATTGCACATTATGATAAAGTATATTACATAAGAAAAGAGATTATCACACTGAATCCCTATCCTTACATAACCATTTAACTCACGGTTATGAGCCGATGGATTAATATAAGTTAGTACTAGCGGGGTTTGACAAGCCTCCATTCATGGTTTGGTAGCGCCAACCATAACTACGTTGTTAAATGAATGGTATATTTCCACCAAGAATTAGTGTTCGTGATAAGACATTACACTTAGGGTATACAAGAAGTTAATAGGTATAGTTGTGGTTTTGAGTTAATTGCTTTAAGACCATGTGTTTATATTGTGAACAATATATATTTACATTATTTTATCGACTCGTAAACCTACGACCTCACCAACAATTTTGTTGACTTTTCAATTTAACATGCATTTTAGGAGGTTAAAAGTTCAAGGATTGCTGAAAGAATTAAGCAATCCCTTTTTGAATACAGTTGAAGATTTAATTTTATTACCTAGTTAGAATTAGGCTATATGATTTTTGAATCTTCAGTCTTGTATTAAAAACTACTTCATTTTGTGGACATGATTTTGTATGGTAATGCATGGTTAGAATTCACTTTATACACCATATGTTCAAGATACTCAGCTTCGGTACATCCTTGCAATTCCGACGTTGGCGAGGGTTTGACACCATCTTAAGATAGACACTATCCAATTTTCTTAAAACCCTAATAACTGTAAACCAAACATAGGAAAAGTTTAAAAGAAGTTACATTTCCTGAGAGTAGTGGCTCTTCTGCAGGTTGAAGCTCCGGCGGCCACACCTCACACAAAGTGTGTGTGTCTTGTTCCTAATTTTACAAAGCTCCTTGTTCCTTTGCCATTCAATTATCCAAAACAAATTGTCTTGCTATAAATCAAAAATTTTGAAAATATATAATCAATATATATATATATATATATGATTATGAAACCATGAATTTACCATCTACCGTAATGAAGAAGAAACAAAACAAATTAATATTAGTATCGATCGAAGATGAAATTCTTCTGATGCCATTGTTGTTGATGAAGACGCTAGTCTATTTTCACCTAGCCACACTACAATTAATGCGGGTCGCTTCAAAATGATGGATGGTTCAAATTCGGTTGAGGATATGGCTGATGATCAACATTTGTGGCTATGGAAGATGAGAAGACTATTATCTTGTTAATCGTGATGGAGAAGGAAAGCAGGTATGGTGGATCTCTCAACCGGTAGAGAGAACGTATTTAGGGTTTGTTTTCAAAGGGGGCAAAGGCTAAAAATCGGGTTATAAGATGCTTTATACATGGGTAAACCAATATATCCATGGAGCTACTGACCTGCGTGTAATATTGTGGAGATAGTTTAAGTAGGCAACGGATTCCAAAAGTTGCCTCATTGAGTGCAAAATGGCACTCACAAACCTTGATTTATTATATCACATAAATATAATAATATATATAGTGGATCGTGAACCTAGCTTCTAGAAACAACATTTGGGGAAAAAAAGATATTTATATATGGACACATGCTATTTGAGGCGGCTGAAAAAGAAAACGAAAAGGGGCAGTGGATTTTTGACCAAGAGCAAGAAGAAAAAGAAAAAGAAAAAAAAACAAAAGAAAGGGGGTTTCTAAGGTAGGCAAGACAGGGAGAACCAGAGAAAAATGTTCGTGATGTCGAGCTTGAATCGTGAAGTTAGGTTGAGCAAGGTAAACACCTCCTTCTTAGTTCTTGAATTACCATAGTTGATGTTAGACCCCGGGCCGGCGTGTTGGATCGAATTCCGTCAGGCAAAAAAGTCCCGAGGCGCGATTAAATCGGAATGATTAGATTGTTTACATAGCATATGATAATTAGAGAAAACTAATTTACATTGATAATGTAAAGTTAAATTACAACTGACTAAATAACTTAACTTATTACAACATGATTTGGACATCTTGGACATAACCAAGATGTTTCACAAAATTCCTTGCAAAAGAGCAAGTCTTGAATCTTGTAGTCGTTGAGGCCGGGTAAGATTTTATGCAGGAGTTGTAGCGTCCTCTATTGGATCCTTTCTTTCTCTCTCTAACATGCATAATGCTTACACCTGTTCGTCACCTTAGAACATGTAAAATATGTCAACACTAGGTTGGTGAACTATCATGTGACTGTTAAAATAATTAGGTTTTGTAATAGGTTTTACCCATTTGAAAAAGCTCACTCCTTGTATTTCGTTATCAATATTGTGCCAGGATGTCAAATGTGGTTTGAACCACACAACCTCGACATTCCACGATAGTAAAGTAATGATTAGTGGGAGTTCACTTATGTTGGAAATGAAAATGGATTACCACATTTGTTTAGAAAAATTTTTCCCAAATGTATGTTTAATCATGTTTACTCCTAAAATCGAAGATTTACACGTTTTAACTTTACAATCAAACAAGTTTACCTCCCATTACCTCCTCACTGACATTGTCTTACCAAGTCAAGTAATGCTTATGTATAGGAAATAAGTACTAACAACTGGAGCCTCCAGCCCACCACATGCTTGACAGGACATGACTTTGTCTTTGATAGGAAAAAGGAGGTTTATTTCGTCTCTCTCCTTCTTGCGTCTCGCATCGTTTTTCTTGAACCAATTTTAGTCTGGTTCAGACACTATTTTGAAAATTTTTTATGTCATATCTCAACTGAGAACGTTTAATTCGGTTTATTAGTGAAATCTATCTGTAATATCACACATGTGATCATTTATCAATCCTAACTTGAATTGCCCTTGTTGATCAGATCCCATGGATCTGATTGGAGATTTGACCTTTGTGCTTGTTCGCGTAACGTACCAGCTTCAATGCTGGAAGTTTGTTAGACTTATGATACCATCTACATTACCGTCAGTTGACCCCTGTCAACTAATAGTAAATGACTCTTTCAAAAGTGACTTACTTGATAATTCCTACACGAATTCTTGATGTGTATGCTGTGTGGAAACATGTTCTTGTGAATTACCCTAGACAAACATCCTACTAAACTTGTTGTTTGTTTAATAATGACTCGTATGAAAATGTACGTTTTTTATTTGTAAATTAACACAATTCTTCGGGTGGTGTTCGTTCACCACTTGGTTAGGCTCAAAGCCTCGAAATGTTATGATCAACAGACACTTCCTTGTTGGATTGTGTTTGAGCCCCTGGAAATCATTATCGTTTGAGTTTGGAAAGTCGTAGTGATGCGATGAACGCTCAGTAAAATATGTTTAGATATACTTACTCGAATAACTTTAGAATAAGAGGTTTCAAAATAATTTCTTTGTTTAAATGATTTGAAAATAAATATTATTCGAATATCATTCGAGTAAGAGGTTTCATGTTCTCAGCCCCAGATGATTTGGAAGGCAAAAAGTTAAAGAAAAACGGGTCTATGAACTCACCTTGGTTATGGGTCGTAGGTTGTCAAAACACATACTCGATGTATCCACTCGGTTTGATTCCTGTGTTTCCATATATTCCCTAGTTAATTGATGTTGGATTTGTAAGTGTATTGTTCCTAATGTGATTTTTTGAAAACCTGTTTTTAAATTGTTACTTATTATGGTTAGATTTGAAATTTGGTCTAAGGATTGGTTATGTTGATACCAATATTATCGAGAGGACGTTCAACACTTAGCCATTTTGGTCTCCTCTTTGTACGAAGGACCTGTTTGTACGAAAGACCTTCTTACGCACGAATGGGGTTATGCGAATGCCCATTTTCATCCTGGTGATCCATTCGCGTGAATAGTGTCACACCCCGAGCCGGCGGGGTAGGATCGGAGTCCCCGTCGGGCGGAAGGTTCCCGGGGCGCGATATCGGGAGTGATAATCAGAAGTGATCAGATTGTTTACATTGCACATGATATAAATGAGAAATGCTAAATAAAATAGAATTACAAAGTTAAATTACATCAGTATCGTTTATAATTTAACAATGTAAATCTATTGTAAACATCATAAAATGACTATCTTGTATTTACACAAGATATACAAAATAAATTGTATAATGATGTCTTCAAAAGTATGCAGGTCCAAAATACTAGTATTCTATATGAAGTCCTAGTCCGAAAGAAATGACTTCCTAATTGACCTGTTCGTCACCTGAGAAGTCATGCAAAAAGATCAAGTCAACACATGGTTGGTGAGTTCATATAGTTTTAGTAGTTGAAAATGATTTGAAAACCTCCTTTGGTAAAGACCCTAACCTCATTAACACCACATGTAATATCCACATCGGTATGCTTATATATAGGGCATATGTAAGGGACAAGCCCTAGCCAACATCCCACCACATACTAATATGCATATGACACTGCTGTTAATGACAATTAAGCATTTTTACCCTTAACACAATCCCATAAGTTCTTCTGTTTGTTGTCCCTGTCATTACAATCATTTGAAATCCATGTTGATTTCACAAGTTCATCACACATTATGATTAACTACAGTAGTTGTATAAACAGTTATAAATGCTTAATTATATAAATAAATAAACATTTAATAAAAATCTAAGTCCTATTGATTGGGGCCTTTGGTCATACTCGAGTAGACTAGTCTGTCAATCTAGGTACTTAGTATTTGGGGAATCTGTAAATATCCTCAAACATATGACCTACAAATCAAACGGTCTAGCTAGGACTTCTTGAAATGTAGGGTTTTTGTTTCGTCTGTTTTGGCATATGTTATCTCTGATATTTCCCAGGTTTTCCCTTGAAAATGATTTATTGATTCGTCTGATTCTGTTACAAGATGTACTTGATTCGTTGATCATAGAACACTAGATTCATTGATCAAATGTACACTTGATTCATAGTTCAACAAACACTTGATTTGTAGAACATTGAATATTGTCTTTGCAAAGATTGTTTTGTTTGATTTGTTGAAGTCCCACACTTGTTTCACCAAAACGTCTCATTTGATTCATTGAATTCACCCATTTGATTTGTCAAAATGATTAGTTTGATTCCTTGAACTCCCACACTTGTTTTGTCAAAATGTTTGATGTGATTCTTTTGAAATGTTTTGATCTGTCGAAATCTTTTAGTTTAAATCTGATTATTCACTTGATTTATAAGTAAATCAGTTAGTAAACCTGAATAAAATCTTTCTAGACATGGTCTAGGATAACATTTTTATATATATGTAAACCTATAAAATTAAAATCATTTAAGTAAACAATTTAATAAACAGTTTACGCATGCTTCTCAGCCCCGCGTTTTAAAAACAAAATGTTAGAAAAGGGGCAATGAACTCACCTGTGCTGCTATGTAAATGTTATAACACAAATGCGCGCTCTTGTTTGTAGCTTAGGTTTCTTCAGTTCCTGAGTTATTTTATAAGAATTCGAATGCAATAAGTACGCATAGTAGTCGTCGTGCCTAAGATTTGGTCTTTGTGTGTGTGCAACTAAGTGTCCTAGTACTAAGTGTAACTAAGATCTAATCTATCCTAGTTACCCTTTTTGATCCCAATCCCATATTGAGTTACAATACATAATTTTAAATTTTAGAAAATTTCGGCAGAGTTTCCTTTGTTTTACTTTAAAAATCCAGACAATTACATTGTCTATTTTATGACAAATCTCAAACAATGATATTACAACTAACTTTTATAACTAAAAAAAAAACTTTGAGGAAATCAATGACACTTATTAATTACATTGCAATTTAAACAAGAAGTTGGAAAATTATAAATTTTAATTAAACGTTTGACACTTGATGGACTTAGTCAAGTCCCATTGGGCCCATTTAAGCCCAATAACAAACTCTTGATTCATCCTTGATCGTAATCACAATGTTTGATCCATATGACATAGATATCCAAGTTACTCATGTTAACCACTCATTGTAAGTTGCTAATATGAAATTAGGATATTAATTTTATAACTTCTATCCCCCAATGTTGCTTCCTTATTTCCCATTACTTATATCTAACACTTTGTATTAGTCCCATGCATCCACGTAATCCATGCACACCCATGACTAATTAAACCCATGCATGTTTATTATAGACTTAACTTCTCATGCTCCTTAGGATTTTCATGGTCATCTAACCATTCCCTAGATCATTTACCCTTGTTTTGTTGGTTGTATATCCACATGCATCAAGGAAATTACGGGTTTTATAACAATTTGGCTCAATACCTTGTCCAAGGCAGCGAACCTTATTAGAAAACCTCTTTAGGTTCGGCTATCATAGGCATGAGGTTCGCCCAATACACCACCGAACCCTTAGGGTTCGGCTCCTAGGGTTTGTCATGCTAAGGTTCGTTGTGATCTCATAGCTTCGGCCGAGACAGGTTCGCGAATCATGGGTTCGGCTGAAGAGACTTCGGCTTGCAAGGAGGGTTTGGCCGAAAGATTCCAGGTTCATGGGACAGGTGGTTGCAGGGTTCGGTGCCAGGGTTCGTTGCAGGAAGGATGGTTCGTTGTCAGCAGCTTTGCAGGGTTCGTATAGGGTTCGGCCTTCACACTGTAAAGGTTCGGCTCTCAGGAAACGAACCTGTATTATCCACAGCCCCGTTACCCCCACGAACCTGTATGAAATCGTGTTGCATCACCTTCATTCTAGCAAATCTCACCTGTTACCATGCAACTATCTTTTCCTACGTGTAAACCTATGTGTTTTGTGAGTGTTTAGGTCGATTACAAGCTTCAAACAAAACGGGTTAGTGTAATACCCTAAACCGAATTTTAAAATGGATATTTACCTTAGATCTTGTGGATAGAAGCTCGAAATGCTTGTACTTCCGTAATCTATAAGCTGAAAGGATCGTAATGACACCAAAATGACTTGAATCCGACAAGAGATTGTCACGAGCTTGTAGAGAGAAGGAGGAGAGTTTACCTTTTAGAGAGAGAAGGAGGAAAACGAAAATGATGGTGGTGGTAGAGGTTGGTGGTGGTGGATGAGGAAATTAAATGCCCCATAAATGTTCAAAATATACCGGGTAGTTTAGTCTCGTTCGGTTTCGCGTAAAATTTCCGGATTGTGTAATTTTCGCAGTGATACTACACGATTAAAATTTAGAAATCATTTAATTATTCAAGGTTGTGATTCCTAATAAATTAACTAATATCTTCAATTTATTATAATATTTAAAACATAATTAACTGTTTAAATCGAAATGTACGGTTGTCGCGCGTATTCGTCCGGATCGTCACCCGTACAAACACTGCGATAACTATACCTTTCAATCTTGTTTTCTAATTATAGAATATCATTTAGAACGTTAAACTTTCAGGTTTATTCGTACAGATCGTCACCTATACGAATAACCCGTCAATTTAGCATGTACTTAACGATATTCGTGTGTTTTGTTCTGTAAAGCCTCACATACGTTTCTACATAATATAATCCTAACCAAATAATCACATGATGGTTCTGTATTGCCAGACAATTAACTGACTCAAGAACCATTGTTCTGAACTGTGTTTCTGTTAAATGTTTCTGAATTTGTTCTATGATAACACAAAATGACAATGATAAAGGATATGAATCTGAAACGTACTGAAATGTATATGATTCGTACCTGTTTTACTGTTCATGTACTGTAGAGATCACTGTTCCGGTAACGGTTCCGGCACTGATGTTACAGTCTCCCCTTGTTAGAGAAATTTCGTCCCGAAATTTAGGAGTTGTTATCAGGTACAGCTTCCTCTTCAAACAGCTGGGGATACTTTAACTTCATGTGATCTTCACGTTCCCAAGTGAACTCAGGCCCGCGTCTTGAATTCCATCGAACCTTTACAATAGGAATACGGCTTCGCCTTAGTTGTTTAACCTTGCGATCCATAATCTCTAAAGGTTCTTCAATGAAATGTAACTGTTCATCGACTTGAATCTCTTCGATTGGAATGACGAGAGACTCGTCAGCAAGGCATTTCTTCAGGTTTGAGACGTGGAGCACGTCGTGCACACCACTGAGTTCATCCGGTAATCTCAGTCGATAAGCTACAGGACCAATACGCTCGATGATCTCGAACGGTCCTACGTATCGTGGTGCTAATTTGCCTTTCTTTCCAAAGCGTACAACGCCTTTCCATGGAGATACCTTCAACATTACACGATCTCCCACTTGGAATTCCAACGGCTTGCGCCGTTTGTCGGCGTAGCTCTTTTGTCTGCTCCTTGTTGCTTGTAGTCTTCTTTGAATCTGAGCTATCTTGTCAGTGGTTTCTTGAATTAGTTCTGGCCCCGTTATTCGGTTGCCTCCAATTTCAGTCCAACAGATCGGTGATCGGCATTTCCGGCCATATAGAGCCTCGAACGGTGCACATTCGATACTGCTGTGATAACTGTTGTTGTAGGAGAACTCGATTAGTGGCAAATGGGAGTCCCAATTCCCACCGAAGTCCAATACACAGGTTCTTAACATATCCTCTAGGGTCTGTATAGTATGTTCGCTTTGACCATCCGTTTGTGGGTGGTAAGCTGTACTCAGATTTAACTGTGTCCCTAGAGATTTCTGTAGTGATTGCCAGAACCTGGATGTAAATCTGCTATCTCTATCAGAGATAATAGACAATGGCACACCGTGACGTACCACTATCTCATTGATGTACAATCTCGCCAGTTTATCCATCGTGAAGGTCTCACGCATGGGCAAGAAATGAGCAGATTTTGTTAAACGATCTATGATCACCCAAATTGTATCATGACCACTGGAAGTGCGGGGTAGCTTGGTAATGAAATCCATAGCTATTTGTTCCCACTTCCAGAGCGGAATTTCAGGCTGTTCTAGTAAACCAGACGGTCTCTGGTGTTCCGCCTTTACCTTTGCACACGTTAGACATTGACCGACATATTCGGCTATGTCTTTCTTCATTCCAGGCCACCAGTAAAATCCACGCAAGTCTTGGTACATTTTATCAGCGCCTGGATGAACAGAGTATTTAGTCTTGTGTGCTTCATCGAAGATAAGTTTTCTCAATTCATCTACCGCAGGAATCCATACTCGATCCTTATAGTAAATGATTCCATCAGGCTTCGTGTCAAACTGTTTCTCCTCTCCGCAATCAAGTTCCCTCTTTAAATTGCCTCGGTCAAATGCTTCTTGTTGTGCTTGGATAATCTTGTCACTTAAACTGGTCTGCACGGTTATCCCCATTGCTCTAACACATAGGGGTTTGACCCGTTCTTTCCGGCTCAAGGCATCAGCTACAACGTTCGCCTTTCCCGGATGATACTTAATTACACAATCATAATCATTCAGAAGTTCAACCCAACAGCGTTGTCGCATGTTGAGCTCCTTCTGATCAAAGATGTGTTGCAGACTCTTGTGATCAGTGAATATGGTACACTTGGTGCCATATAAATAATGTCTCCAAATCTTCAGTGCGAAGATTACAGCTCCCAGTTCAAGATCATGAGTAGTGTAGTTCTTCTCATGAACCTTTAACTGTCTTGATGCATAGGCTATAACTTTGTCCCGTTGCATTAACACGCAACCGAGTCCCTGATGGGAAGCATCACAGTACACAACAAAGTCATCACAGCCCTCTGGGAGAGATAGGATTGGAGCATCACATAGTTTCTGTTTTAATGTCTGAAAAGCATCTTCCTGTTTCTGCTCCCAGACAAACGGTTCACTTTTCTGGGTTAACTTAGTGAGTGGTAGAGCTATCTTAGAAAAATTCGAGATGAACCTTCTATAATAACCTGCCAATCCCAGAAAAGACCGTATCTCCGTCGGTGTCTTCGGAGTGTCCCAATTCTTTATCGCCTCGATCTTGGCAGGATCTACATGAATTCCCTCGCTGTTGACTACATGTCCCAGAAATTGAACTTCTCTTAGCCAGAATTCACACTTAGAGAATTTAGCATAGAGTTGCTCTTTCTTCAACAGCTCCAAGATCTTTTTAAGGTGTTGCTCATGTTCTGTTTTGGTCTTGGAATAAATCAGTATATCATCAATAAAGACGATGACAAATTGATCCAAGTACGGCTTGCACACTCGGTTCATGAGGTCCATGAAAACCGCTGGTGCATTTGTCAATCCGAAAGGCATCACCATGAATTCGTAATGCCCGTATCTTGTTCGGAAGACCGTTTTCGGTATGTCTTCATCTTGAACTCTCAGTTGATGATATCCAGACCGCAAGTCAATCTTTGAGAAATATTGAGCTCCTTGCAGTTGGTCAAACAAATCATCAATCCTCGGCAATGGATACCGATTCTTGATAGTTAGTTTGTTCAGCTCTCTGTAATCTATGCACATTCTGAACGATCCGTCTTTCTTTTTCACGAACAAAACCGGAGCTCCCCAAGGTGAGTAGCTCGGCCTGATAAATCCCTTGTCAAGTAACTCCTGTAATTGATTAGACAATTCCTGCATCTCTGCAGGTGCTAACCTGTAGGGAGATTTAGCAACTGGAGTTGCTCCAGGCATTAGGTCAATACGAAACTCTACCGGTCGCACAGGTGGCAAACCTGGCAGATCTTCAGGGAATACTTCAGGATATTCTTTCACTACCGGTACATCTTGAATCTTCTTCTTGTCTTTCTCTTTTTCCACCACATGAGCCAGAAAAGCTATGCACTGCTTTTGTAGACACTTACGCGCCTTTATGCAAGAGATGATTTTGACACTTCGTTTTGCTTGATCCCCTTTCACTTCCAATACACGATCACTCGGCAATGGAATTCGAAGCAGCTTTTCAGAGCAGATGACCTCCACTCGATGAGACGAAAGCCAATCCATTCCAACAATGATATCAAAACTGCCCAGCTCCATCGGTATCAAATCGATGGTAAATGTATAATCATTTAAAGTCAATGGGCAGTTCCTATAAACTGTACTAACTGTGATACCGTTAGCTACTTCTATAATGTAAGGGGAGTCTAACTGTTCCTCTATGGAATCTAGTTGGCATGCAAAGTCGGTAGAGATAAAACTCTGATCCGCACCGGTATCAAATAGAACAGATGCATAAAAGTCATGTAAGAGAAACGTACCAGTGACCACATTTGGGTCCTGGCGTGCAGCTGGTGCTCCGATAGCAAAGGCTCGTCCACGGGGTGCTTGAACTGTTGGTTGTGCCTTCTTCGGGCAGTTCTTCGCATAGTGACCCTGTTCCCACAGTTATAGCATCCACCATGGTTCTGATTAGCTGGTGGAGGGAGAGCCAAAGCAGCATTGTTGACTGCTTTATTAGGTGTCATTCGACAGTACTGGACCCAATGGCCCTTTCTTCCGCATCCCGTGCATTGCTTGCAAGGAGTGTCAGCAGGGTGATGATACTGACATTTGGCACACAAAGGAAACGTGCCAGTGTAAGGTTTGCGGTTGGGGTTCTGTGGTGTTGCTGCCACTTGTTGCAGAGGTGTGGCCACCGTGTAGTTCTTGATGGTCTTCTGTTTCTTCTTCTAATGATGGGAGGGTTTCTTTGAAGACTCAGCTTTGTTCTTACTGGGTTCAGCCTCCTTCTTTAGAACTCCAGAGGCTACCATGAGGTCAGTGAGTTTCCCAGACAGTCTCACTGCAGATTCAACAGTAGTAGGGTTGGCTGAAACAACCATGCCCTGAATGCAGGCGGGAAGTCCACCTACATAACGGTCTATCCTTTTCTCCAGAGTTGGTACCATATCGGGTACCAAAGCAACTAACTCGTGGTAACGAGTAGTGTACCCCATGTGATCAGCCCCCTTCATCACATGGTTGGATAGTTCAACCTCCAACTTCTGCAGCTCATTCTTGGGGCAAAATTCTGTTCGCAGCAGTGCCTTGAAGTCCTCCCATGGCATTGCCATAGCTTCCTCTCTTCCTCGGGCGTTGATCTGACCATTCCACCAAGTCAGAGCCCTTTTGTTGAATGTTCCAGCTGAGTAACGGACCTTGTGGTGTTCAGGGCAACTGCAAAGATCCAAGGTTGCCTCAATCTTCTCAATCCATTGGATTAACCCAACTGCGCCTTCAGACCCACTAAAACTGGGTGGTTTACATCCTACAAAGGACTTGTAGGAGTAATGAGATGAATCTCCAGTATTTCCACTGGCTTCTCCTGATGTGTTGCCAGTGTTGAGGATTTCATTACGAAGACGAAGGAACATCTCCGGTATTGCTTCTTTCATCTGACTTGTCATCTGGCTACTCAGTAACGTCACCAGAGCGATAGTAGCAGGATCCAGAGTCGGTGTTGTGCCTGAACCAGATGCTTGAGTAATCAATGGAGGAGGGGAGGAGGAGGTGGTGATGGTGAATCATTTGGTGACGGTGTCGAGGAGTGTGGAGCCAAGTCTTGTGGTGGTAGAGGTAGCAAGGGTGGTTGTCTTCGCGGCGGCATTCTGATCATAACCAATAGAGTTATCGGTTAGTGCAATGACCGAATACAGAAGACAACATGCAATTACATCTTAATTCCTATGTTCTCTACATGCAAGGTCCCTAGGTTATAGTCTAGGCCAAACCAATTAAGTAAGTGACCTATATTTCTCTATAACCATGGCTCTGATACCAATCTGTCACACCCCGAGCCGGAGGGGTAGGATCGGAGTCCCCGTCGGGCGGAAGGTTTCCGGGGCGCGATATCGAGAGTGATAATCAGAAGTGATCAGATTGTTTACATTGCACATGATATAAATGAGAAATGCCAAATAAAATAGAATTACAAAGTTAAATTACATCAGTATCGTTTATAATTTAACAATGTAAATCTATTGTAAACATCATAAAATGACTATCTTGTATTTACACAAGATATACAAAATAAATTGTATAATGATGTCTTCAAAAGTATGCAGGTCCAAAATACTAGTCTTCTATATGAAGTCCTAGTCCGAAAGAAATGACTTCCTAATTGACCTGTTCGTCACCTGAGAAGTCATGCAAAAAGATCAAGTCAACACATGGTTGGTGAGTTCATATAGTTTTAGTAGTTGAAAATGATTTGAAAACCTCCTTTGGTAAAGACCCTAACCTCATTAACACCACATGTAATATCCACATCGGTATGCTTATATATAGGGCATATGTAAGGGACAAGCCCTAGCCAACATCCCACCACATACTAATATGCATATGACACTGCTGTTAATGACAATTAAGCATTTTTACCCTTAACACAATCCCATAAGTTCTTCTGTTTGTTGTCCCTGTCATTACAATCATTTGAAATCCATGTTGATTTCACAAGTTCATCACACATTATGATTAACTACAGTAATTGTATAAACAGTAATAAATGCTTAATTATATAAATAAATAAACATTTAATAAAAATCTAAGTCCTATTGATTGGGGCCTTTGGTCATACTCGAGTAGACTAGTCTGTCAATCTAGGTACTTAGTATTTGGGGAATCTGTAAATATCCTCAAACATATGACCTACAAATCAAACGGTCTAGCTAGGACTTCTTGAAATGTAGGGTTTTTGTTTCGTCTGTTTTGGCATATGTTATCTCTGATATTTCCCAGGTTTTCCCTTGAAAATGATTTATTGATTCGTCTGATTCTGTTACAAGATGTACTTGATTCGTTGATCATAGAACACTAGATTCATTGATCAAATGTACACTTGATTCATAGTTCAACAAACACTTGATTTGTAGAACATTGAATATTGTCTTTGCAAAGATTGTTTTGTTTGATTTGTTGAAGTCCCACACTTGTTTCACCAAAACGTCTCATTTGATTCATTGAATTCACCCATTTGATTTGTCAAAATGATTAGTTTGATTCCTTGAACTCCCACACTTGTTTTGTCAAAATGTTTGATGTGATTCTTTTGAAATGTTTTGATCTGTCGAAATCTTTTAGTTTAAATCTGATTATTCACTTGATTTATAAGTAAATCAGTTAGTAAACCTGAATAAAATCTTTCTAGACATGGTCTAGAATAACATTTTTATATATATGTAAACCTATAAAATTAAAAGCATTTAAGTAAACAATTTAATAAACAGTTTACGCATGCTTCTCAGCCCCGCGTTTTAAAAACAAAATGTTAGAAAAGGGGCAATGAACTCACCTGTGCTGCTATGTAAATGTTATAACACAAATGCGCGCTCTTGTTTGTAGCTTAGGTTTCTTCAGTTCCTGAGTTATTTTATAAGAATTCGAATGCAATAAGTACGCATAGTAGTCGTCGTGCCTAAGATTTGGTCTTTGTGTGTGTGCAACTAAGTGTCCTAGTACTAAGTGTAACTAAGATCTAATCTATCCTAGTTACCCTTTTTGATCCCAATCCCATATTGAGTTACAATACATAATTTTAAATTTTAGAAAATTTCGGCAGAGTTTCCTTTGTTTTACTTTAAAAATCCAGACAATTACATTGTCTATTTTATGACAAATCTCAAACAATGATATTACAACTAACTTTTATAACTAAAAAAAAACTTTGAGGAAATCAATGACACTTATTAATTACATTGCAATTTAAACAAGAAGTTGGAAAATTATAAATTTTAATTAAACGTTTGACACTTGATGGACTTAGTCAAGTCCCATTGGGCCCATTTAAGCCCAATAACAAACTCTTGATTCATCCTTGATCGTAATCACAATGTTTGATCCATATGACATAGATATCCAAGTTACTCATGTTAACCACTCATTGTAAGTTGCTAATATGAAATTAGAATATTAATTTTATAACTTCTATCCCCCAATGTTGCTTCCTTATTTCCCATTACTTATATCTAACACTTTGTATTAGTCCCATGCATCCACGTAATCCATGCACACCCATGACTAATTAAACCCATGCATGTTTATTATAGACTTAACTTCTCATGCTCCTTAGGATTTTCATGGTCATCTAACCATTCCCTAGATCATTTACCCTTGTTTTGTTGGTTGTATATCCACATGCATCAAGGAAATTACGGGTTTTATAACAATTTGGCTCAATACCTTGTCCAAGGCAGCGAACCTTATTAGAAAACCTCCTTAGGTTCGGCTATCATAGGCATGAGGTTCGCCCAATACACCACCGAACCCTTAGGGTTCGGCTCCTAGGGTTTGTCATGCTAAGGTTCGTTGCGATCTCATAGCTTCGGCCGAGACAGGTTCGCGAATCATGGGTTCGGCTGAAGAGACTTCGGCTTGCAAGGAGGGTTTGGCCGAAAGATTCCAGGTTCATGGGACAGGTGGTTGCAGGGTTCGGTGCCAGGGTTCGTTGCAGGAAGGATGGTTCGTTGTCAACAGCTTTGCAGGGTTCGTATAGGGTTCGGCCTTCACACTGTAAAGGTTCGGCTCTCAGTAAACGAACCTGTATTATCCACAGCCCCGTTACCCCCACGAACCTGTATGAAACCGTGTTGCATCACCTTCATTCTAGCAAATCTCACCTGTTACCATGCAACTATCTTTTCCTACGTGTAAACCTATGTGTTTTGTGAGTGTTTAGGTCGATTACAAGCTTCAAACAAAACGGGTTCGTGTAATACCCTAAACCGAATTTTAAAATGGATATTTACCTTAGATCTTGTGGATAGAAGCTCGAAATGCTTGTACTTCCGTAATCTATAAGCTGAAAGGATCGTAATGACACCAAAATGACTTGAATCCGACCAGAGATTGGTCACGAGCTTGTAGAGAGAAGGAGGAGAGTTTACCTTTTAGAGAGAAAAGGAGGAAAACGAAAATGATGGTGGTGGTAGAGTTTGGTGGTGGTGGATGAGGAAAATAAATGCCCCATAAATGTTCAAAATATACCGGGTAGTTTAGTCTCGTTCGGTTTCGCGTAAAATTTCCGGATTGTGTAATTTTCGCAGTGATACTACACGATTAAAATTTAGAAATCATTTAATTATTCAAGGTTGTGATTCCTAATAAATTAACTAATATCTTCAATTTATTATAATATTTAAAACATAATTAACTGTTTAAATCGAAATGTACGGTTGTCGCGCGTATTCGTCCGGATCATCACCCGTACAAACACTGCGATAACTATACCTTTCAATCTTGTTTTCTAATTATAGAATATCATTTAGAACGTTAAACTTTCAGGTTTATTCGTACAGATCGTCACCTATACGAATAACCCGTCAATTTAGCATGTACTTAACGATATTCGTTTGTTTTGTTCTGTAAAGCCTCACATACGTTTCTACATAATATAATCCTAACCAAATAATCACATGATGGTTCTGTATTGCCAGACAATTAACTGACTCAAGAACCATTGTTCTGAACTGTGTTTCTGTTAAATGTTTCTGAATTTGTTCTATGATAACACAAAATGACAACGATAAATGATATGAATCTGAAACGTACTGAAATGTATATGATTCGTACCTGTTTTACTGTTCATGTACTGTAGAGATCACTGTTCCGGTAACGGTTCCGGCACTGATGTTACAGTCTCCCCTTGTTAGAGAAATTTCGTCCCGAAATTTAGGAGTTGTTATCAGGTACAGCTTCCTCTTCAAACAGCTGGGGATACTTTAACTTCATGTGATCTTCACGTTCCCAAGTGAACTCGGGCCCGCGTCTTGAATTCCATCGAACCTTTACAATAGGAATACGGCTTCGCCTTAGTTGTTTAACCTTGCGATCCATAATCTCTAAAGGTTCTTCAATGAAATGTAACTGTTCATCGACTTGAATCTCTTCGATTGGAATGACGAGAGACTCGTCAGCAAGGCATTTCTTCAGGTTTGAGACATGGAGCACGTCGTGCACACCACTAAGTTCATCCGGTAATCTCAGTCGATAAGCTACAGGACCAATACGCTCGATGATCTCGAACGGTGCTACGTATCGTGGTGCTAATTTGCCTTTCTTTCCAAAGCGTACAACGCCTTTCCATGGAGATACCTTCAACATTACACGATCTCCCACTTGGAATTCCAACGGCTTGCGCCGTTTGTCGGCGTAGCTCTTTTGTCTGCTCCTTGTTGCTTGTAGTCTTCTTTGAATCTGAGCTATCTTGTCAGTGGTTTCTTGAATTAGTTCTGGCCCCGTTATTCGGTTGTCTCCAATTTCAGTCCAACAGATCGGTGATCGGCATTTCCGGCCATATAGAGCCTCGAACGGTGCACATCCGATACTGCTGTGATAACTGTTGTTGTAGGAGAACTCGATTAGTGGCAAATGGGAGTCCCAATTCCCACCGAAGTCCAATACACAGGTTCTTAACATATCCTCTAGGGTCTGTATAGTATGTTCGCTTTGACCATCCGTTTGTGGGTGGTAAGCTGTACTCAGATTTAACTGTGTCCCTAGAGATTTCTGTAGTGATTGCCAGAACCTGGATGTAAATCTGCTATCTCTATCAGAGATAATAGACAATGGCACACCGTGACGTACCACTATCTCATTGATGTACAATCTCGCCAGTTTATCCATCGTGAAGGTCTCACGCATGGGCAAAAATGAGCAGATTTTGTTAAACGATCTGTGATCACCCAAATTGTATCATGACCACTGGAAGTGCGGGGTAGCTTGGTAATGAAATCCATAGCTATTTGTTCCCACTTCCAGAGCGGAATTTCAGGCTGTTCTAGTAAACCAGACGGTCTCTGGTGTTCCGCCTTTACCTTTGCACACGTTAGACATTGACCGACATATTCGGCTATGTCTTTCTTCATTCCAGGCCACCAGTAAAATCCACGCAAGTCTTGGTACATTTTATCAGCGCCTGGATGAACAGAGTATTTAGTCTTGTGTGCTTCATCGAAGATAAGTTTTCTCAATTCATCTACCGCAGGAATCCATACTCGATCCTTATAGTAAATGATTCCATCAGGCTTCGTGTCAAACTGTTTCTCCTCTCCGCAATCAAGTTCCCTCTTCAAATTGCCTCGGTCAAATGCTTCTTGTTGTGCTTGGATAATCTTGTCACTTAAACTGGTTTGCACGGTTATCCCCATTGCTCTAACACATAGGGGTTTGACCCGTTCTTTCCGGCTCAAGGCATCAGCTACAACGTTCGCCTTTCCCGGATGATACTTAATTACACAATCATAATCATTCAGAAGTTCAACCCAACAGCGTTGTCGCATGTTGAGCTCCTTCTGATCAAAGATGTGTTGCAGACTCTTGTGATCAGTGAATATGGTACACTTGGTGCCATATAAATAATGTCTCCAAATCTTCAGTGCGAAGATTACAGCTCCCAGTTTAAGATCATGAGTAGTGTAGTTCTTCTCATGAACCTTTAACTGTCTTGATGCATAGGCTATAACTTTGTCCCGTTGCATTAACACGCAACCGAGTCCCTGATGGGAAGCATCACAGTACACAACAAAGTCATCACAGCCCTCTGGGAGAGATAGGATTGGAGCATCACATAGTTTCTGTTTTAATGTCTGAAAAGCATCTTCCTGTTTCTGCTCCCAGACAAACGGTTCACTTTTCTGGGTTAACTTAGTGAGTGGTAGAGCTATCTCAGAAAAATTCGAGATGAACCTTCTATAATAACCTGCCAATCCCAGAAAAGACCGTATCTCCGTCGGTGTCTTCGGAGTGTCCCAATTCTTTATCGCCTCGATCTTGGCAGGATCTACATGAATTCCCTCGCTGTTGACTACATGTCCCAGAAATTGAACTTCTCTTAGCCAGAATTCACACTTAGAGAATTTAGCATAGAGTTGCTCTTTCTTCAACAGCTCCAAGATCTTTTTAAGGTGTTGCTCATGTTCTGTTTTGGTCTTGGAATAAATCAGTATATCATCAATAAAGACGATGACAAATTGATCCAAGTACGGCTTGCACACTCGGTTCATGAGGTCCATGAAAACCGCTGGTGCATTTGTCAATCCGAAAGGCATCACCATGAATTCGTAATGCCCGTATCTTGTTCGGAAGACCGTTTTCGGTATGTCTTCATCTTGAACTCTCAGTTGATGATATCCAGACCGCAAGTCAATCTTTGAGAAATATTGAGCTCCTTGCAGTTGGTCAAACAAATCATCAATCCTCGGCAATGGATACCGATTCTTGATAGTTAGTTTGTTCAGCTCTCTGTAATCTATGCACATTCTGAACGATCCGTCTTTCTTTTTCACGAACAAAACCGGAGCTCCCCAAGGTGAGTAGCTCGGCCTGATAAATCCCTTGTCAAGTAACTCCTGTAATTGATTAGACAATTCCTGCATCTCTGCAGGTGCTAACCTGTAGGGAGATTTAGCAACTGGAGTTGCTCCAGGCATTAGGTCAATACGAAACTCTACCGGTCGCACAGGTGGCAAACCTGGCAGATCTTCAGGGAATACTTCAGGATATTCTTTCACTACCGGTACATCTTGAATCTTCTTCTTGTCTTTTTCTTTTTCCACCACATGAGCCAGAAAAGCTATGCACTGCTTTTGTAGACACTTACGCGCCTTTATGCAAGAGATGATTTTGACACTTCGTTTTGCTTGATCCCCTTTCACTTCCAATACACGATCACTCGGCAATGGAATTCGAAGCAGCTTTTCAGAGCAGATGACCTCCACTCGATGAGACAAAAGCCAATCCATTCCAACAATGATATCAAAACTACCCAGCTCCATCGGTATCAAATCGATGGTAAATGTATAATCATTTAATGTCAATGGGCAGTTCCTATAAACTGTACTAACTGTGATACCGTTAGCTACTTCTATAATGTAAGGGGAGTCTTACTGTTCCTCTATGGAATCTAGTTGGCATGCAAAGTCGGTAGAGATAAAACTCTGATCCGCACCGGTATCAAATAGAACAGATGCATAAAAGTCATGTAAGAGAAACGTACCAGTGACCACATTTGGGTCCTGGCGTGCAGCTGGTGCTCCGATAGCAAAGGCTCGTCCACGGGGTGCTTGAACTGTTGGTTGTGCCTTCTTCGGGCAGTTCTTCGCATAGTGACCCTGTTCCCACAGTTATAGCATCCACCATGGTTCTGATTAGCTGGTGGAGGGAGAGCCAAAGCAGCATTGTTGACTGCTTTATTAGGTGTCATTCGACAGTACTGGACCCAATGGCCCTTTCTTCCGCATCCCGTGCATTGCTTGCAAGGAGTGTCAGCAGGGTGATGATACTGACATTTGGCACACAAAGGAAACGTGCCAGTGTAAGGTTTGCGGTTGGGGTTCTGTGGTGTTGCTGCCACTTGTTGCAGAGGTGTGGCCACCGTGTAGTTCTTGATGGTCTTCTGTTTCTTCTTCTAATGATGGGAGGGTTTCTTTGAAGACTCAGCTTTGTTCTTACTGGGTTCAGCCTCCTTCTTTAGAACTCCAGAGGCTACCATGAGGTCAGTGAGTTTCCCAGACAGTCTCACTGCAGATTCAACAGTAGTAGGGTTGGCTGAAACAACCATGCCCTGAATGCAGGCGGGAAGTCCACCTACATAACGGTCTATCCTTTTCTCCAGAGTTGGTACCATATCGGGTACCAAAGCAACTAACTCGTGGTAACGAGTAGTGTACCCCATGTGATCAGCCCCCTTCATCACATGGTTGGATAGTTCAACCTCCAACTTCTGCAGCTCATTCTTGGGGCAAAATTCTGTTCGCAGCAGTGCCTTGAAGTCCTCCCATGGCATTGCCATAGCTTCCTCTCTTCCTCGGGCGTTGATCTGACCATTCCACCAAGTCAGAGCCCTTTTGTTGAATGTTCCAGCTGAGTAACGGACCTTGTGGTGTTCAGGGCAACTGCAAAGATCCAAGGTTGCCTCAATCTTCTCAATCCATTGGATTAACCCAACTGCGCCTTCAGACCCACTAAAACTGGGTGGTTTACATCCTACAAAGGACTTGTAGGAGTAATGAGATGAATCTCCAGTATTTCCACTGGCTTCTCCTGATGTGTTGCCAGTGTTGAGGATTTCATTACGAAGACGAAGGAACATCTCCGGTATTGCTTCTTTCATCTGACTTGTCATCTGGCTACTCAGTAACGTCACCAGAGCGATAGTAGCAGGATCCAGAGTCGGTGTTGTGCCTGAACCAGATGCTTGAGTAATCAATGGAGGAGGGGGAGGAGGAGGTGGTGATGGTGAATCATTTGGTGACGGTGTCGAGGAGTGTGGAGCCAAGTCTTGTGGTGGTAGAGGTAGCAAGGGTGGTTGTCTTCGCGGCGGCATTCTGATCATAACCAATAGAGTTATCGGTTAGTGCAATGACCGAATACAGAAGACAACATGCAATTACATCTTAATTCCTATGTTCTCTACATGCAAGGTCCCTAGGTTATAGTCTAGGCCAAACCAATTAAGTAAGTGACCTATATTTCTCTATAACCATGGCTCTGATACCAATCTGTCACACCCCGAGCCGGAGGGGTAGGATCGGAGTCCCCGTCGGGCGGAAGGTTTCCGGGGCGCGATATCGAGAGTGATAATCAGAAGTGATCAGATTGTTTACATTGCACATGATATAAATGAGAAATGCCAAATAAAATAGAATTACAAAGTTAAATTACATCAGTATCGTTTATAATTTAACAATGTAAATCTATTGTAAACATCATAAAATGACTATCTTGTATTTACACAAGATATACAAAATAAATTGTATAAGGATGTCTTCAAAAGTATGCAGGTCCAAAATACTAGTCTTCTATATGAAGTCCTAGTCCGAAAGAAATGACTTCCTAATTGACCTGTTCGTCACCTGAGAAGTCATGCAAAAAGATCAAGTCAACACATGGTTGGTGAGTTCATATAGTTTTAGTAGTTGAAAATGATTTGAAAACCTCCTTTGGTAAAGACCCTAACCTCATGAACACCACATGTAATATCCACATCGGTATGCTTATATATAGGGCATATGTAAGGGACAAGCCCTAGCCAACATCCCACCACATACTAATATGCATATGACACTGCTGTTAATGACAATTAAGCATTTTTACCCTTAACACAATCCCATAAGTTCTTCTGTTTGTTGTCCCTGTCATTACAATCATTTGAAATCCATGTTGATTTCACAAGTTCATCACACATTATGATTAACTACAGTAGTTATATAAACAGTTATAAATGCTTAATTATATAAATAAATAAACATTTAATAAAAATCTAAGTCCTATTGATTGGGGCCTTTGGTCATACTCGAGTAGACTAGTCTGTCAATCTAGGTACTTAGTATTTGGGGAATCTGTAAATATCCTCAAACATATGACCTACAAATCAAACGGTCTAGCTAGGACTTCTTGAAATGTAGGGTTTTTGTTTCGTCTGTTTTGGCATATGTTATCTCTGATATTTCCCAGGTTTTCCCCTGAAAATGATTTATTGATTCGTCTGATTCTGTTACAAGATGTACTTGATTCGTTGATCATAGAACACTAGATTCATTGATCAAATGTACACTTGATTCATAGTTCAACAAACACTTGATTTGTAGAACATTGAATATTGTCTTTGCAAAGATTGTTTTGTTTGATTTGTTGAAGTCCCACACTTGTTTCACCAAAACGTCTCATTTGATTCATTGAATTCACCCATTTGATTTGTCAAAATGATTAGTTTGATTCCTTGAACTCCCACACTTGTTTTGTCAAAATGTTTGATGTGATTCTTTTGATATGTTTTGATCTGTCGAAATCTTTTAGTTTAAATCTGATTATTCACTTGATTTATAAGTAAATCAGTTAGTAAACCTGCATAAAATCTTTCTAGACATGGTCTAGGATAACATTTTTATATATATGTAAACCTATAAAATTAAAAGCATTTAAGTAAACAATTTAATAAACAGTTTACGCATGCTTCTCAGCCCCGCGTTTTAAAAACAAAATGTTAGAAAAGGGGCAATGAACTCACCTGTGCTGCTATGTAAATGTTATAACACAAATGCGCGCTCTTGTTTGTAGCTTAGGTTTCTTCAGTTCCTGAGTTATTTTATAAGAATTCGAATGCAATAAGTATGCATAGTAGTCGTCGTGCCTAAGATTTGGTCTTTGTGTGTGTGCAACTAAGTGTCCTAGTACTAAGTGTAACTAAGATCTAATCTATCCTTGTTACCCTTTTTGATCCCAATCCCATATTGAGTTACAATACATAATTTTAAATTTTAGAAAATTTCGGCAGAGTTTCCTTTGTTTTACTTTAAAAATCCAGACAATTACATTGTCTATTTTATGACAAATCTCAAACAATGATATTACAACTAACTTTTATAACTAAAAAAAAACTTTGAGGAAATCAATGACACTTATTAATTACATTGCAATTTAAACAAGAAGTTGGAAAATTATAAATTTTAATTAAACGTTTGACACTTGATGGACTTAGTCAAGTCCCATTGGGCCCATTTAAGCCCAATAACAAACTCTTGATTCATCCTTGATCGTAATCACAATGTTTGATCCATATGACATAGATATCCAAGTTACTCATGTTAACCACTCATTGTAAGTTGCTAATATGAAATTAGGATATTAATTTTATAACTTCTATCCCCCAATGTGGCTTCCTTATTTCCCATTACTTATATCTAACACTTTGTATTAGTCCCATGCATCCACGTAATCCATGCACACCCATGACTAATTAAACCCATGCATGTTTATTATAGACCTAACTTCTCATGCTCCTTAGGATTTTCATGGTCATCTAACCATTCCCTAGATCATTTACCCTTGTTTTGTTGGTTGTATATCCACATGCATCAAGGAAATTACGGGTTTTATAACAATTTGGCTCAATACCTTGTCCAAGGCAGCGAATCTTATTAGAAAACCTCCTTAGGTTCGGCTATCATAGGCATGAGGTTCGCCCAATACACCACCGAACCCTTAGGGTTCGGCTCCTAGGGTTTGTCATGCTAAGGTTCGTTGCGATCTCATAGCTTCGGCCGAGACAGGTTCGCGAATCATGGGTTCGGCTGAAGAGACTTCGGCTTGCAAGGAGGGTTTGGCCGAAAGATTCCAGGTTCGTGGGACAGGTGGTTGCAGGGTTCGGTGCCAGGGTTCGTTGCAGGAAGGATGGTTCGTTGTCAGCAGCTTTGCAGGGTTCGTATAGGGTTCGGCCTTCACACTGTAAAGGTTCGGCTCTCAGGAAACGAACCTGTATTATCCACAGCCCCGTTACCCCCACGAACCTGTATGAAATCGTGTTGCATCACCTTCATTCTAGCAAATCTCACCTGTTACCATGCAACTATCTTTTCCTACGTGTAAACCTATGTGTTTTGTGAGTGTTTAGGTCGATTACAAGCTTCAAACAAAACGGGTTCGTGTAATACCCTAAACCGAATTTTAAAATGGATATTTACCTTAGATCTTGTGGATAGAAGCTCGAAATGCTTGTACTTCCGTAATCTATAAGCTGAAAGGATCGTAATGACACCAAAATGACTTGAATCCGACAAGAGATTGGTCACGAGCTTGTAGAGAGAAGGAGGAGAGTTTACCTTTTAGAGAGAGGAGGAAAACGAAAATGATGGTGGTGGTAGAGGTTGGTGGTGGTGGATGAGGAAATTAAATGCCCCATAAATGTTCAAAATATACCGGGTAGTTTAGTCTCGTTCGGTTTCGCGTAAAATTTCCGGATTGTGTAATTTTCGCAGTGATACGACACGATTAAAATTTAGAAATCATTTAATTATTCAAGGTTGTGATTCCTAATAAATTAACTAATATCTTCAATTTATTATAATATTTAAAACATAATTAACTGTTTAAATCGAAATGTACGGTTGTCGCGCGTATTCGTCCGGATCGTCACCCGTACAAACACTGCGATAACTATACCTTTCAATCTTGTTTTCTAATTATAGAATATCATTTAGAACGTTAAACTTTCAGGTTTATTCGTACAGATCGTCACCTATACGAATAACCCGTCAATTTAGCATGTACTTAACGATATTCGTGTGTTTTGTTCTGTAAAGCCTCACATACGTTTCTACATAATATAATCCTAACCAAATAATCACATGATGGTTCTGTATTGCCAGACAATTAACTGACTCAAGAACCATTGTTCTGAACTGTGTTTCTGTTAAATGTTTCTAAATTTGTTCTATGATAACACAAAATGACAATGATAAATGATATGAATCTGAAACGTACTGAAATGTATATGATTCGTACATGTTTTACTGTTCATGTACTGTAGAGATCACTGTTCCGGTAACGGTTCCGGCACTGATGTTACAAATAGGTTTTCATTCGTATAGTTATCACAAACGAATGAGTCCTTAACATTAGTGCAGGTGTTCATTCCTCCACAGGTTCATTCTGATGAGTTTCTCAGGCGAATGGAGTATGTCATTCGTACGAATGAGCCCTTCATATGGCTCATTCGCCTGCAGATTCACCAAGATCACCATTTTTGAAATCGTGAGTTGTATGCGGTGTTTTTAAGGACAAAAATGATGGTAAAACGTTTTGAAGTGTTTTGGTGCAAAGGATCGGTGTTAATACTCAATGTGTAGCTCGTATTTGGCTGGAAAGGCTTGAGAAAGGTTGAAATCTTGAAATGAAAAGGTTGAGGATGAAATACCCAAGATTTGGAAGCTCAAATGGTCCGATTTCGAGTGTAAATGACCGAAATTTCATGAGGGGTGAATATGGTTTCGTTTGGGTGCGTTAGGTGAAAAATGAGAATGATAATCGTAAGTGTTGCTATTATACCTGTGTTGTCGCACGAATGATTCATTCGTACGAATGACTCCCATTCGCACAAATGGCCCTTCGGTTGAAAAGTTTCACTGCTGGTGACTCATTCGCACGAATAAATGCTCATTCGTACGAATGGCTTTGTGTGTAACAAAAATTATCATTTATTATTTAAAAGTTCTTGTTATCTTCGTTTTATGTTCCTTTATTAAAATATTTTGTGAGAAGTGTTTTAAAATAGTTATTAATTTCTGTCAGAGGTATAAAACTTACGTATGCATTTGTATGAATAGTTACCCACACAAAAGCAACGTTTGTCAAATCTTCTGATGTTGTTTTATACATTAAGGATATCATTTGTTGTATGAAGTCCACAACATATTCACATGGGTCGTCACCCATCTAAATATCTTGTTAGATTGATATCCCAGAATGTTATCTTATTCAAGTTTGATTTATTGTTTTCCCTCACAAGATGTTTGTATTTTCTTTTGTTTCATGTTTATGTGAATCTTAGGATTCCCATTTTGTCTTTGGATTATCCTCGTATTTGATTATGTGTGAAAACTGGTACATTACCGTCCGGCAAATTCGTACGGTATGTGTACTTATACCTATAACTATGTGTGAATGATGTGTGATAAACAGTGTGTGACAATAACTCAGTGAAAACAATTAAAAGTTGTATATATTTCAATGAGAACTGAAATACAGATATACAACCACACATGGGAAGTAACAGTTGTGAAAAAACAAACAAATGACAAAAACATATCGGTTGCGATCTGATATCCACAAACCACAAGAATCAGATGGCCGACAATTCAGTACGAAAACAATGTGAAATTATTCATAACAATGTGGAAACAGTTAGGTATAGTTGAGTCCGTCTGTGAGAATGTACAATTCAAAACAAAAGTTCAGTATCATGTACGAACGATGAACTGATAGAGTGTTTGTGTGGGTGACGATTCACACAAACATACATGTGAGTTTAACGTTCTAAATGACAACTGAAAAATATAAAACCAAATCAGAAATTGAAACGTACGATCGTATTTGTACAGTTAGTGCTCTGTACGAAAACACGCGTAAGCTACGTTTTCTGACGAAATGACGAAAATAAACAATTACGAACTTTAAAATAACAAAAATTAAATAAAATAATATTTACTATGAATAATCGCCTAAAAAGAATTTAAATTAAATCATTTTATAAAATTACGTGTATTTAACGTTACGTAACGAAATAACGCGATATTACGCAACCGATCGAAACCGAACACGTGGGTAAACAACCGGGGTATAAAACCCCATTTCTTTCTTCTTCCCCTTCATTTTCAGCAGAAATTTCTCTCTCTTGCTCTACAATAAAATCGTCACTCTCTCTCTACCCTCTCTAAGCTTCTTCAACACTCCACCATAGCAAAACACCACCAAATTTCACGTTCTTGGTGTCCAAACGACCCTCTCAACGAGTAGAACATATAAGTACAGAAGATCTAACTCAGAACGAGCTCAATCTGATGAAAATTTAGAGAGAAGATTCGGACTTTTGAGGGTTTTCATCCTTTTTCGTCTTGAAGCTGGTAACCGGATTTTTTTTGCCTTCAAAACACTTAGGTTCTGCACAAAGATGGATTAGGAACATCATGTCTTGAAGGATCGAAGATGGCTGGGTCGACTGAAAGTGTTAGTATCAGTGGAAGAACGACTTGTGCGGTTAGTATCGATGAGACCGCAAAGGAACAACTGATCCTCTTCGAACTTGATAAGTTCGATGACCTTACTCGCTTACTCTCACCGAGATTGACAATGTCGATGAGGTCCCAAGGAGTTGGGTTAGGAATCGTCGATACTAACAGCTGGGAAGGAGAGAAAGCATCGATATTAAGTCAAACGATATTATAGCATCGACTGAGATATCCAGCTTTGTTTTCGATATAACGTCGTTATTGAGGATGTCGATATTAGCTGCCATGCATCGATATTAATACATCAAATTTGTCAAGTGGATTGGTAAAAAAATTCTGTTGATATTAACCTCAAGGCAACTCACTCTATTGATATTAAGCAGAAACATACTAAGGAAGCTACGTGGAAGGGACTTGTATCGATAAAGGTGGTGAATGGTTTTGTACTAACATTAATCTCATCAATACTAGATCCCTTGGGGTTTTAAAATTTTGATACTAGCACTTCAGTTCCTCCCAAGTGTCTTTAGCCTAAAAACAAAACAATGTAAATCAAAAATGGGACCAATAAATGGATACAAAGATGATAGAATCGGTAAACTATAATGAACTGGGAAATTTAAAATAATCAGTTGTGTGGGGCCCTCGACATTAACACCAAACTATCAACACCAAATTTTCAATATATAACTTGAACACAACTTATCAAGTTCAAGTAAATAAAACATAAAATTCAAGGCATGGGGTTCGAACTTGAGCTTCTATGATCGGTTAAAACAAAGTAGAATGGATGGGACCTTGTTAGGGTTCACTAGAGATTAGTCCTATCATGGGACCACCAATGTTACTTATGTCACAGCCCGAGCCGGCGGGAACGGATCGGGTTTTTCCATCGGGCGGAAGGTTCCCGGGGCGCAATATCGTGAGTGATAATCAAATGATCAGATTGTTTACATAGCACATGATAAATAAATGAGAAATGCTAACACATCCATGATATAGAATTACAAGATTAAATTACAATGTATCGTTCATAATTTAACCAAGCAAATCTATCAAAAGAATCAATGAACCATATCTTGTATCTGTACAAGATATACAAAAGATGATTCATTGTTTTCGTCATCAAAAGCATGCAACACAAAATGAAGCTAGGTCTTCTTAAAGTCCACTAGCTTATATCCCTGTAATCATGGTGACTAAACCTGTTCGTCACCTGAGAAAACATGTATTTAAACAAAGTCAACACTAGGTTGGTGAGTTCATAAGTATGTTAACTGAAAACCTTGATTTATTCACATGCACAATCACAATGTATGTTACGTTACTTGTATGTTGTTTGTTTACCTGTTCACCCAATGGCTTCTCAATAGTTATATTTACAAGTATTATATCATCCTAGTAGTGATGGTTATATATAGGGCATATGTAAGGGAACTAAGCCCTAGCCAACAACCCACCACATCACTACTAGAACTCCACACTAGTTGCAATACAACTATTGATTTCCATTCCCAAATCCATATGTTCATCTCATTCTTTATCACCTGTGATATCATGAATAGAATAATATGATGATATAGTTGTAGTTATCGAACCGAAGTTTAGATAACCATTATATATGTTAAGGATATTAGATTTATCAAATATGTTCCTTGTATTATTCTATAATTGTGGGGTTAAATGTTGTTTTACTTTTAAATATTAAGAGTGTTAGTTAACCATTTGTAATTTGTTCTCAAATTATAGTGCATAGAGCCTAAAAGGAATCCATTGAAATCCTCACGTAATCAGATCTCAATGCATCCGATTTACCTCTACCACTTTGTGTACCCATAGACCTCACTGAAACAGTTACTAGTAAAATGACATGAGAATATAAAATTACTCAGTCTACTAGACAACAAGAAACGATGGATTAATTACTTATCACTGCAGATTAATATCACCACGTGTCGCTTTCCAGAACCTGACTTGAAGTCGCCCTGTCACCGGTCATACGTTACCGGCCAATGAATCAATACGATCAACATACTAGCCCTACAAGCTAGAGGTTTGTCAAACCTATGGTACCACTATGCTATCGTCGGTTTAGTCACGTCAAACTAACTGGTCAGCGAATTATAGGGGCTTACATGATCAACTTGTACAAATGGCACATGATTGAAGTGATATAATACAACAGGTCAATAGTAACTAATTGTAATTGCATTCATCCGTATTATTGTTCTCAATGTCATATGTTCTCAGTGTTATTAACAAAGTTAAATAAGAACTTGTCTTATTACATTATGTTAATTATTGGGTGAATGATGTTGTTATCATGAAGTTACAGTATCATGATTATCATTCTTTGTTCCATGTTCTCCGGTAATATGTGTAGAGTTATAAAGCTAAGTATTAAAAGGACTTGTCCTATTACGCTTACTTAACTCTTGTGTCGAATTTTATTACAAAGATAGATAGTATCTTTATAACATTCATATGCTTGCCTGTGATTATTCCAATGTTTTTTTTATGTAAGAATAACTAAGTGTTATAAGATAAAATCTAACAACTAGGTTATTATAATGTGTTGATGAACTAATAATATATATTATCTTGTTCATCTGATTATCCCTGTCATATCATGATCATACAAGCATGCATACAATGATGAACGATAATAAACAATTAAGTATTATCAAAATCAATGTAATAGCAGTATGTTAAACAAAACTTTTAAGTAAATAAAAGTAAGCATGTTTCTCAGCCCCGAGAGTTTAAAATCAGTTAAGATTAAAGTAAAAGGGGCATATGAACTCACCTTATGTTTGAAGTGGTTGACTTAGCTTAAACGAAGAATGCACACGCTCTTTATTGTACTTGTTGATGTATTCACAACCCTGTATTGAGTCCATGTTGTTGTAGCTTATGAGTATAAGTTATATGAGTTTATGTGTGTGTGTTTGTGTTAGTCTTGACTTGTTTATCTCTCATGGGTCTCAGACTTGGTCTTCATTTGGCCCAATTCGTTTACTAAAGATTTTGTTACTCCTTAGCCTAATCTTGTAACGCTAGTGTTATTGTTGGCTTGTTTATATTCTTTTGTTTTTAATGTTATAACCAAAGATGCACCTTTTTGATAAAACCATATGTTTAAACAATTGCTCATGTATGGTTCTTAGATTCAATTCCAAGTGTATGTTCCCTTTTTTTTATGCTTTGGGCCAAATTATAAGACTATGGGCCAAGTATTTGTTGATGGCCTGGTGACATAGAGTATGGGCCGTAGGTGTATGTCATTGGGCCGAGTAGGGCCTTAAGCTATTGTCATTGGGTCGATCTCATTATGCTGTTGGGCCAAATAAGAAAACTTGTGCCTTAGTGTGTTGTTGGGCCTAGGGCGGTTCCATGGGCCGGTGGGGTTATGCTGGACCGAAACAACTACATTTGGGCCGAAGACATGGGCCGTGAAAGATAATTTCAGGGCCGAGTATAAAGGAGTTGGGCCGGCTGCTTGACTTGATCAAACTATCGAGAATAACATACTACATGGCAGCGTTTCTTGACTCGTTTAGGTGTAAGGTTCGGCAATGGTGATTGTCTCGAGGGTTCGGCTGAGACTATGGCACCAGGTTCGGTGCTAGTAAGGTTCGGCTAGCATTTGTCCAAAAGGTTCGGCCCTGGTCTGAACAAGATTCGGCTTCGTGTTAAGGTTCGGTTGATGATAATGGTTCAGCGAGGTTGATGGGGTTTGGCTAGAGGTTGGCCAAGCAAGGTTCGTCTGAGATGGTGGTTAGCCCGACGGTTCGGTCGTGTCTGAGGGTTCGTAGGGGTCGAAGGTTTGGTTGTGGGGTTGGGGCTGTGCATGGGTTCGTGGCTGATGTAAAGGTTCGCCACATAACAGGGTTCGTTCGAGAAGGCTCGCAAATGACAAAGGTTCGGCCACCTTTGTTCAGGTCAAGGGTTCGGCCAACATGCATATCACGAACCCTGTGTGTGCTTCTCCTGTTTCCCAGTTCCAACCTTTAATCTAGTTGTTTCCCATGATCCTTGTTATGCGATTAGGACTTCTTGTGGATGTGTGGTTCGTAATAGTAAGAGATTAACCGGTTTAAAGGGTTGGGTCGAGCAACATGATAAAACCCTATTTTCTCAGATCTTTGACACATCATACCTCAAATTTGGCCGGTTAAAAGCTCCGATCTGCTGTACTTCTAGGTAGAGGAAGTCAAGAGCTACGCGTGGGTTCAAGAATCATCAAATTTCATTGAGAAATGAAGGAGTTATGGAGCTTTGAAGGTCATTAATGGTGGTTTTGTTTCTAGAGAGAGAAATGGACGGTTTGAGGGTTTTAGAGAGAGAGTAAGTTGAGAGAAATGAAAGAAATGCATTCATTTGATGCTTATATACCCCGCGGGTATTCGGGTTCGTTCCGGTTGCTCGTTTCGCGTTTTCGTCGCGTTTCCGGAACTTTACGCGTAAATTATTTGAAATAAATAAAAGGATGTTAATTTCATTATTTTGATAAGTTTCAAAATTGTAAAAATGTTATTTAGTTTATTTTATTAAATTAATTTCATTCGTTTCGTGTTTTCGTTTTCATTTCGTCAGATCGCGTCACCATCGCGCGTATTCGTTCAAATCGTCACTCGAACGAACACGACGATGGTTTTGCTTTCCGACTTTTGTTTTCTACTTTTCAGTTATCATTTCAGAATGTTAAACTCACGGATATGTTTGTGTGAATCGTCAGCCACGCAAACATACTGTCAGTTCGTTATTCTAAAACGACACTGTAAAATATGTTTGAATTGTGTTTGCTCACTGTCGGACTCAACTAAACATCCTGTTATCACATTGTTTTCACATTGAATTGTCGGCCATCTGATTCCTGTCATCTATGGATATCAGATCGCAACTGATTTATTATTGTTATTCGCTTGAACACCGTTGTTTCTCATGTTTAGTTGTGTTAACTGTACTTAGGTTTTCACTTAGATACACACAACTAATGTTTCAAATGTATATTGTACTTACAGTATTTAAGTTTACACGAAAATACATACAACTGTTTCTTGTACTTAGAATTCTGTTAATACAAGCACTGTTCACAAACATGTATGTACACATAGTTACTGTTGTAAAGTACACATACCGTACGGACTTGCCGGCCGGTCAGGTACTAGTTGTCACAGTCTCCCCTTGTTAATGAAATTTCGTCCAGAAATTTAAGCATAAAGGTCTAGCTTTACTTCTCAAACAGGTGGGGATACTTAGTCTTCATGTTGTCCTCACGCTCCCAGGTAAATTCTTGTCCACGCTTGGAGTTCCATCGAACCTTTACAATAGGGATACGACTTCGTTTCAGTTTCTTAACTTCACATTCCATAATCTCTACAGGTTCTTCAATGAAGTGTAATTGCTCATCAATTTGTATCTCTTCCAATGGTATGATCAATGTTTCGTCTGCTTAGCACCTTTTGAGATTTGATACATGAAACACATCGTGTACTCCGCTGAGCTCATCAGGGAGTCTGAGCCTATATGCCACAGGACCTATGCGTTGAGTAATCTCAAACGGTCCGACATACCTAGGTGCTAGCTTGCCCTTAGCCCCAAAACGAACTACGCCTTTCCATGGGGACACTTTCTACATGACTCGGTCACCCACCTCGAATTCCAAAGGCTTGCGCTATTTGTCTGCGTAACTCTTTTGGCGGCTACGTGTTGCTTGTAATCGCTGTTGTATTTGGGCTATCTTATCAGTAGTTTCCTGAATAAGTTCAGGCCCAGTTATTCTGTTGTCTCCCACTTCGGTCCAACAAATTGGAGACCGACATTTTCTACCATAAAGTGCTTCAAATGGAGCACATCCGATGCTGCTGTGGTAGCTATTGTTGTAGGAGAACTCAATGAGAGGTAAGTGTGTGTCCCAACTTCCACCGAAGTCTAAGATGCATGTTCTCAACATATCCTCTAGGGTTTGAATGGTGCGCTCGCTTTGTCCATCCGTTTGTGGATGATAATCGGTGCTCAAGTTAACACTTGTCTCTAAGGATTGTTGCAATGATTGCCAGAACCGTGAAGTAAATCGACTGTCCCGGTATGAAATAATAGACAATGGCACTCTGTACCTCACTAATATTTCATCAATGTATAGTCTCGCTAGTTTCTCCATCTTGTATGTCTCTCTGATTGGCAAAAAGTGTGCGGACTTGGTCAATCTATCGATGATGACCCAAATCGAATCATGTCCGCTGGAAGTGTGGGGTAGCTTGGTAATGAAATCCATAGCTATTTGTTCCCACTTCCATTGTGGTATCTCCGGTTGTTCCAGCAAACCCGAAGGATTCTGGTGTTCGGCTTTGACCTTGGCACATGTGATGCATTTGCCAACATAAGTGGCAACATCTTTATTCATACCCGGCCACCAATAAAATGACCGAAGGTCTTGGTACATCTTATCGGCACCAGGATGAACTGAATAGCATGTCTTGCGTGCCTCGTCAAGTATAAGTGTTCGGAGTTCATCTATTGCTGGAATCCAAACACGATCCAGATAATAGATAAATCCATCTTGTTTTGTCACAAAATGTTTCTCGGCTCCACAATCGAGCTCGCGTTTCAAATTGTCTCTTGCCACTGCTTCCTGTTGTGCTTGTATGATGTGTTCTCTCAAACTTGTCTGCACGGTCATTCCCGTTGCTTGAACGCGCAAGGGTTTGACTCTTTCCTTCTGGCTCAAAGCATCTGCAACAACATTTGGTTTGCCCGGATGGTATTTGATCACACAATCGTAATCGTTCAGGATCTCACATCAACGTCTCTGTCTCATGTTAAGCTCCTTCTGATCAAATATGTGCTATAAACTCTTGCGATCTGTGAAGATAGTGCATTTGGTACCATAAAGATAGTGTCTCCAAATCTTTAAATCAAAGATAATAGCTCCCAGTTCTAAGTCATGTGTCATGTAATTCTTCTCGTGTATCTTCAGTTGTCTTGAGGCATAAGCAATGACTTTGTCTTGTTGCATTAAAACACATCCGAGTCCCTAGTGGGAAGCATCACAGTAAACTACAAAGTCATCATTGCCCTCTGGGAGTTTTAAGATTGGAGCATTGCACAATCTTTGTTTCAGTGTCTGGAATGCCTCCTCTTGTTTCTGAGTCCACACAAAAGGTTCAGAATTCTGTGTGAGCTTGGTGAGAGGCAAGGCTATCTTAGAGAAATTCGAGATGAACCTCCTGTAATAGACTACCAATCCCAAAAATGATCGGATCTCTGTTGGTGTTGTAGCACATCCCAGTTCTTGATTGCTTCAATCTTGGCTGGATCCACATGAATACCATTACTGCTAATCACGTGACCCAAGAACTGAACTTCTCTTAACCAGAATTCACACTTGGAGAATTTGGCATAGAGTTGTTCTTCCTTTAAGAGTTCCAAGACTGTTTTGAGGTGTTGTTCATGTTCCTTCTCGTTCTTTGAATAAATCAGTATATCATCAATATAGACGATAACAAACTGATATAAGTACGGCTTGCACACCCGATTCATCAAATCCATGAACACAGCCGGTGCGTTCGTCAATCCGAATGGCATTACCATAAATTCGTAATGACGATATCGGGTACGAAAGGCCGTCTTTGGTATGTCTTCCTCATGAATTCGGAGCTGATGATAGCCTGATCTCAGGTCTATCTTTGACAAGTACTGTGCTCCCTGTAATTGATCAAACAGATCATCAATCCTCGGTAACGGGTACCGATTCTTGATGGTGAGCTTGTTGAGTTCTCTGTAATCAATGCACATCTTGAACGATCCATCCTTCTTCTTAACAAAAAGAACAGGAGCTTCCCACGGGGAAAAGCTCGGTCGGATGAATCCTTTGTCAAGTAGTTCTTGTAATTGGTTGGACAACTCCTGCATTTCTGATGGTGCGAGTCTGTAAGGAGACTTGGTTACAGGAGTCACCCCCAGTAAATCATCCGGAAACACGTCCGCATAGTCTTTCACAATTGGCACGTCTTGAATCTTGATTGTCTTCTTGTCTTTCTCGATCACGTGAGCTAGGAATGCAACGCATTGTTTTCTGAGGTACTTGTGAGCCTTCATGCATGATATTATCTTGACACTGTGTTTCGCTTGGTCTCCACGAATCTCCAAGATCTCATTGTTCTCCACTGGAATGCATAATAGTTTATCGGAACAGATGAACTCGACTCGGTTAAAAGATAGCCAATCCATTATGATGATGATGTCGAAACTGCCCAGCTCCATCGGTATCAAGTCGATGGAAAATGTGTGATCACCAAGTGTTAGTGGGCAATTCCTAAGTATTGTATCTACTGTGATTTGTTTGCCGTTTGCTATCTCAATAGTGTAAGAGGAGTCTAACAATTCCTCAGCATAATTAAGATGGCATGCAAAGTCGGATGAGATAAAACTCTGATCCGCACCAGTGTCAAATAATATGGATGCATAGAAGTCAGATAAGAGAAATGTACACGTGATCACATTCGGGTCCTGTTGAGCAGCAACTGCTCCAATCTGGAAGGCTCGTCCTCTTGGTGCTTGAGCCCTTTGTTGATTTCACTTGGGACAATCCCGAGAAAAGTGTCGAGGCTCACCACAATTGTAGCAAGACCTGTGCTCAGCAGCAGCAGTAGAGCTGCATTGTTGTTTCTGTTCGGAGATCCCGTGATCCTGCAGCAGTTGGCCCAATGACCAAACTTTCCACAGTTTGTGCATTGCTTGCACTGAGTGTTTGGTTCATGATGATACTGGCAAGTGTTGCACAAAGGTGCAGTGCCAGTGTAGGGCTTTCTGATCTGTAGGGGTGGTGGTTGGTTGACCATCAGTGTCTGGGTGGTCGCAGCAAAGTTTCTAACCACTTTTTGTTTCTTCGCCGGTCTTTTGTCCGACTTTCTTGAAGTTCCAGCTTTGGTTGATTCAGCCTCTTTCTTGATTGCCCCAAAGGCAACCATCACATCTGTCATTGTTGATGACAGAGTAACAGCCATTTCCATGGTTGTTGGATGAGCAGCAAGGATAAAACCTTGCATACAGGCCGGTAATCCACCGATATACCGTTCAATTCTCTTTTCCAGTGTTGGCACTATGTCCGGTGCCAATGATGCTAACTCATGGAATCTTGTGGTGTAGGCCAGATGCCCAGCACCAATCATAACAAGATTGAGTAATTCAGTCTCAACCTTTTTGATTTCGTTCCTTGGGCAAAACTCTGCCCGCAGTAATGCCTTGAAGTCATCCCACGGCATTGACAGGGCCTCATCCCTACCTCTGGTATTAACCTGAGCGTTCCACTAAGTTAACGCTCGCTTGTGAAATGTACCAGCAGCATATTTCACTCTATATTGTTCCGGACAGTTGCTGATTTCCAGTGTTGTCTCCATCTTTTCGATCCATTAGATCAATCCGACGGCACCCTCACTGCCACTAAAACTTGGTGGCTTGCAACCTACAAAGTTTTTGTAGGAGTAGTCTTGGTGATGGCGGGTGTTTCCGCTGCCTTCTCCAGATGAGTAGGCAACGTTGTTGCTGTTGTTAGTATTAATTCGTTTCATCATCTCCGGGATCACCTCCCTTAGTTGACTGGTCAGTAGTGTGGCCAGTGCTATCGTTGCCGGATCCAACTCATGAACTGGTGGCGGTGGAGAAGGAGGTGGTTGTGTAGGAGAGTCAGGCGGTGTCGGTGTAGATGAGTGTGGTGCCAAGTCTTGTGGTGGTGGTGGAAGTATAGCAGGTGGTGGTCTTCTCGGCGGCATTCTGATCATAACCGAAAGAAAATCGGTTAGTGCAGTGATCAGATGCAGAAGACACATGTAAATAGAGTCCTATGTCAAATAATCTCTACATGAGGGTCCCTAGGTTATAGTCTAGGCCAAACCGTTTAAGTAATATGACCTATATTTCTCTATAACCATGGCTCTGATACCAATCTGTCACACCCCGAGCCGGCGGGAACGGATCGGGTTTTCCCGTCGGGCGGAAGGTTCCCGGGCGCGATATCGAGAGTGATAATCAAATGATCAGATTGTTTACATAGCACATGATAAATAAATGAGAAATTCTAACACATCCATGATATAGAATTACAAGATTAAATTACAATGTATCGTTCATAATTTAACCAAGTAAATTGTAACATCTGTGCATATAGTCATAGCAGTCATAAATAGTGTTAGTACAATGTGTATTTGATTCAGTATTTACCGTGTGATTCAAGTGTTCATGAATGTGTTTGTGTGTTATAGGAATTCTTTAATTAGGAACAAGTATGTATTATTTATTTACAGTCGATTACGCTAGGCAAGAACAGTATCGCATTATATCGAAACAGTGGTGGGATGGCGTCAGATAAGGCAGGTAGCTGGACTCTGGGGTATGCCCTATACATATACTGCGTTCGGTGTAATGGGATAGTGTTAGTGCGTAGTGTTATGACGAATAGTATGACAAACAAACTAATAAAACAAAATCGTAATGCGTAAGCGAGGCTGAGTATAGTTATGGGTCACGATCCATAATGATACGAATGTTGAACTTATAATTACGAGTAAACGGAAATAAATAAATAATACGATCGAAAAACGTACGCGATTGCGGGTATACACGTAATTGTAATCGTTTAACGGTCTGATTTCGAACGATGAAGTAAAAATAAGTAAAATAATTTATTTTACATTTTACATTTTTGAAACTCATCAAAAACAATCCAAAATATTAAATGTTTCGTAATTGTAGTAAAAAGCGCGTAAAAATACGCGAAACCGACACCAAGCGAGACCGAACACGCGGGGAAACACTCGGGGCATAAAAGCCCTAAAATCCCCTCATTTTCTGCATTCAATGCAGCCCAACTCTCTCTCTCTACAATTTTCTTGAACCCTCTCTCTCTAGAATTTCAACCTTCCAAGTCTCATAACTCGCTCGTTACTCAACGGATTTGGGTGTTTTTGGTGTCCACGCGTAGCCCTTGACGTTCTCTACAAGAAGATATCACGGATCTGGAGTTTACACCAGCTGAAATCGAGGTATGATGCTTGACATATCACAAAAAAGTGGGTTTTGTACTTGAATTTCGACACACACATGTTTCAACGATTTTAGATACACCCTTATGATTTTCACGTATTCATAGATCATGTATTGTATAACATATCACGTAACCATCCTTAGGAACCACGATGGTGGGTGAGGAAGATGATGTAGGTGCAAGTTCGCGGGAGCAACAGCACACTCGGCCAAACCCTGCTAGGGCGTCGAACCTTCAGTGCATGGGACGAACCCTGGGTTCGTGGTCATCAAAGCCGAACCATACACGAACCTCCGCTGTAAACCCTAGTCAAGCGAACCTTTCACTTTGTCAGCGAACCCCGCCCATGCTCCCGAACCTTAGGCACCGAACCCTTCGTAATCAGGCGAACCTTTCAGCCCACCGAACCCCAGCCGAAGATTCCATGTAACGAACCATTCTTTTCCAGTGAACCATTCCCTTGCCCAAACCTAGCTTAAACAGCCGAACCATCATGAGGTTGCTGAATCTTTGGGATGTAACCGAACCTTGCAGGGTTGGTTGATCAACTTGTCGAACCTTGGTGATACCGAACCCTCCATTACAAGAGACGAACCAGGTTGGACATGCATGGCGAACCCTTGATCACCGGCGAACCTAGATCAGGCGAACCTAAGGGTTCGCTGCCATCTTGTTCAGCCCAGCTACAACATGCAACCCTAACCATTGCCTCGGCCCAATTCACTTTTGTTCGGTCCAATCGTCGGGCTCCCGACCTTGATCTAGTTCCCTTTGACCAGCCCATGAACGGTTCGAATTAGGCCTAGCCCACTATCATTGGGTCCAAACATCTGATTCATAGGATTGTGTCTCGGCCCAATTTCGATCCCATAGGCCCGATAACTACGAAATTGAGCACTTGATTTTAAATGGGGTCATTTGTAATAATGGATTAAGGGTGGTCAAGGCCTAATACAACTTAGAGTTGTTATGAGGGGATCATGATTGGTTTAAGTGTAACTTAACCCAATTTTGTGATCAATCCATAAACATAAAAGGGCTTAGAAGCATTTTAACATATCTTTAAATTACATGTTAATCAATGGTTATCAAATTCATCAACACTTATTAGTTATTGCATGCAAGTTGTGCATAAGAGAACACGACACATTCTTTTTCATGAATCAATTATCAATCAAGTGACTCAATCATGATATTCAACTTCACACAACATTCTTAAACATGAGAACAAGTTATTCAAGATATAATCACTATCAAATAACAAAAGTCAACCGGTTAATCAAAGCCAATCAATGAATCAAAGTCTATACAATCATAAATCTTATATTCTATGTAAGATTACAGTGATATAGGAACCAGTTAGAAGTCTTGTTTGCTACTTGCTACTTGTTATAGTTCAGAGTCTACTGCAGACAGGTGAGAACATTAGCCCCTCTTTTACTGTTTTTCAACTGTTTTGGGGTGGAACACGTGATCAAACAATCTTTATGCCAAACATATTTCATATGCGAGATTTATGCTACAGTTCATCTGTTACAAGTTCACTTTAGAAATCCTAGGAATTTCTAAATTATTTTCAAAGGATTTATCAACTGTTTATAATGTTTTATCAACTATTAAACAATTTCTACTAAAAGGTTTTATAAAAGGTTCATTAAACTGTTTTACACCAATTTTACATAAATGGTTTTATAAATGATAAATACTTTTAAGGAATAAGTTTTATAAACTCTTTTACTAAAATCTTGTGTTTTCGATAAAATGATATGTTATAAACCTTGTTATTACACAAGGACTCTATTCTCAGTATTAAATCAGAGGTTTTCAAAACAAGGGATTCAATCAATAGTTTTCATGATGGTATTCAATCAAAGGATTTCAATTCATGGTATTCAAGCAAGGTTTTCAAATCATGGTATTCAAACAAGGCATTCAACCAAAGGTTTCAAATCAAAGTATTCAAAAACATGGTGTTCATCGTTGTGAAAAACTTATACATACATCAAGATACATATTCATATTCATATAGCGTTAGTACTGGGTGATCACAACAAGGGAAAGCGGACACATTGGGACATACCAAAGCTGGAGTTAGCTTTTAAATTTGTTTTAAAAGCTAACTGCAGAATTGGTTACATTACGGTAATATGAAATTGCGGCTAATTTAGTTTACCAGCATACGTCATATTGACCGGGTTACGTCAACACGGAGTTGTCTTCTGAGTAAATTCGTTAGTACAGCTTGTGTTGATGCGTTTGCTGACTAATTTTCTGACTCCAAACGTAGTTTGGGACTTGATTATATGTTGGTTTCTTTAGTAAACACTCTGCAGACTGTTTGCACACGTTATTCATACTTGATGTTAGTTTGGTTTGCAACCATCCATGTATTTTCATTCATTGTTTTATACATATGTCTTACAATGCAGATTCATATTTACAAATGTTAAACCTATTGTTCTCACCAACTACTTTTGTAGTTGATAGTTACTTTTCACGTGTTTCAGGTAATCAAGTTTAGTATACTTTCAAGGACAACTAAGGAGACCGTTGTAAGATAGAACAAGATGAAGAAACAAGCTATGATGGATTTAGAAACACACTTAATCCTAATTGTTTAATTGTCTTATTTAAGTCTTATTTTGTAAACAATATTTTTGGGTCTGTAGTTGTCATTCTTTTGGTAACATAGATAGATTGTCTGTAACTAAACAATGGTTTAATCTTTAGTAATACATTGTGGTTGTTCTTATTCAATACTTGTGCATGATTCAACCATCGATCGTCATCACGCCGTGGATTCCGCACGCGGCGCAGGGGGTGTGGCATAAATCTATCAAAAGAATCAATGAACTATATCTTGTATCTGTACAAGATATACAAAAGATGATTAATTGTTTTCGTCATCAAAATCATGCAACACAAAATGAAGCTAGGTCTTCTTAAAGTCCACTAGCTTATATCCCTGTAATCATGGTGACTAAACCTGTTCATCACCTAAGAAAACATGTATTTAAACAAAGTCAACACTAGGTTGGTGAGTTCATAAGTATGTTAACTGAAAACCTTGATTTATTCACATGCACAATCACAATGTATGTTATGTTACTTGTATGTTGTATGTTCCAATGGCTTCTCAATAGTTATATTTACAAGTATTATATCAACCTAGTAGTGATGCTTCTATATAGGGCATATGTAAGGGAACTAAGCCCTAGCCAACATCCCACCACATCACTACTAGAACTCCACACTACTTTCAATACAACTATTGATTTCCATTCCCAAATCCATATGTTCATCTCATTCTTGATCACCTGTGATATCATGAATAGAATAATATGATGATATAGTTGTAGTTATCGAACCGAAGTTTAGATAACCATTATATATGTTAAGGATATTAGATTTATCAAATCTGTTCCTTGTATTATTCTATAATTGTGGGGTTAACTGTTGTTTCACTTTCAAATATTAAGAGTGTTAGTTAACCATTTGTAATTTGTTCTCAAATTATAGTGCATAGAGCCTAAAAGGAATCCATTGAAATCCTCACGTAATCAGATCTCAATGCATCCGATTTACCTCTACTATTTTGTGTACCCATAGACCTCATCGAAACAGTTACTAGTAAAATGACATGAGAATATAAAATTACTCAGTCTACTAGACAACAAGAAACGATGGATTCATTACTTATCACTGCATATTAATATCACCTGACTTGAAGTCGCCCTGTCACCGGTCATATGTTCCCGGCCAATGAATCAATACGATCAACATACTAGCCCCACAGGCTAGAGGTTTGTCAAACCTATGGTACCACTATGCTATCGTCGGTTTAGTCACGTCAAACTAACTGGTCAGCGAATTATAGGGGCTTACATGATCAACTTGTACAAATGGCACATGATTGAAGTGATATAATACAACAGGTCAATAGTAACTAATTGTAATTGCATTCATCCGTATTATTGTTCTCAATGTCATATGATCTCAGTGTTATTAACAAAGTTAAATAAGAACTTGTCTTATTACATTATGTTAATTATTGGGTGAATGATGTTGTTATCATGAAGTTACAGTATCATGATTATCATTCTTTGTTCCATGTTCTCCTGTAATATGTGTAGAGTTATAAAGCTAAGTGTTAAAAGGACTTGTCCTATTACACTTACTTAACTCTTGTGTTGAATGTTATTACAAAGATATATAGTATCTTTATAACATTCATATGCTTGCCTGTGATTATTCCAATGTTTTGTTTATGTAAGAGTAACTAAGTGTTATAAGATAAAATCTAACAACTAGGTTATTATAATGTGTTGATGAACTAATAATATATATTATCTTGTTCATCTGATTATCCCTGTCATATCATGATCATACAAGCATGCATACAATGATGAACGATAATAAACAATTAAGTATTATCAAAATCAATGTAATAGCAGTATGTTAAACAAAACTTTTAAGTAAATAAAAGTAAGCATGTCTCTCAGCCCCGAGAGTTTAAAATCAGTTAAGATTAAAGTAAAAGGGGCATATGAACTCACCTTATGTTTGAAGTGGTTGACTTAGCTTAAACGAAGAATGCACGCGCTCTTGATTGTACTTGTTGATGTATTCACAACCCTGTATTGATTCCATGTTGTTGTAGCTTATGAGTATAAGTTATATGAGTTTACGTGTGGGTGTTTGTGTTAGTCTTGACTTGTTTATCTCTCATGGGTCTCGGACTTGGTCTTCATTTGGCCCAATTCGTTTACTAAAGATTTTGTTACTCCTTAGCCTAATCATGTAACGCTAGTATTATTGTTGGCTTGTTTATATTCTTTTGTTTTTAATGTTATAACCAAAGATCCACCTTTTTGATAAAACCATAAGTTTAAACAATTGCTCATGTATGGTTCTTAGATTCAATTCCAAGTGTATGTTCCCTTTTTTTATGCTTTTGGCCAAATTATAAGACTATGGGCCAAGTATTTGTTGATGGCCTGGTGACATTGAGTATGGGCCGTAGGTGTATGTCATTGGGCCGAGTAGGGCCTTAAGCTATTGTAATTGGATCGATCTCATTAAGCTGTTGGGCCAAATAAGAAAACTTGTGCCTTAGTGTGTTGTTGGGCCTAGGGCGGTTCCATGGGCCGGTGGGGTTATGCTGGACCGAAACAACTACATTTGGGCCGAAGACATGGGCTGTGAAAGATAATTTCTGGGGCGAGTATAAAGGAGTTGGGCCGGCTGCTGGACTTGATTAAACCATCGAGAATAACATACTACATGGCAGCGAACCTTGACTCGTTTAGGTGTAAGGTTTGGCCATGGTGATTGTCTCGAGGGTTCGGCTGAGACCATGGCACCAGGTTCGGTGCTAGTAAGGTTCGGCTAGCATTTATCCAAAAGGTTCGGCCCTGGTCTGAACAAGATTTGGCTTCGTGTTAAGGTTCAGTTGAGGATAATGGTTCGGAGAGGTTGATGGGGTTCGGCTAGAGGTTGGCCAAGCAAGGTTCGTCTGAGATGGTGGTTAGCCCGAAGGTTCGGTCGTGTCTGAGGGTTCGTAGGGGTCAAAGGTTCGGTTGTGGGGTTGGGGCTGTGCATGGGTTCGTGGCTGATGTAAAGGTTCGCCATATAACAGGGTTCATTCAAGAAGGCTCGCAAATGACAAAGGTTCGGCCACCTTTGTTCAGGTCAAGGATTCGGCCAACATGCATATCACGAACCCTGTGTGTGCTTCTCTTGTTGCTCAGTTCCAACCTTTAATCTAGTTGTTTCCCATGATCCTTGTTATGCGATTAGGACTTCTTGTGGATGTGTGGTTCGTAATAGTAAGAGATTAACCGGTTTAAAGGGTTGGGTCGAGCAACATGATAAAACCCTATTTTCTCAAATCTTTGACGCATCATAACTCAAATTTGGCAGTTTAAAAGCTCCGATCTGCTGTACTTCTAGGTAGAGGAAGTAAAGAGCTACTCAAGGGTTCAAAAATCATCGAATTTCATTGAGAAATGAAGGAGTTATGGAGCTTTGAAGGTCATTAATGGTGGTTTTGTTTCTAGAGAGAGAAATGGACGGTTTGAGGGTTTTAGAGAGAGAGTAAGTTGAGAGAAATGAAAGAAATGCATTCATTTGATGTTTATATACCCTGCGGGTATTCGGGTTCGTTTCGGTTGCTCATTTCGCGTTTTCGTCGCGTTTCCGGAACTTTACGCGTAAATTATTTGAAACAAATAAAAGGATGTTAATTTCATTATTTTGATAAGTTTCAAAATTGTAAAAATGTTATTTAGTTTATTTTATTAAATTAATTTTGTTTGTGTCGTGTTTTCATTTCCGTTTCGTCAGATCGCGTCACCATCGCGCGTATTCGTTCGAATCGTCACTCGAACGAACACGACGATGGTTTTGCTTTCCGACTTTTGTTTTCTACTTTTCAGTTATCATTACAGAATGTTAAACTCACGGATATGTTTGTGTGAATCGTCACCCATGCAAACATACTGTCAGTTCGTCATTCTGAAACAACACTGTAAAATATGTTTGAATTGTGTTTGCTCACTGTCGGACTCAACTAAACATCCTGTTATCACATTGTTTTCACATTGAATTTTCGGCCATCTGATTCCTGTCATCTATGGATATCAGATCGCAACCGATTTGTTATTGTTATTCGCTTGAACACTGTTGTTTCTCATGTTTAGTTATGTTAACTGTACTTAGGTTTTCACTTAGATACACACAACTAATGTTTCAAATGTATGTAGTACTTACAGTTTTTAAGTTTACACGAAAATATGTACAACTGTTTCTTGTATTTAGAATTCTGTTAATACAAGCACTGTTCACAAACACGTATGTACACATAGTTACTGTTGTAAAGTACACATACCGTACGGACTGCCGGCCGGTCAGGTACTAGTTGTCACAACTTATAAGCTTTCTAAACGAATATGACATATAAAAGTTATGTTTCTAATAAATATAACATGAGTTAACACTAACTCATAGATAACAAGGAAGTGATAAAAAGGATTTGAATAAGTCAATAACACTTAAAAATTAAACATAATCTTTTACTAAAGTATTTTAACCGACATTAAATAAATAAAGATCCTTACAAGATAAACATAAGTTATTAATGAAACATTTTTATATAAAATATGTGTAACCCTTTTATGTGAACATGAAATCTTGAAAACCTAATGTTTTCTAATGATTTAAAACATGTTTTAATTACAACCCCACCTAGATATAGTGGGTTAAACGATTAAGGGTAAGGGCTTATTAGAGATAATGTCATAAAACTAAATAGTTACAAACTTAGTATCTCATTAGAGGAGTTTCAGGACACATAGTCGAGTTGCACAATTTTCATCACAACTCTTAAACACATACTAATGTTAGCAATGTGAACACATACAAAACAAACACAGGTTGAATACACTTCTGCTACAAACAACGAGCGCGAACAATCTCAAGGTAAGTCAACCATCAACACAACACAGTTCATATGCCCCTTTTCTAATCCTTTTTGATTTTAAATATGGGGATGAGAAACATGCTAAATCTGTTATTTATCTAAAAGTTTTAGTTCTTTATTTAGTTATCATGTGATTTAGATAATAAGAATTTCATTCTTATTATCATACTTCGATTGTATCATTATGTGTGCTTGTGTGTGAAATGACATTTGTGACAAGTTAGGAACGATATCATGATAACATAATTCCATCATATCACCAACTCAATTAAATGACACAAAGTATTAAAACTAGAGTTTACATCATTGGAATTATAACACTGAGATAACAACGAGATATCACTGAGACAATCACAAGAATGATATTCATAATAACATAATTTCATGATGATATCATTCGACACATTTACTAACACAGTTTAATAAGATGAGCTCTTATAACATAGTGTTAAAGCCATTGAGAACAAATAACATTGAGAATTAATGACATTGAGATAACAGTTGTGACAAATACTTGTGATATCAAGAATGATAGCCTTATAACATAATGTATGAGGTCATTCTTCACACATGCTAACATTGTGTGTTAAGATAATATCTTAAAACACAATGCTAAAGACTAACACTTTGATTATATTTCAATAAGACCACATCCTTGGGATAGGATGACAGAAACCCAATAGTAGTAAACATGATACACTAAGTTAAGTTATGATATAACTTTAATGTGTATGCAAATTTAATAACCTTATGTCAATAGGGTTAGATTTCAATTCTATTTGCAATAGTATTAGTGGGATCACACCGGGAATTACATGTGCTATCATTATAATTAGGGACAAGAAAATGGTTTGAGAAAAATATATGCAGATCTTATAGATATTATGGAGAGAATATCTTACAGGCCAGACTGGTCAGAAATGACAGTCATCGGGACTCTTAAGTCTCATTCTTCTAGATATCATGGAGTGGATATCTTGCATTTCAGATTTATCAGTAGTGACAGGCATAGAGCCAACTAAGTCTCACTCTTATAGATATTATGGAGAGAATATCTTACAGGCCGGACTGGTTAGTATTGTCAGTCACAGGGACTATTAAGTCTCACTCTAGGTATCGATGAGGATATCTTACACTTCTAGGCTGAACAGTAATGGTCAGCTGTCAGAGACTATTCAGTCTCACTCTTATAGGTATCGTTGGGGGATACCTTACAGGCCGGGCTATTCCGTAAGGGATAGCTAACAGACACAATTATGTCTCTATTTTCAAATATTGGGGAAAATAAAATTGGGGGTTAATATATGTTAGTTGAAATGGGTATCCATAGTTACAATACAGATGGTATGGAGTTCAGTTAAGCATGTGGTGGGCTGGCGGCTTCATTCGTGATACGTATGCCCTATATATAAGCATGCTTAGATGGAAGATATATTATCTGTAGGTGTAACTATGGAGAGGACATTACTGTGAGATGAGTTATGTCAGATGAGTTCAGATAAATCATTTTGAGACAAATTCCTAAATCTATATATTATTGACTAACATAGAGTTATACGGCTAACTCTAGGAATTAGTTATAATGCTCTTTGGGAAGTATAACAATCGACTGGGGGCAGATTATATCTTGTGTTGTGTATAAACTTTTATGAATTGTGAATGATAAATTTAAATCGTTTCCATTCGTTGAACTTATGAACTCACCAACCTAGTGTTGACTTGTTTTAAATGCATGTTTTCTTAAGTGACAAACAATAGTCACCAAATCATCAGGGCTTAAGCTAGAGGACTTTATAGAAGACCTAGCTTACTGTTTGGATGCATATACTTTTGATGACATTATGAATCTCTTTTGTATATCTTGTGCAGATACAAGATAGAAACTATATGATTCTTTTGAGTGGATTTACTTTGTTAAATTATGAACACGTTGCAACATCAATGCCGGAACCGATGCCGGAACAGTGATCTCTACAGTAACGTGAACAGTAATCAGGTACAAACTATACGTAATTCAGTGTATTTCATATTCATGTCAAGCATCATTATCATTTTATGTTATCATAACGCAATTTCAGAATCATTCCAGAGAAACAAAGTTCAGAACTATGGATCTTGAGTCAGATAATTACCTAGCAATACAGAACCATCATGGGATTATTTGTTAGGATTTTATTACATATAATCGTATGTGAGGCTTTACAGAACAAAACAACAACGAATGTCGTTACGTGAATGCTAAACTGACGGATTATTCGTATAAGTGACGATCTGTACGAATACATCTGAAAGTTTAACGTTCTGAATGATAGCCAATAATTAGAAAACCATATTGAAAAGTATAGTTATCGCCGTGTTCGTACGGGTGACGATTCGAACGAATACGCGCGACGATCGTACGATTCGATATTAAACCATAAATTAATTATTTCTGAAAATTTAAAATAAATAAAAGATATTAGTTAATTTATTAGGAATCACAACATAAAATAATTTTATAAATTCTATTTTAAAACCAAGTCGTTTCGTTACAAAAACGACGAGAAACCGACATTTTTACGCGAAACCACGCGAAACCGAACGAACCCGGTTCATTTTAACACATTTATTGTGGCATTTACAGCCACAACTACCACCAACAACCAGCCACTCACTCTCTCTCTCTCTAGAAATTCGCCACTCTCTCTCTCTAAAACTTCCCACTCTTTAAGATTTCTCCCTCATTTCTTCATGAAATCTTGAGTTCTTGGTGTCAAAACAACCATCATCACTTGTAGATCATAGAAGTACAGCAGATCGGGGTTAAAATCAGACTGATTCGAGGTAAAATCGAAGTTTTTGTTCGGTTTTAGGGTTTTTGAAAACCCTAGGAGTCGGCCACTCTTCTAGCCGATCCAAACCACGAAAACCCTAGGAAACTTCACCACAACCATTTAGGAAGTGTAGGAACAAGTGTTAAGTACCATGCTCGTGGGTAGATTTGATAGTGGAACTGCCCCAGCCGTGAGCCGCATGGGCCGAATGAGGAAGAACCTCAGCTCGCCGAATGAACCATCAAGGCCTTTCGGCCGAATGGCTAAGGCCCTTTCGGCCAGCTCTTATTCGCACGAACCAAACCATTCGACCAGGCACTCTTTCGCTCACCTCCACATTCGATGGGTAAGTCTCATTCGGCCATGGCACTTCATTCGACCCTCCTCCAGTCGGCTCAAGACATTCGGGTGGGTGAAGCCCCATTCGGCCAAGACCCATGCAGCCCAGCCCCCTTCGCCCCATCCTCCTACGGCTTAACCCAAGTCAGTCGGCTCAAGTACTTCAGCCCAACACCTTCTTTGGCCCATGATGGTTCGGTCAAGATGGTTCGGATTGGGTGCTTGCATATGGGATAAGTTACATGATCGAGGGTATGGCCTAACACCCATGAGGGCATGTGGGATTGTGTATTACATGCATGAAGCTTGGTTTTGGGGTGTGTGTGCATGGGATAGTACGGTTTCATAACAAGCAAACAATTTTAGGATTAACTATAGATCCAAACTAGAATGTTCAAGCACAAGAATCATATGAACTTATTATAGGGGATGGTCATTCTTTTAGTTTAACACAATTGAATCTCCTTAAACTAAGCTATCAATATCATGGGCGAAGTACACTATGGATCAAAACGACAACCTAAAGGTTTTAGGGTTGATTTGAATGTTAACACCTAAACCTTCGTGAAATCTATAAAGGCATGTAACTAATCTAGATGGTTTATTTAAACTATCACGCTTTAGTTAATTCAAGTATCGGAAACAAATCTAGTAATGGGCCCGAGTTTGGCCCAATGGGCCTAACCTAAGCCCATCATATGTTAAGTGTTAACTTAATTCAAGTTAATGATGTCTTAATAAAAGAAAATGTTTTGTGAACTTTATTAAATTAAAATATATGATTTTGACTTAATATTTTACTTAAAATGAAGTAAATTAGAAACGTGTTAATTAAAGAACTTGTTATGATTAACTGTTGGGATACGGGTTACAAATGGGTATTTAAGTTAGACTAGTTAGACTAAATCTTAGAAACACATTAGTAATTTAGGACATTTAGTTGCACACCGAGACCAAATCATAGAAGCGTCTATTATAAATAATTATCGTATTCAAATCTTATTAAAACAATTCAGGGACTGAAGATACTTAAGTTACAACAACGAGCGCGCATTTTGTTGTAAATCAGTACAGAGCAACACAAGTGAGTTCATTGCCCCTTTTCTAAACATTTTTGTTTTCAAACATGGGGCTGAGAAGCATGCGTAAATCTTTTAATTAAACTGTTTTACGTATATGCTTTTACTTATTTTATGCTTTATATATGCTTGTTACAATTCTAGACTTTTGTCTAGATAATTGTTATGCAGAATGAACTATTTAATTAAATTAATTACCCTTATGAGTAATAACTTAATTCTAAACTCTAACAAACTCTTAGTCCATCGAGTTCAAATTCCAAAATCTAAATTCAAAGTGAAATCAAAAGAACTAAAGCTAAAGATCAGATGCAATGGAATCTAATCCAGTGTGTGATCAGTAACTAAGGATCCTCATCCAGAATCTACAACCAGTGGGAAATCATGGAAATCTAAAGATCAGAATCAAGAGAATCATGGGAATCATTACCGTGTGTGAATCATTGAAATAATAAAATCATTAATTGCTTAAGCTAAGGTGGATGTCAGTTGTATGTAAATCAAAACCACGTGTAACACATGGAATGTCCCGTCACAGTAGTAGAATCTTGTGGTCAAGCTACATGGGCATAACTTAAACTATCGAATGAAATCAAGAGAATCAAGAAGATCATAATCAAAGGATATCCTAAAGTCCCGACGCATACAGTAGGCCTTATGGTCAAGCTGATATGGGCAAATCATGAAAGTCCCGACGCATACAGGTAGACTCCTTGTGGGTCATACCTGATATGGGCCACGTGTGAGAGGGTACAACTTAGACAACCACCAACAACTAAGTATAAATTTATTGAGTCAAATAAAGGCCCAACCAACATGTCTTAGTTGTATTTAAATGATTGATTATTAAATTAATCAAACTTTTAATATCATATTTCTACAAGTGTTTTGGGGTTATCATGAATACATGGTGAACTCAGGAAATCAAAAATATTTCAGTTTGTGGAAATCAAAATCTAAGATAAAGGTGAATGTATCGTCATCATAAGTGCGCGAACCCGTCTTGTTGATGTGTCTTTTCTGCTTAGAGCATCAGCTACCACGTTAGCTTTTCCCGGGTGATACTTAATCGCGCATTCGTAGTCGTTCAACAACTCAACCCACCGTCGCTGTCTCATATTAAGCTCCTTCTGACCAAAGATATGCTGCAGACTCTTATGATCAGTGTAAATGGTACACTTGGTTCCATATAGGTAATGCCTCCAAATCTTCAAAGCAAAAACCACCGCTCCTAACTCCAAGTCATGTGTAGTGTAATTCTTTTCGTGTGGTCGTAGTTGCCTTGAAGCATAAGCAATCACCTTATCACGTTGCATCAACACACATCCCAAACCCTGTGCAGATGCATCACAATACACCACAAAGTCTTCCGTCCCTTCCGGTAAGGACAGAATCGGTGCACTGCAGAGTTTCTGTTTCAATAACTGGAATACAGCTTCCTGTTTATCCGTCCAGTTATACTTCGTTCCCTTGTGCGTAAGAGCTGTAAGTGGTTGAGCGATCCTTGAGAAACCCTCAATGAATCGTCGGTAGTAACCCGCCAAACCAAGGAATTGTCGTACCTCGGTAGGGGTCTTTGGTGCTTCCCAATTCTTAATCGCTTCAATCTTCGTTGGATCAACATGTATACCCTTTTCATTAACTATATGACCCAAGAATTGTACTTCTCGCATCCAAAAGTCACATTTCGAGAACTTAGCGTACAATTGTTCCTATTTCAATAATTCCAACAGCAAACGAAGATGTTCAGCATGCTCTTCCTCAGTCTGAGAGTAGATGAGAATGTCATCAATGAAAACAATGACAAACTTATCAAGATAAGGTTTACAAACACGATTCATGAGATCCATGAATACAGCTGGAGCGTTTGTCAACCCAAATGGCATGACCAAGAACTCATAATGGCCATAGCGCGTCCTGAATGCTGTCTTCGGAATATCTTCTTCTTGAACTATTAGTTGATGATAACCCGATCTGAGATCAATCTTCGAGTAGTAACTCGAACCTTGCAACTGATCGAACAGATCATCAATTCTAGGTAACGGATACCGGTTTTTGATAGTAACCTTGTTCAGTTCCCGGCTTCTCAGTTATAAGTGCTATAACTGTTGTATGACCTTTACGCAGACATTTGTGTGCTTTCATACAAGATATGAGACGCAGTGGTGTACTGCTCTTCTCGCCTTGTACATACAATGTCTCTCCATGCGGAAGAGGTATACGAACGATCTTTTCATTACATACTATTTCAGCCTGGTGTTTGGACAACCAGTCCATGCCAATGACTACATCAAAACTGCCTAAAGTGATAGGCATAAGATCAATTTCTAATGTTTGACCCATCAAATCAAGGATACATCCCTTAAGGATATGTTCTACTACAATTTACTTGCCATCAGCTAATTCTACAGTGTATGGATTTTCTAAGACAGTGGGACTAACATTTAGCAACTTAGAAAATGAACTAGACACAAAACTCCGGTCTGCACCTGTGTCAAATAGCATAGAGGCATAGTGATTATTTAAGAGGAACGTACCCGTGACAATGTTGGGATCCTCCCGTGCCTGACGTCCTCCAATCACAAACGCCCTGCCCCTAGCACCATTGTTGTTGTTATTGTTGTTATTGGTGCCATTACCGTTGCCGTTGCAATTTGCATCATTAGTCCCGCCTTTCTTTAATTGTGGGCAATCCTTTTTGAAGTGTCCCAGCTTACCACACTCAAAGCAGCCCTTCTGTGCATTGTTCTGGTTGTTATTCTGATTGTTGGAACTGTTCTGCAGCTCTCCGCGGCAATCTTTAACTGCATGCCCAACTTTTCCACACCTTTGACACTTAAACTTATCACACTGATTCCCAGCATGATGAAATCCACACCTGTTGCACTTTGGGTGTTTACCAATATACCCCCTGACGATGATGACTGCTGACCAATGTTCGAGTTGTGATAAGACTTATTTGAATCCTGCTTTCGATTTTGCTGAAAAGGCTGTTGGTTGAAGTTCTTGGAGTTACTGCTTTCCCACTTCCTCTTGTGGTCTCCTACCTTAGTAGCTGATGTTCGTTTAGGCAGAGTTCCCTGTAACACTGCCTGATCAGTCAGTTGGTGCGCTAAACGAACAGCTTGTTGAATTGTTGTGGGATTTGCAGAAGTGACCAATCCCTGGATCTGAGGCACCAATCCTCCTATGTACCTCTCTATCCACTTACTGACTGGAGTGGCCATGTGGGGTAGAAGTCTGGCCAGTTCATGTAACCGAGTCGTGTACTCCTTAATGTTTGACCCCTCCATCTTAAGGTGCCAATATTCCTCCTCCAGTTTCTGCATTTCACTACGGGGACAGTACTCCTCCTGCAATAAGGTCTTAAAACCATTCCAAGTCAAGGCATTAGCCTCACCCAATCCCTAAGTTTGAACATTCGAGTTCCACCAAGACAATGCCGGACCTTCCAAGGTTCCAGTGGCATACTTAACCTTATTCTCCTCAGGACAGTTACAAATCTCAAAAACTAATTCGGCTTTTTCAACCCATCGTAGGAGTCCAATGGCTCCCTCCGATCCTTTGAAGTTATGTGGCTTACAGTCCAAGAACATCTTGAACGTGCACGCCTGTGGGTTCACCAATCCCCCTGCTGGTCCCTGTGGCCCTGTAGTGTGTGTCTGAACGTAGTTCGCGATTGCCTCCACGACCCTGTTATTGATCAGCTCATTGAGCTCAGCAACTGTCATCTGTACGTTCTCACCGGCCATTATCTTCCTAGTTAAAAGAAATGTTAGAGTATTATCAAAGTCCAATGTGAAACGTGTAAACAATACAACAAACATCAAACATGTAATGTAGAAATCAACACAACTGTTGGCAATAAGTAATAGTTTTCAATAGATAATAATCTGGTTTGAGTACAATACTTTCAAAATCAAAACATAAGTTTTCCAAACATCTAATGTAGGGACACAACCCGCCCCTAATAAGTTCAACTAGATCAGTCCTCTGGGTCATCAATAGTGGATTCAGGATCAGAATCGACAGCTAGTGCTAGTTCCTCCCCTTCCTCCTCTTCATCCTCTTCTTCATTCTCCGAGGCCACCAAGTCTTCCAAGGCTTCAAGTCTGCCTTCCAGAATCTCAGCTGGTTCTCAGAATCTTGAAGAAGATCAGTCATCTGGATGATCTCATTTCGCATCCCATTAACCAAGTAGTAAAGGTTATCGTATCTTTCATTCGCATCCCAGAGTTCCCGAACATTGTACTCAATCCTATCATTTGCCCAATACAAGTCCTGACGTAGTTGGGCAATCTCCTCCGAATCAGTCCGTTGCCTCTTAGGCTCAGGAACATCCAATGCAGGTGGTGGATGAGTAGAAGGTCCCTCAGTAGGAATCTCCTGAGTATCCTCAGCTGGTTCCTCCTTAGGCTCCTCCTCCGGATCCTCATCAGGGTCTGAATCATCCCTCTCAGATGGTGGAGGAGATGGGATAGGTGGTGCTGGTGATGATGGTGGTACTGGAGCTACCGGCTCCTCATCCTCCGAATCAACAATGTGTATGTATGGTGCTGATGATGAAGATGCCATATCTGTTACATAATACCATATGTAAGTGCAGTGTCATAGAATGTGTAAGCAAGTCTATTACATAATGCATATGTAATTTCTAAGTGATATGTGTAAGTATGCGTGTCTAATGTCTAGCAGTTATAGTCTAAGTCTACAAATGCAAACCTAGTTCGCTATAACCAACCTGGCTCTGATACCAATCTGTCACACCCCCAATTTCCAACTAATGGAATCATACCGTTTGGGACGTGACAAACCAGGATCTCAGATCATTAGACATAACGAAGACCTCTATATGAATTTCAAAACATACTTTGGTCTAAAAATGTAACATTAAAGTTCTACGTTGCGGAAGCCTTTTCAAAATAAGAACAAACATAATAGTTTGAAAACTGAAAATTACAAAACAAAATCCCAAAAGTTCAAATCCAAATAATAGAAATGAATAACATGCATGCGACTCGATCTCCTAGTCCATGCCTGCTTTCTTGTGTACCTTAACGTCCTGAGAAAACATGTAAATCAAGTCAACACAAAGGTTGGTGCATTACACAGGTTTAAGCATTCAAAAATGTTTGAAACAACAGTTTGAATATAATGTTTGCAGATAACATAATCACACATGCATAGTCATGATAGCTAGTCATATTTACTATTTACATAAGTGGTCGACACCGAAGCTGACTGTTGCATGCTATCGCATGTTTTGCCTTGCCACTATTGTCTAGCATAAACAATAATAATGTGTGTTTGGTCAGTTAAACACTTGCGTAGATCCCATCTACCAAGTGAGGTTTGTCAAACCTAATAGATCTATTTCCAACTACCACGCTTTGCGCTACGGCAAACTAAACGGTTCGAAAAGGACTTGTAATGCTATGTTTGCACTCAATGTAAACAGTTAACTCATGCAAGTGATATGTATCTAAAAGTGCTTGTTGCACATGTTTTCTCCCCAAAAACAGTTAAAATAAGAAAGGGGCCGTGTACGCACCTTTGATTGTCAATAGAATGATCAAGTATGCGTGAATTCGTGTAGACGATCTTCTACGAAGAATATGTTTTATTACACTAACGTTGTGTTATTCGTAAGGACCAAATCTTGTTTGCGGTTACATACATGTTAACATACGTATGTCAGTTAATTAGAAATGTTCATATGAAAGTACGTACAACTTTAAATTCGTTTGTTTAAATCATTTTCGTATACGCGATTTCGTTTAATCATACGTAAATACACAAGATCGTGTTTTTGTTCAAAGTGATAATTTTATTGTTTCAATTAGTTCGCAATTCAATTTCGATTCCAACGAAACTTGAATGAATTAAATCGGGTTTAAAACGAAAGAGTTATGATTAAAAAGGTGAAAATATGATTTTTATAGAAAAACAATGGCAGAGGCGTGGTTCGAACCCACGACCTCCCGGACAACACTAACACTCTCCCACCAGTCACCCCTGTTCAGCATTTGTAACCAATTTGATTTACAAATTGTTTTAACCAGTATGTATCTAGGTTTCCCTTTGATTGTCTCAACCGAAACAGATGGATCCCAATTGACCCGAAATTTGGCCTCGATTGATTCTAAGACATTAGGGGTTTTGTTCCATGGATCCAAACGACCATGCAGATGAGTTTAATTCGAAAATAAATTACTATAACCCGTTTAATTGGGTGTGTAAACGTCCGAACGTGAGTTTATCCATTCCCAATTCAAATCGATTAAATTTATGATCAATTGTTCTTGGATTCATAGGGTTTCTCTTACACAGACAATTTCGAGCCTCCTCTTACTGTTTAATTTAAATATAAAGCTCAACTATATCGAAATCCCCAATTCGTATCATCCTATGAACCCTAGAATCCAAGTCATAGAATTAGCGTTTGTTTGATGCAATTAACGTAGGTTTTTCATTATACGGATGTTTTCTAAACTTTCTGTATAGGTGAATTTGATTTTAAACTTCATTTGGATACAAACCCCCAAACCGTTTTTGATCAAGAACTCTAATAATCGAAATCTTAAGATTCGAGATTGATTCGTAAAATCAGTGTATGGATTTTGTTAATCGGTGTATTCAGAAACTAGTAGCATAGTTTGATTTGATTTTTGATCCCAGTTGCACTAAAACCCCCAAACCGTTTATAATCATGAACCCTAGTTATTGAACTCCTATAATTCGTTGCTAGAACCCGAAACTAACATATGGTTATTGCTAGTCGGATGTTTTAGAAGGTGTAGGAGTGAAAACTTACTTGATTGATTGTCGAATTGATGTAGATCGATTTTAGGCTTGATTTCGGCTTGGTTCTAGATCAAATCTCTTATCCACAGCTTGTTGCTTCGAATTGGTATATGGAAAAGCTTCTGAAGGTGCCGATTATAGGTTCTGGGAGTCCAATTTTGATAGATGTAATCGAATTGGGTGGTTTTGCTATTGAATAGCCACGGTTTTAACAATTAGAAACGGTTTTCAGTTTAATTCGATGATTTATGATCCCATAACGTATAATAACTATTAATCATCATCAATGTGATGATTTAAGTTGATTAATTTCGTTTATAATCTAGTTTTAATATCAAATTCGAATTATAATTGACTAAATCACACGAATTTTGACCTTATAAGTCAAAACTGTTTATTTCTTGATGTTACAAGTTTAATCCTTGCAATTTAAGTGTTTTTGGACTGATTTCGCTTAATTCAAGTCCCTCAGGTTTGATTATGTTCGATTTTGTCTCATTTTCGTTAGTTTCTGGTTAACGGGGTTAACCCGAAATTGTCGGATTGTCACAGTGACGATCTGTACGAATACATCTGAAAGTTTAACGTTCTGAACGATACCCAATAATTAGAAAACCATATTGAAAGGTATAGTTATCGCCGTGTTCGTACGGGTGACGATTCGAACGAATACGCGCGACGATCATTCGATATTAAACCATAAATTAATTATTTCTGAAAATTTAAAATAAATAAAAGATATTAGTTAATTTATTAGGAATCACAACATAAAATAATTTTATAAATTCTATTTTAAAACCGAGTCGTTTCGTTACGAAAACGACGAGAAACCGACATTTTTACGCGAAACCACGCGAAACTGAACGAACCCGGTTCATTTTAACCCATTTATTGTGGCATTTACAGCCACAACAACCACCAACAACCAGCCACTCTCTCTCTCTCTCAAGAAATTCATCACTCTCTCTCTCTAAAACTTCCCATTCTCTAAGATTTCTCCCTCATTTCTTCATGAAATCTTGAGTTCTTGGTGTCAAAACAACCATCATCACTTGTAGATCATAGAAGTACAGCAGATCGGGGTTAAAATCCAACTGATTCGAGGTAAAATCAAAGTTTTTGTTCGGTTTTAGGGTTTTTAAAAACCCTAGGAGTCGGCCACTCTTCTAGCCGATCCACACCACGAAAACCCTAGGAAACTTCACCACAACCATTTAGTAAGTGTAGGAACAAGTGTTAAGTACCATGCTCGTGGTTAGATTTCAGAGTGGAACTGCCCCAGCCGTGAGCCGCATGGGCCGAATGAGGAAGAACCTCAGCTCGCCGAATGAACCATCAAGGCCTTTCGGCCGAATGGCTAAGGCCCTTTCGGCCAGCTCTTATTTGTACGAACCAAAACCCATTCGACCAGGCACTCTTTTGATCACCTCCACATTCGGTGGGTAAGTCTCATTCGGCCATGGCACTTCATTCGACCCCCCTACACGCGGCTCAAGACATTCGGGTGGGTGAAGCCCCATTCGGCCAAGACCCATGCAACCCAGTCCCCTTCGCCCCATCCTCCTCCGGCTTAACCCAAGTCAGTCGGCTCAAGTACTTCAGCCCAACACCTTCTTTGGCCCATGATGGTTCGGTCAAGATGGTTCGGATTGGGTGCTTGCATATGGGATAAGTTACATGATCGAGGGTATGGCCTAACACCCATGAGGGCATGTGTGGGATTGTGTGTTACATGCATGAAGCTTGGTTTTGGGGTGTGTGTGCATGGGATAGTACGGTTTCATAACAAGCAAACAATTTTAGGATTAACTATAGATCCAAACTAGAATGTTCTAGCACAAGAATCATATGAACTTATTATAGGGGATGGTCATTCTTTTAGTTTAAAACAATTGAATCTCCTTAAACTAAGCTATCAATATCACGGGGGAAGTACACTATGGATCAAAACGACAACCTAAAGGTTTTAGGGTTGATTTCAATGTTAACACCTAAACCTTCGTGAAATCTATAAAGGCATGTAACTAATCTAGATGGTTTATTTAAACTATCACGCTTTAGTTAATTCAAGTATGGATAACAAATCTAGTAATGGGCCCGAATTTGGCCCAATGGGCCTAACCTAAGCCCATCATATGTTAAGTATTAACTTAATTCAAGTTAATGATGTCTTAATAAAAGAAAATGTTTTGTGAACTTTATTAAATTAAAAATATATGATTTTGACTTAATATTTTACTTAAAATGAAGTAAATTAGAAACGTGTTAATTAAAGAACTTGTTATGATTAACTGTTGGGATACGGGTTACAAATGGGTATTTAAGTTAGACTAGTTAGATTAAATCTTAGAAACACATTAGTAATTTAGGACACTTAGTTGCACACCGAGACCAAATCATAGAAGCGTCTATAATAAATACTTATCGTATTCAAATCTTATTAAAACAATTCAGGGACTGAAGATACTTAAGTTACAACAACGAGCGCGCATTTTGTTGTAAATCAGTACAGAGCAACACAAGTGAGTTCATTGCCCCTTTTCTAAACATTTTTGTTGTCAAACGCGGGGCTGAGAAGCATGCGTAAATCTTTTAATTAAACTGTTTTACGTATATGCTTTTACTTATTTTATGCTTTATATATGCTTGTTATACTTCTAGACTTTTGTCTAGATAATTGTTATGCAGAATTTTAATTAATTAAATTAATTACTCTTATGACTAATAACTTAATTCTAAACTCTAACAAACTCTTAGTGCATCGAGTTCAAATTCCAGAATCTAAATTCAAAGTGAAATCAAAAGAACTAAAGCTAAAGAGCAAATGCAATGGAATCTAATCCAGTGTGTGATCAGTAACTAAGGATCCTCATCCAGAATCTACAACCAGTGGGAAATCATGGAAATCTAAAGATCAGAATCAAGAGAATCATGGGAATCATTACCGTGTGTGAATCATTGAAATAATGAAATCATTAAGACTTAATGAAATCATTAATTGCTTAAGCTAAGGTTGATGTCAGTTGTATGTAAATCAAAACCACGTGTAACACACGAAAAGTCCCGTCACAGTAGTAGACTCTTGTAGTCAAGCTACATGGGCATAACTTAAACTATTGAATGAAATCAAGAGAATCAAGAAGATCAGAATCAAAAGATATCCTAAAGTCCTGACGCATACAGTAGGCCTTATGGTCAAGCTGATATGGGCAAATCATGAAAGTCGCGACGCATACAGGTAGACTCCTTGTGGGTCATACCTGATATGGGCCACGTGTGAGAGGGTACAACTTGGACAACCACCAACAACTAAGTCTAATTGATTGAGTCAAATAAAGGCCCAACCAACATGTCTTAGTTGTATTTAAATGATTGATTATTAAATTAATCAAACATTTAATACCATATTTCTACAAGTGTTTTGGGGTAATCATGAATACATGGTGAACTCAAGAAATCAAAAATATTTCACTTTGTGGAAATCAAAATCTAAGATAAAGGTGAATGAAGTGAAACGCTTAATTATCATTAACAACAATATGCTAAGCAGTCCAGTATGTGGTGGGACGGTGGCTGGGCGGGCGGTAAGTTCGACCCTACATATGCCCTATATATAAGCATACTTGACTGGATAGCATAGGTGGTTGTTGGTGAGGTTACGGTTGTCATTCTAGGGAATCAAGGTAAACATTTTCAGGGTAATCAAATGCTATGAATCAGAAGGGATGGAATCAATGTTCTGGGATGAAATGCTTAATTATCATCAGGAACAATATATCATGTGGTTTTGTATGTGGTGGGACGGTGGCTGGGTGGGCGGTAAGTTCGACCCTACATATGCCCTATATATAAGCATACTGAACTGGATGGTATAGGTGGTTAATGGTGAGGTTAAGGTTGTCATCCAGGTTATTCAAACTCATTTTATAAAACTAAATGAACTCACCAACCATGTGTTGACTTGATCTTTTTGCATGCTTCTCAGGTGATGAACAGGTCAATTAAGAAGTTATTGTTTTTGGACTAGGACTTCAGATAGAAGACTTAGTATTTTTGGACCTGCATCTTTTGGGAACATCATTATACAATATATTTTGTATATCTTGTGCACATACAAGATAGTAAATTTATGATGTTGATGGTAGATTTACATTGTTAAATTATAAACGATACTGATGTAATTTAACTTTGTAATTCTATTCTATTTAGCATTTCTCATTTATATCATGTTCAATGTAAACAATCTGATCATCACGATTATCACTCACGATATCGCGCCCCGGGAATCTTCCGCCCGACGGGGAATCCGATCCAACCCCGCCGGCTCGGGGTGTGACACACGTACTGTGTAATTTAACTTTGTAATTCTATGTAGTGAATGTCATGTTAGCATTTCTCATTTTATATCATGTGCCATGTAAACAATCTGATCATTTGATTATCACAGCGATATCGTGCCACGAGAACCTTCCGCCCGACAGGAAAGTCGATCCAGCCCACTGGCTCGGGGTGCGACATTATATGTTTGTTATTGTCGTCGTTACTCTCGCACTACAGTATTCTCTGTTGTTGCACTCTTGGATTTCAGAACTAATTCTAGCATGTATATCCAGCATGTGTTGTTATGGTGGTTTTACTATTAATGGTTAATCCATATTAATGTGTATATATATAGAAGAATGCACGTGGATTGTATATTTGGTGGATACATAGTAGTTTATATAATAGAAGGTGGTTTGATAAAGGATACACCTCTAATATGGTGGTTGAAATTTATTTTCCTTATGATGGCAAAACGTAAGGTTTATACCTTCTTTATAGTGAGAAAAGGTAAGATTTATAACTCACTTATGGTGGTAGTAATCCTATTATATGGTGTTATGTAAGGAATGATTTCCCTTACTATATGGTAGATGGAGGACTCTAACTAATGTCAATTTATATAAAATGGTGGCAAGTATTAATTGACTTGGGTGGTGATAACTATACTTTTGTATAAATATGGTGGCATGTATTACTTACTTAGCGTTTGCTAATTTAATTATGGGATGTAAGTTGTAGGTAAAGCTCCAATGCAATAAGTAATGTAACATGTCTCGGATCGGTTATCCAAGTTTTTGCATGACACGTGGTAAAATGTTTTAGTGATGCTTAAATTTTATAATATGAGTTGTATCGTTTTGGTTTGTTATGTTAAATAGTTGTAATGGGTTGAATTTTATACGGTGGTATTGTATATTAGTAGTAGTCCTTAATTATGAGTATGAACATGTTTGTTTTCATAAGGAAATAGATATTTTAGAACGGGTTATGTCGAAATTTTGAAAAATCTGGGACCATATTTCCGCACGTATTTTAAACAAAACTATATAAAGTTGGGTGCTACACGAATCATATTGTGATAAGTTTATTGAGACCATTTTCCAACCACATACAGTTTTAGTTTTACTACAATTTTCACACCATTGTTGCGACTTTGCTACCCAAACTTCCAAACCCTGCCATCATTTTCACACCAAACGTTGTTAGACTAGTCTGACTAGTTAACCAGTAAAATATTTGGTTCAATGTCTAATCCAGTTATGATATCATTGCTTGTTCCTTAGTTTGAGCAAGAAGAGGTTGACTCACGTAGGAAACGAGCCACTCTGAGGTAGTAATTTATTATATTAGATATAGCTATATCTTTCATATTCATAATGAGTTTACTAACAACAATTTAATAACAAGTAATTTTCAAAAGTTTTATACATAACTTTGTCATTTTTTTTCAATTTAGTTCTAGTAATGTTTTCTAACATATAATTATTGAAACATTGTTGTGTAACTTATGGTTTTGTTAGTCACACATGTAACTTCTTTGGTCATCAAATTCTTTGTTCATTCTATAATCTCCAATTTACTCTTTTCTTAATTTTATTATTCAATTTAATACTTTCTATAACATTCACATTATCTATTAAATCGAACCATTGAAGTTATATATGTGCATATAGGAATATACAGTAAAGTGATATGTATTCATTCCAAGGAGATGAGCTCATTATATGTTCTAATGATGTGTGTGACACAGAATGAAAATAATGCCAACAAAGAGGTGGTTTAATTTAAAATCAAAACTATAAACATAACATGACTATTTGTAAGATCGAAAGATGATGTGGTGTAGGCAGATGTTACCATAGACCACTTCCATATCTTATACAAAGGCTTAACTTAAAACTCAATCAAAGTTCAAGCTATTTTTTATTAGTTTTGAGTCATTACCTTATCTGTGAAAACCAGTACGAAACCGTTAGGTGACTGTACACTAGTACATTATAGATATAGATACTTAAGTGTATTTATATGTCAAGCTATGAAACTACTATGATATCACAAACAAAGATGTGCCGAAACAACAAAATGGCAATTTGTGCTAAAGACAAAACACAACAGTCATAGCACAGATCCTCTGATAACAAGGATCAAACGATTAACAACCCAACGGGAAGAGACAAATGAATAAGTATCATCACAATGAAATTTATAAGCAAATGTGATGATATAACTATCAAATAATAATCAAATAACATTACACGAATATTAGACCGGCAGCGTATTAGTGGTGGGTGATGATTCACACGAATATATTTGTTTAGTTTAATATTCTAAGTGATATTTGGAAACTAGATAACCAAGACAGAAGGTGAAACTAACGTCGTATTCGTATAGTTAGCGTTCTGCACAAATACGCGTATAAGTTTGCGTTTTCTGACGAAACAATAAAAATAAACGTTTTCGAATTATAAAATTTATAAAAAGAATATAAAAATATTTATTGGTTATTACTATCTAAAATGTTATAAATTAACCTATTTTTGTAAAGAAAACAAATGATTTAAAATTCTGTATTTAAAATGACATGTTTTCGTTTAAACAAACAACTCGGAGACGCGTACGGAGACTCGGACTATAAAAGCCTTCCCTCTTTGTCTCCCTCCCATTTCCATCCCCTTTCTCTCTCTCCCTCTAAAATCAGAAAATTCATAGCACTTTCTCTCTAGAGTTTCTTTCTCTAGAAACCCACTTCATAACTTCATTTCTCAACCAAATCAAGTGATTTAGGTGTCTAAACGATCCTTTAATCATCTACGATCAAGAGGTACAAAGGATCCACTCTTAAACAGCCTCAAACGAAAAGATCGAAGCTCAAAGGTTCGGATTTTAGGGTTTACACCCGAACGACTTGAACTTGTAATCGGTTTTAAGACCTTAAAACACCTTAACCACAAAATCTCCATGGGCTTAGACTACTTGGATTACCCTAGGATGATAGTTGAGAGGCTGGGCAAGTGTGTAAGGGTCAAACTAATTACTATCGACATAAGAAACCATCTGAACAAGAGTATCGGCAAAATGGGATTTTTCTAGCCACCTTCTCATCGTACCTATAAGTTCGATGGGCTTCAAACATTAAAAGAATCTAATCTTGCCCCCGACTGACCCTTTCCCCACGACAAATGCCCTCGCAATACACTGACCAGTGCCGATGACATGTGGTCTGTACAGGTCTCCCGAATTTTTTTCCCTTTTCACTATATCCTGACGACAAGGCGTCGGTCCGAATTTTTGGAAAAAAGCGGGATTTTTTTGCGCTCTTTTTGGTGATCTATACTGACTAAAAGTCTTCTATACAGATCAGAAGCCATTTTCCCACTTTATTTTCGACATTTTCAAGTTTATATCTGGGTTTTTTGATAGAAATTAATATTTTGCCGTCGAGAAGTCGTCGGTATAGGTGTATTTAGAACAAATTTATCCCGATGACCCTATCCCGACTACAAGATGTCGGGACAGATCCATACGCAAAACACTAAACCACAGCTTCTGCAGAGCTGGGTTATTTTGCTCATTGCTGCCATATAGCGTTTTTCTCCTTTTTTCGAGTTTTTGATGGTATTCAAGGTAATTTCAATTTCGAACTTGATTTGGAGCTTAGATTGTTGTGGATTTTGAAGTTTTGATCTCCATTTTGCTAATGTTCACTTAAGTTTTTTATGTTTCTTAGGATTTTGAAGATTTTATGGGTGTTTAACAACTTCTTCTTTCATTTTTGGATTCTTAAAGATAAAATAATACTTTTTGTTACTAATTATTATTTAAATTGTATGTTTGTGTGTTTACAAGAAACAAGGGAAGAAGATTTGAAGTTTATTTGGGGTTTTTGAAGATTTTAACAAGTTCAAGTTGGGGTTTTTGAAGGTAATAAATAATTTTGGTCAATATTTTTGTTTTATATAATTACACGAGGATGATTATGTTATGTAAAATATAAATATACTTATGTATGTAATTGTAGTTGTTAGTTGTTAGTTGCTAGTTGTTAATTGTAATTGTAGAATTGTGTTGGTTTGTATGTTGATTGTGTAAGCATATATATGTTAGCACCTAGATGTATGTTTAATGTATTCATTATTAGCATATATCTACGTATACTTACATACATAGCGTGTGTGTTTAAAAGACTAAGTGTTTATGTTTATATGATTACAAGAGGGTGAACAAGATAATGAATGCAACTAGATACTAGTTGATGTATGTATTTGTGTTTCGGTCTTTACCGATTAACCAGTATGGTTATAATAACAAAAGTTATTGACAAAAGTTATTGACAGGCGAACTGGTACAATTATTTCATTTGTTAGGATTTTTTTGTTTAAAAATCGGTTATTATCTGAACCAGCTTGACTATAATCGATATTGTTTATTGGACAGTTTATTCCCAAATCGTTAACCGTTGATAATGTTGAAAGGTTAAATAGACTTTTATTTCAAAATTGGTTAATCGTCTCTTTTTTTCTTGGAATAATTGTGTGGGAAACATAGTTTAAGGGTGGAGCAACTTTTCGCCTAGTCAAAAAAGGGTTTGAAAGACCGAAATGTCTTAAAAAATGGTTAAAGAGTTCAATAGAGAAGAAATGGGTAAAGGGATCCAGAGTATGTAATTCATTTTATAAACATGTTAACATCCAAAGAAACAAAGCATTCACAATTACAAGATCATAAGGGTGTCATTGATATGATATGATATAAAATATAATTACTCGTGAATATTTTTATAAAAACTAAAATAAATTCTTGTAATCATACAAGATACTATAAATAATATTAAACTTAATATAAAGATGTTTATTATCAAGTTTACTTATCAAAATGAGCTTAACATCCAAAGAAGCCAAACCATGATGAAGTCTTTCCCGAGAGGATTGCTTTCATAGTTAAAAATCAGTCAAACAAATTAAAAGTGGATTACGCAAATATGATATTAATAAATCAAAGGAGTGTAGGAAGCTATTGTCAATGAGAAAACTCAAACTATACAACACAAAGGTAGTATTTGATATGCATGAATGAAAAGTGCAATGAAATGTGTCATTACACTCCAATGAAAAGAAACTTATTTGTTAATCACAAAGTAATGCAATGTATTATTGTATAGCGATTGTGATTTCCTTCCTTTTAGTGATTTTCATTACTTAGGTGAGTAGTTTTTTTTAATTCTTTCAAGGAATGAAATGATTTTTTTGATTCAACCTTTTTTTAAATGTTGTGACCCATCCATGACCCTGCTTATGATCCGACCCATGAGCCTAACCATTACTCGACCCTATCCATGATTTGACAATTTGCTTGAATCATGAAATGACTCATGACATGAACCATGACGGAAACCAAGACTCGTATCATGACCCAAATAATCACATGATTCACGACCTAAATCATGACCTAACTCATAACCCAAACCTTTACATGACCAATGACTCAAAAGCCCCAACCCATAACATGTACTATGACTCAAACCATTACCCGACCAATGATCTTACATATGGCCTAAATCATGACCGGACTCGTGAATTGTACTTTATTCATTCTTCGAATGCAAAGAGATATACAATAACTTTATCCTTTAATAAGAATATGAAATAAAAAAACTATAAAAAATTAAAGGGTAAAAATAACGAAACATTAACTATTAAAAATAAACTTTGAAACCCTTTGTGTTTTTGATTTGATCTCCAATCTACTTCCAACAATTAAACATGTAATTAGTTTAAAAATCGAAATATGTTTTACAAATTACTTTTGAACAAAGGATGTTTTTACAAACATTAGTAATTAACTTTAAAAGTACATATTCACCCTTCCTAAAGTTTTACAATCTTTATGAGATCTTCTTCTTTTAGTAGAATGCTTTTTCTGTCAAGAACAAAAGAGGATACATTGGGATAAAAAGGCCATCTATATTCAGTTCTAAGAACAAAAGAGGATACATTGGGATAAAAAGGCCATCTATATTCAGTTCTAAGAGAAAAACATCATAAATTATCATGAAGTGCGTCATCATATGCTTTCATATTTGAAATTATGTGTTCATCAACTTAATTAATAAAAATATTTTGTTTAATCAAAAACATAAGTATATGGAATTTCAGATTCATGAAAACAAATCAATTAGCAATTACAACTCATAAAATTATGTATAATTAAGAGTTAATGCTACCTAGGATTATGCATGACATGTATACTAAAAATAGACTAACTAATCACTAAATAAACGAGATTTCTCAAAATAAAGACAATATTCAACAATTTTGCTCTTATAGAGCATTTTTAACTTAACTTGTATTGATCTCAACTCTATATCAACATTGACACCCCCCCCCCCCCCCGGTTTTCAAATAATACCAGTAAATAAGTAATCAGATATAAAGGTAATTTGAAAGGATGCATGATAATGTTTTGTTTAGTATTCTACTACAAGAAAGTGTTACATGATAAATCACACGAGTATGTACATCCAATCAGGGGTTGTCGATCACGCGATAGTCCCTAACTTCATATTCTTTTGTTTTCAGCATTTTGATTATAGATATATATGAGAAAACAATTTATATAAATGGTAATACACACTAACTGGTCAATATTGAAAGCATAATTAATTACTTAATTCACATGGATCACGTTAACTTGTCATTTGTAAAAAAGTGAAGCATATGTTTAGTGTTTAATATGTAAATATGTAAGATCAAGAGTCTTAGATGGCATGAACCAAACTTTTTAACTACAATTAGACTTATACAAACCCATGGTCTGTATACATAGTATATAACATAAAAATCAAATTATCAAGAAAGTTTATGCGCACATACTTTCATAAGTATAAAATACATGTTCATGCTCTTGTTTAGTTGAAGTATTTGATCAATTGGGCCAAAAGGCTGTAGATGCATTTTATGTCCCTAGTTCAACTTTGTATTAACCATCATGTAAAGTTCAAGTTATATTAATGGAAGTTGTCTTTATATGTTATATTAATGTTTAAATGTTGATTATATAGTTGTTTGATTTGATTTAGTAATGTTTAATGTTGACTATGTGTTCTGACCATTCGGGCGAATGACTCTAACGAATGAAGTCATTCGCCGAATGAACGCCCTAGCGAATGACAAAGGCAAGCGAATGAGTCATTCGTCGAATGAGCTGCTTCGGCCACTCATTCAGCCGAATGACTACAGTCTATATATACAAGTTCAAATCATTTCAAACCCAACTTTTCCGAGTCCTCATTCTTCCCAGTGCACTCCAGTGTCAAACCCTTGAATTTTTGAGCGATTCTTACCGTCCAACTTCGATTCTCAACCCGTGGTGATCGATTCTCACTCACACGTTCATTCTACTCTCTCGATTCACCACGGTTGCTGTTGATTTCGATTGGAAAACCCTGGAATAGGATTCCGCACTATTCCAGAGGCTGTCAAGCAGATTTCTCTTGGAATTGGATTGTTTCCGAGCTCCTACGAGGTCCGACAAAGTGGTATAAGAGCTTTGGCTCTTGATTCTGCTTGATTTCCATTCAAAATCATCAGATCTCAGTTTGAATTTTCGAAACCTGCAAAACCCTGATTGCCTTGTCCAAAAAGTTACTGTTACATCAAAAATTTGTGGATTTTTGTGGTGTTATTGTTCAAACTTTTATCTCAATTGGTTCATAATCATATCATGGTGTTCTGTACCAAATTTGGTACTTAGATCTGGTCTAAATCGAAAGTTATTGCAATTTTCATTGCCAAAATCCTCAGATCGGCCGAATGAGCATGGCGGCCGAATAAGTTTGGCCGAATAAGTCTCATTCGCCGAATAGCACCATTCGCCAGTGTCATTCGCCGAATAGCTCCATTCGTTTTGTTCATTCGGCGAATAGCTCCATTCTCAACTCTCATTCGGCGAATAGCCTCCCCTTCATTCGCCGAATAGGATTCATTCGTCCTAATAGTCATACTCAGCTTGTCATTCGCCAGAATCAGTTCATTCGGTGCCCGACATTCGCCCGAATCATCTTCCTTCGGCCATCGGTCTGAAAAATTTTCTAAGTGTTGAATCTTGTTGTTCTTGTTTAAATGGAGGATTTAGCATTAATGGCTAATCATAATCATCGCATTCAGACTTTATTGTTGACTGAGACTGAGACAGGGAACTCAAACAAAGCTCCCAAGTTGCTATCCTTAGATGATTATCCACGCTGGAAATATAGATTTGAGATTCACATCAATGGGGTGGATACTAACTTGTGGATGATGATTGAAGGAGGTTATCTGAGGCCTCTGAATGAGGATGGAACTCCTATTCTAGTCACACGGATGACTGAGCCTCAAAGGAAGCTTTATGATTATGAGAAGAAGGCTTATGCTATTTTATCTCAGTCCATTGCTACTGACATTTTCCATCAGTTCAGACAGTTTACTTCTTCTAAGTATTTGTGGGATGCTTTGCAACAGCGTTATGAGGGCAATGATGCTTTGAAGAATATCAAGTCAAAGGCTTTAAGAAAGGAGTTCAACAGTTTCATGTATGATGGAAATGAATCTTTGGATGAGTTGATTGCCAGATTCTATCATCTTTTGAGTGAGCTGTTCAATCATGAAGTCAAGACTACTACTCAGGAAAAGATTCAGTGTTTAGCAGATGCACTACCTCCAAAGTGGGAATCATTTTTGATGGTGCTTAAACAGAATGAGATGATGGCACATATGGACATAAATGATTTCATTCAGAAGCTGAAGGAGCAGGAAATAGAGAACAAATGGAAAGCTAAAAGGGTTGCTCAAGTACAGGATCCATCATTGTATTATTCTACTCCTACAGTTGAAAAATCATCCTCACATGCTCCATTGAAGACAGCCTTTGTTTCTAAGACGACTGAAGCTCCATCTTCTGCTCAAATTCATTTTAGTCAGTCATCCTCCTCATCCAGCTCACAAAAGGAACATCATCAACCTATCACAAGTCTGAAGACTGAAAATTTTGATAAAGTTACTGTTGAGATTGCTAAAGAACACATGGGTCTTTTGTCCATTTTGGTTAGTTCTTATGATGGACTGGTAGCAGGACAGATTGGCAATCCTTATCTGACAAATGATGACTATTCTCAGATAGATCCAGATGACATGGAAAGGATTGACATCATGTAGGCTTTGGCAAGTGCTGTAAGGAGAGCTAAGGAGTTTGTCAAAAGGACTGGTAAAGACATCAACTTGAACAAGGAATCTAAATTTGGTTTTGACATGGCCTCTGTCACTTGTTAGAATTGTGGGGAGAAAGGTCACTTTGCTAGACAGTGCAAACAGCCAAAGAAAGCAGGAAATAAAAATCCTTTTCATCATCAGAAGTCATCTTCTACCAATCCAGAAAGAAGGCTTGTTCCCATTGATTCTCCTGTTCAAGCTGGTTCATCTAACTCAGGCAAAGCATTGATGGTTCAACAAGACGAAGGTGAAAACTGGGACTTCAGATTTAATCATGATCAGAATAAACAGGATAAAGCATGTGTTGCTGAGATCAAGAAGTTGGATGATCAAAATGAAGATAGTACTTCAGGAGAAGTAAAGATTAGTGGAGAAGAAACATCAGGTTCAGAGTCAGAAAGCTTATCAGACTCATACACTCTAGCAGATTCTGATACTGATATTGAAGAATCTCCTACTCAGTTTGCTTTGATGGTAAACTCATCTGCTACTCCTGCTGCAACTTCACAATCTGATCAGGTATCTGATGAGTGTTCATCTTCTTGTTCTAGTTGTTTTAATTGTATTGACCTTAACAGCAAGGTCCTTTCTTATCAAAATCACAATGCTGCTTTGATCAGCGATCTCAACCAGTGTATTGAAGCAAACAAAGTTTTAAAATCTAATGAAAAAGATTTTCAAGCTAAAATTGAACTTTTAAACAGACAACTTCATGAGGCTGAGATTGTTGTTCTTAACAAGCAAGATGCTATAACTTCTTATCTCAATACCATCAATGAGATAAAGAATAAGTTAGCCATAGTTGAGTGTGATTATGAGACCCTAGGACAAAATCTCAAGAGCTATGAGAGCGCATCTTATATCATTGAGCACATGATCAGCAAAGGTGCTGATCATAAGGATAAAGGAAAAGTTAGCTATCAACATTGTCCTCCACCAATCTTGAACAGCTTTGTCAATTCACCTGATGACAAAGATGTTAAAGATTTTCAAGTTAAAACTCCATTAGTAATTGATCCAATAGGGATGATTACTGATGAGGGTTCCTCATTGTCAGAGGAATCTCTTGTGGAGGGGATTGTTGAAGATTGGGTCTCAGATTCTGAGGATGAATCTGACTATTCATCTGATTGTGTTACTACTCAGAATAAACCTTCTATAGTTATGAAAGGTGACCCAATCTCATCATCAAAGATTTATCAAGCTTTAAGCTTTGTTAAAGCTTCAAAAGAAAATGAAGCATGTGTGTCAAACAAGATTGACAATCTTTTTCCTAATGGGAGAAAGGGTTTGGGTTTTAATCAGAACAAGTCTCAAACTACTGTTTTCAAACCAAAAAGACAGTCTTTCTCTGAATTAAAACATTTTCATAAAAAAGGTAACAACCTTTGTTTTGAGTGTGGTGCACCTGGACACATAGTCAGATTTTGTCCACACCTAGTTAGACCAAAGATTGCACCACCCAGAACACTAAATCATGTTTTCATCAAAGCTGTCAAATCTAAATCCAAGTCAGTTCAGACAAAACCCAAACAATTCACACAAGTTAAACCTATGGATAAGGGTAAAGGAAAACTGGTGAACTTGAATGTTCCCAAGGTGGTAAATGTTAATCAAGTTAAATCATCATCCATTTATCTGAAAAATTCTTTCAGTAAAAATGCAGTCTGGAAAGTCAAGTCTGAGACTTCTGTTCCACCCACTTCAGACAAGGCTGTTTCAGATGGTAAATGGATCGATGTTTTGATCCGAGACTCTTTGGGTCAACCCAAGACTGTAAAGGCTTGGGTTCCCAAATTGAACTAATTGTTTCATTTTTGTGTAGGTTGCCCCAACAGCTGCTCTTAACAGCTCTTGGATCGTTGACACTGGGGCTTCCAGACACGTAACTGGTGATATATCGCTTCTCACCAATGTGAATTCAGTTCGAGGTGGATATGTGGCGTTTGCCGGTGACAAAGGTGGTTTTATCACAGGAGAGGGAATTTCGTCAAATGGGCAAGTTTCATTTGATAAAGTCAGATATGTCAAGCAATTGGAGAATAATCTTTTATCTGTATCACAGATTTGGGATAAACAGTACAAGGTTCTCTTTGATGACTCCAAATGCTACATTTTTAAGGAAGGTGTGGTTATCCCTGAAGATTGGATCTTATTGTTAGCTCCCAGAAAGCAAGACTTGTATGTACTCAACATGGCCACAGCTTCAACAACATCTTCCACAGCTTCATGTTTTATGTCAAAGGCAACTGAGAAAGATTCAATACTTTGGCATAAGAGGATGGGTCATTTGAGTCTCCGCAAGATGAATCATTTGGTACATAACAATCTGGTTGAGGGGGTTTCTCTAAAGAATTTCAAGCTGTCTGATGTCTGTGTCTCCTGCAAAAAGGGCAAGCAAGTCAAGCAGTCTCACAAACCAAAGAAGTATCACTCAATCACTGTTCCACTTGAGCTTCTCCATATGGATCTTTTTGGTCCTGTTAACCGTAAGAGCATAGCTGGAGATCAATATTGTCTTGTCATTACTGATGAATTTTCCAGATACTCTTGGGTATTCTTTCTGAAGGAGAAATCTGAAACTTTTGATTGTATTCAAGTATTGGTTACCAAACTTGAATCTCTTTATAAGCTCAAGGTTCGAATACTCAGAACAGACAATGGGACAGAATTCAAGAATCACAACATGGAGAATTTCTGCAATTCAAGGGGAATTGTTCAACAATTTAGTGCCCCTTATGTTCCGCAAATGAACGGTGTTGCTAAGCGAAAGAAGAGGACTTTGATTGAGGCTGCTAGGACAATGCTTGCTGATTCTTCTCTTCCAGTTCAGTTTCAGAACGAGGCTGTCGCAAATGCTTGTTACACTTTGAATCGGGGTTTGATAGTGAAGAGGCATGGGAAAACTTGCTTTGAACTGCTTCATAACAGAAAGCCTAATCTTAAGTATCTTGAACCTTTTGGTGCACCATGCACTATGCTTAAGAAACACGAGCAGGGCAAGTTCAATGAGAAAGTGGAAGAAGGGTATTTTCTTGGGTACAGCACTCCAAATAAAAGGGTTTATAATAGAGCTACACAGAATGTAGAGGAGTGGTACCATGTTAATGTTCAGAAATATTCTATGCCTCCACCAGGAAAAGGGCCAGACTGGATGTTTGATTATTCAGGTCTCTTTAATTCGTTCAATATGCCTCCCATGTATTCAGATGAAAATGTTGCGGTTCAAATGTTATATGATGTACAAAATGCACCTAATGAACCCGTACCACCTTAATCCACTTCAATTCCCATTGTACAGACAAATGATGACAGCTCAGACACTGATGAAAACCCTGCTCCACCAGTTGCCCCAGAACAAAATGTTAATGATCTTGTACCAGATCTTGAGGATTTGAATTTGAAAAATCTAGATCCACAAGTTGAGGTTCCTCCCCATCCAGTTGGAAGAATTAATCGTATTCATCCTCAAGAGAACATAATTGGAAGTCCATTAGATGGAGTTAAGACCAGAAATCAGCTTTCTTCAGGGGGACTTGCTGACATTCTTGATTTTGCAGATGTAAGCTTTTGTGCTCATTCCTGTTTTATCTCTCAGGTGGAACCACGAACTGTCACTGAGGCTTTAAAGGAGGAATCATGGGTTGATGCCATGCAAGAAGAACTGCTGCAATTTAAAAAGTTAGGTGTCTGGCAACTTGTTGACAGACCGAAAGGTGCTAAAGTCATTGGCACTAGGTGGGTTCTTCGTTGCAAGAAAGATGATCATGGCATCATTGTTCAAAACAAGGCACGTCTGGTTGTTCAAGGATTCAGACAGATCGAAGGTTTGGACTATAATGAATTATTTGCACCAGTTGCTCGACTTGAAGCAATTCGTATTTTCTTGGCTTATGCATCCTTCAAGAAGTTTAAAGTTTATCAAATGGATGTCAAGAGTGCATTTCTTCATGGTGTGATAAGTGAAACAGTGTATGTCAGTCAACCTCCTGAGTTTGAGGATCCATTGCATCGAGACCAAGTCTACAAGCTAGACAAGGCCTTATATGGATTGCATCAAGCACCGAGAGCATGGTATGAGACATTATCTACTCACCTTCTGAGCAACGGGTTCAGAAGAGGTGTCATTGACTGTACACTGTTTATTCGAGAAAAAGATGGTGATCTACTCTTGGTACAAGTTTATGTGGACGACATCATCTTCGGTTCAACAAATGATGATCTGTGCAAGGATTTTGAGAAGGTTATGAAAGAAAAGTTTGAGATGAGCTCAATGGGAGAGATGAAATTTTTTCTGGGATTACAAGTGGATCAGTCTGAGGCAGGGATATTTATTCATCAAACCAAATATGTTGGTGATATACTGAGCCGGTTCAGTATGTCCGATGCAAAACCTGCTGGTACCCCACTGGCTGTTAATCACGGGATTACACCAGATGAAAAGGGGGAGTTAATTGATGCCACTCTGTACCGAGGAATGATTGGTTCTCTTATGTATCTTACTGCTTCTCTGCCAGACATCATGTTCGCCACATGCTTGTGTGCACGTTATCAATCAAAACCAAGAGTGTCTCATCTGATTGCTGTGAAAAGGATTATGCGTTATCTGAAGGGTACACCGGATCTTGGTTTATGGTACCCTAATGATGATAATTTTGAGCTTACTGCATACAGTGACTCGGATTATGGCGGATGCAAAAGAGACTTCAAGTCAACATCGACGAGATGTCAGTTCTTTGGAACCAGATTAGTTACCTGGCAGTGCAAGAAGCAGACGTCGGTGTCTTCTTCAACCTGTGAAGCTGAATACATTGCTGCTGCTAGTTGTTGTTCTCAGATTATCTGGATCCAACAGCAACTCAAGGACTATGGGTTACACTCTTCTAACACCCCTATATATGTTGACAACACTGCAGCCATAGCTGTCACTAAAAATCCTGTTCAGCACTCGAAAACAAAACATATCGACATAAAATATCACTTCATACGTGATTGTTATGAAAAGAAACTAATTGATGTTGTTAAAACTCACACCGATCACCAGAAAGCCGATCTTTTCACAAAAGCTTTTGATAAACCAAGATTTTTATATCTTTTATCGACTAATGGTGTTTTTCAAAAGGATAAAGTCCTACCTTCATCTAAATCTCATAAATGATCATCGCTTTTCTAAGTTAGTTTTGTTTTGATTTATTTCTTTATTTCATTTACTTCTCTTGTTTATTTTCTTATCTTAATCAAAAACTTAAAAAGATTTTCTTGTTTTAGGGTTTTTAGGGGGAGAAAGTATGTTAATTTGAAAAACCAAAAACATCTAAAAAAATTTGAAAAATACAAAAAGAATTGAAAATTTAGTAAAAATGAGAAAGTCTTCTTTGAGAAAGTAATACATTAATCTATCATGTCATAAAAGTGTTAGTGAGTGTACAAATGGAAGACATATGAGAAGTGTGAGCTAATGTACTGATAGGCTGACTTTACAAAATGAATAAACAAATTTGTGAATACTTACAATATCTGATTTGTGGGATCTGTTTTTGAAAGACAGTTAAGTGAGAAATAGTTTATGACCCAAATCAGGCATACACCTGTTATCATGAGATCCAATAAGGTTTCCAATCATTCATGAATTCAAAGTCTGTACACGTGCCATATTGCTGGGACGAACCTAGCTGAAGCCGTCCATTCAGATGAGAATGATTGAATAAAATAAAAGAAAAAGAAAATCAAGCTGGTATTAAGCTTGTGAAAAATAAAAAATAAGTTCAATTCCATACATGTGCCATATTACTGGGACGAACCTAGTTGAAGCCGTCCATTTGGATAGAACAAGTCAAGCATGTCAACATAGATCTGTATACGTGCCATATTACTGGGACGAACCTAGTTGAAGCCGTCCATGAGATTGTGTTGGTCATGTGAGACAAATCAAAAAGAAAAATACAAAAAGAAAATAAATTGGAACCTTATAAAATTTATGATGCTGGGTATTAAGATGTGCGGAGATGAGTTACAAACTGAGTTCAAACCTTTGCTGAATAGATAAAACGGGTAACTCAGTTAGAAAACATAAGTAATCATCAAATGAGTTTGATAATTTTGTATTGTAAAGCTTAAAGTGGACAGATATATCAGTAATCAGATCACAAGTTAAAAGTGTCTGAAATGAATCATTCAGTGATGCTAATGTGATGTGATTAGGTGTATGTGTTAATTTCTCAATAGACTTCTCACAAAAATATGTGTTTAATTGTTCTTAGTTGTTAGTTGTACAGTTGTATTTTGTTTCAGAAAATTACAAAAAGATTTTATATTTTCCATCTCAGTTTAAGTGATCATTTGTAGGTTCAGATGTCTGTCTTATCTGAATCCTGAACAAACCAGACTTATCTTCATAATTGGCATCATGTTTACTGATCAAATGTCATATCTTGAAAGTACTTTGTGTTTTTGTGAGTGCAATTGTCTCATTCGCCCGAATGAGTATTGAGTATGATTCATTCGACCGAATGAAGTTCATTCGGCGAATGAGTCATTCGACCGAATCAACATAAGCCAAAGGAGGTCAATCGGCCAGTTTCATTCGGCGAATGAAGATAAGGCTGAGACTCATTCGGCGAATGAATTTAGAGCGAATGGCTCATTCTCCAGTCTCATTTGGCGAATAACCCACCCTATATAAATAGTAAATCGGGTGAACTACCTCATTCGCCAAAATTCTCTTTCGCCGATACTGTGTGAAAACCCATTCGCCCGAATATATTTTTTCTTCAGTCGTTCATTTTCATGTGACTTTTCTTGATCCAACCACTGATAATCTTGTGTCTCATCATCTCAGGTACATGGGACTCAAGAATCATTGAATTTTGACCGCTGAATCATTCAAAACAGAATCTATTCAAGGGATTTAGGGTTTTTGAAATCGCCATGTTAATAGTTTGTCTTAATGGACTTAAACTGATAAAAGATCTGTTTTAAACTTGTTAGTCGGTGGTTTCTGAGCATGGTTGTATAATTTTTATGTGCTGATTTGAGATTTTTGTCAAAAGGGATTCGAATATGAACAGACAGCCGAATGTCGTCATTCGGCGAATGACTCATTCGGCGAATGAAGCTCATTAGGAGAATGACTAAGTCAGCATATGACTCATTCGGTGAATGAGGTCTATTCGACGAATGATTAAGTCAGCATATGACTCATTCGACGAATGAGGTCTATTCGGCGAATGAAGCTCATTCGGCGAATGTCTCATTCGACCAAAAAGTTCATTCGTTCAAATCATACTCATTCGGACATTTTGTTTCAACTGTGTTTTTGATCAGATTTCTGTACTTTGTGTAACTGACTGAGTCTAACCAGTTTTTATCTGATTTTCAGAATGGCTGGATACAAGTCAGTGACAAAGAACAACATCTGTGCACATTTGGATCTCACCACTCCGAACGCCAAACACTACACTGAGATTATCACTTTTCTCAGGCGTTCGAGGATATTCATTGCCATCTCAACTTTATATGTGCCATATATTTCACATCAGCAAGACTTCTGGGCATCTGCTGATATTAACTGTGAAGCTGAGCCTACAGTCATTCGGGGCAAAGTTCGTGGACAAGATGTGGTCATTTCTGCTGAACACATCAGAAGAGTTTGTGGTTTCCAAGATGCACCTGATCAGCCGTATCTTCTAAATCGTTATTTAGTTCGAGGCTACTTCATGAGATGCAAGTATGAGGGTGACCATGGAGCTGGGATCCTGAACAAGGCATTCATGTCTCCACAGTTCAAGTACTTAGCACATGTACTTATTCATTGCCTTGGGTCAAGGAGAGGAGGATTTGATGACATGAGAGAGACCATACAGTGTGCCTTTGTTGCACTTGTTCTGAACCTGCCATTCAACTTCTCAGAAATGGTCTTCTCACATTTGAAAGAGAATGTGACTCTAAAAGGGGACAAGAAGTTCTTAATGTACCCTAGATTCTTGTAGCAGTTGATTGACGCACAGTTGCCTAATCTGCCGAAGATCAATGCTGATATCTTACGCTTGGAGCACATGAATGACACTACTCTAAACAGAGTACTGTCATACAGAGGAAAAGATAGGAAGCCTGCTGTTAGATCTTTGTTTGGTCATCTTTCTAGGCCTGATTACATAGCCCCTGTTGGTCGTAGATGGAGACACGATGACTCTGATTCAGATATGGAAGATATAGTTGTGCCTGATGATGGTGGTGATGATGATGCTGGTGCAGGTGTCAGTGGTGCAGGTGATAGTGGTACTGGTGGTGCTGGTGAGAGCTCTGTTGTTGTGAGCACTGTTAGTGTGAGTGCTGATGTTGATGTTATTATTACCACTGATGGTGTTAGCACTGTTGATATTGGGGTGATAGGGGTAAGTGTAGCTGATGTTGATACAGATGCTGGAGTTAGTACCTCTATAGCTGCTGATGAGGATGTAGATATTGATTCACTGATGGAGCTGAACTTCTTGGCTACTACTACCTCCACAGTGACTACTCCTCTTGACACAATAGGAACCACATCTACTGCTGATGGAGATGAGTCAGAGGACTCAAGTGATGATGAGGGTGAAGCTGGTGCTGATGAAACTGGTAATTCTGATTCAGAGGATACACCAGATGACGAGTTCGAGAGTGTATGGATTGGTGGGAGATTGATGAAGCTGAAGAGGAAGAGAACTGAAGCAGAGATGGAGGAGATTACGGATCCACTATTCATTCCTGAGTTTGATGTTTCACCTCCTCCACGTTCCTCTATTCCAACTTCTGCAGCAGTTTCTGTTGCTGCTGTTCAGTCTTCTTCATCACCAGCTAGCAGGAGGAAGAGATCGAGGTTCCTCTTTCAGAGGAGGTCAGAACTGACGACAGTTGTTACATCTACTGTTACATCAGTAGCAGCTGTCTCAGTTTCTTCACTGACCAGGTCAAGGGCTATTCCAACTCGTGCTACTACGGCCCCTCTGACCACCTCTATTGCCCAAGCTCCCATATTCACTGTTGCTTCTGCTGGTCCCTCCATTACACGAGCTGACACTTTCATACCTACTGTTTCAGTTGTGGATCAGTTGAGCACTCTGAACAGTATGGTACTGAGACTGATGGAGAGGAACATGGAGCTGGAAAGGAAGAGCAGGGAACAGGATCTGGTTATCGCTCAACTTACTCAGAGGATAACAGATCAGGATGCACTGTTACTTCAAGCTGCAGATCAGAGAGCAGATCTCAGAGCAAGATCAGCCCAGCAAGAAGAGCAGTTGCTAAAATATATAGACGAGCATAACCAGCTGGCATTGACAGCCACTTGTTTCAATGAACGGATTTTGTCTTTAGAGGAGGAGAATGCTCGTCTTGCTGAACAAGTTGAGAATCTCAAAGACAACACTCCCAGACTTGAAGGCACTGCTGCTCAATCCGATGATTCAGATTCTGAGAAAGAAAAGGAAGAGGAAGAAGAGGAAGAAGAAGAAGAGGAAGAAGAATCTGATGAGGAATCTGATAAAAATGATGATTCAGATGATGATGATCAGGACGGATCAGGAAGTGGGTCTTCAGGATCATCAAGTTCTAATGATGATGACGATGATAATGATGATCAAGCCCCTTCTACATCTGAGATCCGGTCCAAGAGTGCAAATGACAAGAAGAAACAGGCTCCTCCTCCACCTCCTCCGACACAGACTGAAGAACCAGCAGCTACTGAGGAAGCCGAAGCTGTGCCTGTGAGACGTCAACTAGATGAGACACTTACTATGATTCTTGACGCTCAAGGCATCATACAGCACTCAGTTAGCTATGATAAAGAGGAGGGAGAGATTATTCATTGTCTATCAAAGGAGCAGATAGCCGAGCTGTTCAGGCTAAACCCTGATGAGGTTATCACTGATGATACCTCTGTTCCAGTAGTTGATGAGCCTACTCCAGAGGCTTTTGATGATGTAGATGAAGTTATTCTTGAAGATATTACTGATGAAGAATACCCAACGTATACATCAGCTGAGGAAGAGCTGCCAACATTTACTGATCAGTTTGATCAAGTCACTGAAGATCTACTGATCCGATACTTAGAAGAACAAGTTGAGGTTAGCAAAGCCGAAGCTGATGATCAAAAGAAAAGAAAAGAGGAATGGGAGGCCTACTGGGAGGTCTTGAAGAAAGAAAGCACCATGAAGTTGCCAGCTACGCACACGAAAGTATACAGGACCAAAGGCTACATGGCTGGAGGTCAAATTTTAAGCTGGGCATACTTTCATGATCTTGGTTGCTATGCTGTGAAAAGAGAAAAAGGCATTGACTACTTCAAGCATCCTCACGATTTTAAGACGTTGCCAGGTTTTGAAGTCAATCAGTTAGCACGTCTGAGGATGCTCTATAGTGAAGATTCTGGAATGTCAGCTGGTTTTCTTGTCACATTCAGTACGAATATAGAAAGAGATGGGTGAACTTCCAGCCCCAACAGCCTGAACGTTATTATTTGCCAGAAATTGATGGAGACACCCGAAAGCACAAAGTTATCCTGAAGTGGCTTCCTCCTAAAGTTTTGAAGAAGATTCCGTTAAAGAAGATGCGACAAGACTTTATAGAGGGCTTCCGATGGTGGTACTATGATGGGCGGAGTGGAGAAGCTGTGATTGTCATGTGTAAAGATAAGAAGTGGGAAACAGAACGGATTTTTGATCCAATGTGGTTGACTAACTTGTCCCACAAAGATGTCCAAGCACTGTTTCGTCATCAAAATTTCTTCGATGTACAGGACATGGTACAGGCGCTACAGTTCATGAGAGTGATCCGTCTCTGCAGTATATTCAAGATTCATGCTGGAGCAGACTGGAAAGCTATTACTGAAAAGTACTTCAAGAAAGACACTTCCAAGGTGTGAACTAGGTCCAAGGGGGAGTTTGTAGATGCATTTTATGTCCCTAGTTCAACTTTGTATTAACCATCATGTAAAGTTCAAGTTATATTAATGGAAGTTGTCTTTATATGTTGATATTAATGTTTAAATGTTGATTATATAGTTGTTTGATTTGATTTAGTAATGTTTAATGTTGAGTATGTGTTCTGACCATTCGGGTGAATGACTCTAACGAATGAAGTCATTCGCCGAATGAACGCCCTAGCGAATGACAAAGGCAAGCGAATGAGTCATTCGCCGAATGACTCATTCGACTGACTTGTCCATTCGACATAGTCATTCGCCGAATGAGCTGCTTCGGCCACTCATTCGGCCGAATGACTACAGTCTATATATACAAGTTCAAATCATTTCAAACCCAACTTTTCCGAGTCCTCATTCTTCCCAGTGCACTCCAGTGTCAAACCCTTGAAGTTTTGAGCGATTCTTACCGTCCAACTTCGATTCTCAACCCGTGGTGATCGATTCTCACTCACACGTTCATTCTACTCTCTCGATTCACCACGGTTGCTGTTGATTTCGATTGGAAAACCCTGGAATAGGATTCTGCACTATTCCAGAGGCTGTCAAGCAGATTTCTCTTGGAATTGGATTGTTTCCGAGCTCCTACGAGGTCCGACAAAGGCGACACAAGTTTGATATAGATGAGGCTTTTTCTCTAGCTGGTTTATGAAATTTTCAATAATACTCATTTATTTAATAGTAGATTCAATGTTTATATGCATGCTTCTTGATGCTTAGTCTACAACGAAATATGCTTTTAGTTTTGTGGAGAAGTGATAGCCAACCTTTACAATGGAATATATTTTTAATTTTTATGGTCGAATAAGGTTTTTATAGATAATTATGGCATATCCCAATAGTAGTTTACAAAAAAGCAATGCTTCAAATAATATAAAAAATGAAGAAAGTGTTATGTTATTCTTACATACATCTGTCATTTATGTTATTATGACACATACCTCACATTTTCTATGTCTCATATAGACATATATGAGGCGTACAGATGAATAATTATTGTTTATCCGAATTTATTAGTGTCAATGATTATATTTCTATACGATTCGTATAAGTCTATATGAGACGAATATATCATATACAAGACACATGTCGAATCAATGGTGCTACACGTCTCGTATACGAAAAAGATATGATTGATAGGGTTTCAAAATAAGAAAATTGTGTGCCTAAATAACAAAACCCTTAACAAATGATGATTCATATTATTATTATTATTGTCTTTTTTGAACGGCGATGATTCATATTATTTAAAAGAAAAGAAATCATGGTATTTTTGCTCCAAAGTGTTGTAACCCTCATGACGATCTTTGAGTTGAAATAATGATTCGATAACCTCGAACAGGTAAATTATCATCTTGCTGAATACTGTCACCCTCTTTCTATTAATTATGTTCATCTTTCCTTTTTAACGAAAGTAAAATCTTGAAATTTTCATGGGTAAAAGCAGCTGAATTCGCAGAACAAAAAAGAACCAATTTCAGACCGGTGTGTCAGTCCGTGAGTCGATCGACAATCATGACTCTTGTTGAATCAAACGATGTTGATCAGTCAAATAAATCATCGGTTTCGATGAGGTCGAATGAACACCATCAGGGTTTTCATCACCAGAAGAAGACAACACCTAACGGAAACGGTGGTTTGAATCATCATCAGACGAAGAAGATGAACGGGATTGATCATCGTGATCATGAAGAAGAGGGGTTTCAGAAGGATATGAGGGATTTGGCTGAAATGTTGTCGAAATTAAATCCTATGGCTGAAGAATTTGTGCCCCCTTCACTTTCAAACAACAATTTCAATGTTGGGCACCTGCTTCCGCCGCCGGCTGTCGGAGCTCCGCTGGGTTACTCTTCGGTGAATGATTTCTTGCTTCATACTAATCAAACCCCATTTCCCAACATCAATGGTGTTTCTGCTAGAAGGGTATGCTCCGTTTCAATCGTTTCAATCATTTACTTTGTTTAATGATGATGATTGCTGTTGCTACCTGCAAATTTATTTTTTCTTTGTGCTGATTGCTCTTAGTTTATAACATTAATGGTGTTACTGCTACAAGGGTATGCTCATTTCAATCATTTGCCTTGTTTAATGATCATTATTGTTGTCGTTTATCTGCAAATTTGTGTGTTCTTGGTGCTGATTGCATTAAGTTCATCATCAATGATGTTTCTGCTAGAAGAGTGTCCTCAATTTCTATCATTTACTTTGTTTAGTGATGATTATTGTTGTTATCTGCAAATTTTACGTGTTCTTGGTGCTGATTGCATTGAGTTTGCAACATTAATGGTTAGAAGAAGAGTAATTTTGGTCATCTGAAACGAAGGATGAATAACAGAACCAACATGGCACAACGAGAAGATGTGATCCGAAGAACCGTTCATGTATCTGACATTGATCAGCAGGTGAACACTGTTTCTTGATTTTTGTAAACTGTGGTTGATTGTTATTACAGTTTTTTTTTTTTTTTTTTTTTGTTTATTGGCATGAATTTAGGTAACTGAAGAACAGCTTGCTGCCCTTTTTATCAGTTGCGGACAGGTAAAAGTGTGAATGTTTTAAGCTGCTAATTACGTAATGCTTGTAGGCTAATGATGTGTTGTGATTATGACAATTTGACCCGTTGTTTGATTGATGCATTCAGGTTGTCGATTGTCGTATTTGTGGTGATCCAAATTCTGTTCTTCGTTTTGCATTTATTGAGTTTACTGATGAGGGTATGCCAATATTAGTTATATAACCGTAGTTAAATATGTATAATTTGCATTTAGTGTTACATTGTGTCATGTGTCTATAATGTGCTTGCAGAGGGTGCAAGGAATGCATTGAGTCTTGCTGGAACTATGCTTGGGTACTACCCTGTTAGGGTTCTTCCTTCAAAAACCGCAATTGCACCAGTAAATCCAACTTTTTTGCCTCAAGTGAGATTCTTGTACTTTGAAACCTTTAAAGAGTAGGATGGAAGTGGGACATTCATTTCAGAACCAATAATATGTTGAAAACCGCAGTAGCCGTATAATGCATTTGCACCTAATGCTTTGAATGTTATACACAAGACAGTCATGCAACCGCCTTTATTTCTCTCTCACGCTACTTCTGATTATTTTTATACATTATGTACATGTGTATTATGTAGTTCTCGCATTTCTCAGCATATTATTGGTTATGAAACAAAGATGCCAATTGGATAGAAATTTTAAACAGATGTATGGCTTTTCTAAATCCCTTATTCTTGGTCTTTCTTTTGTGTTCAGTCTGAAGATGAAAGAGAAATGTGTGCAAGAACTATCTATTGTACCAACATTGATAAGAAGGTAGTCTACAAGATTTTGTGTTTTCTTTTAAATATCAATTATTTTGTGTGTGTATATATGATGATCTCTATTTTGTCAAAGCAGGTTAGTCAGGCAGATGTGAAACTCTTTTTTGAATCATTTTGTGGAGAGGTTTGTGGTTATATGTATACAATATAGAAAACATCTATGCTATTTTAATTGTGTCCAATATTTGACTGAAAATATTGTTTTATATTATAGGTTTACCGTTTAAGGTTGCTAGGAGACTATAGTCATTCAACTCGTATTGCTTTTGTGGAGTTCGTGATGGTAATCTTTTTCTAAAATCTTAACTAATTAGCGGGTTTTGTTTGTTTTAAATATCTGCCCTCATACTTGGGTGATGGTTGAAGTCCAACAATGTGCTCTGACTTATGAAATTTGGAAATAGGATATGCACAACACGTTGTAACATCTGACTCACATGTAGTTTACTATTGTTAGCATATCTTACATACGCCTTAATACATGTTGTAACATCTGACTCACGTGTAGTTTACTATTATTAGCATATCTTACACACGCCTTAATATTGAAAAAATAGGGGTGTCTTGTCGATGAAGATTAATTATATTAAAACTTCTAAATTATTACAAGGGGGCGATGCCATTAAATATAAATCAAGTTTCAAAATTTTCTCTATTTTTTTTGTGCATAAAGTTTCTACTTTCAGAAACTGTTCCATTTATGTAAAAATATGATAACTGGTATAACAGTTATAAATGTTGTCGGATGTCCACACACATTTGTGCACCCCATCATTTGTAACCGTTTTACCAATTAACATTTCTTATTGTTTTAAATATCTGGTTAGTGATGATGAATAAGGAATTTCACATAGTTTTTGGTAAATTGTTTGTAATTTTGCACTTTTGGTATTAATTTAATGATTCTCGTTGCTAATTCTATTAGGTTTTTTACTATGTTTGTGGATGTTATTAATTCTGTTTTAAGTTTCCATGCCTATTATGTGTAAATTATATTATACTATTATTGCAGTCTTTGCGATCCCTTTTTAAATGTCGTACAAAATTCACCGTTGGTCTTGAACCAATTTTTTTTTTTTTCATTTTTTTGGAATAACTAACACAAATCCATCTAATCTTCTAAATCCACACAACTTGCCATCATCAGGATTTGAACCGTCCGCCTTGGGATTTGAACCCTTTCGTCAACTGACTTTGCCCCTTTGATTCTCACTTACATTGTGTTTAATTATTATAGGCAGAGAGTGCGATTGCAGCACTGAACTGTAGTGGTGCAGTATTGGGATCATTGCCCATAAGGTGATTTGATTCTTCAAGTTTCCTGTTTTCCAACTTTCATGTAAATTGTTTTGCTGACATGATGTATTGTTTTTATGATGATGTAGGGTTAGCCCTTCTAAAACTCCGGTTCGTCCCCGTGCACCTCGCCCGCCAATGCACTGAATGAGCATTTCCCAGATATCTATATCTAATTACACACAACTGCTGTTATGTTTCTGCACTTTTTGGAAATGTAGATTTAGGATGATGTCAGTTTGAGGCTGAACTCTTCTTCTTTTTTTTTTTTTTTTTCTCTTCTTTCTTCTTCTTAGGTGCTGTTTTGTCTAATAGAAACGGTTTCAATGTTTTCATTATGAAAATTGTTGTTCATCTGTTTCCTTCATCATGTTGATCTTAAAATGGGATTGAAATGAGCAAAAATTATTTATAGGCCTTTTCAAAAAGCTCGTAATTCGTGTCTTTGCTTTGAAGCTCGCTCGAAAACAGCTGGGCTCAAAAATGCATGTTTTGTAATTGAGTCAAGCCTGAACCAAAGTTGGCTTTGCACGTGGCTCAATTAGATGGCTCGTTTAAATTAAATATGATCTATATATTTTTTATATATATTTATACATATTTAGTTGGTTACATTTTATTATTTATTTTTACTGGTTTTTTATTGAAAGAAAAATAAATTATCATGAAGAAATAAGAACTAGATTCAAGAAATTACCAACGAATTTGCTGTAGTTTAAAAAAACAATAAAAGATTTAGCAAACAATTAAAAAAAAGTTTTTTATTTTATTTTTAAACTGTAGAACCAATGTTTTCAGGACCGGACCGGACGTCAAACTGGGCGTCTTACTGGTCACTGGTCGGGCCGGCTGGACCGGTTGAACTGGATTTAAGAACTGGAAGACATAATAAATAGTTAAAATAATACATGGCATTAAATATGGAATTCTAATTTTTATGCTTTTGGTCTATTATTTTTAGCTGAGCAATACTTGTTACCTATATAATTTTAATAACTTAATAACTTCATAGACAATAACTTGAATTTTACAAATTTAACCCTATAAACATGCTTAGCGTTTTAAAGTAGGGTTGTTCAAACCGCTCGTTGTGTGTCGCTCGAAAAAAGCTTGTTCGAATTTTCGCTCGATTTGTAAACGAGCCCAAGCCGCTCGGTTCGGTTTGTAAGCGAGCCGAGCATGACCCAAGGTAAGCTCGCTTGTTGCTCGTTTGGCTCGCTTGGATACTCGCTTGATTGGCTCGCTCGCTTTAGTATAACTAAATTATATATATATATATATATATATATATATATATATAGGGAAATGTTCTAATAATAACTCACTCATAAAGCAATAACCTAGATAACTTTGCCAAGATAAAGCCAAATCTTGGATTTTTTTTTTGAAAATCATTGTAACACATTTAGAACACTATGTTCTTTTACGAGTTTGTGAAAATTTATCACCGTTTAAGAGATATCATCGTTGTAAGTTTTTGATTTACAGCATTGTAACTGTTTTAGGCCCAAAACTTACAACGATGTAAACTACCAAACGGTGATGAATTTTCGCAAACTCATAAAAGAACATAGTGATCTAAATATGTTACAATGATGTTAAAAAAAATCTAAGATTTGGCTTCATCTTGGCAAAGTTATCTGGATTATTGCTTTAACATTGGGTTATTATTTGATCACAATCATATATCAATGTAATATAATAAATAAAGGTTTCTTGATGCCACGTGTCGTTCAATGAGGCTGCTTTTGGCCATCATTTCCCGCTCAAACCACCCCACAATTTTACACGCGGATCTTATAATCCATGGGTACCATCTTATAACCCGGTTTTATGTTCCCCTCTTACAAGAAACCCTAAAATTCTAGGTGTAAAATGGAGAAATTCACCAAACTGCTTATGTTACTCATGACGATTAACAAGATACTATGCTTCTCATCTTCAATCGCAACATTCTGTTGATCATCAGACGTATCTTCGACCGGATTTTAGTCATCAAGCAATTTCAAGGCCGTCGCGACAACTGAGGTTCACATCGGTGAAAACCTACTTCAATTTCATACTCGCTTAGGTACTAATCTTCGTCTTATTAAGTATTTTAAAACGGATCTTTTAGTCGGATATTTGAATAGCCGATTTTGAAATCGCATCAATTGTAACTTTCTTCTACTCGTGCATCATTGTTGATTGTAAGTCTTTTTTCATGTATGTATGCTTCTTTCAGATTGTCATGAAATTGTTTTCTTCAAACCCTAGGTTTAAGTATTCTTGTGAATTGATGAAGTGAATTAAATGTTTTTAATATCATTTTTTATTTAATTGAAAGGAATAAAATTTAGGATTGAAGCAGTTGATTGTTTAAACACATAACAATAAATTTAGCAAGTAAAGCAGATCAACAAATGATAACAAATGATGATTGACCTATGATTAGCATTACAAAAATGCTCAAGTAGTAAACTATCACCGCGGGCCTCCCCCGAAGGGTAAATCAAACAACGGTGGGATGGTCGGTCCAATAGATCTATCATAGTCACTAAAATGAATCTGATCAATGCCTATGCTTAGCTAAAGTTCACTAACTATAAGGCCATTAGCTAAGTTCACAAGTAAATGAAATAAATAAGTTGCATGTTTCACCCCTAAAACAAAAATAGTAAAACAGGGGCTATGAAGACTCACCTTAGTGTTCTTGGTAGTCTTGATAAATGTCAAAGTATGATCCAAATAATATCCAACACAATTTCAATGTTCACCTAAATAGTTCAATAGGCATATGTTTAACAAACTATGTCATTCTATGGATTCTAACTAAGTTTTGTAATGGGTCAACGGATTCGATTTGTTTTGAATAAACACAATTAGATTTGTTATGATTTAAATGAAAATAATAAAATATCTAAATTACAAATGTTGACTTTAAAGTATTTATTTAAAAATTTAAATATTGATTTAAAACAATTTATTTTGATAATTCTTGTATAAACATATTTAAGTATTATGTTTATAACATTTATTATAAATAAATAAGAATAGGTTTATGAGTAGAAATAAATATTCAAATAAATAAATGAGATAAAGAGTTGTTAGTAAATAAATGAATAAATAAATAACTACATGTATGTGATAAAGAGTTGTAAATAAATAAATAAATAAATAAATGAGATAAATAAATAAAGAAATAATAAATAATTAAGTAAATGAGATAACGAGTTGTAAATAATTAAATAAATAAATCACTACATAAATGAGATAAATAGTTGTAGATGAATAATTAAGTAATTGAGATAATGAGTTGTAAATAAATAATTAAGTAAATAAATAACTAAATAAGTAAGATAAATAGTTGTAAATAAATAATTAAATAAATAAGTATAGAACATATAAATAAATAAATAACAATTCAATAACTAAATAAATAAATGAATAAATAAATTAAATGATCTAAGAAGTTATAAGTTTATAAAATTATTTATTTATGTAAATAATTAAAATAAATAATTACATATTAATTTATTTTAAGTAAATAAAATAAATAAATAAATAATTTATAATAAAAGTTATAATTAAATTTTAAGTATATAACACATTTTTTTTTATTACAGATTAATATTATAGTTATAAAAATATTTTCTGGGTAATTAAAATGTTTAAAATAAAGTTTAATAACAAAAAAATGAGCAAAAACCGGTTTTAACCCGGTTGAAGGTTCGAACCCGCGACCATCTCTGGATGAGCAACAGAGCGCTACCAGTTGATCTAGACTAATGTCTGCAAATGAATCTGATTTTAATTACTTTTAATATAACCCAAAATGGAAACCCATCTCTGATTTAAGAACAAGGAAGATAGAACGAGCCCTAGTTTACTTTCACTCGAAATTCGATCGAATAAGATCTCGAATGATAATCGAATCATGGGGCTATGATTCCCTGTCGAAAAACGATTTGAATGATACATAGGATGTGTACCTTGGGTTTAGTTTGGACTGGTTTCGAGTTGTAGCAGAAGAGACGATCGGCCGAAGGTTTATGATCTTGAATTGCGATTTCTTCAACTTGTGTGTTGATCTTTTAGTTACAGATAGTTTCGTGATGTTCAAAGGAATGTCTAGGTCGATTTGATTAGGGTTTTATACACGATTTGATGAAGCTCGACTAACGCGTTTTTCTTTGATAATTTTGGTAATGGTTCACGAGTTAATACCGATTGATTTATCAAATTAATGCTCGGGATCCTTTACGCGCATCGTATACTTCCTATAATTAGTCTTGATTTGCTGGCATCGATTGTATTTGAGCGGATTTTGTTAACCGGGTCGAACGAAAGGGTTTTGGGTCGGATGGGGCTTGAACCGGGTAGGGGGGAAGGGAAACTTTGGGTTAATTGCAGTTTCAGTCCTTCCCATGCTTTCTTTTAATTAAACTTCCGGTTTTTACACTTTTAGCCCCCAAACTTTTATAATCAATGTTTTTTCTTGTTAAAAATTTATTTAAAATTTATATTTTCATAAAAACATTGTTTTTGTGTTATACTATAAAATTTTAAAACATGTTACTTGTTATTATTTATTTAATTATGAAATAAAGTAAAAATTTATTTGTTTATTTTATAAAATTGTAAATAATTTCTAAACTTTATAATAAATACAATTAATAAAAATAATAAAATTCCCATTGACGTCATAATCGCTTTATTAAATATAAATGATTATTACAAATTTCGTAAACGTTACAGTCTCCCCTACTTTTAGGAATTTCGTCCCGAAATTAAGAAGAAACTGTTGAAAATAAATGAGGGTACTTGGCTTTCATTTGATCTTCGCGTTCCCAAGTGAACTCTCGACCATGCTTTGACTCCCAACGGACATGAACAATAGGAATTCTGCTTCGTCTAAATTGCTTGACGTGTCGGTCTATGATCTCTACCGGCTTCTCAATAATACGCATCGAAGCATCAATGTGAATATCATCAAGAGGCACATTTAAATTCTCATCGGACAAACACTTCTTCAGGTTCGACACGTGAAAGGTCGGATGGATGTTACTAAGTTCAGAAGGTAGCTCAAGTTTGTAAGCCACTTTCCCGATTCTTTCAATAACCTTAAAAGGACCAACGTAGCGAGGTGCAAGTTTACCTTTCTTCCCAAATCGAATCACTCCTTTCCAAGGTGAAACTTTCAGAAGTACCATGTCACCAACTTGAAATTCCAAAGGCTTACGACGTTTATCAGCATAGCTCTTTTGTCGGCTTCGAGCAGCTAATAGGTTGTCGCGAATTTGATGAATCTTGTCGGTCGTTTCTTGAACCAGTTCAGGACCGGTGATTTGAACTTCACCAATCTCAGTCCAAGAAATAGGCGATCGACACTTACGACCGTATAGAGCTTCGAAAGGCGCCATGCCGATACTCGCGTGATAACTATTGTTATACGAGAACTCGACTAGCGGTAGATGATTATCCCAATTGCCACCAAAATCAATGACACATGCTCTAAGCATGTCTTCAAGAGTTTGAATCGTGCGCTCGGTTTGACCATCCGTTTGAGGATGATAAGCCGTGCTAAGGTCCAAACGAGTACCAAATGATTCGTGAAGCGATTCCCAAAAACGAGCCGTGAAACGAGCATCACGATCAGAGATGATGCTAAGAGGTATGCCATGTCGACTTACTATTTCATTAACGTAGATGCGAGCTAACTTTCGCACGGGATAGTTCTCGCGAATCGGCAAGAAATGAGCTGATTTTGTCAAACGGTCAACGATTACCCATATACTATCATGACCATTAAGTGTTCTCGGGAGTTTAGTGATGAAGTCCATAGAAATGTTTTCCCATTTCCACATAGGAATTTCGGGTTGAACAAGCAAACCCGAAGGTCGTTGGTGCTCGGCTTTGACCTTAGAACAAGTCAAACACTTTGCTACATACTCGGCAATGTCTTTCTTCATGCCGGGCCACCAATAATGGACTCGAATATCATGATACATTTTATCCGCACCAGGATGAATGGAATAACGAGTCTTGTGTGACTCATTCATAATAGTGAGTCGTAGATCATTGCGATTTGGAATCCAAATACGGTTCAAGAAATAAAGCAAACCATCAGACTTGGTTTCTAATTTAAGTTCAGCACCACATGACATTTCATCATACAAATTGCCTAGGTTCAAAGATGTTTGTTGAGCTACAAAGATGTCGTTATGAAGATTGGTTTGGATTCGAATGCTATGAAGTTGGACATGAGTTTTACGACTGAGTGCATCGGCTACAACATTTGCTTTGCCGGGATGATAACGAATCTCACAATCGTAATCGTTTAAGAGTTCAACCCAACGTCGTTGCCTCATGTTGAGTTCCTTTTGGTTTAGAATATGTTGAAGGCTTTTATGATCAGTGAAAACCACACATTTGGTGCCATAGAGATAGTGCCTCCAAATCTTTAAGGCAAAAACGACCGCACCAAGTTCAAGGTCATGAGTGGTATAATTCTTTTCGTGAACCTTTAATTGTCTTGACGCGTAGGCAATGACTTTACCACGTTGCATAAGAACACAACCAAGCCCTTGATTCGACGCGTCACAATAGACCACAAAATCATCATTACCATCTGGAAGAGTCAAGATAGGTGCATCACAAAGCTTTTGCTTTAGCAATTGAAAAGCTTCATCTTGCTTTGGCCCCCATTCATAAGGTTTATCCTTATGAGTCAAAGCAGTGAGTGGAACGGCGATCTTAGAGAAATTTGAAATGAACCGTCGATAGTAACCGGCAAGTCCAAGAAATGAACGGATTTCAGTTGGAGTCTTTGGTGTACTCCAATTTTTAACAGCTTCAATCTTCGCGGGGTCCACGTGAACACCTTTTTCATTGACAATGTGTCCTAAGAATTGAACTTCCTTAAGCCAAAATTCACATTTAGAGAATTTGGCATACAGTTGTTCTTTTCTTAAGAGCTCCAAAACCAACTTAAGGTGTTTTTCATGGTCCGCTTTGCTCTTGGAATAGATCAAAATATCATCTATGAATACGATCACGAACTTGTCCAAGTATGGTTTACACACTCGGTTCATAAGATCCATGAAGACCGCAGGTGCATTGGTTAGTCCAAATGGCATAACCAAAAATTCATAGTGACCATAACGAGTTCGAAAGGCGGTTTTAGGAATGTCATCCTCATGTATACGCAACTGATGATAACCAGAACGAAGGTCGATCTTAGAAAACCAAACCGAACCTTGAAGTTGATCAAAGAGATCATCGATACGAGGCAAAGGGTATCGATTCTTGATGGTGAGTTTATTGAGTTCGCGATAATCAATGCACATACGAAATGAACCGTCCTTCTTTTTGACAAAAAGCACCGGTGCACCCCAAGGTGAATGACTTGGACGAATGAAACCCTTATCAGATAATTCTTGAAGTTGGCTCGCGAGTTCTTGCATCTCAGAAGGTGCAAGACGATAAGGAGATTTTGCAATTGGATTGGCACCGGGCATAAGATCAATACGAAACTCGACTTGTCGAACCGTTGGAACTCCCGGCAGATCATCGGGAAAAACTTCAGGATAGTCGCGAATGATTGGAATATCTCCAACACTTTTGCCCTTTTCTTTCTTGTCCACAATATGGGCCAGAAAGGCTACGTATTTCTTACGTAAGTATTTTTGGGCCTTTGTGCAAGACATAAGTTTAAGTCCACTACTAGGTGTCTCTCCAAAGATTCTTAGAGTTTCACCCGATAATAGTGGAATGCGAATGTACTTTTCAAAACAAACGATCTCGGCTCGATGAGTGGCTAACCAGTCCATGCCTATGATAACATCAAAACTTCAAAGATGCATGGGAATAAGATCAATTGGGAAAACATGATCCATAAGGTTCACAGTACATCCAATAATGATAGAGTTAATATCTATTGAATTGCCGTCAGCCACTTCCACGTTAAATGGTCTATCTAATTTAGTTCTTAGTCTACCAAGTAATGGTTCAAATTCATATGACACAAAGCTCCTATCAGCACCAGAATCAAATAACACAGAAGCATAACAATTATTGACCAGAAACGTACCATTCACAACGTCTTGATTTGCTTGAGCTGCTTGAGCATTGATTTGAAAGGTCCTAGCTCGTGCAACCCTTTGATTATTGCCCGCAAGCCTTGGGCATTGGTTTCTAAGATGATTAGGGTTGCCACATTCATAGCAAACCCTTCCATTAGCTTGTGCAGGATTGGCAGGTGCAAGTTGTTGTTGGTTCAATGGTTGAACCTGTTGCCCTTGCTGGCCAAGTGGCCCATGTCGACAATAGTTTGCAAGGTGACCATACATCCCGCAGTTCGTGCAAATTCTGCAGGGTTGAGTAGTGGGGTGATGATATCTGCAAGTGTTGCAGAGTGGATTTGGCCCCACATACTGTTTGGTATTTGGCTTTGGGCCTTGTTGGTTTAGTGGTGCAGCAGGGGTCACCACCGCAAAGTTCTTGGCCTTTCGCTTTCGATGGTTGAACTTTGAAGAGTTTGAGGTTTCAGCTTTGACCTCCTTTGAGAGTTCATTAGTGGTTGACTTGGATTCAACCTTCTTGGCACCCTTCCTTGTCAAAGTACCATCCTTAACATGATTGTCAGTTAAGGTTGCAGAAAGTCTGATTGCCTCTTCAAGAGTGGTAGGATTGCTACCATAGACAGTATCTTGAATTTGCATAGGAAGGCCACCAATGTACTTTTCAATGGCCCAAGATAAAGGAGTGACTAAGTGTGGCACTAGTAGACTAAGTTCATGATAGCGGGTCGTATAAGCAAGGTTCTCCCCACTGTCTTGCTTGAGATCCCAAAACTCAGCTTCAAGTTTCCTCATTTCGTTGCGAGGACAGAATTCATTAGTCATAATCTGCTTGACCTCAGTCCAAGTCAAAGCAAGTGCAGCATCCAAACCCCTAGTTCGTTTCTCACCATTCCACCAAGTCAGTGCCCTTTTTTGAAAGACACTAGTGGCATATCGAACCTTAAGGTTCTCAGGACAGTCCGAATGGATAAATGTGCTCTCTATACTTTCGAACCATTGAAGGAGTCCAGTTGCTCCTTCAGTGCCAACAAACTTAGTGGGGTCACATGAATTGAAGTGCTTGAAAGTGCAAGTTGGATTTGCACCCCCACCATTACCATTGTTTTGAACTGGGTTCACATTAGCAGCTTGATTGAGTTGGGTCACCAAAGTGGGTAACACAACAGCCACTTGTTGCGAAATGATCTGGGCCAACTCTTGGATAGTAGGGTTCGGATTGTTGGTGTTATTTGTGTTGGTGTTGGTGTCATTGGTGTTGTTGGTGTTTCTGCGAGTACGACGAATAGGCATGATTCTACAAGAGTTCAATTGAAGAGAGTTAGAATTTATATAACTCAAAGAGTTCAAATAAGAAATAGATAGTTCAAATAAAAGTTCAATCACAAGGCAGTATTTGGATTGTATTCCTAAAGGAATACTTTTGACAGATCAAAGTGTTTAAGTTCATCTTAACTTTCAGAAAGACATACTTTAGCCTATAGGTTCATACTCACTCCAAGGGTTCCCAGGAAAGCATAACAGGTCCATCGGTTGATTTGGATTTATACGAAATGCTTTCCTAGACAGAACTCCCCAAAGTACAGGTATTCCCCCTTCCAGATTGTATGTGTTTCCTAATCATTAGAATGAACCTAAAGACTATTGACGGGATTCAAGATTAGACTTAGAAGTCTAAGATCATTCCTCGTAATGACGATCCTCGTTCAAGTCGTAAGAAAGGGGTCGAGAAGTTTTGAACCTTAATGTCTAGTGTGTGCATACTAAGGTATCCTAAACTAGGTTCGATTATTTGACCTATCAAACAAATAGTCACATAAGCAAGTATGACCTATCATGGCAACTAAGAGTTCAAATAACAGTTCATGGCCTAGTATGGCAACTAGAGGGTCCAAATAACAGTTCATGACCTATGAGTTCAAACTAAGGCATCCTATGGTTATAGTCTAGGTCATCTAGTTCAAATAACCTAATTCTCTATAACCCAGGCTCTGATACCAATCTGTAACACCCCGACCGATGGCGGAAACATCGGGGCGGCACGAAGTGTAGGTTGTTCATAGCTTAGGGTATAAAGATGTAAATAATAATAACTAATCATTCAATAAAATTAAATCCATCATTCATTACAAAGTCAAATAAATAAATTCAACCCTAGCTATTACAACGTTTCAAATTCAAATTTCAAAATTCAAAGACATAAAATAAATAATTAAAGCTAAATCCAAGCTCAATAATGCTAGTTTCCATTTCCACCTGAAACATGTTAAAATCAAGTGTCAACTCAAAGAGTTGGTGAGTTTCATAGGTTTTGACACTCAAACCAAAAGGTTTAATAAAAATGATATAGATAATGATATATGTGAACTCTAAGCATAATGATCATAGTCAAAATGAACTAGCAAGTAAAGCAGATCAACAAATGATAAAAAATGATGATTGACCTATGATTAGCATTACAAAAATGCTCAAGTAGTAAACTATCACCGCGGGCCTCCCCCGAAGGGTAAATCAAACAACGGTGGGATGGTCGGTCCAATAGATCTATCATAGTCACTAAAATGAAACTGATCAATGCCTATGCTTAGCTAAAGTTCACTAACTATAAGGCCATTAGCTAAGTTCACAAGTAAATGAAATAAATAAGTTGCATGTTTCACCCCTAAAACAAAAATAGTAAAAGAGGGGCTATGAAGACTCACCTTAGTGTTCTTGGTAGTCTTGATAAATGTCAAAGTATGATCCAAATAATATCCAACACAATTTCAATGTTCACCTAAATAGTTCAATAGGCATATGTTTAACAAACTATGTCATTCTATGGATTCTAACTAAGTTTTGTAATGGGTCAACGGATTCGATTTGTTTTGAATAAACACAATTAGATTTGTTATGATTTAAATGAAAATAATAAAATATCTAAATTACAAATGTTGACTTTAAAGTATTTATTTAAAAATTTAAATATTGATTTAAAACAATTTATTTTGATAATTCTTGTATAAACATATTTAAGTATTATGTTTATAACATTTATTATAAATAAATAAGAATAGGTTTATGAGTAGAAATAAATATTCAAATAAATAAATGAGATAAAGAGTTGTTATTAAATAAATGAATAAATAAATAACTACATGTATGTGATAAAGAGTTGTAAATAAATAAATAAATAAATAAATGAGATAAATAGTTGTAGATAAATAAATAAAGAAATAATAAATAATTAAGTAAATGAGATAACGAGTTGTAAATAATTAAATAAATAAATCACTACATAAATGAGATAAATAGTTGTAGATGAATAATTAAGTAATTGAGATAATGAGTTGTAAATAAATAATTAAGTAAATAAATAACTAAATAAGTAAGATAAATAGTTGTAAATAAATAATTAAATAAATAAGTCTAGAACATATAAATAAATAAATAACAATTCAATAACTAAATAAATAAATGAATAAATAAATTAAATGATCTAAGAAGTTATAAATTTATAAAATTATTTATTTATGTAAATAATTAAAATAAATAATTACATATTAATTTATTTTAAGTAAATAAAATAAATAAATAAATAATTTATAATAAAAGTTATAATTAAATTTTAAGTATATAACACATTTTTTTTTATTACAGATTAATATTATAGTTATAAAAATATTTTCTGGGTAATTAAAATGTTTAAAATAAAGTTTAATAACAAAAAAATGAGCAAAAACCGGTTTTAACCCGGTTGAAGGTTCGAACCCGCGACCATCTCTGGATGAGCAACAGAGCGCTACCAGTTGATCTAGACTAATGTCTGCAAATGAATCTGATTTTAATTACTTTTAATATAACCCAAAATGGAAACCCATCTCTGATTTAAGAACAAGGAAGATAGAACGAGCCCTAGTTTACTTTCACTCGAAATTCGATCGAATAAGATCTCGAATGATAATCGAATCATGGGGCTATGATTCCCTGTCGAAAAACGATTTGAATGATACATAGGATGTGTACCTTGGGTTTAGTTTGGACTGGTTTCGAGTTGTAGCAGAAGAGACGATCGGCCGAAGGTTTATGATCTTGAATTGCGATTTCTTCAACTTGTGTGTTGATCTTTTAGTTACAGATAGTTTCGTGATGTTCAAAGGAATGTCTAGGTCGATTTGATTAGGGTTTTATACACGATTTGATGAAGCTCGACTAACGCGTTTTTCTTTGATAATTTTGGTAATGGTTCACGAGTTAATACCGATTGATTTATCAAATTAATGCTCGGGATCCTTTACGCGCATCGTATACTTCCTATAATTAGTCTTGATTTGCTGGGATTTGAGCGGATTTTGTTAACCGGGTCGAACGAAAGGGTTTTGGGTCGGATGGGGCTTGAACCGGGTAGGGGGGAAGGGAAACTTTGGGTTAATTGCAGTTTCAGTCCTTCCCATGCTTTCTTTTAATTAAACTTCCGGTTTTTACACTTTTAGCCCCCAAACTTTTATAATCAATGTTTTTACTTGTTAAAAATTTATTTAAAATTTATATTTTCATAAAAACATTGTTTTTGTGTTATACTGTAAAATTTTAAAACATGTTACTTGTTATTATTTATTTAATTATGAAATAAAGTAAAAATTTATTTGTTTATTTTATAAAATTGTAAATAATTTCTAAACTTTATAATAAATACAATTAATAAAAATAATAAAATTCCCATTGACGTCATAATCGCTTTATTAAATATAAATGATTATTACAAATTTCGTAAACGTTACACTCATATCAATATAAGCAATTATCATCGACTTATTTAATACTTTTATGTATTTTGATACAGATTAGTAATCACTTGATCTATTATAGCATCTATGTATTATAATAAATCAATGTTTTCTCAGCCACGTTTTGGTTTTAATTCCCGCTCTTCTCTTCTTGTAGAAACTCATGTGGGTCATGGATCACCCAAAAGTCGATTTAACCTGAAAATAAAAGTGTGTCATAAACCTAATCGTGTCTTTCAAATTCCATATGGTTTCCTCTTCCACTGTGAAAAACCCAAGGTATCTCTATCGCCAATCCAATGCTTCTCTCATCTTTCTTGCTTGAAATTGTTGGTTCAAAAGTGTTAATCAATAGTAAGCTTCATTGATTCCTTCATCATGTTGCTTATAATTATCATCTTTATCTAATTTGAAATTATTTTTTTATATTTAAAGTAAGATTTTCTTTAACATCTTCTTATTCTAAAAAAGGACCAAAAAAATTGTCAATTGTAAATCTTTAACATCGTTTTTATATTCTCAGCCACCGATTTAATTTAGTCATTTTTTTTGTGTAACATTAGTTATATATACAAGTAAGTAAAAAATAGAAAAGTTTCTTGGTTGCCTAGCTTTCATTAACCTAACTATCTTGGACTTGTATAAAGGATGATCAGTTAATTTGGATTTGTGTAAGTTTTAGATTTTTTTTGTATTTTTATTATTTAGAGGTGGTTGCTTGAATGATTTGACACTAAATGATGAAGTTAAAATTAGCATTTGTGTAACCTCGAAAGCAAGATGTTATTCTATATGTGTAGTTTTTTCAAAAAAAAAAAGGTGCAATTATTCATGGTGGCTTTGATCATGTGAGATTTATTTTCTTTTAAGAGTATTAGTTTGTATATCATAAAGGTTTTGTTGTATTTTCATTCCTTTTTTTGCATCTTGTCTTTTTAGACATGATACTTTTGGTCTCTTCTTATAAAAGATCAACTGGACATAAACTCTATCATAATTGTACTTTACAGGTATGAGTTCTCACTTTAACTACAAATTACACTATTAATTACTGATACTTTTGATGTATTTTGTTAATTTTCATAGATGGAGCAAGTTAGAGACAATTAATGAGGTTTTGCATACTAAAATGTACCACAATTGTGAGATTTCTTCTTTTTTTTGCATACTAAAATGTACTAGACTTAAGATAGTATCACTTGGTGAGCAGCATGTAATATGAGCAAAAATCATATATGGTGGTAATGTTGATACATGAACTTTCAATCCAAGAATTAATTTGATATCATCTTAATTCCATTGAAGTTTCAAAGTAGACAATTTCTACTTTCAATATGTTTTGCAGTGATAATTAATAGAAGTCAAAGATAATCTATTTCAAGAGTTGGATTATATTTGAGCAATGTTTTGAAAACCGGACCAGTTGAAGCGGGAACCGGTCCGGTTAAGGGTTCTGTGCCGTTTTGGGTGAACCTACCGGTTGAACCGGCAAACCGGTGGTTGAACCGGGTTTTTTCATTTTTTTATTTTTTTAATTATATATATATTTATAAAACGTTTATAAAATCATCATGTTCTTAAATCCAGTTTGACCGGTCGGACCTCTGACAAGTAAGGAGACCGGTTCGATGTCCGGTCCGGTTATGAAAACATTGTATTTTAGAGGACCTATCTTCACGCATGGACCATTGTACGTAACACTTTCAAGAGTTAAAAACAAAGATGGAGTTAAACTATTAATATTTCATAAACAAGGTAAACATACAAATAAGACCTCTAATGTTGTATATAAGGAAATTTTTAGAGATTTATAAATAGATTTAGAGATGGTGTGAAAAGCAATGATGGCATGAAAATATTAATATTAGATAAAGATGGTAAACCTACAAATAAGACGTTAAATGTTTTGTATATAAGGAAATTTTTAGAAACTTGTAATACATTTAAATCTTAGTATGCAATTTCTCTCTATAACATATGAAATGTTAATCATATATTTTTTTCATATATATATATATATATATATATATATATATATATATATATATATATATAGAGAGAGAGAGAGAGAGAAAAGTGTTCAAATAATAACCCAATTTTAAAACAATAACCCGAAATAACTGGTCAAGATGAAGTCAAATCTTGGATTTTTTTAACATTATTGTAACACATTAAGAACACTATGTTATTTTATGAGTTTGTGTAAATTTATCACTGTTAAAGATATATCATTGTTGTAAGTTTTTTATTTACAGCACTATAATAGGCCCAAAAAAATTACAACAATTTAAACTCTCAAACGGTGATGAATTTTCGCAAACTCATAAAAGAACATAGTGCATGTTCTAAATGTGTTACAATGATTTCAAAAAAAATCCAAGATTTGGCTTCATCTTGGCAAAGTTATTCGAGTTATTGCAATAAAAGTGAGTTATTATATGTTCACAATCATATATATATATATATATATATATAACTCATATAATTTTTATTTTTATACTTAAACTAATTTCAAAAAAAACTGAATGACCAAATACCCACTACCCAAAAATTCAAACCTAATTCCCAAATTTATATTTGCCACTTTCACGTTTCCTGATTACAGAAGAGCCGCTCGTGTGACTGATTGAATGATTCATAGACTTTTGATCTTTTTGCTTAGACTAGTATGGATGTTTGAATTTGATTTAGTTTTATGCTCTTAGTCTTTATTTTTCTGAGCAAAGTGTTCTAAATCATAAAAAACCAAAACAAAATTTACACATCATGTTATTTTTCGAGGAATAAAAATTGGGATTTTCAATAAATGGGAGACAGTGGCTAAATATATACTATGTCCAAACCCAATTTACAAAGAATATTATTCTTTTGTTGAGGCATTTAAAATATCAAGAGAAACTTTTGGGGTTGATAAATTTTATATAGAATCAGAAGAGGTTCAAACTGTGACAATTGTGTTCGAAGACTTCGTCATCATTGACGAATGTCACATATCGTCGTTCTTGAAATCCCCGTTGATTTAACGATTGTAATTATTACAGATTGAAAGTATGCAAGAAATCGTGAACTGAAAGAAAACCGTGCGCGAAACGAAGTTCCGGATTCTCCGAAATCGTAAAACGAAGAAATATCTCTAAGTATTGAACTCCGGGGGTCTTCGCAGTACGCCAAGGCTGAGATAAGCATCCTTGGCCGTACGCGAAAGACCAAAATATCTGAGGCCACTACGGATTTATTCGTGGTACGCCAAGGAAAAATTTGCCCTCTTGGCGGTACGTGACGAGAAGGGAGATGCAATGGATCAGATTTCTTCATCAAAATGCATGCATAAATCATTTTCCTGATATCTCTCGAACTCACTTTCATATCCAGACGACCATATCGATTTCTTTACCTCAAATCGCAGTTTTAAAGCTCTCCAAACGTCCAGATCGCATCAAGGATCGTATCTACAAGTCCTGATCGTCATTTCAATCTGAGAAATCAGTCCGATTAGGTAACGATTCATTTTAACCTACTAGTTTGATAATGGTTTGATTAGATCTTATTTTTGAACGTAATGCAATAGTTAGGGTTGTTGATTATTGCCTAGATGATGGCTATGAATGATTATAAACGAAGAACTTGATGTGTTAACTGGTAAATCCTTGTTTTGATCCGTTGTAATGCCTGGTTATCATGAAACTACACCTATGATTATAATGGTTTAAACCATTTGATTATAACAATGTGTGTAATTATCTTGATCAATCCTTGAAATGCAAGGTTAAATCATTGGAATAACTATATGATGTTTATGATATGAGTCAGATTAGTACGCTAAAATTTGTTGTTAAACCTATTCCAATTTCACATTATGATGTTTCATGAAATCTGGATAATTAATAACAAGGATTGATCATTCATAAGCCATAAATCCATCTAGAAATTGTTTCAGTACTATAATCAACAATGGTACCTATTTAGTTAATCTGAGATTATTCTGATTAATCAAACGTGTCATTAACCTTGCATTAGGAACCTGAGTCAGTATAGGTTCCTACATTATCATACATTGTATGATATGACATTAAATTAATTAATTAAGCATCTAATATCTGTTTGATGACTTTCACTGCAATGTCATGGACATTGAACCTGAGTCAGTATAGGTTTCTACATTATCATACATTGGTCTTTCACTGCAATGTCTTTAAATTGACTTAGGTCTTTGTGTTAAAAGGTGAAATTGTACACATTGCAAACTTGTGGATTACATGCTTAATCTTGGCTTTGAAAGACTTGATTTACAAGTATGTTTGACACTTGTTTGAGGATGTTATTGAGAACTATTGAGAACTATGATTATTTGTTTGTATTCCATGGATGACTATTGATGACTTATTTGAATTCTTGTGATATAAATGATTCCATAAAACTTGTAAGAACATATAATTTAGATAAATTCCTTTTAGACTTTGAATTTGCATCTTTTTCCTATGTATTATTAAACATTGCGTGTATGCTCACTAACTATGCAAATAATTGGTAGAAACTTATTTTACATGTGTAACAGGTTAGGTGAAGATGGTGAAAACTTAGGCTAGGTTTTAGTTGACCTAATTTAATATTTAAAACAATGTGTTGAATTTCAGTTGTATTTGTTGGATTTGGATATTGTAATCACTTTTATTTGAGTTTAATAAATGTTTGTTTGTGTTGATTAATAATGATGCATTAAATATCAAAACATTATAATAGCTCAATGAGCTAATGAACAATCGCCATCGCACCCTGACGTATTTCGTCGTCGGTCGGGATTTAACAATATATACATACATAATGATATGTTAAAAATTGGAAGATTTATTTAAACTATATAATTTATTTTGTAAATGATAATAAATAACTTTTAAGACTAGTAAAATTTCGTATGTAATACTTTTATATATATAAAGTAATTTTTGTATATAACTCTTACATAAAACAAATATAGTTTTGTTTGTAATACTTTTATATATAAACTAATTTTTGTATATAATTCTTACATAAAATAACAACAAAAATTAACTGGAAGGGTTAAATTACAAATTTCTAAGCTAAAGCATAGTGTTAAGAGGTTTAAAGCAAAAAACGTGAGAAATTAATACTTGAGGGACCTAAAGTGCCAAAAGCCAAGAAAACATTCTCCATCTTTGCCCGTTTCCTTCATTAGATCTGACTCACCCATTCTTCGACCTAGGGGTGAGCAAAAAACTGAAAAAGCCGAATCATAACTGAATTAACAGAAAAACCCGAACCAAATGAATAACCAGGCAAAACTGAACTGAAGAAAACCGAAACCGAACCAAACCGGTTTTTAATATTTTTTAAAAATTAATATATATATATATATATATATATATATATATATATAGGGGAGGGATATTCTACGAAGGGATAAAAACTTAAAAAGTGTAGGAAGCCACAAAATGTTGACACGTGGATAAGAAGCCAAAGGGTAAACATACTAAAACAAAAAATGAACCTACACATGCAAGTCAAATGCATGTTTCTCTCATTTTTTAAACGTTCATAAATTTTGTATACGTTAATATTTTCTGAGAAAAATTACACCATAAAATCAAGCGTTTTTGTTTTTATCTTTCTAATGAGTATAATATTAATATATTTAAAAAAAAAATAAAAATAGCGTCTTAAGGTTTTATGGCGTTTTTTTCGAATATTATTCAAACTATACTTTTATGATGTTTTTTAAGACGCATCTGTACGTTTTATGGTGTTTTTTGAGATATATTATAGTGTTTATGGTGTTCGGGTATTAATGAAACTAAAACATGGCATTTTATGGTGATTTTAAAAAACTAAAAACACTAAAAACACTAAAAACACTAAAAACACTTAAAGTGTGTATATTGTGTTTTTTAAATTAATTTTATGGTGTTTTTTCGAGATATTTTATTGTGTTTATAGTGTTCACGTTTTATGGTGTTTTTTCAAGTTATTTTATTGTGTTTATGGTGTTAACATTTTATGATGTTTATGTTGTTTGAATATTTTTGAAACTAACCTGGGCAGTTTATGGAGTTTGTGGACACTTAAAATATCATAAACACTTAAGTTTGTAAATTGTGTTTCCGAACTAAGCAACTTCATATATGAACACTAAAAACACCATAATATTTTACCCCTTTTGTTTATTTAGAGAAAAAACATCATAAAAATGTGCAGTTTTATGAGCTTTCGAAAAAACAATATGAAATGCTTAGTTTCATGAACATCTAGAAAACATATAAAAAGTCACCATAAACGATTGTTATCATTTTTGTTTATTCAGTGAAAAACACCATAAAATATTCAGTTTCATGTATCTATGAAAAAACACCATAAAACTCAAGATTCATATACACCAATTTAGGTCGTTTTTTTACATAACAATATTATACTCGTTGAAAAGATAAAAAAATGCTGGATTTTATGGTGTAATTTTTTTAAAAAAATAATAACGCACAAAAAAGTTTAAAACGTTTAAAAAGAGTAGGGGAAGTTGTTAAAAAGTCAACAATGACTACAATACTCATTATACCCCTCTAACCACTTAAATTCCCCCTTAATTCTCTCCAATAAGGTGAGACCCTTACAACCATTCATCTTAAAAATCAATGGCTCAAATTTCTTCCTACACTTTTTATAGATTTTATCCTTTTTAGCCTAACCATATACTATAAAAAGTTTAGATTAGATGGTAAAAATTTAGATTAAATGAAATCTACCATTTTAAAATGTAAAGATCGAAATTATTGCATATTTAGTTATTTACTTTTGATTTTTTTAAATGTAAGGACATGATGATAATGATTATGTTTTATTTTAATTAGTTGGTGTTCGATCAAATTAATTGTTAAACATGTTTGCATTTTCAATGTTGGGCGTAAGAGAAAACAAAAAAAACAAAAAAAAAGTAAAAAAAAAAACTGAAAAAACCGAACCGAAACCGACAAAAAAACCGAAAACCGAAAACCAAACGGTTTGTAATAAATAAAAACCGACTATTCGGTTTCAGTTATAGCAAAAAACCGAACCGAACCGAACCATGCACACCTCTACTTCTTAGTTGCTCAAATAACGTGTTTTATGTTCGATTAAGGCTCATCGGCGAAAAAGAGCAATTTTGGTTATGATATAAAGAGATATGGGGCGAGAGTTCATCAGCAAACCCACCACACGGTCCATATTTTTATAATTTTAAATCTATAAAAAGATTTCAAAAATCCTAAAGATTATTGTCTAATATTCTGATAAAAATTAACTAATTTCTGAAAATTATTTAATTTAGTTTTCTTGTTTTAACTAGTTTTTATTCATAAAAACAAATTAATAAATGATTCAAAAATCATCTTAAAAATATATTTTTATTATTATTAAACTTTAAGATCAAAACTTAATAATAAAATTAATTTAAGGATTTCTCTTTTGATATTTTATAGTAATAAAATTTATTTTATTAAATATATACTTTTCTGATAAAATATTTAATCGAATCGAATATATATATATAATTAATAATAAAATACATATTTAAACATTATTATTAAAAACCTTAAAAATGTTAAAACAAAAGCCAATTTAGTATTTTTAAAGTACCAAAAATTATTTAAAGTACTTAATTATTAATCTAAAGCAAAGTTTATCTAAAGCAAAGTTTTTATAAACAAAGCATAACTACTTTTTATATATTTATTCTAAACAAATAGTTATAAACTTTAATCATTTATTTCAATAAGGATCTAAAATTTTATTTAAAAACAATTAAATTTATGAAGAAAATTTAGTTTGATCTTAATTCAGTATTCTAAAATAAATATTCAGAGTCTATAACAAATATTTGAATAAATTATTTATTTAAACAAGAAAATTCATAAATGATTTTGAAAATCATTTAATAGTCATGACATTAAATACATGAATGAGTTTTTAAATATTCCAAGTATTATCTTTGTTATAAAACATAAATTGTTGAAATGAATTATTTAACACATAATTTTAAACTTTATTATTAAACAATAAAACTTGTTAACTAAAATTACAAATCGTTGGAATGTGATGTTCAAACGTTATGTATTCAAATAAGAATACATATTTTTTTTCCAAACGAAACTATTTTTGCCAAAACTCATTCTTACCCGAATCAATATAATCGTATGGACTCATTCTGACCTAAGTCCATTATGGCTTATTACCCTTCCCAATCTAATCCGTCCCTTTCGCCATGCCTAGGGTGCAAAATAAAACATATTATTACATTCCTTTAAAGGTTTTGATTCCATCAACATTTGGAAATATGAGATCTTGGTAGATTCGTTGGCCAATGATCTAAAGATAGAAGAACTTGACATTTGCTTGAAGAATAAAATCCGTACCCATGATTGGTTGATAAATGGAAAGTGTCCATCATCAAGACTTTATTTTTGACTTGGTTATGTAATCAGTGAACATGCATGGTTTATGTTGAACCAAAAGCCAAGAAACATCTCATTATATACATGTAGTCATATAGACCCCATGTGGTTTGATTCAATGTCGATTATGGGACCCAATCAACATTTCAATCATTCATGTTTTTCAGTATTTTAGAATAATAGGTTTTATGGGTTGTTTTGCTTGTTGTGACGTGTGTAAATGCATTGTAAAATAAATTATGTATTCAAGATAGATATTCTAAACTTTATAGGGTGTTGGTATTTACACTCTACAACAACAACCTGATATATAAAATAACTAATTATTACATAAACATTGAAACCACTTTAATGATTCACTATGTCGCTAGGCAATGGTTAAACCCGCTGTTGTCTGTCATTTTTTGTTCGATCATTTTTTTCTCGTGAATAGGATACTTGATTCATTGATGTCAAACAATGTCTTTCCTCATTATGAGTTATTCAAGACTTTCTACATGGCAAACCTTCTAGGCTTTGTTAACTCCACCCACTCACGTCGTGTTTGTCTACTGTAGATATGGCTGACCTAATATACTAAGCAACTCAAGCAAGAGCTTAGGGTACTCAATTTTCTAAAATTTTTTATATGTAGTTGGGCTTTTTGTCTTGTAGGCTCTTTCTTTTTTTTTTTTTTTACCTTGTGCGCTCTAGAGGTAATAAGAATTGAAGAAACACCCAAATGAAAGCTCTTACTTCGAGGATTTGAGAGAAGGAGATACAATCACATGGAAAGGCTAGAAAACGAACGATGAAATCTAGCAAGTGGGTCCAGCGGGAGAGCCATAAATCTATGAAAAAAAGGAGAATTTTTAACATAACTATTAATAAATGACCCTTTTTTTTGCTCCGCTTATAAAGCCCTACTTGGAACGTCTTTCCTTTAATTACTTTGTGGTTTTCGGTGTCTTTCATATACACTACTTTTACTTTATAATAAAGATTGTGAGCTGTTAGGGAGACACCAGGCCCGTTTCTTTAACACCATCCATATGGGCCATATAGGGCTATACGGGCCGTATAGGGCTATATCGGCCGTATGGAAATCTGACAACCGACATTCTCTGACACATTACATCACAGATCTGACATGTTCGGAAGACGTCAACCATACGACTCGTATATATAGGCCTATACGGCCTGTATGGAAATTAAATTTTGAAATGCGTGCCAATCATTTGGGTTCTCGGTTTGCGTATAAATTATTTGATATGACGTTTGGATAAATACTCGATTTGCGTGCGAATACCTACTATATAATAAACGTTGAAGTTTAAGTTTTCTTCATTCAATATATTACTCGTTAAATATTACTTGTTTGTATTTCTTTGAAATCGTACTAAAGGTTTAAAAATGTCGATGGAAAACAACTTCGGAGACGAATACATGTGTGTCTATGAAACTGATCTAGTAATAAGATTATTTGTTTTACAATCGTTAGTTTATAAAATCTTAAACATTTGTTGTTTTCAGGTATTTGCTGGTCCTGATGAACTGGTTGAATGGGCAATTGCCAGAGGCCTTGAAAACGGTTATGTGTTAGTTAGACTTCGAAGTAAAACTAATGCATTCGGAGCCGTTATTAAGGTGTGGCTCAAATGCGATCGTGGTGGCATGTACAAAGGAGAACCAAAACTTAGACGTGCTGGTTCAAAGAAGACGGGATGTGAATTTGAGTCAATTGGCAAATACGAGAGGAGTTGCGGTGGTTGGAAGTTGCGTGCGGTTAACAGTGAACACAACCACCAAGGGGCTGAACAACTAGGCGGTCATCCTTATACGATGAGGTTGAACGAAGCTGAAACACGTCTAGTTGAGCAACTGTCAAATCAAAACATGTTGCCCCGTGACATACTTGCAGCTGTTAAGGACCAAAACCCCGATAATGTTTCTAACCTTAGATCTATTTACAATGCACGACGAAAGTTACGTGCTGGACACAACACGGGGGAAACTTCAATGCAGGTCCTTTTTAACACACTGCAAAATAATAATTTTATTTACTAGGGGTGTACTCGGTTCGGTTGGGTGCGGTTTTTGCCTACAACCGAAACCGAAACCGACATGATCGGTTTTTTGTTTTTATGAACCGATCGGTTTTCGGTTTTTCGGTTTCGATTTTTCGGTTTTTTTTGCGGTTTCGGTTTTTTTTTTGAAACAATACGTTTAGATATGGATAATTCGTAAAATAATGGACCAGAGAACAACAAACTACATTAAAACTAAATCATCATAGTGATGTCTTACATTAAAAAAAAAACAAAGTTCAAAGCTAAACATTCAATAGTTCCAATCATCATCATCTTAAGAAATGGTAGAATCTATCTAGTCCCAATCTTCATCATCAACGATCGATTCTTTGTGTGCTTTCTTCCCATTAAATAAATCTGAAAGTGATATACAAATAATCATATATGTTAATTACTAAGTAAAAAGGTAAGGACGAATCATATACAAAAATAAATAAATAAATAAATAATATTACCATCTTCAATGTTCTCCAAATTTTCAATCAATTCTTCTAGTTGTTGACCATGCATCTCGTTATCTTGCAAATCCGACGATGTAGACCGTAGCCAATCTTGTACACAAATCAAAGCTTCCACGGTCTTAGGAGTAAGGGAACTTCTATATTTATCAATTGTCCGACCACTGGTGCTAAAAGCCGACTCGGATGCAACGGTTGAGATTGGCATTGCTAAAACATGTTTTGCAATTTGAGAGAGAATTGGAAATTTCATCGAATTTATCTTCCACCAACCTAAAACATCAAACATGTTTTCCCTTTTCTCCATTCCGTCACTCAAATATATATCTACTTCATTATTATCAACCTCCTTTCCACTTTCTTCCTCTAAAAACTTTAGATAACCTTCTTCTAAGTCAACAAACGCATCATCATCAACCATGTTACTTGTGGAAGATGTAGTCTTTGGATCTTTTGTTTTATCTAATTTTGACTTATACTCATCAAACAACTCCATCAATGTTACCTTCACTAGGTCCTTGATTTCTTGGACTTTTTTGGAACCTTTACCATGCATCAAACTTAAACAAAATTCAAGGTATGACATCTTCTTTCGAGGGTCTAGAACTAGAGCCACGTACAATAAACAATTAATGTTATCTAAATTACTCCAATATTTTTCAAATTTTGCTAACATAGACAAACCCATGGCTTTCTTCTTCTCGTCAACGCTTTTAAACATACTTGCTATACTTGAATGCATTTTGCAAAGCTCAGAAAATACCAAATTTGCAGTCACATATTTAGACCCCGAAATTTTATTTGTCACATTATAAAAAATCTTCAAAAACTCCATAAATTGCCTATTAAGACAAATCAAAACATAAAAGTCTCACTTTTTGTGGAAGGAATAAAAAAAAAAGATTTACATACCTTGCATTCTCAAAATCATTTTCATCAAGTGCCCCTTCAACTTTATCAATTTTTTTTCTCTTTCTTGACATTCTTGTACTCTCTTCATCAACCACTTCACTTTGAAAATACAATCTATAGCTCGAATTCACCGCCTGAAGTCTATTAACAAATAAAATAGAAAAAAAGATCATTCATGATGAAGATTTATTTTAAAATCAATTTAAAATTCTATATGGGTCCAAAATTCAAAAGAATACCTTTCAAATGCATTTTCAAACTTAAGTGTCGTTTCCAACATTAAAAATGTTGAATTCCATCGAGTTTCTACATCAAGACACGGCTTCCTTTTGCAACCGATCTTTTCTCTCTCAACACAATCTTTAAAGGCTTTAAATCTAGTGGAAGATGATCTTAAATATTTGAGGTTTTAAAACCTTTGATCTTTGATTGTTGATATAGTTTTGATGAATGATGACCATATTACATTCTTACAGAAAATAGATGAAGGGATTTTGAGGGTTGAAGATGAGATGGTTTAATAATCTTGTAAAAGAAGAAAGAAGAAGATGAAGGGAGACAAGATATCGGAACTTGAAAAGTGACATCATTTGGATTCTGGAAGATTTGGAAATTGGAAGAATTGAATATTTAAGAGTTTAAAATAAAAATATTAAATATATATAAAATGATAAATAAGAAGGCCCTAAATCGGTTCGGTTTGTTCGGTTAGTCGGTTTGTTCGGTTTTTCGTTTCGATTTATCGGTTCGTTCGGTCTTTTATAATATGAAAACCGAAACTGAACCGAAAATTTCGGTTTCGGTTTTTTCGGTTCGGTTTCTTTCGGTTATTCGTTCGGTTCAGTTTTTTCGGTCTTTTGCACACCCCTATTATTTACCAAACTTTAGACGATACGTCGACGGATTTCGTGGAACAGAGTTTTTTATCCACCAGACATCTTATAATATTTGGCGGGCATTTCCTCATGTCTTGTTAATTGACACAACTTACAAAACGAACAAATACAACATGCTATTTGTTCAAATAGTTGGTGTCACCTCAACACACAAGACGTTTGTCATTGCACATGCGTTTATAGGTAAGGAACATGAAGAGAATTTCGTTTGGGTGTTACAAAACCTAAAAGATACACTTCAACAGTGTATGGAGCCACACGTTATTATAATCGACAGAGAACTGTCTCTTATAAACGCATGTATCAGAATATTTCCCAGTGCTGCCCAATTCCTTTGTAGGTGGCACATATTTGAAAACATATCCGAACACTGTAGGCCAAGTTTTTCGTTATCAGATTGACAAAAGTTTGGATATATATGGTCGGTTGTGATAGACTCTGCAACTCCTGATATTTATGAGTATAACTACAACCGACTTTATGAATGGCTATGGACATCTCATCAGAGTAATACTCTATTTCTTGTATTTAATTGTTTTTTAGTTATATGAGACGTAATAATCTGTGTATGCTTTTTTATGGGTAATCGGATATTTGCAGGTAAATTGGTTGCAAAAGTACAAAGAGATGTTTGTATCTGTGTGGATAGATAAAAACCGGAATTTTAGTCGGCGAACCACCAGTGATACAATATATTAAGAATCAACCAAATCCAGTGAAGAAAGTATGATGTCAAAGGTTTTAAGTGTGGTTTTCCCATTTAAATCAATGAAAAAAGAACTTGTGCAAACTAACACTTGTGGGCGTCCGAATTTAAAGACACAACAAAAAAAACAAGAGCCTGCACGACACATTTCATTTACAAAGCCGAAGAAAAACAAGCAGGATCTTTCAACGGACGCTCATGATAGTAATAAGTAGTAATAATAATAATAATAGTGATAATAATAAGTAGTAGCAGCAGCAGCAATAGGAGGAGGAGGAGGAGTAGTAGTCGTCGTCAATATTAATGATAATAATAATAATAATAATTAATAATAATAATAATAATGTTAATATTTTAATATTATTATTTTTTATTTTTTTAAAAACTATACAACTCGTATAGCCCTATACGAGTCGTATAGGGTTTTTCTATATAAACAGCCGATGAGCTGTTCGTATTTCACACACGTGAATCGTATATACGCACACTCTCTCTCTACGCTCTCCTCTCTCTCTCTCTCTCTACGGTTCCACGAATCGGATCTACGATCTATCTACGGATTTGGACCCCACCATCTCACAAACCGTAAGTTTTCTTAATTTTTGAAGTTTTTTTTCACTAAAATCATAGGTAGGGATGTGATTTTGTAGTTTTTTTTTTGTTGTAATGTAGCGTTATTTAGATGTAGGATTGGGTTTGGTTGAGTTAGGTTTAATTTTTTTTTCAAAAATTTATAACTATACGAATCGTTAAGAGCCATACGGCTCGTATGGTTCTTCGAGAGAAGATGAACAGTTAATGGGGCTTTTTCCCGATAGAACTATACGACCCGTAAAGTTACATACGGTTCGTATAGTTCTTAATTTTTTTTTATTCTGAAAACATTGTTGTTAGAATTTATATTGTTGTTGTTGTTGTTGTTGTTGTTGGTGGTGGTGGTGGTGGTGCCGTTGCTGTTGCCGTTGTTGCTGTTATTATTATTATTACTTATTTCTTATAATTATTAGTATTATTATCACGTATTAATATAATTATTGTTATTATTATTTATCTTATTTTGCAGATTATGCCTCCGCGTAGACGTCCTCGCGAGCCTTCTCCTAGCTCAGATTCGGCCGAGAAGGGTCCGGATCAGATGCTAGATCAACATATTTTGCTGCAGTTCCCACAGGGTTCTTAGGCGCACATGCGTCTCAAACGCCTCGTTGGGAGGGAGATAGTTTAGCCCAGGACTATTGACCGGAGCGTCCTAGAGACACTAAGGGCGACCAAGCGCGCCACAACGATCGTGGGAGCATCGGGTCCATGGCGACTGGATGTTGGAGATGGGCGCTTTCCTAGTGTATCGAGAGATTGTCCTGGAGTTTTTGTCCACCTTCGAGTTCCATCCACCGTAGGAAGGTGTCCTGGAGGCTCTTGAGCAGGTGCATGCTGTTTTGTTCACTTTATGTGGACAGGAGGTTCGCATGTCCCTGACTCAGTGGGGTATTGCTACTGGATTTTATACACGAGATGAGGTTACTACACCTCTATTCATTGATGCTACAGTAGATGAGGACGAGGCCGCCCTCACCGAGTGGTGGCCGGTGATCGGTGACGCGCCTTTCGTTAATAAGGCGCGGGTCAATCGCATTCGTGATTCGTTGCACCGATACTTACATCGGTGCATCGCCTACACAATCACCGCCCGTCGTTTGAGCCAGGAGTGGGTCACACAGAAGGACCTATTCTTCTTGTATTGCCTTATTAGCGGCCGCAGCGGCAACCTTGCATTGTTGCTAGCTGATTATTTTTCCAGCTTTGTTAGCCGTAAGGCTAGTGGTGCTATTACGTGTGGCTCTTTTATCACACGTATAGCTCGACGTATCAGTCGGTTTTTAGCCGATATTAGAGAGAGCATGACCGAGACTTACTCCATGTCATTGTTGGGGCGTAACACGGTCATGCTCATGGCTATAGCGGCCGAGATCCCCAGCGTGGGTCTGCGATTTTCACTAGATTGGCGAACAGTGTGGGTGCCGCTAGTTCCTGCTCCACAGCAGCAGCCACAGCCGAGGGCACAGCTGCACGTACAACAGCCACCACCAGACCAACCACCACCACATCATGTTGTTGTTCGTCAGCCACGACTGCATCCAGCTGACGCGACGATCTTATGCGAGCATTCTGCACGCCTTGATCGCCTAAAGTGGATGATGTGGTGGGTGATGGAGCAGTTGGCTGCTGCTTCTGGTGTTGATGTCCCTGTCTATCCCGAACCGGGACATGATCAGGATCCACCAGGAGTCATGCTTAGTTATTTTTGTTGTATTTTCTTTTTCTTTGACACTACTTATTATTTAGATGTATGTATTGTTATTTCGTATGTATGTTGTGTGATTGTTTGTTTTATCTTTTATTATATAATTAAAAAATGTGTGTATCTGTGAAATGAAAAATCGATAGTTAACAATTTTTTTTTAAAACCATTCAAATTTATTTACGTTCAGATAACTATTATTTTAAAATAAACGTTTAAACACGATTACGTTAAAATAATTTTCAAACAAAACATTTAAACGATATCGCATGTATATCTATTTGATAAAAGCGACTATATATACCGGCTATAACAATAAAATTACGAAAATCATAACTACTTATGTTAAAAAAATTGTTACTTAAATTTAAACGTTTAAACATCACGATGTTAAAATATTTGTCAAATAAAACAAGTAGACAATATACATAAATAATTCCGTTAAAAATACTTATTATTTTACAACTAAACGATTAAAAAAGGTTACGTTTTTCTTTCGAAAAATTAGACGATATAATAACTTAATTAAACACGTACGTATCGCGTTTACGAATACCGGATTTCAAAACAAAGTACGATTAGACGATATTATAAATATATATTATTTTATAACTTAAAAATAAACAATTAAACGATATTATAAATAGATATTATTTTATAACTTAAAAATAAAACAGTTAAACGATATTATAAATAGATATTATTTACGAATACGGCCTGTATGGATCAGGTGGTGTTAACTGATCTGCATGTGGTGTCCAAATAACCGGACCCTAAAGATTACGTCCACTGTTACGTTTTAATTTATGTGGATTCTATTATCATCCGGTTTTGTTAAGGTTAAACTGGAGAGGAACATTTGTGTTAATCACATTTTTTTCTTTGCCCGCCAACAAATACATTTTAAGTCCGGTCACTCAGTAGCTCAATGGAGAAAGGTCACCCACGTCCGCGAAACACAGACAATGCTGGTGACTTGACTCGCCCATCATTTCAAAAGAAACTCATCATCCAAAAACCCATTATGGTAAAACCTTGGTTCAACTGGATGTTCCAAGTGACACTCTAACCCATGAGTCATTAGGTTGTCTACTCCCGAACCAATTGTTATGCTTATTAACAATTTGTTAGTCTTCATTCTCATTCAAGTATATGTGAAACCCCCGTAATAAATTAAATACCCACAATCAAACTGAACCCCATTCTTCGAAACAACCATTCTTCACTATTAATATCATTCAAAACCGTCTCCTTCATAACTTTTCAAACTCATAATCTCCACACTTTCTCAATCGCCTATGAAACCATCGACCATCATCCTTCTCTTGCTCATTTGGTTGGACGCGATAAAGGACGTGCGCCTGGACCTCCCCGGCACGTGGGAAGTCCTTGTGCACGACGCCCGGATCGCGTCCATGCACACTGTCGTCACGCGCTTTAACACGGTTGTTCTACTTGACCGCACTGATCTAAGTCCTTCAGAGCGTGGTTACCAACGTTACCATTGTCATATGAACCAGCAGATGCAAGAAGATCTGGAGCCTAGACAAGACTGCTTCTCCTACTCCGCCATCTACGATCTTGTCAACCCGAATCCACGAGCCTTGACAATCTCCACTGACACTTGGTGTTCGTCGGGTCAGTTTCTCCCCGATGGCACGCTCCTACACACCGGGGGTGACTTCGATGGGTTCAAAAAGATACGCATGTTAACTCCATGCGATACGGCCTCGTTTTGTGACTGGGAAGAACTTGATGATATTGAACTAGCACAAGGTAGATGGTATTCAAGTAACCAGATTCTACCCAACGGCTCGGTCATTATTGTAGGCGGTAAAGACGCTGTTAGTGTGGAGCTTTTTCCTCCGAGAACCGGTGGCGGTGTCGTAAATTTTCCGTTTCTTGCCGATGCAGCGGATGATCAGATGGACAATCTTTACCCCTATGTTCATCTTCTCCCTAATGGACACATATTTGTGTTTGCTAATAACAAATCTGTGTTGTATGATCATACAAACAATGTTGTGTTGAAACAATATCCCCAGTTAGAAGGCGGCCCACGGAATTATCCTTCAGCAGGATCATCTGTGATGCTCGCGCTAACCGGGGATTACTCCTCCGCAACTATTGTTGTTTGTGGAGGAGCAGATCATGAGGCTTATAATGCTATGAACATAAGTGCCCCGGCTAAAAGCAGTTGTGGTCGGATTGATGCAACTGCTAAAGACCCGGTTTGGGAAATGGAAAACATGCCATTTCCCCGGATTATGGGTGATATGGTCATGCTTCCCACAGGGGATATTTTGATTATTAACGGAGCTCAGGCAGGTAGCCAAGGGTTTGAAATGGCTTCAAACCCTTGTCTTCATCCGGTTTTATATAAATCAGATGAGCCTCTAGGCTCCAGGTTTATGATACTAAACCCTGGTAAAGTACCAAGGTTATATCATTCAACCGCTAACCTTCTTCCAGACGGGAGAGTTTTGCTAGCAGGAAGCAACCCCCATTCGTACTACAACTTTAGTACCGAATTCCCAACTGAGCTAAAAATCGAAGCTTTTTCACCTGAATATTTGTCGCCCGAGAAAAAGTTTACGAGGCCGACGATCATCAAATTACCGGAAAAGATAAAGTACGGAGACGGATTTTACATAGTGGTGACGGGTGAGCCTCCGGTGATGGGCATACCAAAGGTTAATATCGCAAGTGCACCGTTTGCTACACATTCGTTCTCGCAGGGGCAACGGCTCGTGAAGCTGGCTGTGTCACTTGTATGGTCTGGTAGACTGGGGTCTTATAGGCTAGCATGTAAAGCGCCACCAGACGGAAGGGTTGCACCACCCGGATATTATATGGTGTTCGTGGTCTACAAGGGTGTACCAAGTGTGGCTAAATGGACTCAGTTGCTCTAATGGTACCTTAAGTTTACATATGTTATGGAAAGATTAAATTTATGTTTATTGCAATTGGAAATGTCACTTTTGGATTTAAATTGCGTGATTGGATTAAGGTTTGTTTTTGTAATTTATATAACGTTAAAACTTTGAATTTAGTGATGATATATTTTCGTAAGAAAATTTTGATTTGGCAAGAATATCAAATGAAAAGTACAACCGGGTTCTCGTGAAACCGTTTCGGATTAGGAACTTGATTCTAGATAAAGAAGTAATCAATTTTGTTTAATTTTCGGTTTTAACAAATTTCCTGTTGCCAATGTGTGACTAACCCACTTGGTAGAGGCGTTGCCTATTCGAAAGGAGGTCATGGGTTCAAGTCCAAGCAAGAGCTATTTGAGTATAATTAAGGAGTAGGTCTATTGTTGTTAAAAAAAAACTAATTTTCTATTGTTTTTTAACCGGTTTAGTTTGATTTATGCTGATTAGACATGAGGTTCAAGAGTTTGCATTGGGTTGAAAGCAAACTCGTTTCATTTTGTTCATCTTATCGTTTAGAATCGATCAGGTCATATCTTTTAAAAGTTTTTAAAAAAATGAAAATTTTTCTTGAATTTTAATGTTATCTGCCCTCTTTCTATAGACGTAGAATAAGATGAGTGAGTAGAATGTACCATGCTAAAAATCTATTTTCAAATCTAAATGTTATTTTACTCTCATAAGGAAAGAATGAAAAAAAAAAAGTAATTTACATTTGTGAATTTTTAAAGTAGAAAATAAAACTTAGAAGAATTTAATGTTTCTAACTTGTAAATAGTGAACTTTTTAAAAGAAAATAAGAGATTATAAGAATTTCAATTTATACATTCTTTAGGTTACTCTCTTTGCTAATTTAGAATCAGGTTGGATTATCATATAAAAAATAAAACAACAAAAAATGTTTTTTAGCATCCGCAAGCACAGCGTGATTGATCAAGCAACCTATGTTGTAACTTAATTTTGGACCCAAAATTGACTTTTTCATTAATAACTTTTAATTTAAACTTTAAAAAAAAATAAAATTCACAAACTTGCCTAGTCTTTTTTTTTTTTTTTTTTTTTTTTTTTTTTTTTTTTTGTGAAGATTCCCGTGCATACATTTTAAAACAACCAAATTATTTAAAAGTTGGGGTTAATTGGGTTACGAACGAGTAATTTCAGTAAAACATTTATGTAGGTCATGGTTAGGATCTAATGATCTAGTATAACTAGATATTATGTGCGGAATCCATAATATCTAATTTGAACACAAAGTGAATGAATTAAGAAGAATAGAAACAATCACATAAATGGAATTTCATTGTATTAATATCTTAAATGAAGTGTGTACATGTAGAGAAGAATTCAAAAAATTCAAAATCTGAGTTCTGCTCAATCGATACTAAACTTAACGAAACTAAGATATTTATAGACAATTCTATCGACATTGATAGTATCGACATCTCTGTCGATACAGATACTATCGGTAAAAATGCCTTCGATACTATTAACTACTATCGATACTAATAGTATCGACAAAATCAACACTTAGTAAAATTTACAAACTAATCAAAAACAAACAAAATAAAACAAACATAAACAATATACTAAAAACAAAAACAAATACAATAAACATAAAGATCTTCAAGTTGAAACATCTGCAATCTTCAGTCTTCAATTTAACAATTGAAGCTGGTTGCTATCAAGGTACTAACAGACTCCCTCTTAGCAACAACGCAGTGTTAATCTTCATTCTTTCCACTGCAAAGGCAAATAAATGGCTACCAACACAAATTTTATGCTTGATACACACATCCAGCACCTTCTTAAATTGCATTGCTTCATCTTTATGATCGTTATGATACTGCATTTGTTTTATTTTCAATATTCTCCGGTCTTCCTCTGAAAGATTAATTAAGTGGATTGGATCGAACATTCTACAAAATTCCACTTTGTTTATATCTTGAAACACAGCTTCAGAGGTATACCAATCCAAATACCATCTATGGAGGTTATTCATAATTCCCAAGTTAAACTTTACAAGAGGAATTCTCTTTAAAGATTTAACTGGTTTGAATTCATATCTCACCTTCCATTTCCTGGTAATCCAATCCAGATTACCAACAATTAGTATCTTCTTTAGCTTCTGAGGTTTAAAAATTCAAACTGCATCGTCGAAACTCGTTTCTTAACGGTCTTTCAATCAAGTTTGCCATGTAATCATCCCCATGATTAATTAAACGGATATCAGCCAAGACTCTTAATTCACACAAAGGAAATTGATTGAAGCTTTTAATTGATTTCTTCAAGTATGGAACTCCATCAATTCTCTTTACAATAAACATTTTTCTTGCTGCTTCATATTTCCAAGCAAGTATCCTCCCAACACATTCCACCTTGTTTTTATAATGTTTCTTTACACTTGGACTTTGTGGAGCATTTTGTAAATCATTTTTAGCCAACTGAATGACTTCTGCAGTTGTTAAAAACTTGAAAGAATCTTCATCAATCTTCCCAGCTTCAACTTGTTTCATTCAAATTTCCTCTTTTGTAGATTGAATAACACAATCAACAATCATCTTCTCAATCTTTTCTTTCATATATTTCTCTTTCCAATCAAGGTCCAAAAAAAATCTCAAATCTCCTTTATAGGAAACCATTCTCCTTCTTCTAAATCTGTACCAACATCCTCATCAGAATTATCAAAACATGGTTCAAAATGATATTCTTCCTCATTTAACTGAGGATCAACATCAATAACATAGTCACCATCTGCTTGATCATCATATCTAAGGTCATCATGATCTATATCAACCAAAGCATCAATCATCAACTCATCATCCTCTTGAATTTTATCTTGATCAACAATCTAAGAATCAACAAATTCTTCTTCTTTTCCTTTTTTCCTTCCCTTTGTCATATGGTGTTATAGTTTGTTCAGCTGGATCATCTTGATCATCATCATCTTGACTGCCCTGTGGCCTAGTTGCTTCAATTAGACATGTAATCTCCCCCTGAGTTGAAGAACTAGTCAATTTAGCATTGATTTCCTATAACTGGGCTTCATGACCTTTAAACACCTTGACTGAACTGGTAATCTGATCAGTAGTCTTTTTGTTCAGAATCTTAAAAGATGCCATCTCAGTTTGATTCAATTCAAGCTGAGTCTTATGTTTTGACTCAACTTGAGATTGAAGCAAACTAAGTTAATCTTGCAAAGGCAAGATTAAAGAGGTTTTCTTCTGCAGCTCTTCAACTGTCACTTCAAGAGTATTCACTCTATATTTCAATTGAATATTTTCAGATGTAGTTCTTCCATTTGTGATTGTAAAGCTAGAATTTGTGCAGATTGAGGGGCAAAACTATCAGTCATCAGGGCACTGATGTTAGGAGAATCAAAAGTGGGTAAAAAAGAAACCATGGGTGGAGTAACTGGAGGAGAAGAATGTACAGGAAGTGAAGAAGTGGAAGGTGGAACAACAGAAGAGATGGAAGGTGGAACTTCAGAAGATGAAGGATGTGGAACTGGAGAATGAAAATGAAAATTAATCTCAGAAGGCACATAGTCTGAATCACTGTCAGTATTTGTCCTTTGTTTCTTAGACTGTGAGGTTGAAGGAATTACACCCTTCCTTTTTCCCAGACACCATCTTTGAAGTATCAACCATTGGAGTATTAGTATAATCAGAATCAGAGGTAGATGTATCTTCAACAGCACCTTCAGCAACAACAGGATTAACATAAGTAACCGGATCCTGAGTTTGCTTTTGAACTTGTTAAGATTGTTGAGAAGAAGAAACAACAACTTCTCTAAACTGAGAGACAATGGATGTAGCATTAGTAACAACATGAGAAACTTGTGCATCAACTTGTACTTGTTGCTCATAAGAGTGAGTTTGTTGATCTGCAACCGGAGAATCAACATGAAACCAAGCATTATCAGCTGGTTCCTGAAACTGTGCATTAATGACATGACCAAATAATTGAGTATCAACAACATTAGCCCCCTCTCTTTGGTCTACAATTAGCAAATATTCTCTTATTCATCACATTGATTTTAATGATTGGACCAGACTTGGTCAACTGTGGGTACAAATGATCAAAAATCAGTGTAAAAAACCATGGATACTGGAGAAAACTTTCTTTCTCATAAGTAGTGATATGCTTAATCGTAGAATCAAAGATTAACTGACTGATATTGAACGGTTTATACAATACCAGGGCAACAATAAGACATTGAAAGGGTCTGACACTATGTCAATCCCAGATTTCCTATTGGACATACACATAATCACCACGTGGAACAAATATCTCCATTGTCCATAACGATGCTTCTTAATCAGATGAGAAGCATTGACATCACCATTGTATCTCATTCTATTAAAAACTCCACAAATAAGATCATTCGAAAGAGTCATAGGATCATCATCTGAATCCTAGAACCAAAGAGCAGCTCGATGATCTTCCATAGAAAAATGGATCACCATATCACCAATCTTGGATTTGAGGACTGGTTGTTCAGCAGCACCATCAGAATCAGCATGATCCCAGAAAGAAGTAATATGATGCATAATAATAACATGATTAGCTGAAATAGTATGAGAAATCCTTGATCTTTTCAGAAAAAGAATGACATCATGAAACATATATGCTTCCTTTAACTCCTCATCTACCAGAGAAACCACATTATGCTTTTCGTTGTACAATCCTTGTCCAGTATCAAAGAAAAACACAATTTAGTATGAAATTAAAATTTTGAATATGTCCATCCATACTATTAGTATCGATGCTACAGTGTTCATCGATACTAATGGTATCGACAGATGAACACTTTACCAATTCAAAAATTCAAAATTTTCAAAACAAAAAATTAATCATTAAAATTAATACAGACTAAACAGATCATTCGATTAACATTTTAACAACAAAAATCTTTTGATTAATCCGACCATTTTGATAATTTTAAAGAGTGAAAATCAACAAAAAGTCGACACAACTACATTCAAAGATTTGATGGTTAAATCTTGAAAAATTACCGGCCATAATGATCAATTTGTGATATTGAATCACTTACAAGCACTCGAAATCAAATGAACAAGAACACACTAAGATCGATGAAAGAACAATATGAAAACACACAGTATCGAAACTAATAGTATCGAAACTGAAAGTAATATAAAAAATAAACTTATCGACAAAAGTATTTTTATCGATACTAATAATATCGATATTAAGATCGATACTAACATTATCAATACTAACAATATTGATTGAAAAGAGAATTTTAAAATTAACTTTGAATTTTGTCAAAAAATTCAAATCAAACATCAAAAACACCTTTAGTGAAAAATTAAGAAAAACGCACTTGAAAGGTGAAATGTAAATTGTTTTTTTGAAATTTTTGAATTTATAAAACCTATAAAAAGAAAATCTTTTTTGTAATTTTTATAAAATCTTTGAAAAGATTCATATGAAATCATATTCAACTTATTATCATCAAAATTTCTAAATTTCTAAATTTTCAAAATTAAAATTTATTAACATAATATACATATAAATAAAATCATCTCAATCTATGTATCTAACATATAAGCAATATAATCAAATTATGAACAATTAAAATTTGTTTATTCATATAAAACTCAAAATACTATAACTTAAATTTAATACCAAGCATTATTATTAGAAAAAAAATTAAGTAATGAATTTAAATGAGTCTCACACTTAATTAGATATTAACATATTTAACCTCAGAATTTATTGAGGATAAAATATATACTGCCATTGATCTTTTCACATGTATAATAAATTAATGGAGATGAAATTTCTTATTTTGATCAAAACTTTATAGATCAATAAATTAATGGTATGCGCTAGTGAGAACAGGTCTGTGTGAAACACACAACAAAGAGTCACTATGCATATTAATAAATGAATGCTATGAATTTTCTGATCTATATTGACATATAACAGAGGAAATTCCGTATATGTTTTAAAAGATCATTGATGGCATTATATGTATTGTGACATCCAGTACCTGATCGTCCGGCAAGTCCGTACGGTATGTGTACTTTCACTATTTACTGTGTGTAAATACAACGTATGAACAGTGTGTGTGATAACATAACTCAGGAAAACAAGAAACAATTGTACGTATTTAAGTGAAAACTTAAATACTGTAAGTACAACAACTCACGATAAACAATAGTTGTATGTATTTAGGTGAAAACCTAAGTACAATTAATACAACGAATCAAGAGAAACAACAGTGCACAAGTAAACAATAAGAACATGTCGGTGGCGATCTGATATCCATAAATGACAGGAATCAGATGGCCGACGATTCATTATGAAAACAAGGTGAATTCAAGGAAAACAATGTGAAAACAGGAAGTTTAGTTGAGTCCGTCAGTGAGGAAACACGATTCAAAACATAAATGCAATATTATTTCAGGATAATAAACTGACAGTGTGTTTGCGTGGGTGACGATTCACACAAACATATCTGTGAGTTTAAAGTTCTGAAATAATGACTGAAAAGTAGAAAACAAAAGTCAGAAAGCAAAACCATCGTCGTGTTTCGTTCGGGTGATGATTCGAACGAATACGTGCGAAGGTGACGCGATCTGACGAAACGTTTAAAATAAACGAATTCGATGAAATAATTTAATAAAAAAATTAGAAGATTTACTAGGAATAACCACCTATTAAATAGTTAAATAAAACCTTTTTATTTAAATACGTAAAATACGCGCGTAACGTTCCTGAAACGCAACGAAGACGAAAACCGAGCAACCGAAACGAACCCGAATACGTGCGGAGTATAGAAACCCTAAATGAGGGCTTTTCCCTCATTTCTTCCATCACCGCTCTCTCTCTAAACCTAAATTCCGTCCACCTCTCTCTCTCTAACTTCTCTGTACAAGATTTCACTCAAAACTCGCCCATATTACAAGATCTTGGTGTAAAAACCTTCCTATGATTGAGTAGAACAAGAACCCAAGGAAAAATTCAGCTTTTGATCGAGTTTTTAAGGTAAAAGATGCATTTTACTTTATGGGTTTGTAAAAATGGTAACCGGTGTACCTCACCACCTTTTTAGATGATCCTACGCCACCTAAACCCTAAACCGAGCTAGTGTGAGTAGAGGAAAGTCATGGGAACAACCTGGAACAACTCAGAAGCTAGATGATGATGATGCATCAGGGTTTGTGAAAGGGTTGCATCGGCCGAACCTGCGACTGACCGAACCCTCTAGAGGCGGCCGAACCTCATCACCTGCAAACCCTTGGTGGCAAACCTAGGAGTCCCGAACCTGCTGCCCCGAAGCTGTTACCACGAACCCAAAGGGGACAGTGAACCTCTCATCCATGCGAAACTCTGGCCACCGAACCTTGGACTCGCGAACCAGCTAGCCGAACCGAATGTCACGGCCGAACCCTTGAGTGCCGAACCTCTTGGATGATCAAGCCATGAGCAGCGAACCTTCCCTTTTGCCGAATCTAATGGGGGAGCTGAGAACCTATGTGAACCTGGGAGTACTCGAACCTGAAGGTTCGCTGGTTCTAGGGTCTTGTTTTCATTCGAGTGGCTTATCACATGCCTTCGGCCAACCAACTGGTTTAGGCTACAGTCCAATCGGCCCATGAACTGCCTTGGCCCAAGTGGATTGTTTGGCCTATGTGGCTGTTCGGCCCACTTCTTATTGGGTCTAGGTCAATATTCGACCCATATACAATTTCATTCGGCCTCCAAGACTTAAATGAGTGAATTTATGACAAACACATAAAATTAAGGTTTCAAAAGATAATGTGCATGGGAAAATCATGAGAATACTATAAAGGTGGTAGAATTGTGGATTTAATGCATTCACAAAACCTAAAACATTAAGTTTACAAGGATAATTGCCTGGTTATTTATTAACTATGTAATAAATCATTTTAAGTCTAACAAGAACAACATAAGGAATCTTAAACTATAAACCTAAGTTAACACTAAGGTTGGTTTGCAAAGATCCTACAATTACAAGTAATGAATACATCATGATAACGTTTTGAAACTTCAAGAATGAATCGGGGCCGAATGATGACCGAGACTCACGGGTGTTAGCCAACTCTAGGGCTAACACATACACCCACAAATTCCTATAGCTTATACTTATAAGTTACATACAACGTGAAATCAATACAGGATCGTGAAAACAACCTCAAGTACAACAACGAGCGCGTGCATTCTTGTTTACACTTAGTCAACCACATCAACAACAAGGTGAGTTCATACGCCCCTTTTCTAATCATTAACTGATTTTAAACTCTCGGGGCTGAGAAACATGCTAAATATTTTATTTATTTAAAAGTTTTAGAACAACATACTGCTTATACTTTGACTTAGATAATATTGCTTGACTCATTATCGTTTATCATTGTATGCATGCTTGTATGATCATAACATGACAGGGATAACTAAGATGAACATGATAATGTAAATTCACGAATCATCAACACAATAGAATAATGTAGTTGTAAGATTTTATCTTATAACACTTAATTATTCTTACAAGAACAAACAATGAGATTATCACAGGTGAACAGGATGACAACAACAACAAACATGAATGATATGAAGATAATATATCTTCATAATACCATTCACCACCGGAGTTAGCTAAGTGTAATAGGACAAGTTCTTATGACACTCAGCTTACAACTCGGTGCAAATTACAAAAGAACGCGAAACAAGTATCATCCACCACCTGAGTCGACTAAGTGTAGCAAGACTAATTCTTACAACACTGTAGTGACAACAGGGTGACCATATGGAACAACAAGAATGATAATCATGATAACGTAACTTCATGATAACAACGTCATTCATACAACAATTAACAATGTATAATAAGGGAAGATCTTATATAACTTTGTTAGCAACAATGAGAACACAAAACATTGAGAACAAACAACATTGGTGAACACAATAAAATTGATTACTATTGAACTGTTTGTATTATATTATTTCAATCAAGGGCCATGTATTCAAGTTGATCATTGTAAGTCCCTTACACAAATCGCTGAGCAGTTAATTCGATGTGACTAAACCGACGATAGCATAGTGGTACCATAGGTCTGACAAACCTCCAGCTTGTAGGGCTGGTATGTTGATCGAAGTCTCATTTGGCCGGTAACGTATGACCGGTGACAGGGCGACGAACAGTCAGGGTCTGGTAAGCGACACATGGTGATATTAATGTAACATCAGTGCCAAAACCGTACTGGAACAGTGATCTCAAACAGTAACATGAACAGTAATCAGGTACGAACTATATGCTTTTCATTGTATGTCATGTTCAATATCTTATGTCATTATCATTTCATGTTATCAAACAGTGAATTCAGAATCATTCAGAGAAACAAAACTCAGATAACATGGTTCATCAGTCAGATATTTATCTGGAAACATAGAACCATCATGTGATTATTTGTTAGGATGTTATTATGTATAAACGTATGTGAGGCTTTACAGAACCAAATAACACGGATGTCGTTATGCGAATGATAAATAGATGGATTATTCGTATAGGTGACGATCTGTACGAATAAATCTGAATGTTTAACGTTCTGAATGATATCTGATAATTAGAAAACAATATTGAAGAGTATAGTTATCGCCGTGTTCGTACGGGTGACGATTCAAACGACTACGCGCGACGACTGTACGATTCGATTTTTAAACAGTAATAAATATTTCTAAAAATCATAAAATAAACAAAAGATATTTAGTTAATTTACTAGGAATAACCACCTAAAATAATTTTATAAATCTTATTTTATAAACCGCGTCGTTTCGTTACGAAAACCACGAGAAACCGACATGTTACGCGAAACCGAACAAAACCGAACCTACCGGGTATTTTGAGATATTAAATGTGGGCATTGAATGCACCACCAACTCCACCACCTCATTCCAACCTCAAAATTTTCGGACTCCCCCTCTCTCACTAGAATTCAACCTTCTCTTTAAGATTTGCTGATTTCTCAACGGATTCGCGAGTTCTTGGTGTCAAAACGATCATCTCATCACGTAGATCAAGGAAGTACACGATATTTAAGCTTTCATCCATCGATTTTGAGGTAAATCTCAAGTTTACATTCGGTTTTAGTGTGTATCACGAACCCTTTAGATTTTTGTTGTTTTAATCACATTAAGCACTTAGAAACACTTAGATAAACACTTATGATCGACTAGGAAGTTGTAGGAACTAATCTGTAACATATTTGGATCGATGGGGAAGATGATGGTGCAGGTTCGTGACTGAATACGATCGGCCGAACCTATTTGAGCTGGACTAAGGAACAACCAAACCTTCTTTTTTGTGGGTCTTAGCCGAACCTATTGACAGCCGAACCCTGTATACTGTCACCCGAACCTGTGCTCTGCCAGCCGAACCTGTTCTCTCTGACCAGCAGACAGGGCCGAACCTGTCTTTCCTTAGCCGAACCTCCCTATCAGGCGAACCTTTGCATGGTCACGAACCAGGAGCCAGGCGAACCTACTACCACCGAACCTTCTAAATGTTAGCCGAACCACAAGGGCCACGAACCTGGAACTTGGCCGAACCTATGACCCACGAACCAGCTGACCACGAACCTTTGACCAACGAACCTTCTCCTTGGCCGAACCTGTAGGTGACACGAACCTAGGATGAACGAACCAGTTAGCCACGAACCTAGATCATTCACGAATCTCTTAATGCCGAACCTTAAAGGTTCGCCGAACCTTTGGGGGTTGCCAAAAGGTTCGTTGCTCTGGGTGGATATAAAACCAAAGTGTTAACTAAACAAGGCATTGCAAGACTCAGGGATGTCGAGCATAGGGGTTGTTTTAAAATAGAGAATTAGAGCTTATTTAAACAAGGGTTGTTAACTTCAATTTGGGGTTAGAACATTTGAGAAATTTTAATGATCAAAACAATAACCTAATGGTTCAAATGTTGATTTAATCAACATTAACTAAACCTTAGGAAATCAATAAGGATATATAACTAATCTAGATGATTTATTTAAATTATCTAGTCTTAGTTAATCAAATGGGAAATCAAAAGCAAACTATGGGCCCGAGATTGGCCCAATGGGCTTAACATAAGCCCATCACATGTTAATTGTCTTTCTATTAAATTTAATTATGTTTTCAATTAAAGAAATGGTTTATAAACTCTATGGAATTAAAAGGAATGATTTTGACCTGACATTTAACTTAAAATAAATTAAATTATAAATGTTTTTAATTAAAGACTTGTTATAATTTAATTGTTGGGATACGGGTTTACAAATGGGTACCTAAGTTAGACTAGATAGATTGAATCCTAGAAGCACATTAATATATAGGACACTTAGTTGCACACCGAGACTGAATTCTAGATGCGTCTATAATATGTATACTCATCGTATCCGAACTCTTTTAAAACAAATCAGGAACTGAAGATACTTAGTCTACAAACAGAGAGCGTGCATTTTGTGGTAAAACATTTGCACAGCAACACAGGTGATTTCATTGCCCCTTTTCTACACATTTTGTTTTCAAACGCGGGGCTGAGAAGCATGCGTAAACTGTTTTATTTAAATTGTTTTACATAAATGCTTTTACCTATTATATGTCAGGTATAATTGTTATCTTAGATTTTGTCTAGGTAAACTATTTACAGGCTTTCAAAATGAGTTATTTATTCATCATGAGTAGATAAATATCTTAAATCAACGAACTATTTTCAAAGATCTACTTTCAAAGAACTAAAGATCTAAAACAAAGAACTATTTTCAAGGATCTCTTTTTCAAAGAACTAACGATCTATTTCAAAGAACTAGGTACAAAGAACTATTTTCGAGGGTCTGACCGGGAAATATCAAAGATAGCATGTGCCAATCTCAGGTTTGAAAGATGTCCTAGCTAGACTGATCGAATATGAGACACATGTTTGATGATATTTACAGTATTCACTAATTGTTTTGAGGAACATCTGGGAAATGCTCAAAGATAACATGTGTCAAAGAACTAAAGAACTATACGAACTATGGATGGTCTAAAGAACTATAAAAGCCTGTATATCATAAGATGTCCTAGCTAGACTGATTGATTATAGGTCGCATGTTTGATGAGGTTTACAGATCTCCTTTACTACTAAGAACCCTGATTGCTGGACTAGTCTACTCGAGTTGACCAAGGCCCAATCATTAGGTCTTAGATTTTATTAAATGTTTATTTATTTATTTAATATTATATTTCTACAAATGCTTTGGGGAAATCATGAATACATGGTGAACTCAAGAGATCAAAGGTAAATCTATTTGTGGAAATCAAAATCTAAATGGAAGGTGAATGGAGTGAAACGATTAATTATCATTAACAACAATATGCTAAGCAGTCCGGTATGTAGTGGGACGGTGGCTGGGCGGGCAGTAAGTTCGACCCTACATATGCCCTATATATAAGCATACTTGATTGGATAGTATAGGTGATTGTTAATGAGGTTAAGGTTGTCATTTCGGGGGATCAAGGTAAACATTTTCAGGGTAATCAAATGCTATGAGTCAATGGTTATGAAATCAAAGATATGGGATGAAATGCTTAATTATCACCAGGAACAATATATCATGTGGTTTGGTATGTGGTGGGACGGTGGCTGGGCGGGCGGTAAGTTTGACCCTACATATGCCCTATATATAAGCATACTGAACTGGATGGTATAGGTGGTTAATAGTGAGGTTAAGGTTGTCATTCAGGTTATTCAAACTCATTTTTATAAAACTATATGAACTCACCAACCATGTGTTGACTTTATTTTTGCATGACTTCTCAGGTGACGAACAGATCAATTAAGCAGTTATTGCTTTTGAGCTAGGATTTCAGTTAGAGGACCTAACATTTTTGGACCTGCATATTTTGGAACATCAATTACAGATTATTTTGTATATCTTGTGCAGATACAAGATAGAAGAACTATGATGTTGATAGTAGATTTACATTGTTAAATTATGAACTTAACTGATGTAATTTAACTTTGTAATTCTATTCTTACTTAGCAGTTTCTCATTTATAAACCATGTGCAATGTAAACAATCTGATCATTCCGATTATCATTCACGATATCGCGCCCCGAGAACCTTCCGCCCAACGGGGAATTCGATCCAACCCGCCGGCTCGGGGTGTGACAATTAATCTGCAGTGATAAGTAATTAATCTATTGTTTCCTGTTGACTAGTAGAGTGAGGAATTTATTTTCTCTCATGTCGTATTACTAGTAACAATTTCGATGAGGCCTACGGTAATACAAGTGATAGAGGTAAATCGGATGCATTGTAATCTGATTACGTGAGGATTGGAATGGATTCCTTTTAGGCTCTATGCACTTCAAGTTGAGAACAAATATCAATTGGTTAACTAACACTCTTATTATATAAAAGTGATTAAAAGTTAACCCCACAAGAAATAGAATAATAATAAGGATCATATTAAATTAATCTATCTTCCTTAACACACTGAGGGTGTATCAATACTTCGGTTTGATAACTAAACCCCTCTCACTATATTATTCTACACACGATACAATGGGTGATGAACACAAACAGAGGGGTGAAATGAAAATGGGGGTCTATAGTTGTATTGCAAATGGTGTTAAGTCCTAATAGGTATGTGGTGGGATGGTGGCTGGGGCTTGTTCCCCTACATATGCCCTATATATAAGCATAGCTAATAGGATGAGATATCACTTGTAAATATAACTACGGAGAGGTCATTATGTGAACGGGTGAATCAAACAACCTACAACTAACATGTATGACATGGTGATTGTGTATGTGATCAATTCAAGGTTTTCAATTATCAAACTTATGAACTCACCAACCTAGTGTTGACTTTGTTTAAATGCATGTTTTCTCAGGTGACGAACAGGTTTAGTCACCCAACATTCAGGGACATAGCTAGTGGACTTTTAGAAGACCTAGCTACGTTTTGTGTTGATCATACTTTTGGAATGACAAAACAATGAATCATCTTTTGTAGATCTTGTACAGTTACAAGATAGAAACTCATTGATTCTGTTGATTAGATTTACTTAGTTAAATTATGAAGAAACAATGTAATTTAACTTTGTAATTCTATATCATTGTCATGTTAGCATTTCTCATTATTATATCATGTGCTATGCAAACAATCTGATCATTTTGATTATCAAACGATATCGTGCCCCGAGAACCTTCCGCGTGACAGGAAAGTCGATCCAACCTGCCGGCTCGGTGTGTGACATGTATATATATACAGCAACTCTCAATCCATTTTTGTTGAAACTCACTTAGTGCAAATCAATTTTAGGATAAAGAACTCATTAGTTCATATAGTTTTGAAATTTGTTGCCTAGTATCATTCAAAGTAAAGTATTTAACTTTATCTTAAATTCAAATTCAATTATTCAACCAAATCAAATATTACTTATATGCTTTAATACACCAATTAAATATCATTAAATTCATATGCATGAATGTTGACAAATTAAAATTTTAATCATTTAGAAATTGTTGGTACGTTGTAATAGATTGCTTTCAAGTTTATTTTGGTTAAGTTAGAAAAGGTTTGAGTAGGTGTGTGCTAGGTTCGTCTGGTCCACGAACCTATGCATGTGTGTAGTTCAAACGAACCTGTAGGGTATGCATTGTAAAGGCTCGTCCAGGGAACCTATTGGTTTGTCTGGCGAACCTATAGGTTTGTATAGGTTCGTCTAGTTGTTGTATATATTTGCAGGTTTTCTGATTTTGTAGAAGTCTTAACAGAACCTGTATTTCTCAGATTTGTGTGTATGTAAAAGAATTGTGTGTTCTTGCTGTGTGCAGTTGTAATTGATTTCAGTATCAATGAAAAGATATTTACGAGAATGATTGTGTTGTCTTTGATTCGTATAGATTTTATCTATATTCCGCATAGATAACATTGTTAATAGAATTCAAATTACAGATCCATAGCTTTCAACAGTGGTATCAGAGCTTTTGGAGAAGTTGTATCCACGTTTTTGAAGGCTATCAATTATTCTTGAAGATTCTGGAAAAGGCTGGAGTTTGATTTTCATTTTCTGAATGTTTTTCTTATATTTCATCATCATCTGTTGACATTTTGCTGGTTAAAATCAGAGATTTTTCGTCAAAAACAGTAAACTAGAAGGTTTGAAACTTTGAAGGTTTTCCCTCCAGATTTTGAAGACTTTCCCGCCAAAATTTTCAAGCCAAAACTACAGGTTCGTGAGACGAACCTAGTTGATTCTCAGCTGAACTCTAAGGTTCGTTAAGGTTCGTGTGACGATCCTATTCAGATTGAGGTTCGTTGGTTAAAAGGTTTGGAGAGGTTCGTTGGATAGAATTGTTTTCAAGAAGGTTCGTTGATCTAAAAGGTTTTGGAAATGTCGTTGATCTAAAAGGTTTTGGAAATGGCTCGATGGTTTAGAAGGTTCGTTGGTCAAAAATATTTTTGAGAAGGTTCCTTAGTCAAAAAGGTTTTCAAGAAGGTTCGTTTGATTCATAGGTTCGTGAGCTTCGAAAAAGAGTAAAAGGTTCGCTGATTAAGTTTGAAACATGTTGGATATGCTTGCAGCAGTTGCGAATCAGAATTCAAGGATTCAAAGTATATTGATTAGTGAAACTGAGTTTGGGAGCACAAACAAAGTACCAAAACTTCTTAATTTGTCTAATTATGAGAACTGAAAAGGTCGGTTTGAGACACATCTTAATGGTACTGATATAAATCTTTGGGAGAGAATTTTATTACCATATGAATGACCAAAGGAGGTTGGAACGGATCTTGATCAATCTCTTGATCGATTGGATGTTGAACAACGTAAGAAATATGATTCTGATAAGAAAGCATATTGGATGTTAAGCCAAGCTATTCATAATCAAATTCTTCATCAATTTGATGAACACAAGACATCATATGGATTATGGAATGCATTGAAGGCGAGAGTGGAGGGAAACACTAAACTCAAGAAGATGAAAGCAACTGATTTGAGAAAACAATTTGAGAATTTTAACTACATTGGCAATGAGAGTCTTGGTGCTATGATTACTAGATATCGACATTTGTTGACAGAAGTACGTAAATGTGGTATTGAGTATTCAGAAGAAGAGAAGATAGTTTGTTTTGCAGATGCTTTGCTAGATAAGTGGAACTCATTGGTGTTGATTTTGAGAGAAAATCTTCCAGGAATGACACTTGTTGAGTTTATTCAAAAGTTAGAAGAACAGTAAATGAAGGATACGAGAAAAGCTAGAAGAGTTAATGTAACACATGATCCTTCATTCTATGGTGCATCAGTTGTAACACCTCCTGTTCAGTCAGCTAACATACAGGCAACTTTTGTCTCAAGTACTACTAAGAGTACTTCATTACCATCTGCATCTACTGGTTACTCCAATTCAAGCTCGTCTTATTCTGAGAAGAAGTCTGATTCTTCATCTACCATTCCAATTCAATTGAATACTACAAATCTGGGAAAAGTGACTGTGGAGGTTGTCAGAGATCAAATGTCAGTACTTTCATGTGTAGTTAGTGCTTGTGATGAACAGATAGCTGGAAGGATAGGAAATTCTAATCTTACTTTTGAATATTACGAGCAGATAGAAGATGATGAAATGGAACTTATTGACACACAGTGGGCTTTGGCCAGTGCAATCAGAAGAATTAAAAAGTATGAGAAGAAAACATAAAAGTTCACTTTTGATCGTAATAAAAAGCTCAGACTCAATCCAAAAGCCACTCAATGTTACAACTGTGGTGAACTGGGCCATTTTGCTCAAGAATGCAAAAATCCAAAGAAGCAAGGTAACTTGAATCCCTTCAAGCCAAAAGAAACTCATCAAAAGCAAAAGGAGAAGTTTGAATAATCAACCAAAGCTTTAGTCAGTCAAGTAGATGAAGGATTTGACTGGGGAAAACAATATGATAATCTAATGGGTGCTTTATGGCTTCTATGGCTGAAGAAGAAAGCAAGGGAAAAGAAAATGCTGAGGAAGTAAATAATGAACTTTTGGAGGTAATTGAAAAATTGAAGGAATTGAATGCTCAACTGACTGCTGAACTGATCGAGTGCACTGAAGCCAACAAAAAGTTAGTTACAAGAGAAAAAGATTCTGACAAAAAGATCGTAGATTTGGGAAAAGAAAATGAGGAATTAAAAATTAAAGTTTTGCAAAATAATCATGCAGTTTCTGTGCACCTCGAGTCAGTACAAAAGTTGAAAGTAGAATTGTCAGCAGCTAGAGTAGAGGCATAAATGCATAGATACAAGCTCGAGAATTATCAGAATTTTCAGTATGTTATCGATTACTTTGCTGTTGTGCAAAGGTTATCGAATGATACTACTGGCTTGGGATTTCATGCAGTACCACCTCCTCTAAGCTATGTTTCAAGGCCACAAATTGACCCTAATCTGGAAGCGCATCCAGCTTCTTTAACCGAGTCTGAGTCTGAAAATGTTATTGCAAATGCTAGAGTCTCATCTTGTGATGAAAAGGTATCACTTGATAGTGATTCCCCAATCATCGCTGAGTCGGAATATTCTTCCGATATTTTGAGACAAAATGGATACAAAGGAAAAGGAGTTGAGAAAATGACTGTTGAAACCAAGCAGTCAAAATCTGAAATTGAACAAGTTCAGAATGTGGTAATTAAATCTACACAGGTTTCTAAACCAGTGACTAAAACCAAACCAACCACTACTCTTAAACTGATTGTGTATGTTAGATCATCTAATACACATCAAGGAGAGTCTAGTGGAAATTTTCAAAAGAAAAATGTGATGTCTAAGAAAGTGGAAAAGGTGGATTTTTTCTTTGATAATTTTGGGGTTGGGCACAAGGTTAAATCAAAGAATTTTGAAAAGAAGTTGGATAATTCAAATAAAAGTTCAACTGGTTTAAGAAACAAAAGTTCATCTTCTAAGGTTATCTCAAGACCTTTCAGTTCATCAAGTTTTTATGATGAACCCACTCCAAAAACTCAAACTAAAGAGAGAAAATGTTACCGATGTGGTAAAAAGGGGCATTTGGTTGCTGACTGCAATATTGGATTCAGTTCAAGTGTTTTTGGCAGTTTGAGATCTTTCTCATCAAGGGAAACACGCGAGTGTTTTACTTGTTGCGGTAAAGGGCATATTTCTGCTAATTGTCCTAATAATAAAGTCAGAAAGATTTCTGATGACGAGATTCGGGCGCATGTTTCAAGTGGGAGTTCTGGGAAAGAAAGACCTAGTGAAGATGAAATGAAAGTTCTTAGAAAATTCAACCCTGATTGTTTTTGGGTGCAGGAAGAAATTAAACAAAAGAAAAATGTTTTTGAAAATAAAAGAAATGTTAAAAAGATTGTAAAAATTGTGACTACATCTAATGATGAGTCAATTGAAAATTTTTCTTCAAGATTTTCATTTTCAAAACAACCAACTAGATCTAAATCTTTTTGGAAACTCAAGAACAGATCGGGTGATGAATTCTCTAAGAAAGAGGAGAATACAAGTGATGATGATTATTCTATCAGGTCATCACAGAAAAATGGAAAGGGTCCATTCCGGGGGACTCGATGCCGAAATGGTGGAGGTCATCCCTTTTTAATACTGACAAGTTTCTTTTAATTTATTGTGCAGGTTGCATCCACGGGCCATATTAACAATCGTTGGATTGTTGATAGTGGATGTTCCCGCCATATGACTGGTGAATTGAGCTTGTTAAGAGATGTCAAGCTTGTGAAGGGAAGCTATGTGAACTTTGATGGAGACAAAGGAGGACAAATTACAGGGATTGGTAGTTTGACAAATGGGAATGTTTCTTTTGACAATGTTAACTTTTGTAAAGCGTTAACTAACAACTTGTTGAGTGTCTCGCAGATTTGTGATAAAAATTACAAAGTGATGTTAGACAAAGAGATGTGTTACGTGCTTAAGAAAGGATTTAAGATTTCAGAGGAGTGGATTCTGATGATAGTTGAGCGTAGCAAGGATCTTTATGTGCTTGACATGGCAAAAACGGAGACAGTAAATAATGTGGAAATGTGTTTGGTGTCCAAAGCTACTGAACAGGACACACGTTCATGGCACAGGAGAATGGGACATATCCACATCCGGAAAATGAACCATCTTGTACAGAATCATTTAGTTGATGGTGTACCTGTAAAACATTTTAAACTTCCGGATGTGTGTGTCTCATGTAAAATGGGTAAACAGAATATGAAGTCTCACAAAACAAAGAAATTTTTTTCTATTGACATGCCTCTTGAAGTTCTTCACATGGATCTTTTTGGACCCATCAATATGAAAAGTATAGGTGGTGATTCTTATTGTTTTGTGGTGACTGATGACTTTTCAAGATTTTCATGGGTTATATTTTTGAAATATAAATTAGAAACTTATGAAAACTTTGTTTTGTTGATAAATAGATTGGAGAGTTTATATAAGTTGAGGGTGAGGCGTGTAAGATCTGACAATGGGACTGAGTTCAAGAATCATCAAACGGAGGAATTTTGTAATTCCAAAGGCATTCAGCAGCAATTCACTGCACCATATGAGCCTTAGATGAATGGTGTAGCTGAAAGAAAGAATAGAACTTTGATTGAATCTGCAAAAACGATGCTAGCTGATTCTAAACTTCCCATTACCTTTTGAAGTGAAGCTGTGGCTACTGCTTGTTTTACCCTTAACAGAGTCTTAATTGTTAAAAGACACAATAAAACTTGTTATGAATTGCTTCAGAATTGGAAGCCCAATCTGGAACACTTGGAACCTTTTGGGGCTCCTTGTACAATGCTGAAGAAGGATTCAAAATTTAATTCTAAAGTTAAAGAGGGTTTCTTTCTCGGCTATAGTTTTCCAAACAAACATGTGTTTAACAAATGTACGGGTTGTGGTATCATGTGGATGTCCAACGACATACACTTATACCAAATGGAAAGGGTCCAGATTGGCTTTTCGATTACAATAAGTTGTTTGAGTCTTTTCATATGTCTTTAACTATTTCTGATGATGAAATAACCTTACAAATGTTGTATGATTTGCAGAATCAGATGAACAAGGAATTTCTCATCAACCTGAAGATGAAGTCCTTACACCACATAGGGAAAATACTTTAGAGTTTATTAATCATGATTGGTCATCAGAGGATGAAAACAAGGTTTTTGAAGATGCTATCTCCCATGATCAAGATCATGTTCCGAACATTAACAAAATTGATCATGATGTGGTTGTACTGCAATTGCCTGTCACACGTGCTCATGTTAATCATCCAATTGATCAAATTATAGGAGATCCTAGTGCAGGAGTGCAGACACGTAATCAAGTCACAAATGAAGAAAATATGTGTGTTGAGTTAGACAAAACTCATGGGAGTCAGGAGCTCTAGATGCAATCAACATTTATTTCTCAAATTGAGCCAAAGACTGTGAATGAAGCTTTGCGTGAGCCTGCCTGGGTGGAGGCTATGGAAGAGGAATTAAATCAATTTCGTAAATTGGGGGTTTGGCATTTGGTAGACTTGCCAAACGGATAGAAAAAGATTGTGACATGATGGGTGGTGCAATGCAAATGAGAAGACAGAGGCGTAATAGTCAGAAACAAAGCTTGTTTAGTGGTTCAGGGTTTTAGACAAGTTGAAGGAATTGATTATGATGAAGTTTTTGCACCTGTGGCACGATTAGAAGCAATTCGGCTTTTTCTTGCTTTTGCAGCACACAAGAAGTTCAAAGTATTTCAGTTGGATGTTAAATCTGCTTTTCTGTATTGTTATTTGAAGGAAACAATGTATGTTTGTTAGCCACCGAGTTTGAGGATCCTATCCATCGGGATCAGGTTTACCTCTTGGACAAAGCACCATATGGTCTTCATCAGGCTCTGCGCGCCAGGTATGAGACTTTATCGACTCACCTTACTGAACATGGGTTTAATAGGGGTCAGATTGACAAAACTTTGTTCTTTCAGGAAAAGGGCAAAGACATTCCCCTTGTTTAGGTCTATGTGAATGACATCATCTTTGGATCTACAGATGAAAAAATGTGCTTGGAATTGAAAAAGGTGATGATTGATAAATTCGAGATGAGCGCGATGTCAGATATACAATTCTTCCTTGGTTTACAAGTTGATCAAACTGATAATGGGATTTTCATACATCAAACCAAATATATTCAAGATGTGCTAAAACGGTTTAGCATGCTTGATTCAAAACCAATCTCCACGCCTATTCAGCCCAATCACGGGATTGAGCCTGATATTAAGGGGGAGTTGATTGATCCCACTCTTTATCGTGGAATTAGTGGAAGTTTGATGTATCTGACCGCATCAAGGCCATATATTGTTTTTGCTACAAGTATCTGTGCTAGATATCAATCTAAACCTAAGGTGTCACACCTGATAGCAGTCAAATGGATTCTTCATTATCTGAAGGGTACACCAGACACCGGTCCGTGGTATCATAAGGATGATAACTTTTCCTTCAATGCCTACAGTGACTCCGATTATGGAGGATGTAAGACATATGTTAAGTCCAAAACTTGTGGTGCACAATTCTTGGGGGAAAGACTGGTCTATTGGCAATGTAAAAAGCAAACTTCTGTGGCTACTTCAACTTGTGAAGCTGAGTACGTAGCTGCTGCCAGTTGTTGTTCACAAGTATTGTGGACACAACAACAAATTAGAGACTAGGGCTTAAATTTTCTTAGTACCCCGATACATGTTGATAATGAGGCTGCTATTGCCATTACTAAAAACCCAGTGTATCATTCACGTTCCAAACACATTGATATCCGGTTTCATTTCATACACGATTGCTATGAAAAGAAACTCATTGATGTGGTGAAGATACATACAAATGAGCAACGTGCAGACCTTCTCACCAAGGCCTTCGACCGAACTTGTTTAGAGTATTTACTCAAACTTAATGGAATTCGGGTCATGGGTGAGTTCATATCAAATCAAATTCCTTCATAATCAATTTTTATTGAATTAACATCAAATATATATTTTTTAATTTTTTTGTTGTTTGTTTTGTGTTTTAGGTTTTAGGGGGAGAAAATTTGAAAAATCAAAAACATTTGAAAAATCAAAAACACAAAAACAATATAAAATTTAAAAAAAATACAAAAACATTAAAAATTAAAAATTAAAAATTTGAGAAATTGACTCGACCTAGTGAGAAATGATAGTATATTGTAGCAATCAGAAGCACATCTGAATCATACTAGAACTTAAACATAAAGAGCATTAACAATTACTTAGTATGATATGTTGGTAGGTTTATAACTTAGTTGAGATAAAATTTGACAAAATTATGATCATACTTTGTGGGATACAGTTGCTTATAATACAGTGCTTTGCTTTGTCTTGAAAGCGTGGTTTTTGATCTTACAATGTTTGTTTCTTGATTTAAAGTCACCTAATTGCTAGTTTTTGATCATGTTGTTTTATTTTAAAAGAAATTCTAAATTTGTTTTTCTTTTATTTTCGTTCAAAGCTGAAACATTCTCTGCGTATACTTACGTCTAGACCTGATTGTTAAGGTTTTGAACAATTCAAATTTGTTTTCTTGGTTTGATTAAGATTTGGACAATCTCTGCGTATATGAGAATATCGATCTGATTGTTAAAGTCTTAATCTGAATTTATTGTTTCGTTCATTATCTGGATCATCTGTGTATACGAAAGTATCAACCTTGATTCTAAGATCTTGAACAATTTCAACTTGTTTTGAAGCTTGTTGTTTTCAAAAGAAATTCTATTTTGTTTTTGCATGATCAAACTAGTTACATACTTAAATTAAATTGTTTCAAGAACATCATTGTTTGATTAATAATTCACAAAACGGGGATGTATTCAAGTGAATGAGGAACATAAAGTATGTGATTGTTTTGATTTCATTTGATATCTTAACTAAGTAATTAAATTTAAGATGGATTCATATACTGAAAATCATCTATGAATTGTGATTTGTTATTTAACACATTCATTAACTCAATCAGTTTGTGTAGATGATTGCAATGCAATATGATCTCATGTCTGGATCTTTCTCACCAAAAATATGTGTTTGTTTTTTTATTCATTTTCATGTTTCATTTCAGTTTTTCTTACAAAATTAAAATTTTGGTGTGTTTTAATATAAAATTTAAAAATCCAAAAAGATTTTTTGTTTATATCTGATGTTGAATCAATAATTGTTGATTGTTTGTTTTCAACTATGAAACACCAAATTTTGTTTTCTTTGAAAATTTTTGATGAATTTGAAAAGGTCAAAATGTCAAATGGTTTGTGAGAATTTGTGAAATTGGTGGGCCGAACCTATTGTTGGTTTGTTCATAGGTTCGTCCAGAAGGTTTGATAGGAGGTTCGTTCAGAAGGTTTGTCCACCGGTTCGTCAAACAAGGTTTGTTCATAGGTTCGTTCAAAGGTTTGTTCAACAGGTTCATTCAAAGGTTTGTTCAAAGGTTCGTCTTCCTTGTGAAAGTATAAATTCAAAGGTTTGTGTATTAGCTTCGTCACTTTCACTGTTGTTGCTCAGAAACAAACCTCTGTGTGTTGAAACTGATTTTTTGAATCTGTGATTATCTGAGTGCTTGCCATATATCATTAGATTTGTCGTGTTCTCGTGATTCCCAAAAGGTATATGGATTGAATTTTCACCGGCTGGATTTGAAGAAATCTAGGTTTTAAGTACAGTTAGTCGAACCTTTAAAATTCTGAATAAATCAATTTAAATCGATGTTTGATAAATTCTTTTTATTAAAGTTGTTAATCGATTCATGGCGAACCTATGGATATGGGTAATTTGATCTGATTCATGAATTTGAATTTTGATTTGAATTTCAAACAGGTTCATTTAAATTTACAGGGTCGTTTGATTCAAAAAGTGTCACACCTCGAGCCGGCGGACTGAATCAAGTGTCCCGTCGGGCGGAATGGTCCCGGGGTGCGATATCGGGGTGATAATCGAGGTGATCAGATTGTTTACATTTCACATGATATAAAATGAGAAAACACTAAATGAAATAGAATTACAAAGTTAAATGACATCAATATCGTTTATAATTTAACAATGTAAATCTACTATTCAACATCATAATTCACCTAAGTTGCTATGCGATGAATCACAAAAGAAATGTGCGCTCGTTGTTTGTAGATTAAGTATCTTCAGTAACTGTGTTGATTTATTATGATTCGAATATTATAAGTATTTGAAGTTGACGTATATAGGGTGTTGGTCTCGGTGTGCAACTAAGTGTCCTACATACTTGCTAATGTGTTTCTAAATTTCTCTAACTATTCAATACTATTTACCCTCTATGAACCATTATCCCGTGGATAGGCACGACTAAACCTTAGTTATGTAAGTTCTATATAAATCTCATTCATGATCTTTTAAGTAAAACATCATTTATAAAATCCGTTTTAGTTGCAAAAAAATCTAATCCAGTTAATCATTTAAGTTATTTTAAAACATTTTAATAGGAGAGTTTATAAATCATTTCACTTTAATTAAAACATAAGTTGTTTTTAAGAAAATGTAAGTTAACGTGTTAGAACCTAGGTTAATCTTACTTGATTAACCCCAAGTTCTTCACTAGATCTTTGTTAAACTTAGTTCTTTGTTCGTCCTTATGTATAACCCAAAGTAGATTTGTTCGATTTGAACCATCTAAATTAGTTATACATTTGCGTAGAATTAGTAAGTGTGGAATGTTAGCACATAAGGTCAACGCATCTACACTTAGCTTGATCCTCGTTCTTCCATTGAATCAAACCTGTTTTCCTTAGTTCTTTGTAACTCATAAGTACTCACCCTGTTACTCTTGGTAATGAATTACAAGTCATATTGTAGGTCATTAACTCCCAACGTTACTAGTTTGTCACGTATGAACACCATTCTTTTACTCACCATTTATTCAAACATCCAAGTCTAGCATCTATAACCGTATTTTGTGGTTTTCTTGATATTAGTTTAACCTCTAAACCCAAGTTCTTGTTTAAACATACGATAGTTCTATAAAAGTTTTAGTGTTGGAAAAACTTTAACCCTTTTATTGAATCTTAGCAACTTCTTTTTAAAGTTTTTGTTAGACATTATCCGGTAATAAATATCCAATTGATCATACAAAACCCTTATTTTATGTGTTAAATTGGTTTAGAGAAAACTTGTGTTTGAAAATCTTTAGTATCGAAGAGCACATAGCCGGTTTGTATACTTTAACCCTAATAGCTTCATGGTTCGGACGAAGGGGCAAGGTCCCACAAATGGTAGCTCACGAATGGGACGAACGAATAGAGTTTCACGAATGGTTCATCAGTGTGATTTTTCATTCGTGCATGGTATTCATGCGAATGTAGTGTCCTACAAGGAGAGGCTCACGAATGGATCCCTTTGTCTGGTATTCTCTCCTTCGTTCGTCAGGTTCACCCGAATGTGGATGCCACACGAAGGAAGGCTCCTTCGTATGCAGTTGGTTCATTCGTTCGAAGGCTCACTCGGTCATCTAGATCACCCGAATGGAAGGTCCCTTCGTGTAATTATTCATTTGCTCGCCCCTTCATGCGAATGTGTTTCCTTCGGCCCATGGCCATTTGCCCGAACTGAATAGCTCGTGCTCATTCGCCTGTACTGCGAATGAGCATATTCATGACCCATTTTTAAGTTCGTGGCCAAATCACGGTGTCCCACAAGTTCCTGCACCATTCTAGACCTATGTTGTGACGTTCCTAAGGGTGTTGGAGGTTTAGAACCGGTTGCAATTGTGGGTGTTTGAAGAAGGAAGAAATCCCTAAAAATTGTGGGTTTAGGCTAAATTTTACCTGGATTTCGATGGTTCCAAGCTCGAAATCTTTGTACTTTCACGATCAACACATGGTTGTTTTTGTTTTGACACCAAAATCACTTGATTTGGTGAAGAGTTGAAGGGTTTTGGGTTTTGAAATTCTTGAGAGAGGAAGTAGAGAGAGAGAGAGAGAGACGGGAGTAGAGAGAGAAAGTGAGTTGGTGGAGATGAGAGATGGCATTTATTTCCATAATAAATGCTTCCAACACTCGGGTGTGTTCGGGCTGGTTCAGTTCCGCTCGGTTTCGCGTAGAAACGTCAGTTCTCGGTTTTCTCGTAACGAAACATTACGATCTTTTAAAATAAGGTTTTCTAAATTATTTTTGGTGATAATTACTAATAAATTAACTAGATATCTTTTGTTTATTTTTAAATTTCTAAAAACGTTAAATTTATCTGTTTAATCGAATCGTACAGTTTTCGCGCGTATTCGTTCGGATCGTCACCCGTACGAACATGACGACAACTATACTTTTCGATGTGATTTTCTAATTCTCAGACATCATTCAGAATGTTAAACTTTCAGATAAATTCGTGCGAATTTTCACCCACACGAATATTCCGTCAATTTAATATTCACGTAACGACGTCCGTTATAGTTTTGTTTTGTGCAATCTCACATACGTCTATTCATAATAAAATCCTAATTAACATTCACATAACAGTTCTGTGTTTTCAGATATAATTCTAACTGTTAAACCATGGATCTGCAATATGTTTCTAAAACAGATGTGTAATAGTTTCGTATTCAACATCAAATGATAATAACACACATGTAATACACATAGTTCGTATCTGAGTTACTGTACCAGTCACTGTTCCGGTTACGTTTCCGGCACTGATTTTACAGTATCCCCGTGTTAGAGAAATTTCATCCCGTAATTTAAGGATCGTTATCAAGTATGGCTTCCTCTGCAAATAAATGGGGATACTTGGACTTCACATGATCCTCGTGTTCCCAAGTAAACTCGGGCCCACACTTTGAATTCCATCGAACCTTGATGATCGGAATACGACTTCTCTTTAGTTGTTTAACTTTGCGATCCATAATCTCTAATGGTTCCTCGATAAAATGTAATTGTTCGTCCACTTGAATTTCCTCAATCGGTATGACAAGTGATTCATCTGCAAGGCATTTCTTAAGGTTTGAGACGTGAAACACGTCGTGTACACCGCTGAGTTCATCAGGTAATCTTAGCCGATATGCAATAGAACCGATTCGTTGAATGATCTCCAACGGTCCGACGTATCGCGGTGCTAATTTGCCTTTCTTTTCGAAACGAACTATGCCCTTCCATGGGGATACCTTCAACATGACATGGTCTCCCACTTGAAATTTCAATGGCTGGCATCGTTTATCGGCATAACTCTTTTGTCTGCTTCTAGCTGTTTGTAACTTTTGTTGAATCTGAGTGATCTTATCAGTAGTTTCCTGAATAAGCTCTGACCCAGTTATGCGGTTATCTCCTACCTCGGTCCAACAGATCGGTGACCGGCATTTTCTACCATAAAGTGCCTCGAATGGAGCACATCCAATGCTACTATTATAGCTATTATTGTAGGAGAATTCGATCAGTGGCAAATGGAAGTCCCAATTCCCACCAAAATCCAAAACACATGTTCGCAACATGTCCTCTAGGGTTTGTATAGTACGTTCGCTTTGACCGTCCGTTTGTGGATGGTAAGCTGTACTGAAGTTCAAGTGTGTCCCTAGAGATTTCTGCAAGGATTGCCAAAACCTTGATGTAAATCTGCTATCCCGATCTGATATGATAGACAGTGGTCCACCGTGACGCACCACTATCTCATTGATGTATAATCTCGCCAGTTTATCCATTGTGAAGGTTTCACGCATTGGCAAGAAGTGAACAATTTTGGTTAACCGATCGATGATAACCCAAATTGTATCATGGCCACTAGAAGTCCGGGGTAGCTTGGTAATGAAATCCATAGCTATTTGTTCCCACTTCCACAGCGGAATCTCAAGTTGTTCAAGTAAACCTGACGGTTTCTGGTGTTCCACCTTAACCTTCGCACATGTCAGACATCGACCGACATACTCAGCTATATCTTTCTTCATTCCTGGCCATCAATAAAATCCATGTAAATCTTGGTACATCTTATCGGCGCCCGGGTGTACCGAGTACCTGGTCTTGTGCGATTCGTCAAGAATAAGCTTCCTTAGTTCATCTACCACAAATATCCATACGCGATCCTGGTAATAGATAACTCCATCTGGTTTCGTCTCGAACTGTCGTTCTGCTCCACATTCAAGTTCTTTCTTCAGATTACCCCGTTCCACTGATTCCTGTTGAGCTTGTACAATCTTGTCCCGTAGACTTGTCTGCATAGTCATTCCCATTGCTCTTACACGCAAGGGTTTGACTCGTCCCTTCCGGCTCAAGGCATCTGCTACAACATTTGCCTTACTCGGATGGTACTTGATCACACAATCATAGTCATTTAGAAGTTCAACCCAGCGACGCTGTCGCATGTTGAGTTCATTCTAATGAAAGATGTGCTGTAGACTTTTATGATCAGTGAAGATGGTACACTTAGTGCCATACAAGTAATGTCTCCAAATCTTTAACGCGAAAACTACTGCTCCCAATTCTAGATAATTAGTTGTGTAGTTCTTCTCATGAATCTCCAACTGTCTTGATGCGTACGCGATAACTTTGTCTCGCTGCATTAATATACAACTGAGTCCCTGTTGGGAAGCGTCACAATACACTACAAAATCGTCTGTACCCTTTGGAATAGATAAGATTGGAGCATCACATAACTTCTGTTTCAATTTCTGGAAAGAGACTTCTTGTTTCTGTTCCTAAACAAACGGTTCACTCTTCTGAGTTAACTTAGTGAGAGGCAAGGCTATCTTAAAAAAGTTTGAAATAAACCGTCTATAATAACACGCGAGTCCCAGAAAAGATCGTATCCCCGTCGGTGTCGCCGGAGTATCCCTGTTCTTTATTGCTTCGATCTTGGCTAGGTCGACATGTATTCCTTCACTGTTGACTACGTGACCCAAAAACGGAACTTCTCTGAGCCAAAATTCACACTTAGAGAATTTGGCATAGAGTTGTTCCTTCTTCAAGACCTCCAGTATCTTCTTGAGGTGTTGCTCATGTTCAGCTTTGCTCTTGGAATAAATAAGTATGTCATCAATAAAGATAATGACAAATCGATCCAGATACGGCTTACACACTCGGTTCATGAGATCCAAGAAAACCGCAGGTGCATTTGTCAATCTGAAGGGCATCACCATAAATTCGTAATGCCCATACCCTGTTCGGAATGCCGTCTTCGGTATGTCTTCCTCTTGTACCTGCAACTGATGGTATCCTGAGTGCAAATCAATCTTAGAAAAATACTGTGCTCCTTGTAGTTGATCAAAAAGATCATCAATTCTCGGCAGTGGATACCGATTCTTGATGGTTAATTTTTTCAGCTTCTTCTAATCTATGCACATTCGTAAAGATCCATCCTTCTTCTTTGCGAACAAAATCGGAGCTCCCGAAGGTGATTATCTCGGCCGGATGAAACCTTTATCCAATAGCTCCTGCAATTGGTTTGACAATTCCTGCATCTCTGAAGGGGCTAACCTGTAAGGAGATTTTGCAATAGGGGTTGCTCCATGAACTAAATCAATACGGAACTCTACCGGTTGTGCTGGGGGCAAATCTGGTAGATCGTCAGGAAACACTTCCGGACACTCTCTTACTACTGGAACATCTTGCATCTTGATCTTGTCTTTCTCTCTTTTCACCACATGAGCCAGGAAAGCTACACACTGCTTCTGTAAACATTTACACGCCTTTATGCAGGAAATGATTTTGACACTCCGTTTTGCTTGATCCCCTTGAATTTCCAACACGCGGTCGTTCACCGTCGGTATTCGAAGTAGCTTTTCAGAACAGATGACTTCCACTCTATTGAGAGATAGCCAATCCATCCCAACGATGATGTCGAAACTGCCTAAATCCATTGGTATCAAACCAATGGGAAATGTTTGGCCATTAAGCGTTAATGGGCAGTTTCTAAATATTGTACTAACTGTGATTTGTTTCCCATTCGCTACTTTGATGATATAAGGGGAGTCTAAAGATTCCTCAACATGATTAAGCTGGTATGCAAAATCGGTCGAGATAAAACTCTGATCCGCACCAGTGTCAAATAGAATAGAGGCATAAACGTCATGTAAAAGAAATGTACCAGTAACCACGTTCGAGTCATGTCGAGCAGCTGGAGCTCCTATAGCAAAATCTTTTCCGCGCAGTGCTTGAGCTGCTGATTGCACCTTCTTTGGGCAGTTCTTTGAGAAATGGCACATTTCACCACAGTTATAGCATCCACCATTATTCTGGTTTTGATTGTTAGGTGGAGGGAGGGCTAAAGCAACAATGTTTACTGCTTGAGCCGGTGTCATTCTACAGTTCTGGACCCAATGTCCTTTTCTTCCACATCCCGTACAATGTTTGCAGGACGTGTTAGCAGCATCATGATACCGGAACTTGGCACACAAAGGATACGTGCCGGTGTAGGGTTTCTTGTAGGTTTTGTGGTGCAACAGCTACTTGGTTGAGTGTGGTGGCCATCGTATAGTTCTTGATGACCTTCTGATTCTTGTTGGGATGGTGAGTGGGTTTCCTTGATGGCTCTTCCCTTGCCTTTCCAGTGTCAGCTTCTTTCTTCAGGGTGCCAGATGCTACCATCACGTTAGTAAGTTTTCCTGAAAAGCTGATAGCTGACTCTAAAGTGACGGGGTTTGCAGCAATGACCGAACTCTGTATGCAAGCAGGCAATCCACCTACATATATGTCTGTTTCTCTAGAGTTGGTACTATGTCTGGCACCAATGCTACTAGTTCTTGATAACGAGTAGTATAACCCAAGTGATCCGCTCCTTTCATCACATGGTTCGACAGCTCAGTCTCCATCCTCTATAGTTCATTCTTAGGACATAATTCATTACTCAGCAGAGTCTTGAAATCTTCCCATGGCATCGCCATAGCCTCTTCTCTTCCTCTTGCCTGGATCTGCGAGTTCCACCAAGTTAAGGCTCTCTTGCTGAATGATCCCGCAGAGTAACGAACCTTGTGATGCTCTGGACAACTGCAAAGATCCAGAGTATTCTCGATCTTCTCAATTCATTGGATTAAACCTACAGCTCCCTCAGTACCGTTGAAGCTAGGCGGCTTACATCCTACAAATGACTTGTAAGAGTAGTTAGGTGCATTGCCAGTATTCCCATTGGCCTCTCCTGATGAATGCCCGGAGTTGTTGCTGTTGTTCTGGATATGGTTGATCATATCTGGGATCACCTCTTTCAGCTAGTTAGTCAGCTGACTGCTAAGCAAGGTGGCCAATTCCACTGTGGCAGGATCTAGATTCTTATTCACATTTGGGTCGGGACGCGGAGTGTGTGGAGGAGGAGGATGTGGAGGAGGAGGTGGTGGTGGAGGCATAAGAGGAGGTGGTCTTCTTGGCGGCATTCTTATCACAACCGAAAGAATATCAGTTAGTGCAATGATCGAATGCTGAAGACACAATGCAAGTAATTCCTAAGTCCTATGTTCTCTACATAAAGGGTCCTTAGGTTATATTCTAGGCCAAACCGTTTGAATAAATGGCCTATTTTTCTCTATAACCTGGCTCTGATACCAATCTGTCACACCTCGAGCCGGCGGGCCGGATCGAGTGTCCCGTCAGGCGGAATGGTCCCGAGGTGCGATATTGGGGTGATAATCGAGGTGATCAGATTGTTTACATTGCACATGATATAAAATGAGAAAACACTAAATGAAATAAAATTACAAAGTTAAATTACATCAACAATGCAAATCTACTATTCAACATCATAATTCATCCATCTTGTATCTGCACAAGATATACAAAAGGAATCGTATATTGATGCTCGAAATATGCACTTCCAAAAAAAGAGGTCCTCTATCTGGGCATTCTAGTCCAAAAGCACGAACTTCTTAATTAGCGTGTTCGTCACCTAAGAAGTCATGCAAAAAGATCAAGTCAACACATGGTTGGTGAGTTTATATAGTTTCATTTGAAAATGAATTTGTGCAAAACCTGTTCGAATGAAAACCTTAACCTCACCAACAACCACTTATACTATCCAGTGAAGCATGCTTATATATAGGGCATACGTAGGGGACAAGCCCTAGCCGACATCCCACCACCTACCGAACCACATATTATATTGTTGTAAATGATAATTAAGCGTTTCATTCCTCATCATCAACAAATCAGTTCTTAGTTCTTAGTTCTTAGTTCTTAGTTCTTGTAGTTTCACAAAATATGGAAATCCTCTTGATTCCTTAAGCTCATCATACAAACTTGAGCAACCATAGCATTTGTAAAAACATTACATTAAATGCTTAAATAAGTAAGTAAATAAACATTCAATAAAAATCTAAGACCTAACAATTGAGTCTTGGTCATACTCGAGTAGACTAGTCTAGCAATCAAGGTTCTTAGTAGTTGAGGAAATCTGTAAATATCTTCAAACATGCGACCTATAATCAATCAGTCTAGCTAGGACATCTTTTGATGTATAGGATTTTATAGTAAGTTCTTTGGCACATGTTATCTTTGAATATTTCCTAGACATTCCCTTGAAATAGATCGTTGAAAACAGTTTCCCCGTACTAGTTCTTTATTTCTTTGAAGATAGATCGTTAGTTCTTTGAAAACCGACCACTGAAAATAGTTCTTTGAAATAGATCCTTAGTTCTTTGAAATAGTTCTTTGATTTAGTTCTTAAGTTCTGTGAAAATAGACCTTTGTAAATAGTTCTTTGATTTGAAATAGTTATCTACTCATGATAAATAAATAACCCAATTAGAAAGCCTGCAAATAGTGTACCCAGACAAAATCTAGGATAACAATTATACATGTAAAACATATATGAAGTGAAAGCATTTAAGTGAACATAATCTAAGGAAAATAACTTACGCATGCTTCTCAGCCGCGCGTTTGTAAAACAAAAATGTTTAGAAAAGGGGCAATGAACTCACCCATGTTGCTATGCAATGAATCACAAAAGATATGCGTGCTTGTTGTTTGTAGATTAAGTATCTTCAGTACCTGTGTTGATTTATTATGATTCGAATACTATAAGTATTTGAAGTTGACGTATATAGGGTGTTGGTCTCGGTGTGCAACTAAGTGTCCTACATACTTGCTAATGAGTTTCTAAATTTCTCTAACTATTCTATACTATTTACCCTCTATGAACCATTATCCCGTATATAGCCACGACTAAACCTTAGTTATGTAAGGTCTATATAAAATCTCATTCATGATCTTTTAAGTAAACCATCATTTATAAAATCCGTTTTAAGTTGCAAAAACATTTAATCCAGTTAATCATTTAAGTTATTTTAAAACATTTTAATAGGGGAGTTTATAAATCATTTCACTTTAATTAAAACATAAGTTGTTTTTAAGAAAATGTAAGTTAACGTGTTAGAACCTAGTTTAATCTTACTTGATTAACCCCAAGTTCTTCACTAGATCTTTGTTACACTTAGTTCTTTGTTCGTTCTTATGTATAACCCAAAGTAGATTTGTTTGATTTGAACCATCTAAATTAGTTATACATTTGTGTAGAATTACTAAGTATGGAATGTTGGCTCATAAGGTCAACGCATCTCCACTTAGCTTGATCCTCGTTCTTCCATTGAATCTAACCTGTTTTTCTTAGTTCTTTGTAACTCATAAGTACTCACCCTGTTACTCTTGGTAATGAATTAGAAATCATAATGTAGGTCATTAACTCCCAACGTTACCAGTTTGTCACGCATGAACACTATTCTTTTGCTCATCATTTATTCAGCATCCAAGTCTAGCATCTATAACGGACCCGTATTTTGTGGTTTTCTTGATATTAGTTTAACCTCTAAACCCAAGTGCTTGTTTAAACATACGATAGTTCTATAAAAGTTTTAGTGTTAGAAAAACTTAAACCCTCTTTGAAGGCCAAGTTCGGTTAACCTCACATAGTACCACATGGGTCATTATGGAATCTTAGCAACTTCTTTTTAAGGTTTTTGTTTGACATTATCCGGTAATAAATATCCTATTGATCATAAAAAACCATTAGTTTATGTGTTAATTTGGTTTAGAGAAGACTTGTGTTTGAAAATCTTTAGTATCAAAGAGCACATCGCCGGTTTGTATACTTTAACCCTAATAGCTTCATGGTTCGGACGAAGGGGCATGGTCCCACGAATGGTAGCTCACTAATGGGACGCATGAATAGAGTTTCACGAATGGTTCATCCGTGTAGTTTTTCATTCGTGCATAGTGTTCATGCGAATGTAGTGTCCTACAAGGAGAGGCTCACGAATGGATCCCTTCGTCTGGCATTCTCTCCTTCGTTCGTCAGGTTCTCCCGAATGTGGATGCCACAAGAAGGAAGGCTCCTTCGTATGGAGTTGGTTCATTCGTTCGAAGGCTCACTCGGTTGTCCTGATCGCCCGAATGGAAGGTCCCTTCGAGTAATGATTCATTCGGTCGCCCCTTCATTCGAATGTGTTTCCTTCGGCCTTTGGCCATTCGCCCGAACTGAACAGCTCGTGCTCATTCGCCTGTACTGCGAATGAGCATATTCATGACCCATTTTTGAGTTTGTGGCCATGTCACAGTGTCCCACAAGTTCCTACACCATCATAGACCTATTTTGTGCAGTTCCTAAGGGAGTTGGAGGTTTAGAACCGGTTGCAAGTGTGGGTGTTTGAGTAAGGAAGAAAACCCTAAAAATTGTGGGTTTAGGCTAACTTTTACCTGGATTTTGATGGTTCCAAGCTCGAAATCTTTGTACTTTCACGATCTACACGTTGTTGTGGTTGTTTTGACACCAAAATCACCTGATTTGGTGAAGAATTGAAGGGTTTTGGGGTTTGAAATTCTAGAGAGAGGAAGTAGAGAGAGAAAGCGAGTTGGTGGAGATGAGATATGGCATTTATTGCCATAATAAATTCTTCCAACACTCGGGTGTGTTTGGGCTCGTTCGGTTCCGCTCGGTTTCGCGTAGAAACGTCAGTTCTCGATTTTCTCGTAACGAAACATTATGATCTTTTAAAATAAGGCTTTCTAAATTATTTTAGGTTATAATTCCTAATAAATTAACTAGATATCTTTTGTTTATTTTTAAATTTCTAAAAACATTAAATTTATCTCTTTAATCGAATCGTACAATTTTCGCGCGTATTATTTTAGATCGACACCTGTACGAACACGACGACAACTATACTTTTCGATGTGATTTTCTAATTATCAGATATTATTCAGAACGTTATACTTTCAGAAATATTCGTGGGAATCGTCACCCACACGAATATTCCGTCAGTTTAATATTCACGTAACGACGTCCGTTATTGTTTTGTTTTGTGCAATCTCACATATGTCTATTCATAATAAAATCCTAACTAACATTCACATAAAAATTCTGTGTTGTCAGATATAATTCTGACTGTTAAACCATGGATCTGCAATATGTTTCTGAAACAGATGTGTAATTGTTCCGTATTCAACATCAAATGATAATAACACACATGTAATACACATAGTTCATACCTGAGTTACTGTACCAGTCACTGTTCCGGTTACATTTCTGGCACTGATGTTACAAAAAGGTTCGGGCCGAACCTTTTCTAAATCAATGACCAAACCTTTAGTTTTCAAAGGTTCGGTTGACCAAGGGTTCGTATCTGTAAATTAGGTTCGTTTGACATAGAGGTTCGTGAGCTTGAAAATAGGTTTGAATGTAATGTAGGTTCGTTCACATGTGGAGGTTCGGCACAGGGGATTTTTCTTGTATTGAATTTTGTTTCTGATATATGATTATTTTAATTGCAGATATGGCAAATCTGGCATTTGGTGATAAACACAATCTTTTTGCTTATTTGGATCATACAACGAAGAATGGCAAAGACTTTAGACCTATGATAGAGTTTCTGAGAATATCAAGGATTTATTATGCCATCTCCAATCATTGTCACATTTATCGATCTCATATTCAGAGTTTCTGGGAATCTACTAGATTGATCACAGTTGATGATGTATTTGTTATTGAATTTGGAGGAGAACATGAAGGAATGACTTTGATTCCTGAGAGGTGTATTAAAGGATGTTTTCTGAGAATCAAGTATTTTGGAGTCTACAGTGAATACTCTATCAAGAAAGAGAAGTTGCCTCTGCAGTACAAGTTTCTTACACATGTACTTCGACATTGTATGAGTATGAGAAGGGGTACATTTGGTGAGTTGTCTTGAATCTTAACAAGCCATTCAACTTCTCTGCAATGATCTTTAGATATTTATCTGATAATGTCACAAAAGCCAAGGACTTCTTGATGTATCCAAGATTTGTACAGATGCTTATTGATGAGAGATTTCCTGAACAGAGTTTCCCAAGAGCTGTGGATGACAGGCTGAAGTTAAAGCACCTGACAGATTCTAGCTTGGGTCAAATGAAGAGATATCAGAAGAGTAATGATGTTGTTCTTACAAAACACTTGATTTGTCACTGTGCAAGAGTCAATTATGTTGCACCACTCCATGATGGATGGAGAAATGAAAATTCTAGTTTTGAGAATGTACAAACGGATGATGATCAACCAGCACCTCCTCCTCCACAAGATCCACCAGTTCAACAAAGTCATGAACAATCTTCTTTAGTTCATCATCAAGAACAAGAAACTTCAAGTGCTACTCAATCTACTTTTGAGCATCTTCAAGTTGTTTATCCTGATCAACCAGTTGTTTCTGAGCAAACCACTACTACTGCATCACCATCAAATGTTGGGAATGATGATATTACTGATGAAATGGAAGAGGATTCAACTGAATCTGACATGGAAGATGTGCAGGTTGGTAATAGAATGGTTCGGAGGATGAAAAGGAATCCTATTCAACAATAGAGTAGGGAAGAGCAGGAAGAAAGAAATGATTCAAACTTTACAGTGGATGAGCTAGAATCATCTTGTCCTAAGAAAAAGAAGAGAATGGCTAATGTGCCTAGAAGGAAGAAAACAAGAACACCAAGGATTATTGCGTCTTCTCAAGTGATTACTTCTTCTATTCCTGTTTCTGTTTCTACATCATATGTTCCTGTTTCTGTTTCATCTGCTCGTATTTCTGTTATCACATCATATGTTCCTGTATATGTTGAATCTACAATGCCAAGTACTTCTGGTTATGTTCCTGTATGTGTTGCACCATTTGTTGCACCTTATACTGAAGCAACTACTGTCACCACTTCATTTCCAGAGAGTTCTGCTTCAAGAGTTGACACTATGTTTGAAGGTTTAGATGATTTGGATTTGAATTTCTCATTGGACTATGATGACTCAGAGTTGAGAGGCATAATATCTTTAATATCTCAAGAGTTTGATAAATACAAGAAGTAGAAGGAAAAAGCTGATTCTAAGCAACAATCTTCCTCTATTCAAAATGAAATTGACATGATGAAGCTACATATCACTCAACTACAGAGATGGAGAGAGGAGGATCTAAAAGATAAGGAAATCATGAATGAAAGAATTATGTCATTGGAAAGAGTTGCGAGAAAATATAATGAAAAGATAGTTATTCAGGAGGAAGAAAATCAGTTGTTAAAGAAAAGGATAAGTGATATTCAAGGTGAATTTTCTACTGCAATTAACACTGATGCAAGATTTGATGATAATGTGGAAGTTCATGTGTCTGAAGGATGTTTAGAAGATGAAGATGATGAAGAGAAAGTAGACTATGAAGATTCTAATGTTGATAAACATATAGGTTTTGATCCTTATCATGATGACGATGGTGATGATGATGGTGTAGCTAGTGTTGGTAGCTCACGTGTTCTAAATTCTATTACTTCATCAGGAATTTCTTTGGATGTAAATCCAGTTTCTGCTGTTGATCCTAATAAAGCAAAAGACTTTGAAGATGTTGAGATTGAAGACATTACTGAGATTGAATATCAAAAGATAAATGTTGATGAGACATTACCTACATTTGCAGTGTTATTCAAACAAACTGGAGAAGAAGAATTGCAAAGAAATGTTGGTGAAGTCAGTAAATTCAAACAACTTGAAGAAGGTGATATTGATAATGGTTACACAAAGGAAGTCCTTGCGGATTTGTTTGGAGTGAAAGTAAATGAGCTACAAAATGAAAATATTTCTGGAAAAGTGCATATGGGAGAAGAAGGAAGATCAATTGAGTTTGAATGTGATGGGTCTTCTGAAGAAAATCAGTATAATTTACAGACTTTGAAAAAGATATTTGATATTGAAGCTAATAATAAATGTCAAGTTGTGTCAAGTGAAAAGTTGAAGATGAAGAGACCAATGGATGTGTGGAGAGATAATCAAGAAGAACAAAAGTATATTATTAATAATTTGGTGATTTTCAGATAGTTTATTGAGAAATATGATGAGTCTGTTTCTGGGAAACATCCAAGGCAATCTTCAAGATTTAAGATAAGATCAAAATATAAGATGCTTGGAAGGATTTTGAGCTGTGGATATGATCATAATATTCCTGGTGTGTTGAAGAATAGAGGTTGTTATGTTGTGAACAGAACTAATGGGTGTCAGTATTCTGGAAAAGCTTATGATTTGATGTCTTTACCATCCTTTGAATGCATGCAACTTTCCATATTAAAGATGATCAAGCCACTTCAAATCGATCACAATATAAGATTTGAGATTCTGTTGAAACGTGAAGCAAATAAATGTTGGAATTGCTTCGTACCTCAATTTTCAGTGTTGAAGCATAACTCTTATGTTTATCCAAACCCGAAGGTGTATTCAAGACCAAGGCTAAGGAATATAGAACAAGATTGGACACCTTTCTTCAAATTTTGGTTTTATGATGAAAGATCTTCTGTTGAAAGAAAATGACAAATGGAGGGTTATTAGATTACTTGATCCTGTCTGGCTTGTGAATTGTTCTAAACAAGACATTGATACTCTCAATGAAGCATTGATTTATTCAAGAGAAGGTTTTCATGATGTTGGAGTTAGTTACAAGGATATGGCTTTACAGTTTCAAACCATTGCGAGAATGTGTTTTACTTTGTGAATTTATTCAGGATGTGATTGGAATGATGTGAATTATTTGTATGTAGAGTTGATGGTGTTAGAAAAAGAGATTGATGAACAAGATGCAAGAATTCAAGCTGAAAGATTATTAAAGATTCCAAGATCTATGATTTTACGTGCTGTAGACAACGTTTGTGAAGATCAGTCATCAAGTGGGGTTCGAACTGAAAAGTGAAGATCAAAGATCAAGATTTTGAGTACTTGAAGCAATTATTAAGGGGGAGTTTATTGGTACATTGTAATAGATTGCTTTCAAATTTATTTTGGTTAACTTAGAAAAGGTTTGAGTAGGTGTGTGCTAGGTTCGTCTGGTCCATGAACCTATGCATGTGTGTAGTTCAAACAAACCTGTAGGGTATGCATTGTAAAGGTGCGTCCAGCGAACCTATTGGTTCATCTGGCGAACCTATAGGTTTGTCTAGGTTCATTTAGTTCTTGTATATATTTGTAGGTTTTCTGATTTTGTAAAAGTCTTAACAGAACCTGTATTTCTCAGATTTGTGTGTATGTAACAGAACTGTGAGTTCTTGCTGTGTGCAGTTGTAATTGATTTCAGTATCAATGAAAAGGATATTTACGAGAATGATTGTGTTATCTTTGATTCATATAGATTTTATCTAGATTCCGCATAGATAACATTGTTAATAGAATTCAAATTACTGATCCATAGCTTTCAACAGAAATATCAATTTAAATAAGTCAAAAACTCTATCATTTTTCATAAGAATTGGATGCGATTTTCAAAGATTTTAAATTTTTCAACAACTATTGAAAAACAAAATTTGAAAGTTTTCAAAACTAAAAATTTAAAATAAAAAAAAAATTTCAAGTGTTATTTTTCAAAATCTTTAATTCAAAATTGATCATCCCGAGTCCTTTTACAAGAGAAGAAAAACGACTTGAATTAAAAGCTTTTGTGAAAATGTCTGCAATGTTGTCAACAATATTAATTTTCAAAAGTTGGATGAACTTTTTCTCTGCACAATCTCGAATAAAATGATGACGAATATCAATGTGTTTTGTTCTTTTATGTGAAACATGATTTTCAGTAATGGCTATTGCGGCTGTACTATCAACAAAAACAGGAGTTGTATATTTTAAACCGTAATCTTGCATTTGTTGTTGAATCCGCAAAACTTGTGAACAACAACTTGAAGCAGCAACATACTCAGCTTCACATGTGGAGATGGCTACACTAAGTTGCTTCTTACTTTGCCAGTTTACTAGTTTATTACCAAAAAATTGACAACCCCTTTTGTTGACTTTCTGTCAAGATTAAAGCCACTATAGTCAGAATCTGATATCATCATAAGGGTACCAAAGTCCAAGACTTGGTTTTCCCTTCAAATAGCGAAAAATTCGTTTCACAGCCTTAATATGTGAATCTTTAGGCTTTGCCTAAAATGTAGAACACAAACAAACTACAAACATGATGTCGGGTCGGGATGCAGTTAAGTTCATTAAGGAACCAATCATTGAATGATAAAGATGTTGATCAACATCTATACCATTCTCATCATTCCCTAAATTATGTTGAGTACAGATAGGAGTAGAAATTGATGTACAATCATTCATCTTGAACTTGTTCAAGATGTCATGTACATATTTACTCTGATGTATGAATAAACCATCCTTCTTCTAATCTACTTGAATTCCCAGAAAGAAAGCTAATTCTCCCATAGAACTCATTTCAAACTTCTGCTTCATAACCGCTTCAAAATCCTTGCATAATTGTTCATTTGTAGCTCCAAAGATAATGCCATCCACATATATCTGAACAATCAAAATGTCATCCTCCTTCTTCAAGATAAACAAGGTACTATCAATCTTTCCCCTTGAAAAAACATTGTCCAACAAATGAGTTGACAATGTCTCATACCATGCCCTAGGTGCTTGATGTAATCCATATAAAGGCTTATCAAGACGATAACACTTATTAGGATTATTTAAATCTTCAAACCCAGGTGGTTGAACAACATACACTTCTTCTTTCACTTTTCCATATAAAAAGGCACTCTTTACATCCAATTGAAAGACTTTGAACTTTTTTGAAGCTAGCATACGCAAGAAACAATCGAATTGCTTCAATTCTTGCAACAGGAGCATATAATTCATCATAGTCAATGCCCTCATGTCGATTAAAACCCTGAACAACAAGTCTAGCTTTATTCCTCACAATGATGTCCTTATCATCCTTTTTTACATTTGTACACCCATCTGGTACCTATGGGAATGACATCTTCAGGACAATATACTAACATCCAAACTCCCAGCTTCTCAAATTGACTCAACTCTTCTTCAATGGTTGTTATCCAAGAAGACTCCTTCAATTTTTCTTTAACATTCTTTGGCTCTATTTGACTTATAAAGAATGAGTATAAGCATGAATTCATTGTCTCTTGAATACTTGATAGTAAAACCTCATCTCTTTCATCTTGAGCATGCGGACTCCTTGTCTTGACTCCAAAATTCAAATCACCTATGGTGTTTACAATTGGATGATTTATATTAACTCTATGTATAGCAATCTCCTCCACAGGTATTTCTTCTTCAAGATTTGCAATATGTATATCTTCTTCTGGTAAAATCTCCCCCTGAATTTCAGATTCAACAATAACAGATGGATCATTAAGGAGCCATGAATATTAATAGTATCACTTAAAGATTCAACGAGATCATTAGAAGAAGAAGGAAACAAATTATGAAAGATTCAAAGAATGAATCATAATTAAATAGCCATTCTGGACCTTTGCCAGGCAATGTGTCGATGAATCTACATACAGTGACTTCGTATGCTTCTTCAATCACCCTTGTGGCCAAATTAAGAACTCTTTTTGTTCAAGGAGTTAGGTGAATACCCCAAAAATATTCCTTCCACAGCCTTTAAGCAATTGATATGATTTCTTGCCATGCTTATTGACATTGAGAACATGGTTTAATGTATAACATGCCGTATTAAACGCTTCAGACCAAAAAGTAATTGGAAGATGAGAATCTGCAAGCATAGTCCTTGCTGTTTCTATCAAAGTATGATTCTTCCGCTCTGCAACACCATTTTATTGAGGGATATACGGAGCACTATACTGATGTGAAATACCCTTCTGAATGCAGAACAACTCCAGATTATGATTTTAAAATTCAGTACCATTATCACTTCTAAAAAACTTCACATATGTAGAAAATTCATTCTGAATCTTGAGAATCAGATTCTTCAAAATCTTTGGAGTTTGCTATTTAGCAGCTAAAAACAAAACCCAAGAAAATCTGGAAAAATCATCAGTAAAAACTAAAGAAAAAGGTCTTCCACCAACACTTTTAACTAAAACTTGACCAAAAAGATCCATATGTAACATAGTTAGAGGAGTATTGATGGAATTGTCAACTTTAGACTTAAGTGATTGCCTACTTTGTTTCCTATTTTGATAGAAAATACAATGATCAGTCATCACAAAAGACTGAGATGGAACACCTTCAACTAATCCATTTTGGATTAGAAAATTCATTTTGCGTAAATGTTTAGGACATTTTTAATAGTTTGCTTTTCAAAATGTATAAGTTAAAATAGGATTTGCTAAGGTTCGTCTGGCCCATGAACCTAGGCAAGGTTTTGTAAAGGTTCGGCGAACCTATGGTTGGTATTGTACAGGTTCGTCCAGCGAACCTCAAGGTTCGTCTGGCAAACCTAAGGGTTTGGCTAGGTTCGTTTGACTGTTGTGTATATATAGAAGGTTAGTCTGTTAGTTTTGGTGTGTGTGACAGATCTGAGAGTGAGAGAACCTCTGTGTGAGATTGTATGAACTGTGTGTTCAAATTTCATTTCATTGTAATCAGTTTGTGTTGATTAATGAAATGATATGTTTATATAAATGGTTGTGTATCTTTGATTCATATAGATCTAATCTAGATTCCGCATAAATTTGATTGTTAATAGATTTCCATTGATCGATCAAGAGCTAATCTACAGTGGTATCAGAGCTTTGGAAGAGTTCTATACAAGTCAATTGAAGATTATCAATCATTTTGAAGATTAAGAAATCAAGAGATGGCTTAAATTTTGATTTTCTTTGTATTTGATTGCTTTGTTGACCTTTTTATCATCATTTGCTGCTTTGGTATATCAAAATCTAGAAATTTGTGGCTGAAATCTGTAGATTTTGAAGGTTTCTTCTTGAAATTTTGAAGGTTTTTCCCTCCAAAATTTTCAAATTTTACAGACAGGTTCGTGAGCCGAACCTTGGGATATCTAAGGTTGTTGTTTGAAGCAGAGGTTCGCTGTAAAAGGTGATTTCTGATTGAGGTTCGTGTAGAGATTTTGAAGAGGTTCATCTCAAGGTTTGTCTCAGGTTCGTTGGAAAAGGTTCTTGAGATCAAGGTTTGTCTCAGGTTCGTGAGATAAGGTTCGTGAAGATCAAGGTTTGGAGAAGGTTCGTCTGTCAAATAGGTTCGTGAAGTTATTATTTCAAGAAAGGTTCGCTGATAGAAAATACAGAATCATGACTGAGATGTTTGCTGCTGTTGCTAATCAAAATTCTAAGATACAAAGTATTTTGATTAGTGAAACTGAGTCAGGAAGCACAAATAAAGTACCCAAACTACTTGATTTGACTGATTATAAAAACTGGAAAGGTCGGTGTGAGACTCATCTCAATGGTACTGACACAAATCTTTGAGAAAGAGTCTTGTCACCATATGAAAGACCAAAGGTGGTGGGAACAGATCTGGATCAAACTCTTGATAGATTGGATGTTGAACAAAGAAAGAAATATGATTCTGAGAAGAAAGCATATTGGATGTTGAGTCAAGCATTTCCTAATCAGATTCTTCATCAATTTGATGAACATAAAATTTCATATGGTTTATGGAATGCTTTAAAGGCAAGAATTGAGGGAAACACCAAACTCAAGAAGATGAAAGCCACTAATTTACGCAAAGAGTTTGAGAATTTCAATTATATTGGAAATGAAAGTCTTGAAGCTTTAATAACCAGATATAGACATTTGTTGACTGAAGTTCGTAAGTGTGGAATTGAGTATATTGAAGAGAGAAAACAAATTGTTTTGCGGATGCTTTGCCTGAAAGATGGAATTCGTTGGTGTTGATTTTGAGAGAAAATCTACCTAGAATGACACTGGTTGAGTTTATCCAAAAGTTAGAAGAACAGGAAATGAAAGATAAAAGAAAAGCAAGAAGAGTTAATGTAACACAGGATCCTTTACTCTATGGTGCATCTGTGGTTACAGCTGCTGTTTCTTCTGCAAAGATTCAAACAGCTTTTGTTTCAAGTACTGCTGATAGTACTTCTGTACCATCTGCATCTGCTAGCTCAAGTTCATCTTATTCTGTAAACGAAAAGAAGTCTGATTCTTTAACAACTCCAATTCAATTGAATACAACAAATTTGGGAAAAGTAACTGTGGAGGCTGTCAGAGATCATATGTCGATCTTGTCATGTGTGGTCAGTGCCTATGATGAACAGATAGCTGAAAAGATTGGAAATTCAAATCTTACTTTTGAAGACTATGAGCAGATAGATGATGATGAGATGGAACTGATTGATACTCAGTGGGCTTTGGCTAGTGCAATCAGAAGAATTAACAGATATGAGAAGAAAACTGGAAATAAGTTTACTTTTGATCGAAACACAAAGTTTGGATTCAATCCAAAGGCCACACAATGTTACAATTGTGGTGAGTTGGGTCATTTTGCTCGAGAGTGTAAAAATCCAAAGAAGCAAGGAAACTTGAATCCTTTCAAGCCAAAAGAAGCTTATCAAAAGAAAAAGGAAAAGCCTGAAGAATCAACAAAATCTTTAGTCAGTCAAGCAGATGAAGGATATGACTGGGGAAACAATATGATGATTTAATAGGTGCATTTATGGCTTCTCTGGATGAAGAAACAAGCAAGGGCAAAGAAAAAGTTGAAGAGGTAAATAATGATCTTTTAGAGGTCATTGAAAAGTTGAAAGAAATGAATGCTCAATTGACAGATGAACTAATCGAGTGCACTGAAGCTAACAAAAAGTTGGTTTCAAGGGAGAAAGCTTTTGATAAAAAGATCATTGATTTGGGAAAAGAAAATGAAGAATTAAAAATTAAAGTTTTGCAAAACAATCATGCAGTTTCTGTGCATCTCGAGTCAGTACAAAAGTTGAAAGTTGAATTGTCAGCAGCAAGAGCAGAACAGAAGTGAATAAGAGCAAGCTAGAGAATTATCAGAATTCTCAATATGTTCTCGATTACTTTGCTGCCATGCAAAATCATCAAATGATACTACTGGCTTGGGTTTTCATGCTGTACCACTTCCTTCAAGTTATGTTCCTTGACCACAAATTGATCCAAATTTGGATGTTCATCCAATTTCTTTGAATGAACATGAGTCTGAACAAGTTGTTGAAAATGCTGGAGGTTCATCTTCTGATGAAAAGGTGTCACTTGACAGTGATGCTCCAATCATTGATGATATCACTGAGTCAGAATATTCATATGATATTTTGAGACAAAATGGTTACCAAGTTAAAATTGTTGAAAAAAAGAGTTTGAAATCTCAGAAGTCAAAAGCTGAGATTAAACAAGTTGAGAAGGTGGTGCTTAAAACCACTCAAGTTTCCAAACTAGTGATTAAAGCCAAACCAACCACTACTCTTAAACCGATTGTCTATGTTAAGTCATCTAATACACATCAAGGAGAGTCTAGTGGAAATTTTCAAAAGAAAAATGTGGTTTCTAAAATGGTTGAAATAGTGGATTTTTTCTTTGACAAGTTTGGGGTTGGACATAAAGCTAAATCAAAGAATTTTCAAAATCAAATGAATAATTCAAAGACAAAATCAACTGGTTTGAGAAACAAAATCTCATCCGCAAAGGTTGTTTCAAAACCTTTCAGTTCATCAAAGTATTATGATGAACCCACACCAAAGAATCATTTGAAAGATAGAAAATGTTACCGATGTGGTAATACGGATCATTTGGTTGCTAATTGTAATTTGGATTACAGTTCAACTGATTGTAGCAGTTTTAAGTCTTTTTCATCAAGAGAAACCCGAAAGTATTTTACTTGTTGTGGTAAAGGACATATTTCTGCTAATTGTCCAAATAACAAAATCAGAAAGAGTTCTGATGATGAGATTTGGGTGAATAGTTCAGGTGGAAGTCCTAGGAGATTTTGAACTAGTGAAGATGAGATGAAAGTTCTTAGAAAATTCAATCCTGATTGTTTTTGGTTGAAAGAACAAAACAATCAAAAGAAAAGATTTTTCAAGAATAAAAGAAATGTTAAAAATATTGTGAAAATTGTGACTTCATCTGATGATGATTCATTTGATAGTTTTTCATCAAAATCATTTTCATATCAACATTTTAAATCAAAATCATTTTGGAAACTAAAAAATAAATCAGGTGATGAAGGATCTAAGAAAGAAGTTGACACAAATGATGATGGGTATTCAGTCAGGTCATCACAAAAGAATGGAAGGGGTCCATTCCGGGAGACTCGACGCCGAAATGGCGAGGGTCATCCCTTTTGAATACTGATAGGTTGCTTTTAATTTATTGTGCAGGTTGGATCCATGGGCAATATCAACAATCGTTGGATTGGTGATAGTGGATGTTCCAAGCATATGACTGGAGAGTTGAATTTGTTGATAGATTTCAAGTTGGTGTAAGGAAGTTATGTGAACTTTGCTGGAGACAAAGGAGGTCAAATTACAGGGTTTGGTAGTTTGAAAAATGGAAAGGTTTCATTTGATAATGTTAATTTTTGCAAAGAATTAACTAACAATTTGTTGAGTGTTTCACAGATTTGTGCTAAGGGTTACAAAGTGATGTTCGACAAGGACAGGTGTTATGTACTCAAGCAAGGGTTTTAGATTTCTGAGAAGTGGATTCTGATGACAGCTGATCGGAGCAAGGATCTTTACGTGCTTGACATGGCAAAGGCGGAGACAGTGAATAAAGTGGAAACATGTCTAGTGTCTAAGGCTACTGAGCAAGATACACGTTCTTGGCACAGGCGAATGGGACTTATTCATATTCGGAAGATGAATCATTTTGTGCATAATCATTTAGTTGAGGGTGTACCTGTTAAACATTTTAAACTTCCGGATGTGTGTGTGTCCTGTAAAATGGGTAAACAGAAAAGGAAGTCTTACAAAACAAAGAAAATCTTTTCTATTGATATGTCACTTGAACTTCTTCAATGGATTTGTTTGGACCAATCAATGTGAAAAGTATAGGTGTCACACCCCCACCTCTCGTCACCTGTTGATGATGTCACTGAGAAGATTGCGGAAGCCTAGTGGTGATATATCAGAGATGAGGTGTGACTTACTTGATCCGATATTATAGCACACAGATTAACTTAAAGTAAACATATTACAAGGATCGCCATTACAATCAACAGTGCAGTTTACAAACTAAGTTTATTACATGACTAATTTATTTAATTACAATTATTTATATAAAGTGCATCCTCATCCGACAGTCACTGTCTCCCTGCAAAAAGGTTTAAATTTAAAACGTCAGCACAAAGCTGGTGAGTTCGTAAAGTTCATGTTCAACAATATGATATGCAATACAAGTTCTCACAAAGTTCAGTTTAAGATAACTATGGGACCCGTATCTAGTTCCTTTCGGACGTTCTGTTCTTGTTCTATAAGATACTACCTGTCGGTAACATCTTAATGCCTCATTGTCTTAATGTCAATCACTACATTAAGAAGTTCTGGAAACAGATAACAAACATTTACACCAAGGGGAGTTGTAGCTCCCGGAAAATGGGTTGTCAGCCGATAGTACTATCATTGTTTTCTGTTCGGCCCCACATGGGTTCACTAGATACTGTTCAGAAATGAGGAATTATAAGTTCTGTGATAGTGTTCTGTTCTATAGGCAAAATCCCATGAAATCCACAAGTTCTCAACAATCACATGAAATCACGCAGATAACAGTGATACATATCATATAGTTCTAAAAAGTTCCACAATGCTACCCCGATGTTTATAAAAGATTAAAAAGAAAAGGGGTTGTACGAAACTCACCTGATAACTCAGAAGTAGCAGAATGTCACACAATTGATAATAATAGAGAAATTCTGCATTTATTTATGTTTAATGAGTTATTTAGGTTTTAACTTACAGATTAGATCTTTCTGAACGTTTAATGTCAAAGACATTGCTTTGAAAGTCATCAAACCGCTTTTAGGTTTTTAATTGGTTACTTTAGTATTATATCATACAATGTATGATAATGTAGGAACCTACACTGAATTAGGTTCCTAATATAAGATTGATGACACACTTGATTAGTCAGAATAATCTCGGATTAACCAAATAGTTGATGTTGTTGATTATAATGCTAAAATAGTTTCTAGACAGATTAATGGCTTAGGAATGATCAATCCTTGTTATTGATTACCCAAATATCATGAAATATCACAATGTAGCATTAGAATAGGTTTAATAACCATGTTTAACATACTAATCTGACTGTTATCATAAACATCAGATAATCGTTCCAATGAGTATGTTAATGATTTTGATTAGTTTGAAACACTTGGATTTAACCTTGAATTTCAAAGATTAATCAAACTAATCACGTACATTGTCATAATCAAATGGTTTAAACCATTATAATCATGGGTATGATTTCATGCAAACTGGGCATTACAACGGATCATAACAAGGATTTACCCGTTAAAACATCGTGTTCTTCGTTTATAATCAATCCTAGCCATCATCTAGACAATAATCAACAACCCTAACTATACCATTTTGTTCAAAAACAAGATCTAATCAATCAAAATCAAACTAGAAGGTTAAAATGAATCATTACCTAATCAAACGGAGTTTCAACCGTAGAACAGCGATCAGAACTTGTAAACACGATCCATGGTGCGATCCGTAGGTTTAGAAGGCTTCAAATATGAAGTTTGACGCTTAGGATTTCGTCTGATATGCTTCTGGGTCGAATAGGTTCGAGAGAGTTGAAGAGATTGTGATCTACATGAAAATCTGATGAAGTAGTCAACTTTCTCCACCGCCTCACCCGTCGCGTACCGCGAAGAAGATCAAAACAAGGCTTCGCGTACCGCGAAGAAACCCAGAAGAAATCATATATTTTTGGTCCATCGCGTACCGCTAAGAACCCTCTACCCATCCCTGGCGTACCGCGACGACCCCAGAAGTTCAATACTTAGAAATTTTTCTTCGTTTTTCGATTCCGGACAATCCAGAACTCCGTTTTGTACACGGTTTTCGCCTTCCTTCATCATTTCTCGCATACTATCAGCCTGTAGTAATATCAGTCGTCAAATCAACTTGGATTTCTAGAACGAACAAATGTGCTCATGTCATTGATGACGTAATTCTCAACTGCAATTGTCACAGTCTCCTCCTGTGAGAGAAATTTCGTCCCGAAATTTAGCGAAGACTTAATTGATGACAATCGTTTATGAGAACAGATGTGGGTATTTTTCTTTCATTCGATCTTCACGTTCCCACGTATACTCAGGTCCTCGTTGCGAGTTCCATCGCACTTTGACGATTGGTATGCGACTACGCTTCAATACTTTCACTTCTTGATCCATCACCTCTACCGGTTCTTCACTAAACTGAAGTTTTTCATCAATTTGAATCTCTTCAAGAAGTACAATCAATGATTCGTCAGCTAGGCACTTTTTCAGATTTGATACATGAAAGACATCATGGATATTACTAAGTTCAAGAGGTAGTTCAAGTCTATAGGCTACTGATCCAATTCGTTCAAGAATTTTGAATGGCCCTACAAATCTTGGTGAAAGCTTACCTCTCTTGCCAAATCTGAAAATGCCCTTCCAAGGTGAAACTTTCAACATTACTCGATCACCTATTTGGAATTATAAAGATCTACGACGATTATCAGCATAACTCTTTTGACGATCGCGAGCAGCTTTAATTCGTTCCTGAACGAATGCGATCTTATCAGTTGTTTCTTGAATGAATTATGGGCCTATGATCTGACTTTCATCTACCTGTGACCAACAGATAGGTGATCTAAACTTGTGTCCATAAAGAGCTTCGAACGGAGAGCATTGAATACTGGTATGGTAGCTGTTATTACAAGAAAATTCAACAAGTGGAAGATGAATATCCCAGCTACCTCCAAAATTAATTACACAGCTTCTGAGCATATCTTCCAGAGTTTGATTAGTTCGTTCAGTCTGCCCGTCCATTTGTGGATGATAATCTGTGCTCATATTGATTTGTGTGCCCAGTGTATTTTGAAGAGTTTGCCAAAATCGTGACATAAATCGACTATCTCTGTTAGAAATGAAAGAGATTGGTACTTCATGTCGAGATACAATCTCATTAACATAGAGTTTAGCTAGTCAATCCATAGAATAATCTTCTCGGATGGGTAAGAAATGCGCAGATTTAGTAAGGCGATCAACGATAACCCATATAGAGTCATGATTATGTGATGTTCTGGGTAGTTTAGTAATGAAATCCATAGAGATCTGATCCCATTTCCACATGGGAATCTCAGGTTGTTGCAATAACCCAGAAGGTCGTTGATGTTCAGCCTTAACTTTAAGATATGTTAAGCATCGATCCACGTATTCTGCTATGTGTTTCTTCATTCCAGGCCGCCAGTAAAAATCTTAAAGATCTTTATACATCTTATCAGCACCTGGATGAATATAATACCTGGATTTGTGCGCCTCATCCAAGATGATTGTTCTAGAGTTACCGAATAAAGGAACCCAAATTCGTCTTTTCAAATACAATACTCCATCAGTCTTGATTTCGAGTTGCTCGTCTAATCCCCTTAGTTCCTCAGCAGGATAGTTCGTTGCTTGTAATGCTTGTTGATGAGCTTCTTTAATATGAGGAATTAGACTGGTTCGAATAGTCATCCCTAACGCTTTCACACGTAAAGGTTTGACTCGTTCCTTACGACTCAAGGCATCGGCTACGATATTCGCTTTACCTGGATGATAACGAATTTCACAGTCATAGTCGTTTAAGAGTTCTACCCACCGCCTCTGTCGCATGTTCAACATTTTCTGATCTAGAATGTGTTGAAGACTTTTATGTTCAGTGTATATAATACACTTTGTTCTGTATAATAGTGTCTCCAAATCTTGAGTGCAAACACCACTGCACCAAGTTCTAGATCATGAGTGGTATAGTTCTTCTCATGTACTTTCAATTGTCGAGAAGCATAAGCAATTACCTTGTCGTTATGCATTAAAACACTCCCAAGACCTTGACGAGAAGCATCACAGTACACTGTGAAATTATCAGTACCTTCCGGTAATGCCAAGATCGGTGCGTTGCAGAGTTTGTGTTTCAATAGTTGGAATGCCTCCTCCTGTTGAGAATCCCATATAAACGGTTGATTCTTCTATGTCAATGTGTTAATTAGCAAGGCTATCTTTTAAAAGTTCTTGATCAATCGGCGATAATAACCTGCCAGCCCTAAGAATTGACGTATTTCAGTTGGGGTTTGTGGTGTTTCCCATTGTTTCACAGCCTTGATCTTACTGGGATCTGCATGAATACCTTTTTCATTTACTACGTGCCCAAGAAATTGAACTTCTTGTAACCAAAGCTCACACTTTGAGAATTTGGCATATAATTTCTCATGTGCCAAAAGTTCTAAGATCAATTTCAAGTGTTGAGCATGTTCCTGCTGGTTCCGAGAATAAATGAGAATATCATCAATAAACAAAATTACAAATTTATCCAGATAAGGTCTACATACTCGATTCATCAGATCCATGAAAATTGCAGGTGCATTGGTTAATCCAAATGGCACTACTAGAAATTCATAATGCGAGTATCGAGTTCTGAAAGCAGTTTTAGGAACATCATCATCATGAATTCGTAACTGATGATATCCAGATCTTAAATGGATTTTCGAAAAGTAAGTAGCACCTTGTAGTTGATCAAACTGATATTCTATTCGTGGCAATGGATAACGTTTCTTGATTGTCTGTTTATTGAGTTCCCTGTAGTCAATGCACATCCTGAATGAACCATCCTTCTTTTTCACAAAAAGAATTGGTGCTCCCCAAGGTGAGAAACTAGGTCTGATAAAACCTTTGTCTAACAGTTCTTGCAGTTGACCTGAAAGCTCTTGCATCTCTGAGGGTGCTAAACGATAAGGAGCTTTAGCTACAGGTGTTGCACCTGGAATCAAGTCAATACGAAATTCGACTTGTGTCACTGGGGGTAATCCTGATATATCCTCAGGAAAATCCTTGACTACTGGAATATCTTTGATATATCTTCGATATGTTTTTGTACAGAACAGTTCTCGATCACTTGTGCTAGAAAGGCTTGAGAACCTTTCCGTAAGCATTTTTGAGTTTGCATACAAGAAATGATACCAAGTTTCCTACCAGCTCGTTCTCCTTGAACTATCAGTGTATTACCTGACGGTAATGGAATTCGGATCACCTTGTGTTGACATACAACTTCCGCTTGGTTATCAGAAAGCCAGTCCATACCGACCACAACATCAAAGCTCCCAAGCTCAATAGGAAGTAAATTGATATTGAAAAGATGATCATTCAAATTCAAGGAACACCCTTGAATTACACTGTTAGTTTTGATCAACTTGCCATTAGCAAAGTTCAATGACATAAGGAGTTTCTAGATCTACCGTAGGCAATGAAAGTAATGATACAAATTCAGGAGAGATAAAACTCTTATCTGCTCCTGTGCCAAACAGAACTGATACGTATAGATTATTAAGGAGAAACGTACCAGTGACAATGTTATCATCATGCCTTGCCTCGGTTGCACCAATCTGAAAAGCTCTCCCCCCATCTTCATTTCCCGGATTGGTGTTGTTGTTTGGACAATTTCTTATAAGGTGGTCAGGACTACCACACTTGAAGCATGATGGGTTGGTTTGAGTGGTTTGTCATGGTGCTTGGTTTAATGGTTGAGCAGAAAAGTTGCAATATTTAGCATAGTGTCCCACTCGGTTACAGTTCAGACAAACAGGACACGGTCCTGTGTGATGGAATGGACACTTGTTGCATTTGGGCGCCTGCCCAGTGTAAACTTTCCTCTCAGGAACAGTTGCACCATAGTTTTTCACAACTGGTTTGCTCTGGCTAGTCTCAGCCGGAGCCTTTGTTTTGGGCTTGCCAAACCACTTCCGTTTAGTGCCTTTAGAAACATTCGAGGTACCGACATCACTACGGCCCACCGATGTCTAAGTTTTTGTGGACAAAGTACCACTCCTTACCGCCTCATCGGTAAGCTTAGTGGTCAAAAGAATTGTACGTTTTAGAGTTGTAGGTTCAGCTGCAGTCATCATTCCCTTAATCTGGGGAACCAGACCTTTGATATACTTCTCAATCAAAGCTGCTTCTGTAGGAAACATATTGGGAAGTAAACAAGTGAGTTCATGAAAACGATCGGTATAAGCTAAACAATCAGCACCGATCATCGAATGATTCCAGAATTCCTCCTGGAGCTTTTGGATTTCAGTGATTGGGCAGTACTCTGACATAATCAGAGTTTTAAAATCGTTCCAGCCCATCGAGTCAACTATAGCTGAGCCCAAAGTTTTAGCCTGGGTATTCCACCAGGTTAAAGCTGAGTCCTTCAAAGAACAAGCTCAAAAGTCCAGCCGCTCCTTCTTTGCCCGTAAAAGTAGGAGGGTTGCAGGAAGCAAAGTACTTGTTGGTACATCCTTGTTGTGGTGAATCAGGAGCAGTTGTTTTAGTTGTTGCACCGGTGGTATGAAGAGTTTCTACGTGGCCACCAGTAGCATTATGTTCTATATGATCATGGTCCCCACCAGAACCCATAGTGACATGTGTCTGGTGTTGTGTCAAAACACCACAAGCTGATAGTTGTTCTCTTACAATTCGTGCTATCATTGCTTCTTTCAGTTCAGGTCCACTTGCTCCAGCAGGTGGAACAGTGTTCACTTCAGGGTTCACAGGTGGAACAGTATTTGTGTCCAGATTTCCAGGGGGAACCACATTTGTTTCCGTATTGATCTGTGGGTCCGGATTTCGTTCTACATTCACATATGGGGCTTGATTCTGTTCAGGGTTAGTAAGGTTCTTGGTAGCTTTCTTGGGTGGTCGACCTCTTTTAGGAGCCATTGTTCTGATCACATGCAGACAAACTCAGGTCAGTTCAAAAACATCAAAGATATAACCCGTTCGATCACATAAATTCAATCATATTCAGTTACACTGAAATTTTATGTTGAAATGTGATTATAAGAAAATATAGTATAACTACATTGAGATAGTTCAGACATGTTCTTAGTACACAAAGATCACACAAATGTTCGTAGTTATACTCAGTCCTGTTAATTCAAAAACATGTGAAAATATTACACAACTCACAATACTGTGATATAATATATTATTACCCATGTTTTTGATATATTAACATACAGGACATTGATAAGTTCTCACACAGAAATGTTCACATACAGTTCTTTGATACATTGCCACACCGGCAATAGATATGTTCCCACACAACAATGTTCTCATAGTTCTGTGACACATTGCCATACAGTTAATAGATATGTTCTTGTACAGATATGTTCTCATACAGATATGTTCTCACACAGATATGTTCTCATACAGATATGTTCTCACAGTTCTGGTTATAGTTCACACAAGTTTGACATTAGATGTACTTTTTCTGTTATAACTAGTAAAGTGATATCTAAGCAAGAAGAGTGCATGATCTCGCGAATTACTTCTGAATAAATTCAGAAATCATATGTAAGAACTATAGCATTTCGTAAGTTATTGTAAAATCTACTTTGATTCTCTATCAACCAATAATGTGGGACCATTATTTTGATTTAAGTTCTTTTCTTTCTAAGAGGTGGAATAGAATAACCAGGTTGAAGCGTAATGATCATACGTCTATAATGCATTGTCTCTCCCATAATGGGTCCCATTCTTCTAGCCTTTCCCCGAAGTCGATGACTATTCATCGCGAATACCTTGACACCAAAGAAGAGTTCAACTCACACACATAACACATTACACAGATAAACATACAAAATAACTATTTTATTACTATCATAGTTTTGTACAACTACAACGAGTTTATACAGACTGCCAGAACCAACACATTACAACTAGATACCGGGGATCTATTTTACAACCAAAAACATCCCCCAAACATCCCACTCTCAACCTATCCGCATGCTGCTGATGATATCTACAATGATGATCCAAAAATAACCTCCTAAACATACTCATCGTATGAAATACGATAAGCAAGAAAATATCATGGCTACAGCTGCCATAATCACAGCCAGGACTATCATCTTGGTCTCGAAGCTGACCATCCCAAACCAAACCAAAAACTCTCTCACTCGCACTACTCCTGCTCTCACTACCTCCACCTGCTGCCAAAACGCAGCAATAATCCTTTGCCTCAAAGTCATGCGTAGACGCTACTCTACCGTGACCCTCCATGCTCGGGTATAGGTGTCTAGTGTGTTCACATGATCCAATAGGGTCAGATGAGAGGTAAGAATCTCCAATACCGTGTTATGGGTATCATCAAGAGTGGCATTCTGCTACTGCATCCCCTGTCTCATCCCTTGCAGATCTTGGGAGACCTGTTGTAGCTGGGCTGTAAGCTCAGCCTGGTGGGATGATTCCCCCACCTCATGCACAACCTGTGGCTTATCTCTCAGTGCTAACGGATGCCTAGGAGGAAGTCCAGTAGTCTTGCAGGCCTGCCCCCGCATCCTCCTCAAGCCATCCCATCCAGGGACTCCCTGTGGAGACGAGCTAGGTCGTCTATCAGCTGCTGTATTCTCAGCATGAGGCTGAGAATGTGTAGTTCTACTGATTTGATCTTGATCTTCCAATAGAATCCTATTAACAATCAATTACATGCGGAATCTATAATCGATCTATATGTATCAAAGACAAACAATCATTTATAAACATCATTTCATTGAATATGATAAAGTAGTTACAATGAAATGATCAAGAACACACAGTTCTTTCACTCTAATACAGAGAGAATCAGACACTCAAAACTGCAGAAGTTCAGAAGTTACAAACTTCTGGACAAACCTGCAATATATATAACGTTCAGACGAACCTAACCTAGCCGAACCCATAGGTTCACCAGCCGAACCATAAGGTTCGCTGGACGAACCTATATAATACATAACTAGGTTCGCCGAACCTGCTTAGGTTCGTGGGCAAGACGAACCTAAGCCAAACCTTTCTAAACTTATACATTTTGACAAGCAATCTATTACATAATGTCCTAAAAAACTCCCCCTTAATAGTTGTTTCCAAAATCTTCAATAACTCTTCAATCTTCAACTTGATCTCCACTTGTTTCTCCACAAACATTATCAACAGCACGAATTACAACAGACTTTGGTGTCTTGGATAATCTTTCAGCTTCCAGCTTGGCATCTCTATCTTCTATCTCTTTTTGAATTTCATCAGCTCAACATACAAGTAGTTTACATCTTCCCATTTACATCCAGAATTTATTCCAAGAGTATACCACATCCTAGCTATTGTTTGAAATTGAACTGCCATATCTTTGTAGCTTACACCAACATCATGAAACCCATCATTTGCAAATATTTCAGCAATATTCAACAAATCAATATCTTCCTTTGAACAGTTAACCAGCCACACAGGATCCAGAAGCCTTATCACCCTCCACTTCTCTTATTGTCTAAAAAGAATAATAGCTTCAGATGTATTTTCATCATAGAACCAGAACTTGAAATAAGGATTCCAATTCTGTTCTATTCTTCTCAATCTTGGTCTTTTATAAACTTTAGGCTTTGAATATCCAAGTAACTTATGTTTATCCTGTGGAATCAACAAACTCCATCCAGACTTAGCCTCTTTCTTCAGCATCTTTTCAAATATGTCATTATGTTCTATCTGAATAGGTTTGATCATCTTCAATCTTGATAGTTGCATGCACTCAAAAGAAGGTAATGTCATAAGATCAACTGCTTTTCCAAAGTATTGACAACCGTTAGTCCTTTTTACTACATAACATCCCTTGTTCTTCAAACTTCAGAAATATGATGAAAGTAACCATAGCTTATAATTCTTCCTCTCATCTTTGACTTAGAACCAATCTTAAATCTTAAGAATTGTCTAGCTTGGTCTTCTTGAACATTTTCTTCAATAACTTCAACCATTTGCTTGAAAATGAATAAGTGATCAATAATGTATTTCTTTTCACCTTGACTATCTTTCCACATCTCCATGTAATTCTTTTCTTTCATAGTATCTACATTTATCTTTGGAACTCCTTTCTGAACTTCAATATCAAATATCTTCTTCAAAGTTTGTAGATTATACAAATTTTCATCAAGTTGATCATCATGTTCAAAGTCTGAATATCCACCCCTAATTTCTCCTTCCTCCAACTCTTTATCTTCAAATAATTCACCAAACATCATTTCCAAATGTATATCAGCATGTTGTTTAAACAAATCCATAAAAGTAGGCAATGAACAATGAACACTTTCCTTTGGATACTCTAAATCAGTTAAATCTTCAATGTCAACATCTTCAATATCTTTAGCCTTATCAGAAGAAACAGAAGAAATAGGAGTAACATCAAATGAAATCCCAGAAGACTTGTAAACTACTATTGCTCCAGAAATAGAATTCAAAACACTTGAACTCCCAACACCTGCCACATCACCATCATCATCTTCATCATCACCATGATAAGCATTAAAGCTTGGGTGTTCATCCACATTTGACTCTTCATAGTCAACCTTTTCTTCTTCTTCTTCTTCTTCTTCTTCTTCATCATCAAGACTAACAAACACTGGATCATCACTAGTAGCTTCAGCTTGAGTATCTCTAACTTGTAAACCATCAATCTTTTGCTTTAGATCTTGATTTTCTTTCTTTAAATCATCAATATCAGCACTTTGCTTCACAATCAATTTCTCCAAACTTGTAATCTTCTCATTCATTAACTTCTTTTCAATAATATCTTCATCTATCCACTTCAACAACTGAGAAATATGACCTTTCATCACATCTATATCACTTGGACCTGAAGAAGATGGTTGTTCAGCATCAACTTTCTCCTTTTGTTTCCTATACTTGTCAAACTCTTGTGACAATATAGAAATTCTTCTTCTTATCTCACTATCATCATAGTCCAATGAAAAATTTAAATCCAAGTCATCTAAACCCTCAAACAAAGACTCTCCTCTTGAGGTAGAAGTTGCTTGAAATGTTGTAGTCACAGTAGTAGCATCCATGAATGAAGGAACAAAAGTAGCAACATTAACAAAATCAGGTCTTTGAAAGAATGAATCAGAAGACATATGAACAGGAGAAGTAGAAGCAGCTTCTTGAACTGTTGTAGCTACTCAAACAGGTTCAAAAACATGAATGGAAGCTGGTGTAGAAGAAACAGCTACAGGATATGATACAATGATCCTGGGAGTCTTAGTCTTCTTCTTCTTAGGCATTTTAGCCATTCTCTTTCTCTTCTTTGGCCTTGAAGCCTCAGGCTCATCAACTGTGAAGCTAGGATCAGTTGCCTCTTCTCTTGCTTCTTCACTTTGTTGTACTGGCCTTTTCTTTAACCTTCTTACCATTCTGTTTCCCACTTGTACTGTCTCTATCTCTGACTCTATTGATTCTTCATCTTCAGCATCAACTCCAACATCTTCAGTATCAACATTTTGAGAATCAGTAGCTTCATCATGTCTTTGAGTATCCTGTTGACCTGGATAAATCACTTGTAAAGGAACCAATGTAGAAGGAGTTACATTTGGTCCTTGACCTGGCTCTTGAGTTTGTTGATATGTTTAAGAAGACTGAGCTTGTGATTGACTATCTTGTGATCTAGGAGGAGGAGGTGGTGGTTGTTGTTGATCATCATCATTATCACTCAAAAGTTCATTGCCTGAACTTGAGTCTTCATGCCTCCAAGCATCATTCAAAGGAGCAACATAATTTGCTCTAGCACAATGTCCTACCACAGGCTTAGTCAGAATAACATCATTACTTTTCTGATATATCTTTACTTGACCAAGACTGGAGTCTGTCATATGTTTCAACTTGAGAATATCAGCAGCAATTCTTGGCAAGTTCTGCTCTGGAAACCTTTCATCAATCAGCATCTGGATAAATCTGGGATACATGTATAATCTATCTTTGGCTTTGGTGATGTTGTCTGACATATATCTGAAATCATTGCTGAGAAAGTGAACGGTTTGTACAATATCAAAGCCACCATTGCAGATCTCATTAGATCCCTCAACTCATCAAATGTGCCTTTCCTTATGCTAAGGCAATGTAACAAAACATGTGCCAGCAACTTGTACTACAGAGGAAGCTTTCCATTCTTGATGGAGTATTCACTTTAACTCCAAAATATCGAATCCTCAAAAAACACCCTTTAATAAACCTTTCAGGAATGAGTGTCATTCCTTCAGGTTCTCCAAAATGGCGAACTCTCAGAATGTCGGCTTCAGTAACTCTAAAAACTTGTCCCAGCACATTAGCTTCTATCACATTCTTCATCTACTGTGATCAATCGAGCAGAATCCCAGAAACTCTGTATATGTGATCTATAAATCTGACAGGAGTTGGAGATCGCATGATAAATCCTTGATCGTCTTAAGAACTCGATCATCGGACGAAAATCCTTGCCGTTCTTCGTAGTTGGATCCAGATAAGCACATAGGTTGTGTTTATCTCCTAATGTAAGATTTTCCATTTCTACAATTAGAATAAACAAAAATTAAAAGAAATCAAAAATAAAAAATAAAAAATAAAAAAATTCTAAATGTAGAAACCAGCGAACCTTTCCCTGTGCCGAACATGAGTTTAGACGAGCCTGTTTATTAGACATACCTTTTAAACCTAACGAACCTATTCATGAATGAACCAAGAACATATCAAAAATGTTTTGGTCAAACGAACCTTGACCAACAAGGTTCGGTTCAATGACATACAGAGGTTCGGCCCGAACCTATGAAGTTCAAACGAACCTGAGTAAACCAGCGAACCTGTGTTAATATCACGAACCTAATCCATTTCAAAATCAAATTTTCAAATAAATGAATTAGATCAAAAAATTTATATCCAAAGGTTCGTAATTCAAATATGAACAACGTTAATGATAACAATTTTTCCAGAATTTAGATTTAAACAGGTTTTTATCCTAAACAACAGGTTCGACTAAACCCAATTTAAAATCAACATATCTCCTAATCTAACCGGTCAAACATCAATCTTTTTACCTATTAAGAATCACAATACAAATCCAAAGCTAATGATATATGGCAAAAAGTTTCTGAGATCCAGAATCGAAAAAAATCAAAATCAAGGTTTTACAGGTTCGTGAAAGGTTCTGATGAAAGTGACGAACGTCTCACACACGAACCTTTATTTATACGAACCTAAGAACAAACCTTTGAACGAACCTTTGACCAAATATGTTGACTGAACCTGTCAACAAACCTTTAGACGAACCTGTTCAAAACTATTGACCGAACCTATGAACAAACCTCTCATGCGAACCTGTCTAATGCCTATTAGACGAACCTGTGAACAAACCTCTCACAAACCTTCCAAACGAACCTCCAAGCAAACCTTTTGAAATTCAATTTTATTTAAAATTTCAAACAAACCAATGTTTAATGTTTCAAAGTCAAAACAAATAATCAAAAATTATCTATTTAACATCAGATAAAAAACAAAAATCTTTTTGTATTTTTCGAAAAAAATTTTTAGAACAAACACACTAAAAATTTTAACAAATTTAACTATGAAATATAAACTAACAAAACAATCACATATTTTTGTTTGAGAAAGATCCAGACATGAGATCATATTGTATTACAATCATCAACACACCTGATTGAATTAATGAATATATTTAACAGCAAATTACAATTCAAAGATGATTGTCAGTATATAAATCCTCTTTAAGTTTAATTACTTAGTTAAGATATCAATTGAAAACAAAATCATCAAATACTTTATGTTCTCCATTTACTTAAATATATCCCCATTTTGTAAATAAATAAACAAACACTAATGTTCTTGAAACAATTTACTTCAATTTTAACTAGCTTGATCATGCAAAAACAAAGCCGAATATCTTTTGAAAATAACAAAATATAAAACAAATTGAATTTGTTCAAAATCTTAGAATCAAGGTTGATACTTTCGTATCCTCAGATGATCCAGAAAATGAACGAAACAACAATTTAAGATTAAGCTTTTAACAATCAGATCGATATTTCCATATACGCAGAGATTGTCCAAATCTTAATCAAAACCAAGAAAACAAATTTGAATTGTTTAAAGCTATAACAATCAGGTCGATACGTAAGTATACGTAGAGAATGTTTCAGCTTTAAAATAAAACAAAAGAAAAAAAAATTTTGAATTTCTTTTGAAAAATAAACACATGATCAAAACTAGTTAACTTAAATTTTGTTCAAGAAACATTTTGTAAGTTTAATCATCACTCATTCAGGACAAAGCTAAGCACTGTATTCTAAATATTTGTTTCTCATAAAGCATAATCAAAATTTTGTCAAATGTTATCTTAACTAAATTATAAACCTACCAACATATCATACTAAGTAATTGTAAACGCTCATTATGTTTAAGTTCTAGTATAATACATATATGCTTCCAATTGCTACAATGTGCTATCATTTCTCATTTGGTCGAATCAATTTCTCAGAATTTTAATTTTTTAATGTTTTTGTGTTTTTGCTTTTTCAAATGTTTTTGAGTTTTTCAAAATTTTCTCCCCCTAAAAACTAAAACAAAAAAAAACAAAACAATTAAACTATCTGATGGTAATTCAATAAAATTGATTATGAAGGAAGCTGACTTAAAATTACCTCACCCATGACCCGAATGCCATTTAATTTGAGCAAATACTCAAAACGATTTTTATCAAAAGCCTTGGTGAGAAGGTATGCTCTTTGCTCATTGGTATTTATCTTCACCACATCAATAAGTTTCTTTTCATAGCAATCGCGTATGAAATGAAACCTAATATCAATGTGTTTAGATCGTGAATGATACACATGATTCTTTGTTATAGCAATCGCAGCCTCATTATCAACATGAATTGGGGTTGTAAGAAAATTCAAACCATAGTCTCTCATCTGTTGTTGTATCCACAAAACTTGTGAACAACAACTGGCAGTAGCTACATACTCAGCCTCACAAATGGAAGTAGCCATAGACGTTTGCTTTTTACACTACCAAGAAACTAAACATTCCCCCAAAAATTGTGCATCTCCAGTTGTGGATTTTGCATCTGTCTTACATCCTCCATAATCGGAGTCACTGTAGGCATTGAAGGAAAATTTATCATCCTTAGGATACCACAGACCGGTGTCTAGTGTACCCTTCAGATAACGAAGTATTCTCTTGACTGCAATCAGATGTGACACTTTAGGGTTTGATTGATATCTTGCACAGATACTTGTAGAAAATACTATATCTGGTCTTGAGGAAGTCAGATACATCAAATTTCCAATAATTCCATGATAAAGAGTAGCATCAATTATCTCCCACTTAATATCAGGCTCAATCCCGTGATTAGGCTGAATAGGCGTGGAAATCGGTTTTGAATCAAGCATGCTAAACCGTTTTAGCACATTTTGAATATATTTTGTCTGATGAATGAAGATTCCATCATCAGTTTGATCAATTTGTAAACCCAGAAAAAATTTGATATCTGACATGGCACTCATTTAAAATTTCTCAATCATCACCTCTTTAATCTCCAAACACATTTGTTCATCGATAGATCTAAAGATAATATCATCTACATAGATCTGAACAAGAATAATGTCTTTGCCCTTTTCCCGATAGAACAAGGTTTTGTCAATCTGACCCCTATTTAATCCGTGTTCAATAAGGTGAGTCGATAATGTCTCATACCAGGCACGCGAAGCCTGATGAAGACCATACAGTGCTTTGTCCAAAAGGTAAACTTGATCCCGATGGATAGGATCCTCAAAGCCCGGTGGCTGACAAACATACACTGTTTCCTTCAAAGAACCATACAGAAATGCAAATTTGACATCCAACTGAAACACTTTGAATTTCTTGTGAGTAGCAAAAGCAAGAAAAAGTCTAATTGCTTCCAACCAAGCTTTGTTTCGAACAATTACGCTTCGGTCATCCCGTTTGCTTCTTTGCACCCATCTAGTACCAATTTTCTTCTCACCTTTTGGCAAATCAACTAAATGCCAAACTCCCATCTTCTGAAACTGATTCAACTCTTCTTGCATTGCCTCCACCCAGGCAGGCTCACGTAACGCTTCAGTCACAGTCTTTGGCTCTATTTGTGAAATAAATGCAGAATGCATCCAGAGCTCTTGACTGTCATGCGTTCTCTCTAACTCTACATACAAACTCTCCTCATTTGTGACTTGATTTCGTGTTTGTACTCTAGCAGTTGGATCTCCTATGATCTGAGCAACCGGATGATTTACATGAACTCTTGTGATAGGAACTTGCGTGACACCCACATTATGATCCAGATTTGTAATATTCTGATCAGTGTCTTGATCGTGAGAAATACCATCTTCAAAAACATCCTGATCATCATCATATGACCAATCATCATTAATAACTTCTGAAATGCCTTCCTCATGTGGAGTATGATTACCATATTCAGAATGATGAGAAATACCTTGATCTTCAGAATTTTGCAATCATATAACATTTGTAAGGTTATTTCATCATCAGAAACACTTGGAGACATATTAAAAGACTCAAACAATTTGTTATAATCAAAAAGCCAATCTGGTCCTTTTCCTTTTGGTATAGGTGTATGTCGTTGAACATCCACATGATACCACAATTCCACAACACCCGTACGTTTATTAAACACATGTTTGTTAGGAAGACTGTAGCCAAGAAAGAAACCCTCTTCAACTTTAGAATTGAATTTTGAATCTTTCTTAAGCATGGTACAAGGAGCCCCAAAAGGGTCCAAGTGTTCCAAATTAGGCTTTCGATTCTGAAGCAATTCATAACAGGTTTTATTATGTCTTTTAACAATCACAACTCTGTTAAGAGTAAAACAAGCTGTAGCTACAGCTTCACTCCAAAATGTAATGGGAAGTTTAGAATCAACTAGCATTGTTCTCGCAGACTCAATCAACGTTCTGTTCTTTCTTTCAGCTACACCATTCATCTGAGGCTCGTACGGTGCACTGAACTGCTGCTGAATGCCTTTGGAATCACAAAATTCCTCCATTTGGTGATTCTTAAACTCAGTCCCATTATCTGATCTTACGCGTCTCACTCTCAACTTATACAATGTCTCCAACCTATTTATCAACAACAAAAAATTTTCATAAGTATCTTATTTATGCTTTAAAAACATGACCCATGAAAATCTAGAAAAGTCATCAGTCACCACAAAACAATAAGATTCACCACCTATACTTTTCACATTGATTGGTCCAAACAAATCCATGTGAAGAAGTTCTAGTGGCATATCAATAGAAAATATTTTCTTTGATTTCTGAGACTTCCTTTTGTGTTTACCCTTTTTATATGACACACACACATCCGGAAGTTTAAAATGTTTAACCGGTACATCCTCAACTAAATGATTGTGTACAAGATGATTCATCTTCCGAATATGAATATGCCCCATCCGTCTGTGCCAAGAATGTGTATTTTGCTCAGTTGCCTTGGACACCAGACATATCTCCACTTTATTCAAGGTCTCCGCTTTCGCCATGTCAAGCACATACAAATCCTTGCTCCAATCAGTAGTCATCAGAATCCACTCCTCAGGAATTTGAAATCCTTGCTTAAGTACATAACACCTGTCTTTGTCGAACATCACTTTATATCCTTTATCACAAATCTGTGAAACACTCAACAAATTGTTAGTTAATTCTTTGCGGAAATTAACATTATCAAATGAAAATTTTCCATTCGTCATACTACCAAACCCGGTAATTTGACCGCCTTTGTCTCCTGCAAAGTTCAGATAGTTGCCTTTCATCAAATTAAAATCTCTCAACAAATTCAACTCTCCAGTCATGTGCCAGGAATATCCACTATCAACAATCCAATGACTATTGATGTGGCCCATGGATGCAACCTGCACAACAAATTAAAAACCCATCAGTATTCAAAAGGGATGACCCCCGCCATTTCGGCGTCGAGTCTCCCTGATTGGACCCTTGCCATTCTGTTGTGATGACCTACTTGAAGACCCATCATCACTGTTACCATCCTCTTTCCCAGAAATTTGATCACCTGGCCAGTATTTTAGTTTCCAAAAAGATTTTGATTTACCATGCTGTTTTGAAAATAATTTTGAAGAAACATTGTCAAAAAAATCATCATCAGATGATGTCACCATTTTCACAAGCTTTTTCACATTTTTTTTGTTATCAAAAACTCGTTTCTTCTGATTATTTTCTTCTTTCACCCAAACACAGTCATGATCAAACTTTCGAAGAACTTTCATTTCATCTTCACTAGGTTTAACTCTCCTAGGACTTCCACCTGACCTATTCACCTAACTCTCATCATCCGAACTCTTCCTGATTTTATTGTTTGGACAATTAGTAGAAATATGTCCTTTACCACAACAAGTAAAAACTTTCGTGTTTCTCTTGGTGAAAAAGACCTAAAGCTGCTACAATCAGTAGAACTGAAATCCAAATCACAATCAGCAATCAAATGACCAATTTACCACATCTGTAACATTTTCTTTGCAGATGATTCTTTGGTTTTGGTTCATCATAAAACTTTGATGAACTGAAAGGTTTAGAAACAACCTTTGCAAAAGAAAATCTGTTTCTCAAACCAGTTGATTTTATCTTTGACTTACTCACTTGATTTTGAAAATTCTTTGATTTGTTTTTATGTCCAACCCCAAACTTATCAAAGAAAAAATCCACTTTTTCAACCTTTTTAGAAACCACATTTTGCTTTTGAAAAATGCCACTACACTCTCCTTGATGTGTAGTAGATGACTTTACATACACAATCGGTTTAAGAGTAGTGTTTCTTTTAGCTTTAATCACTGGTTTGGAAACTTGAGTGGGTTTAATCACCATCTTCTCAACTGATTTCATCTCAACTCTTGACTTCTGAGACTTAAAATTCTTTTTATCACCATTTTTAACTTGATAACCATGTTGTCTCAAAATATCAGATGAGTATTCTGATTCAATGATATCTTCAATGATAGGAGCATCACTATCAAGAGACACTTTTTCATCAGATGATGAACCTCCAGCATTCTCAACCACTTGTTCAGACACACGTTCATTCAAAGAAACATGATGAACTTCAAAATTCGGATCAATTTGTGGTCTAGAAACATAGCTGGAAGGAGATGGTACAGAATGAAAACCCAAGCCAGTAGTATCATTTGATAATCTTTGCATGGCAGCAATGTAATCAATGACATACTGAGAATTCTGATAATTCTCCAGCTTGCTCTTGTTCATTTCTGCTTCTACTCTTGTAGCTGATAAATCAACGTTCAACTTTTGCATTGATTCGAGATGCACAGAAACGACATGATTATTTTGCAAAAATTTAATTTTTAACTCTTCGTTTTCTTTGCCTAAATCAATGATCTTTTTATCAAAAGCATTTTCTCTTGAAATTAACTTCTTGTTAGCTTCAGTGCACTCTACCAGTTCAGCAGTCAAATGAGCATTCATTTCTTTCAACTTATCAATGATCTCTAAAAGATCCACATTTACCTCATCAACCTTTTCTTTGCCTTTGATTGTGTCTTCATCCAAAGAAGCTATGAATGCACCCATTAACTCATCATGTTGCTTTCCCCAATCAAATCCTTCATCAGCTTGACTAATTAAAGCTTTCGATGACTCTTCAGGCTTTTTTTTTCTTCTTCTGATAAGCTTCTTTTGGCTTAAAAGGATTTAAATTTCCTTGCTTCTTCGGATTTTGACACTCTCTAGCAAAATGGCCCAACTCACCACAATTGTAACATTGTGTGGCCTTTGGATTAAATCCAAACTTGATGTTTTGATCAAAAGTGAATTTCTTTCCAGTTTTCTTTTCATATCTATTGATTCTCCTGATTGCACTTGCCAATGCCCATTGAGTGTCAATCAACTCCATCTCATCATCATCAATTTGCTCATAATATTCAAAGGTAAGATTTGATTTTCCAATCTTTCCTGCTATCTGTTCATCATAAGCACTGACTACGCATGATAAAATTGACATATGATCCCGAATAGCCTCCACAGTTACTTTTCCCAAATTTGTTGTATTCAACTGAACTGGAGTTGTTGTAGAATCAAACTTCTTCTCGTTCATAGAATAAGATAAACTTGAACCAGCAGATGCAGATGATGAAGAAGTACTATCAGCAGTACTTGAAACAAAAATTGTTTGGATCTTTGCAGAAGAAACAGGAGGAGTAACCACAGATGCACCATAGTGAGAAGGATCTTGAGTAACATTAACTCTACGTGATTTTCTCTTATCCTTCATTTCCTGTTCTTCTAGCTTTTGGATAAACTCCACCAATGTCATCCCCGGTAGATTTTCTCTCAAAATCAACACCAATGAATTCCATCTTTCAGGAAACGTATCTGCAAAACAATCTATCTTCTCCTCTTCGGTATACTCAATTCCACACTTCCTAACTTCACTCAACAAATGCCTATATCTGGTTATTAAGGCTTCCAGACTCTCATTGCCAATAAAATTGAAGTTCTCAAACTCTTTGCGTATATCAGTGGCTTTCATCTTCTTAAGTTTAGTATTTCCCTCAATTCTTGCCTTCAATGCATTCCATAAACCATATGAGGTTTTATGTTCATCAAATTGATGAAGTATCTGATTAGGAATTGCTTGGCTCAACATCCATTAAGCTTTCTTCTAACAATCATATTTATTTCGTTGATCAACATCCAATCTCTCAAGGATTTGATCCAAATATTTCCCCACCACCTTAGGTTTTTAATAAGGTGACAAAATTCTTTCCCACAGATTGGTGTCAGTTCCATTTAGATGTGTCTCAAACCTTCCTTTTCAGTTCACATAATCTGTCAAATCAAGTAGTTTTGGAACTTTATTTGTACTTCCTGTTTCAATTTCACTAACCAAAATACTACGTATCTTAGAATTTTGACTTGCTACAGCAGCAAACATATCCGCCATGATTCCAAAAGTGTATATCAGTGAACCTCCTTTGAAATATTTACCCCACGAACCTAAGTAACATGCAAACCTTCACCAATCCTTGATCTGCACGAACCTTAAGTCACGAACCTGAGAAAAACCTTGATCTCACGAACCTAAGTCCACGAACCTTGAGACAAACCTTGATCAGCGAACTTCTTGAACAAAAATTTGACCAACGAACCTTAGTCAAGCGAACCTCAATCAGAAGAACCTCTGCAGTAGACAAACCTTGATACGAACCTTGACAGGAATTATTTTTAACAGCGAACCTCATCTTCAGATGATCACAGGTTCGGCTCACGAACCTGTCTTTAAAATTTGAAAATTTTGGAGGGAAAACCTTCAAAATTTGAAGAAATTTTTTTCAAAAATCACCAATTTCAGCCACAAATCTTTGAATTTTGATGTTTCAAAGCAGTTGATGATGATATCACACTCAACACAATAATCAATCACAAAGAAACTCGAATTTTAATCCACCTCTTGATCTTTTCATCTTCAAAATGATTGTAGATCTTCAAATCACTTTTATAGAACTCCTCCTAATCTCTGATACCACTGTAGATCTACTGATTTGATCTTGATTTTCCAACAAAATCCTATTAACAACCAATTACATGAGGAATCTATAATCGATCTATATGTATCAAAGACAAACAATAATTTATAAACATCATTTCATTGAATATGATAAAGTAGTTACAATGAAATGATCAAGAACACACAGTTCTTTCACTCTAATACAGAGAGAATCAGACACTAAAAAGTGCAGAAGTTTAGAAGTTACAACAAGTTTTGTTTAACTTGTGAGGCTGAGTATGTAGCTGCTCCCAGTTGTTGTTAAATTTTGTTCAACAAACATTTTGTAAGTTTAATCATCACTCATTCAGGACAAAGCTAAGCACTGTATTCTAAATATATGTTTCTCATAAAGCATAATCAAAATTTTGTCAAATGTTATCTTAACTAAATTATAAACCTACCAACATAGCATACTAAGTAATTGTAAATGCTCGTTATGTTTAAGTTCTAGTATGATACAGATATGCTTCCAAATTGCTACAATTTGCTATCATTTCTTATTTGGTCGAATCAATTTCTCAGAATTTTGATTTTTTAATGTTTTTGTGTTTTTGCTTTTTCAATTGTTTTTGAGTTTTTTAAAATTTTCTCCCCCTAAAAACTAAAACAGAAAACAACAAAACAATTAAACTATATGAAGGTAACTCAATAAAATTGATTATGAAGGAAGTTGACATAAAATTACCTCACCCATGACCCGAATGCCATTTAATTTGAGCAAATACTCAAAACGATTTTTATCAAAAGACTTGGAGAGAAGGTCTGCTCTTTGCTCATTGGTCTTCGCCACATCAATAAGTTTCTTTTCATAGATTCCGCATGTAATTGATTGTTAATAGGATTGTGTTGGAAGATCAAGATCAAATCCAACAGAATCCTATTTACAATCAATTACATGCGGAATCTATAATCGATCTATATGTATCAAATACAAACAATCATTTATAAACATCATTTCATTGAATATGATAAAGTAGTTATAATGAAATGATCAACAACACACAGTTCTTTCACTCTAATACAGAGAGAATCAGACACTCAAAACTGCAGAAGTTCAGAAGTTACAAACTTCTGGACAAACCTGCAATATAGATAAAGTTTAGACGAACCTAACCTAGCCGTGTGACAATCCGACTTTTCGGATTAACCTTGTTAACTGAAAGTGGTTAGATCATAGGCCCAGTAAGACAAAGAAGGCCCAGTAAGGCCCAAGAAGGCCCAGTAAGGCCAAAGAAGGCCCAATAAGGCCAAGGTAGGCCAATGAGGCCCAAAGGAGGCCCAATTACAAATTCAAGGCCCAAGATAGGCCCAATTATATTTTGTGAGACCCAAGTGGACAGAAGGTAGGCCCAATGAGCCTAAGGTAGGCCCAATTGGCCCAAATGGGTTAACTTAGCCCAATAATATTCCTGTTGAACCAATTAGTGACAATTCGGGATTTTCGGCTCAACTTTGTTAACCGAATTGTTATGCAATTGAGCTAAACCATACCTAAAGGATTGGAATTAGTAGAAATCAGTCTCAATATGCTCTAATTACAAAATTAAGACTTGTAATTGATTTAAAAGTCCAATTTTGACTTTAGAAGTCAAAATTCGTGGGTGTTACTCATGATTTAATTCGAAATATACATGTAACGGTTGGAGTTAATCAAATTAAACCTCCCAATTAAGTGTACTGATGATTATTATCATCAATCATGTAACATCACTGTACTTTCGGTTGTTCGTACGTCTGTACATCCGTACGAATGTACTGTTACGACCGGAGATTTTTAATTATTAATGATTACGAAATTATTGACTTACATTACTGATATTATCACTGTACTGGTATGCATGTTATAGCACATTTATTATACGCATAAACCACGGGAAGTTTAGTTGTAATTCAACTAAACAGACCCGTAGTGTTTATCGCAGTTATTTATTACTGATGATGAAGGATTGTTGGTTGAGAATGGAATTGGATTAGAACCGGGAGTTTATTAGAGTCTGGTTGCTAAACGTGGTCAAGGACCCATGGTCATGGTTTATCGAAATAGCGGTGGGACGGTGGCTAGGGCAGTTGCGACTGACCCTTACATATGCCCTATACATATGCATATTTCGGTCTATCATGGATGTGTCAGTGACTAGGGTTTAGTGGGATTTTGGGTTGGGAAATGATAATATTAAAGTTAATAAACATTGGGAATTAATTACGCGAAGTGAGGTTACGAACGCTATTTAATCGCGAATATTAATTTAGAAATATTAACTTAATAATGTATTCGCGCGGGTGACGATTCACGCGAATATAATTATTAGGAATAATATTCTAAAACGATATTCCATAAATCATAGATCAAATCGAAATGCGATACGAGCATCGGATTCGCAAAGGTGACGATCTTTACGAACACGTACGCGAGTAATGCGTTTCGACGAGATAATTAAATAATATCAAAGGATATTAATTTAATAACCAAAACTTAAAATATTTATTAGGAATCACAACTTAAAAATCAACCCGAATAAATTAATTTAATTAACAATTGATTTAACATGAATAAAGTGATCTTTAATTAAACGATGTTAAAAACGAAAAACTATTTATTTAAAAGCGAAACATATTTATTTACATGTTTTATATTCTAAATATGTCGTACGATAAAAACCGAGCATAACCGATAATTTATTATGTATTATCGCGATAAAAACGAGACCGGACACGTGGGAAGACACGCGATATATGAAAGGAAGTTTTCATCTTCCTCCTCATTTTTACAACCCTCCCTCTCTCACTAAAATACACACACACGTTCATACTCTCTCCCTCTACCTTCTCTCTAACTTTTCGAACTCGTTTCTTGACGGAATTGGGAGATCTTGGTGCCTAAACGACCGCGTGATCGAGAGGAACACGATGATATGAAGAAATCTTACGTTGGATCGTTTATTTGAGGTAAATCTCAGTTTTTGTTTCTGTTTTTCGCACCATCACCAAACCGGTTATGTTTAAGCATGTTAAACAAGATCCATACCTCACAAACCCTAAACCGAGTTGTTGTTGAGTCATGGGAAACCATGATCGAACCTGCAATGGATTAGGATCCAAGATGGTGAGGAGGGACTTGTTGGTTCGTGGAACAGCAAAGAGGAGCCGAACCCTGTGTGGGCAGTCGCTGGCCGAACCTTTTGGGTCACGAACCCTCCCATGGGCGGGAAAACTACTTGGCCGAACCTTGAGGGCTAGGCGAACCTAGCTAGCTCGCGAACCCTTGTGGGCCGAACCCTCTTAAGCCACGAACCATTAAGGACCGAACCTTACTTTCCCACGAACCTTATGGCTTCACGAACCCTCCTCAATTGTTGGCCGAACCTTTCCTCCTCAAGCTCAACGAACCTTGTTCGAACTCTGGGGGCCGAACCTAAAGGTTCGCTGGTTAAGGGATTTAGAAACTTGAAATTTTGTAAAATTAGGGTTTGGGAAATACACTAAGGACTACGAATACGTATATATACAATTACATAATCATGCATGCATGGGAGATGTGAAAGCCACCACCTTTTTATTTAAATGAATGTATCGAATTATAAGGCGTTTAGAAAATGGAGTTTTTGGTGTGTGTAACTCAAACATGGGTTTACATAGCTGAAAAGGAAATTTCAAGATCTAATAATGGAAGAGTAGATTGATTTTGTACGAATTTACTAAGTTGCCATTTTTCTTTAATAGCCTGAATTGAAACATGAGCAATGTATGAAAATAAATTCAAATGTAAGCCCTTAAACATAAAATTGATTGAATGAATTTAAATAATGGTGGTAGACTCAATTAAGCCATGCATGTAGGTTTTGAAAGTGTGTATAACTAAGGTTAACAACTCTTAGTATACATTTCTATAGAAGTAATATCTAAGTGGTCATACGTATACTTTATCACCACTATAGGATTAAAAACTCACACTCTTAAAATTATGGATGATGATAATAATTATCACTGCAACAAATGTTCATTTAACTTAGAGGAAATAAATTACAAAATAAAGTAAAGATGAACAGAAAAGCTAAACACACATACTTATGGCTACGAATCACACTATGAATACAGATTGTTGAGTTACTTTGAGTTACATACGCGAGCGCGCATTATACGAGAACCCGGATTCTAAGGACTTAAGGTGAGTTCTCATAACCTCCCTTTCTTTAAACTGTTTTAGTGTTAAAACTCGGAGGTGAAACATGTATACCGGTTTAAATATTATTTTGATAACACAAGGATAATACCTGTTTATCATTATGATATTCACTATTATGAATTATCATTATTATGGATTATCACTGATTATTATAAATCCGTGTAAACATTGTTATTGACTTCGGTTAATAACAAAGATTACATGTATTGTCTCATACTCCGTGAAATCATTACTTTTAACTTCGGTTATTTGTTTTGACTTCATGTATTGTCACGTGGAGGGTTTCCACATCCGTGAAGTATTGCTCTTGACTTCGGTTAATTGCTTTGACTTCATGTATTGTCACGTGGTTAGCGACCACTCCATGATTCATGTATTTTAACTTATGTTAATTACATAATGATCATGTATAGTCACGAACATTGTTTGAGAATATGATTGATGAGATTGGTTGATTAGTTGTGGATTGATTATCTATATTTGATTATGATTAATTGTGATTGACTATGACTGATTTGGTTATGTGATTATGTGATTGTATATGTGTTTGATTGTTGAATTGGTGGATGTGTGTTGGATTATCTCATACAGGTATTCATATGGATTTTCTCAAGAAGATCATAAGTTTTATTCTCGTTTTAAACAAAGCATTTTATAAAATCATTTTTTTAGCATAAACTTTCAAACTCATTTTACTAAAACCTTTTTAAATATAAAAGCTTATGATTACTCACCAACTACTTTTGTAGTTGACACTTGGTTTTCTTACATGTTTCAGGTGATGGAGACAAGTAGGAATGAAGAGAGGATCTCTTCTATTTTGGACATCATCATATAGGATCTTGGACTTAGTTAATTAACTAAATTTCTGGCGATTAGAGTTTAGTTAGTTTAACTAATTCTTTTGTGTAACTGATGTATTTGATTCATGATGAACATGATTTTGGTGTAATTATTTTGGTTGATTTAAATGATATATGATGATTGAATTAGATGCCCATGAGCTTTTGAACAATCTACACATCCCTCGTGGCATCCCGATGATTCCGCCGTCGGTCGGGGTGTTACAGATTGGTATCAGAGCCTGGGTTATAGGGAATTAGGTTACTAGAAATGGTTGACCTAGTCTATAACCGTAGGATACCCTAGTATGAATTTACTTCATACACTAGTTAGTATATTCAGGATTTCATGCTTATGTGTTTATTACATGTTAACTGAACTCCTGCTATATATCTGATTCGCATGTATTTCTTGCTTACGTGTGCCCTAATGATTCGATAAGGACATGCACGTAGTGTATCGTAAAGGTGGTGGGACGTTGGCTAGGGCAGTTGCGACTGACCCTTACATATGCCCTATATATATATACCATTTACGGTACATTAGGTGGATGTCAGTATTGAAGAATGTGGGAACTACCCGTTTGGGAAATTATTTGATTAGGAAATTAATTATTTATGAATTGCTTGCCTTAGGAATTATCTGTTTGATCTATAAACTCCAGACAAGGACACACTCGTGGTATACTACAAAGGTGGTGGGACGGTGGCTGGGGCAGTTGCGACTGACCCCTACATATGCCCTATACATATACCATTTGTAGTATATTGGGGGTCTGTCAGTGTCAGGAACTTAGGATATTATTAGGACCTTACTAGGAGGGTTTGAGAGGATATGATTGTGGACTGTTGATGATATGTTTGATGGATTGACTAGGATTGACTCTTGAATAATCACACTTGATAAATACTTATAAATTCACTTATGAAACACACTGATTGGACACGTAGGGTGCATAGGATTAACAAACGATATGAGCGATTAGTGATGGAATATGGACTTGGGTGATGATATAGACACTTGATGATAATATAAACGCATAGTGATGATACTAACACTTAGTGATGGTATGGACACTTGATGAGAATAAACTATAGGGAGGATATGAACACTTAGTGACAATAAGAGCACTTTGTGATTATATGAGCCCTCATTGATGATTATTGACATTGGGATTGACATGGACTTTAGGGAACTTAGACAATTGGGGGAAACTTAATGTTAGGTGAACTTAGACATTAGGTGAACTTAGAAATAGGTAAACCTACATGTCAGGTGAACTTAGACATTAGGCGAACCTAATTGCCCAAGGGATCTAGAGACCACTTCACTCAAAATTATCCTACCAAGGATAAGGGTAGTGAAGTGAGGTTATGGTAAGATACATAACACACCTTAAATGCTAACAAGGGCATAATCGTGGTGCAATGGAACGGTGGTGGGACGGTGTAGGGGAGATTGCGATCTACCTCTGCATATGCCCTATATATAAGCTTGTTGCATTGCATTGGGAGGTTGTCAGTGTTAGTATAGGGTGAGGAATGTATAGGACCTAGGAATAGTTAGCTAACACTAGTTATGACCAACTAGGACACTTAGAATAATAATAGGCAAATTTATAGACATTATGAGTTTAAATAACAGATAGGAAATAAATATAGTTCCTATATGTAATCCTAACTGTTTAAAATAAACTCAATTGACCATTGTTTGTATGACTTACGTTGTAAACGGTAGTAACATGTTTCTAATTTCTCAGAAACATGCCGCCTCGCCGTCACAACGAAGATGACTCAAACAATGGGGATGCTAACAACAGTAATGCCAACTCCGGCATACAAGAGTTAGCCACACTTATTTCTGGATTGGTGAGCCAACTGACTCAGGCTAACCAGAACATTAACCAGAATCGAGGTGGTGCAAACCAGACAACTTGCACGTTCAAACACTTCAATTCCTGCAATCCCCTGAAATTCACGGGTGCTGAATCGGCCACTGGTCTGCTGCAGTGGTTCGAGAGTATGGAGAACACCTTCATCAACAGCGAATGTCCCGAGAATCTAAAAGTCCGCTATGCCACCAGTGTTTTCCAAAAGAGAGCACTGACTTGGTGGAATGGGGAAAAGCGAACTAGGGGAGTGGATGCTGCACTCGCACTGACGTGGACTGAGGTCAAGAACTTGATGACCACTGAATTCTGTCCTCGAAGCGAGATGAGGAAACTGGAGACTGAGTTCTGGGAACTCAAACAAGATAGTGGCGAGAATGTCCTCTACAATACTCAATTCCATGAGTATAGCTTATTGGTACCTCACATGGTGACACCCTTGGAAAGGGCGATTGAGAAATATATCGGTGGACTGCCGGTACAGATTCAGGATACAGTCTACGGGAGCAATCCCAAGACACTTGAGGCTGCAATCCGATTATCTGCAACTCTTACTGACAATCATGTGAGGAATGGAACACTCACTAGGAAAGGATACAAGAAGACTGACACCAAGACTGCTGCAAAGGAAGTCAAAACTGAAGTCAAGTCTGAAGCTGCTAGCTCATCCAAAAGCAGCAACAAGAAGAGAAAGACCAGGAACTTCATGGTCACTGCTCCTGCTGCTAAGTCTGCGCAGCAATCATCAAACAACTCAACTGCCAGGAATTTTACTGGGAACACTCCTCAGTGTAATACCTGCCGATATCATCACGCACCGAACTTGCCTTGTCGCGTCTGCAATAACTGCGGCAATTTTGGTCATTTTGCTAACGTCTGTCGGAGCGCACCGCAAGCACAAAGGATGCAACAAGCACCGCTTGCACTACCAGCTCCGCATGCACAACCTATACCAGCTGTACCCGTTCGCCAGGTACCTCAAGCGCAGGCAAGAGCCTGCTATGAGTGTGGTGAAGTGGGTCACTTCAGAAATCAATGCCCAAAGTTGACCGGGAACAATCAGAGGGTGGCAAGAGGCCGAGCTTTCCAGTTGAATGCTCCAGCTGCTCAAGCCAACCAGGACGTCGTCAACGGTACATTTCTGATCAACAACTCTTATGCATCTGTCTTATTTGATTCTAGTGCCGATAGGAGTTTCGTTTCATATGATTTTGAATGCTTGCTTGGTAGAACACGTACATATTTAGATAAACCGTTTAACGTGGAAGTGGCTGACGGAAACACTATTGATATTGACACTGTTATTATCGGATGTACTGTGAACTTAAATGATCACGTTTTCCCGATTGATCTTATACCTATGCATCTTGGTAGCTTTGATGTTATCATTGGCATGGATTGGTTAGCCACCCACAAAGCGGTGATTGTATGCCATGAAAAGTATATTCGTATTCCTTTACATTCGGGTGAAACTTTGAGAATATTTGGAGAAACTGCTAGTAAAGGTCTTAAGTTAATGTCTTGTACTAAAGCACACAAGTACCTTAGAAAGAAATGTATAGCATTTCTAGCTCACATTGTGGAGAAACAAGAGAAAGGAAAGAAGATTGAAGATGTTCTAGTGATACGAGATTTCCCAGAAGTCTTTCCAGACGATTTGCCGGGTCTTCCACCAGAACGTCAAGTTGAGTTCCGAATCGACCTAGTACCTGGTGCGAACCCAGTCGCCAAAGCTCCTTACAGACTTGCGCCATCAGAGTTGCAAGAATTGGCGAGTCAACTGCAAGAACTTACCGATAAAGGATTCATTCGCCCGAGCCATTCACCATGGGGTGCACCGGTCCTGTTTGTCAAGAAAAAGGACGGGTCATTCCGGATGTGCATCGATTACCGCGAATTGAACAAGTTGACTATCAAGAATCGATACCCACTGCCGCGCATCGATGATCTCTTCGATCAGCTTCAAGGCTCGGCATGGTTTTCAAAGATCGATCTCAGGTCTGGGTATCATCAGCTTCGCGTACATGATGATGATATTCCCAAGACTGCATTCAGAACAAGATATGGCCATTATGAATTTTTAGTAATGCCCTTCGGCCTTACCAATGCACCTGCGGTTTTCATGGACCTCATGAACCGTGTTTGCAGGCCATACTTGGATAAATTTGTGATAGTATTCATTGATGATATTTTGATCTACTCAAAGACCAAGGAAGAACACGAGAAACACCTTAAGTTGGTTTTGGAGATTCTAAGAGAAGAGCGACTGTATGCCAAATTCTCTAAATGTGAATTTTGGCTTAAGGAAGTTCAATTCTTGGGGCACATAGTCAACGAATATGGTGTTCACGTAGATCCTGCAAAGATTGATGCTGTGAAGAATTGGAGTACACCGAAGACACCGACGGAGATTCGATCGTTTCTCGGACTTGCCGGTTACTATCGGCGGTTCATATCGAATTTCTCCAGGATTGTTGTCCCTCTCACTGCTTTGACTCAGAAGAATAGGCCATACGAGTGGGGACCAAAGCAAGAAGAGGCATTTCAGACTTTGAAGCAGAAACTTTGTGATGCTCCTGTCTTGACATTGCCTGACGGGAATGATGATTTTGTGGTTTATTGTGATGCATCCAACCTAGGTCTCGGTTGTGTTCTCATGCAACGGGGAAAGGTTGTGGCTTATGCATCAAGGCAACTGAAGATTCACGAGAAGAACTACACTACACACGACTTGGAACTTGGTGCAGTCGTGTTTGCCTTGAAGATATGGAGACATTATCTTTATGGCACTAAGTGTGTAGTGTTCACTGATCATAAAAGTTTGCAACATATTCTCAATCAGAAAGAACTCAATATGAGACAACGGAGATGGGTTGAACTGTTGAATGATTATGACTGTGAAATTCGCTACCATCCTGGTAAGGCGAATGTAGTAGCAGACGCGCTTAGTCGCAAGAGTCAAGTTCAAATCCATAGTGTCCGAGTGCACACTAACCTCCGTAATGATGTTCTCGCAGCCCAACAACACTCATTAGCTCAAGATAATTTGAAGAATGAGATGTCTTGCGGGGCTGAAATCTTATTGGAAACTAAGGATGACGGTTTGATGTATTATTTGAATCGGTTGTGGATACCGAACAGGGGTGATCTTAGAATGATGATTATGGATGAAGCTCATAAGTCTCGTTATTCAATTCATCCGGGTGCTGACAAGATGTATCAAGACCTTAGGGGCTTGTACTGGTGGCCTGGAATGAAGAAGGATATTGCTGAATATGTGTCTAAGTGCCTTAACTGTGCTAAGGTCAAGGCAGAACACCAGCGACCTTCTGGATTGTTAATACAACCTGAAATACCGATGTGGAAGTGGGAAAATATCTCTATGGATTTCATTACTAAACTCCCACGAACCGCAAACGGTAAAGATAGCATATGGGTAATTGTTGATAGATTGACCAAGTCGGCTCACTTCTTACCGATACGCGAAACATACCCTGTGGGGAAGTTAGCGCTTATCTACATTGATGAGATCATTAGCCGACATGGTATTCCCTTAAGCATAATATCGGATCGTGATGCTCGTTTCACGGCACGATTTTGGGAGTCACTACACGAAGCCTTTGGAACAAGACTGGATCTTAGCACCGCTTATCATCCTCAAACGGATGGTCAAACGGAGCGAACGATTCAGACACTGGAAGACATGTTAAGAGCTTGTGTCATCGATTTCGGTGGCAATTGGGATAGCCATTTACCATTGGTTGAGTTCTCGTATAACAACAGTTATCACGCGAGCATTGGGATGGCACCGTTTGAAGCTCTTTATGGCCGGAAATGTCGGTCACCTATTTGTTGGACCGAAGTCGGCGATTCGCAGATTACTGGTCCCGAGATTATTCAGGAAACGACTGACAAGATCCGCCAGATCCGCGACAATCTGTTAGCTGCTCGCAGTCGGCAGAAGAGTTACGCGGATAAACGAAGAAAACCTTTAGAGTTTGAAGTGGGAGATATGGTATTACTGAAAGTGTCACCATGGAAGGGCGTTGTACGATTTGGGAAAAAGGGGAAGCTTGCTCCACGATACGTTGGCCCTTTTAAGATCATTGAACGGATCGGGAAGGTCGCTTACAAGTTAGAACTTCCTGATGAACTTAGTAACGTGCACCCGACGTTTCACGTGTCCAATCTAAGAAAGTGCTTAGCTGATCAAGATCTTCAGGTACCACTCGATGACATTCGTATCGATGATACTATGCACTTCATTGAAAAACCAGTGGAGATAATGGATCGTGAGGTTAAGCAGCTCAAACGCAGTAGAATTCCAATTGTCAAAGTACGTTGGGAATCGAAGCGGGGTCCAGAATTCACATGGGAGCGGGAAGATCAGATGAAGCTTAAGTACCCACATTTATTTAATACGGTCACTCCAAGTTGAATTTCGGGACGAAATTCCTTTAACTAGGGGAGACTGTAACATCACTGTACTTTCGGTTGTCCGTACATCTGTACATCCGTGACAAAATTAAGACTTGTAACCGAATTGTTATGCAATTGAGCTAAACCATACCTAAAGGATTGGAATTAGTAGAAATCAGTCTCAATATGCTCTAATTACAAAATTAAGACTTGTAATTGATTTAAAAGTCCAATTTTGACTTTAGAAGTCAAAATTCGTGGGTGTTACTCATGATTTAATTCGAAATATACATGTAACGGTTGGAGTTAATCAAATTAAACCTCCCAATTAAGTGTACTGATGATTATTATCATCAATCATGTAACATCACTGTACTTTCGGTTGTCCGTACGTCTGTACATCCGTACGAATGTACTGTTACGACCGGAGATTTTTAATTATTAATGATTACGAAATTATTGACTTACATTACTGATATTATCACTGTACTGGTATGCATGTTATAGCACATTTATTATACGCATAAACCACGGGAAGTTTAGTTGTAATTCAACTAAACAGACCCGTAGTGTTTATCGCAGTTATTTATTACTGATGATGAAGGATTGTTGGTTGAGAATGGAATTGGATTAGAACCGGGAGTTTATTAGAGTCTGGTTGCTAAACGTGGTCAAGGACCCATGGTCATGGTTTATCGAAATAGCGGTGGGACGGTGGCTAGGGCAGTTGCGACTGACCCTTACATATGCCCTATACATATGCATATTTCGGTCTATCATGGATGTGTCAGTGACTAGGGTTTAGTGGGATTTTGGGTTGGGAAATGATAATATTAAAGTTAATAAACATTGGGAATTAATTACGCGAAGTGAGGTTACGAACGCTATTTAATCGCGAATATTAATTTAGAAATATTAACTTAATAATGTATTCGCGCGGGTGACGATTCACGCGAATATAATTATTAGGAATAATATTCTAAAACGATATTCCATAAATCATAGATCAAATCGAAATGCGATACGAGCATCGGATTCGCAAAGGTGACGATCTTTACGAACACGTACGCGAGTAATGCGTTTCGACGAGATAATTAAATAATATCAAAGGATATTAATTTAATAACCAAAACTTAAAATATTTATTAGGAATCACAACTTAAAAATCAACCCGAATAAATTAATTTAATTAACAATTGATTTAACATGAATAAAGTGATCTTTAATTAAACGATGTTAAAAACGAAAAACTATTTATTTAAAAGCGAAACATATTTATTTACATGTTTTATATTCTAAATATGTCGTACGATAAAAACCGAGCATAACCGATAATTTATTATGTATTATCGCGATAAAAACGAGACCGGACACGTGGGAAGACACGCGATATATGAAAGGAAGTTTTCATCTTCCTCCTCATTTTTACAACCCTCCCTCTCTCACTAAAATACACACACACGTTCATACTCTCTCCCTCTACCTTCTCTCTAACTTTTCGAACTCGTTTCTTGACGGAATTGGGAGATCTTGGTGCCTAAACGACCGCGTGATCGAGAGGAACACGATGATATGAAGAAATCTTACGTTGGATCGTTTATTTGAGGTAAATCTCAGTTTTTGTTTCTGTTTTTCGCACCATCACCAAACCGGTTATGTTTAAGCATGTTAAACAAGATCCATACCTCACAAACCCTAAACCGAGTTGTTGTTGAGTCATGGGAAACCATGATCGAACCTGCAATGGATTAGGATCCAAGATGGTGAGGAGGGACTTGTTGGTTCGTGGAACAGCAAAAAGGAGCCGAACCCTGTGTGGGCAGTCGCTGGCCGAACCTTTTGGTTCACGAACCCTCCCATGGGCGGGAAAACTACTTGGCCGAACCTTGAGGGCTAGGCGAACCTAGCTAGCTCGCGAACCCTTGTGGGCCGAACCCTCTTAAGCCACGAACCATTAAGGACCGAACCTTACTTTCCCACGAACCTTATGGCTTCACGAACCCTCCTCAATTGTTGGCCGAACCTTTCCTCATCAAGCTCAACGAACCTTGTTCGAACTCTGGGGGCCGAACCCTTAGCCACGAACCCTAATAGGGCCGAACCTAAAGGTTCGCTGGTTAAGGGATTTAGAAACTTGAAATTTCGTAGAATTAGGGTTTGGGAAATACACTAAGGACTACGAATACGTATATATACAATTACATAATCATGCATGCATGGGAGATGTGAAAGCCACCACCTTTTTATTTAAATGAATGTATCGAATTATAAGGCGTTTAGAAAATGGAGTTTTTGGTGTGTGTAACTCAAACATGGGTTTACATAGCTGAAAAGGAAATTTCAAGATCTAATAATGGAAGAGTAGATTGATTTTGTACGAATTTACTAAGTTGCCATTTTTCTTTAATAGCCTGAATTGAAACATGAGCAATGTATGAAAATAAATTCAAATGTAAGCCCTTAAACATAAAATTGATTGAATGAATTTAAATAATGGTGGTAGACTCAATTAAGCCATGCATGTAGGTTTTGAAAGTGTGTATAACTAAGGTTAACAACTCTTAGTATACATTTCTATAGAAGTAATATCTAAGTGGTCATACGTATACTTTATCACCACTATAGGATTAAAAACTCACACTCTTAAAATTATGGATGATGATAATAATTATCACTGCAACAAATGTTCATTTAACTTAGAGGAAATAAATTACAAAATAAAGTAAAGATGAACAGAAAAGCTAAACACACATACTTATGGCTACGAATCACACTATGAATACAGATTGTTGAGTTACTTTGAGTTACATACGCGAGCGCGCATTATACGAGAACCCGGATTCTAAGGACTTAAGGTGAGTTCTCATAACCTCCCTTTCTTTAAACTGTTTTAGTGTTAAAACTCGGAGGTGAAACATGTATACCGGTTTAAATATTATTTTGATAACACAAGGATAATACCTGTTTATCATTATGATATTCACTATTATGAATTATCATTATTATGGATTATCACTGATTATTATAAATCCGTGTAAACATTGTTATTGACTTCGGTTGATAACAAAGATTACATGTATTGTCTCATACTCCGTGAAATCATTACTTTTAACTTCGGTTATTTGTTTTGACTTCATGTATTGTCACGTGGAGGGTTTCCACATCCGTGAAGTATTGCTCTTGACTTCGGTTAATTGCTTTGACTTCATGTATTGTCACGTGGTTAGCGACCACTCCATGATTCATGTATTTTAACTTATGTTAATTACATAATGATCATGTATAGTCACGAACATTGTTTGAGAATATGATTGATGAGATTGGTTGATTAGTTGTGGATTGATTATCTATATTTGATTATGATTAATTGTGATTGACTATGACTGATTTGGTTATGTGATTATGTGATTGTATATGTGTTTGATTGTTGAATTGGTGGATGTGTGTTGGATTATCTCATACAGGTATTCATATGGATTTTCTCAAGAAGATCATAAGTTTTATTCTCGTTTTAAACAAAGCATTTTATAAAATCATTTTTTTAGCATAAACTTTCAAACTCATTTTACTAAAACCTTTTTAAATATAAAAACTTATGATTACTCACCAACTACTTTTGTAGTTGACACTTGGTTTTCTTACATGTTTCAGGTGATGGAGACAAGTAGGAATGAAGAGAGGATCTCTTCTATTTTGGACATCATCATATAGGATCTTGGACTTAGTTAATTAACTAAATTTCTGGCGATTAGAGTTTAGTTAGTTTAACTAATTCTTTTGTGTAACTGATGTATTTGATTCATGATGAACATGATTTTTGTGTAATTATTTTGGTTGATTTAAATGATATATGATGATTGAATTAGATGCCCATGAGCTTTTGAACAATCTACACATCCCTCGTGGCATCCCGATGATTCCGCCGTCGGTCGGGGTGTTACAAATCAGGCGTTTTAAGTCCCTACAACTTCGAATTTATCATGGATTGAAGACTAAAGGTTGTAACCGTAGCAATTGTGGATCAAATTCGATAAATTCGATTAGGACATTCACAATTGAACGCTCCTACACTTCAATCGGTATTCTCAGAGTATCTAGCATACACCATTTCGATCGCAGAAGCATCGGATTGAGGAATTGGATTGAGGTCGGCCGAAGTAGCAACCTAGAAGACGAGATACTTCAATTCGTTATCAAAACAAGTAAGTTATTGTTCCTACATCTTCTAACATGGCCGATTAAGAATAACCACAGGTCAATTTCAACTTCTAATATCGGATTAATGGGATACGAATTCTAGGGTTCATCCTAGAATCGGTTTTGGGGGTTTGTGGTCAAACACGCTCAAGAGTCAAATTGATTTATGTAGAAAGCTTCAGAAACCTCCGATTGTGCTAAACCACATTTCAATTTCATTAAAAGTTCACGAATTGATCAAGTTCCATCATTAGGGTTCATGCTATAATCGGTTTTGGGGGATTCGATCGTGATGGGTTTAAAAGTTAAATCAAATGGTGCTATTAGATTCAGAACCCACCGATTAACAATAAGCACATCTCAATTTCATAATATCATAACGAATGGGTGGAGTTTGATTCTAGGGTTCTAGTGAGATAAACGGTTTAATTGGTTTTGATACAAATGAGATTTATAGTTGAATTAAACTATGCAGTAAGTTCAGAAATCATCTCTTTAATGATTCCCCTATATTGATTTTATTAAACAACAACAATTTCTAAGAATTCGATTTAAGTCTTCTTTGATTGAAACCGAGGTGAGATTCTTGGGCTATATGACAACAAGAATTGAATTAATTAATACAGAAAGGGTCGAAATGTGTTGTATAATGTAAACCCTAGGAAATCAGGATCAGGTGATCGGCAATTCGAGTGATTGAATTGTAAATGGGTGAGTGGGGGTTCGAATATGTGCATGATCGAATTACTAAGTTATACTGATTAAGTTTGAAATTAAAATCACTAGCAGGATAGTCTGAATATGTAGAACAATAATTTCCTAGTTTTAGGTTTGATGGGGTTCGAATTCATGACCAATTGAGAGGTTCAAGCTTCGGCTATAGTAACAAAGGGGAACCGATCAGATTATGTTTAAAACAATTTAATTCTGAGTTCTGTTGCGATACCCTAGCGGGCGAAGATGGTAGTGTGTGTGTGTCGCGTGTGAAGGGTCACGGGTTCGAGCCAGGGGGTGGCCGGGTTTTTGGAAAAAAAATGCCATTTTTGGTATTTTTGGAATATCTTTCACATGCGAACTCCGATTTAACCCGTTCAAGTTGCGTTGGAACCGTAATGGGAATACGGACGCGGTGAAATAATAAAATTCATATTTTAATCCGAAAACGAAATCACGTATAATTACGGTTATTTAAATAAAATCAAATATGATTTTATTTAAACGATTTCAAAGTCACGCGTACTTACGTATGCACATTCTTAACACTTTAACATACGTATGTTGACACGTATGTGATTCCAAGCACAAAACGACTATTCGAATAACATTAAGTTATTGTTTAAATACAGATTCTTCGTAAAGGATCTTTTACACGAGTTCGCGAGTATTTGATCATTCTGCAACTATCAAAGGTGCGTACACGGCCCTTTCTTATTTTAAACTGTTTTGGGGGAGAAAACATGTGCAACAAACTCTTTTTAGATACATATCACTTGCATGAGTTAGCTGTTTACATTATGTGACAACATAGCAATTAAAAGTCCTTACACACTTCGAACCGTTTAGTTTGCCGTAGCGCAAAGCGTGGTAGTTGGAAATAGATCTATTAGGTTTGACAAACCTCACCTGGTAGATGGGATCTACGCAGGTGTTTGACTGACCAAACACACATTACTATTGTTCGTGCTAGATAATAGTGGCAAGGCAATAACATGCTATAGCATGGCAATTCGTCAGCTTCGGTGTCGACCACTTATGTAAATAGTTTATATGACTAGCTATCATGACTGTGCATGTGTGATTATGTTACCTACAACTTTATATTCAAACTGTTGTTTTGAACATTGTGAACACTTAAAACCTGTGTTATGCACCAACCTTTGTGTTGACTTGATTTACATGTTTTCTCAGGACGCTAAGGCGCGCAAGAAAGACTGGCATGGACTAGGAGATAGAGTCGCATGCATTTTAAACATTTTAGATATTTGGATTTGAACATTTGAATCTTTTTATTGTATTTTACATTTTTCAACTGTTACTGGTTTTATAACGCTTCCGCAAATTTTGAAAACTCTGATGTTATGTTTTAAAGACTAAAGGATGTTTTGAAATTCATATAGAGGTCTTCGTTATGTCTAATGATCTGAGATCATGGTTTGTCACGTTCCCAAACGGTGTGATTCCGTTAGTTGAAAATTGGGGGTGTGACAAGCCGAACCTATAGGTTCGCCAGCCGAACCTTGAGGTTCGTTGGACGAACCTATATAATACATAAACTAGGTTCGCCGAAACTTCTTAGGTTCGTGGGCCAGACAAACCTAAGCCAAACCTTTCTAAACTTATACATTTTGACAAGCAATCTATTACATAATGTCCTAACAGAATGTCTATGTGATACTGACTGTGCTGGTGGTGGTGGGGGAGTAACAGGTATAGGAGATGATGGTGTGTGACGTACTGCAGGTACCTGAGATGCTACCGATGAAGCCTCAGAAGGATCTGAATCTGATCCAGAACTAGAACTATGTGTATTGTCCAAGATAACATATGGAAATTGCTGATATATATATCTTTCTCCCTGGTTGGCCATCGTTGTATACACAAGAAATTCAAATCAGTACCATGATATAAATATTGAATAATAATATTCAACATAAACATGATATGACATCTCTTCCTATCTCAAAGCAACTATTCGTCCTTATAGTTATTAATGTTCTGCTTGAATTAAATTAAACTGGAATGCACACGTATTACGAATTTCAGTTATGCTGGCCAGTCATAAGTGGAATTCGTACCACCTGATTATCCAGGCTTAATTCAAAACAAGATTTGTCTGTTTATTATGTTCGGTGCTCTCTGTGTCACTATTCGAGCCTATGGTTAAAGTCTAGGTCTCTAAGTAAACCTAATTCTCTATAACCTGTGGCTCTGATACCACCCTGTCACACCCCCACCTCTCGTCACTTGTTGATGATGTCACTAGGAAGATTGCGGAAGCATAGTGGTGATATCTCAGAGATGAGGTGTGACTTACTTGATCCGATATCATATCACACAGATTAACTTAAAGTAAATATATTACAAGGATCGCCATTACAATCAACAGTACAGTTTACAAACTAAGTTTATTACATGACTAATTTATTTAACTACAATTATTTATATAAAGTGCATCCTCACCCGACAGTCACTGTCTCCCTGCAAAAAGGTTTAAATTTAAAACGTCAGCACAAAGCTGGTGAGTTCGTAAAGTTCATGTTCAACAATATGATATGCAATACATGTTCTCACAAAGTTCAGTTCAAGATAACCATGGGACCCGTATCTAGTTCCTTTAAGACGTTCTGTTCTTGTTCTATAAGATACTACCCATCGGTAACATCTTAATGCCTCATTGTCTTAATGTCTATCACTACATTAAGAAGTTCTGGAAACAGATAAAAAACATTTACACCAAGGGGAGTTGCAGCTCCCTGCAAATGGGTTGTCAGCCGATAATACTATCATTGTTTTCTTTTCAGCCCCACATGGGTTCACTAGATACAGTTCAGAAATGTTGACTTATAAGTTCTGTGATAGTGTTCTATTCTACAGGAAAAATCTCATGAAATCCACAAGTTCTCAACAATCACATGAAATCACGCAGATAACAGTGATTCATATCATATAGTTCTGAAAAGTTCCACAGTGCTACCCCGATGTTTATAAAAGATTAAAAAGAAAAGGGGTTGTACGAAACTCACCTGATAACTCAGAAGTAGCAGAATGTCACACAACTGATAATAGTAGAGAAATTCTGCATTTATTTATGTTTAATGATTATTTAGGTTTTAACTTACTAATTAGATCTTTTTGAACGTTTAATGTCAAAGACATTGCTTTGAAAGTCATCAAACCGATTTTAGGTTTTTAATTGGTTACTTGAGTATTATATCATACAATGTATGATAGTGTAGGAACCCACACTGAATTAGGTTCCTAATACCAGATTGATGACACACTTTTTTAATCAGAATAATCTCGGATTAACCAAATAGTTGATGTTGTTGATTATAATGCTAAAATAGTTTCTAGACGGATTAATGGCTTAGGAATGATCAATCCTTGTTATTGATTGCCCAAATATCACCATGTTTAACATACTAGTCTGACTGTTATCATAAAATCAGATAATCGTTCCAATGAGTATGTTAATGATTGTGATTAGTTTGAAACACTTGGATTTAACCTTGCATTTCAAAGATTAATCAAAATAATCACCTACATTGTCATAATCAAATGGTTTAAACCATGATAATCATAGGTATGATTTCATGCAAACCGGGCATTACAACGGATCAAAAAAAGGATTTACCCGTTAAAACATCGTGTTCTTCATTTATAATCAATCCTAGCCATCATCTAGGCAATAATCAACAACCCTAACTATACCATTACGTTCAAAAAAAAGATCTAATCAATCAAAATCAAACTAGAAGGTTAAAACGAATCATTACCTAATCAGACGGAGTTTCAACAGTAGAACACCGATCAGAACTTGTAAACACGATCCCTAGTGCGATCCGTAGGTTTAGAAGGCTTCAAATATGATGTTTAAGGCTTAGGATTTTGTCTGATATGCTTCTGAATCGAATAGGTTCGAGAGAGTTGAAGATATTGTGATCTGCATGAAAATCTGATGAAGTAGTCAAGTTTCTCCTCCGCCTCACCCGTCGCGTACCGCGAAGAAGATCAAAACAGGGCTTCGCGTACCGCGAAGAAATCCAGAAGAAATCAGATATTTTTGGCCCATCGCGTACCGCTAAGAACCCTCAACCCATCCTTGGTGTACCACGACGACCCCAGAAGTTCAATACTTAGAAATTTTTCTTCGTTTTTTGATTCCGGACAATCCAGAACTCCGTTTTGTACACGGTTTTCACCCTCGTTCATCATTTCTCGCATACTATCAGCATGTAGTAATCTCAGTCGTCAAAACAACATGGATTTCTAGAACGACCAAATGTGCTCATGTCATTGATGACGTAATTCTCAACTGCAATTGTCACAATAGGTGGTGAATCTTATTGTTTTGTTGTGACTGATGACTTTTCAAGATTTTCATGGGTCATGTTTTTAAAGCATAAATCATATACTTATGAAAATTTTGTGTTGTTGATAAATAGGTTGGAGACTTTGTATAAGTTGAGAGTGAGACGTGTACGATCGGATAATGGGATTGAGTTTAAGAATCACCAAATGGAGGAATTTTGTAATTCCAAAGGCATTCAGAAGCAGTTCAGTGCACCTTATGAGCCTCAGATGAATGGTGTAGCTGAAAGAAAGAACAGGACTTTGATTGAGTCTGCAAGAACAATGCTAGCTGATTCTATTCCCATTACTTGTTGGAGTGAAGCTGTGGCTACAACTTGTTTTACTCTTAACAGAGTTTTAATTGTTAAAAGATATAATAAAACTTGTTATGAATTGCTTCAGAATCTAATGCCCAATTTGGAACACTTAGAACCTTTTGGGGCTCCTTGTACAATGCTAAAGAAAGATTCAAAATTCAATTCTAAAGTTGAAGAAGGTTTCTTTCTTGGCTACAGTCTTCCTAACAAACGCGTGTTTAATAAACTTACAGGTGTTGTGGAATTATGGTATCATGTGGATGTTCAACGACATACACCTATACTAGACGGAAAGGGACCAGATTGGCTTTTTTAATACAATAAATTCTTTGAGTCTTTTAATATGTCTTCAGTTGTTTTTGATTATGAAATAACTTTACAAATGTTGTATGATTTGCAGAATTCAGAAGAACAAGGTATTTCTCATTATTCTGGTGATGGTATTACTACACCACATGAGGAAGGCACTTCAGAAGTAATTAATGATGATTGGTCATCTGATGATGATAATGATGTTTTTGAAGATGCTATTTCTCACGATCAAGATACTGATCAGAATATTACAAATCTAGATCATAATGTGGGTGTACCACAAGTGCCTGTCACACGTGTTCATGTTAATCATCCGATTGCTCAGATCATAGGAGATCCAAATGCAGGAGTACAGACACGAAATCAAGTCAAAAATGAGGAAAGTTTGAATGTGGAGTTAGTGAAAACTCATGGTAGTCAAGAGCTCTGGATGCATTCAGCATTTATTTCACAAATAGATCCAAAGACTGTGACTGAAGCTTTACGTGAGCCTGATTGGGTGGAGGCGATGCAAGAAGAATTGAATCAGTTTCAAAAGTTGGGAGTTTGGCATTTAGTACATTTGCCAAAAGGAGAGAAAAAGATTGGTACTAGATGGGTGCTGATATGTAAACGAGATGACAGAGGCGTAATTGTCAGAAACAAAGCTCCTTTAGTGGTTCAGGGTTTTAAAAAAGTTGAAGGAATTGATTATGATGATGTTTTTGCACATGTGGCGCGGCTGGAAGCAATTAGACTTTTTCTTGCTTTTGCTGCTCACAATAAGTTTAAAATTTTTCAGTTGGATGTAAAATCTGCATTTCTGTACGGTTCGTTGAAGGAAACAGTGTATGTTTGTCAGCCACCGGGCTTTGAGGATTCTATCCATCAGGATCAAGTTTACCTCTTGGACAAAGCACTGTATGGTCTTCATCAGGCTCCGCGTGCCTGGTATGAAACTTTAAGGACTCATCTTATAGAACACGGGTTCAATAGGGGTCAGATTGACAAAAGTTTGTTCTTTCAGGAAAAGGGCAAGGACATTCTTCTTGTTCAGATTTATGTAGATGATATCATTTTTGGATCTACCGACGAACAAATGTCTTTGGAGTTCAAAGAGGTGATGATTGATAAATTTGAGATGAGTGCAATGTCAGATATCAAATTTTTTCTGGGTTTACAAGTTGATCAAACTGATAATGGGATTTTCATTCATCAGAAAAAGTATATTCAAGATGTGCTAAAACGATTTAGCATGCTTGATTCAAAACCAATTTCCACGCCCATTCAGCCTAATCACGAGATTGAGCCTGATCTTAAGGGGGAGTTGATTGATCCTACCCTTTATCGTGGAATTATTTGAAGTTTGATGTATCTGACTGCCTCAAGACCAGATATATTATTTGCTACAAGTATCTGTGCAAGATATCAATCAAAACCTAAAGTGTCACATCTGATTGCAGTCAAGAGAATACTTCGTTATCTGAAGGGTACACCAGACACTGGTCTGTGGTATCCTAAGGATGATAACTTTTCCTTCAATGCCAACAGTGACTCCGATTATGGAGGATGTACGACTGATGCAAAATCCACAACTAGTGGTGCATAATTTTTGGGGGAACGATCAGTTTCTTGGCAGTGTAAAAAGAAAACATATGTGGCTACTTCAACTTGCGAGGCTGAGTATGTAGCTGCTGCCAGTTGTTGTTCTCAAGTATTGTGGATACGACAACAAATGAGAGACTATGCTTTGAACTATCTTATGACCCCAATTCATGTTGATAATGAGGTTGCTATTGCTATATCAAAGAATCCAGTGTATCATTCACGTTCTAAACACATTGACATTAGGTTTCATTTCATACGCGATTGTTATGAAAAGAAACTTATTGATGTGGTGAAGATACTTACAAATTGGCAACGAGCAGACCTTCTCACCGAGGCTTTTGATAAAAATCGTTTTGAGTATTTACTCAAATTAAATGGCATTCGGGTCATGGGTGAGGTCATTTCAAATCAACTTTCCTCATAATCAACTTTTATTAACTTGACATCAAATATTTTAATTGTTTTTTAATTGTTTTGTGTTTTAGTTTTTAGGGGGAGAAAATTTTGAAAACTCAAAAACATTTGAAAAATCAAAAACACAAAAACGTTAAAAAATTAAAATTATGAGAAATTGATTCGACCAAATGAGAAATGATAGTACATTGTAGCAATCGGAAGCATATATGTATCATACTAGAATTTAAACATAAAGAGGATTTACAATTACTTAGTATGATATGTTGGTAGGTTTATAACATAGTTGAGATAACATTGGACAAAATTTAGATTATGCTTTGCGGGAAACAGTTGCTTAGAATACAGTGCTTAGCTTTGTCCTGAATGAATAGTGGTTAATTTTACAATATGTTTCTTGAACAAAAATTATTTATTTACTAGTTTTTGATCATGTGTTCAATTTTAAAATGAAATTCTAAATTGGTTTTTCTTTTGTTTTATTTTAAAGCTGAAACATTCTCTGTGTATACTTACGTATCGACCTGATTGTTATAGCTTTAAACAATTCAAATTTGTTTTCTTGGTTTGATTAAGTTTTGGACAATCTCTGCGTATATGAGAATATCGACCTGATTGTTAAAAGCTTAATCTTAAATTATTGTTTCGTTCATTTTCTGGATCATCTGAGCATACGAAAGTATCAACCTTGATTCCAAGATTTTGAACAATTTCAATTTTTTTTACATTTTGTTGTTTTTCAAAAGAAATTCTATTTTGTTTTTGCATGATCAAGCTAGTTAAATTGAAGTAAATTGTTTCAAGGACATTATTGTTTGTTTAATTATTCACAAAATGGGGATGTGTTCAAGTAAATGGAGAACATAAAGTATTTGATGGTTTTGTTTCAATTGATATATTAACTAATTAAGTAATTAAATTTTAAGAGGATTTATACTGACAATCATCTTTGAATTGTAATTTGCTGATAAGTATATTCATTAATTCAATCAGGTGTATTGATGATTGTAATACAATATGATCTCATGTCTGTATCTTTCTCACCAAAAATATGTGTTTGTTTTGATTAGTTTTATATTTTATAATTAGGTTCATTACATTTGTATTGTGTTTGATATATATTTGAAAAATACAAAAAGATTTTTGATTTTTATCTGATGTTAAATCAATAATTTTTCATTATTTGTTTTAACTCTGAAACATTAAAACATTGATTTGTTTGAAATGTTAAATAAAATTGATTTTTGAAAAGGTTTGTTTGGAGGTTCGTCTGATAGGTTTTTGAGTAGGTTCGTTGATCAGGTTTGTTGACAGGTTCGTTCAACAGGTTTGTTGAAAGGTTCGCTTGATAGGTTTGTTGACAGGTTCGTTCAACAGGTTTGGTCGAAGGTTCGTTCAAAAGGTTTGTTCACAGGTTTGTTTAAATACAAAGGTTCGTGAATAAGCTTCGTCACTTTCATCAGAACCACTTCCACGAATCTTCATACTTGATTTTTGATTTTTTCAATTCTGGATCATTCATTATCTTTGCCTTATATTATTAGTTTTGGAATTGTATTGTGATTCTAAATAGGTAAATAGATTAGAGTTTGACTGGCTAGATTTGTAGATATTTTGATTTTTAGATCTGGTTAGTCGAACCTATACTTTTGGATTAAAATCTGTTTAAATCTAAATTTGAGTGAAATTGCATTCATTAAAGTTGTTCATCTGTGAGTGGCGAACCTTTGGATATAATTTGTTTAAACGAATTCTTAAATTTGAATTTTGATTTTAAACTGGAACAGGTTCGTGTAAATGAACACAGGTTCGTTGTTTTGAAAACGTTCATTTGAACTTGATAGGTTCGGGCATAACCTCTTCATATTATTGAACAGAACCTTGTATGGTCAAAGGTTCGTTTGACCAGGGAGGGTTCCCTGGTTCTATACTTAGAAATTTTTTTAATTTTTTTAACTTTTGATTTTTTGATTTTTGATTTTTTAATTGGTGTTTGTTTTGATTGTAGGAATGGCAACTCTTACCTTTGGAGGTAAACACAATCTGTGTGCTTATTTGGATCCAACAACAAAGAATGGCAAGGAGTTTCGACCGAAGATCGAGTTTTTGAGACGATCGAGGATTTATTATGCTATCTCCAACTCATGTCACATCTATAGATCACACATTCAGAGTTTCTGGGAGCCAGCTAGGTTGATCACTATTGATGATGCTTATGTGATTGAGGCTAATGTGCTTGGACAAGCCATTAGAATTACTGAAGCTGATATCAGAAGGGTTTTACAGTTTGGAGGTGAACCTGCAGGAATGACTTTGATTCCTGAGAGGTGTATCAAGGGATGCTTTATGAGGATAAGATATTTTGGAGTATACAGTGAGTATTCTATCAAGAAAGGCAAGTTGCCTTTGCAGTACAAGTTCTTGGCTCATGTACTTCTTCACTTTCTGAGCATGAGGAAGAGTATTTTTGATGATTTGAGAGATCTGATGAGGTCTGCTATGGTAGCATTGATTCTAAAAAAGCCATTCAACTTCTATGCAATGGTCTTCAGATACTTTTCAGACAACATTACCAAGGCTAAAGACAGATTCTATATGTGTCCCAGATTCATTCAGATGCTGATTGATGAGAGATTTCCAGAACTTGCCAAGAGTTGCTTCTAACATTATCAAGCTAAAGCACATGACTGATTCTAGTCTTGGACAAGTTAAGATTTATCAGAAGAGTACTGATGACATTCTGACTATAGATTTGGTGGGTCATTGTGCTAGAGCTAACTATATTGCTCCTTTGGATGATGCTTGGAGACATGAAGATTCAAATTCAGATAATGAACAGTTGGATGATGATGATAATGATCAACAACCACCACATCCTCCTCACAATCAACAAGCTAGACAATCTCAAGCTCAATCTTCTCAGTCACATCAACAAACACAAGAACCACTTCAAGAGACTCCAAATGTAACTCCTACTACTTTGGTTCCTCTTCAAGTGATATATCCAGGTCAACAAGGTGCTTAAAGACAAGAAGATGCTACTGCTTCTTCTCCACATGTTGATGCTGAATATGTTGGTGCTGAAGCTAATGAAGAATCTACTGAGTCTGAGATGGAAACAGTTCAAGTTGGAAATAGAATGGTGAGGAGACTAAAGAAAAGGCCAGTACAACAACAGAATGAAGAAGAAAGGGAAGAGGTGAATGATCCTTACCTTACAGTTGATGAACCAGAGACATCAAGTCCTAAAAAGAAGAAGAGGATGGCCAAGGTTCCTAAGAAGAAGAAGTCAAGGACTCCTAGGATCATTGTATCTTCACCAGTGACTACATCTGTTACACCTGCTTCCATTCCCGTATTTGTATCTATTTCTGTTGCTGCAACTGTGCAAGAGACTTATATGTCTACATCTCCAGTTCATATGGATTCAGAGACTTTCATGCCTAATCCTGAGTTTGTAAATGTTGCATCAATCATGCCTTCTTTTGTGAATGCTACAACAGTTACAACATCATTTAAAAAAGCTTCTACTTCTAGAGGTGATTCTTTATTTGAGGGATTAGATGATCTAGACATAAACTTTTCATTCGCTTATGATGATTCCGAGTTGAGACAGAGAATTTCTATTCAATCACAAGAGTTTGATAAGTACAGGAAACAAAAGGAGAAAGCTGAAACTGAACAACCATCTTCTTCAAGTCAAACTGATATGAATGTGATGAGAAGCCATATTGCTCAACTTCAGAAGTGGAGAGAAGAGGGTTTGCTGGAAAAGAAGTTAATGAATGATAGAATTACATCATTGGAGACATTGACTGAGAAGCAGAGTGCTGAAATTGCTGAGTTAAACAAAGAAAATCAAGTGTTGAAGCAAAAGATTAATGATATACAAGTCAAAGATGCCTCTATTGGAACTCAAGCTGAAGCTACTGGTGCTAGTGTTGATCCAGTATATGTCAATATTGATGATGAGGAAGAGGAAGAGAAAGTGGATTCTGAAGACTCTGACATTGATGAACATCCTGGCTTTAATGCTTTCAATGATGATGGTGAAGATGATGATGGTGATATGACTGGAGTTGGAAGTTCAAGTAGTTTGAATTCCATAATCGGAGTGATTGTGATTTACAAGTCTTCTGGGATTTCTTTTGATGCTAATCCTATTTCATCTGTTTCATCTGATCAAGCCAAGGATATTGAAGATGTTGAAATTGAAGATCTGACAGAGTTGGAGTTTCCAAAGCAAGTTGTTGATAAGTCTTTACCTACTTTTGTGGAGTTATTCAAACAGAATGTTGATGTACATTTACAAAAGATGTTTGGTGAAGTGAATGAAGATAGAGATTTGGAGGAAGGAGAAATTGAAGGTGGTTATTTTAAGAAAGATCTAGCTGAATTGTTTGGAGTGAGAGTTAATGATTTACAGAATGCAAATGATTGTGGCAAGATGGTGATTGGAGAATCAGATCAGTCATTTGAAGTTGAACAAGATGATCATGTAGATGAGAATTTGTATAATCTGCAAACTTTGAAGAAAATCTTTCATATTGAAGTTCAGAAAAGAGTTCCAAGTAAAATAGTTGATCCAATGAAGACAAAGACTCATATGGATATGTGGAGAGAAAGTCAAGAAGAACACAAGTACATCAGTGATCATTTAATGATTTTTAAGCAAATGGTTGAAATGTTTGAAGAAAAAGTTCAAGAACATCAATCAAGACAATTCTCAAGATTCAAGATTGGTTCTAAGTCTAAGATGAGAGGAAGAATTGTGAGCTATGGTCACTATCACAACATTCCTGGAAGTTTGAAGAACAGAGGATGCTATGTTGTAAAAAGAACATATGGATGCCAATATTTTGGAAAGGCATTTGACATTATGTCATTACCTTCTTTTGAGTGTATGCAGTTATCAAGACTTAGAATGATAAAGCCTATTCAGACAGAGTACAATGAAAGATTCCAGAAGCTGTTAAAGAAAGAAGCTAAGTCTGGATGGAATTGGTTGGTTCCACAATTTTCAGTGTTAAAGTATAACTCTTATGTGTATCCAAAACCAAAAGTTTATTCTAGACCAAGATTGAGAAGAATAGAACAAAATAGGAATGTTTATTTCAAGTTTTGGTTTTATGATGAAAGAACTTCTGAAGCTGTTATTCTATTGAAAGAAAATGAGAAGTGGAGGGTGATTAGATTGCTGGATCCTGTCTGGTTAGTTAATTGTTCAAGAAAAGATATTGATTTACTCAATGAAGTTGAAATCTATGAATGTGAAGGATTTCATGATGTTGGTGTTAGCTACAAAGACATGGCTGTTCAATTTCAAACGATAGCAAGAATGTGTTATACTTTGGGAATTCACTCTGGATGCAGATGGGATGATGTTAATTACTTGTATGTTGAATTGATGAAATTGCAGAAAGGTATAGATGATAGGGACGCAAAGTTGGAAGCTGAAAGACTATCAAAGATTCCAAAGTCAGTAGTTATTCGTGCTGCAGATAATGTTTGTGAAGATCAGACAACAAGTGGAACTTCGATTGCAGATTGAAGACAAAGACTTAGAAGATTTTGAAGCAACTATTAAGGGGGAGTTTGTTAGGACATTTTGTAATAGTTTGCTTTTCAAAATGTATAAGTTAAAATAGGTTTTGCTAAGGTTTGTCTGGCCCACGAACCTAGGCAAGGTTTTGTAAAGGTTCGGCGAACCTATGGTAGGTATTGTACAGGTTCGTCCAGCAAACCTCAAGATTCATCTAGCGAACCTAAGGATTCGGCTAGGTTTGTTTGACTGTTGTGTATATATAGCAGGTTTGTCTGTTAGTTTTGGTGTGTGTGACAGATCTGAGAGTGAGAGAACCTCTGTGTGAGATTGTATGAACTGTGTGTTCAAATTTCATTTCATTGTAATCACTTTGTGTTGATTAATGAAATGATATGTGTATATAAATGATTGTGTATCATTGATTCATATAGATCTAATCTAGATTCCGCATAGATTTGATTGTTAATAGAATTCCATTGATCGATCAAGAGCTAATCTACAAAATGACCATGTCCCATTCGTCTATGCCATGAAATTGAATCTTTTTCAGTAGCCTTAGAAAAGAAACATGTAAGTTGAGAAGATGAAATGACAGAAGACATATCCAGCTGATATGTATTATTGTGTCTTGGAGTAGTCACCACAATCCAATCATCAGGTATTATCACTCCAGACTTCAATATGTAACAAGCTTTGTTATCAAAGATGACAGGATAATCTTTATCACATACTTGTAAAACACTCAACAAGTTGTGTTTGAGTTGTTCCACAAAGCTGACATGTTAAAAACTTATTATGTCATTCAATAACACTCCCTCTTTTGTGATATAACCACCAGTGTTTCCATCAAACTTAACAAATCCACCATTTGTACGCTTAATATTTGTCAGAAATCCAAATTCCCAGTCATGTGTCTAGAACAACCACTATCAATATACCATGTATTATTTAAAGTACTTGATAATGAGTCCTGCACACATAAAAGTAAATCAATTAAAGAATGGAATCCATGTCTTAGTCACGTGACGTTAAACATGGATGGTAGAAACATCTTTAGTTTCATGAATAGAAACTTTTTCCTTAACAGTCCATATTCGAGTAGGAATAGGTTTATAAGGAATAGTCTCATTTTGATGATAAAGAATTTGTTTAGCTGATTTAATCACTTTCTTTGGAACAAATTTTGATTTAACACAAGTCATTAGTTTTGGATTTTCATAAGTGGATTTTACATTCTGTTTAACAAATTTCTTTTCCACAAGTGGAAAAGAATGAACAGACTTCACTAGTTTTGAATGATGTTTTGATGCTGAGCTATGTACAGTGAATGTTGCTGTGATGAAATCAATCAGATTAATTAGCTTAGTAGGCATTTTCTTTCTACTCCTCTTGGAAAGAACAACATGTGACTGTCTATCATCCTTTGGTAGGCTAAAATCTTAGGCTGAACAGGTTTACCACTATGTACATCCTGATTTACGCATGGTAATGCGTGTGAAGAAGAAGTTTGTGATGAATACCTTGCACTCTTATTTTTGATGAAAACAACATTTGATTGACATAATAATTTGTTAAGATCCTTTTGATCAGTTTGTCTTTTAACAAAATTATGCTTTCCTTTTGTTACCCAATCCTTTTCAGATACTCGATCTGGTTTTTGAAAAATCTTTTAATTAGGTTTCTTAAAAACTTTATCAATCAAACCTGATCAATCCTTTTGATCAGGATCCTTTTCAACATATTCATCACTTATGTCAACATCTTCAATTATGAAAAACTCAGAAGTATTGTTATTATCAAACAAGTTTGAAACATCAGATTTCTATTTAACATCAAACTTTAAACAAGATAAATCTCTATTATCTTCTTCATCACAATCAAAAATCATTTGAGCGTTAGATAAACACTCAATTAATTTACATTTCTTTGTTCTATCCTTCAATTCATCAATCATGTGATTGGTAATGTCCTGTTTATCTACCAATTTCTAGGTCAATGTTTTAATATCAGCACTATATTCTTCAAGTTTATTTTTATATTTTACTTCATTTGCTAGATATTGGTTAACATTATCTTCAAAACAGGTGAAATCATCAATCAATGATTGATTGTGCTTAGCAACCATATCAAGTTTGGCTGAATAAGCACAACATTTTAAACAATTTTGTTTCAGATTAAGATTACTTCCTGATGATAATTCAACCTTTTTTACTTTTGTCTAAGCCATGAATGTAACATGAGATTCATCATTTACTTGAACCTCATCAGCATAAGATGACCAATCAGTATCACACTTATCGTCAACAAACAAAGTTTTATCTTTAGCTGGAGGAGTTGTCTTTGCACTTGTAGTAGCTGCAGATAAAGAAGTTCAAGGAGCACCTCTTTTGTCACACCCCGAGCCGGCGGGGTTGGATCGAATTCCCCGTCGGGCAGAAGGTTCCCGGGGCGCAATATCATGAGTGATAATCGGAATGATCAGATTTTTTACATTGCACATGATATATGTAAATGAGAAACTAATAAATGAAAATAGAATTACAAAGTTAAATTACATCAGTTTAGTTCATAATTTAACAATGTAAATCTACTATCAACATCGTAAGTCTTCAATCTTGTATCTGCACAAGATATACTAAATAATCTGTAAAATGATGTTTCATAAGTATGCAGATCCAAAAAGCTAGGTCCTCTAACTGGTATCCTAGTCCAAAAGAATTAAGTCCTTAATTGACATGTTCGTCACCTGAGAAGTCATGCAAAAATAAAGTCAACACATGGTTGTTGAGTTCATTAACTTTTATAAAAATGAATTTGAATAACTTGTATGACAACCTTAACCTCACCATTAACCACCTATACCATCCAGTTCAGTATGCTTATATATAGGGCATATGTAGGGTCGAACTTACCGCCCGCCCAGCCACTGTCCCACCACATACCAAACCACATGATATATTGTTCCTGGTGATAATTAAGCGTTTCATCCCACTTCTTTGATTCCATAACCTTTGATTCTTTAACATTTAATTACCCTAAAAATGTTTACATTGATCCCCCGAAATGACAACCTTAACCTCATTAACAACCACCTATACTATCTAATCAAGTATGCTTATATATAGGGCATATGTAGGGTCGAACTTACCGCCCGCCCAGCCACTGTCCCACCACATACCGGACTGCTTAGCATATTGTTGTTAATGATAATTAAGCGTTTCACTCCATTCACCTTCAATTTAGATTTTGATTTCCACAAATAGATTTACCTTTGATCTCTTGAGTTCACCATGTATTCATGATTACACAAAAGCATTTGTAGAAATATTACATTAAATGTGTAATTAAATTAATAACTAAACATTTAAATATAACTAAGACATGATGATTGGGCCTTATTTGACTCAATCAATTAGACTTAGTTGTTGGTGGTTGCCCAAGTTGTACCCTCTCACACGTGGCCCATATCAGGCATGACTCACAAGGAGTCTATCTGTGTGTGCCGGGACTTTAATGATGCCCATATCAGCTTGACCCACTGGTCTACTATACATGCCGGGACTTTACGGATATCCTTTGATTCTTGATCTTCTTTGATTCTCTTGATTTCGTTTGATAGTTTACGTTATTGCCCATATAGCTTGACTACAAGAGTCTACTATTTATGTCGGGACTTTATGTGTGTTACACGTGGTCTTGATTTCTATACAACTGACATCCACGTTAACTCAAGCGTTAATGATTTCATTATTTCAATTATTCACACACAGTTATGATTTCCTTGATTTACTTGAGTCTCTTGATTTTGATCTTTAGAACTCCATGATTTCACAATGATTATAGATTTATGAGTCGGATCCTTAGTTTACTGATCACACACTGGATTTGATTTCCATTGCTTTTGATATTTAGCTCTTGTTCTTTTGATTTCACTTTGAATTTAGATTCTGGAAATTGAATTCGATGGACTAAGGGTTTGTTTAGAGTTTAGAATTAATGTATTACTCATAAGAGTAATTAAATAACTTGTTACTTAATTCTGAATAGCAATTTCCTAGACAGGAGTCTAGGAGTACAAACAAACATATATATATATATATATATATATATATATATATATATATAAAACATATATTAAGTAAAAGCATTTACGTAAAACAATTTAAATAAAACAGTTTACGCATGTTTCTCAGCCCCACTTTTGAAAACAAAATGTTTAGAAAAGGGGCAATGAACTCACCTGTGTTGCTCTGTATTGATTTACTACAAAATGCGCGCTCGTTGTTGTAGCCTAGGTTTCTTCAGTTCCTGAGTTCTTTTAAGAGAATTCGAATACGATAAGTATTTATAATAGACGCATCTAGGATTCGGTCTCGGTGTGCAACTAAGTGTCCTATGTACTAATGTGTTTCTAGAATTCCATCTAACTAGTCTAACTCATTACCCCTTAGTAACCCTTATCCCACGATTAATCATTACAAGTCTTTAACTAAACCATTTCTAATTTAATACACTTTTAAGTTAAACATTAAATCAAAATCATTTATTTTAATTCAAACAAGTTTACAATTTAAGTCCTTTTATAAAAACATAATTTATTTAAGAAAGACGAAGTCTACACAATGATGGGCTTGTGTTAAGCCCATTGGGCCCACCTCGGCCCATTATTAGACTTTGATTAACTAATCATCAATAATTTAAATAAATTATCTAGGTTAGTTACATATCTTTATGGATTCTTCTAAGGTTTAGGTGTTAATAATTAAATCAACACTCAACCTTTTGATCGTTGTTTTGTTTCTACATGATTTGCAATAGATCACCAAGTGTTTTAACCTAATTAAATAGAGAGTAACACTTATGTTGAGTTGTTAATGTTTAAAGAAAATCTTTGTTATCGAAATCTTAACCCGTGGTCACCTTGATTATCCTTTTTCATTAAGATAGACCTTAGTAGGCTTCTCATGCACCACACAAATTTCCACTCATGAATTACATATCCATTCCATGCAGATACTATTGTTGTTTATTATGTAGAATAGTGACAAGCTTTAAAGTATGTAAACATGCATGGATACGCCTAGTTTCAATTTCTAATCGACCAAGTTCTAGCTCCTACGGTCCAATAATTCGATCGTAGCCCTAAGTGTGCGGGTATGCAAGTAGGTTCGCTGCTCATGAGGGTTTACCCATGAGGTTCGGCTAGTCCAAAGAATGAATCCCAGGTTTGCTGCCCACCTATGTGTTCAGCTATTCCAAGGTTCGGCCAACTTGAGGTTCGTGGAGCTTAATGGGTTCGTCTAGCTTGAGGTTCAGCTGAAGCTCTAGGTTCGGCCAACCTAGGGTTCGTCCCAGATAGGTTTGCTGCCAACTAAGGTTTGCATGGCCAAGGTTCGTCCCCATGCAAGGTTCGGTTAGGGGGTTCGGCCAAGAACTAGGGTTCGGTTGCTGGCAGGGTTCGTGGTCAACCGGTTCGTGGGTAGCATAGGTTCGTGGCACAGGGTTCGGTTCCCTCAGGTTCACCCCTGCACCCACTTCGCTCGACAGGTAGGCTTCGGCTATAAGGGTTCGGCTAACCGGAAGGAAGTCTTAGGTTTGCCTAAGGAGAAACCCTAGGTTCGTCCCCTCCTTTTCAGCTCGCCGGAGGTTCGTCTCTTCGAACCAACAACCATGGCCATCCAACATCTCCATCAACGACCCTAACTTGTTGCAGATATGCTTCTAAATCTTCCTAGTTGTTTACTCGAGCTTATCTCAAAGTGTCTAAGTGTTTAGGCCAGCCAATCATAACAACAAGTTGATGAAATCGTGATTTACACCAAAAACCGAATATAAAACCAGAATTTTACCTCGAAAATTATGGATGAAGGCACAAATCCCTTGTACTTTCGTGATCTACGTGATGTGTGGGTCGTTTTGACACCAAGAACTCGCGATTTCGTGGAGAAACGGATGAGAAATCTTAGAGAGAAGGTTGAGAAAATTTTAGAGAGAGAGGAACGAATTTTGTGAGGAAAATGGGTTGGTGGTGGTGGTTGTAGGAGTAAAAGCTTCATTAAATGAAGTATAAAGACTCGGTAGGTTCGGTTTCGTTCGGGTTCGCGTAAAATGTCGGTTCTTCGTAGTTTTCATAACGAAACGACTCGGATTTAAAATAAGATTTATGAAATTATTTTAGGTGGTTATTCCTAGTAAATTAACTAAATATCTTTCTTTTAAATTTTCAAAAATCTTAAATTTATCGTTTAAAATCGAATCGTACAGTCATCGCGCGTATTCGTTCGAATCGTCACCCGTACGAACACGCCGAGAACCATACTCTTCAATATGGTTTTCTAATTATCGGATATTATTCAGAATGTTAAACTTTCAGATTTATTCGTACAGATCGTCACCTATAAAAATAATTCGTCGATTTAGCATTCATGTAACAACATCCGTGTTGTTTTTGTCACACCCAGAGCCGGCGGGGTTGGATCAAAGTCCCCGTCGGGCGGAAGGTTCTTGGGGCGCGATATCGTGAGTGATAATCGTGATGATCAGATTGTTTACATAGCATCAATGTTAAGAATAACTAAAGCACAATCAAGCATTAAACTAGGATTACAAAGTTAAATTACAATCTCAATGTTCAGTAATTTAACTATGTAAACCTATCAAAATAATCAATGTTTCTATCTTGTATCTGTACAAGATATCAAAAGGTGTCTTGTATGAATAACAAAAACTGTGCTTTCCAAAAGACTACTAGGTCCTCTATCTGGGCCGCCTAGTATGCAAATCCTGAAGCCCTAGCTTAAACCTGTTCATCACCTGAGTAAGCATGTAAGGAAACAAAGTCAACACAATGGTTGGTGAGTTCATAAAGTTTATGATTTTAAAAATAGCTTTAGCAAACCTCTTTCGGTAAAACCTTAACCTCATTAACTTCACATGTAATATCCGAATCGGTATGCTTATATACAGGGCATACCCCTGAGTCGAGCCTACAACCCGCCCAGACGCCATCCCACCACATACTAATCCGCATATGACACTGTTGTTAATAATAATTAAGCATTTTACCTACCATTCAACCCAATCTTCATCATTGCTTTAGTTGACTGTTTCAAAGTTTACAAGTCTATAGCATTCCAATGTATTAGCTCCAATATAAGTTTAACAAGCATCATAGTTTCACACATCATAGTTTAGCTTTCACTAATGTCATGCGTGGGTACAAGCTCTGCTATAGCAGAAGTTTAGTAATTACGTAGCCCACGGCTATATACAAGCCCTGCTCTAGCAGAAGTTTAGCCATTACGTATCTCATGAATTAGTTAAGCTTAGTACCCGAATAGTCTAGCGATTACGTGTCTCCTATACAAGATACAAGCCCTGCTCTAGCAGAATTTTAGCCATTACGTATGTCATACATAGACACAAGCCATGCATACACAAATAGTTTAGCATTTACATATCTCATATAAGCAGACACAAGCCCTACTCTAGCAGAAGTTTAGCAATTACGTGTCTCTTATATAGATAACAGCTTAGCATCGTCATAGTTTAGCTTTCATGTATCTCAATGCATGGGTAAAAGCCCTGCTCTAGCAGAAGTTTAGCAATTACGTAGCCCATGATTAGATACAAGCTTAGCATTTCGCACACAATCAAAGTTTCAAGCATATCGTTTCAAGCATTAGCATATAGTTTAAGCATCACGTTTGTAGCATAAGCATCAAGCCTCTAGTTTAAGCATCAAGTTTGTAGCATAAGCGTCATGTATTTAGTTTAAAGCATAAGCATCAAGCATCAAGTTTTAAGTGTCAAATTTGTAACATAAGCAATCAAGCATCAACTCTCAAGTTTCGAGTTTGTAGCATAAGCATTCAAGCATCAAGTTCAAAGCATCAAGTATATAGCTTCTCAAGTAAAATAGTTTCCAAGCATAAGCATCGTTGTAAGCATTATGATTATGTTTAAAAGCATTAGATAATATTTCAATAGTTTTATTAAAATATATAACATGCTTCTCAGTCCCGAAGTAAAACAAACAAGTTTGAAAAGGGACAAATGAACTCACCTTGTGTCCGTAGTGGTTGACTAAGTGTAACAAGAATACGCATGCTCGTTGTTTGTACTTGTTGTGATGTTCACGATCCTGTATTTATTTCACATAGTTTGTAATTTATGCATATAAGTTTTAGCGTATGTATTTGCGTGTGTTTGTGTTAGCCTTAATTGGCTAACACCCACTAGTCTTATTCATTATCCGGCCCAAAATTCATTGTATTGTGTAGGATATTATTGAATCTTCTTCACTTGTTTGCAAATTTCCAACTTAAAGATTAGTTTAACCGCTCATCACTTTTGTGTTAACCTAAGTGATAGTCATTATTTATTCACAGGTCATTCGTTATCCCTTTGGATTTATTGGACCGGACAACCCATTGGGCCAACGTGTGTGGGCCGAATGGATATGTTGGGCCAAGCCAATACCCCTTGGGCCTCACAATACACATAAGGTCCGAAATAGTGGCCATGGGCCAAGACATTGGGCTGGTTGATGAGGTTAGGCCGAAACACTGTTGTGGGCCTAGAATTGGGCCTGTTACGTGATCATGATCCAACAACGCCCATAGGGACAACCTGTGGCCTTATCCGATTTGTTTGGCCGACTAAACAAGTATGGGCTGAGATTAAAGTTGGGCTTTAAGTTGAAGTACATGTATATGACCGATTGGATCATAGTGGGCCAAAGCGTTTGGGCTTAACCACCCACTAGAAGAACATGGTGCTCAGTCCAGCGAACCTATTCGTTCTACGAGTGATGGTTTGGCCAGAACTTGGTGTACAAGGTTCGGCTATCTTCTTTGTCTACAGAAGGTTCGTGGGAAACAAAAATTTGTCCCTCCATTGGTTCGGTCATGCATGCAACCACAGGTTCGTGACTTTGAGAAGGGTTCGGTCAAGGCTTGGCTTAGGCGTGATACGTGGGTTCGCGAAGAGCTAGTGGTCATGCAGGTTCGGCTCATTTAGCCTCAACCCTCCCCAAGGTTCGGTTGGCTGAATTGGTTCGTGGCTAGTACTTGTAGGGTTCACTTAATTGAAACAATAAGGTTCGGTAGTAGGTGGGGTAAGGCAGGTTTGTGGCTGTGGCACCATGGTTCGGCTGGGTCCACTAGGGTTCGCCGAGAAGGTTTGCGTACAAGGTTAAGCTCGTGATCATGGAGGTTCGGCTAACATAATGCCGCCCCAAGGTTCGTTGACTGTGTATAGGTTCGTGACTTGTTTGGTGCAAGGTTTGGGCCTGATGAGGTTAGGTTCACTACCTAGGTTTCGCGGCTAGCCATGAGGGCAGTAGGGTTCGGCACCTATAGTAAGGTTTGGCTAGCAGGTGTGCGGCCGAGCCAAAACCTCACGAACCTGGCTTGTTTCCTCACCATCTTCCTCGTCATCCATGGAGCTTGTAGGTTATTCTATGGCTGGATTACAAGCTAGATGGTTTACCATAGTGCATGGTTAGAACGAAAGTGGGTTTCTAGCCGGTTTTACATGGAAGGTTCGAAAAAATACATGAAAACCCTATTTTCACGACACTTTATGGCTTCATACCTCAAAATCCAGTGGATAACCCCTCCGATCTGCTATACTTTCAGGTAGAGAACGTCAAGAGCTTCAAATGGACACCAAGAATGCACGATTCCGTTGAGAAATGGCCAAGATCTTGATGTTTGAAGATGAAAACTTAGAGAGAGAGAGAGGGAGGTGACGAGTGGAGTTTGTAGAGAGAGAGAGGAATGGTAGAAAAATGAAATAAATGCTTCATTTAGGGTTTAAATACCCCGTGGGTGTCCGGGTTCGTTTTAGTTGCTCGGTTCGCGTTTTCGTCGCGTTTCCGGATTATTACGCGCGTGTTTTATAACTTAAATTAAAAGAGTTTATTTTAAGTGTTTGAAAGGTGATTGTTACTGATAATTATTTTTAATATCATTTTTCTTAAATTATTTGTCGATTATTTTAAACGTTTCGTTAATTCGTTCGCAAATTTACGTATTTAATTAAAGGCAGTTTCTTTTTAATTCATTTCTGATAAGTTTCAAAATTGTAAAACAGAAATTATTATATTTTCTTAAATTTATGATCGTTCGTATCGTTTTCGTGTTCGTTTTCGTTTTGTTAGAACGCGTCACCATCGTGCGTATTCGTTCGAATCATCATCCGAACGAACACGGCGATGGTTTGGCTTTTCAACTTTTGTTTTCTACTCATCAGTCATTATTTCAGAACGTTAAACTCTCAGAATCATTCGTACAGATCGTCACCTATACAAATAATTCGTCTGTTTAGCATTCCGTAATAACAACCGTTATGGTTTTGTTTTGTTTAACTCACATACGTTTTGTTTAATCAGATTTCAGACAATCACATAATAGTTTCATGTTAAGCATTATGTATCAATAGCATAAACATAGTTTCACGTAATATGTACCTGTGTTACTGTACGAGTTACTTTTGCGATCACTGTTCCGGCATGCGTCCGGCACTGATGTTACAGTTCTGTTCTGTAAAACCTCACATACGTTTATACATAATAAAATGCTAACAAATAATCACATGATGGTTATGTGTTGCCAGATAATTATCTGACTGATGAACCATGTTTTTCGAGTTTTGTTTCTCTGAAATGATTCTGAATTCACTGATAACACAAAACGATAATGATACACGATATGAATATGAAATACACTGAAATGCATAGAGTTTTTACCTGATTACTGTTCATAGCACTGTTGAGATCATTGTTCCGGTACGGTTCCAGCACTGATGTTACATCTTCTAGGATCAAACTTGTTTGATTTTGAACCAGCTTCAAACCTTGAGTTGTTTCTAATTGGCATCTCACATTCTCTGGAAAAACGTCCTAGATTCTCACAATTGTAACATTTGACCTTTTGTTTTGAAAAATCAAGTTTCTTCTTTGAGTTTCCAGAAATCTCAGACCTTCCTATTCTCTGCAAAAATCTCCTAGCTTTTCTTGTTAGCATAGCCATCTGCCACTGAATATCCATTTCCTCCAAATCATCTGGATCCAATTGTACCTATATTACTGTACGAGTTACTGTTGCGATCACTGTTCCGGCACGCGTCCGGCACTGATGTTACAGTCTCCCCTTGTTAGAGAAATTTCATCTCGAAATTTAAGTATCGTTATTCGGTACGGCTTCCTCTGTAAAGAGTTGGGGATACTTGTGCTTCATGTGATCTTCACGTCCCAAGTAAACTCGGGTCCGCGCTTTGAGTTCCAACGAACCTTAACGATCGGGATACGGCTTCGCCTCAGTTTCTTAACCTTGCGATCCATAATCTCCAAAGGTTCTTCTACAAAGTGTAAGTGTTCATCCAATTGAATTTCTTCAATCGGTATGATAAGAGTTTCATCAGCAAGGCATTTCTTCAAATTTGAGACGTGAAACACGTCATGTACACCACTAAGTTCATCTGGTAAGCTTAATTTGTACGCCACAGGACCAATACGTTCGATGATCTCGAACGGTCCCACGTATCGTGGTGTTAGTTTGCCTTTCTTTGCAAAACGAACTACACCTTTCCATGGGGATACCTTCAACATAGCTCTTCCAACGGCTTGCGCCGTTTATCGGCATAGCTCTTTTCTCTACTTCGAGTTGCTTGTAGCCTTTTTTGTATGTGAGCGATTTTGTCTGTTGTTTCTTGAATGAGTTATGGCCCTGTTATTCGATTATCTCCCACTTCCGACCAACAAATCGGTGATCGACACTTGCGACCATAGAGTGCCTCAAACGGTGCACATACGATGCTATTATGATAGCTATTATTGTAGGAGAATTCGATTAGTGGCAAATGAGAATCCCAATTCCCACCGAAGTGTAGAACACAAGTTCTTAACATGTCCTCCAGGGTCTCTATAGTACGTTCACTTTGACCATCCGTTTGTGGATGGTAAGCTGTACTCAAGTTTAAGTGCGTCCCTAGAGATTTCTTCAATGATTGCCAGAACCTTGATGTAAATCTGCTATCACGATCTGAGATGATAGACAATGGCACACCATGGGGTACCACTATCTCGTTGATGTAAAGCTTTGCTAGTTTATCCATAGTGTGCGTTTCTCGCATCGGCAAGAAATGAGCAGATTTAGTTAATCGATCAACGATAACCCAAATAGTGTCATGTCCACTGGAAGTGCGGGGTAGCTTAGTAACAAAGTCCATAGCTATCTGTTCCCACTTCCAAAGTGGAATTTCAGGCTGTTCCAGTAAACCTGATGGTTTCTGGTGTTCCGCCTTCACTTTAGCACACGTGAGACATCGACCAACATACTCATCTATGTCTTTCTTCATACCCGGCCACCAATAAAACGCCCATTTGTCTTGACACATTTTATCAGCACCGGGATGCACAGAGTACTTGGTTTTGTGTGCTTCATCAAAAATAAGCTTCCTTAGCTCATCTACTGCAGGAATCCATACACGATCCTTGTAGTAAATGATTCCATCAGGCTTTGTTTCCAAATGCTTTTCCACTCCACGATCTAGTTCTTTCTTCAGGTTTTCACGTTCAACAACCTCTTGTTGTGCTTGAATGATGTTTTCACGTAAGCTTGTCTGCACCGTCATTCCCATTGCCCTTACGTGCAAGGGTTTGACCCGTTGCTTCCTGGTCAAGGAATCGGCTACAACGTTTGCCTTGCCCGGATGGTACTTGATTACACAGTCATAATCATTCAGAAGCTCAACCCAACGTCGTTGTCGCATGTTGAGTTCCTTCTGATCGAATATGTGTTGCAGACTCTTGTGACCAGTAAATATGGTACACTTGGTGCTATATAAGTAATGCCTCCAAATCTTTAATGCAAATATCACTGCTCCCAGTTCTAGATCATGAGTAGTGTAGTTCTTCTCATGAATCTTCAGTTGTCTCGAAGCATAAGTGATAACTTTGTCTCGCTGCATCAGCACACAGCAGAGTCCCTGATGGGATGCATCACAGTACACTACAAAGTCATCACAACCGTCCAGGAGAGATAAGATCGGGGCGTCACATAGCTTTTGCTTCAAAGTCTGAAAGGCATCTTCTTGCTTTTGCTCCTAAACAAACGGCTCGCTTTTCTGTGTTAGCTTTGTGAGTGGCAGGGCTATCTTAGAAAAGTTCGAGATGAACCTTCTGTAATAGCCTGCTAAGCCTAGAAAAGAACGTATCTCCGTCGGTGTCTTCGGAGTGTCCCAATCCTTTATCGCTTCAATCTTTGCAGGATCAACGTGTATTCCCTCACTGTTAACTACGTGCCCTAGGAATTGAACCTCTTTTAACCAAAATTCACACTTGGAGAATTTGGCATATAGTTTCTTTTCCTTTAGCAGTTCCAAGATCGTTCTAAGATGTTGTTCGTGCTCTGCTTTGCTTTTGGAATAGATCAATATGTCATCAATGAAAACAATAACAAATTGATCTAGATACGGCTTGCACACTCGGTTCATGAGATCCATGAAAACCGCGGGTGCATTTGTCACACCCCGGGCTGGCGGGAACGGATCGTGTTTTCCCGTCGGGCGGAAGGTTCCCAGGGCGCGATATCTTGAGTGATAATCAATTGATCAGATTGTTTACATAGCACATGATAATATAAATGAGAAATGCTAACACATCCATGATATAGAATTACAAGATTAAATTACAATGTATCGTTCATAATTTAATCAAGTAAATCTATCAAAAGAATCTGTGTAACTATATCTTGTATATGTACAAGATATACAAAAGATGATTCATTGTTCTTGTCACCAAAATCATGCAATACAAAATGAGCTAGGTCTTCTAAAAGTCCACTAGCTTAATCCTTGCATATAATGTAGCTACACCTGTTCATCACCTGAGAAAACATGTATTTAAACAAAGTCAACACTAGGTTGGTGAGTTCATAAGTAAGTTAATTGAAAACCTTGATTCATCCACATGCACAATCACAATGTATATAATGTTACTTGTATGTCATTTGTTTCACTTGTTCACCCAATGGATTCTCAATAGTTATATTTACAAGTAATATATCATCCTAGTAGTGATGCTTATATATAGGGCATATGTAAGGGAACTAAGCCCTAGCCAACATCCCACCACATCACTACTAGAACTCCACACAACTTTCAATACAACAATTGATTTCCATTCCCAAATCCACATGTCCATACCATTCTTGAATCACCTGTGATAACTTGTATAGAATAATATAATGATGTAATTGTAGTTGTCGGACCGAAGTCAGATAACCATTATATGTTAAGAATATTAGATTTATCAAATCTGTTCCTTGTATTATTCTAGGGTTATGCTAAATATACCCCCCTTTGTATTTTTTTTACTTGTCGTACCCCCTCCTTAAGTTTTTTAAATATATACAAGTAAACCTTATATTTTTAATTAACTAAAAAGATCCATAAACCTTTAAACAAAAACATGAGGGACTGTTTTACAAAACTCAAACATCACGGAATCATTATCATCATCAATTCATCGTTTAAAAATCAAATAAATACGAAATCTAAGCTTAAATAACCATAGTCGAACTCAAACTCAAAGTCTATTAAAACGAGCATAAAACTCAAAATTAATTGAACCCAAACAATCCTTTAACCTCTGCGAAACTCTCTGCGTAAACAAAAGCTATTCACAATCTCAACACAAATCAAGAAAAAGGCATGTAAGAACCCGACGATTCGACTTCGGTTCATCAAGCAACGAACATGAATTAGTTAGCTAAGGTAGGTGTTTCATATACAATTACACTCGTTTTTGTTCGAGGAACGAAAGCCCTATGTTTGTGACAACAATCAGGCCTCAGTTCAATCGAATTTGAACAAAGAGGAACTAGGGTTCATACAAATAAATCTGATTTTGGATGAATTTAATTTTATATTTTGTATAGGGTATGCCAAGTAAGAGGGGATACGTTTAGTAAAATTTAAAGTAAAAATAATATTTGGTGTATTTTGGCTGTGTTATATAGTTGAAGGGTTGATTATAACAAATTTATATTTAATATTTTAGGGGAGGGGGTATGACAAGTTCAAAAGGGGGGTACATTTAGCCACACCCATTATTCTATAATCGTGGGTTAACTGTTGTTATACCTTTAATTATTAAGAGTGTTAGTTAACCACTTGCAATTTGTTCTTGAACTATATTGCATAGAGCCTAAAAGGAATCCATTGAAATCCTAACATAATCAGATTTCAATGCATCCGATTTACCCATACCACCTTGTATGTCTAGTGTCCTCAACGAAATCTATTAATAGTAGTGTAACATGAGAGAAGATCACTTTCTCAACCTACTAGTCAATAGGATTTCCGCTGGATTAATTACTTATCACTGCAGATTAATATCACCATGTGACGCTTTTAAGAACCTGACTTGAGGTCGCCCTGTCACCGGTCATACGTTACCGGCCAATGAATCAATATGATCAACATACTAGCCCTACAAGCTAGAGGTTTGTCAAACCTATGGTACCACTATGCTATCGTCGGTTTAGTCGCGTCAAACTAACTGGTCAGCGAATTAAAAGGGGCTTACATGATCAACTTGTACAATTGGCACATGATTGAAGTGATATAATACAACAGGTCAATAGTAACTAATTGTAATTGTGTTCATCTGTATTGTTGTTCTCATTGTCAAATGTTCTTCATGTTATTAAAAAAGTTAAATAAGAGCTTGTCTTATTACGTTATGTTAATCATTTGAATGAATTATGTTGTTATCATGAAGTTACATTATCATGATTATCATTCTTTGTTCCATGTTCTCTTGTAATATGTGTTGAGTTGTAAAGCTAAGTGTTAAAAGGACTTGTCCTATTACACTTACTTAACTCTTGTGTCGAATGTTATTACAAAGATATGTATTTCTTTATATCATTCATTTGTTTGCTTGTAATTGTTCCAATGTCAGTTTATGTAAGAATAACTGAGTGTTATAAGATAAAATCTTATAACTATTTTATTCTAATGTGTTGATGAATTAATAAGATATATTATCTTATTCATCTGATTATCCCTGTCATGTCCTGATCATACAAGCATGCATATGAACTCACCTTATAGTAGTAGGGGTTGACTTAGCTTAAAAGAAGAATGCACGCGCTTTTGTTGCACTTGAGTTTGTTTTCACGATCCTGTATTGTTTACACGTTGTTGTAACTTATAAGTATAGGTTCTAATTGATTTGAGTGTGTGCAAGTGTTGACCTTAACTTGATCATCCCTTCGTGATCTCGATCATTATTCGGCCTAATTCCATTCAAATATACTTTATTGACACTTAGTCATTTTAATTAGAACGTAATGTGTAATTGTAAGTTACAACTAAAGAATTGACCCTCATGACCTCACCTTGTGTAACATTTGTACATTTAGTCATGGTAGTCGTAAACAGTGTTAGAACAGTGTGTGTCCATGTTCAGTTAATCAATGTGATTCATGTGTTCATAATGTGTTTGTGTGTTACAGGATCTTATTTATTTAGGAACAAGTATGTATTATTTATTTACAGTCGAGTTCACTAGGCAAGAACAGTATTGTGTGATATCGAAACAGTGGTGGGCAGCGAGAGTGAGCCCTATATATATACTGCGTTCGGTGTAACAGGATAGTGTTGGTGCATAGTGTTAAGACGAATATTATGACAATTAATAAATTCAACAAGAATCGTAATACGTAAGCGAGACTGAGTATAGTTATGGGTGACGATCCATAATGATACGAATGTTGAACTTATAATTATGATTAAACGACTTTAAATAATTAATACGATCGAAAAACGTACGCGATTGCGGGTATACACGTAATTGTGAATGTTTAACGATCTGACAACGCACGAAGAGTAAAAATAGTTAAAATAATTATTTTATATTTTACAATTTTCAAACTCATCATTTTATTGAGTTTAACAACTATTTTTATTTTAAATCGCGTAAAATACGCGTTACGTTCCGGAAACGCGAACCGAGCGACCGAAACGGACCCGAATATCACACGGGCTATAAAAGCCTTGAACAAGGTTTAATTCCTCATTTATGTCACCAACAACCCACTCTCTCTCTACAATTTTCGTCTACCCTCTCTCTCTAGAAAACTCACTTTAAACGTTCGTATCTCCTTCGTTTCTTGACGGATTCCGGTGATTCTTGAACCTACGCGAAGCTCTCGACATTACCTACACAGAAGTACAACTGATCGGAGCTGTTGTCCAACTGAGATCGAGGTATTTGTGCTTAAATGTTCACGAAATTAGGGTTTTCTATGTGTGTGTGTTTAAAACAAAGACCTAGCCGGTTCTAAGCTTAACCGATTGAACCTACAACACTTCGAGATGAGTTCTGCAAGTGTCCATGGCCTACAGGTGGTTAGATCGAAGGAAACAAGCTTGGAAGAATGGTGATGGTAACAGGTTCGACGGCCGAACCATTAGGGTTTTCTGGCCGAACCCTTTTGAGCTATGGCGAGCCCTTGCCGAACCAGTGACCTAGCGAACCTTCATCAGCCTAACCACAGACGAACCATGTTCGACCCAGCGAACCCATGAGCTCCGGCGAACCAATAGGCGAACTCTGATTCTGTGAGTTGCAGGAACGAACCCTAATGGGTGTCACGAACCGGCACGAAACTGCCATGCTCGCCACGAACCCTCCATGCATGCATCACGAACCATCCCTACCCGAATCTCCTACCATTTTGAGCAGATCATCGACGAACCATTAGTCATGCTAGACGAACCATGCTGGTGACGAACCCTCGATTTTGGACGAACCTAGTTGTTTGCATTCTGCCGAACCCTTGGACCATGAACTTAGCCAAAACTAGACTTTTGAACCTAATAGGTTCGCTGCCTAAGGTGGCAGCCCAAGCTCAACTCGGCCCAATTCAGTTTTACAAGGCCCAATCTTATTAATACTCGGCCCAGGAGTTAAGCTCAAGCCCAATTGAAATAGCTTGGCCCATTAAGGTCTTTAGATGGCCCAATATCACCTTGGAAACTTACATGGTCTACATATACATTGGTCGGCCCAACTCAAAACCCATAGGCCCAATCCAAGCCCATTCGGGCCACTATGATCTTAATTGGCATAATATTGTCTTTGGCATGTTACAAGCCTAGATACATGTTGTTGGGCCAGCACCACATTCACTTGGCCCAATATCACATTCTAATGGTCCTTGTTAACCTAAGAAGCCCATGGACTTTTATTTAAGCCTGTCATAATTATGGGCTTAAGGCCCAATGATTTGCCCACAACTTAAAATAGTTGTGGGTTAATTTTATTTGGGTTAAATTGTAACTCAACATAATCATGAGACTAATTCATAATATCAAGGTCGTAAAACAATTGGAACATCTTTTCACAATACATGTTAATCAAGGGTTATCAAGTTCACAAACACTTGTCATTTTATGCATAAGATTGTGCATAAAAGATACATGACATCTCTTTTCATGAATCATCGATCAATCAAGTGACTCAAATCATAATTTTCAAGTTTTCACAACAATCATAATCATGAGAACAAGTTAATCAAGTTCAATAGATCACAAGTCAATCAATGAATCAAGGTCTATACAATTATAAATATTATATCTTATGTATGATTACAATGATATAGGAACCAGTTAGAAGTCCTTTTTGCTACTTGCTATTTGTTGTAGTTCAGAGTCTACTGCAGACAGGTGAGAACATTAGCCCCTCTTTTACTGTTTTATAACTGTTTTGGGGTGGAACACGTGATCAAACCCGCTATTTACAATCGTATTTCATTACACAGGATGTGTGTATTCTTGTAAACATTACAGGTTTATTTTACGAATCCAAGGGATTCATCAACTGTTTTAAAGGAATTGTCAACTGTTTTAAAGGATTTATCAACTATTAAACTCTTTTTATTAAAAAGGTTTTATAAAGACCCTTTGAACTGTTTATAACAGATTTACTCAAATGTTTTTGTACAGGATAAACACTTTTAAATAATGAATTTTATAAACTCTTTTGTTATAAACCTTGTTATTATACAAGGTCCCTATTTCATGGTATTCAAATCAAGAGGTTCATGTCATGGTATTCAAATCAAGAGGTTCATTTCATGGTATTCAAAACAAAGGATTTAATTCATGGAATTTAATCAAGGTTTCCAATTCCTGTTATCAAACAAGGCATTAACACGTTCGGTTAAAGTAAGGTTCATAAACATGGTGTCTATTGTTGTAAACAAACTTGTAAACGCATCAAGTATCACTTTCATTAGCGTTAGTACTGGGTGATCACAACAAGGGAAAGCGGACACATTGGTTCTTATCCAGGATGGAGTTAGCTTTTAAATTTGTTTTAAAAGCTAACTGCAGGTCTGGTGTCATTATGGTTTTCAAAATTGCTGATACATTATCTAACTCCAAACGTGGTTTGGGACTTGATATTATATGTTGGCTTTCGTGCAAACAGTGATTGGACTGTTTACACTCATTTTCTTACTGGATGTTAGTTTGGGTTGCAGCTCATCCATGTGAATCATTTATTGCTTTAACATACCTATGCCTTATGTCACATATTTATGTTTACAAATGTTAAACCTATTGTTCTCACCAACTACTTCTGTAGTTGATAGTTACTTTTCACGTGTTTCAGGTAATCAGGTTTAAGACATTCTCAGAGACAACTAAGGAGACCATTCTAAGATAGAACAAGATGAAGAAACATGCTAGGATGGAATAGAAACACACTAAATCCTAAATGTTTAATTGTCTTGTTTGAAGTCTTATTTTGTAAACTATATTTTTGGGTCTGTAGTTGTCATTATTTTGTTAGATAGTTTGTCTGTAACTAAACAACTGTCTAAACATTATGAAACGTAGTAATCCATTGTGGTTGTTCTTATTCAATACTTGTGCATGATTCAACTGTTCATACGTCACCGCGCCGTGGATTCCTCACGCGGCGCTGGGGTGTGACAGGTTGGTATCAGAGCCAAGGTTGTAGAGAACTAGGAAAAACCCAATGTTTAATGACCTAGACTATAACCTAAGCTACCCAATAGGACTAAGTGCTATAGGCTTGAGGATACTTAGGATCTAAGTAACTTAAGTGAGCATTAAGTCTACATTAAGCTTGAAAGATCTTAGGGATATTTTTCTAAGATTAGATATCGAGTCAAGGAATTTGAATCGGAATTCTATAATTTTAGAAACCGAATTAAATTTCTCACACATATTCATTTAAGGATTTCAGAGGCAACGATCTGTATTCTTAGTATCCTTGATCTGAAATTCTCACACAGAGTTCATTATAGGAATTCAAAGGTCAAGATCTATTGAATTAGAATCTTGATTTGAAATCCTTGTCATATCCATTATAGGAATTCAAAGGTCAAGATCTATTAATTTAGAATCTTGATTTGAAATCCTTGTCATATCATAGGAAATCAAAGGTCAAGATCTATTAATTTAGAATCTTGATTTGAAATCCTTGTCATGTTTATCATAGGAATTCAAAGGTCAAGATCTATTAACTTAGAAACTTGATTTGAAATCCTTGTCATGTTATCATTATCAGGTGTTCATTATCATAGGAACTTTATAACTTAGAATCTGTGTAACAGTATTCTTTAGTTGAAGTTCACACATGGGGATCATTATACTCAATACTGTAGGTATTGGTAACCTAGGTTAAATCAACCTAGGACACATATACAGAAACCTAAGGTTTTAATTTCAAGTAAATTAAGAACCATGGTTTACGCAATCATAAATCATAATCAAGGAACAAGAGGCAAACATGAAACAATTATAATCAATCAACAGTTGGAATCTTAGCCCCAAATATAAACGGCGGATTAACGCTGACGTGCTGAGGTAAGTGGTGGGTTGGTGAGAGCTTACCCTATATATAAGCTTATTTCAGTATGTTAGGGGGAATTCGGCATTCGTATTTGGAGTGAGGATTCGGGAGCAACTGGGAACATTAAACATTAGTCAAACACATGGGATACAAACATTGGAGATACAATCATTGGTGAATCAAATCATAGTGCAATTCAAACTTGGATGAACCAAACATTATGGTGAATCAATCAAGTTGTGAACATTCTTTCAATGTAAACCTCAAGTGAAATTCTTAAGTGATTACATCATTAGTACTTACTAACATAGGTTAACAGAAAAAGTGTAGAGCACACGTATGATTTAGTTCTACATGTTAACAACTGTTAGTAGGTGCACGCATAACATAATCATAGTTCAATCATGGAATCAATCATAGTTCAAGTTGATCAAAGATCATGGGATTCTTAGTCAATGGAACACACTCGCAAATCAGTACAAAACATGTTGCCAAATGCTAACAAGGACATGATCGTGGTATATCGAAGCGGTGGTGGGATGGTGTCTGGGCTGGCAGTTTGCTTGACCCGTTCGTATGCCCTATATATAAGCTATCTTTGGTATATCGGGAAAGTGTCAGTGTGTAGGTTTGGTGGGGTGAAATCATGGAACATCGTACATATTCACATGATAAGTATGCAAATAAGTTTATAACTTATACGCGTATTGGATCATATTACAATTGAATGATAATATTAGTAGTATGGATATATTACTAACTTTATCATGCACATTCAATTGTATCCTTTCTCATTACTGACCCACTTGTGGCTTCTATTCGTAGAATGCCTCCCCGACGTGATCCTAACGGAAGGGGTTCGACAAGTGGCAACGACGATGAGATCAACAAGATTGCCCAAGCCATCGCTATACACATGAGAGATGTTATTCCGGGCATGGTCACTGATATTACCCAGAATCTTCGGGGAAGTACTAGTGATTCAGCACATAACTCAAATGCTACAACTACTGGAACTGCTAACTTCACTTTCAAGCAGTTCAATGATGCTAAGCCTCCTAAGTACGCTGGTACCGAAGGAGCTACTGGGCTACTACATTGGTTAGAGAGCATCGAGGATATTCTTGATTTCACAGGATGTCCTGAGAACCTGAAGGTCAAAATGGCCTCAAGCGCTTTTCATAAAGGCGCACTCACCTGGTGGAATTCGGAGAAGAACACCAGAGGACGTGAAGTCGCTTTAGCTTTACCGTGGGACGGTTTCAAGAATCTGCTTGCGGAAAAGTTTTGTCCACGTCATGAACTGAAGAAACTCGAGGTGGAGATGTGGAATCTAGTGCAAGATAGTGGAGAGAACGCGAAGTATACAACTCGATTCCATGAGTTGTGCATTCTGGTACCACACTTGGTTACTCCTCTATCCCGCAGGATAGAGAAATATATTGAAGGCTTACCTCTGGTTGTTAGAGGAACTGTTATGGGGAATAACCCCACTACTCTGGAAGCAGCAATTCAACTGGGTGCTACTCTTACTGAGGAGTATGTTAAATCTGGTGTGCTCACCCGAAAGGGATTCAAGAGAGCACAGATTGAAGAAGGCAAGAAGCCTGAACAGCACCATCACAAGAAGAAGAAGCAAAAGACAATCAAGAAATTTGCGGCGCTGACTACAGCTACACCCACTCATGCTACACCTATTACTGCTATGCCACAATCTGCCATAGCCAGAAAGACTTATACTTGCACGTTTCCACTTTGCACCAAATGCCAATATCATCATCTACCCAACACTCCATGCAAAAAGTGTCTCAAATGTGGGCGTATGGGACACTTTGCAGCTACATGCCGAGCTGCTCATCTTGCTGCTGCAACAACTGCTACCACAACTCCTACTGCTATAGGTGGAAGGGCCTGTTATAATTGTGGAGCAGAAGGACACTTCAGAAACCAGTGTCCAAAACTCAACAACAATACTACTGTTGCTCGTGCCTTTGTTATCGGAGCTGCCGAAGCACGTGAGGAGCCAGCAGTTGTCACGGGTACATTTCTCCTTCATGGTCATTACGTTTCTATCATATTTGATACGGGTGCTGATAAAAGCTTTATCTCTGCCCATACTGCTTCTTTGCTTAACATAGAACCATCTATACTTACTGCTCCTTATACCGTAGAAGTAGCTGATGGTAACACCATACTTGTAGATTCTATAATTCATGGTTGTGAATTAAGATTAAACGACCATCTTTTCCTCATCGATCTTATTCCTATGACACTCGGAAGTTTCGAAGTTGTGATAGGAATGGATTGGTTATCCAAAAACAATGCCGAAATTGTATGTTCGGAGAAACTTATTCGGATTCCCTTACCGTCCGGCGAAACGATGAGAATCTATGGCGAAAAACCCTGCCGTGGATTGAAGATTGTGTCGTGCATCAAGGCGAGGAAGTACTTGAGAAAGAAATACTACGCATTTTTGGCTCACGTAGTAGAGAAGAAACCTGAGAAGAAAGCAGTTGGAGACGTTCCAATGATCAGAGATTTTCCTGACGTGTTTCCAGAAGACTTGCCTAGATTACCACCAATCCGACAAGTGGAGTTTAGAATCGATCTCGTTCCTGGAGCAAATCCAGTGGCGAAGTCACCGTATCGGTTAGCACCATCTGAGATGCAAGAACTGTCAAGTCAGCTTCAAGAACTTTTAGACAAAGGTTTCATAAGATCGAGTTTCTCTCCATGGGGAGCTCCGGTTCTCTTTGTCAAGAAGAGAGACGGTTCATTTCGTATGTGTATCGATTATCGTGAGCTAAACAAGTTGACAATCAAGAATAGATATCCTCTGCCCAGGATCGATGATCTGTTCGATCAATTACAGGGAGCAACTTGCTTCTCTAAGATTGACTTACGATCTGGGTATCATCAGTTGAGAGTAAATGATGAGGATATACCAAAGACTACATTTAGGACTCGATATGGACACTATGAGTTCGTGGTCATACCATTTGGGCTGACCAATGCACCTGCAGTGTTCATGGACTTGATGAATCGAGTCTGCAGGCCGTATTTAGATCAGTTTGTTATTGTATTTATTGACGATATCTTGATCTATTCAAAGACGGAACAAGAGCATGAAGATCATTTAAGGAAAGTCCTAGAACTACTAAGAGGAGAACAACTTTATGCTAAATTCTCAAAGTGCGAATTCTGGCTAAAGGATGTTCACTTCTTAGGACATGTCATAAACAAAGATGGGATACATGTAGATCCGGCAAAGATTGAGGCGATTAAGAACTGGACTACCCCATCTACTCCAACAGAGATTCGTTCATTTCTGGGTTTGGCGGGTTATTACAGGAGATTCATTGCGAATTTCTCTAAGATTGCCTTGCCACTTACCACACTGACTCAGAAAAGTCAAGCCTTTATATGGGGACCGAAACAAGAAGATGCATTTCAACTTCTTAAACAGAAGTTATGCAACTCCCTATTCTTAGTCTTCCAGAAGGCAGTGATGATTTCATTGTCTACTGTGATGCTTCAAACCTTGGTCTCGGTTGTGTACTTATGCAACGAGACAAGGTCATTGCATATGCTTCATGACAGCTTAAGGTTCACGAGAAGAATTACACTACTCATGACCTTGAGCTAGGGGCTGTGGTCTTTGCATTGAAGATTTAGAGACACTACCTTTATGGTACTAAATGTGTCATCTATACAGACTACAAGAGCCTGCAACACATCCTTAATCAGAAAGAACTCAACATGAGACAACGGCATTGGGTTGAGCTTCTAACTGATTACGACTGTGAGATTCGTTACCATCCGGGTAAAGCCAATGTAGTGGCGGATGCTCTTAGTCATAAGGAACCAGTCAAGCCAATTCGTGTCAGAGCCATGGAGATCAACACACAACCAAACGTGAAAGACTTGATTCGTATTGCACAACAACAAGTAGTAACGGACGATCAACTCAAGACAGACTTAGATTGTGGCATTGAGAAGAAACAAGAACCTCGATCAGATGGAGTGTTATATCTCAACGGCCGCATTTGGATTCCAAAGTCTGAAGAATTGCGCACACTCATCTGTGATGAGGCTCATAAATCGCGATACTCAGTTCATCCTGGAGCAGATAAGATGTACCAAGACTTGCGTACTTCTTACTGGTGGCCGGGAATGAAGAAAGACATAGCACTGTACGTGGGAAAATGTCTTACATGTTCAAAGGTCAAAGCAGAACATCAAAAACCTTCGGGACTTCTGCAGCAACCTGAAATTCCTAAATGGAAATGGGAAGAAATTTCCATGGATTTCATAACTAAGTTGCCGAGAACTCCGCGAGGTTTCGATTCGATTTGGGTGATCGTTGATCGACTCACCAAATCTGCTCATTTTCTCCCAATCCGAGAGGATTATAAAATGGAGAAGCTATCCACTCTATACATCAACGAAATCATTGCACGTCATGGTACACCAACATCAATCATATCTGATCGTGATAGTCGTTTCACTTCTCGCTTTTGGCAATCATTGCAAAAGGCTTTGGGAACTCATGTTAATCTTAGCACGGCGTATCATCCCCAAACCGACGGTCAAAGAGAAAGGACTATCCAAACACTCGAGGACATGCTTCGTTCTTGTGTCATTGACTTCGGTGGAAGTTGGGACACTCATCTCCCACTCATTGAGTTTTCATATAACAATAGCTATCATACAAGCATTCAATGTGCACCATTCGAAGCGTTGTATGGTAGAAAGTGCCGATCACCGGTCTGCTGGACCGAGGTTGGTGACTCACAGGTCGTAGGACCAGAACTCATTCAGGAAACATCAGACAAAATCACAATCATCCAATCACGGCTTAAGGCCGCACGAGATCGGCAGAAGAGTTATGCTGATCGACATCGGAAACCGCTTGAGTTTCAAGTCGGTGACCGAGTCTTACTCAAGGTTTCTCCCTGGAAAGGCGTTGTCCGATTCGGGAAGAATGGGAAACTTGCACCAAGGTACGTTGGACCTTTAGAGATCCTAGAACGGATTGGTCCCGTAGCCTACAAACTCAAACTTCCAGTGGAGCTAAGCAATGTTCATGATACTTTTCATGTATCAAATCTTAAGAAATGCTTGGCGGATCATGATGTCCAGATTCCACTGGAAGACATACAGATTCAAAACAACATGCAGTTCATAGAACATCCGGTTGAAATCATGGATCATGGAGTCAAGAAACTTTAACGCAGCCGTATCCCGATCGTAAAGGTACGATGGGAGGGCAAACGCGGTGCTGAGTTCACCTGGGAACGTGAAGACTAGATGAAGCTTAAGTACCCTCATCTTTTTACAGTATCTTCGGCTAGTTAATTTCGGGACGAAATTCCCTTAACTAGGGGAGACTGTAACATTTGTACATTTAGTCATGGTAGTCGTAAACAGTGTTAGAACAGTGTGTGTCCATGTTCAGTTAATCAATGTGATTCATGTGTTCATAATGTGTTTGTGTGTTACAGGATCTTATTTATTTAGGAACAAGTATGTATTATTTATTTACAGTCGAGTTCACTAGGCAAGAACAGTATTGTGTGATATTGAAACAGTGGTGTGCAGCGAGAGTGAGCCCTATATATATAATGCGTTCGGTGTAACAGGATAGTGTTGGTGCGTAGTGTTAAGACGAATATTATGACAATTAATAAATTCAACAAGAATCGTAATACGTAAGCGAGACTGAGTATAGTTATGGGTGACGATCCATAATGATACGAATGTTGAACTTATAATTATGATTAAACGACTTTAAATAATTAATACGATCGAAAAACGTACGCGATTGCGGGTATACACGTAATTGTGAATGTTTAACGATCTGACAACGCACGAAGAGTAAAAATAGGTAAAATAATTATTTTATATTTTACAATTTTGAAACTCATCATTTTATTGAGTTTAACAACTATTTTTATTTTAAATCGCGTAAAATACGTGTTACGTTCCGGAAACGTGAACCAAGCGACCGAAACGGACCCGAATATCACATGGGCTATAAAAGCCTTGAACAAGGTTTAATTCCTCATTTATGTCACCAACAACCCACTCTCTCTCTACAATTTTCGTCTACCCTCTCTCTCTCTAGAAAACTCACTTTAAACGTTCGTATCTCCTTCGTTTCTTGATGGATTCCGGTGATTCTTGAACCTACGCGAAGCTCTCGACATTCCCTACACAGAAGTAAAACTGATCGGAGCTGTTGTCCAACTGAGATCGAGGTATTTGTGCTTAAATGTTCACGAAATTAGGGTTTTCTATGTGTGTGTGTTTAAAACAAAGACCTAGCCGGTTCTAAGCTTAACCGATTGAACCTACAACACTTCGAGATGAGTTCTGCAAGTGTCCATGGCCTACAGGTGGTTAGATCGAAGGAAACAAGCTTGGAAGAATGGTGATGGTAACTGGTTCGACGGCCGAACCATTAGGGTTTTCTGGCCGAACCCTTTTGAGCTATGGCGAGCCCTTGCCGAACCAGTGACCTAGCGAACCTTCATCAGCCTAACCACAGACGAACCATGTTCGACCCAGCGAACCCATGAGCTCCGGCGAACCAATAGGCGAACTCTGGTTCTGTGAGTTTCAGGAACGAACCCTAATGGGTGTCACGAACCTGCACGAAACTTCCATGCTCGCCACGAACCCTCCATGCATGCATCACGAACCATCCCTACCCGAATCTCCTACCATTTTGAGCAGATCATCGACGAACCATTAGTCATGCTAGACGAACCATGCTGGTGCCGAACCCTCGATTTTGGACGAACCTAGTTGTTTGCATTCTGCCGAACCCTTGGACCATGAACTTAGCCGAACCTAGACTCTTGAACCTAATAGGTTCGCTGCCTAAGGTGGCAGCCCAAGCTCAACTCGGCCCAATTCAGTTTTACAAGGCCCAATCTTATTAATACTCGGCCCAGGAGTTAAGCTCAAGCCCAATTGAAATAGCTTGGCCCATTAAGGTCTTTAGATGGTCCAATATCACCTTGGAAACTTACATGGTCTACATATACATTGGTCGGCCCAACTCAAAACCCATAGACCCAATCCAAGCCCATTCGGGCCACTATGATCTTAATTGGCTTAATATTGTCTTTTGCATGTTACAAGCCTAGATACATGTTGTTGGGCCAGCATCACATTCACTTGGCCCAATATCACATTCTAATGGTCCTTGTTAACCTAAGAAGCCCATGGACTTTTATTTAAGACTGTCATAATTATGGGCTTAAGGCCCAATGATTTGCCCATAACTTAAAATAGTTGTGAGTTAATTTTATTTGGGTTGAATTGTAACTCAACATAATCATGAGACTAATTCATAATATCAAGGTCGTAAAACAATTGGAACATCTTTTCACAATACATGTTAATCAAGGGTTATCAAGTTCACAAACACTTGTCATTTTATGCATAAGATTGTGCATAAAGGATACATGACATCTCTTTTCATGAATCATCGATCAATCAAGTGACTCAAATCATAACTTTCAAGTTTTCACAACAATCATAATCATGAGAACAAGTTAATCAAGTTCAATAGATCACAAGTCAATCAATGAATCAAGGTCTATACAATTATAAATCTTATATGTTATGTATGATTACAATGATATAGAAACCAGTTAGAAGTCATGTTTGTTACTTGCTATTTGTTGTAGTTAAGAGTCTACTGCAGACAGGTGAGAACATTAGCCCCCTCTTTTACTGTTTTATAACTGTTTTGGGGTGGAACACGTGATCAAATCCGCTATTTACAATCGTATTTCATTACACTGGATGTGTGTATTCTTGTAAACATTACAGGTTTATTTTACGAATCCAAGGGATTCATCAACTGTTTTAAAGGAATTGTCAACTGTTTTAAAGGATTTATCAACTATTAAACTCTTTTTATTAAAAAGGTTTTATAAAGACCCTTTGAACTGTTTATAACAGATTTACTCAAATGTTTTTGTACAGGATAAACACTTTTAAATAATGAATTTTATAAACTCTTTTGTTATAAACCTTGTTATTATACAAGGTCCCTATTTCATGGTATTCAAATCAAGAGGTTCATGTCATGGTATTCAAATCAAGAGGTTCATTTCATGGTATTCAAAACAAAGGATTTATTTCATGGAATTTAATCAAGGTTTCCAATTCCTGTTATCAAACAAGGCATTAACACGTTCGGTTAAAGTAAGGTTCATAAACATGGTGTCTATTGTTGTAAACAAACTTGTAAACGCATCAAGTATCACATTCATTAGCGTTAGTACTGGGTGATCACAACAAGGGAAAGCGGACACATTGGTTCTTATCCAGGATGGAGTTAGCTTTTAAATTTGTTTTAAAAGCTAACTGCAGGTCTGGTGTCATTATGGTTTTCAAAATTGCTGATACATTATCTAACTCCAAACGTGGTTTGGGACTTGATATTATATGTTGGCTTTCGTGCAAACAGTGATTGGACTGTTTACACTCATTTTCTTACTGGATGTTAGTTTGGGTTGCAGCTCATCCATGTGAATCATTTATTGCTTTAACATACCTATGGCTTATGTCACATATTTATGTTTACAAATGTTAAACCTATTGTTTACACCAACTACTTCTGTAGTTGACAGTTACTTTTCACGTGTTTCAGGTAATCAGGTTTAAGACATTTTCAGAGACAACTAAGGAGACCATTCTAAGATAGAACAAGATGAAGAAACATGCTAGGATGGAATAGAAACACACTAAATCCTAAATGTTTAATTGTCTTGTTTGAAGTCTTATTTTGTAAACTATATTTTTGGGTTTGTAGTTGTCATTATTTTGTTAGATAGTTTGTCTGTAACTAAACAACTATCTAAACATTATGAAACGTAGTAATCCATTGTGGTTGTTCTTATTCAATACTTGTGCATGATTCAACTGTTCATACGTCACCGCGCCGTGGATTCCGCACGCGGCGCAGGGGTGTGACACCTTGCCTTTAACTTGGTTCTTTTTGTAGAAATTCAATGACATAACTATCACTAATCGTTTTGACACAAGTGTTTAACATCTTTTAATTAAACCGGAATTATGATTCCACTAATTGTCATCTTTAGTTATTTGTTTCACGAATTGGGTTACTTTGAAGCTCATTGGGCCGAATGTGAGTCGTGTGGGTCATACGTCACATGGATCAAATTGAACATCATGGGCCGAAACCGTGGGCTATGGGCTGCATAAGTGTACATAGGCCCAATTAACGTCTCAAAGATCACATGTACGCTATTTGGCCAAGAAATAGTATAGGGTTACTATATGTTCGGCCTAATTACAAGAAATCTGAGTCCGTATCGAGGTTGGGCCGAATCCTTCACGTGGTTCAATTTAATCATGGTGGTCGAACTAGTGGGCTTAAGCAGTGAGCTGGGCTACATTATTGGGCCTGTGTGTTTATGCTATTGGGTCAAGGCTTTGGGCCTGAAATAAATCTGTTGGGCATGGTGAAGTTCTGAATGAACGATATGGGTGACTTGAAGTTGGTTGGGCCGTAGGGTATTTCACAACTGAAATAAGAAGTAGCTGCATCGTCTTGTTCAGCAAAGGAAGGGCTCGGTAGTAGTTGAGGCCAATGGTTCGGCTAGGTTTCACATGGGTTTGCCGAGGAATGAGGGTTCGGCTAGGTTCGCACACCCTGTAAGGTTTGGTGGCCAAAGGTTCGGGATGATCAGATGGTTCGTGATGAGCTCGAAGGTTCGTCGAGACAAGGTTCATGACCCATGGTTCGGTGCTGCAATGGCTTGAGCTAGAAGGTTTGTGGGTCTATGTATCCATGCATGGTTCGGCACCAAGGTTCGTCCCTCCAAAGGCTCAGCTGAGAATGTAGCAGGTTCGGCGTTAGGCTGAAGATGAGGGTTCGGCCAACACGTCTTCACCCCTTCCCATCGAACCGGACCTGCAACCAACACCATCACCATCAAATCCCATGTTTCCAAAACCATCTACACACCATGGCAACCCAGAACCAGCCATCGAAGAGTGTGAGGATCGAGAGGGGGAGGGGAAAAACCGGTTGTACATGTGATTCAACAAAAAGGGTTTAGAAACCCTATCTTCAGTGATTTTCTTTGCTCATTACCTCGGATTTCAGTAGTCAAAGCTTCAGATCGGTTGTACTTTCACGTAGAAGACATCAAGAGCTTCGCGTGGGTTCAAGAATCATTAAATTTTGTTGAGAAACGATCGAGTTATGAAGGATTGAAGCTTGAATATTATGGTGAGATGTGGATTCCAAAAATTTGAGAGAGAGAGAGATGTAGGTGGTGAAAAATGAGAGAAAAACTCTCATTTAGAGTTTTTATACTTCATGTGGTGTTCGGGTTTGTTTCAGTTGCTCGGTTCGTGATTTCGTCGCGTATCCGTAAGTTTACGCGTATTTAATTGTAATAATTAAAAAGAAGCTAATTAATTATTTTGATGAGTTTCAAAATTGTAAAATGTTAAATATTTTTTTTATTAAATTAATTTCGTTCGCGTCGTGTTTCGTTTCAGTTTCGTCGGATCGCGTCACCATCGCGCGTATTCGTTCGAATCGTCATTCGAACGAACACGTCGATGGTTTGGCTTTCTGACTTTTGTTTTCTACTTTCCATTTATCATTTCAGAACGTTTAACTCACAGATATGTTTGTGTGAATCGTCACCCACGCCAACACACTGTCAGTTCATTATTCTGAAACGACACTGCAATTTATGTTTGAATTGTGTTTCCTCACTGTCGGACTCAACTAGACACCCTGATATCACATTGTTTTCACATTGAATTGTCGGCCATCAGATTCTTGTCATCTATGGATATTAGATCACAACCGATTTGTTTTTGTCATTCGTATCGTTGTTTCTCATGTTTAGTTGTGTTAACTGTACTTAGGTTTTCACTTAAATACACACAACTAATGTCTAAATTGAGTGTTGTACTCATAGTATTTAAGTTTACACAAAAATACATACAACTGTTTCTTGTAAATCAAAATTCCGTTAGTACAAATACTGTGTATACACATGAAATCACACGTAGTTACTGTAGAAAGTACACGCACCGTACGAACTTGCCGGCCGGTCTGGTACTTGTTGTCACATCATTCGTCAAACCAAAAGGCATTACCATGAACTAGTAGCCTTGGTGCCAGAGATGGTGCCAACTTTGGAAAAGCTGATAGACCGATATGTAGTGGGTTTACACTACTGCATTCAAAGCATCCTGTTGGCTGCAAATCCTACAACACTGGAGTCAGCCATCTCTCTTTCAGCGAAACTTACAAGTGTGATGGTAAAGTTAAATTACAATATCAATGTTCAGTAATTTAACTAAGTAAACCTATCAAAATAATCAATGTTTCTATCTTGTATCTGTATAAGATATCAAAAGGTGTCTTGTATGAATAACAAAAACTGTACTTTCCAAAAGACTACTAGGTCCTATATCTGGGCCGCCTAGTATGCAAATCCTGAAGCCTTAGCTTAAACCCGTTCATCACATGAGTAAGCATGTAAGGAAACAAAGTCAACACAATGGTTGGTGAGTTCATAAAGTTTATGAGTTTAAAAATAGCTTTAGCAAACCTCTTTCGGTAAAACCTTAACCTCATTAACTTCACATGTAATATCCGAATCGGTATGCTTATATATAGGGCATACCCCTTAGTCGAGCCTACAACCCGCCCAGACGCCGTCCCACCACATACTAATCCGCATATGACACTATTGTTAATAATAATTAAGCATTTTACCTACCATTCAACCCAATCTTCATCATAGCTTTAGTTGACTGTTTCAAAGTTTACAAGTCTATAGCATTCCAATGTATTAGCTTCAATATAAGTTTAACAAGCATCATAGTTTCACACATCATAGTTTAGCTTTCACTAATCTCATGCGTGGGTACAAGCTCTGCTATAGCAGAAGTTTAGCAATTACGTAGCCCACGGCTAGATACAAGCCCTGATCTAGCAGAAGTTTAGCCATTACGTATCTCATGAATTAGTTAAGCTTAGTATCCGAATAGTCTAGCGATTACGTGTCTCCTATACAAGATACAAGCCCTGCTCTAGCAGAATTTTAGCCATTACGTATCTCATACATAGACATAAGCCATGCATACACAAATAGTTTAGCATTTACATATCTCATATAAGCATACACAAGCCCTGCTCTAGCAGAAATTTAGCAATTACGTGTCTCTTATATAGAAAACAGCTTAGCATCGTCATAGTTTAGCTTTCATGTATCTCAATGCATGGGTACAAGCCCTGATCTAGTAGAAGTTTAGCAATTACGTAGCCCGTGATTAGATACAATCTTAGCATTTCGCACACAATCAAAGTTTCAAGCATATCGTTTCAAGCATTAGCATATAGTTTAAGCATCACGTTTATAGCATAAGCATCAAGCCTCTAGTTTAAGCATCAAGTTTGTAGCATAAGCATCATGTATTTAGATTCAAGCTTCTAGTTTAAAGCATAAGATCAAGCATCAAGTTTTAAGCGTCAAATTTGTAACATAAGCAATCAAGCATCAAGTCTCAAGTTTCGAGTTTGTAGCATAAGCATTCAAGCATCAAGTTCAAAGCATCAAGTATATAGCTTCTCAAGTAAAATAGTTTCCAAGCATAAGCATCGTTGTAAGCATTATGATTATGTTTAAAAGCATTAGATAATATTTCAATAGTTTTATTAAAATATATAACATGCTTCTCAATCCCGAAGTAAAACAAACAAGTTTGAAAAGGGACAAATGAACTCACCTTGTGTTCATAGTGGTTGACTAAGTGTAACAAGAATACGCACGCTCGTTGTTTGTACTTGTTGTGATGTTCACGATCCTGTATTTATTTCACATAGTTTGTAATTTATGCATATAAGTTTTAGCGTATGTATCTGCGTGTGTTTGTGTTAGCCTTAACTTGGCTAACACCCACTAGTCTTGCTCATTATCCAGCCCAAAATTCATTGTATTGTGTAAGATATTATTGAATCTCCTTCACTTGTTTGCAAATTTCCAACTTAAAGATTAGTTTAACCGCTCATCACTTTTGTGTTAACCTAAGTGATAGTTATTATGTATTCACAGGTCATTCGTTATCCCTTTGGATTTATTGGACCGGACAACCCATTGGGCCAACGTGTGTGGGCTGAATGGAAGTGTTGGCCAAGCCAATACCCTTTAGGCCTCACAATACACATAAGGTCTGAAATAGTGGCCATGGGCCAAGACATTGGGCTGGTTGATGAGGTTGGGTCGAAACACTATTGTGGGCCTAGAATTGGGCTTGTTACGTGATCATGATCCAACAACGCCCATAGGGACAACCTGTGGCCTTATCCGATTTGTTTGGCCGACTAAACAAGTATGGGCCGAGATTAAAGTTGGGCCTTAAGTTGAAGTACATGTATATGACCGATTGGATCATAGTGGGCCAAAGCGTTTGGGCTTAACCACCCACTAGAAGAAAATGGTGCTCAGTCCAGCGAACCTATTGGTTCTACGGATGAAGGTTCGGCTATCTTGTTTGTCTACAGGAGGTTCGTGGGAACCGAAAATTCGTCCCTCCATTGGTTCGGTCATCCATGCAACCACAGGTTCGTGACGTTGAGAAGGGTTCGGTCAAGGCTTGGCTTAGGCGTGATACGTGGGTTCGCGAAGAGCTAATGGTCATGCAGGTTCGGCTCATTTAGCCTCAACCCTCCCCAAGGTTCGGTTGGCTGAATTGGTTCATGGCTAGTACCTGTGGGGTTCACTTAATTGAAACAATAAGGTTCGGTAGTAGGTGGGGTAAGGCAGGTTCGTGGCTGGGGCACCATGGTTCGGCTGGGTCCACTAGGGTTCGCCGAGAAGGTTCGCGTACAAGGTTAAGCTCGTGATCATGGAGGTTCGACTAACATAATGCCGCCCCAAGGTTTGTTGACTGTATATAGGTTCATTACTTGTTTGGTGCAAGGTTCGGGCCTGATGAGGTTAGGTTCGCTACCTAGGGTTTGGGGCTAGCCATGAGGGCAGTAGGGTTCCGCACCTATAGTAAGGTTCGGCTAGCAGGTGTGCGGCTGAGCCAAAACCTCACGAACCTGGCTTGTTTCCTCACCATCTTCCTCATCATCCCTGGAGCTTGTAGGTTATCCTATGGCTGGATTACAAGCTAGATGGTTCACCAGAGTGCATGGTTAGAACGAAAGTGGGTTTCTAGCCGGTTTTACATGCGAGGTTCGAAAAAATACATGAAAATCCTATTTTCACGACACTTTATGGCTTCATACCTCAAAATCCAGTGGATAACCCCTCCGATCTGCTATACTTTCAGGTAGAGAACGTCAAGAGCTTCAAATGGACACCAAGAATGCGCGATTCCGTTAAGAAATGGCCAAGATCTTGATGTTTGAAGATGAAAACTTAGAGGGAGAGAAGGAGGTGACGAGTGGAGTTTGTAGAGAGAGAGATGATTGGTAGAAAAAAATGAAATAAATGCTTCATTTAGGGTTTAAATACCCCGTGGGTGTCCGGGTTTGTTTCAGTTGCTCGGTTCGCGTTTTCGTCGCGTTTCCGGATTATTACGCGCGTGTTTTATAACTTAAATAAAAAGAGTTTATTTTAAGTGTTTGAAAGGTGATTATTACTGATAATTATTTTTAATATCATTTTTCTTAAATTATTTGTCGAAATTTATTATTTTAAACGTTTCGTTAATTCGTTCGCAAATTTACGTATTTAATTAAAGGCAGTTTCTTTTTAATTCATTTCTGATAAGTTTCAAAATTGTAAAACAGAAATTATTATATTTTCTTAAATTTATGATCGTTCGTATCGTTTTCGTGTTTGTTCTCGTTTCGTCAGAACGCATCACCATCGTGCGTATTCGTTCGAATCATCATCCGAACGAACACGACGATGGTTTGGCTTTCCAACTTTTGTTTTCTACTCATCAGTCATTATTTCAGAACGTTAAACTCTCAGAATGATTCGTACAGGTCGTCACCTAAATGAATAATTCGTCTATTTAGCATTCCGTAATAACAACCGTTATGGTTTCGTTTTGTTTAACCTCACATACGATTATACATAATAGCATCAAATCAAGTATCTGTGTTTCAATACTGCGTTGTCTGATATGTTTCTGACTGTTAAACCCTAAGGTTTTAATTAGATTTCAGACAATCACATAATAGTTTCATGTTAAGCATTATGTATCAATAGCATAAACATAGTTTAACGTAATATGTACCTGTGTTACTGTACGAGTTACTGTTGCGATCACTGTTCCGGCACGCTTCCGGCACTAATGTTACAGTTTTGTTCTGTAAAACCTCACATACGTTTATACATAATAAAATCCTAACAAATAATCACATGATGGTTCTGTGTTGCCAGATAATTATCTGACTGATGAACCATGTTTTCTGAGTTTTGTTTCTCTGAAATGATTCTGAATTCACTGATAACACAAAACGATAATGATTCATGATATGAATACGAAATACACTGAAATGCATAGAGTTTTTACCAGATAGGTTCATGGCACTGTTGAGATCACTGTTTCGGTACGGTTCCTGCACTGATGTTACATCTTCGAGGATCAAACTTGTTAGATTTTGAACCAGCTTCAAACCTTGAGTTGTTTCTAATTGGCATCTCACATTCTCTAGAAAAACGTCCTAGATTCTCACAATTGTAACATTTGACCTTTTGTTTTGAAAAATCAAGTTTCTTCTTTGAGTTTCCAGAAATCTCAGACCTTCCTATTCTCTGCAAAAATCTCCTAGCTTTTCTTGTTAGCATAGCCATCTGCCACTGAATATCCATTTCCTCCAAATCATCTGGATCCAATTGATCCATATCTTTGTCCGTAAGTCTCTGAGCTTCATCTAGTACCACTAAATCATATGCATTAACAAATTGCATGAAGAAAGCTAGATGCTCTTGTGGTACTTTTACATTCATCAATTTTGATCTACTACTTGATGTTTTCTCTTTGTAGGATGCATAAGTAAAACATACTTCTGTCGTGTCATTAGTAACAGCAGAAATTTCTCTTTCTTCAGTACTTGATAGAAAAGCCACTTAACCTGAAGAAGTGGCAGGAGCTACAATGGGCTTCATGTAAATGCCTGGATTTTAAGTTGAAAATTTGTTTCCAGCCTTTCTCTTTTGCATGTCTAGATCAAAAGTTTGAAGTTTAGAGATCAAAACATCAAGTTCAGTGATCTCTAGGTCTGTGTTCTCTCTAATGATCATAACATATGTTTCATATGAAGAAGGAAGTGCATCAAAAAGTTTGTCATTTTTCTCTTCCAAAGAAACTTCATACTCCAAATTGCTTCACTCTATCAATATTAAAGTGTATCTAGTCACTAATTCTTCAAAAGTCTCATTATTTAGACACTTAAACACTTCAAGTTGTTTTTTCAAGAAGTATTCTCTTACTTCTTTTCAATTGGTCACTCCCTTCACATCTTTTGGCTAAGGAATCCCACAAAGCTATAGATCTCTTATGGGATTTAAAAGATTGAAAAATTTCCTTAAGTAGTGCCATGGTGAGTAAAGCATAAGCTTTCTTTTCCAAATCATAAAGTTTCTTTTCTTCTTCAGTAAGATGAGAAACATTTTTGTAAACTCCATTGAGCTGAGTTGCTCTTATCATTCAATTAATGGTATCATCAAACTAGGATTGACAATGGACAGAAATGATTCAATTCGAGCATTCCACGATGAGTGCTCACTCTATGAAACCAGTTTTGGTGGCTTGGTCATTGTACCGGCCTCATTGTCAGATAGCAACGCATATAATGAAGATAAATTGGCCATTGGAGAAGTTTTACTGAATTACACTACACTTATAAAAATTTGAAAGCCTGATTTGTCCATATTAGTAGTATCGACAAAACTGTGTCATCGATATTATTAGTATCGATAAAAACTTGTATAGACTAATAAGTTCGATGAAGAACTATTCGATATTAGTAAGTTCGATGAAGAACTTGTTGATATTTACAATATTGATAAAAGTCTTATCGATACTATTAAAATCAATGCTGAACGCCTCCAAAACTGTTTTCTTCGAACTTAACACCTTCGAATATGCAAATTTTGAATTTTAACAAGCTTCCAAGTGCAACAAACAATCTTTAATGACAAGTCATCATCTGATCATCAAAATTGATCAAATTATCATCAAAAAGTCTTAAAAAATCACAAATTCATCAAAAATTTTGTTCAACCAAGATCACAATCGAGTAAATCACTCTGATACCACTTGTAGGTCCGTGGTTAGGATCTAATGATCTAGTATTACTAGATATTATGTGCGGAATCCATAATATCTAATTTGAACACAAATTGAATGAATTAAGAAGAATAAAAACAATCACATAAATGGAATTTCCTTGTATTAATATCTTGAATGAAGTGTGTACAAGTAGAGAAAAATATACAAAATTGAAAATTTGTGTTCTGCTCAATCGATACTAAACTTAACGAAACTAAGATATTTATAGACAATTCTATCTACATTGATAGTATTGACAATATCCATGTCGATACCAATAATATCGGTAAAAATGCCTTCGATACTATTAGTATTGATACAACTACTATAGATACTAATAGTAACAAAAAAATCAACACTTCGAAAAATTTACAAAGTAATCAAAAACAAACAAAATTAAACAAACATAAACAATATACTAAAAACAAAAACAAATACAATAAACATAAAGATCTTCAAGTTGAAACATCTGCAATCTTCAGTCTTCAATTTAACAACTAAAGCTAGTTGTTGTCAGGGTACTAACAGTTTAAGATATTGAGGATGTGAACATTTTCAATATATAAGATTTCTACCATCAAAGATTATTACTACTTTACTAACTTCTAACTGGCTTCATGTAATTTAGAAACACATGTGAAACTCTTTTTTTTTTAAAATATGCAACTAAGAAGAAAAAAATTCAATAAAACATACTTATAAAATTACACTTATAACTTGATTTCAAATGTTAAACCTATTTATTTTTTTTTTGTATTTGGGCCAAATGCCTATTTGAAAGTAGACTTCTTTTATCTAGGGACGAACAAAAAGGTCATGTTATTGTTACAATGTTTTATCCTCTATACAGGACTATACATGCCATACAACACACCCAATACAACTCTTATAGGGTATATAGGTTTGTATAGTGTAACTATTAAAGTTTTTTTGTTCCAATACAACTGTTATATATGTATGTACGAGCGCACAGCTAGAGGAAAATCAGACAATGAGATAAATTCAGTAGAAATATAGGCTATATAGGTTTGTATAGTGTAACTGTTAAAGTTTTTTTTCCAAATATAATTTTTAATTTTGTTCGATAGTAATAAAATAAATTTTATGATATTCTTTGGATTATTGTATTAATAAACATACATGTATAATAGACAAAACTTATTAAACTTTAATAAAATCAACATTTGTGATAACAAGAATGTTATATTATGTATAAATATACATATATGAAATAAATTGTTAAAATAATTCTTTAGATTGTTCCTTAAAGTTAGTAACTATCACTACGGGCTTCCCCATAAGGGTAAATCAAACATAATGGAATTAGTAACTATCATAAGCGTCTGATTCTTGAGTGACTAAAGCTTCTCAGATCCTGGTCACAATTGTAGCACCTGAGCTTTTACTTATCAAATCCGAGCCTCTTCCCCGAATTGTTCCCAAAACTATTCTTTCCATATTTCTTTATGAACTTCTTCACCCTAAAGACTGCCATAGCCATCTTCCACGCGATGTTCATCTCCTCCACCTCAGCAGGATTAATTTGTTCCAGATTATCCTATGTCAAATTGGCCGGTGCCAACTCACCTGCAATGAATGCATTATAACTGTTCATAAATGTCACACCTCGAGCCGGCGGGCTGGATCGACTTTCCTGTCGGGCGGAAGGTTCTCGGGGCGCGATATCGTTTGATAATGAAAGTGATCAGATTGTTCATATGGCACATGATATATAAATGAGAAATGATAAAATGGAAATAACATAGAATTACAAAGTTAAATTACAATGCTATGTTCATAATCTAACTAAGTAAATCTATTCAAAAGAATCATTGAGTTTCTATCTTGTAACTGCACAAGATTTACAAAAATGATTCATCAAAGTTTGTCATCAAAAGTTATGCACAACACAAAATGAAGCTAGGTCTTCTAAAAGTCCACTAGCTTAAGTCCTGAATGCTGGTGACTAGACATGTTCGTCACCTTAGAAAAACATGCATTTAAACAAAGTCAACACTAGTGTATTGTTAACATTTACACACAATGTCATACAAGTGTATTGTTAATGTTTGATTCACCCATCTCACCCAATGGTTGTAACACCCCGTCCGATTGCGGAAACGTCGGGACGACACGAGGGATGTGTAGATTGTTCATAAGCTCGTGGGCATCTAATTTAAATCATCACATATCATTTAATCAACCGAATTAATTACACAAAAATCATGATCATCATGAATTAATTACATCAAATACAAAAAAGATTTAGCTATCTAACTAAATTCTAATTGCCAGAATTTCAGTTATTTAGCTAAGTCCAAGAACCTAAGTGATGATGTCCCCAAAAGACGTAGAGCTATCCTGCCCTACCTACTTGTCTTCATTTCCTGAAACATGTAAAAAAAATCAAGTGTCAACTACGAAGTAGTTGGTGAGTAATCATAAGTTTTTATATTTAAAAAGGTTTTTACAAAATGATTATAAAAGTTTAGAGTTTCTTGAGACAATCCACATGAGTACCTGCGAGATAGTCCATCACATAACCCAAACATACAAAACACAAACACATTATCACATATCTAATATAATCATAGTCAATCATAGATAATCAACACATAATCATTTAACCAATCTCAAACAACAATATTCTCAAATAGTATATGTGACAATACATGGAATTAATGTGATTAACAGAAGTTAAAGACATGATCCATGGAGTGGAAGCAACCCACGTGACAATACATGCAATCGTTTCGGAAGACCAAAGTCAAGAGTGACGATTCATGGAGTTGTGATAATCTAAGTGGCAATACGTGTAATCTTTGTCGATGACCGAAGTCAACAACAATGTCACACGGAGTTATAATAATCAGTGATAATCCATAAACAATGATAATCCCATAATGTGAATATCATATTGATAAACAGGTATCACCCATGTGTTATCAAAATAATATTTAAATTGGTATACATGTTTCACCTCCGAGTTTAAAACAAAACAGTTTAAAAGGAGGTTATGAGAACTCACCTGAGTCCTTGGAATCAGTGTCCCTGTAATATGCGCGCTCACGTATGTAAACTCAAAACAGCTCAAAGATCTGTAGTTAACATGTGTTTGTGTTTATAAGTACACGCATTTCGGTTAACTTAATTATTCTTAAGCATTTGCTTAAACCTTTAGGTGTTTAGTTACTTGAGCTCATTTATTCTAAGTTAAGTCGTTACACCTAAGGTTTTATCATTTACCATCATATATAGATAATTTGAACTTGTTAGTTTTAATTATCTATTAATAATAGTTACTTGTGAACTCATACGTATACTTCTCATAGGTAAGTATACTAAGGAAGAAATATTATATTTTTTTATTTATTCACCCCATCTTACATACATGCATGATTATCTAATTCCACCATCCTTATTTAAATTATCAATTCACTTTTAGTTTAATGAAATCATATTTAGGTTATCCAAAAAAAGAAATATCTCACATTATAAATCAGACCTCATTATTTAAAATTTATATCGTTAATAAAAAGGTGGCAACTATTAACTTGTCCATGCATGCATGTGTTTATTCAATTCCATAATCCCTTGTTCACCATCATTACACAGTTTATGTGCTTAGGCTTTAACAACCTTTAACCCAACCTAAAACCAGCGAACCTTTCCCCATTCCCCATTAGGTTCGGCTACCCTTAAGTGGGAAATAAAGTCCCTAGGTTCGGCCCAAAAGAGGGTAGGGTTCGGCCAAGGTCAAGAGCAACCCTAGGTTCAGCCTCCATATGAGTTCATTAGGTTCGCAGAACCTCTCATCACGCTCCTAGGTTCGTGACCTCACTGATGGTTTGCTGATCAGTGTAAAGGTTCGGCTGTCAGTTGGTCACTCGAGGGTTCGTCCAGGTTCGCCGCTCATAGGTGCCAAGGTTCGTCCCAAATCAGAAGGTTCGGCTGAGGTGGTTTGCTAAGCATAGTTCACTGGTTAAGGGTGTAGGGTACGTTTAAACCCAAGGTTCGTGTGGAACATGGTTCAGCTATAACCCTGGTTCCAGCCTCTTCCAAAAACGTTCGGCCACCCTATTTTCCCGCCCATGAGGGTTCGTCCCTAAGTGCTGCAACAGGTTCGCCGGCCTGCTAGAGCTTCGGCCGGTCCCCACCGAACCAGACCATCCCCACCCTCGAACTCCTTTCATGCTATCCTGTTACACTCGCTATCCCACTCTCACATGGTCATTCTAATCTGTTTTAGCTAGGGTCTAGACCAATTTTAACAACAACATTTACCCAAGCTCAAGTTCTACAACAAAACCGAAAATAAAAGTCTCGGATTTACCTCTAACCGTCGACCAAAACGAGATTTCTTTGTGTCCTCCTGCTCCCCTCGATCACACGGTCGTTTAGGCTCCAAGATCTTGAAAATCCGACGACAAATGAAGAGGTTATCTTAGAGAGAAGTTAGAGAGAGAGAGAAAGCTTGGACGAATTTTAGGTTTAGAGGGAGAGAGAGGCTTGAGAAAACGAAGGAGGTGGAAGATTTTCCATCTTTAATACACCGTCTCGTTCCCACGTGCTCGGTCTCGTTTTTATCGCGTTAGAAATCCTTAGGTGCTCGGTTTTATCGTAAAACACATTTAAAACGTAAAACTTTTAAATAAATAAGTTGTGTCATAAAAATGATTTTTAAATAAATTGTTTCGTTAAAAAAACAATTCCGTTTCATCTACGGTAAATGATCTATTTAACTAAAAAGATTTATTCGATTTTTGTTTGAGGTTGTGATTCCTAATAAATGTTTCTAATTTATTTTTCTTATTTTATTATCGTTAATTATTATTATGTTATCTCGTCGAAACGCGTTACTTACGTACGTATTCGTAAAGATCGTCACCTTTGCGAATCCAACGTTCGTATCGTATTTCGATTCGATTACGATTTATGGAATATCGTTTCAGAATATTATTCTTAATAATTATATTCGTGTAAATCGTCACCCACGCGAATACGTCATTAATTTAATATTTCTGAATTAATATCCGCGTTCAAATTCTGTTCGTAACCTCACCATCGCGTATTCATTTCCAATATCATTTTCATTAACATATTATTTTTAATATCATAAATCCCAATCCAAAACTCACTAAACCATATCACTGACACATCCATGATAGACCGAAATATGCATATATATAGGGCATATGCAGGGGTAGATCGCAACCTCCCCAACACCGTCCCATCGCTATTTCGATAAACCATGACTATGTGTCCTTGACTATATTTAGCAACCAAACCATAACAATTTCCCAATCCCTTTCATTCCAAACCAAAACTCATAATCTGTGAAATGTAACTGCAATAAACTCTCTGGTCCTGTTTAGTTGTGTTTCAACTACACTTCCCATGGCTTATGCGTATAATAATATGTTCTCAATATGTATACCAATTATCAATAATATCACCCAATAATTCATTATCATTAAAAATAATAATATCAGGTTGTAACAGTACAGTCGTACATGTACGGAACAACCCGAATAACAGTGATGTTACAGTCTCCCCTAGTTAATGGAATTTCGTCTCGAAATTCAACTTGGAGTAACTATAGTGAATAAGTGTGGGTACTTAAGCTTCATCTGATCTTCTCGTTCCCAGGTGAATTCTGGACCACGCTTCGACTCCCAACATACTTTGACAATTGGAATTCTACTGCGTTAGAGCCTTTTAACCTCACGATCCATTATCTCGACTGGTTTTTCAACAAAGTTCATGGTATCATCGACGCGGATATTATCGAGTGGTACCTGAAGATCTTGATCAGCTAAGCACTTTCTTAAATTGGACACATGAAACGTCGGGTGCACGTTACTAAGTTCAGGAGGAAGTTCCAACTTGTAGGCAACCTTCCCGATTTGTTCAAGGATCTTAAAAGGGCCAACATATCGTGGAGCAAGCTTACCCTTCTTCCTGAATCGGACAACGCCCTTCCAAGGCGATACATTGAGTAATACCATATCATCAACTTCGAACTCTAAAGGTTTCAGTCTTTTATCCGCGTAGCTTTTCTGTCGACTACGTGCAGCTAACAGATTGTCACGGATCTGGCGGATCTTGTCAGTCGTTTCTTGAATAATCTCGGGACCAGTGATCTATGATTCGCCGACCTCGGTCCAACAAATAGGTGACCGACATTTTCTGCCATAAAGAGCTTCAAACGGCGCCATACCTATGCTCACGTGATAACTGTTGTTATACGAGAACTCAACCAACGGTAAATGGATATCCCAATTGCCACCGAAGTCGATGACACAAGCTCTTAACATGCCTTCCAATGTTTGAATCGTCCGGTCCGTGTGTCCATCCGTTTGAGGATGATAAGCGGTGCTAAGATCCAATCTTGTTCCAAAAGCTTCATGAAGTGATTCCCAAAATCGTGCCATGAAACGAGCATTACGATCCGATATTATGCGTAAGGGAATTCCTTGTTGGCTAACGATCTCATCGATGTAGATACGAGCTAATTTCCGCACAGGTTACGTCTCGCGTATCGGTAAGAGATGAGCCGACTTTGTTAATCTATCAACTATCACCCAGATACTATCCTTACCGTTTGCGGTTCGTGAGAGTTTGGTAATAAAATCCATGGAGATATTCTCCCACTTCCACATGGGTATTTCCAGTTGTAATAACAATCCCGAAGGTCACTGGTGTTCTGCCTTGACTTTAGCACAGTTAAGGCACTTGGACACGTATTCAGCAATATCCTTCTTCATACTGGGCCACCAGTACAAGGCCCTAAGGTCTAGGTACATCTTATCAGCACCCGGATGAATTCAGTATCGAGACTTATGAGCTTCATCCATATTCACCATCCTCAGATCATCCCGATTCGGTATCCACAACCGATTCAAATAATACATCAAACCTTCATCCTTAGTTTCCAATAATACCTCAGCCCCGCAAGACATCTCATTTCTCAAGTTATCTTGAGCTAATGAGTGTTGTTGGGCTGTGAGAACATCATTATGGAGATTAGTGTGCCCTCGGACACTATGGATCTGAACTTGGCTTTTGCGACTAAGCGCATCTGCTACTACATTCGCTTTACCAGGATGGTAGCGAATTTCACAGTCATAATCATTCAACAGTTCAACCCATCTCCGTTGTCTCATATTAAGCTCTTTCTGATTGAGAATATGTTGTAAACTCTTATGATCAGTAAAGACTACACACCTTGTGCCATAAAGATAATGTCTCCATATCTTCAAAGCAAACACGACTGCGCCAAGTTCCAAGTCGTGTGTAGTGTAGTTCTTCTCATGAATTTTCAGCTATCTCGATGCATATGCCACAACCTTTCCCCGTTGCATGAGGACACAACCGAGACCTAGATTGGATGCATTACAGTAGACTACAAAATCATCATTTCCATCAGGAAATGTTAAGACAGGAGCATCACAAAGTTTCTGCTTCAAAGTCTGAAACGCCTCTTCTTTCTTTGGTCCCCACTTGTATGGTTTGTTCCTTTGAGTTAAAGAAGTGAGAGGGACAACAATCCTGGAGAAGTTCGAAATAAACCGCCCATAGTAACCGGCAAGTCCAAGAAATGATTGAATCTCCGTCGGTGTCTTCGGTGTACTCCAATTCTTCACCGCATCAATCTTCGCAGGATGCACGTGAACACCCTTTTCATTGACTATGTGTCCCAAGAATTGAACTTCCTTAAGCCAAAATTCACATATAGAGAACTTGGCATACAGTCGCTCCTCTCTTAGGATCTCCAAAACCAACTTAAGGTGTTGCTCGTGTTCTTCTTTGGTCTTCTAGTATATCAAAATATCATCTTCGCAGTGATTTTAACAACGTGTTATAAGAACTTGTCGTATGACACAATGTTAACAGATGTGGTGAATGATACCATCATCATGAAAGCATGTTATCATGATTATCATTCTTGTTTCCCCATTGTATTTGTGTCATTGTTCAGTCATGTAAGAATAATAGCGTGTTATGAGATATAATCTTATAACATGTAATATTCTATTGTGTTAATGATTCATGAAATTATATTATCATGTTCATCCTAGTTGTCTCTGTCGTATCATGATCATACAAGCATGCATACAATAATAAGCAATAATAAGGCAAGCAATATTATCTAAATCAAAGTATAAGCAATATGTTAAACTAAAACTTTTAAATAAATAAAAGATTTAGTATGTTTCTGAGCCTCGAGAGTTTAAAATCAGTTAAGATTAGAAAAGGGGCATATGAACTCACCTTGTAACTGTTGTGGTTAACTTAGTCTATACAAGAATGCACGCGCTCTTTGTTGTATTTGTTGTTGTATTCACGATCCTGTATTGATTTCACGATGTTTGTAACTTGTAACATAAGTTGTAGAGATTTGTGTGTGTATGTGTTAGCTCTAAAGTTGGCTAACACACGTAAGTCGTGGTCGTCATTCGGCCCCGATTTCAATTGTCATAGATTTGACTAACACTTTACTATTTTAAGTTAAGCTTAGTTCTTAGTGTCATTGATTTTATGTTTCACTTTGTTTTGACCTTGTTATGTTGTGTAAACTTGAAATCCATCATCGTTCTCTAATTTAAAACTTAGATTGTAGTTTAAGCCTTTCATATTGTTCTTGTAAAACCTAGATGGGGTTTACATAGTTATTAGGTAACCATTAACCATTCTTGTAAAAATTTAGTGCCTTAGATGTTGTGAAATGCCTTAACCCAACACCCACCACCTTGAAATAAAATCATGATTTTTCCATGCATATTATCCATTGAACTATTGTTTTCATGTGGAGGTTGTTATTAACTCATGGGAGCCGAACTATGTGTCATGGGCCGTATAATGAGATTGGGCAGCAACAACAAGCCTTGGGCTGAATCAGTGGGCCTTGCTGTTGGGCTAGTTAATCATCATGGCTATCCAAATGGGGTTGGCCCGTGACAGCTGCTGGGCCAATCAGCCACATGGGCTTCTGCCTAGTGATGTTGGGCCTGAAACAACTGGGCCGACCGAATGAGTATCGGCGCATGTGTTGGCCGAATGAGGGTGGTCTAGGTCAAATGGTGGTCGAATGGTGTTGAGGTGGCTGAGAGAATGAGGGCATGGCCTTAGGCCGAATGTCCTTGGCTGGTTGTTTGTGACTTCATTCGGCCGAATGGTGATGAATCTGGCCGAAGGGTTCCTGTTCCGATCAAATGAAGGGCTTGACACTTTTGTTCGGCCGAATGTATGTTAATCGAGTGGGGATAACAACGAATGACCAGGTAGCGATTAAATGAATGTCGAGAGGGTGGCCATTTGGCCTTGTCCCCTTCGGCCCTAGGCCATTCGGCCAACTGGGCTTGTTCTTCGGCCCCAACATGGCTAAACCTAGATCCGCCCCAATCCCATGGTTCTGTGGTGTGTTAGGAGTTGGTGTATGCTAGGGTTAGTTCTCGTGGGCATAGCGCTCAAGGTGGGAGGTGGCTAACCGGCTAAGGTTTGGTTTAAACAAAGAGGGTTAAAAACCCTAAAATCGCCACTTTTCATGCTCAGATTACCTCGTTTCAGGTTGTTTTTCGAGTGGATCCTCTGTACTTTCGTGTAGTAGAGTTCAATACCTTCGTTTAGGCTCAAGAACCACTTAATTGCATTAAGAAATGAGTGAGTTATGGTGGATTGAAGGTTAGGGTTTTTAGAGAGAGAGAGAACCGTGTATTCGATTTTAGAGAGAGAGTGGGAAGAGAGAAATGAGGAAAAATGCCTCATTTAGGGTTTTTATACTTCGGGTGTGTTCGGGTCCGTTTCGTTTGCTCGGTTCGCGTCTCCGTTGCGTTTCCGAAACGTAGCGCGCGTTATTTACGTGTTTTAAATGGAAATAATTTATTTTAAATATTTAAAAGGTTTTAAAGGTTGTGATTCCTAATAAATGTTCTGTAATTATTTTTCTTATTTTATTATCGTTCGAATCGTTTATTCGATTTCGTTTCGTCAGATCGCGTCACCTTCGCGCGTATTCGTTCGAATCGTCACCCGATCGAACACGACGATGGTTTCACTTTCTGATTCTTGTTTTCTACTTTTCAGTCATCATTTCAGAACATTAAACTTACAGATATGTTTGTGTGAATCGTCACCCACGCAAACACACTGTCAGTTTGTTATTCTGAAACGACACTGCAGTTGTGTTTTGAATTGTGTTTCCTCACTGACGGACTCAACTAAACTTCTTGGTTTCACATTGTTTTCATACTGAGTTATCGGCCATCTGATTCCTGTCATCTATGGATATCAGATCGCAACCGACATGTTCTTGCTGCTTACTTGTACACTGTTGTTTCTCTTGATTCGTTGTATTAATTGTACTTAGGTTTTCACCTAAATACATACAACTTTTGTTTATCCTGAGTTGTTGTAATTACGGTATTAAAGTTTTCACTTAAATACGCACAACTGTTGCTTGTTATCAGAGTTTTGTTATCACACACTGTTTACACCTTGTATCTACACATAGTAGATGGTGGAAGTACACGTACTGTACGGACTTGTCGAACAATCAAGTACTCGTTGTCACAATAAACCCCTTGAACAGTAGCAGGTTTTCTTAACTCTCACTAGTAATATTGGGCACTGATCTAGCTTGCCCGGAGGAGAGGAATGCAGTCTCATATGGAACTGATTGTGATCCTGAAGCTTGATAACTAATTTAAGACAGAAGTGCTGAGTTCTTAGAGGATGGGCGTAATACCCATAGATCTTGCATGGTTGAGGGCTCTTTGTTTATCATCCATATCGTACGAGTTGATGATGGATATCAGCTCACCCAAGGTTGTCTTGTACATATCCTTGGTCCTCTTAGTGGTAGTACAGTTGGAGTTCCAATTGTATGGTAGTGAGTTCAGCAACTTTTTATTGACCTCTCCCTTGGTCATTTCAATTCCTGCACTTGTGAGTTCTGTCATAAGGTGGGTGAAACGGTTGAGCTGAGCTTCAATAGATTCTCCTTTGAAGTGGTTGAACATGTTGACACGATGTCTCAACATGTCCTTTTTGCTTTTCCATCATGTGAGAAGGATGTTGTTCTCGGTGAATAACTCCGGGTCCTTAGGAATCAACCCATTTAGTTTGCTTTCGTACATGGGCTCGTAAGGCCCTTGCTCGATTGACCACCATAGCTTAGGATCAGTATTCTTTATGAATGACTGAAACCTGAACTTCTAGTCCTGGAAGTTATCGCCTGAAACAAGCCTTAGTGGCTCAGTACCCGCCCCAATCTCGTTGTCCAGGTTTAGTAGGTTTGAGAGGTTTGTCAAGTTCTTGGAAGCCAAGTCTAGAAAAATCTCTAAGTGTTAGTTCACGAATTCCAGAAGTTCACTAAGTTAGGTATACAAAGTTCCCAATGTTCACGAAGTCTTCAAGTACCCAAAATCCAAAGAGTACACGAAAGCCAAGTAGTACTCGAAGTCTAAGTAACCAAAGTGAAGTACTCGAAGATCCAGTACACGAAGAGCTGTACCCGAACTGAAGTTGACGAAGTCTGAGTATGCGAACCAAAGTGCAGGAAGCTAAGATCTAGAAATCTGGACTCGAAATATGGTTCCTGAAGTTACGTTCCCGAAGCCAAGTACTTGAAATCCGATGCTTGAAACTTAGTTGACTAAGGACCTTGAAGTACTCGAAATGCAGTACACGATGAGTAGTTCACGAACACAAGTTCCTGAAATGTTGTTCTCGAAGCTGTGTACTCGAAATGAAGAACTCGAAAAATAATTGAAAATTTTCAGATTAAAATTGTTCAAGCTTCAGAGCTCCAAATTGATACAGCAGCTTGATGAGGTGAAAATGAACGCGAAAGCAACAATCTTGATTGAAAAAGCTAATACCTTGGTGTAGAAAAAAGCCTCCAAGCTCTGATACTATTTGTAGGTCCAGATCCGGATCAAGACTCGAGTTTTAACACTCTAATCGACACCAAATGCTTATAACGAGTGCGGAATCCAAGATAGAAGCAATAGAAGAGTTGGAAAATGAATACTTTGATTAAAACGTAAACTTTACAAGACAAGCCTCAATACGTCTAAATAACTTTACCTCGAGAATCCAAACCTAGTGCAGTTTCAAATGCGTCTATTTATACTACATCTAGGAGTACTCGAACATATGTACACGAAATGGACAAGTACACGGAAATGTAAAGTACACGAAAACATAAGTAGACGAAATCTGCAAAACTTGGTCTTCATTCAATCATTTAATGATTTTGTCAATCGCCGTCTTTGGATAGGGCTCTACGCGAATCCCCCAGGAATCAGGTTCTTCTCAAAATCCCTGAAAAAGCGTATCCAATTCAAAAGGGGACATGTCACATGATTAAAACTCAATCACGGTTCAATCCACGCAATCAATTCCAAAAATAAAAAATAAACTAACGTGTATACAATTAACCACAACAACTCGAAGTAATCAAATCCTAATTGAAAAAAATAATTAACATTCATTCAAATAAAATACACAAAAACGTCACGACCTCCTTCAGAGGTGAACGAACACATAAATTCCCTTCCAGATCCTCTGAAACCTCGAATTGGTATTACGATTTTTTGCAGGCCGGTCTTGAAGCAAAACAACATCAATTCGTAGTAGTTGCAGGTTATAATCCGATTCTCCCTTTTCTGTGACAAAACAAAAGCACTAACTTTCTCTTGATAATCGAGTTCAAGATTTCTTGAATTTGAATGAGACAAAGATTATGGTTCATCGGGTTTATTTTGGGGAGGCTAGAGATTTATACATTATATCTAATAATGGATGAACTTCATCAATTAGAAACCACATATGTAGTGGTTAGCTCATGCGCCTATAAGACTCCGTCTCTGATCAACAAGTTCGATTCTGGTTAAACGGGTTTTTTACTCTTCAACCCGTTTTACTACTATTTTTTAATAAACAAATTATAAAAAAATTCTATAAACTTTAGGAAACATTTTAAAATATTATGATAAAGTCAGTACATTTTAGTTTATCACCTAAACAATTAAACTAAGTAATTTAATTATAAAACTAATCTAACAATTAGTTAGTATTTTTAAATTCCAGAAATTTAATTACTAAATTTTAGCAACATATTAAGAAATATATATCTTTTGGAATGAACTTTAATTTAAGAAAAGAATAAATGTAGGAAATTATACTTTATACACTTCTTTGTGTGCGTGTGTAAACTTTTGTAAATATTATTTTATCAAAATGAGTTTTGTATACTTTGAAAAACAAAAAGGTATTAGACAAATTTTTTTTTAATAAATCATTTCATAAAATTACTATTTTTTGTATAAGATCAAAATATTTAAAAATAACAAAAATGTTATTTCAAGTTAAATACACAATAATCATTTCTAATTATTTCAAATAATTAAATGATTATTCTATATAAAGATTTATAAATCTTTAAACTATGTATTGTTTAAATATGTTAATAAATAATATTTCTTGACTTTTGAAATAAATAGCAAACATAAAAAATAAATAGAATAATCAATATTCTATTATATTTATTGCACAAAAATTATAAGAATATTTAATCAAAAATGATAAATGAAAATTCCAAGAATGCCTTTTTGTACTTAAACAACCACATTATCGATTTTAGATTCAATAATCTTAGAAAATCCATAGATACGTAGTCTAAGACACTGCCTAAACTTTAGAATCCTAAGGCTATTTGTTATTCAACCTTAAGGTGAAGTGTATTATTTCTAATTCTTTAAAGCACTAATCAAAGATATACTTTGACTAGCTAAACAAAACCTAGGAGTTCTCATACTCCCTCATTACATATTTTGTTTTATGGATGTTACACTCCTACCTATTCAAACATTATTCAATTTTGGCAATTATTCAAACTATGATGCAAGCCTTAGACCTAGCTAGTGTATGTGTTGGATGCTATGATATATACAATGTGTTGATTTTATGTGTGTTGCCAGTCAAACAAAGTAATAGTTAGTAGCCTAAGATGTGTTAAATACCATCTTCACATAGGCTTTTTCCATTGTGTGAAAAAGGTTAAAGGTACACTTAGCAAATATGTTGAAATACAAATTTTAATTTATAGTATGTCCACTTGAATTAACATGTTGTATGTATACTTGTTTGAAAACTATTGGTTATTCATTGCTTATTCATTCATTCATTCATTCATTCTTATTTGTCAATCTTGTATTCATGCTATGCTTTTGATACATTATCTAGTTAGCCAGTTATGCTATTGTTTGCATCATTTTTCTATGCATTATTAAACTAAGTATGCAATCTCACCAACTATGCAAATAGTTGACAAAATTATTGTGACGCCCTAATTCCTGAGACATGTCACTTAAAGAAGTTACTCATATGCACAAGGTTAGTCAGAGACGTTAATGTATAGCGGAAACAAAAACCTTATTTAGTAACCAAATGTTTATACATACATTCTATTATTACATAACAACTACCTATTTATATCCAAATGTAAGTGCCAGTTGTTCTCTCTTGGGTACATGCCCGATGCCTCTGTTCATACATTTCCTTTACCTCTATTGCTAGAGGTCTAAACTAGTCCTGATGTCCATACTCTAAAAGGTCAGCTTACGTTGGTGAGTTCTTAGTTTTGAAAATACTTTATATGCTACTTATCATGTCAGCTTGATTCAAAAGCATTTCTTAAAAACATTTTAACATAACATATACATTCGTCATCCATGAACAAATTTATAATGAGTGAATCATCTTATCACACAAAGCACTGTCTCATTAATTGGGCAGGCTCACCATCATGTTGGTTGGTTGTCACCTCCCCAATTGTACAACCCCATAGTATCTTTCCAGGAAAGACTCATAACCATCTTCCCACAATTGGGAAGACACGTACATACAGACAGTAAAAATAACATCTCATTGGGATCAAGATCCCCATATCGCCTCCATCCAGCATATCAGGAACATTCACCCTCCTATAGAAGGAGTTGATACAATAGCTTTGTTAAATACAAACATTGGCAACTTATTTAAATTCCTTTCAAAACATCTTTTCTTAAAACATCTTTTTAACAAAACATTTTTTTACTGAAAAAACTTTATTATATCCCACAAAATATTTATCCATAATTTGGATATACTTGCGTTTAAATAATAAAGGATTGGTTTATAAGCATGAATTAACGATTAGTTTGTCATCAGCTACGAGTACGATACACTTCATTTGGTTTGACCAAGCTTATATATAGGGTATATGTAAAGCATAATGTCCAACCACCAACCCACCACCCTTTCAACTCATGGAGGTTTATCTTGAGCACACAAATGATAGTCCCAACACCATCAGTACCTACACCCATTCCTTTATTAGTTTAAGCTCATAATTAACCCAACTTAATTCTAATACCATATTGCCAAATAAAACCATCTTTACGTAACTTGACTGTTCATTCTACAAAATTGTTATAACAAAGCTTTAACTGGCAATCATATAAAACTTTCACAAATCTTTCAAGATTATTTATCATGCATACACATCTGCCCTAAAACGTTAAAACAATAAAAAAGGGCTCATAGAACTCACCTTAACTTAGTTATGCAACTTTCTTTGTTATCCTTCCCTTTCTCTAGTTCACAACGATATCCTATTACCATGGATATCATAACATAATTATAATCTTAATCATATAACGTAAACCCGTTTTTAGCTTGTATCACAATCCAGGGAGTTTCATAAACTTAATTTTTACTTATATAAAGTAATAATCACTTGAATATATCCCCTGGAAAATTTATAATGATTTATGCAGATAACTACAACTTTATATTATGCATAAACCTTACCTGAACATCACCTCATTTAATCGTTCTAATCGTCCCGAACACTCTTTCTCGTACTTCTGCCACGCGGATCGAGAAAACCTTGTAAAGACACCACACCGGCCATGTGGCAATCATGTGGGACACATGGTAGACACGTATGACACATGTGTCGGTGAACATGTGTAGTGTCTTGAACTTGTTTTTGCTATTCTGGCTTCATACAAACTCCGTTTTGCATGCCGTTTTCACCAACGTTCAAGATTTTACATCCTCTTTCCAACCATATATATCTAATCTCTTAAGAATGCAATTATTATAGGGTTCATTTTATGATTAGAGTTTAAAATTCGGGTTGTCTTAACCTTCACTATGGGCATCGTTTGCCAAATCTGCTTGCACTCATTTTCAACATTGTTTAATCATCTTCATAAACTAATGCTATTAAACCTTAAATATGTTTCATGGATAATGTGATCATGGTTTAAAGCTTAGTTTCCTTATCATTCCATTATTGCATAACTTATCATTTTCGTATAATTATCTTAACAAAATAGTGGAAGTGATTTCATTATCATCGTTAATTACAAAGGATCTTAACATATAAAATTTGGGGTGTTACAAATCTGCCCCTCTAGTTTCTTATCTTTTTTGAAGCTTCCGTTGTACTATAAATAACCATACTGTCCTATTTCTTAATCCCTTTTCTTTTAGATCTAAGATTGAGATTGGTTCTTCCACATAATTAAGTTGATCGTCAATTTCTATATCTTGTAACAACGCATATGTGGCCTCTTCCGCTAAACACTTCTGTAAATGTGAAACATGAAATGTCGAATAAATCACCCTAAATTCTTCTAGGATTCCAATGTATATGCAACATTTTCAAGACGTGCTAAAATTTTGAGAGGTCCGATATACCTCGGAATCAACTTTCCTCGTTTTTGAAATCGGATTACGCCTTTCCATGGAGATACTTTGAGTAAAAACTAATCACTAACTTTCCTATGCCGCTTTCATGTGTGCCTTGATACATTTCAAATCTTTAGTCATAGATCGAACAAGATCCAAATTTTCAATCACCCTTTGGTTGACATCACCCCATACAATGCTTCATAAGGCGGCATGCCAATATTGCATGCTAGCTATTATTATTGGAGAACTTTCCCATTGCTAAGTGATATCTTAACAACCACCATAATAAATTATGCAAGAATGTAACATGTCCTCAAGAGTTCGAATCGTTCGTTCACTTTGGTCATCTGTTTGTGTAACATCTGTACAGTAGTCGTATGTATACATGTAAATACATGTTGTAATTATAAGTTTGTTTGTAAATAACATTGTGGATATTCATTGTGAACAAGTAAAAAATTTACACACACATAACAGTTAAGACATGAGATTTCTCTCAGTAACGAGGAAAATCTGATGTCTGACAACATAATTCAAAATTCATGTATTCCAAAATAACCAACTAATGGGACACAAACGTTGTGAGGAAACAAGTTCAAAACTACAAAGGATAACTCTTGAAATATTAAATTAACAGTATATTCATGGGAATGACGATTCGCACCAATTAATATGTGGGTTTAACATTTTAAATGATGTCTTGTAATTTGAAAACCAACACAGAAACTAAAACAATCTTCGTGTTCGTACGGGTGATGATTCTTACGAATACGCGCAAAAGTTATATGTTTTGACGAAACATTTAAAATAAGCAATTTCAAAAATAAAATATTAATCATATTTCATGTAAAATAGTTAGTTGGAATTATAACCTAAAAAGATTAAATAAAACCATATTTAATGAAAATGTATCATTTACGTTTTATTAGTAAAATAACGCTTCAACGCGAAAACAACCGACACCGATCACGCATATTTCTACCCAAAGTATAATAAATTCCCACATTAATGCCACAACCACCAGCTTTTACTCTCTCTCTCTAAAATTTCCGTCACTCTCTCTACTCTATTACTAGAAAATCCTCGCTAGATCTCCTTCAATTCTTCACCAAATCCCAAGTTCTTGGAGTCTATGGAAAGCTCTCGGTGTCTACATTAAGGAAGTACAGAGGATCGACCATCAAACGAGCTCAAACGATCAAGGAACTAGATAGAAGGTTCGGATTACTTAGGGTTTTCTACTATTCATCTTCATCGAAACAACATCGGTTCCATGCGTTTCAACTCTAGAATAAACGACCATAAGACTTTGGGAACTCTTGGGCAATGTGATTTAAGTCTTAGAAACATTGGGTGCGGCTGGAAAGATTGAATGACTAAGTATCGGTGCAAGAAGGATCTGAATTAGTAGTATCGATGGATGAAGTTGACAGCAACCATTTCCATAGACACTACTAAGTTCGATAGCCACAAGTTCGATGATCTCTCATCGACACAACTAAGATCGATGCCTTCCAAGTAAAATTGGCTAAGTCTCCGTCAATACTAACAAGTTCGGAGATCAAGGTCGTTGAGACTAAACCCCATCCATACTGATAGTATCGACATGCATCATTTCAGCTAACCTAAGTTCCTATCGGTGGTATTAATCTCGATGGTTCGTTCTTGACCCAAACACATCGACACTATTAAGTTCAAGCTTATCCAAGTGGTGTGGGTTGATTAAGATTTGAAACTAATATTCTTGAGGGGCTGTTTACAGGTTACAAGTTTCCTATCGATACTATTAGTATCGATGGCTGATATATGAGCCGGTGACATTCCTATCGATATTATAGTATCAAAACCTTTGGAAACTGATTGATGTTAGTAACATAATTATGTCCAAGTATTCTAAACCTAAAATGAATTAAAACTCATCATGAACAAGTTCTTAGTCAACCATGAAAGAATAAGGGGTCGGGAAAGGGTGGTTCCACCCTTGACCAATTATAGGTGACTAGGGTTTTGTTTTTCTACAACCTAAGCTTAGATCAATTAAATCCTAACTTATGTTAATATAAATTAAGATCTATCGCTTGAACTAAATTAAAATATTATGAGCACTATGGTTTCAATATTGTATTAAAATTTTATTTCACATTACGCATGGCAATTTATCATGGATAATATAATGTATTCCATGTTTTCAAAGTTTTAAACATGTAAACAAAACAAGTTAATGAACTTTATCAACTTTGACATAAGGAGTTAATGACTAAGATTAGGTTGGCTAATGGAAATTTAGTTAATCCAATATACTTAAGAAAGGATAATGACACTAACAATGGGCTTTAATCAAAATATAAATGAAACATAAGTTAGCTATAACCAAGTTATTCCAAACCTAAAGACATATCACAATGCTACTGTCGCACCCCGAGAAATCCCGTCCCGAGCGGGGCGCGAGCAACAACAGATTGTCAGGATCGCAGTCTCCGGTCACACAACATGCGAGACCTATATGTCTGGTTTCATACATACGTCCAATAACTTGGATAAAACAGTTTGTAAAATCAGAGTTGCGGAAGTAAAATATAAGTTGACAAAACAGTTTAACATTCATAGGTAGCGGAAGCGTTAATTTAAAACGGTTTTCAAAATATTAAGTAACAATAGTTGCGGAAGCGATTAAAGTTGTTTAACATTACACAACACATCAAATGATAATCAATGTTTAGTAAACTACGACACTTAAATAGATGCATGCGACTACAGCCTAGCATCCTATTCCTTGTGCGCGTGCCTTAGTTACCTGAGTAAACATGCGAGTAAAAGGTCAATACAAAGGTTGGTGAGAGCACAGGTTTTTCACAAGCAGTAAACATCAAAATGTTTAAAGTAAGAGTTTTACAGATTTACATATCATTACAATGCAGTATCGATTGATAGCTAGTCAATACAGTTATATTATATTGTGGATGCTACCGAAGCTGACAGTTTGTGCCTCCCGCCATGTCCATCACAAGACTATGGCAAAGTGTTGGTCAATATTGCACTGCTCCGACCTCCAGTCGGGTGTAGTGGGGCTTGTCAGGCCCAATAGTACTATTCAAGATTACCATGCTAGGCGTTATGCTATTAACGGTCCGAGGAGTATCGTGAGGACTTTTAGTTGTGATAGGGGCCCACACATATACATATAATGATAAAGCATGTCCATACGTAAATAAAATGAGTTGTTGTTCAAAAACATTTGTAGTGCAATGTTTTCTCCCCCAAAGGTAGAAAAGATAAAAAGGGGCCGTGAACTCACCTGATGAAGTAGTTCCGGTATTATGTGGTGTTCGCGACTGCGAAGGCTAGCAGTCCTGCTAGTAAGCTCCTATAATCATATAGGTGTAAGTATGTGTTCTGAGGTGCGTTGTAGTCCATACAACTCCAAGTGTCGGTGTGCTCAACCGAGTGTGTGTGTGTGTGTTGACTAGTGAGACTCGACGAATCGTTGGTGACACGATTGTTGTGTTTATGTGCCTTAATGCACATAAGATACCAAAATGCATCCTATGACTCTAATCACATAAGTTACCATTTTTAGAAAGTTTCCAATTTAGGAAAGTGTGGTTATGAAATCCCATTTCATAAAACTAATGACTTCCAATATGTTTATAAAACACGTTTAAACTCTTAAAACATGTCGTTTTCGCATAAATCACCATTTGTGCCGTTTTCCCCAAATAAAGTTTCCTTATTTGGAAAGTATCCGTTTAAAAGCTCGTTTTTACAAAACGAAGTTTCTAGATATGTTAAAAATCATTTCTAAACATGTTTCAACAATCAAAGTTCATCAAAACATCTTAAAACATCAAAAGCCCTCTTTTGATTTTTAAAAGTTTCCATTTATAGTAAGTTTACACAAAACCACGTTTTTGACAAAAATCAAATATCCCAATGTGTTTCTAAACACTCCAATATACATTTAACAACATCTAGACACGTCTAACATGTCTAGATCATCACAAACCCAAGACTTGCATCATAAAAGTTTCCTTTTATGGCAAGTGTACCAAATCATCATTAAATCAAACCTAACTTAACCAAAACTCAATTCTAACATTTGTAAGCACCAATATCAGTAAATCTACAACAAATACACATCAAATCACCAACAATTTCAAGCACAATAACCATATGGAGTTGCATGTGGGTTTTTACCCATTGCATGAACGATCTAACCATAGATAAACAAGATAAGCTACCTTAGATGACAAGATTTGAGGTGTACAGCTTCTGGTGATGAAGATTCAGTGGTTCGATGCTTGTTCCAAGCTTCTTTGGTTCCTTCCTCAAGCTCCACGCCTTTCAAGATCTCCAATAGGGAAATAGATGGCCTCAAGAGAGTTTCCAGGGGGTAGAGGCTTAGTTCCAGTGGGTTTTGGTCGCAAATGGGTGTGAGTGTTCGAGTGAATTGCAAAGGAAACGAGTAGAGATGAGATGGGGCTGATTATAAAGAAATTTTTATCTGCATGGCCTTCGCGTACCGCGGAGGCCGATCAAAATTCTTTACCGCGTACCGCGGCGTAATTCGGTAGTCTCGACTCCCGGTTTGCTTCGCGTACCGCGAAGCCTTTCGCCGAGGGACTCTCCGCGTACCGCGACGGGTCCATTTCATTGTTTTTCGATTTCGTTGATACGATTTCGCTCGTACTCGATTCCTAGCGTTTATCCTAAACACCTAATGCATGTTTAAGCACATAACATATAATAACATATAAATTTGATTGATCACCAACCTTCGTGAGACTCGTGTGTGTGTTTCGATAATTCCTCGAATCATCTTCGATAGTTTGTGTTTGTGTCTAGCGAAGTGTTTGCACGCTTGATTAATCCAAATCAACGTGTGATGCACAATTCAATAATTCCCCGAATTATTGTTTTGTGTTAGTGTTGTGTTTGCCACACTTGGTTTCCAAAACCAATGTGTAATGTACGATTCGATAGTTCCTTGAACTATCGTTTCGTAGTTGTTTGTGTTCACTCATCTAATTAAACATAATTAAATGAAATGCAACAAGTATGAATGTGAAATGTAAAGAAAGTAAGAGTTGCAATTTACCTGAAATTGCCGGGTGTCACATCATCCCCTTGTTGGAAGAAATTTCGTCCCAAAATTTGGTTGTTGTTGGTGGTGTTTGAGAAGCAAGAGTGTTTGAGAAACAAAAATTTTCTGGTTGTCACATCATCCCCTTGTTGAAAGGAATTTCGTCCAATTTATTCGTTGGTGTCGGCGTCCGACGTTGTTTGCTTGAAGAGATGGGGATATTTGCGCATCATCTGATCTTCACGCTCCCACGTGAATTCAGGTCCGCGTTTCGAGTTCCATCGAACTTTAACAATAGGAATCTTACCCTATTTGAGTTGTTTGACCTCACGGTCCATGATCTCTACCGGTTCTTCCACGAACCGTAGTTGCTCATCCACCTGGATCTCATCCAGTGGAACTATAAGTGTTTCATCTGATAAACATTTCTTCAGGTTCGAAACATGACATACGTTGTGAAGTCCGTCGAGTTCGGCTGGTAAGTTGAGTTGGTATGCCACTGGACCAATCCTTTTCAGGATCTCGAATGGTCCAATATACCGTGGGTTCAGTTTGCCTCGTTTACCGAAACGAATGACGCCTTTCCAGGGTGAAACTTTCAGAAGGACTTTATCTCCTACCTGACATTCCAGAGGCTTTCGGCGTTTGTAGGCATAACTCTTTTGATGATCTCGAGCTGCTGCCATGCGGTTTCTGATTTGCACGATCTTTTCTGTCGTTTCATGCACAAGTTCTGGGCCAGTGAGCTGACTGTCGCCCACCTCCGCCCAGCAGATGGGTGATCGGCATTTCCTGCCATAGAGTGCCTCAAAAGGCGTTGCCTTGATACTGGTGTGGTATCTGTTGTTGTAGGAAAACTCCACCAACGGAAGGTGAGTTTCCCAGCTATTTCCGAAGTCTACTACGCACGCTCGTAGCATATCTTCAAGGGTTTGTATTGTGCGTTCACTCTGGCCATCAGTTTGTGGGTGGTATGCTGTACTCATGTCCAACCGTGTGCCAAGCGACTTTTGCAATGATCTCCAGAAGTTAGAAGTGAATCTGGCGTCTTGATCTGAAATGATGGAGATTGGCACTCCATGACGCGAGACTACTTCCTTAACATAGATTCTGGCTAGCTTTTCCATCTTGTCATTTTCCTTGATCGCAAGAAAATGTGCTGACTTGGTCAGTCGGTCCACAATTACCCAGATAGTGTCACATCCACTAGGAGTACAGGGTAATTTGGTAATGAAATCCATGGATATCTATTCCTATTTCCACATGGGGATCTCGGGTTGTGTGAGTAATCCAGAGGGTTTCTGGTACTCGATCTTGACTTTGGCACAGGTCAAGCATTTGCCTACGTAGGTGGCGATGTCGGCTTTCATGTGTGGCCACCAGTAAAGTACCTTCAGATCGTGATACATCTTATCAGATCCTGGGTGAATGGAATACCGGGATTTTTGAGCCTCGTCCATCACAAGGTCTCGTAGGTTCCCGTGATGTGGAACCCAGACGCGTTCCATGAAATACTGTAAGCCATCGGCTTTTTCCGTAAGTTGTTGTTCCATTCCCCTTAGTGATTCAGCCGCTAAGTTTTCAGGTTTAAGTGCCTCCACCTGGGCATTACGTATCTGTTCAGGGAGATTGGGAAGGATTGTGAGCTGTAAAGCTCGTACCCTCTTGGGTTTCGAAGTGCTTTTCCGGCTTAGAGCATCGGCCACCACATTGGCCTTCCCCGGATGATACTTGATAGCACACTCATAGTCGTTAAGAAGCTCGAGCCAGTGACGTTGTCGCATGTTCAATTCCTTCTGCTCGAATATGTGTTGGAGACTCTTATGATCAGTGTATATCGTACACTTTGTACCATACAGGTAGTGTCTCCAGATCTTGAGTGCAAATACCACGGCTCCAAGTTCCAAGTCGTGGGTGGTGTAGTCCTTCTCGTGGACTTTCAGTTGTCGAGAAGCATATGCGATCACCTTTTCTCGCTGCATTAGCACGCAGCCGAGCCCTTGTATTGAGGCATCGCAGTATACTACGAAGTCGTCCGTTCCATCAGGAAGCGATAAGATAGGTGCACTACAGAGCTTCTGCTTGAGAAGTTGAAATGCAGCTTCTTGTTTGTCAGTCCAAAGATACTTCTTGTCCTTATGGGTTAAAGCTGTAAGGGGTTGGGCTATCTTTGAAAATCCTTCGATAATAACCGGCCAATCCTAGGAATTGTCGCACCTCAGTTGGGGTCTTTGGTGCTTCCCAGTTCTTGATTGCCTCTATCTTAGATTTATCCACATGTATTTCTTGTTCATTAACAACATGTCCCAAAAATTGGACTTCTCGGATCCAAAAGTCGCATTTCTAGAGTTTAACGTACAGCTTCTCTTTCCGTAGCAATTCAAGAGCCAATTGGAGATGCTCTTTGTGTTCTTCCTGGGTTTTGGAGTAGATGAGAATATCATCTATGAAGACAATGATGAACTTGTCGAGGTATGGTTTGCACACTCTATTCATGAGATCCATGAATACTGCAGGTGCATTTGTCAGCCCAAACGGCATTACCAAAAACTCGTAATGGCCATACCGTGTGCGAAAAGCAGTCTTGGGGATATCTTCCTCCTGAATCCTCAACTAATGGTACCCAGATCGCAGATCAATCTTAGAATAATAACTCGATCCTTGTAGTTGATCGAACAAATCGTCAATCCGAGGTAAGGGGTAACGGTTCTTGATTGTTACTTTGTTTAATTCCCGATAGTCAATGCACATACGGAACGTTCCATCCTTCTTCTTCAAGAATAAAACCGGAGCTCCCCAGGGTGAGAAGCTTGGTCTAATGAAACCCTTGTCCAACAGCTCTTGCAGTTGATTGGACAGTTCCTGCATCTCCGAAGGTGCAAGTCGATATGGTGCTCGTGCGATAGGTGCTGCTCCCGGCACAAGGTCTATGCGGAACTCCACTTGTCGAGGTGGTGGTAGTCCTGGTAGATCCTCAGGGAATGCGTCGGGATAGTCGCATACGACTGGGATGTCTTCTATTTTCTTCTCCTCTTCAGTCTTGTCGGTGATAAGCGCCAGAATGGCTGTGTATCCCTTTCGTAAGCATTTGTGAGCTTTCATGCACGAGATGATGTTCAGAGGAGTGTCACTCCTTTCGCCCTTGATATCTAGAGTTTCTCTGCCAGGGAGAGGTATGCGCACAACCTTGTCGTGGCAAATGATTTCAGCCTGGTTTTCAGACAACCAATCCATGCCCACTACAACATCGAAACTGCCTAGTGTAACCGGCATGAGGTCAATCTTAAATTTTTGGCCTGCTAGCTCTAAAGTGCATTCTTTCAGAATGTGCTTAGTCACAATTAATTTACCATCAGCTAGCTCTACTGTATATTCAACATCTAAGGGTGTTGGGGTAATGGCAAGTATCTCACAAAAGTCCTTAGGTATAAAGCTTTTCTCGGCTCCAGTATCAAACAATACAGAAGCATAATTATTTTTCAAGAGATACGTACCGGTTGCAAGGTTGGGATCTTTTCTGGCTTCCTTAGCCCCGATCACGAAGGCTCGTCCCTTCGGGCCGTTGTTGTTCCCGTTATTGTGATTGTTCTTTAGATGCGGGCAGTCCCTCTTGAAGTGCCCTGGCTTTCCACATTCGAAGCAGCCTTTCGGTGCCTCGAGTTGTTGTTGTTGTGGCTGTGGGGTCTTTGTACGCAGTTTACCCCTGCAGTCTTTGGCGAGGTGTCCCCCCTTGCCACAACGTTGGCATCGGATAGAGCCGCATTGTCCCAAAACATGATGCAAGTTGAATTTGTTGCACTTGGGATGTTTGCCTGCATAGGATCCTGAGCCTTGGTTGGTTGGGATGGGTGGTGCGTAAGCTTGAGATGACCCAAACTTACGTTGCTGCGGTGGTGGTTGGAGAGTGGAAGTTTTGCTCATGGGGTCATCCCATTTGCGTTTGTTCTTGTCATTGGTTGTGGTCACAGCACCACGAGGTGGTAAGAGTCCTTGTGCAACAGCCGAGTCAGTGAGCTTGTGAGTTAGTCGCACGGCCTGTTGCATGGTGATGGGGTCAGCAGAGAGCACCATGCCCTGAATTTGAGGTGGCAGTCCATCAATGTACTTCTCTATATGTTTGAAGGGTGGGGTTGCCATTTCCGGGCACAGATTTGCTAACTCATAAGATCGAGCCGTGTAAGCCTCGACCTCGGAACCAACCATCTTATGGTTCCAAAACTCAGTCTCAAGTTTCTGCACCTCACCGCGAGGGCAGTATTCGCGGTTCAACATTTGCTTAAAGTTATCCCAAGGTAGAGCGTTGGCTGCATCAAGCCCTAGGTTCTGAACGTTGGCATTCCACCAAGTGAGGGCAGCTCCCTCGAATGTCCCTGCAGCGAACTTGACCCTGTCCTCGTTCCTGCAGTTGCTCATGGCGAAAGCTGATTCCGCCTTCTCAATCCAACGCAATAGTCCAACGGCACCCTCTGTACCGCTGAAGGAGTGGGGTTTGCAATCCAGGAACATCTTGAACGTGCAGAGAGGTGGGTTAGGATTTGCTCCTGAGATATGCAAAGAGTAGAGTTGGGTTAAGTATCGGGTAAACGTGTTGAATTTGAAATGAGTGATTGTGATGCAAGGTGAGTATGAACAGATTGATCACCTTGGTTCAGTGGGTTTTGATTACGGGCAGCTTCCCGTGCAGCAAGTACCTTTCAACTCGTTCGTTGATGAGGGCGTTCAGTTCAGCTTGGGTCAGGTTGATGTTTCCGCGTCCGCCCGCATTCCTGCGTCCTCCACGTCTTCCAGCCATGATCTTCATAGCGAGAATAAGTGTTAGTGTTTGCTTAATGACTATTGTAGTGAGTGCGGTAGGTACTGTAAAGGATATATAGAGCTTTCGGCTATCCCCGTCGTGGGTAGTCGCGTGCGGTGATCAACGTAATGAATAAAAGATGTCTCATGTGTGCAAGTATCATAATACTAATCACTAAGTGTTGTGTGGAGACTAGTGGTTATAGACTAAGTTCACTAAATGCAAACCTAATTCGCAATAACCGGAGTCTCTGATACCAATCTGTCGCACCCCGAGAAATCCCGTCCCTTCCGGGGCGCGAGCGGCGGCAGATTGTCAGGATCGCTGTCTCCGGTCACACAACATGCGAGACCTATATGTCTGGTTTCATACACACGTCCAATAACTTGGATAAAACAGTTTGTAAAATCAGAGTTGCGGAAGTAAAATATAAGTTGACAAAACAGTTTAACATTCATAGGTAGCGGAAGCGTTAATTTAAAACGGTTTTCAAAATATTAAGTAACAATAGTTGCGGAAGCGATTAAAGTTGTTTAACATTACACAACACATCAAATGTTAATCAATGTTTAGTAAACTACGACACTTAAATAGATGCATGCGACTCCAGCCTAGCATCCTATTCCTTGTGCGCGTGCCTTAGTTACCTGAGAAAACATGCGAGTAAAAGGTCAACACAAAGGTTGGTGAGAGCACAGGTTTTTCACAAGCAGTAAACATCAAAATGTTTAAAGTAAGAGTTTTACAGATTTACATATCATTACAATGCAGTATCGATTGATAGCTAGTCAATACAGTTATATTATATTGTGGATGGTACCGAAGCTGACAGTTTGTGCCTCCCGCCATGTCCATCACAAGACTATGGCGAAATGTTGGTCAATATTGCACTGTTCCGACCTCCAGTCGGGTGTAGTGGGGCTTGTCAGGCCCAATAGTACTATTCAAGATTACCATGCTAGGCGTTATGCTATTAAAGGTCCGAGGAGTATCGTGAGGACTTTTAGTTGTGATAGGGGCTCACACATATACATATTATGATAAAGCATGTCCATACGTAAATAAAATGAGTTGTTGTTCAAAACAGTTGTAGTGCAATGTTTTCTCCCCCAAAGGTAGAAAAGATAAAAAGGGGCCGTGAACTCACCTGATGAAGTAGTTCCGGTCTTATGTGGTGTTCGCGACTGCGAAGGCTAGCAGTCATGCTAGCTCCTATAATCATATAGGTGTAAGTATGTGTTCTGAGGTGCGTTGTAGTCCAAACAACTCCAAGTGTCGGTGTGCTCAACCGAGTGTGTGTGTGTTGACTAGTGAGACTCGACGAATCGTTGGTGACACGATTGTTGTGTTTATGTGCCTTGATGCACATAAGATACCAAAATGCATCCTATGACTCTAATCACATAAGTTACCATTTTTAGAAAGTTTCCAATTTAGGAAAGTGTGGTTATGAAATCCCATTTCATAAAACTAATGACTTCCAATATGTTTATAAAACACGTTTAAACTCTTAAAACATGTCGTTTGCGCATAAATCACCATTTGTGCCGTTTTACCCAAATAAAGTTTCCTTATTTGGAAAGTATCCGTTTAAAAGCTCGTTTTTACAAAACGAAGTTTCTAGATATGTTAAAAATCATTTCTAAACATGTTTCAACAATCAAAGTTCATCAAAACATCTTAAAACATCAAAAGCCCTCTTTTGATTTTTAAAAGTTTCCATTTATAGTAAGTTTACACAAAACCATGTTTTTGACAAAAATCAAATATCCCAATGTGTTTCTAAACACTCCAATATACATTTAACAACATCTAGACATGTCTAACATGTCTAGATCATCACAAACCCAAGACTTGCAACATAAAAGTTTCCTTTTATGGCAAGTGTACCAAATCATCATTAAATCAAACCTAACTTAACCAAAACTCAATTCTAACATTTCTAAGCACCAATATCAGTAAATCTACAACAAATACACATCAAATCACCAACAATTTCAAGCACAATAACCATATGGAGTTGCATGTGGGTTTTTACCCATTGCATGAACGATCTAACCATAGATAAACAAGATAAGCGACCTTAGATGACAAGATTCGAGGTGTACAGCTTCTGGTGATGAAGATTCAGTGGTTCGATGCTTGTTCCAAGCTTCTTTGGTTCCTTCCTCAAGCTCCACGCCTTTCAAGAGCTCCAATAGGGAAATAGATGGCCTCAAGAGAGTTTCCAGGGGGGTTAGGCTTAGTTCCAGTGGGTTTTGGTCGGAAATGGGTGTGAGTGTTCGAGTGAATTGCAAAGGAAACGAGTAGAAATGAGATGGGGCTGATTATAAAGAAATTTTGATATGCATGGCCTTCGCGTACCGCGGAGGCCGATCAAAATTCTTTACCGCGTACCGCGGCATAATTCTGGAGTCTCGACTCCCGGTTTGCTTCGCGTACCGTGAAGCCTTTCGCCGAGGGACTCTCCGCGTACCGCGACGGGTCCATTTCATTGTTTTTCGATTTCGTTGATACGATTTCGCTCGTACTCGATTCCTAACGTTTATCCTAAACACCTAATGCATGTTTAAGCACATAACATATAATAACATATAAATTTGATTGATCACCAACGTTCGTGAGACTCGTGTGTGTGTTTCGATAATTCCTCGAATCATCTTCGATAGTTTGTGTTTGTGTCTAGCGAAGTGTTTGCACGCTTGATTAATCCAAATCAACGTGTGATGCACAATTCAATAATTCCCTGAATTATTGTTTTGTGTTAGTGTTGTGTTTGCCACACTTGGTTTCCAAAACCAATGTGTAATGTACGATTCGATAGTTCCTCGAACTATCGTTTCGTACTTGTTTGTGTTCACTCATCTAATTGAACATAATTAAATGAAATGCAACAAGTATGAATGTGAAATGTAAAGAAAGTAAGAGTTGCAATTTACCTGAAATTGCGGGTGTCACAGTTACACATGAATTTGAAACAAAGCAACCATCAACAACATGGAGGGAATCGATAAAACAAATTCAATCTATTGCACATTCAATCAAGGTGAGATCATAGCCCCTATTTTCTGCTTTGAAACCTTTTGGGGTGGAACATGTGAATAACTATTTTGGAAATTATTTTCCTTAAATGGTTTTCATCTCATAAACTTATGTTTTGCTTATGTTGGTAACTTGAATATTTAAGAAAACTTTGAAATCAAAGACACTTTAGTCATGATTTATCATGGCACACAACCTTAGTCAAGATATGCTTTTATACATGTTGGTTTTCAAAATCATAATACACCTTGTAACATGGATGCATTTTTGTAAACAAACTTATTCATATCCAGTATGTTCTACTTAGGATTTCAAGGGCTGAAATCACTATCCTTAGATTTCAGACTTGAAGTTCACACAATAGTTAAACTTAGGACTCAATGGGTGGAAGCTATTTACTTAGTCTTCCAAACTTCAATTCACAAAATTATTTATCGTTATTACTAGGTGATCACACCAAGGGAAAGCGGGGTTGCTACAATAAGGTCATAGTTAGCTTTAAATTTGTTTTATAGCTAACTGTGGATTGGCATAGTTTTAGCAATACTGTCAATTAGTTTTAACAACTTATGCCTTATTGGACACATGCTTAGTAATACAGAGTTGGCAGTAATTAAATTTATTACCATGGGCCATATTTGTTTCGTTAGTCATTCTTACCTCAAACTCCAAACGTAGTTTGGGACTTGGATTTAAGATGACATGTTAATATACTTGATGATAGTTTGTGTCACAACAGCATGTTACTACTTTTATATCACTTATATTTCAATTGTACATTGTTCAATTGTTCGATCATGTTTTTCATACAGGTTATCACTCTTTTACTCATTTATTTATACTATTTTAAACTTATATTGTGAAAATCTTTAAACCTATGTATCTCATAACTACTTGTAGTTGACAGTTACTTTTTCACATGTTTCAGGTAATCAAAGATAGGTACACAACAGGGACAACTAATGCAACCTAGTTAAGATAGAACAAGATCAAGAAACAAGCTAGGATGGATTAAAAACTCACTTAATCTTTGTTGTTTAATCATCTTGTCTGTTCTTATTTTGTAAACATTATTTTTGTGGTCGGTTAGTAGTACATTCTTTTGGGTAGATAGATATGATCTGTAATCCAACTACAATTAACTTATGAAATGTAGTAAACGTTGTGGTTGTTCTTCAATATTCTTGGTCATGATTCAATTGATCAGTCGTCACCGCGCCGTGGATTCCGCACGCGGCGCATGGTGTGACAGTTTGAGGATGATATGTTGTGCTGATCAATAACTTTGCTCCCTTATGATCATGAAACTTTTTCGAGAATCGAGATGTGAATCTTGTGTCTCCATCAAACACAATTGATACTGGAACACCATGCTTAGTCATGATTTCATTTATGAATAACTTTGCCAATCGTTCAGAAGTATAACTTTCATTTAGCTATTCCTAGTAGCTTCATGATAAAATCCATCATGATATGTTCCCACTTCCACTGAGGAATTAGCCAAGGTTGCATTCTACCATATGGTCGTTGGTGCTCCGTTTTAACTTGGGCACAAGTGAGACACCGGTTCACGTATTGCATCACATTAAATTTCATTCCTGGCCACCAATAGTGCTTACAAAGATCTTGATACATCTTTGTGGCACCAGGGTAAATAGAATAAAATCACTTGTGTGCTTCCTCTAATATGCTAGATCGGAAGTTACCAAGTCGTGGCACCCACATATGACCACTTCTAGTATTTATACCTAAATCATCTCTTCAAGTAACTTTACTTAGACATATATCCTTTCTTCTTTCACATTATCCTCCTTAAGTGCTTCAACATGTTTATTCTTAAGTTGGGTTAAGAAATCAGATGTTTTAATAAGTTGACAAGACTTCACCCAAATTGGGAGATGCTCATTCTTTCGACTTAGAGCATCAACCACAACGTTGGCTTTCCCAGGGCGCTATAAGATTTCTCAATCATAGTCCTTTATCAAATCAAGCCATCTTCATTGGCACATATTTAAATCCTTTTGCTTAAAGAAGTATTTTAGACTTTTGTGGTCCGAATATATCGTGAATTTGACACCATATAAGTAATCTCTCTAGATCTTTAGAGCGAATACTACTACCGCCAATTCTAAATAATGTGTGGGATAATTTGCCTCATGAGGTTTTAATTGTCATGAAGCATAAGCAACAACTTCCTATAAGATAATCACATAATCACAACATTGAAAAGATATCTCCATTGGCTAAAAAAATGTTTCTTGGCTAATTGTGAAGCTGTAACATCGCCATTTTATCCCATTCGGTTAAATATTCCACAAATCAAGTCATTTGGAAGTTTCAAGGGATCTTCATCAAAATCTTGGAAATGTAAAGCTACCCAGAGATCTTCCACAGAAAATTGTACTAGAAAATCATCCATCTTGGACTTCCAAATAGGTGGTTTTGCAGTGCAATCGAAATCAGCATCCTCCTAGAATGATGTGATATGATGCATAATAATCATAGGATTGGCCGAAATGGCATGTGATATCCTGGATCGCTTCAGAAACAAGATAATATCCACAAAAGTAGATGCTTCTTTCAGCTCATCAACTATAGCAATGACATTATGTTTGTCATTATATAGTCTTTGTCATGTAATATACCACAAAAGGAAAAAAAAATTATTATTAAAATAAAATTCGAAAATTTTTATATTTTTCTAAAATTTCCTATGTATAGATTTTATCGATGCTAGTAGTATCGATGAAATTAGTATGGATATTATTAATATCGATAAAATAATATCGATATTAAGTCAGAGTACTATACTTATAAAAAAATTGAAGAAGTTTATCGACGCTATTAGTATTGATGACACTGTACTAATAGTATCGATATATGAACACTTAGAAAAAATTCAAAATTTCAAAATTTTCATATGAAGAAATTAAACCCTAAAACCAAGAAAATCCTGTCCAGACATTACCGATTAACAAGTTAAGCCCAAAAAACCCTTTGAATATTCAACAAATGTTTTCAAGTTTAAAGGTTTAAAAACGCAAAATTTTGACAGATCAAAACAATCACTTTTGACGGTTAAAAATCAATTATTTACCAGCCATTTCAATGTAAATATGAAGAAGAATCATTGGTAAATCAATGAGACACAAAAATGAAGAATCTAATAGAATCGACAGTAAAATACTCTGAATGTGCACACAGTAGTATCGATACTAGTAATATCGATACTGATAGTATCGATGCTATTTATATGCAAATAATGATCATCGATTCTAATAGTATCGAAGAAACTGTATTCATCGATACTAATAATATCGATAATATGATATCTATCGATATTAATAATATCGATGAAAATCAAAAATTTTAAAAAATTAACTTAACTTAAAATTTTCAAAAATTTCAATCCAAACATCAAAAACACCTTTTCTGAAAAATTAAAAAAAAACACACTTGAAAGGTGAAATGTAAAATATTTTTGAAATTTTTGTTTTAATAAATTTATAAAAATAGAATCATTTTGTCTTTTTGATAAAATTATTGAAAAATCCATATGAAATCATATTCAACTAATTCTTATTAATATTTCTAAGATTTTTAAAATTAAAATTTATCAACAAAATATACACAAATAAAAACATATTAATCTATGCATCTAACATATAAGCAACATAATCAAATTATGAACACTCTAAAATTTGATTAGTCAGATAAAACTCAAAATACTATAACATGAACAAATACCAAGCATAACTGACTTAGATAATTTGAATTAAACATGAAATTCAATGAGTATCACACTTAACTAGATATTATGTAGAGCCCAATCTGAAGACGAAGACTCACAAAATCAACTCGAGACAATGTGAAGACCATGTTTTGACTTTTTTGTGTACTCTGTATTTCGAGTACTTGTAAATTTCGTGTACTTTTGTGTTTCGCGTACATAGGTTTGAGTACTCCTAGAGTAGTATATATAGACACATTGTATTCTTTTCTAGGGTTGAATCCCGAGACAGACTCTTCTAGACGTATTGAAGCAGTTTGTATCAAGTTCACGTTTTTGCAATATAAATCAACTTTCCTATTACATTTCTATCTTCTAACATGGATTATGCACATCTTAGAAGCATTTCGTGCTGATTTAGCAGATAAAGTTTGGATCTTTATAGAGTTAGGGACCTATAAGTGGTATCAGAGCTCGAAGGCTCCCTTCATCACAAAGGTAACTTCTTTTTGGATCAAGTTTGCTACTTTATTGTTCATTTCTACACCATTTGTTGCTGTATCAATTTTGGATTCTAGATCTTGAATAAATTTCATCTGGAATATTTCAAGTGTTTTTCGAGAACTCTATTTCGATAACAGGGTTTCGGGTACTGTTTTTTCGTGAAATGCGTTTCGGCAACTAGACTTACTGATCTTCCTTTCGACTACTGGGCTTCGTGAACCTGAGTTCGGTGACATGTTCTCAAGATCTTTTCTTGGTGATCATTGATTCGAGTACTTTGCTTCGAGTACTTGGTTTCGAATACTACAATCGTATAGTTGGCTTCGAGAACTTCTTAGACTTCGAGAACCTCCTGGACTTCCTATACTTGAGGACTTCGGGAACAAAGGGTGAGGTCAATAAGAAGTTGCTGAACTCTCTTCTGTATAATTGGAACTCCAAGGGTATAACTATCAAGACGACAAAGGACATGTATAATACTACACTGAGCGAGCTGATATCCATCATCAACTCATATGATATGGATGATAAAGAGAGAGCCTGAATCATGCCAGTTAATGGGCATCACTCAAGCCCCAGAGAATGCATCACTCCTCTCACCAATCATCTATCAAGCTTCAGGACCACTGACTGTTCCATATGAAATTGCTTTTATCTCCTATGGGCAAGCTCACTTAGTGCCCAAATTCAGTCCAGAAAGTTAGGAGAACATGCTACTATTCAAAGGGTTCATGAATAGTTACAATGCTTTTTATATTGCAGGTGAATTGGCACTAGCCAATCTGACACAGGATAATCTGGAGCAGTGTAATCCAGCTAATGTGGAGGAGATGAATGTAATATGGCAGATGGCCCATGGCACTCTTCCGGGCAAAGAAGTTCATCTAGAAATACAGAATGAACAATTTTTGGAACAACCCAGGGCAGAAGCTTGGGTTTGATAACTCGAAGCTCAGGTGCTACAATCATGACCAGCCGGCTCAGTTTGTTCAGGAATCTAAGCAGCCAAAGAATACAAAGGAAGTTGAGAAGAAGACACATGATTCCTCTGGTGTTGGAACGTCAAAAGCTTTTGTGACTCAGGAGTTAGACGCGTATGATTGGAGTGATCAAGTGCAGGAGTTGGAGATGACTCTGAGCCATGCATTCATGGCTGAGGTGGATGAAAGGCGAAATGAGGTAACCGAAAATCTTTGCTCTACCTCTTGCATTGAATATGTTTTTAAGTATAGATCCCACAATGATGCATTGATCAAGGAGGTCACCAAATTAAAATACTTTAACTCTGAATTTCTCGATAATGAAGACATTTTCAAAAAGAAACTTGATGCCGAAAGGCGTGACATTTCAAAGTTAAAGGAGCTTTTGAGTGACAAGGAATCTAATTATCAGGACGCCAAGCGTCGGATAGCAGAGATTACCTTAAAGTTAGACCAACTTAGAACTGAGTAGTCCAAAACTAAAATTAAGCTGAAAAATATGAATACTCAAGTAACTTGGTGGCTAAGATGATCGATGTTGAGATCAGGGGAAGGAAGCCAACGGGGATTGGTTGTAGTGACGTGAAACCTCCTTTTAACCACAATTATTCCATCATACCTAAAATCAACAAGTCTGTTGATGATATACTGTTAAAGTCCGACCGAAGGTATGAAATCACCACTAGTTCTAACTGTGACATCCAGTACCAGATCATCCGGCAAGTCCGTAAGGTATGTGTACTTCTACTATTTACTATGTGTAAATACATTGATATGAACAGTGCTTGTATTAACAGAATTCAAAATACAATAAACAGTTGTACGTATTTAAGTGAAAGATTAAATACCGTAAGTACAACACACATTATAAACAATAAGTTGTAGTATTTAGGTGAAAATCTAAGTACAATTAATACAACGAATCAAGAGAAACAATAGTGTTCAAATAAATAACAAGAACACGTTGGTTGCGATCTGATATCCACAGATGACAGGAATCAGATGGCCTACAAATCAGTACAAAAACAATGTGAAAACAGGGAGTTTAGTTGAGTCTGTCAGTGAGGAAACACAATTCAAACACAATTGAAGTGTTATTTCAGAATAACGAACTGACAGCGTGTTTGCGTGGGTGACGATTCACACAAACATGTCTTTGAGTTTGGAGTTCTGAAATAATGACTGAAAAGTAGAAAACAAAAGTCGGAAAGCAAAACCATCGTCGTGTTCGTTCGGGTGACGATTCGAACGAATACGCGCGAAGGCGACGCGATCTGACGAAACGAAAATGATAAACGACACGAACGAAAATAATTTAAGGAAATAAAACATTTTAATGTTTTAAAATTTTGAAACTCATCAAAATAATTCAAGAAACTATTTTTATTTAAAACCCGTAAACACGCGCGTTACGTTCCGGAAACTTAACGAAAACGCGAACCGAGCAACGAAAACGAACCCGAACTCATTCGAGGTATAAATACCTTGAATGAGCTCCTCTTTATTCATTTCTTTTCCTTCTCTCCCACAAACCCTGAATCCCGGATTTTTACCCCACCACCATTTTTGAAGCTTCAAACTCTCATATCTCACTCATTTCTCCACCAAATCACCCCATTTTTGGACCAAATTGAAGCTCTTGACCTCTACTACAGGAAAGTACAACTGATCTAAGCCAAACTCCACAGAAACTCGAGGTATGAAGCTGTGAACCTTGCGAAAATTAGGGTTTCCTCCCTTGTTGTTCGAACTCAAACCCTAGCCGGCCATGTACCATCTCCTCCAAACCCTTTTGCATCTGAGAACCCTTGGGTGCACACCACCATCTTGGAACATCACCATACCACACCTTGCAGTCGATTGCAACCACCTCGGGCGACCACGAACCACAGGCCATTGAATGGCTGGTTCGTCCGAAAGGCATCAGGCCGAAGGGCCCATTCGCCGATTGAGGGTGGCTTCCCATTCGCCACAGTAGCCATTCGATCAGGACCAAGTCATTCGCTGGTCAAGTTTCATTCGGCCTAAGGCCATTTACTCACCGGTAGCCACCTCATTTGCCAGCCATCGATTCGTCGGCCGCCCATTCGTCCTCATCCTTTCGGCCTATACCCATCACAGTCGCCTGATGCCATTTGCAGATCATGAAACTCGACCCTTCCTTCGTGAATCCATGTCATTCGGACAAAACTTCAGTCGCCTAACATGTTTCATTCGGCCCAATAGTGGCCTGCATTGCTCATGTAGGCCCAATAGGCTGTGTTGGCCCAGGAAAACTCTTTCGGCCCAAAAGAATTCTTAGTTTGGTCCACCCACTGCATTCGCCCACTATACAGCCCACAGATTCCTCTGGCCCAGTTAATCTTATTCGGCCCAATCACACTTAACAGGTCCAACAGACTGAATTGGCCCATATGCCAGGCCCAATAACAACACAGTTTGGCCCAATAACCACTTTGGCCCAAATTGGTTGACTCAAATGTGTAATATTCGATCCAGTTGGTTAACGGTATAAATTAGGATATAAAATTCATAAACATGCATGACATACATGGAATAATTACAAGAACTATTGAGGTTAAAAAGTTAAATACGCATTTGTAACAAACATTTCATGAGTAACAAAGATTAGGGGGTGAGACTCTAAATTATAAATCTAAATTTATAATTAGGTCAAGTTTGCAAAGCTTTCAACCAATACGCTTAACTAACATGTTAGGGCAAAGGGTTGGGATTTTAAAGAATGGGTTAAAGCTAAGAATATAACATAAAGGCTTGTAATATTAATGATCGATAATCATTGAACCAAGGGCCGAAGAAGACCGAGACTCACTAGTGTTAGCCAATTTTAAGGCTAACACATACACACACGTAAATCATTACAACACATATTTACAAGTTACAAACAACGTGAAATCAATACAGGATTGTGAATACAACAAAAAGTACAACAAAGAGCGCGTGCATTTCTTGGTTTAGGCTAAGTCAACCACAACTGCTACAAGGTGAGTTCATATGCCCCTTTTCTTTAATCTTAACTGATTTTAAACTCTCGGGGCTGAGAAACATGCTTACTTTTATTTATTTAAAAGTTTATGTTCAACATATTACTTACACTTTGATTAGATAATATTGTTTGCTTTATTATCAATTATCATTATATGCATGCTTGTATGATCATGATATGTCAGGAACAAATAAGATGAATATGATAATATAAATTCCTAACTCATCAACACAATAGAATAACATAGTTGAAAGATTAAATCTTACAACACTTAGTTATTCTTACAAGAACGAACATTGAGTTAATCCCAGTTGAACAAGATGACAAGAACAAAACACATGAATGATATGAAGATAACACATCTTCCTAACATCATTCAACACTAGAGTTAACTAAGTGTAATAAGACAAGTGTTTATAACACTTAGTTTACAACTCAACACATATTACAAGAGAACACGGAACATGAATCATCCACCACCTGAGTCGACTAAGTGTAGTAAGACTGGTTCTTACCACAGCTTAGTGACAACATGGTGACTATATGGAATAACGGGGAATGATAATCATGATAATGTAACTTCATGATAACAATATCATTCACACAATAATTAACATAACATAATAAGACAAGTTCTTATTCAACTTTGTTAATAACAAGGAGAACATATGACATTGAGAACAATATCACTGATGAACATGCAATACAATTGATTACTGTTGAACTGTCTGCATTATATCATTTCAATCATGTGCCATGTACTTATGTTGATCACTGTAAGCCCCTTATAAATCGCTGACCAGTTATTTTGACGTGAATAAACCGACGATAGCATAGTGGTACCATAGGTTTGACAAACCTCTAGCTTGTAGGGCTAGTATGTTGATCGTATTGATACATTGGCCGGTAACGTATGACCGGTGACAGGGCAACGCAAGTTAGGTTATGGAAAGCGAGACATGGTGATATTAATCTGCAGTGAAATTGTAATTAATCCAGCGGAAATCCTATTGACTAGTAGATTGAGAAAGTGATCTTCTCTCGTGTTACACTACTATAATAGATTTCGTTGAGGCCTAAGGACATACAAGGTGGTAGAGGTGAATCGGATGCATTATACTCTGATTATGTGAGGATTACAATGGATTCCTTTTAGGCTCTATGCGCTACAAGTTTAGAACAAATAACAATTGGTTAACGAACACTCTTAATCTTTAAAAGTGGTCAATATTTAACCCCTCAAGTAATAGAATAACACAAGGATCTGATTATATTAATCTAACTTCCTTAATACAATGAGGGTGTATCAATACTTCAGTTTGATGACTAACCCCCTCTAAACTTATTATTCTACATATGACACAACGGATGATGAACACAGATGGACGGGTGAAATGAAATGGGTATCTATAGTTGTATTGTAAGTAGGGTGGAGTTCTATTAGTTATGTGGTGGGATGTTGGCTAGGTCTTGTTCCCTTACATATGCCCTATATATAAGCATAACTAATAGGGTAATATATTACTTGCAAATATAACTATGGAGAGACCATTGTGTGAACAGGTGAATCAAATCTCTACAATTAACATGTACTGTGAATGTGTGTATGAACAATCCAGGGTTTTCAATTATCAAACTTATGAACTCACCAACCTAGTGTTGACTTTGTTTAAATGCATGTTTTCTCAGGTGACGAACAGGTGTAGTAACTCATATGCCAAGGCTAAGCTAGTGGACTTTTAGAAGACCTAGCTTCATTTTGTGTTGCATACTTTTGATATGACAAAACATTGAATCATATTTTGTATATCTTGTACAGTTACAAGGTAAAAGTCACAGTGATTCTTTTGATAGAATTACGTAGTTAAATTATGAACATGACTATGTAATTTAACTTTGTAATTCTGTATTGATGTCATTTTAGCATTTCTCATTTAGTTATCATGTGCTATGTAAACAATCTGATCATTTCGATTATCAAACGATATCGCGCCCCGGGAACCTTCCTTCCGGCGGGAAAGTCGATCCAGCCCGCCGGCTCGGGGTGTGACACTAACCAACCAGTTTCACTCATTGTACATCCTATTTTGTCTGATTTAAATCGTTCTGATGATTGTGAGGTTTGTGTAGAAGATTTAAGTGTTTCTGATCAGAGTGAGGTTGAAGAAGTGCTGGGAGGAGCACATATTGTTCAGTGTCATCTAGCAAATAATTAAACAATCAAAATTAAGACTAATGAAATGATTAAGAATTTTAAGACTAAGTTTGTTAAAAATGATGATGTTAAAAAAATATGTCATAAAATCAAATGCTTCTCCTTTGACAGAAAAGGTAACCAAGGCTCATTCCACAATCACAAGAGAGACATGTTCAAAGTTAAATCACAACTGTGAACCTTATGTTCCAACTGAGTCATTGGAACAAGTTTCCACAAGTTCATCTCCTGGTCAAAGTGATTGTTATGTAAAGCCTTTTGACCCACAAGAATTTTATCAAAAGGTATGTTGCTATGCATGTGGGAGACCAGGCCACATAGCCAGACACTGTCTGCACAGACCCACTGAATTGTTCTATGGGAAGAATCAGTAGGTCACACCTAAGGAAAAACCAGTATGTAAACCATTGAGGACTGATAAATCCTCCAAGCCTAAGGTGAAACCTCAGAAAAGGCCTCAGAATCATCACAATGCTAGAAGCAGAAAAGGGTCTAAATCAAATCAAAATGGTTTTCATAAACAAAAGAAAGCAAAGGATTTCAATCTAAAATTAAAACACAATGGAAGGGTAAACCACAAGAAAAACAACCTATAAAACCAAATGACCCTAGCAGTGTAAATAAGTAGATCAAAGTAAACAAGCCAACCAATATGAACAGGCTTAAGGGCAAAGGAAAAGAAAGCACCAAATTGCCAAAAGTGCGTAAATCTATAAAGATTTGGGTACCTGTTTCTCATTAAATGTGTATTTGTTTTGCAGGGATGACCAAATAAGCTAACCAATGTGTGCTATGTCGATAGTGGTTGTTCACGGCACATGACTGGGGATTTTTCTCCGTTACACGAAGTCACACCGTTTAATGGAGGATATGTCTCATTTCCTTGAGACAAAGGTATGAAGATAAGCATGAAAGGAACCGTGAAGAATGTTACTTTGAGCTTTGAGGATGTGTACTACATGGGGAACTCAATCACACCTTGTTGAGTGTCTCCCAGATCTGTGGCAAAAGCTTCTCAACACACTTCACTAACAAGGAGTGTTTGATCTTGAAGCTAGGTCTTGTCATTCCAGAGAAGTGGATCTTAATGAGTACTCCAAGGATCAAAAATGCCAACATAATCAATATGAATTATGATTCATTCACTGAGAAAAACTATTTGTTTCAAAGGCATCAGAGACTGATTGTCTATTGTGGCATCGCCGATTAGGTCACGTCAACCTGAAGAATCTCAATAGATTGGCCAAGGGAGATCACGTAATTGGACTTCCTTCACATGACTTCTCTTCCATTGAGAAGTGCATCGCATGTGCTAAGGGGAAGAAACACCAGAGACCCCACAAGCCGAACTTATTCTATTCAATTTCAACAATTATGCAATTTCTTCACATGGATCTATTTGGACTAGTCAATGTCATGAGCATCGGGAAGAAGTCATACTGTCTTGTGATCACAGATGTTTATTCTAGATTCACGTGGGTTATCTTTCTTGCTAAGATGGATGAGACAATAGAGATCTTGAAGAAGTTCATCACCTTGACAGAGAATCAGAAGAACTTGAAAGTGAAGGTGATTAGAACTAATAATGACACAAAGTTTAGGAATCAAACTCTTATTGATTTTTGCGATGAGAAAGGGATTGCTTGACAATATAGTGCAGCTCGTACACCTCAGCAAAATGGAGTAGCTGAGAGACGAAACATAACGCTTATCGAGGCGTCACGAACCATGCTGTCTGAGTCAAAGCTACCAATCTTCTTTAGGCAGAAGCTGTCAATACAACTTGCTGTGTTCAAAACTGTGCACTACTGAACAAGGCCACCAGAAGACTCCATATGATATTTTCTTCAACCAGAAGCCAAAGGTCGGTCACTTCAAGTGTTTTGGATGTCCTTGTGTGACAACCGGTATATGAGCTACCTTGAGTCTGAAATCCAAGGGTGTACACAACCACAGTGTAGAAGACTGTGTTACGAGAGTGACGATAACGATAACAAACAACAACCAAAATACACGGATTATTCCCAAAACAGTCAGGAAAATCCATTTAATCATACAAACATGAATTAGAAGAAAACACAACCGCCTTATGAGGGAAAATAATGAACGAAATGTGAATGGATAACAATTGGAGTATCGATCGAACGAGATATCAGCGTGGGTGATGATTCATGTTGATATGTTGTTAGATTTGATACACTAAATGATATATTTATAGTACCAAACAATGTCAGCAGTTAAGTCAAACGCGAAATTTGTATGGGTGACGATTCATACAGAGGTCAACGTGAGTATTTTAACGCTGATATAAAATGATAGCAATTTTAATAAAATTTCATCAAAACAATTTAATAAACAATCAAAATTTTAAAACACACAACTATTCGTGCGAGTGGACCCTCATTCGTACGAATAGGTTTATCCGGTGAAGCTTTACAACCTCAGAGTCATTTCGTCGAATGGGAGTCATTCGTACGGAAGACTCATTCTTGCGGCAACAAAACTATAAAAGCAACACTTCCTTTTTTCAAACCCATTTTTCACTCAACTCTCTCAACCAAAACCCTCTTTCGCCCTCTCGATTTTTCAGCCATTTAGGCACGAAATCGGACCATTTTACCGTCGAAATCGTGGGTATTTCAACCCCAACACACCCATTTCCAGATTTCAACCATTTCCAAGCCATTTCAGTCAAATACGAGCACCATAGTGAGTATTAGCAGCGATCCTTTGCACCAAAACACTCTAAAACATCTTAGAACATTTTTGACCGTAAAAACACCATAAACTACCCTCGATTTAAAAAATGAAGTTTTTGGTGAATTTGCAGACGAATGAGCCTAAGGACTTATTCGTGGGAATGAGATACCTCATTCGTTGAGAAAAGTCACTAGAATGAACTGTTGGACGATTGAGTAGTCTCACGAATGACATGGACTCATTCGCATGGGACAACCATACGAAGGAAGACACATTCGCATGAATGGATCACGAGAATGAGAGTATGCATTCGCATCATTCCATTCATGTGAATGAAGGTCATTCGAACGGATAGGCCATTCGCACAAAGAGGAGCCAAAAATGGCTAAGCGTTGAACTTTCTATCGAACATTTGTGTCGATAGAATCAAACCTTAGACAAAATTTTAAATCTAATCATAATAAGACAAATGAAAACACATTTTTACAAAATCACATAAACACCCAGAACACATAACCATCCAATATCTAACTAACTAACAAAAAAATGATAACACAGGATTCGAACCGAGAGAACATACCGAGTGAGTGCATCGACGACCCATAATCCCAGGTGTGTTGATAGACCCCATTTTCTGTATCTTATTGCCCTTCAAATCATTTGGGGTTGAGAACATGAACACTCTTATTCGAATAATAATCAGATAAGACTTATTTTCAAATAACTTAATTGAAAAGATCAACCTTCAACCTCTTATTCGAATGTTATTCGAATAAGTGCATTTTCAATCATTTTACTGAAGGTTCATCGCATCACCAACAACGTTTTCAAACTCAAACAATGATTTCGAGGGTTCAAAACACAATTCAAGACGGAAGTGCCCATTAACCATAACAGGTCAATGCTTTGTGCCCAACCAAGGGGTGAGCGGACACGACTCGAGGAATTGTGCTAATGCACAATTGAAAACAAACATTTTCATGGGAATCCCCCATCAAAAAAACAACAAATTTTTCATGGTATCTGTTTAGGGTAATTCACTAGAGCATGTGTCAACACAACATACGCATTAAAAATTCGCTGAGGAATTATCAAGTAAGTCCCTTTTAGAGTCATTTACCATTAGTGGAAGCGGGTCAACCGACGGTAACGTAGATGGTACCATAGGTCTAATGTAACATCACTGTACTTTAGGTTGTCCGTACATCCGTACATCCGTACGATTGTACTGTTACGACCTAAGATTTATTGTTATTAATGATAATGAATTATTTGTTGATATTATTGATATTATCACTGTTGCTGGTATGCATGATTATAACACATAATATATGTGTAAACCATGGGGAGTTTAGTTGTAATTCAACTAAACAGAACCAGAGTGTTTATCGCAGACGATTATACTGATTATGAATTATTGGTTTGGAATGAGAATGGATTTGGGATGGAACTGGGAGTTTGTTATAGTCTGGTTGCTAAACGTAGTTAAGGACACATGGTCATGGTTTATCGAAATAGCGGTGGGACGGTGTAGGGGAGGTTGCGATCTACCTCTGCATATGCCCTATACATATGCATATTTCGGTCTATCATGGATGTGTCAGTGACTTGGTTTAGTGGGTTTTGGTTTGGGAATATAATATTTAAGTTAATAAATAATGGGAATTAATTACACGATGGTGAGGTTACGGACATTTGCTAAACGCGAATATTAATTCAGAAATATTAACTTAATAATGTATTCGTGTGAGTGACGATTCACACGGATACATTTATTAAGAATAATATTCTGAAACAATATTCCATAAATCGTAAATCGAATCGAAATATGGTACGAGCGTTGGATTCGCAAAGGTGACGATCTTTACGAATACGTACGTGAGTAACACGTTTCGACGAGATAATTAAATAATATGGAATGATATTATATTAATAAATAGAACTAAAAACGTTTATTAGGAATCACAACCTAAAATGTTTTCGAATAAATTAATTTATTTAAATAATTATGTAACGAAAACGAAACGGAATTTATTTTACGAAACAAACTATTTAAACTTATTTTAATTAAATAAAACTAATTTATTTAAAACGAGTTATTGTTTTAAATATGTTACGTTAGAAAACCGAGCATGTTGTTACATTTCACGCGTATTAAACGAGATCTGTTACGAGACAAGGGGGTATTTTGAAATCATGAAAATAAATGAAACCATATTATTATTTAAACACTTTATATTTAAATATGTTTAACGAGACAAACCGAGTTTTTATGTTGTTTTATCGCGATAAAAACGGGACCGAGCACCGGGGAAACACGCGAGGTATAAAGGATGAAGCCTACTTCATCTTCTTCATTTCTTCTCATTCATTTCTCTCTCTAGAACCAACCCACGTCCATATTCTCTCTCTCTAACTTCTCTCTAGCCTAACTCGTTCGTTTCTCGACGAAATCGCGAGATCTCGGAGCCTAAACGACCGGGGAATCAAAGAGAACAAGGAAGTACAAGAAAATCTCACGTTGAGTCGCTAAATCGAGGTAAATCTGAAGTGTTTTTCACGGTTTTGTAGTAACGTTCGAATCTTACAAATTGTTGATGCAAAAACCGAATTAAATGATTAGAAACACTTAGTTAAACGGTTGGGAGAGCATTCGAAAACCCTAGGACATAGCTGTAGCTAGAAATGGGAAAGAATAATGATGAGGAGGTGCTGGTTCGTGAACCAGCAGGTAGCCGAACCCTGTGCACACCCTTAGCCGAACCTTGTTCCAGCCACATCTCTTAGGAACGAACCTTTTGAGCGGGAATCTGCTATGACCGAACCTTCTGGTGGCTTGGCCGAACCCTGGGATAAGAAGCAGCGAACCCTATTAACTTATCTACTTCAGCCGAAGCTTTGGAGTTTATTAGCCGAACCTTTATTGTGCTAACGACCTAGACGAACCTTGGGCGGCAAGGTTGAAACCCACGAACCCTACTGTATACTAGGCGAACCTTGGCTGCCACTTTGTTAGATCGAACGAACCTAGTGAGGAACGAACCCATCATCACAAGGTTTAGGCTGCGAACCATCAAGAGCCGAACCCTCTCTTTCCATCTTGGCCGAACCCCTAGTTTGTCACCCATTATTCTGGCCGAACCTATGGTATAAATGGGTTAAGGTTCGCTGGTCTTGGGGGATGGGTGAATTCAAGTGCTTTAAAGCTATGTGATTACAAGTATTTAGACATGTAAATGGGAGTAAATACATATTGTTATATCCATGCATGCATGAATGGTCTAAACCACCACCTTTCTTTTCCTAACATGATTTTGTTTAGAAATTAGAGAATACAAATATATATTGAACTTGTGATGCGATTACCTTAATGTATTGATGTTATTAGATTATAATTAAAACGTCACTAACTCAAAATTGTGGTGGATAGGGTAAGTGGTCATGCATGTGAGGATGTAACTATGATATCCCAATAATTGTACCATAATAAGGTGGTTAACAACTAGCAGGACTAAACAATTTGTAATGATGAGCACTTATAAGAGGTTTGATGATCCGTTTCAACTTTGACTAATTGCGCTAAGTTAGTGAAACACATAAATAAATTAAAAGCAAAGATTGATAATTATTCAATTTAATTTAGAACGCATATACTTATGATCACGATCATACAAATATTACAGATCTTTGAGTGGTTTGAGTTTCCATACGTGAGCGCGCATTATAAGAGAACACTGATTATAAGGACTTCAGGTGAGTTCTCATAACTTCCCTTTCTTTAAACTGTTTTAGTTTTAAAACTCGGAGGTGAAACATGTATACCGGTTTAAATATTATTTTGATAACACAAGGATAATACCTGTTTATCATTATGATATTCACTATTATGAATTATCATTATTATGGATTATCACTGATTATTATAAATCCGTGTAAACATTGTTATTGACTTCGGTTAGTAACAAAGATTACATGTATTGTCTCATACTCCGTGAAATCATTACTTTTAACTTCGGTTATTTGTTTTGACTTCATGTATTGTCACGTGGAGGGTTTCCACATCCGTGAAGTATTGCTCTTGACTTCGGTTAATTGCTTTGACTTCATGTATTGTCACGTGGTTAGCGACCACTCCATGAATCATGTATTTAACTTATGTTAATTACATAATGATCATGTATAGTCACGAACATTGTTTGAGAATATGATTGTTGAGATTGGTTGATTAGTCGTGGATTGATTATCTATGTTTGACTATGAATAATTGTGATTAATTATGGCTGATTGATTATGTGATTATGTGATTGTATATGTGTATGATTGATGAATTGGTAGATGTGTGTTGGATTATTTCATACAGGTATTCATATGGATTTCTTATGAAGATCATAAGTTTTATACCCGTTTTAAACAAAGCATTTTATAAAACTATTTTAAATCATAAACCTTTAAACTCATTTTACTAAAACATTTTCCAATATAAAAACTTATGATTACTCACCAACTACTTTTGTAGTTGACACTTGTTTTCTTACATGTTTCAGGTGATGGAGACAAGTAGGAATGAAGAGAGGATCTCTTCTATTTTGGACATCATCATATAGGATCTTGGACTTAGTTAATTAACTAAATTTCTGGCGATTAGAGTTTAGTTAGTTTAACTAATTCTTTTGTGTAACTGATGTATTTGATTCATGACGAACATGATTTTTGTGTAATTATTTTGGCTGATTAAATGATATATGATGATTGAATTAGATGCCCACGAGCTGTTGAACAATCTACACATCCCTCGTGGCATCCCGACATTTCCGCCGCCGGTCGAGGTGTTACATCTAACCAACCTCCAGTGCTGAGGCTGATACGTTACATGCATACATACCTGAAACAACTACTCAGATTAGTTCCATGGGAACAAATCAACAAGGGCATATCAATTAGGTTTGTTAAATGATCATATAGGTGATATTACGGACAAACCACCAAAATAATAACTTGAGTTTTCAATCCAAACAAATTTTCAAGACCTGGTCTTGAATGAATTTTCAAACGAGTACATAACAACAATGACAAGCTACAAGAAAGAAGTGTAGCTTTGTGGTTTTAAAACAAACAAACCAAGTTTTTCCTATATCAGAAGACAAAGCATACACTTCTTTCTCAAGACATTTCTTTTTTCAAAATATGTGTCGTGTCGCGTCGAAAAGAGATACAGAAGTGACGAGGTATGATTTCCAATAAGGACATCCTCGTGGATCACCGAAGGGGTGGTTGGCTGGCGGCCGAGCTTTGGCTCTACGTATGCCCTATATATAAAGTACCTTTGATGATTTGGGATAGTGTCAGTAGTGAGGTTCAGATTTAAGCACTTGTGTAATTCATTCGTGCTTTCAACACCATTTACACGCTATTTTCAAAACCATGGTAAATGGAAAGAGTTTTCATCAAACCTTTCACAAAATGTAATATTTTTAAAAAAACTTGCATGAACTCACCAACCTAGTGTTGACAGATTTTACATGTTCTCAAGCTTAGAACAGGGTAAAGCAGGATGACTTTCAGAGAGAGAAAGATAGGATCCCTTAGAGGAACCTACAATTCCTGCATGGAAGCTTACGAGGCCACACAGGCTACAAGATTCAAGACTTGCATTTTCTTTAAGACATTTCGTGAGACATCTGGGTCACGTCCCAGATGCCCAAGTTAAGTTTTAATAAAATTAAATTATAAAACATTTGTAAATTAATTTTATTTTATCGACGTATTTTAGTATTTCTCATATCATCATGTGCAATGTAATTATTTGATCACTCCTATTTAATCACACCTTGGGACTATTCCGCCCGACAGGTCCCCGATCCGGCCCGCCGGCCCGGGGTGTGATACCTTGCACTCTACTCCACACTTAACCCAATCACAAATTTGATGACAAAGCTGATGAGTGTTACTTTGTTGGCTATTCTTATAAGAAAGCTGGCTATCGTGTCTACAACAAGAAGACAAGGTTAATTGTGGTGTCATACTACATTGACTGGCAAGAGTTGAATCAAATTGATGTTGGTTCAGGTCCGAACTGGTTGTTTCAATATGATTTAACTTTTGAGCCTTTTCATACTACTTCTGAGAGTGCAGGGCCCACTGAACCTGAAGACAGTTTTTATAAGAGTGACGACACGGATTACCGAGTTGACTACGTTTCATGTGATTCCAATCTTCTGAGTATTGACCCACCAAGCATGTACCAGCGAGCTAACCAATCAGTGAAGTTATCCCATCAGATCCGGAGACTTCTCATTCAGCCCAACCGACTCAACAGATAGATCCGACATCTTCCTCTTCCCACCAGGCATTTGTTAATCCACTGTTTTCAGACCACATCCCTGAGGAAAATTGTCTGGATAATGAAACTGAAGCAAGTGAAATAGCTCCGGATGATAACAATGTTTCCTCCGATGAATATCAGCTCATCCACATCAGTAATTTGCTTGAAAATTTAGCTATGGAGGAAGTTGCAACTTCAAGCATTAACAAGAATCATCCTGTGGAGAATATTATTGGACCACTTTCAGAAGGAGTTCTTACCCGGTGAAGATCTATTCTGTCTCAGACCGCCTTATCAGGAACTCTCACACGCAGTCAATCATTTCCAATTAATTCTTGTTTGTATTCTTGCTTTATTTCGCACGTAGAACCCAAGAACATCAAGATGGAACTTAAAGAATCAAGCTGGGTTAAAGCAAGGTTGGTAGTCCAGGGCTTCTACCAACAAGAGCATATTGACTACGAGGAGGTTATTACACTGGTTACAAGACTTGAGTCAATTCACATCTTCCTCGCCCATGCATCCTACATGAACTTCACTGTTTATCAGATGGATTTGAAGACGGCTTTCTTGTATGGAAAGGTCAAGGAAGAAATATACGTATGTGAACCTCCTAGGTTCGAGGATTCCTTAGTATGCTGACCATGTATACAAGCTAGACAAAGCCTTGTACGGTCTTCATCAAGCACCACGAGAATGGTATGTTACACTCACAGATCATCTACTAGCCAATGAATATACCAGTGGAGCCATACATTAGACACTGTTCGTTCTCAAAGAGAAGGATGACTTGATTCTTGTCCAGATCTATGTGGATGATATCATCTCTAGTTCCACGAGCTTGGTGCTGTGTAAAGAGTTTGAGGACGTGATAAAGAAAAGGTTTGAGATGAGTGCTATGGGGGAGATGACCTTTTTATTAGGTCTCTAGGTAAAGCATGATCATAAAGGGGTGATGATTCATCTAGGCAAGTACATGACCGATATACTTACCAAGTTCAACATGTTGGACTCCAAGCCTGCTTCCACTCCTATGGTTGCTCGTCCTGTTTTGACTTTCGATTATGATGGTGAATATGTTGATCAACATCTTTACAGATCGATGATTGGTTCACTGATGTACGTCACCGCCATCAGTCACGACATCATGTTCTCTGTATTTCAGTGTGCTAGATATAAGGTGAATCCGAAGGCTTCTCATCTGATTGCTATCAAGAGGATATTTTGCTACCTTGTCGGGAAACCTCGTCTCGGTTTGTGGTATCCTAAGAAATCTGAGTTCAAGTTATATGCTTACTCTGACAGTGATTTTGGTGGTTACAATTTAGACAGGATGTAAGTCAACCACACGTGGATGTCAGTATCTAGGACATCGCCTTGTATCATGGCAGTGCAAGAAGAAAACCACCGTATCAACCTCCACTATAGAAGCTGAGTATGTCGCTGCTTCCAGTTTTTGCTCTCAGGTCATTTGGATGCAACAACAGCTTCTCGATTACGATTTGAATTTTCTTGACTCTCCTATTATTGTGATGATGAAGTACCTCTTCAAATCGTCAAGAATTCGGTTAACACTTCAAAACTAAACACATTGACATCCGGATTCACATTATAGGAGACTGCTTGAACGTAAGCTTATTCATCTTGAACATAAGTTCTCTTCCATCACCTGCTTGCCTCACTCAAACTAATAAGTTTTGATTAAACTGTGTTTTTGTACATACGTTAAATTTTTGTTGTTGTTATATTTAATTTTTATATCACAAATTTAGGGGGAGAAAATTTACAAAAGGAACAAAAAGATTTTTGGTGTTTGAGTATGTTTATATGTTTAGAAAATTTGCAAAAAGAACAAAAAAGATTGTCGGTTTTTAAGACGGACTATAAATTTAGGGGGAGTGAATTTTAAGAAAACTACAAAAAGATTTTGTCTTTCCAAAAATTTAAGAGAAATACAAAAAGATTTTACTTGGACTATCAGATAAAGTGGTTCAATGGGAAGTGCAATGATTTCTGACACTCAGAAATTCACTATCTTAGTATACACTACTAAATAATAAAAGCATGTTTTCCAATTAGAAGATTAGAAATGATCACTCAAAATATTACAGTGAATAAGTAAGGAGGTTTGGAAAACCAGATAAACTGGACAAATGCAATAACTATTTGACTTTTTGTAGAAAACTTTAAGTCAAAATATGATTGTGTTTTGATAAACTTGAAATCGTTTTCAGAAAACTTGGGTATTTTCTACGTTTTAAGGAAACAAAGAGCCGAAAATAATTACTGAAGCATCCTCTGTTTTGCATAAGAAAAGACATGGATGTTTGATGTTAAGACCAATGCGTCTGCAGATCAGTAAAATAAAAGATGCCAATGTGCACAAAGATGATAGAACCCCTTCTTGTTCTTGATTCTAATTTGATGCATCTGTTCTTTCTTTTATCACCTTAAAACTCTGTCAAAACGTTTTAAGTTCATTGAAACACCATCAAGTTTTGAGAAAAAGGGTATCTCAAAATTGATAGCTGGCATGTAGATCTGGATAACATGTCTGATTGCCCACAAGCTGCCCAAAAGCATTTTCAGAAAAACTGGTAGAAAATTTTTCTTCATAAGTCTTGTCTTTAGAATACGGATAAACGAGTAGAAATCATTGGTAGAGTATAATTATTTTAAAGTTGGCCAAATTATAAGGTGGCCAAATTTCATCATAAATCTTATCTTTATTATAAGGTGACCAAATTTCAGATAAGATTTGATCCCACAAAGTTCACCCGACTTAACCATGAACTCGTCCAAAGTTCATGAGTTTATTTTATTTTACTTACAATTTTTATAAAAAAAAGTTTACAAAATTATGTACTCGAATGGTAGTACACGAAGTCAGGTACATGAACCGATTTCGTGTACTCCATGTGCCTATAAATATTCCGTGAAGTCCACTCATTTTCGTGAACTCCGTGAGCCCTTGCTTTGGCGATTTTTGATTACGGAGACTTTTTGACCATTCCACTTCGACCAACTTATAGATCTACGTTAGACGAACCTAGGTATAGATTTTTATCAAATTTTGACCGCTAGAAAAAAAGTTATTGGACAAAAACACTTTCATGAACTTTCTTCCATGAACCGAGAGTCTATTTGTCAAAACACTTAGAAATACTCAAAATTGGAAAACCTTTTTTTCATATGTTGGTCGTTTTCCAATTCTGAGTATTTTGAGACCGAAATGAGAGTCAATAGAGCAAAATTGAACAAGTTGTGAAGGAAAATCAGTTCACGAAAATTATGGATTCGTGAACTTCAAATTTCGTGAACTAGATGACTCTATCCTTCTACTGAGAAGAAGCTCCTTTACACATACTAAACATATTTAGCGCACGTGGTGACTCAGTGTCTATTAGGACGAAAGGGTGGATACGGTGTAGTTAATCAGACACTCAATTCATGCACAGTTGCTATCACTCTAGGAATGGACTTCAACTTTTCACGCATGATTTTTCGAGGCATGTATGACATCATAAAGGGGAAATGGAAGGAGAATTTTCTGCCATTTTTGAGGTTTATTAAGATCATCATCAGTAGAAGACATCATAACCTCATTCCAACTGTTGGGACACTTCCCTTGAAGAGGATGGATCAAGACATATTCTCCTACATGGTCATGAATTACAAGGGAAAGAAGATTTTCCCTTGAGCCAGACCATTGAAGATGTTTGGGACCTCTTTGCTGGTTTGTAGGATGTCGAAGAGCAAGGTACTCCAGTGGCCTTCGTAGCAGAAGAAGATGATCAGATCCCTGCTGGCACAACTGCACAAGCTACAGAAGTAGAGCAAGCCACCTACTCTGAGTCTTTAGATGGAGAAACTGAGCTACTTAAAGAGCTAGTGATCGTGACACCACCTCGCACTCGGTCAGACTCTGATGAGAGAGATGCTGATTACATCCCGCCTTCGGAGTCAACTCCCAAAAAGAGAAGATTAAAGATGGTTTCATGGAGACCAAGGGATCCGCGACTCAAGAAACAAAAGATCTCGGGCACTTTCTCTCAGAACGCACCACCTCCACCACTATCACACCCTCAATTTCCAACTAACGGAATCATACAGTTTAGGGCATGACAAACCAGGATCTCAGTCATTAGACATAGCGAAAGACCTCTATATACTTTTAAACATAATTCAGTCTTAAATCATAAATACAAAGTTTAATGTAGCGGAAGCATTTGATAATTAATAACCAAACATGTTTGTTGCAAAAAACCATGCATTACAATATTCAATGTTTTAAATCAATAAATAAACTTAAACTGATGCATGAGACTCAACATCCTATTCCCTACTCGTCCTTGCTTGTGCTCTAGTGTCCTGAGAAAACATGCAAATAAAGTGAACACAAAGGTTGGTGCATACACATGTTTGTATATGTAATCACAAATGTTTGAACAACTGTTTGAATTGTAATGTTCGCAGATAACATAATCACACATTGCATAGTCATGATAGCTAGTCATTGTACTATTTACATAAGTGGTCGAGACCGAAGCTGACTATTGCATGCTGTTGCGTATTTGCCTTTCCACTATTGTCTAACACAAACAATAGTAATGTTGAATTGGCTAGTTAAACACTTGCGTAGACCTCCAATATACCAAGTGAGGCTTGTCAAACCCAATAGATCTATCTTCAACTACCATGCTTTACATTACGGCAAACTAGACGCTTCGATATGTAAGGACTTTGAGTGTTATGTGCACACTTATAGTAAACATCTAACTCATGCAAGTGATATGTATCCAAAAGCGTTTGTTTGCACATGTTTTCTCCCCCAAAACAGTAAAAGTAAAATGGGGCCGTGCACGCACCTGATAATGCGAATTGAATTATCAAGTGTTCGCGAATTCGCGTAGATAATCTTCTACGAAAAATCCGTGTTATTTACAATAACGTTGTCTTATTTGGAATGTCATTTCATGTTTGTATCACATACGTGTCAACACACGTATGTTAGGATATTTGAAACATACATACAAAAGCGTGTACGGATTTAAGTTCGTTCGGTTAAATCGTATAAACATATACGATTTCATTTTGTGACACGTAATTATACGCCATTAGACTTTTTGTTCAAAATATAAATTTTATCATTTTATTTTGTTCGTGATTTCATTACGGTTCCAACAAAATTTAAACGGATTAAAAGGGATTTAAAACGAAGAAGTTACGATAAAAATACCAAAAATTGATTTTTAATTCAAAACCGGCAGAGTCTAGGTTCGAACCTTTGACCTATCCCTCAGAACACAGCCATGTTACCCTCTCAGCCTGCTAGGGATTCGCATTAAAATCTGGTTTTTAATTCTTTTAAACAAATACAATCAGTTCTCTTTGGTTATCATTAACCGAACCTTTAGGATCCAAATTGATCAAAAGATTCAACCCCAATCGATACCAGAACCATGGGGTTTTGTTTATACAGATCTAGGCGAGTTCATATGTGTAGTTAATTGATCTTTTTCAATCAAAATCATATGGTTTTTAAACCTTGATCGAATTCGAACCTAAATCCCAAATCTTTAACTCAAATTTGTTAAATTCGTTAATGTAAATTTGTAAATCCATGGGGTTTTCGTTTAGCAATAAATTTCGAACCTTTATACATAATTTAATTTTTATATCTCATTCATTAATATTAAAACCCACAAAACGGTTTATGTTATGAACCCTAGAACTCAATCTTATACAATTCGACATTGTAATTCGAAATTAAGATAGGGTTTTCGTTAAGTACAATATAACGAAGCTTTTGATATTAATTAATTCGATTTTCTAACTTGTTTTGTTAAAAACCCCCAATTCGTTTCATATCAAGAACCCTAGCTATCGAACTTATACAATTCGATATTAGAACTCAAAATTGACTTAGGGTTATCCTTAATCGGCACTTTTAGGTGTTTTTGGAGTCGATCATTACCTGATTTGACTTTGAATTGGTGTAGTTCAACTATACGGTTGTTCTTAGGTCACCCCTTGATCGAATCTGTCTCCCGATGTTTATTCCCTTGAATTGTCGTGTGCAGAACTCACTAAGAGGGCCGACTAAGGCTTATGTATGTTCAATTTGGTGAAATTCGATCGCATTGTGTGGGTTTTATAGTTGCTAGTAACAGTTTCAACATTTTCTGTTGTTAATAACTTTAATTCCCCAATTGATTACCTAATAACGGTTAATAACCGTTTATCGTCATCATTATGTGTTTTATGAGCAATTAATTCAATCCATTATGGTGTTTTAATGTAAATTTCGAATTTCTCATTTGATTTCTAACAAATTTTGACCATAAAGGTCAAAATTGAACATTTCTTGCAAATACAAGTTAAATTCTCATAGATTTAAATGTTTGTACACTTGTTTTGTTCAATTCTAACCATTCTAGTTTGATATTGTTCGATTTCGTATAATTTCTGTTAGCTTTTGGTTAACGGTGTTAATCCGGAATGTCAGATTGTCACATTATCCCCTTTTGAAGGAATTTTCGTCCCGAAAATTGTTAAATATTAGAAGTAGTTAGGACACTACTTGTGAGTTCAAAGTGTATGTGTTAGTGCGATATTTGATCATTCTGTGTACTTGAGTGTACTTACACACAAAGTCCAATGTTTGCAACACCACACCTAAGTGTGGTCGTTCAATGTTCAATGTTTGGCAACATCACCCCTATGTGTGATCGTTCCATGTAACTGTTCGCATGCACACCAGTTAGTAAACCTAACTGTGAATGTTCGTGTTTGATCATACAGTACTATGTAACTTCGCACACAACAGTTGTTTGTAACTGTTTGTACTATGCAACCTTGCACATAGTAAAATGTTTATAACTAATCATGTTTGTACTACTATGCAATCTAGCACATTAAATGTAGCACATAAAATGTAATGTAGCTAATCGATAGTAACTAATCATGCTTGTAAGTGTTTGAATTCTACAATGTTTGTGTTCAGCACAAATGTTTGTAACAAAACCAATTGTATAAGATGTTTGTGCTTATAGTTTGAAATTTGAAAGTGTTGGAGTGTGAAGTATCACATCATCCCCTTGTTGAAGTAAATTTTGTCCCGAAATTTAACGTGCCTTCTCATTGTTCGTAGTTGTTGTTTTGAATAGATGGGGATATTTTTTCATCATTTTATCCTCTCTTTCCCATGTGAACTCAGCTCCACGTTTTGAATTCCAACGGACCTTGACTATTGGAATTTTACTTTGTTTGAGCTGTTTGACCTTTCGGTCCGTGATTTCTACTGTTTCATCTCTGACCGATAACTCTTCGTCCACTTGGTATTTCATCAAGTGGTACTACCATTGTCTAATCAGAAAGACATTTCTTTAAATTTGAAACATGAAACACATCATGAACTCCGCTAAGTTCATATGGTAATTTGAGTTGATACGCTACCGGACCAATTCTTTTCTGAATTTTAAAAGGTCCTACGTAACGTGGGCTAAGCTTCCCACGCTTGCCGAATCATATCACACTTTTCCAAGGTGATACTTTTAGAAGAACTGGTCTCCTACATGGAATTCCAATGGCTTGCGAAGCTTGTCAGCGTAACTCTTTTATCGATCCCGAGCCGCTGCCATATGGTTCCGGATTTGTACAATCTTCTCAGTCGTTTCATATACCAATTCAGGTCCTGTTATTTGACTGTCACCAATTTCACCCCAGCAAACCGGTGAACAAAATTTTCGACCATATAAAGCTTCAAATGGTGCATCTTGAATGCTTGTTTGATAATTGTTATTGTAAGAGAATTCTACTAACGGTAGGTGGGTTTTACAGCTATCACCAAAATCAATTACACAAGCTCTTAATATATCCTCGAGTGTTTGAATCGTACGTTCACTTTGAGCGTCGGTTTGCAGATGATATGCGGTTATCATGTCTAAACGAGTTCTCAATGACTTATGGAGAGATTTCCAAAAGTTTGAAGTAAATCGGGCATCCTAATCTTATATGATGGAGATTGGCACTCCATGTCGCGATAACACTTCCTTTATATAAATACGAGTCAACTTCTCCATTTTGTCAGTTTCCTTAATAGCAATAAAATGTGCAGATTTCCTTAATCGATCCACAATTACCCATATCGTATCACAACCACTTGATGTACGAGGTAACTTGGTAATGAAATCCATCGAGATCTGTGTAACATCACTGTACTTCCGGTCGTCCGTACATCTGTACATCCGTACGATTGTACTGTTACGATCTGAGATTTATTATGATTAATGATAATGGATTATTTGCTGATATTATTAATGATAATCACTGTTACTGGTATACATGCTTAGAACATATTATACGCGTAAACCATGGGAAGTTTAGTTGTAACTCAACTAAAAAGAACCAGAGAGTTTATCGCAGTTATATTGTTGATGATTATAGATTTGGTTTGGAAATGGAAAGGGGATTTAAATTGGTTGTTGTTTGGTTACTAAACATAGTCAAGGACACATGGTCATGGTTTATCGAAATAGCGGTGGGACGGTGGCTAGGGCAGTTGCGACTCACCCTTACATATGCCCTATACATATGCATATTTCGGTCTATTATGGATGTGTCAGTGACTAGGGTTTAGTGGGTTTTGGTTTGGGAATGATAATATTAAAGTTAATAAATAATGGGAATTAATTACGCGAAGTGAGGTTACGATCATTACTTAAACGCGAATGTCGAATCAGAAATATTAACTTAATAATGTATTCGCGTGGGTGACGATTCACACGAATATAATTATTAGGAATAATATTCTGAAACTATATTCCATAAATAGCAAATCGAATCGAAATACGATACGAGCGTTGAATTCGCAAAGGTGACGATCTTTACGAATACGTACGTGAGTAACGCGTTTCGACGAGATAATTAAATAATATTTAACGATATTAAATTAATAAATGGTAACTTAAAACGTTTATTAGGAATCACAACTTAAATCGTTTCGAATAAATTTAATTATTTATTAATTGATTTAACGATAATGAGACGGAATCATTTTACGAAGCAATTTATTTAAAAACCATTTTATTTAAAACGAAACCTATTTATTTAGATGTTTTACGTGTTAAATATGTTTTACGTTAAAAACCGGACATTTATAATATTTTTGTCGCGATAAAAACGGGACCGAGCACGGGGAGATGATACGCGCTTTAAGAAAGACTATCTTCTTCTTTTTCCTCATTTTCACTCTCTCAATCTCTCTCTAAAACACACATTCACGTCCATACTTTCTCTCTCTACCTTCTCTCTACGATATCTCCTTCGTTACTCGACGGATTTACGAGATCTCGGCGCCTACACGACCGCGTGAACGAGAGGAACAAGGAAGTACAAGAACATCTCGCGTTAGATCCATCATTCGAGGTAAACCTATTGTTTTCTTTCTGATTTTACACTTGAACATACCCTAGCTATCGTCATCCTCGGGGAGGGGTAATTGTTCTACTTGGTAAACCCTAAACCGAGTTATTGTTGAGCCATGGGGACGCCTGGACGACCTCGTAACCCTTGGAATGTTGAAGATGATGATGCAGAAGCTGTGGGATCGAAGTACAACCCTGTAGCGAACCTGTTTTATAGCCTGCAACGAACCTGGTGTCTACAGTAACAGCGAACCGAGCACATGCATGAGCCGAACCCTTGGTTCGCAGCTCGCTTCATGGGCCGAACCCTTTTTGTTTATTCAGTCGAACCCTTCACCAACGAACCCAATGGTTCGTGGGATCATGTGCAGCGAACCTTAGTCTGGAAAGATGTTAGTTTAGCCGAACCTTATGATAAGAGAGGCGAACGATAGCCGAACCCTAAGGGCCACGAACCTTAAGGTTCGCTGGTCCTAGGGCTGTTGAACATTAAATTGATCGAACTAGGAGGAGGGGGGTGTAAGAACATGAGTTACATGGAACATGAAATTCATAATATAAATATGCATGCATGAAAAACTAGGGTTATCATGTTTTTAATAAGAACACGGTTTTCAAATTAATAATTTATGGACTTTGCAAAGTGGCAAAGAAGACTTAAGATCTTATTGTTAAACTTAAGCAAATTTTACAACGTGAGCCATGATGTATCACTAATGAGATTGTTCATGCATGCAACTACGAATATATATATATATATATATATATATATAGGTTAATAAAGATAAAACATTTATAACTCATACATCTTTGATAGATTATGTGAAAGATCCTCATATGTAGGGTAATTCACATTAATAAATTTGAAATTATCTATATGAGGAAATAGATGATAGAAACTTCAGTGTAACAACTTAACTTAGAATAAAACAAACTAAGTTAATTAAACACTCGGGAATTTAATGTAAATAGTTATGAAAACAAACACGTATAAATTACAGATTTTTTTGAGTTACTTGAGTTCGTATAAGCGAGTGCGCATTTCACGAAGATAATTATCCTAAGGACTTCAGGTGAGTTCTCATAACCTCCCTTTCTTTAAACTATTTTGTTTTAAAACTCGAAGGTGAAGCATGTATACTAAATTCAAATATTATTTTGATAACTCAAGGTTAATACCTGTTTATCAATATGATATTCACAATATAAAATTATCCTTTAGTATGGATTGTCTCTTATTATTTTATATCCGTGTAAACATTATTATTGACTCCGGTCAATAACAAAGATTACAAGTATTGTCACAAATCCCGAGAGTCATCGCTCTTAACTTCGGTTAATTGCTTTGACATCGTGTATTGTCACGTGGATGATTTCCACATCTGTGAATTATTGCCTTTGATTTCGGTCAAATGCTTTGAATTCATGTATTGTCACGTGGTTAGCGACCACTCCATGAATCATGTATTTAACTTATGTTAATTACATAATGATCATGTATTGTCACGAACATTATTGAGAATATAATTGATGAGATTGGTTGATTAGTTTGTGGATTGATTATCTATGTTGAATTATGATTATTTGTGATTGACTATGACTGATTGGTTATGTGATTATGTGACTGTGTATATGTTTGATTGTTGAATTGGTGGATGTGTGTTGGACTATCTCATACAGGTATTCATATGGATTTTCTCAAGAAGATCATAAGTCTTATACTTGTTTTAAACAAAGCATTTTATAAAACTATTTTAAAACACAAACTTTTAAACTCATTTTACTACAACATTTTTTTTTATTTTTAAATATAAAAACTTATGATTACTCACCAACTACTTTTGTAGTTGACACTTGATTTTCTTACATGTTTCAGGTGATGGAGACAAGTAGGATGAAGAGGATGATCTCTTCTATTTTGGACATCATCATATACGATCTTGGACTTAGCTAATTAACTAAAATTCTGGCGATTAGAGTTTAGTTAGTTTAGCTAATTCTTTTGTGTAATTGTTGTAACTATTTCATGATGAACATGATTTTTGTGTAATTATGTTGTTTGCTTAAATGATATATGATGATTGAATTAGATGCCCACGAGCTTTTGAACAATCTACACATCCCTCGTGGCATCCCGACGTTTTCGCCATCGGTCGGGGTGTTACAGATTGGTATCAGAGCCTGGGTTATAGGGAATTAGGTTACTAGAAATGGTTGACCTAGTCTATAACCGTAGGATACCCTAGTATGAATAAATTCATACACTAGTTAGTATATTCAGGATTTCATGCTTATGTGTTTATTACATGTTAACTGAACTCCTGCTATACCTCTGATTTATATATATGATGCCTATGTGCTTATTTGTGCCCTAATGATTCGATAAGGACATGCACGTGGTGTATCGTAAAGGTGGTGGGACGTTGGCTAGGGCAGTTGCGACTGATCCTTACATATGCCCTATATATATACCATTTACGGTGCATTAGGTGGATGTCAGTATTGAAAAATGTGGGAACTACCCGTTTGGGAAATTACCTGTTTAGGATATTAATTGCTTAGGAATTATCTGCTTTAGAGAATTGTTTGTATGACTTATAAACTCCGGACAAGGACACACTCGTGGTATACTACAAAGGTGGTGGGACGATGGCTAGGGCAGTTGCGACTGACCCTTACATATGCCATATACATATACCATTTGTAGTATATTGGGGGTCTGTCAGTGTTAGGAACTTAGGATATTTTTAGGGATTGCTTTAAGGTTATGGTTGATGGTATGTTGGTTAAGGTTGGTTTGGATTGACTCATGGATGATCATACTTGATAAACACTTATAAATTCATTTATGAGATACACCGATTGGACACATAGGGTGCATAGGATTAACGAACAATATGAGTGATTAGTGATGGAATATGGACTTGGGTGAAGATATAGACACTTGGTGATAATATAAGCGCATAGTGATGATACTAACACTTAGTGATGGTATGGACACTTGATGAGAATAAACTATAGGGAGGATATGAACACTTAGTGACAATAAGAGCACTCAGTGATGATATGAACCCTTATTTATGATTATGGATAGTGAGATTTGGTATGAAACTTGGTGAACTTAGACATTAGGGGAACTTTAATGTCAGGTGAACTTAGACATTAGGTGAGCTTAGAAATAGGCAAACCTACATGTCAGGTGAACTTAAACATTAGGTGAACCTAATTGTCCAAGGGAACTAGAGATCACTTCACTCAAAATTATCCTACCTAGGATAAGGTTTGTGAAGTAAGATTATGGTCATGATACACCCTAAACACTAACAAGGGCATAATCGTGGTGCAATGGAACTGTGGTGGGACGGTGTAGGGGAGATTGCGATCTACCTCTGCATATGCCCTATATATAAGCTTGTTGCATTGCATCGGGAGGTTGTCAGTGTTGGTATAGGGTGGGAGAATGTATAGGATTTAGGAATAGTTAGTTAATATTAGTTATGACCAACTAGGACACTTAGAAAAATATTAGTAAATTTATAAATATTATGAGTTTAATGACAGATAAGGGAGAAATATAGTTCCTATATGTAATCCTAACTGTTAAAATGAACTCATTTGACCATTGTTTGTATGATTTGCGTTGTAAACAGTAGTAACATGTTTCTAATTCTTCAGAAACATGCCGCCGCGCCGTCACAACGAAGATGACTCGAACAGTGGGGATGCTAACAACGGTAATGCCAACTCCGGCATCCAAGAGTTAGCAACGCTGATCACTGGTTTGGTGAATCAACTGACACAAGCCAACCAGAACATCAATCAAAACAGAGGTGGTGCGAATCCGCCAACTTGCACTTTCAAACACTTCAATTCCTGCAACCCCCTTAAATTCACGGGCGCTGAATCGGCCACTGGTCTGCCGCAATGGTTCGAGAGTATGGAGAATACCTTCATCAACAGCGAATGTCCCGAGAATCTGAAAGTTCGCTATGCCACCAGTGTTTTCCAAAAGAGAGCACTGACTTGGTGGAATGGGGAAAAACGAACTAGGGGAGTGGATGCCGCTCTTGCACTGACGTGGACTGAGGTCAAGGATCTGATGACCACTGAATTCTGTCCTCGTAGTGAGATGAGGAAGCTTGAGACTGAATTTTGGGAGCTCAAGCAGGATAGCGGAGAGAATGTCATCTATAATACTCAATTCCATGAGTATAGCTTACTGGTACCCCACATGGTGACACCCTTGGAGAGGGCGATTGAGAAGTATATCGGCGGACTGCCGGTACAGATTCAGGACATAGTCTACGGGAGCAATCCCAAAACACTGGAGGCTGCGATCCGTCTATCTGCAACTCTTACTGATAATCACGTGAAGAATGGAACTCTTACCCGGAAGGGATACAAGAAGACTGACACCAAGACTGCTACAAAAGAAGTCAAAACTGAAGTCAAGTCTGAAGCTGCTAGTTCATCCAAAGGCAGCAACAAGAAGAGAAAGACTAGAAACTTCATGGTCACTGCTCCTGCTGCTAAGTCTGCGCAGCAATCATCCAATAACACTACTTCAAGAAATTACACTGGGAACACTCCACAATGTAATACTTGTAGATATCATCATGCACCTAACTTGCCATGTCGCGTCTGCAACAATTGTGGCAAGTTTGGGCACTATGCTAATGTTTGTCGGAGTGCACCGCAAGCACAAAGGATGCAACACGCGCCGCTTGCACTGCCAGCTCCTCATGCACAACATATTCCGGCTGTACCCATTCGCCAGGTACCTCAAGCACAGGCAAGAGCCTGTTATGAATGTGGTGAAGTGGGTCACTTCAGAAATCAGTGCCCAAAGTTGACTGGAAATAACCAGAGGGTGGCAAGAGGCCGGGCCTTTCAACTGAACGCTCCAGCTGCTCAAGCCAACCAGGATGTCGTCAACGGTACATTTCTGATCAACAACTCTTATGCATCTGTCTTATTTGATTCTGGTGCCGATAGGAGTTTCGTTTCATATGATTTTGAATGCTTGCTTGGTAGAACACGTACATATTTAGATAAACCGTTCAACGTGGAAGTGGCTGACGGAAACACTATTGATATTGACACTATTATCGTTGGATGTACGGTGAACTTAAATGATCACCTTTTCCCAATTGATCTTATACCTATGCATCTTGGTAGCTTTGATGTTATCATAGGCATGGATTGGTTAGCCACCCACAAAGCGGAGATTGTATGCCATGAAAAGTACATTCGTATTCCCTTACCTTCGGGTGAAACTTTGAGAATATTTGGAGAAACTGCTAGTAAAGGTCTTAAGCTGATGTCTTGCACTAAAGCACACAAGTACCTTAGATAGAAATGTATAGCGTTTCTAGCTCACATTGTGGAGAAGAAAGAGAAAGAAAAGATGATTGAAGATGTTCCAGTGATACGAGATTTTCCAGAGGTATTTCCAGATGATTTGCCGGGTCTTCCACCAGAACGTCAAGTAGAGTTTCGAATTGACTTAGTACCTGGTGTGAACCCAGTTGCTAAGGCTCCCTACAGACTTGCACCTTCGGAGTTGCAGGAATTGGCGAGCCAGCTGCAAGAACTGACTGATAAAGGATTCATTCGCCCGAGCCATTCGCCATGGGGTGCACCGGTCCTGTTTGTCAAGAAGAAGGACGAGGCATTCCGAATGTGCATCGACTACCGCGAATTGAACAAGCTTACAATTAAGAATCGATATCCACTACCGGGCATCGATGATCTCTTCGATCAGCTTCAGGGCTCGGCATGGTTTTCAAAGATCAATCTTAGGTCTGGGTATCATCAGCTTCGTGTACACGATGATGATATTCCCAAGACTGCTTTCAGAACAAGATATGGCCATTACGAATTTTTGGTAATGCCTTTCGGCCTTACCAATGCACCTGCGGTTTTCATGGACCTCATGAACCGTGTTTGCAGGCCATACTTGGATAAGTTCGTGATTGTATTCATTGATGATATGTTGATCTACTCAAAGACCAAGGAAGAACATGAGAAACACCTTAAGTTGGTCTTGCAGATCCTAAGAGAAGAGCGACTATATGCCAAATTCTCTAAATGTGAATTCTGGCTTAAGGAAGTTCAATTCTTGGGACACATAGTCAACGAATATGGTGTTCACGTAGATCCTGCAAAGATTGATGCAGTGAAGAACTGGAGTACACCGAAGACACCGACGGAGATTCGATCATTTCTTGGACTTGCCGGATACTATCGGCGGTTCATTTCGAATTTCTCCAGAATTGCTGTCCCTCTCACTTCTTTGACATAGATGAATAAGCCATATGAGTGGGGACCGAAGCAAGAAGAGGCATTTCAGACCTTGAAGCAGAAACTTTGTGATGCTCCTGTCTTGACATTGCCTGATGGAAATGATGATTTTGTGGTTTACCGTGATGCATCCAACCTAGGTCTCGGTTGTGTTCTCATGCAACGGGGAAAGGTTGTGGCCTATGCCTCAAGACAACTGAAAATTCATGAGAAGAACTACACCACACACGACTTAGAACTTGGTGCAGTCGTGTTTGCCTTGAAGATATGGAGACATTATCTTTATGGCACAAAGTGTGTAGTGTTCACTGACCATAAGAGTTTGCAACATATTCTCAATCAGAAAGAGCTTAACATGAGACAACGGAGATGGGTTGAACTGTTAAACGATTATGACTGTGAAATTCGCTACCATCCTGGTAAAGCGAATGTAGTAGCAGATGCGCTTAGTCGCAAAAGTCAAGTTCAGATCCATAGTGTCCGAGTACACTCTAGTCTCCGTAATGATGTTCTCACGGCCCAACAACACTCATTAACTCAAGATGACTTGAAAAATGAGATGTCTTGCGGGGCTGAAATCTTATTGGAAACTAAAGATGATGGATTAATGTATTACTTGAATCGGTTGCGGATACCGAACAGGGGTGATCTTAGAATGGTGATTATGGATGAAGCACATAAGTCCCGTTACTCAATCCATCCAGGGTCGGATAAGATGTATCAAGACCTTAGGGGCTTGTACTGGTGGCCTGGAATGAAGAAGGACATTGCTGAATATGTGTCTAAGTGCCTTAACTGTGCTAAGGTCAAGGCAGAACACCAGCGACCTTCTGGATTGTTAATACAACCTGAAATACCGATGTGGAAGTGGGAGAATATCTCCATGGATTTCATCACTAAACTCCCGCGAACCGCAAACGGTAAAGATAGCATTTGGGTGATAGTTGATAGATTGACAAAGTCGGCTCATTTCTTACCGATACGCGAAACTTACCCTGTGCGGAAGTTAGCTCGTATCTACATTGATGAGATCATTAGCCGACATGGTATTCCCTTAAGCATAATATCGGACCGTGATGCTCGTTTCACGGCACGATTTTGGGAATCACTACATGAAGCCTTTGGAACAAAATTGGATCTTAGCACTGCTTATCATCCTCAAACGGATGGACAGACGGAGCGAACGATTCAGACATTAGAAGACATGTCGAGAGCTTGCGTCATCGATTTCGGCGGCAATTGGGATAGCCATCTACCATTGGTTGAGTTCTCGTATAACAACAGTTATCACGCGAGCATTGGTATGGCGCCGTTTGAAGCTCTTTATGGCAGGAAATGTCGGTCACCTATTTGTTGGACCGAAGTCGGCGATTCGCAGATTACTGGTCCTGAGATTATTCAGAAAACGACTGACAAGATCCGCCAGATCCGTGACAATCTGTTAGCTGCTCGCAGTCGACAGAAGAGCTACGCGGATAAAAGAAGAAAACCTTTAGAGTTTGATGTGGGAGATATGGTATTGCTCAGAGTGTCGCCTTGGAAGGGCGTTGTTCGATTCGGAAAGAAAGGAAAGCTTGCTCCACGATATGTTGGCCCTTTTAAGATCCTTGAACGGATCGGGAAGGTTGCTTACAAGTTGGAACTTCCAACTAAACTTAGTAACGTGCACCCAACGTTTCACATGTCCAATCTAAGAAAGTGCTTAGCTGATCAGGATCTTCAGGTACCACTCGATGACATTCGTATCGATGATACCATGCATTTTGTTGAAAAACCAGTGGAGATAACGGATCGTGAGGTTAAAAAGCTCAAACGTAGTAGAATTCCAATTGTCAAAGTACGTTGGGAATCGAAGCGGGGTCCAGAATTCACCTCGGAGCGGGAAGATCAGATGAAGCTTAAGTATCCACACTTATTTACTACGGTCACTCCAAGTTGAATTTCGGGACGAAATTCCCTTAACTAGGGGAGACTGTAACATCACTGTACATCCGGTCGTCCGTACATCTGTACATCCGTACGATTGTACTGTTACGATCTGAGATTTATTATGATTAATGATAATGGATTATTTGCTGATATTATTAATGATAATCACTGTTACTGGTATACACGCTTAGAACATATTATACGCGTAAACCATGGGAAGTTTAGTTGTAACTCAGCTAAAAAGAACCAGAGAGTTTATCGCAATTATATTGTTGATGATTATAGATTTGGTTTGGAAATGGAAAGGGGATTTAAATTGGTTGTTGTTTGGTTACTAAACATAGTCAAGGACACATGGTCATGGTTTATCGAAATAGCGGTGGGACGGTGGCTAGGGCAGTTGCGACTCACCCTTACATATGCCCTATACATATGCATATTTCGGTCTATTATGGATGTGTCAGTGACTAGGGTTTAGTGGGTTTTGGTTTGGGAATGATAATATTAAAGTTAATAAATAATGGGAATTAATTACGCGAAGTGAGGTTACGATCATTACTTAAACGCGAATGTCGAATCAGAAATATTAACTTAATAATGTATTCGCGTGGGTGACGATTCACACGAATTTAATTATTAGGAATAATATTCTGAAACAATATTCCATAAATAGCAAATCGAATCGAAATACGATACGAGCGTTGAATTCGCAAAGTGACGATATTTACGAATACGTACGTGAGTAACGCGTTTCGACGAGATAATTAAATAATATTTAACGATATTAAATTAATAAATGGTAACTTAAAACGTTTATTAGGAATCACAACTTAAATCGTTTCGAATAAATTTAATTATTAATTAATTGATTTAACGATAATGAGACGGAATCATTTTACAAAGCAATTTATTTAAAAACCATTTTATTTAAAATGAAACCTATTTATTTAGATGTTTTACGTGTTAAATATGTTTTACGTTAAAAACTGGATATTTATAATATTTTTATCGCGATAAAAACGGGACCGAGCACGGGGAGATGATACGCGCTTTAAGAAAGACTATCTTCTTCTTTTTCCTCATTTTCACTCTCTCAATCTCTCTCTAAAACACACATTCACGTCCATACTTTCTCTCTCTACCTTCTCTCTACGATATCTCCTTCGTTACTCGACGGATTTACGAGATCTCGGCGCCTACACGACCGCGTGAACGAGAGGAACAAGGAAGTACAAGAACATCTCGCGTTAGATCCATCATTCGAGGTAAACCTATTGTTTTCTTTCTGATTTTACACTTGAACATACCCTAGCTATCGTCATCCTCGGGGAGGGGTAATTGTTCTACTCGGTAAACCCTAAACCGAGTTATTGTTGAGCCATGGGGACGCCTGGACGACCTCGTAACCCTTGGAATGTTGAAGATGATGATGCAGAAGCTGTGGGATCGAAGTACAACCCTGTAGCGAACCTGTTTTATAGCCTGCAACGAACCTGGTGTCTACAGTAACAGCGAACCGAGCACATGCATGAGCCGAACCCTTGGTTCGCAGCTCGCTTCATGGGCCGAACCCTTTTTGTTTATTCAGTCGAACCCTTCACCAACGAACCCAATGGTTCGTGGGATCATGTGCAGCGAACCTTAGTCTGGAAAGATGTTACTTTAGCCGAACCTTATGATAAGAGAGCCGAACGATAGCCGAACCCTAAGGGCCACGAACCTTAAGGTTCGCTGGTCCTAGGGCTGTTGAACATTAAATTGATCGAACTAGGAGGAGGGGGTGTAAGAACATGAGTTACATGGAACATGGAATTCATAATATAAATATGCATGCATGAAAAACTAGGGTTATCATGTTTTTAATAAGAACACGGTTTTCAAATTAATAATTTATGGACTTTGCAAAGTGGCAAAGAAGACTTAAGATCTTATTGTTAAACTTAAGCAAATTTTACAACGTGAGCCATGATGTATCACTAATGAGATTGTTCATGCATGCAACTACGAATATATATATATATATATATATATATATATATATATATATATAGGTTAATAAAGATAAAACATTTATAACTCATACATCTTTGATAGATTATGTGAAAGATCCTCATATGTAGGGTAATTCACATTAATAAATTTGAAATTATCTTTATGAGGAAATAGATGATAGAAACTTAAGTGTAACAACTTAACTTAGAATAAAACAAACTAAGTTAATTAAACACTCGGGAATTTAATGTAAATACTTATGAAAACAAACACGTATAAATTACAGATTTTTTTGAGTTACATGAGTTCGTATAAGCGAGCGCGCATTTCACGAAGATAATTATCCTAAGGACTTCAGGTGAGTTCTCATAACCTCCCTTTCTTTAAACTATTTTGTTTTAAAACTCGGAGGTGAAGCATGTATACCAAATTCAAATATTATTTTGATAACTCAAGGTTAATACCTGTTTGTCAATATGATATTCACAATATAAAATTATCCTTTAGTATGGATTGTCTCTTATTATTTTATATCCATGTAAACATTATTATTGACTCCGGTCAATAACAAAGATTACAAGTATTGTCACAAATCCCGAGAGTCATCGCTCTTAACTTCGGTTAATTGCTTTGACATCGTGTATTGTCACGTGGATGATTTCCACATTTATGAATTATTGCCTTTGATTTCGGTCAAATGCTTTGAATTCATGTATGGTCACGTGGTTAGCGACCACTCCATGAATCATGTATTTAACTTATGTTAATTACATAATGATCATGTATTGTCACGAACATTATTGAGAATATAATTGATGAGATTGGTTGATTAGTTTGTGGATTGATTATCTATTTTGAATTATGATTATTTGTGATTGACTATGACTGATTGGTTATGTGATTATGTGACTGTGTATATGTTTGATTGTTGAATTGGTGGATGTGTGTTGGACTATCTCATACAGGTATTCATATGGATTTTCTCAAGAAGATCATAAGTCTTATACTCGTTTTAAACAAAGCATTTTATAAAACTATTTTAAAACACAAACTTTTAAACTCATTTTACTACAACATTTTTTTTTATTTTTAAATATAAAAACTTATGATTACTCACCAACTACTTTTGTAGTTGACACTTGATTTTCTTACATGTTTCAGGTGATGGAGACAAGTAGGATGAAGAGGATGATCTCTTCTATTTTGGACATCATCATATAGGATCTTGGACTTAGCTAATTAACTAAAATTCTGGCGATTAGAGTTTAGTTAGTTTTGGTAATTCTTTTGTGTAATTGTTGTAACTATTTCATGATGAACATAATTTTTGTGTAATTATGTTGTTTGCTTAAATGATATATGATGATTGAATTAGATGCCCACGAGCTTTTGAACAATCTACACATCCCTCGTGGCATCCCGACGTTTCCGCCATCGGTCGGGGTGTTACAATCTGCTCCCATTTCCACATAGGTATTTCGGGTTGTTGCAATAAACCAGATGGTTTTTGATATTCAACTTTCACCATAGAACAAGTCAAACATTTTCTAACATACTTAGCAATGTCGGCTTTCATATGAGGCCACCAATAAAGTGCCTTTAAATCATGATACGTTTTGTCTGACCTTGGATGGACTGAATATCTTGACTTGTGCGCTTCATCCATCACGAGTTCCCTCAGACAACCTTGCAAAGTTATCCAAAGTCGATTCATGAAACAATGAGTTCCATCAGTCATGACTTCCAATTGTTTCTCCATTTCTCGTAAGGAATCCTGTTCCAAGTTATCCTTATCTAAGGCTTCAAGTTGAGCAGTACGTACCTTATCAGGTAAGTCAGTATGTATGGTCATTTGTAGTGCGCGAACCCGTCTTGTTTGTGTTGTATCCTTTCTGCTTAGAGCATCAGCTACCACATTAGCTTTGCCCGGATGGTACTTGATTGCGCATTCATAATCATTTAGAAATTCTACCCATCATCGTTGTATCATATTGAGCTCCTTCTGATAAAAGATATGTTGCAAACTCTTGCGATTAGTATAAATGGTACACTTGGTTCCATATAAATAATGCCTCCAGATCTTCAAAGCAAATACTACTGCTCCTAACTCCAAGTCATGAGTAGTGTAATTTTTCTTGCGAGGTCTGAATTGTCGTGAAGCGTAAGCAATCACTTTATCAAGCTGCATCAACACACATCCGAAACCTTGGGCAAATGCTTCACAGTACACCACAAAGTCTTCTGTTCCTTCTAGTAAGGACAGAATCGGTGCACTGCATAGTTTTTGTTTTAGTATCCGGAATGCAGCTTCATGTTTATCCGTCCAGTCATACTTAGTTCCTTTGTGAGTAATAGTTGTAAGTGGTTGAGCGATTTTTGAAAAACCTTCACTAAATCGTCTATAATAACCCGCTAAACCTAGGAATTTTGGTACCTCGGTAGGGGTCTTTGGTGCTTCCCAACTCTTAATCGCTTCAATTTTTGCTGGATCAACATGTATTCCCTTTTCATTGACTACATCACCCAAGAATTGAACTTCTCGCATCCAGAAGTCACATTTCGAGAACTTTGCGTATGATTGTTCTTGTTTAAGTAATTCCAACATCAGACGAAGATGTTCAGCATGATCCTTCTTAGTTTGGGAATAGATGAGAATGTCATCAATGAAAACAATGACAAATTTATTGAGATAGGGTTTGCAAACCCGATTCATTAGATCCATGAATACTGCTGGAGCATTGGTCAATCCAAATGGCATGACCAAGAATTCGTAATGGCCATAAGGAGTCCGGAACGCTATCTTTGGAATATCTGCCTCTTGTACCCTAGGTTGATAATAACCAGATCTGAGATCAATCTTCGAATCATAACTCTAACATTGTAACTGATCGAACAGATCGTCAATTCGGGGTAGTGGATACAGATTCTTGATAGTGACTTTGTTAAGTTCATGGTAATAAATACACATGCGAAAAGTCCCATCCTTTTTGTTAACAAATAATACTAGAGTTCCCCACGGTGAAAAGCTAGGTCGTATAAAACCTTTATCGGTAAGGCGCTCTAGCAATCGGTGTTGTGTCTGGTGTAAGGTCAATTCGGAATTCCACCTGCGTAGTAGGAGGTAATCCCGGTAGGTCTTCTAGAAACATTTCAGGAAAATCACGTACTACTGGAATGTCTTCGATTTTCTTCTCAACTACCAGCTTCTCAGTTGTAAGTGCTATAACTGTTGTATGACCTTTACGCAGACATTTGAATGCCTTCATACAAGATATGAGTCGTAGTGACATACTGCTCTTCTCTCCTTGTACATACAGTGTCTCTCCATGTGGAAGAGGAATAGAAACAATCTTCTCATGGCATATAATTTAGGCTTGGTGTTTCGACAACCAGTCCATACCAATGACTACATCAAAACTGCCTAAGGAAGTAGGCATTTGGACAATGTCAAGTGAATGATCCATCAAGTCAAGGATACACCCTTTGAGAATATGTTCTACTATAATTAACTTGCCATTAGCTAGTTCTATAGTGTATGGGTTTTCTAAGGCAGTAGGACTAACATTTAGCAGTTCGTAAAACTTACTAGACACAAAACTCCGATCTGCACCGGTGTCAAATAGCATATAGGCAGAGTGATTATTCAAGAGGAACGTACCAGTAACAATGTTGGGATCCTCCCGTGCCTGACACCCTGCAATCACGAAAGCGCTGCCCCTAGCATCATTTGTGTTATTGTTATTGTTGTTGTTGGTGCCATTGTCATTTGTGGTTGTATCATTAGCCCCTCCTTTCTTAAGTTGTGCACAATCTTTCCTGAAATGACCAGATTTGCCACACTCAAAACAGACTTTCCGTGTTATTCTGGTTAGTTGTGTTTGTCTGTAATTCTCCCTGACAATCCATTGCAGCATGACCCATCATCCCGCACCGTTGGCATCGGTATTTGTCACAATGATCCCAAGGTGATGGAGTGCATATTTTATGCATTTTGGGTATTTACCATTATACCCTCCCGGTGATTTTTGGCTATTGTTTGAATTGTGATGGGTCTTGTTTGACTCATATCTGTGGTGCTGTTGGAATGATTGTTGTGGGGAGTGTTTGGATAAGCTGCTTTCCCACTTCCTCTTGTGGTCTCCCACCTTAGCTGCTACGGTTCGCTTGGGTAGTGTCCCCTGCTGCACTGCCAGGTCAGTTAGCTGGTGCGCCAATCGAACAGCTTGTTGAATGGTAGTAGGGTTAGTAGAGGTAACAAGCCCTTGGATCTGAGATACCAACCCTCCAATGTACCTCTCAATCCACTTGCTAGGCGGAGTTGCCATGTGAGGTAAGAGTCTTGCCATTTCATGAGATCGAGTAGTGAATTCCTTGATGTCAGAACCCTCCATTTTGAGGTGTCAATATTCGTCGTCAAGCTTTTGTACCTCGTTGCGGGGGCAATACTCCTCTTGCAACAGTGTTTTAAATCCATCCCAAGTAAGGGCATTGGCCACATCCAGGCCTAGTGTTTGTACATTAGCATTCCACTATGTCAGAGATGGACCTTCTAATGTATCCGTAACATATTTGACCTTGTTTTCCTGGGGACAATTGCACATTGCAAACACTGATTCAGACTTCTCATTTCATCGGAGAAGCACAGCAGCTCCTTCTGATCCCTTAAAATGATGCGGTTTGCAGTCCAAGAATGTCTTGAACATGCACACTGGTGAATTTAATAGTCCCCCCAATGGACCATGTGGTCCTGTCTGTTGTGTCTGTGTGTAGTTTGCAATGGCCGCAACTATCCTAGTGTTGATAATCGCATCAAGTTCTGTTGTGGTCATATTGATGTTGTAACATCCCGTTTTATGGATATAAATAAAATATCATTTATAATTAAAATATTATTAGTCAAAAAAAAATTAAAAAAAATGATTAATTAAAATGTAAGGTCTCGACTAATAATATAAAATAGTTTATTTTATAAATATGATTACTCGAGAGTATAAGAGTACAAATAAACGTTCAAAATTTTTAGAGTTCGTTTATACAAATAGGTAGGATGAAATAATTATTAGAAATAGTCGTTGTTTAAACGATCACTGACTATTATAGGAACTGCCTAAAATTAATAAAATATATTATAATTGAACATTTTCCGTTATTAGCGAAACTTATGTCGAAACGTAGATAAAAATGAGTAGGTTTTAACCGTATATTTATAATTTTATAAAACTCGGTATTTAACAAGTTATAAAAGAAAAACAAATTTTGATCTAAATTACTTATCTTAATTAATATAATAATAAGAATAATAATAATAATAATAATAATAATAATAATAATAATAATATAGTTATAAAAAAAAACTAAGAAAAGTGCACGTGTGCAGTGCTTGTGATTATTCATAAATTAAAAAGATTGGGAGGTTGGCACGTAGATTTCAAAGGATGTGTATATCCTTTCTTCAAATGACTATGATCATTAAACATATACACATACAAAGTCTATCAAAATATACATATAATTGTAGAACCCAGTTCATCCAGAAAGAAAAGAAAACATGAGGACAAAAGAAGAAGCTCACATTTCATTTCAATCATCTCTACGTAGAAGTAAGTACATGTGTAGGTATGGACTTTAATTTCTAAGTTTAAACTCATAAATTTAAGATTTTATATATTATTGACGTATATGGTTAGGGTTAAGATTTGATCCTATGTATATAAATAAAATATTGAAGTTATGGTTTATTTTAGGAGCAGAATAATAAGCTTCAGGATTGATCCTTGCAAATAATTATAAGGATATATTAAGCAGAAACGCTGCCCAATTTATATTGAGAAGTTCTAAGCTGTAACCCTGCCAACAAAAAAAAATCCAGGTGAATACATTTAACTTATTTTTAAATATAAATGCATTTTTATGAGCATGTATGTTTAAACTTTGACGCATAAAGGAATACTATTAGACCAGCATTTAGGCTATTAGTATACATATGATTTGCAAATCGTATCAGCATATGGGTGAAATTCCCATACGTGGCTGGTACAGGTGGGCTGGAAGGTTAAACGTAAGACGTACTCCGCAGGCAACCTAACCAGTGACCAGCTGTGGGCTGGAGGGAACAAAACGTAAGACGCGTTGCGCTGTAGTTCCTAACTAGTGACAGTTATAAACCATTGTATGCAGTAGTTGTATCGATCAGTGAAATAACCTGCTAAATGTATAGTATGGCCAATAATAATTATGGTTAAAGAACCGAACATGCTATGCTTACATATCGAGTCTGTTATTTGTATTCACCAACATTATGTTGACGTTTTATTTTTGAAAACTTTTCAGGTAATAATGAAATGTAGAAGAAAAGCAACATTAGAGATTCTTGGCCTATGATGCGTTGAATAGGATCTTGTGGTGAGACCATGGAGCTATTGGAGCTATGCCTCCAAGTCATGTATAAACCGGATACTATAAAATGATTCGAAATTGTGAGTTTGTGAAAATCCGGTTTACAATAATATGAAAGGATGATATTCATACCTACGCGTATGAAATTTTATAAAATCCTGAAAAGTTAATTACAAATGACGAAATGTGGTTTTGCATACCTATGAGTATGTTTTACAAAAAGTGACAGTGAGGGTTTTCACACCTATGCGTATGAATTTTTTATAAATCATGGAAAACGGTTTTCACATCTATGTATGTGAATTATTTATAAAATTGTGAATTTATGAAACAATGCTTCCGCTGAAACATATTAAAATGAATAATAAACTCTGACCGAGACTTTATTATTTATGAAACCAATTCGGGTCGCAGCGCCCGGGTCGCCGAGAGCCCGGGGTGTGACAGGTTGGTATCAGAGCTCCTGGTTTTAGCGAAATAGGTACTTTTGATAGTATCTAAGCTTTAACCGAATTGAGATAAGTGCCTATCAAAGGAATAGATAGAATATTATTCTTGATATACTAAGAATGATTGAAATAATAGTGTGAATCTTGCTGATAGCCTATGAGCTAGTTATGATGAATTATTTTTAAGACTTTGTCAAATATTATATTTGATAGACAATGTCTAGAAATTTAAATAATAGCGAACCATAAAAAAAACGTGGATGAAAGAGAACGCACATGGAGATATTGATGAAACCGTGACTCAGAATACTGAGATACAATGGATAATTGTATAATGAGTAAAAGATGTGACTCTGTCAATAATCGCTAAAAATAACTGAAAATTCGAATCTCACGAAAACAATAACAAAAGAAAATGATGCATCCTTAAGGAACAATGAAAATTAAGAAGCTTCTAGTTTGAAGCAATCCGAAACTAATGTATGTTAGTATAAAACATTACAATGTTGTAAACCTCCTAAGTTCACTTAAACGAAAGGAGCTGTCGTAGCATTAAGATGGATTGAAAAGATTGAAGCTGTACTTGCTATCAGCGAATGTACAGATGAAGATATGATTGTATATACTTTGAATTCATTTAAAGATGTAGCTTTAGAATTGTGTAATTTCACTATTCATACCAAAGGTAGAAACCAAGTATATACAATGACTTGGGAAAGTTTTCGAGATCACGTAACTTGGAAATTTTGCCAATGAATGAGACAGAACAAATCGAGCGGAAATTCCGAAGCCATCGCTTGGTCGGTGCTGGCCATCGGGAATGCACTTCTTATTATTATGAATATTGTTGATTGGTGCCAAGTCTTTTGACACCATAATCAAACCTTATATGTCTCTATATTTGAGGACTCGTAAGTGAAATTCGTGATATGGTCAAGACGATGATGCCTTAGACCATCGATTCAGTTATGGAATTGGTAGATCATTCATTGGATGAAGACCAAAGAAAGAAAATGATGTCGTGCTTTAAATTCAAGGAACAAAGACACTACTTAATTGAGTATCCTAAACTTAACAAAGAAAGTGAAATTAGCTAGGCTGGTATTTCAGTAGCAAAAGCTGATCCAAATGCAAACAAGACAACTTAAGTTTTTGTTCTTAACGCAAAAGAAGCTAAGGATATGATGAATGTCATTACCAGTACGCTTATTATCAATAATATTTGGTAAGGTTTTGTTGATTCATGAGAAAACCAAAATTTTATTACTTATGAATTATGTAAGCTTTTAAATGAACCACTAGTGAAACTAGATAAACATTATTTAGTAGAAACCGCTAATGATGACGTAGTTAAAATAAATGAAGCATTAGTAAATGGTAAGATCACACTTTTTAAGCACAATATACCTACGAAACTCTTACCAATGACATTGGTTGGCTTTGATGCGATAATCACAATGGATGTATCTTATGTGACACCAAATCCATTGAAGTTTGTATTCCAACCGTTGGAAATTTGATCATCAAAGGTGATAAGCCAACAAATCATATTGGAATCATTTCTAAGATCAAAGATACTAAGTATCAGAACAAAGATTGTTTAGTTTACCTAAATCTCAATCACTATTAATGATCAAGAAAAGAAGAAACTAGAAGATGTACTGGTTGTAGTTAGTTTTTGACATAATTACAGAAGGTTTACTACCCGAACAAGAAGTAGAATTCGATGTCAAATTGGTACCAGGTATGACTTCAATTGCTAAATCTCCTTTAGGTTGGCATCGATAGAGATGAAAGATCTCAAGAAACATTTAGACGATCCATTGGCTTAAAGGTTTTATGCAACCTAGCTTATCACCTTGAGGAGCTCCAATATTATTCGTTAAGAAGAAAAATCAATTGATACGGATGTGCATTCACTATAGAGAGCTAAATAAGGTGACTATCAAGAATTAGTATCCATATCTATGAATTGTTGATTTGTTCGATCAACTACAAGGAGCTTATCATTTTTCAAAAATCGATCTTTAAACAAGATATCATCAATTGAGGGTTGAGGAAGAAAATATTCCTAAAACTACTTTTCGTATAAGGTATGGACATTATGAGTTCACTGTTATACCATTTGTACTTACTAATGTTCCAGCTGCCTTTATAGACATGATGAACCGGATATGCAAACCTTATTTGGACAAATTTATCATTGTGCTCATTGATGATATTCTTATTTATTCAAAAAACACCCGAGGATCATGCTATACATCTTAGAACACTACTTGAATTACAATTTATGGGGCATGTTATTAATGCTCAATGTATTCAAGTGGATCCATCTAAGATAGAGGGTATTACCAAATGGGAAAACCCCAGGTCACCAACAGAGGTGCGTAGTTTCTTAGGGTTGGCAGATTATTATCGTCAATTTATTCAGAAATTTTCCCAAATAATCATTCCTCTCACTTTATTGACTAGAAAATCAGAAAAAAAATTGATAGGAGTCCCAAACAAACTGAAGCTTTTAAAATCCTTAAAGATAAGCTGACTCACGCTCATATTCTAGCATTACATAAAGGTGTTGAAGACTTTGTTGTCTATTGTGATGCTTCTTATACAAGATTAGGATGTGTATTGATGCAATGAAACAAGGTGATTGCCTTTGCATCATGTGAGTTAAAAAAAAAAAAACATGAGAATATTTATGCAACTCATGAATTGGTATTAGGCATGATTATCTTTGTATTGAAGTTGTGGGGACATTAACTTTACAGGTTAATTTCACAGTTTATACAGACCATAAGAGTTTAAAAGATATCTTTAGTCAGAAAATGTTAAGGACTTATAATAACCAAGCATGTTAAAGCTTGTCACTCTAAACGTCATATGAATACGAAAACTAACCCATTTTCCTGCAAATGTTAAACGAATCAAAGTTTACGGTTTTTACAAAACGAACGTCTTTAATCTACTTGATTAAGGTTGTTAAACCAAACATAATGCAAACTACCACAACTTTGATAAGACAAATTTTCATTATATAAAGCTCTAAATTAAAACATTTGTGTGCCACGTTCAAAAAGTAGGGTAATCATGCAAGGTAAATTACCGTTACGGGTGCACACGGAACGATAATTTGCAGTACATGTGAATCCTGCTGTACGGGACAATGGGCAAAAACAAAGAAAACTTTGAATACAAATCCTAAAAGATCTAACATGTGACAACGAAAATGAATGGTGACACTAGATAATTATGACTCTAAAATTCTCGATCATGAGAGAAAAACGAATATTGTAGCAAATGTCTTAAGTCGAAAGGAGGCGAAGAATCCAAAAAGAATACGTACTCTAGGGATTGAACTAAAAATTGATTTAATAAATTAGATTAAAGAGACAAAATATTCAAGCCTAGGAAAAATTAAAACATAAAAGTATGATGACATGTTTGAACAATTAGTCAAAAGAGATGATGGAATTCGCCGAATGGATTCACTAGCAATTTAAGAGAAATGATATTAAAAGAAGCTCATAGATTCAAATATATGATGCACCCAGGAAGTAAAAAAAATTAAGGGAAAAAATCTTGAGGGATCAACATGAAGAAAGATATAGATACATAAGTTGCAGAATGTTTAACTTGCTTTAAAGTTAAAGCAGAACATCAGAAACCTTCTGATATGATGCAAAACTTGAATTACCATTCTGAAAATGGAAAATGATAACTCTAGATTTTATAAGCAAACTCCCTCGAACCATTCGTGGGAATGATAAGATATGGGTTATTGGTGATAGACTGAATACGTGTGTTTATTTCCTACAAAAGAAAGAAACTTACTCTTAGATAAATTAGCTTAACAATACGTTAATGAGATTATATCTCTACACGATGTGTTTCAGATTTCTAATCTCCAAAAATGTTTGGCCGATGAATCATTATTGATGCCACTTCAAGATGTTGAAGTGAATGAAAAGTTAAAACTCATCAAACAACCGATTCAAATCTAAGATCGACGAGAAAAGAAACTCAAGCATAAAAAGTTAGTGTTAGTTAAGGTTAAGTGGAACTCCAGACGTGACCCTGAATATACATGGGAACTAGAGTCCGAAATGAGAAAGAAATATCCACACCTATTTCAATAAGCTCGAGGACGAGATTAAAACAAAGGTGTGGAGGTTGTAACATCCCGTTTTATGGATATAAATAAAATATCGTTTATAATTAAAATATTATTAGTCAAAAAAAATTAAAAAAAATGATTAATTAAAATGTAATGTGTCGACTAATAATATAAAATAGTTTATTTTATAAATATGATTACTCGAGAGTAAAAAAGTACAAATAAACGTTCAAAATTTTTAGAGTTCATTAATACAAATAGGTAGGATGAAATAATTATTAGAAATAGTCGTTGTTTAAACGATCACTGACTATTATAGGAACTGCCTAAAATTAATAAAATATATTATAATTGAACATTTTCCGTTTTTAGCGAAACTTATGTCGAAACGTAGATAAAAATGAGTAGGTTTTAACCGAATATTTATAATTTTATAAAACTCGATATTTAACAAGTTATAAAAGAAAAACAAATTTTGATCTAAATTACTTATCTTAATTAATATAATAATAATAATAATAATATAGTTATAAAAAAACTAAGAAAAGTGCACGTGTGCAGTGCTTGTGATGATTCACAAATTGAAAAGATTGGGAGGTTGGCAATTAGATTTCAAAGGATGTGTATATCCTTTCTTCAAATGACTATTATCATTAAACATATACACATACATAGTCTGTCAAAATATACATATAATTGTAGAAGCTAGTTCATCCAGAAAGAAAAGAAAACAGGAGGACAAAAGAAGAAGCTCACATTTCATTTCAATCATCTCTACGTAGAAGTAAGTACATGTGTAGGTATGGACTTTATTTATAAAGTTTAAACTCATAAATTTAAGATTTTATATATTATTGACGTATATGGTTAGGGTAAAGATTTGATCCTATGTATATAAATAAAATATTGAAGTTATGGTTTATTTTAGGAGCAGAATAATAAGCTTCAGGATTGATCCTTCCATATAATTAGAAGGATATATTAAGCAGAAACGCTGCCCAATTTATATTGAGAAGTTCTAAGCTGTAACCCAGCCAACAAAAAAAAAATCCAGGTAAATACATTTAACTTATTTTTAAATATAAATGCATTTTTATGAGCATGTATGTTTAAACTTTGACGCATAAAGGAATACTATTAGACCAGCATTTAGGCTATTAGTATACATTTGATTTGCAAATCGTATCAGCATATGGGTGAAATTCCCATACGTGGCTGGTACAGGTGGGCTGGAAGGTTAAACGTAAGACGTTCTCCGCAGGCAACCTAACCAGTGACCAGCTGTGGGCTGGAGGGAACAAAACGTAAGACGCGCTGTGCTGTAGTTCCTAACTAGTGACAGTTATAAACCAGTGTATGCAGTAGTTGTATCGATCAGTGAAATAACCTGCTAAATGTGTAGTATGGCCAATAATAATTATGGTTAAAGGACCGAACATGAAATGTAAAAGAAAAGCAAGATTAGAGATTCTTGGCCTATGATGCCTTGAATAGGATCTTGTGGTGAGACCATGGAACTATTGGAGCTATGCCTCCAAGTCATGTATAAACCGGATACTATAAAATGACTCGAAATTGTGAGTTTGTGAAAATCCGGTTTACAATAATATGAAATGATGATATTCATACCTACGCGTATGAAATTTTATAAAATCCTGAAAAGTTAATTACAAATGACGAAATGTGGTTTTGCATACCTATGAGTATGTTTTACAAAAAGTGACAGTGAGGGTTTTCATACCCATGCGTATGAATTTTTTATAAATCATGGAAAACGGTTTTCACATCTGTGTATGTGAATTATTTATAAAATTTTGAATTTATGAAACAATGCATCTGCTGAAACATATTAAAATGAATAATAAAGTCTGACTGAGACTTTATTATTTATGAAACCAATTCGGGTCGCAGCGCTCGGGTCGCCTAGAGCCCGGGGTGTGACAGATGTTGCCTATATGTATGCACCTGTAATGGAAATCTTTCCCGCACGATCACTCTAGTTCTTCTTAACTTGAGTGACAGTGTCCATTTGGTGGTACTTCAAGCATGACAAGAAGTTGGGTTTAAATTCTCATCTTACAGTTGATGAGTTCATAAAGTGGTCCTTGTATACCGTACATGTCTAAGTACCAAGAGCTACAAGAATGTTATCGAGGAGTTATAAAGAAAATTGATGTTTTCTTTTAAAGGCTGAAGCCACAACCTTATTAACTGATGTCAGTGTTGTAAAGGGTGATGGATCATTTGTCAGAACTAGAAATTTAGTGGAACTAGTAGATATAGTCCCGAACTAAGGAATGGTTTTGTTTGAGTCATTGGGTTAATTCATCCGCTGACTCGTTGAGTGAGCTATAGGGCCTATTTCATCCCCTGACTTGTTCGAGTGAGCCATAGGATCTATCTCATCCCTTGACTTGTTTTAGTGAGTAATGGGCCTAATTCATCCCTTGACTTGTTTTAGTGAGTCACGGAGCCTATTTCATCCCTTAACTGTTGTAGTGAGTCAGACAGCCTATTTCATCGCGTGACTTGTTTTAGTTAGTCACAGAGCCTATTTCATCCCTTGACTTGTTTTTGTGAATCATAGGGCCTATTTCATCCCTCTAATAGTCCAGTGATCTCTCCAGCTGCCTCTCACCTGATGTGAATCTCCTGATTCATACGTGTAACAAAAGATGCAAATGCTTGCTCTGGTGGGTATCTCAGAGTAGGTAATGTCCAACTACTAGTAGTAGTGCGAGGAGGAGGTGGTGGAGGTACTCGCTCCTCACGCACCAAGCTACGAATGAGATCAGGGATCCACTGCCAATACGGCTTGTTCTCCCTCGGTCATATGTATATCTCCTCATCGTAGTGAATCGTGTCATCCATTGGCTCAAGTCGCCTCTTCTTGGATGCTGGTGATGATACGACTTGATGTTCCTTGTCACTAGAAGGTATGGACGATGATGTCAAGTGCGTTACATAATACCATATGTAATTTCTATGCACACTATTGTGTTAGCAAGTGTTTCTAATGTCCAACAGTTATAGTCTAAGTCTACCAATGCAAACCTAGTTCGCTATAACCAATGGCTCTGATACCAATCTGTCACACCCTCAATTTCCAGCCAACAGAATCATACCGTTTAGGGCGTGACAAACAAGGATCACAGTCATTAAACATAGCGAAAGACCTCTATACGCTTTTAAACATAATTCAGTCTTATTTCACAAGAACAAAGTTTAATGTAGCCGAAGCGTTTGAAAATTAATAACCAAACATGTCTATTGTAGAAACCATGCATTACAATATTCAATGTTTTAAATCAACAAATAAACTTAAACTGATGCTTGAGACTCAACATCCTAGTCCCTGCTCGCCCTTGCTTGTGCTCTAGTGTCGTGAGAAAACATGCAAATAAAGTCAACACAAAGGTTGGTGCATACACATGTTTGTATATGTAATCACAAATATTTGAACAACTGTTAGATTTGTAATATTTGCAGTAAACATAATCACACGTTGCATAGTCATGATAGCTAGTCATTGTACTATTTACATAAATGGTCGACACCGAAGCTGAATGTTGCATGCTGTTGCATGTTTGCCTTTCCACTATTGTGTAACACAAACAATAGTAATGTTGAATTGACTTGTTAAACACTTGCGTAGAACTCCAATCTACCAAGTGAGGCTTGTCAAACCCAATAGATATATCTTCAACTACCACGCTTTGCACTACGGAAAACTAAACGGTTCGATATGTAAGGACTTTGAGTGTTATGTGCACACTTATAGTAAACACCTAACTCATGCAAGTGATATGTATCCAAAAGCGTTTGTTTGCACATGTTTTCTCCCCCAAAACAGTAAAAGTAAAAAGGGACCGTGTACGCACCTGATAATACGAATTGAATGATTAAGTGTTCGCGAATTCGCGTAGATAATATTCTACAAAATATCTGTGTTATTTACAATAACGTTGTCTTATTTGGAATGTCATTTCATGTTCGTATCACGTACATGTCAACACACGTATGTTAGGATATTTGAAACGTACATACAAAAGCGTGTACGAATTTAAGTTCATTCGGTTAAATCGTATAAACATATACTATTTCATTTTACGACACGTAATCATACATGATTAGACTTTTTCTTCAAAATATAAATTTGATCATTTTATTTTGTTCGTGATTTCATTACGGTTTCAATGAAATTTAAATGGATTAAAACGCATTTAAAATGAAGAAGTTACGATAAAAATACCAAAAATTGATTTTTAATTCAAAACCGGCAGAGTCCAGCTTCGAACATGTGACCTCTCCCTCATAACACACCCATGTTACCCTCTCAGCCCACTAGGGATTCGCATTAAAATCTGGGTTTTAATTCTTTTAAACATAATACAACCAGTTCCCTTCTGTTATCTTTAACCGAACCTTTAGGATCCAAATTGATCAAAGATTCAACGCCAATCGATACCAGAACCATGGGGTTTTTTTTATACAGATCTAGGCAAGTTCATATGTGTATTTAATTGATCGTTTTCAATCAAAATCATATGGCTTTTACACCTTGATCGAATTCGAACTTAAATCCCAAATCTTTAACTCAAATTTTTTAAATTCGTTAATGTAAAGCTGTAAATCGATGGGGATTTCGTTTAGCAATAAATTTCGAACCTTTATACATAATTTAATTTGTATATCTCATTCATTTAGATTATAATCCCCAAAAAGGTTTATGTTATGAACCCTAGAACTCAATCTTATACAATTCAACATCGTAATTTGAAATTAAGATAGGGTTTTCATTAAGTACAATATCACGAAGCTTTTGATATAAATTAATTTGATTTTTTATGTTGTTTTGTTAAAATCCCCCAATTCGTTTCCTATCAAGAGCCCTAGCCATCGAACTCATACAATTCGATATTAGAACTCGAAATTGACTTAGGGTTATCCTTAATCGGCACTTTCATGTTTCTTGGAGTCGATCATTACCTGATTTGACTTCGAATTGGTGTAGTTCAACTATACGGTTGTTCTTCTGCCGACCCTTTATCGAATCCGTCTCCCGATGTTTATTCCCTTGAATTGTCGTGTGCAGAACTCACTAAGAGGGCCGACTAAGTCTTATGTATGTTCAATTTGGTGAAATTCGATCGCATTGTGTGGGTTTTATAGTTGCTAGTAACGGTTTCAACATTTTGGGTTGTTAATAACTTCAATTCCCCCATTGATGACCTAATACCTGTTAATAACCATTTATCATCATCATCATCATTATGTGTTTTATGAGCGATTAATTCAATCCATTATGGTGTTTTAATGTAAATTTCGAATTTCTCATTTGATTTCTAACGAATTTTTACCATAAAGGTCAAAATTGAACATTTCTTGCAAATACAAGTTAAATTCTCATAGATTTAAATGTTTGTGCACTTGTTTTGTTCAATTCTAACCATTCAAGTTTGATACTTTTCGATTTCTTATAATTTATGTTAGCTTTTGGTTAACGGTGTTAATCCGGAATGTCGGATTGTCACAACCACAAACCACTCCCACACTCGCTACCCAAACTATTCTTACCACTCAAATCAACCCAGCCACCAAAACTACCACAACCACCCAAACCATCCAACCTCATATCACCCAACCTCAAATCCAAACCGCCAAACCATCATCACTCAAACCATCAAAACCACCATCACCTCCACCCATGCAAACCTCACCACCTCAATCTCCTACACCACTTCTCATTTCCCAACCTCCACCACCACCAAAAACCAAGACTGATGGCATCACTTTAGACCCCCTCACCTATATGCCCAAGAGTGTGCCTATAGACTTGGAATTTCTTCAAGAGAGGGTGTTTGTGCTGGAAAAAGATTCAGCTACCAAAAGTCTTACCATTGACAATCGTAGAGACGGTATGTTGATGATTGTTGAACACCTGAACAAGTAGAGGAAAGATATTAGCCTCTTGAAGAAAGAAAATACAGAGCTGCGAAAGGAGATTGAAGCTCTTAATGGAGCTAAGCCTGCATAACAAGAAGAGAAGGTTGATGAAGAAGGCAAGGAAGACAAAGAGAAAAGGGATGATGACAAGAATGAAGAAAAGAAAGACGATGATGATGCTGGTAATGATGATGATAATCAAGGAAAAGATGGCCAAATCAAGAAAGACGATAAGCTCGATGATGATTAGGGTGGTGATGACACTTGGAATACTTCTTCCTTTAGTAAACCCTCCAACGATCTTGATGATTATCTATTCGGAGACCTTCTTGAAGATTTTTTCTTTGAAGGTCTTGGAGAGGAGTTGAAGAACGAAGTATATGGAGACATGTTTAAAGATATGCCAATGGATTTAGTGTTTGATGTTGTTTGTGAGAAAGAATGTGAAGAGTTACCAGGATCTTCCTTAGGAGCATCTTTGGAAGAAGAACCAGAAAATATCATAATCAGGAACATCTACACCGATCCTTATGTAGACTATTTGCATGCTCAAAAATACGTTGATGCACTTGGACAGGAGGTCACATCACTTGAGAGTGTGATTGAGAGCAGGTTTGACAAGAAGAGAGACTGGACTCCTACCGTAGTTCAAAAGACTTGGATCACTCTAGGACCTGAAGACGAGGTGGAGAATCCTAAAGTCACATACACTGCTAGCTATAAAGACCTATTTGTCGTTCGCAACAACCGATCCGGAGTTGTTTGCTAGATGTATGATAAAGAGAACAAATGTACTTGGTCAAGAGGATCAATGGCAAATTGGAGTAATTTAAAAGACCTCAATACTTTTGCTCACTGGCAAAAGATTGATCTGCGGGGCATTAACAACGTCGTAGTCCTAAATCTCTCCAACGATAGCCAGGCGGAGTTTGCCAAGTTCTTGAAGGACCAGTGTGATAAAGATTTCCCTGTTATCAAGATAGGAAAAGGAAGAAGATTTGTGTCAAAGTACATACTGGATCCTGTCAAGAAAGAGCCTTGGATCTATGTCACGTATCCTCCTCCCAAAATAGAGAAAGCAGTCCTAATCTACAGGAGGGTTCCTCTTAACTTACTCCAAAACTTCAGCTTTTGGTGTTGGTGCATATAATGTCCCTAGTTCTGTATTTTGTATGACTTGGATTATATATAGTTTATGTCAGTAATGAAATTGACTATTCTGTATTGTTCATATGTTTAATTGAGTTTAATATGTTTAACTATGTTTGACTTTGACTTTGACTATGCTATAGACCCATTCGTGTGAATGGTACCTACGAATGAGTCCTTTTGCACGAATGAACGACTAGCGAATGACTGAGGCGAACGAATGAGTCACTCGCATGACTCATTCGGTTGATCAGCCAATTCGGCTATGCCATTCGCCCGAATGAGTGTGTCGCACAACTCATTCGGCCGAATGAGTTCAGTCTATACGTAGACCTGCAAACAGAATGTTTTCTATCACTTCTCTGACCCCTGAGCACTCCCTGTCATTTATCCTAGGGTTTTGAGCCGCCTCTCCTTGTTCAACTTCGTTTCTCACCCCGTGGTGTTCGATTTCGATCAAAACGTTGATTCTATCTCATCGGATTGCCACGGGGCCTTGTGATTTCGATTGGAAAACCCTTGAATAGGATTCCGCACTATTCAAGGGTATGCAGAGCAGAATTCGCAAGGAACCGATTGGTTTCCAAGGGTATCATAGCTCCTACAAAGTGGTATCAGAGCTTTGGCTCTTGATTCTGCTTGATTTTCGATCCAAATCATCATATTGCAGATTGTTGATTCGAGATTTTTGAATACCCTGAGTTTCTTAGTCTCCAAGTTACTGTTTCATTAGAAAACATTGTGTTTTTCGGGTTGTTTTGGTCAATGGAACATTCCTAAAGCTTAGGGATATTGTACTAAGGTTGTGTACCAAATTTGCTATTCAGATTCGATCAAAATCCAAAGATATCGAAATTTTTGTTGCTGAAAACCCCAGATTGTGCGAATGGCTCGATTGGGCGAATATCTTTCCTTCGCATCGTGCGAATAGGGCGTTTCGGCGGAATAGCTTTCATTCGGTTCAAAAGTTGGTACGAATAGCCACTCGTTCGGCTGGTTAATCTTCATTCGGTTGTCAAGGCATTCGGTCATCTCCTCATTCGTAATAGAAGAGAAATTCGGTCTACTCAGTTCAGTCTGTCTTATTCTTACTCATTCGAACCCCGACATTCGGCTGTTTTGACTTCATTCGGGCATTAGATTTGCAAATTTTTCTAAGTGTTGGATCAGTTTATTCTTGAGAAGACGGAGGAACTTGCTTTGATGGCTAATCGGAACCACAGAATTCAGAACACGTTGCTTACTGAAATAGAGACGGGGAATTCAAACAAAGCTCCAAAGGTACTATCCTTGGATGATTATCCACATTGGAAGTATCGATTTGAGATTCACATTAATGGAGTGGATACAAATCTTTGGATGATGATTGAGCGTGGGTATTTGAGACCACTTAGTGAAGATGGATCACCTATTCTTGTTACTAGTGTGATTGAGCCTCAGAGAAAGTTGTATGATTTTGAGAAGAAGACATATGCAATATTGTCCCAGTCTATTGCTACAGATATATTTCATCAATTCAGACAGTTTACCTCATCAAAAATATTGTGGGATGCTTTGCAACAAAGATATGAGGGGAATGATGCACTGAAAAGCATCAAGTCTAAATCCTTGAAGAAAGAGTTCAACAGTTTCATGTGCATGGGAAATGAGTCTTTGGATGACCTGATTGCTACATTCTATCATCTCTTGAGTGAGATCTACAACCATCAAGTCAAGACAACTACACAAGAAAAGATCCAGTGTCTGGCTGATGCTTTACCTCTAAAATGGGAATCTTTTCTGACGGTTCTGAAACAGAGTGAGATGATTGCTAACATGGACATTAATGATTTCATTTAGAGGCTGAAGGAACAGGAGATAGAGAACAAGTGGAAAGCTAAAAGAGTTGCTCAAGTTCTAGATCCATCACTATATTACTCTACTCCTACTATGGAAAGAGCTCCTTCTTCACATGTTCCTCTGAAGACAACTTTTGTCTCAAAGACCAAAGAAGCTCCTGTTTCAAGTTAGACACAGTTCAGTTAGTCTGCTACAACTTCCACTTCCCAGAAAGAAGACAGACAACTTTGACAAAGTAACTGTGGAGGTTGCTAAAGAGCATATGGGCCTGTTCTCTACACTTGTGAGTTCTTATGATGGGTTGTTAGCTGGGCAGATTGGTAATCCACACTTGACAAATGAAGACTACTCTCAAATTGATCCTGATGATATGGAAAGGATAGACATAATGTGGGCTCTTGCAAGTGCTGTCAGAAGAGCGAAAGACTCAAATTTTGAATTTCATATGTCATCTGTTACTTGCTATAACTATAGGGATAACGGTCATTTTGCAAGACAATGCAACAAGCCTAAGAATATGGGTAACCACAATCCTTTTCAGAATCAAAGATCATCAGCTGCTAACCTAGAGAGAAGATTGGTACCAATTGACACTCCTGCTCAAGCTAGTTTATCAAATGCAAACAAGGCACTCATGGTTATATATGATGAGGGAGAAAACTAGGATTTCAGATTCAACTCTAAAAAGGGAGGAGAAGATAAAGCTGGTGTTGCAGAGATCAAGGAAGTTGCTGGATCCAGTGATGAAAGTAATTCAGAAGAAACAAAGCCAAGACTGGATGAATCACCAGGATCAGGATCAGAGAGCACATCAGATTCAGAAACTCAAGGAGAGTAAGATGTTGAGTCTGAAGAACAATATGCTACACAATTTGCGTTGATGATGAATACTTCTGCCTCATCTCAGTCTGATCAGGTATATGATGACTGTTCCTCTTCTCATTCTAGTTGTTTTAATTGTGTTGACCTTGAAAGTAAGGTGTTGGCTTAACTGCAACATAATGTTGACTTGATCAGTGATCTCAACCAATGCGTTGAGGCAAACAGAATTTTAAAATTAAATGAAAAAGATTTTCAAGCTAAATTAAGCTATTAAACAGGCAATTGCATGAGGCTAAGATCGCTGTGCTGAAAAAGCAAGATGCTATCACTTCTTATCTCAATACCATCATTGAGATAAAGAAGAAATTAGCCATAGTCGAATGTGACTTTGAAACCTTAAGTCAGAAGCTTAAGAGCTATGAAAGTTCTTCATACATCATTGAGCACATGATCAGTAATGGGACTAATCTGAAGGGTAAGGGAAAAGGGAATTATAACCATTGTCCTCCACCAGTCTTAAATTGCTTTGTTAATTCAATAAATGACAAATAAATTAAAGACTTCCAAGTTAAAACTCCATTAGGAATTGATCCTATTGGAATCATTTCTGATGAGGGTTCTTCATTGTCTGAGGAATCTTTTGTGGAGGGAGTGGTTGAGGATTGGGTCTCTGATTTTGAGGATGATTCAGATGTTTCTCCTCAAGTGACTATTATTAAGAATCAGACATCTGGTATCAAAAAGTTGACCCAATCATTCAAACACAAACAGTTTTCAAAGTTATCCAAAGCCATATGCTTTGTGAAGTCTTCACAGGATGGTGAAGCAAGTGAATTCAAGAAGACTGATAATCTTGCTTTTAATGGGACAAATGGTTTGGGTTTAAAGAATGAAAAAACAAAGATATATGCTTTTCATCAAAACAAAAAGTCTCATTCTAAACCCAAACAGTTTTATCACAAAGATTAACGATCTTGTTTTGAGTGTGGTGCACCTGGACATTTTGCCAGATTTTGTCCTCATTTGAGTAGACCACAAGTTGCACCACATCGAAAACAAAATCAGAATTTTGTTAAAGAGGTCAAATCTGCTTGTCACTTACCTCAAGTTAAACCCAAACATCCTTCACCCTTCAAGTCTCAAGATAAGGGTAAACGGGTTATGGTTGATCATGATACACCCAAAATTGTTTTTGAGAAATTGTTCGTGCATATTTTGGGTGTCCCTTGCTGATCGAATAGCTTAGATTAATATTTGTTCATGTGTAATCACTTGTATGTATTCGTGTGTTGTTACACTGGGAAATGAGTCGTTCGCAGGAGCATATGCAAATGAATTCTATGTAAAAGGGTCCATTCGTATTAATGAGCATACGAATGGCTCCATTCATATGAATGTAGTGCAGCCCCTATAAATACCGGTTTCCAGATTTGAGAGTTAAGGGTTTTGGCGTTCTAGCGTTTTGAGCACGAGAGGGGGAGAGATCATGCTCGATCTCTCCCCGGCAACACTATGTTCTTTTATGATATGGATTCGATCTTGTAATCATCAATTTAATCAATATACCATTCGATTTGATTCATATTCTACATGTGGTCTTGCCCTAACCTTCCGTCCAATACAGATTTGCCGGTCCTTAATGTTTTTTCCAAAATAATCCAAGCCATCTTCAGTGTATTTAAAGAAATCTTTCAGCAAAAACATTGTTTGGATGCCCAAGTCCTCTGAAACTCCTGTTTCTAAACATCTTGATAAATTCAACTTAGATGGACAATGGATTGAAATGAAAATCCTGGACTCATTGGGTCAACCCAAGACTGTAAAGGCTTGGGTTCCCAAATTCAACTAATGATTTGTGTATGTACAGGTTGCCCCAAATGCTGCTCTTAGCAGTACTTGGATTGCTGATAGTGGGGCATCAAGGCACATGACTGGAGACATATCTCTTGTTACCAATGTTCATTCAATTAAAGGAGGAAATGTAGCTTTTGCTGGTGACAAAGGCGGATTTATTACTAGAGAGGGAATTCTTTCAAATTGTAAATTTTCTTTTGAAAAGGTCAGATATGTGAAGCAGCGGGAGAACAATCTACTTTCAGTCTCACAGATTTATGACAAGAAGTACAAGGTTCTGTTTGAAGATTCTGACTGTTACATTCTCAAGCAAGGCATTACCATCCATACAGCTTGTATGTTAGCAAACATGGCCATAGCTTCAACTACATCTTCTACAACTTCATGTTTTATGTCCAAGGCAGCAGAGAAAGATTCTATCCTTGGGCATAAGAAGATGGGTCATTTGAGTTTGAGGAAGATGAATCATCTGGTTCACAACAATCTGGTTGAGGGGGTGAGTTTAAAGAACTTCAAGCTGTCTAATGTTTGTGTTTCATGCAAAAAGGGAAAGCAAACCAAGCTGTCACACAAACCCAAAATGTTTCATTCAAGAGCATTGCTGGTGATCAATACTACTTAGTCATTACTGATGAGTATTCCAGATACTCATGGATGTTCTTTATGAAAGAGAAATCTGAAACGTTCGAATGTGTTGAAGTTTTGGTAACTAATCTTGAATAACTGTATAAGTTCTAGGTTCGCATGCTCAGAACTGATAATGGAACTGAATTCAAGAATCAAAATATGAAGACTTTTTGCAATGAACATGGTATTATTCAGCAATTTAGTGATCCGTATGTCCCACAGATGAATGGTGTTACGGAGCGAAAGAACAGAACATTAATTGAGGCTGCTCGGACTATGCTTGCTGATTTCTCCCTACTGGTTCAATTTTGGAATGAAGCTGTTGCTAATGCTTGTTATTCTTTGAACCGGGTGTTGATTGTGAAGAGACATGGGAAGACTTGCTTTGAATTTCTCCATAACAGAAAGCCAAATCTTAAGTATCTTGAACCATTTGGTGCTCCATGCACAATGCTTAAGAAACATGAGCAAGGCAAGTTCAATGAAAAAGTGGAAGAAGGCTACTTTCTTGGGTATAGCACCCCAAATAAAAGAGTTTACAAAAAATCAACTCACAATTTGGAGGAGTGGTACCAAGTAGATGTTCAGAAATATTCTATGCCACCACCTGGAAAGGGTCCGACCGGATGTTCAACTATTCTGATCTATTTGACTCTTTCAACATGCCTCCTATGTATTCTGATGAAGATGTTGTTGTTCAGATGATGTATGATGCACAAAATGCACCTGATGAACCCACGCAACCTTCTTCAGTTCAAGCTCAAGTACAGGCACATGATGACCGTTCAGACTCAGATGATAATCATTCTCATCCAGATGTTCCAGAACCAGATGTTGATAATATTGTACCTGCTCTTGAGGATATCAATCTAATCAATCTTTATCCACAAGTTCAGGTGCCTGCTCACCCTGTTGGCAGAATTAACAGAATTCATCCGCAAGACAATATTATTGGAAATCCAATTGATGGATTGAACATCATAAATCAGTTATCTTTAGGTGGCCTTGCTGACATACTTGACCTTGCAGATGTAAACTTTTGTGCCCATTCTTGTTTTATCTCCCAAGTTGAACACAGAACCATTACTGAAGCTTTGAAAGAAGAATCTTGGGTAGATGCCATGCAAGAGGAGTTGTTGCAATTTAAGAAGCCTGGAGTTTGGCAGCTTGTTGACAGACCTAAGGGTGCAAAAGTTATTGGCACAAGATGGGTTTTATACTACAAACGCGATGATCATGGCATTGTGGTATGAAACAAAGCACGTCTGGTGGTGAAAGGTTTTAGATAGATTAAAGGGATAGACTACAATGAAGTATTTGCACCGGTTGCTCGTCTTGAAGCAATCCGAGTTTTTCTGGCTTATGAATCCTACAAAAGTTCAAAGTTTATCAGATGGATGTTAAGAGTGAATTTCTTCATAGTGTGATTAATGAAGTTGTGTATGTCAATCAACCTCCCGGGTTTGAACATCCATTGCATCGTGACCAAGTTTACAAGCTAGACAATGCCTTGTATGGATTGCATCAAGCTCCGCGAGCGTGGTACGAGACTTGTCTACTTATCTTCTGAACAACGGGTTCAGAAGAGGTGTCATTGACTGCACTTTATTCACTAGAGAGATGGTTGGAAATTTTCACTTGGTGCAAGTATATGTGGATGATATCATCTTTGGATCCATAAATGATGTGCTGTGCAAAGATTTTGAAAAGTTTATGAAAGACAAGTTCGAGATGAGTTCCATGGGAGAGATGAAATTTTTTCTAGGATTACATGTGGATCAGTCTGAGGCAGGAATCTTTATTCATCAGACCAAATACGTTGGTGACATTCTGAGCCGGTTTAGTATGTTGGATGCAAAACCTGCTGGTACACCACTGGCTGTTAATCACGGGATTACTCCAGACGAAAAGGGGGAGTTAATTAATGCCACTCTATACAGAGGAATGATCAGATCTCTTATATATCTCACAGCTTCTCATCCAGACATCATGGTTGCTACTTGTCTGTGTGCTCGTTGTCAGTCAAAGCCAAGAGTTTCTCATCTTATTGCCGTGAAGAGGATTTTGCGTTATCAGAAGGGTACTCCGGATCTAGGCTTATGGTACCCTAATGATGTTAACTTTGACCTAACTGCTTACAGTGATTCAGATTATGGTGGATGAAAAAGAGATTTCAAATAAACATCTGCGGAGTGTCAGTTCTTTGGGAAACGCCTAGTTAGACGTCGGTGTCTACTTCAACATGTGAAGCAGAATACATTGTAGCTGCTAGTTGTTGCTCTCAAATCATCTGTATTCAGCAACAACTCAGGGACTATGGGTTACAGTTTTCTAACACTCCTATATTTGTTAATAACACTGTTTGCATTGTTGTCACTAAAAATCATGTCCAGCACTTTAAAACAAAACACATCGACATTAAATATCACTTCATACGTGATTGTTATGAAAAGAAATTAATCGATGTTGTTAAAATTCGCACCGATAACCATAAATCTAATCTTTACACTAAAGCGTTTGAAAAACACATATTCTTATATTTGTTATCAGCTAATGGTGTTTTTCAAAAAGATGAAGTCATTCCTTCATCTGAATCAAACAAATGATCATTGTCTTGTTAGTTAGTTTCTTTTGTTTTATATTTACTTTTTAGTACTTTTGTTATTTTTCCTTCACTTATTCAAAAACTCAAAAAGATTTTCAGTTTTAGGTTTTTAGGGGGAGAAAAAGTAGTTTAATTGAAAAACCAAAAACATTTGAAAAACTGTAAAAATGAGAAAGTCTTGTTTGAGAAGTGATGTGTTAACTAGTCATATCTTAAATGCAAAATTGAATGCATAAACTGAAAACACATGGGTTTTATGATTTGATGTACTAAGTGTGGGATTGCTTTGAATTTCTTAAGTGTGGGATCCACTTTAGAAAACTAGTTAAGGGATAAACGGTTTTTAACTCAAATCAGGCATACACCTGTTATCATAGGATCTAATGAGGTTTCCAATGATTCATGAATTGAAGTCTATACACGTGCCATATGTCTCTGTAAAGACCTAGCTGAAGCCGTCCATTCAAATGAGAATGATTGAATCACATCAAAATAATAGTGAATCCGACTCTGTACACGTGCCATATTGCTAGGTTGCAGCCTAGCCGAAGCCATCCATTCAGATAGGATAAGCTAGAAAAATACATAAATAAAATAAGTTCGATTCCATACATGTGCCATATTGCTGGGTTGCAGCCTAGTTGAATCCATCCATTTGGATAGAACAAGTTGATCTTGTCAACACAGGTCTGTATAAGTGCCATATTGGTTTGTAAAGACCTAGCTGAAGCCGTCCATGAGAATGTGTTGAACTTGAGAAACAAATCAAAAAGAAAAATACAAAAAGGAAATAAATTGGAACCTTATAGAACTTATGTTGTTAGGTTTTAAGCTATGCAGAGATGAGTTATAAACTAGTTTTGACCTAGATTGGTTGACTATAATGGGTAACTTAGTCAGAAAACATGGGTGATCATTGATTAGTTTTGAAATGAAGTATTGCCAGGTTTAAAGTGGACAAGTATATCAGCAATTGCTTCATAAATAAAATGTGTCAGAAGTATAACATTCATGAATGCTGATTTGATATGAACTTGTGTATGTGTCTTTTTTTTCAAACAAGGCTACTCACAAAAATATTTGCGTTTTGTTTGTTTCAGTTTTGGTTGTACAATGTTTGATTATCATAAAATTACAAAAGGATTTTCAAATTTTAGTTTATTTTAATGATCATTTGTTTGTTCAGATATTCAATCTCATCTTAACCTATCACCAAACCAGACTGAACTTCATAATGATATTCTCTTTTATGGTCAAAATATCAAATCTGAAAATAAGTTGTCTTTTGGGTGCTGAGTCTTATTTGCCCGAATGAGTCCTGTGAAAGAATCAACAGACCCAATGAAAAACTGTCATTCTTACGCGAAACTGAGCTAAACTGAACGGACCCGAATGAACCCGGGTATTTTTGACTTATTTATTATGGCATTCAATGCCATACCAACACCCACCAACCAGATTTCACCATCACCATCGTCTCTCTCTCTCCTCTTTCTCTCTCTAGAAACCCCAGCAAGAACTTTACCATTTCTTCACGAAATTGAACCATTTTGGTGTCAAAACGACCACCATCACTTGTAGAACTCGAAAGTACAACAGATCAGAGCTTCCATCCGACAGATTCGAGGTAAATCGATGATTTTTGCCCGATTTAGGGTCTTGAAAACCCTAAATTCGAACTATCCTTGTAACCGGCTTAAACCCTTTCTTAACCCTTAGGATTTGCACCATAGTGTCTTAGGTTGATGTGGGAACAAGAGCCACTTGAACCTCTGGTAGATTGGCTCGAAACCATGGTGGCATCTGTGGAAATCTCGACTTGGCCGAATGGCCGGTCCACTAGGCCGCCGAATGACACCAACCGAAGCACTCCTCTTTCGCCCGAATGGCCTCAGGCCGAACCAACTAGCCATTCGATCGGCCCTTATTCTGTCGCCCATAGCCATTCAATCGGCTCAACTCTTGGCTCATTCGACCCCATCTTCAGTCGGCCATCACCACCATTCGACCCAACCCCTTGGGCTACAACCTTCATTCGATCGCCCACCCCCATGCGGCTGAGACCTATTCGGCCAAGGTGACACTCACCCATGATTCATTCGACCTAACCAGCCTCTATTCGGGTAGCTACACACACAGTCGGCCGAATGTTGGGGCAATTGGAGACTCAAGCCGTTGTTTAACTATCACGTGTACAGATGGGTACATAGCCACGTATGGGCCGCATGTGTGAGTGTGTATGCATGGGAACCACGTAAAAACATGCATGGATGTGTGTGTGTGCAGGGGAAACCAAATAGTGTTTAACACATAAGATCTATTTAGGTTGGGTGTATGAGGTCAAAGAATTATCTAAAACCTGATTGATATTTAAACATAAGAAGTGGACGTCAATTGGAATGAAAAAATTGAGTATTCATGGAGGATCAGGGCTATAACATAAGGTTTCGGGGGAGTTATTAAGTCATAAACACCGAACCCTTTGCAAACTCTATAAAGACACATAACTAACCTAGATGGTATTTAAAATATCAAGTCTTAGTTAATCAAAGAACTAACAAGAAATCATTTGAATGATCAAAGTCGAGTAATGGGCCCGAGGGTGGCCCAATGGGCTTAACTTGAGCTCATCATGGTTTGATACTCATCTTTTAATTAATCATGTTTTTAATAAAAATAAATGATTTTAACTTAATGAACAACATAAAACCGATTAATTTAAAATGTTTTAATTAAAGACTTGTAATAATTAATGGTGGGAGAAGGGTTTACTAATGGGTAGCACGTGTAGTCTAGATAGAAGAAATTCTGGAAACACACTAATAACATAGGACACTTAGTTGCACACCGAGACCTAAACCCTAGATGCGTCTATTATAAATACTTATCGTATTCGAATTCTTTTAAAATAACTCAAGAACCGAAGAAACATAATCTACAACAACGAGCGCGCATTTTGTGGTAATTCAATACAGAGCAACACAGGTGAGTTCATTGCCCCTTTTCTAAACATTTTGTTTTCAAACGCGGGGCTGAGAAGCATGCGTAAACCTTTTTATTTAAATTGTTTTACGTAAATGCTTTTACTTATTATATGCTATATATGTGCTTGTCTACATTCCTAGACTCTTGTCTAGGTAATTGCTATGCTGAATTAACTAACACGTTAATTAATTACTCTTATGAGTAACACCGTAACTCTAAACTCTAAACAAACCCTTAGTCCATCGAGTTCGAATTCAAGAATCTAAACTCAAAGTGAAACCAAGAGAACGAAAGCTAAATATCAGACTCAAAGTAATCAAGTGTAGTGTGTGATCTGCAAACTAAGTTTCACACCCCGGGCCGGCGGGAACGGATCGGGTTTTCCCGTCGGGCGGAAGGTTCCCGGGGCGCGATATCTTGAGTGATAATCAAATGATCAGATTGTTTACATAGCAGATGATAAATAAATGAGAAATGCTAACACATCCATGACATAGAATTACAAGATTAAATTACAATGTATACTTCATAATTTAATCAAGTAAATCTATCAAAAAGAATCAATGTAACTATATCTTGTATCTGTACAAGATATACAAAAGATGATTCATTGTTCTTGTCACCAAAAGCATGCGACACAAAATACAGCTAGGTCTTCTAAAAGTCCACTAGCTTAATCCTTGCGTGTATGTAGCTACACCTGTTCATCACCTGAGAAACATGTATTTAAACAAAGTCCACACTGGGTTGGTGAGTTCATAAGTAAGTTAATTGAAAACCTTGATTCAATCACATGCACAATCACAATGTTTATACTGTTACTTGTATGTCATTTGTTTCGCTTGTTCACCCAATGGCTTCTCAATAGTTATATTTACAAATAGTATATAATCCTAGTACTGATGCTTATATATAGGGCATATGTATGGGAACTAAGCCCTAGCCAACATCCCACCACATCACTACTAGAACTCCACACTACTTGCAATACAACTATTGATTTCCATTCCCAAATCCACATCTCATTCTTGATCACCTGTGATAACTTGTATAGAATAATATAATGATGTAATTGTTCTTATCGAACCGAAGTTTAGATAATTGTTATATATGTTAAGGATATTAGATTTATTAAATCTGTTCCTTGTATTATTCTATATTTGTGGGGTTAACTGTTGTTTCACTTTTAAATATTAAGAGTGTTAGTTAACCACTTGTAATTTGTTATTGAACTGTAGTGCCTAGAGCCTAAAAGGAATCCATTGAAATCCTCACGTAATCATATTTCAATGCATCCGATTTACCTCTACCACTTTGTATACCCACTGTCCTCATCGAAACAGTTACTAGCAATATGACATGAGAATATACATTACTCAGTCTACTAGACAACAAGAAACAATGGATTAATTACTTATCACTGCAGATTACTATCACCATGTGTCGCTTTCCAGAACCTGACTTGAGGTAGCCCTGTCACCGGTCATACGTTACCGGCCAATGAATCAATATGATCAACATACTAGCCCTACAAGCTAGAGGTTTGTCAAACCTAAGGTACCACTATGCTATCGTCGGTTTAGTCACGTGAAACTAACCGGTCAGCGAATTAAAGAGGCTTACATGATCAACTTGTACAATTGGCACATGATTCAAATGATATAATACAACAGGTCAATAGTAACTAATTCTAATAGTGTTCATCTGTATTATTGTTCTCATTGTCATATGTTCTCCGTGTTTTTAACAAAGTTAAATAAGAACTCATCTTATTACTTTATGTTAATATTTGAGTGAATGATGTTCTGATCATGAAGTTACATTATCCTGATTATCAGTCTTTGTTCCATGTTTTCTTGTAATGTGTATTGAGTTGTGAAGCTGAGTGTTAAAAGGATTTATCCTATTACACTTACTTAACTCTTGTGTCGAATGTTATTACAAATTATGTAATATCTTTATAACATTCATATGTTTGCTTGAGATTGTTCCAATGTCTGTTTATGTAAGAATAACTGAGTGTTATAAGATAAAATCTTATAACTATATTATTCTAATGTATTGATGAATTAATAAGATATATTATCTTGTTCATCTGATTATCCCTGTCATGTCATAATCATACAAGCATGCAAACAATGATAAGCGATAATAAACAATAAAGTATTATCTAAATCAAAGTATAAATAACATGTTAAGCAGAACTTTTAAATAAATAAAAGTAAACATGTTTCTCAGCCCCGAGAGTTTAAAACCAGTTAAGATTAAAGTAAAAGGAGGCATATGAACTCACCTTGTTGTTGTAGGGTTGACTTAGCTTAAAAGAAAGAATGCACGCACACTTTGTTGTTCTTGTAGTAGTTTTCACGTTCCTGTATTGATTGCATGTTGTTGTAACTTATAAGTATTGAATGTAATCGGGTTATGTGTGTGTGTGTGTTAACCTTAGAGTTGGTTAACACTTGCGAGTCTCGTCCTAGGTCTCCATTCGGCCCAAAGTTTCCTTTACTTGACAATTGAAAATCATTTGTTGGTATGCTCTAGTATGTGTTGTTTCAACTTAATGAAACTAGTTCATTTGACTTGCCATCTTGTAGTAAAAGTTGATTATTGTCATATATTCACTTGCATATTATTATTTGACTTGGTTACGTAGTCTAGTTTACTCATCAAACTGAATGGGTCTATCATTAATTGGGCTAAATTATTCACTTGGGCTAGTTGGTTTACTTGTGTAATGAGTGGGTTTGGGCCGAATAGAGTCGGGGGCTTGCTACACCTATATAGGCCGAAGTCCAAAGTTCATGAGGCTTGTGTTAATATCATTGGGCTCAATGGGCTATATCTCTCGCAATGGGCCAAGCCATTTGTTATTGGGCCGAAGATTAACAATTTGGCGGTTGTAACTGTTGGGAATGTTGGGCCGAAATAAACAAAGGGGTGGCCGCTTAAGTTGGCCATGGGCCAAATGGGTGTGGGCTGTAATGGGCCCCTTAAGCCGAGCAATAATTCACGGCCTAGTATATAATGTCGACTTCTGTTGCCTTGGCCGAGGGGTTGTCAAATGATCGGTCACTTGTACAAGCATTCCAGCGAACCTTGTTATTCTGGTGGCCAAGGTTCGGCTCTGTCTGGATAACGAACACAAGGGTTCGCTCCTTGCATGCAGAGGGTTCGTGGTCTGAAATGGTGCGTGAACATGTTAAGGTTCGGTGAAGCTTGAAATGATTCGGCAGCAAGGGTTCGTAGGTGTTGGATGGTTCGGCTGTCACCTACTGCACCAGGGTTCGTCGAGCGTGTAGTAGGATTCGTGGATTGGAGATGGTTCGGGAATCAACAGGGTTCGACCATGGCTGGAAGGTTCGTGGTTCATGAGTGGTTCGTTGGAAGTGCAGGTTCGCTGCCTAGCTGGTCGAAGGTTCGTAGCCATCCCCTTTAACCCGCGAACCTGTAACAACCAACTATCCCATCTGGTTTGACACAGTTGTAGAGCTGCTCCCCAAGTCGACGGTGTGCCAGAATAGGGTTTCGAGATGGTGGTTACAGCAAGGGAGATGACTAATCCGATTATCTAGATGAATTGAACCAAAACTCATAGAAAACCCTATTTTTTTGTGACTTGCAAGCATCATACCTCGAAACTCAGTGGTTAACAGCTCCGATCTGTTGTACTTCTAGGTAGAGGAGGTCAAGAGCTTCGCGTGGGTTCAAGAATCACCCAAATCCGTTGAGAAATGAGCAAGATATGAGGTTTTGAAGGTTGAAAATGGTGGTGAGAGGGTGGTGGCCGGATTTCTTGTCTAGAGAGAGAGTGGAAAGTGATAAAATGAGAAAATGAAGCTCATTTAAGGTTTTTATACCCCGAGTGTGTTCGGGTTCGTTTCGGTTGCTCGGTTCGTGATTTCGTCGCGTATCCGGAATTTTACGCGTGATTTAGTTTTAATAAATAAAAGGAGTTAAATTAATTATTTTGATGAGTTTTAAATTGTAAAATGTTATATATTTTATTTTATTTAATTAATTTCGTTCGATTCGTGTTTCGTTATCGTTTCGTCAGATCGCGTCACTATCGCGCGTATTCGTTCGAATCGTCATTCGAACGAACACGTCGATGGCTTGGCTTTCTTACTTTTGTTTTCTACTTTCCAGTCATTATTTCAGAACGTTAAACTCATAGATATGTTTGTGTAAATCTTCAGCCACGCAAACACACTATCAGTTCATTATTCTGAAAATACACTGTTAATTATGTTTGAATTGTGTTTCCTCACTATCGGTGTCAACTAAACACCCTGATATCACATTGTTTTAACATTGAATTGTCGGCCATCTGATTACTGTCATCAATGGATATCAGATCGCAACCGATTTGTTTTTGTCATTCGCTTGAACATCGTTGATTCTAATGTTTAGTTGTGTTAACAGTACTTAGGTTTTCACTTAAATACACACAACTAATGTTTCAATTGAGTGTTGTACTTACAGTATTTAAGTTTACACAAAAATACATACAACTGTTTCTTGTATTTAGAATCTTGTTAATACAAGAAATGTTTACACCTAAAGAATTACACACAGTTACGGTTGATAGTACACGCACCATACGGACTTGCCGGCCGGTCTGGTACTAGTTTTCACAGTCTCCCCTTGTTAAAGAAATTTCGTCTCGAAATTTAAGCATAAAAGTCGGGCTTTAGTTCTCGAACAGGTGGGGATACTTGGCTTTCATGTTATCCTCGCGCTCCCAGGTAAATTCTGGTCTACGCTTGGAGTTCCATCGAACCTTTACAATAGGGATAAGGCTTCGTTTCAGTTTCTTAACTTCACGTTCCATAATCTTTACAGGTTCTTCAATGAAGTGTATTTCTTTATCAATTTGTACCTCTTCCAATGGTATGATTAATGTTTCGTCTGCTAAGCACCTCTTGAGATTTGATACATGAAACACATCGTGTACTCCACTGAGCTCATCAGGGAGTTTGAGTCTGTATGCCACCGGACCTATGCGCTGAGTAATCTCAAACGGTCCGACATACCTAGGTGCTAGCTTGCCCTTAGCCCCAAATCGAACTACGCCTTTCCATGGGGACACTTTCAACATGACTCGGTCACCCACATCGAATTCCAAAGGCTTACGCCTTTTGTCGGCATAACTCTTTTGGCGGCTACGTGTTGCTTGAAATCTCTACTGTATCTGGGCAATCTTATCAGTAATTTCCTGAATACGTTCAGGCCCAGTTATTCTGTTGTCTCCCACTTCGGTCCAACAAATTGGAGACCGACATTTTCTACCATAAAGTGCTTCAAAAGGAGCACATCCTATGCTGCTGTGGTAGCTGTTGTTGTAGGAGAACTCAATGAGAGGTAAATGTGTGTCCCAACTTCCACCGAAGTCTAGGATGCATGTCCTCAACATATACTCTAGGGTTTGAATGGTGCGTTCGCTTTGTCCATCCGTTTGTGGATGATAAGCGGTGCTCAAGTTAACATTTGTCCCTAAGGATTGTTGCAATGATTGCCAGAACCACGAAGTAAATCGACTGTCCCGGTCTGAAATAATAGACAATGGCACCCCGTGCCTTACTACTAGTTCATCAATGTATAATCTCGCTAGTTTCTTCATCTTGAATGTCTCTCTGATCGGCAAGGAGTGTGCGGACTTGGTCAATCAATCAATGAAATCGAATCGTGTCTGCTGGAAGTGCGGGGTAGGTTGGTAATGAAATCCATAGCTATTTGTTCCCACTTCCATTGTGGTATCTCCGGTTGTTCCAGCAAACCCGAAGGTTTCTGGTGTTCAGCTTTGACCTTGGCACATGTGATGCATTTGCCAACATAAGTGGCAACATCTTTCTTCATACATGGTCACCAATAAAACGACCTAAGATCTTGGTACATCTTATCGGCACCAGGATGAACTGAGTAACGTGACTTGTGTGCCTCGTCAAGTATGAGTGTTCGAAGTTCATCTACTGCTGGAATCCAAACACGATCCAGATAATAGATAACTCCATCCTGTTTTGTCTTGAAGTGTTTCTCGGCTCCACAATCGAGCTCGTGTTTCAAGTTGTCTCTAGCCACTGTTTCTTGTTGTGCTCTCATGATTTGATCTTTCAAACTTGTTTGCACAGCCATTCCCATTTCTCGTACACGCAAGGGTTTGACTCTTTCCTTTCGGCTCAAAGCATCTGCAACAACATTTGCTTTGCCCGGATGGTATTTGATCACACAATCGTAATCTTTCAGGAGCTCAACCCAATGTCTATGTCTCGTGTTAAGCTCCTTCTGATCAAATATGTGTTGTAAACTCTTGTGATCTGTGAAGATAGTGCACTTGGTACCTTACAGGTAGTGTCCCCAAATATTTAAAGCAAAGACAACAGCTCCCAGTTATAAGTCATGTGTTGTGTAATTCTTCTCGCGTATCTTCAATTGTCTTGAGGCATAAGAAATGACTTTGTCTAGTTGCATCAAAACACATTCGAGTCCTTGATGGGAAGCATCACAGTAAACTACAAAGTCATCATTGCCTTCTGGGAGTGTTAAGATTGGAGCATTGCACAATCTTTGTTTTAGTGTCTGGAATGCCTCTTCTTGTTTCTGAGTCCACACAAAAGGTTTAGACTTCTGTGTGAGCTTGGTGAGAGGCAAGGCTATCTTAGAGAAATTCGAAATGAATCTCCTGTAATAACCTGCCAATCCCAAGAATGATCGGATCTCTATCGGTGTTGTAGGCACTTCCCAGTTCTTGATTGTTTCGATCTTGGCAGGATCCACATGAATACCATTACTGTTAATCACGTGACCCAAGAACTGAACTTCTCTTAACCAGAATTCACACTTGGAGAATTTGGCATAGAGTCGTTCCTCCTTTAGGAGTTCCAAGACTGTCTTGAGGTGTTGCTCATGTTCCTTCTCGTTCTTTGAATAAATCAATATATCATCAATAAAGACGATAACAAACTGATCCAGATACGGCTTGCACACCCGGTTCATTAAGTCCATGAACACTGCTGGTGCGTTCGTCAATCCGAATGGCATCACCATGAACTCGTAGTGACCATATCGAGTACGAAAAGCCGTCTTGGGTATGTCTTCCTCTTGAATCCGGAGCTGATGATAGCCTGATCTCAGGTCTATCTTTGAAAAGTATTGTGCTCCCTGTAACTGATCAAACAAATCATCAATCCTTGGTAACGGGTACCGATTCTTGATGGTGAGTTTGTTGAGCTCTCTGTAAACAATGCACATCCTGAAAGTTCCATCCTTCTTCTTAACAAAAAGAACCGGAGCTCCCCACGGGGAAAAGCTCGGTCGGATGAATCCTTTGTCCAGTAGCTCTTGTAATTGATTGGACAACTCCTACATCTCAAATGGTGCAAGTCTATAGGGAGACTTAGCTACAGGAGTCGCTCCCGGAATCAAATCGATTCGGAACTGCACTGATCTCTCAGGTGGCAGTCCTGGTAAATCATCCGGAAACACGTCCGCATAGTCTCTCACGATTGGTACATATTGAATCTTGATTGCCTTCTTGTCTTTCTCGATCACGTGAGCTAGAAATGCGACACATTGCTTTCATAAATACTTGTGAGCCTTCATGCACGATATTATCTTGACACTGCGTTTCGCTTGGTCTCCACGAATCTCCAAGATCTCATTGTTCTCCAGGGAATGCGTAGTATTTTCTCGGAACAGATGAACTCAACTCGATTAAGAGATAGCAAATCCATTCCGATAATGATGTCGAAACTGCCCAGCTCCATCGGTATCAAGTCGATGGAAAATATGTGATCTCCAAGTGTTAGAGGGCAATTCCTAAGTATTGTGTCTACTGTGATCTGTTTGCCGTTTGCTATCTCAATAGTGTAAGGGGAGTCTAACAATTCCTTAACATAATCAAGATGGCATGCAAAGTCGGAAGAGATAAAACTCAGATCCGCACCAATGTCAAATAATATGGATGCATAGAAGTCAGATTAGAGAAATGTACCCGTGATCACGTTCGGGTCTTGTAGAGCTGCAGCTGCTCCGATCTGAAAGACTCGTCCTCTTGGTTCTTGAGTTCTTTGTTGATTTCTCTTGGGACAATCCCGAGAAAAGTGCCCAGGTTCTCCACAGTTGTAGCAAGACCTGTGATCAGCAGCAGCAGTAGTAGCTGCATTGTTGTTTCTGTTTGGAGCTCCCGTGCTCCTGCAGCGATTTGCCCAGTGGCCAAACTTTCCACAGTTTGTGCATTGCATACACTAAATGTTTGGCGTGTGATGATACTGGCAAGTGTTGCACAAAGGTGCAGTGCCAGTGTAGGGCTTCCTGATCTGTAGTGGTGGTGGCTGATTAAGCATTGGGGCTTGAGTGGTGGCAGCAAAGTTTCTAATCACCTTTTGTTTCTTCGTCGGTCTTTTAACCGACTTTCTTGAAGTTCCAGCTTTGGCTGCGTCAGCCTCTTTCTTGAAATAACCAAAAGAAACCATCATATATGTCAGAGATGCTGACAGAGTAACAGCTAACTCCATAGTGGTAGGGTGGGCAGAAATCACATGGCCTTGAATCCAAGACGGCAGTCCACCGACATACTGTTCAATCCTCTTCTCAAGTGTTGGCACCACATCCGGTGCCAATGTAGCAAGCTCGTGAAAACGGGTGGTGTAGGCCAGATGCCCAGAGCCAACCATGACTAGGTTGAGCAGTTCAGTCTCAACCTTCTTTAGTTCATTTCTTGGCCAAAACTTTGCCCGCAGCATGGCTTTCAAATCCCCCCAAGGCATAGCCTGGGCCTCATCTCGACCTTTGATCGAAACCTGAGCGTTCCACCAAGTTAACGCTCGCTTGTGAAATGATCCAGCAACATACTTGACTTTGTTCTGTTCAGGACAGCCACTGATGTCAAGGGTGGTTTCCATCTTCTCAATCCATTGGATTAATCCAACAGCACCCTCACTGCCACTAAAGCTAGGTGGCTTGCAACCTACAAAGTTCTTGTAGGCATAGTCCTGTTGATTGCGGGTGTTACCACTGCCTTCTCCAGATGAGTTGGCAACGTTGTTGCTGCTGTTGTTGTTGATTCTGTTCATCATCTCGGGAATCACATCCCTCAGTTGGCTAGTCAGAAGAGTGGCCAACGCCATAGTAGCGGGATCCAACTGATGAAGTGGTGGTGGTGGAGGAGGTGGTGGTTGTGTAAGAGAGTTTGGCGGTGTCGGTGTAGAAGAATGAGGAGCAGAGTCCTGTGGTGGTGGTAATATAGCAGTTGGTGGTCTTCTTGGCGGCATTCTGATCATAACAGAAAAAGAAAATCGGTTAGTGCAGTGATCAGAAGCAGAAGACACATGCAAATAGAATCCTATATCACATGATCTCTACATGAGGGTCCCTAGGTTATAGTCTAGGCCAAACCGGTAAAGTAATATGACCTATATTTCTCTATAACCATGGCTCTGATACCAATCTGTCATCCCCCGGGCCGGCGGGAACGGATCGGGTTTTCCCATCGGGCGGAAGGTTCCCGGGGCGCGATATCTTGAGTGATAATCGAATGATCAGATTGTTTACATAGCACATGATAAATAAATGAGAAATGCTAACACATCCATGACATAGAATTACAAGATTAAATTACAATGTATCGTTCATAATTTAATCAAGTAAATCTATCAAAAAGAATCAATGTAACTATATCTTGCATCTGTACAAGATATACAAAAGATGATTCATTGTTCTTGTCACCAAAAGCATTCAACACAAAATACAGCTAGGTCTTATAAAAGTCCACTAGCTTAATCCTTGCGTGTATGTAGCTACACCTGCTCATCACCTGAGAAACATGTATTTAAACAAAGTCAACACTACGTTGGTGGTGAGTTCATAAGTAAGTTAATTGAAAACCTTGATTCAATCACATGCACAATCACAATGTTTATATTGTTACTTGAATGTCATTTGTTTCGCTTGGTCACCCAATGGCTTCTCAATAGTTATATTTAAAAATAGTATATCATCCTAGTAGTGATGCTTATATATAGGGCATATGTAAGGGAACTAAGCCCTAGCCAACATCCCACCACATCACTACTAGAACTCCACACTACTTGCAATACAACTATTGAATTCCATTCCCAAATCCACATGTCCGTCTCATTCTTGATCACCTGTGATTACTTGTATAGAATAATATAATGATGTAATTGTTGTTATCGAACAGAAGTTTAGATAACCGTTATATATGTTAAGGATATTAGATTTATTAAATCTGTTCCTTGTATTATTCTATATTTGTGGGGTTAACTGTTGTTTCACTTTTAAATATTAAGAGTGTTAGTTAACCACTTGTAATTTGTTCTTGAACTATAGTGCATAGAGCCTAAAAGGAATCCATTGAAATCCTCACGTAATCAGATTTCAATGCATCCGATTTACCTCTACCACTTTGTATACCCATTGACCTCATCGAAACAGTTACTAGCAATATGACATGAGAATATACATTACTCAGTCTACTAGACAACAAGAAAAGATGGATTAATTACTTATCACTGCAGATTAATATCACCATGTGTAGATTTCCAGAACCTGACTTGAGGTAGCCCTGTCACCGGTCATACCTTACTGGCCAATAAGTCAATACTATCAACATACTAGCCCTACAAGCTAGAGGTTTGTCAAACCTATGGTACCACTATGCTATCGTCGGTTTAGTCACGTCAAACTAATTGGTCCGCGAATTAAAGGGGCTTACTTGATCAACTTGTACAATTGGCACATGATTGAAATGATATAATCCAACTGGTCAATAGTAACTAATTGTATTTGTGTTCATCTGTATTATTGTTCTCATTGTCATATGTTCTACGTGTGATTAACAAAGTTAAATAAGAACTTGTCTTATTACTTTATGTTAATTTTTGAGTGAATGATGTTGTTATCATGAAGTTACATTATCATGATTATCATTCTTTGTTCCATGTTCTCTTGTAATGTGTATTGAGTTGTGAAGCTAAGTGTTAAAAGAATTTATCCTATTACACTTACTTAACTCTTCTGTCGAATGTTATTACAAAGATATGTAATATCTTTATAACATTCATATGTTTGCGTGAGATTGTTCCAATGTCTGTTTATGTAAGAATAACTGAGTGTTATAAGACAAAATCTTATAATTATATTATTCTAATGTATTGATGAATTAATAAGATATATTATCTTGTTCATCTGATTATCCCTGTCATGTCATGATCATACAAGCATGCATACAATGATAAGCGATAATAAACAATTAAGTATTATCTAAATCAAAGTATAAATAACATGTTAAGCAGAACTTTTAAATAAATAAAAGTAAACATGTTTCTCAGCCCCGAGAGTTTAAAATAAGTTAAGACTAAAGTAAAAGGGGGCATATGAACTAACCTTGTTGTTGTAGGGTTGACTTAGCTTAAAAGAAAGAATGCACGCACTCTTTGTTGTTCTTGTAGTAGTTTTCACGTTCCTGTATTGATTGCATGTTGTTGTAACTTATAAGTATTGATTGTAATCGGGTTATGTGTGTGTGTGTGTTAACCTTAGAGTTGGTTAACACTCGCGAGTCTCATCCGAGGTCTCCATTCGGCCCAAAGTTTCCTTTACTTGACAATTGAAAATCATTTGTTGGTATGCTCTAGTATGTGTTGTTTCAACTTAATGAAACTAGTTCATTTGACTTGCCATCTTGTAGTAAAAGTTGATAAGTGTCATATATTCACTTGCATATTATTATTTGACTTGGTTACGTAGGTTAGTTTACTCATCAAATTGAACGGGTCTATCGTTAATTGGGCTAAATTATTCACTTGGGCCGATTGGTTTACTTGTGTAATGAGTGGGTTTGGGCCGAATAGAGTCGGGGGCTTGCTACACCTATATAGGCCGAAGTCCAAAGTCCATGAGTCTTGTGTTAATATCATTGGGCTCAATGGCTACATCTCTCGCAATGGGCCAAGCCATTTGTTATTGGGCCGAAGATTAACAATTTGGCGGTTGTAACTGTTGGGAATGTTGGGCCGAAATAAACAAAGGGGTGGCCGCTTAAGTTGGCCATGGGCCAAATGGGTGTGGGCTGTAATGGGCCCTTTGAGCCGAGAGATAATTCACGACCTAGTATATAATGTCTACTTCTGGTGCCTTGGCCGAGGAGGGGTTGTCAAATGATCGGTCACTTGTACAAGCATTCCAGCAAACCTAGTTTTTCTGGTGGCCAAGTTTCGGCTCTGTCTGGATAACGAACCCAAGGGTTCGCTCCTAGCTTAGGTTCGCCATGAAGAGGGTTCGTGGTCTGAAATGGTTCATGAACATTGTTTAGGTTCGGTGAAGGTTGAAAGGATTCGGCAGCAAGGGTTCGTAGGTGTTGGATAGTTCGGCTGTCACCTACTGCACCAGGGTTCGTCGAGTGTAGTAGGGTTCGTGGATTGGAGATGGTTCGGGAATCAACAGGGTTCGACCATGGCTGGAAGGTTCGTGGTTCATGAGTGGTTCGTTGGAAGAGTTGGTTCGCTGCCTAGCTGGTCGAAGGTTCGTAGCCATCCCCTTTAACCCGCGAACCTGTAACAACCCACTATCCCATCTGGTCTGACACGGTGTGCCAGAATAGGGTTTCGAGATGGTGGTTACAACAAGGGAGATGACTAATCCGGTTATCTAGATGAATTGAACCAAAATTCATAGAAAACCCTATTTTTTCGTGACTTGCAAGCATCATACCTCGAAACGCGGTGGTTAACAGCTCCGATCTGTTGTACTTCTTGGTAGAGGAGGTCAAGAGCTTCGCGTGGGTTCAAGAATCACCCAAATCCTTTGAGAAATGAGCAAGATATGAGGTTTTGAAGGTTGAAAATGGTGGTGAGAGGGTGGTGGCCGGATTTCTGGTCTAGAGAGAGAGTGGAAAGTGATAAAATGAAAAATGAAGCTCATTTAGGGTTTTTATACCTCGAGTGTGTTCGGGTTCGTTTCGGTTGCTCGGTTCGTGATTTCGTCGCGTATCCGGAATTTTACGCGTGATTTAGTTTTAATAAATAAAAGGATTTAAATTAATTATTTTGATGAGTTTCAAAATTGTAAAATGTTAAATATTTTATTTTGTTTAATTAATTTCGTTCGTGTCGTGTTTCGTTATCGTTTCGTCAGATCGCGTCACCATCGCGTGTATCCGTTCGAATCGTCATTCGAACGAACACGTCGATGGCCTGGCTTTCGGACTTTTGTTTTCTACTTTCCAGTCATCATTTCAGAACGTTAAACTCACAGATATGTTTGTGTGAATCATCACCCACGCAAACACACTGTCAGTTCATTATTCTGAAATAACACTGTAATTATGTTTGAATTGTGTTTCTTCACTGTCGGACTCAACTAAACACCCTGATATCACATTGTTTTCACATTGAATTGTCGGCCATCTGATTACTGTCATCGATGGATATCAGATCGCAACCGATTTTTTTTATCATTCGCATGAACACCGTTGATTCTCATGTTTAGTTGTGTTAACTGTACTTAGGTTTTCACTTAAATACACACAACTAATGTTTCAATTGAGCGTTGTACTTACAGTATTTAAGTTTACACAAAAATACATACAAATGTTTCTTGTATTTAGAATCCTGTTAATACAAGAAATGTTTACACCTAAAGAATTACACACAGTTGCTGTTGATAGTACACGCACCGTACGGACTTGCCGCCCGGTCTGGTACTAGTTGTCACACTATGGATCCTACTCAATAAGCTATAATTATTGTGAAATCATGAAACTCTAAAGATCAAAATCAAGAGAATCATGGGAATCATTACCGTGTGTGAATCATTGAAATAATGAAATCATTAAGATCTAATGAAATCATTAATTGCTTAAGTTAAGGTGGATGTCAGTTATATGTAAATCAAGACCACGTGTAACACACGGAAAGTCCTGTCATAGTAGTAGACTCTTGTAGTCAACCTACATGGGCATAATTTAAACTATCAAATGAAATCATGAGAATCAGAAAGATCAGAAATCAAAGGATATCCTAAAGTCCCGACGCATACAGTAGACCTTGTGGGTCAAGCTGATATGGGCAAATCATGAAAGTCCTGACGCATACAGGTAGATTCCTTGTGGGTCATGCCTGATATGGGCCACATGTGAGAGGGTACAACTTGGACAACCACCAACAACTAAGTCTAATTGATTGAGTCAAATAAAGGCCCAATCATCATGTCTTAGTTGTATTTATATGATTGATTATTAATTTAATCAAACATTTAATATCATATTTCTACAAGTGTTTGGGGTAATCATGTACACATGGTGAACTCAAGAAATCAAAGCTATTTCAATTTATGGAAATCAAAATCTAAGATAAAGGTGAATGGAGTGAAATGCTTAATTATCATTAACGACAATATGCTAAGCAGTCCGACATGTGGTGGGACGGTGGCTGGGCGGGCGGTAAGTTCGACCCTACATATGCCCTATATATAAGCATAGTTGATTGGATAACATCGGTGGTCGTTGATGAGGTTAAGGTTGTCATTTCTAGGGATCAAGGTATCATAATCAGGGTAATCAAATGCTATGAATCAATTGTTATGGAATCAAAGGTATGGGATGAAATGCTTAATTATCACCAGGAACAATATATCATGTGGTTTAGTATGTGGTGGGACGGTGGCTGGGCGGGCGGTAAGTTCGACCCTACATATGCCCTATATATAAGCATACTGAACAGGATGGTATAGGTGGTTAATGGTGAGGTTAAGGTTGTTATTCAGGTTATTCAAACTCATTTTTATAAAACTACATGAACTCACCAACCATGTGTTGACTTGATCTTTTTGCATGACTTCTCAGGTGACGAACATGTCAACTAAGGAGTTAATCCTTTTGGACTAGGATACCAGTTAGAGGACCTAGCATTTTGGACCTTCATATTTTTGGAAGAATCAACTTACAAATTCATTATGTATATCTTGTGCAGATACAAGATAGAAGAATATGATGTTGATAGTAGATTTACATTGTTAAATTATGAACTAAACAGATGTAATTTAACTTTCTAATTCTACCTTTATTTAGCAGTTTCTCATTTATATTTATATATCATGTGCACTATAAACAATCTGATCATTCCGATTATCATTCATGATATCGCGCCCCGGGAACCTTCCGCCCTACAAGGAAGTCGATCCAACCCGTCGGCTCGGGGTGTGACAAGGATAGCGATGAAAATTCAAGGTACACAACTCGTTTCCATGAGTTGTGCATTTTGGTCCCAGATATGGTTACTCCTCTGTCCCGCAAGATAGAGAAGTACATTGAAGGACTACCCCTAGTCATTAGGGGAAATGTTATGGGAAGTAATCCCACTACTTTGGAGATGGCAATTCATCTTAGTGCTACTCGTAGTGAAGAATATGTCAAAGCTGGCGTACTCACTCGAAAAGGTTACAAGAGGGCACATATTGATGAAGGGAAGAAGCTCAAGTAAAACCAACCCAAGAAAAAGAAACAGAAGACAATCAAGAATTTTGCAGCCATGACTGTAGCTGCACCTATTCAAGCCACTCCCATTACTGCTATTCCACAACCTGCTACGGCCAGAAAGCCATACACCGGTCCGTACCCACTCTGCACAAAGTGCCAATACCATCACTTACCCACTATTCCATGCAGAAAATGTCTCAAGTGTGGAAAATTTGGACACTTGGCAGCAACGTGCCGAGCCACTCATCTTGCTACTGCTACCACTAGCACTGTTCCTACTATTACAAGTGGAAAAGCCTGTTATAATTGTGGATCAGAGGGACACTTCAGAAACCAGTTTCCACGTCTCAACAACACAGCTGCTACTGCCACTGCTCGTGCTTTCGTTATTGGAGCTACCCAAGCACGTGAGGAGCCGGCAGTCATCACGGGTACATTTCTCATCAATGGTCATTATGTTTCTATCATATTTCATGCCAGCGCAGATAAAAGCTTTGTCTCTGCCACTACTGCTTCATTGTTTAATGTACAACCATCTATACTTGCTGCTCCATACACAGTAGAAGTAGCTGATGGTAAGACCATACTAGTGAACTCAATAATTCTTGGTTGTGAATTAAGATTAAACGACCATCCTTCCATCATCGACCTTATTCCTATGACACTCGGAAGCTTCGAGGTCGTAGTGGAAATGGATTGGCTATCCAAAAACCACGCCGAAATTGCATGCTCGGAGAAACTTATTCGAATTCCCCTACCATCTGGTGAAACGTTAACAGTCTTTGGGGAAAAACCATGTCGTGAGCTGAAGATTGTATCCTGCATTAAGATCAAGAAGTATTTGAGGATGAAATACCACGCCTTTCTGGCACACGTGGTAGAGAAGAAACCTGAAAAGCAAACAGTTGAAGACGTTCCGATCATCAGAGATTATCTGGAAGTGTTCCCAGAAGACTTGCCAGTACTTCCACATGTCCGACAAGTGGATTTTAGAATTGATCTCGTCCTTGGAGTGAACCCGGTGGCGAAGTCACCATATCGATAAGCACCATCTGAGATGCAAGAACTGTCTAGTCAGCTTCAGGAACTTCTAGACAAAGGGTTCATTAGACCGAGTTTCTCTCCATGGGGAGCTCCGGTTCTCTTTTTCAAGAAGAAAGATGGTTCGTTTCGTATGTGCATCGACTACCGTGAGCTAAACAAGTTGACAATCAAGAACATATATCTTCTACCTAGGATCGATGATCTATTTGACCAATTACAGGGGGAAACTTGCTTATATAAGATCGACTTACGGTCCGGGTATCATCAGTTAAGTGTAAATGATGAGGATATACCAATGACTACATTTAGGACTCGATATGGACACTATGAGTTCGTGGTTATGCCATTTTGGCTTACCAATGCACCGACGGTGTTCATGGACTTGACGAATCGAGTCTGTTGGCCATACTTAGATCAGTTTGTTCTCGTCTTCATTTATGATATACTGATCTATTCGAAGACTGAACAGGAGCATGAGGAATATTTGAGGAAAGTCTTAGAGCTACTAAGAGCTGAACAACTATATGCCAAATTCTCTAAATGTGAATTTTGGCTAAAGGATGTTCATTTCTTAGGTCACGTTATCAACCGGGATGGAATACATGTTGATCCAGCGAAGATTGAAGCAATTAATAACTGGATCACTCCATCTACTCTAACAGAAATACGTTCATTTCTGGGTCTGGCAGGCTACTATAGAAGGTTCATCACGAATTTCTCAAAGATCGCCTTGCCACTTACCACTCTGGCTCGGAAAAGTCAAGCGTTTATATGGGGGCAGAAACAAGAAGATGCATTTCAACTTCTTAAACAGAAATTATGCAACTCCCCTATCCTTAGTCTTCCAGAGTGCAGTGATGATTTCATTGTCTATTGTGATGCTTCAAACCTTGGTCTCAGTTGTGTACTTATGCAATGAGACAAGGTGATTGCGTATGCTTCAAGACAGCTTAAGGTTCACGAGAATAATTACACTACTCATGACCTGGAGTTAGGGGTTGTGGTCCTTGCACTTAAGATTTGGAGACACTACCTGTATGGTACCAAATGTGTCATATACACAGACCACAGGAGCCTACAACACATTCTCAATCAAAAAGAACTCAACATGAGGCAACGTCATTGGGTTGAGCTTCTAACTGATTACGACTGTGAGATTCGTTACCATCCGGGTAAAGCCAATGTGGTGGCGGATGCTCTTAGTCGTGAGGAACCAGTCAAACCAATTCATGTTAGGGCCATGGAGCTCAACACTCAGCCAAACTTGAAAAGACCTGATTCGTATTGCACAACAACAAGTGGTGACCGACAATCAACTGAAGGCAAAGTTAGACTGCAGAGTTATGGGTAAACTAGAACCTCCATCTGATGGGGTTTTATACTTCAATGGCCGCATGTGGATTCCAAAGTCAGAAGAATTGCGCGCACTTATCTGTGATGAGGCTCATAAGTCACGATACTCAGTTCATCTAGGAGCCGATAAGATGTACCAAGACTTGGGATCCTCTTACTGGTGGCCTGGAATGAAGAAAGACAGAGCATTGTACGTGGGGAAATGTCTAACGTGTTCAAAAGTCAAGGCAGAACATCAGAAGCCTTCGGGACTTCTGCAACAACCTGAAATTCCTCAATGGAAATGGGAGGAAATTTCCATGGATTTCATAACCAAGTTGCCGAGAACTCCTTGAGATGGCTGTCACACTGTCGGCTACTTTGACTGATGTGATGGTTTCCTCTGGTGCACTAAAGTAGAACGCCGAATCAGGCAAAGCTGGAACTTCCAAAAACCCTAATCGACATCCAGCCAAGGAATAGAAGGTCATCAAAAACTATGTGATGGCCACCCCTGTTCAACAAGTGACACAAACTCCACCACCCAAACAAGCTAAGAAGCCGTAAACCGGAGAAACCACTAGAACATATACAATCGTATTTGGGTTGATCTCAGTATCCACTACATGTGCAAGGTAAGACACGCAACCAAGATCAATCAACTTTTCTACTCTCATCATCGAAATAATCTTCACCGTCGACTTCATACGATCACAATAGACAAGAATCTGCCTTCCATCTGGTGCTTGCAGACATACCATTCTCTTATTGCATTCTATCTAGGCTTCGTTTTCAAAAACCCGATTCATTACCGGTACCACATTGAATCCTTCTAGGGTTAAGGGAAATAAGGTGACTGGTATTTTTGACCTTCCGAGTCTATACTACAACCTTCAATGTTATTTACAATCTTAACATTTCTACCTATAGTGTTCTCTACTAGTATAGGTTTCTCCAATTTCATCGTAGGTTTATTGAAAATCATACTAAATTTATCTGAAACAAAACTAACACTAGCACCCGAATCAAATAAAACAGTAGCAGGCACGTTTTTGATAAGAAATGTATCTGTTACAACATAGGGTTCTCTCTGCCCCTCCTCCGCTGTTAGTGTAAAAGCATTGCCTCTAGGGGTGTTCAAAATATCCGAAACCCGAAAAAATTCGAAATCCGAATCGTATCCGAAACCCGAAAATACCTCATCCGAAATCTATTTCGGGTTATTCGGGTTGTTCGGGTCGGATAAGATGGTTTTAGATTTGGGTCGGGTCGGGTTTCGGATATGCCGAAACTAGTTTTTTCGGGTCGGATATCCGAATAAGGCGAATAAAACAGCTTTATTCGAGTTGTTCGGGTTATTCAGATGTGAGAATTCAGATTTTTTGGGTTGTTCGGGTTTTTCGAGTCGGATTATATATTTTGAGATTCGGGTCGGGTCGGGTTTCGGATAGACCAAAAAAATTTTCAAACCCGAATAACCCGATTCGAAAAACTCGAATAACTCGTTATCCGACCCGATGAACACCCCTAATTGCCTCGAGTTTTAGGTGGTTGTCCACCAATTGTAGGGATCACTTTAAGTGGTTCTGGATTCTTAATCAGTTTAGGGCAGTTGGTTCGAGTATGTCCAGCTTCTCTACAAGCAAAGCATGTTATTGAATTTCTTCTTTATGGAGATTTGGTTGATAGATGTTCAGTCTTTTCGAAATTATAACATGTGACTCCTATCTTTGCTTCTGGACAATCCTGAATAAAATGATCTAATCTTCCAAATCTATAGCACCTATTTGACCCCTGTCTACACTCACCACCTCGCGTTTTCCGACATTATTTACAACTACTATTCTTTATTCTAGTTTTATGCTTTTTCTTCAATGTACCTTCATTCTTTGTACCACCTTCATTAAATCCTTCCCACTTTCGCTTCACGCCTTCTGACCTACCACTTTATTTGTATTCTTCATCATACATACTTGCACTGATTTTCACAGCTGACTGAAATTTTTTCAGAGAAAGTGGCTTTATTAACTTTCTAATTGCTGATGAAACCCCTTGAACATACATTCTAATTCTCTTTTCGTAAGTATTCACTAGATCAGGGACCAATCGAGCCATTTCATTATACTTTTTTGTATACTCCCTATGGGTCATATTCCCTGCCTCCAATTTCATAAAATTCATTTCCATCTTGTCCAGCTTATCTTGGGAACAGAACTGTTCTAACACCAACTTCTTCAGGTCTTCCCATTTTATAGCGCCACTGCTTGAGCTCCTTGAGCTTGTTTGATTGTTCCCCACTAGTATAACACTTCAAACACAAATGAACGAGCAGCAAAGTTAACTTCTTGGTCTTATCTAAATTTGCTAATTTCGATCACAGCCTTCATTTCATGAATCCATTGGAACGTGAACACTCTGTCTTTCTTTCCATCAAAGATGGAGGATTACATCCCTTGAAATTCTTGTACACATAATTTCGTGGATGCTTTTCTTCTGCCCAAACTTGATTTTGTATGTGTTCAACATGGTCGTCATTGCCAACGATAATACCGTCAATAGCTATACCTTCCTCTAGACCAATATCGTTCCTACTATTATACACCCTTTTGACTTCATTTACAATCATTGGGATAACATCTCACAACATTCTTTGAAACCCCTTCGTCGTATTATATAACACCCCGACCGATGGCAGAATCATCGGGATGCCATGAGGAATGTGAAGATTGTTCAAAAGCTCATGGACAACTAAAATGTATCATCAAATATCATTTAATCATTTAAACTATTTACACAAAAATCATGTTTATTATGAAATAGTTACAACAATTACACAAAATATATAGCTAAGTTAACTAAATCCTAATCTTCAGTGGATCCAGTTAAATTATTTAAGACCAAGGTCCTGGGCATGGGTTTGTATAGGTTCGGCGAACCTAGGGTGTTTACATGTAAAGGTTCATCCAGCGAACCTGTGGGTTCGTCTGGTGAACCTGTGGGTTCGTCTGGCGAACCTGATGGTTCTGCTAGGTTCGGTTAAGGTTTGTATATATGGCAGGTTTGTTTGTTTTTGCTGTGTGTGTGACAGAACCAGAGAGGGACAGAACCTGTATGAGATTTGTGTGATTGTAAGAACTGTGTGTTCTTATTGTATGTTCTTGTAATCAGATTTCATTATCAATGAACATGATATTTATCATAATGATTTTATGTCTTTGATTCATACAGATTCTATCTAGATTTCGCATATATTGAATTGTTAATTGAATTCCAGTGATCGATCAAGAACAATCTATAGTGGTATCAGAGCTTTTGGAGGAGTTCTATACAAGTTCTTGCAGATTATCAATCATTTTGAAGATTCTGAAATGGCTGAAGTTTGATTTTCAGTTTCTGAATGATTGCTGATATTTTCATCATCATGTATTGCGATCTTGCTGGTTGAAATCAGAGATTTTTGGTTAAAAATCAGTGGATTAGAAGGTTGGAGCATTGAAGGTTTTCCCTCCAGATTTTAAAGGTTTTCCCTCCAAAATTTTTAAGTTTAAATCATAGGTTCGTGAGACGAACTTGGTTGATTATCAGTTGTATTCTAAGATTCGTTAAGGTTTGTAAGACGAATCTTTTCCAGTTGAGGTTCGTGTGTTAAAATTTTTGAGAGGCTCGTTTGAAAGGTTTGTTGCTGGTTCGTTGACTAAGGTTCGTTGGTCAAGGTTTGTTGAAGGTTCGTTGGATATGGTTCATGTGGTCAAGCTTTGAAGGAGGTTCGTCTGATACTTAGGTTCATGAGCTTATAAACAAGGAAGAGGTTCACTGAAAAAGTTTGGATCATGGCAGATATGTTTGCAGCAGTTGGTAATCAAAATTCTAAGATCAAGAGTATTTTGATTAGTGAAACTGAGTCGGGGAGCACAAACAAAGTACCAAAACTACTTGATTTGACTGACTATGAAAAATGGAAAGTTCGGTTTGAAACTCATCTCAATGGTACTGACACAAATCTTTAGGAAATAATCTTATCACCATATGAACGACCAAAGGTGCATGGAACAGATCTGGATCAAACTCCTGATAGATTGGATGTTGAACAACGTAAGAAATATGATTCTGATAAGAAAGTATATTGGATGTTAAGTCAAGCTATTCCTAATCAAATTCTACATCATATGGTTTATGGAATGCTTTGAAGGCGAGAGTAGAGGGAAACACCAAACTCAAGAAAATGAAAGCCACTGATTTGAGAAAAGAATTTGAGAATTTAAACTATATTGGCAATGAGAGTCTTGATGCTTTGATTACAAGATATCGACATTTGTTGACAGAAGTTTGTAAGTGTGGAATTGAGTATTCTGAAGAAGAAAAGATAGACTGTTTTGCAGATGCTTTGCCAGAAAGATGGAATTCAATGGTGTTGATTTTGGTAGAAAATCTTCCTGGAATGACACTAGTTGAATTCATTCAAAAGTTAGAAGAACATGAAATGAAGGATAAAAGAAAAGCTAGACAAGTTAATGTAACACAATATCCTTCACTTTATGGTGCATATGTGGTCACTCCTCCTGTTTCATCTGCAAAAATACAAATAGCTTTTGTTTCAAGTACTGTTGAGAGTACTTCTGTACCATCTGCATTTACTGGCTCAAGTTCATCTTATTCTAGGAATGAGAAAAAGTCTGATTCTTCATGTACTCCAATTCAATTGAATACAACTAATCTGCGAAAGGTGTGTGTGGATGTTGTCAGAGAACATATGTTAATATTGTCATGTGTTGTCGGTGCTATTGATGAACAGATAGCTGGAAGGATAGGAAAATCTAATCTTACTTTTGAAGATTATGAGTAGATAGATGATGATGAGATGGAATTGATTGATACTCAGTGGGCTTTGGCTTGTGCAATAAGAAGAATTAATAGATATGAGAAGAAAACAGGAAAGAAGTTTACTTTTGGTCAGAATACAAAGTTTGGATTCAATCCAAAGGCAATACAATGTTACAACTGTGGCGAATTGGGTCATTTTGCTCGAGAATGTAAAAATCCAAAGAAGTAAGGAAACTTGAATCCTTTCAAGACAAAATAAGCTCATCAAACGAAAAAGGAGAAGTCTGAAGAATCAACAAAAGCTTTAGTCAGTCAAGCAGATGAAGGATATGACTGGGGAAAACAATATGATTGTTGGTCTCTAACCAGATCAAGAACGGAACTTTATCTTCTAAATCATCATCAATAGACTCTAACTAGTGCGGAATCGAAGCTAGAATCAAGAAAGCAAGTCGAAAAATGTAATCTTTGTATAAATATTGAAAGTTCGAGTACAAGTGCCTCAATACATCTAGAGAACAAATGTCTCGGGATTCAAACCGAAACCTGTACAAAATACGTCTATTTATACTAGGTCTAGGTGTACTCGAAATCTAACACTAACAATTTCGAGGACACGAATACATTGTGTATTCAAAATTTATGTACACGAACTTAATCACAATTCTGAACTTTGACTCTTCCCAGGTTGACTTTGTCAGTCTTCAATGTGTACTGGGCTCTACAAACTCCCCCTAGACTGGCGAAGTCATCCAATAGGAAGAGTGACATTGTGTGGTCCAGCTCCTGCATAAAGTTTCAGCTCGATGGCATAAGCAAACATGCGAGTGAATGGCTTAGCCTCCTCATCGGCACCAGAAGAAACTCGTATTGGAGATTGGTGTAGTTTCATCATGTCGTCCTTTCCATACTTCAAGAGATCCATAGGGTCAAGAATAATATCGATATCATCAACATCATCTTTGTTCTTGATGATGACAGCTGCAAGGTTTAGATCATCATAGTACCAAGACGAGAAGTTAGCCAAGGAATTATCTGGAACTCTAGGGGAAACTGGCACCGCTATCTCAACATGAGGTGGAGGGTACTTGTAGTATATCCACGGCGTTTTCGTCTTTGGATCGATGATACATGTTGAAGCAAAGCGCCTTCCCTTGGCGGTGCACATCATGGGAAAGTCCTTTTCACATTGGTCGTTAATGAAATGTGCGAATAGGTCAGCCTGTGAGTCCTTGGAAGGATTGAATAACATGGCTTTGTTGATGCTTCGAATAACAACCTTTGGCATTGTGCAAAAGTCTTTTGCTCTTTTATAGTATTCAACCTTTCCGTTCATTCTCTTGACCAGATAGATATCCCTTGCCTTGTCATACAACCAGCAACACACTTTGAACCTGTCGTTACGAATAGCGAACAGGTTTCTGTCATCAGAAATAAATGTATGCTCTGGATGTTCGTCATTCATATCCTTGAACCAATTATCTTTAACCACCGGAGGGGAAGGTGTCCAATCCTTTTTCTTGTCAAACCAAACTGACAATCACTTCGTGAAGAGATGTGACATCTTGTCCTAAAGCATCAATGTACTTGTGGGCATACAAGTAATCAATATAAGGATCGGAGGAGACGTTGCCAAGTATAATGTTTTCCGGTTCTTCTTCAACAGATGCCCCTGTAGAAGACTCAGATTCTCCTTCGGCTTCTTTACCGATTCCATCAAAAAGATAATCATCGGGAAGATCCTTAAAGAAGTCATCAAGCCATGTATTCTCCATATCAGCTCCTGGAAGGCTGTCACCGAATAGAATGTCATCGGGAATATCTCCAAACAGATCATCATAGTGACTAGTGGGCTTTCCTGAAGAGGATGGATTTCCAGTGGCTCCTCCTTGATCTTTGTCGTCTAGAGGTCCTTGATCCTTTTCTTTATCGTCTCCACCATCATTATCGTCCTCGTCATCCTTCTTTTCAGGTGAATCCTTCTCCTTCTGATTATCACCATCATCATTATCATCATCATCCTTGTCCTCATCATCAGACTCTAGGACTTCTTCTCCTTTTAGTCTTTTGATTTCATTCTGCATCTCATGGTTTTCCCCACAAAGAAATCTAATGAACTTTTGATGCATTTTGAGTTGTCCCCTATGATCATTCAGTCTATCAGCAATCTTAAGCGTCCCCTCTTGCATATAGCGAATGTTGGCATCCCTTTCTTCGGCTTCCTTCTCGAGCACAAAGATTCTGTCTTGCATACCCACGAGATCGACAGGTACTTCTTTCGGCTCATATGGTAACTCTGAGTGCAAAGGGGATTTTCCCTTGTCACTGCTCGAGTGAGGTGGTGATGATGGAGTCTCGGTTTGAGGGATAGGGTTAATAGGAGATGGAGTTGGGGTTCTGGCACGGATTTTGATGACTAGGTTGGGTTTGGCTGGTTGAGAAGTTGGCTTTGGTTTTGAAGGTGGTTTGAGTTTTGTGGGTGGCTTGGGCTGTGTTGGAGGTTTGGGCTGTGTTGGTGGTTTGGGCTGTGTGGGTGGCTTAGGCTATGAAGGCGGAGGTGGAAGAATGGATGATGTCGATGAGAAGGATAGACCGGAGAACATCTGCTGTAACCTGGGATCTCTGGTCCGCTTGAACATAGTCTTTTGTCTCTTTTTCTTCGGCGGTGATTCAGGAGTTGGAGTGTAATCAACATCCTGTGCTTCCTCCCTTTCTTCTTTTGTTGGAGGAGGCTTTTCAGCAATAAAGTCCTCACTTGATGAAGCGGATAACTCAGGAATGGTGTCCTTTGCTGCTTCATCAGCCTTTGTACTTGTAGCCTAGACATCATGTTCTTCAGCGACTATGGCTACTGGGGTTCCTGGCATGTCTTCATCTGCACCATCGCCCACAAAACTTCCAAACTTTATCAATGGACGTTCCCCTGTATACTGCTTCTTTCCTCTCTTGTTCATCTTTATATAGCCGAAGATTTCGTCTTGCATTTTCTTCATTCCCAGAGTGCACATAGTGGGAATCAGATCTTGATGTCGTTTGTTGATGACAATCTGTAGGAAGCGAGGAAATGCCAGAAACATCTCCTTCTTTCTCCCCTTGATGTTGGCATGGATGTCTTGAAATATCATCCTCGAGTAATTGAAGTCCATTCCTAGTGCTAGAGCTACTAAGCATGAACTCAATGTCTGATTCAGCACATCGTAACCTCCTTTTCTTCCGGACAAACATTGAGCGACGATATGAGCTAGATATCTCCAGTAAGGGTGTAGGAGTTTCTTCTCTGTAGGAGGATAGGCGCCTTCGTGTCCCATCTGATAGACTGTACGGTTGACCAGATCTTGATCTAGCTCGACTGGATCTGTAGCTTTGTCTCCGAATTGAAGGCACTCTCGCAGAATCTGCTCTGTAATGATGATTGACTGGCCCTGAATCTTCCCAATGATACTAACAGTTCCATTTCCATCTGTGTGTTCTGTAACCGTGCTCAGAAGCCCTCAATGAAGTCAGAAACAACAGTGGGATGCTACATGGTAGCGTAGTTAACCGGTGATAGAATCAGACCCTCAACCATGCTTTTGAACTCCGAGTGTTTCTCAGGTGGATCTCCAAGATATGCTGACATGTTGTGATCCGAGACAAAACGTAAGTCAGCCATCTGAAAAGAAAACATATTAAGGTAGTTAAAGGTTAACATTTCACGAAGTAGAAAAAAAATTCTAAGTCCAATTTCATTCTTGTATTCGAAATTTGTTAAGTAAGAAGCCTGTATACGAAACCATCTTATTCGAAACAGGATGTGTACACGAAACAATCCTGTATTCGAAATAAGAGGTGTACACGAATTGCAGGTTGTACATGAAATCAGTTGTACACGAAGTACATTCTGTAATCGAAATAAGAGGTGTACACGAATTGTAGGCTGTAAACGAAATCATTTGTACACGAAGTACATTCTGTATTCGAAATATGCCTGTATTCGAAGTCTCAGAGTTCGAGAACACAAGAAGTCTTCACAAATTCGTAAATCTTTCTCCTTAGAACTTCTAATATGCTCAAATTGCTCGAAATTAAGAGGTAACCAACATATTCAGGGATTGTCTTTCAATTTTGAGTTATTCGAAGTGAATTGACCAAAATGCTAACTGTATACGAATTTCATGTACTCGAAATCGATTTTGACCTTTATCTCTCGAATTGAAGGTCAAAACTCAATGAAATTTTATACCTAGGATCGCCTATCAATGATCTATGAGATAGTCGGAGTGGATTTTTGAAATAAAGTCTAGAAAATGAGATCGCCAATAGAGGATGAAACTTGTACTCGAAATACAGAAGTCTGTACACGAAGAACTGATACTCGAAATTTAATTCATTTGGGCCATCACTGTACTTTCAGTTGTCCGTACGTCCGTACATCCGTACGATTGTACTGTTATGACTGGAGATTTATTTATTATGAATGATTATGAAATTATTGATTGACATTACTGATATTATCATTGTTACTGGTATACATGATTATAGCATATTTATTATACGCATAAACCACGGGAAGTTTAGTTGTAATTCAACTAAACAGACCCGTAGTGTTTATCGCAGTTATTTATTACTGATGATGAAGGATTGTTGGCTGAGATTGGAATGAGGTTAGAACTGGTAGTTATTTGAGTCTGGTTACTAAACGTAGTCAAGGACCCATGGTCATGGTTTATCGAAATAGCGGTGGGACGGTGGCTAGGGCAGTTGCGACTGACCCTTACATATGCCCTATATATATGCATATTTCGATCTATCATGGATGTGTCAGTGACTTGGTTTAGTGGGTTTTGGTTTGGGAAATGATAATAGTAAAAATGATAAATAATGGGAATTATTTACGCGGTGGTGAGGTTACGGACATTTTCTTAAACGTGAATATTAATTCAGAAATGTTAACTTAATAAATGTATTCGCGTGGGTGACGATTCACACGAATATAATTATTAAGAATAATATACTGAAACGATATTCCATAAATCATAGATCAAATCGAAATGCGATACGAGCATCGGATTCGCAAAGGTGACGATCTTTACGAATACGTACGCGAGTAACGCGTTTCGACGAGATAAGTAAATAATATTTAACGATATTAAATTAATGATTGTGAACTTAAAACGTTTATTAGGAATCACAACCTAAAATGTTTTTGAATAAATTAATTTATTTAAATAATTATTTAACGAAAACGAAAACGGAATTTATTTTACGATACGAATTATTTAAACTTATTTTAATTAAATAAAACTCATTTATTTAAAACGATTTATTGTTTAAATATGTACGTTAGAGAAACGAGCATGTTATTATAATTCACGCGTATGAAACGAGATTCGCTACGAGACAAAGATTATTTAGAAATAATGATAAATAATGAAACCATATGATTATTTAAGCACATTATATTTAAATATAGTTAACGAGAAAAACCGAGTTTTATTATGTTTTATCGCGATAAAAACGAGACCGAACACACGGGGGACAAAACGCGGTATAATAAAGAAGAAACCCTTCTTTCTTCTTCATTTAACCTACACTCACACTCTCTCTAAAAAAAAAACACACACACACATTCTCTACCTTCTCTCTAGCATCTTGGACTCGTTTCTTAACCGATTCGAGAGATTTCGGTGCCTACGCGTTCGTGAGATCGAGAGCTACAAGAGGATACGAAGAAGTCCTGCATTTAAACGAAGAATCGAGGTAAATCTAAATTCCTTTATGCGGTTTTGTTAGAAACGAGATGGGTACATGGTTAATAACTTAAAATAGAGTTTAGGGTTCTTGTAACTTGTTAAACCGAGTTGTAGGTGAAACGTGGAAGCCATAGATGACCTGCAAGATTTGGAAATGAGGATGATGAACATGGCTGCTGGTTCGCAACTGCAGATGGGCCGAACCCTTTTGGGTTCACGAACCCTGTTGGGCGGGAGCTAGGGTAGCCGAACTCTAGTTCTGGCCGAACCCATGGGCTGCGAACCCATGGCAACTCACGAACTCTAGTTCTGGCCGAACCCATGGGCTGCGAACCCATGGCAACTTACGAACCCTAGTTCTGGCCGAACCCACGGACTGCGAACCCTTAGCAGCTCACGAATCCTAGCGAACCATTAGGCCATTACCGAACCCTTGCTTTTCACTCTAGCCGAACTATTCGAATGCAAGGCGAACCATGGTCACGTGTTGGGCCGAACCTTTTATTCCCTAAGCTGCGAACCTTGGGCTGATGAACCAAAGGTTCGCTGACCCAACGTGTAAAATCCAGTCATTTTTGCAGACAAACTTTAAACAACGAGCTAAGACTAAAGGGGAAATAGATGGACATAGAAACATATATATTCATGCATGCATGGCGATCTAAATTGCTACGTTTCTTAATAAACACTAGTTATAGGATTACGAACGTGGTGAACCAAATAATTAATAGGGATAGAATGGGTTTGATTCATAGAAGTTGATGAAATATGACCGCGTAAGATGCATAAGTTGTTTTAAATCATGCATGCATGCACGCCAAAAAGAGGATATAAGTGTAGCTAAGAAAAACACCTTATCCCTCTAATAACTAGGTGGAAATTTGAAAGACTTACACAACGAGAGGGTTATTGGGAATTATGTAAACGCAAACTCCTTGACATTTAATGTGGGTTTATGACTTCAACTATTATGGAAGGGGGTTTAAGTAAACAGACAAGTTGCATATGCGCTTGCAAATAATTAATGCTACTAGCTGATTGAAACCAACATGTATAACCATCTAATGACAATAACATATTTAAACTTATGAACTCGAACATATGATAAACACAGATTGTTGACTTGATCATTGAGTTGTTTTGGAATTCACGTACGAGAGCGCGCATACTTCTAAAACATTGAATCTAAGGACTGCAGGTGAGTTCTCATAACCTCCCTTTCTTTAAACTGTTTTTGGTTTTAAAACCCGGAGGTGAAACATGTATACCAAAATAAATATTATTTTGATAACACAAGGTTAATACCTGTTTATCAATATGATATTCACATTTGAAATTATCATTATTATGGGATTATCTCTTATTATTTTATATCCATGTAAACATTGTTATTGACCTAGGTCAATAACAAAGATTACAAGTATTGTCACAAATCCCGAGAATCATCGCTCTTAACTTCGGTTAATTGCTTTGACATCGTGTATTGTCACGTGGATGGTTTCCACATCTGTGAAGCATTGCCTTTGACTTCGGTTATTTGCTTTGGCTTCATGTATTGTCACGTGGTTAGCGACCACTCCATGAATCATGTATTTAACTTATGTTAATTACAAGATGATCATGTATAGTCACGAACATTATTTGAGAATATGGTTGATGAGATTGGTTGATTAGTTTGTGGATTGATTATCTATATTTGATTATGATTATTTGTGATTGGCTAGGATTGATTTGGTTATGTGGTTATGTGATTGTGTATGTGTTTGGTTGTTGAATTGATGGATGTGTGTTGGATTATCTCATACAGGTATTCATATGGATTTTCTCAAGAAGATCATAAGTTTTATACTCGTTTTAAACAAAGCATTTTATAAAACCCTTTTAAGCATAAACTTTCAAACTCATTTTTACTAAAACATTTTTAAACATAAAAACTTATGATTACTCACCAACTACTTTTGTAGTTGACACTTGATTTTCTTACATGTTTCAGGTGATGGAGACAAGTAGGATGAAGAGGATGATCTCTTCTATTTTGGACATCATCATCATATAGGATTCTTGGACTTAGTTAATTAACTAAATTTCTGGCGATTAGAGTTTAGTTAGTTTAACTAAATCTTTTGTGTATTTGATGTAATTGATTCATGATGAACATGATTTTTTGTGTAATTATTGTGGTTGATTAAATGATATATGATGATATGATTTAGATGCCCATGAGCTTTTGAACAATCTACACATCCCTCGTGGCATCCCGATGATTCCGCCGTCGGTCGGGGTGTTACAGATTGGTATCAGAGCCTGGGTTATAGGGAATTAGGTTATTAGAAATGGTTGACCTAGTCTATAACCATAGGATACCCTAGTATGAATTAATTTCATACACTAGTTAGTATACTCAGGATTTCATGCTTATGTGTTTATTACATGTTAACTGAACTTCTGATATACATCTGATTACATATGTTGCTTATTAATTTCTTGCTTACGTGTGCCCTAATGATTCGATAAGGACATGCACGTGGTGTATCGTAAAGGTGGTGGGATGTTGGCTAGGGCAGTTGCGACTGACCCTTACATATGCCCTATATATATACCATTTACGGTACATTGGGTGGATGTCAGTATTGAAGAATGTGGGAACTACCCGTTTGGGAAGTTATCTGTTTAGGAAATTAACTGCTTAGGAATTATCTGTTTTAGGAAAATTATCTGTTTGATCTATAAACTCCAGACAAGGACACACTCGTGGTATATTACAAAGGTGGTGGGACGGTGGCTGGGGCAGTTGCGACTGACCCCTACATATGCCCTATACATATACCATTTGTAGTATATTGGGGGTCTGTCAGTGTCAGGAACTTAGGATATTACTAGGAATTTTTGTGAGATGGATGTTGATGGTCTGTTGGTTAAGGTTGGTTTGGATTGACACTTTGGATGATCACACTTGATAAACACTTATAAATTCCCTTATAAAAACATACGGATTGGACACGTAGGGTGCATAGGATTAATGAACGATATGAGCGATTAGTGATGGAATATGGACTTGGGTGATGATATAGACACTTGATGATAATATAAACGCATAGTGATGATACTAACACTTAGTGATGGTATGGACACTTGACAAGAATAAACTATAGGGAAGATATGAACACTTAGTGACAATAAGAGCACTTCGTGATGATATGAACCCTTAATGATGATTATTGACATTGGAATTGATATGGATTTTAGTGAACTTAGACAGTTGGGGGAAACTTAATGTCAGGTGAACTTAGACATTAGGTGAACTTAGAAATAGGCAAGCCTACATGTCAGGTGAACTTAGACATTAGGTAAACCTAATTGTCCAAGGGAACTAGAGATCACTTCACTCAAAATTATCCTACTAAGGATAAGGTGTGTGAAGTGAGATTTATGATGAAGTACATGACACACTCTACACACTAGCAAGGGCATAATCGTGGTGCAATGGAACGGTGGTGGGACGGTGTAGGGGAGATTGCGATCTACCTCTGCATATGCCCTATATATAAGCTTGTTGCATTGCATTGGGAGGTTGTCAGTGTTAGTATAGAGTGAAGAATGTATAGGATCTAGGAAATAGTTAGTTAACACTAGTTATGACCAACTAGGACACTTAGAATAATAATAGGAAATTATAAACCTTTTTGAGTTTAATGACTGATGGGAGAGAAATATAGTTCCTATATGTAATCCTAATTGTCTAATGGACTCATTTAAACATTGTTTGTATGATGTACGTTGTAAACGGTAGTAACATGTTTCTATTTCCTTCAGAAACATGCCGCCTCGCCGTCACAACGGAGATGATACGAACGCAGAGGATGCTAACGGTAATGCTAACCCTGGCATGCAAGAGTTAGCTAACCTCATCACTGGGTTGGTGAACCAGTTGACTCAGGCCAACCAAAACATCAACCAGAATCGAGGTGGTGCAAACCAGACAACTTGCACATTCAAACACTTCAATTCCTGCAATCCCCTGAAATTTACGGGTGCTGAATCAGCCACTGGTCTGCTGCAGTGGTTTGAGAGTATGGAGAACACCTTCATCAACAGCGAATGCCCTGAGAATCTGAAAGTTCGCTATGCCACCAATGTTTTCCAAAAGAGAGCACTGACTTGGTGGAATGGGGAAAAGCGAACTAGGGGAGTGGATGCTGCCTTAGCACTGACATGGACAGAGGTCAAGACTCTGATGACCACTGAATTCTGTCCTAGAAGCGAGATGAGGAAACTGGAGACTGAGTTCTGGGAACTCAAACAAGATAGTGGCGAGAACGTCATCTACAATACTCAATTCCATGAGTATAGTCTGCTAGTGCCTCATATGGTGACACCCTTGGATAGGGCGATCGAGAAGTATATCGGCGGATTGCCGGTACAGATTCAGGACACAGTCTATGGGAGCAATCCCAAAACACTGGAGGCTGCGATCCGTTTATCTGCAACTCTCACTGATAATCACGTGAAGAATGGAACCCTTACTCGGAAGGGACACAAGAAGACTGACACCAAGACTGCTGCAAAGGAAGTCAAAACTGAAGTCAAGTCTGAAGCTGCTAGTTCATCGAAGAGCAACAACAAGAAGAGGAAGACCAGAAACTTCATGGTCACTACTCCTACTGCCAAATCTGCGCAGCAATCATCAAACAATTCAACTGCTAGGAATTTCACTGGGAACACTCCTCAGTGTAACACCTGCCGTTATCATCACGCACCAAATTTGCCATGTCGCGTCTGCAACAACTGCGGCAAGTTTGGTCACTTTGCTAATGTTTGTCGGAGTGCACCGCAAGCACAAAGGTTGCAACATGCACCGCTTGCACTGCCAGCTCCTCATGCACAACCTATACCAGCGGTACCCGTTCGCCAGGTACCTCAGGCGCAGGCAAGAGCCTGTTATGAGTGTGGTGAAGTGGGTCATTTCAGGAATCAATGCCCAAAGTTGACCGGGAATAATCAAAGGGTGGCAAGAGGCCGGGCTTTTCAACTGAATGCTCCAGCTGCTCAAGCCAACCAGGATGTGGTCAACGGTACATTTCTGATCAACAACTCTTATGCATCTATCTTATTTGATTCTGGTGCTGATAGGAGTTTCGTTTCATATGAGTTTGAGTGCTTGCTTGGTAGAACACGTACATATTTAGATAAACCGTTTAACGTGGAAGTGGCTGACGGAAACACTATTGATATTGACACTATTATCATTGGATGTACTGTGAACTTAAATGATCACGTTTTTCCAATTGATCTTATACCTATGCATCTTGGTAGCTTCGATGTTATCATAGGCATGGATTGGTTAGCCACCCACAGAGCGGAGATTGTTTGTCATGAGAAATATATTCGTATTCCTTTAACTTCGGGTGAAACTTTGAGAATATTTGGAGAAACTGCTAGTCAAGGTCTTAAGCTGATGTCTTGCACTAAAGCACATAAGTACCTTAGAAAGAAATGTATAGCCTTTTTAGCTCACATTGTGGAGAAGAAAGAGAAAGGAAAGAGAATTGAAGATGTTCCAGTGATACGAGATTTTCCAGAAGTCTTCCCAGACGATTTACCGGGTCTTCCACCAGAACGTCAAGTTGAGTTCCGAATCGACTTAGTACCTGGTGCGAACCCAGTCGCCAAAGCTCCTTATAGACTTGCGCCTTCGGAGTTGCAAGAATTGGCGAGTCAGCTGCAAGAACTTACTGATAAAGGATTCATTCGCCCGAGCCATTCGCCATGGGGTGCACCGGTCCTGTTTGTCAAGAAAAAGGACGGGTCATTCCGAATGTGCATCGATTACCGCGAATTGAACAAACTCACAATAAAGAATCGATATCCACTGCCGCCCATCGATGATCTCTTCGATCAGCTTCAAGGTTCGGCATGGTTTTCAAAGATCGATCTTAGGTCTGGGTATCATCAGCTTCGAGTACATGATGATGATATTCCCAAGACAGCTTTTAGAACGAGATATGGCCACTATGAATTTCTGGTAATGCCTTTCGGCCTTACCAATGCACCTGCGGTTTTCATGGACCTCATGAACCGTGTATGCAGGCCATACTTGGATAAATTTGTGATTGTATTCATTGATGATATTCTGATCTATTCAAAGACAAAGGAAGAACACGAGAAACACCTTAAGTTGGTTTTGGAGATCCTAAGAGAGGAGCGACTGTATGCCAAATTCTCTAAATGTGAATTTTGGCTTAAGGAAGTTCAATTCTTGGGGCACATAGTCAACGACTACGGTGTTCACGTGAATCCTGCAAAGATTGATGCTGTGAAGAATTGGAGTACACCGAAGACACCCACGGAGATTCGATCATTTCTCGGACTTGCCGGTTACTATCGGCGGTTCATCTCGAATTTCTCCAGGATTGCTGTCCCTCTCACTGCTTTGACTCAGAAGAATAGGCCATATGAGTGGGGACCAAAGCAAGAAGAGGCATTTCAGACTCTGAAGCAGAAACTTTGTGATGCTCCTGTCTTGACATTGCCTGATGGAAACGATGATTTTGTGGTTTATTGTGATGCATCCAACTTAGGTCTCGGTTGTGTTCTCATGCAACGGGGAAAGGTTGTGGCTTATGCATCAAGACAATTGAAGATTCATGAAAAGAACTACACCACACACGACTTGGAACTTGGTGCAGTCGTGTTTGCTTTGAAGATATGGAGACACTATCTTTATGGCACTAAGTGTGTAGTGTTCACTGATCATAAAAGCTTGCAACATATTCTCAATCAGAAAGAACTCAATATGAGACAACGGAGATGGGTTGAACTGTTGAATGATTATGACTGTGAAATTCGCTATCATCCTGGTAAAGCGAATGTAGTAGCAGATGCGCTTAGTCGCAAAAGTCAAGTTCAGATCCATAGTGTCCGAGTGCACACTAACCTCCGTAATGATGTTCTCACAGCCCAACAACTCTCATTAGCCCAGGATAACTTGAAAAATGAGATGTCATGCGGGGCTGAAATTTTATTGGAAACTAAGGATGATGGTTTGGTGTATTATTTGAATCGGTTGTGGATACCGAACAGGGGTGATCTCAGGATGGTAATTATGAATGAAGCTCATAAGTCTCGTTACTCGATCCATCCAGGTTCTGACAAGATGTATCAAGACCTTAGGGGCTTGTACTGGTGGCCTGGAATGAAGAAGGATATTGCTGAATATGTGTCTAAGTGCCTTAACTGTGCCAAAGTCAAGGCCGAACATCAGCGACCTTCGGGATTGTTATTACAACCAGAGATACCAATGTGGAAGTGGGAGAATATTTCCATGGATTTCATTACTAAACTCCCACGGACCGCGAACGGTAAAGATAGTATCTGGGTAATTGTTGACAGATTGACCAAGTCGGCTCATTTCTTACCGATACGCGAAACTTACCCTGTGCGGAAATTAGCTCGTATCTACATTGATGAGATCATTAGCCGACATGGTATTCCCTTAAGCATAATATCGGACCGTGATGCTCGTTTCACGGCACGATTTTGGGAATCACTTCATGAAGCATTTGGAACAAGACTGGATCTTAGCACTGCTTATCATCCTCAAACGGATGGTCAAACGGAGCGAACGATTCAGACATTGGAAGATATGTTAAGAGCTTGTGTCATCGATTTTGGTGGCAATTGGGATAGCCATCTACCATTGGTTGAGTTCTCGTATAACAACAGTTATCACGCGAGCATTGGTATGGCGCCGTTCGAAGCTCTTTATGGCAGGAAATGTCGGTCACCTATTTGTTGGACCGAAGTCGGCGATTCGCAGATCACTGGTCCTGAGATTATCCAGGAAACGACTGACAAGATCCGCCAGATCCGTGACAATCTGTTAGCTGCTCGCAGTCGACAGAAAAGCTACGCGGATAAACGAAGAAAACCTTTGGAGTTTGAAGTGGGAGATATGGTATTGCTTAAAGTGTCGCCTTGGAAGGGCGTTGTTCGATTTGGGAAGAAGGGGAAGCTTGCTCCACGATACGTTGGCCCTTTTAAGATCCTTGAACGGATCGGGAAGGTTGCCTACAAATTGGAACTTTCTTCTGAACTTAGTAATGTGCACCCGACGTTTCATGTGTCCAATCTAAGAAAGTGCTTAGCTAATCAGGATCTTCAGGTACCACTCGATGACATCCGCATCGATGATACCATGCACTTTGTTGAAAAACCAGTGGAGATAATGGATCGCGAGATTAAACAGCTCAAACGCAGTAGAATTCCAATTGTCAAAGTACGTTGGGAATCGAAGCGGGGTCCAGAATTCACATGGGAGCGAGAAGATCAGATGAAGCTTAAGTACCCACATTTATTTACTACGGTCACTCCAAGTTGAATTTCGGGACGAAATTCCTTTAACTAGGGGAGACTGTAACATCACTGTACTTTCAGTTGTCCGTACGTCCGTACATCCGTACGATTGTACTGTTACGACTGGAGATTTATTTATTATGAATGATTATGAAATTATTGATTGACATTACTGATATTATCACTGTTACTGGTATACATGATTATAGCATATTTATTATACGCATAAACCACGGGAAGTTTAGTTGTAATTCAACTAAACAGACCCGTAGTGTTTATCGCAGTTATTTATTACTGATGATGAAGGATTGTTGGCTGAGATTGTAATGAGGTTAGAACTGGTAGTTATTTGAGTCTGGTTACTAAACGTAGTCAAGGACCCATGATCATGGTTTATCGAAATAACGGTGGGACGGTGGCTAGGGCAGTTGCGACTGACCCTTACATATGCCCTATATATATGCATATTTCGATCTATCATGGATGTGTCAGTGACTTGGTTTAGTGGGTTTTGGTTTGGGAAATGATAATAGTAAAAATGATAAATAATGGGAATTATTTACGCGGTGGTGAGGTTACGGACATTTTCTTAAACGTGAATATTAATTCAGAAATGTTAACTTAATAAATGTATTCGCGTGGGTGACGATTCACACGAATATAATTATTAAGAATAATATACTGAAACGATATTCCATAAATCATAGATCAAATCGAAATGCGATACGAGCATCGGATTCTCAAAGGTGACGATCTTTACGAATACGTACGCGAGTAACGCGTTTCGACGAGATAAGTAAATAATATTTAACGATATTAAATTAATGATTGTGAACTTAAAACCTTCATTAGGAATCACAACCTAAAATGTTTTTGAATAAATTAATTTATTTAAATAATTATTTAACGAAAACGAAAACGGAATTTATTTTACGATACGAATTATTTAAACTTATTTTAATTAAATAAAACTCATTTATTTAAAACGATTTATTGTTTAAATATGTTACGTTAGAGAAACGAGCATGTTATTATAATTCACGCGTATGAAACGAGATTCGCTACGAGACAAAGATTATTTAGAAATAATGATAAATAATGAAACCATATGATTATTTAAGCACATTATATTTAAATATAGTTAACGAGAAAAACCGAGTTTTATTATGTTTTATCGCGATAAAAACGAGACCGAACACACGGGGGACAAAACGCGGTATAATAAAGAAGAAACCCTTCTTTCTTCTTCATTTAACCTACACTCACTCTCTCTCTAAAAAAAAAAAACACACACACACATTCTCTACCTTCTCTCTAGCATCTTGGACTCGTTTCTTAACCGATTCGAGAGATTTCGGTGCCTACGCGTTCGTGAGATCGAGAGCTACAAGAGGATACGAAGAAGTCCTGCATTTAAACGAAGAATCGAGGTAAATCTAAATTCCTTTATGCGGTTTTGTTAGAAACGAGATGGGTACATGGTTAATAACTTAAAATAGAGTTTAGGGTTCTTGTAACTTGTTAAACCGAGTTGTAGGTGAAACGTGGAAGCCATAGATGACCTGCAAGATTTGGAAATGAGGATGATGAACATGGCTGCTGGTTCGCAACTACAGATGGGCCGAACCCTTTTGGGTTCACGAACCCTGTTGGGCGGGAGCTAGGGTAGCCGAACTCTAGTTCTGGCCGAACCCATGGGCTGCGAACCCATGGCAACTCACGAACTCTAGTTCTGGCCGAACCCATGGGCTGCGAACCCATGGCAACTTACGAACCCTAGTTCTGGCCGAACCCACGGACTGCGAACCCTTAGCAGCTCACGAATCCTAGCGAACCATTAGGCCATTACCGAACCCTTGCTTTTCACTCTAGCCGAACTATTCGAATGCAAGGCGAACCATGGTCACGTGTTGGGCCGAACCTTTTATTCCCTAAGCTGCGAACCTTGGGCTGATGAACCAAAGGTTCGCTGACCCAACGTGTAAAATCCAGTCATTTTTGCAGACAAACTTTAAACAACGAGCTAAGACTAAAGGGGAAATAGATGGACATAGAAACATATATATTCATGCATGCATGGCGATCTAAATTGCTACGTTTCTTAATAAACACTAGTTATAGGATTACGAACGTGGTGAACCAAATAATTAATAGGGATAGAATGGGTTTGATTCATAGAAGTTGATGAAATATGACCGCGTAAGATGCATAAGTTGTTTTAAATCATGCATGCATGCACGCCATAAAGAGGATATAAGTGTAGCTAAGAAAAACACCTTTTCCCTCTAATAACTAGGTGGAAATTTGAAAGACTTACACAACGAGAGGGTTATTGGGAATTATGTAAACGCAAACTCCTTGACATTTAATGTGGGTTTATGACTTCAACTATTATGGAAGGGGGTTTAAGTAAACAGACAAGTTGCATATGCGCTTGCAAATAATTAATGCTACTAGCTGATTGAAACCAACATGTATAACCATCTAATGACAATAACATATTTAAACTTATGAACTCGAACATATGATAAACACAGATTGTTGACTTGATCATTGAGTTGTTTTGGAATTCACGTATGAGAGCGCGCATACTTCTAAAACATTGAATCTAAGGACTGCAGGTGAGTTCTCATAACCTCCCTTTCTTTAAACTGTTTTTGGTTTTAAAACCTGGAGGTGAAACATGTATACCAAAATAAATATTATTTTGATAACACAAGGTTAATACCTGTTTATCAATATGATATTCACGTTTGAAATTATCATTATTATGGGATTATCTCTTATTATTTTATATCCATGTAAACATTGTTATTGACCTAGGTCAATAACAAAGATTACAAGTATTGTCACAAATCCCGAGAATCATCGCTCTTAACTTCGGTTAATTGCTTTGACATCGTGTATTGTCACGTGGATGGTTTCCACATCTGTGAAGCATTGCCTTTGACTTCGGTTATTTGCTTTGGCTTCATGTATTGTCACGTGGTTAGCGACCACTCCATGAATCATGTATTTAACTTATGTTAATTACAAGATGATCATGTATAGTCACGAACATTATTTGAGAATATGGTTGATGAGATTGGTTGATTAGTTTGTGGATTGATTATCTATATTTGATTATGATTATTTGTGATTGGCTAGGATTGATTTGGTTATGTGGTTATGTGATTGTGTATGTGTTTGGTTGTTGAATTGATGGATGTGTGTTGGATTATCTCATACAGGTATTCATATGGATTTTCTCAAGAAGATCATAAGTTTTATACTCGTTTTAAACAAAGCATTTTATAAAACCCTTTTAAGCATAAACTTTCAAACTCATTTTTACTAAAACATTTTTAAACATAAAAACTTATGATTACTCACCAACTACTTTTGTAGTTGACACTTGATTTTCTTACATGTTTCAGGTGATGGAGACAAGTAGGATGAAGAGGATGATCTCTTCTATTTTGGACATCATCATCATATAGGATTCTTGGACTTAGTTAATTAACTAAATTTCTGGCGATTAGAGTTTAGTTAGTTTAACTAAATCTTTTGTGTATTTGATGTAATTGATTCATGATGAACATGATTTTTTGTGTAATTATTGTGGTTGATTAAATGATATATGATGATATGATTTAGATGCCCATGAGCTTTTGAACAATCTACACAACCCTCGTGGCATCCCGATGATTCCGCCGTCGGTCGGGGTGTTACATATATAGCCAACATTTCGAGTACAAGATCTTCGTGTACTCGATTTCGAGTATGCCAATTTATTTCAGAATTTTCTAACTTTAAATAAAATAAAATAAAATAAAATAAAATAACTTGAAACTTTGGACAAGTTTAAGGTTTAGTCGGGTCAAATTCGTGGGATCAAATCTGTCGTCAAAATTTTACTAGCTTAATTAATTTCTTAACGAAGCACAACTTTTAAACAACTATTCCCCACCAATGATTTCCACTCATTATTCCATTACTTAAAAATCTGTCATATGATCAAGGTTTTTGTAACAATATCTTATGGAAATTTGTGAACGGTTAGATTGTAAAACTAGATTAACATGCAACCTATCAATTTTGTTAAATCCTTTGTTTCAAACTTGGATTGTGTTTCAACAAAATTAAATGTTTTGACAGAGTTTAAGGTGAGAAAAGAAAAGAACAGATCTATTAGATTAGAATCAAGAACAAGAAGGCATATTTTATTTACTGATCTGCAGACACATTGGCCTTAACGTCACACATCCAGGTCTTTGCTTAAGCAAAACAAAGGATGCTTCAGTAGATATTTCCCGCTTTTTGTTTGAACAAAACATAAGAGATACCCGAGTTTTTCAAAATGATTTCAAGTTTATTGAAACACAATCCTGTTTTGACTCAAGGACTTAAACAAAAGTCAAATAGTTGTTACACATTTATAGTTGTCTAATGATCACATTTTCTTACTTATTTATTTATTTATTTATATACATGCATATTTTAATTTGATCAAATCTGATTCATTTATTTGGAAAACTTGTTTCAACTTCTTAGTGCATAATAGATATTCAAAGTTGTTATTCTTTTAGAAATCTTCTTAAGATAGTGAAATTTTGAGATTTAGAAATTATTTCACTTCCCAATTTGATCGATTCACTTTCCTTGTCCAAATAAACTCTTTTTGTATTTTCTTAAATTTTGAAAAGATAGAATCTTTTTGTAATTTTCTTGAATAACAAAAGGCATGATTTCCTTTTCTTAGGTTTTCAAAAACTTAACTCCCCCTAAACTTGTAGATCATCTTAGACTAACTCAAAGACCGAAAATCTTTTTGTATTTTCTTAAATATTTTAACTCAAAAACCAAAAATCTTTTTGTTGTTTTTGTATATTTTGACTCAAAGACCAAAATTCTTTTTGTTGTTTTTGTAAATTTTCTCCCCCTAAATTTGTGAATAAAATAAAACACAAATTTTAACGTATTTACAAAATATTCTTTTAGTTAAAGCTGATCAGTTTGAGAGAGGCAAGCAAATGATGAAAGCGTGCTGTATCGAACGGTTTCGTGAAAAGATCCGCCAGATTATCATCTGTATGGACCTTTTCAAGATGAATGAGTTTCCATTCAAAACAGTCACGGATGAAATGAACCCGGATGTCAATATGTTTAGTTTTGGAGTGTTGTACCGGATTTTTGACGATCTGAAGGGCGGCCTCATTGTCACAATAAATGAAAATTCAAACCGTAATCGAGGAGCTGCTGTTGCATCCATATAACCTGAGAGCAGCAACTGGAGGCAGCAACATATTCTGCTTCCGCAGTAGATGTGGATACAGTGGTTTGTTTCTTGCATTGCCATGAAACAAGGCGATCTCCCAAATATTGACAACCACCAGTGGTTGACTTCCTGTCTAGGTACATCCACCAAAGTCACTGTCTGAGTATGCAACTAAACGAAACTCAGAGTTCTTTGGGTACCAAAGACCAAGACGAGACTTCCTGACTAGATACCGAAAGATTCTCTTGACCGCTATAAGGTGAGATGCCTTCGGATTTGCTTGATATCTGGCACACTGACAAACTGAAAACATGATGTCTGGACGACTAGCAGTAAGATACATCAGAGAACCAATCATCGAGCGATAGAGGTGTTGATCAACATCTTCACCATCCAAATCCGAAGTTAAGACAGGACGAGCATCCATAGGAGTGGAAGCTGGCTTTGATTCCATCATTTTGAACTTGGTCAAAATGTATGTGACATACTTTCTTTGATGAATTAGCACACCCTTTGAATCTTGCTTCACCTGAAGACCCAGAAAGAAGGTCATTTCTCCCATCGCGCTCATCTCAAACTTCTTCTTCATCACCCCTTCAAATTCCTTGCACAACGCCGAGCTTGTGGAGCCAAATATAATGTCATCCACGTAGATTTGGACGAGAATCAAATCATCATTATCCTTGCGAACAAACAGAGTTTGATCGATGGCTCCACGGGTATATCCATTTGCTAGCAAGTGATTAGTAAGCGTAGCATACCATGCTCGCGGTGCTTGATGAAGACCATAAAGAGCTTTGTCTAACTTATAAACATGATCTGGATACTGAGAATCTTCAAAACCTAGGGGCTGACAAACATAGTTTTCTTCCTTTACCTTTCCATACAAGAAAGCTGTCTTCACATCCATCTGATACACTTTGAAGTTCATGTAGGAGGAACAGGCCAAGAAAATTCGGATTGCTTCAAGTCTTGCAACTGGTGCAAAGACTTCCTCATAATCTATCCCCTCTTGTTGATAGAAGCCTTGAACCACCAACCTTGCTTTTATTCCGGATGATCACTCCGGAATCATCTCGTTTGTTTCTGAAAAACCCATTTGGTCCCGATGGGCAGTTTCCCTTTGGGTAATGGAACTAAATTCCATACATTGAGTTTTTGAAACTGCAGTAATTCCTCCTGTATTGCCTCGACCCAGCTAGACTCTTTAAGTGCCATCTAGACGTTCTTGGGCTCAACCTACGAAATGAAACATGAGTATACACAAGAATTAATTGGACCTGGTTGGCTTCGTGAAATATTGCTTTCAGGCAAGGTATTCTGAGCTGGAATTGACCGGCTCTGGGTGAGAACTCCTTCTGAAAGAGGTCCAATGATGTTTTACACAGGATGATCCTTGTTGATGCTAAGTGTTGGCACTTCCTCTACAGCTAAGTTGTCAAGTAGATTGCTAAGGTGTGTCAGCTGATTGTCATTTGAGGAAGATAGATCATCAGTAGGAGCAGCTTCACTTGTTGTAGTTCCTTGATCCACACAGTGTACCTCAGGAATGTTATCTGAGAACAGTGGATTATCAAAGGTCTGCTGGGAGGAGGACGAAACTTGATCTGTTTCTGAAAGTGGCTGAACAAACTGAGAAGTGTCTGGTTCTGATGGAAGAACTTCATGTATCGGAGTGGGCTGATCTGGAGGATCTCGGGTATACATGCCTGGAGGATCAACTGACAGAAGCTTTGGATCACAAGGAACATAGTCAACTCTATAGTCGACATCATCCTCTTTGTAGAAATCATCGGGTTGCTCAGATGATCCTACTCTCTCAGATGCAGTGTTGAAGGGCCTAAAAGTAGAATCATACTCAATTAGCCAGTTTGGACTAGTACCGACATCAGTAGAGTTCATTTCTTTCCAATCAATATAATATGATTCTACGATCATTCGAGTCTTCTTGTTGTAAACTCTGTAGGCTGCCTTCTCGGATGAATACCCCATAAAGTAACCCTCATCTGCCTTATCATCAAACTTGTGGTTTGGCTTTGTATGAAGAACAGTGCAAGGACATCCAAATGACTTGAAGTGACCGACTTTGGGCTTCTGATTGAAGAGAATATCATAGGGAGTCTTCTGATGATGCTTGTTCAAGAGTGCTCGATTCTGAACATAGCAAGCGGTGTTAACGGCTTCAGCCCAGAAGAAATTTGGCAACTTAGATTCTTACAGCATGGTTCGTGCAGCTTCTATAAGAGTTCTGTTCCTTCTTTCAGCAACTCCGTTTTGCTGAGGCGTTCTGGCAACACTGTACTGTCTAGCAATCCCCTTCTTATCGCAGAAATCTATAAGAGTTTGATTTCTGAATTCAGTGCCATTATCAGTCCTAATCACCTTAACTTTTAGATTCTTCTGATTCTCAATCAAGGTAATGAACCTTTTCAGGATCTCAGGGGTTTCATCCTTCTTGGCCAGAAAGAACACCTACGTGAATCTGGAATAATCATCAGTCACAACAAGACAGTATGACTTCTTCCCGATGCTCATTATGTTGACTGGTCTGAAGAGATCCATTTGAAGAAGCTGAAGAACTGAAGAGATAGAATTGAGAAGTTTAGGCTTGTGGGGTCTCTTGTGTTTCTTCCCCTTGGCACATGCGATGCATTTCTCAATAGTGAAGAAGTCTTTGGAAGGCAAGCCAATAACATGATTTCCCTTGGCAAGTCTATTGAGATTCTTCAGATTTACGTGACCCAGTCGGCGATGCCATAACAGACAATCATGCTCCGATGCCTTTGAGAATAAACACGTGTTCTCTGTGAATGAATCTGATTTCATGTTGATAATGTAAGCATTGTTGATCCTTGGAGTTCTCATCAGAATCCACTTCTCAGGTACAACGAATCCAGGCTTAAGAATAAGGCACTCCTTGTTTGTGAAGTAAGTTGAAAAACTCTTATCACATATCTGAGAAACACTTAACAGACTGTGATTGAGTTCTTCAACATAATAAACATGTTCAAAACTAAGAGTTCCATTTGTCACCGTCCCCTTCATGCTTATATTTCCTCCCTTGTCTCCAGCAAATGAGACATATCCGCCATTAAAAGGTGCGACCTCATGTAACTGAGAGAAATCACCAGTCATGTGCCGGGAGCAACCACTATCAACATATCAAACATTTTTAAGCTAGCTTGGTCGTCCCTGCATCACGTACAATCAACTAATGAGAGACCGGTACCCAAATCATAATAGACTTAGGCACTTTGGAGATCGCATAGACTTTGTTTTTAGGTTTGGGTCTATTCTTGGTTCTGTCTGATTTGTTTATGACAAATTTTGACTTGCTTCCACTGCCATGATCAATTGGCTTTACCTTAGGTTTTTGAAAAGAGTTAGTTTTAGTTTTCAAAAATTTTTGATTTTGCTTATGAAAACCAGGTTGAGTTTGGTTTGATTTCTTGTCCCCTTTTGTAGTGGAAGGAGTCAGAGTGTGAGTCCCCTTTTGAGAGGTTACCTTAGGCTTGGAGGATGGAATGGTCCTCACATGTTTGTTAACCAGTTTAGCCTTAGGTGTGACCATCTGATTCTTCCCATAGAAGAACTTAGTAGGTCGGTGCAGACAGTGTCGAGCAATGTGGCCTGGTTTCCCACATGCATAGCAGCAGACTTTCTGGTGAAATTTAATTGGGTCAAAGGGCTTTACATCACATTTACTTTGACCAGAGGATAAGTTTGAAGAAACTTGCTCCAAGAACCCAGTTGGAACATAAGGTTCACAGTTAGGATTCAACTATGAACCCTCCTCTTTGGTAACTGTGGAATGAGTCGGCGCTGCCTGCTTTGTCAAAGGAGAGGAAGTTGATTTTGAGACATGATTTATAGCAAACGTCTTTTGAAAATTTTTCAACATATCATTAGGCTTAATGTTAATTTCATCAAATTTTCCAACAAAAACAGTTTTTGGAAGAAAAGATAATTGGCTTGTAGATGTTGAACAATATGTGCTCCTCCCAGCACTTCTTTCTGCCTCCTTCTCCTCTGAACCTATAACACTTAGTTTTTCTGCACAAACCTCAGAATCATTAGTCATAACGGGTCAGCTGTGAGCATAACTGTTTTGGTGGGAAAATCACAAGCACGATCAGAATCCAATTCCAGGTGATCAACAGACGTGTTGATCCTTGGCATGCTTGAGTAGTTATGGTTAAAGGGTGGTTCACACTCCTTAAAACCAAGACCCTTACGCCTCTTTTCCCTGAATTGAATGCTTACCATATTTTCCAAAACCTTACTTGAATAGTCAAATTGTTCACATTTTACAGATGTTTTGGAAAGTTGATTTTTGACTTGGTCCAACTCTATCGTGAGTTCATCGATCTTGCGTCTCGTAGCACGATAGTTGGATTCTTTATCACTTAAAAGTTCTTTAAGCCTTGCTACATCTCTATTCTCGGCCTCAAGTTTTCTGTTGAAAATTCCTTCATTTTTTAGAAATTCTGAGTTAAAGTATTTAAGTTTGGTTACTTCTTTGATTAATGATTCATTATGTGACCGATACCTCAAGACTTTATCTATGCAAGAGGTAGAGCAAAGATTTTCAGTTACCTCCTTTTGCTTGTCTTCCACCTCAGCCATGAAGTCGTGACTCAGAGTTAGCTCCAGTTCCAGCACCTTATCACTCCAATCATAGGAGTTAGTCTCTTGAGTCACCAGTGCTTTGCACGTGCTAGCACTTCCTCCTGTAGCAGCAGTCACAGTCTTTTCTTCAGGATTCTTCTCTCCTTCCTTCGCCACCTTTGGCTTCTTGCATTCTCTGGCAAAGTGACCCGGTTGATCACAGTTGTAGCATCGAAGCTTTGACTTGTCAAATCCAAGTTTTTTTCCAGGGTTGTTTCCAAAGCTATTTCTTCCATATCGTTTGATGAACTTCTTAGCACGAAACACTGCCATAGCCATCTGCCATGAAATATCCATTTCTTCAACATCTGCTGGATTTATATATTCCAAATTATCCTGAGTGAGGTTGGCAGGTGCTAATTCTCCAGCTATGAATGCATTGTAGCTGTTCATGAAACCTTTAAACAGCAGTAGATTTTCTTCACTTTCTGGATTGATCTTGGACACTGATCCAGCTTGTCCAGATGATAAGAATGTAGTCTCCAAAGGGATTGACTGCTATGAAGAAGGTTGATAATGTTGCATTCCTGAGGTTTGAAGATTGATTGCTGACAGAATACCAGAATTTTCAGACACGGGTGCAATGCCCATTGAGTTGGCATGATTCAGTGCTCTCTGTTTATCATCCATGTCATAGGAGTTGATGATCGAGATCAGTTCACTTAGAGATGTCTTGTACATATCTTTTGTTCTTTTGATTGTTGTACAATTTGAGTTCCAGGTGTAAGGTAGCGAGTTTAGAAGTTTCTTGTTCACTTCTCCTTTGGTCATCTCAATTCCAGAACTTGTCATCTCAGTCATCAGATGTGTGAATCTATTAAGCTGTGCTTCAAGAGACTCTCCCTTGATGTGGTTGAACATGTTGAACCACTGTCTCAGCATATCCTTGCGACTCTCTCGCATGTCCTCATTTCCTTCAAACCGTTCAACCAAGGCCTTCCAAAGTTCTTTTGCAGTCTTATGTTCCTTAAAGCCATGAGCTACATCAGTTGATCGAGCCATTGTGATTGAAGCATATGCCTTTTCATCCTTTTCCATCATCAGGATGTCATTGTCAGTGTACAATTCCGGATCCTTAGCAACAATAGGACCGTTTATCTCACTTTGATATGATGGCACAAAAGGACCTTCTTCAATTGACCTCCATAACTTAGGATCTGTATACTTGATAAATGACTGAAATCTGAACTTCCAATCTTGAAAGTTATCTCCTGACACAAGCCTAGGTGGCTTTGTTCCGGAGCCAATCTCATTATCCAAGTTAAGCAGGTTGGATAAGTTTGTCAGATTCTTTGAAGCCATGATGAATCAGAAAATTTTCTAAGTGTTGTATACAAATTCCCTGTAGCTCCCTGTAGATCAGATCAATAACACTACTCGAAGGAGAACAGATCACTCTATAATCAAAAGTTTCGTGCACTCAAAGTCCCTTGTACACGAAATTCTCCTGTATTCGAAAGTGTATCTGTATTCGAAAGTCTTGTATTCGAACCCCAATATTGTATTCGAAGAATCCCTTGTAATCGAACTCAAGCTGGTGTTTTGGAAATTACTTGTATTCGAACAGTGGCAAACCTTCGAACACTCTACTTCTTGTACTCGAAATAGCTAAACTCGAAAATACTTATGAAAAATTTTATAAAAATATTTCTTAAGAATTGGAGTCCCAAATTTACACAGTAGCTAGATGAAGTAAAGAAGAATGATAAGGTACTAAACTTGCTTCAAAAAGTTGTTACCTTGACAATGAAATGAGCACTCAAGCTCTGATACCACTTGTAGGTCTCTAACCGGATCAAGAACGAAACTTTATCTTCTAAATCATCATCAATAGACTCTAACTAGTGCAGAATCCAAGCTAGAATCAAGAAAGTAAGTAGAAAAATGTAATCTTTGTATAAATACTGAAAGTTCGAGTACAAGTGCCTCAATACGTCTAGAGAGCAAATGTCTCGGGATTCCAACCTAAACCTGTACAAAATACGTCTATTTATACTAGGTCTAGGTGTACTCGAAATCTAACACTAACAATTTCGAGTACACGAATACATTGTGTATTCGAAATTTATGTACACGAACTTAATCAGAATTCTGAACTTTGACTCTTTCTAGGTTGATTTTGTCAGTCTTCAATGTGTACTGGGCTCTACAATGATGATTTAATGGGAGCTTTTATGGCTTCTATGGATGATGAACCAAGAAAGCGAAAAGAAAAGGTTGAGAAGGTAAATAATGATCTTTTAGAGGTCATTGAAAAATTGAAGGAAATAAATGCTCAATTAACTGCTGAACTGATCGAGTGCACTCAAGCTAACAAAAAGTTGGTTTCAAGGAAAAAAGGTTTTGAAAAAAAGATCATTGACTTGGGAAAAGAAAATGAAGGATTAAAAATTAAAGTTTTGAAAAATAATCATGCAGTTTCTGTTCATCTCGAGTCAGTACAAAAGTTGAAAGTTGAACTGTCAGCAGCCAGAGTAGAAGCATAAATGAATAAAAGCAAGCTAGAGAATTATCAGAATTCTCAATATGTTATCCATTACTTTGCTGCTATGCAAGGATCATCGAATGATACTAATGGCTTGGGATTTCATGTTGTACCACCTCCTTCAAGCTATGTTCCTAGACCACAAGTTGATCCTAATCTGGAGTTCATCCAGCTTCTTTAAATGAATCTGAGTTTGAAAATGTTTCTGCACATGCTGGAGTCTCATCTTCTAATGAAAAGGTGTCACTTGACAGTGATGCTCCAATCATTGAAGATATTACTGAGTCAGAATATTCTTCTGATATTTTGAGACAAAGTGGTTACAATGGAAAAAGTGTTGAGAAAAAGAGTTTTGAATCTCAGCAGTCAAAATCTGAGATTAAACAAGTTGAGAAGGTGGTGACTAAAACCACACAAGTTTCCAAACCAGTGATTAAAACCAAACCAACCACTACTCTTAAACTGATTGTATATGTTAGATCATCTAATACACATCAAAGAGAGTCTAGTGGAAATTTTCAAAAGAAAATTGTGATTTTTAAGAAAGTGGAAAAGGTGGATTTTTCTTTTGACAATTTTGGGGTTGGGCACAAAGTTAAACCAAAGAATTTTCAAAAGCAAATGGATAATTCAAAGATGAACCCACACCAAAAACTCAAGACCTTCAAAGGTTGTCTCAAGACCTTTCAGTTCATCAAGTTCTTATGATGAACCCACACCAAAAACTCAAATTAAGGAGAGAAAGTGTTACCGATGTGGTAATATGGGTCATTTGGTTGCCAATTGCAATGTGGATTTGAGTTCAAGTGATTGTAGCATTTTTAAGTCTTTTTCACCAAGAGAAATACGAAAGTGTTTTACTTGTTGTGGTAAAGAACTTATTTTTGCTAGTTGTCCAAATAACAAAATCAAAAAGAGTTCTGATGAGGAGTGTCGGGTGCATGTTTTAGGTGGAAGCTCTAGGAAAGATAAACCTAGTGAAAATGAGATAAGAGTTCTCAGGAAATTCAACCCTGATTGTTTTTTGGTGCAAGAAGAAATCAAACAAAAGAAAAGAATTTATGAGAACAACATAAATGTTAAAAAGATTGTGAAAATTGTGACTTCATCTTATAATGATTCCTTTGAAAATTTTTCTTCAAGATCATTTTCAAAAAACCTATCAAATCTAAATCATTTTGGAAACTCAAAGATAGATCTGGTGATGAATTTTCTAAGAAAGAATATGACACAATTGATAATGGTTATTCAATCATGTCATCACAAAAGAATGGAAGTGGTCCATTCCAGGAGACTCGACGCCGAAATGGTGGGGGTCATCCCTTTTGAATACTGACAAGTTTCTTTTAATTTATTGTGCAGGTTGCATCCACGAGCCATATTAACAATCGTTGGATTGTTGATAGTGGATGTTCCCGCCATATGAATGGAGAATTGAACTTGTTAAGAGATTTCAAGTTGGTGAAAGGAAGTTATGTGAATTTTGCTGGAGATAAAGGATGTCAAATTACAGGGATTGGTAGTTTGACAAATAGAAAGGTTTCGTTTGACAGTGTTAATTTTTTTAAAAAATTAACTAACAATTTGTTGAGTGTTTCGCAGATTTGTGATAAGGATTACAAAGTGATGTTTGACAAAGACAGTTGTTATGTACTCAAGCAAGGATTTCAAATTTCTAAGGATTGGATTTTGATGACAGCTGATCGGAGCAAGGATATTTACGTGCTTGACATGTCAAAGGCGAAGACAGTAAATAAAGTGGAAACATGTCTGGTGTTTAAACCTACTGAACAGGACACACGTTCATGGCACAGGCGAATGGGACATATTCACATTCCGAAAATGAATCATCTTGTGCATAACCATTTAGTTGAGGGTGTACCTTTTAAACATTTTAAAATTCCGGATGTGTGTATCATGTAAAACAGGTAAACAGAAAAGGAAGTCTCACAAAACAAAGAAAATTTTTTCTATTGATATGCCACTTGAACTTTTTCACATTGATCTTTTTGGACCAATCAATGTGAAAAGTATAGGTGGTGAATCTTATTGTTTTGTTGTGACTCATGACTTTTCAAGATTTTTCATGGGTTATGTTTTTGAAACATAAATCAGATACTTATGAAAACTTTGTTTTGTTGAAAAATAGGTTGGAGACTTTATATAAGTTGAGGGTGAGGCGTGTACGATCTGACAATGGGACTGAGTTTTAGAATCATCAAATGGAGGAATTTTGTAATTCCAAAGGCATTCAGCAGCAATTCAGGCAACTTATGAGCCTCAGATGAATGGTGTAGCTGAAAGAAAGAACAAGACTTTGATTGAATCTGCGAGAACAATGCTAGCTGATTCTAAAATTCCCATCACTTTTTGGAGTGAAGTTGTGGCTACTGCTTGTTTTACCCTTAACAGAGTTTTAATTGTCAAAACACACAATAAAACTTGTGTTGAACTGCTTTAGAATCGAAAGCCCAATTCGGAACATTTAGAACCTTTTGGGGCTCCTTGAACGATGCTAAAGAAAGAATCAAAATTCAATTCTAAAGTTGAAGAGGGTTTCTTTCTAGGCTATAGTCTTCTTAACAAACGTGTATTTAACAAACGTACGGGTGTTGGGGAATTGTGGTAACATGTGGATGTCCAACGCATACACCTATACCAAATGGGAAGGGTCCAGATTGGCTTTTCGATTACAATAAGTTGTTTGATTCTTTTAATTTGTCTTCAACTATTTCTGATGATGAAATAACCTTACAAATGTTGTATGATTTGCAGAATTTAGAGAACAAGGTATTTCTCATCAATCTGAAGATGGAGTTATTACACCACATGGAGAAGGTACTTCAGAAGTTATTAATGAAGATTGGTCATCTGAGGATGAAAATGATGTCTTTGAAGATGCTATTTCGAATGATCAAGATCCCGATCAGAACATCAACAATCTGGATCATTATGTGGTTGTACCGCAATTTCCTGTCATACATGTTCAGGTTAATCATCAAATTGATCAGATCATTGGAGATCCAAATGCAGGAGTGTAGACACGAAATCAAGTCACAAATGAAGAAAGTATGTATGTTGAGTTAGAGAAAACTCGTGGCAGTCAAGAGCTCTGGATGCATTCAGCATTTATTTCACAAATAGAGTCAAAGACTGTTACTGAAGCTTTGCGTGAGTCAGCCTAGGTGGAGGCTATGCAAGAAGAATTGAATCAATTTCGCAAGTTGGGAGTTTCGCATTTGGTAGATTTGCCAAAAGGAGAGAAAAAGATTGGCACTAGATGGGTGTTGAGACGTAAATGAGATGACAGAGGCCTAATTGTCAGAAACAAAGCTCGTTTAGTGGTTCATGGTTTTAGACAAGTTGAAGGAATAAATTATGATGAGGTTTTTGCACCTGTGGCGCGATTAGAAGCAATTAGACTTTTTCTTGCTTTTGTTGCCCACAAGAAGTTCAAAGTTTTTTAGTTGGATGTAAAATCTGCTTTTCTGTATGGCTCATTGAAGGAAACAGTGTATGTTTGTTAGCCACCGGGCTTTGAGGTTCCTATCCATCGGGATCAGGTTTACCTCTTGGACAAAGCACTATATGGTCTTCATCAGGCTCCACGTGCCTGGTATGAGAATTTATCGACTCACCTTATTGAACACGGGCTTAATAAGGGTAAGATTGACAAAACTTTGTTCTTTCGGGAAAAGGGCAATGACATTCTCCTTGTTCAGATCTACGTGGATGATATCATTTTGGATCTACCGATGAACAAATGTGTTTGGAATTCAAATAGGTGATGATTGATAAATTTGAGATGAGTGCGATGTCAGATATCAAATTTTTTTCTGGGTTTACAAGTTGATCAAACTGATAATGGGATTTTCATTCATCAAACTAAATATATTCAAGATGTGCTGAAACGGTTTAGCATGCTTGACTCAAAACCAATTTCCACACCTATTCAGCCATATCACTAGATTGAGCCTGATATTAAGGGGAGTTGATTGATCCTACACTTTATCGTGGAATTATTGGAAGTTTGATGTATCTGACTGCCTCAAGACCAGATATTGTTTTCGCTACAAGTATCTATGCAAGATATCAATATAAACCTAAGGTGTCACATTTTATTGCAGTCAAGAGAATTCTTCTTTATCTTAAGGGTACACCAGACATCGGTTTGTGGTATCCTAAGGATGATAACTTTTCCTTCAATGCATACAATGACTCCAATTATGGAGGATGTAAGACTGATGCAAAGTCCACAACTGGTGGTGCACAATTTTTGGGGGAACGGTTGGTGTCTTGGCAATGTAAAAAGCAAACATCTATGGCTACTTCAACTTGTGAAGCTGAGTATGTCGCTGCTCCCAGTTCTTGTTCACAAGTTTTGTGGATACAACAACAAATGAGATACTATGGTTTGAATTATCTTAATACCCCGATACATGTTGATAACGAGGCTGCCATTGCTATTACTAAAAATCCAGTGTATCATTCGCGTTCCAAACACATTAATATTCGTTTTCATTTCATATGCGATTTCTATCAAAAGAAACTTATTGATGTGGTGAAAATACACACAAATGAGCAACGTGCAGACCTTCTCACCAAGGCATTTGATAAAACTCGTTTTGAGTATTTATTCAAATTAAATGGAATTCGAGTCATGGGCGAGGTCATTTCAAATCAACTTCCTTCATAAACAGTTTTTATTGAATTGACATCAGATATTTTATTTGTTTTTTGTTTGCTTTGTGTTTTAGTTTTTAGGGGGGAGAAAATTTGAGATAACATTTGACAAAAGTATTATTATACTTTGTATGGGATGTTGGTAGGTTTATAACTTAGTTGAGATAACATTTGACAAAAGTAAGATATGTTGGTAGGTTTATAACTTATTTGAGATAACATTTGACAAAAGTATGATTATACTTTGTGGGAGATAGTTGCTTAGAATACAGTGCTTAGCTTTGTCCTAAATGCGTGGTTGTTAATATTACAATGTGTTTCTTGAATTAAAATTACTCAATTACTAGTTTTTGATCATGTGTTCAATTTTTAAAAGAAATTCTAAATTTGTTTTTCTTTTATTTTAGTTTAAAGCTGAAACTTTCTTTGTGTATGCTTACGTATCGACCTTATTGTTATAGCTTTAAACAATTCAAATTTGTTTTCTTGGTTTGATTAAGTTTTGGACAATCTCTGCGTATATGAGAATATCGATCTAATTGTTAAAAGCTTAATCTTAAATTATTGTTTCGTTCGTTATCTTAATCATCTGAGCATACGAAAGTATCAACCTTGATACCAAGATTTTGAACAAATTCAAATTGTTTTACATTTTATTAATTTCAAAAAGAAATTCTATGTTGTTTTTGCATGATCAAACTAGTTACATTTGAATTAAATTGTTTCGAGAACATTATTGTTTGATTAATTATTCACAAAACGCAGATGTGTTCAAGTAAATGAGGAACTTAAAGTATTTGATTGTTTTGATTTCATTTGGTATCTTAACTAAGTAATTAAATTTAATTTGGACTCATATACTGACAATCATCTTTGTATTGTGATTTACTAATTAAAATATTAATTAACTCAATCAGTTTGTGCAGATGATTGTAATGCAATAGGATCTCATGTCTGGATCTTTCTCACCAAAAATATGCGTTTGTTTCATTCATTTTCATATTTCATTTTAGGTTCCTTACAAAATTAAAATTTTGATATGTTTTTATATAAAATTTTAAAAAAAATTCAAAAATATTTTTGATCTATCTTATGTTAAATCAATAATTATTGATTATTTGTTTTTAACTCTGAAACATCAAATTTTGTTTTGTTTAAAATTTTTGAATAAATTTGAAAAATTAAAAATGTCAAAAGATTTGTGAAAATGTATGTTACGATGAACCTATGGAAGGTTTATTGATAGGTTCGTTCATCAGGTTTACTGGAAGTTTCGTTTGATAGGTTTGGTGAGACGTTCGTTTATCATGTTTGATTAGAGGTTCATTTGACAGGTTTGCTGGGAGGGTCGTTCATTATGTTTGTGGCAGGTTTGTTTACAAGGTTTGGTTAAAGGTTCGTTCAACTTGTTTGTTGAAAGTTTCGCCAAACAAGGTTTCCTTATAGGTTCGTTGATAGGTTATTTCACAGGTTTGTTTGAGACTTTAAAAGGTATAAAGTCAAAGGTTCGTGGAAGAGCCTCATCACTTTCATTACTTTCTCTCATAAACGAACCTCGTTGTGTTGATCTTGATTTTTTGATTTTGTGATTATCAGTGAGATTGCCTTATATCATTAGATTCGTATTTGTGTTGTGATTCTAAAAAGGTAAATAGATTGTGTAGGACCTAGGAAACCACTCGGTTCCTTGTGGATTCTGCTCGGTAGGCCCTCGAATAGTGCGGAATCCTATTCGAGGGTTTTCCAATTGAAATCACCAAGCCCCGTGGCAATCCGATGATGCGGAGTCAACGTTTTGATCGAAATCGAATACCACGGGGATGAGAAACGAACTTGGAGAAGAAGTGGCGGCTCAAAACCCTAGGGAAGTGACAGAGGAATGTTCAGGGGTCAGAATGAGTTGTGCTCATTATGTTTGCAAGGTCTATATATAGGCAGTACTCATTCGGCCGAATGAGTTGTGCGAAACACTCATTCGGGCGAATGGCTCGGCCGAATGAGCTAGTCAACCGAGTAAGTCATGCGAGTGACTCATTCATTCGCATCAGTCATTCGCTAGTCGTTCATTCGTGCGAATGAACTCACTCGTAGGTATCATTCGCACAAATGGGTCTGTATAATAGATAAAGTCAAAGTCAAACATATTAAACTTGAACAAACGTAAATGAACAAAACATAATAGTCGATTTCATTACTGATATAAACTTTATACATCAAAATCATACAAAATAAGGGACATTACATGCACCAACAAACTCCCCCTTGGACCTAGTTCTCTATTTGTCAGCACCTGTCTTCAAGAATTTCTCTGAAAGAGATTTCCAGTCAGGGCCGGCATGAATATCAAACGCGAAGCATAGTCAGATGACTCTCATAAACTGTAGTGCCTGCTCCATATCTCCAATATCAAAGAAAATCTGACATCTGTATAAAGTCTTCACATCTTCTAACAACAGATTGGTCAGCCACATGAGATCAAAAATACGCGTGGTATCCTAATTGTCTTCTTTGCACAGCACTATCACAGCTTCAGCAGTTCTCCCATCATAGTACCACCATCTGAAACTGTCCGAAAAGTCTTGAGGCATCTTCCGTAAAGGAATCTTCTTCATGACATTGGGAGGTAGCCACTTCAGGATGACTTTGTGTCTTTGGGTATTTGCATCAATCTCCGGTTGATAATAACATTCCGGTTGCTGCGTTTTGAAATTCACCCATCTTTTCCTGTACTCAAACTGGATCTGCCTAGCAAACCAGGATGACACCCCTGAATCCTCACTGTACAAAATCTTCAGACGTGCAAGCTAATTGACCTCAAATCCAGGCAGCTTCATGAAGTCATGAGGAAATCAAAAGTATCGGATCCCTCTTTCTCTCTTCACTGCATAACAATGCAAATCATGAAAATATGCCCAACTCAGAATCTGACCGCCAGATGTATATCCTTTGGTCCTGTAGACTTTGGTGTGTGGAGTTGGCATATGTGGAACGATGTCCTTCTTCAGCACTTCCTAATAGGCTGCCCATTCCTTCTTTCTCTTTTGAATGTCTTATGCTGAAGACTCACTACCACTAATCTTCTCGTCTACTTTCTGTCCAATTCCTCTTCAGAATGCAGACCGAAATGGTCAGCAAATGTAGGCAGCTCCTTTTCAGCTAAAGTTTACTTTGTGCTTGCTCCCTCAGTAATGTCTTCCAGAATAACTTCATCAATATCATCAAACTCTTCTAGAGTAGGAAGATCAGAAATGGGAACAGTAGCATCATCCAAGACCGCGTCATCAAGATTAAACCTGAATAACTCTGCAATCTGCTCCTTTGTGAGGCAGTGGATGATCTCACCTTCTTCTTTGTCGTAGCTAACAGAATGCTGAATGATGCCTTGAGCGTCTAGAATCATAGTCAACTATTCATCCAGAAGACGTCTCACAGGCACAACATCAACCTCTTCAGCGGCCTTGGGTTCTTCAGCTTGATTTTGAGGATACTTTAGAGTTTTATCATGACTTGTCTTGGTTCTGATCTCTGTGGGAGGGGACGGGTCTGCAGAACTAGAAGAACTTGCAGAGGCACTCCCTACTTCATCATCATCACCTGAATCGTCTTCATCACCTGAATCATCATCATCATTATCATCTGTACTGTCATAATCAACCTTCTCCTCCTCAGACTCTTCCTCCTCTTCTTTATCTTCCTTGTCTGAATCATCGGAGACAGGTTCAGCAGCCTCTATCCTAGTAGTAGAATCCTTTAGGCTCTCAACTTGCTCAACAAGATGCAAGTTTTCAGCCTCAAGAGCAAGAATCCTGTCATTGAAGCCATAGGCAATCAAGGCTAGCTGATTATGCTCATCCATAGACTTTAGCAGACGTTCTTCCAGAACAGCAGATCGGGCCGTCAAAGTTGCCCTTTGATCAGCTGCCTGTATCAATAGAGCATCCTACTCATTGACCCTCTGAGTAAGCTGAGAAATAGTCTGATCCTGCTCATGATTCTTCTCAATAAGTCGAAGAACTAGACTGTTCAGTGCGCTAAGCTGATCAGCAACTGAAGCAGTCATAGTATATGGATCTGAACGTGTAGTAACAGCAGATGAGGTCAGAGGGAAAGTAGAAACACGTGCAGGAATAGCCCTCGACCTGGACAGTGAAGAAGTCGTGACTGTTGCAGCAGATGTAGCAGTGGTTGCTGCAACAGACACAGACTCTGTCCGTCTCTGTAAAACAAATATGGCCCTCGTTTGCCTCTTAGCTGGAGGGGAGGATGTCTCTGCAGCATTAGAGATAGCGAAAGTACGAGAAATAGGATCAAAATCAAACTCTAGAATAAAGGTCGGATCCCAAATCTCCTCCTCATCTATAGAGGCCTGCTCCCTCGACCTTGTCCCAAGAAAAATGACTTGGGATCTAAAGCTAGTAATCACAACTTCAGGCTCAGTGTCCTCTGAGTCAGAGTCATCCGTGGCATCATCAGCTTCACCTTCAATATCCTCCAGGTGAATATCCACCCCCTCATCGGCAGAAGTTGTACCACCCATCTCCAATGGGGTAGAGACGGTGGACATAGAAACAATAGAAGCCTCGGGGTCATGAATAGCAGCACCAGCATCAACAATACGTACACCCTCACCAATACCAGCGCCAACACTCACACCAGCACCAGCACTAACACCATCATCTCCAGCACCACTCGCACTACCACCAGCGTCACCATCAGTATCACCATCATCACCTCCTGGAACAATAATGTCTTCTTGATCTGAATCTAAGTCCTCGTGTCTCCACCTCCTCCCAATAGGTGCAACATAGTCAAGATTGAGGAGGTGACCAAACAGACGACGAGGAGGAGGCTTCCTTTCCTTTCCCCGATATGAAACAACTCTGTTGAGGGTAATGTCAGTCATATGCTCAAGTATGATGATATCTGATTTGGTCTTTGGAAGATTAGGCACTTGAGCATCAAAGATCATCTGTAAAAACCTCGGATACATCAGAAACTTCTGGTCGCCCTTCAGATACACGTTCTCCTTCATGTGAGTAAACACCATCTCTGAGACGTTGAACATGATGTTCAGCACTAAAGAAACAAAAGCACAATGTAGAGTCTCTCGAAGATCATCAAATCCTCCACGCCTTGATCCCAGGCAATGAATAAGTATATGACTCAGATACTTGAACTGTGGGCATAGAAAGGCATTGTTCAGCACTCCAGCTTCCAGATCCCCATAGTACTTGCACCTCATGAAACATCCACGAACAAGATATATATCAAGAGTGATAGGATGATCTGGTGAGTCCTGAAATCCACACACCCATCTAATATGCTAATCAGAGACAACAACATCTTGTCCTCTAATCTTCCCTGGATAACAGGAGGCTCTACCTCGCAGTCAGTGTCGGCGGAACTCCATAAGTCTCTCCGATGTGATAAGTAAGGATCATGAACAGTAGAATTGGCTGTGAATATCCTAGATTGTCTCAAAAAAGCAATAATATCAGTAAAATGCCCAGCATTCCTCGTAGTGGCATCCAGGTGTGCACAGATGTTCTTCGGAAAGGCTTTGTAACTTGCCATTCTGAAACACAAGAGAAACAACATGTCAGTTCAGTTCAGTAAACAATTTAACAAAATCAGAATTTTGACACAAGTGTTTAAATGGTGCGAATGAACTAAAACCATCCGAATGAGATTCAAACGAATGAGATAGATACCCGAATGAGTGGTGCCATCAGAATGACACACGAATGAAGTCACTCAGTTGAACCCATTCGTTTGGATGAACAAATGGCTCGAATGACCCTATTCGGTTCACCCTTTGACCGAAAGACTCTCATTCGGTCGAAATCCCTCATTCGGTCGACCCTGTGATGCGAATGAACTTCATTCGGTCGACCGAAGATCCTTATAATCCCAAACTTCCAAAATCACAAATTAGACCAAAAAAATGATGAGACTTTGTTCAGAAAGGTCCTATTCATGTTTTTGAACCGCTTTTAAGATTATTAAAGTTCATCTTGACCGGTTATTTGGTTAACACAGGTTCGAGCCCTAAAAACCCTAAAAATGGAACTGTTCTGATTCAAAATGCGGTCAAAATGAGGGAATCTTAACCCCAACAGTACCTGAAACAAACACAAGATGATATATGATCAGTATAGTTCAAGTAGATGGTGAAAAATGAAGAAGAAGACCAAGCAAGTGCTTCGGGCGAAAGGGGTTCACACAGTATGGGCGAAAGAGATAATCTGATGAGAATGAATCATTCGGCCGAAAGACTCTATTAAATAGGGGGACTCATTCGGGGGAGCGATCACCCAACTGACCTATTCGCATGAGGAGTTCATCCGAATGATCCATTCGCATGTATAAGTTCATTCGCTCGGCTGAGTCATTCGCATGACTCATTCGGGCGAATGAGATTCAGCCATAAATACCTTTCAAAAACATTGTTAAAACAACACCCAAAACACAACTTATTTTCAAATTTGACATTTTAATCATAGAAGAGAATATCATTATGAATTTCAGTCTAGTTTGATGATCGGTTAAGATGAGATTGAATATCCAAACAAAAAAATGATTATTTAAAACAAGTTAAAATTGAAAATCTTTTTGTATTTTTCTGATAAGACAACAACTGTACAACTAACACTAAGACAATCAAAACAAACATATTTTTGTGAGTAGCCTTTCAAGAAAATGACATATATACTAGGTCACATCAAATCAGCATTCATGAATGTTATACTTCTCACACATTTGATTTATGAAGCAACTACTGATATAGATGTCCACTTTAAACCTGACAATACTTCATTTCTAAACCAATCAATGATCACCCATATTTTCTGACTGAGTTACCCATTATACTCAACCAATATATGTCAAAACCAGTTTATAACTCATTTCTGCATAACTTAATACCTAACATCATAAGTTCTATAAGGTTGCAATTTATTTTCTTTTTGTATTTTTCTTTTTGATTAGTTTCTCAAGTTCAACACATTCTCATGGACGGCTTCAGCTAGGTCTTTACAAAGCAATATGGCACGTATACAGAACTGTGTTAACAAGATCAACTTGTTCTATTCAAATGGATGGCTTCAACTAGGCTGCAACCCAGTAATATGGCATGTGTACAGAATCGGATTCACTTTTATTTTCATGTGATTCAATCATTCTTATCAGAATGGACGACTTCATTTAGGTCTTTACAAAGCAATTTGTGTCGGAAATTCTAGGTTACTTTTAATTTTATCAGTTTCAATTAATCGCATTAGTTGACAAGATCAGTTTTCACAAAACCGGATTAAACTATCATATCAGATCTGACACAGCGGAAGCATTTAAAATTCATAACTTTTCGATTCGTAATCGAAACAATTCCCAAATCAGGATCCAGTTACAAACAGTTTAAACAACAATGAAATGCTAACAACACAACCATAGGGGGTTTTAGAAATCGACCTTTACGAAGCGGTTCCAAAAATACACGATGGATCGGCAACCGTCTCGCTAGTTGACACAATACGATCACCCAATTCCTGATCTCGTCCTACGAATCACCAGAAACAACCAAAACTGGTTTTGGCTAGGTTTGGCTCGAATAGCACCATTAACGGCTTGATGGTTCAACCCATGGCTCGGTTCGGCTCGACGGTGCAACCCACAGCTCACCACGACTTGATCCGGCTAGTGGCTAGTTAACCAAAACACCACCAATTATGGGGGGAGAAGGAGAATTAGGGTTTTCAAGTGTGTGTTTAATTGTGTTGATTTGAACAATAAATAGTCAAATGTGATCCACAATTTTAGGATCTAGGATTACGGATTCAAAATTGGTTTCCCACCCTTTTATTTCACATTTAATTCAAATTAAAACCCTTTTAATTTGATTAAACACTTTTTAGTAATTAAACTATTTAATTACTACAATCTACATTTAACCAATTAACAATTAATTAATTAATATCCATTAAATAGTTAATGTTTAATTGATTTAAACATTACTTACTTAATCAATTCTCCTTTTATTAATTAACAGTTAATTAATAAATAACCCTTTAATAAAGTTCAAAACTTTATGCGTCTAATGAATTAATTATCTCAATAATTAATTCCCACCGATTATTATTTCATAAATAATAAAATCACCAAATCCATAAAACCGATAGTTCGTGATCGTATATTATGTTTAACAAGTAAACATTTTGTTGCCTTCCAAAGTGTAACTCTTTGGATCATACCTATTATAGTAACGTTGAACTTATCGTTAATCGGACATTCAATATCCAAAAGACTGCCACTTGGACGATTCATCGACTAAGTGATGAAACGTAGACAGTGTTGGACGCCTAGCTGCATCACGCTGCCCCTAGTAAGGTATGACTTCTTACGTCGACTAAAACTCCTTTTGTTTAAGTAACTCTTTACTTTAACTAACATTTATAGTCTCAGATAACCTTTATCTGTATATCCTTTCTATTTTGATATTCCATGTACATGAGACATGGATTTCTCTTCAATCTCATATATTGTTCAAGTATTCTCATTCTCGTTCTCAATTTAAAATGATCCAACAAACTACTTTTAGTTTGAGCGTGGCCACGCATTTACATTAGTTTAAATCAACGAGGGCGCCATAATATCTTCTCTTATCTGTAAAAGAGTATAGAATCCCTTTGGTAGCATATAACTCCCACTTAATCTTAGAACCATTCCCAATCGTTACCCTTATTACTGCCTATGTTTCAAGACAGTGTTAGGTAAGATCAAAGAGTGATCTTTAATTAATGTTAGTTCAATATACTCCTTATGTCTAAGGACATTTTGTGTATATCGAATATACTTTAATATCAAAACATCTTATGACAACGATCCATGAAGAATGTTTTGAAGCGAGTTACGTCCGACATCATTCTCTAATGAATGCCTATGAATCTTGGTTCTCAACACTTGAGCTTTTATCACTATAAACTAACCAAGCATTCAAGTAGTCTTAGTTCAGATTGATTCCCATGAATCTGATCGACTACGGACATTTAGAATACTATATTCAAGAATACTAAAATGTACAAAATTTTGAATTCAGAAACATAATTCATTTTGCCTTTAACCATTAATTCAAAATGAACTTTCAATGTTTCTCGTTTCGACTTTAGAGCACCCAATACTAAAGTTAAATCAGATTCCCCATCTAGCATATCTAATATCTATTTATCAGCCTTATCCTCATATTCAGCTCTTTAAATAGATTTATTGAACTGAATTGCTAGATTCTGAATTAAGAATTCTATTTACTATTAAGTCTTTCTTTCAGTTCCTTCTCATAATGCTTCTACTATAATATGACTACAATTTCATAGTCTTAGCTATGTTATATTGTTGTCATATGTTTTCTCAATCCATTCCTAGTCATTAGGAATCTTATTGAGATTGGTAATGAACTCTTTCATTCTAAGCATTCTGATGCGTTCATTTGCGTTCTCTAACCTTTAGTGAACTCTTCATGCTTTGACATAGATAATTTGCATGTGACTCTTCATCTTATGCAATATTTATCTAAGATTTCATTTCAATCTCTATTGAAATTGTCAGTGGATAATTTATATATTAACCATTAATATATATTCAATTTTATCAAATAAAATTGTTACTTATTTCGTTTAACATCATATGTTAAAGTTTATGTCTTTATTATAGAAACACCTTTCTATAATTAGTATGTCATCTACATACTTACATAATGTTATAATTAGAATTTTACTACGCTCCCACTAGCCTTGACATATATATGTTGAACATCTTTGTCCTTTAGGCAAAACTAACACCTTAGTTTCTTACCATGACAAAGATTCCCACTTGAGATGCTTTTACCAACCATGGACTTGTCACAACAAGTTCTTTCATATTAGGATCTCGAAACTTTCTAATTACTTATAAGAATACTCAACTAAGGTGTTCTTATGGTAATTCAGTTTTGATATTAAACTTCTTATCTGTCAAGCAAGTCTTGCTTACAGAATTTGTAGTATCCTAATACATCCATGTTGATCTTGTCATTGAAATTCTCTAATTTCAACTACGCAACATCTAGATGTTGTTTAAACAAGTCTCTTACTTTGTTTTATCGCATCTTAATGTTTATGATTCCAAACCATAAATTATATTTATCAATCAACAGTTACACTTCTGCAAGTTTTTGGGTTCACAATGATCCCGTGAGCTTTTGTATATTTCATGTGTAACAACCGGTTCTTAAACTCATTTAAGATCCATTCAAACATTTTGTGTTGATTAAATCATATATATCATGTCATTTCAGAATTGAACTCTTTCAATCTGCCCTATCTAATTTTCAACCATTCAATTCCTTGCACTAGGAAGTAATTGATGAAAATTATATCTGCTCCATTTTAGAGATTTATGATAACTATCTTTATCATTTATGAGAATCCAATTTTAAATAAATGGTTAACAACTCTTTGTTACATCCTCAAACCCTAAATAGGAATTTATACAGGTTTATTTTATAACTCTTTATATTATACCTGCAATTAAAGCTAGTGTAGTAATTCATATGATAAGTTCATTGGGATATTCTTTCATTGGATCACATTCAAGAGAAGGACACATTATGTATTGGTATTTATCAAATTACCTATATCATTGTGTACTTGGTTGTGAAACAATTTCACATTATATGCATTAATTTGGTAGCCTTTGGTTATATCTCATATATAACTATTGTTGCTTTTAGATCTTCATTTTATGTAAATCTTTTTTGAACTCTTTCAAAGATTTCATTAGGTTCACAACCTTATGAAATATTCATATTTAATCTTTAGACAATTTATGCAACAGAATTGCATTTTAAAGATCACAATCTTTTTAACCTTCCTTAAGCATGTTGTGTAATCATCAAACTCTTTGTAACAATGAATTCCATTTTCAATTGTTTAGAGATTCATGTATTACACCTTGCTTTAAAGGTTAATCTTGTCTAATTATAATTATTTAAACACTTTAAATTATTCTATTAATATGAATCGTATGTATTGCCTTTATTTTAATTCTATCATATAGAATTCACTTTGCATTATGAATAATTATTACCAATTATTCTATCAAAACATTTTATCAAGCATAAATATAATTAATCAATAAATGCATAATTAATACCAGAAGCATTATTCTTAGTCAAACTAAGAATGTTAAAAGTATTCATTATTGTTTTAAACCATTTAAACAATCAATAAAAATGAATAAAAGAACATTTCTTCTATTTGTCTTGTCTTCCATCCCATGGAATTCAAGACTCATGCTTCCAGCTTATCAACCTGTGACAGTTGCGTACGAAGAATTCGGCATTAATGACGTGAGCACATTTGGTCGTGCTTGAAATCCACGAGGATTTAGTAACTTTTGTTATTGGGGATTGATAGTATGTGAAAAATGATGAACGTGGGGAAAACCGCGCGCAAAACGGAGTTCGTATGCTCCCGGAATCGCGAAAAGAAGTTTAAAATCAAAATGGTGACGAAAGGTGACGTGGGGCGCTACGCCTAACCCCAGCCCTCCAACCCAGGCGTTACGCCTGGCGGGCTATGTCGGCTAAAAAATGGTTTAAACGATCAGAATGTCTGGGAAACCTCAAAATCGCATTTTCTCGATCTAGTTCAGCGTCCAGACGAAAATTCTTTTATCTAACATCTCAAATCTTCATTTCAAAGCCTTCCAAATATCCCGATCGTGCCACGGATCGTATTTTCAAGTTCTGATCGTTGTTATACGCGCAGAACTCCGTCAGATCAGGTAACGGTTCGTTTTAACCTTCTAGTTTGATTATGATTGATTAGATCGTGTTCTTGAACGTAATGAGATAGTTAGGATTGTTGATTATTGCCTAGATAATGGCTAGGATTGATTATAAATGAAGAACACGATTTTTAACGGTTAAATCCTTGTTTTGATCCGTTGTGATGCCCGGTTTGCATAAAATCATACCTATGATTATAATGGTTTAAACCATTTGATTGTAACAGTGTAGGTGATTAGTTTGATTAATCTTTGAAATACAAAGGTTAAATCCAAGTGTTTCAAACTAATCATAATCATTAACATACTCATTGGAATGATTATCTGATGTTTGTGATAACAGTCAGATTAGTATGTTAAATCTGGTTATTTCACCTATTCTGATGCTACATTGTGATATTTCATGATATTTGGGTAATCAATAATAAGGATTAATCACTCCTAAGCCATTAAATCATCTAGAAACTGTTTTAGCATTATAATCAACAACATTAACTATTTGGTTAATCTGAGATTATTATGATTAATCAAGAGTGTCATCAACTTTGTATTAGGAATCTGAATCAGTATAGGTTCCTACATTATCATACATTGTATGATATAACCTTAAATTAATTAATTATATAATTAATATCGAGTTGATGATTTACTAAGCAATGTCTTTGACATTGAACGTTCAGAAGGATCTAATCAGTAAACTAGAACATAAATAACTTATTAAAGATAACTAAATGCAGAATCATCTCTGTACTATCAGTTTGGTGATACACTGCTACCCTATTATCATCAGGTGAGTTTCGTACAACCCCTTTTATTTTTAATCTTTTATAAACATCGGGGAACATTGTTGAACTTTTAATGAACATATGATATGCATCACTGATATCTGTGTGATTTCATGTGATTGCTGTGACTTTTGTGGGATTTCATGGGATTTTGGCATGTAGACTGAACTCTATCATGACACTGAAAGTCCTCATTTTTGAACTGTATCTAGTGAACCCATGTGTGGCCGAGCAGAAAACATTGATAGTACTATTGGTTGACACCCCATTCGCTGGGAGGATTGCATCTCCCCTTGTGTGAATGTTTGTTATCTGTTTCCTGAACTTCTTAATGGTGTGATAGACATTAAGATAATGAGGCACTAAGATATGTACAGACGGGTAATATCTTGAGACAGACTAGACGTCCGAAAGGAACTAGATACAGGTCCCATGGTTATCCGGAACTGAACTTTTGAGAACGTGCTTATCATATCATATTGTTTTAAATTGAACTGTCGATCTCACCAGCTTTGTGCTGACGTTTCAAACTTAAATCTTTTTGCAGGAAGACAGTGACACTCGGTGAGGATACACTTTTGAGATATTTGCACTTTAATAATTAGTATTGTAATTAAATAAGTCAGTTTTGTAATGAACTTAGTTGTAAATTATGATACTGATTGTAATGACGAAACCCTGTATTATATTTACTTTAAGTTAATCTGTGTGCTTATGATATTGGTTCAAGTAAGTCACACCTCACCTCGGAGACATCACCACTATGCTTCCGCAACCGGTTCAGTGACGTCAGGCCAGACACGAGGTGACGAGGGGTGGGGGTGTGATACAACCACCTCGAATACTTGCAAATAATTGAAACAATTGTGACACTCACATTATTATCAAAGATTTGCTAATTCAAGAATTATGTTGAATGAACAAGGCATACCAGAAGATCCCGGCATATCTGAACTCTTCAGACGTCGAGCAACAATGTACTGGACCTCATCGACCTTGGTCAATGGCCTCTTCCTCCTACTGCTCACTACTATCCTCATCTTGGTTTCCTAAACCAAGAGCATTCCCTTAAGTTCATCAATTATCCCTCCAAAGATATTTCTTTTGTAACTCGTTACAAAAGATTCATGTTCCTCTGGTAGGGATATAAGGATGAAATTAATAGCAATCTCAAGGTTCATGGGATAGCCTAGCTTGCCAAGCCTATCAAAATGGCCTTGCAACCTATCAATGTAAGCTCCTACGTCTCCACCGGTTCTCAAACCCTTTTGGACCTCCTTAAGAATTTCAAATCGCCAAAACCTGTTTGGCAGGAAACTCTTTTTGATCTCCTAAATCATCTCATGACTAGAGAGATACATAAGCTTGTCAACAAATTCAGGAGACATTGAAGTTAATATGAGATATTTTATCTCACATTCGTGTCCAATGTGTTTCATCCTTTCAGATGTGGTTCAGCCTATAGGTTGTTCGGGAGTAATAGGGTTATCTGATGTATACAATATTCCTTCTTTTCTAAGGACATATCTAAGGTGATGCATCCAAGTAGAAAAGTTATTCCCATTGAACTGATTTCGAAATAGATTTATCCTATGTGGTTTAGTAGCATCAATGAAAGACATCTATAAAATTCAAAAGAAAAGTTTTAGTATTTCATGCTTTATATAATCCCAAATTAATTATGACTCATTAACAAAATTAATTTAGAATTGTGAGATCCTGTTTATTTAATGAACTGTGAATTGGCTAAGCTCTCTATTTACCGTTCACAATAATACAAGAGGGTTACGATAACCAATTATGAAAATCATAATCCTCAAGTTTTGGGGTTTGTTAGAACACTCATTTCTAACTTTGTACATTTACCCCAACTGTGCCAACTTGACTCTTCAAGTATACGCCTTACGATTTTTTGACTGAATGACCGGCCAAAGGGTATTAGGAATCGCGATCATTCCTTTTTCAATAAAACCATAGACCTAGTGCAGGGTAAGCACTAACACTAGATGTTAGGTCAATTTGACAAAGTGTCTCAAATCTAAGGTGGCATTTTAAATCAAAATGTTTATCCTTTTCTAACATATATAAACCTATAGCAGGGTAAGCACTAACTCTAGGTTTACATATTTAGAATATAAACATCTTGACCAATGAGCCATTTAATTACTTTAATTAATCGCTTTTATGTTTCAAAAACATTATGGTCAACTAATTTTAAATGAGGATAGTTGTGCATTTTAGAAAATATCTATTTTATTTATTCGCTATCTAATTGAAATCCTATTTCAATTTTGACCTAATTTGTTTTAATACCTTATTAAAAACCAAATTGATCATAATCGCGAATTTGTTAGTCTAATCAATCGTATTGATCTTATTGTTTTAGTTTAAAACTATTGAACTATTTGAAGCATGACACAAATCGTACAATTTCATATTAACAAAATCATATTTTGTTCTTGATTTGCGATAGTTTGAAACTCCTTTCAACTCTCGACTCGATTAGTTTTAAATATCTTATTTAAACTAAGTCGGTAATTATCGAGTATCATTTTAAACTAACAAGTTATAATTTTATAAAATAAACCTTTTATTTTATAAACTTGATTTATTAAAAATAAAACACTTTTATTTTAAAACCCCTTTTAAATTAACTACAAAACTCCTTTTGTATTACTTATCGTTTTGCAATGATTGTGAAAAATTTTGTTTTTTACTAGTTTTATATTTCCTAAATATTAAACAACCACAAAACAAAATGTGATTATGAAACGAGGCAAAGTCTCATTTGTTCGGTTTAGTTCGAGTCATCAAACACAAACCGAACAATTCTAGGGTTTACAATTCAACGCCTTGAATCTTGTCTCCCACTTGATCCAAGATCTCCATCTTCGATCTCCCCGATTGTCTCTATCTTCCGTCTTGTATCCATTGCTTGATTACATTTGTAAAATACAAATTACATTATAAAAAAATTGAAACCTATTCTATTACATCGGGTCCAAATACCCGTAGAAATACATGATTTCAAATAAACCAACCAATCAAACAAAACAAAAGATACAATCACATGGGTCAGATCCTAGGGCTCGATTCATAACCATAATCACAATCACAATCATCACATTCATAGTTTCGATCTTTTTGTCAAACAAAAGTTTTGACAAAACAAAAACAAATAAAGATCGATTTATTAATTGCATTTAAACGTTTGTAAAAGCCGCTCTGATACCACTGTTGGGAATTCTAGGTTACTTTTAATTTAATCAGTTTCAGTTAATCGCATTAATTGACAAGATTAGTTTTCACAAAACCGGATTAAACTATCAGATCAGATCTGACACAGCGGAGGCATTTAAAATTCATAACCTTTCGATTCGTAATCGAAACACTTCCCAAATCAGGATCCAGTTACAAACAGTTTAAACAACAATTAAATTCTAACAACACAACCATAGGGGGTTTTAGAAATCGACCTTTACGAAGCGGTTCCAAAAACAAACGATGGATCGGCAACGGTCTCACTAGGTGACACAATACGATCACCCGATTCCTGATTTCGTCCTACGAATCACCAGAAACAACCAAAACTGGTTTTGGCTAGGTTCGGCTCGAATAGCACCATTCAAGGCTTGATGGTTCAACCCACGGCTCGGTTCGGCTCGACGGTGCAACCCACGGCTCACCACGACTTGATCCGGCTAGTGGCTATTTGACCAAAACACCACCAATTATGGTGGTGATGTGCGACGACAATGGGGGGAGAAGGAGAATTAGGGTTTTCAAGTGTGTGTTTAATTATGGTGATTTTAACTATAAATAGTCAAATGTGATCCACAATTTTAGGATCTAGGATTACCAATTCAAAATTGGTTTCCCACCCTTTTATTTCACATTTAATTCAAATTAAAACCCTTTTAATTTAATTAAACACTTTTTAGTAATTAAACTATTTAATTACTACAATCTCTATTTAACCAATTAACAATTAATTAGTTAATATCCATTAAATAGTTAATGTTTAATTGATTTAAACATTACTTAATCATTTCTCCTTTTATTAATTAACAGTTAATTAATAAATAACCCTTTAATAAAGTTCAAAACTTTATTCTTCTAATGAATTAATTATCTCAATAATTAATTCCCACCGATTATTATTTCATAAATAATAAAATCACCAAATACTTAAAACCGATAGTTCGTGATCGTATATTATGTTTAACAATTAAACATTCATTTGTTGCCTTCCAAAGTGTAACTCTTTGGATCATACCTATTATAGTAACGTTGAACTTATCGTTAATCGGACATCCAATATCCAACAATATGGCACGTGTACAGACTTGAACTCATGAATCATTGGAAACTTCAAAAGATCCTACGATAACAGGTGTATGCCTGATTTGAGTTAAAAATTGTTTATGCCTTAACTAGTTTTCTAAACTGGTTCCCACAATTCAGACATTTTAAGCAATCACCAATAGTCTATAAACTTTGTAAATTCGGCCTATCAGTACATCAAATCATAAAACCCGTGTGCTTTCAGTTTATGCATTCAATTTTGCATTTAAGACATGACTTGTTAACACATCACTTTCTCAAACAAGACTTTCTCATTTTTACAATTTTTCAAATTTTTTTGGTTTTTCAATTAAACTACTTTTTCTCCCCCCTAAAAACCTAAAACTGAAAATCATTTTGAGTTTTTGAATAAATGAAGGAAAAACAACAGAAGTACTAAAAAGTAAAAATAAAACCAAATAAACTAACTAACAAAACAATGATCAATTGTTTGTTTCAAATGAAGGAATGACTTCATCCTTTTGAAAAACACCATTAGCTGATACCAGATATAGAAATCTGGGTTTGTCAAATCCTTTAGTGTAAAGATCATCTTTCTGATTATCAGTGTGAATTTTAACAACGTCGATTAATTTATTTTCAAAACAATCACGTATGAAGTGATATTTAATGTCGATGTGTTTTGTTTTTGAGTGCTCGACAAGATTTTTAGTGATTGCAATGGCAGCAGTGTTATGAACAAATATAGGAGTGTTAGAAAACTATAACCCATAGTCCCTGAGTTGTTGCTGATACCAGATGATTTGAGAACAACAACTAGCAGCTGCAATGTATTCTGCTTCGCATGTGGAAGTAGACATCGACATCTGCTTCTTGCACTGCCAGGTAACTAGACGTTTCCCGAAAAACTGACACCCCGCAGATGTTGACTTGAAGTCTCTTTTGCATCCACCATAATATGAATCACTATAAGCAGTCAGGTCAAAGTTATCATCATTAGGATACCATAAGCCTAGATCCGGAGTACCCTTCATATAACGCAAAATCCTCTTTACAACAATAAGATGAGAAACTCTTGGCTTTGACTGATAACGAGCACACAGACAAGTAGCAAACATGATGTCAGGACGAGAAGCTGTGAGATACATAAGAGATCCGATTATCCCTCGATACAAAGTGGCATCGATTAACTCCCTCTTTTCTTCTGGAGTAATCCTGTGATTAACAGCCAGTGGGGTACCAGCAGGTTTTGCATCCAATATACCGAACAGGCTCAGAATGTCACCAACGTATTTGGTCTGATAAATAAAAATCCCTATCTCAGACTGATCCACCTACAATCCCAGAAAAATTTAATCTCTCCCATGGAACTCATCTCAAACTTGTCTTTCATAACTTTCTCAAAATCTTTGCACAGAACATCATTTGTGGATCCAAAGATGATATCGTCCACATGTACTTGCACCAAGAGCAAATCCCCATCCATATCTCTAATGAACAAAGTGCAGTCAATGACACCTCTTCTGAACCCGTTTTTCAGAAGGTGAGTAGAAAGTGTCTCGTACCATGCTCGCAGAGCTTGGTGCAATCCATATAAGACCCTGTCTAATTTGTAGACTTGGTCACGATGTAATGGATTTTCAAACCCGGGAGGCTCATTGACATACACAACTTCGTTAATCACACCATGAAGAAATGCACACTTAACATCCATCTGATAAACTTTGAACATTTTGTAGGATGCATAAGCCAGAAAAATTCGGATTGCTTCAAGACAAGCAACCGGTGCAAATACTTCATTGTAGTCAATCCCTTCAATCTGTCTAAAACCTTGCACCACCAGACGTGCTTTGTTTCATACCACAATGCCATGATCATCGCGTTTACAGTGTAAAACCCATCTTGTACCAATAACCTTTGCACCCTTGGGTCTATCAACAAGCTGCCAAACTCCAAGCTTCTTAAATTGCAACAACTCTTCTTGCATAACATCTACCCAAGATTCTTCTTTCAAGGCTTCAGTAATGGTTCTGGGCTCAACTTGAGAGATAAAACAAGAATGGGCACAAAAGTTTACATTTGCAAAGTCAAGGATGTCCGCAAGACCGCCTGACGATAACTAATTTCTGGTCTTCATTCCATTAGTCGGATTTTCAATAATATTGTCTTGAAGATGAATTTCATTTATTCTGCCAACAGGATAAGCAGGAACCACAATATGTGGATCAAGATTGTTTAGATTGAGATCCTCAAGAGCAGGTACAACATTATTAACATCTGGTTCTGGAACATCTGGATAAGAGTGATTATCGTCTTAGTCTGAAATGTCATCATGTGCCTGCACTAGAACTTGAACTGAAGAAGGTTGCATTGGTTCGTCAGGTGCATTTTATGCATCCTACATCATTTGAACATCAACATCTTCATCAGTATACATGGGAGGCATGTTGAAAGAGTCAAAATGATCAGAATAGTTGAACATCCAGTCATGACCCTTTCCAGGTGGTGGCATAGAATATTTCTAAACATCTACATGGTACCACTCTTCCACATTGTGAGTCAATCTGCTGTAAACTCACTTATTTAGAGTGTTATACCCAAGAAAATAACCTTCTTCCACCTTTTCATTGAACTTGCCTTGCTCATGTTTCTTAAACATTGTGCATGGAGCACCAAATGGTTCAAGATACTTAAGATTTGGCTTTCAGATATGGAGCAATTCAAAGCAAGCCTTCCCATGTCTCTTCATAATCAACACTCCGTTCAGAGTATAACAAGCATTAGCAACAGCTTCGTTCCAGAATTGAACCGGTAGGGAGGAATCAGCAAACATAGTATGAGCAGCCTCAATTAATTTTCAGTTCTTTCGCTCAGCAACACCATTCATCTATGGGACATACGGAGCACTGAATTGCTGAATAATACATCGTTCATTGCAGAAAGTCTCCATATTGTGATTCTTGAATTCAGTCCCATTATCTGTTCTGAGCATGCGTACCTTGAGCCTATATAGTGATTCAAGCTTAGTTACCAGAACTTGAACACATTCGAACATTTCAGATTTCTCCTTCATAAAGAACACCCAAGAGTATCTGGAATACTCATCAGTAATGACTAAGAAGTATTGATCTCCAGCAACGCGCTTGCGATTGACAGGACCAAAAAGATCCATGTGGAGAAGCTCAAGTGGAACAGTAATTTAATGAAACTTTTTGGGTTTATGAGACTACTTGGTTTGCTTTCCCTTCTTGCATGAAACACAGACATCAGAAAGCTTGAAGTTCTTCAAACTCACTCCCTCAACCAGATTGTTGTCAACCAAATGATTTATCTTTCTTGAACTCAAATGACCCATCTTCTTATGCCAAAGGATATAATCTTTCTCTGTTGCCTTGGACATAAAACAAGAAGATGTAGAAGATTTAGTTGAAGCTGTGGCCATATTGAGAACATACAAATCTTGCTTTCTTGGAGCAGACATCAAAATCAAGTCTTCAGGAATGGTGATATCTTGCTTGAGAATGAAGCAGCTAGAATTATCAAACAGAACCTTGTACTTCTTGTCTAGAATTTGTGAGACTGAAAGTAGATTGTTCTCCAGCAGCTTTACATATCTGACCTTGTCAAATGAAACTTGACCATTTGAAAGAATTCCTTCTCCAGTAATAAACCTGCCTTTGTCACCAGCAAAAGCTACATATCCTCCTTTAATTGAATGAACATTGGTAAGAAGAGATATGTCTCAAGTCATGTGCCTTGATGCCCCACTATCAACAATCCAAGTTCTGTGAAGAGAAGCATTTGGGGCAACCTGCACGAACACAAATCATTAGTTGAATTTGGGAACCCAAGCCTTTACAGTCTTGGATTGACCCAATGAGTCCAGGATTTTCATTTCAATCCATTGTCCATCTGAGTTTAATTTATTAGAAAGTTTAGAAACAGGAGTTTCAGAGGACTTGGCCATCCAGATAGTGCTTTTTCTAAAAGATTTATTTAAATACACAGAAGATGGCTTGGATTGTTTGTCAAAAAAAACTTTGGATGTATCATGATCAACCATTACCCGTTTACCCTTATCTTGAGATTTGATGGGTGAAGGATGTTTGGGTTTAACCTGAGGTAAGTGACAAGCATATTTGACCTCTTTAACAAAATGTTGATTTTGTTTTCGATGTGGTGCAACTTGTGGTCTAATCAAATAAGGACAAAATCTAGCAAAATGTCCATGTGCACCACACTCAAAACAAGCACGTTTATATGTGTGATAAAACTGTTTGTTTTTAGAATGAGACTGTTTGTTTTGAGATTTTGAAATATGATTTTTATGAGAAGCATTGTTCTTGTTCTTGTCTTGCTTGAAACCCAAACCCTATGTCCCATTAAAAACAAGATTGTCAGTCTTGTTGGACCCACTTGCTTCACCCTCATGTGAAGACTTCACAAAGCATATGGCTTTGGAGAATTTTGAAGACATGTTTGTCTTTGATGAGACTGGGTCAACCTTTTTGACACCAGATGTCCGATTCTTAACAATGGATACTTTATGAGAAACATCAGAATCATCCTCAGAATCATAGACCCAATCCTCAACCAGTCCCTCCACAAATGATTCTTCAGATAGTGAAGAACACTCATTTGAAATGACTCAAACTTGATCAATTAGTAATGGAGTTTTAACTTGAAAATATTTAATTTCTTTTTCATTAGGTGAATTGATAAAACAATTTAAGACTGGTGGAAGACAATAATTGTACTTTGTTTCTTTTCCCTTACCCTTTAGATCAATCCCATCACTGATCATGTGCTCAATGATGTATGAACAACTTTCGTTGCTCTTGAGCTTCTGACTCAAGGTTTCATAGTCACATTCGACTATGGCTAATTTCTTCTATGTCTCATTAATGGTATTGAGATAAGAAGTGATAGCATCTTGCTTATTCAGCACAGCGATCTCAGTCTCATGCAATTGCCTGTTAACTTACTCAATTATTGCTTGAAAATCAATTTCATTTGATTTTAAAATCCGGTTTGTCTTAATGCATTGGTTGAGATCGCTGATCAGGTCTGTATTATGTTTCTGATAAGCCAACACCTTACTTTCAAGTCAACACAATTAAAACAACTAGAATGAGATGAAGAAAAGTCATCATATACCTGATCAAACTCAGATGAAGCAGAAGTATTCACCATCAAAGCAAATTGTGTAGCAGATTGTTCTTCAGACTCAACATCTGACTCTCCTTGAGTTTCTAAATCTGATGTGCTTTCTGATTCTGATCATGATGATTCATCCAGACAGGTCTTTGTTTCTTCTGAATTACTTTCATCAATAGATTCAGCAGCTTCCTTGATTTCTGCAACACAAGCTTTATCTTCTCCTCCCTTTTAAGAATTGAATCTGAAATCCCAGTTCTCTCCTTCATCATTCTGAACCATTAGAGCCTTGTTTGCATTCGATGAGCTAGCTTGAGCAGGAGTCTCAATTGGTACTAATCTTCTTTCTGGGTTAGCAGCTGATGATCTTTGGTTCTGAAATGGATTGTGGTTACCCATCTTCTTTGGCATGTTGCATTGTCTTGCAAAATGTCCTTTATCACCAGAGTTGTAGCAAGTAACAGAGGACATGTCAAAACCAAACTTTGAATCCTTGTTCAGATTAATGTCCTTCCCGGTTCTTCTGACAAAGTCTTTTGATATTTTGACAGCACTTGCAAGAGCCCAGATGATGTCAATCCTTTCCATATCATCTGGATCAATCTGAGAGTAATCTTCATTTGTCAATGGTGGATTTCCAATTTTCCCAGCTAACAACCCATCATAAGAACTCACAAGTGTAGACAAAAGGCCCATTTGCTCTTTAGCAACTTCCACTATTACTTTGTCAAAATTGTCTGTCTTCAAATTGGTGACAGAATGATTATCCTCTTTCTGAGATGTAGAAGTTGTAGCAGACTGACTGAAATGTGCCTGACATGAAACAGGAGCTTCTTTGGTCTGAGAGACAAAAGTTGTTTTCAGATGAGCATGCCAAGGAGCTCTTTCCACAGTAGGAGTAGAGTATTATAGTGATGGATCTTGAACTTGTGCAACTCTCTTTGGTTTCCACTTGTTCTCTATCTCCTGTTCTTTCAGCTTTTGAATAAAATCATTGATGTCCATGTTAGCAATCATCTCACTCTGTTTCAGGACCATAAGAAAGGATTCCCACTTGGGAGGTAATGCATCAGGCAGACATTGGATCTTCTCTTGTGTAGTTGTCTTGACTTGATGGTTGTAGAGCTCACTGAGAATATCATAAAACCTAGCAATCAAATCATCCAAAGACTACACACATGAAGCTATTTAATTCTTTCTTCAAAGCTTTAGACTTGATACTTTTCACTGCATCATTTCCCTCATATCTTTATTGCAAAGCATCCCACAATAATTTGGAAGAAGTCAACTGTCTGAATTGATGAAATATATCTGTAGCAATAGACTTAGATAATATTGCATAATCCTTCTTCTCAAAATCATACAACTTTCTCTGAGGTTCAGTCATCCGAGTGACAAGCATAGGTCATCCATCCTCATTTAGTGGTCTTAGGTATCCACTCCATTAATGTGAATCTCGAATCGATACTTCCAATGTGGATAATCATCCAAGGATAGTAACTTCAGAGCTTTGTTTGAGTTTCCCGTCTCTGTCTCAGTAAGCAACAGGTTCTGAATTCTGTGGTTCTGATTAGCCATCAACGCAAGTTCCTCCATCTTGTCAAGAATAAACTGATCCAACACTTAGAAAAATTTTCAGAACTGATGGCCGAATGGAGATAAACCAGCCGAATGACGGGGGCCGAAAGAATAAGATTGGACCGAATGAACTAAGTAGACCAAATGACTTGCTTGATGCGACTTAGAAGCTAAGCGAATGAACTTACAACCAAATGAACCTCAACTAGCCGAATGAGAGGCTATTCGTATCAACCCTTGGATCGAATAAGAGCTATTCGGACGAATGAACTTATTCGCACGGTACGAAGGAGAGCCATTCGCCCAATCGAGTCATTCGCATAAACTGCGGTTTTTAGCAATGAAAATTTTGGTAACTTTGGATTTTGATCGAATCTGACGACCAAATTTGGTACACAACTTCAGGACAATATCCCTAAGCTTTAGGAATGCACTATTGACCAAAAAAATCCGAAAAACCCACTGTTTACCAATTAAAAAGTAACTTGGAGCCTAAGAAACTTAGGGTTTTCAAATATTTCGAATCAACAATCTGTAATATGATGATTTGGATAAAAAAACGAGCAGAATCAAGAGCCAAGGCTCTGATACCACTTTGTAGGACCTAGGAAATCACTCGGTTCCTTGCGGATTCTGCTCGGCAGGCCCTCGAATAGTGCGGAATCCTATTCGAGGGTTTTCCAATCGAAACATGTACGAAATGAAGTGTCAACTACAGATGTAGTTGGTGAGTAATCATAAGTTTTAACACACACAAAAATAGTTATAAGAGGTTAAGTAAACACATGTAAACTTGTAAAGATGATCATATCCTGTAAGTACACTATCAAGCATATCAACAAATTATCAAACTAAGTTCAATCAAATCAACAAATACAACCATAACAACCACTTAAACAATAATGAGTATATCCTATATGTACTACAGAGGACCGAAATCAACTCAATCAACAGTATAAATAAAATACCATGAAGGACCGAAGTCAACTCAATAAACAGTGTAAGAAATCCCCGCGAAGGACCGAAGTCAACTGAACCAACAGTGGTTCCATGTCCATAAGAAATAATCCTAATTACTAAGGAGGACCGTAGTCAACTCAATCAACAATGTAATCACTGTGGAGGACCGAAGTCATCTCAACCAACGGTGGTTAAGGTCAATGCGAGTCTAGTGACAATACATCAATGACATTATGTTTAACATGTGTTTATGAGAACTCACAGATGAAGTTTATCGTTTGTGTTTTGTAGAATACGTGCTCACTGATGTGAATTCAACAACCTATATTTCATGTGTTGTATTCATAAATATATGTGTGTTATCAATATGTCTATTTCACTGAGTTTGTATTAATTAATTCATGTTTAGGAAACCATATGACCATTGATGTGATTCATTCTAACTTTTAGTAAATCATGCAATTCTTATATCATTTGATAATTATGGCCCTTATAGTTTGGATTTATTCTTAATAAAGATTTAAGTTAACTAGAAGAATTCTCAAACCCTTATTAAAAAACTCAATTTACAGGATTACAAAGATGGTGACTCTAAACATGTGCATGCATGAAGTCATGCTTATATGTTTTCTTTGAGCATATATATTTTATGTAAGAATGTGTTCTTAAATCATGCATGTGTGTTTTGTGTTTTAAATCATAAGGTTTTAAAATTAACAAGTTCTTCTATAAATATCCTTCTTATAGTGTTGCCAAGATGATAGTATCGACACCTCCAATGTTAATATCGACGACCATCATCCATGATAGTATCGATGGTTAGTATCATCTACTAATATTGATGGGTGTTATGTCGAGTTAACAAGTTCGACAACACTATGATGTTGTCGATACTAGCAAATTCGACGGGAACTTATCCTTTCTTGTTGTTCATCGATATTATAGTTTCGATGATGCCTAATATCGACAGAGGTTAGGTTCGATGATGGTAGGTTCGATCATGATAGATTCAACGAGACTAGTGTCGAGAAAAATAAGTTCGATGGGGTTGGCATCGAACTTGTTAGTTTCGAAGGTATTGTTCATGTTCTCCATCCTTTCTCCATCATCTAGTTGCAGGATGGTTCTAGAGTTCTCAATCGTTCAGATTATGCTCGAACGTGATGTTTAGATATACAAATCTGGTTTTAAAAAATGATAAATGATATAATATGATAATTGAGCTAAAACCCGAAATAAAGCTCGTAGAAACAAGAGTTTTGAGAGAGAAAGAAAGCTGGAAATTTTGAAGGAGGAAGGAAGGGAATAAACTTTTATAGCCTGACTCAATCTCGTGCGTTCTGTTTCTTCCACTTACGCGTTATCGTAATTGTTTGTCGGGTTTCAACAAAATAACTTTTAAAACTTGAAATATTTTATAAAAATTGTTTTCTTTTTAAATCATTTTAAACGATGTTGATTCCTAATAAACGTTTTTAATTCTTTTTTTTATTATTTTAAACATAGGAAAATATTTATTTTGGTTATCTCGTTGTAATGCGTAACTCACGTTTATATTTATAAAGATTGTCACCTTTACAAATACAACGCTCGTATCATATTCCAACTTGATTTATAAATTTATGGAATATCGTTTCAGAATTATTATTCCTAATAAATATATTCGTGCGATTCGTCACCCACGTGAACACACTATTAGGTTAACCTTTCTAAAATAACATTCATGTTTCAATTGTATTTGTATCGTCACCAACGCTTAAATGTTTTCATTATAACAAACGTTTTAATATGTTTATCAATTCTAACTTCCCAAGAATTCTCCTCACTAAATCCGAGCACTAACACATCCATGACAGACGGAAGTAAGTTTATGTATAGGGCATACGTAGAAGTCGGTCGCAACCTGTTTAGCCGCCGGCCTACCACCACTTGGATAAACCATGACCATGTGCCCTTGACTATATTTAGTGATAGAACCTTACACCTTTACTCAAAACCAATAAAGCCAAAATATGTAATACATGTGGAAACTGCAATAACTTATCCAGTTATGTTCTAGTTATATAATAACTACAACTTCCCAGGTAGTTTATACGTTTCAATTGTGCGTTCTCAATAATGAAATTCACAGTTAAAATCAAAATGCATAATTCAATAACCCAATAAACATAAAGTGTTCTACCAATATTACAATATGTGCATTAATAATTACCATATTAGCAGTGATGTTATATTATGTCTCTTTGTCATTCATTTAACTGGACATTCGAAGCATCTCCAGTTGTTTCGTTATTATTTGCACGCGTAATTCTTCATGGTTTACCTCATCCCCTAACTGGAGCCATTACAGTATCCTAGAACCAAGGTTAGGAACAGGTCAACATTCCCAGGATGAGTATCAATCTATAACACAGATTTATAATAAATCAAAAAATACGGGGCCTAGGACGCAATTATTCATTTATCATTGCATTACGATCCAAATCACTTCTCATCATGTTCATACCACTTTAACCTACCATGACCAGCATCAAGCAACCCCTACTGGCAACTTATTTAAATTCTGTTCAAAACATCTAATCTGAAATCATCTTTTCATTAATATAATTTTTAATAAAGGACTTCATTATATCTCATAAAATATTTCTCCATGAATTGGATCAACTTACGTTTAAATAATAAACGATTGGTTTACAAGTAGGAAAACAATTAGTTTCTCATCAGCTCTTAGTACGGTACACTTCCATATATTTGATCGAGCTTACATATAGGGTATATGTAGAGCATAATGCCCAACCACCAACCCACCACCCTTTCAACTCATGAAAGGTTATCTTGAGCAGACAAATGATAATCCCAACACTATCATTACCTACACACATGCCTTTATTATTTTAAGCACATAATTAGCCCAACTTATATCAAAATACCATATTAGCAAATAAAACCATCTTTACGTAACTTGGCTGTTCATTTTGCAAAAATGCTATAACAATGCTTTAACAGTCAATCATATAAAACATTCACAAATCTTTCAAGAGTAACTATCATGCATTCATGTCACACTCCGAGCCGGCGTGCTGGATTGACTTTTCCGTCGGGCGGAAGGTTCTCGGATCACGATATCGTGTGATAATCGAATGATCAGATTGTTTACATGGCACATGATATATAATAAGAAATGCTAACATGACATTGAATACATAGAATTACAAATTTAAATTACACAGTATGTGTTCATAATTTAACTGAGTAAATCTAATCAAAAGAATCATATGGTTTCTATCTTGTATCTGCACAAGATATACAAAAGAGATTCATAATGTCATCAAAAGTAAATGCAACCAAAAAGTAAGCTAGGTCTTCTATAAAGTCCTCTAGCTTATGCCCTGATGATTTGGTGACTAAACATGTCCGTCACCTGAGAAAACATGCATTTAAAACAAACAGTCAACACTAGGTTGGTGAGTTCGTAAGTTTTAGTAAATGAAAACGATTGAAATTTGGTATTGCCAATTCATGATATCACACACAAGTCTGGTTTTAAATTGATTTGCTTTATCAAACACCAATGTTCACTCCATAGTTACACCTACAAATAGTATATTGTCCAGCTAAACATGCTTATATATAGGGCATACGTATCACGAATGAAGCCGCCAGCCCACCACATGCTTAACTGAATTCCATGCCACCTGTATTGCAATTACGGATACCCATTTCATCTCACACAGATAAATCCCCAAATTGATTTTCCCCAACAATGTAGAATAGAGACATAATGGTCTTTGTTAGCCATTCCTTACACTATCAAGTCTCTATCTCATAGGTATCATTCGGGGATATCTACAGGCCGGATTGTAAGATATCCTCCAATGATACCTTGAGCAAGACTTAAAAGTCCATGTGACTATTAGTGCTGACCAGTCCAGCCTGTAAGATATCCTCTCCATAATATCTATAAGGGTGAGACTTATTTGTCTCTATGCCTATCACTAAAGATAAATCTGAAACGCTAGATATCCTCTCCATGATATCTAGAAGGATGAGACTTAAGAGTCTCGATGACTATCATTTCTAACCAGTCCGGATTGTAAGATATCCTGCCCATGAAATCTATAAAGATGAGACTTAATAGTCTCTGTGGCTGTCATTTCTGACCAGTCCAAAAGGTAAGGTATCCTCTCCATGATATCTACAAGGGTGAGAGTTAAGAGTCTCTGTAACTGTCATTTCTGACCAGTCCAGTTGGTAAGATATTCTCTCCATAATATCTATAAGATATGCATATATTCCTAAACCATTTCTCTCTGTCATTAATTGGAATGATAGCACATTTAGTGCCCATTTTGATCCCATTAGATTAATTAACACCATAGCAATTGACATCGAAATCTACCCATACTTATATAATGCTTATTATAATTGTCATGCATATGAAAACTGTATACATAGTTCAAATAATGATTTAAACCCTTAGTTAATGAATCATTGTCATCTTGACCAAATGATGTGATCTCAATGAAATGCACACAAATGTTATGAACCTTAGTCCTTAATCTTGTTTTATAAGATCTCATCTTATTAAACAATGTCAGCATATATGGGCGATGACATCTTGAAGTTATATTTTACTGATGTCATCCTTGATATCACAAGTAATTGTCTCAATTGTTATCTTAGTGTTAGGTGTTCTCAATGACTTTAGCACGTGTTATAAGAGTTTGTCTTATTACACTGTGTTAGTAAATGTGGTGAATGATGCCATCATGAAATTATATTTTCTTCAATATCATTCTTGTAATCTCTAATAATTGTCTCTGTGATATCTCGTTGTCATCTCAGTGATTATAACCCAGTGATATGAAATCTAGCTTAATACATTGTGTCATTCAATTGATTTGACGATATTATGAAATTATGTTATCATGATATCATACATGTTCTGTCATACATGTCATTTCACACACAAATTGTCACACCCCCAATTTTCAACTAACGGAATCATACCGTTTGGGACGTGACAAACCAGGATCTCAGATCATTAGACATAACGAAGACCTCTATATGATTTTCAAAACATACTTTGGTCTAAAACTGTAATATCAAAGTTTTACGTTGCGGAAGCGTTTTAAAAACATAAACAACCATAACGGTTTGAGAACTGTAAATTACAATGCAAAGTTTCAATTGTTCAAATCCAAATAACAGAAATATAATGCATGCATGCGACTCGATCTCGTAGTCCATGCCTGCTTACTTGTGTACCTTAGCGTCCTGAGAAAACATGTAAATCAAGTCAACACAAAGGTTGGTGCATTACACAGGTTTAAGCATTCACAATGTTTAAAACAACAGTTTGAATATAATTTTTGCAGATAACATAATCACACATGCATAGTCATGATAGCTAGTCATTAGACTATTTACCTAAGTGGTCGACACCGAAGCTGACTGTTGCATGCTAACGCATGTTTTGCCTTGCCACTATTGTCTAGCACAAACAATAGTAATGTTGAATTGGCTAGTTAAACACCTGCGTAGATCCCATCTACCAAGTGAGGTTTGTCAAACCCAATAGATCTATTTCCAACTACCACGCTTTGCACTACGGCAAACTAAACGGTTCGAAATGTAAGGACTTGTAATGCTATGTTTGCACTCAATGTAAACAGCTAACTCATACAAGTGATATGTATCTAAAAGTGTTTGTTGCACATGTTTTCTCCCCCAAAACAGTTAAAATAAGAAAGGGGCCGTGTACGCACCTTCGATTGTAGCAGAATGATCAAACACACGTGAACTCGCGTAGATAATCCTCTACAATAGAATCTGTGTTTAAACAATAACGTAGTGTTATTCAGGATGTCGTTTTGTGATTGTAATCACATACGTGTTAACACACGTATGTTAGAGTGTTAGAAATGTACATACGTATGTACGCGTAACTTTGAAATCGTTTAACAAAATCATATCTTCGTTTATGATTTTATTCAAACAAGCGTAATTATACGCGATTTCGTTTTCGGGTTAAAATATAAATTTTATTATTTTATTTAGTTCGGGATTTCGTTACGGTTTCAACGCAACTTGAACGGATCGAAACAGAGTTAAAATGAAGAAGTTATGATTTAAAAACCCAAAATTTGATTTAAATCTCAAAAACTATGAGGCAGGGTTCGAACCCTTGACCTCATGAACCAAATACACCCCAACTACCAACTACTCTGCTTCAGATTTCATTACTAAATTGGTTTTGAAATGGTTTTAACTATCAAAGGATTGGGTTCCCTTTGTTAATCCCTAGCCGAAGCAACAAGGCTCCAGTTGAGACCCGATTCAAACCAAATCGATCTCAGAAGCATGGGGCTTTGTTTATACATATATAATCGAGTTCTTGTGTGTTTTTAATTGACCCATTTCGATCAAAATCATTAAATTTTGCAACTCCAATCACATTTGAACCTAAATTCAAACCCTTAACTTGAATTCGTTTAAATCATTGATGTAAATCTGAAATAACATAGGGTTTTGATTCAACTAGGGATTTCGAAACTTTCTGTGACAGTTAATTCAAATAACGAATTCGTTTAATTCGAAATCCCCAAAACTTTTTATTACATGAACCCTATTAATTGAAATCATTGAATTCGTTTTGTTTTTGTGGAATTAACAGTGGGTTTCTATTAAAATGACTCTCACGAATCCTTCTGTAATACATAATTTGATTTTCGAATTCAATTTCTTCAAAAACTCCAAACCGTCGTGATACATAAACCCTAGAACTAGAATCCATTCAATTCGTTGTTATCTCATGAAATTTGCATATGTGTTTTGTAAATCGGGGGTTTCTGAACTAACCATAACAATTAATTTTATTTTTGAATCCATTTAGATCAAAATCCCCAAAGTCGTTTTATCATAAGAACCTTAGAATTGAAATCATTCAATTCGTAGTTGTTTGCTAAAACTATCATGTGGGTTTCATTACATTGATGATTTAGAAGCTCTCTGCATCGATTAATTTAACTCTTAAACTTGTTTGATCAACAACCCCCAAAACCGTTTTTTTATATGAACCCTAGAAATCAAAATCAATAGATTCGTGTACGTTTAATGAAATTGGAATGTGGTTTAGCTTGATCGGAGGTTTCTGAAACTGAGGATAACCATTGATTTGATTTTCGAACTTGTTTAAACAAAACCCCCAAATCGACTATTGCAAGAACCCTAGAAATCAAAACTCATGGAATTCGATATTATCAGTCGAAATTGATCTAGGATAACTCTTAGTCGGCATGTTTAGGTAGTGTAGGAACTCAAACTTACTTGATTGAATATCAAATCGAAGGATATCGACTAATGGGTTGATGTTCGGCCAAGCTTCAATCGAATTCCTTAAACCACGGCTTCTTACTTCGAATTTCTGGATGCAAAAGACCCTGAAGGTGCCGATTGAAGTATTCAGATGTTCAATTGTGAGTGTGTTGGTCCGATCTTTCGAATTTGAGAGTGATTATAGACGGTTTCGACTTTTGGTCATCATTATAGTTAATTCGACTAATAAATGTGACCATAACGCCTGATAGTTGTTACTAATCATCAAGTTGATGTTTACAACTGATTAATTTCAGTTATTACATGGTTTTATTATCAATTTTGAATTCAATTGCTTGTCAAGGCCGAATTTTGACCCATAAAGTCAAAATTGACAATTTCTAATCCTTTACAAGTTAAAACGTTATAGTTTAAATGTTCTAGGCTTTATTTGTTTCAATTATAATCCTTTAGATTTGATATTGTTTGTTTTCATGAAAATTCTGTGAACTTTTCAGTTAACGGAGTTAATCCGAAAATATCGAATTGTCACATCATCCCCTTGTTGAAGGAATTTTCGTCCAAAAAATTGTTAAATGTTAGAAGTAGTTAGGAAACTACTTGCGAGTTACAATTGCGTGTGTTAGTGTGATGTCTGATCATTCTGTGTGCTTGTGTGTACTCATACACAAAGTTCAATGTTTGCAACATCACAGCTAAGTGTGATCGTTTTATATAACTATTTTGCGTGTACACTAGTTAGTTCACCTAACTGTGACTGTTTGTGTTTGATCATAATGTGCTGTGTAACCTCGCACATAGTGAGTGTTTGTAACTGTTTGTACTATGCAACCTCACACATAGCAAAATGTGTGTAACTAATCATGCATGTACTACCATAACATGTAACATATGAAATGTAGCACATAAAATGTAATGTAGCACAAATGTTTGTAACAAAACCAATTGCATAAAATGTTTGTGCTTACCGTTTAAAATTTGAAGTGCTGATGTGTGACGCATCACGTCATCCCCTTGTTGAAGGAAATTTCGTCCCGAAATTTAACGTGCGCTCTCAGTGTTTGTTGCTGTTGTTTTGAACAGATGAGGATACTTCTTCATCATTTGGTCTTCCCGTTCCCATGTGAATTCAGGACCACGTCTTGAATTCCACCGAACTTTGACTATCGGAATCTTGCTTTGTTTAAGTTGTTTGACCTCTCGGTCCATGATTTCAGCTGGTTCTTCAATGAATCTTAACTGCTCGTCTACTTGTATTTCTTCCAACGGTACAATCAATGTCTCGTCAGAAAGACATTTCTTCAAGTTTGAAACATGAAAGACATCATGAACTCCACTGAGTTCATCCGGTAATTTGAGTTGATACGCAACCGGACCAATCCTTTTCAGGATCTCAAAAGGTCCTACGTATCGTGGACTAAGCTTCCCGCGCTTGCCGAATCGTATTACACCTTTCCAAGGTGATACCTTTAGAAGAACTCGGTCTCCTACTTGAAATTCCAACGGCTTACGACGTTTGTCAGCGTAACTCTTTTGTCGATCCCGGGCCGCTGCCATACGATTCCGGATTTGTACTATCTTCTCTGTCGTCTCGTGCACTAGTTCAGGACCTGCAATCTGACTGTCACCAATTTCAGCCCAGCGAACTGGTGAACGACATTTACGACCATACAAAGCTTCAAACGGTGCCGCATGGATACTTGTATGATAACTGTTGTTGTAAGAGAATTCCACTAACGGTAAGTGGTTTTCCCAGCTATCACCAAAGTCAATTACGCAAGCTCGTAACATATCCTCGAGCGTTTGAATCGTACGTTCACTCTGACCGTCGGTCTGTGGATGATATGCGGTACTCATATCCAAACGAGTTCCCAATGACTTATGAAGTGATTTCCAAAAGTTGGAAGTAAAGCGAGCATCCCGATCTGATATAATGGAGATTGGCACGCCATGTCATGCTACCACTTCCTTGATGTAAATACGAGTCAGTTTCTCCATCTTGTCGGTTTCCTTGATTGCTAAGAAATGTGCAGATTTCGTTAATCGATCGACAATTACCCATATCGTATCACAACCACTCGGTGTACGGGGTAATTTAGTAATGAAGTCCATCAAAATATGTTCCCATTTCCACATTGGTATTTCTGGTTGTTGCAGCAAACCAGATGGTTTTTGATATTCAACTTTGACTTTCGAGCAAGTCAAACATTTGCTAACGTACTTAGCAATATCAGCTTTCATGTGAGGCCACCAATACAGTGCCTTCAAGTCATGATACATCTTGTCCGATCCTGGATGGACTGAATATCTAGACTTGTGCGCTTCATCCATCACGAGTTCCCTTAAACCTCCATACAAAGGTATCCACAGTCGATTAATGAAATAACGAATTCCATCAGACTTGACATCCAATTGTGTTTCCATCCCCCATAAGGATTCATGTACCAAGTTTTCCTTTTTCAAGGCCTCGAGCTGAGCACTGCGTACCTTGTCAGGTAAGTCAGTATGTATCGTCATCATAAGTGCGCGAACCCGTCTTGTTGATGTGTCTTTTCTGCTTAAAGCATCAGCTACCACATTAGCTTTTCCCGGGTGATACTTAATCGCGCATTCGTAGTCGTTCAACAACTCAACCCACCGTCGCTGTCTCATATTAAGCTCCTTCTGATTAAAGATATGTTGCAAACTCTTATGATCAGTGTAAATGGTACACTTAGTTCCATATAGGTAATGCCTCCAAATTTTCAAAGCAAAAACCACTGCTCCTAACTCCAAGTCATGAGTAGTGTAATTCTTTTCATGTGGTCGTAGTTGCCTTGAAGCGTAAGCAATCACTTTATCATGTTGCATCAACACACATCCCAAACCCTGTGCAGATGCGTCACAATATACCACAAAGTCTTCCGTCCCCTCCGGTAAGGACAGAATCGGTGCGCTGCAGAGTTTCTGTTTCAATAACTGGAATGCAGCTTCCTGTTTATCCGTCCAGTTATACTTCGTTCCTTTGTGCGTAAGAGTTGTAAGTGGTTGAGCAATCTTTGAGAATCTCTCAATGAATCGTCGGTAATAACCCGCCAAACCAAGGAATTGTCGTACCTCGGTAGGGGTCTTTGGAGCTTCCCAATTCTTGATCGCTTCAATTTTCGCTGGATCAACATGTATACCCTTTTCATTAACTATATGACCCAAGAATTGAACTTCTCGCATCCAGAAGTCACATTTCGAGAACTTAGCGTACAGTTGTTCTTGTTTCAATAACTCTAGCAGCAATCGGAGATGTTCAGCATGCTCCTCCTCAGTCTGAGAATAGATGAGAATGTCATCAATGAAAACAATGACAAACTTATCAAGATAAGGTTTACAAACACGATTCATGAGATCCATGAATACAGCTGGAGCGTTTGTCAACCCAAATGGCATGACCAAGAACTCATAATGGCCATAGCACGTCCTGAATGCTGTCTTCGGAATATCTTCTACTTGAACTCTGAGTTGATGATAACCCGATCTGAGATCAATCTTCGAGTAGTAACTCGAACCTTGCAGTTGATCAAACAGATCGTCAATTCTAGGTAACGGATACCGGTTTTTGATGGTAACCTTATTAAGTTCCCGGTAATCGATACACATACGGAAAGTCCCGTCCTTTTTCTTGACAAATAAGACTGGAGCTCCCCACGGTGAAAAACTAGGTCGTATAAAACCCTTATCCAACAACTCTTGCAGTTGTGTAGATAACTCTTGCATCTCAGATGATGCGAGTCGATAAGGCGCCCTAGCTATCGGTGCTGCATCTGGTGTAAGGTCGATTCGAAATTCCACCTGTCTGATAGGCGGTAATCCCGGTAAGTCTTCTGGAAATACTTCAGGAAATTCACAAACTACTGGGATGTCTTCAATCTTCTTCTCAGCTACCGGCTTCTCAGTTATAAGTGCTATAACTGTTGTATGACCTTTACGCAGACATTTGTGTGCTTTCATACAAGATATGAGACGCAGTGGCGTACTGCTCTTCTCTCCTTGTACATACAATGTCTCTCCATGCGGAAAAGGTATACGAACGATCTTTTCGTGGCATACCATTTCAGCCTGGTGTTTGGACAACCAGTCCATGCCAATGACTACATCAAAACTGCCCAAAGTGATAGGCATCAGATCAATTTCCAATGTTTGACCCATCAAGTCAAGCATACATCCCTTAAGGATTTGTTCAATTACAATTAGCTTACCATCAGCTAGTTCTACAGTGTATGGATTTTCTAAGGCAGTGGGACTAACATTTAGCAACTTAGAAAGTGAACTAGATACAAAACACCGGTCTGCACCAGTATCAAATAGCATAGAGGCATAGTGATTATTTAAGAGGAACGTACCCGTGACAATGTTGGGATCCTCCCGTGCCTGACGTCCTCCAATCACAAATGCCCTGCCCCTAGCACCATTGTTGTTGTTGTTGTTGTTATTGGTGCCATTGCCATTTCCGTTGCCGTTGCCATTTGCATCATTAGTCCCGCCTTTCTTTAGTTGTGGGCAATCCTTTTTGAAGTGCCCCAGCTTACCGCACTCAAAACAACCCTTCTGTGCGTTGTTCTGGTTGTTATTTTGATTGTTGGAATTGTTTTGCAGCTCTCCGTGGCAATCCTTAGCTGCATGCCCAACTTTACCACACCGTTGACACTTAATTTTTTCACACTGATTCCCCGCATGATGAAATCCACACCTGTTGCACTTTGGGTGTTTACCAATATACCCCCCTAACGATGATGACTGCTGACCACTGTTCGAGTTGTGATAAGACTTGTTTGAATCCTGCTTTCGGTTCTGCTGAAACGATTGTTGATTGAAATTCTTGGAGTTGTTACCTTCCCACTTCCTCTTGTGGTCTCCCACCTTAGTAGCTGATGTCCGTTTAGGCAAAGTTCCCTGTAACACTTCCTGATCAGTCAGTTGGTGCGCTAAACGAACAGCTTGTTGAATCGTTGTGGGATTTGCAGATGTAACCAATCCCTGGATCTGAGGCACCAACCCTCCTATTTACCTCTCTATCCACTTACTGGCTGGAGTAGCCATGTGAGGTAGAAGTCTGGCCAGTTCATGTGACCGAGTCGTGTACTCCTCGATGTTTGACCCCTCCATCTTGAGGTGCCAATACTCCTCCTCCAATTTCTGCATTTCACTACGAGGACAGTACTCCTCCTGCAATAAGGTCTTGAAACCATTCCAAGTTAGGGCATTGGCCTCGCCCAATCCCAATGTTTGAACATTCGAGTTCCACCAAGTCAATGCCGGACCTTCCAAGGTTCCAGTGGCATACTTAACCTTATTCTCCTCAGGACAGTTACACATCTCAAAAACTGATTAGGCTTTTTCAATCCATCGTAGGAGTCCAATGGCTCCCTCCGATCCTTTGAAGTTATGTGGCTTACAGTCCAAGAACATCTTGAACGTGCACGCCTGTGAGTTCACCAATCCCCCTACTGGACCCTGTGGCCCTGTAGTGTGTGTCTGAACGTAGTTCGCGATTGCCTCCGCGACCTTGTTATTGATCAGCTCATTGAGCTCAGCAACTGTCATCTGTACGTTCTCACCGGCCATTATCTTCCTAGTTAAAAGAAATGTTAGAGTGTTATCAAAGTCCAATGTGAAACGAGTAAACAATACAACAAACATCAAACATGTAATGTAGAAATCAATACAACTGTTGGCAATAAGTAATAGTTTTCAATAGATAATAATATGATTGGGTACAATACTTTCAAAATCAAAACATAAGTTTTCCAATCATCTAATGTAGGGACACAACCCGCCCCTAATAAGTTCAACTAGATCAGTCCTCCGGATCATCAATAGTGGATTCAGGATCAGAATCAACAGCTGGTGCTGGTTCCTCCCCTTCCTCCTCTTCATCCTCTTCTTCATTCTCCGAGGCCACCAAGTCTTCCAAGGCTACAAGTCTGCCTGCCAGAATCTCAGCTCGGTTCTCAGAATCTTGGAGAAGATCAGTCAACTGGATGATCTCATTTCGCATCTCATTGACCAAGTTGTAAAGGTTATCGTGTCTTTCATTCGCATCCCAGAGTTCCCGAACATTGTACTCAATCCTATCATTTGCCTAGTACAAGTCCTGACGTAGTTGGGCAATCTCCTCTGAATCAGTCCGTTGCCTCTTAGGCTCAGGAACATCCAATGCAGGTGGTGGATGAGTAGAAGGTCCCTCAGCAGGAATCTCCTGAGTATCCTCAACTGGTTCCTCCTTAGGCTCCTCCTCAAGGTCTGAATCATCTCTCTCGGATGGTGGAGGAGATGGGATAGGTGGTGCTGGTGATGATGGTGGTACTGGAGCTACCGGCTCCTCATCCTCCGAATCAATAATGTGTATGTATGGTGCTGATGGTGAAGATGCCATGTCTGTTACATAATAACATATGTAAGTGCAGTGTCATGGAATGTGTAAGCAAGTCTATTACATAATGCCATATGTAATTTCTAAGTGATATGTGTAAGTATGCGTGTCTAATGTCTAACAGTTATAGTCTAAGTCTACAAATGCAAACCTAGTTCGCTATAACCTATGTCTCTGATACCAATCTGTCACACCCCAATTTTCAACTAACGGAATCATACCGTTTGGGACGTGACAAACCAGGATCTCAGATCATTAGACATAACGAAGACCTCTATATGATTTTCAAAACATACTTTGGTCTAAAACTGTAATATCAAAGTTTTACGTTGCGGAAGCGTTTTTAAAACATAAACAACCATAACGGTTTGAGAACTGTAAATTACAATGCAAAGTTTCAATTGTTCAAATCCAAATAACAGAAATATAATGCATGCATGCGACTCGATCTCCTAGTCCATGCCTGCTTACTTGTGTACGTTAGCGTCCTGAGAAAACATGTAAATCAAGTCAACACAAAGGTTGGTGCATTACACAGGTTTAAGCATTCACAATGTTTAAAACAACAGTTTGAATATAATTTTTGCAGATAACATAATCACACATGCATAGTCATGATAGCTAGTCATTTATACTATTTACATAAGTGGTCGACACCGAAGCTGACTGTTGCATGCTAACGCATGTTTTGCCTTGCCACTATTGTCTAGCACAAACAATAGTAATGTTGAATTGGCTAGTTAAACACCTGCGTAGATCCCATCTACCAAGTGAGGTTTGTCAAACCCAATAGATCTATTTCCAACTACCACGCTTTGCACTACGGCAAACTAAACGGTTCGAAATGTAAGGACTTGTAATGCTATGTTTGCACTCAATGTAAACAGCTAACTCATGCAAGTGATATGTATCTAAAAGTGTTTGTTGCACATGTTTTCTCCCCCAAAACAGCTAAAATAAGAAAGGGGCCGTGTACGCACCTTCGATTGTAGCAGAATGATCAAACACACGTGAACTCGCGTAGATAATCCTCTACGAAGAATCTGTGTTTAAACAATAACGTAGTGTTATTCGGGATGTCGTTTTGTGATTGTAATCACATACGTGTTAACACACGTGTGTTAGAGTGTTAGAAATGTACATACGTATGTACGCGTAACTTTGAAATCGTTTAACAAAATCATATCTTCGTTTATGATTTTATTCAAACAAGCGTAATTATACGCGATTTCGTTTTCGGGTTAAAATATAAATTTTATTATTTTATTTAGTTCGGGATTTCGTTACGGTTTCAACGCAACTTGAACGGATCGAAACAGAGTTAAAATGAAGAAGTTATGATTTAAAAACCCAAAATTTGATTTAAATCTCAAAAACTATGAGGCAGGGTTCGAACCCTTGACCTCATGAACCAACTACACCCCAACTACCAACTACTCTGCTTCAGATTTCATTACTAAATTGGTTTTGAAATGGTTTTAACTATCAAAGGATTGGGTTCCCTTTGTTAATCCCTAGCCGAAGCAACAAGGCTCCAGTTGAGACCCGATTCGAACCCAATCGATCTCAGAAGCATGGGGCTTTGTTTATACATATATAATCGAGTTCTTTTGTGTTTTTAATTGACCCATTTCGATCAAAATCACGAAATTTTGCAACTCCAATCACATTTGAACCTAAATTCAAACCCTTAACTTGAATTCGTTCAAATCATTGATGTAAATCTGAAATAACATAGGGTTTTGATTGAACTAGGGATTTCGAAACTTTCTGTTATAGTTAATTCAAATAACGAATTCGTTTAATTCGAAATCCCCAAAACTTTTTATTACATGAACCCTAATAATTGAAATCATTGAATTCGTTTTGTTTTTGTGGAATTAACAGTGGGTTTCTATTAAAATGACTCTCACGAATCCTTCTGTAATACATAATTTGATTTTCGAATTCAATTTCTTCAAAAACTCCAAACCGTCGTGATACATAAACCCTAGAACTAGAATCCATTCAATTCGTTGTTATCTCATGAAATTTGCATATGTGTTTTGTAAATCGGGGGTTTCTGAACTAACCATAACAATTAATTTTATTTTTGAATCCATTTAGATCAAAATCCCCAAAGTCGTTTTATCATAAGAAACTTAGAATTGAAATCATTCAATTCGTAGTTGTTTGCTAAAACTATCATGTGGGTTTCATTACATTGATGATTTAGAAGCTCTCTGCATCGATTAATTTAACTCTTAAACTTGTTTGATCAACAACCCCCAAAACCGTTTTTTTATATGAACCCTAGAAATCAAAATCAATAGATTCGTGTATGTTTAATGAAATTGGAATGTGGTTTAGCTTGATCGGAGGTTTCTGAAACTGAGGATAACCATTGATTCGATTTTCGAACTTGTTTAAATAAAACCCCCAAATCGATTATTGCAAGAACCCTAGAAATCAAAACTCATGGAATTCCATATTATCAGTCGAAATTGATCTAGGATAACTCTTAATCGGCATGTTTAGGTAGTGTAGGAACTAAAACTTACTTGATTGAATATCAAATCGAAGGAGATCGACTAATGGGTTGATGTTCGGCCAAGCTTTAATCGAATTCCTTAAACCACGGCTTCTTACTTCGAATTTCTGGATGCAAAAGACCCTGAAGGTGCCGATCGAAGTATTCAGATGTTCAATTGTGAGTGTGTTGGTCCGATCTTTCGAATTTGAGAGTGATTATAGACGGTTTCGACTTTTGGTCATCATTATAGTTAATTCGACTAATAAATGTGACCATAACGCTTGATAGTTGTTACTAATCATTAAGTTGATGTTTACAACTGATTAATTTCAGTTATTACATGGTTTTATTATCAATTTTGAATTCAATTGCTTGTCAAGGCCGAATTTTGACCCATAAAGTCAAAATTGACAATTTCTAATCCTTTACAAGTTAAAACTTTATAGTTTAAATGTTCTAGGCTTTATTTGTTTCAATTCTAATCCTTTAGATTTGATATTGTTTGTTTTCATGAAAATTCTGTGAACTTTTCAGTTAACAGAGTTAATCCGAAAATATCGAATTGTCAGACAAATACACATAATGATAATGATATGATAATAGAGATAAAACCCTTATTATCTAGAAGGCATGATAATTTAAATAATGTACTAAATCTTTTAAATGAATAAAAGAGTTTAACATGTTTCTCAGCTACGCATTTAGAATCAAAAGATTAGAAAAAGGGGCATATGAACTCACCTAGTAGTTGAAGTGGTTGACTAAGAATTCACAAAATGCACGCGCTCACTTGTTGTATCAATGTTGTATTCACGACCTCGTGTTAGATTCAAATTTGGTTGTAACTTATGAGTATAAGTTATTGTTTTGTTAATTAACCCTATAGTTGGTTAATTCTTACGAGTCTTTGTTATGTATTTGTCCTTAGTTCACCTTGTATTATAACATACCAACATTTAACCAATTAGGTTGAGCTTAGTATGTTATTATAATAACTTTTGTTAAATGTTTTGAGCTTGTCTTAAACCTTAACATATTTCATAGGTTTTTGAAATCATACAATATTCCAAAGTATAAACTTAGGCTTTTATGTTATAACCTTGATCATTACTCTTTTCGTTAGCTTAGTACTGATATTATCACCTAAGTGTGTTAACATAAATAATTTGTCATAAAATAATTGCTTGTATAGTCTGTATATGTTTTAAGTAGGCAATATATAGTATCGATGGCATTACAATGAGCAATATCAATGAACATCAACCGTGTAACAACCGAAACACCAGATGATATTTTCCGGTTAATACCATGGCTTCCCATAGAGATTATGACTCCATGAGTGAATCATTTTGATTGATTTTGAGTTTAAATTACTTGGATTATACTCCTGGATTAATATCGATGCACTTTGAGCTACACATGTAGCATCAAACTTAGAACATAGAAGATGACATGGTCACCTCCCTATCAATACTAGCTGTATCGACATAGGATTAATCTCGATGGCTTGCTCATCATTGAAGTTAGTATCGACGAAGCCTGATGCCGAATCCCTTGGTCCTGTCGACACTGATAGTATCGGACAAAACCTTGTCGATACTAGCCCTCTTCGAATGTAGCAATCTCGATGTAGTCAGGCCTGCCCCCATGTCAATCGATATTACTTCTACACTCAGTTCATCCGTCGATACTGAGTGTTCTAGTGTCGATATTAACCCCCAAACTCCCAGATCCATAACACAACATAATCCCAGTGTATTCAGGTCATTTTGATGTAATTTCGAAGTGTTTTAAGGGTGAGAAATCGGGTTTCAAGGCTGCAGTAGATGGGTCTAAGAAAACCCTAAAAAATCGTGGTTTGTTCCCTCAATATACCTTGTTTCTGGTTTATTTTAACTCCGATCCTTCGTACTTCTGCGTTGTATACGCTGAGAGCTTCAATTTGACACCAAATTCATGCAATTTGGTGAAGATTTCAGGATTTTGTCTCAAAATCTAGAAAGATGGTTTTTAGAGAGAGAGAGAGAGTTCCGGAAGAGAGAGAGAGAGAGAGAGAGAGAGAGAGAGGTGGTAGTTGTGAATTAAAAGTGGTAATATAATTATTTTTAGGGTTTATATACCCCATGTTAGTTCGGGTTCGTTCGGTGGCGTTAAATTACGTCGTTTCGTTACCTTACGTTAATTACTCATTGTTTTGTAAAAATAGTTTAACTTAAATCTTTTTAGGTTGTAATTCCTAACAAATATTATTTTTATTTTATTGTCATTATTTTAAGGTTCGTAATCGTTTATTTTCGCTTTTTCGTCAGAAAACGTAACTTACGCGCGTTTTCGTAAAGAGCGCTAACTGTACGAATACGATCATATGTTTCACTTTTTGATTTGGTTATCTGTTTTTCAGTTTTCATTCAGAACGTTAAACCCACAGATATGTTTGTGTGAATCATCACTGACGCAAACACACTGTCAGTTCATCATTCGTAAACAACACTGATTTGTTGTTTTGAATTGTGCATTCTCACAGACGGACTCAACTAATCCTAACTGTTTTCACATTGTTATGGATAGTTTACATTGTTTTCTCACTGAATTTTCGGCTATCTGAATCCTGTTATTTGTAAATATCAGATCGCAACCGATGTTTTTTTGGCATTTGTTTTCACACTGTTATTTCACATGTTTTGTTGTATATTTATATTTCAATTCTCATCGAAATATATACAGCTGTTAATTGTTTCCACTGAATTGTTATCATACAATGTTTATCACTTAGTATTTACACATAGTTAACGGTGTAAGTACACTCACCGTACGAATTTAACGGACGGTCAGGTACTAGATGTCACAATACATATCAGCACTAAAACGTTAAAACACTAAATGAGGGCCCATAGAACTCACCTTTACTTAATTATGCACACCCAGTTAACTTTCTTTGCTATCTATCCTTTTCTCAAGTTCACAATGATAACCTATTCACATGGATATCCTAACATAATTATAATCTTATTCATATAATGTAAAACCCTTTTTATTTAAGGATTTCTAAACGGGCATCACAACTACTACGTTTCGGTTATCACTAATACGAGTGTTTAGCTCTATCACAATCTAGGGAGTTTCATAAACTTAATCTTTACTTATATAAAGTAATAATCACTTTAATATATCCCAAGGAAAATTTATAATCTATATGGAGGTAACTACAACTTAATCTTATGCATAAACCTTACCTAAACAGAACCTCGTTTAATCATTCGGATCATCCCGATCACTCTTCTCGTACTTCTGTAAACTTGTATTACTATAAAAGGGTTTATAAGAGTGTTTATGTTGAGAGAAAAGTGTGGTATTTGAATAGTTTACGTAGAAAATGAAATTTCGAAGACTATTTACAGGAACTGGCACGTGAATTGAGAAAACCAGGCCACGACACCTCAATGACCATGTGGCAATCATGTGGGACATGTGGTAGCCACCCATGTCACGTGGTAAAGCTTCAAAACATGTGTCATGCCGCCTAGGATGTTGGTGAACGCATGTAGTGTCTTGAACTTGTTTTCGTGATTCTGGCTTCATACGAACTCTGTGTTGCGTGTCATTTTCTCCCACATTCAAGATTATACATCCTCTATCCAACCATATGTATCACATATCTTAAGGATGTAATGATTATAGGGTTCATTTTATGATTAGCATTTAAAATTACGGTTGACTTAACTTTCACTACGAGCATCGTTTGCTAAATCTGCTTACACTCATTTTTGACATTGTTTTATCATCTTCATAAACTAATTCTATTAAACCATAAATATGTTTCATTGATAATGTGATCATGGTTTATGGCTTAATTTGCTTATGTCATTATTACGTAACTTTTCATTTTTGTATAATTATCTTAACAAAATAGTGGAAGTACTTTCATTATCATCGTTAATTAGTAAGGATCATAACATATAAAATTTGGGGTGTTAAAACAATTTTTTTAACGTGCATAAGATAGGCCTAGTGACCTAGCTAAATCATTTAAACAATTACTTAGTATTTTCAATGTAATGTTTGGTTTTTGAATTCTTGTAATGCAATTTAAATATTTTGATTGAATGAATGGTTGAATATAATTAAAAAGTTGTTGAATTCTTCAAAATTTAAAATAGCACCATGAGCTTATGTACAATCACAATCACGCCCTGACGTATTCCGACGTCGATTGGTGTGTGAAAGATTCGTATCAGAGCCATCGTAATAGGGATCTATGTGACAATATGTCTGCTTCCATCGACAATTAAAATTACATTACATGTCAATCCGTATCAATTGGATTCCATTTCAGTGACTATGACAATGAATTCAATTCATATGATGTGTAGTAGTAAGGACACAATCATGCATATCAAAGGAGTGGTGGGTTAGCGATTGAGATTTTCCCTACGTACTCCCTGCATATAATCTCACTTTGGTGCACAGATGCAAGTCTTGACTCTAGTATCCAACATGGCCGTAGAGATTCCACGCAGGAGTTGTAGGTTCGTCTAAGGGATCCTATGTTTCTCTCTCTAAAGTCATTGTGCTTTCACTTGTTCTTCACCTGAGAACACGTAAAATATGTCAACACTTTCACATTGATTTGAAATATGATTTGTGAATGGTGTTGAAAACACGAATGAACAACATAAGTACGCCAGTCTGACCATCATTACTGACACCATCCCAAATCACCGAAGGCAGTTTATGTATAGGGCATACGTAGGGTTAGGCTTACCGCCGGCCCAGCCGCTAGCCCACTACCCCTTCAATGATCCACGAAGGTGTCCTTAACGGAAATCGGACCTTGTCGCTTGTGTATCTCCACTCTACTCGACACGACATATGACTATAAAATGAAATTGTGAGAAAGAAGCGTATGTTATGTCTCCTGATATAGGAGACAAGTTTTGTTTGTTTAGAAAATCACACAAGTGACGCTCCTTTCTTCTAGTAAAACATTGTTTACTGCGTACTTGTTTGAAACTCGTTCAAGACCATGTCTTGCACATTTATTTGTTGTGAAAACTCTTGTTTTTGTTGTGTGGTCTGTCTGTAATATCACCCTTGTGATCATTTACCAACCCTAACTGATATGATTGTGTGATTAGTTCCCTTGGAACTAATCTGAGTTGTTGTTGCACGTGTGTATGCGTGTAACGTACCAGCCTCAGCACTGGAGTTTTGTTAAACCGATGGTACCATCCACGTTATCGTCAGTTGACTCGTGTCAACCAATGGTAAATGACTCTGATGTGAGTTCTTCGAGAATTCCTCAGCGAATTCCCGTTGTGTTTTTGTGTGGACACATGTCCTAGTGAATTACTCTAGACAGATACCATGCAAAAATGTTGTTTGTTTGATGGGGGATTCCCATGAAAATGATAGTTCTCGATTGTGCACTACACAATTTCACGGTTCGTGTCCGTTCAACTCTTGGTTGGGCACAAAGTGTTGAACTGTTGTGGTCAACGGACATCTCCTCGGTGATTTTTGTTTTGAACACTCGAAACTGGTTTGTTGTAGTTGTTGGTTGATGAAAAGTTGAATGGGGTGACGAACGCTCAGTAAAAATAATTGAAAAGAGTCTTATTCGTATAACATTCGAATAAGAGGTTGAGGTTTGATCCTTTAGTTGAAATCAATTGAAAATAACTCTTATTCGTTGATCATTCGAATAAGAGGTTTCATGTTCTCAGCCGCAAATGATTTGGAAGGTAGAAAATTGAAAACAAGGTGTCTGTGAGCTCACCTGAGGTCTTGGGTCGTCGATGCACTCACTCGGTATGATCTCTCGGTTTGGAACATGTATTAAATATTAGTTACCTAGGTTCGCGTGACTCTTCTTTACGAACGAGGCTTCTCGTTAGCACGAATGAGTCCTTTGTACGGCTCGTTAGCCTGCAAGTTCACTAAGAACGCCATTTTTGAAATCGTGGTTGATTTTAGTGATTTTATGGCTGAAATTGATGGTAAAACGTTTTGGAGAGTTTTGGTGCCAAGGATGGGTGCTAATACTTACTGTGGAGCTCGTATTTGACCGAAATGAGATAAAAAGGGTTGCAATCTTGAAATGGAAGGTTTAAGGTGGAAGTACACACGATTTGGACAGTGAAATGGTCCGGTTTCGTATGGAAATGTCCGAAAATCAAGACGGGCGATAGAGGGTTTCGTTTGGGAGAGTTGGGTGAAAAATTGGTTTGAAAAACAGAAGTGTTGCTTTTATAGATGTGATGTCGCACGAACCAGCCGTTCGTACGAACAAACTGTGGTTATAAAGCTTCACGAATTAGAACGGTTCGTCCGAATGAGAGTCTATTCGTACTAACGATTGTGTGTTTTAAAATTTTGATTGTTTATTAAATTGTTTTGGTGGTATTTTATTTAAAATTGTTATTAATTTACGTCAACGTTAAAAACTCACGCTGACATTTGTATGAATCGTCACCCATATAAACGTAGAGTTGTATTTCACTGCTGACATTGTTTGATACTGTAAAGATTTCTTTTAGGGTATTCGAATATAACAACATATCCACATGGATTGTCATCCATGTCGACATCTCATTGGATCGATACTCCAAAGGTTATCCATTTAGGTTTTTTCATTGTTTTCCGTCACAGGTTGTTTCTCTTTTCTTCTGATTCATGTTCATGTAATTAAGTGGATTCTCCTAACTGTTTTAGGAGAACCCGTGTATTTTTATTGTCGTTTATTATTGTTGCCTTTGCTCTCGTAAGCCTATGTTTTACATTGTGATTGTATACACCCTTGGAATTCTGACTCATGGTTGCTCGGATGCCGGTCGTCACAATCTCCCCCTGTTGAAGGAATTTCGTCACGAAATTGGAAATGTTTTATCGAACCCTCATTTTCCCTTTGAATGTTCTGGGAGACGACCGATTATGAATTTGAGTCTCCATGTTCTCCATGTTGTACTGAGGCGTACATTGGAAAAATGTTGTCACAGTCTAGTATCCATATGTGTGTACTTCGCTCAAGTCCTACGACTTCCGACGATAGTTATCGGTTGGTTGTTTGGTTCTAAATATGTAGGATGTATAGGCGGTATCCCACGGTTCTCGATGACGTAATGTGGTCAACTCGGTATTACACAGGCTATAGGTGCACAAATGATGTTATGATACCATCTGTGTCTCTGTGTCCCTTACTGATCGAGTTCATGCTGTGGTTTGGTAGATGCAGATATATAACTTGGATCGGTTGTTATTGATGTTTCTCCATTGGGATAGGTTTACGAACTTTGTGCGTGTAGATTTTGGGGTTTGCTTAGCGAGTTAGTCTAATCCGGTTAGAATTTTCATTGAGGCCGTGTTTCCACTTTGCGTTCTCATGAACGTCTGTAACATCAGTGCCAGAACCCTCACCGGAACAGTGATCTCTACAGTACATGAACAGTAAAACAGGTTCGAACCATATACATTTCAGTATGTTTCGTATTCATATCTTTTATCATTATCATTTTGTGTTGTCATAGAATAAATTCAGAAACATTTAACAGAAACATAGTTCAGAACAAGGGTTCTTGAGTCAGATAATTGTCTGGCAACACAGAACCATCATGAGTTTAATTATTAGGATTTATTATGTTAAAACGTATGTGAGGCTTTAAAGAACAAAACAACACGAATATCGTTACGTGAATGCTAAATTGACGGATTATTCGTATAGGTGACGATCTGTACGAATATATCTGAAAGTTTAACGATCTGAATGATATTCTGTAATTAGAAAACAATATTGAAAAGTATAGTTATCGTCGTGTTCGTGCGGGTGACGATTCGAACGAATACGCGTGACGACTGTACGATTCGATTTAAACAGTTAATAAATATTTTAAATTCAAATAAATAGAAGATATTAGTTAATTTATTAGGAATCACAACCTTAAATAATTAAATGGAATCTAATTTTATAAATCGTGTCTTTTCCTCGCGAAAACTACGCGAACCGGCATGTTACGCAAAACCGAACGAGACCGAACGAGTGGGTATTTTATTCCACATTTAATGTGACAATTAATGTCACAACCACCACCATTCTCCCCCATCACCCTCTCATTTTCGTTTTCACCCTCTCTCTCTCTAGAAACAAACTCTCCTCCTTCTCTCTACAATTTGGTGACAATTTCGTGGTGGATTCAAGCAATCTAGGTGTCAAGACGTTCATCTCAGCACATAGATCACGGAAGTACAAGTTTTTCGAGATTTCGTCCATCTATTTTGAGGTAAATCTTCATCTTTGTTCGTTTTATTTAGGTTATCACGAAACCCTCGTGGTTATGGCTGTACTAATCGAAGTAAACACACCCAAAACACTTAGTTAGACTGAGGTAATCGTTTAGGAAGCATTAAGAGTTAACCATAACAGGATTGGATCGAGGATGAACAGGGATGATGCAGGTTCGTGTACAACCATAATCGGCCGAACCTTTTGTATATAGCCGAACCCTGCACCTACCTGCCGACGAACCCTGCCCAACCTGCCGACGAACCCTGCAGCTCTGCATGGCCGAACCTTGGCTCATAGACTCCAGCGAGCCTTGTGATGGCCTAAACTAAGATACGCCACGAACCCCCTTGCATGGGCGAACCTGTGTCTTTGTCGGCCGAACCATTTTCATTAGGAGAACCTCATGACCGCCGAACCCCATTGACGAACCATCCCAGGCGACAAACCTCCTTAGACACGAACCCATGGACCATTATTCACGAACCCTTTGGCCGGATTCCCTAGGGGTAGGCGAACCCAAGGATGAGCCAAACCCTAAGGATTTCCATAAAAGGTTCGCTGCCTTTGTGAGAAATTAAACTTCCAACCCTAGAAACCTTTAACCTCTCTCACGATTATGGAACTAAATGTGGGGGTGAGTGCATGGAAATTACGTATAAATGCATGCATGAAAATATATTGGGAATGCATGGGAAGTTATGAACTTGTACGTGCACGATATAAGTCATGTGTGTGCTTGGGAATGATCAAGAGGAGTAAATTTCATGTAATCTTGTTTAGAATGAATCAAGACACCATTGTCAAACAACAAAGATGTTGGGTTTGGTGGGGTTTAATGCATAGGACCTTAAGAATACTTATATGCATGTAATATGCTATGAGTTGTAGGTGTGTGCATGGAATCAAATTGATGAATAATGATAGGGTCTAAGTTAGTTTAACATCTAAGAAAGGGATGGAATATTCATGAGAATCAAAGATGCAAATCTTATAATCAAGTGAAACCAAAGGTTGTCATTGGGCCTAAGTGGGCCCAATGGGGCTTAATTAAGCCCATCATACGTTAAGTGATTACTTAAACTCAAGTAATGATGTTTACATAAAATGAAGGTGTTATAAATTTATAAAAGTTAATTTAATAAATTTCTAAAATCTTGTTTAATTTGAAATGTCATTTATAAATGTCATTGGTTTCTTTTAAGTTTATTTAGTTATAAAAGGTAGATGTAATTCAGTGTGGGATTGAAAACAAAGAATCAAAATCAAGAATCAAATATCATTGTGAATCATGGAAATTCTAAAGATCAAGATCAAGAGATTCAAGGAATCAGAAATCATAAATGTGTGTGAATCATTGAAATAATAATGAAATCATTACAATCTAATGAAGTCCTTAATATTTGAGTTAAGGTGGATGTCAGTTGTATAGGGAATCAAGACCACGTGTAACACACATATAAAGTCTCCTTCAGGTATAGAAGACTCTTGTAGTCAGGCTATACGGGCAATAACATGAACTATCGAAAGAAATCAATATCAAGTCATATCAAGAGAATCAAGAGATCAAGAATCAAAGGATATCCTTAAAGTCCCGACACATACAGTAGGCCAGAGGGTCAAGCTGATATGGGCAAAACATTTAAAATCCCGGTCAGTTCAGGTATACTCGTTGTGAATTATGCCTGGCATGGGTCACGTGTGAGAGGATACAACTTGGACAACCACCAACAACTAAGTCTAATTGATTGAGTCAAATAAGGCCCGATCATCATGTCTTAGTTGTATTTGAATGTTTTATTTATTTATTTAATTAAATAAATAACATTTTATTTCTATCACTGACTTTTGGGAAATCATGTAACTATGATGAACTCAAGAGGAGCAGTGGTAAATCAAATTGTAGAAATCAGAATCTAAATCAGAGGTGAATGGCGTCAAACGCTTAATTATCATTAATAACAATATGTTAAGCAGTCCGGTATTGTGACAATTCGGCAATTCCCGGTTAACTCCGTTAACCACAACTAACCGAAACAATACAATATTGAACAAAAACAACCATAAGGGTTAAAATTAATTAAAATCTGGTCCCAAGTGTTTTAAGTGCAAGGATTAAACTATAAGCAATGATAATAATCAATTTTGACTTCTAAAAGTCAAAATTCGACCAAATTGAAGGGGGGAAATTCGAAATTCACCTTAAACCGTTGCAATTAACTGAATTAATCTTTCAATCAGCACATACTAATGATCTTTAACAGTAATCATACGTTACTGAGTGGATTAATGATCGAATTAAACTCCCATTATCTTCAAAAGTCGAAACCGTGAACGGTTACACTAAAAATCACATCATTTGATTTCAACACTTCGAATTGAGCATTCAAACCCATCATTCGGCAATCTTAGAAGCTCCTGCAAACAAGAATTCGATTCCAAGAGTCCCGGATAGAAGAATTCGATTGGGGGTGGCCGAAACTCAAGCTAAAGTCGATTTATTTGAATTCGGCATCAAATCAAGTAAGTAATCGATCCTACATCTTCTAACATGGCCGACTAAGGATAAACAAATGTCAATTTCTAGTTCTAATATCAAATTATACGGTTTTGATTATTAGGGTTCATGCTAAGAACCGATTTGGGGAATTCGGTTCAAACGAGTGTGATAATCTAATTAAGTTACACAGAAAGTTTCGGAATCATGGGTTTAACGAAAAACATAAGTCAATTGCATCAAACAATATTTGAATTGATGATCTCGAATTCTAGGGTTCTAAGTTCAAACGTATTTGGGGGTTTCAATTTAAATGGATGCAAGAATCAAATTATTTGCTACCTTTAGCTTCAGAGGATCCCGATTAACAAAACCTATATGAGAATTTCATGATATAATATCGAATTGTAAGAGTTCGACAATTAGGGTTCTTGAGGTGAAATGATTTGGGGGTTTTTATAAAAATTAGTTGTAGAACCAAATTAAATAGCATTGGTAGTTTCAAAAGGTTCCGATCGAGATTAACCCTAAGTTAATTCTATCGAAAAGCAGCGGATTACGAGGTTTTGAGTATTAGGGTTCATCACTTAACACGAATTGGGGTTTTCTGTTTGAATGGTTTCAATAATCAAATTAACTGATGCAGTTAGTTTCGAAATAGTGTTTTAAACGAAAATCATATTTCAATTTCATAAAACCATAATGAATTGGTTAAATTCGAGTTCTAGGGTTTATAAAAATAACGAAATTGGGTATTTCGATATAAGTGGGTTTGATTTTTGAATTAAACATCAAGGGAAGGTTCGAAATCTGTTACTTAATGATAACCCCATGGATTTACTGTTTAACTTAATCAAATTCATCGAATTTGAATCATGAGATAATGGGATTAAGTTCGAACATGTGTAGGTTCGAAAAACCGAATGATTTGATCAAAGTAGTTTGATTAAACTTGTAGTTTGAGTCGCATTAGCTACAGGAACAAAAACCCTATGATGTCGGTTTCAATTAGGTTCGATTTGGGGCCCAATTGGGTGTAGATTGCTTCGGTTATGATTAAGAAGGGGACTGGGCCGGTTGGGCTTAAATGAATTAAAAACCACAATCTGTTACTGATATATGAATAGATGAGTTGGTAAGCAAGGTGTGTTGAGTATGGGGGGCAAGGGTTCGATTCTAGGCCTCACCGTTTTTTTTTATATTAAGATCATTTTAGTATTTTAAGCATAACTTTCTCGTTCTAGATCCGTTTTAACCCGTTCGAAATCCGTTAGAACCAGAATCGAATCCCGAACAGGATGGAATAATAAAGTTCATATTTTAACCCGAAAACGTAATCGCGTATAATTACGTTTATTTAAATAAAATCATATATGGTTTTATTTAAACGATTTTAAAGGCACGCGTACTTACGTATGCACGATTCTAACAATCTAACATACGTGTGTTGACACGTATGTGATTTCAAGCACAAAACGATATCCCGAATAACATAACGTATTGTTTAAAAACACAGGTTCTTCGTAGAGGACTTTCTACGCGATTTCACGTGTTTGATCACTCTATCCACAATCAAAGGTGTGTACAGGGCCCCTTTCTTATTTTAACTGTTTTGGGGGAGAAAACATGTGCAACAAATATTTTAGATACATATCACTTGCATGAGTTAACTGTTTACATTTAGTGCAACATAGCATTACAAGTCCTTACATTTCGAACCGTTTAGTTTGCCGTAGTGCAAAGCGTGGTAGTTGGAAATAGATCTATTAGGTTTGACAAACCTCACTTGGTAGATGGGATCTACGCAAGTGTTTGACTAGCCAATTCACATTACTATTGTTTGTGCTAGACAATAGTGGCAAGGCAAAACATGCGATAGCATGCAACAGTCAGCTTCGGTGTCGACCACTTATGTAAATAGTACAAATGACTAGCTATCATGACTATGCATGTGTGATGATGTTATCTGCAAACATTTCGTTCAAACAGTTGTTTAAAACATTTGTGAATGCTTAAACCTGTGTATGCACCAACCTTTGTGTTGACTTGATTTACATGTTTTCTCAGGACGCTAAGGTACACAAGCAAGCAAGCATGGACTAGGAGATCGAGTCGCATGCACATTTTACTTTTCAGTTATTTGGATTTAGAACATTTGAAACTTTGCATTGTAATTTACAGTTTTCAAACTGTTATGCTTGTTTATGTTTTAAAAACGTTTCCGCAACGCTAGAACTTTGATATTACAGATTTAGACCAAAGTATGTTTTGAAACTCATATCGAGGTCTTCGTTATGTCTAATGATCTGAGATCCAGGTTTGTCACGTCCCAAATGGTATGATTCCGTTAGTTGAAAATTGGGGGTGTGACAGATTGGTATCAGAGACATTGGTTATAGCGAACTAGGTTTGCATTTGTAGACTTAGACTATAACTGTTAGACATTAGACACGCATACTTACACATATCACTTAGAAATTACATATGGCATTATGTAATAGACTTGCTTACACATTCCATGACACTGCACTTACATATGTTATTATGTAACAGACATGGCATCTTCATCATCAGCACCATACATACACATTATTGATTCGGAGGATGAGGAGTCGGTAGCTCTAGTACCACCATCATCACCAGCACCACCTATTCCATCTCCTCCACCATCTGAGAGGGATGATTCAGACCCTGAGGAGGATCCGGATGAGGACCCGGAGGAGGAGCCTAAGGAGGAACCGGTTGAGGATACTCGGGAGACTCCTGCTGAGGGACCTTCTACTCATCCACCACCTGCATTGGATGTTCCTGAGCCTAAGAGGCAACGGACTGATTCAGAGGAGATTGCCCAACTACGTCAGGACTTGTACTGGGCAAATGATAGGATTGAGTACAATGTTCGGGAACTCTGGGACGCGAATGAAAGACATGATAACCTTTACGACTTGGTCAATGGGATGCGAAATGAGATCATCCAGTTGACTGGTCTTCTCCAAGATTCTGAGAACCGAGCTGAAATTCTGGAAGGCAGACATGTAGCCTTGGAAGACTTGGTGGCCTCGGAGAATGAAAAAGAGGATGAAGAGGAGGAAGGGGAGGAACCAGCACCAGCTGTGGATTCTGATCCTGAATCCACTATTGATGACCCAGAGGACTGATCTAGTTGAACTTATTAGGGGCGGGTTGTGTCCCTACATTAGATGTTTGAAAAACTTGTGTTTTGATGTTGAAAGTATTGTACTCAAATCAGATTATTATCTATTGAAAACTATTACTTATTGCCAACAGTTGTGTTGATTTCTACAATTGCATGGTTGTTGTTTGTTGTATTGTTTACAAGTTTCACATTGGATTTGATAACACTCTAACATTTCTTTTAACTAGGAAGATAATGTCGGGCGAGAACGTACAGATGACAGTTGCTGAGCTCAATGAGCTGATCAATAACAGGGTCGCGGAGGCTATCGCGAACTACGTTCAGACACACACTACAGGGCCACAGGGTCCAGCAGGGGGATTGGTGAACCCACAGGCGTGCACGTTCAAGATGTTCTTGGACTGTAAGCCACATAACTTCAAAGGATCGGAAGGAGCCATTGGACTCCTACGATGGATTGAAAAAGCCGAATCAGTTTTTGAGATGTGTAACTGTCCTGAGGAGAATAAGGTTAAGTATGCTACTGGAACTTTGGAAGGTCCGGCATTGACTTGGTGGAACTCGAACGTTCAAACATTGGGATCGGGCGAGGCCAATGCCCTAACTTGGAATGTTTTCAAGACCTTATTGCAGGAGGAGTACTGTCCTCGTAGTGAAATGCAGAAACTGGAGGAGGAGTACTGGCATCTTAAGATGGAGGGGTCTAACATCGAGGAGTACATGACTCGGTCCCATGAACTGGCCAGACTTCTACCTCACATGGCTACTCCAGCAAGCAAGTGGATAGAGAGGTACATCGGAGGATTGGTGCCTCAGATCCAGGGATTGGTCACTTCTGCAAATCCCACAACAATTCAACAAGTTGTTCGTTTAGCGCACTAACTGACTGATCAGGCAGTGTTACAGGGGACTCTGCCTAAACGGACATCAGCTACTAAGGTGGGAGACCACAAGAGGAAGTGGGAAGGTAACAACTACAAGAATTTCAATCAACAATCGTTTCAGCAGAACCGAAAGCAGGATTCAAACAAGTCTTATCACAACTCGAACAGTGGTCAGCAGTCATCATCGTTAGGGGGGTATATTGGTAAACACCCAAAGTGCAACAGGTGTGGATTTCATCATGCAGGGAATCAGTGTGATAAAATTAAGTGTCAACGGTGTGGTAAAGTTGGGCATGCAGCTAAGGATTGCCGCGGAGAGCTGCAAAACAATTCCAATAATCAAAATAACAATCAGAACAACGCATAGAAGGGCTGCTTTGAATGTGGTAACCTGGGACACTTTAAAAAGGATTTCCCACAACTCAAGAAAGGCGGGACTAACGATGCAAATGGCAACGGCAACGGCAATGGCAATGGCACCAACAACAACAACAATAACAACAACAATGGTGCTAGGGGCAGGGCGTTTGTGATTGGAGGACGTCAGGCACGGGAGGATCCCAACATTGTTACGGGTACGTTCCTCTTAAATAATCACTATGCCTCTATGCTATTTGACACTGGTGCAGACCGGAGTTTTGTATCTAGTTCATTTTCTAAGTTGCTAAATGTTAGTCCCACTGCCTTAGAAAATCCATACACTGTAGAACTAGCTGATGGTAAGCTAATTGTAGTTGAACAAATCCTGAAGGGATGTATGCTTGACTTGATGGGTCAAACACTGGAAATTGATCTTATGCCTATCACATTAGGCAGTTTTGATGTAGTCATTGGCATGGGCTGGTTGTCCAAACACCAGGCTGAAATAGTATGCCATGAACAGATCGTTCGTATACCTTTTTCGCATGGGGAGACGTTTTATGTACAAGGCGAAAAGATCAGTTCGCCACTACGTCTCATATATTGTATGAAAGCACACAAATGTCTGCGTAAAGGTCATACAAGAGTTATAGCACTTATAACTGAGAAGCCGGTAGCTGAGAAGAAGATTGAAGACATCCCAGTGGTCTGTGAATTTCCTGAAGTGTTTCCAGAAGACTTGCCGGGATTACCGCCTATCAGACAGGTGGAATTCCGAATCGAGCTTACACCGGATGCAGCACCGATAGCTAGGGCGCCATATCGACTTGCACCGTCAGAGATGCAAGAGTTATCTACACAACTGCAAGAGTTGTTGGATAAGGGTTTTATACGACCTAGTTTTTCACCGTGGGGAGCTCCAGTCTTATTTGTCAAGAAGAAGGACGAGACTTTCCGTATGTGTATCGATTACCGGGAACTTAACAAGGTTACTATCAAAAACCGGTATCCGTTACCTCGAATTGACGATCTGTTTGATCAATTGCAAGGTTCGAGTTACTACTCGAAAATTGATCTCAGGTCTGGTTATCATCAACTCAGAGTCCAAGAAGAAGATATTCCAAAGACAGCATTCAGAACGCGTTATGGCCATTATGAGTTCTTGGTCATGCCATTTGGGTTGACAAACGCTCCAGCTGTATTCATGGATCTCATGAATCGTGTTTGTAAACCTTATCTTGATAAGTTTGTCATTGTTTTCATTGATGACATTCTCATCTATTCTCAGACTGAGGAGGAGCATGCTGAACATCTCCGATTGCTGCTAGAGTTATTGAAACAAGAACAACTGTACGCTAAGTTCTCGAAAAGTGACTTCTGAATGCGAGAAGTTCAATTCTTGGGTCATATAGTTCATGAAAGGGGTATACATGTTGATCCAGCGAAAATTGAAGCGATTAAGAATTGGGGAGCTCCAAAGACCCCTACCGAGGTACGACAATTCCTTGGTTTGGCGGGTTATTATCGACGGTTCATTGAGGATTTTCTCAAAGATCGCTCAACCACTTACAGCTCTTACGCACAAGGGAACGAAGTATAACTGGACGGATAAACAGGAAGCTGCATTCCAGTTATTGAAACAGAAACTCTGCAGTGCACCGATTCTGTCCTTACCGGAAGGGTCGGAAGACTTTGTGGTGTATTGTGATGCATCTGCACAGGGTTTGGGGTGTGTGTTGATGCAACATGATAAAGTGATTGCTTATGCTTCAAGGCAACTGAGACCACACGAAAAGAATTACACTACTCACGACTTGTAATTAGGAGCAGTGGTTTTTGCTTTGAAAATTTGGAGGCATTATTTGTATGAAACCAAGTGTACCATTTACACTGATCATAAGAGTCTGCAGCATATCTTTGATCAGAAGGAGCTTAATATGAGACAGCGACGGTGGGTCGAGTTGTTGAATGATTACGAATGCGCAATCAAGTACCATCCGGGAAAAGCTAATGTGGTAGCTGACGCTCTAAGCAGAAAAGACACAACAGGAACAAGACGGGTTCGCGCACTTATGATGACGATACAGACTGACTTACCTGACAAGGTACGCAGTGCTCAGTTGGAAGCCTTAGAAAAGGATAACTTGGTACATGAATCCTTACGAGGGATGGAAACACAATTGGAAGTCAAGCCTGATGGAATTCGTTATTTCATTAATCGACTGTGGATACCTTTGCATGGTGGTTTAAGGGAACTCGTGATGGATGAAGCACACAAGTCTAGATATTCAGTCCATCCGGGATCAGACAAGATGTATCATGACTTGAAGGCACTGTATTGGTGGCCTCACATGAAAGCTGACATTGCTAGATATGTTAGCAAATGTTTGACTTGTTCGAAAGTCAAAGTTGAATATCAGAAACCATCTGGTTTGCTGCAACAACCAGAAATACCAATGTGGAAATGGGAACAGATTTCGATGGACTTCATTACTAAGTTACCCCGTACACCGAGTGGTTGTGATACGATATGGGTAATTGTCGATCGATTAACGAAATCTGCACATTTCTTAGCAATCAAGGAAACCGACAAGATGGAGAAACTGACTCGTATTTACATCAAGGAAGTGGTAGCACGACATGGCGTGCCAATTTCCATCATATCAGATTGGGATGCTCGATTTACTTCCAACTTTTGGAAATCACTTCATAAGTCATTGGGAACTCGTTTGGATATGAGTACCGCATATCATCCACAGACTGACGGTCAGAGTGAACGTACGATTCAAACGCTCGAGGATATGTTACGAGCTTGTGTAATTGACTTTGGTGATAGCTAGGAAAACCACTTACCGTTAGTGGAATTCTCTTACAACAATAGTTATCATACAAGCATTCAGGCAGCACCGTTTGAAGCATTGTATGGTCGTAAATGTCGTTCACCAGTTTGTTGGGCTAAAATTGGTGACAGTCAGATTACGGGTCCTGAATTAGTACACGAAACGACAGAGAAGATAGTTCAAATCCGGAACCGTATGGCAGCGGCCCGGGATCGACAAAAGATTTACGCTGACAAACGTCGTAAGCCTTTAGAATTTCAAGTAGGAGACCGAGTTCTTCTAAAGGTATCACCTTGGAAAGGTGTGATACGATTCGGTAAGCGCGGAAAGCTTAGCCCTCGCTACGTTGGACCTTTTGAGATCCTGAAAAGGATTGGTCCGGTTGCGTATCAACTCCAACTACCAGATGAACTCAGTGGAGTTCATGATATCTTTCATGTTTCAAACTTGAAGAAATGTCTTTCTGACGAGACATTGATTGTACCGTTGGAAGAAATACAAGTAGACGACAGTTACGATTCATTGAAGAACCAGCTGAAATCATGGACCGAGAGGCCAAACAACTTAAACAAAGCAAGATTCCGATAGTCAAAGTTCGTTGGAATTCAAGACGTGGACCTGAATTCACATGGGAAAGGGAAGATCAAATGATGAAGAAGTATCCTCATCTGTTCAAAACGACAACGGCAAACACTGTGAAGACACGTTAAATTTCGGGACGAAATTTCCTTCAACAAGGGGATGACGTGATGCTTCACACATCAACATTTCAGATTTTAAACGGTAAGCACAAACACTTTATACAATTGATTTTGTTACAAACATTTGTGCTACATTACATTTTATGTGCTACATTTCATATGTTACATGTTATGGTAGTACGTACATGATTGGTTTCAAATATTTACTATGTGCGAGGTTACATAGTACAAACAGTTGCAAACACTCACTATGTGCAAGGTTACATAGCACAGTATGATCAAACATAAAACATTCACAGTTACATAAATGATCACACTTAGGTGTGATGTTGCAAACATTGAACCTAGCGTGTGAGTACACACAAGCACACAAAATGATCAGACATCACACTAGCACGTATAATCTGAACTCACAAGAAGTTTCCTAACTACTTCTAACATTTTACAATTTTCGGGACGAAAATTCCTTCAACAAGGGGATGATGTGACAATTCAGCAATTCGCGGTTAACTCCGTTAACCAGAACTAACCAAAACAATACAATATTGAACAAAAACAACCATAAGGGTTAAAATTAATAAAAATCTGGTCCCAAGTGTTTTAAGTGCAAGGATTAAACTATAAGCAATGATAATAATCAATTTTGACTTCTAAAAGTCAAAATTCGACCAAATTGAAGGGGGGAAATTCGAAATTCACCTTAAACCGTTGCAATTAACTGAATTAATCTTTCAATCAGCACATACTAATGATCTTTAACAGTAATCATACGTTACTGAATGGATTAATGATCGAATTAAACTCCCATTATGTTCAAAAGTCGAAACCGTGAACGGTTACACTAGAAATCACATCATTTGATTTCAACACTTCGAATTGAGCATTCAAACCCATCATTCGGCAATCTTAGAAGCTCCTGCAAACAAGAATTCGATTCCAAGAGTCCCGGATAGAAGAATTCAATTGGGGGTGGCCGAAACTCAAGCTAAAGTCGATTTACTTGAATTGGGCATCAAATCAAGTAAGTAATCGATCCTACATCATCTAACATGGCCGACTAAGGATAAACAAATGTCAATTTCTAGTTCTAATATCAAATTATACGGTTTTGATTATTAGGGTTCATGCTAAGAACCGATTTGGGGAATTCGGTTCAAACGAGTGTGATAATCTAATTAAGTTACACAGAAAGTTTCGGAATCTTGGGTTTAACGAAAAACATAAGTCAATTGCATCAAACAATATTTGAATTGATGATCTCGAATTCTAGGGTTCTAAGTTTAAACGTATTTGGGGGTTTCAATTTAAATGGATGCAAGAATCAAATTATTTGCTACCTTTAGCTTCAGAGGATCCCGATTAACAAAACCTATTTGCGAATTTCATGATATAATATCGAATTGTAAGAGTTCGACAATTAGGGTTCTTGAGGTGAAATGAATTGGGGGTTTTTATAAAAAATAGTTGTAGAACCAAATTAAATAGCATTGGTAGTTTCAGAAGGTTCCGATCGAGATTAACCCTAAGTTAATTCTATCGAAAAGCAGCGGATTACGAGGTTTTGAGTATTAGGGTTCATCACTTAACACGAATTGGGGTTTTCTGTTTGAATGGTTTCAATAATCAAATTAACTGATGCAGTTAGTTTCGAAATAGTGTTTTAAACGAAAATCATATTTCAATTTCATAAAACCATAATGAATTGGTTAAATTTGAGTTCTAGGGTTTATAAAAATAACGAAATTGGGTATTTCGATATAAGTGGGTTTGATTTTTGAATTAAACATCAAGAGAAGGTTCGAAATCTGTTACTTAATAATAACCCCATGGATTTACTGTTTAACTTAATCAAATTCATCGAATTTGAATCATGAGATAATGGGATTAAGTTCGAACATGTGTAGGTTCGAAAAACCGAATGATTTGATCAAAGTAGTTCGATTAAACTTGTAGTTTGAGTCGCATTAGCTACAGGAACAAAAACCCTATGATGTCGGTTTCAATTAGGTTCGATTTGGGGCCCAATTGGGTGTAGATTGCTTCGGTTATGATTAAGAAGGGGACTGGGCCGGTTGGGCTTAAATGAATTAAAAACCACAATCTGATACTGATATATGAATAGATGAGTTGGTATGCAAGGTGTGTTGAGTATGGGGGGGCGGGGGTTCGATTCTAGGCCTCACCGTTTTTTTTGATATTAAGATCATTTTAGTATTTTAAGCATAACTTTCTCGTTCTAGATCCGTTTTAACCCATTCGAAATCCGTTAGAACCAGAATCGAATCCCGAACAGGATGGAATAATAAAGTTCATATTTTAACCCGAAAACGTAATCGCGTATAATTACGTTTATTTAAATAAAATCATATATGGTTTTATTTAAACGATTTTAAAGGCACGCGTACTTACGTATGCACGATTCTAACAATCTAACATACGTGTGTTGACACGTATGTGATTTCAAGCACAAAACGATATCCCGAATAACATAACGTATTGTTTAAAACACAGGTTCTTCGTAGAGGACTTTCTACGCGATTTCACGTGTTTGATCATTCTATCCACAATCAAAGGTGCGTACAGGGCCCCTTTCTTATTTTAACTGTTTTGGGGGAGCAAACATGTGCAACAAATATTTTAGATACATATCACTTGCATGAGTTAACTGTTTACATTTAGTGCAACATAGCATTACAAGTCCTTACATTTCGAACCGTTTAGTTTGCCGTAGTGCAATCTATTAGGTTTGACAAACCTCACTTGGTAGATGGGATCTACGCAAGTGTTTGACTAGCCAATTCACATTACTATTGTTTGTGCTAGACAATAGTGGCAAGGCAAAACATGCGATAGCATGCAACAGTCAGCTTCGGTGTCGACCACTTATGTAAATAGTACAAATGACTAGCTATCATGACTATGCATGTGTGATGATGTTATCTGCAAACATTTTGTTCAAACAATTGTTTCAAACGTTTGTGAATGCTTAAACCTGTGTATGCACCAACCTTTGTGTTGACTTGATTTACATGTTTTCTCAGGACGCTAAGGTACACAAGCAAGCAAGTATGGACTAGGAGATCGAGTCGCATGCACATTTTACTTTTCAGTTATTTGGATTTAGAACATTTGAAACTTTGCATTGTAATTTACAGTTTTCAAACTGTTATGCTTGTTTATGTTTTAAAAACGTTTCCGCAACGCTAGAACTTTGATATTACAGATTTAGACCAAAGTATGTTTTGAAAATCATATCGAGGTCTTCGTTATGTCTAATGATCTGAGATCCTGGTTTGTCACGTCCCAAACGGTATGATTCCGTTAGTTGAAAATTGGGGGTGTGACAGGTATGTGGTGGGACGGTGGCTGGGGCTTGTCCCCTACATATGCCCTATATATAAGCATACTTGATTGGATAGCATAGGTGGTTGTTGATGAGGTTAAGGTTGTCACTTCGGGGGATCAAAGTAAACATTTTCAGGGTAGTCAAGTGCTATAAATCATAGGTCATGGAATCAAAGTAGTGAAATGAAATGCTTAATTATCACCAGGAACAATATATCATGTGGTTTGGTATGTGGTGGGATAGTGGCTAGGTTAAGGTTGTCATTAAGGTTATTCAAATTCATTTTAAAAAACTTAATGAACTCACCAACCATGTGTTGACTTTATTTTTGCATGACTTCTCAGGTGACGAACAGGTCAACTGAAGAGTTGTTTCTTTTGGAGTAGGTTACATATAAGAGGACCTAGCTTTTGGACCTGCATACTTCTGGACATCATACACAGTTATTTTGTATATCTTGTGAAGATACAAGATTGAAGATTTATGATGTGATAGTAGATTTACATTGTTAAATTATAAACTTAACTGATGTAATTTAACTTTGTAATTCTATTTTAATTTAGCAAGTTTCTCATTTATATATCATGTGCAATGTAAACTATCTGATCATTTCGATTATCACTCTCGATATCGCGCCCCGGGAACCTTCTGCCCATCGGGGAAACCCGATCCTACCCCGCCGTGTGACAGATTGGTATCAGAGCCATGGTTATAGAGAAATATAGGTCGCTTATTTAAACGGTTTGGCCTAGACTATAACCTAGGGACCCTGCATATAGAGAAACAGGACTTAGGAATTTCTTGCATATTGTCTTCTATATTTGATCATTGCACTAACCAATAACTTTATTGGTTATGATCAGAATGCCGCCGAGAAGACAGCCTCCCTTGATACACCTACCACCACGAGACTTGGCTCCACACTCCTCTACACCGTCACCAAATGATTCACCACCACCACCTCCTCCATCTACTCCTCCCCTTCCTCCTTTGATTACTCAACCATCTGGGTCGGGCACAACACCGAATCTGGATCCTGCTACTATCGCTCTGGTGACGTTACTGAGTAGCCAGATGACAAATCAGATGAAAGAGGCAATACCAGAGATGTTCCATCATATTCGCAACGAGATCAACAACACTAGCAACTCATCTGGAGAAGCCAGTGGAAATACTGGGGGTTCATCTCATTACTCCTACAAGTCTTTTGTAGGATGTAAACCACCCAGTCTTAGTGGGTCTGAAGGCGCCGTTGGATTAATCCAATGGATTGAGAAGATTGAGGCAACCTTGGATCTTTGCAGCTGCCCCGAACATCACAAGGTCCGTTACTCAGCTGGAACATTTAACAAACGGGCTCTGACCTGGTGGAACGGTCAGATCAATGCCCAAGGAAGAGAAGAAGCCATGGCCATGCCATGGGAAGATTTTAAGACACTGCTGCGAACAAAATTCTACCCCAAGAATGAGCTGCAGAAACTGGAGGTTGAGTTATCCAACCATGTGATGAAGGGGGCTGATCACATGGGTTACACTACTCGTTACCACGAGTTAGTTGCTTTGGTGCCAGACATGGTACCAACCTTGGAGAAAAGAATAGACATATATGTGGGTGGACTTCCCGCCTGCATTCAGGGCATGGTTGTTTCAGCCAACCCTACTAGTGTTGAATCAACAGTGAGATTTTTTGGAAAACTCACTGATCTGATGGTTGCCTCTGGAGTTTTAAAGAAAGAGGCTGACACCGGTAAACGCAAGGAAGAGTCTTTAAAGAAATCTCATCACCAGCAACATCTGAAGAAGAAACGGAAATTCATCAAGAACTACACTGTGGCTACTCCCCTCAATTAAGTAGCGATGGCACAACAAAATGTGCCCAAGAAACAGTATACTGGCCCACATCCCTTGTGTACCAAGTGTCAGTATCATCACATTGCTAACACTCCCTGCAAGCAATGCACGGGATGTGGAAGAAAGGGCCATTAAGTCCAACACTGCCGGATAACACCTAACCAGGCAGTCAACAATGCTGCTTTGGCTATTCCTCCACCAGCCAATCAGAACAATGGTGGATGCTATAATTGTGGCGAACAAGGTCACTTTGCGAAGAACTGCCCAAAGAAGGCACAACCCGCAGTTCTAGCTCCTCGTGGACGAGCCTTTGCCATTGGAGCACCAGCTGAACGCCAGGACCCAAATGTGGTCACTGGTACGTTTCTTTTACATGACTTTTATGCATCTGTTCTGTTTGATACTGGTGCGGATCAGAGTTTTATCTCTACCTATTTTGCTGCCGATTAGATTTCATAGAGGAACAGTTAGACTCCCCTTACATTATAGAAGTAGCTAACGGGAAAAAGATTACAGTTAGTACCGTTTATAGGAACTGCCCATTGACACTTAATGGTCATACACTCACCATTGATTTGATACCGATGGAGTTGGGTAGTTTTGACATCATTGTTGGAATGGATTGGCTTTCCTCTAATTGAGTGGAAGTCATCTATTCTGAGAAACTACTTCGAATTCCATTGCCAAGTGATCGCGCATTGGAAGTTAAAGGGGATCAAGCAAAACAAAGTGTCAAAATCATCTCGTGCATAAAGGCACGTAAGTGTCTACAAAAACGGTGCGTAGCATTCTTGGCTCATGTGGTGGAAAAAGAGAAGGATAAGAAGAAGATTAAAGACGTACCCGTAGTGAAAGAGTATCCTGAAATATTTCCCGAAGATCTACCAGGTTTGCCACCCGTGCGACCGGTAGAATTTCGTATTGATTTAATTCCTGGAGCAACTCCTGTTGCTAAATCTCCTTACAGGTTAGCACCTTCAGAGATGCAGGAATTGTTTAATCAGTTACAGGAGCTACTTGACAAGGGTTTCATTAGACCGAGCTACTCGCCTTGGGGAGCTCCGGTCTTGTTCGTGAAGAAGAAAGATGGATCGTTCAGAATGTGCATAGATTACAGGGAGCTGAACAAACTAACCATCAAGAATCGGTATCCATTACCGAGGATTGATGATTTGTTTGACCAACTGCAAGGAGCTCAATACTTCTCAAAGATTGACTTGCGGTCTGGATATCATCAGCTTAGAGTTCAAGATGAAGATATACCGAAAACGGCCTTCCGAACCAGATAAGGGCATTACGAATTCATGGTGATGCCTTTCGGATTGACAAATGCACCAGCGGTTTTCATGGATCTCATGAACCGAGTGTGCAAGTCGTATCTGGATCAGTTTGTCATTGTTTTTATTGATGACATCCTGATTTATTCTAAGTGCAAAGCAGATCATGAACAACACCTTAGAAAGATCTTGGAGCTGTTGAAGAAAGAAAAACTCTATGCTAAATTCTCCAAATGTGAATTCTGGCTTAGAGAAGTTCAATTTCTGGGTCATGTGGTCAACAGCGAGGGAATACACGTAGATCCTGCCAAGATCGAGGCGATAAAGAACTGGGATACTCCGAAGACACCGACGGAGATACGGTCTTTTCTGGGATTGGCAGGTTATTACAGAAGGTTTATTTCAAACTTTTCTAAAATAGCTTTGCCACTTACCAAACTAACTCAGAAAAGTGAACCGTTTGTCTGGGAGCAGAAACAAGAAGATGCTTTTTAGGCATTGAAACAGAAATTATGTGATGCTCCAATTCTATCTCTCCTAGAAGGCTGTGATGACTTTGTGGTATACTGTGATGCTTCCCATCAGGGACTGTGTTGCGTGTTAATGCAACGGGATAAAGTCATAGCCTATGCATCAAGACAGTTAAAGATTCATGAGAAGAATTACACTACTCATGATCTTGAACTGGGAGCTGTAATCTTCGCGTTGAAGATTTGGAGACATTACTTATATGGCACCAAGTGTACCATATTCATTGATCACAAAAGTTTGCAGCACATCTTTGATCAGAAGGAGCTCAACATGCGACATCGCCGTTGGGTTGAACTTCTGAATGATTACGATTGCGTGATCAAATACCATCCGGGAAAGGCGAACGTTGTAGCTGATGCCTTAAGCCGGAAGGAATGGGTCAAACCTTTGCGCGTTAGAGCAATGGGAATGACTGTGCAGACGAGTTTACGAGACAATATCATTCAGGCACAACAGGAATCAGTTGATCGAGGAAACTTGAAGAAAGAACTTGACTGTGGAGCAGAGAAACTCTTTGAGACTAAGCCTGATGGAATGATCTACTACCAGGATCGTATATGGATCCCGGCGGTAGATGAATTGAGAAGACTTATTTTCGATGAAACGCACAAGACTAAATATTTTACTGGAACAGCCTGAGATTCCGCTCTGGAAGTGGGACCAAATACCTATGGATTTCATTACCAAGCTACCCCGCACTTCCTGTGGTCATGATACGATATGGGTGATCATTGACCGTTTAACAAAATCTGCTCATTTCTTGCCAATACGCGAGACTTTCATGATGGATAAACTGGCAAGATTGTACATCAATGAGATAGTGGTACGTCACGGTGTGCCATTATCTATTATTTCAGACAGAGATAGCAGATTTACATCAAGGTTCTGGCAATCACTGCATAAGTCTCTAGGGACCCAATTAAATCTGAGTATAGCTTACCACCCACAGACGGATGGTCAAAGCGAACGTACTATCCAGACCCTAGAGGACATTTTAAGAACCTGTGTATTGGACTTCGGGGGGAACTGGGACTCCCATTTGCCACTAATCGAGTTCTCCTACAATAACAGTTACCACAGCAGTATCGGATGTGCACCATTCGAGGCCCTTTATGGTCGGAAATGTCGATCACCAATCTGTTGGACTGAAGTTGGAGACAATAGAATAACGGGGCCAGAACTTATTCAAGAAACCATTGACAAGATAGCGCAGATTCAAAGAAGACTACAAGCAACAAGGAGCAGACAAAAGAGCTACGCTGACAAACGGCGTAAGCCGTTGGAATTCCAAGTGGGAGACCAAGTCATGTTAAAGGTATCCCCATGGAAAGGTGTTGTACACTTTGGAAAGAAAGGCAAATTAGCACCACGATACGTGGGACCGTTCAAGATCATTGAACGTATTGGTCCTGTGGCGTATAGACTGAGATTACCGGATGAACTCAGTAGGGTGCATGATGTGTTTCACGTCTCAAACCTAAAGAAATGCCTTGCTGACGAGTCCCTCGTCATTCCAATCGAAGAAATTCAAGTCGATGAACAGTTACACTTTATCGAGGAACCTTTGGAGATTATGGATCGCAAGGTTAAACAACTGAGGCGAAGCCGTATTCCGATTGTATAGGTTCGCTGGAATTCAAGACGTGGACCCGAGTTTACTTGGGAACGCGAACAGCACATGAAGTCAAAGTATCCCCAACTGTTTGAAGAAGAAGCTGTACCCGATAACAAATCTAAAATTTCGGGACGAAATTTCCCTAACAAGGGGAGACTGTAACATCAGTGCCGGAACCCTCACCGGAACAATGATCTCTACAGTACATGAACAGTAAAACCGGTACGAACCATATACATTTCAGTATGTTTCGTATTCATATCATTTATCATTATCATTTTGTGTTGTCATAGAACAAATTCAGAAACATTTAACAGAAACACAGTTTAGAACAAGGGTTCTTGAGTCAGATAATTTTCTGGCAACACAGAACCATCATGAGTGTAATTATTAGGATTTATTATGTGAAAACGTATGTGAGGCTTTAAAGAACAAAACAACACGAATATCGTTACGTGAATGCTAAATTGACGGATTATTCGTATAGGTGACGATCTGTACGAATATATCTGAAAGTTTAACGATCTGAATGATATTCTGTAATTAGAAAACAATATTGAAAAGCATAGTTATCGTCGTGTTCGTACGGGTGACGATTCGAACGAATACGCGCGACGACTGTACGATTCGATTTAAACAGTTAATAAATATTTTAAATTCAAATAAATAGAAGATGTTAGCTAATTTATTAGGAATCACAACCTCGAATAATTAAATGAAATCTAATTTTATAAATCGTGTCTTTTCGTCACGAAAACTACGCGAACCGGCATGTTACGCGAAACCGAAAGAGACCGAACGAGTGGGTATTTTATTCCACATTTAATGTGACAATTAATGTCACAACCACCACCATTCTCCCCCATCACCCTCTCATTTTCGTTTTCACCCTCTCTCTCTCTTTAGAAACAAACTCTCCTCCTTCTCTCTACAATTTGGTGACAATTTCGTGGTGGATTCAAGCAATCTAGGTGTCAAGACGTTCATCTCAGCACGTAGATCACGGAAGTACAAGTTTTTTGTGATTTTGTCCATCTATTTTGAGGTAAATCTTCATCTTTGTTCGTTTTATTTAGGTTATCACGAAACCCTCGTGGTTATGGTTGTTCTAATCGAAGTAAACACACCCAAAACACTTAGTTAGACTGAGGTAATCGTTTAGGAAGCATTAAGAGTTAACCATAACAGGATTGGATCGAGGATGAACAGGGATGATGCAGGTTCGTGTACAACCATAATAGGCCGAACCTTTTGTATATAGCCGAACCCTGCACCAACCTGCCGACGAACCCTGCCCAACCTGCCGATGAACCCTGCAGCTCTGCATGGCCGAACCTTGGCTCATAGACTCCGGCGAGCCTTGTGATGGCCGAACCTAAGATAAGCCACGAACCCCCTTGCATGGGCGAACCTGTGTCTTTGTCGGCCGAACCATTTTCATTAGGAGAACCTCATGACCGCCGAACCCCATTGACAAACCATCCCAGGCGACGAACCTCCTTAGACGCGAACCCATGGACCATTATTCACGAACCCTTTGGCCGGATTCCCTAGGGGTAGGCGAACCTAAGGATGAGCCAAACCCTAAGGATTTCCATAAAAGGTTCGCTGCCTTTGTGAGAAATTAAACTTCCAGCCCTAGAAACCTTTAATCTCTCTCACGATTATGGAACTAAATGTGGGGGTGAGTGCATGGAAATTACGTACAAATGCATGCATGAAAATATATTGGGAATGCATGGGAATTTATGAACTTATACGTGCATGATATAAGTCATGTGTGTGCATGGGAATGATCAAGAGGAGTAAATTTCATGTAATCTTGTTTAGAATGAATCAAGACACCATTGTCAAACAACAAAGATGTTGGGTTTGGTGGGGTTTAATGCATAGGAACTTAAGAATACTTATATGCATGTAATATGTTATGAGTTGTAGGTGTGTGCATGGAATCAAATTGATGAATAATGATAGGGTCTAAGTTAGTTTAACATCTAAGAAAGGGATGGAATATTCATGAGAATCAAAGATGCAAATCTTATAATCAAGTGAAACCAAAGGTTGTCATTGGGCCTAAGTGGGTCCAATGGGGCTTAATTAAGCCCATTATACGTTAAGTGATTACTTAAACTCAAGTAATGATGTTTACATAAAATGAAGGTGTTATAAATTTATAAAAGTTAATTTAATAAATTTCTAAAATCTTGTTTAATTTGAAATGTCATTTATAAATGTCATTGGTTTCTTTTAAGTTTATTTAGTTATAAAAGGTAGATGTAATATCATTGACTGGGATTTTGTTGTAAAATAGACAATATAATTGTCTGGATTTTAAACAAAAAACAAAGGAAACTCTGCCGAAATTTCTAAAGATATAAAAGTAAGTTATTATAATTAACCATGGGATTTGGGGTCATAAAAAGGGTAACTAAGTTAGATTAGATTCTAGATACACTTAGTACTAGGACACTTAGTTACACACACCAAGACAAAGACTTAGATAAGACGACTATTACGCGTACTTATTATATTCGAATTCTTATAAAATAACTCAGGAACCAAAGAAACCTAAGCTACAACAAGAGCGCTCATTTTGTATTAGCTCATTTACATAGCAGCACAGGTGAGTTCATTGCCCCTTTTCTAAACATTTTTGTTTTAAAACGCAGGGCTGAGAAGCATGCGTAAATTGTTTTATTTAAATTGTTTATTTACATGATTTTATTTATTATATGTTTTACATATATATGTTGTTGATACTCCTAGATTCCTGTCTAGGTAATTAGTAAACAGATCAAATTATCAAGTTAATTAAATTACTCTTATGAGTAATACTTTAAATTTAAACTCTGAATAAACCCTTAGTCCATCAAGCTCAAATTCAAGAATCTAAATTCAAAGTGAAATCAAATGAACTAAAACAAAAGATCATATTCAAAGGAAATCTAATTCAGTGTGGGATTGAGAACAAAGAATCAAAATCAAGAATCAAATATCATTGTGAATCATGGAAATTCTAAAGATCAAGATCAAGAGATTCAAGGAATCAGAAATCATAAATGTGTGTGAATCATTGAAATAATAATGAAATCATTACAATCTAATGAAGTCATTAATATTTGAGTTAAGGTGGATGTCAGTTGTATAAGGAATCAAGACCACGTGTAACACACATATAAAGTCCCCTTCAGGTATAGAAGACTCTTGTAGTCAGGCTATACGAGCAATAACATGAACTGTCAAAAGAAATCAATATCAAGTCATATCAAGAGAATCAAGAGATCAAGAATCAAAGGATATCCTTAAAGTCCTGACACATACAGTAGGCCAGAGGGTCAAGCTGATATGGGCAAAACATTTAAAATCCGGGTCAGTTCAGGTATACTCCTTGTGAGTTATGCCTAGCATGGGTCACGTGTGAGAGGATACAACTTGGACAACCACCAACAACTAAGTCTAATTGATTGAGTCAAATAAGGCCCAATCATCATGTCTTAGTTGTATTTGAATGTTTTATTTATTTATTTTATTAAATATATAACATTTTATTTCTATCACTGACTTTTGGGAAATCATGTAACTATGATGAACTCAAGAGGAGCAGCGGTAAATCAAATTGTAGAAATCAGAATCTAAATCAGAGGTGAATGGAGTGAAACGCTTAATTATCTTTAATAACAATATGTTAAGCAGTCCGGTATGTGGTGGGACGGTGGCTGGGGCTTGTCCCCTACATATGCCCTATATATAAGCATACTTGATTGGATAGCATAGGTGGTTGTTGATGAGGTTAAGGTTATCACTTCGGGGGATCAAAGTAAACATTTTCAGGGTAATCAAGTGCTATAAATCATAGGTCATGGAATCAAAGTAGTGAAATGAAATGCTTAATTATCACCAGGAACAACACATCATGTGGTTTGGTATGTGGTGGGACGGTGGCTGGGCGGGCGGTAAGTTCGACCCTACATATGCCCTATATATAAGCATACTAAGCTGGATGGTATAGGTGGTTAATGGTGAGGTTAAGGTTGTCATTAAGGTTATTCAAATTCATTTCATAAAACTTAATGAACTCACCAACCATGTGTTGACTTTATTTTTGCATGACTTCTCAGGTGACGAACAGGTCAACTGAAGAGTTGTTTCTTTTGGACTAGGTTACATATAAGAGGACCTAGCTTTTGGACCTGCATACTTCTGGACATCATACACAGTTATTTTGTATATCTTGTGCAGATACAAGATTGAAGATTTATGATGTGATAGTAGATTTACATTGTTAAATTATAAACTTAACTGATGTAATTTAACTTTGTAATTCTATTTTAATTTAGCAAGTTTCTCATTTATATATCATGTGCAATGTAAACACTCTGATCATTTCGATTATCACTCTCGATATCGCGCCCGGGGAACCTTCCGCCAGTCGGGGAAACCCGATCCTACCCCGCCGGCTCGGGGTGTGACAACGTCTGCTACCTCACTTTACTCACAGTTGATAGTGCAGTGTGTTGAATTGTAGCCTCTGAATCGTACGGTTTTCTTGCATTGTTCCTGAGGTAGATACGTATGGTTTCTTTCCTTCAAATTCCTAGGTTCACGGTTTCTTCTAGAGTTGTATTCATGTCCTCTCACCTTGTAGTTGTGACTGCCTTGAGGTTATGGTTTTGTAGTTTACTCGGGTAGAACAAATTATGGATCATCCTCGATTAGGTTTTGGAAATTCTGCCCATTGTCGGTTGACTTCTCTCGTCTATTACCCGGCGATCGGGTGTGGATAGGTCAGTTATGGCATTGTCCAATCTGACAGCATAGTTCTCTCGGAACTATCCTGAACTGTTTCTCTTCCAATCCCATCGAGCTCATGGAGCAATTTCTCCCTTGATTCGCTCGCGGTGTTCCATCACTAGTGGTTGAGTTGGACGCCACATGTAGAGGATGCTGTCTAATGTTGGGTTGTTGAAATTGATACTCATTTGGGAGATGAATATTATCATTTCTTGACATCTTTGTTTGTTCTTTCACCGTCCGTGATCTGAGTGTGTTGAACTGAGACAGTCCATGACCGTCTCTTCACATTTATCCTTAGGATCGACTTCTTCATCGTCCCGTGTAGTTATTGATACTGCATACATTGAGTGTGTTTCCTCTGAAATTTCATGTTTCGAGAAATGTCTCAGTCGGTGAGGATTTCGCCTCCCTTACTTGGAAGGGTGCTTTGAGTTGTCTTCACAACATCTAAGCCCTCCCTGTTGGGTTTCAGCTCCTGTTGTTGCTTATGGTCTTCCCAACGAAGGGTATTGTTTTCACTCCTCGTTTCGATCCCATTGAAGTCGTGTTGGTCAGGGAGATGTAAGCAGACTGTAACTACACTGCCATTATAGGAATGATGATTCGCAAGACAATGACAGAGGATGCCTTGTTTTCAATATGCCGATGTTGTGCAGTACCGCCTCCACCATAACATCACAATTTAGGCGTGCAAAGGCCTATGCCTTTTTCCATGACGCGCTGTAATGTTAGCACTACCTCCACAAAAGGACTAAAGTCCTTGTGTTTTGGAGTGAGATAATTACTATCTCTTCCATCTAGTGTGAACCGCTTGGAGTTGGCCTCCCCACAAATCCTTCGATCTATAACCAAGTCGTATGTCATAGAACATTGTGGTGGAGAAATGATCACGGTGGAATGGAGACGATGCTCTGCTAAACTTTCAAATCCAAGGATTAAGGATAACGTCCCATGCTGGGCGGAGGCGTTCAGTCGATGAACGATCATTGAATGTGTAGGAAATGACTATTCCAAATTAGGCCGAAGTGGTCAAAAGTATCTCATTTAACCAGTTTGACAGTGCAATTATGTCACACCCTGAGCCGGCGGGGTAGGATCGGGTTTCCCCAACGGGCGGAAGGTTCCCGGGGCGCGATATCGAGAGTGATAATCGAAGTGATCAGATTGTTTACATTGCACATGATATATAAATGAGAAACTTGCTAAAATAAAATAGAATTACAAAGTTAAATTACATCAGTTATGTTTATAATTTAACAATGTAAATCTACTATAACATCATAAATCTTCAATCTTGTATCGGCACAAGATATACAAAATAATGGTGTATGATGTTCAAAAATATGCATGTCCAAAAGCTAGGTCCTCTATCTGTAACCTAGTCCAAAAGAAACAACTCTTCAGTTGACCTGTTCGTCACCTGAGAAGTCATGCAAAAATGAAGTCAACACATGGTTGGTGAGTTCATATAGTTTAGTATCTGAAAATGATTTGGACATGATTTGAAAATCCCTTTCGGTAAAGACCCTAACCTCATTAAATTCAATGTAATATCCATATCGGTATGCTTATATATAGGGCATACCCCTGAGTCGAGCCTACAAGCCCGCCCAGACGCCATCCCACCACATACTAATACGCATATGACACTGTTGTTAATGATAATCAAGCATTTTTACCCTACAAACCTTTGATTTGAATTATGTTTTCCAAACCTTGATTTACCTTTGATCCTCTTGAGTTCCTCATAGATATATGATTTCCCAAAAGTCAGTGATAGAAATAAAATGTTGAATATTTAATTAAATAATTAAATAAAACATTTAAATACAACTAAGACATGGTGATTGGGCCTTATTTGACTCAATCAATTAGACTTAGTTGTTGGTGGTTGTTCAAGTTGTAACCTCTCACACGTGACCCATGTCAGGCATAACTCACAGGAGTAAACCTGAACTGAGAGGGATTTTAATGTTTTGCCCGTTACAGCCTGACCCAATGGTCTTCTGCATCTCAGTGGGACTTTAAGGATATCCTTTGATTCTTGATCTCTTGATTCTCTTGATTTTGACTTTGATGATGATTTCATTTGATCATTCATGTTATTGCCCGTTACAGCCTGACCCAAAGGTCTTCTGCATCTGAGTGGGACTTTATATGTGTGTTACACGTGGTCTTGATTCCCTATACAACTGACATCCACCTTAACTTAAATGTTAATGATTTCATTAGATCATAATGATTTCATTATTTTAATGATTCACACACATTTATGATTTCTGATTCCTTGAGTCTTGTGATCTTGGTCTTTTGAATTCCCATGATTCACAATGATAATTGATTTGATTATGATTCTTTGTTCTCAGATCCCACACTGAGTTACGATTCCTTTGGATTTGATCCTTTGATTTTGTTCATTTGATTCCACTTTGAGTTTAGATTCTTGAGTTTGAGTTTGATGGACTAAGGGTTGATTTAGAGTTTAAATTTAAAGTATTACTCATAAGAGTACTTTAATAAATTTGGATATTTGATCTATTTAATAATTTCCTAGACAGGAGTCTAGGAGGATCAACGACATATATATGTAAAACATATAATAAATAAAAGCATTTAAATAAACAGTTTAATTCAAACAGTTTACGCATGCTTCTCAGCCCCGCGTTTTAAAACAAAAATGTTAGAAAAGGGGCAATGAACTCACCTGTGCTGCTATGTAAATGATCTAACACAAAATGCGCGCTCTTGTTGTAGCTAGGTTTCTTCAGTTCCTGAGTTATTTTATAAGAATTCGAATATAATAAGTACGCGTAATAGTTGTTGTGCCTAAGGTTGGGTCTTGTTGTGTGTGCAACTAAGTGTCTTAGTACTAAGTGTATCTAAGATCTAATCTATCTTAGTTACCCTTTTATGATCCCAAACCCATGTTTAGTTACAACACTTATAATTAATTTTACAAAATTTGGGCAAAGTCTCCTTTGTTTTCTGTTAAAATCCGGACAATTACATTGTCTCTTTACAACCAATTCCCAACAATTTAAATCACAATAAATCTTTAAACCAAAACATTACAATTAACTTAATAAAATAAAAAGGAACCAATGATATTTATAAATTACATTTCAAATTAAACAAGATTTTAAAAATTTATTAAAGTAACTTTTCATAATTTACAACGCCTTCATTTTAATTAAAAACATCATTGCTTTTATTAGAAATTTCGATACTTGAATTACTTAATCATTGATATGTGATGAGTTTAATTAACCCATTGGGGCCCATTAGGCCCATTTATGTCTTTGATCTTCCATAACTTCCCTTAATGTATTGAATTAACCAACTAAGTGCCAACCACTCATGCTAGGTTGTTAGGGTATTTTACCAAAAACCTATTTCCAACCTACACATTATGTTATTTATCCATATTGAGTCCTCCATAATTACGTAGTTTTATCAAATAAAACCCTAATTATCATCCCATGCACACACACACGCGATATCTATCCATGCATGCAACGTATTGGATCCATTCCTCGTTAGAAACTTAGGTTAATGACCAACTAACCATTCCTTAGATTGTTAACACTAGTTTTGTTGATCCTAGATCCATATTAATCCAATTAACAACTTTTAGGTTCGGCATGGCATCTAGGGCAGTGAACCTATGGTTATAACTCTAAGGTTCGGCTGCTCAAAGTTAGGTTCGTGTAGGGTTTGCTGCTACAAGGTTCGCCCAACACATTGGTTCATGACCATCAGGGTTCGTTCGCAAGGTGTAGGTTCGGCTGGTGTATGGTTCGGCTGCATGGTGATCACAGGTTCGTTGCAGTCGATGGTTCGGCCAACACCAGTAGGGTTCGCATCCTCTAGGTTCGTGGATCATCATAAGGTTCGTTGGCCTAAGGCTTCGGCTGAAAGATTAGGTTCGGCCATGCAGAGTTGCAGGGTTCATCGGCAGGGTGGGCAGGGTTCGGTGCAGGTCTAGTCCACAGGTTCGTGGCTGGTGAAGCAGGGTTCGTTGCAGAGGAGAAAGGGTTCGGTGAAGATACTAGGTTCGGTCCTTTCCTTTATTGCCCAAAAAGGTTCGGCCGACAGAAAATGTCCCACGAACCTGCATCATCTTTCCTTGTTTGCGATACCAACCTGTTACAATCATGTTCCTAACAATACCTAAACATGTATACACCTTCATCTAAGTGTTTTATGTGTTTAGTGTCGGTCAATATAGCAAATCCACAAGAACTTGAGAAAATCCTATAAAAACCGAATTTAAACTCAAATCTTACCTCTCAATCGATGGGTGAAAGCTTGAACAACTTGTACTTCGGTAATCTACACGATGAGATGAACGTTTTGATGCCTAGCTTGCTCGAATCCACTGAAAAAACCACCAAGAGGTTCTAGAGAGAAGATGGAGAACGATTTTCTAGAGAGAGAGTGAGAAAAACGAATTATGAGAGAGAGGGTGAGGTTGGTGATGGTTGGTGGTGCATTTACTCACCACAATAAATTTTCCATTTACCCGGTGGCTCGGTCTCGATCGGTTTTGCGTAAAATACCTTTTTGCGTAGTTTTCGAGACGAAACAACACGATTTTTAAAATTAGAAATCATTTAATTTTTCTAGGTTGTGATTCCTAATAAATTAACTAATATCTTCTTATTTATTAAATTTAAAATATTTAATTAACTGTTTAAATCGAAATGTACGGTCGTCGCGCGTATTCGTTCGAATCGTCACCCGTATGAACACGGTGATAACTATACTTTTCAATCTTGTTTTCTAATTATAGAATATCATTCAGAACGTTAAACTTTCAGATATATTCGTACAGATCGTCACCTATACGAATAACCCGTCAATTTAGCATTTACGTAACAATATTCGTGTGTCTTGTTCTTTAAAGCCTCACATACGTTTATACATAATAAAATCCTAACAAATAAACCTATGATGGTTATATGTTGCCAGATAATTATCTGACTCAAGAACCACAGTTCTGAACTGTGTTTCTGTTAAATGTTTCTGAATTTGATTTATGACAACACACAGAATGATATTGATAACTGATATGAATGATGAAACATATTGAAATGTATATGCTTCATACCTGTTTACTGTTCATATGTTGTAGAGATCACTGTTCCGGTGGCGGTTCCGGCACTGATGTTACAGTCTCCCCTTGTTAGAGAAATTTCGTCCTGAAATTTAAGAGTTGTTATCGGGTACAGCTTCCTCTTCAAACAGTTGGGGGTACTTTAACTTCATGTGATCTTCACGTTCCCAAGTGAACTCGGGCCCACGTCTCGAATTCCATCGAACCTTTACAATCGGAATACGGCTTCGCCTCAGTTGTTTAACCTTGCGATCCATAATTTCCAAAGGTTCTTCTATGAAATGTAACTGTTCATCCACTTGAATTTCTTCAATCGGAATGACGAGAGACTCGTCAGCAAGGCATTTCTTTAGGTTCGAGACGTGAAACACGTCATGCACCCCACTGAGTTCATCCGGTAATCTCAGTCGATAAGCTACAGGACCAATACGCTCGCTGATCTCGAACGGTCCCACGTATCGTGGTGCTAATTTGCCTTTCTTTCCAAAGCGTACAACGCCTTTCCATGGGGATACCTTCAACATTACACGGTCTCCCACTTGGAATTCCAACGGCTTGCGCCGTTTGTCGGCATAGCTCTTTTGTCTACTCCTTGTTGCTTGTAGTCTTCTTTGAATCTGAGTTATCTTGTTAGTGGTTTCTTGGATAAGTTCAGGCCTAGTGATTCGGTTGTCTCCAATTTCAGTCCAGCAGATCGGTGATCGACATTTCCGACCATAGAGAGCCTCGAATGGTGCACATCCGATACTGCTGTGATAAATGTTATTGTAGGAGAACTCGATCAGTGGCAAATGGGAGTCCCAATTCCCACCGAAGTCCAATACGCAGGTTCTCAACATGTCCTCTAGGGTCTGGATAGTACGTTCGCTTTGACCATCCGTTTGTGGATGATAAGCTGTACTCAGATTTAACTGTGTCCCTAGAGACTTCTGCAGTGATTGCAAGAACCTTGATGTGAATCTGCTGTCTCTATCAGAGATAATAGACAATGGCACACCATGGCGCACCACTATCTCACTGATGTATAATCTTGCCAGTTTATCCATTGTGAAGGTCTCACGCATAGGCAAGAAGTGAGCAGATTTGGTTAAACGGTCAATGATCACCCAAATTGCATCGTGACCACTGGAAGTGCAGGGTTGCTTGGTAATGAAATCCATAGCTATTTGTTCCCACTTCCACAGCGGAATCTCAGGCTGTTCCAGTAGACCAGACGGTCTCTGATGTTCTGCCTTTACCTTTGCACACGTTAGACATTGACCGACATATTCAGCTATGTCTTTCTTCATCCCTGGCCACCAATAAAATCCACGCAAGTCTTGGTACATTTTATCAGCGCCTGGATGAACAGAGTATTTAGTCTTGTGTGCCTCATCGAAGATAAGTTTTCTCAATTCATCTACCGCCGGGATCCATATGCGTTCTCGGTAGTAGATCATTCTATCGGGCTTCGTGTCAAATTGTTTCTCTGCTCCGCAATCAAGTTCCTTCTTCAAATTACCTCGTTCAAGTGCTTCTTGTTGTGCTTGAATAATCTTGTCACTTAAACTGGTCTGCACGGTTATCCCCATTGCTCTAACACGTATGGGTTTGATCCGTTCCTTCCGGCTCAAGGCGTCAGCTACAACGTTCGCCTTTCCCGGATGGCACTTGATCACACAATCATAGTCGTTCAGAAGTTCAACCCAACGGCGTTGTCACATGTTGAGCTCCTTCTGATCAAAGTTGTGTTGCAGACTCTTGTGATCAGTGAATATGGTACACTTGGTGCCATATAAGTAATGTCTCCAAATCTTCAGTGCGAAGATTACTGCTCCCAGTTCAAGATCATGAGTAGTGTAGTTCTTCTCATGAACCTTTAATTGTCTCGAAGCATAAGCAATAACTTTGCCGCGTTGCATTAATACACAGCCTAGGCCCTGATGGGAGGCATCACAATATACAACAAAGTCATCACAGCCCTCTGGGAGAGATAGAATTGGAGCATCACATAGTTTTTGTTTCAATGTCTGGAAAGCATCTTCTTGTTTCTGCTCCCAGACGAACGGTTCACTTTTCTGAGTTAGTTTGGTGAGTGGCAAGGCTATCTTAGAAAAGTTTGAGATAAACCTTCTATAATAACCTGCCAATCCCAAAAAAGACCGTATCTCTGTCGGTGTCTTCGGAGTGTCCCAATTTTTTATCGCCTCGATCTTGGCAGGATCTACATGAATCCCCTCGCTGTTGACTACGTGACCCAGAAACTGAACTTCTCTTAGCCAGAATTCACATTTGGAGAATTTGGCATAGAGTTTCTTTTCCTCCAACAGCTCCAAGATCTTTCTGAGGTGCTGCTCATGTTCCGTCTTGGTCTTGGAATAAATCAGTATGTCATCAATGAAAACAATGACAAACTGATCCAAGTATGGCTTGCACACTCGGTTCATGAGGTCCATGAAAACCGCTGGTGCGTTTGTCAATCCGAAGGGCATCACCAAAAATTCATAGTGCCCGTATCTGGTTCGGAAGGCCGTTTTCGGTATGTCTTCATCTTGAACTCTCAGCTGATGATATCCAGATCGCAAGTCAATCTTTGAGAAATACTGAGCTCCTTGCAGTTGGTCAAACAAATCATCAATCCTCGGCAATGGATACCGATTCTTGATGGTTAGTTTGTTCAGCTCCCTGTAATCTATGCACATTCTGAACGATTCGTCTTTCTTCTTTACGAACAAGACCGGAGCTCCCCAAGGTGAGTAGCTCGGTCTGATGAAACCCTTGTCAAGTAGTTCCTGTAATTGATTAGACAATTCCTGCATCTCTGAAGGTGCTAACCTGTAAGGAGATTTAGCAAGAGGAGTTGCTCCAGGAATTAAGTCAATTAGGAACTCTACCGGTCGCACAGGTGGCAAACCTGGTAGGTCTTCAGGGAATACTTCTGGATACTCTTTCACCACGGGCACGTCTTGAATCTCTTACTTGTCTTTCTCCTTTTTCACCACATGAGCAAGGAAAGCTACGCACTGCTTCTGTAGACACTTACGCGCCTTTATGCAAGAGATGATTTTGACACTTCGTTTTGCTTGATCCCCTTTAACTTCCAATACGCGATTACTCGGCAATGGAATTCGAAGCAGCTTCTCAGAACAGATGACTTCCACTCGATTAGAAGAAACCCAATCCATCCCGACAATAATGTCAAAACTACCCAACTCCATCGGTATCAAATCAATGGTGAATGTATGACCATTAAGTGTCAGTGGGCAATTTCTATAAACTGTACTAACTGTATCTGTTTCCCATTAGCTACTTCTATAATATAAGGGGAGTCTAATTGTTCTTCTATAGAATCTAATTGGCATGCAAAATCGGAAGAGATAAAACTCTGATCCGCACCAGTGTCAAATAGAACAGATGCATAAAAGTCATGTAAGAGAAACGTACCAGTAACCACATTCGGGTCCAGGCGCGCAGCTGGTGCTCCAATGGCAAAGGCTCGTCCACGAGGAGCTTGAGCTGCCTGTTGATCCTTCTTCGGGTAGTTCTTTGCAAAGTGGCATTGTTCGCCACAGTTGAAGCATACACCGTTGTTCTGATTAGCTGGAGGAGGAATAGCCAAAGCAGCATTGTTGACTGCTTGGTTAGGTGTCATCCGGCAGTGTTGGACCCAATGGCCCTTTCTTCCACATCCCGTACATTGCTTGCAGGGAATGTTAGCAATGTGATAATACTGACACTTGGTACACAAAGGATGTGGGCCAGTATACTGTTTCTTGAGCACATTTTGTTGTGCCACAGCCACTTGGTTGAGGGGAGTAGCCATAGTGTAGTTCTTGATGGTCTTCTGTTTCTTCTTCTGATGTTGCTGGTGATGTGGCTTCTTTGAAGACTCTTCCTTTCTCTTACCAGTGTCAGCCTCTTTCTTCAGAACTCCAGAGGCAACCATCAAATCAGTGAGTTTTCCAGACAATCTCACTGCAGATTCAACAGTGGTAGGGTTGGCTGAAACAACCATGCCCTGAATGCAGGCAGGGAGTCCACCTACATATCTGTCTATCCTTTTCTCCAGAGTTGGTACCATGTCCGGTACTAAAGCAACTAACTTGTGGTAACGAGTAGTGTAACCCATGTGATCGGCCCCCTTCATTACATGGTTGGATAACTCAACCTCCAGTTTCTGCAGCTCATTCTTGGGGTAAAATTATGTTCGCAGCAGTGTCTTGAAATCTTCCCATGGCATGGCCATGGCCTCTTCTCTTCCTCGGGCATTGATCTGACCGTTCCACCATGTCAGAGCCCGTTTATTGAATGTTCCAGCTGAGTAATGGACCTTGTGATGTTCGGGACAGCTGCAGAGATCCAAGGTTGCTTCAATCTTCTCAATCCATTGGATTAATCCAACGGCACCTTCAGACCCACTGAAGCTGGGTGGTTTACATCCTACAAAGGACTTGTAGGAGTAATGAGATGATCCTCCAGTATTTCCACTGGCGTCTCATTGCAGAGACGGAGGAACATCTCCGGTATTGCTTCCTTCATTTGGTTTGTCATCTGGCTACTCAGTAACGTCACCAGAGCGATAGTAGCAGGATCCAAGGTCGGGGTTGTGCCCGAACCAGATGCTTCAGTAATCAAGGGAGGAGGGGGAGGAGGAGGTGGTGGAGGTGGTGAATCATTCGGCGACGGTGTAGAGGAGTGTGGAGCCAAGTCTTGTGGTGGTAGAGGTAACAAGGGAGGCTGTCTTCTCAGCGGCATTCTGATCATAACCAATAAAGTTATCGGTTAGTGCAATGACCAATTGCAGAAGACAACATGCAAATAATTCTTAAGTCCTATGTTCTCTATATGCAGGGTCCCTAGGTTATAGTCTAGGCCAAACCGTTTAAATAAGTGACCTATATTTCTCTATAACCATGACTCTGATACCAATCTGTCACACCCCGAGCCGGCGGGGTAGGATCGGGTTTCCCCGACGGGCGGAAGGTTCCCGGGGCGCGATATCGAGAGTAATAATCGAAGTGATCAGATTGTTTACATTGCACATGATATATAAATGAGAAACTTGCTAAAATAAAATAGAATTACAAAGTTAAATTACATCAGTTAAGTTTATAATTTAACAATGTAAATCTACTATAACATCATAAATCTTCAATCTTGTATCTGCACAAGATATACAAAATAATGGTGTATGATGTCCAAAAATATGCAGGTCCAAAAGCTAGGTCCTCTATCTGTAACCTAGTCCAAAAGAAACAACTCTTCAGTTGACCTGTTCGTCACCTGAGAAGTCATGCAAAAATAAAGTCAACACATGGTTCGTGAGTTCATATAGTTTAGTATCTGAAAATGATTTGGACATGATTTGAAAATCCCTTTCGGTAAAGACCCTAACCTCATTAAATTCAATGTAATATCCATATCGGTATGCTTAAATATAGGGCATACCCCTGAGTCGAGCCTACAAGCCCGCCCAGACGCCATCCCACCACATACTAATACGCATATGACACTGTTGTTAATGATAATCAAGCATTTTTACCCTACAAACCTTTGATTTGAATTATGTTTTCCAAACCTTGATTTACCTTTGATCCTCTTGAGTTCCTCATAGATATATGATTTCCCAAAAGTCAGTGATAGAAATAAAATGTTGAATATTTAATTAAATAATTAAATAAAACATTTAAATACAACTAAGACATGGTGATTGGGCCTTATTTGACTCAATCAATTAGACTTAGTTGTTGGTGGTTGTTCAAGTTGTAACCTCTCACACGTGACCCATGTCAGGCATAACTCACAGGAGTAAACCTGAACTGAGAGGGATTTTAATGTTTTGCCCGTTACAGCCTGACCCAATGGTCTTCTGCATCTCAGTGGGACTTTAAGGATATCCTTTGATTCTTGATCTCTTGATTCTCTTGATTTTGACTTTGATGATGATTTCATTTGATCATTCATGTTATTGCCCGTTACAGCCTGACCCAAAGGTCTTCTGCATCTGAGTGGGACTTTATATGTGTGTTACACGTGGTCTTGATTCCCTATACAACTGACATCCACCTTAACTTAAATGTTAATGATTTCATTAGATCATAATGATTTCATTATTTTAATGATTCACACACATTTATGATTTCTGATTCCTTGAGTCTTGTGATCTTGGTCTTTTGAATTCCCATGATTCACAATGATAATTGATTTGATTATGATTCTTTGTTCTCAGATCCCACACTGAGTTACGATTCCTTTGGATTTGATCCTTTGATTTTGTTCATTTGATTCCACTTTGAGTTTAGATTCTTGAGTTTGAGTTTGATGGACTAAGGGTTGATTTAGAGTTTAAATTTAAAGTATTACTCATAAGAGTACTTTAATAAATTTGGATATTTGATCTATTTAATAATTTCCTAGACAGGAGTCTAGGAGTATCAACGACATATATATGTAAAACATATAATAAATAAAAGCATTTAAATAAACAGTTTAATTCAAACAGTTTACGCATGCTTCTCAGCCCCGCGTTTTAAAACAAAAATGTTAGAAAAGGGGCAATGAACTCACCTGTGCTGCTATGTAAATGATCTAACACAAAATGCGCGCTCTTGTTGTAGCTAGGTTTCTTCACTTCCTGAGTTATTTTATAAGAATTCGAATATAATAAGTACGCGTAATAGTTGTTGTGCCTAAAGTTGGGTCTTGTTGTGTGTGCAACTAAGTGTCTTCGTACTAAGTGTATCTAAGATCTAATCTATCTTAGTTACCCTTTTATGATCCCAAACCCATGTTTAGTTACAACACTTATAATTAATTTTACAAAATTTGGGCAGAGTCTCCTTTGTTTTCTGTTAAAATCCGGACAATTACATTGTCTCTTTACAACCAATTCCCAACAATTTAAACCACAATAAATCTTTAAACCAAAACATTACAATTAACTTAATAAAATAAAAAGGAACCAATGATATTTATAAATTACATTTTAAATTAAACAAGATTTTAAAAATTTATTAAAGTAACTTTTCATAATTTACAACGCCTTCATTTTAATTAAAAACATCATTGCTTTTATTAGAAATTTCGATACTTGAATTACTTAATCATTGATATGTGATGAGTTTAATTAACCCATTGGGCCCCATTAGGCCCATTTATGTCTTTGATCTTCCATAACTTCCCTTAATGTATTGAATTAACCAACTAAGTGCCAACCACTCTAAGGTTCGGCTGCTCAAAGTTAGGTTCGTGTAGGGTTTGCTGCTACAAGGTTCGCCCAACACATTGGTTCATGACCATCAGGGTTCGTTCGCAAGGTGTAGGTTCGGCTAGTGTATGGTTCGGCTACATGGTGATCACAGGTTCGTTGCAGTCGATGGTTCGGCCAACACCAGTAGGGTTCGCATCCTCTAGGTTCGTGGATCATCATAAGGTTCGTTGGCCTAAGGCTTCGGCTGAAAGATTAGGTTCGGCCATGCAGAGTTGCAGGGTTCGTCGGCAGGGTGGGCAGGGTTCGGTGCAGGTCTAGTCCACAGGTTCGTGGCTGGTGAAGCAGGGTTCGCTGCAGAGGAGAAAGGGTTCGGTGAAGATACTAGGTTCGGTCCTCTCCTTTATTGCCCAAAAAGGTTCGGCCGACAGAAAATGTCCCACGAACCTGCATCATCTTTCCTTGTTTGCGATACCAACCTGTTACAATCATGTTCCTAACAATACCTAAACATGTATACACCTTCATCTAAGTGTTTTATGTGTTTAGTGTCGGTCAATATAGCAAATCCACAAGAACTTGAGAAAATCCTATAAAAACCGAATTTAAACTCAAATCTTACCTCTCAATCGATGGGTGAAAGCTTGAACAACTTGTACTTCGGTAATCTACACGATGAGATGAACGTTTTGATGCCTAGCTTGCTCGAATCCACTGAAAACCACCAAGAGGTTCTAGAGAGAAGATGGAGAACGATTTTCTAGAGAGAGAGTGAGAAAAACGAATTGTGAGAGAGAGGGTGAGGTTGGTGATGGTTGGTGGTGCATTTACTCACCACAATAAATTTTCCATTTACCTGGTGGCTCGGTCTCGATCGGTTTTGCGTAAAATACCTTTTTGCGTAGTTTTCGAGACGAAACAACACGATTTATAAAATTAGAAATCATTTAATTTTTCTAGGTTGTGATTCCTAATAAATTAACTAATATCTTCTTATTTATTAAATTTAAAATATTTAATTAACTGTTTAAATCGAAATGTACGGTCGTCGCGCGTATTCGTTCGAATCGTCACCGGTACGAACACGGTGATAACTATACTTTTCAATCTTGTTTTCTAATTATAGAATATCATTTAGAACGTTAAACTTTCAGATATATTCGTACAGATCGTCACCTATACGAATAACCCGTCAATTTAGCATTTACGTAACAATATTCGTGTGTCTTGTTCTTCAAAGCCTCACATACGTTTATACATAATAAAATCCTAAAAAATAAACCTATGATGGTTCTATGTTGCCAGATAATTATCTGACTCAAGAACCACAGTTCTGAACTGTGTTTCTGTTAAATGTTTCTGTATTTGATTTATGACAACACACAGAATGATATTGATAACTGATATGATGATGAAACATATTGAAATGTATATGCTTCGTACCTGTTTACTTTTCATATGTTGTAGAGATCACTGTTCCGGTGGCGGTTCCGGCACTGATGTTACAAATTATTGAATATCCCTCTTGTCATTTCCTCAGTCTGTGTTGTCATGGACAGCAGTCGTCGACATACACTTCGACGGTTCACGAGAATAGAACCTGTAGCTTTCAAGGTTAGGGAACTCAATTGAAGGGATATCAGCCTCGCATGAGTTCTAGTGATTCCTAAAATAACTCCTGCTCTGTCAGGAGTACTGGTTTCCTTGTAGTTGTCAGGTGATCAGGGTCGAGCTTTGGGGTCGCATCGTCTCAACATTACTCCAGGTGTCCCGAGAAATACTTTTACGGACTCTCTGCTCGCTGTAGTGAGTTACCACCTTCTTTCTCCTTGTATCCCTCATTATCTAGTGGTGATTGAGGTTGTCCATACACTCGTTCCTCTAGTCCTAACCAAAACCCTAAGGTGTGTCTCGCTCATCGGTCCCTTGGGGTTTTGGGTTGCTAAATGATTAGAAATGGGTGGACACAGGGTAATGCATATATTTAAATTATACACACTACGTCCATGAGGGATGTAGAAGAAAGTACATGTGTTGGTGGCTCGTTGGTAGTGTCTCGGGCGCGTGGGCGCGGTCAACGACGTGTTGTAGTCATCTGTGGTCGCATTGTTTGGACGTTGAGTAGTCGGAGTCCGGCAGTTCTGGCTTTCGTGGCCCATCATCCCGCATGTCGTGCATTGTTTACACAGTTGGCTCGCGGCATGATGGTGTTTGCAGCGGGCACACTTAGGAGAGGTGCCAGCATACTGCCTACGAACTAGGCCCACTGTCGAGTTGCAGTGTTGAGCCTAATGACCTGGCTTCCCACAATTAGAGCACAGCTTGCACCATCTGTCGTCAGGGTGGTGATACTGACATTTGGTGAAAAGGGGAAATCCTCCGGCGTAGGATTTGCGAGGTTCACCTTGGTGACTGGGGCCCGCTTGGTCAGCGCCGTTGGTTCTTCGTCTCTTGGGGAAAGGGCAGCTGGATTCGCCCGTCGATTCCATTTAACGTGCTCTATCTCCTGTCTTTCGCACATGGGGGCATTCTCCGGTTGAAGCGTGCCATGGTTGATTTCACTTAAGATATCAGGAATGGCAGCGATGAGTTATCCAGCGATGAGTGTGGCTAGGGCTGCAGTCTATGGGTTGACACGTGGTTGTTCCTTTGTAGGCATTCTGATTACCCCCAAAGTGGAAACGATTAGTACCTATGATTAAACACAAGTAACATATGCAATTGTTCATATCCTAATTTCTCTACATGAGTTCCCTAGGTTATAGTCTAGGCCAAACCGTTAAAGTAGATGACCTAATTCTCTATAACCTTGGCTCTGATACCAATCTATGACAACCTGGGTCGACGGGCCGGATCGGAGACCCATCGGGCGGAATAGTCCCGAGGCATGATTGAAATCGGAGTGATCAGATTGATACATTGCACATGATAATATGAGAAATACTAAAAATACATTAAATGAATAAAATTAAATTACAACTAATTCATAATTTAATTCTATTACAACTTGACTTGGACATATGGAATGTGGACCAGATTTCCCACAAAGGATGCTTTCAGAGATGCAAGTCTTGAATCTTGTATCCCACATGGTCAGAGAGATTCCACGTAGGAGTTGTAGGTTCCCCTAAGGGATCCTAATTTTCTCTCTCTAAAGTCATCCTGCTTTCACCTGTTCTTCACCTAAGAACATGTAAAATCTGTCAATACTAGGTTGGTGAGTCACATTTGTTTTAAAAACATTTGGTTTTGAAAAAGGTTAGTGAAAATCTTTCCATTCACATTGATTTGAAAATATGGTCTGTGAATGGTGTTGAAAACACGAATGAACTACACAAGTGCGCCAGTCTGACCAACATTACTTGCACCATCCCAAATCACCGAAGGCAGTTTATGCATAGGGCATACGTAGAGTCTGGCTTACCGCGAGCCCAACCGCTAGCCCACCACCCCTTCGATGATCCACGAGGGTGTCCTTAAAGGAAATCGGGCCTTGTCGTTGTGTTTCTCCACTCTACTTGACACGACAACTGATTATAAAATGAAATTGTGAGAAAGAAGCGTATGCTCTGTCTCCTGATATAGGCGAAAAGTTTTGTTTGTTTAGAAAATCACACAAGTGACTCTCCTTTCTTCTAGTAAAACATTGTTTACTGCGTACTTGTTTGAAACTCGTTCAAGACCAGGTCTTGCACATTTATTTGTTATGAAAACTCTTGTTTTTGTTGTGTGGTCTGTCTGTAATATCACCCTTGTGATCATTTACCAACCCTAACTGATATGATTGTGTGATTAGTTCCCTTGGAAGTAATCTGAGTTGTTGTTGCACGTGTGTATGCGTGTAACGTACCAGCCTCAGCGCTGGAGTTTTGTTAAACCTATGGTACCATCCACGTTATCGTCGGTTGACTCGCGTCAACCAATGGTAAATGACTCTAACGTGAGTTGTTCGAGAATTCCTCAGCGAATTCGCGATGTGTTTTTGTGTGGACACATGTCCTAGTGAATTACTCTAGACAGATACCATGCAAAAATGTTGTTTGTTTAATGGGGGATTCCCATGAAAATGATAGTTCTCGATTGTGCACTACACAATTTCACGGTTCGTGTCCGTTCACCTCTTGGTTGGGCACAAAGCCTCGAACTGTTGTGGTCAACGGACATCTCCTCGGTTATTTGTGTTTTGAACCCTCGAAACTGGTTTGTTGTTGTTGATTGATGAAAATTTGAATGGAGTGACGAACGCTCAGTATAAATAATCGTAAAGACTCTTATTCGTATAACATTCGAATAAGAGGTTGAGGGTTGATCCTTTTGTTGAAATCAATTGAAAATAACTCTTATTCGTTGATTATTCGAATAAGAGGTGTCATGTTCTCAGCCGTAAATGATTTGGAAGGCAGAAAATTGAAAACAAGGGGTTTGTGAGCTCACATGAGGTCTTGGGTCATCGATGCACTCACTCGGTACGATCTCTCGGTTTGGATCATGTGTTAAATATTAGTTACCTAGGTGTTTGGTAATTATGTGCTCTGTTTCTTGATGTGATTGTGGAAAATGTGTTTTCATGGGTTTTAGTTTGATTAGATTTAAAATCGGGTCCAAGGTACGGTTTTATCATTACAAATGGTGCAAGATTAACATTCAACACATAGCCGTTTTGGGCTGTTCTTGGTGCGAACGGGTGGTTCGTGCGAATGGCCCTCATTCGGACGAATGGAGTGATGCTAGTGCATACTCTCCTTCTTGTTAATCCGTTCGTGCGAATGGATCTTCATTCGTATGGTTGTTCCACACGAACGAACCCATGTCGTTCGTGCGATTGTTCGTTCATTCGGCAACTCGTTCGCGTGACTCTTCTTCACGAACGAGGCTTCTTGTTCACACGAATGAGTCCTTCGTACGGCTCTTTCGCCTGCAAGTTCACCAAGAACGCCATTTTTGAAATCGGTGGTTGTTTTTGGTGTTTTTAGGGCCGAGATTGATGGTAGAACGTTTTGGAGTGTTTTGGTGACAAGGATCGGTGCTAATACTTACTGTGGAGCTCGTATTTGACCGAAATGAGATATAAAGGGTTGAAATCATAAAATGGAAGTGTTGAGGTCGAAATACACAAGATTTGGACAGTGAAATGGTTCGATTTCGTGTGGAAATGGCCGAAAATCGGGCGGGGCGAAAGAGGGTTTCGTTTGGGAGAGTTGGGTAAAAAATGGGTTTGAAAAACGGAAGTGTTGCTTTTATAGTTGTGATGTCGCACGAACAGGCCATTCGTACGAATGACTCCCATTCGTGTGAACGAACTATGGCTATAAAGCTTCACGAATTAGACCGGTTCGTACGAATGAGAGCCCATTCGTACGAACAATTGTGTGTTTTAAAATTTTGATTGTTTATTAAATTGTTTTGGTGGGATTTTATTTAAAATTGTTATTATTTTACGTCAACATTAAAGACTCACCCTGACATTTGTATGAATCATCACCCATATAAACGCTGCGTTGTATTTAACTACTGACATTGTTTGATACTATAAAGATTTCTTTTAGGGTATTCGAATCTAACAACATATCCACATGGATCGTCATCCATGTCGACATCTCGTTGGATCGATACTCCAAATGTTATCCATTTAGGTTTTCTTCATTGTTTTCCCTCACATGTTGTTTCTCTTTTCTTCTGATTCATGTTCATGTAATTAAATGGATTCTCCTAACTGTTTTAGGAGAACCAGTGTATTTTTATTGTCATTTATTATTGCTTTCTTCGCTCTCATAACCCTATGTTTTACATTGTGATTGTGTACACCCTTGGATTTTCGACTCATGGTTGCTCGGTTGCCGGTCTTCACAATATCCACCTATCAAAATGTAACATTTGTGCCGGAATCGTTACCGGAACAGTAAATTTGCACATTAAATTGCACAGTAACACAAGTACAAACTATAGGAACTATGTATATATTATTAGCACTTGAGGCTAAACACAAACTATTATGCTATGGTTCTGAAATCTGAATTAAACCTCATGGTTTAACAGTCAGAAACACATCAGGCCACGCTAAACAGGTACACACATGCTTGATTTGATTGCTATTATGTATAAACGTATGTGAGGGTAAACAGAACGAAAACCATAACAGTTGTTGTTACAGAATGCTAAACCGACGAATTATTTGTATAGGTGACGACCTGTACGAATAAATCTGAAAGTTTAACGATCCGAAATGATGACTGAAAGTAGAAAACAAAAATCAGAAAGTGAAACGTACGATCGTGTTCGTACAGTTAGCGCTCTGTACGAAAACGCCCGTAAGTGACGTTTTCTGACGAGACGAAAACGATACGAACGATAATAATTTAAGAAAATATAATATTTTAACGTTTTACAATTTTGAAACTCATCAAAAATATATTTAATAAACTTTCATTTAAAGCCCATAAATATACACGTGACAATCCGGAAACGCAACGTAGACGAAAACCGAGCAACCGAAACGAACCCGAACACCCTCGGGGTATTTAAACAACAAATGAGGCCATTTCACCTCATTTAATTCTTTCCCCTCTCTCTCTAACCTCCAACCGTTCACCCTCTCTCTCTAAAATTCTACACTTCCAAGCATCACAACTCTCTCATTTCGTGGTGGATTTTGGTGTTTTTGGTGTCCATGCGAAGATCTCGAGCTCCTCTACAAGGAAGTACAACTGATCTGGATTTTTAACCGGCCGAAATCGAGGTATGAGCAAAAGAATATATTAGAAATTAGGGTTTCTTGTCTTTGTTCGACCACCACCTTAAAAACCGGTTCTAGAAACCCTTATAAGTCAACCCTACACCCTCGAGAACTTTTCTTGATACACCACTATGCGTAAACAGTCCTAGAACACTACTATTCGATGGAGATGATGATGTTTTGCAGGTTCAGGTTCGTGGGGAACATGTGAGGCGAACCTAGGTTGGAAGAGTTATAGTGCCAAACCCTTTGGGGTCTCACGAACCTTGCTGGCCGAACCCATGCATACAGCCGAACCCCATCAACCACCCGAACCTATGGTCTCCAAACAGTCACCGAACCACAGGAGTCACTGCGAACCCCCGACCTGAGACGAACCCTTGTTGGTTAGCCGAACCTTCTCCCATGCAAAGAACTGGCCAGCCGAACCTACACACCCCTTTGGACGAACCCTAGTGACTGCGACCTGTACACGAAACTAGGAACCGGTGACTCTAGCCGAACCCTTCTTGGGTGAACCATAAGGTTCTTCGGAATAGCATGCCGAACCCCCAGCCATGACCATCGAAGGTTCGCTGGGAAGAGAACCCATACATCTCTTTCGCCGGCCAAGCTACCTGCTTCGTTTCACTTTGTTCGGCCTATGTAATAACTGGCCCACATCGCTAATACCGATCTGTTTTCGCCCAGGATTAAGGAATTCAATTAACGCCCAACAACTTAGCCCAACAACATGTAACCGGCCCAATAGCACTTCTCGATTTATTATGGGTATTTCGGCCCAAGACTTGACTCACATTCGGCCCACCTAAGTACAAGGCACAAATCATTACGTTGACTAAAACCATATAATTATTTCGACCCATATACGTGACTTTAGGCCCAACTCAACCTTCTGCCCAATAGATGCATAAGGTAAAAATTACTTTAACCTTATACTATTGATCACTTGTGTGGGGTTTGTAACTTAAACAACAATAATGATGGAAAGGAGTTAAGAATAAAGAGGAAACGAAATAAGTTAGGAATCACGTGTTAAGTCAAAGTAGAAATCACCGTGTTTTACTTAAATAATGTTGAAGCACCGAATTTTGACAATTATGAGGCAACAAGCTATTAAGAGTCTAATAATGTCAAACAAGTGAATTTAACATGCAATGTGAAGACAGGTCAAATTAACATAAGCGATCACAAGTAATTTAGGGCCGAATGGAGACCATGACTCACAAGGGTTAGCCAACCCTAGGGCTAACACGTACACGCACACTATTCACTACGATTTATACTTACAAGCTACCACAACATGAAATCAATACAGGACCGTGAATACAATAACAAACACAACAACGAGCGCATGCATTCTTGTTTTTACATAGTCAACCACTTCAAACACAAGGTGAGTTCATTTGTCCCTTTTCTAACTATTTTGATTTTACTTCGGGACTGAGAAGCATGTTATACATTTTAAACAAATGTTTAAATGATTTATAAATGCTAATGCTATATGCTAATACTAAATGCTAATGCTATATGCTAATACAAAATGCTAATGCTACAATGCTAATGTTATATGCTAATACTAAATGCTAATGCTAATGCTATATGCTAATACTAAATGCTAATTATGTATGCTAATACTAAAGGCTAATGCTATATGCTATATGCTATATGCTAATACTAAATGCTAATGCTATATGCTAATACGAAATGCTAATGCCACAATGTTAATGCTAAATGCTAATACTAAATGCTAATGTTATATGCTAATACTAAATACTAATGCTACATGCTAATACTAAATGCCAAAGCTAACACTATATGCTAAAGCTACAAATTGATGCTAAAAGCTAATGATGATGCTATTCACTAATGCTACGGGTTAATGCTAAAAGCTAATGATGATGGTATTTACTAATGCTACGGGGAAATGCTAAAGTTAGTGCTAAAAGCTTATGATTCTATGATAATGCTACATACATACATGCTAATTGCTTACAACTACGAATGCTATAAACACTTCAATGCTTATATGTTTGCCATGCTAAAACAACGGTTTGGCCTCTCAGTGCTTGCCTTACCAGTTGTGAAGCTAGTACTTGTGCACAAGATACGTAAATGATAACTATCTGAATGCTATAAACTTGTATGCTAAAACTATCGACTATGGTAGAACATACCAAATTGGCCTCTCAGTGCTTGCCATGAGGTGTTCTTCATAGTTGGGACTTGAAGGAACAGACCGTTGGCCTCTCAGTGCTTGCCATAGGGTGACCTTCATAGTCAGGACTTGGGGAGTAGACTGTTGGTCCCTCAGTGCTTGCCATACAGTGATTCCTCAATGTCCACTCATGCTATAAACTTAAACATAATGCTAAAACTATTGACTATTATAGAATGGACCAACTGGCCTCTCAGTGCTTGCCAGGGGGTGTCCTTTGTAGCCAGGAGTATTGTAGATCAGACCGTTTGGCCTCTCAGTGCTTGCCAAACAGGGTGTTCTCCATGGTCAGGATTTTGAGGAGTAAACTGATGGTCTCTCAGTGCTTTCCATACAGTGATTTCTCATTTTCCACTAATGTTGTAAACTTAACGGAAATGCTAAAGCTATGAATGAAATGGATGGTAGGTAAGACGCTTAATTATCATTAACAGCAATGTCCTATGTGGCTTAGTATGTGGTGGGACGGCGTCTAGGCGGGTTGTAGGCTCGACTTAGGGGTATGACCTATACATAAGCATACCGAGTTCGATGATACAGGTGGTGTTAATGAGGTTAAGGTTGTTACCGAAGGGATTGGGAATGCTATTGGGTAGATAACTTAAACTTATAAACATGATGCTTAAAACTATGATGGAATTGAATGGTAGGTAAAATGCTTAATTATCATTAACAGCAATGTCCTATGTGGCTTAGTATGTGGTGGGACGGCATCTGGGCGGGTTGTAGGCTTGACTCAGGGGTATGCCCTATATATAAGCATACCGAGTTGGATGATACAGGTGGTGTTAATGAGGTTAAGGTTTAACCGAATAGGTTTGCAAAACTATTTTTCAAATACTAAAACTATATGAACTCACCAACAATTGTGTTGACTTTGTTTTCTTACATGCTTTCTCAGGTGATGCACAGGTCTAAGCTAAGGTCAGGATTGCATGCTAGGATTCCCAGATAGAGGACCTAGTAGACTTTTGGAAAAGCACATATTTTTTCATTGATACAAATCACTTTTGATATTTTGTACAGATACAAGATAGTAACATTTGATTCTTTTGATAGGTTTACTTAGTTAAATTACTAAACATTGATATTTGTAATTTAACATTGTAATCCTAGTTTAATGCTATATTGTGCTTTAGTTATATTCTTAACATTGATGTTATGTAAACAATCTGATCATCACGATTATCACCCACGATATTGCGCCCCGAGAATCTTCCGCCCGACAGGAAAGCTGATCTGTTCCCGCCGGCTCGGGGTGTGACACAAAACTCAATCCAATTAATCCTATGTACTATAATCAGTACATCTACATCAATATCCCATTAAATCACCAACAAATTCGTGCACAAAAACCACATGGAGTTGCATGTGGGTGGATGTTCATGCATGTGGGTTTTCACCCATTGCATGTTCGATCTAACCATAAACAAACACTGAAACTACCTTATAGATGTGGATTTGTGCTAGAACAGCTTCTGGAAGCTCAGATGAAGGCTGATGATGGTGCTTCTTGTGCGTTGGTGCCTCCTAAAGCCTCCTTTAATGTTCCTATGGTTCCAAGATACTCCAAGATGGTTCCAATAGTGATTCCAGAGGTTTCAAGTGCTAGTTTCAGTGAGGTCTGGTCGAATTTGGGTGCAAATGATTGGTGGTGTGTGAAAGAAAACGGAAAAAACGAGCTGGGGTTGCTATTTATAAAGAATTGTCTTCTGGGACCCATCGCGTACCGCCAAGGCCGATCATGGCCTTGGCATACCGCGTCGCGTACCGCCAAGACCCTTGTGCATGGCCTTGGCATACCGCCAAGAAATCCGGAGTTCAAAACTCTCGCTTCTTTCTTGGTGTACCGCGAAAGCTCTATTTCTTAGTTTTTCGATTCCGTTGATTCGATTTTGTTCGTGCTAAATTCCTAACGTTTATCGTAAACATCTAATACATTTTAGCACATAATCATTTAGTAACACATAATTTTGTTTGATTATTGTTTGTTCACCAACGTTCGTGAGACTCTTGTGTGTATTTTGATAATTCCTCGAATTATCTTAGATAGCTTGTGTTCGTCATTACAAACTTGTTTGCATGCTTGATTAAACATAATCAACATGTAATGCACTATCCAATAATTCGCCAAAATTATTGTTTTGTGTTTGTGTTTTTGTTTGCCACACTTGGTTTCCAAAACAAATGTGCGATTCGATAGTTCCGCGAACTATCGTTTCGCAGTTGTTTTTGTTTGAATCGTCAAATTAAAGGCAATTAAATGAAATGCAACAAGTATGAATGTGAAATACAAAGTTGTAAGAGTTGCAATTTACCTGAAATTACCGGGTGTAACATCATCCCCTTGTTGAAAGAAATTTCGTCCCGAAATTTGGTTGTTGTTGGTAGTGTTTGAGAACATAAATTTTTCCTGCTTATCACACATATCGTCAAATCTTAATTGTAGTATTTGAGTAAAGTTATGATTCCTACGTCCGTTTACCAAAGAACTAAGCAAACTGCTTAGTCAAGTGACTTTCCATTACCCCCTTTTTACTCTTTATGTTTTATACCTGGTGGTGGAACATGTACAACTTAAACTCTTATATTTTTGCTTAACACTTGTGAAAATTGGATGCCATTCATGTATTGCCACTAGACTTGCATTGATCAAACCCACTGTTGATTGTGTTGGCTTCGGTCCTCTGTAGTGATTAGAATAAACTCTAAATGACATAGGACCACTGTTGGTTGAGTTAACTTCGGTCCTTCGCGGTGATTCTTTACACTGTGGATTGAGTTGACTTCGGTCCTCCGTGGTGATTAGGATAAACTCTGAATGACATAAAACCACTGTAGATTGAGTTGACTTCGGTCCTCCACACTGATTATATACTAAACTCGTTATTGTGTCATTGCTTTAATTGATTGAACTTATATGGAAGATTTGTTGATATTCTAGTTAGGGTATTTACAAGATATGTTCATCTTCACAGGCTCCCATGTGTTTTTTTAAATTTTGATAACTATTTTGGCTGTGTTAAAACTTATGATTACTCACCAACTGCTTCTATAGTTGACACTTGATTTTTACATGTTTCAGGGATTGAGGAGAAGTAGGGAGGATAGCTCTACACTTTTGGATATCCTCACATAGGATCTTGGACATAGCTAATTTAACGGGATCTACAAAAGATTACGATTTAGTTAACTTAGATACATCTTTTGTGTATCTTGATATAACTGTTTCATGATAAACATGATTTTTGTGTAATTAATTTAAATACTTGAAATGATATGTGATGATTAACTTTTAGTTACTAACGAGCTTATAAACAATCTGCACATTCCTCGTGGCACCCCAATGATTCCGTTGTCAGTCGGGGTGTTACAAAAACAATAAGTATCCACAAATTCAATAAGATAAGAAATTGAAAACGGCATTCGATTCTGGCTTATGATAGCTAAGACATGAATCATCATAAACACCGAATCGAAAACACATATTAGAGCGCATAAATTCAATTCATTGAGGGAAATCTAATCATGGCCAAAGATTGAGCAAATCAAACTTTCGAGTGCATTTCGCGAATTGCGATACTTGGGCTTAAATCAACGCAAAACATGTGTAACATCTTAATTTTTTAAATTTTACAAATAAAGTTATATAAAGAAAAGTAGAAAAAAACAAAATAAAATAAATAGTGTATGTGACTTATGGAAAAATAAATAAATAAATAAATGGTAGATATGTATTAAAAGTGTGTGGTGGACAATTCTTTGAAAAAACAAAGAAACATATATATTGATGTTAAAACGTGGCTTCAGGAAAACAAAAGAAAAAGAAAAACATAAATAAAATATATAGATATTTTTGGATGGAGTCGGCAAAGATAGAAAGCACAAATAGGGGGGAGGTCTTCTTGAGCAGAAAAAAAAAGAATAAAACAAAGAAAGAAGAAAGAAAGAAAAGAGAAGTTGGGGGAGATCCGAGCAATGATCCATAACATCGAGCTTAGATCGCGAGACTAGGTCATGAACCACTCGAGGTAATCACTTTTTTCTCAATTTTGAATCACCATAGAAAGATTTGATGGGGGTTATGAACTAGGGTTCTAGAAATGTGAAATTGGGTTGAGTTTTGAGTAGTTATGAGAACCTAAATTCGTGTATAGTTGTTTCGGTATGTTTTAAACATTCCTTGCTGTACGGATCATGCTTTTTGCAGAAAACCCAAGTTAGGGTTCATAAGAGTGAGTTTGTTTTGTATGTACAGAATTTCCTTTGCATTTATTTTACATATTTAAAAATCCAAAAAGATTTTCAGTTTTAGGTTTTAGGGGGATAAAAAGTATTCTATTGAAAAACAAAAACATGTAAAAATTTTGAAAAATGAGTAACTCTTAGTTGGAAACTAATGTGTTAATCAGTCATATTCTTTGAAGAAAAATTTAGTGCATAAACTGAAAACATATAGGTGTTATGATATGATGTACTGATAGGCCTGCGTTACAAATTTCTAGACAATTGGTGATTGTTCAAAATGTCTGATATATGGGATCTACTGTAGAAGACTAACCTAAGGGATAAATAGACTATAACTCAAATCAGGCATACACCCGGTATCATAAGATCTTATGAGGGTTCCAAAGATTCATGAGTTCAAGTCCATACATGTGTGTTACACCCCGAGCCGGCGGGGTTGGATCGGAGTCCCCGTCGGGCGGAAGGTTCCCGGGGCGCGATATCGTGAGTGATAATCATGATGATCAGATTGTTTACATTGCACATGATATAAATGAGAAATGTTAAATAGAATAGAATTACAAAGTTAAATTACATCAGTATTGTTTATAATTTAACAATGTAAATTTACCATCAACATCATAAATTTCTATCTTGTATATGCACAAGATATACAAAAATATATTGTATAATGATGTTCCAAAATAATGCAGGTCCAAAAATACTAAGTCTTCTATCTGAAGTCCTAGCCCAAAAGTAATGACTTCTTAATTGACATATTCGTCACCTGAGAAGTCATGCAAAAATATCAAGTCAACACATGGTTGGTGAGTTCATGCAGTTTAGTTATCGAAAAATAGCTTTGTGAACCTTTTAGGTAAAACCTTAACCTCATTAACATCACCTGTATCATCCAGCTCGGTATGCTTATATATAGGGCATACCCCTGAGTCGAGCCTACAACCCGCCCAGACGCCATCCCACCACATACTAAGCCACAAAGGACATTGGTGTTAATGATAATTAAGCATTTTACCTACCTTTCAATTCCATTATCATCCGAGATTTAGAGCACTTTGTTTAACAGTTTAAAACACACACATGATAACATTGATAACCTCTTCGGTAACAACCTTAACCTCATTAACATCACCTGTATCATCCAGCTCGGTATGCTTATATATAGGGCATACCCCTGAGTCGAGACTACAACCCGCCCAGACGCCATCCCACCACATAATAAGTTGCATAGGACATTGATCTTAATGATAATTAAGCGTCTTACACTCTTACCTAACACCCACTTCTATGTTAAATACTTGATTTCCACAATTTGAAATAACTCTGATTTCCTGGGTTCACCATGTCTTCATGATTGCCTAAAACGTTTGTAGAAATATAATATTAAATGGCTAATTAAACTAATAACTAATCATTTAATTACAACTAAGACATGATGATTGGGCCTTGTTTGACTCAATCAATTAGACTTAGTTGTTGGCGGTTGTCCAAGTTGTACCCTCTCACACGTGACCCATATCAGGCATGACCCACAAGGAGTCTACCTGTTGTGCCGGGATTTTAACGATATGCCCATATCAGCTTGACCTACTGGTCTATTGTATGCGTCGGGACTTTAGGATATCCTTTGCTTTATAATCTTGTTGATTTCCTTGATTTCATTTGATAGTTTAAGTTATGCCCATGTAGCTTGACTACAAGAGTCCACTACTGTGAGGGGACTTTCCGTGTGTTACACGTGGTCTCGATTTACATACAACTGACAACTCACCTTACTTTAGGTATTAATGATTTCGTTAGATCATAATGATTTCATTATTTCAATGATTCACACACGGTTATGATTCCCATGATTCACTTGATTTCTGATCTTTAGAATTCCATGATTTCACAATGATTATTGATTTTGATTAGGATCCTTAGTTTAATAGATCACACACTGGATTGGATTCCTTTGCATTTGATCTTTAGTTTTGGTTCTTTCGATTTCACTTAATTATAGATTCTTGAATTTGAACTCGATGGACTAAGGGTTTCTTTAGAGTTGTAGAATTTAGATATTACTCCTAAGAGTAATTTAATTAACTTGTTAGTTAATTCGGCATAGAGATTTCCTAGACAGAAGTCTAGGATTATGAACAAGCATCCATATAAACAACATATAATAAATAAAGCATTAAAGTAAACAATTTAATTAAAACAGTTTACGCATGCTTCTCAGCCCCGCGTTTTAAAACAAAGATGTTTAGAAAAGGGGCAATGAACTCACCTGTGTTGCTCTGTATAGAATTACCACAAAATGCGCGCTCGTTGTTGTAACCTAAATATCTTAAGTACCTGAGTTGTTTTAAGAGGATACGAATATAATAAGTAATTATAATAGTCGTCGTATCTAGAGTTTGGTCTCGGTGTGCAACTAAGTGTCCTATGTTACTAATGTGCTTTTAAGTATTTCACCCAACTTAGTCTAACTTATTACCCCTTAGTAACCCTCATCCCACAATAAATTATTACAAGTCTTTAGTTCAAATATTTTTAGGTTAGTTCATTTTAAGTTAAACATTTATTAAAAATCATTTAATTTAATTAAATAAGTTTACAATTTAACTCCTTTTATTAGGAAAATTAATTTAAGAAAAGCGTAGTTTACACATGATGGGCTTGGGTTAAGCCCACTGGGCCAACCTCAGGCCCATTACTAGTCTTTGATTTCCAAATGATTCTTTGATCGATTATGTGTATAACCAATTCTAGGTAGTTCAAAAGAACAACCTAATGTAGTTGTATGTTTTTATAACATGTCTAAGTGTTAGGTATTAATAGTTCTAACAACAACATGACCTTAGACTAAAACTTTTGATTCCCGATAAATCCCCATGTATGTTTAACTCAAAGAATTTCCCACAACTTGTGTTTGGACTTCAATATGATCTTAGAGAAACTCTTGTTATTGAAAACTTAATTCGAAATTTCCTTATTGACATTTTAGGCCCAATTTCATATGAAATAACCCATGATTGAATTTCTATAATCCTTAAGGTGATATTAGTGTCAAAATAATAAATCCCATGCGTAAGCAACCCAACCCGAATCAACTTAGATCGAACCACTATGGGCCGTGAAAACTTGGGTCGGATTAGTTGGGCTCTAGTAGGGCTTGGACGACTTTGTTTGGCCGACCGAATGGGAGGATATCGACCGAATCAGTGTGAGCTGCGAAAGGAAAGTGGGCCGACAGAATGTCTGGGCCGCCCGAATGAGGTCCGACTGAGTAGCCTTGGGCCGACCGAATGGGCAGGCCACCCGAAGGAAGAAGCTGGTCCGATCAAATGTCCTTGGGCCGACCAAAAGAAGCAGTTGGGCCGGCCGAATGGGTTGTTTCCTACGAATGGAGTTGGGCCGATTGTGGTTGCTTCGGCTGTTGGTGTTTCGGCCGAATGAAGGTGTTGCTCATTCGTTGAGCTAGTGGTTGGTCATTCGGCCAAACCACTTTTCCTCCTATACAGCCACAATTTTGACTTTTCCAACTAAGGATTTAAGTGGGGTTGGTTCGTACTCCATTCTAAGTGTATATGGTGGGGATTTCCTAAGGTTTTTGAGGGGTTTGAACTGGTCTAGATGTGGGTCGAAGCAAGGGTTAGAAAACACTAAAATATTAACCAAAAAGCTTGATTTTACCTCGAATCAAATGGATGGAAGCTCAGATCGATTGTACTTTCAGGTTCTACTAGTGATGGTGGTCGTTTAGACACCAAAATGGTTCAATTTCGTGGAGAAATGGTGGTGAAATCTTAGAGAGAAGGAAGAGAGATTTTAGAGAGAGAAAGTCACGGTGGTGAGGAGAGAGGGTGGGTAGGTGAAGAAGATGATGAGGAATTAAAGCCTCATTAAAGGCTTCCACTTACCCGGTTGTTTGGTCTCGTTCACGAAATGATCCGTTTTTAAAATAGAATTTATAAAATTATTTTAGATTGTAATTCCTAATAAATTAACTAAATATCTTCCATTTATTTTAAATTTTCAAAAATAATTAGTTTATGGTTTAAAATTGAATCGTACGGTCATCGCGCGTATTCGTTCGAATCGTCACCCGTACGAACACGGCGATAACTATACTATTCAATATTGTTTTCTAATTCTTGGATATCATTCAGAATGTTAAACTTCTAGATTTATTGGTACAGATCGTCACCTATACAAATAACCCGTCGGTTTAGCATTCACGTAACGACATCCGTGTTGTTTTATTCAGCAAAGCCTCACATACGTTTATACATAATAAAATCCTAACAAATAATCACATGATGGTTCTGTATCGTCAGATAATCATATGACTGATGAACCATAGTTCTGAGCTTTGTTTCTCTAAAATGATTCTGAAATTGCGTTATGACAACATAAAATGATAATGATGCTTAACATGAATATGAATTACACTGAATTAGGTAAAGTTGGTACCTGATTATTATTCACGTTGCTGTTCAGATCACTGTTCCGGTGACGTTTCCGGCACTGATGTTACAATGTGGCACATTGCTAGGTCACATCCTAGCTGAAGCCGTCCATGTGGATAAGAATGATTGAATCATATGAAAATAAAAGTAAGTCCGACTCTGTACACATGCCATATTGTTGGGTCACAGCCTAGCAGAAGCCGTCCATTCAGATAGGATATGCTACAAAAATACAAAAATAAAATTAAGTTCGCTTACATACGTGTGCCAAATATTGGGTTGCAGCCTAGTTGAAGCCATCCATTTGGATAGAACTAAAAATCTCAGTCTATATAGTTCTGACACATGCCATATTGCTTTGTAAAGACCTAGTTGAAGCTGTCCATAAGAACGTATTGAACTTGAGAATGTTATTAAAAGAAATATGCAAATATACAATAACTTGGAACCTTATGGAATTTATGATCTATGTATTAAGATATGCAGAGATGAGTCATAAACTGGTTTCGACCTTTGATACTTGACTAGAATGGGTAACTCAGTTAGAAGATATGGGAGTACACTGATTTGTCAAAGAAATGAAGTTTGATCAGGTTTAGAATGGACAAGTATATCAGTAATTGTCTCATAAACCAAATGTGTCAAAAGTATAACACTCAAGGATGCTGATTTGATATGTTCTGGTATATATGTTTTTTTCCTGAAAGATTGCTCACAAAAATATGTGTTTTTGCTTTGTTGCGGTTTAGTTGTATAGCTTCTTCTTATTAGAAAAATACAAAAAGATTTTCATTTTTTCGTTTTTAAAAATGATCATTTGTTTGTTCAGGTATTCAATCTCGTCTCAATTTATCATCAATCTAGAGTAAACTTCATAATTGAGGTGTTTGAGTGCTTGTCTTTTTGACAAATGGTTAAAAGGAATTAATGTTGTTTACTCATTCGCGCGAATGAACCATTTTGATTGTTCATTCGAACGAATGGTTCACATGAACGAATGGCCAATTCGCTGAAACATAACTGACGAATGGTTCACACGAACAAACTGTTGATGAGCATGAACTTCATTGACGAATGAATCTTTCATACGAATTGTCACACCCCAAGCCGGCGGGCTGGATCGACTTTCGCATCGGGCAGAAGGTTCCCGGGGCGCGATATCGGGTGAAAATCATAGTGATCGGATTGTTTACATAGCGCATGAGATATAATGAGAAATGCTAACATGACATTAATATAGAATTACAAAGTTAAATTACACTATACATGTTCATAATTTAACTAAGTAAATCTATCCAAAAGAATCATTGAGTTTCTATATTGTATCTGCACAAGATTTACAAAACATGATTCAAAGTTATGTCATTCAAAAATATGCACAACACAAAAGTAAGCTAGGTCTCTTCTATAGTCCACTAGTTTAATCCTGCTGCTTGTAATCTAGACATGTTCGTCACCTGAGAAAAACATGCAATTAAACAAAGTCAACACTAGGTTGGTGAGTTCATAAGTTTAGTTATTTAAAAAATTTCAGAGTTATTTACACAACATCTTGTAATGCACAAGTCACAGTTATTTTCATTTGGCATTAACTCATCCTCATGTCCTCTCTATAGATACACCTACAGATAGGATATTGTCCAGTCAAGCATGCTTATATATAAGGCATACGTATCACGAATGAAGCCTCCAGTCCACCACACACTTGATAGAACTCAATACCACCTGTAATGAAGCTATAGATAACCATTTCATCACCCATAGGATTAATCACAATCAAATTTCCAATATGACAAACCATTACATTATCATGATATTAACATAACACAATAGGTTTCTAAGTAGTACAATTCTCCACAGTTAAAATTGGTGGATTACCACATACATTATTGGTGGTATTACCACAGTTATTAGGGGTGGTATACTCTTTGACTTACTATTACTCTCATCTGATTAGGAAGTGAGAGCAAGTATGACACGTAGTCATATCCCAATTGATCTATGGAATTGAATTGACCACATTGTAGCCACCACAAAGGCAAACCATAATGTGATCAATTCATTTCCATCCATTAGTTTTCCTAAGGCCTCACAACTATCTGCCACCAGCATGTGACTTGAGTGAGGTCAGTCAGTCACTCAATCTACCAATCCACAAAGTAGAAGTGGTGAGATAATTAGCAGACACTATCATACTCTTATCACCCGTGTTAGAAAATGATAGAGATGGAATATGCTGACTAAATATCAAAAGAGTTCTTATAGTTCTCAACCCATACCCATCAACTCATATAAATCCAATAGATATAACACACATGTTCTCATAGGTATAACAGATCTATTCACTTAGAATTAACTGCAATTATTTCCAAAGACTTAACAGTTATAATTTGCCTTAAATCAATAGGAATAGCAAGTATTCCTCATGAGATTTACAGTTTTAATCACAAAGGAATAACAATTTTATCACTTAGAAATCGTAGATATTGTCTAACAGAAATAACAGTTATAAACTTAGAGTCATTAACATTAACATAATGAGGTCTACAATTATAATAACAAAGTAAAACCTCATTAACATATGGTGTACCAAAACATTTAAGAAACAGTTTTAGCATGTTCTCAGCCCTGCTGTTAATGCAAAAGTTAAGTAAAAAGAGTCATATGAACTCACCTGGTAGTTGAAGTGCTTGACTAAAACTCGATTGAATGCACGCTCTCACTTGTTGTACTTGATATTGTATTTACGATCATGTGTTTGATTTGTTTGTGTTCACATCATTAACATTAACATATGTTTAATAGTTGTGACGAGAACTGTGCGATTTGACTAAGTGTCCTAGGACCTCACTGATGAGTTACTAGGTTTGTACTAAATGACTTTATGACATTATTGTCAATAACCATTACCCATAATCTTGAATTACTCATTTAATTAAAGTTTATCCCATAACATGCTCTAAGTCGTTAGAAAATATTAAATTTTCAAGCTTTCAAGTTTAAGCTGAAATAAAATTGCACTTGTATTATAAAATCTCTTTAATATTATACCTTGAAAGTTTAGTTAATTTTATTGGTATGTCATTAACCAAATTAACTAAGTAAAAGACTAAGTTCAATTTATAAAAACTAATTTTAGTTATAATATTTCTTTTTAACACTTAAAAATTCTTATGTGTTCTTAATTTGTTTAATCCTCTTGATTACTTCCTTGTTATTTACATACTATCTTTTAACTTATGTTTTATTCAATAAAACATTAGTTTAACAATGTAGTAATGTTCAAAAAAAATAGTTAAGGGTAATATCGATGGTTCAATCTTAGTATCGATGAGTTATAAAACTGATTAACACTCATAAAACTCTAATGGGTTTCTAATTAACATAACCTTGTCCTACTCAATCCCATGGCTTTATTATATATATATATATATATTGTTTACAATTGATTATTCTGATTTAAACATCCTTAAACTAACATCAGACATTAGTATCGGGGAGTGAGAATTCCCAGCCCAAGGTTGGTCGTCTATTATTGAATTCCCTGTCCAAGTAGGTCAACAATATTAACTTCGACAGGAGGTTTTCCCCATTGATTTTATGCATTTAACAAGGTCAATACCGACATTACTCTTTGACCATCAGCCTTGGGCTCCATAATGTCGCCAATATCTAAGAGCATGCTGCTTGTCGGAGTCATCATCGTCGATAGAAATCAAGCAACTCAACCCATATTGTCGATACTACTAAGTTCGGCCACTTGGCAAGTGTCGACACTCCAGTTTATCCAACCCAAAACCAGTGAGTCCCTACCTTCCGCCATCCTTGGACCTTCGATATTAACTCTCGACAATACATGACCTTCAAACTTAGCAGAATCGACAGAAACAATGCCCCATTTTCCCAGCTCTTCGATGCTAACTGGGTTGGGGTTTTCCCCAACGATATTGCTGATTCTCGGTTATCTCAGCCAAGTTCGATCCTTCTAAGATTTAAACTAAGATGTTCCTTGGTTTCCTAAGTAGTTTTCGTGCACCATCTAATTGATTTGAAGGAATAAAGCCGGTTACAAGTTCAAGCGACAAAACAGTGAAATCTTACCTTTTTCTGCAGAAATTTCTCTTTAAGATTCCAGCAGATTTAGCTCGAACCAGCTTCCATCCCTTCTACTACAAGCTTCCTCTTGTCGAGACGATCGTTTTGATATATTATATGCACGATTTGGTGAAGGAACGAAGAAGATATGGTCGTTTTAATGGAGGTTTCTAGTGAGAGAAACCCATGGACGGGTTTGAGGAGAGAGAGAAAGATGAGGAATGCACTTTTGAAGAAAATGGGGAAGAAATAAGGGCTTTTATGCCCAGGTTAGTTCCCGCGTATTTGGTCTCGCTCGGTGTCGGTTTCGCGTATTCTTACGCGCGTGTCGTAACGGTTACATAAATAAGTATTTTAAACTGTAATTTAGAATTCTTGGATTATTTTTGATGAGTTTCAAAATTGTAAAACGTAAAATATTATATTCTAATTTTTACTGTTCGTCCGTGATCAGACCGTTAAATCTCGTTATTTTGTTATTTAACGTTAATTATGTATAATTTTATAAAAATAGTTTAACTTAAATCTTTTTAGGTGGAAATTCCTAATAAATATTATTTTTATTTTTATTTTTATTTTTTTAACGTTCGAAATCGTTTATTTTTGCCGTTTCGTAAGAAAACGTAACTTACGCACGTTTTCGTACAGAGCTCGCTGTACGAATACGATCGTACATTTCACTTTCTGGTTTGCTTTTCTACTTTTCAGTTGTCATTCAGAACGTTAAACCCACAAATACATATGTGTGAATCGTCACCCACACAAACATACTGTCAGTTCATCATTCGTAAACGATACTGATTTGTTGTTTTGAATTGTACATTCTCAGAGACGGACTTAACTAATCCTAACTGTTATTGTTATGAATAGTTTAACATTGTTTTCTCACTGATTTTGTTGGTTATCTGATTTCTGTTATTTAGTGAAATCAGATCATAACCGATTTGTATTTGTCATTTCTTTTCACCCTTGTTATTTCTCGTGATTTGTTGTATTTCTGTACTTGAATTTTCATTCAAATACATACAACTGATATATTGTTCTATAGCCCTGTTTTCACTCAACTGTTTATCAAATAGTTATTCACGCATAGTCATACACATATAGTTATCTACACATAGTCATTTACACATAGTAATGGTGTAAGTACACATACCGTACGAATTGCCGGATGATATGGTACTAGTTGTCACACGAATGAGACTCCAGCACGAACGAGACTTCTATTTAAGTCCTCTGTTTCGTCCGAAGAACTCATTCGCCCCTATTTCAGTTCGTTAACTGTGTGTGTGTTCTCATTCGTCCGACCGAGAGTTTTTGACAACCATTTCATTTTTAGCCGTGATACTGAACCATTCTGATCATAAATCCCTTCTATATTGTTTCAGTACATTATGGATCAGATTTCATTCTCTGTGAACTGATTTTTGTGTAAAATCGATTGTTCTTATAGGGTTTTACGTCTCGAATGTATCTCAATCAAATAAACCCTTAAAATGAACCAAAATCATTCTAAAATTAGTGCATTTCGTTTAATCAATGTTGTCTAGTGCTTATGTTATCAGTTTTGTGAATTGATCATGAATTTTTCAAAGTTAGGGTTTTAGGGCTTATGGACTGACGAAGAAACACTCATTCGTGTGACTTGTCACACAAAGGAATCAATTCGCCCATGTGGTCTAACGATTGAACATGTCATACGAATGAGTTTGTTCGTGTAACTCATTCGTGTATAATGTTAATTCGCATATCATATTGATTCGTCTGAGCGTTCATCCGTGCCTATTAAGACTATGTCATATTCATTCGCACAAATGAAGAGCTTTGGTTAGGTCTTTAAAATTGTTTTATTTTTGTCAATCTGAAGTAAATTGATTGCAGAATGGCTGATCTAAAAGAATTTCCAAAGAACAACTTCTGTGCCTTTGTAGAGTTGTCATTACCAAATGCTGCTCACTTTACAGGGATCATTTCATTCCTCAGACGCTCTCGGATTTTCACCGCTATCTCTACGATACATGTTCAGTATCCTTCACACCAGAAGTCGTTCTGGGAGTCAGCTGATATTGACTGCACTGTGGAATCTACAGTCATTAGGGGAGTTATTGGAAGAAGAGATGTGGTTGTGTCTGCAGAGCACATCAGGAGGATTTGCGGGTTTCAGGATATGCCTGATCACCTGTTCTGTTGGACAAGCATCTTGTAAGAGGTTGCTTCTTGCGGTGCAAGTATGGAGGAGATCTTACTATTGGAGTGTTAAACAAGGCTTACCTTTGTCCACAATTCAAGTATTTGTGCCCTGTTCTTCTGCAATACTTAGGATCAAGACGAGGTGGTTTCGATGAACTGGGAGAGACTACAGTCTGCTTTTGTTGCATTGATCCTAAACATTCCCTTCAACTTTTCTGAGATGGTTTTCACGCATATGAAGGAGAATATTAGCTCAAATGGTGACAAGAAATATCTTATGTATCCCAGATTCCTCCAGATGATTTTTTATGCACAGTTTCCTGATCTCCCCAAAATAAATGCAGATATGGGTGGTGAACAGTTGCCTGATTCTATTATCAAGGACATGATTGTTCCACAGGTAGACTGTGATGACGGTGATGATGGAGATGTGGGTGGTGCTGGTAATGATGGTGTTGGTCATGATGGTGATGCTGGTAATGTTGATGATGATGTTGATGTTAGTGCAAACACTACTACTTCTGTAGCCACTGTATCTGCCTCTTTGGAGATCGGTGCTACTACATCTGCTGATGAGGGGGAGGATGCTCATGACTCTGACATGGAGAATATCGAGGATGGAGCTGATGCTGATACTAATGACATTGATTTAGAGGAGACTGAACCTGAGCGTGTCACTACCATTTACAGATCCCAGGTGTATGTAGCTGATAAAAGGCCAAGGGAACGAGCCTCGAGGAATGAGGAGATTGAGGATCCTTCATTTATTCCAGAGTTCGACATTGATCCTATTCCTCGTACCTCTACTGCCACTGCTACACCGGCCTCTTCCCCTCCAGATAAGAAGCAGAGAAAGGCTAGATTTGTATTGCATTGACGAACAGAGTCAGTTTCTTTCGCAGCTTCCACTACTATGCCTGCTGCAACAGTTGTGACTTCTTCACTGTCTAGATCTAGGGCTATTCCTACATGTCACACCTCTACTTTCCCTCATACCTCTGCTGTTGCTGCTACAATTTTCACAGTTGCCTCCTCTGGTCCCCCCACTACTTGTACAGATCCTTACACACCGATTGTTTCTGTTACTGAACAGCTTAGCACACTGAACAGTTTGGTGCTTCGACTGATGGAGACGAACCATGGACAATATCATGCAATAGCCCAGCTAAAACAAAGAGTCAATGACCTGGATGCTCTTCTTTTACAGGCTTCTTATCAGAGGGCAGGCTTGAGAGCCGCAATGTTGAACTTGAACATCGTCTGCTTAAGTCAGCGGATGAGCACAATCAGCTCACCCTAACAATTTGTGGATATAATGAGAGGATTCTCGCTCTAGAGACTGACAATGATCGTTTATCTGAGGTTGTTAAGAGCCTAAAGGATTCCACGCCCAGAATTGAGGCTTCCTAATGGTTCCGATGATTCAGATAAAGAAGATGAAGAAGAGGAAGAAGATGAATCTGATGAGGAAAAGGTGGATTATGACAGTACTAATGATGGTGATGACTCTGATGACAATTCTTCTAGCACTCCAGAGTCGTACCCTCCTAAAGAAATCATAACCAAGAAGAAACATGACAAAGCTCCTGAGTCATCCACAAAACCTGCTGATGAAGGAAAGGATACCGAGGAAGTAGAACTGTGTCGCTGAGACGCGTCTTGATGATACGTTGACCATGATTCTAGACACTCAGGGTATTATACAGCCCTCGGTTAATTATGACAAGGAAGAGGGAGAAATCATTCACTGTCTTACAAAGGAGCAGATAGCTGAGCTATTCATGTTAAATCCTGACGAGGTTATTGTTGATGAAGCCTCGAATCCTGCATCAGATCTCCCAATTCTTGAATCTTATGATGACATTGATGAGGTTATCTTGGAAAACCTCGATGATGAAGAAGCCATAAAGTACACTTTTGTAGAAGAAGAATTGCCTACCTTCACTGAACTTTTCGGTCAACATTCTGAAGAGGAGCTAAAACGTAAGATTGAAGAGAAGGACACTGACAAGGAAGCTTCTGCAGAAGATATTCAGAAGAGAAAGGAAGAGTGGGCTGCTTATTGGCAGACCCTTAAGAAGGATAACATCCCTCCTACTCCAGCTCAGTACACTAAAGTCTACAAAACCAAAGGATACAAATCTGGAGGTTACATTCTGAGCTGGGCGTACTTCAAGGATGTGGGATGCTATGGAGTAAAAAGAGAAAGGGGAATTTAGCACTTCAAATTCTTGCATGACTTCAAGACCTTGCTTGGCTTCAAAGTTAATCAGCTCGCACGTCTGAACATGTTGTATTATGAAGATTTTGGTATGTCATCTTGGTTTTCTAGGCAAATCAAGTTCAAATACAGAAAGAGATGGGTCAACTTCCTGCCTCAATAACCTGAAAGATTCTACCTGCCGGAGATTAATTCTCAGACCAGAAAGCACAAAGTTATCCTGAGGTGGCTACCTCCCAAAGTCATGAAGACTATTCCACTAAGGAAGATGCCTCAAGGCTTTACGAGTAGTTTCTAATTGTGGTATTAAGACGGCAGAACTTGAGAGGCAGTGATAGTTCTGTGCAAGGAAGGAAAGTGGGACTTGATCAAAGTTTTTGACCTGATGTGGCTGACAAACCTGATAGAGGAAGATGTTAAGGCCCTCTATAGGTGTCAGATTTTCTTTGACATTGCTGATATGAAGCAAGCACTGCAGTATATGAGAGTGATAAGATTTGCTTTGCATTTGATGTATATGCTATTGCAGACTGGAAAGCTCTTTCAGACAAATTTTTGAAGACTGAAGCCATTAAAGTATAAAACTAGGTCCAAGGGGGACTATGTAGATGCACCGTTTGTCCCTAGTTCATATGTAATAGTCTGTGAATATTTGTAAAGCTTTAGTTATCAATGTAATCAAGTATTTTGCATTGTTAATTTGTGTATAACATGTTGACTTTGACTTTTGATATCAAACAGGACCATTCGTAAGAATGAACCTAAATATGAGTTCATTCGCACGAAAGAACGCTTATTGAATGATCAGTTAAGCGAAGGAATCATGTCTCTAATTAGTTCATATGAAGGTATCAGAGATCTGATGTCACACCCCCTGCGCCGCGTACAGAATCCACGGCGCGGTGACGATCAATGGTTGAATCATGCACAAGTATTGAGAGAAGAACAACCACAATGCATTACCAAGTTTCATAATGTTAGACAATTGTTTAGTTACAGGCATTCTATCTATCTACCAAAAGAATGACAACTACAGGCCCAAAAATATTGTTTACATGAGACTCAGACAAGACAATTAAACAATCAGGATTAAGTAGTTGTCCTTGAGAACGATCTAAACCTGACTACCTGAAACACGTGAAAAGTAACTGTCAACTACAAAAGTAGTTGGTGAGAACAAAAGGTTTAACATTTGTAAATATGAATCTGCAGTGTAAAACATATGTATAAAGCATTTGAATAAAATGGCATGGATAATTGCAACACAAACTATCATCAAGTAAAAATAACGTGTGCAAACAGTCGAATGACTGTCTACTAGAAAGCCAACATATAATCAAGTCCCAAACTATGTTTGGAGTCAGAAAAGTAGTTAGCAAACGCATTCAACATGAGATGTACTAATGAGTTTACTTAGAAGACAAACTCCTTGTTGACGTACCCAGTCAATATGACCTATGCTGGTAAAGTTAATTAGCAGCAAATCCATATTATCGTAACGCATCCAATATGCAGTTAGTTTTTAAAACATATTTAAAACGTTAACCGTAGCCTTGGCGTAACCAAAACGTGTCTCGCATTCCCTTGTTCTGATCACCCAGTACTAACGTTAATTGAATAAGAATAAGATTGAATGAACAAGTGTCTTGATGTGTATAAGTTTGTTCACAACGATGAACACCATGCTTTTATGTTTTTAAGATTGAATACTTTGATTGAAAACCTGTGGTTGAATACTCTTGATTGATTACCATGATTTGAAAACACTAGATTGAATACTTCCTTGAAAACCCTTGATTGAATACCACATTGAAAACTATTGATTGAATACCTTGTTTTGAAAACCCTTGATTTAATACGGTGATATTAAAACCCTTGTATAAATACAAGGTTTGAACGAAAACATTTACTAAAATATTTATTTAGAAAACACAAGTTGATGTTTAAAAGAGTTTGAAAAACTTCTCCTTTAAAAGTGTTTAACATTTATAAAACCATTTTGTATAAAACAAGTTTATAAAACCTTTTAATAAACCTTTTATTAAAATGTGTTTAACAGTTGTAAAGATAGTAGAATAAAAGAGTAACCTTTGATTGTTGCAAAGAATTGGGAATACTGTGTTTGAAAAGTCTAAGTACAAAAGTTGTAGTACAAAAGATGTTTGGTCACGTGTTCTGTAACATTTCGATTAATTATGTAAATTCATTTTATTAATGGGAAATTTTAAACATTTATATATATATATATATAATATATATACACACACACACGTATATAGATATTACATTATACATAAATTTATATAAAAAAAAATATACTAAAATATTAATAAGACAAATAATAATAAAGTTTAAAGTATTTATAAATTAAATATTAAATAACATATACAAGAAAAATAATAAATAATAATTATAGTAATAAAATTTAAGTTTTGAAAAACTTATGAAATAAGTTTAATAAATTTATTATTACTACTTTTTCTTTAAACAAATTTTAAATTTATAAAGTTTCTAAAAGATTTATAAAAAAAAAAAAACTATAGGGGTTAAATTTGTCAAGAAGTAAAACTTATTTTTAGAAGAAAACCTTGAGGGACTAGTTGTGTCAATCCCTCAAACCCTTTATCTCTTTCACCCAACTCAACCCATGGATACCCATTTAATCTCTTTTCGACCCAACTCAATCAACCCCGATTCAGTGGATAAATCTCAACAAGATTCGAAATTTAAACGAGTACGAACAATTAGGAGTCGATAACAATTATCAATTCAAAGTTTAAAATCAAAATTTGACGAATTTCTTGCCTAAATAACCGTATGTGAACGTGGAGCTTGAAATCTATATAAACGATCACCATAATCAAATAAATTCATCCCACTCGTTCCTTATACACCTACGAACAAGTCTGAGTAATCGAAATCGATTCAGAAGCTGCTCATATCACGAATCAAGCCTTTAAAAGCTTCGGTCGAGCGGTTCTGTTTACAAGTTCAAAACCAGGCCAAACCCGAACGTTTGTAAGTGTATTTTATATCATTAGTTTCGGTTTTTGATGAATAACAAAAGCCCTAACAATTCTGGTTCGATTTCATCATGATTCGAACGAATTTGGGGGTTAAAGAAGCTAGGGCTCGAAATCGTTTAAATCTGGAAATTGGGAATTTTAAAAACTATGTTAACTTAATTTAAAACAGATTCTTATCGCGGCTTAGGCCTTCAGTTCAACCGGTAACACGCTCGTATTCCATCCGATGGGTCGTGGGTTCGATCCGGGTCCAGAGCGGGTTAAACCGTTTTTTTTGAATTTATTTAATAACTTTTTATTTATAAATTATTTTTAAATTCTGATTTCACCTAAATTTTTATAAACTTAAAAACTACTAACTTAATAAATAAAATAAATATATTTCAGTTTAGTTAATTTATTTTAAAATTAATTATAAACTTATTTCTTTAATTAAATATATAAAAGCTATATTTAGTTCATTTATTATTTATATATATTTTTTTTTACTTATTAATATTGTTACAATGTTATAAATTAATACTATCTTATTATTTAAATGATTATCATTAAATTATTATTATTATTTTATTTAAATTCTATGATGATTAATATTACTATTAATTATTATGATATTGTTAATTCTATAAATATTATAATAAATTTTAATTATTATTACTATTTTAATATGGATATGGCTATTTTATTATTACTATGATTGATATAATTATTATTATTAGTTTAATTATTTTAGTTAACATTATTATTATTGTTATTTATTATGGTTAATACAATTTAGATTATTATTAATTATTATTAATACTATCAAATGTATTAAAATTACTATTACTAATATTATAAATAATAGTTATTATGATCATTATTTTTATGATTATAATTAATAACAGAAACTATTATAATTATTATTATTATTATTATCGTTATTATTAATACAAATATTATTATTATTATCATCATTTTTATTATTGTTATTATTATTAATACAAATATTATCATTATTATTATTACAATTATTATTGATATATTTATACAAATAACAATTATTATTATTATTATTATTATTATTGAATAATACAAATATTATTATTATTACTATTATAATTATTATTGATATTATTAATACAAATATCATTATTATTGTTATTATTATTATTATGATTATTACTATTATTACTAACATTAGTATTATTAGTATTATTAATTTTACAAATAATATCATTAGTAATATAATTATTATTATTATTATCAATGATATTGATAATATTAATATAATAGAATTACTATTACTTTTGAACATATATAAATATTATAAACTTTAAACAATAAAACGACTTGTAAACAATTAATATAAAGTTTTATTTAACGATTTAGTTATAAACATATGGAACACAAATACATTATGAAATTTATGCAAAGTCATAGTTACATAGTTGCGTGCGATTTAATTATAGGTTAAGCTAATTCGAGTTGGATATTATTGGACTACATAATTGTCATTTAATTGCAACGCTTAGCTCATCAATCAAGGTGAGTCTTCATAGCCCCTTTTTATGCTTTTATTATTTGGGGTGAAACATGTTATCAAATCTTTTAAACAATTTATGTGAAACAAGTTTATGACATTATACATGTTGAACTTTAGTTAACATTTAGCATTGATCACCCCTAGTGACTATGATAGATCTATTGACTGGCCATTCCACTGTGTTTGATTTACCCTTCGGGGGAAGCCCGCAGTGATAGTTACTAGTTCAAGCATTGCGATGCTTACCATGGTCAAACATTATTCTGTTAACATTAGTTGATCTGCTTTATCTACTAATTCAATATTGTATGTTCATATTGCTTGGTTACACATATTATTTATAACATTTATCAACATTTTATTTCAACTATTTTGGTGTGTGTGCTTAAACCTGTGAAGCTCACCAACTTTATAGTTGACCCTTTTTATTTAAACATGTTTCAGGTGGAACTGCAAACTATACTTGATTGATTATCATATTAGAGCTTGGACATAGTTATTTTAATTGGACTTGTTGATTTGAAACTTTGGTATTGATGTTGGATGTAAGTTTTATACAAATTAGAAACCTTGTGCTATTGAACAATCTACACTTCGTGTACGCTCCGATGATTCCGCCATTGGTCGGGGTGTTACAGATTGGTATCAGAGCCTTGGTTATAGAGAACTAGGTCGAACATAGTTAAAGACCTAGACTATAACTTAAGATTTCCCCTTCATGCTTAGTAATAATAACATTAGAAATTTAAAGAGATTTCTAACTTTTCCCTTACTTTCTTAGCTATGTCTTCGCACTCTGCCGACAGATCAGCAAGTGTCCCTCGAAATAAATCTGAGGAATTCATAGCAGTACCAGAAGAGGAGAGTGACAGACCACCAAGGATAGAGACAGAGTCAGAAAAAGCTTATTGGGCAGAAGCTGAAGCAATACCTCCTCAGCCTGACATTCCATTTTCTCAACTTCGCTCATCAGACTTCTCCAGACATAACACATCCTACTGGGGTGGTTCAATACATTGGTCGGTTTTACGTAACTACCATTTCCCATCTTCTTTTGAATTCATAGTCGGAGGAGAACAAAAATCTCGGGAGTACAGACCTTTGTCCACCTGGGAGTATGAGATAGAGTTAGAGAAAGAAGAATTAAAATCAGATGCTGAAAGCCCATATCATCCTCCTGAAGCCTCACTGCCTTCCATCAGTCCTCCAGAACTTCAACCAAAAGCCTCTAACGCCTCTACAAAACCTAAAATTTCCAAACCAAAAGCTCCCAGACGTCCTACAAGCCCCACCAGTAGCTGTGAAAGTCGGATTGGACCAGAATCTACTATTGTGGAGCCACCACCCAAGATACGTCGCATAAGTCAAGGCGCACGACTACCTCCACCACGTGAAGGACGTGTTTTTGCTAGGAAGCTTGCTCACACGATTGGATCATGTTCTTGGGGAACTCACGAGGAATCTGATGATTAGCAGACGTTTTTGTTCTTTTTATTTTTTTTTCTTTCACTATTATTGTACTAGACATCAAGTATAGGTATGCTTATGTCTACACTTTCGATTAAATGTTCGTTTCCAAAATTTGAATAACAATAATGAAGACGTTATTTATTGATTACAATAACTATTAACTAATATACGTAACAACTAAATATGTTATAAAATGCATCGTCTTAGTGACATATGATCGAGTGAACTTGCTACCTTTATCGTACAACACTTAGTTGAACTAGAGTTAAACCTCTTGATTTTTCTCTTACATTTTACAAAAGGATCGCTACTACAAAGACTACTCTTACACTGTTACGTCTAATTAAATCTTTGAACCTCGTCAATAGTCTTTAGATTCACACTAATGAAGTGAAACTCATACAATCTGAAAGGGGAATACCTGTACTTTGGGGAGTTCTGTCTAGGAAAGCATTTCGTATAAATCCAAATCTACCGATGGACCTGTTATGCTTTCCTGGGAACCCTTAGAGTGAGTATGAACCTATAGACTAAAGTATGCCTTTCTGAAAGTTGATTTGGACATAAACACTTTGTTATGTCAAAAGTCTTCCTAAATGCAATATGTTTATTAATTTGTGCTTGAACCCTCCTTCGAATTATCAATTTCCTATTTTTTTTGAACTCCTTGGGTTATTTATGATCCTTTTCATTTTGAACTCTTGTAGAATCATGCCTCCTCGTCGCAATGATGCTAACAACGCCAACAACACGAACCTCAACATACAAGAATTGGCTGCTGTCATTGCTCAGCAAATGGCCACAGTCCTACCTGGACTTGTGAACCAGCTCACTCGAGCCAATAGGGTTCAAAACAACAGAAATGGTGAGGTTGCAAATCAAATTTGCACCTTTAAGCATTTCAACTCTTGTCACCCTGCCAAGTTCCTTGGTTCTGAAGGGGCCACTGGGTTGCTTCAGTGGTTCGAAAGCATGGAAAGTACATTCCTTCATTCAGACTGCCCTGAAAATCTCAAGGTTCGTTATGCCACTAGTGTCTTTCAGAAAAGGGCACTTACTTGGTGGAATACCGAGAAACGAAATAGGGGTGCTGAAACTGCAATGGCCTTAACTTGGGATGAGTTCAAACGACTGATGACGGAAGAATTTTGCCCTCGCAACGAGATGATGAAACTGGAGTCAGAATTCTGGAATCTCAAACAGGATAGTGGGGAAAACCTGGCTTACACAAATCGTCACCATGAACTTAGTCTGTTAGTACCACACATGGTCACTCCACTTTCTCGTGCTATTGAGAAGTACATTAGTGGCCTACCCAGGCAAATCCAAGATACCTGTTACGGGAGTAAACCGACTACACTGGAAGATGCCATCCGTTTAGCTGCTACTTTAACTGACAACCATGTAAGAGCTGGTACTTTAACAAGAAAGGGAGTTAAAAAGGTGGAAGCTAAGTTCACAAATGATGAACCTTCTAAAGAGGTCAAAGCTGAATCTCCCAATGGTCCAAAGTTCAACAATCGCAAGCGAAAGGCTAATAACTTTGCTTTGACAATTTCCGCTACCCCTGCTGTACCTTTAAATCAACAACCTCTAACCAAACAAACCAACAACTCGTATGTAGGGGAGCATCCACTTTGCACTACTTGTAGATACCACCATGCAACGAACCGACCTTGCCGAGTTTGCACGAACTGCAAAAGGTATGGTCATTTGGCGAATTATTGTAGGAATAGACAGATGGTGCAACAAGGTCACAATGCTCTGCAATTGAACCAAACACCAGCTGCACCTACTCCTGCCTTAACTCATGGAAGAGCTTGCTACGAGTGTGGAGATCCTAATCACTTTAGAAACAAATGCCCAAAGCTTGTGGGTAACGATCAAAGGGGTACAAGGGCACAAACTCTTCAACTTAATGTTCAAGACCCTCAAGTTAACCAAGACATGGAGAACGATACATTGTTGATTACGGATTGATAGGCTCTAGTGATGTTATGATTTTTAAGACTTAAGATTTATATTTCTTCGTAGTTTGAAGTTTTACTTGGTTGAACACAGTTAGAATTTAATTATCATTTAATGTTTAAGTTTTGATGAGAATTCTGTCAACATTTATTATATTATACTTGTTTGCATTATGTGATCTTGTATCCAACCAGTTATGCCAAAAATCAGCAAGTAGGACAAACATGCAAGGCAAAATTTTCGTTACGGGTGCACACGGAACGAGAATTTGCAGTACATGTAAATTCTACAAATGCGAGATATAAGGCACAACTGTTGAAAACTTTGGGACGATTAACTTAAGTTCAATTGGTTGAAAAAAAAAAAAAACTAATAATCATACTTATAGTGCCAACAACAGGTAGACCTGTTTTAAACTTCTAACATGTGAAACATTTTGTGTTATGTAGTGTTGGTAGGTGATTGGAATGCTTTCAGAGTATTGTTGGTGTGGTGGGTTGGCTGCGGTATACCCTATATATAAGCACCGACAATATTTTGGGAGTAGCACCGAAAGCTTGACCAATGTTTGTTATCATAAATTTGAGTATGTCAGTAAGATAACGTAGACAAAGCTTGTAGTTGGATCAATAAACTCTAGGTGTGTATCCTACTAAAGTCTTAGTTATTATTCCTATAATAAGTGTATTTGTTGTAATGAAAACATAAAAGACAAATATGTAACTTAATTATCGGGAGTCAGGATTATGTCAAACATCAAACTTTAAATCTAATGTAAACTTATGTTGTAACCTTTCAATAGTACTTCACGAATAGGAATCTAACGTTGTTGTATTACATAAATCACAAATTCTCAAATTACAAGTTGTAATTTCATATTTGGTTTCTGAAAATTCGAATTTCGGAATCCATCTACATGTGGTGTAAGAATTCATTATTCTTTCAAATGATCAAGAAATGACAAAACGCTCACACTAAAAATTTACAACCTATTTTTAGCTCACTATTACTCGAACTACAATAATTCAATATAACGAAATGAATACAAATCCTAATTAATTAAATTAATGCCTTTAGTAAAACAGAAATCACTACAGATTCTGACTGAGTAAGCTATCAAATATTAACAATGTGGTGGGTTGGTGGCTGGGTTCGCCCTACATATACCCTATACATAAACATTGTTAATAAATGGTATATTACTTTAGCCAGAATTCGGTAGAAATTAATAACGAAATTAACTAAAGTAGAAAAACGTATCGTTTAAAGCTACCAGATTCAACGAACATAAACAATAATAAACATTAATATTCACAACATTTATTACAATACACTGAAATTTAAACATCACCTACTCCCTATAGACTCTTCTAAATTTCGGGACGAAATTTCTAAAAGTAGGGGAGACTGTAACATTTCGATTAATTATGTAAATTCATTTTATTAATGGGAAATTTTAAACATTTATATATATATATATAATATATATACACACACACACGTATATAGATATTACATTATACATAAATTTATATAAAAAAAAAATATACTAAAATATTAATAAGACAAATAATAATAAAGTTTAAAGTATTTATAAATTAAATATTAAATAACATATACAAGAAAAATAATAAATAATAATTATAGTAATAAAATTTAAGTTTTGAAAAACTTATGAAATAAGTTTAATAAATTTATTATTACTACTTTTTCTTTAAACAAATTTTAAATTTATAAAGTTTCTAAAAGATTTTATAAAAAAAAAAAAACTATAGGGGTTAAATTTGTCAAGAAGTAAAACTTATTTTTAGAAGAAAACCTTGAGGGACTAGTTGTGTCAATCCCTCAAACCCTTTATCTCTTTCACCCAACTCAACCCATGGATACCCATTTAATCTCTTTTCGACCCAACTCAATCAACCCCGATTCAGTGGATAAATCTCAACAAGATTCGAAATTTAAACGAGTACGAACAATTAGGAGTCGATAACAATTATCAATTCAAAGTTTAAAATCAAAATTTGACGAATTTCTTGCCTAAATAACCGTATGTGAACGTGGAGCTTGAAATCTATATAAACGATCACCATAATCAAATAAATTCATCCCACTCGTTCCTTATACACCTACGAACAAGTCTGAGTAATCGAAATCGATTCAGAAGCTGCTCATATCACGAATCAAGCCTTTAAAAGCTTCGGTCGAGCGGTTCTGTTTACAAGTTCAAAACCAGGCCAAACCCGAACGTTTGTAAGTGTATTTTATATCATTAGTTTCGGTTTTTGATGAATAACAAAAGCCCTAACAATTCTGGTTCGATTTCATCATGATTCGAACGAATTTGGGGGTTAAAGAAGCTAGGGCTCGAAATCGTTTAAATCTGGAAATTGGGAATTTTAAAAACTATGTTAACTTAATTTAAAACAGATTCTTATCGCGGCTTAGGCCTTCAGTTCAACCGGTAACACGCTCGTATTCCATCCGATGGGTCGTGGGTTCGATCCGGGTCCAGAGCGGGTTAAACCGTTTTTTTTTGAATTTATTTAATAACTTTTTATTTATAAATTATTTTTAAATTCTGATTTCACCTAAATTTTTATAAACTTAAAAACTACTAACTTAATAAATAAAATAAATATATTTCAGTTTAGTTAATTTATTTTAAAATTAATTATAAACTTATTTCTTTAATTAAATATATAAAAGCTATATTTAGTTCATTTATTATTTATATATATTTTTTTTTACTTATTAATATTGTTACAATGTTATAAATTAATACTATCTTATTATTTAAATGATTATCATTAAATTATTATTATTATTTTATTTAAATTCTATGATGATTAATATTACTATTAATTATTATGATATTGTTAATTCTATAAATATTATAATAAATTTTAATTATTATTACTATTTTAATATGGATATGGCTATTTTATTATTACTATGATTGATATAATTATTATTATTAGTTTAATTATTTTAGTTAACATTATTATTATTGTTATTTATTATGGTTAATACAATTTAGATTATTATTAATTATTATTAATACTATCAAATGTATTAAAATTACTATTACTAATATTATAAATAATAGTTATTATGATCATTATTTTTATGATTATAATTAATAACAGAAACTATTATAATTATTATTATTATTATTATCGTTATTATTAATACAAATATTATTATTATTATCATCATTTTTATTATTGTTATTATTATTAATACAAATATTATCATTATTATTATTACAATTATTATTGATATTATTTATACAAATAACAATTATTATTATTATTATTATTATTATTGAATAATACAAATATTATTATTATTACTATTATAATTATTATTGATATTATTAATACAAATATCATTATTATTGTTATTATTATTATTATGATTATTACTATTATTACTAACATTAGTATTATTAGTATTATTAATTTTACAAATAATATCATTAGTAATATAATTATTATTATTATTATCAATGATATTGATAATATTAATATAATAGAATTACTATTACTTTTGAACATATATAAATATTATAAACTTTAAACAATAAAACGACTTGTAAACAATTAATATAAAGTTTTATTTAACGATTTAGTTATAAACATATGGAACACAAATACATTATGAAATTTATGCAAAGTCATAGTTACATAGTTGCGTGCGATTTAATTATAGGTTAAGCTAATTCGAGTTGGATATTATTGGACTACATAATTGTCATTTAATTGCAACGCTTAGCTCATCAATCAAGGTGAGTCTTCATAGCCCCTTTTTATGCTTTTATTATTTGGGGTGAAACATGTTATCAAATCTTTTAAACAATTTATGTGAAACAAGTTTATGACATTATACATGTTGAACTTTAGTTAACATTTAGCATTGATCACCCCTAGTGACTATGATAGATCTATTGACTGGCCATTCCACTGTGTTTGATTTACCCTTCGGGGGAAGCCCGCAGTGATAGTTACTAGTTCAAGCATTGCGATGCTTACCATGGTCAAACATTATTCTGTTAACATTAGTTGATCTGCTTTATCTACTAATTCAATATTGTATGTTCATATTGCTTGGTTACACATATTATTTATAACATTTATCAACATTTTATTTCAACTATTTTGGTGTGTGTGCTTAAACCTGTGAAGCTCACCAACTTTATAGTTGACCCTTTTTATTTAAACATGTTTCAGGTGGAACTGCAAACTATACTTGATTGATTATCATATTAGAGCTTGGACATAGTTATTTTAATTGGACTTGTTGATTTGAAACTTTGGTATTGATGTTGGATGTAAGTTTTATACAAATTAGAAACCTTGTGCTATTGAACAATCTACACTTCGTGTACGCTCCGATGATTCCGCCATTGGTCGGGGTGTTACATGTTCCACCCCAAATCAGTTATAAAACAGTAAAAGAGGTGCTAATGTTCTCACCTGACAGCAGTAGACTATGAACCTGAACAAGTAGCAAGCAACAAGACTTCTAACTGTTTCCTATATTATTGTAATCATACATCTAATATAAGATTTATGATATTGAATACATTGATTGATTGGTTGATTTATGTTAGTTGGTTGACTTATATTATCTTGTTAATGATTACTTCTTGAATAACTTGTTCTCATGTTTAAAAATTTTGTATGAACTTGAAAGACATGATTTGATTCCTTAGAATGATGATTGATTTATGAAAAGCATGTGTCATGTTACATCATGCATAAGGTTAGTTATGCATTTATGTAACATGTGTTGATGATTCTTGATAAACATTTGTTTCCCATGTATTCCCTGAAAATGTTTATGTGTTTTAAGATTTTGTGATTATGTTATAATCTTATTCCTAAATTAAGTGAGACTTAATTAGGATAAAACTATTCCAAAATCACTAGAATCAAATTAGGGTTATAATACCCTCATTGATCCCTTTAAGCTTAAACGATCGTTTGAAAGTTCATTAGTGTACAACTTAGAATATCCTTAGGTTTAGAACAAGTGTATGGATCAAATATCTAATATCGACAGCCCTTATTGATGTGAGAGTGTCGAACTTAGCAACCTCGAATGTCTATGGTTCAAGAGAGGCCCATCGATATTAAGAATATCGATGGGTTCTAATCCATTCGATATTAGTTTTGTTACTCATTCCATACCCACGTTTTTATGTTCTATCTCCCTTGGATCTACTGACTTCAAACTATGCAAATGAATGTGAATAACTTAATCAGGTTGCATGGCTGTAAATATCAAAAGAACTGCCCGTTGATTATAAGTCCATGCCCACCGATACTATTAGTATCGATGGGATTAGGGTCTCTAGGCAGCCTTCGATATTGCCAAAATAGACGAAAATTTTTCTTGATTACACTTGGATCAAGCTTATGAATGTTCTCCTAACAAAGTTCGAAGGTTTACAGGTCTGCCAAGTGGTTATATTCGATGGTCATCATGGGTTGTTCATGAAATGGAGCTCATCGATATTGTACAATCGATGTGCCTAATATCGATCAAGGCAGCTCCGATCTTGATAATATCAGCAGAGATGGACCTGATCATCCATGAAACCTTCGATTCTAACAAGTGTCGATATTGTTTGGCCATTCTACCTTCTGTCGATATTAGCTGTTGAACCTTGTTCCATCGATACCGATTTCTATGTGGTTCCATCGATTATGTCAGCCACAAACAACCTTATTCCAAGTTCACCCAAGTGGTTATAAGTCGATTACAGGTCTGATTTTTGAACAAAAGAGCTAGAAAACCAGTTTTATATGAGGAAAAAGATGAATAGTGAAAAACCCTATAGATCAGTACCTTCTTTCTATGATTCTGGCCAACTAAGCTCGAACCAGTTTCGATTCTTTGTACTACAAGCTTCCTCTGATCGATACGATTGTTTTGATATATTATATGCGCCATTTGATGAAGGAACGAGGAAGTTATGATCGAATTTGTGTGACTTTTCTAGTGAGAAATGTGGTATACGGGAATAGAGAGAGGGAGTGATGAAAGCTGAAATTTGTGAAAGAAATGAGGGAAATAAGGGTTTTTATACTCCGAGAGGTTCCCCGCGTATTCGGTCTCGCCCGGTGTCGGTTTCGCGTATTTTTACATACGTGCCGTTATGTTTACGAAATTGAATATTATTGATTGTAAATTAGATTTCTTGGATTATTTTTGATGAGTTTCAAGATTGTCGAACGAAAAATGTAATATTTCACTTATTTTTACTTTTCGTTCGTAATCAGACCGTTAAACGAATATCGTTACGTGTATACCCGTAATCATATACGTTTTTGGTCGTTTTTGCGTATTTATTGATGTTTACTCATAATTATAAGCTCGACATTTATATCATTACGAATCGTCACCCATAATAATACTCAGTCTCGCTTACGCATTATGATTAGTTTAATTGATTTGTTTGTCATACTATTCGTCATAACACTACGCTCTAACACTAACCTATTACACCGAACGCATTATATGTATAGGGCATACGTAGAGTCCAGCTACCTGCCTTATCAGCCGCCAGCCCAACACTGTTTCGATATAATACAATACTATTCTTGCCTAGCGTAATCTACTATAAATAAATAATATATACTTTTTCCTAATTAAAAAAGATCCTATAACACATGAACATATGAATCACATAGGCACATTGACATATTGAACAAGAATCACACTAATATATAAATACTAACATGTACATACTGTTCTATCCTGATCTATGATTACTGTACAGATGTTACATCTGATTCATTCATGGTGTGACTGGTCCATTCGTGGATCGTGGTTCACATGAACAGGTGATTCATGTGACCCATTCGTGTGATCTGCTGATCACTATAAATACCTACAAAACATAATATTTAATTACTTCTGAACATTCCCTGTCAATTCCCTAGGTTTCAGAGCCACCTCCTTCCTTCCAAGTTCGTTTTTATTCCCGTGCTGTTCGATTTCGATCGAAACGTTGATTCTTTATCGTCGGATTACAACGGGGCTTATAGTTTTCGATTGGAAAACCCCCGTATATGATTCCGCACTATTCGAGGGCCTGCCGAGCAGAATCCGCAAGGAACGTAGTCGTTTCCAAGGTCCTACAGGCTTATCTCTCCTAAAAAGTATTAACAATTTTTATTAACTAAACCAAAGATTAAAAAAAGTATTTTTAGGAGATAAATGTCACATTCTAATGAAATTAAAAAAAAAAATGGTACCCAATTTCTCTCCTAAAAAATATTAATACTTTTCTTAATTAAATTATACAATTAAATATTAATAATTATAAATCTTCTTATTAAAAAAATAAAATCCCAATTGTATCTATGTATAAATGTTTAGACAAACATTGTTTATAACATATTATATTTATTTAGCCCATGTAATACATGGGTTTCTAGGCTAGTATATGTATATACATGGTAATGTTCTAATAATAATGCACTCTTAAAGCATTAACTCGTAATAGCCAGTCAAGATGAAGCATTGTAAGATTAAAATTACCACATGTCAATTACCTATTAAATATAATTTAAATTTTTATAATATCTAAATTTAATCTAAATATTAAATATATGATATGGATCCTATTTTTTCGTTTTATGTCACTGCAAACCTAAGCTAATTTGTTTGACTTATCTTTAGATGGATTCACTTTTAACTATGAGACCACAAGTTAATTTAAAAACCATAAAATGAAAAATAGATATATATTCATATGAAAAATGGTAATAATATCAACATATTACATTTGGAGTTTGATACTTTTTTTAAAGTATTATTCATTTTATATTTCGTATAATTATCAAAATGATCCTAAAAATAGCTAATTAGAACATACTTTTTAAAACACAATTAAAAATAAGAAAAAATAAATTCAAAATTTTTGAAACGAACCGTTTGACTTAATATTCATAAATTTTAAAATTAACTTCTTACCTATTACTACTCATCTTTATTTTATTACTGTTTATTTGGGGTAAATTTTATATATTTAAGCAAAATTCTTGAGACGCTCCTATATATTTTGAAATGTCAAAATTAGTTCTTTAAGTTTTCAAATATTGCAAACTCAGTATTTTTTCTATTAAGTTTGTTAAGTATTAACAGAATAGCTGACATAAAAGTCAAAAAAATCATACAGTTAATTGAGTAAATTTCATTTTTGGTCCTTTATGCTTGCATAAGTTTTCAAATCTGAGCCTTTATTATGTTAATAGTTAACATAGATAACGAATAAAGGATTGAGTTTGCAATATTTGGAAACTTAAAGTACTGATTTTGATATTTTAAACACAAAATGTCATATCTGATATTTTGTGAAAACATAAATGAACAAAAGTGAAATTTACCCTATTTATTTGATTTCCCCAATATTACTCATAGACTATATATGTTTATAATTTCTATAGTTTGTTGAAATCAAACTCTCTTCATCTCATATATAAAGCAGGTAACCTTTCTTTTATCTCACATTAATCTCTTTTTCTTAAATCTAAAGCGGTTAATTTTCCGATCATATCATGATAATCTCTTTTCATCTTACAACTAAAGCTAGTTATACTATTAATCTCATACCAAATAAAATATTTGTTTCTTTATTATGTTAACTTCTATCACTTTTCATTAATACATTTTATAAATGAATTTAATATTCTAATAACAATTATATTTTACATATGTTATTTTAAAACTTCATATGCTACATCTGATACTTCTTTTGAATGTTGTAATTAAAATATAAAAAATTTTAATCATATTCCGTTAATTTAACTATTTTAATTGATATATCTTCATGAAAAAGTTATATATTTTGCGAATGTTTGTATACAAAGTTTGTATAAAAGATGCTATGTTACTGAGAGGACATACAATGTTTTATGCAAAGAAGTTTTATAAATTTATGGTTTGTATTTGTAATAATAAAATATATTCGTTTATAATAGATTATGAATTTATTGTAAATATATTTTAGGTACATTGGGTGAATCAGTCATAATGTTGTTAGAATGAATTGAATCAAAGTTCATTTGATCGAGTTCTCATAAGTTCTTGTAAAAACAGGAGTTCTCATTTGAACATTACCTTATATAAATTACTAATTCTTTTCTGCATACGAAGGGTATAGAATGTGCATGAAATTATCATGCAATAACGATTACCACTTGTGTGATAATTTCACACACAGATGGAGTTATCACAAAGGGATGCAATTATAATGCAAATGAATTATGTATGATTATTCAATCTTTGCATCAAATTATATATCAAGCAAATTTTAATTGTTCTTGCGTGACATGTTAGACTTACATAATTACTGTCATAAGCAGTAGACATGGACGGATCTAGGTATAACATAGTGGGTTCACAAGAACCCACCGCGCTTCGTCTCATTAGTTAAGAAAAATTTTTGTCGAAAGAGTTAAAAATAGGGTAAACCCATTAATATTTTAGGGTTGAATTTTGAGTACGATTTTGCCCCAAAGGTAAGGTGAACCCATAAAGTTTTTTAAGAATGAATCCTTAACGTAATTTTCACAGCAATTTGCCAACTTGATTAAGATAAGTGATTTTTATTAGAGAAATCTCGATAATCAATGTTTAGGGATTTGTATATTTCATGTTACAAAAAATTTTCCGGTCATACAAACTTAGCAAGCAAAATGGTGGTTATTTGTGGTTAAATCCTTGGATTAAGTTAATTTTGGTCATATAAACATAGCAAATTTCGTTTAGGTTTTGAGACGTTGCACCGAACACTACAAGGGGTGTTGCCCCCTTGACCCATGTCTGTTGACTAGCTAACCAGCAAGACCGCCACCTTGGACCCGCTAAGGTGTGTGACCCCCTTGACTCCCACTTGATCTAGAGCTCAGAAATCTTAAACGAATGTGTACTATGTGCCTCTGAACTCTTTAATGACAATGTTTTCTAATTTTAATTGTTGACTTAATATATCGCACTTTTATTACGTGTTGAGCATTACAAGACCCAAACCTCAACCCGACCCAAAAACTTGTTTGTCCGGTTCTATTTAATTGAAACGTCTGAAAATAGTGAACCCACTGAAAAAATTCCTAGATCTGCCACTCGCAGTAAATGTCCTTTCATTCCTATTCCATCTGTCATCACTGTAGTCGTCGGAGTTCACCATTCCGGCCGTTGCAGTTTTCCTTTTTAGCGGCTTACATTCTCACAACATTTGTTGGCATTCCTAGGAAAGCTCATAGATATAAAAGCAAATAGAATGAAGTTTGGTCTGTCGTTATTATCGACATCAAGATCTATTTTTCTTCTTTTTTTTGTTCGAAATTGATCCTCTTTGCTTTAGTTCCGGTCAAGTCGCTCATTCCAGCCACAAATCGTCGACCATCGGAACCAGTCGGTTATTTTAATAACGGTTCTAACATACATAACCCGACCATCTATTTTATTCGGTCCCGGTCCGATCTGATTGTAAAAATGTTGATTATAGGATCATTTGCACAACACAAGTCCGAATATGTTTCAAATAACATGAATGAAGGACATGTAATAATCATTCTTTAGTTTGGGAGATTGATGTTTTCTATAAGATTTGGCCACAACAATTTGGGCAGAAGGTATGGTAAATTAGTGATTTTATATCAATAAGTAATAAGCAATTTTGAAAAACAAAAATTTAAGGATTTGTGACTTTTTAAGAATAACCTTTTAAGCTTGATCAATTAATTAAAACAAAAAATGACTTTTCTTATTACCATACACCGATACTAAAGTGGTAGCTGTTATTATACGAACACTCCACCAATTGCAAGTGGTCATCCCAGCTTCCTCCAAAATAGATAATGCACGCCCTAAGCATATCCTCGAACGTTTGGATAGTCCTTTCAGAGTGTCCATCCGTCTAGGGGTGATAGGCGATACTGATGTTCAGTCTAATCCCCATTGTATCATGAAACTGCTTTCTAGAATCTGGAAGTAAATCTCGTATCTCGATCTGACACAATAGAGACCGGAACTCAATGTGTAGCCACAATTTCTTTAAAGAACAACTTAGAAAACCTTTCGGATGTATACGTTTCCCTGATCGGGAGGAGTGTGCACTCTTCGTTTGTCAGTCCACAATCACCCATATGATATCATGTCGCTTACCTGTTCTCGGTAGCTTGGTGATGAAATCCATGGTGATGTGTTCCCATTTCCATTTCAGTACCTAAAGAGGTTGCACATATCCGTAGGGCTTCTGATGTTCAGCCTTCACTTGCGCACAAATAAGACACTTGTTCACATACTTCATCATATTAAATTTCATACCCGGCCACCAATAATCCTTTCGAAGATCTTGATGCATTTTCGTCACACCGGGATGCACCGAATAACGTGAATGGTGGGCTTCATCCAAAGTCCTCGACCGTATGTCCCTATTTCTGGGCACCCACATTCGACAGTATCGTATCTTTACACCATAGTCATTGTCTTCCAAGTTTTTAATGAAGATCCAGATCAAGATTAGAACTTTAACACTTAAATCGACACTAAATGCCTCCAATGAGTGTGGAATCCAAGTTAGAAGCAGTTGAAGAGATGGAAAAATGCAAACTTTGATTAAAAACGTGAACTTTATAAGACAAGCCTCAATACGTCTAGAGAGCTATGCCTCGGGAATCCAACCATAGTGTAGTACAAAATACGTCGATTTATAATACATCTAGGAGTACTCGAACCTACATACACGAAATGGTTGACTACTCGAAAATCTAAAGTACACGAAAATGTACGTACACGAAAATACACAAAACTGGGTCTTTTGTTAGTCTTCGTCTTCGGATTGGGCTCTACAAACCCCCTAGACTGATGAAATCAATCAATAGTAAGCGTGACAGAGTGAGGACCGGCACCAGCATACAGCTTCAGCTCCATAGCCAATGCCACAACTCGAGTGAATGGGTTAGCTTCTTCGTCCAAACCTCCATAGGTGCGAATGGGGTTGCCATACAGTACCTGCATATCATCTTTTCCAAACTTTAGCAAGTCCATTGGGTACAAAACTATATCTATATCATTCAAATCACCCTTTGTTTTCACGATAACTGCTGCATGAGTTTTCTCGTTAAAGTACCAGAAATCAAATTTCTTCAACGTGTTATCAAGAACCCTTGATGAGACTAGGACTGCTTTTTCTGTTACTGGAGGAGGATATCTGTAGTAGATTCACGTCTCCTTTTTGACTGGATCAAGTATGCATGATGAGACGTATCTTTTTCCCTTGGCTGTCTTCATTGTGGGAAAATCCTTGTCACATTGATCTTTTAGGAACTTGGAAAACAACTCGGCTTGACTATCTTTAGACGGATTGTAGAACATGGCCTTGTTGATGCTCCTGATGTCAAACTTGGGCATGAAACAGAAATCCTGAAGTCGCATGAAATATTCTAACTTTCCGTTTAGTCTTTTGACCACATACAACTGCTTCTCTTTGTCGAACATCCAGCTTGTGACCCCTGATCTTTCGTTGCGAACAGAAAATAGATCCCGGGAGCCAGCAGTGTATGTAACATCATTCTCTTCTTCAGCGGGTCCTTCACCAAGCCAAGATTTCTGCACTTCAACCGGAGCAGGAGTCCAATCACCTTTCCTATCAAACCAACTTTCAATCACTTTTCCAAGTGATGTGACTTCCTGTCCATATGCGTCAACGTATTTGTGAGCATACAAATAGTTAATGTAGGGATCAGTGGAGATGTTGCCGAGTATGATATTTTCTGGTTCTTCTTCTTTGGATGCTCCTGCAGAAGATTCGACCAACTCTTCACGTTCTTGTTCACAGATGGCGTCAAATACTGCATCCATGGGTACGTCTGTGAACATATCTCCAATACCAGCATCCTTCAACTCTCCTCCAAAACCTTCAACGAGAAAGTTCTCAGGAAGATTCCCAAATATGTCATCATAAATGTCCAAGGGCTTCTCTGAGGAAGAAGGATTCCTGGAGTCATCTCCTCCTTTGTCATCATCAGGCTCATCATCCTTTTTGCCTGAGCTTTCTTTGCCTTGACCCTCATCACCATCATTATCATCATCGTCTTTATCACCCTTATCCTTTTTCTTGTCATCATCATCTTTCTTTTTCTTTTCTTCATGATCATCATCAGTATCATCAACAACATCAGCTTTCTCTTCAGTATCCGCACGCTTGTTTCCCTTAAGAGCTTCGATTTCTTTACGCATCTCTGCATTTTCTTTGTTGAGAAATTTGAGATCCCTGTGATGTTTGTTGATGTGATCGTAGAATCTGAGCATCCCTTCCCTCAAATTCTCTATGATGTGATCCGTTGTGGCAGAGACTTGTTCCAGAAAGAACTCTCTCTTGTAACCACTCCAGATCTACTGGCACTTTCTCGGTCATGTAGGGTGAATGTGTTTGAATTGGTGCTTTGCCCTTGTCAGCACGGGTTTTGGGTGGTGATGGTGGCGGTTGAGAGAAATGGATGGGAGTTGGAGAATCTGGTGGTGAGGTGTGTGTAGGTGGAGGAGATAGTGTTTTTGAGGCTTGGGTGGCTTGAGTGGTGGTGGATGTATGTGGTGGAATGGTGGTTGTGAAAGTGTGAGGTAGTTTGGTGGCTTGGGTGGATGTGGCTGATGTGGATTGGGTGGCTGGTTTTGTGGCTGGTTTGGAGGGAGTGGATTGAGTGGCTGGTGTGGTGGATGCGGCTGTGTCTGAGAGGTGGTAGAAGTGCGAGCAGCCTTCTTCAGTCTCGGATCCCTTGATCTCTTTGACATCATCATTAGCCTCTTCTCTTTGGAGTTGACTCAGGCGAAGGAATGTAGTCAGCATCCTTCATTTCTTCCACTTCGGCATGTGAAGAAGGAGGAGTCACATGAACAGGCTCCTTGATGAGTTCTTCCCAGCCCGATGATGATGACTCTGAGGAAGTGTCCTGAACAGCCTTGCTGGCTTCAACATTTTTACCAGCATGGGCATGATCATGCTCCTCTACAACGAAAGCGACTAGGCTGCCTTGATCTCCAGCTTCTTCTCCTAACCCAGCAATTAATCTGCCAAACTTTTCCAATAGACGAAGACCAACATACTGCTTCTTTCCCTTTTTGTTCATCGTCATGTAAGAGAAGATATCTTCTTTCATCCTCTTCAATGGAAGGGTTCCGATGGTAGGAATGAGATTCTGGTGTCGTTTGTTGATAATAATCTGAATAAATCTTGGGAATGTGTATGTCCATGATTAGGATCAAAATGATCTGGTATAACTAGATATTATGTGTGGAATCCATAACATCAAGTTTGTACAAAAGATAATGAATTAAGATGAATTGAATCAATCACAAATAATGAAACAAAACCACTATCCTTGTATTAATTTCTTGAATGATGAATGTACAAGTAGAGAGAAATTAACAATCTGAAAATTCTGAGTTATGTCCAATAGTTACTAAACACATCGAATTTATCCTATTTATAGACAGATCTATCGATACTAATAGTATCGAGAGCACTACTGTCGATACTAATAGAATCGATAATATCAACACTTAGAAAATTTTCAAACTATTCAAAAACAAACATAAACATTATATTGAAAACAAAAACAAATACAATAAACATAAAGATCTTCATATCAAATCAGCTGCAATCTTCAGTCTTCAATTTAACAACTGAAGATGATGCTATCAGGATACTAACAGACTCCCTCTTAGCAACAGCTTAGTGTTAATTTTTCGTTCTTTCCACTACAAAGGTAAATGGCTACCAGCACAAATTATATGCTTGATACACACATCTAACACCTTTTTGTATTGCAATGCTTCTTCTTAATGATCTTTATGATATTGATTCCGTTTTATCTCCAACATTTTCTGATCATTGTCTGACAGATTAATTAAGTGAATTGGATCAAAAATTATGCAAAATTCCACTTTTTTTCATCTTGAAAAACAGCTTCAGAGGTATAACCATCCAAATACCATCTATGAAGGTTATTCATAAATCCCAAGTTAAACTTTAAAAGAGGAATTCTCTTTAAAGGCTTAACTGGTTTGAATTCATATCTAACCTTCCATTTTCTTGTAATCCAATCAAGATTACCAACAATTGGTATCTTCTTCAGCTTCTGAGGTTTTAATAATTCAAACTTTATAGTTCAAACCACTTTTCTTATTGTTCGCTCAATCAAATGAGCCATATAATCATTTGTATGGTTAATTAACCTTATTTATGCTAAAACTCTTAACTCACACAATGGAAATTGATTATAGATCTTGATTGATTTCTTCAAATACTGTACTCCATCAATTCTCTTTATTATAAACAATTTGCTTTCAGCTTCATATTTCCAAGCAAGAATCTTTCCAACACGTTCTTTCTTATTCTTTTATTTATTTTTCTGAATTGGACTGTAAATCATCTTTAGCCAACTGAATGACTTCTGCTGTAGTTAAAAATTTTACTGAATTTTCATTCAATTTCTCTTGTGCATCTTGTTTCATCTTAACCTCAGTTTTAGTTGATTGAACAACACAATCAACAATTATCTTTTCAATCTTTTCTTGCATTACTTTCTCTTCCCAGTCTAGATCCATAAACAGATCTCTTACTTCCTTTATTGGAAACCATTCTCCTTCTTCAAGATCTTGACCACAACTATCATCAATATCTTCAAAACATGGTGTAAAATGATACTCTTTCTCAGTTAACATAGGATCAACATCAAGACCATAATATCCATCAGCTAGATCATCATATCCAAGGTCATCATCATCTAAATCAACAAGAGCATCAATCATCAAATCATCATCTTGAACTTGATCTTGATCAACAATCAAAGTGTCAACAAATTCTTCTTCTTGTGCCTTTTCTTTGCCTTTATCATTTGGTGTTGATGTCTGTTCAACTGGCTCTCCCTGAGATACACAATTAACTGCACTTGAGCCTTTTTTGTTTTTAGTGGTAGGTTCATTGCCAGTAGAACCACCAGCAGCTGGATCATCTTGATTATAATCATCCTGATTGCCCTGTGATGGCCTAGTTGCTTCAACTCTACATGTATTCTCCCCCAGAGCTGAAGAACTAGACAATCCAGCATTAAAATCTTGTAATTGGGCTTCATGACCTTTGAATACCTTAACTGAACTGGTAATCAAATCAGAAATTTTTTTATTCAAAATCTTGAAAGATGCTAACTCAGTTTGATTTAATTCAAGCCGAGTCTTATGTTGTGACTCAACTTGAGATTGAAGCAAACTCAGTTGATCTTGCAATGGTAAAATAAAAAATGTCTTCTTTTGTAGCTCTGCAACTATAACCTCTAGAGAATTAACTCTAGTCTTCAATTGAATGTTTTCAGACTGTAACTCTTCAACTTGTGATTGTAAAGCCAAAGTCTGTGTAGATTGGGTAGCAAAGCTATGAGTTATCATAGCACTAATATTGGGTGAATCAAAAACTAATGCATTAGAAACAACTGTTGGAATAATTGGTGGGGTAGAAGACTGAATAATTGGAACAACTAGTGGAGTGGATGGTGGAATAGACACAGGAACAGATGAAGAAGGTGAAGTAGAAACAGGTGAAGAAAAAACAAATTTCGTGTCCGAAGGAATATAATCAGAATCATTATCATTTGTTGTATTATGTCTCTTAGATTGTGAAGTTGAAGGAAGCACCACTTTCCTCTTCCCAGACACCATATTAGAAGTGTCTACCATATCAGTATCATCATCATTAGAATCCGAATCAGAAGCAGAACTAGAAGAATTTTCAACAACACCCTCAGCAGCAACACAGTATTAACATCAGGAATAACATCTTCAGATTCCTTTTGAACATGTTCAGTAGATTGAAAAGTAGTCACAGCAACATCTTGAAACTGAGGAACAAAGGATGTAGTTTCGGCAACAATGTCTTGTCTTTGTTGTTCATCTGAATGAGTTTGTTGATCTACAACTGGAGAACCAACATGAAACCAAGCATTATCAGCTGGTTCTTGAAACTGGTTATCAATGACATGACCAAATAATGGTGTATCAATAATATTTGCTCCTCTCTCCGGTCTACAATCAGCAAATATCCTTTTATTCATCGCGGTTATTTTAATGATTGGACCAGATTTGGTCAACTGTGGATATAAATGGTCAAAGATCATTGTAAGAAATCTCGAATACTGGAGAAAACTTTCTTTCTCGGAAGCAGTAATCTGTTTAATCATAGAATCAAAAATTAACTGAGTGATATTGAATGCTTTATTCAATACCAGTGCAGCAAGGAGACATTGAAAATGTATTGACAGATTATCAATCCCAGACTTCCTATTGGATAAACACACGATTACAACATGAAACATATATCTCCATTATCCAAAAATATGCTTCTTAACCAACTAAGAAGCAGTGACGTCACCATTGTATCCCATACGTTAAAAACTCCACAATATAAGATCATTAGGAAGAGTATATTATCATCATCTGAATCCTGAAATCTGAGAGCAGCTCGAAGATCTTCTACATAAAATTGAATCACCATAACATCTATCTTGGATTTGAGTACCAGTGGCTCAGCAACACAATCATAATCTGGATTCTCCCAGAAAGAGGTGATATGATTAATCATGATCACAGGATTTTCAGAAATTGCATTTGAGATCATAGATCGTTTCAGGAATGAAATAACCTCTAAAAATTTAATGGCTTCTTTAAGTTCTTCATTTAATAGAGCAATAACATTGTGCTTGTTGTTGTATAATCCTTGTCATGTAACAAAACCAAAAACAAAATTAGTAAAAATAAAAGATTTAAAAGTATCAAAAATATATCTTTATCTTTTGTCAGGTTAATTCTTTAGTTTTAGTACTCTTTTTATTATTATTTTCATGGTTGATTTTTACATAACTTTATTCTCTAATCGTTTTTATTCTTGTTTTCATTATACTAACTATTTAATATTTTCAAATCCAATATATGTACGTAAAACATGAACTTTTGTATTTATTTTTCTTCCATTAAATATAAAGGGTTATGTTAAACTAAATAAGTCTTTTAACCTAAAAAACCTAAAATGAATCTTGATCCATTAGATTATTAATCAATAGATATGATTAAGTCAAGTTGTTGGAATGTATTTTAGTATTAACTACTTTTGTTGACTTTTTTATAAAATTCCCCACTTTTTTTAAACGTTCATAACTTTTACATATGAAATTATTGTTTGAAACAAAATATATCATAAAAACGAGCATTTTTTATCTTCAAAATTAGTAGTGTATTGCTATAGAAAAATGTTTGTTTTTTTAGTTCATTATGTCTTTTGTGCAGGTCATTATGTCTTTTTTGTTTTTGCTCAATGTTGTTTTTCATGAACATTTTAAGACATAATGATGCACATAATAGTTGATGTCAAACAAGGATGACACAACGACGAGTATATGAATAACACAATGATCTTTAAAAAGGCACAATTAACTATAATAAAGACACAAAGACAAGTATGAACAATTTTGTACAGGTCATTATGTCTTTTATACATTTCATATTGTTTTTTATACATGTCATTGTGTTTCTTATGTTTGTTTTCAATATTGTGTTTTCCTGAACAATTTAAAACACAATGATGTTGCGAAATATATAATGTTAAGCAGGGATGACAGAATGATGAGTATGAATAACACAATGATCTTTAAAAAAGACACAATTACCTGAAAAAATGACACAATGACTAGTATAACAATTTTGTATAGATTATCGTGTCTTTTGTGATTTTGCACAATGTTATGTTTTAATGAACAATTTAAAACACAATGATGTTGCATAATACATAATGTTAAGCAAGAACGACATAATGACGAATATGAATAACACAATGATCTTTAAAAAAATACATAATTACCTGTTTAAAAAAGACACAATGGCGATAATTAGACACAATGAGCTCAAAAAAATTTTATTTTTATAACAAAATTATACTCATTTTAAAGAAAAAATATGTTCTTTTTTATAATATATATATATATATTTTTTAAAAATAATATCGTATGTAAAAGTTATGAACGTTTAAAAAATGTGGAGGGAAAGTGATTATGACTAAATTACTCTATAACAAATTTTTCCTCTAAAATTTTAAATTTTCCATCTTAAATTTGATCATGGTTAATAATCTTTCTTAGCCTTTTTATTTTAAAAAGAATATTTAGTTAAACACAATCTTAAATATATAATTAAGTGTTTTTAGTTGTGATGTGTGTACGTGATTTGCAACATATTTAAAAACATATCTGAATGTTTGCAAAGAAATATGTGGCATATTCGAGAACATATCTAAATATTTGCAAATAAATGTGTGACATTTTGAAAAATAGACAGTTTGCAAAAAAAAAAATTGTGATATATTCAGGAAGAGATATAATTAAATGCCAGGGACCGTTTGTTCGGATTCTGAGTATGAATCTGAATGGTTCATAATTCAGCCATTTGCTTCAATATTTGAATGGAGGCTGAATGAAAGGAAACATCTGAATGAAAGTCTGAATGATTCAGACTTGAGAATGAGTCTGAATAGAAAGAAAAGATGTTGGCATCCCTTCCACTCCATCTCTGTCTCCTGATCGTCGACCTCTAACCCTCGGTCGCCCCTCCGCTTCGGCTTCACCACACCATCCAGCCCCGATTCAGCTACACCGGTCTCTTCACCATCGTCGAACCCCATCCCGCCAAACTGCTTTCGCTCCGCCGCAACATCCAGCCCTGATTCGGCTCCACAAGTCGCAGGCAATTTTTTGATCGTTTTAGTCGGCAGTAGTGTGGTTCTAGCAAATGAATTGAAGATAAATTAAGGAGGGAGGGGGCTGGTATAGATCCTTTACTTCACCATCTCTTCACTTCGATCATCCCAACTCACTCATAAGAAATCAAATCATCCCATAAAACAAACCTAATTTCAAGAACAAAATAATGAAACAAACCTGATTTGCTGGATGGGAGGAAGGGTTTACTCACACCGTCGAGTAATTTTTGACTATAACCCAATTAATTTTAATTTTGTTTTTGTTAGCTGGAGCAACAATATTGATAGATAGCTGGAAAAAAGGGACCGTCAGACGGAATGCAGATGAAATCAGGGTAGGTAAGAAACGATCAAGGGGTAAAAGTATACTGTGGATCAAGAGAGGGTATTTTTTATTTTAATTCATACTTGAAACCAAACAGTCTTAACTGGTTCAGTACTTAATGGTTCAGACCCTGTTAATTATTTAGACATCTTAACCATTCAGCACTTAATGTTTTAGACGTTACCAAACTGCCCATTAATAAAGACGTTAAATACAAACTAAAATAAAAACAAGATAGTATTAATATTCAGATATTAAAAAACAGTATTAATATCAATGACAAAATTAAAGATAAACGTCAAAACAACTCAATTAGTTTAGGCGTTCTTTTTTTCAGGCTTAGAAATAGGTCTACACTCGTCAAGATAAATGTTCAAGTTCAGATCTAAATACATTTGAAGAAATTTATGGTGATATATATATCGATACAGCCATACAGGAATGTATGTGGATGCAAATTTGAATGACATAATATTATATTCATGAACACATCTGGATGTTTTCAAACAAATTTGTATGACAAATATATTCAAGAAATTAAAGATCTAAAAGCTTGTAAAGCAATTTGTAAGTGTTGTTGAACTTACCATTTGTTTAAATAATTAAAAAAAAACAAGGACTGCATGCATAATAGTGATGGAAACTATGTATGAAAATCAAATTTTTAACACAAGACAGTTTGTCACAAGAAAATACCTCACAACCTTCTTCTAGGCTACTTAAATCCAAGAGAAATCTGCATGAGCTGAGTGATAAACATATTCAAGTGTTGTCGAACAATTTGCAAGGAAATCAAATGAATTTTCAAGATGAATAATAGTGTTTGGTTTGATTTAATTAAAAAAATTACAAAAAAGAAAAGACGTGCAAAATATCTTTGTTCTTCATTGTAATTCGTTTGTAAGAACACAAAGATATATATAATGTTTTATGTTATATTATCATGGGAGACAAGACTAGACGTAAAGCAAAAGAATCCCTTTATACTTTAATTAATCACGTGTCTAAAGCACATGAGAGTCATCATGATGCTTTCGTAACTTTTTTTGTTTTTTAGTAAACATATACTTTTTAATTATTAATTTGACATTCACATGTCACATTTTATGTTTCATTACTTAGTTTATCACTTTTATATAGGCAGACTCATTGTTATAATTATTTTTTATTTTAATTCGAATTAATTTAAAATGCTCATACTTATGTTATACATCATAATATGTGTGTGTAATGAGAGAACAATGAGGCATGAAAAGCTTCAGCCATGCCTTCTTGGTGCCCGCATCCTACACCCCTTCATGACCAGCCACCTACAGACGTGAAGGTGGTCACTAGAAAACAGCTTGCATGAAGAGAGGGAGCTGAGGGGTGATGAAGAGGCGATAATAGGTTGATGCTAACATATAAGTATGTGAAATGGGGGTGATGATACGTAACATTTACGTGGAGTGATGTGAGTGTGATGAATATACATAGTTTAAGCGTTTATTGAATGCTTAATGGTTTGAGCAGAAGAATAAATATTTAGAGTAATCTTCCTATTTCTTTTCTTAATTTTAAATCAATTTTACACATATTTGGAGTATTCCAAACTAAATTATCTTTTAACTTGGTTTTAAGCTTTTGATTTCTATTTAGAAGACAAAAAACTTTAACATAATAGTTAGTCTTACATTAGCAATTAATCTTACTATGTAACTTTGAAATGTTAATTCAAAACATATCTCATAGTTATATATATTAAAGATCAAATAAGGGAATAACAAAGTAACAACCAACGTTTTTTTTTTCATCTATTTTTAGGTATTTAGACCATGTTAGTTGTCATAACAAATGGTTTGTAAACCACTATTTTTGTTAAAATCAACAAAAATCGCAGGAGTAGAAATGATCATGATAATAAAAACTAACACTTAATCTGAAATTACAAAAAGGCAAATACTACGCATAAAATATTATATTTTTGAATTAGCTAATTACTATCGTAATATTTATAGGTACTACAAAATACATAAAATGATTATGTTAGACTTGAATTTTCTATGAGATAATATCAATTTTTGTTAAAAAAAAAAAAAAACAGCCTTCTAGCATTTTATTAAAACTAGTTTTATCTTCCCGCGAGTTGCGGCGGGTTATCACAGTACATTTTCGAGAACGGGTATTATACATCATTTACAGAAGCATAAGTTACATAGCAAAATCAAATATCTCATCACGAACTAAACCCTAAAACAACAAAAAACTCAAATCTTTATGCAAATCTTTCAAATATCTCTTAAAAATATCTCAAATTTAATACCCTCGTCTCTTTTTACTAATATATATATAATACTAATTATTTAATATATATATATATAGGGGATGGTTTCATTGTTAACCCTCCCTTAAATCGTTAACCCGTGTTAACCGGCATTTTTTGCCCGAATCTTTGTTTTTTTTTTCATGGTTTTTGTTATACATAAATAGAGGGTTTCTTTTTTATGTTTTTGCTAATTCATCACCGTTTAGAAATACTTACACTTGTAAATGATTTCTAAACGGTGATAAATTAGCAAAAACACAAAAAAGAAACCCCCTATTTATGTATAACAAAAACCATGAAAAAAAAACAAAGATTCGGGCAAAAAATGCCGGATTAACACGGGTTAATGATATAAGAGAGGGTTAACATTTGAACATTTCCCTATATATATATATATAATATAATAAGGTGTGGGACCCATACATAATCTATACTCCTTTATAATGTATATTGGTGAGATACCAATACAAAGTCTTAAACTTAAGAAAAATACAACTAAATAAGCTTGTGGTACAAACAATCACAGCTTGAAATCACACCCATATTACAGTCGTTCTTTTTTCTCTAAGTTTGCCTGAATTATACTTTCTTCTCCCCCCAGACAATGTATACCATTATTGGCATACATTCTCCCAACCAGGTAATGATTCAATCAATCACCGTTCCCCTTTGACTCTTGTTTCCTTAATCGACTAATATCTCAACCAGTTGAATGGGAAATGCGAACCAGATCTTGAAGGAAGCTATCTTGAAATCACGCCCCGCTGAAGCGTGCAGATGAAAGTGGTAAGCATCTTTTCATATTTTCTCTGATTCTGAAGCTATGTCGATCAACCAGTTCTTTTCAAACATTTGAATTTTAAAGTGGCTCCAAATTCAAATGTTTGAGATCTTCTATTTCTTCTATAAATAAGATGCCGCTCTTCAATCGAACCCCCACCACTCCTTGCGTTTCCTGCTTTTCAAACTCGGTATGTCTCAGAATATGTTTTAATTTAATTTTTTGTTCATCGGTTAACATTAATTTTCTATTTATTTGAAGGCATTCTAAGAAATCGGACCCCCATCAAGCTGTTCTTTGAAGCTAACACATAAATTGGTATGCCTCTATAATCTAATTTTTGTTATGTATATACATATAAATATTTATGCAGAAATTGGTAAATATAATCAGTTAGTATGTTCTTTTTATTTATAGTTAAGTTTGTATATAATAGTAAAGATTTATGATTTATGTATGTTCTGAATGTTTACCCAAATGTGTATGAAAAGTTAGTTATATGACCTGTTAGTTATACAAAACCTGTATGAATGACCTGTTAGTGTATTAATAATTTTTTTATCAAATATGACCTGTTAGTTATACAAAACCTGTATGTATCTGTATGTATGTATACAATGTTGACATGTATGTATCTGTATGTATGTTGACTTGTATGTATCTGAATGTATGTTTACTTATGAGCATTACAATATGAGCTGTATGTATCTGTATGCATGTTTACTTATACAAAACCTCAATTGTTATTTAAAAGGGTAAACTACAAGTTAATTTATACAAAACCTCAAGTTAGTTTGTATGTATGTTGATCTGCATGTATATGTATCTATGTTTGCTTATGAGCATTACAATATGACCTGTATATATTTTTATGTATGTTTACTTATACAAAACCACAATTGTTAGTTAAAAGGGTAAACTACAAGTTAGTTTATACAAAACCTCAAGTTAGTTTGAATTTTCATTACTCACATTGTGAACCTCTTATAAACATATTTTGTAAGTTAATAATCTTATTTTGATTAAACTTATTATAAACTACTTCACTCACATTCATTATACAAGTTCATATTTAGAATCAGATCTATATGTATGTTCAAAAACATCAAATTTGTGTATATGTATGCATGGATGTATATGTATGTTCATGTAGTTAATTTATGACAACTCATGATCAATATTTTAAAAACAATTAAAACACCAGTTAAATCAAAGTGGTCTAATTTATGATAACTCAAAGTGGTCTAATTTATGATAACTCATGAATCAGACCCTTAAGTGTAGTTAATTAGACCATTTGCTGTTAAATCAAAGTGGTCTAATCATGAAACAGACCCATGCCACAGCCTCCTTCCACAGCCAAGGCAGCCATGCCAAGGTACCCCATGTCACATCCCCCTGGCACAGCCCCATGCCAAGGCTGCCAATGCCAAGGCAGCCCTGCCACAACCCCCTTCCACAGCCAAGGCAGCCATGCCAAGGCAGCCCCTTGCCACAGCCCCCTGCCACAACCCATTTAAGTTCATAACAAGTTTAAGTAATTAATGAGGTTAACATGTATATGTATGTCAGCTTATGTTTTATTGCCTATGTATGTATAATTGTATTCTGCCTATGTATATGTGTGTATTTAAGTTGGCCTATCTTTTGATTGGTAGACCAGTTTATGTTAGCCTTAACAAACCATAACAAGCCTTAACAAATTGTCAAAGCACTTAATTATTGGGTTTAATTTTAAAGTTATAAATGGTTTACCTGAAACTATGTAAAAAATATAGACCAAATTATAATCAGATTGCTTATGTAAAGTTTATAACAAGTTTAAGTAATTAATGAGGTTGCTTTTGTACACATGTTGCATTATGTATTTGTTAGTCATAGCAAGTTTAAAACAATGGTATAGGGGGTCAATGCAGCTATAATTCAGGTCAATGCAGCTATAATAACCACTAATACTGTTAATTAATAATTTTTATTAATCTTACCATATTTCAGATCTTGCATCAAAGTTCTTAGAGCTGAAAATTAATAATAGTTGTGATCGAACAATTGGGTTTCCATTGCTTGGTAAGTTGATTACTTATACAATTTTGTATGTATCTGTATGTATGGTTACTAATACAAAACCTTAATTGTTATTTGAAATATATACATATTATTATTTGTATTTTAAATCTGAATGCCTTGGTTTTTGATCCTTTTTACTGATTTAAGATCTGATTTAGTTGAAAGGTTGCTATATTCAATAGATAGTTTTAGCTCTATATGGTATATGTTTATTGTTTTATGTGAAATTTTGAATCTGAGTGTTGTGATTCACTGATTTGTGATTGAAATCGTTAGATTTAAGGTCTGATTTTTCAGAGAGGATTAGTCTCCATCGTTGAATTCAGGTAGAATGTGACTTGAGCTTTTTGGATCTAATAATTTTGATATGAATACTAAAAATCTTAATCATGAAAAATATTGGCTCATCGGTTCATAAATATATGTATGCTAGACAAGATGCATATGTTAATGTCTTGCTTTTGTTATGTGTGCTCAGATACGTTGTTGATTGATTCAGGTCATTATGACATGGCCATGCTTCGATTTGAGGTTGATCAAAGAGTGGGATTTAGGGAATACATACATTTTGTTGGCACCTAATTAGCCTCTTTTTTTAATTTGAAATTGTTTTAGATGTTCTTCTTCTTTAAGTCATATGTTTTAATGGTTTTTATAAGCAATGGGGATTTGATTGATAATTTATCTGATGACATACAAACTATTGGGGAGTAGATGCTTCCTGCGCTAAATTATTTGGGTTCAAAATATCATTAATTTTATGAGCTAAAATGAGTGCAAACGTAACTGCAAATTTTATTATTTGGGTTCAAAATATCATCAATTTTATGAGCTAAATTGAGTATAAACACAATTATGTGTCTGAATCATTCTGGTTATACGCCACTGTGAATTTGGAACATTTGGGTTAAAAAAATCCAGGGTTGTATGTTTTAAAACGAGTATAAATGCTGTTGTGATTTAAATTATTTGGGTTTAAAATTTAGCAATTTATGTGCTAAATTGAGAAGAAACAAAATTCTGAGTTTGATTAGCTGGGTTAAAAACTTAGCATTTTTATATCATGAAATAGATTGAATTATAACAGAATGCTGTGATCAAATTTGATGTGATTTGTGTCGTTATTTCTACAACTTGATATTAAATTTTAGTTGAAACAATAACTACAAAGTAGATGTTCTATGCTAGAAATTTCTCTATTTATAAATGATGGTGTTAAGATGGTTCAAATGCTTATTATTGTTTCTTTTTGGCTACAGCTTTTTGTTTGCTAGATCTGTTCTTCAATGGTTAATTAATGTTTTTCGTGTTTATGCTTTTATCACATGATTTTTGTTTTGCAAAATGATTGTTGACAATTTTTTATGTACGAGCTCAGAATGCGATGAAAGATTATTGACTTTTTTTTTGTATTTTAGAGAATAAGCCTCCAAATTGATGGTTCCTTTTTGTGTTTTTTTATTTTATAGGTTGAACCATAATTTGTTTAAAAGTAAGCTTAGAATTAAGTCGACTAAAAGTTTGTGAATATGAGCGTTCGCTTTGGGGATCAGATGTCAAAGGTGGTGAATTTGGCGATTGCATGCTGCTTTGATTCCTTTGGTTGCGTCATGTTCAAATTCTAAAAGGTTAAAGCTACGGTTTAGGCTTAGTTTAACTATTCAGGGAATGTTTTTGTTTACATGTTTGGGCAAGTTTTTAGATTTCTGCTGCAACTTTCCCATGTTTGAACTGGATCTGCCCAGACATTCTGCAACAAAAATAATCAAATAATAACAAAAATATAAAACTTTCAAATAATTTAGTTTTCAAAATGAATACATGATCATCTATTCATCTACTATTATTATGTTAGTCTCAATTGCGTCAATAAGTTTCTCAACGTTAGATTCATAAAGCCTTTCTTCCTCTGTCTCGATTATGCTATCATCCGAAACCTGCATTCAACACGTTGATTGATCAAACAGAATTGATGTCTTGATGAATTCTTGCTTTTTTCAGGACTTAAATGATAAAGTACTGCTTTTCGTGTGAACCAATGGACTTCGAGCTGGATCCACCTACAATTTCAATGATTTTTGGTGTGAATGACTCTCCACTGTTTGGCCTAGATGGTACTCAAATTAGATATATAGTTTCTTTATATTCAAAGTTAATTCATGTATTCTAAAGTTTAAAAGCAGGTTTCAAAACCATTTGTTAATCTGACTTTGTTTAATATATAAAAAACATAGCCTCATGTGTTATGGTGTTTATGTATATGTAGTTAACACGAGGAAAAATTGGTGATCGCCTATTGGCTGAAGCAGAATCAAATTTAGCATTAAATGTAATCGTTGACTTAGCATAATCATACGAAGTTTAAGGCTGGGGTGAACTTCAATTAGGTGTCATGAGTTCAACTCTTTGTTTCTTTATGTATGCTTGTATGCTTGCATATCATGAGTTGTTCATTTATTATACCTAAATTTATCATGTTCTTTTTTTAGTAGTTGGTATGTAATTGCCTTTTTGTTTTAATGGTGGGGTACATATGTGAGCCAAGGTACCATGTGGATGACGCACTTGCAGCAATTGGATTTGGGAAATTCCAAATTCTGGTTCCTGGGTATTCCAGGAGGTGTTGGATTTAAGAAACCATGGAGATGTCGCATTTTTCTTTTGCTGGACAAGCATTTTAGGCTACATGTTTAGTATTTTTTTATTATCTGAATTATGTTTTATTTCTAACGGGTTAAACAAGTAAAGTTGAATTAAGAAAGTAAACTTCAAAAGGAAACATGTCGAACAGTTAAAAAAGGTTTTTATGCATAAAACCTCTTAAAACATTTTACATAAAAAGTTGGATTATGAATGAAATGGCGTAGTTTTTGTACCAATGTCTAATACACTAATTGTTGAGACTAACTGTTCACACTAATTGTTGGCAGATTGCTGTAAAAACTAAGAATTTTTGTTGAATTTGCAAGCATCTAGACTTTGGATTTAAATTCTTGTATGATTAAATCCCTCAGCTTTTTAAACATAGCAATAAAGTTCTTGCAATATATTATTAACAAAAATGTTCTTTTTTACATGATTAAATCTCATAAGTTTTTAAAACTTAGGATTTTTCTTTATATTGCATCATCAATATAAAGTGCTTATTGATTGTTGGTGATATGTAATAGAATAAAACTTTTTGATGAAATTTGGTGTATTGTTTAAGAACCAACACTGTTGGAAGATATAAATTAAACTCTTTTTTATTAACACTAATACTTTTTTAACTCTATTATGTTGCACACGTATAATTATTTGTTTGCATTTAAAACCTTAACTTGCAATAGCTTTGATAGCCATTGCCCATTAATATTGAAACATCACATTGATGTTTCAAAGTAAAGAATCGCTTTATCAATTCATGATACCGGATACTCCATATTTTCTTACTTTATTAGTCAGATTTACTATATACAAATTACATTTGATTAAAACTCTCATTTACTCTCTCCTTTTTAACTAGAAATCTCACTTGTAAGGTTCATTGTTGTAGTTCTACATATTGAAGGGAATAACTTTCAGCAAAGCTTGTTACATATTGAATGGTAAGAAAGTAGTTCTAGATATTGAATGGGAACCTCCAACTTTGTTTGAACTTTTAAGGTTTTTTAGATTTTGAATGAAACCTACATTTATCATCTAAAGAATCTGTAGGTTAGTAAGTAGGTTGTTTGATGGGTTTAATTTGAAGATGATTTTTTAGTGTTGATAATTTAAAGTTGAAAATTTCATTCAAGGGCTTCAACGAATTAACGATGCTTGCAGTTTCATTTTATTACGACAAAATGCCAAGAGCTATAAAACAATTTGGGCAACTTTTATCAATGGCTGGGTGTGCTTAATGAGATGGTTAAAGATATCTTAATTTCATATATTTTTAAAAGTCATATTTTGTGATAAGAATCATGCATGTATTCTCTTGATTTTGGCTGAGAGATTGTGTCTACATATCACCCCACCCCACCTCACCCTGATCTTACAAATAGCGATGCAACGAGTGGAACTTATTGGGTATGGTTGTTGTAATATTTATTTCAATCAGTGTGTGTCTTAAAGGTATATTAGACTAAATCTTAGTGAATGTACGTTTTAAAAGCTTTGGTAATGGGTAGTCACCGCCGCATCGCGCGGGTTTCCGGCTAGTAATATATATATATATATATATATATATATATATATATATATATATATAACTACTATTCAATATCACTTGCATTTTAATATATATAATAATCCCCTATATCAAGCATGTGATTTAGGTTTTCAAGTCCACTGTATCAACCATGTGATTTAGGTCCCAGAGATGGCAAAAATAATTGAAACACGTAGATATGAATATAAATCTCTTACTTTTTGCATATGAATAGACAAGACTATGTTACTTTACTACTTTTCTTTTCTTTTTTTTTTCCTTTTTTATAAATATCTAACATCTATGGAGTATCTTTTATAAAGCTTTAATATGATGTGACTAAAATCGGTCCCTCTTGTGATGTTGATTGGGATATCGTACAATCATTTATGACTTTTTTAAAGGTGTTTTATTAAGTGAGAAATCGATTTTCAGGGTCTTTGTATGTAACATCTAGTGCTTATTTTCATGATATGTGTTTGATGCATCTTCATATTGATGAATGCATTGAAATAAATGATGAGAGGTTGAGTCATATGGCTAAAAATATGAGGTTAAAATATGATAAATATTGGGGAGATATGGAGAATATGAACCCTTTATGGTATGTTGCTGTCATCCTTGATCCTCGCTACAAGTTAAGCTATGTCCATTGGAGCTTAAATGATATGTATCCAATTGGTAATCTTGCATTCAACTTGAGAAAGAAAGTATAAGATACTTTGAGGAAACTTTATAACTTTTATTGTGCGCATGATTCTAAGCATGCCAAAAACAATTCCTCAAATAAGAGTCACGATTTAGATGGAATTTGTGATGGTCTTAGCATACAAGAGAGGCGTATGCAAAAATATAAGTCACACTTGGAAGCTGAATCAACGGTTGAATTAAGTGAGCTAGATAAATATTTGAAGGATGATAAAGAGCCTATGTGTGAGGTGTTTGACTTACTACATTGGCGGAAGACAAATGAAGCAAAATACAAGATTTTGGCAAAAATTGCTAGAGATGTTTTGTCTATTCCGGTTTCTACAGTCGCATCAGAATCTGCATTTAGCACAGGAGGTAGAATTTTGGATTCATTTAGGAGTAGCCTTTCTCCTAAAACCGTGCAAGCGCTTGTCTGTACTCAAAGTTGGATTCGGGCCGAGTTTAGAAAAGAAACAAGTGTTGATTACAAGGATATATTGAAAGAAATTAAAGAGCTAGAAGAAGTGGAAAATGGTAAGTTTTTATATTTTTTAACAATTATATATTTTTGCATTATTAGTTCTAACAAAAGAAACTTATATTTCAGATTTTGCAAGCCAAGTTAATATTTGCACGGATTATATCGATTGATAGGTAATTTTATTTTAGATTTTAGAGACTTTTTAATGCACAACTTCAATTTATTTAATATTGTTTAGGTGTTTGGAGCTTAAAGTTTGGAACCTTAATTAGCATTTGAAGATCATATTTTGATAGACCTTGTTATGTATTTTGACCGCATGTATTTTTGACAGCACTTTTATTGACAGCATGTGTTTTACATCATGTAGCTTTTTGGGCAACCTTTGAAATGTTTTTTTGACAGCATGCTATTGCAATGTTTTTGTGCAGCTTTTTTTTTTGTGCATAGTTTTTTTTTGATACACAAACCAGAGCCAAAATGGAACCAAACCGCATATAATGGTTTGGTTTGGTTTGTTTTTTTTTAATGGTTCGGTTTTGCTTTTTAATATTCAAAAACCGTCATTAATGGTTTGGTTTACGGTTTAATCTAAAAACCGTCAAAACCGGACCGCGAACACCCCTAACTAACGGTTATGTTAAAAACACTTCTTCTTTTATCTGGACTTGAGACCGGCAATAATAAATTAAAAGTTTATATCTAATGAAGCAAGAAAATAAATTTTGTTTATATTTACGTGCATAAATGTGACAACCACTACTACATAACAAGGTATTTGCTTCCAGAATTATGGTAGCAAAATGGTGGCAATTGCCATTTTGAGACCAATTTGCTACCATAAAGATGGTGAGAAAAACTCAAGGTCAAAAATATTGCAACCATATTGTGACTATATTTGTTGCTACCATTTTGCTACCATATTGTGACCATATTTGTTGCTATCATTTTGCTACCATATTGTTGTTATACCTACTATTTTGCCACCATTTTTATGGTTTTATTACACCACCATATATTTTTACACCAGCATAGTTACCACCATTTTGCCACCAAAACCATACATAGTTGCCACGTGTATACATTTTTTCATTGATAAAACCTGTTGTGATCATTTCATTCCCATATTAAAGAACCTGTTGTGACTCCAATTAATTCAAGTGAAATCATATAGTTAAACCCATGCATCTTGCAAATCTTCAAAATAGCAAGAGATTCATGGCATGCAATGCATTCTTATAGCCATGAGGAGAGGTATGTAAGGTCTAACCACAGTTGCCTCAATGTTGGGTAAAACATTTAAATTTTCTTTATATATACATAATATATATATAAAATTGTTTTTATAACAAATGCATTTATAATTTACAATCAAAAATTTTAGATTTATTTAATGAAATTTTATTTAACTTGCCTGATCGAGATAAAATACAGCCCATATTGAACTGTTCATAAGTATATACATCAAAATTGCCACCTTTAAAGAATATTAGAAGAAACACTATATCAAAAGAAAGATATAGAAAGAAAATTAGATTGAGGGAAACCTTTTTAGCAAGCTTTTCCAACTTCTCTCGTTCAGTTTTCTGCAGGATTATGAGTAGATGCAAAACTAAAATATGAATGACTAAACTTGCAGGTTAAGCATTAGTAACAGGTTTATAACTTGATAAGAAAAAAAGAACCACACATGATGAACATGTAATATATATGTTGTTTGTTGAGTTATGGATAATTGGATAGCCACATGAGGAAAAAAACTAAGAGAGCATCGTTGCAAACATAAAACTTAAATGTGCATTATCAAATCAATTTGCATATTTAAAAATAGCATAAAAACAGTGACCCCTACATGTGTTCTATTTTTTTTGCTCCTGCATGGCCATAACTTCAAGCAAGAGGGCAATACAGTAATGGTAATGGTAATTTGCTAGGTTGGAGAATTTACTGTTTACGAATTCAATTGTTAGTGGTATCTAATTTACCATTTTAAAATTCAATTTTTAACTATGCATATTCTAAAATGGAGGGAATGAGGGATTATAGGGAGTCTTAGAACATCCTAGATACAACTACACAAGAACATTCTACATACCATATCTTGTCTTGGAATTTGGTTTCCTCTACAATAGAAGGATAAACCACTTTTATCTAGCATACCTCTACCACATAACTTTCACGAATGGTAAAGATGACATTAGTGAGGTGAAAACTAAACTTGTAAGAATATTACACAAAACAGGAGGTGCCAAAATCAAGGGATTAGAATTTTAACTAAAAAAATTTACATACCTATTAATTCTGTTTTTACATTTCTAGCTATAACATCAAGAACCAAACCAATTACTTAGCTAGATTACAATAACATAGTAAGAATGAACCATAAAATTACTACAATGTAAATCTGCATGTGAGGTAACAGATGAAAGAATTACCAAATGATCTCATCATAACAATTACATCATAATGCAAAAGATTGCTTTATAGTTTATAGCATATCGAAGTGACAAATGATTCCGATATTACATAATATTATGAACCAAATATCATAAACATTTACCAACACACTCAAAATGGCTTCTGTCAAAGCACAATAAGTAGATAAGCAAAACTAAATTCCAATCCCAAACATAAAAAACACATAAAAAAAGGAAATTTCACTAATTTTGGCATAAGAATAACTGAAATCCTAAAGCTGCCAACAGTTGGAACATAACTCAATGAAATTCATTTATCAGGTAGAAAAAAGAAAAAATAAAAAAAAAAACTAGAAGTATTAGGTATGCAGGAGAGTTTGTCATAAACTTGACCAAGCATAAAAACCAAGTAAAAACACAACCAGTAATGTTATGTCTAGAGATCAATGGATCCCATTTAACGCAGTAATGTTAGTATAATGTGGACTAATGTAGTGCGACAGTTGTGCCTTGCTCTAGACAATTTTAAATTAAAAGATGGTTGGTAAATTCAGTTACTTAATTACTAAGTATACATGATGCATGTTAAATTAAAAGATTTAGCAGGTGTATTATCCATTTTGTTTACAAAATTTTCTTTTTAAACTAGTGGTTGCCAAATGGGTGGTTGGTATAATCGGCTAAAACCAGGTAGTATAAGGCCCGAGTTGACCTGTTCATAGACAGTTTTGGCAGTGCAAGTTCTAATACATGCAGAACTTGTGCATGCAGCAAAGGAATTTCATACAGAGCTGAAAAGGATCCCAAATCACTCGAATAGTAAAAAACTGCAATGAACAAGATGGTCAAGCAGGAAAACAAGTCAAAAATACTTCAATTATGTTGTTTTATTTGTAGGTATGTTCGTATATGGATCCTACCTTTACCAAAAGTGACGCTTAATCATTAATCCATCCAATTAAAGAACAAAACAAGTAAATATCAACAATTCCAGTATCAAACCAATTCAGTTCTCAAATTAGCCCCATCGAGAACCAGCTAATCCGCATTTTGCTCAACAAAATCATTAACAAGAAGCACTTGATTCAATAGATGATACTGTATGATAACATACCTGAAACATAAAAACAGAACTACAATGATCAGTAGATCCATAATCTGCTATCTGATTCAATTCGTTCTTGCAAGTTAAACTTCTGACTGATAAAGAAACAACGATCAACGAACAGTTTTGACCAGGACGATTGCAACGATCAACGAATAGCTCGAATACAACGGCTCAACGACAACGTACAGTTGCAAATAGAAATCACCACGTATAATTGCAAACAGAAATCACCACGTACAATTGCAAAGGATTCACCACGGCTTGACTGCGATTTCACGATTTACAGAAGATTTTGACGAGAAAGTTTTGCTTTTCTAGGTTAAAAGGCGGTTCCATAATTTTTGTAGCAAAATTTTTCCCCACCCTTTGATTAATTATACGTGGGTTTCTAATGTGTTTTCCTTTTTTTTTTGCCACCATTATGTTGGTGGCAAATTATGATATAATTATTTACCCACCAAGCCGTAAAATTTCTCACCATTTAGCTACCATAACATCTTAAATAATTTTTATTTGCATTTGGTGAGAAATTGGTAGCAGAATTTGCTATCTTTTATTTTGGTGATAAATTTTGGTGACAATTGCCTAGTTTTCTAGTAGTGAAGTAGTACTAGATCGTCCGGCAAGTCCGTACGGTACGTGTACTTTCACTATTCATTATGTGAAAATACTATGAGTTAAACAGTTGTGTGACAAATGGACTATGAAAAAATTAAGAATTGTATGTATTTCAATGAAAATTGAAATATAAAATATACAACAACACACAATTGTGAGAACAAATGACAAAAACATATTGGTTGCGATCTGAAATCCACAAATAACAGGAATCAGATGGCCGAAAATTCAGTGGAAAAACAGTGTGAAATTATCCATAATAATGTGAAAACGGTTCAGTTTAGTTGAGTTCGACTGTGAGGAAATCCAATTTAAAATAACAACTTAGTATCGTTTACGAATAATAAACTGATAGTGTGTTTGTGTGGGTGACGATTCACAGAAACATATATGTTGGTTTAACGTTCTGAATGATAACAGAAAAGTAGAAAACAAAAACTCAGAAAGTGAAACCGTCGTCGTGCTCGTTCGGGTGACGATTTGAACGAATACGCGCGAATGTGAAACGATCTGATGAAACGAATAAAATAAACGTTTCGAAACAATAAAATAAAGAAAAGAAAAATAAAAACATTTACTAGGAATAACCACCTTAAAAAGGTTAAAAGAAAATTATTTTATTCAAAGTTCGTAAATTTCTCGTTACGTTACGAAACATGACGAAAATGTAAAAAAACCGGGCATACCAAACAAACTCGAAACAAAAATGGGTATAAAAACCTTAGAATAACATTTATTCCCACATTTTATTTCTATCTACCCTATCTCTTCTCTTTTCCCGGTTTTATTCTCTCTCTATAGAAAATACCCACAAAAGCCCTTGTATCTTTTTCATTTGTTGCTCAAATTGAGCAAACTTGGTGTCAAATCGAATCCCTTGACGAGTAGAACACGAAAGTACAGCAGATCGAGATTGGAATCTACTGATTTGAAGGTAATGTGAGCTCAAAATTTCGGATCTTCAGAAATTTTAACAAACCCGGATGAATGAACTTTGAACTTGAATTTATCTCATCAAACCTTGAATTCTTCACTTTCAAATAAGTTTTTCTGAATCTTTTGAACATAAATAACATGAAGAAAAAAAATGGGGTTTAGAGAAAACCTGCAACTAAATGGGATTGCGTTTGGGGCCGGAGGTTGAAGATGGATTCAACCAAGAACCCTTTGTTTGGCCGAGAACTACCTAAGTGACCGAGAACCATCTAAGATTGGCCGAGAAACTCATTCTTTTGGATATCCTAAATCTGAGAACACATTGACAGCCACATAAGAAACCGAGAACTCCCCCACTTGAATATTGCTACCCTCGTTTAGTTGAGAACCCCACCAATTGGATAATTATGGCCGAGAACTCCACCCCCTTGCCATATACAATCGAGAACCATGTGATATTAAGCCAAAAAGAAAATCTTATCTTGATTATGTTTTGTGAAGTCGACAACTTGGTTGTAGGATTGTGGACCACATAACCACCGAAAACTCATCCACTCTTTTTAATTGAGAACAAATTTTGGGGTGGGTCACATACCACCAAACATCACGTAAGGCAGCCAAGAAATCTTATAGAATTTGACCATTAAGTCTAAGTAGCTTGATCCAAATGTTAATCGAGAACCACTTGGGTTGGGTGCAATCGGGTTAAGGTGTACTCACTTATACTACTTAAAATTTGGGTTAAAAACATAGATGAACTTTAAAACAAATGTTTAAATTATATACATGGTTTTAAAACATGTCAAACTTTATAACTAAGTCATCTTTTGATCAAGGTAACAAAAAGGTATTACTTTTATAAAATAACTTAACCACTTTTACTACAAAGTTGGTGGACTTACTTAAGCAATATAGCAATTTCTAAACCCTTTTGAAACACATCATATGATTATGTTTTTATAACATAATATCTACGTAAACACACTCAAGTGATGTTAACCATTTCAAGATTTACACAAGGGTAATATTCTAGGTGTTAACCTAAAGACCAAAGTCATACTTAGGAAAATATTACGATATCCATAATTTAACAATTTGTTAAATTTAATAACAAGGATAATCATATAAACCAAGAACGTATTACGTACTAATCTTAATCTAAATTGATAAAGTATTAGAATGTTATACCATTAAATGAATTCAAGGAAAATTCGAGACACACAACTTATAAAAGTTAACCAACTTTAGGGTTAACCTACAAATTGATAACTCGTACTTATAAGTTACAAACAACAATGAATTCAACACAGGTTTTGAATACAACATTATCACAACTACAAAGAGTGCGTGCATTTCCTGATTACTTAGTCGACCACATGAACTACAAGGTGAGTTCATATGCCCCTTTTCTAATTGTTTGATTTTAAATGCGGGGCTGAGAAACATGCTAACTCTTTTAAATCATTAAAAGTTTTAGTACTTTATTCTAACATCATGGGATTTAGATAATAAAGATGCTATCTTTATTATCATATTTTATTCAAGATCAATGTGTATGCTTGTGTGTGCATTAACAACTATGATAATCAAGGATGTTTATTGATAACATAACTTCATGAATTCTTCCAAACATTTAAATAACTCGAATGAAATACGATTTGATCTTATAACACTGTGTTATTTACAATGAGATAACATGAGACAATTACAAGTGGTAACAAGAATGATAATCATGATAATATAATTTCATGATGATGATATCATTCACCACATATACTAACATCGTGTAATAAGACTAGTTCTTATAACACTTTGTTAAAGACTATGAGAATACATAATAGTGAGAACAGATGACACTGAGATGATGACAATGGAGAACACATACTAACAACTAATAACTATTAAGACTGTTTGTAATACATCACAATAATCATGTGTTCATGTGTACATGTTCAGCTGTAAGACCCTTCAAAAAAATCTTTTACCATTGACTTAGTGCGACTAAACCGACGATAGCGTAATGGTACCATAGGTTTGACAAACCACCGGCGAGTGAGATCTGTACGTTAATCGTAACATATTCATTGGCCGGTACCGTATGATCGGTAACAGGCTGCATCAGCTAGGTTTGGTAAACAACACATGGTGATATTAATCTTCAGACACTGATTGTAATTATTCACATGGGATATAGGTAAATTGGATGCATTGTGGTCTGATTACATGAGGACCATAATGGATCCTATTTAGGCTCTATACATTCAAGATTGCGAACAATATCAATGAATTAACTATCACTCCTAATATTAGAAGTGAATTACAGTTAATTCTACAATTGAGAGAAAACTAATAAGGATTAAAGTAAATTAATCTATTTTCCTTAAAACACCAAGGGATTACCATAACTTAGTTCATGGTAATATATTCCCTTCAAGCACTCTTATTCTATACATATAAAACTGTGGGATGAGAACACATCGTATGGGATTAACAGGTTGGAGATCAAACAAGACGAACACATATATAAGGATGCTTGATTTGAACAAGTGGTGTTGAATTCAGTCAAGGATGTGGTGGGCTGGCGGCTTCATTCGTGATACGTATGCCCTATATATAAGGATGCTTGATTTGAATGAGACACTATTTGTAAGGGTAATTATGGAGAGTACATGGTTGTGAGACAAGATAAGACAATATCAACAAGAATTGTGAGTGACACTATGACTGGCAAATGACAACTACAAGTATTTTCAATTACTAAACTTATAAACTCACAAACTTAGTGTTGAATTTGTTTAAATGCATGTTTCTAGTGACACCCAAACTTCTCACATGTTTACACGTGTCCAATTATGGTCCCAGTTTAGCTTTGACGCAAAATTTTATCTAAATTTCGCTCGGAAGCGTATAATTACCATCACATATGTTAAACACACTTAATTACATGTTCATAACATTCACATATCAACAAAACATAGTGTGTTTAAGTTACAACCACCAAAAACCAACATAACGAGTGATTCCGACCCAAAACATGCCCGACCTGATCGCCCGATGCATATCTATTTTTAACTTGTAAACATCACATATAAGGTCACAATTAGTTCATATGAACTAAGTAAGTAACCCCCAAAGTTCCCAAAACTCATTCTAACACATCCACATACATATCATATGGATGTTTATCATGTTTAGATAATAATATATCATATTCAAACATTTAATTGCACATAACACTCCATTGTGCATTAATTTCCCTTAATGGGTCATTTTCACAAATAGGATTATATGATCTATTTCCAACTCCATTACTAGCACCTCTAGTTAATCATCAAATTATATACACTATTTTGACTCATTCAATTACCTACACTCTAGTGGGTTTTTATCAATTTACCTCCCAGATCATCCGGTTATCCACACTCTAGTGGTTTATCACACTATCTACCGACTCATTCGGTTATCCACTCTCTAGTGGTTTATCACACTATCAACTGACTCATTCGGTTATCCACTCTCTAGTGGTTTATCACACTATCAACCGACTCATTCGGTTATCCACTCTCTAGTGGTTCAATTGATCAATTTCACCAGCTCATCCTGTTGTCCACACTCATGTGGTATCATGAACTCATCTACCGGCTCATCCGGCTAATTTTTATGCCATTTATATTACGCATACAACTCAAGCATAACATTCATATTGAAACTAAAAATGCCTTCTCATAGGTCTTTTAACTCAATTAGTTTCATTAGTCAAGTTATGCACAATCAATATATAAACACCAAAAATCAAGTAGGCTCTTTCTACTACTTATACGTAATTTTATAGTAAGTTGGGTAACTTACCTTGTTCAAATGGTTGGTCACCTCCTACAACCTCTTTTCCACTTCTATGGCTTATCCCTTGACTTCCACCACCAACACCTAGTTGCAATTCACACATATATATATACAACTAGTTTCAATACACACAACACATATACATACTGATTCAAATTAATTTGAATCTCAATTATCACTATATAGTGTTTAGAAGTCAATTTACTACTTATAATCACATGTTTATGTTAAAAACATTGACTTTCAAATCTCATTTTTGTGCAGCAACTTTCCGAGTTGCTGTTGTAATCAACATTTTTGACACATTTACAATATGTTTTAGCTCTTCATGTTCAAAGATGGGTTGTAGTAGACTCTTAGACCTTTCCAGGAATATAAAGTACACCTCAAATGGATACACGGTTGATTTTATATATAATTTACAAAATCAGACCAGCATCTTCATTTTCCCAATTCAGGTTGCTGAATTTTTCAATGTTGCTACTGTAATTGCCCTTTTTACCCACCCTAAGTTTGTTTTCAGCTCTTCATGTCAAAAGATGGATTTTAGCCCTTTCAAATAGCTTTTCAACCATATAAGGCACATTGTCTCATGATTTTTCTATGATTTTATACAGATTTTATAATAACAGTGCAGCAACACAATTTCTTTCAATTCAGCGTATAATCTCTTTTGGTTCAAGCATTTCACCAAGCACCTTATGTGCATAATTTATAAACATGTTCATTCAGCATGTTTACTTACTAATTAACCCCCATTAATGGTTCATTAACATCAAAGTTCATAACTTTATGCAATCACACACAATAACTAGTATTTTGATTGTCTCAAACACTTGATAAGCATCTGTTCATGGTTTCTAACCCATTTAAACAATCAATTTCAAGATTTGAAACAAACCCTAACTTTTTTCATCTCAGGAACTTCTAATCAATATCAAATAAGAAATACAAGATGTTAGAATCACTAGTAGATAAGATTAGAAGCTTCAAACATCAAATTTTAACCACAAATCAACGAATTTTGGAATCTAGGCCTTGAAACATCTTCTTTCTTTTCTCTGGTTCCTTCTCACGTAAAACACACACATACAAGAGTTTTCTGGATTTTGACCAAGTCAATGGTCATATCCCCCTTTTTATTCAACTTTCCCCATATGGCAACTTTGGTCCCTCAAGCTTTAAACTACTTAACTTATTTAACCAACTGAATCAAGTTAATTACTAGTTAATTATAATACTCCAAATATTATTATATTATTATCAGCACATAACTTAAAAACATAATAACATCTATTTATTAAACACACGCGACCGTTAAAAATGGTCGTTACATGTCCTCAGGTGATGAACATATTAAGTCACCAGACATCAGGACACAAGCTAGTTGGGAATGACTGTGCGAACAAGTCTGAGAGATCAAATTCTACAAGCACAACAAGAAGCAGTGGCAAGAAACAAATTGAGAAACGAGCTCGACTGTGGAGCCGAGAAACATTTTGAGGCAAAACAAGATGTGGTTGTCTACTACCAGGATCATGTATGGATCCCAGCAGTGGATGAACTCTGGAAACTCAATTTTGACGAGGCACACAAAACACGCTATTCTGTCCATCCTAGTGCTGATAAGATGTACCAAGATCTCAGGTCATTTTATTGGTGGCCAGTTATGAAAAAGGATGTGGCTACATATGTTGGTATGTGCCTCACATGTGTCAAAGTCAAAGTTGAACACCAGAAACCGTCAGGTTTGCTGGAACAACCAGAAATACCACAATGGAAGTGAGAACAAATAGCTATGGATTTTATAACCAAGCTACCCCGTACTTCCAGTGGACATGATTTCATTGATCGATTGACCCAGACCGCACACTTCTTACCGATTAGGGAAAACTACAAGATGGAGAAACTAGCAAGGCTATATGTCAAAAAAATAGTAGTACGGAACGGCGTGCCACTATCTATTATTTCAGACCGGGAAAGCTGATTTACATCGCGGTTGTGGCAATCATTGTAACAACCCTTAGGGACAAGCGTGAACTTAAGCTCCGCTTATCATCCACAAACGGATGGACAAAGCGAGCGAACTATAAAACCCTAGAGGATTTGTTGAGGACTTGTGTCCTGGACTTTGATGGAAGTTGGGACAATCATTTACCACTCATTGTGTTTTCCTATAACAATAGCTACCACAACAGTATCGGATATGCTCCGTTTGAAGCACTATATGGTAGAAAATGTTGGTATCCAATTTGTTGGACCGAAGTGGGAGACAACAGAATCACTGGGCTTGAACTTATTCAGGAAACTACTGATAAGATTGCCCAGATTCAACAGAGATTGCAACCAGCACGTAGTCGCCAAAAGAGTTACACAGACAAACGGCGGAAGCCTTTGGAATTCCAAGTGGGTGACCGAGTCATATTGAAAGTGTCCCCATGGAAAAGCATAGTTCATTTTGGGGCTAAAGGCAAGTTAGCACCAAGGTATGTCAGACCATTTGAAATAACACAATAGATTGGTCCTGTGGCATATAGACTCAGACTTCCTGATGAACTAAGCAGGGTACATGATATGTTTCGTGTGTCTAATCTCAAGAAATGCCTAGCTGATGAATCGTTAGTCATACCATTGGAAGAAATACAAGTTGATGAACAATTACACTTCATTGAAGAACATGTAGAGATTATGGATCGTGAAGTCAAGAGATTGAAACGAAGCCATATTCTTATCGTGAAGGTTCGTTGGAATTCCAAGTGCGAACCAGAAAATACCTAGCAGCGTGAGGATCACATGAAGACAAAGTATCCCCACCGGTTTACGGAAGAAGTAGTACCCGACAATGATGCTTAAATTTCGGAACAAATTTCTTTAACAAGGGGAGACTGTTCTTATAACACTTTGTTAAAGACTATGAGAATACATAATAGTGAGAACACATGACACTGAGATGTTGACAATGGAGAACACATAATAACAACTAATTACTATTAAGATTGTTTGTATTATATCACAACAATTATGTGTTTATGTGTACATGTTCAGTCGTAAGTCCCTTCAAGAAAATCGTTTACCATTGATTTAGTGCGACTAAACTGACGATAGCGTAGTGGTACCATAGGTTTGACAAACCGCCGTCGAGTGAGGTCGGTACGTTAATCGTAACATATTCATTGGCCGGTATCGTATGACCGGTAACAGGGTTGCATCAGTCAGGTTTCGTAAACGACACATGGTGCTATTAATCTTCAGAAACTGATTGTAATTATTCCTTCAATTCTATTAACTTAGAGACTGAGGAATTGATTTTCCCTCTTATCATATTACTGGTAATAGTATCGTTGAAGGCACTGAGATTACAAATGGGATATAGGTAAATTGGATGCATTGTGGTCTAATTACGTGAGGACCACAATGGATCCTATTTAGGCTCTATACATTCAAGATTGTGAACAATATCAATGAATTAACTATCACTCCTAATATTAGAAGTGAATTACAATTAATTATACAATTGAGAGAAAACTAATAAGGATTAAAGTAAATTAATCTATTTTCCTTAAAACACCAAGGGATTACCATAACTTAGTTCATGGTAATATATTCCCTTCAAACACTCTTATTCATTACATATAAGACTGTGGGATGAGAACACATCGTATGGGATTAACAGGTTGGATATCAAATTAGACAAAGACATGTGAGATGAGCATGTGAATCCATAGTTGCATTACAAGTGGTGTTAAATTTAGTCAAGGGTGTGATGGGGTGGCGAATTCATTCGTGATACGTATGCCCTATATATAAGCATGCTTGATTTGAAAGAGGCACTTTTTGTAAGGGTAAATATTAAGAGGACATGGTTGTGAGACAAGATAAGACAATATCAACAAGACTTGTGCGTGACACTATGACTTGCGAATGACAACTACAAGTATTTTCAATTACTAAACTTATGAACTCACCAACCTAGTGTTGACTTTGTTTAAATGCATGTTTTTGCAGGTGATGAACATGTTTAGTCACTAGATTCAGGACACATGCTAGTTGGACATTATAAAGGACCAATAGCTTACTTTTGTGTTTTGCATATTTTGGATGACATATTCATGAATCATCTTTTGTAAATCTTGTGCAGATACAAGATAGAAACATCATGATTCTTTTTGGGTTGATTTACTTAGTTAAATTATGAACACAACTTGTGTAATTTAACATTGTAACTTTATGTCAATGTCATGTTAGCATTTCTCATTATACATCATGTGCCATGTAAACAATCTAACCATTTCGATTATCACACGATATCACGCCCCGAGAACCTTCCGCCCGACTGGAAAGTCGATCCTGCCCATCGGCTCGGGGTGTGACAATAAAATATTTAGATTAAATTTATTTTTTTTAGTTTTTTAAATGCAAATTCTTTGATAAAATATTCATAATTAATTTTGTTTAAGAGATATTTTTCATTTGATTATTAAAAGTGTCACACCCCGACCGATGACATAATACGTCGGGGTGCGAGCAACGACTGTTCATTATCTCATGGTGCTAATATGCATTTCAATATTTAATGCATCATTATTACAAAACAACTCGACATTCATTGAATAAGAAACAAACATTACATGAATTGAATATTCAACGTATTACACTTGAAATATCTAAACATTGTTTAACAATTAAAGTAGGTAACTAAACCTAACCTATGTCTTTATCCAAGCTTCCTTAGCATGTCACACATGTAAAATAGAGTTTGTCAACTATTTGCATAGTTGTTGAGTTCACACACTAAGTTTAAATAATAAGTATAGAAAGGATGCAAACAGTAGCCTAACTAGAATATGTATCTTAAGCATAGAATGTATACAAGTTTGAATAAATAGAATGAATAAAAAAATAACCATAGCTTGTGTCCAAACAAGTATCCATACAAACTGTTAATTCAAGTATGGCCATACTATAAGTTAACATTTGTATTTCAACAAGTTTGTTAGGTGTACTTTTCACCTTTTTCACACAATGGCAAAAACCAATGTGAAGATGGTATCTAACACATCTTAGGCTACTAAGTACTAGCTTGCTTGACTAGCAAAACACATAGAATCAACACATTGTATAAGCTTAGCATCTAACACATAAAGCTAACTAAGTCTAAGGCTTTCATCATAAATTGAATGAATAATAGAATGAATAAAGTTTTGAATAAGACGTGTAACATCCCAAAAACAAGAATGTGAAAGAGAATGAAGAAAGTCATCTGTTTGAATTGCTTAGCTAGTTCTCAAGATCTTGAATAGTGAATGTGGAAGCAAGACTGTATACTTATCCTAAAGTTTAAGTAACAAGTCTTAACATCCTAAAGTTCAAGGTTTAATATCCTAGAACTATATTATTCCAATGGAAGTCCTAATTGAATATGTATAAGTTCAAATGAATTAACTCGAATATTTAATTAAATAAATATTCTTATAATATTGATTAATAAATAAAATAGAATATAAAACAATCTTTTTTATTTATTTTCTCAATATATTTATATGAATAACTAGAATAATATATTTGAGAATATATAATAATACTCTTATAATAAATAAAATAGATTATTGAATATTCTTTTTATTTATTATTTCGTATTTGAATTTATAAAAATAATATTTTAATTATAATTAATCCATTTCTTTGATAACTAAATGTTAATTAAAACATTTAATTGTATGGAAAATTATGAGTGTTTGAATAACACCTTAAAATAGTCATTAAACTTATTTTTAAAGTCGTTTTATAACTTTAATAGTAAAAGCATTCTTACACTTGAAATAACCATTTGTTTTAAAATAACCTTTTGTTTGAAGAACTAGTTTTAAATAATTATGAATGTTAATTTCAAATAATATTTCTAATATTTAAAATGTAGAAATACGCTTAATAAATTTTGCATTTGTTGTTTTCAAATATTTTTTTTGTTAAAAAAATCTTAAGAGTTAATATTTTCAAGTATATATATTAAAATGTGTTTTGATGAATTTTTAAAAAACAAAAATAGTTTCTTTTTTTTTTAAACACGTGTCATGATTTTAGATTCATTTAGTATAAATTTAATTACGTTTATATTATAAAATAATTTCTTTGTTAAATAAGTGAAAATCCCCAAATTCAATAAGACAACCGATACGATTGATTGGTCGACGAACCTTGCGGAGGAACCCTTATGTTTTATCAAACTTTTTTTTTCTATACTCGTTAAGTTCATATTAGTATCCATGATACAAGTTGGATCCTAGATGTAGAAATATAAGATAAGAAGGTGGATCTCTTCTTCATCGAAAGAAATAAGATTATCGCGGATACAAAACATTCAATTAAAAAATTAACCAAATTTCCCTGATGTAGAGGCAATCAAGAAAGCCGCATAAGTAAATATATAACCTATAGAAAAGTGGGCTAATCCAACCAATATTGTTTGTACAATGGAAAGTGCCACTAGTTTATCTCTCCAACGAATCAAATTGGCCAAATGTGTGCGTTCATACCCAAAGGATTATGTACATTAATCAGTTGTGAAGAGTTTAACCATAGATAATCTCTTAACCAGCCCATCAAATAAGTGGAAGATTCATTAAATTGTGAAACATTACCCTGCCATAGTGCAATGCGCTTCCAATGCCAATAAAAAGCACTTTTCATCTTTAACAATAACAATGGCATTCGATGCAGCCTAGTCTTCCACCGTCTTTGTTCGCTTATGTAATGGGCATGCTCCTAAATCCATGCATTCTTGTCAATGCTTTAGTCTTTCCAATTGTGTGGTCCGTACTCTGGTAGTAGGACTGGCATAGAAGGTCCTCCTGTCATGTAGGTCAGTCCCAGTTCACTCGGATCCTTTTCAGGGGCGAAGGAGCAGGTGTCAAAGCCAGTATCCATTTCCTTGTGGCCTAGTCTCATTGCTTTTGCAGAAAGAATGCAAGTCCTTAGTGGGAAGAAGGATTTTCCAGAGCTAACAGCAAGAGTCTTATTTAATAGGATTACTCATCCTCACCCGAAGCTAATGATTCAACTCGAATTTGACTCATTATGAAAGAAACCCCTTAGACTGATTACCTTCACCTGAACTACCGCGTAGTGGGTTGAATGCCTGTAGGGAATATCTGAGACTCCTTATTTCCTGTTTAGCACCTTTAGCCCTTTGTACCCTCTCCGCTCTAAATGTAGAACCGACTTATTGACTCTTGCTTGGCCTTGACCTTGACAGTGACTTGCTCAGCTGTGAAGCGGGGACACTCTGGGACCTACTTCAACCTGTCCCCTTATCTATTTCATTCTTATATGCACTCTTTCCTTATCTATTTCTCTCTTGTCACATGGAACACTTTCACATTCGTCTTCATCAACCTTTTATTGACGCGGGGACAGGACTCGAACCAGCAATCTTCAGGTAACGAGCCTGACGGGTTGACCAATTATACTACCCCGCTTCGCTTTCTTCTCTTACGAGATTTACGTTGACCTATGGAGAAGAGCATTGATTGAATAGTTAAAACACGAATAATGGTAACAAAAAAGAAATAAGACATGAAAGACTTCCTTACAACACAACTACGCAGGAAGATCGATCCATGTCGCCGCTACGCCACATCAATCCGAGTACTTGACTCCTATCTTGCTAAAGAAAGGGACTGAAGCTCGATAAGGCACAACTATTCCATACTTCGAGTAAATAGTCTAATTCCGGAACGCATTCGCATAGTTTAGAAAAAGACTAGAATAGCCTATGCTGCAACTCGTGCAACGAAGACTGCTGCCACGCCTGCCACTTCAGCCTTGGCATAAATAGAGCTAACTTTCCTTGAGACTACTTCTAGAACATCCCTATCCTTACAGTCGAATTGACCCAATCCCTATACTATAACGCTGCTTCTTCGATCTGTCACCCTCTGTAGCCGGTCTAGCTCTCGGAGTTCCAGGTTTTAGGATATAGTTTCCCTTGCATCGAAGCAAGAAGAAGAAAGGATAAAAAAGAAGAGAGGGAAGTGAGAAACTTAAGATAGAGGGAGGGCAAAGCAGGGAACTCAACCAAGGAAAGGAGCTTACTCAATAGGCTCTACTACGTAGTTATAGTTAGGGTTTGGAAAAGGGATCGATGTAATTGACTTTCGCAAAGGTTAGCTCACTATAATAAGGTGTTTTGGCATCTCTATCAGCTGCTTATTCCTACTAATTGTAAGTCGATGTTCTTCGAAGCTTAGACGAGTTGAATGGAAGACAAATTGTCACACCATTCTAAGCAAGGTTCGACTGTGAAAAGAGAGAAGCTGATGTAGAGGTATTCCATTCCCCTAAAACGCTTGTTTTCTCAGGATTAGGGTAGTGAATTGGCTATTAGAACAGCTGGCGACCATGCAAGGTTACTTCATAAAAGTAGTCTGGCTGGTCTCACTAAGGAATACTGGATTGGATCTTACCTGCTGGCATAGAGGATAGTGAAGTTGGCTCGGCGATCGGGACTTTAGCCTTCTATTTTGAAAGAGTGTGCTTCATGTCTCCAATGAGTGGTGATAAATCACCCCATGAGGCCCTTCCTGTGTCACTCAATTGGTCATGGTATCCCGACATTTCATCATAAGTAACTTATTGCGCTCTGACATTTTAGTCAAGCTTTATCTGTCAGCCCCGGAACAAGTTTTCAAACATAAGTAAAGGTACGTGTGTACATGATAACAAGGAAATTTGAATTAAGCAACGAGCATGCCAATGTAATTGTTTTGTTTTAGTCTTGATCATTAGTTGTTTGCCCACCCAGGATATACAGAATAGGAGTCAGTGTTCAAGGAAAGGCAGGTTCAGGCAATTAATCAAAAAAATATTTCCTTCCCTTTCTTATCAGCATCATGAATTGCCTTTTTTACGAGGAAAGAATGAATTCCATTATCAAAGTTGGGTTATTGATGTGAGATGGGTCCAGATGGAGGAAGAACTCGCGGGATTTCTATAGGCCTTCAAGTTTTTTTCTTAATTAATTGTTTTCGATTACTGAGCATCAGAGGTAGCTTTTAGAGAAGTAGCCAAGGATTTTCTTGCATCATTTTGATTATTTAAATTTGCAATTTGAATTAAAGCAGCATCTAATTCTTGTTTTTAGCTGTCAGTAGTTTATTTTGATGATGACAAGAGTCAGACACTTGAATTATTGTGTCTAAGTATCCAGATAAATCTTGAGATCGCATTTCTTTTTTTAACTCATGTTTCAAGATCTGTTTTTATTGCTTTTGTATCTTTCCTTCTATAATCAACAATTTATTTGATCTTGCTCTCAGAGTTTTAAGGAGATTTTTGTTCTGCTGTTTTAACAGAGCAATTTCTTCCATCAAAGGAGTAGTTAATGAAACAGTTATAGCTTGATTAAGATTTTCATTGGGAGATGTGGAGGATGAAGCGTGCACAGGGATTGAACACTGTAAGTGAAGAGATGATGGAGAATGTTTAGGAGTTGAAGAACAATGAATTTTAGCGTAAACAGGAGAAAGAATAGGTGATTTATGAGAAGGAGAAGATTGTAAATGAGTATAAGGACACTTAGGTTCTGCATTTAAAGATTAAGAATTAGTAACATCTTGTGAATAAGGAGCATATTCTGAACGAGATGCAGCTTGAGGCTGTGAAGAAAGAGTAATTGGAGAAGCTTTGCAAGATATAATGGAGGTGGATGAAGAAGAAGAAGTTGAATGAAATGAAACGGTTTTTCTTGAAAATTGAGATCCAGACTCAGAAGATAAATGAACTGATTCAGTGGACTGTGGAATTTGAGATTGAGAATTTTATTGAATAGGAGAATGTGAGAGCAAAGGATCTAGAGTAACTTCTTAATCATGAGGCAAAGAAGTTGTTCCTTGTTCTTTAGGAAGAGAAGAAGCTTGTGATTGAGGATGGGTGGAGTGTGAAGAATGAGCAGGTTGAAGAAGATCTACTTAAAGATCAACACATATCTGTAGCATTGGAAAATAAACTCTTGAAAATGTGTTTTTGGAGTGACTTCGCTTCATCTGTTTGAAAATGGTCAAAGTAGATGTTGTATAGATAGAATGTGACCAAAGAGTAGTATGGAGTGCACATAGTCATTTATCAAACATTGTATGAAGCTAGGATACGTAAGAAACTAATTTCCAGATCCTTCCTAAATGTTTGATCTAAGGCCATTGAAAAGATACGATGCCATATTATATGTCTCAGAAGTCAACAGGCCGACTTTTTCACTTTATAGTTGCACACCAATGTTATTCCATCCAGTTTTCTCTTTGACAAGCAGTGCTGATAGGTATGTATCAGATATTTCCATCTTGGACACAACATACCCATTTCAATTTGTTTTCTTTAAATCTGCCTTCATATCCTAGTAAAATTTGAAAGATTTCCAAAACAGTCTTTGAATCATACTCAGTTGGAGCACCTTGCTCATCACCTAATCTAAGACTCGAGCGAATGGAAGTCTTAGTGATTTGAATGTTTTGCGATCCTATTGTAGCTGAAATTTTGGTTACATCTTCTTCAACAATTACTTGAGCAGAAATCCATAAAGCTTCAATCATTTCTTTGTGCACTGTTGGATTAGCAGTCAACGCATAGTGATACTTTGACCTTTTCAAAAATTGAACGACATATGCGTATTCCATTCCATCAGAAGTGTTCTCCACAAGAAATGCCCACACATTATGATCCTTGACAAATAGCAGATAAGCCATTTTTCTGAAAAAAAAACATAAAAAATAAAATAATTAGTTAAAATTATAGATTGAGTAATTAAAGAATGCACTTACTGATATTGTTAAACTATACTTATTGGATTTATATCAGATCTTACAAGATTAACATTTCAAATAAGTGTTTGGTTCATGGTTAAGGGTTTTGCGATCAATCAAAATATCATTTGTGAATCTCATTGTACTATGAATCACTATCTAAAATCAAGCTATCAATAAGACACTTGTGTTGAAGGAGGATCAATAGAAGATTTACAGCAATCGGATTTTAAAAATGATGGAAATTTGTTCGCAAGATAGCGGTTTTTCGACGGTTTTTCTGTAGAGAAATGTGTGACGATGAAAAGAAATTCAAGTGATTTAATTTTATTTAAAACAAATGAGGCCCACAAAATCTTCATTAAATGTAATAAGCCCATATTCTCGAAAATGGGCTTGAATGATTTTTGCCGATGATTATAATGCGAATGAATAAAGAACTTAAGAAAAATTAATATTTATGTGTTCGCAAAAACATCTACAAATTTGTTGTCATACATAATATAATTTAAAATACATAGGATTGAGAACAAAGAATTTACTTATTCATCAATCAAGTATTTAAGATCAATGTTTCAAGTGTACATAAATATAATATATCTGAAATTAAGAAATATAACTAAGTTTGTTTAAAAAGTGATTCTTAATTGCACGTCTAATATTATATTTCTTTGAAAGAACATAAAAAATTTTAAAGTTCAAACTCTGATTTTGGAATTGAACAAGTTCAAAATTTGAAATTCATCTCTTTATTTCAAATATATATATGTAATCAACTTTTGTTTGTTTCACATAAAAGTGAATTTTAGTTTATGTTTGAGAAATATGTTCTATAACAATATAATGTAATGAGTACCTTTGCCTATCTATGGTTTTGCAATATGTTGCTCAGTTTCATTATTTTACTATAAATAATCTTATTTGCCATCTGTTCAACTTAATTTTTTTATTATTTTTTTTATAATTCATGTATAAATTTTGAATCATACTACCTTAAAATAAATTTAAGAATGAAAAGGAAAACTTATATATTATATGATATAGTTTTTAGTATAACTTGTTAATGTTTGATCCACTTAAACTTTTTCAATCTATAAATAATAGGTATAGTAAGAGTTTTATCAAGTTTTGGGTACATTTAGATGAAAAATTGAAAATTTAAATTTATTTAAAAGACTGTTATATTCATCTTAAAAATATGTTGATAACAAATATATTAGTTAAGTAAATATACTTTGTTTACTGAAATTTTCTATTTTATGCTTGGCATAATTGAGAAGATCAGATACATTTATTGGGTTGGATGCATTTAGAACACTAGGTCTATCCAATGTATAGATGCTTCATGCATACTTATTTTTCTTGATGCAATGAGAATTCCATGTCTATACATCGTATAACAAAGGAACCCCAAGCATACTCTTATTTATTAATGTTTGTTTAGTTAAACTAAATATGTGATATCCTCAATTTCTTAGCGGAAAATAATTATGCTAAAATAAACTAAATAATCAATTTTTCATAATCGTTATTTAGTTTTCTCACTTAACTCTTTTTTATAGATTTAAAAGTCTACCAACTCATTATAGTAGAAACTATATTATACATCAAAAGTGTTTCTTTTCATTGGAAAAATTAATTTAAAGTGATTCCTATCATTTTAAAGAATTTAGAGTAAAACTTATAAATATTATTGAAAATTTATCATTCCAAGTGACTGAACTAAGAATTCAAACCTTGAAGTGTCTAAGTGTTTAGTAAATATATCAGCCAACTAGAATTCAGTATCAAATTGAACAAGATTTATCAATATTTTTTCTGAGTTGTCTCTTAAGAAATGATACTTTATTTCTATATTTTTGTTTTATAATGTTGAACTGGATTTTAGTTATGAAGATGATCAAGATTATCTATATATAAAGGAGTTTTGAGAAAATTAAAACCAAAATCAAGCATCTGGTTTTGAATCCAGAGAACTTGAGAGCAACATAGTGATGCAGGAATGTACTCAGCTTCAACAGTAGATACAGAAACATTTGTTTGTTTCTTGCATTACCAATGAAACTAATCTATTTCCTAAAAATTGACATCCATCAGATGTAGATTTCCTATCAGTATATGCAAAAAGATTAAAATCTCCATCCTTTGGATACCGAAGACCTTAGGATGGTTTTGCTTTTAAGGATCTAAAAATTCTTTTTACAGCAATTTGATGTGATTCTTTTGGGTTGGATAGAAACGTAGCACACACGCAGACTCCATACATAATGTCAGGTATGCTAGCTTTTAAATACATCAGTGAACTGATCATTGATCTATAGTGTTTCTGATCAACAGAAACTCCATTTGAATCAAGATCTAATTTAGTTCGTGTACCAACATGTGTACTAGATACCTTTGAATCAGAAAGGTTAAATTTAGAAAGAATATCACCAATATATTTTGATTGATGGATGAATATTCCATCCGGAGTTTGTTTTACCTGCAAAGCAAGAAAAAATGTTAATTCACCTATAAAACTCATCTAAAATTTAGAATGCAAAAGTGATTCAAAATCCTTGCAAAGTTTAGAGTTTTTGGAACCAAAAATGATGTCATCTACATATATTTGAACCAACAATAAATCTTTTCCTTCTTTCTTCAAAAACAGAGTCTTGTCTATTTGTCCCCTCTTAAAATGATTCTTCAGCAAGTAATTGGACAATGTTTCATACCATGCTCTAGGTGCCTGATGAAGTACATAAAGAGCTTTATCTAGCTTGAAAACTCTATAAGGAAAATTATGATCTTCAAACCCTGGAGGCTGAGAAACATAGACTTCCTCATGTAATTATTCCATACAAGAAGGCTGACTTTACATCCATTTGATATACTATAAAATCCTTAGATGCAGCATATGCCAAAAAGATCCTTATTGCTTCGATTCTTGCTACTGGAGCAAATACATCATCATAATCTATTCCTTCTTCTTGAGTATATCCTTGAGCAACAAGACGAGCCTTTTTTTAAGATTTCCCTATCATCCTTTTTATTTCTGAAAACCCAACGACTACCAATGGGATACATTCCATTTGGAAGATCAACCAGTTCCCATACTTCTTATTTTCTGAATTGGTGCAGCTCTTCTTGCATTGCTTCTACCCAACTTGCATTTGCAAGTTCTTCTTTCATATTTTTGGCTATATTTGAGATAGGAAGAAAGAGGAAAGACAAATATTTGCTTCATGAGATGTGCTTCTTGTTGTTCTTTGATTTAGATCACCAATTATATTTTATGAGGGATGATCTTTCTCTATTCTTCCGATAATTGGATTGGGATCAATTTGAATCAAGGGCTCTAAATTTGTTTGGTTTTGTACACCTTCATGTGAAGCATTTGATACCGGAGAGATTATTTCAACATGTTGAGTCTGAGAAGATGCATCATTGTTTTCAGCAATAGTTTTTTGCTAAAACATCTTCACTTTCTGATGTAGACTCAAATTTTTCTTCAGGATCCTCATTTACAGGTTGTGGACTATTATCATTTGAACTCTGGTTTTGAGGTCCTTGAGATGGAGATGTTGTATATTGAGGAGGATCAATTAGATGAACACCCAATGGTTTAGGGTTCATACCAAGATCTGTTTCAAAATTTGATGAAGTTCCTGTATCAATGTTTTCATCTGAATTTTTTTCTTCAAACATGACTGGATTTAATGACTTTGTGACAACATTTATATCAAACAACCAATCTGGACCTAAGCTTGTCACATTAAATGAATTCTCTTGAAAGTAAATTTCAAGGATTCATCAACTATATTAGCTTTTGTATTGAATAATCTGTATGCCTTTGATAAAGAATATCCTAAGAAAAATCCATCATCCACATTCGTTGCAAATTTAGATAAATGATCTTTGGTGTTGAATATAAAGAAAGGACTTCCAAATGCTTTAAAAAATCCAATATATGGTTTTCTCTTGAAGATTAATTCATATGGAGTTTTATTATGTTCTTTGACAATTCTTATTCTGTTTTGCATATAACATGCAGTATTCACTACTTCAGCCCAAAATGTAATAGGGAGTTTGAAATCTGCTAGCATAGATCGAGCAACTTCAATTAATGATCTGTTCTTGCGCTCAGCTACAACATTTTGTTGAGGAGAGCGAGCAGTAGAAAACGGTCTAGCAATTCCTTTCTTAGTGCAAAACGAATCAAAGAGCTCACTTTTAAATTCTGTCCCATTATCACTTCTAATTGTCTTGACTTTGAAACTTAGTTGATTTTCAATCAAAGTTATGTTGTCAATAAGAATCTCTGCAATATCATTCTTCTTTTCAAGAAAGAAAACCCAAGAAAAACGTGAATAACCATCCACAATGACAAGACAATATTGTTTTTCCAATAGTAAGAAGATTTGTTGGACCTAAAAGATCCATGTGAATCAACTGAAAATGGTCAGAAATGGAGGATATTTTCTTTGATTTGTATGTCACTCTATGTTGTTTTCCCTTTTAACATGCATTGAAGTGATCTTGAAAGCTGAATTCCTTCTGAGGAATGCCTATGACATGATTTGCTTTAACTAACTTTTTCATATTATTGAAATTGTATGCCCAAGTCGTATATGGCATTATTAAGACTCATCTATTGATGCCTTTGAAATTAAACACGTTTATTCAATAGGGTCTACAGAATAATTCATATCCATGAGATATACGTGATGTTTCCTTGGAGTTCTCAACATTATCCATTATTCTGGGATAAAAAGCCAGGTTTTACTATGATGCATTCAGTACTGGTAAAGTGTGTTGAGAACTTGTTATCACAAATTTGTGATACAGTCAGTAAATTATATTTCAACTCAGGAATGTAATTAACATTTTTTCAGAACTGAGTTTTCTGTTTGTTACAGTTCCTATTCCTGTCACTTTTCCACATTTATGGTCACCTCCAAAAGCAACATTTGGACCCTTTACACTTTTGAAATCAGAAAACTGGGAACAGTTTCCTGTCAAATGCCGGGAACAACCACTATCAAGATGCCATATATTTCTTGAAATTTTGGATTGTCCCTGCATATCAAAGAAATTCAGTTAGAATTTGGACCCCACACCATAATGGTCTTGGGTTGTCTTGAAGTATCAAGAATAGAGATTTTTTTATATGATAACCCAGTTGTGTCAAAATTTTCAAATGTTGAAGATCTACCAATCTTACTCTTTTTAGCAACCGGTTGCCACAATTGTTTCTTTCGAGCTGTCTCATATGAGACATTTATAGAGTTTGATACCTGTGGTAATTTGGTTTTACCTTTGGTATTCACAGCAGGTGGTTCATCTACAATAAGATCTTCCAAATTTGTCAAATTTTGTATCTTGAATGTAGTCACTGTAATAATCTTCAAATGTTGAAGTAAAGATTTGATTTGAAAATTCTCTTGATTGACTAGAACTTCTTGACTTTCTGATGTTAGGACTAATGCTTCTTTCATATATCAAACTTAGTTTCCCACTTTGAAATTTTGGTTTCTGATTTTGTTTATTAAAATAGCATTCATTTGTTAAGTGATTTGATTTTCCACAAATTTAACACTGAATCTTTTGAAAATTTTGTTTCTAAGAGATCACAGATATTTGACTCGAGGAATCATACAGTAAATCATCTTGATTTACATCCAAAACATTGTTTTTGACATTTTTCTTTTTCTTTCCTCTTCTGGTCTTTTTCTTTTTCTTTTCTCTTCTGGGTTTTTTCTTTTTCTTTTCTCTTCTGGGTTTTTTCTTTTTCTTTTCTCTTTTGGGTTTTGTCTTTTTCTTTTCTTTTTAACTCTCATAAAATGCCGGAGTATTTTCATTATTTGACATGAGAGAAACTAAGTTTGTTGAAGCATTAGATTCATGTTGCTCATTTTTCTTTTTCAGGATTGTAACAGGTTGTTAATTTTCATTTATTAGTATTCCTCCGTTTACAAAGTTTGGTAAAGGAATAGAAAGATTTCCGTGAACTTCGTGAGAAACATCATAGGATGAAATTTCTATTGGATGTCCTGAAGAAATTTTTAAAGAGTTTGTTTCTACAAATGTTTCAATCTTTTGAGGCTTAATCTGGATTAAAGATGATTCTTTGATTTTCTTTTCTTCTTCTATAGTGTATTATCACAAACTACTTCTTCCAAAGGTGTACGCATAATTGTGTAGTTATGATTAAAAGGACGAGGATATCCTAAACCAGCTGTGACTTTGGTTTGAATCAGATTGTCTAAAATATTTTGGCGAACTTTGGATGAAGACACATATTTTTTGCATTTTGAATTCATTTAATGAGAGATCATTTTTAGCTTGAGTAAGCATAGCAAGAAGAACATCTACTTGGGCTAGTAGTTTAACATTTTCAATTTTATGTTTCTCAATGACTACATTTCGTGCCTTTACTTTCTTATCACTGATTTGATATTCTTTGATTAATTGAAAATTTTTTGATTCTACTTATTTAATCTTATCAATTAAATCCTTATTATGACCTCTATAACCTTGAATGATTTCTTTGCATTTCTCAGAACAAACATTTTCAAGTACCTCTTGAGGCATCTCTATTATGATGATCTTATTTTATTTCATTTGATTTAAGTTCGTTCACCAGTTGAACAAAACGATGTAATTGTTGTGTAACAGTTTCTCAAGACATATGAAAAAATGTTTCAAATTGATATTTCAGCTTGTTTTTTCTCATTTTTTTAGTTCTATACTTCCTAAAACATTACACCAAGAGCATCCCAAAGAGATTTAGCAGTTTCAAATTCTTGAACACACATTAGATTTTCAATAGGACGACCCATTGTATGAGAACTGTAATCTTTAATGTCTAGTCTGATTTTTCTTCTGTCTTCTTAATCAGTTATGGAATATAAATCAGCAGGTCTGCTATGATAATCATCAACTAATAAATTGACAGGTACAAATGGACCTTTAACTATTGAATTCCACAACTCTGGTTCACTATAACATAAGAAATTTTTGAATGTTAGCTTCCAGTGTTTGTAATCTGCAGCATTCTTAAGAACAGGAGGTTTTATTCTAGAACCAATTTCTTGATTAATAGCATGAGCGTTAGAATCCGCGATTGATTTAATGGTTTTTGATGAAACAATGCAAAAACAGGGTTTTCATATAAGAAGAGATGAATGTTTCTAAATTACCAAAATCACTAAGAAAACTATAGTCGATCAATCGTTATGATGATCTAAGCTGAAGTTCTTTTGGGATTTTCAATAATTTCAAAGATCTGATAAAACACACACAAACACGAAGAACACACAGTGAATGATTTGATTGAGAAATTTGTATCAATTGTATAAAAACACCTTAATGATCACTTCTAATGATCAAGATCACAAAGCTTTGATACCAATTGTAAGGATCGAACAAGCTCAGGACAATAAAAGTTGAGGTTTTTCGAAACACTGAGTGGTGGAAACAAACTTGTTCATTAATTGACACACATATTGAATACGAATATTAATTGAATAGTAAAGAAAATTTCAAATTCATTCTTCATTAAAGATCAATCAATTTACAAAGGAGCTTGGATCAGGAAACATGATTCCGATCATAAAGCCTCTCTCTCTAAACAACTTTCTCTATCTAACAATGTGTTGTTGATATGTGTGTATTTTGTTGTTGCTATTGGCATTAACCATAATTCTATTACATCACTTTCTATTTATAGACAACTGGGGCCAGGAAAACATCATAAGCATGGCCTAGAATACAATGTAATAAACCAAAGGGCCATGCTGTCAAAATAATCTTAGCAGCATCTTAGGTGTCATTCCTTTTCGATATCAGCATCAATCTTGTCAGCATCAGCAGATAAAAGAAGAAGAAATTCAAGTCTTGAAAGAAATGCGAACATTTGGGAAAATCAAGTTACTTATTCGCAAAGTTTGGAAGTTCATATATTCATTGATTCATTAGTAAAAGCTTCATCTTAAGATAGCATCTTCATTTGTAGAAGGCATCAGGTTCTTCAGAGCGCTTTTCTTCATATCTGCAAGCTAAATAAATTATCCTAAGAGAGTTCAAAGTTGATATGAGTTTGCACAAGTTGAACATTCGTAAATGTTCTAACTGTGCAACACCTACTCATTCGCAAATGATTTGAGTGTGCACAAGTTGAACATTCGTAAATGTTCTAACTTCGCAACACTTATTCATTCACAAATAATCTGATTTTGCACAAGTTGAGCCTTCATAAATGTTCTAACTATTCAACAATATTTCATTCACAAATGATCTGAGTGTGCACAAGTTGAACATTCGTAAATGTTCTAACTGTGCAACAGCTACTCATTCGCAAATGATCTGAGTGTGCACAAGTTGAACATTCATAAATGTTCTAACTTTGCAACACTTATTCATTCACAAATGATCTGAGCGTGCACAAGTTGAACATTCATAAATGTTTTAACTATGCAACAATTATTCATTCGCAAATGATCTGAGTGTGCATATGCACAAGTTGAACATTAGTAAATGTTCTAACTGTACCACACTTATTCATTCGCAAATAATCTGATTTTGCACAAGTTGAGCCTCATAAATGTTCTAACTATTCAACAATATTTCATTCACAAATGATCTGAGTGTGCACAAGTTGAACATTCCTAAAGTTCTAACTGTGCAACACGTATTCATTCACAAATGATCTAAGTGTGTACTGGTTGAACATTCGTAAATGTTCTAAGTGTCAAGACCTATTCATTTGCAAATGGTCTTAGTGTGCACAGGTTGAATATTTGTAAATGTAAAAAACTATGAAACACTTATTCATTCGCAAATGGTCTGAGTGTGCACAAGTTGAACATTCGTAAATGTTCTTACTGTACAACACCTATTCATTTGCAAATGATTTGAGTGTGGACAAGTTGAACATTCGTAAATGTTCTAACTGTGCAACACTTATTCATTCGCTAATGTTGCATAATTATAATATATTACCTGTGAGCAATAACATCATTTGTAGACATTGTTAAATGAATTATTACTACACTATGTCCATCTGTTTTATCATAAAAATATAAATATGTGAGTATCTCATAGTGAACAAATTAATTTACATCAAATTGACTATGCTATATTATAAACTAATTTTGAACATATCATTCATCCTTTTAAATATTCAATAGTCTTAGTCAACCACTACAACTACAAGATGAGTTCATATGGCAGTTTTTTAAACTTTTCATTTAAATTGCTGGGCTGAGAAAACATGCTAACTCTTTTCTTAAAAGATTTAGTACTTTATTTCATTTATTAAGTTATCAAGATATCAAGGGTTTCATCCCTGTTCATATACTCATATCTATGCTATCCATTTGTGTGTGTGCAACTACAACTATGCCAGTGATTACAAACCAAGGATGATATTATGATAACATAGCTTTATGATGTCATTAAGCCATTGGAATAACATAGTGTAATAAGACTAGCTCTTACTATACTGTGTTCAAAACATTGAGATGACACTGAAATAACATTTAGATGATATTAAGACAACAACTGGGATAAATACATGAGATATCAAGAATGACTTCATGATAATATAATTTCATGATGTCATTCACCACATATGCTAACCTTGTGTAAAAGGACAAGTTCTTATAACACAATGTTAAAGACTTGATATCATAACATTGTGTTCATTTCATTGAGATCTTGTCATTGGGACAAGATGAGAGTAATACAATATCAATGAGCGTGAGACATTATTTTGAGTTAATTCTATAGCTTTAATGTTTGTGATCGTTATCATAATTCTTATATCAGTGAAGTTAGATTCCAATTATATTTGCAATGGTTTTAGTTAATCTATTGAGATTATAACAGGGCACTGTGTGTGTTAACATTCTAATTAGTAAACTAAAAATGCTTTGGGAATATATGTATATTTTATAGGTATCGTTGAGGATATCTTACATTCCGGACTGGTTTGTAATGACGGTCACAGAGACAATTAAGTTTCGCCCTTGTAGGTATCATTGAGGATATCTTAAACTTCGGACTGGTCAGAATTGAAAGGCACAGAGACAATTAAGTCTCGCTCTCATAGGCATCGTTGAGGATGTCTTACACTCCGGGCTGGTCAGTAATGACAGTCACAGAGACAATTAAGTCTCTATTCTAACAATATTAGGGAATGGTATACTTATACAAGTGAGGACAATGATATGTGTGTAAATTGTGAAGTGGAAGCCTTAGTTCCCATTAAGGACATGATCGTATCTTGTCAAGGGTGTTGTGGGCTAGCGGCTGGCTGGCAGTAAGCTTGACACTACGTATGCCCTATACATAAGCAAAACTCGGCAAGATGGGGTTATGTCAGTAGTGATGTCTAAGGTGGAAACTGTGCCGGGGGATAATTCAAAAAACTTTTTGACAAACTTATTCGATAACAATTAAATAACAGACAAGATAATCTTAAGAGAGATAAACCAGATGGTGAGGGCAGCGTAAATACTAGGAACCAACCAGACAACTCCTAAAAGAGCTTTGTGGGATGCAAACCGCCTACTTTCAGTGTGAATGAGGGTGCTGTAGGCTTGATCCAATGGATCAAGAAAATGGAGACTACTCTAGATATCAGTGGCTGCCCTGAACACCACAGAGTCAGATATGCTGCTGGCGTGTTTGACAAATGAGCATTGACCTGGTGGAATGCCCAGGGCCAAACCAGAGGGAGAGATGTGGCATTAGCAATACCTTGGGAGGATTTCGAAATCTTATTGAGGGGCGAGTTCTGCCCAAGGAATGAACTTAAGAAGGTAGAAACCGAATTGTTAATCCATGTAATGGTGGGAGCTGGACACCACCGGATTTCGTGAACTGGAAGCATTGGCACCCAACATCGTGCCGACTCTAAAGAAAAGGATCGAATGGTATGTTTGTGGACTACCGGCTTGTATCCTAGGGCACGTGATTGTTGCCCGTCTAGCCACACTTGAGATGGTTGTTACATTGTCAGCAACACTGACTAATGTGATGGTTGCCACCGGTGCACTGAAGAAAGAATCTTGAACTAGCCAGGGAGGAACTACCAAAGAGTCAGATCAACACCCTGCCAATAAACAAAAAGTTGTTAAGAATTTCACAACCAGCACTGCTACCAAACAAGCTGTGCATACTCAACCACAACCAAACCACCAACAGTATACTGGCAAGGCCCTATTTTGTGATAAGTGTCAGTATCATCGCCAACTAGGCACGATACGCAATCTATGCACTTTTTTTTGGAAAGATAGGACACTAGTCCAGATTCTACAAGACCTAAGTGCCTCAGCACAGAGTTAAGCAAGCAGTGGCACAGACCACTGTACCAAATGATCATGGTTCCTGTTACACCTGCGGAGAACCAGGACACTGCGCGCGAAATTGCCCGAAAAGGGTGTCGCCAAGAGGACAACTACCGAGGGGACGAGTGTTCATGATAGGGATGGCTGCTGCACGCCAGAACACTAACATAGACACTGGTACGTGTTTCATTTATAATCTTTGCACTTGTATTATTTAATACTAGCACAGATTATAGTGTTGCCTCTTTAAAGCTAACTACTTAACTTACTCACACCGGGGAAACTCTAGAATTCCTCCTTACACTATTGTAGTAGTACGAGGTAAACAAATAATGGTGTGCATGACATGTATAGATTGCTCACTTACCCTTAGTGCACAAACACTTACTATCGAAATAAAGTCAATGGAAATGGGGAGTATCAATACCATCGCTGGAACATATGTTTTACCCTTAATAGGGCCGAGGTCGTCTACTTTGACAAAACTTTTCAATATCGTTACAATGAACCGTAGAGAGGTGTTTATAAATCTCATTAGTGGTGTCTGAAAAACTCCCAATTCGTTTTTTCAATCTTGTCTTCCTAGACAATATACAGATCTATCCCAAGAATGAAGAAATTAAGGATTTCTCGTGCGAAGGAATGTCTAATGAGTGTAAAGGTCATAGTGAACACTAGAAACTCTCGAGTTGTTGGAACGACTCAAGATACCTCGACGGAAGTGTACACCAATAGCAATGGATTTTAATTGCCAATCTACCTTGCACTTCGAGTAGACCTGTAACATTTGTACATTTAGTCATGTAGTAGTGAACAGTGTTAGAACAGTGTGTATCCATGTTCAGTCAGTCAATGTGAATCATGTGTCATTATGTGCTTGTGTGTTAGAATCTTTATCATTTAACAAGTATGTATTATTTATTTACAGTCGAGTTCACAAGGCAAGAACAGTATTGTGTTACACCGAAACAGTGGTGGGCAGCGAGAGTGAGCCCTATATATATACTGCGTTAGGTGTAACAGGATAGTGTTGGTGCGTAGTGTCAAGACGAATATTATGACAATTAATTCAACAAAAATCGTAATTTGTAAGCGAGACTGAGTATAATTGTGGGTGACGATCCATAATAATATGAATGTTGAACTTATAATTATGATTAAACGACTTTCAATATTTTAATACGATCGAAAAACGTACGCGATTGCGGGTATACACGTAATTGTGAATGTTTAACGATCCGACAACGCACGAAGAGTAAAAATAATTATTTTAATTATTTTATATTTTTACAATTTTGAAACTCATCATTTATTTGAGTTTAACAACTCTTGTTATTTAAATTCGCGTAAAATACGCGCTACGTTCCGGAAACGCGAACCGAGCGACCGAAACGAACCCGAATACCACCCGGGCTATAAAAGCCTTGAACAAGGCTTCTTTCTTCATTTAATTCCCCAACAACCTCTCTCTCTCTAAAAATTTCGGCTCCCACCTCTCTCTAGAATTCCAAACTTTAAACGTTCGTATCTTCTTCGATTCTCAACGGATTTTGGTGTTCTTGGTGTCCACGCGAAGCTCTCAACGAGTACTACAAGAAAGTACAGTGGATCGGAGGTTTTCACCGGCCAAAAACGAGGTATGAGCCGAAGAAGTTTCGGGAAAATAGGGTTTCTTGTGCCTTTTGTTAAAAAACCGACTAAAAACCGATTCTATCACTTCATGTTCTGATTTCGCACCCCTAGTAACCTCATCTGATGATGAACTAACCTAGATCGTGGCCTAGAGATGAAGATTCGATGAAGGAAACGATGCAGGTGTACAGGTTCGCGGTGGTCCTGGAGCCGAACCATTAGGGTTTCCTAGCCGAACCCTTTTGGAGCTATGGCGAGCCCTTGCCGAACCAGGGACTTAGTGAACCCTCTTCTGGCGAACCACTATCAAGAACGAACCTATGGTTCGTCGGTTCCAGCCAGCCGAACCCTAAAGGGGTCTACGAACCTGCACGAGCCATGCTAAGCTTTCACGAATCATTCATGCATGCATGTCACGAACCTTGATGAGCTATGAACGAACCCTTCTGATGGTTATGGCCAACGAACCCTAGACGAAACTCCATGTGACCGAACCATGCATGCAGCGAACCCTTGAGAACCACCGAACCCTTTTGTGATGTTGCCGAACCATAAGCAGTGACACGAACCCTACTTGTTGCTACGAACCTTCATGCAATCGCATAGCCTATGTCGAACCTTCACGAACCTAGTTGCTGCATATGGCGAACCCTAGTTGATCCACGAACCCATGATGCAGCAACCCTAGGGCCGAACCTTGTTGTATTACTTGGCCGAACCTAAGGCAAAAACCATAATAGGTTCGCTGCCAATATAGTTAGCCGAGGCCCAACCTGCAAGTTTCTTTACATTACTTGGCCCAAATTGATTCCATCCGGCCCAAACCAATCATAATTGGCCCATGTTATTCCCTTTGATCCACATAGTGGCTTCCGGCCCATTATGAGCTTTAAGTTGGCCCAATTTTTGTCTTTAACATGTTACATAGTCCATAGACAAGTTAGTAGGCCCAATAGCACATTCAATTGGCCCAGTATTGAACTAAGTGGCCCATGGCCTTTGATAAACCTCATAGTTTCATGGGCTTAAGGCCCAATGTGAGGCCTTGATTGCGACAATTGTGAATTTATCATAAATGGGTTAAGTTTGTAACTTAACAATAATCATGAAGATCAATTCACAATCGCAAGAACTTAAACAATTGGAACATCTTTTCATAAGTCATGTTAATCAATGGTTATCAAATCCTAGAACAATTATCATTTTATGCATAAGATTTATGCACAAAGGATCATTTCATATTCGTTTCTTGGACCCATGATCAATCAAGTGATTCAAATCATAACTTTCAAGTTTCACAACAATCAAATCATGAGAACACAAGTCAATCAATGAATCAAAGTTATACAATTATAAATCCTATATCTTATGTATGATTACAATGTTATAGGAAACAATTAGAAGTCCTGTTTGCTACTTGCTAACTGTTTAGTTCAGAGTCTAGTGCAGACAGGTGAGAACTTTAGCCCCTCTTTTACTGTTTTTTATAACTGTTTTGGGGTGGAACACGTGATCAAACCAATCGTTTACAATCATATTTCATTACACAAGGTGTGTGTATTCTTATAAACATTATGGGTTCATTTTACGAATCCTAGGGATTCACCAACTGTTTTAAAGGAATTATCAATTATTAAACTCTTTTCACTAAAAAGGTTTTATAAAGAATCTTTGAACTGTTTTGTAACTGATTTACTCAAATGTATTTATGAAGGATAAACACTTTTAGATAAAGGATTTTATAAACTCTTTTGTTATAAACCTTGTTGTTACACAAGGTCACCACATCATGGTATTCAAATCAAGTGGTTCACATCATGGTATTCAAAACAAGTGGTTCACAACATGGTATTCAAATCAAGTGGTTCACAACATGGTATTCAAATCAAGTGGTTCACATCATGGTATTCAAATCAAGTGGTTCATTTCATGGTAATCAAAACAAAGGATTTAATTCGTGGAATTAAATCTAGGTTTTCAATTCATGTTATCAAATAAGGCATTAACACATCCGGTTAAAGTAAGGTTCAGAAACATGGTGTCTACTGTTGTAAACAAACTTGTAAAAGCATCAAGTATCATATTCATTAGCGTTAGTACTGGGTGATCACAACAAGGGAAAGCGGACACACACATTGGGGCAGACCGATTGCTGCAGTTAGTTTTTAAATCTGTTTTATAAACTAACTGCAGATTTCGGTTACATATGGTTTTATCAAAACTGTTGACACATTATCTAACTCCAAACGTGGTTTGGGACTTGATATTATATGTTGACTCTCGTGCAAACAGTGATTGGACTGTTTACACTCATTTTCTTGCTTGATGTTAGTTTGGGTTGCAGCTCATCCGTGTGAATCTTATGTTGCTTTAACTTACCTATGCCTTATATCATATACTCATGTTTACAAATGTTTAAAACTATTGTTCTCACCAACTACGTCTGTAGTTGACAGTTACTTTTCACGTGTTTCAGGTAATCAGGTTTAAGACATTCTCAGGGACAACTAAGGAGACCATTCTAAGATAGAACAAGATGAAGAAACATGCTAGGATGGATTAGAAACACACTAAATCCTAATTGTTTAATTGTCTTGTTTGAAGTCTTATTTTGTAAACTATATTTTGGGTCTGTAGTTGTCTATTCTTTTGGTAGATAGAATGTCTGTAACTAAACAACTGTCTAAACATTATGAAATGTAGTAATCCATTGTGGTTGTTCTTATTCAATACTTGTGCATGATTCAACTGTTCATACGTCACCGCGCCGTGGATTCCGCACGCGGCGCAGGGGTGTGACAGGTTGGTATCAGAGCCAAGGTTGTAGAGAACTAGGAAAAAACCCAATGTTTAATGACCTAGACTATAACCTAAGCTACCCAATAGGACTAAGTGCTATAGGCTTGAGGATACTTAGGATCTAAGTAACTTAAGTGAGCATTAAGTCTACAATAAGCTTGAAAGATCTTAGGGACATTTTTCTATGATTAGATATCGAGTCAAAGAATTTGAACCGGAATTCTATAATTTTAGAAACCGGATTAAATTCTCACACATATGCATTTAAGGATTTCAGAGGCAAGGATCTGTATTCTTAGTATCCTTGATCTAAAATTCTCACACAGAGATCATTATAGAAATTCGGAGGCAAAGATCTGTATTTTCGGTATCTTTGATATGAATTTCTTGTCATATTCAGTATAGGATTTAGAGGCAAAGATTGGTATCTTTGATCTAAAGTCCTTGTCATATTCATTATAGGAATTCAAATGTCAAGATCTATTAATTTAGAGTCTTGATTTGAAATCCTTGTCATGCTCATTATAGGAATTCAAAGGTCAAGATCTATTAATTTAGAGTCTTGATTTGAAGTCCTTGTCAGATTCATTATAGGAATTCAAATGTCAAGATCTATTAATTTAGAGTCTTGATTTGAAATCCTTGTCATGCTCATTATAGGAATTCAAGGGTCAAGAACTATTAATTTAGAATCTTGAGTTGGAATCCTTGTCATTGTTATCATTGTTATCATTATCAGGTGTTCATTATCATAGGAACTTTATAACTTAGAATCTGTGTAACAATATTCTTTAGTTAAAGTTCTCACAAGAGATCATTATACTCGATACTGTAGGTATTGAGAACCTAGGTTAATTAACCTAGGACACACATGCTAAAACCTAAGGTTTTAATTTCGAGTAAATTAAGAACCATGGTTTACATAATCATAAACATATTCTGAGAACAAGAAGCAATCATGAAACAATCATAATCAATCAACAGTTGGAATCTTAGCCCCAAATATAGACGACGGATTAACGCTGACGTGTTGAGGTAAGTGGTGGGTCGGTGAGAGCTTACCCTATATATAAGCTTATTTCAGTATGTTAGGGGGAATCCGGCGTTTGTATTTGGAGTGAGGATTCGGGATCAACTGGACACATGGATCATTAGTCAAACACATGGGATACAAACATTTGGGAAACAATCATTGGTGAATCAAATCATAGTGCAATTCAAACTTGGATGAACCAAACATTATGGTGAATCAATCAAGTTGTGAACATTTTCAATGTAAACCTTAAGTGAAATTCTTAAGTGATTACATCATTAGTACTTACTGACATAAGTTAACAGGAAAGTGTAGAACACACGTAGGATTTAGTTCTACATGTTAACAACTGTTAGTAGGTGCACGCATAACATAATCATAGTTCAATCATGGAATCAATCATAGTTCAAGTTGATCAAAGATCATGAGATTCTTAATCAATGGAACACACTTGGGAATCAGTACAAACGTGTTGCCAAATGCTAGCAAGGGCATGATCGTGGTATATCGAAACGGTGGTGGGCAGCGAGAGTGAGCCCTATATATAAGCTGTTTTCGGTATATCGGGAAAGTGTCAGTGTGTAGATTTGGTGGTGAGATCATGAGACATCGTACCTATTCACATGATAAGTATGCAAATAAGTTGATAACTTATACGTGTACTGGATCATATTACAATTGAATGATAATACTAGTAGTATGGATATATTACTGACCTTATCATGAAAATTCAATTGTATCCTTCCTCATTACTGACCCACTTGTGGCTTCTATTCGTAGAATGCCTCCCCGACGTGATCCTAACGGAGGGTGTTCAACAAGTGGCAACGACGATGAGATCAACAAGATTGCTCGAGCTATCACGGTTCATATGCGGGATGTGATTCCTGGTATGGTCACTGATATCACCCAGAATCTTTGGGGAAGTACCAGTGATTCCGCACACAACTCAAATGCCACTGACGCTGGAACTGCTAACTTTACTTTCAAGCAGTTCAACGATGCTAAGCCTCCTAAGTACTCTGGTACCGAGGGAGCTACCGGCCTACTGCAATGGCTGGAAAGCATTGAAGACATTCTCGACTTCACTGGATGTCCTGAGAATCTGAAGGTCAAGATGGCCTCAAGCGCTTTTCATAAGGGCGCACTCACTTGGTGGAATTCTGAAAAGAACACCAGAGGACGCGAAGTCACTTTAGCTTTACCGTGGGATGGATTCAAGAACTTACTTGTGGAAAAGTTTTGTCCACGTCATGAACTGAAGAAACTCGAGGTAGAGATGTGGAATCTGCTGCAAGATAGTGGTGAAAACGCAAAGTATACAACTCGTTTCCATGAGTTGTGCATTCTGGTACCCCATTTGGTTACTCCTCTATCCCGCAGGATAGAGAAATACATTGAAGGTTTACCTTTAGTAGTCAGGGGAACTGTCATGGGTAATAACCCTACTACTTTGGAGGCAGCCATCCAACTTGGTGCTACTCTTACTGAAGAGTATGTGAAATCTGGTGTGCTCACCCGAAAGGGATTCAAGAGAGCACAGATTGAAGAAGGCAAGAAGCCTGAACAGCACCATCACAAGAAGAAGAAGCAAAAGACAATCAAGAACTTTGCAGCGTTGACTGCGGCTGCACCTACTCATGCCACACCTATCACTGCTATGCCACAACCTGCTAATGTCAGAAAGCCTTACACTGGCCCGTTTCCACTTTGCACCAAATGCCAGTATCATCATCTACCCAACACTCCATGCAGAAAGTGTCTCAAATGTGGGCGTATGGGACACTTGGCGGCTACATGCCGATCTGCTCATCTTGCTGCTACAACAACTGCTACCACTACTGCTACAGGTGGAAGGGCCTGTTATAATTGTGGAGCAGAGGGACACTTCAGAAACCAGTGTCCAAAACTCAACAACAATACTGCTGCTGCACGTGCTTTTGTTATCGGAACTGCCGAAGCGCGTGAAGAGCCGGCAGTCATCACGGGTACATTTCTTATCAATGATCACTATGTTTCTATCATATTCGATACTGGTGCTGATAAAAGTTTTATCTCTACTCATACTGCTTCTTTGCTTAATATGCAACTATCCACACTTACTGCTCCTTATACTGTAGAAGTAGCAAATGGTAAGACCATAGTTGTAGATTCCATAATTCATGCTTGTGAGCTAAGATTAAATGACCATCTTTTCTCCATCGATCTCATTCCTATGACTCTCGGAAGCTTCGAAGTTGTGATAGGAATGGATTGGTTATCCAAAAACAATGCTGAAATCGTATGCTCTGAGAAACTTATTCGAATTCCTCTACCGTCCGGCGAAACGATGATAGTCTACGGCGAGAAACCATGCCACGGATTGAAGATAGTATCGTGCATCAAAGCGAGGAAGTACTTGAAGAAGAAGTATTATGCTTTCCTGGCTCACGTAGTAGAAAAGAAACCTGAAAAGAAAGCAGTTGGAGACGTTCCAGTTATCAGAGATTATCCAGACGTATTTCCAGAAGACTTGCCTGGACTACCACCAGTCCGACAAGTAGAGTTTAGAATTGATCTCGTCCCTGGAGCAAACCCAGTGGCGAAGTCACCGTATCGATTAGCACCATCTGAGATGCAAGAACTGTCTAGTCAGCTTCAAGAACTTTTGGACAAAGGTTTCATAAGACCGAGTTTCTCTCCATGGGGAGCTCCGGTTCTCTTTGTCAAAAAGAAAGACGGTTCATTTCGTATGTGCATCGACTATCGTGAGTTAAACAAGTTGACAATCAAGAATAGATATCCTCTGCCCAGGATCGATGATCTGTTTGATCAATTACAGGGAGCAACTTGCTTCTCTAAGATTGATTTGCAATCCGGGTATCATCAGTTAAGAGTAAATGATGAGGATATACCAAAGACGGCATTTAGGACTCGATATGGACACTATGAGTTTGTGGTTATGCCATTTGGGCTGACCAATGCACCCGCAGTGTTCATGGACTTGATGAATTGAGTCTGTAGGCCATACTTGGATCAGTTTGTTATTGTCTTCATTGACGATATATTGATTTATTCCAAGTCAGAACAAGAGCACGAGGATCATTTGAGGAAAGTCTTAGAGTTACTAAGAACTGAACGACTATATGCTAAATTCTCAAAATGTGAGTTTTGGCTAAAGGAAGTTCACTTCTTAGGACATGTCATCAACAGGGATGGAATACATGTAGATCCAGCAAAGATTGAGGCGATTAAGAACTGGACTACTCCATCCACTCCGACAGAGATTCGTTCATTTCTGGGTTTGGCAGGCTATTACAGAAGATTCATTGCAAACTTCTCTAAGATAGCTTTGCCACTTACCACTTTGACTCAGAAAAGTCAAGCGTTTATATGGGGACAGAAACAGGAAGATGCATTTCAACTTCTTAAACAGAAGTTATGCAACTCCCCTATCCTTAGTCTTCCAGAAGGCAGTGATGATTTCATTGTCTACTGTGATGCTTCAAACCTTGGTCTCGGTTGTGTACTTATGCAACGGGACAAAGTCATTGCTTATGCTTCAAGACAACTTAAGGTTCACGAGAAGAATTACACTACTCATGACCTTGAGCTAGGGGCTGTGGTCTTTGCATTGAAGATTTGGAGACACTACCTGTACGGTACTAAATGTGTCATCTATACAGACCACAAGAGCCTGCAACACATTCTCAATCAGAAAGAACTCAACATGAGACAACGACGTTGGGTTGAGCTTCTAACTGATTACGACTGTGAGATTCGTTACCATCCGGGTAAAGCCAATGTGGTGGCGGATGCTCTTAGTCGCAAAGAACCAGTCAAACCAATTCGTGTAAGAGCCATGGAGATCAACACACAACCAAACTTGAAAGACTTGATTCGTATTGCACAAAAACAAGTAGTAACAAACAATCAACTCAAGACAGACTTGGATTGTGGTATTGAGAAGAAACTAGAACCTCGAGCTGATGGAGTGTTATATCTCAATGGCCGCATTTGGATTCCGAAGTCTGAAGAATTGCGCACACTCATCTGTGATGAGGCTCATAAGTCGCGATACTCAGTTCATCCTGGAGCCGACAAGATGTATCAGGACTTGAGGACATCTTACTGGTGGCCGGGAATGAAGAAAGACATAGCACTGTATGTGGGAAAATGTCTTACATGTTCAAAGGTCAAAGCAGAACATCAAAAGCCTTCGGGACTTCTACAGCAACCTGAAATTCCTCAATGGAAATGGGAGCAAATTTCCATGGATTTCATAACAAAGTTGCCGAGAACTCCACGAGGTTTCGATTCGATTTGGGTGATCGTTGATCGACTCACCAAATCTGCTCATTTTCTCCCTATCCGAGAGGATTACTAAATGGAGAAGCTATCTACTCTGTACATCAACGAAATCATTGCACGTCATGGTACACCAACATCAATCATTTCTGATCGTGATAGTCGTTTCACTTCTCGCTTTTGGCAATCATTGCAAAAGGCTTTGGGAACGCGTGTTAATCTTAGCACAGCGTATCATCCTCAAACCGACGGCCAAAGCGAAAGGACTATCCAAACACTTGAAGACATGCTTCGTTCTTGTGTCATTGACTTCGGTGGAAGTTGGGACACTCATCTCCCACTCATTGAGTTTTCATATAAGAATAGCTATCATACGAGCATTCAATGTGCACCATTCGAAGCTCTATATGGTAGAAAGTGCCGATCACCGGTCTGTTGGACCGAGATTGGTGACTCACAGGTCGTAGGACCAGAACTCATTCAGGAAACATCAGACAAAATCACAATCATTCAGTCACGGCTTAAGGCCGCACGAGATCGGCAAAAGACCTATGCTGATCGACGTCGGAAACCGCTTGAGTTTCAAGTCGGTGACCGAGTCTTACTCAAAGTTTCTCCCTGGAAAGGCGTTGTCCGATTCGGGAAGAAAGGGAAACTTGCACCAAGGTACGTTGGACCTTTTGAGATCCTGGAACGGATTGGTCCCGTAGCCTACAAACTCAAACTTCCAGTGGAGCTAAGCAATGTTCATGATACTTTTCATGTATCAAATCTTAAGAAATGCTTGGCGGATCATGATGTTCAGATTCCACTGGAAGACATACAGATTCAGAACAACATGCAATTCATAGAACGTCCAGTTGAGATCATGGATCATGGGGTCAAGAAACTTAAACGCAGCCGTATCCCGATCGTGAAAGTACGATGGGAGGGCAAACGCGGTGCTGAGTTCACCTGGGAACGTGAAGACCAGATGAAGCTTAAGTACCCTCATCTTTTTACAGTATTTTCGGCTAGTTAATTTCGGGACGAAATTCCCTTAACTAGGGGAGACTGTAACATTTGTACATTTAGTCATGTAGTAGTGAACAGTGTTAGAACAGTGTGTATCCATGTTCAGTCAGTCAATGTGAATCATGTGTCATTATGTGCTTGTGTGTTAGAATCTTTATCATTTAACAAGTATGTATTATTTATTTACAGTCGAGTTCACTAGGCAAGAACAGTATTGTGTTACACCGAAACAGTGGTGGGCAGCGAGAGTGAGCCCTATATATATACTGCGTTCGGTGTAACAGGATAGTGTTGGTGCGTAGTGTCAAGACGAATATTATGACAATTAATTCAACAAAAATCGTAATTTGTAAGCGAGACTGAGTATAATTGTGGGTGACGATCCATAATAATATGAATGTTGAACTTATAATTATGATTAAACGACTTTAAATATTTTAATACGATCGAAAAACGTACGCGATTGCGGGTATACACGTAATTGTGAATGTTTAACGATCCGACAACGCACGAAGAGTAAAAATAATTATTTTAATTATTTTATATTTTTACAATTTTGAAACTCATCATTTATTTGAGTTTAACAACTCTTGTTATTTAAATTCGCGTAAAATACGCGCTACGTTCCGGAAACGCGAACCGAGCGACCGAAACGAACCCGAATACCACCCGGGCTATAAAATCCTTGAACAAGGCTTCTTTCTTCATTTAATTCCCCAACAACCTCTCTCTCTCTAAAAATTTCGGCTCCCACCTCTCTCTAGAATTCCAAACTTTAAACGTTCGTATCTTCTTCGATTCTCAACGGATTTTGGTGTTCTTGGTGTCCACGCGAAGCTCTCAACGAGTACTACAAGAAAGTACAGTGGATCGGAGGTTTTCACCGGCCAAAAACGAGGTATGAGCCGAAGAAGTTTCGGGAAAATAGGGTTTCTTGTGCCTTTTGTTAAAAAACCGACTAAAAACCGATTCTATCACTTCATGTTCTGATTTCGCACCCCTAGTAACCTCATCTGATGATGAACTAACCTAGATCGTGGCCTAGAGATGAAGATTCGATGAAGGAAACGATGCAGGTGTACAGGTTCGCGGTGGTCCTGGAGCCGAACCATTAGGGTTTCCTAGCCGAACCCTTTTGGAGCTATGGCGAGCCCTTGCCGAACCAGGGACTTAGCGAACCCTCTTCTGGCGAACCACTATCAAGAACGAACCTATGGTTCGTCGGTTCCAGCCAGCCGAACCCTAAAGGGGTCTACGAACCTGCACGAGCCATGCTAAGCTTTCACGAATCCTTCATGCATGCATGTCACGAACCTTGATGAGCTATGAACGAACCCTTCTGATGGTTATGGCCAACGAACCCTAGACGAAACTCCATGTGACCGAACCATGCATGCAGCGAACCCTTGAGAACCAACCCTTTTGTGATGTTGCCAAACCATAAGCAGTGACACGAACCCTACTTGTTGCTACGAACCTTCATGCAATCGCATAGCCTATGTCGAACCTTCACGAACCTAGTTGCTGCATATGGCGAACCCTAGTTGATCCACGAACCCATGATGCAGCAACCCTTGGGCCGAACCTTGTTGTATTACTTGGCCGAACCTAAGGCAAAAACCATAATAGGTTCGCTGCCAATATAGTTAGCCGAGGCCCAACCTGCAAGTTTCTTTACATTACTTGGCCTAAATTGATTCCATCCGGCCCAAACCAATCATAATTGGCCCATGTTATTCCCTTTGATCCACATAGTGGCTTCCGGCCCATTATGAGCTTTAAGTTGGCCCAATTTTTGTCTTTAACATGTTACATAGTCCATAGACAAGTTAGTAGGCCCAATAGCACATTCAATTGGCCCAGTATTGAACTAAGTGGCCCATGGCCTTTGATAAGCCTCATAGTTTCATGGGCTTAAGGCCCAATGTGAGGCCTTGATTGCGACAATTGTGAATTTATCATAAATTGGTTAAGTTTGTAACTTAACAATAATCATGAAGATCAATTCACAATCGCAAGAACTTAAACAATTGGAACATCTTTTCATAAGTCATGTTAATCAATGGTTATCAAATCCTAGAACAATTATCATTTTATGCATAAGATTTATGCACAAAGGATCATTTCATATTCGTTTCTTGGACCCATGATCAATCAAGTGATTCAAATCATAACTTTCAAGTTTCACAACAATCAAATCATGAGAACACAAGTCAATCAATGAATCAAAGTTATACAATTATAAATCCTATATCTTATGTATGATTACAATGTTATAGGAAACAATTAGAAGTCCTGTTTGCTACTTGCTAACTGTTTAGTTCAGAGTCTACTGCAGACAGGTGAGAACTTTAGCCCCTCTTTTACTGTTTTTTATAACTGTTTTGGGGTGGAACATGTGATCAAACCAATCGTTTACTATCATATTTCATTACACAAGGTGTGTGTATTCTTATAAACATTATGGGTTCATTTTACGAATCCTAGGGATTCACCAACTGTTTTAAAGGAATTATCAATTATTAAACTCTTTTCACTAAAAAGGTTTTATAAAGAATCTTTGAACTGTTTTGTAACTGATTTACTCAAATGTATTTATGAAGGATAAACACTTTTAGATAAAGGATTTTATAAACTCTTTTGTTATAAACCTTGTTGTTACACAAGGTCACCACATCATGGTATTCAAATCAAGTGGTTCACATCATGATATTCAAAACAAGTGGTTCACAACATGGTATTCAAATCAAGTGGTTCACAACATGGTATTCAAATCAAGTGGTTCACATCATGGTATTCAAATCAAGTGGTTCATTTCATGGTAATCAAAACAAAGGATTTAATTTGTGGAATTAAATCTAGGTTTTCAATTCATGTTATCAAATAAGGCATTAACACATCCGGTTAAAGTAAGGTTCAGAAACATGGTGTCTACTGTTGTAAACAAACTTGTAAAAGCATCAAGTATCATATTCATTAGCGTTAGTACTGGGTGATCACAACAAGGGAAAGTGGACACACACATTGGGGCAGACCGATTGCTGCAGTTAGTTTTTAAATCTGTTTTATAAACTAACTGCAGATTTCGGTTACATATGGTTTTATCAAAACAGTTGACACATTATCTAACTCCAAACGTGGTTTGGGACTTGATATTATATGTTGACTCTCGTGCAAACAGTGATTGGACTGTTTACACTCATTTTCTTGCTTGATGTTAGTTTGGGTTGCAGCTCATCCGTGTGAATCTTATGTTGCTTTAACTTACCTATGCCTTATATCATATACTCATGTTTACAAATGTTTAAACCTATTGTTCTCACCAACTACGTCTGTAGTTGACAGTTACTTTTCACGTGTTTCAGGTAATCAGGTTTAAGACATTCTCAGGGACAACTAAGGAGACTATTCTAAGATAGAACAAGATGAAGAAACATGCTAGGATGGATTAGAAACACACTAAATCCTAATTGTTTAATTGTCTTGTTTGAAGTCTTATTTTGTAAACTATATTTTGGGTCTGTAGTTGTCTATTCTTTTGGTAGATAGAATGTCTGTAACTAAACAACTGTCTAAACATTATGAAATGTAGTAATCCATTGTGGTTGTTCTTATTCAATACTTGTGCATGATTCAACTGTTCATACGTCACCGCGCCGTGGATTCTGCACGCGGCGCAGGGGTGTGACAAGACCTGATGTTTATCGGGTCACCATAAACAGTAAGGCTAAGTCTGCTCTTTGAGGAGATTTAAGTTCCCAGGAAACTAAAGCTCATTAAGGAACCTCGAATGTTACGGATCGTACAGTCGAGAGACTAAAACGAAGCCCTATTCCATCGTAAAGGATCGTTGGAACTCTAAACGCAATTCCGAATTTACCTGGGAGCATGAGGGTTACATGAGGTCAAAGCATCTCCACATGTATATGGAAAAATTAGTACCCGACAATGATGCTTAAATTTGGGACAAAATTTCTTTAACAGGGGGAGACTTTGACAACTAGTACCACATACCGTCAGGCAACTGTACGGTATGTGCACTTTCACTTATAATTATGTGTAGTTCGTATGTGATAAACAGTTACGTGATAAAAATTTTGTTGAAACATATAGCAGTTGTATATATTTCAATGAGAATTGGAATATAATTATACAACAACACATGTGAAATAACTATGGTGAATACAAATGATAAATACAATCCGATTGTGATCTAAATTCCAAAAATATCAAGAATCAGATAGACGACAATTTTATGTGAAAAACAATGTGAAATCAATCATAACAATGTGGAAACAGGTAAGTTTAGTTGTGTCCATCAGTGAGAAATTCAATTCAAAATAATAAATCAATATCGTTTGTGAATCTTAAACAGACAGTGTGTTTGTGCGGGTGACGATTCACACAAACATATCTATGGGTTTAACGTTCTTAATTATATTTGGAAAGTAGAAAAAAATTAGAAAATAAAGCCATCGTCGTGTTCGTTCGGTTGACGATTAGAAGGAATACGGGCGAAGGTGATACGATCTGACGAAACGGTAATAGTGAATGTTTCTGAAACAATAAAATAAGAAAAAGGAATTTAAAAGATTTGTTAGGAATTACAAGCTTAAAAATTTGAAAAAGAAAACCCTTTCATTTAAATTACGAAAAACTCGCGTTACGTTTCGTAAACGTAACGAATAAGTAAAATAGAAAGAACCGAAACCGAAATGTGTTTCGGAATAAAAACCCTAAAATTCATTCAATTCCTCATGTAATTCAACCACCAACCAACTCTATCTCTCTCTTCCGGTTCTACTCTCTCTCTCTAAAAATTCCACACAAAACTTGAGCTAAATCCTTTATTTCTTGGTCAAATCGTGCAATCTTGGTATCAAATCAAAGCTCTTTACATTCCTCACGTGAAAGTACAAAGGATCGGCCTTGAAATCAACTGAATTAAAGGTATGAGGAGTTCAAAGTTTCGGTTTTGCTGGGTTGTGTTTAGAACCATTTATATGAACTTGAAACTCAGATTTCGCCACGAATACTCATTAGAATTGCATGAAAATGAGTTTGCCACATTTGGATTAAACTAGAAAAACGATCTGGGTCAAGTGGTATTAGTATCGACTCATGAGGATGAAATATCGATGTATGAAACTCAAACCCAGTTAGTATCGATGACAACTGGAATAGGATGAACTTTCATCGACTTTATTAGTCTTGATGGCCTCAATATCGACAAGGACTCTTTAGATTTTGATAGTATCGACAGGTCCAAGTAATTTGGGATGGGTCATGGTCGATATTAACATGTTCGAAGATCATGCCATCGATACTAAGAGTCTGTCGATACTGTTAGTATCGGCAAGAGGGCTGTGGTGGTTTTGAGTGCATCATTGAACATACATCATCGGTACTAGTCCAGACTTCATCTATACTACTATCTGAGTCTTATCCAAGTAGTTTAAGCCAATAATTAATCAAATTGGTACATAGTTGAAGCCATAGGATCGATGGAAACAATGTAGGGTCGATGTGAAGTCGATTAGGGTTTACCCGGTTTGTATAGCCCTTCGAAACTATCCTTTGTGCCATCAATATTCACCAAAACAAGTATTCATCATATATAAACTTTAAGAGCAAGTGTTTTTTTAACAAAGTAAGGTTTAAACCATGATCCAAAGATGTTAAATAAGCCATATTTTATTCAAAGGAGATTCGGGTTTTTCTCAAAAATATTAATCAAACTTTTAAAACAAAGTTCAAGTGATGTATTCTAAATCTTTTGTAATTGGTTAAATGAACATGTTTTATAAAAAATTACTTTTATTAACACACTTAAGTGATAATAACAATTCTAAGTTAACGAAAGGGTAATAATCATGTTTTAACACAAAAACCTAAGTTTATACTTAGAAAATATTATGATTTCAAGAACTATGTAACATGTTAAGGTTTTAAGTCAAGTTTAAAACATATAAACAAAGAATATTAATATATACTAAGCTTAACGTAAATTGGCTAAGTGTTAGTATATTACACCACAAAGTGAACTAGGGTTAATAAAACAACAAAAACGTATAAAGGTGAATCAACTTCAGGGTTAACATATGAGACAATAACTTATACTTATAAGATGCAAACAACATTGAATCAAACACATGATTGTGAATACAACATCATTACAACAACAAGCGCTAGCAATTACTGAGTTTTAGTCAAACACTACAACCACAAGGTGAGTTCATATGCCCCTTTTCTAAACTTTTGATTCAAAACTGTGGGGATGAGAAACATGCTAACTCTTTTCTTAAAAGATTTAGTACTCTATTTCATGTACTATGTTATCAATATAACAAGCGTACGTTTCATACTTGTTCATATACTCATATGTATGCTATGCTATGCATTTGTGTGTGTGCAACTACAACTATGACAGTGATTACAAACCAAGGATGATATTATGATAACATAGCTTCATGATGTTGAACTGCAGAAACCTTGAGGAGTAGCTACTTCACCAGGAACAAGGCTTTAGAAACTTAGTCAAATCTTTGGTTTAAGCTCCCTCTAAAGTTTTGCACAAGATTATTTTCGTTGTTTTAGTTTTCTTGCTTAGAAACAGAGAAGAGAAAAGATAGAAAGCACAAGGAATTTTTGGGGAAGTAAATTCAAATTACTCAGAGAATGTTGGGACTTAAATACCCAACATTCTAAGAAACAAGACAATAAATAATAAGACAAATTGCTGACACTGTTACAGACACTGAATTATCAGACTGGTACAAATACAAAGTCAACAACAACGGAAACAACAATCTTCAGTAGTCTTCAGGTCTTTCGAGGTTGAAGTATTTGTGCTGATGTTCAATGGTTATTCTTTCGGAAGATGATTATCGGAAGCTGATTAAGTAATCAGTTATTTCGGAAGAGGAGATTGTCTTCCGAGTCATTTGACTTCTTCCGATGCAACGGTTTTCTTCCGAAGATGTCATGATCAGCTAGTGTCTTCTGAGGTAGATAAGTTCAGTGGCAGTTATTTTTGGCGAAGTGTTGATGGTCTTCCGATACTGAAGCAGTTCTTCAATTGAAAGAGAAACATCCACAACTGGTCGATCCGCGATTTATTCAAGTGTCTGGCTTTAGTGGTTTTTCTCATTAGTTGTTATTTTCCAACAATCTCCATCTGGACTGATGAAGCCAAAATCATTTATTTTTGTTTTAAAGCCAGACCAACTTTATTCCTAAGAGTTTGAACATAGTTCTGAACATCATACTCTGTCTCAGCGTTGTCCAGAGTCTTGTGTTGTAATTCCTTCAGATCATCAATTGGTAGGGTGAGAATCTCATCCCAATTTGAGAAGAGGGTTATTGAGTCATTTTATCTTTCAATGGCCATACTCTTGGAGACAGAGTTATAGAACCATCTCTTTATTCTTATTCTTGAGTTTTTGATCTGAGGAGGCTGGGATTTAGAAGGTAGACCCAAAGGAAGAGGAGCTCCAGCTGGCTAATGTATTATTTCTATCCTTACCACTTGATCATTTAAATCTAGGACCTTCTTTACTATAGCATGCTGATGAGACTCATAGTTCATCAGAAGATCAAGAAAGATTTCCTTATTGACATCAACCCAGGGTCTGAATTTGACAGCAGATGGAGATTCTGCAAAGCTCAGGGTGATCTTTGTTCTCTCTTTTGAACTTTGACCATTCATCAAATAGAACATCATCTCTCCATCTTGTTATTGTGTTCTTTGGTCCCCATTAATTTTGGATGAGGATGTGCTTTATTCTTTTCCTCTGCACAATGGTCTTTTACTTCTTAACTTCAGCTTTTATTCTTTTGGATAAGATTTCAGCTTCTTTTCTGAGGCTATCAATATCCCAGTTGCTAAAATTTACAACCTTATGCTTCCCTTCATCCGGTAAATACTTGATCAGCTGCTCCCTCTCAGCCTGATAGGCTTTATCTTGCTGCTGATCGAATCTGGGAATTTGTTCTTGATAGGTCTTTACCAGTTCATCTCCTGAGAGACAAGTGGCTTTTAGACCAGCCAGAATGAAGTTTTCCTTCTCCGTTTCTTTATTCTTTATCTTCCGAAGGTCTTCATCGGAAGGGAAGGTCCTAACAGGCGAGTAGGATTCCTTTATTGGAAAGGTTTGTGGTTTCTCAGCATTTGCTGATCTTATTGGTGAGGGAGCTGTGGTGATGTTTGGTAGATCAGACTCATCATCATCAGCCAATATGAGCCTTCTCTTTCTTCAAACAAGAAAGGCAATGGACTGGCCATCATTTAAGTCTGAGGTGGGTTCTTGAGCAGGGGTTGGAGGTTTATGGGATATGTTATTTAGTGATAAGGTTTTTCTGACCACACTCTTTTGTCTTCTTGAGAAAGACTGAGTGATTATTGGTACTAGTTTTTGGCCAATTTTGGAGGCATTGAGTGTGGCAGGAAGGGAGGTTTATGAGGATAATTCTAAGAGGGTTTGAGAAGCAGAGTTTGGAGAAAGAGTGGGTGAGTTTTCATTATTTATGTGTATAGGTGAAGAGAGGATAGATTTGGTAGGAGAAACATGTTTAGGAAGGATGGGGTTATGCTCAGATTGGACAAAACCAGTTGGAATTGGTATGTCCTGAGTGGTTGAGGTAAAAGAAGATGGGGCAATGGTTGTGGGCTTTATTTTCTCAGTGGGAGCTGATTTAGAGGGTTTGGGTTTTCCGGATACTTCAAATGTTCCAGTGTTTATTTGAGTTTCAGTTTCCCTTTGCTTTTGCTCGGAGCTAGCCTTAGCAGTTTTAGTTTGGAACTGTTGATCCAGTGCTGCTTTGAGGAGTGCCACTTGATTTTTCAATCTTATTTGCTTCATCCTCCTTTGCTCAGTCTTGTCTTCTGCCCTTTTCGCAGCTTGGGCAACAAACAAGAGCCTTTCATTCTCCCTCTTTTTGGCTTTATCAGCCTGTGCCTTGAACCAAGGAGAAGGAGGAGCAATCGCAGAAAGGGACTCAAGAAATTGGGTATGGTTGGAAACTTCATGTTGTAAGGAGGAGATTTTGGTATCTACTGAAATTTTCAGTAGATCCAGTTGGATCTTTTGAGTGGTGAGTAATTGGTGGGTAAAGGTTTGTAGCAGGGTAGTAAGATGGGCAGTAAGAAGTGGGTTTAACACTTCTTGAACAACCTGAGGTGAGAAGGAGGGGGCAGTGGAAGTAGGTGGAGTGGTTCAGGGACCTTCAAGTGAAGATGCCTGCATGGGGTTGGATTTGAGATGCAGGGCTTGGTTACTCAAGACTGTTGAGACAAGCTCAGTAAGCTTAGTCACATCAGCCTGAATGTGAGCAACAGAGTTCGTCAATTCCTTTATTTTAAAATCTGATTCGTCCATCCTTTTACGGATGTCATCCGAATCCCTGACTAATGAGTCAGTTTTATCATGACCTGAGTCCATCTCAGGAGTGTCATGGACCCCTTTTTCATGGTTTCGGGGATTTCCAGTCTCACTTTAAAAAACGTCATGGGTTGTTGCCATATCATGAGTCTTATTGCCTGATCCATTAAAATGAGAGCCCATTGGATTCTCATGTGAAATGGATGCTCCAGATATATGATCAAGATGTCTAGATGGACTGGACATCCTGATCGCATCCTCTTCTCCATGGGTAGGAGATTGATGAATTTGAGCAAAGGTTTGATGTGGCTGTTCCTCTATTGGAGAAGGGGGAGGAGAACCAAGTTGCTCAATGACATAATGAATCTCATGGAGAACATGGGTAGGAGAGTGAGGGGCCATATGTGGAGAAGAAACATAGATGTTTGTGGGAGATTGGACTGCCATCTGAGTGTCAAGTGACATTTTAGTGGTTAGAGAGGGTTCCTTTTGAAGTACAACACCATCCTGTTGAGAGGATTGATGAGGAGCTAGGTGTGGTGGAGTTGCTTGATTCATCTGTAAGGATGGAACAGATGTATCCAATTGCCCAGTGGGGGCAGAGACATGTTCTGGGATCTCATCTTCCTGAACAGTCTTTTTGGGCTTCTTAGGTTAAGAGGCTTTGGCAGAGGCTTTTCTTTTGGCCGGTACCTGTACAGGTGTGGAAGAGGAGGTGGATGTGGGTTCACTGAGGATGGGTGTTTCCTCAGTGTCATCCATTTGTCTTGCATCCGTGTTCAATCTAGTGAACACCTATTTGTCAATGCCCTTGATAGTGATAAGACGAGCAATATGACAAACCTTATTAAGGTCAGCAAAGAGACAGGCCATTACAAACCTAGGATAGAGCAGAAACTTGGGACTTTTATGGTGATGTACCAGATGGTCAAAAATTATTTGAGACAAGTTGACCTTTTCGTTGTACAGAATATCATACATGCCAAATTACATGTCATATGGCATTTCTCCCCAACTCGTAGACTTTTGAGACAGACACTGTAGAATGGTGTGATACGGGAACTTGTACGTAGGGTAGAAGAAAGCTTTGTACAAGGTCCGGTTTTTCAGGTCACCCTGATAATCACACTGAACAAAAGAATTATGGAGAAGTTTTAAAGAAACAGTTGCGGGAGCCTCGGTGTTGTTCAGATTTAGGGCAACACTTATTTTGGTGGGGGTGACGGTGACTCGTTGACCAGCGACCATCGAAGCGATACTTTCAACAGAGTCATCCTTTATCACCAAGGATGAGTTTGCCCAAAACTGGTTTAGAGCAACTTCCGAGATAGGAGGGTTTAGAATAAGAGCAGTATGAACAAAGGAGTTTACCAAAATGTCAATTGCTTCGTTGTAGTGAGGGTACTTAGAAGATTTGACAAGGTAAGCTCCGAGGTTGTGGATCAACTTGAGTTTCAAGGCCATTTTTCTTTTGTGACGATGAATACTGAGCAGTTATGAACGCAAAGTATGAGTACAGACTTTGCTTTAGAGAAAAAGAGATGAGGAAGTTTGACTGTTTGCACACAAGGGCGGTTACAAAAACTGTCATTACTTATAACATATCAAAAGCTTTACCTTAGCGTTTTTACCCATTGGACAAGCCTGTGGTCATGAGAGAGAAGAACAAATGACAAATGAATACCTTCATGCACACCCTGAAGTACAAACAAAGCTTTGTCTAGAATGAAGCCTGGTCCGATGTCGTTCCACCATCATCATGAGCATCAAGCTCAAACGGGATCAGTGAAAATGCATCGTGCCAAGCGACATGCCTAACAAGCAGTTGTCCTTTGCCATGAGCATCATTCAGAAGATTCAGAGTTCAACGAAGAGTTTTGTTGATCAAAGGAAGATCAATCAACTTCGTTGAGTTATTGTGAATGAACTGAAGAACTAAAGAAGATAACCACTGCTATAAATAAGGAAAGAAAGATTAGTGGTCATTTGAGGTAAAAGGGACAAAAATGGAAAGAAAGATATCATCGAGCCGTGAGACCAATTAATGAGTATCCATTCAAATCTTGCAGAGTGATTAGTAACGGCCGAATCTGGCGTAATTATCAACAGATTTGATAACTACTCAAAGAAGAAGTATATAACCATGGGAGATTGTTTAACCTCGGAAGAGACTTATCTTCGGAAGAGGTTTAACCATGGATAAATTGCAGAGTTAGATGTCTCGGAAGAAAAAGAGACATCAGAAGTGAAATAAACCACGTAAGGTTTAAGGTGTAACAACGGAAGTTTTATCCGCTGATAGATATGAAACAGTGGTTAACATAACCACTGAACCTACCCGTGTTATTAGATAACCACTAAAAGAGACCAAGGTCGCTTCATCAATGGTTTATCAAATATCCGTTGTTAGTATAATCATTTAAGATTATCCCTTTATATATTTATTTAAAGATTTAAGAAACACATTCTTAACCATGTTCATTAGCTCATATTTATCATTCCCAATTTGGCCACAAACTTAGAAAAGGTTGAAGAGACCAAGGGTTTGGTAAATATGTCTGCTATTTGTCACTTGTAGAGACATGTTCTGGGACAATTAGTCCCTTTTCAAAACAGTCTCTAATGAAGTGATGTCTTATTTCTATGTGTTTGGTTTTTAATGGTAGACATGATTCTTTATTATATTTTTGGCAGCTTCGCTGACTATAAGGAGAGGTGTTTTTAGTTCAATTATTCAAAAATCCAGCAGTTGGTATTGCAACCAAAGGATTTGGGCAGTGCAATGGGCTGCTGCAATGTACTCAGCTTCAGCAGTTGAATTTGACACCGACGTTTGCTTTTTGCTTTGCCATGACACTAAGCAATTTGCAAAGAACTGACATCCTCCGGAAGTAGATTTTCTTGTGAGCGAGCATCCAACATAATCACTGTCTGAAAAACCAACAAGCTAACAAGTTTGATTAGCAGGATACCAGATACCTAGCACATGAGTGCCTTTAAGATATCTGAATATCCTCTTCACAAATGACAAATGGGATTGTTTGGGGGCTGATTGGAATCTTGCACAGACACATGTTGCATACATGTTGTCTGGCCTAGATGGAGTAAGATACATCAAGGATCCAATCATGCACCTATAGGGGGTTTGATCTGCAGGTTCACCATTTTCATCTGGACTTATTCCTGGACTTGTAGCCAAGGGGGTAGAAATTATTTTGCAATCATTCATATAAAATTTATTTAAAATATCCTTTACATATTTAGATTGATGAATGAACGTCCCATTGGGGTTTGTTTGACTTGGAGTCCTAAAAATGTTTTTAGTTCACTTAAAGCACTCATTTCAAACTTAGAAGACATTCATTTTGAAAATTGTTCACACAAGGAAGGTTTTGTTGATCAAAATATGATGTCATCGACCTAAATTTGGACCAGCAAAAGTTCCTTGTCTACCCTCTTGTTGAACAAAGTCTTATCAATGGTTCCCCGAGAACGCACTTTTTATATCCATTTGATATACCTTTATATTATGGGATATAGCAAATGCTAGGAAGAGTCTGATGGCTTCTAGCCTGGCCACGGGAGCAAAGGTTTCATCATAATCGATGCCTTCCTCTTAGCAGTACCCTTGCACTACCAATCTGGCTTTATTTTTGATCACAATACCTCTGTTATCTATTTTATTTCTGAATACCCATCTAATTCCGATAGGGTAGTTTCCTGCTGGCAAGGGGCAGAGAGTCCAAACATTTTGCCTTTTGAACTGTAATAGTTCATCGTGCATCACCTCTACCCAATTATTATCTTTCAGAGCTTCCTGATATTTAGAAGGCTCATCTTGGGACAAAAAGGCTGCATGAAGGCAGAAGTTCGAAATTTGGCTCTTAGTTTGAACACCTTTATTTAAATCACCTAAGATTTGTTCTAGAGGATGATTTCTTGTTGGAGAGAATGATGTCCAAACAGTTATTAGATGAGGCTGCATCCGAAGAAGGTGAGATTTCAGAGGAGCCAGGAGAATTTTTTGTTGAGAAAGTATGAACATGTTCAGGAACTTCTACAGGTACATTATCCAAGGCAGTGGATAAAGGAGTAGATATATGTTAATCTTGGTCTTGAGAATTTATTTGATAGGAAGGAATGAGGTAAAGAATTAGATACAGAACATTCCTCAAGAGACGTTAGATCTTTAGAAGTTTGACATGATTCTGAAGAAGAAGAAGAAGAAGAAGGGGTAGAAGAGATGTAGGTGAAGCTTTCAAGATCAAAAAGGTCATCAAGAGCAGAAGGGAAATATGAAGTTAATAGTTTCCTCAACAATTTTTGTCCTGAGATTGAAAGCTCGGTAAGCCTTAGAGGTCTGAGAATATCCAACAAAATATCCAGAGCCAACTTTAGCAGCAAACTTGGATAAAGAGTCTTTTGTGTTCAAAATGAAACACGGACACCCAAAGACTTTAAAGAAATAAATGAGAGGCTTTATGTTATTAAGGACTTCATAGGCAATCTTGTAATGTCTCTTCACAATGTGAACTCTGTTTAAGACATAACAAGCAGTGTTTACTGCCTCAGCCTAGAAGGATAAAGGCAATCCAGAATTTGCAAGCATAGTTCTTGCAGCTTCAATAAGTGTCCTATTCTTTCTTTCCACAACTCCATTTTGAGCGGGAGTTCCAGGAACACTATATTGTCTGAGGATTCCTTTAGAGATGCAGAACTTATCAAGAACTTGATTCTTGAATTCAGTCACATTATCACTCCTTATCAGAAGTCTCATCTTTGCTGAAAAGAAAGATGGTCCAACAAAATCTCGAGTAGTCATCCACAACAGCTAAACAATATCTCTTTCTTGCCAAACTGGCTACCTTCGCAGGACCAAACATATCCATATGAAGCATATTGAGACAGTTAGTTGTTTTGGGTTCCTTAATAGACTTATGTGAAGTTTTATGTTGCTTTCTCTTTAAGCAAGATTCACATTGACATTAAAGTGAAATTCTTTGGAAGGTAATCCTCTTATTAAAGAAAGGGTAGAAAGCTTATGAAGAGATTGATGGTTAAGATGACTGAATCTTCTGTGCCAAAGAGCAGTTTCAGAAGATGATGCTTTGGCTATCAAAAAAGTAGGAGAGAATGTTTGAGAATCAGTGGTCATGTCTACAACGTAGACATTTCCACTTCTTTTGCCGTTAGCAAGGTGTGTTGATCAATTAAGATCTTTATTTTTGAATTTATTTCTGGAGAAAGAATTTTGCAACTGTCCTTAGTAAAAAATGAACAAAAGTTCTTGTCAGCTAGTTGAGAAACACTCAATAGATTAAACTTGAGATTTTCAACTAAGCTTACATCTTTAAAGTGCAGTTTTCCACTTAGGACAGAACCATACCCTGCTGTCCAATCTTTTGCATTATTTCCGAGGAAACAAACCCTCCATTCTTTGGAATGAAGTTATTTAAAATGGATCTGCATCCTCTCATGTGCCTAGAGCCTCCACTGTCCACATACCACAGATGATTTTGGTTTGAAGAAGGTCTCTGCACATGAGAATTAACTGCAATAGGTTAGATATAGGTCTTGTTTTATTTTTAGAGGAAATAGAAGATGCTTATTTGTTTTGCTTAGTATTATTCATCAATTTCTGCATCATCAGTATCAGTTGTTGCTGATTTTGATGCAAGATATTGATTTGTGAGTCCACGAAAGGAGGGCTCACATCAGCAGGAGAATGGACAACATGAGTCACCATGGAATAAGAAAGCGGTGTTCCAAGGATGGATGGTCCGGGAGAAGTAGATGGAGGAGAAGACAAGCGAAGAGATGGATGGGAGGTAGATCTTATTGAACTTTAAGCTAAAGATCTATTTTCCATCTTTAATTTCTTCATCTCATTAGGGAGGTTCCCTTTAGATGAGGAAACCTGTTCAACTTTCAATCATTCAACATTCAGTTTATCTCTAGCTTTCTCCAAAGGAGTTTTTGTCCAACAGTTTTCAGTAGTGTGATTATACTTGAAACACTTAGACAAGTAGGAGTAGTTAGGGATGAAAGGTTTGTTTGCTTTCATTATTAGATAGGGTGAATGAGGATGAGAAGGAGGGAATCTGATGTCAACCATGGGCCTCTTTCCTTTGTCAAGGCGGGTGGCATGATTATCAGAGGTTTCAAGAACGCTTGTACCTTCCGAACTTCGAGTAGAGCTCATGGTTCGAGCAATCTCAGTTTGTTCAGAAGAATTATTATTTTGATCACTTTCCAAGTGTGTTTCCTCCAGTTTTTCAACGTTAGTTTTAGTGGGATAAACAAACGTAGGAAACTGCCTAGGTTGGTACACTCTTGGACGTGTGATTTTTACGGATGGAATTTCATCCGAAAGAAAGGTGGGGGAGATGGGTTCAGAATCAGTCTCATTTATTTGATTGTCAATCGGGGTATAGTCCTCTGGAAGACTAGTATTATTATAACCGATTCCAAATTTGGCCTTGCTGTGAACTTGCTTACTTAAAAGCATTTTGACCCCTTTGCAGTATTCAACCCACTTGTCACATCTGACCTTGGTCTGAGACAGTTCATCTCTACAAGCTGCATATTTTTCATTTTGCAAATCAAATAGAGCTTGTAGCTTGGATTTTTCAGTCTTTAGGATAGAGATTTGACTGTCTTTATTTTTTATTAAATTTTCTATTACATAATTTTTATTATCTAGCAGTTGCTCCAACTCCTGATTTTATTGTTGAAGCAACATGTTGGCTTTCTTTATTTTTGCAAAAGCCTCTATGCACGCGTCGGTACATAGTCTTTCTAGAGTAGAAGAAGATACATGCGCGTCAGGAGCGTCGGCAACAGGTTGTTCAGAAGGAGTAGAATCGTCACCAACAGCCATGAGAGCGAAATCTGTTGGTTTAGAGGTGATGAGAGCATAGCCTACATCTTCAGGCAAACTGCTCCAGTCTACGTACTCTTGGGTGAAAAGAGCCGGTTGACTAGAAGAAGGGGACTGGACAGCAGAGCCTAGTACATTTATTTGAGAAGGGGATGGTGCAACAATTTGAATAGGTGTAGGAGCAAGTTGATACATGCTACCATTGGTAGCTTGTACAAATTGTACATTGGTAGAAGGAGGGGTTTGTACAATGTGTGCAGACTCCTGAGAATTGTTGTATCTTCTAAAAGATGAGGAAGAAGAAGAAGAAAAAGGTGCTGAAGAAGTATGTTATTGTGAGTTAGGGAAGGTCACATACGGTGAAAAATTTGAGTTGGGAGCATTTTTGCATTCCCTGGAAAAGTTTCCGGTGCCATGACATCTATAGCATTGGACCTTAGCCTTATTTAAGCTGAACCTGGTTTTCCCATGAATACCAGGAAATTTCCTTCCGGTCCTCTTGTAGAACTTATTCGTTCTTATGCTCAAGAGGGCCAGTTGGTGAAGAATGTCTATTTCTTCCAAGTCATCACTTGGAACTTGATGGAGATCGTCCATGATAAAGCACAGATGTTCAGAAATAGGAGAGTGGTCATCACAAGAAGAAGAAGAAGTGATGCCAGTAGTAATGTCTATGTATTCATCATAACCCTGATCATTTGTCTCAGAGTTATGACTAAGAAGAGTTGTGTTCCCTTGAACATACTCTTTCGGTTGATTTACCAGACTTTATTAATTTTCTTTTCTGGTCAATCTCTCGCTCAAAGGTGAGCAACTTACCATAGAGTTGGGTAAGTGAGAGTTTGCCAAAGTCTGGAAAAGATCTCATGACAATGAAATAAGTTTCCCATTTTTCAGGCAGAGATCTCAATAAGCGGTTCAGAACAGAGAAAGGGGGTACACTTGACCAGCTAGTTTTAATTCACTTAAGAGAGAAGTGAATCGTTCAAACTGCGGAGTCAGCGACTCATTATTTAGTTGCGAGAATGTCTCGTATTTTTGAGCTAATATCTCCCTGGTATTAGCCACAACATCTTCGGTACCACCGAATTGCTCTTTTAGAGCATCGCACAAGCCTTTAGCAGACTCGTGGTGAAAAAGACCAGAGTATATGTAGATTTGGTCTCGATCGATCAATGGAATCCTATTAACAATCAAATCTATGTGGAATCTAGAATTGATCTATATGAATCAAAGATACACAACCATTTATATAAACATCATTTCATTGATCAAAGTAAACTGATTACAATGAAATCTGAACACACAGTTCAAAGCTCTCATACAGAGAAAACTCTATCTCACAGATCTGTCTCACACACAAAAACTCAAGAACTGCCAAACTTGCTAGACAAACCTGCTATATATACAAAAAAAACAGACGAACCTAGCCGAACCCTTAGGTTCGCTGGACGAACCTGTACAACACAAGACTTAGGTTCGTGGGCCAGACGAACCTTAGCAAAACCTATTTAACTTATACAATTTTGAAAAGCAAACTATTACAATAATGTCCTAACAAACTCCCCCTTAATAGTTGCTTCAAAATCTTCAAATTCTTTGTCTTCAATCTGCACTTTGAGCACTATTTGTTTCTTCACAAATATTATATGCAGCACGAATTACAACTGACTTTAGAATCTTTGATAGTCGTTCAGCTTCCAACTTTGCATCTCTATCATCCATCTCTTTCTGCAACTTCATCAGCTCAACATACAAATAATTGACATCCTCCCACTTGCATCCAGAGTGTATTCCCAAAGTATAACACATTTGATCTATCGTCTGAAATTGAACAGCCATATCTTTATAACTAATACCAACATCATGAAACCCTTCAATATCTTCCTTTGAACAGTCCACCAACCAAACATGATCTAACAATCTGATCACCCTCCACTTCTCATTTTCTCTCAAAAGAATTACAGCTTCAGAAGTTCTTTCATCATATAACCAAAATTTGAAATAAGGATTCCAATTTTGTTCTATTCTTCTCAACCTTGGTCTTGAATAAACTTTAGGCTTTGGATACACATAAGAATTCTTCTTCAACACAGAAAATTGAGGCACCAACCAATTCCAGCTAGTCTTAGCTTCTTTCTTTAATATCTTCTCAAATCTTTCATTGTGCTCTGTCTGAATACGCTTTATCATCCTCAACCTTGATAACTGCATACATTCAAAAGAAGGTAATGACATAATGTCAAATGCCTTTCCAAAATATTGACAACCATCAATCCTTTTGACAACATAGCATCCTCTGTTCTTCAAGCTTCCAGGAATATTGTGAAAGTAACCATAGCTTACAATTCTTCCTCTCATCTTTGATTTATATCCAATCTTGAATCTTAAGAATTGTCTAGCTTGGTCTTCTTGAATTTTTTTCTTCAAATACTTCAACCATTTTCTTAAAAATCATTAAGTGATCAATGATGTACTTGTGTTCATCGAGACTTTCTCTCCACATATCCATATAAGTCTTTTCTTTCATAGAATCAACTGCTTTCATTGAAGCTCTTTTCTGGACTTCAATATCAAAGATCTTCTTCAAAGTTTGCAAGTTAAACAAATTCTCATCAACATGATCATCTTGTTCAAAATCAATTGACTGATCTGATTCTTCAATCACCATCTTTCCAGAGTCATTTGCATTCTGCAAATCATTTACTTTTATTCCCAACAGCTCAGCTAACTCTTTCATTGAATAACCACCATCAATCTCTCCTTCCTCCAATTCTCTATCTTCATTCTCATCACCAAACATTCTTTGTAACTGCACATCAACATTTTGTCTGAATAACTCTACAAAAGTAGGCAATGAACTATCAAACACTTTCTTTGGATATTCCAAATTTGTCAAATCTTCAATATCTACATCTTCAATATCCTTAGCCTTATCAGAAGGAACATATGAAATAGGATTAACACCAAAAGAAATCTCAGAAGGCTTGTAAATCACTATAGCACCGGTTATGGAATTCAAAACACTTGAACTTCCAACACCTGTCAAATCACCGTCATCATCTTGATAAGAATTAAAGCTTGGATGTTCATCAACATCTGAATCTTCGTAGTCAACCTTCTCTTCTTCTTCTTCATCATCAATGTTAACATACACTTGATCAGCACTAGCACCAGTAGCTTCAGTTTGAGTGTCTTTGACTTGAATATCATTAACTTTTTGCTTCAACATTTGATTTTCTTTCTTCAATTCAGCAATTTCAGCATTCTGCTTCTCAGTCAACATCTCCAATGAAGCAATCCTATCATTCATCAATTTCTTTTCCAGTACATCCTCTTGTCTTCATTTCAGAAATTGAGCCATATTGCTTTTCATCACATTGATATCACTTTGACTTGAAGAAGATCGTTGTTCAGTTTCAGCTTTCTCCTTTTGCTTCCTATACTTGTCAAACTCATGTGACAATATAGAAATCCTCCGTCTCAGCTTAGTATCATCATAGTCTAATGAAAAGTTTAAATCCAAGTCTTCTAATCCAATAAATAAAGAATCTACTCTAGAAGTAGAAGCTGCTTGAAATGATGTAGTAACCGTTGTAGCATCCATAAATGAAGGCATGAATGTTGCAACATTTACAAAATCAGGATTGGGCATGAAAGGATCTGAATGCATATGAACTAGAGAAGTAGAAACATCTTCTTGAACAGTAGCAACAACTGAAATAGGTACAGAAACAGGAATGGAAGTAGATGTAGAAGAAACAGTCACTGGAGAAGATACAATGATCCTAGGAGTCCTCGTTTTCTTCTTCTTAGGAGCTTTGGCCATTCTCTTCTTCTTCTTAGGCCTTCACGACTCAGGCTTATCAACAGTAAAATTAGGATCATTCACCTCTTCCTTTTCATCTTCATTCTGTTGTTGTACTGGCCTTTACTTCAGTCTTCTAACCATTCTGTTTCCTACCTGAACTATCTCCATCTCAGACTCAGTAGATTCCTCATCAGCTTCAGCTCCAACATCTTCAGCATCAACATGTGGTGAAGAAGCAGTAGCATCTTCTTGTCTTTGAGCATCCTGTTGACCTGGATATATCACTTGAAGAGGAACCAATGTAGAAGGAGTTACATCTGGAGTCTCTTGACCTTGATTTGGTGTTTGTTGATGTGTCTGAGAAGATTGAGCCTGAGATTGTCCAACTTGTTGATTTTGAGGAGGAGGAGGAGGTGGTGGTTGTTGATCATCATCACCATCCAAATGTTCATTCTCTGAATTGGAATCATCATGTCTCCAGGCATCATTCAGAGGAGCAATGTAGTTGACTTTAGCACAATGACCCACCAAATCCTTAGTCAGAATGTCATCATTACTCTTCTGATAGATCTTCACTTGTCCAAGACTGGAATCAGTCATGTGGTTCAGCTTGAGAATATCAGAAGCAACCGTAGGTAAGTTCTGTTCAGGAAACCTTTCATCAATCAGCATCTGAATAAATCTTGGATACATATAAAATCTGTCTTTAGCCTTGGTTATGTTGTCTCATAAATATCTGAATATCATTGCTAAGAAGTTGAATGGCTTGTTCAGAATCAATGCTACCATGGCAGACCTCATCAGATCTCTCAACTCGTCAAAAGTGCCCTTCCTCATGCTCAAACAGTGAAGAAGAACATGTGCAAGGAACTTGTACTGCAACGGTAACTTGCCCTTCTTAATCGAGTACTCACTGTAAACACCGAAGTATCTGATCCTCATAAAACATCCTTTAATGCACCTCTCAGGAATAAGAGTCATTCCTGCAGGTTCACCTCCAAACTGTAATACCCTCCTAATATCAGCTTCAGTCACTCTAATGGCTTGTCCAAGCACATTAGCCTCAATCACATATGTATCATCAACAGTAATCAATCTCGCTGACTCCCAGAAACTCTGAATATGTGATCTGTAGATGTGACACGAGTTGAAGATAGCATAGTAAATCCTCGAACGTCTCAAAAATTCGATCATCGGACGACAGTCCTTGCCATTCTTTGTCGTAGGATCCAAATAAGCACAGAGGTTTTGTGTATCTCCAAAGGTGAGAGTTGCCATTTCTACAATCAAAACATATAACAATTAAAAAAATCAAAAATCAAAAATTAAATTTTTTTTTCTAAGTATAGAAACCAGCGAACCCTCCCTGTGCCGGACCTAGTTAGACGAACCTCATTACAAGACAAACCAGTTTAAATTGACGAACCTATAAATGAACGAACATTGGACATACAACGAGCTTTATGATCAAACGAACCCTTGACTATTTGAGATTCGGTTCAATAATGTGAAGAGGTTCGGCCCGAACCTTTTAATGTCAATCGAACCTTATCACATCAGCGAACCTGTGTTCATTTACACGAACCTATTCAGTTTAAAATCAAAATTTCAAATCTATGAATTAGATCAAAAAACTTATATCCAAAGGTTCGTAATTCACAGATGAACAACATTAATGAAAGCAATTTCCATCAAATTTAGATTTAAAAAGATTTTAATCAAAAGAACAGGTTCGACTTAACTAGATCTAAAAATCAAAAAAATCTCCTAGTCTAGCCGGTCAAACTCCAATCTCTTTACCTAGTTAGAATCACAAAACAAATCCTAAGCTAATGGTATATGGCAAATAGAATCAAAGATCCAGAATCGAAAAAATCAAATCTCAAGTATGAGGGTTCGTGAAGGTGTTCTAATGAAAGTGACGAAGCTCATTCACGAAGCTCTGTATTTATACGAACTTGTGAACAAACCTTATGAACGAACCTTTAACCAAACCTGTTGACCGAACCTTTGACCAAAACTTATGAACGAACCTGTCCAAAACCTCTCAAACGAACCTGTCCAAAAACCTATTAGACGAACCTTGTTGGACGAACCCACTCACAAACCTATCAGGCGAACCTCCAAGCAAACATTTTGAAATTCAATGTTATTTAAAAAATTTCAAACAAACCAATGTTTAATATTTCAGAGTCAAAACAAATAACCAAAAATTATTGATTTAACATCAGATGAAAACCAAAAATCTTTTGTATTTTTAAATTTCAGAACAAACACATTACAAATGTAATGAACCTAACTATGAAATAAAAAACTAACTAAAACAATCACATATTTTTGTTTGAGAAAGATCCAGACATGAGATCATATTGTATTACAATCATCAACACACCTGATTGAATTAATGAATATATTTATCAGCAAATTACAATTCAAAGATGATTGTCAGTATGTAAAACCTCTTTAAATTTAATTACTTAGTTAAGATATCAAATGAAAACAAAACCATCAAATACTCTATGTTCTCCATTTACTTGAACACATCCCCGTTTTGTGAATAATTAAACAAACAATAATGTCCTTGAAACAATTTACTTCAATTTTAACTAGCTTGATCATGCAAAACAAAACAGAATATCTTTTTGAAAACAAAAAAATGTAAAACACATTGAATTTGTTCAAAATCTTGGAATCAAGGTTGATACTTTCGTATACTCAGATGATCCAGAAAATGAACGAAACAATAATTTAAGATTAAGCTTTTAACAATCAGATCGATATTCTCATATACGCAAAGATCGTCCAAATTTTAATCAAAACCAAGAAAACAAATTTGAATTGTTTAAAGCTATAACAATCAGGTCGATACGTAAGTATACGCACAGAATGTTTCAGCTTTAAACTAAAACAAAAAAAAAATTTAGAATTTCTTTTAAAAATAAACATATGATCAAAACTAGTAACTTAAATTTTGTTCAAGAAACATTTTGTAAAATTAATCACCACTGAATCAGGATAAAGCTAAGCACTGTATTCTAAGCATTTGTTTCTCATAAAGCATGATCAAAATTTTGTCAAATGTTATCTCAACTAAGTTATAAACCTACCAACATATCATACTAAGTAATTGTAAATGCTCTTTATGTTTAAGTTCTTGTATGATACAGATGTGCTTCCAATTGCTACAATGTACTATCATTTCTCATTTGGTCGAATCAATTTCTCAGAATTTTAATTTTTGTTTTTAATTTTTTTGTGTTTTTGATTTTTTCAAGTCTTTTTGAGTTTTTCAAAATTTTATCCCCCTAAAAACTAAAACACAAAACAAACAAAAACAATTAAAATATCTGATGTTAGTTCAATAAAAGTTGATTACGAAGGAAGTTGATTTGAAATGACCTCACCCATGAACCGAATGCCATTTAATTTGAGTAAATACTCAAAACGATTTTTATCAAAAGCCTTGGTGAGAAGGTCTGCTCGTTGCTCATTTGTTTGTATCTTCACCACATCAATTAGTTTCTTTTAATAGCAATCGCGTATGAAATGAAACCTAATATCAATGTGTTTAGAACGTGAATGATACACTGGATTCTTTGTTATAGGAATAGCGGCCTTTTTATCAACATGAATTGGGGTCGTAAGAAAATTCAAACCATAGTCTCTCATCTGTTGTTGTATCCACAAATCTTGTGAACAACAACTGGTAGCAGCTACATACTCAGCCTCACAAGTTGAAGTAGCCACAGATGTTTGCTTTTTACACTGCCAAGAAACTAATCGTTCCCCCAAAAGTTGTGCACCACCAGTTGTGGATTTTGCATCTGTCTTGCATCCTCCATAATCGGAGTCACTATACGCATTGAAGGAAAAGTTATCATCCTTAGGATACCACAGACCGGTGTCTGGTGTACCCTTCAGATAACGAAGTATAGTCTTGACTGCAATCAGATGTGACACTTTAGGTTTTGATTGATATCTTGCACAAATACTTGTAGCAAATACAATATCTGGTCGTGAGGCAGTCAGATACATCAAACTTCCAATAATTCCACGATAAAGAGTAGGATGAATTATCTCCCCCTTAATATCAGGCTCAATCACGTGATTAGGCTGAATGGGCGTGGAAACTGGTTTTGAATCAAGCATGCTAAACCATTTTAGCACATCTTGAATACATTTTGTCTGATGAATGAAAATTCCATTATCAGTTTGATCAATCTGTAAGCCCAGAAAAATTTGATATCTGACATTGCACTCATCTCAAATTTATCAATCATCACCTCTTTGAACTCCAAACACATTTGTTCATCGGTAGATCCAAAAATAATATCATCTACATCGATCTGAACAAGAAGAATGTCCTTGCCCTTCTCTCGAAAGAACAAAGTTTTGTCAATCTGACCCCTGTTGAACCCGTGTGCAATAAGGTGAGTCGATAATGTCTCATACCAGGCACGCGGAGCCTGATGAAGACCATACAGTGCTTTGTCCAAGAGGTAAACCTGATCCCGTTGGATAGGATCCTCAAAGCCCGGTGGCTGACAAACATACACTGTTTCCTTCAAAGAACCATACAGAAATGCAGATTTTACATCCAACTGAAAAACTTTGAATTTTTTGTGAGTAGCAAAAGCAAGAAAAAGTCTAATTGCTTCCAGCCGCGGCAGGTGCAAAAACTTCATCGTAATCTAGTCCTTCAACTTGTCGAAAACCCTGAACCACTAAACGTGCTTTGTTTCTGACAATTACGCCTCTGTCATCTCGTTTACATCTCAGCACCCATCTAGTACCAATATTTTTCTCTCCTTTTGGCAAATCTACTAAATGCCAAACTCCCAACTTTTGAAGCTAATTCAATTCTTCTTGCATCGCCTCCACCCAGGCAGGCTCACGTAAAGCTTAAGTAACAGTCTTTGGCTCTATTTGTGAAATAAATGCCGAATGCAAGCAGAGCTCTTGACTACCATGAGTTCTCTCTAACTCCACATACAAACTTTCCTCATTTGTGTCTTGATGTCTTGTCCGTACTCCTGTAGTTGGATCTCCTATGATCTGATCAATCGGATGATTCACATGAACACGTGTGACACGCACTTGCGGCACACCAACATTATGATCCAGATTTGTAATATTCTGATGAGTGTCTTGATCGTGAGAAATAGCATCTTCAAAAACATCATTATCATCATCAGATGACCAATCATCATTAATTACTTCTGAATTGCCTTCTTCATGTGGTGTAGTAATACCATCTTCAGAATGATGAGAAATACCTTGTTCTTTAGAATTCTGCAAATCATATAACATTTGTAAGGTTATTTCATCATCAGACACAGTTGGAGACATATTAAAAGATTCAAACAATTTATTGTAATCAAAAAGCCAATCTGGACCCTTTTCGTCTGGTATAAGTGTATGTCATTGAACATCCACATGATACCATAATTCCACAACACCCATACGTTTATTAAACACTCGTTTGTTAGGAAGACTGTAGCCAAGAAAGAAACCCTGTTCAACTTTAGAATTGAATTTTGAATCTTTCTTTAGCATGGTACAAGGAGCCCCAAAAGGTTCCAAGTGTTACAAATTAGGCTTTCGATTCTGAAGCAATTCATAACAAGTTTTATTGTGTCTTTTAACAATCAAAACTCTGTTAAGAGTAAAACAAGTTGTAGCCACAACTTCACTCCAAAAAGTAATAGGAAGTTTAGAATCAGCTAGCATTGTTCTCGCAGACTCAATCAAAGTCCTGTTCTTTCTTTCAGCTACACCATTCATCTGAGGCTCATAAGGTGCACTGAATTGTTGCTGAATGCCTTTGAAATTGCAAAATTCCTCCATTTGATGATTCTTAAACTCAGTCCCATTATCCGATCTTACACGTCTCACTTTCAACTTATACAACGTCTCCAACCTATTGATCAACAACACAAAATTTTCATAAGTATCTGATTTATGCTTTAAAAACATGACCGATAAAAATCTTGAAAAGTCATTAGTCACAACAAAACAATAAGATTCACCAGCTATACTTTTCACATTGATTGGTCCAAACAAATCCATGTGAACAAGTTCAAGTGGCATATCAATAAGAAAAAAATTCTTTGTTTTGTGAGACTTCCTTTTCTGTTTACCCTTTTTACATGACACACACACATCCCAAAGTTTAAAATGTTTAACCGGTACACCCTAAACTAAATGATTATGCACAAGATGATTCATCTTCCGAATATGAATATGTCCCATCCGCCTGTGCATTGAACGTGTATCTTGCTCAGTAGCCTTGGACACCAGACATGTTTCCACTTTATTCACTGTCTCCGCCTTCGCCATGTCAAGCATGTACAAATCCTTGCTCCTATCAGCTGTCATCAGAATCCACTCCTTAGAAATTTGAAATCCTTGCTTGAGTACATAACACCTGTCTTTGTCGAACATCACTTTGTAACCATTATCACAGATCTATGAAACACTCAACAAATTGTTAGTTAATTCTTTGCAGAAATTAACATTATCAAATGAAACCTTTCCATTTGTCAAACTACAAAACCCTAAAATTTGACCTCCTTTGTCTCCAGCAAAGTTCACATAACTTCCTTTCACCAACTTGAAATCTCTCAACAAACTCAACTCTCCAGTCATATGCCGGGAACATCCACTATCAAGAAACCAATGATTATTGATATGGCCCATGGATGCAACCTGCACAATAAATATCAGTATTCAAAAGGGATGACCCCCACCATTTTGGCGTCGAGTCTCCCGGAATGGACCCCTTCCATTCTTTTGTGATGACCTACTCGAATACCCATCATCACTGTTATCATCCTTTTTCCCAAAAACTTCATCACCTGACCTGTTTTTAAGTTTCCAAAATGATTTTGATTTAAAATGTTGTTTTGAAAATGATTTTGAAGATGCATTATCAAAAGAATCATCATCAGATGATGTCACAATCTTCACAATCTTTTTAACATTTCTTTTATTCTCAAAAACTCGTTTCTTCTGATTATTTTCTTCTTTCACCCAAAAACAATCAGGATTGAATTTTCGAATAACTCTCATCTCATCTTCACTAGGTCTAATTCTCCTAGAACTTCCACCTGAACCATTCACCCAACTTTCCTCATCAGAACTCTTCCTGATTTTGTTATTTGGACAATTAGCAGAAATATGTCCTTTACCACAACAAGTAAAACACTTTCGTGTTTCTCTTGGTGAAAAAGACTTAAAACTGCTACAATTAGTTGAATTGAAATCCAAATCACAATTAGCAATCTAATGACCAAAATTACCACATCGGTAACATTTTCTATCTTTCAAATGATTCTTTGGTATGGGTTCATCATAATACTTTGATGAGCTGAAAGGTTTTGAAACAAACTTTGCTGATGATATTCTGTTTCTCAAACCAGTTGATTTTATCTTTGAATTACTCATTTGATTTCGAAACTTTTTTGATTTGTCTTTATGTCCAACCCCAAACCTGTCAAAGAAAAAAATCCACTATTTCAACTTTTTTAGAAACCACATTTTGGTTTCGAAAATTTCCACTAGACTCTCCTTGATGCGTAGTAGATGACTTAACATACACAACCGGTTTAAGAGTAGTGGTTGATTTGGCTTTAATCACTGGTTTGGAAACTTGAGTGGTTTTAATCACCACCTTCTCAACTTGTTTTATCTTAGCTTTTGACTTATGAGATTTCAAACACTTTTTGTCAACATTTTTAACTTGGTAACCATTTTGTCTCAAAATATCATATGAATATTCTGATTCAGTGATATCTTCAATGATTGGAGCATCACTATCAAGAGACACCTTTTCATCAGATGATGAACCCCCAGCATGTTCAACAACTTGTTTAGACTCATGTTCATTCAAAGTAACTGAATGAACTTCCAAATTCGGATCAATTTGTGGTATAGGAACATAGCTAGAAGGAGGTGGTACAGCATGAAAACCCAAGCCAGTAGTATCATTCGATGATCTTTGCATGGCAGCAAAGTAATCGATAACATACTGAGAATTCTGATAATTCTTTGATCTTGTTCATTTCTGCTGCTGCTCTTGCTGCTGACAATTCAACTTTCAACTTTTGCACTGACTCGAGTTGCACAGACACTGCATGATTATTTTGCAAAACTTTAATTTTTAATTCTTCATTTTCTTTTCCTAAATCAATGATCTTTTTATCAAAAGCTTTTTCTCTTCAAATCAACTTCTTGTTAGCTTCAGTGCACTCAACCAGTTCAGCAGTCAATTGAGCATTCATTTCTTTCAACTTATCAATGATCTCTAAAAGATCATTATTTACCTCTTCAACTTTTTCTTTGCCTTTGCTTGTTTCTTCATCCTGAAAAGCCATGAATGCACCCATTAAATCATCATATTGCTTTCCCGAGTGATACCCTTCATCCGCTTGACTGACTAAATCTTTTGTTGATTCTTCAGGCTTTTCCTTCGTCTTTTGATAAGCTTCTTTTAGCTTGAAAGGATTCAAGTTTCCTTGCTTCTTCGGATTTTTACACTCTCGAGCAAAATGACCCAACTCACCACAATTGTAACATTGTGTGGCCTTTGGATTAAATCCAAACTTTGTGTTTCGATCAAAAGTGAACTTCTTTCCAGTTTTCTTCTCATATCTGTTGATTCTTCTAATTGCACTTGCCAAAGCCCATTGAGTATCAATCAACTCCATGTCATCATCATCAATCTGCTCATAGTCTTCAAAAGTAAGATTTGAATTTCCAATATTTCCAGCTATTTGTTCATCATAGGCACTGACCACACATGACAAGATAGACATATGATCTCTAACTACCTCCACAGTTACTTTTCCCAAATTTGTTGTATTCAACTGAACTGGAGTTGTTGTAGGTACAGACTTATTTTCATTCACAGAATAAGATGAACTTGAACTAGCAGATGCAGTTGGTACATAAGTACTATCAGCAGTACTTGAAACAAAGGTTGTTTGAATCTTTGCAGAAGAAACAGGAGGTGTAGCCACAGATGCACCATAGAGTGAAGGATCCTGAGTTACATTAACTCTTCTTGCTTTTCTCTTATACTTCATTTCCTGTTCTTCTAACTTTTGGATAAACTCAACCAGTGTCATTCCTGGTAGATTTTCTCTCAAAATCAACACCAATAAATTCCATCTTTCAGGCAACGTATCTGCAAAAAAATCTATTTTCTCCTCTTCAGTATAGTCAATTCCACACTTCTGAACTTCAGTCAACAATTGCCTATATCTGGTTATTAAAGCTTCAAGACTTTCATTGCCAATAAAATTGAAATTTTCAAACTTTTTGTGTATATCAGTGGCTTTCATCTTCTTAAGTTTGGTATTTCCCTCAATTCTTTCCTTTAAAGCATTCCATAAACCATATGATGTTTTATGTTCATCAAATTGATGTAGAATCTGATTAGGAATTGCTTGACTCAACATCCAATATGCTTTCTTTTCAGAATCATATTTCTTTCTTTTATCAACATCCAATCTATTAAGAGTTTGATCCAAATCTGTCCCCACCACCTTTGGTCTTTCATAGGGTGACAAGATTCTTTCCCAAAGATTTGTGTCAGTTCCATTGAGATGTGTCTTAAACCGACCTTTCCAGTTTTCATAATCGGTCAAATCAAGTAGTTTGGGAACTTTATTTGTGCTTCCTGACTCAGTTTCACTAATCAAAATACCGTGTATCTTAAAATTTTGACTAGCAACAGCAACAAACATATCAGCCGTGATTCTGAATTTTTTATCAGCGAACCTTCACTTAGATTTTAACTTCACGAACCTAAAATACAGGCAAACCTTCTCCAAACCTTGATCTTCACGAATGTTATCTCACGAACCTGAGACAAATCTTGATTTCACGAACCTTTTCCAACGAACCTTGAGAGAAACCTTGACCAACGAACCTCTTCAATAGAACTTTGACCAACGAACCTCTTCAATAGAACTTTGACCAACGAACCTCTTCAATAGAACTTTGACCAACGAACCTTAGTCAAACGAACCCTAATCAAACGAACCTATGCAGTAGGCAAACCTTGAGACGAACCTCTACAGAATCTCTACACGAACCTCAACAAAAATCACTTTTAACAGCGAACCTATGCTTCAAACAACACCTGAGCTATACTAAGGTTCGGCTCACGAACCTGTCTTCAGAATTTGAAAATTTTGGAGGGAAAACCTTCAAAATTTCAAGAAGAAACCTTCAAAATCCACAAATTTCAGCCACAAAGCTCTGAATTTTGATGTACCAAAGCAGTAGATGATGATAACACTTTCAATACAGCAATCAAATACAAAGAAAATCAAATTTTAATCCATCTCTTGATCTCTTTATCTCCAAAATGATTGAATAATCTTCAAATGATTGATAATCTTCAAAATGCTTGTATATAACTCCTCCTTGGCTCTGATACCAATGTAGATTAGGTCTCGATCGATCAACGGAATCCAATTAACAATCAAATCTATGAGGAATCTAGAATTGATTTATATGAATCAAAGATACACAACCATTTATATAAACATCATTTCATTGTTCAAAGTAAACTGATTACAATGAAATCTGAACACACAGTTCAAAGCTCTCATACAGAGAAAACTCTACCTCACAGATCTGTCTCACACACAAAAACCCAAGAACTGCCAAACCTGCTATATATACAAAACAAACAGACGAACCTAGCCGAACCCTTAGGTTCGCCAGTCGAACCTTGAGGTTCGCTGGACGAACCTGTACAACACAAGACTTAGGTTCGCCGAACCTGCTTAGGTTCGTGGGCCAGACGAACCTTAGCAAAACCTATTTAACTTATACAATTTTGAAAAGCAAACTATTACAATAATTTCCTAACAGTATATTTCATTAGGAAGGGCCATAGCTAGTTGAGCATGTGCCTTTGCATCAAGCTCCAACTTCTGGTAATCTTCTTCGGTGTAATTCTAAGAATCATTCGGGACATGGTCTCCCGTCTCCGTGTCCAAGACCGTTGGTTTATGCGGTCCGAACATGACAGACTTCCAACATCCTGTATGATTATTGGAGAAGAAGTGTAACATCCGTCTATGCCAAATGTTATATTGGTGCCTAACCAAGATTGGTGGCTTTGTGGCAGAATCGCTGTTATGAGGGTCTAGGGTGAACTTCTCTGCCATTGGTTCAGAAATAGTTATGAGCAAATCAACGAGTGATGAGTTCTCAATGTGATTTGTTAGAATGATTTTTGAACACAATTTAGCTCAAAAACCAAACTCCTGCAGATTTAAATAAAATAGAAAGACAGAAGAGACAGAATGCAGAAAACTAAAAACAACAAGATATTAGTGAGAGCTTTGAGTTTTAGTCTTGATGGTTAAACCAAGACTAAGGATAAGGCTCTGATACCAATTGTTGAACTGAAGAAACCTCGAGGAGTAGCTATTTCACCATGAACAAGGATTTAGGCACTTAGTTAAAGCTTTGGTTTAAGCTCCCTTTAAAGTTTTGCACAAGATTATTTTAGTTGTTTTAGTTTTTTTCTTAGAAAGATAGAAGAGAAAAGATAGAAAGCACAAGGAATTTTGGGGGAAGTAAATTCAAATTACTCAGAGAATGTTGGGAGTTAAATACCCAACATTCTGAGAAACAAGACAAGAAATAATAAGACAAATAGCTGACACTGTTACAGGCACTGAATTATCAGACTGGTACAAATACAAAGTCAACAACAACAGAAACAAGAATCTTCAGTAGTCTTCAGGTCCTCCTAGGTTGAAGTATTTGTGCTAATGTTCAGTGGTTATTCTTTCGGAAGATGATCATCGGAAGCTGATTAAGTAATAAGTTATTTCGGTAGAGGTGATTGTATTACGAGTCATTAGACTTCTTCCAATGCAGTGGTTGTCATCCGAAGATGTCATGATCAACTAGTGTCTTCTGAGGTAGATAAGTTCAGCGACAGTTCTTTTTGGTGAAGCTTCCGCTGATGGTCTTCCGATACTGAAGCAGTTCTTCAATCGGAAGAGAAGCATCCGCAGTTGGTCGATGCGCGATTTATTCAAGTGTCTGGCTTTAGTGGTTTTGTTCATCAGTCCTTATATTCCAACACATGATATCATTAAGATGATACTGAGATAAGATTGAGATGGCATTAAGACAACAACTGAGATAAATACATGAGATATCAAGAATGACAGCATGATAATATAATTTCATGATGTCATTCACCGCATATGCTAAAATTGGGTAATAGGACAAGTTCTTATAACAAAATGTTAAAGACTTGAGATCATAACATTGTGTTCATTTCATTGAGATCATATCATTTGGACAAGATGACAGTAATACAATAGCAATGAGCGTGAGACATTATTTGTAGTTAATTTTATAGCATTAATGTTTATGATAGTTATGAGAATTATTATATTAGTGAGGTTAGATTCCAATTATATTTGGAATGGCATTAGTTAATCAATTGAGATCATAAACTGGCACTGTATGTGTTAACATTATAATTATTTAAACTGTAAATGCTTTGGGAATATATGGATATTTTATAGGTATCGTTGAAGAAATCATACACTCGGGACTGGTCAGTAATGACAGTCACAGAAACAATTAAGTCTCTCCCTGATAGGTATCGTTGAGGATATCTTACTCTCCAGACTGGTCTGATATGACAGTCACAGAGACAATTAAGTCTTGCCCTCATAGGTATCGTTAAGGATATCATACAATCTGGGCTTGTCAGTAATGACAGTCACATAGACAATTAAGTCTCTATTCTAACAATATCGGGAAATGGTAAACTTATACAAGTAAGGGCAATGAGATGTGTGTAAATTACGTAGTGGAAGCTTTAGTTTGGACTAAGGACATGATCGTATATTGTCAAGGGCGTGGTGGGCTATCGGCTGCACTGGCAGCAAGCTTTACCCTACGTATGCCCTATACATAAGCGAAACTCAACAAGATGGGGTGATGTCAGTTGTGATGTCTAAGGTGGAAACTGTGCCGGGGGATAATTCAGGAAACTTTGAGACAAACTTATTCGATAACAGTTAAATAATAGACAAGATAATCTTAAGAGAGATAAACAAGTTGGGGGTATTTTATCGTTATAAAATGTTCACAGACTTGTTTGGACATCTTAAACTATGTACAAATTATTGAAGGCTTTCTATAACATTTTCAATTCAAAGAAACTTATGAACTCAGCAACCTTGTGTTGACTTGTTTTAAATGCATGTTTTCTCAGGTGACGAACATGGTTTAGTCACCAGATTCAGGATGTATTTAGCTAGTGGACTTTATAGTGGAACTAGTTACTTTTTTATGCATATATTTTGGTATGACATATTTGTGAATCATCTTTTGTAAATCTTGTGCAGATACAAGATCTCAACTTTATGATTCTTTTTAGGTAGATTTACTTAGTTAAATTATGAACATGAATTGTTTAATTTAACCTTGTAATTCTATGTCAATGACATTTTAGCATTTCTCATTTTATATCATGTGTATTGTAAAGAATCTGATCATCTCGATTATCACACGATATTGCACCCCGAGAACCTTCTGGCCGACGGGAAAGTCGATCCGGCACGCCGGCTCGGGTGTGACAGAAGACCATAATTAAGATAGAATAAGATCAAGAAACAAGCCATAATAGAATAGAAACTCACCTAATATTGATTGTATAATTATCTTGTCTGTGTCTTATTTTGGGTCAATCCTGAATGGAATAGAATTCTTGTAACTAAAACGATGTTAACATTATGAAACTCAGTAATGCATTGGGGTTGTTCTTCTTTGAATACTTGTCCATGATTCACCATTGATCGTCATCGCGCCGTGGATTCCGCACGTGTCACAGGGGGTGTGACAATTTGAGCTTCAAATCTGGAGAGAGAGAGATGTAGAGAGAGAACTAAAGGAGAGAGAGTGAAAGTGGGTTAATGAGATATTAATGAGGTAAATCAATGTGTTTGAGGGTTTTTATACCCGGTTTCATTTCGAGTTCGTTCGGGTCGTTCGGTTTCATATTTACGTTACGTTTACGAAACGTAACCCAAATTTTACTTATTTATTTGAAATGGTTTTCTTTTTAAATCTTTCTAAGGTGATAATTCCAAATAATTATTTTTTATTTCTTTTCCTTATTTGAATGTTTCGAAATCGTTTATTCTTATCGTTTTGTAATATCGTATCACCTTCGAGCGTATTCGTTCAAATCGTAACCCAAATGAACACGAAGATAGATTTACTTTCTGATTTTGATTTCTACTTTCAAGATATCATTCAGAACATTAAACCCACAAATCTGTTTATGTGAATTGTCACTCATGCAAACACACTGTTAGTTTAAGATTCAAAAATGATATCGAATTCTTGTTTTGAAATTGGCATTCTCACTAACGGAAACAACTAAACACAACTGTTTTCCTTTGTAATTATTGATTTCACACATCACAACCGATTTGTTTATGTCATTTGTGTTCTCAATTTTTGTTATTTCACATGAGTCGTTGTATCTTTATATTCCAAATTTTCATTGAAATACATACAACTGTTATAGTATTCACAGATTGGTATCACATAACTATTTATCACATAGTATTTACACATAGTAGTAAATGAAAGTACACATACCGTTTGGCTGCCAGACAGTCAGGTACTAGTTGTCACAATTGTGGATTCCTGATTTATGGATTCTAGTGCTTAATTTCATGCTACCCACAATAATGAGGCATTGTAGAATCTAAAAAAATTGATTTTAGTAAGGCAAGATCATCTAACAATGATATTCTTAATGTTACGAGCATTGATGATATATATTTAGTTACATTAGCAGGTTCTATGAGGACTTTGAAAGATTCTAGGATGATGCCAAGTTTGAAGGAGCGTAAGGTTCGGAAATGGATGATGGAAGCTGGTTAAAGGTAATATTTTATTTTATTTTTATTTTTTAGAAGGCAATTCCTGGAAAAAAATATATACAAACAACGAAAGAATTACAAGGTCAAAGGGGCATACCCCTGATAATACAATAAAACTGTCCCAAACCAAAGACATTATCCAAAAAGAGCGTTATATACATATAATGCAACATATGGAAACTACTAATGAAACACAAATGAAATCTAAAGAAGACACCCATATAACTAAACACATGATATGGGATATATAACAAGTAATAATGCTAATAAGAGACATTATCCAAAACAATGTTGAGCCTTGTAAGGATTTAGACTAAACACAATCGCATAATGATGAGAACAATTCTGTCGTCTTGATGGAAAAATAAGGACTGATAAGCCTCAAACACACTCTCCAGACTGTGAAAAAAAGAACACTGCAGCACAACTTCTGAATAACAACTGCGGATAGTCTCCAAAAGAACAACCGTGGATCTTTCTCATCTCGGAAGAAAAAAGTTGATCGAAAGACAACTACTGATTCGGAAGACTACTGATTTGGAAGACTAGTGATTCGGAAGATTACTGATTATGAATACAACTACTAACAAGTGTTTATCAGATTCCGAAGGTTAGTTTCCAAAGAATATCTTCCGAAGAATAACCACTGATCACTCAACAACTACTTCAACCTCAGAAGCACGAAAGACTGAAGACCGTCTTAAACTTGCATTTCCGTTGTTGTTGACTTTGTTGTACTTCTATGTTGTATCAGTGTCTGTAACAATGTCAGTTATTTGTCTCAGTGTTTTTGTCTTGTAACATTGATTGTTTGGGTATTTATACCCCAACATTCCCTGCATACTTGAATTGATTTTCCCGAAAATTTCCTTGTGCTCTTATTCTGTTTTTTCCTTCTCTAGCTAAATAAACAACCTGAAATAACTAAGTGTTTGACCTAAGAAGGAGTGAATACCTAGTCTTTGACCCTAGCGTCTAAACTTGGATATTCCTGGTTAATAACTCCTCTCGGTCCAACAATGGGTATCAAAGCCTTGTTATTTAGTCTTGGTTTAACCATCAAGTCTAAAACTCAAAGCTCTTATTGATATCCGGTTGTTTATACTCTTCAAAACTTTGTTTACTCCTTCATTTCACCTATTTTTAATTTTCTGTAAGTACTTGGTTTTGAACTCAATACTATTCAAAACCATTCTATGAAACAACCTTGAGATATCATTCTTCTGTTAACTCTTTCATGATGTTTGTAACTTGAATGGCAGAAAAATTTACTCTTGATCCTCATAACACTGGCTCTGCAACTAAACCACCTATACTGGTGAGGCATCACTATAATATATGGGAGAGGAGGATGTTGTATTTCTTGTCCAACAAGCATACTGGTTGTTGGAAGTTAATCATGTTCGTACTGCATAAGCCCATGGTCCTGGACACTGAGACTGGCAAATATGTTCCTAAAGATCCTCACAACTACACCGAGTAAGATTACTAGAAACTAGAGCTTGATGCTAAGGCTCATGCTTAGTTAGCTATGGCTCTCCCGAATGAGATCAATTCAGGTCTCCATCACCACGAGTCAGCAAAAGACTTGTGGGACGCCTTAAATGAACAGTACGGAGGAACTGATGATGTTGTAGCCAATACTAGGGAGATATTAACCAATAGTATCAAAACTTCTTCTCAACTGAATAATGATTCTTTGACTCAACAATTTGAACGGTTCACCCCTCTTCTTAGTGAACTAAAACTTGCGGGTCAAGTCTACCCAACTATTTCTATTCTTAATCATTTTCTGAGATCTCTCCTTGACAATGGGAAACTTACTTCGTTGTCGTGAGGTCTTCTCCAGACTTCGCCAATCTCACACTTACCCTACTTCATGGTAAGTCACTCACTTTTGAAGTGAGATTAACTAGAAAAGAATGCTAATAAAGTCTGGTAAATCAACCGAGGGGTACGTCAAAGGTAACACGGCTCTCCTGAGTCATAACTCTGAGAACTCTGATCAGAGTTATGATGAACAGATTGATATCACCACTAGTATCACAGCTTCTTTCTCTTCATGTGATGACCCATCTTTCACTCCTGACAACTTGTGTTTCATCATGGATGATCTCCATCATATTCCAAGTGATGACATGGAAGAGATGGATATCTTAAATCAACTTGACCAGTTGAGCATAAGAACCAACAAGTTCTACAAAAGGACAAGGAGAAAATTTCCTGGTATCCATGGTAAGACCAAGATAGGTCTAAATAAAGCAAAATTTCAGTGCTACAAATGTCATGGCAAAGTACATTTTGCTAGTGAATGCAGAAATGACCTTGGCAATTCTTCTTCACCATACGTGACCTTCCCTAACACAAACTCTTCCTCAACTTCTTTTTCTTCATCTTCTTCTCATCATCCAAAACATAATGCTAATCAGGCTACAACTCATATTGTTCAGAACTCTCCTTTATCCAATGTACAGTATGTACAAACTGCCAATGGCACCATGTATCAGCTCATGCCTGCCCCACTTCAAATTATTTCACCTTCTTCTTCACAAATAAACACTCCAGGACCAGCTGTTCCAACTTCCCAATCCAACCAATCTACCCTTTTAACTCAAGAGTACGTGCATTGGAGCAACATGCCTGATGATGTAGGGTATGATCACATAACCAATGATCCCACAGACTATGCTTTAATTGCCATTGGTGAAAACTCAACTCCCTCTGACCAGCCTAACATTGATTCATCTTATGCTTAGGTATCTCCTGCTACTCTAGAGAAACTCTGTTATGAAGCTTGTCTTGAAGCATTTGCTAAAATAAAGAAAGCCAATGTTCTGTTACAAAAACAAAACCAGGACCTTGAACAACAATAGACAAATAAAAATCTAGAAGTAGAGATATTAATAAAAGATAAAAATGGTCGAATTTCTATTCTAAAAACTGAAAAATCAAACTTACAAGCATTGTTTGAAATGCAACAAGAAAAAAAATCTTCTTGTAAAGATGAACTGGCCGAAACAAAAGTAAGTTGTGAAAAGTGGGTTAAATCCTTCAAAGCGTTTAGACTGCTTCTTGGTAAGCAAGTTCACACCAAGGCAAAATTCGGAATTGGGTATAATCATACTATCCCACCTACTGATTATACACCAATTGACAATAAAGTGGAAGATAAAGTCTCTGAACCTGTCTCTCCCACATTTCATCCAGATTTAATTCCTGAAATAATTAACTCACCACCAAGGGTGTATCAATTAGAGACACTTCAGAAGTTTGTGTATCCAACTAACATAAACCTAGTAGTACCTGAAAAAACACACTTGGATAATGTTCAAACAAAGAACTCTTTAGATGAAAAAAGATTGTTCCTCCAATTAACGTTACTCTAAGCTCTGAAGATACAAAAAAAAGAAACTACTGTTGGATCAAAGGATCCTTTTATGTCGTAACCCCATGTTCCACCACCGAGGGCGCGACCGTGGTTGGCGTAGGATCGCAGTCTCCAGTTATAGTTGCGAGACCTACATGTCTGGTTATATACGTATATCCAATGACTTGGAAAAAATAGTTTTATGAAATCAGAGTTGAGAAGTTAATGTATGAGTTAACAAAACAATTTTGAATTCAATAGTTGCGGAAACGTTGTTAAAACAACTTTCAAAACAGTACAAGGTAATAGTTGCGGAAACTATTTTTGTTGTGATGTGTGCCACACATATACATATAGTGATATAGCATGTCCATATGTATCCAATATATGTTAGTTGATCAAAAACAGTTGTAATGCAATGTTTTCTCCGCCAAAAGTAGAAAATATAAAAAAGGGGCAGTGAACTCACCTGATGTAGCAGCTCCGGTGTGTGTGTTCGCAAACAGCGAATGCTAAGAACCTGCTAGTCAGCACCTATATTCATACAGGTCATGAGTATGTGTTTTGTGGTCTGTTGTATGCCATACAACTCCAAGTGTCGATGTGCTCGACCGTGTGTTGGTGTGTTGACTTATGTTGACTCGACAAATCGTTGGTGACACGTTTGTTGTGTTTTGTTTGTTTATGTGTCATATACATATCTTAAATGCAAGGTGGACATCAACATCCATCCTTCGACTCTAATCATAACACTTTCACATAAGTTATGCTATGAAATCGTGAAAGTTACCATTTTTGGAAAGTGTCTATTTTAGGAAACTTTCTATATTTAGAAAGTTTCTATATTTGGAAAGTGTAGTTATGAAATCTCATCTCATAAAACTAATATCTCTGGTATGTTTGTAAAATGATATTTAAACACTTTTAATACCACTTTTGTGCATAAATTACCATTTATGCCGTTTTGCCCAAAATAAAGTTTCCTTATTTAGAAAGTGCTCCTTTTAAAAGCTCGTTTTCACCTATCAAAGTTCCAAATGTGTTGAAAATCATTTTTTAACATATTTCAATAATAACAAATCACCAAAACATGTTAAAACATCAAAATGCCTCTTTTAATTTACAAAATTTTCTAAAAATAGTAAGTTTATCATAATCACATTTTTCATAAATCTAAACACCCAAATGTGTTTCTAAACACTATAATACACATTTGACACCATCTATAAATGTCTAGATCATCACAAATCTACAACACGCACCATAAAAGTTTCCTTTTATGGTAAGTTGCAAAAAACTTCACATAACCCATCCAAACTCAATCTAAACTATTATGTACTCTAAAATCAGTAGCATTACACTAAAACCAGACAATAACACCAATACATTCATGCATGTGAGCTATGGAGTTGCATGTGAGTGGATTGTGCATGCATGTGGGTTTTCACCCCTTGCATGTATCATCTAAGCATTGATAATCATAGAAAACTACCTTAGATGACAAGATTCAGTGAGAATGAACTGCAATAGCTCCTGATGATGATGATCTATAAGATTGATGGCTGTTCCTAGCTTCTTAGCTACCTCTCCAAGCTCCAAAGTATCCAATATTACCAAGAATGGAAAGAAATGGCTTAGGAGAGTGATAATCAGGGGTTGAGAGATGGGTTTTGGAGTGTTTCGTATAAAGAATGTGTATTCAAGTCATTGGGTGAGTGAGAGAACTGAAACAAATGGTTTGGGGTTGCTTTTATAAAAGTTTTGAGTTATGGGACTTGTCGCGTACTGCCAAGGCCGATCTTGCATGGCCTTGGCGTACCGCCAAGGATTTTGGAATTCAAAATCCATCTTCAGCTTGACGTACCGCGAAGGAAGTTTTTCACCAATTCTTCAATTTATTTAGTCGATTTCATTCGTGTTCAATTCGTAATGTTTATCCTAAACGTCTAGTTCATGTTTCGCACATAATAAGACAAATGCTTGTTTGTTTACTGTTTGTTCACCAACGTTCGTGAGACTTGTTTGTGTTTTGATAGGTCCTTGAATCATCGATGATCGTTTGTGTTCGTCTTTTACGAAATGTTTGCATATTTTATTAACCATAATCAGCATGTAATGCACAATTCAATAATTCCTCGAATTATTGTTTTGCGTTTGTGTTTGTGTTTGCCACACTTGGTTACCAAACCAATGTGCAATATATGATTCGATAGTTCCTCAAACTATCATTTCGTAGTTTTTTGTGTTTAACTTATTTAATTAACCTAATTAAATGAAATGCAACACCTATGAATGTGAAATACATTATTGTAAAGGTTGCGATTTACCTAAAATTTTCGGGTGACACAGAATACCCTTTCTGAAAGAAATTTCTTCCTGAAATTTGGTTGTTGTCAGTAGTGTTTGAGGACGAAAATTTTCTGGTTGTCACATCATCCACTTGTTGAAAGGAAATTTCGTCCCGAAATTTATCCATTGTTGTCAGCGTTCGACGTTGTTTGTTTGAAGAGGTGGGGATATTTGCGCATTATCTGATCTTCACGTTCCCACGTGAATTCAGGTCCACGTTTCTAGTTTCATCGGAATCCGAATTTACTTAAGTTGATTGACCTCACGGTACATGATCTCTACCTGCTCTTCCACGAACCGTAGTTGTTCATTCACCTAGATCTCATCTAGTGGAATCACTAGTGTCTCATCAGATAAAGATTTTTTTAGGTTCGAGACATGAAATACATTGTGAACTCCATCGAGTTCGACTGGTGTGTTGAGTTGGTATGACACTGAACGAATCCTCTTCAAGATATCAATCAATCCAATGCATCGTGGGTTTAGTTTGCCTCTTTTCACAAAATGGATGACGCCTTTCCGGGGTGAAATTTTCAGAAGAACTTTATCTCCTACCTGAAATTCCAAGGGCACTAGGCGCTTGTCGGCATAGCTCTTTTGACGATCGCGAGCTGATGCCATACGGTTTCTGATTTGCACAATCTTCTCTGTTGTTTCATCTACAAGTTCTAGGCCAGTGAGCTGACTGTTGCCCACTTCCGCCCAACAGATGGCTGATCGGCATTTCATGCAATAGAGTGCCTTAAAAGGCTCTGCCTTGATGCTTGTATGGTGGCTGTTGTTGCAAGAAAATCCCACCAATGGTAGGTGAGTTTCCCAGCTATTGGCTAAGTCCACTACGCACGCACGTAGCATGTCTTCGAGAGTTTGTATCGTGCATTTGCTCTACCCATCAGTTTGTGGCTAGTATGCTATACTCATATCCAATCGTATACCAAGCGACTTTTGCAATGATTTCCATAAGTTCAAACTAAATCTAGCGTCTCGATCATAAATGATGGAGATTGGCACTCCGTGTTGCGAGACTACTTCCTTAACGTAAATTTTAACTAGTTTTTCGATTTTGTCATTTTCCTTGATCGCAAAGAAATATCCTGACTTAGTCAGCCGATCCACAACTACCCATATTTTGTCACGTCCATTAGGGATATGGGGTAACTTTGTAATGATGTCCATAGAGATTTGTTCCCACTTCCACATGGGGATCTCTGGCTGTGTTCGTAGTCTAGGCGATTTCTGGTACTCAACCTAGACTTGGGCGCAAGTCAAGCATTTGCTCACATAAGTGGCGATGTTGGCTTTCATGTTTTGCCACCTATAATGGGCTTTCAAATCATGACACATCTTATCTGATCCAGGGTGAATGGAATATCGAGACTTGTGTGCAAGTCAAGTGTTTGCTCACATAGGGTAAGCCATTGGCTTTTACTTCCAATTGATTTTCCATTCCCCTTAGTGATTCGACCATTATGTTTTCTTCATTCAATTCCTCAACTTGGGCACTACATATCTGTTGAGGGAGATTGGGATGATTGGTGAGTTGTAAAGCTCATACCGTCTTGGGTTTCGAGGTATTCTTCCGGCTTAGGGCATCAGGCACAATGTTGGGTTTCCAAAGGTGATTCTTGATAGCACACTCATAATAATTAAGGAGTTCGAGCAAGCAACGTTGTCGCATGTTTGGTTCCTTTTGCTCGAATGTGTGTTGCAGACTTTTATGATTAGTGTATATAGTACACCTCGTACCATACATGTAGTGTCACTAGATCTTGAGTGTTGTAGGTCCGGATCTCGATCAAGACTTGAGCTTTATCACTCCAATCGACACCAAATCGCTCCAACGAGTGCCGAATCCAAGTTAGAGACAACAGATGAGATGGAAAAATGCTTGCTTTGATTAAAATCGTGAACTTTACAAGAACAAAGCCTCAATACGTCTAGAGAACTTTGCCTCGGGAATCCAAACCTAGTGGAGTTCAAATTGCTTCTAGTTATACTACAACTAGGAGTACTCGAACCTATGTACACGAATAGGTTGAGTACTCGAAAATCTAAAGTACACGAAAATACTAAGTACACGAAAATAAACAAAACTCGGTCTTCATTTGATTACGGATTGATTTTTTCAGTCTTCGTCTCTGAATTGGGCTATAAACTCCCCATGGACTGATGAAATCAATCAATAGCAAGCGTGATAGAGTGAGGACCGGCACCTGCATATAGCTTCATCTCCATAGTCAATGCAATGACTCACGTGAATGGCTTCGCCTCTTCATCCCAACCTCAATAGGTGCGAATAAGGTTGTCGTGCAGCACCTGCATATCGTCTTTGCCAAAATTAAGCAAGTCCATCGGGTCCATTAGAATGTCCAAATCATTAAAATCACCCTTACTCTTCATGATAACCATTGCATGTGTCTTCTCATCAAAATACCAGAAGTCAAAGTTCTTCAGCGTATTATCTGAAACCCGTGATGAAACTAGGACTGGTTTTTCAGTTGCATGAGGAGGATATCTGTAGTAAATCCATGGCTTCTTCTTGACTGGATCAATAATGCACGAAGAGACCTATCTTTTTCCTTTTGTTGTCTTCATCGTGGGGAAATCTTTGTCGCATTGATCCTTTAGGAATTTTGCAAACAACTCGGCTTTACTCTCTTTGGATGGATTGTAGAACACTACCTTGTTGATGCTCCTGATGTGAAAGTTTGCCATAGAACAGAAATCCTGTGGTTGCTTGAAGTATTCAAGCTTTCCATTCAGCGTCTTCGCAACATATAGATGCTTTTCTTTGACGAACATCCAGCTTGTAACATATGCTCTTTCGTTGCAAACAACAAATAGATCTCGGGAGCTGGAAGTGTATGTTACTTCAGTATCTTCTTCAATGGGTCCTTCACCTAGCCATGACTTCTATACTTCAAGGGGAGCAGGAGTCCCATCACCTTGTTTGTCAAACCAATTGTCAATCACCTTTCCTAGTGATGTGACCTCATGTCCATGTGCGTTGACATATTTGTGAGCATACAAATAGTCAATATAAGGGTCTGTAGAGATGTTGCTGAGTATGCTGTTCTATGGTTCTTCTTTTTCTGATGCTCCTGCAGAAGATTCGGCTAACTCTTTACGCTCCTTTTCACATACCGCATCAAATACATAATACATAGTGATGTCTGTGAATAAGTCTCCAATACCCGCATCCTTTAATTATTCTCCAAAGCCTTCAAACAAAAAGTTTTCAGGAAGATCCCCAAATAAGTCACCGTAAGGGTCTAAGGGCTTCTCTGAGGATGAAGGATTTTCAGAATCATCTCCTCCTTTGTCATCATTGGCAGGTTCATCTTCCTTTTTGCTTGAGGTGTCCTTGCTTTGATCCTCATCACTGTCATCATCATCATTATCTTTCTCATCTTTGTCTTTCTTCCCGTCATCAACATTGTCATCATCGTATTCCTTTTTCTTCTCTTCCTGATCATCATCATTATCATCATCAACATCAGTCTTTTCTTCAGCATCAGCAGGCTTGGCTCTTTTAAGAGCTTCGATTTCTTTACGTAATTCTACGTTTTCTATCCTCAAAAACATAAGATTCCTATGGTTCGCAGCAACATGGTTTATGCTGTTTAGGGTTCGCTGGATCTAGGTTCGGTCGTCCAAGGGTCCGGAAATGGTAGGGTTTGGCCATGGTAAGGTTCGGCAGTCTCCTCCCCGGGCAACCTCCTTGGTTCGTGGCCTCTACACCAGCGAACCCAGACACCCCAACACCGAACCTGCTGTTGAGCTCCAACCTGTTGCAGGTTTATCCCATACTCTAAATCCGTTCACATCGTTTAGTTTAAGGGTTTCAAAGTGTTCATGAGCGGGTTACTAAGTAGGGTTTTAACCGATTACTTCCAAGTGAAAAACCAAAAAGCAAAACAAGTGATCTACCTCCAAAACGTCGTTTTATGCTTGAAATCTTCGTGGGTTCATGATCTACTCGATTATACGAACGATATGGCACCAAGATCTTGTGAAATGGTTGAGATTTGAGGGAGAAAATGTAGAGAGAAGTTAGAGAGAGAGAGAGGTGACGGTTTTGGTGTTTAGAGAGAGAGCAAGAGTGTGAAAAATGAAGGAAATGGTGTGTCTTCCCATATGTATACCTCGAGTTAATCCCGCATGTTCGGTATCGTTTATTTCGCATTAATCCATTTTAAATTCATAGGTTTTCATATAAAACATATCTTAAAATACGAACGTTTATAAAAATGATTTCGTTTCATAAAATAATTTTATTTATTTTCGTTTAGTCATTTGTTTATTAAAATGATTTTATTCGAATTCATCTAAGGTTGTAATTTCTAATAAACGTTTTTGAATTCTTTTCTTAATTTAATATCGTAAAATTATTTTAGTTATCTCATCGAAGCGTGTTACTCACGTACGAATTCGTAAAGATAGTCACCTTTTCGAATCCATCGTTCGTATCGTATTTCGATTCGATTTATGATTTATGGAATATCGTTTCAGTATATTATTCCTAATAATTATATTCGTTCGAATCGTTACCCACGCGAATACATTATTAGGTTTAATATTTCTGAAATAATATTCGTGTTAACCTTTTATTCGTAACCTCACCATCATGTAATTATCTTCAATAACCGTTTCATCATTTTATGAATTTAGTTTATCAATTATCAACTTACCAAACCATATCCCCACTAAATCATATCACTGACACATCCATGATAGACCGAAATTAGTTTATGTATAGGGCATATGTAGGAGTAGGTTGCAACCTATGCAGCCACCATCCCACCACCATTTCGATAAACCATCACCATGTGTCCTTGACTATATTTAGTGTTCAAACCAATAACCTTAAACTATTCCCATCAACAATCAAATCATATTAAATAACTCACTTGCAATAACCACTGTGGTTCAGTATAGTTATGTTTCAAACTAACTTCCCATGGCTTTATGTGTAATAATCATACGTTCTCATCAAAGTATACCATTGATAATATCATCAAGAATTTCAAAAATTATCAAATCATCATATCAGGTTTGACCAATACAATTAAACATGTGTAGACATACCCAAAATACAGTGATGTTACAGTCTCCCCTAGTTGAGGGAATTTCGTCCCGAAATTCAACTTGGAGCGACCGCAGTGAAAAAATGTGGATACCTAAGCTTCATCTGATCTTCTTGTTCCCAGGTGAATTCTGGACCACGCTTCGACTCCCATCGTACTTTGACAATTGGAATTCTACTGCGCTTGAGTTTCTTAATTTCACGGTCCATTATCTCGACTGGTTTTTCAACAAAGTGCATGGTATCATCGATGCGAATATCATCGAGTGGTACCTGAAGATCTTGATAAGCTAAGCATTTCCTAAAATTAGACACGTGAAAAGTCGGGTGTATATTACTAAGTTCGGGAGGAAGATCCAGCTTGTAGGAAACCTTCCCAATTCGTTCAAGAATCTTAAAATGGCCAACATAACGTGGAACAAGCTTACCCTTCTTCCCAAATCGTACAACTCCCTTCCATGGTGATACTTTAAGTAATACCCTATCATCGACTTCAAACTCTAAAAGTTTACGTCGTTTATCCGTGTAACTCTTATGTGGACTGCGAGCAGCTAACAGATTGTCGCGAATCTGGTGAATCTTATTAGTCGTCTCTTGAATAATCTCAAGACTAGTGATCTGCGATTCACCGACCTCGGTCCAACAAATAGGTGACCGACATTTTCTACCATAAAAAGCTTCAAACGGCGCCATACCTATGCTTGTGTGATAACTGTTGTTATACGAGAACTCGATTAATGGTAAATGGCTATCCTAGTTGCCACCAAAATCAATGACACAAGCTCTCAACATATCTTCAAGTTTCTGGATCGGCCGCTCCGTCTGTCCATCCGTTTGAGGATGATAAGCGGTGCTAAGACCCAATCTTGTTCCAAAAGGTTCATGAAGTGATTTCCAAAACCGTGCCGTGAAACGAGCATCACGATCCGATATTATGCTTAAGGGAATTCCATGGCAGCTAACGATCTCATCTACATAGATATGAGCAAGTTTCATCTCAGGGTATGTTTCGCGTATTGGTATGAAATGAGCCGATTTAGTTAATCCATCAATTATCACCCAAATACTATAATGACCGCTTGCAGTTCGTGGAAGTTTGGTAATAAATCCATGGATATGTTCTCCCACTTCCACATGGGTATTTCTGGTTGTATTAACAATCCCGAAGGTCGCTGATGCTCAGCTTTTACTTTTGCACAGTTAAGGCATTTGGCCACATACTCAGCGATATCCTTCTTCATTCCAGGCCACCAGTACAAGACTCTAAGGTCTTGATACATCTTGTCAGCACCCGGATGAATTGAGTAACGAGACTTATGCACTTAATTTATAATCGTCATCCTAAGCTCATCTATGTTCGGTATCCACAACCAATTCAAATAATACATCAAACCATCATCCTTAGTTTCCAATTGTGATTCTGCCCCACAAGACATCTCATCTTCTACGCGACCTTGAGCCAATGAGTGTTGTTGGGCTATTAGAACATCATTATGAAGATTAGTGTGCACTTGGACACTATTGATTTGAACATGACTCTTGCGACTAAGCGCATCTGCTACTAGATTCGCTTTACCAGGATGGTAGCGGATTTCATAGTCATAATCATTTAAGAGTTCAACCCATCTCCGTTGTCTCATATTAAGTTCTTTCTGATTAAGTATATGCTGCAAACTCTTGTGATCTGTAAAGACTACACACTTGGTGCCGTAGAGGTAATGTCTCCATATTTTCAAAGCAAATACGACTGCACCAAGTTCCAAGTCATGTGTAGTGTAGTTCTTCTCGTGGATTTTCAACTGTCTCGATGCATATGCCACAACCTTTCCCCGTTGCATGAGAACACAACCAAGACCTAGGTTGGATGCATCACAGTAAACCATAAAGTCATCATTTCCATCAGGCAGTGTCAAGACAGGAGCATCACAAAGTTTGTGCTTTAAAGTCTGAAACGCCTCTTCTTGCTTTGGTCCCCACTCATAAAGCCTATTCTTTTGAGTTAAAGAAGTGAGAGGGACAACAATTATGGAGAAGTTCGAAATAAACCGCCGATAGTAACCGGCAAGTCCAAGAAATGATCGAATCTCCATTGGTGTCATTGGTGTACTTCAATTCTTCACCGCTTCAATCTTTGCAGGATCCACGTGAACACCCTTTTCATTGACTATGTGTCCCAAGAATTGAACTTCCTTTAGCCAGAATTCGCACTTGGAGAATTTGGCATATAGTCGTTCTTTTCTTAAGTTCTCCAAAACCAACTTAAGGTGTTGCTCGTGTTTATCTTTGCTTTTGGAGTATATCAAAATATCATCAATAAATACAATCACAAATTTATCTAAGTGTGGCCTGCATACATGGTTCATGAGGTCCATGAAAACCGCAGGTGCATTGGTTAGGCCGAAAGGCATTACCAGAAATTCATAATGGCTATATCTTGTTCTGAAAGCTGTCTTGGGAATATCATCTTCATGTACACGAAGCTGATGATACCCAGACCTACGATCGATCTTCGAAAACGATGCCAACCCTTGAATTTGATCGAAGAGATCATCGATGCGCGACAACTGATATCGATTCTTAATAGTCAGCTTGTTCAATTCGCGGTAATCTAAGAACATTCGGAATGACCCGTCCTTCTTCTAGACAAACAGGACCGGTGTACCCCATCGCGAATGGCTCGGGCGAATGAATCCCTTCTCAGACAGTTCTTGTGGTTGGCCCGCCAATTCTTGTAACTCCGAAGGCGCAAGTCTGTAGGGAGCTTTGACGACTGGGTTTGCACCATGTACTAAGTCAATTCGGAATTCCACTTGACGTTCTGGTGGAAGACCCGACAAGTCGTCTGGAAATACTTTAGGAAAATCTCTTATCACAGGAACGTCTTCAATGCTCTTTCCTTTCTCCTTTTTCTCCACGACATGTGCTAAAAATGTTGTGCATACTTTAGTGCACGACATTAACCTAAGGCCTTTACTAGAGGTTTCCCTAAAAACTCTTAGAGTTTCTCCCGAAGGTAAGGGAATACGAATATATTTTTCATGACAAATGATTTCTGCTTTATGGGTGCCTAACCAATCCATGCCTATGATAACATCAAAGCTACCAAGTTGCATAGGTATAAGATCAATCGGGAAAATGTGATCATTTAAGTTCACATCGCATCCAATAATAACAGTGTCAATATCAATAGTATTACCATCAGCCACCTCTATGTTAAACGGTTTGTCTAACTTAGTACGTGCTATTTCAATCACACATTCAAAATCATGTGAAACAAAACTCCTATCAGCACCGGAATCAAATAAGATGATGCACATGAATTATTAATCAGAAACGTACCATTGATGACATCTTGGTTGGCTTCAGCTGCTGGAGCGTTCAATTGAAAAGCTCTGCCTCTCGCCATCCTCTGATTGTTCCCCGTCAGTTTTAGGCATTGATTTCTGAAGTGGCCCACATCGCCGCAGTCATAACAGTCTCTTGCATGTGTAGGTACTTAGCGAACGGGTACATCCTGAATTCGTTGTGCAAGCGGAGCAAGCAGTGCAAGCGGTGCAGGTTGCATCCTTTGTGCTTGCGGTGCACTCCGACACACATTCGCGAAATGACCGTACTTGCCACAATTGTTGCAGACGCGACATGGAAAGTTAGGTGCGTGATGATATCTGCAGTCATTACATTGAGAAGTGACCCCAACATAATTTCTGGTGTTTGAATTGCTTGATGATTGTTGAGTAGTCTTTGGAGCAGGAGTGGTAACAGCGAAATTTCTGGTCTTTCGCTTCCGATTGCTGTTTTCAACGAGCTAGCTTGTTCAGTTTTGACTTCAGTTGAAGTCTCCTTTGTAGTTGTCTTTGTGTCAGTCTTCTTTGTTCCCTTCCTCGTGAGAGTTCCGGACTTAACATGATTATCCGTCAGTGTAGCAGACAGGCGGATTGCAGCTTCTAGTGTTGTAGGGTTTCTACCAAAGACACTGTCTTGTATCTGCATGGGTAGACCGCCTATGTACTTCTCAATTGCTCTTTTAAGTGGCGTCACCAGATGAGGTACAAATAAACTCAGCTCATGAAAGCGAGAATTATAGATCACATTCTCACCTCTGTCTTGCTTGAGTTCCAAGAACTCAGCTTCAAGTTTCCTCATCTCACTTTGAGGACAAAAATCTGTGGTCATTAGAGTTTTGACTTCAGTCCAAGTCAGTGCTAGGGCTGCATCAACTCCCCTAGTTCTCTTTTCGCCATTCCACCAAGTTATTGCTCTCTTTTGGAAAACACTGGTGGCATATCTCACCTTCAAGTTCTCAGGGCAGTCACTATTGATGAAGGTGTTTTCAATACTCTCAAACCACTGCAACAGACCAGTGGCTCCCTCAGAACCCGTAAATTTGGTTGGGTTACAGGAGTTAAAGTGCTTAAATGTGCAAACTGGCGGGTTCGCATTTCCTCTGTTTTGATTGAGAATTTGGTTGGCTTGATTCAGTTGAGTCACCAACCCAGAGATAAGATTTGCTAACTCTTACAAACCATTGTTGGCATTACTGTTGTTAGCCTCTCCATCGTGCGGGTTTGTAGTATCTTCGTTGTGACGTCGTGGCGACATGTTACTACCGTTTACAACGTAAGTCATACAAACTATGGTCAAATGAGTTCATTACAACAGTTAGGATTACATATAGGAATTATATTTTTCTCCCATCTGTCATTAACCCATAATAAAACAATAATTCCCTAGTATTATGCTAAAGTGTCCTAATTGGTCACATCTAGTATTAACTAAGTATTCATGAGTTTCAAACATGTCTCACCCTATACTAACACCGACAACCTCCCAATGCAGTGCAACAAGTTTATATATAGGGCATACGTAGACTTGACCGCAGTCGCATCATCCGTCGTCCCACCACCGTTGCAATGCACCACGGTTATGCCCTTGTTAGATTTTAGGGTATTCATGTTTACAAGTACTTCTGACATCTAGGTTAGCCTAATGTCTAAGTTCGCCTGACTCTAGGTGCACCTATTTTCTAAGTTCACCAAATGTCTAAGTTCACCTGACATTTAAGCTTCCCTAATGTCTAAGTTTACTATATGCTCACCTCATTATCAAGTGTTCATACCATCACTAGGTGTTAGTTTCATCACTACGTGTTCATATTGTCACCAAGTGTCCATATCAGCACTAAGTATTCAGTTCATCACCAAGTGTGCATATCGCTCATTGAGTCTATCTAAAATGTGTATTCATAAGTGAGTGTATATATGTGTCCATTAAATGAGATCGTCCAATGAGATCATCCAATGTGTCAATCCAACCCAATTTCAACCGACATTCCATCAACCACAACTTAACAACATTTCCTAATAATATCCTAAATTTCCTGACACGGACATACCCCCAATATACTACAAATGGTATATGTATAGGGCATACGTAGGAGTAGGTCGCAATCTCCCCAGCCACCGTCCCACCACCTTTGTAGTATACTACGAGTGTGTCCTTGTCTGGTGATCAAAGATCAAACAGGCAATTCTTAAGCAAATATTTTCCTAAACAAATATTTTCCCAAATGGGTAGTTCCCTTAGTTCTCAATACTAACATCCACCCGATGTACTGTAAATGGTAAATAGGGAATATGTAGAAGTCAGTCACAACTGCTTCAGCCACCAGCCCATCCCCTTTACAATACACCACGAGTATGTCCTTATCGAGTCGTCCGGGCACAATCAAGCACATAAATAATCAACAAGTGACAGTTACAATTCATATATATATATATCAGGAGTTCAGTTAACATGTAATAAACATACAAGCCCAGAATCCTGAAGATAGTAACTAGTGTATGAAATAATTTCATACTAGGGTATCCTATGGTTATAGACTAGGTCAACCATTTCTAGTAACCTAATTCTCTATAACATAGGCTCTGATACCAATCTGTAACACCCCGACTGATGGCGGAAATGTCGGGATGCCACGAGGGATGTGTAGATTTTTCATAAGCTCGTGGGAATCTAAATAAATCATCACATATCAATTTAATCAAATAAAGTAATTACACCAAAAATCATGTTCGTCATGATTTAATTACAACAATTTACACAAAAGATTAGCTAAATTAACTAAACACTAGTCTTCAGTAATCCAGTTCATTTTAGCTAAGTCTTAGACCCTAAGTGATGATGCCCAAAAGATGTAGAGAAGCCCTGCTCTACTTACTTTCCTTCGTTCCCTGAAACATGTAAAAAACCAATTGTCAACTACGAAGTAGTTGGTGAGTAATCATAAGTTTTTATTTTTCAAATAAATGTTTACAAGTGTTTATAAAAGTTTATAATTTTTAAGAAAAGACACATGTGAACCTGTGAGATAATCCAACTCTGCCAACACACAACAAACACAACAATCAAATAATCCAAGTAATCACAGTTAATAATTCAAGTATAGTCAATCAATCACACCCAATCATGTCAATTAAATAAATCAAGAGAAGATCCACACTCATCATCAACAATCATTATTCATCATAATTATCTCAATATAATGTACCGCGGAGGACCTTAGTCAACTCAACCAACGGTAAAAGGAATCGTTGCGGAGGACCGAAGTCAGCTCGAGTAACGACATTCCAAATTATCATAAGTGACAATACAGTGCGCTGCAGAGGACTTTAGTCAACTCAACCGACAGTTGAATCACCGAGGAGGACCGAAGTCAACTCAACAACAGTAACTCGATCATTGCGGAGGACTGAAGTCAACTCAACAACAACGACCCACGAAATGTGATAATCTGTGTCAATCCATAATCAATAACAATTCAATAATGTGAATATCATATTGATAATCCAGGTGTCACCAATGTGTTATCAAAATAATATTTAAATCTGGTATACATGTTCCACCCCCGTGTTTAAAAGCAAAATGATTTTAAAAGGGGTTATGAGAACTCACCTGAATTCCTTAGATTCAGTGTTTTGTAGAATGTGCGCTCACATATGTGTAATCAAAGACAATTCAACAACCTGTATTTATCGCCTGATTCATATTCATAAGTATATATGTTCGATCATGATTAAGTTTTTCATATTCGTTCGACCTTTAATTATTAACTGCGTGACTAACTTAGGTTTATTACCTAAGTTATAAAGATACACATCAAGATTTCCTAATTTCATTATAAAAAGATGAGTTAAAAACTTGTTAGTTTTATTCAACTACTATATGATGATTTTTTATGAGAAAATGGAAGTTATACATGTTGTAAAGGTAATAACCTTATACACATATGTATACTTACAAGGGCATGCATGCATGTTTATTCAAGTTAACCAATATATCATGAGTTGATGAATTTTAATTAAGTTTAAGAAAATCAAACTTAAGTTATTTTCATAAGTTTTTCAAATTATTTAAACTCACAAGCTAAAATTATGTATATTATAAGAAAGGTGGTAATCTTAAAACATTCATGCATGCAAGTTCCTTCGTTTATCCAGAATTTTCATGTGTTAGTGTGGTATATCTACTGAATTTGATCTTGATCGTACAAAGGAATCTTATTAACAATCAAATATATGCGGAATCTATATTTGATCTATACGAATCAAAGAAGAACAAGCATTCCAATAATCAATGATTACAATCTCACACAGAGAATCACTCAGAGGTTTTCCACAGTGTCAGAGTTCAAGTTATGTCAAAATCAGACAAACCTACAATATATACTCTGTCAGCCGAACCTACAATAGCCGAACCATTAGGTTCGCTAGCCGAACCTTGAGGTTCGTTGGACGAACCTAGTCAGCCAAACCTGATAGGTTCACCGAGCCTGCTAAGGTTCGTGGGCCAGACGAACCTCAGCCAAACCTCACTAACTTTCTATAATTTACATGTTTGATAAGAAAGCTATTACAAATATGTACTAACAAACTCCCCCTTAATAGTTGCTATCAAAAATCTTCAATCTTCGTCTTTAGTCTTCACTTTGAACCTCACTGGTTTCTCCACAAACATTATCAACAGCACGTATAACAACAGATCTTGGGATCTTGGATAATCTTTCAGCTTCCAGCTTAGCATCTCTATCATCAATCTCCTTTTGCACTTTCATCAGCTCAACATACAAGTAATTGACATCATCCTAGTTGCATCCAGAATGTATACCCAGAGTATAACACATCCGAGCAATGGTTTGAAAGTGAACTGCCATGTCTTTATAACTAATTCCAACATCATGGTATCCTTCATCAGCAAAGATCTCAGCTACATTCAGCAAATCAATATCTTCTTTTGAGCAGTTAACAATCCGAACAGGATCCAACATCCTAATCATCCTCCATTGTTCTTCTTGTCTCAACAGAATCACAGCTTCAGATGTCTTTTCATCATAGAACTAGAACTTGAAATAAGAATTCTAATTCTGTTCTATCTTCCTTAACCTTGGTCTTTTAAAAACTTTAGGCTTTGAATATCCATGCAATCTATCTTTTACTTAAGGAGACAACAAACTCCACCTAGATTTAGCTTCTTTCTTCAATAGCTTCTCAAATGTATCATTATGATTAGTCTGAATGGGCTTTAACATCTTTAACCTAGATAAATGCATACACTCAAAAGATGGTAATGACATCAGATCTAATGCTTTTCCAAAATAGTGACACCCATCAGTCCGTTTGACTACATAACATCCTTTATCCTTTATGCTTCCAGAAATGTTGTGAAAGTAACCATAGCTAACAATTCTTCCTATCATATTTGACTTAGATCCAATATTGAATCTTGTGAATTGTTTAGCTTGGTTTTCTTGAACTTTATCTTCTATGACTTCAATCATTTGCTTAAAAATGTACAAGTGATCAACTATGTACTTTCTTTCATCTTGATTCTCCTTCCATAACTCCATGTAATTCTTTTTTTTTATCTGAGCCAATGATGTTTTTGGTACACCTCCTTGAACTTCAAGATCAAAAATTTTCTTCAGAGTTTGCAAATTGTACAAATTTTCATCCATTGAATCATCTTGCTCAAAATCATATAGCTCTATTTGATCATCTTGCTCAAAATCAAATACTTGATCAGAATCCACTTCAAACATATCATAGAAATCATTTCTTGAATAACCACAAACAATCTCTCCTTCCTCCAAGTCTTTATCTTTGGATCTTTCAACAAACACTCTCTGCAAATTAATATCAGAATGTTGTTTAAACAAATCAAGTAAAGTAGGCAAAGAATAATCAATAATCTTTTTTGGATATTCCATATCAGATAAATCTTCAAGTTCAGCATCTTTACAATCTTTAGTCTTATCAGAAGAAACAACTGAAACAGGAGTAGCATCAAGAGAAATCCCAGAAGGATTATAAACCACTATATCCCCAGTTGTTGAATTCAAGACACCTGACTCACCCACTCCTGTCAAATCATCATCATCATCTCTATCAACATGATAAGCATTAAAGCTTGGATGCTCATCAACATCTGAATCTTCATAGTCAATCTTCTCATCTTCCTCTTCATCATCATCAACATTCACATACACCTGTTCAGCACCAATAGCTTCAGCTTGAGAATCCTTGACTTCAATATCATTAATCTTCATCTTCATGTCTTGATTTTCTTTTTTCAAAACCTCAATGTCAACCCTTTGTTGAGCAGTCAGAGTTTCCAAAGAAACAATCCTATCACTTAACAAATTCTTCTCAACTATATCCTCTTCTCTCCACTTCATCAACTGAGAAATTTGACTTTTCATAACATCTATATCACTTGAGCTTCAGGAAGATGGTTGTTCAACTTCACCTTTCTTTTTTTGCATCCTATATTTGTCAAAATCTTGTGACAATATAGATATCCGGCTTCTAAGCTCAGTGTGATCATAATCTATTGAGAAAATTTAAATCCAAATAATCTAATCCTTCAAATAAAGACTCTACTCTGGAAGTAGAAGCAGCTTGAAATGAAACAGCTGGTTGAAAAGCTATAGTGACTATTGTAGTATCCATGAAAGAAGGAACAAAATTAGCTACATTCACAAACTCAGGATTCTGGAAGAATGAATCTGAAGACATATGAATAGTAGGAGTAGAAGCAGTTGCATGAATTGTTGTAGACACTGAAACAGGTTCAGAAATGTGAGTAGAAGATGGTGTAGAAGAAACAGCTACAGAAGATGATACAACAATCCTTGGAGCTTTAGTCTTTCTTTTCTTAGGCACCTTAGCCATCCTCTTTTTCTTCTTTGGCCTAGAAGTCTCAGGCTCTTCAGCAATAAAATTAGGATCATTTGCCTCTTCCCTTGCTTCTTGACTCTGCTGTTGAACTGGTCTTTTCTTCAATCTTTTAATCACACTACTACCACTTATAATAGTCTCTAATTCAGACTCTGTTTCTGTTGACTCTTCACCTTCATCATCAACTTCAACATTCTCAGCGTTAACATGAACATGAACAGAAGAAATATCTTCTTATTGTCTTTGATCTCCTTGTTGATCTGGATATATAACCTAAAGAGGAACCAATGTAGAAGGAATTACACTTGCCCTTGAGTTTGATCTTGACTTTGTGGCTGTGATTGTGAAGACTGAGCTTGTGACTTTCTTGTTTGTTGTCTAGGAGGAGGAGGTGGTGGTTGTTGTTGGTCATCATTATCACTGAACAATTCACCGTCAGAACTAGAATCTTCATGCCTCCACGCATCATTATCAGGAGCAACATAGTTAGCTCTCGCACAATGCCATACTAACTCTTTAACCAAAATATCATTACTGCTCTTCTGATAGATTTTGATCTGACCGAGACTAGAGTTTAACTTGAGAAAATCAGCAGCAACTATAGGAAGGTTTTGCTCTGGAAATCTCTCATCTATCAACATCTGGACGAATCTGGGATACATGTAGAATCTATCCTTTGCTTTGGTGATGTTATCAGATATATATCTGAAAATCATCGCTGAGAAATTGAACGGTTTGTTCAAAATCAAAGCCACCATAGCCGACCTCATCAGATCTCTGAGCTCATCAAATATTCCCTTCCTCATACTCAAACAATGCAACAATACATGAGCCAGTAGCTTGTACTGTAGAGGAAGTTTTCCTTTCTTGATGGAGTTCTCACTGTACACTCCAAAATAATGAATCCTCATGAAGCAGCCCTTGATACATCTTTCTGGAATAAGTGTCATCCCAGCAGGTTCTCCACCAAACTGTTATACTCTTCTAATGTCTGCTTCAGTAACTCGAATTGCTTGACCAAGCACATTCGCATCAATAACATATTCTTCATCCACAGTAATTAACCTTGCTGATTCCCAAAAGTTGTGAACATGTGATCTGTAAATCTGACAGGAATTAGATATAGCATGATAAATCCTCGAACGCCTCAGAAACTCAATCATGGGCCTAAAATCTTTGCCATTCTTGGTAGTTGGATCCAGATATGAACACAAGTTGTGTTTATCACCAAAAGTAAGATTCTTCGCCATTTCTACAATCAGAAAGAAAACAAAATTCAAACAAAATTAAAATAAAAAAATTAAAAATAAAAAAATAAAAAAAAATTCTAAGTGTTGAAACCAGCGAACCCCCTGTGCCGAACCTAAGTCTTAGACGAAGCTGTTGTTTAGACAAACCTCTTAAACTAACGAACCTTTACTGAACGAACCTTTAATGAACGAACCTTTAAATCACACGAACCTTCTGGTAAAATAAGCCTTGACCACCAAAGGTTCGGTTCTGACATTCAGAGGTTCGTCCCGAACCTATCAAGTTCAAACGAACCTTTAAGATTCCAGCGAACCTAAGTCCATTCAACGAACCTAAAGCCATTTCAAAATCAAATTTTCAAATCTACGAATTAGATCAAAAAATTTATATCCAGAGATTCGCCATTAACAGATTAACAAGATTAATGAAAACACTTTGTCCAAAACTTAGATTTTAACAAGTTTTAACTCAACAAACCAGGTTCGACTAAAACTATCTTAAAATCGATCATATTTCCTAAATTAGCCAGTCAATCTACAAAATTTTTACCTATAAATGTTCACCAGAAAATTCTGAATCAAACAATATATGGCAAAAAGTTTCTGGGATCCTAAATCAAAAAATCGAAAAATCACAGTTGCAGGTTTGTGAATAGCCTCTGATGAAAGTGACGAACGTCTCAACCACGAACCTCTATTTATATACGATCCTATAGACAAACCTTTCACGAACCTTTGACCCACATATTGAATGAACCTGTCAACAAACCTCAGACGAACCTGTCCAAAACCTCTTGAACGAACCTGTTCAACAAACCTCAGACGAACCTGTTCAACGAACCTGTTCAACGAACCTATTTGACGAACCTACTCACAAACCTGATAGGCGAACCTCCAAGTAAACCTTTTGAAATTCAATTTTATTTAAAATTTCAAACAAAACAATTTATAATGATTCCAAATCAAAACAAATAATCAAAAATTATTGATTTAACATCAGATAAAACAAAAATGTTTTTGAATTTTGAATTTTTAAAACAAACAAACAAACTACATATTTAACAACTCTAACAATGATATATAAACTAGCAAAACAAACACATATTTTTGTTTGAGAAAGATCTAGACATGAAATCATATTGTATTACAATTTTCAACACACCTGATTGAATTAATGAATATATTTAACAGCAAATTACAATTCAAAAATGATTGTCGGTATAAAACCTCTTTAAGTTTAATTACTTAGATAAGATATCAAATAAAAACAAAATTATCAAATACTTTATGTTTTCCATTTACTTGAACAGATCCCCGATTTATGAATAACTAATCAAACAATAATGTTCTTGAAACAATATATTTCAATTTTAACTATTTTGACCATGCTAAAACAAAACGTAATTTCTTTTGAAAATAAAAAATATAAAACAATTTGAATTTTTTCAAAATCTTTCGAATCAAGGTTGATACTTACGTATGCTCAGAGAACGAAACAATAATTTAAGATTAAGCTTTTAATAATCAGATCGATATTTTCATATACGCAGAGATTGTCCAAAACTTAACCAATAACCAAGAAAACAAATTTGAATCATTTAAAGCTATACCAATCAGGTCGATACGCAAGTATACGCAAAGAATGTTTCAGCTTTAAACTAAAATAAAAGAAAAACAAAATAAGAATTTCTTTTGAAAATTAAACACATGATCAAAACTAGTAATTTAACTTTTGTTCAAGAAACATCTTGTAAGATTAACTACAACTCAATCCGGACAAAACTAAGTACTGTATTCTAAGCATCTGTTTTTCATAAAGCATAATCAAAATTTTGTCAAATGTTATCTTAACTAAGTTATAAACCTACCAACATATACTAAGTAATTGTAACTGCTCTTTATGTTTATGTTGTAGTATGATACATATGTGTTTCCAACTACTACAATGTACTATCATTACTCATATGGTCGAATCAATTTCTCAGAATTTTAATTTTAATTTTAATTTTTTTAAATGTTTTTGTGTTTTTTATTTTTTCAAATGTTTTTGAGTTTTTCAAAATTTTCTCCCCATAAAAACTAAAACACAAAACAAAGAAAACAAATAAAATATCTAATGTTAATTCAATAAAAATTGATTATGAAGGAAATTGATTTCAGATAACTTCACCCATAACCCGAATGCCATTTAATTTGAGTAAATACTCAAAATGAGTTTTATCAAAGGCCTTGTGAGAAGGTCTGCTCGTTGCTCATTTGTATGTATCTTCACCACATCAATAAGTTTCTTTGCATAACAATCACGTATGAAATGAAACCTAATATCAATGTGTTTGGATCGTGAATGATACACATGATTCTTAGTTATAGCAATAGCAACCTCGTTATCAACATGAATTGGGGTTGTAAGAAAATTCAAACCATAGTCTCTCATCTGTTGTTGTGTCCAGAAAACTTGTGAAAAGCAACTGGCAGCCGCTACATACTCATCCTCACAGGTCGAACTAGCAACATATGTTTGCTTTTTGCACTGCCAAGAAACTAAACGCTCCCCCAAAATTTGTGCACCTCCAGTTGTGGATTTCGCATCTGTCTTACATCCTTCATAGTCGGAGTCACTGTAGGCATTGAAGGAAAAGTTATCATCCTTAGGATACCACAGACCGGTGTCTGGTGTACCCTTCAGATAATAAAAAATTCTCTTGACTGCAATCAGATGTGACACTTTGGGTTTTGATTGATATCGAGCACAGATACTTGTAGCAAATACAATATCTGGTCTTGAGGCAGTCAAATACATCAAACTACCAATAATTCCACGATAAAGAGTTGGATCAATGATCTCCCCCTTAATATCAGGCTCAATCCCATGATTAGGCTGAATGGGCGTGGAAATTGGTTTCGAGTCAAGCATGCTAAACCGTTTTAGCACATCTTGAATATATTTTGTCTGATGAATGAAAATTCCATCATCAGTTTGATCAATTTGTAATCCCAGAAAAAATTTGATGTCTGACATTGCACTCATCTCAAATTTCTCAATCATCACCTCTTTAAACTCCAAACACAGTTGTTCATCGGTAAATACAAAGATAATACCATCTACATAGATCTGAACAAGAATAATACCCTTGCCCTTTTCCCAATAAAACAAAGTTTTGTCAATCTGACCCCTATTGAACCCGTGTTCAATAAGGTGAGTCGATAACGTCTCCTACCAGGCACGCGGAGCCTGGTGTAGACCATACAGTGCTTTGTCCAAGAGGTAAACCTGATCCCAGTGGATAGGATCCTCAAAGCCCAGTGGCTGACAAACATACACTGTTTCCTTCAAAGAACCATACAGAATTGCAGACTTGACATCCAACTGAAAAACTTTGAATTTCTTGTGAGCAGCAAAAGCAAGAAAAAGTCTAATTGCTTCTAGCCTCGCCACAGGTGCAAACACTTTATCATAATCAATTCCTTCAACTTGTTTGAAACCTTAAATCACTAAACGTGCTTTGTTTCTGACAATAACGCCTCTGTCATCTCGTTTGCATCTTAACACCCATCTAGTGCCAATTTTCTTCTCTCCTTTTAGAAAATCAACTAGATGCCAAACACCCAAATTCTGAAACTGATTCAACTCTTCTTGCATAGCCTCCACCCAGGCAGGCTCACGCAAAGCTTTAGTAACAGTCTTCGGCTCAATCTGAGAAATAAATTCAGAATGCATCCATAGGTCTTGAGTTACATGAGTTCTTTCTAACTCCACATATAAACTCTCCTCATTTGTGACTTGATGTCGTGTCTGTACTCCAGCAGCTGGATTTTCGATGATCTAATCAACATGATGATTTACATGAAGTCTAGTGACAGGCACTTGCGGGGCTTCCACATTATGATCAAGATTTGTAATATTCTTATCAATGTCTTGATCATCCTCATCAGATGACCAATCATCATTAATTACATCTGAAACGCCTTCCTCATGTGAAGTATGATTACCATCCTCAGAATGATGAGAAATACCTTGATCTTCAGAATTCTGCAAATCATATAACATTTGTAAGGTTATTTCATCATCAGAAACATTTGGAGACAAATTAAAAGATTCAAAAAGTTTATCATAATCAAAAAGCCAATCTGGTCCTTTTCTGTCTGGTATAGGTGTATGCCTTTGAACATCCACATGATACCATAATTTCACAACACCCGTACGTTTATTAAACACACGTTTGTTAGGAAGAATGTAGCCAAGAAAGAAACCCTTTTCAACTTTTGAATTGAATTTGGAATCTTTCTTTAGCGTAGTACAAGGAGCCCCAAAAGGTTTCAAGTGTTCCAAATTAGGCTTTCAATTTTGAAGCAATTCATAGTATGTTTTATTGTGTCTTTTAACAATCAAAACTCTGTTAAGAGTAAAATAGGTTGTAGCCATAGCTTCACTTCAAAATGTAATGGGGAGTTTAGAATCAGCTAGCACGTTCTTGTAGACTCAATAAACGTTCTGTTCTTTCTTTCAGCTACACCATTCATTTGGGGTTCATATGGTGCACTGAATTGCTGCTGAATGCCCTTTGAATCACAAAATTCTTTCATTTGATGATTCTTAAACTCAGTCCCATTATCTAAGCATACACGCCTTACTCTCAACTTATACAATGTCTCCAACCTATTAATCAACAACACAAAATTTTCATAAGTATCAGATTTATGCTTTAAGAACATGACCCATGAAAATCTTGAAAAGTCATCAGTGACCACAAAACAATAAGATTCACCACCAATACTTTTCTCATTGATTGGTCCAAACAAATCCATGTGAAGAAGTTCAAGTGGCTTATCAATAGAAAACATTGTCTTTGTTTTGTGTGACTTCCTTTTCTGTTTACCCTTTTTGCACGACACACACACATTAGGAAGTTTAAAGTGTTTAACCGGTACACCCTCAGCCAAATGATTGTGTACTAGATGATTCATCTTCCTAATATGAATATGTCCCATCCTTCGATGTGAAGAACGTGTATCTTGCTCTGTTTCCTTGGACACCAAACAAGCCTCCACATTATTCACCGTCTCTGCCTTTGCCATGTCAACTACATATAAATCTTTGCTTCGATCAGCTTTTATCAGAATCCACTCCTCAGGAATCTGAAATCCTTGCTTAAGCACATAACACCTGTCTTTATCAAACATCACTTTGTATCCTTTGTCACAAATCTGTGAAACACTTACCAAATTGTTAGTTAATTCTTTGCAGAAATTAACATTATCAAAAGAAACCTTTCCGTTTGTCAAACTACCCAACCCAGTAATTTGACCTCCTTTGTCTCCTGCAAAGTTCACATAACTTCCCTTTATTTGCCTGAAATCCTTCAACAAATTCAGCTCTCCAGTCATGTGCTGTGAACATCCACTATAAACAATCCAACGACTATTGATATGGCCTATGGATGCCACCTGCACAATAAATTAAAATTTTATCAGTATCAAAAGGGATGACCCCCTCCATTTTGGCGTGGAGTCTCCCTGAATGGACCCCTGCCATTCTGTTGTGATGATCTACTCGAAGACCCCTCCTCACTGTTTTCATCCTCTTTCCCAGAAGTTTGATCACCTGACCTGTATTTTAATTTCCAAAATGATTTTGACTTAAAAGATGGTTTTGAAAATGATTTTGAAGATATCTTGTCAAAAGAATCATCATCAAATGATATCACAAGTTTAACAAGCTTTTTCACATTCCTTTTGTTGTCAAAAACTCTTTTCTTCTGATTCTTTTCTTCTTTTACCCAAACACATTCAGGATCAAACTTTCGAAGAACTCTCACTTCTTCTTCACTAGGTTTCACTTTCCTAGGACATCCACCAGACCTCTTCACCCAACTCTCATCATCTGAACTTTTCTTGATTCTATTGTTTGGACAATTAGCAGAAATATGTCTTTTTCCACAACAATTAAAACACTTTTGTGTTTCTTTTGGTGAAAAAGACCTCAAACTGCTACAATCAGTGGAACTGATATCCAAATTACAATCAGCAATCAAATGACCAAATTTACCTCAACGGTAACATTTTCTTTGCAATTGATTCTTTGGTTTTGGTTCATCATAATACTTAAATGAACCAAAAGGTTTAGAATCAATCTTTTCAGATGAGAATTTGTTTCTCAAACCAGTTGATTTTATCTTTGAATTAGTCTTTTTATTTTGAAAATTCTTTGATTTGTCTTTATGTCGAACTCCAAACTTATCAAAGAAAAAATCAACTTTGTCAACCTTTTTAGAACTCACATTATTGTTTTGAAAAATACCACTGGAGTCTCCTTGATGTGTAGTAGATGACTTTACATACACAATCGGTTTGAGAGTAGTGGTTGTTTTGGTTTTCATCACTGGTTTGGAAACAAGATTTGGTTTGATCACCACTTTCTCAACCGGTTTCATCTCAGCTTTTGACTTCTGAGACATCAGACTCTTTTTATCACCAGTTTTAATTTGATAACCATTCTGTCTCAAAATTTCAGGTGAATATTCTGATTCAGTGATGTCTTCAATAATGGGAGCATCACTATCAAGAGACACTTTTTAATCAGATGATGATCCTCCATCAATTTCAATGACATGTTCAGACCGATGTTCGTCCCAAGAGACAGGATGAACTTTCAAATTCAAATCAATTTGTGGTCTTGGCACATAGCTGGAAGGAGGTGGTACAACATGAAAACCTATTACAGTAGTATCATGCGATGATCTTTGCATGGCATCAAAGTAATCGATGACATTCTGCGAATTTTGATAATTTTCAAGCTTGCTCTTGTTCATTTCAGCTTCTGCTTTGCTGCTGATAATTCAACCTTCAGCTTTTGCATTGATTCGAGATGCACAGAAACTGCATGATTATTTTGTAAAACTTTGATTTTGAACTCTTCATTCTCTTTTCCTAAATGAATTATCTTTTTGTCAAAGGCTTTTTCTCTTGACATTAGCTTATTGTTTGCTTCTGTGCACTCTACCAGTTTAGCAGTCAGCTAAGCATTCATCTCTTTCAATTTATCAATGATCTCTAACAAATCATCATTTACCTCATCAACCTTCTCTTTGCCTTTGCCTTTGCCTTTGTCTTCATCCAAAGAAGCCATAAAAGCACCCATCAACTCATCATATTGCTTTCCCCAATCATAACCTTCGTCAGCTTGACTCACTAAAGATTTTGATGACTCTTCAGACTTTTCTTTCTTCTTCTGATAAGCTTCCTTTGATTTGAAAGGGTTTAAATTTCCTTGCTTCTTCGGATTTTTGCATTCTCTAGCAAAATGGCCTAACTCACCACAGTTGTAACATTGAGTAGTCTTTGGATTAAATCCAAACTTGGTGTTTCGATCAAAAGTGATCTTCTTCCCAGTTTTCTTTTCATATCGATTGATTCTTCTGATCACACTTGCCAATGCCCATTGAGTGTCAATCAACTCTATTTCGTCATCATCAATTTGCTCATAATCTTCAAATGTAATATTAGAGTTTCCAATCTATCCTGCAATTTGTTCATCATATGCACTGACTACACATGACAAAATTGACATATGATCCCGAACAGCCTCTACAGTTACTTTCCCTAGATTTGTTGTATTCAGCTGAACAGGAGGTGTTGTTGATTCAGAATTCTTCTCTTTCATAGAATAAGATGAACTAGAACTTGCAGATGCAGAAGGTGCAGGAGTACTATCAGAAGTACTAGAAACAAATGTTGTCTGAATCTTTGTTGAAGATACAGGTGGTGTAACCACTGATGCACCATATAAAGAAGGATTTTGAGTGACATTCACTCTCCTTGCTTTTCTCTTATCTTTCATCTCCTACTCTTCTAGCTTTTGAATAAATTCTGCCAATGTCATTCCTAGTATATTTTCTCTCAAGATTAGCACCAATGAATTCCACTTAATCTATCTTTTCCTCTTCAGTGTATTCAATGCCAAACTTTCTGACTTCAGTCAATAAATGCCTATATCTTGTTATTCAGGCTTCAAGACTCTCATTACCAATAAAGGTGAAGTTCTCAAATTCTTTGCGAATATCAGTGGCTTTCATCTTCTGTAACTTGGTATTTCCCTCAATCCTTGCTTTCAAAGCGTTCCACAAACCATATGAGGTTTTGTGTTCATCAAATTGATGAAGTATCTGATAAGGAATTGCTTGGCTTAGCATCCAGTAAGCTTTCTTCTCAGAATCGTATTTCTTTTTCTGATCGACATCTAATCTCTCAAGGGTTTGATCTAAATCTGTCCCCATAACATTGGGTCTTTCATAAGGTGATAAAATCCTTTCCCACAGATTAGTGTCAGTTCCATTCAAGTGTGTTTCAAACCTTCATTTCCAGTTCTCGTAATCTGTCAAATCAAGCAACTTTGGTACTTTTTTTGTACTTCCAACCTCAGTTTCAATAATCAGAATGCTATGTATTTTAGAATTCTGACTAGCTACAGCAACATACATCTCAGCCATGATGTTACCTCTGATGAAAACTTAACTTCACGAACCTTACAACGAGGCGAACCTACAACACTCCTTGATTTGAACGAACCTCAATACACGAACCTCAAGTCACGAACCTCAATTCACGAACCTGAGACAAACCTTTTATCTCACGAACCTGATGCAACAAACCTTGAGCCAAACCTGATTTCACGAACCTGAGACGAACGAACCTCTGCAGAAATCTTTCAACGAACCTTTTCAAAAACCTCTAAACGAACCTCAAATAAATTGTAATAACAGCGAACCTAATGCTTAAGCAACCCACAGGTTCGGCTCACGAACCTGTACTGCAAAATTGAAAACTTTTGGAGGGAAAACCTTCCAAATTTGAAGAAAATCCTTCAAAAATCTCCAATTTGCACCACAAATCTTGTAATTTTATTATTCCACAGCAATTGATGATGAAATCACACTCAATTCAGCAAACAAACATAAAGAAAACTTGACTTTTAATCCATTTCTTGATCTCTTTATCTTCAAATACTTGAAAGACTTTGATAATCTTGTATAGAACTCCACCAAAGCTCTGATACCACTATATATCTACTGAATTTGATCTTGATCGTACAAAGGAATCCTATTAACAATCTAATATATGCGGAATCTATATTTGATCTATATGAATCAAAGAAGAACAAGCATTCCAATAATCATCTCCATTTCATTAATCAATCTTCAATGATTACAATCTCACACAGAGAATCACTCAGAGGTTTTCCAGAGTTTCAGATTTCAACTTATGTCAAAATCAGACAAACCTACAATATATACTCTGTCAGTCGAACCTACAATAGCCGAACCATTAGGTTCGCTAACCGAACCTTGAGGTTCGCTGGACGAACCTAATCAGCCAAACCTGATAGGTTCGCCGAACCTACTACGGTTCGTGGGCCAGACGAACCTCAGCCAAACCTCACTAACTTTCTATAATTTACATGTTTGATAAGCAACCTATTACAAATATGTACTAACTAGTGTATCCATTCTCTTAGTTCGAAACAAAACCTAAGATTCGACAACCCCCATGGTTCGGCTATGGCCCTAGGTTCGCAAGTCATGGGTTTGGTTGTGCATAAGGTTCGCAGGTCATCTCAGGTTTGTGGCTTCCAGGTTCACAGCAACATGGTTCGGCTGTTTAGGGTTTGCTGGATATAGGTTCGGTCGTCCAAGGGACCGGCAATGGTAGGGTTCGGCCATGGTAAGGTTCGGCATTCTCCTCCCCGGGCAACCTCCTTGGTTCGTGGCCTCTACACAAGCGAACCCAGACACCCCAACACCAAACCTGCTGTTCATCATCCTCACCAGCGTGCTCCAACCTGTTGCAGGTTTGTCCCATACTCTAAATCTGTTAACATCGTTTAGTTTAAGGGTTTCAAAGTGTTCATGATCGGGTTTCTAATTAGGGTTTTAACCGATTACTTCCAAGCGAAAAAGAAAAAAGCAAAACAAGTGATCTACCTCCAAAACGCCGTTTTATGCTTGAAATCTTCATGGGTTCACGATCTACTCGATTATACGAACGATTTGGCATCAAGATCTTGTGAAATGGTTGAGATTTGAGGGAGAAAATGTAGAGAGAAGTTAAAGTGAGATAGAGGAGACGGTTTTGGTGTTTAGACAGAGAGTAAGAGTGTGCAAAATGAAGGAAATGGCGTGTCTTCCCATATGTATACCCCGAGTTAATCCCGCGTGTTTGGTATCGTTTATTTCGTGTTAATCCATTTTAAATTGATCGGTTTTCACATAAAACATATCTTAAAATACGAACGTTTATAAAATGGATTTCGTTTCATAAAATAATTTTATTTATTTTCGTTTAGTCATTTGTTTAATAAAATGATTTTATTCGAATTCGTCTAAGGTTGTAATTCATAATAAACGTTTTTGAATTCTTTTTCTTAATTTAATATCGTAAAATTATTTTAGTTATCTCATCGAAGCGCGTTACTCACGTACGAATTCGTAAAGATCTTCACCTTTTCGAATCCATCGTTCGTATCGTATTTCGATTCGATTTATGATTTATGGAATATCGTTTCAGTATATTATTCCTTATAATTATTTTCGTGTGAATCGTCACCCACGCGAATACATTATTAGGTTTAATATTTCTGAAATAATATTTGTGTTAACCTTTTATTCGTAACCTAACCATCTTGTAATTATCTTCAATAACCGTTTCATCATTTTATGAATTTAGTTTATCAATTATCAACTTACCAAACCATATCCCCACTAAATCATATCACTGACACATCCATGATAGACCGAAATAAGTTTATGTATAGGGCATATGTAGGAGTAGGTCGCAACCTATCCAGCCATCGTCCCACCACCATGGCTTTATGTGTAATAATCAAATCAATAACCTTAAACTATTCCCATCAACAATCCAATCATATTAAATAACTCACTTGCAATAACCACTTTGGTTCAGTATAGTTATGTTTCAAACTAACTTCCCATGGCTTTATGTGTAATAATCATACGTTCTCATCAAATTATACCAATGATAATATCATCAAGAATTTCAAAAATTATCAAATCATCATATCAGGTTTGACCAATACAATTAAACATGTACAGACATACCCAAAATACAGTGACGTTACAGTCTGCTTCTTACACTGCCACGAGACGAGGCGATCTCCTAAGTACTTACATCCACATGTGGTTGACTTCATCTCTAAATTGCAACCACAAAAATCACTGTTAAAGTAAGAAAATAAATTGAACTCAGAGTTCGTAGGATACCACAAACCGAGACGGAGCTTCCCGACGAGTTAGCGAAAGATCCTCTTGGCAGCAATTAGATGGGAAGCCTTTGGATTTTCCTGATATCTGGCACACTGACTTACATAAAACATAATGTCTGGTTTGCTGGCAGTCAGTTACATCATTGAACAAATCATAGATCGGTAAAGATGCTGATAAACATCTTCACCATCTGAATTCGAAGTCATAACAGGACGTGCGGCCATAGGAGTGGAGGCGGGCTTTGAGTCCAACATGTTGAACTTGGTGAGAATGTAGGTGACGTACTTGCCCTGATAAATGAGCACACCCTTTGGATCTTACTTTACCTGAAGAACTAAGAAAAAGGTCATCTTTCTCATTGCGCTCATCTCAAACTTCTTCTTCATCGTGGCTTCAAACTCTTTACATAGCACCGAGCTCTTTGAACCGAAGATATTGACATCAACATAGATCTCGACAAGAATCAAATAATCCTTCCCTCTACGAACGAACAGTGTGTAATCGATGGCTCCGTGGGTATATCCATTTTCCAGTAGATGATCCGTGAGAGTTTCATACCATGCTCGCGGTGCCTGATGAAGACCGTACAGGGCTTTGTCTAGCATGTATAGGTGGTCAGGATACTGCAAATCCTCAAAGCCCGTGGGTTGACATAGATAAATATCTTCCTTCACATTTCCATAAAAGAAAGCCGTCTTCACATCCATCTGATAAACTGTGAAGTTCATGTAGGAAGCATAGGCCAACAAGATGCTGATAGCTTTAAGTCTTCCAACCGGTGCAAAGACTTATTCATAGTCAATACCCTCCTGTTGGTAGAAGCCCTGGACTACCGACCTAGCTTTATTCCTAATTATTACACCCGAATCATCTCTCTTTTTTCTGAAGACCCATATGGTTCTGATTGGCAGTTTCCCCTTGGGCAACAGAACCAGATTCCACACCTAGAGCTTCTGAAACTGCATCAACTCTTCTTGCATCGCTTCAACCCAACTTAACTCCTTAAGAGCTATCTTGATGTTCTTGGGTTCTACCTATGAAATAAAACAAGAATATAAATAAGAGTTAATTGGAGCTAATCGACTGCGTGTGATAGATCCTTTAGGCACGGCGTTCTGAGCTGGAATAGATCTGCTACTTTTAAGAACTCCTTCCGAAAGATGTCCAATGATGTTCTCCACAGGGTTATTCTTGTTGATGCTAGAGATAGGCACTTGCTCCACAGCTAAATTGTCAAGCAGATTGCTGATGTAAGTTAGCTAATCTTCACTGAAAGAAGTGGTGTTGTCAGCAGGAGCGGTTTTACTTGCTTTAGCTCCAATATCCACACAATGTTCCTCAAGGTTCTGGTCTGAGAACAACGGATTATCAAACGTCTGATGAGAAGAAGATGAAGCTTGATCTGTCTCTAGAGTCGGTTGAACAGACTAAGAAGTTTCTGGATATGATGGAATCACTTCGTTGATCGGAGTCGATCGAGCAGGCTTAGCTCGATCATACATTCCTGGCGAGTCAACGGTCAGAAGTTTAGGGTCACATGGAACACAATCAACCCTGTAGTCCATGTCGTCACTCTTGTAGAAATTATCTTCTTGCTCAGATGGTCTTGTACTCTCAGATGAAGTGTTGAAGGGCTCAAATGTAGAATCGTACTGAAATAGCCAGTTTGGACCAGAACCGGTATCGGTGTTGTTCATCTATTGCAAATCTATGAAGTAGGATTCAAGTATTAGGCAAGTATTCTTTTTGTTTACACGATAAGCAGCTTTTTCAGAAGAATAGCCCACGAAGTAACACACAACAGCTTTATCATCAAACTTGTGATTCGGTTCAGTGTGGAGGAGAGTGCATGGACATCCAAATGATTTGATGTTACCGACCTTTGGCTTCTGATTGAAAAATATCTCGTAGGGAGTCTTCTGATGGCGCTTGTTCAGTAGTGCTCGGTTTTGAACATAGCAAGCTGTGTTAACAGCTTCAGCCCAGAAGAAGAATGGCAGTTTCGACTCTTAAAGCATGGTCCGTGAAGCCCCAATAAGCGTTATGTTCCTTCTTTCATCAACCTTGTTTTGCTGGGGTGTACGAGCTGCACTTGTCAGTGCCATTGTCAATAAGCGTCTGATTTCTAAAGTCGGTGCCATTGTCAGTTCTGATCACCTTCACTTTCAAGTTCTTCTGATTCTCGATCAGGGTGATGAACTTCTTCAGTATGACTTCTTCCCGATGCTCATGGCATTTACCGGTCCAAATAAGTCCATATGAAGTCCTTTGAAGGAAGGCCAATGACATGCGATGCATAGTTACAAATTGAACTCTGAATTGAACTGTTTGGGCTTGTGAGGTCTCTTGTGTTGCTGCCCCTTGGCACATGTGATGCACTTCTCAATTGAGGAGAAGTCCTTTGAAGGAAGGCCAATGACATGATCTCCCTTTGCCAGTCTGTTGAGATTCTTCAAGTTGACATGACCCAGTCGGCGATGCCATAATAAGCAGTCAGTGTATGAATCATAATTCATGTTAATGATATAGACATTGTTTATTCTCGGAGTCCTCATTAAGATCTATTTCTCCGGAATGACAAATCCGGCTTCAAGATTAGACACTCTTTGTTGGTGAAGTGTGTTGAAAAACTTTTTTCACAAATCTGAGAAACATTCAACAAGCCGTGGTTCAGTTCTTCAACATAATACACATCCTCTAAACTCAGAGTTCCATTTGTAATTGTGCCCTTCATACTGATCTTCCCACCTTTGTCTCCAGCAAACGAGACATAACCCGCATTAAACGGTGTGACTTCGTGCAACTGGGAAAATCCCAAGTCATATGCACGGAACAACCACTATCCATGTACCAAAATTTCTTCATCTTATTTGGTCGTCCCTGCAAGGTACGCACACATTTGATGAGAAACATGTACCCAAATCATAACAGATTTAGTTACTTTTAGAACTTTGGGGCTTTTTTTCTTGCCCTTGGGCTTGTCTGACTTGGTGTAACACCCCGACCGATGGAGGAAACGTCGGGATGCCACGAGGGATGTGTAGATTGTTCATAAGCTCGTGGGCATCTAATTAGTTCATCACATATCAATTAATCAACCAAATTAATTACATCAAAAATCATGTTCGGCATGAATTAGTTACATCAAATACACAAAAGATTTAGCTAAACTAACTATTGAATTTTTATGTTCTATATATAATGAGCTTAATCTGCATGTTTTTGAACATTAGAACCTTTCATCATCACAACACACTTTGCTTATTTCTAACCTATCATACAATTCAGTTCTAAACCATCCTCTTTCAAAATCATGTCTTCATTTCGACCATTCCTTGTAAAGTTATATTGGAATGGGGAAACTTCGTATATAAATGGTGTTGTTAATTATGATGAATCAACTCTAACCACATCGTTTATTATGAGGTATAGAATGACATACGAGCAGTTTATTGATGAAATTTGTAACCATGTTCAAATTCAAAAAGAATCATCTATTTTGAATTTTTTATTGTATTACTCATTTCAAGGCATTTCAGAAAGTTTTTATCTAGTTTCTAAGGAAACTATGAATATGTTGTACTTTCTAGCAGCAAATGAGCTTAACTTCATGGCTCTTATGAAGGTGAATTGGCAAACAACTTTTTCACTTCAGCAAACATGTTGCATGGATTTGCTGAGAGGTTTCTCAGGCATGTTTGAAGTTGGGGCTGATCATACGGTTGTTGTCCAGTACAATGATCATTGTGAGAGTGATGGGTTTGAACACTCTGAAGGTCATATGACCATTGAAAGTGAAGAAAGTGAATTCCCCCATCCAACATTGAATCAAAAAATGATGAGGCGGTCATTGAGTCATCGGATCGATACAACTTTGGAGTTCACCGAGGGTTCTCCCAAGCAACAATTGATCTCAATGATGAGGTTGAGGAGTTAAACGACTATGGTATTCAATACTTTTATGAGGAGGAATACATGGACATATGGAACGAAGATTCCAACGAACTGCGTCTTGGAATGTATCTCAATTCCGAAAGCGATGTAATTTACGCAGTTAGAAGGTGGAACGTTTCTTTTAATAGAGATTTACGTGCCAGATAGCAAACCATTATTATGGAAAGCTAGATGCAAAACTGCATAACCTCAAAAGGATTATGTTCCAGTTATGTGAGGCCTCGATTCCCCGGCACCTCCTAGAGGTTGGTTTCGTCATAACACATAGCTCTTAAACAAAAAACTTTTATAATCATGCAGCGGAAATGTAACATAGTTTGATAAACAGAAATACAATTAAGTATCTGTATCAAAAACATATTGAATTGCCATAACCACCGGAACGTCTAACTTTATGCCACGGCTCCCTCATGTCTTCTTGTATTCTCATCAACATGACATACATGCTAAATCAAGTCAGCTTACACTGGTGAGTTCTAGTTTTATAATTCATCGTAATCGTTTTAGTAAATAAAACATCTTTTTCATGAAAACATCATTACATATACATAACCATAGCACATATCCATTTGCATCGTCATAACCATCATTATCATCATAACCGTTGTCCTCATCATATCCACAGTCTTTAAAAGTGGGCTTATGCCGGCACAAGGCTCCATGTTTATAGTACGATCGACTCTTACCATGTTTATAGCCCGATCGGCTCCGTGTTTATAGCCCGGTCGGCTCTATGTTTATAGCCCGATCGGCTCCATGTTTATAGTCCGGTCGACTCATATGCTTATAGTCCGGTTGACTCTCATGTTTATAGTCCGGTCGATTCTCATGTTTATACACCGGTCGACTCCATGTTTATAGCCCGATCGGCTGTTCATATCCTGATATAATCAGGTCATCATTCATACTTACCCAGTACAAGTACCAGAGCATCATCATTCATAAATATCCTATAGCACATATAGGGACATCATTCATTCATCATACATGATATACTAGCACCATAGCATTATTCAACATAATCATCATAGCATCGTAACATGTCGTGCTAATATATCATCCTCACATATTTTCCTAACCGTTTAGGAATTCATCATAGTATTCTATCATCACGTGTATATCATGCAAGCATCATATCATCTTAACATACATCATGGTACCATATACGTGTAATGCTAGCATCTTTCGTCAATCATACATCCTGGCATCATATTTTCATATCACGCTAGCATCTATTCATCATATATCATTCATTCATCCTAGCAACCTAGGGTCTCATTATGGCATCTATTAACTATTGTCATAGTTATCATCGTAATGCATGAAGTCATACAATCATTAACACATTAGGTCTTCATCACTCATTTATCATGCATTCATCATACTTAGCATATTCCCATGCACATCTCATCATACATAGCACATATTCATACATACGTCATCATAGTATATCATCATTCGTTCATCATCATACGTAAGCACATAACATCATAACATAACACAAGCATGTATGCCAGCCCAAAACATTAAATGTGAAATAGGGCATCTAGAACTCACCTGACAGTAGCTCCTTGAATTCCTGACCGAACTCCTTAGCCAAGACTCAAGAACCTACATCATTGTATCGTCTCATCGCATTTCATTCTTAGATTTAGAATTTATTCTAAGTCCTCATAGCCTACTAGTTTTCCCTTCATAGTCCGAGTACTCAAACTGTTCAGCAATCGAAAACCAACATGTTCCCGAATCGGCTAAGTACTCGAAAACTGGCGTACACGAAATCATAGGTTCACGAAATACCCAAGGTACTCGAAACTCCTGAGTACTCGAAATATTTCTAGTACTGGAACAGTGTATTCGAACATGGTACTCGAACCTTGTTCTCAAAACAGGTTCTTACTTTCTAAGTATGGCTTCGAGTACTCCCTTTGTGTCTAATTTCGTGTACTCATCTCTCTGTCATAAAACACCTCAGAAAATCATCTAAGACCTGGGGAAGCTGGTTCTAGGTTCCAAATGGCCTTTTGAACATAATGGGACCAAAAAGGAGCGTGCTTTATGCATAAAGGTGTGAGCTTTATGCCTTAGTTCACTTTCGTATAAAAATCCTAACTTTTTCGTTTAGAACACTTACTTGATGGTAGATGATCCTCCGGGTAGCTTCCTAGGTGTTCCTTCTTCTTCCTGAGCGATTTACAGCCGATCTTTGAAGTCCTTGAACCCTACTTCGTGTACTCAAGATAGAATGTGCTTCTAGCCAAAGGTGTGCATGTTTCCCAAGACACTTATATATATAGGCGGGGTTCTCGAATTCTTTACTAAAAATTGGGTCATTTTCGAGTATAAAAATTTCGAGAACATAGGTTCTCGAACCCATTTCGAGTACACTCACTCGTGTACACGTTTTAGTTGATTTTTCGTCTATTTCTTACAAGTTTAGTATTTGTTACCCATTCGTAAATTCAAATAACTTGTATTTAGAAAATTTGGGATGTTACAAGTCTCCCCTCCTTACAATAGGTTTCGTCCCGAAACCTGCCTCTTTACATATCGAATAATTGAGGATACAACCTCCTCGTTTCTTTTTCCGTTTCCCATGTAATGTCTGAGCCCTTCTGATGCTTCCACTGAACTCTGACTTGGCGAACAGTTTTATTTCGTAACTGCTTTTCCTTTGTGTCCACGATAGCGACTGGTTCTTCAATATAATTCAGTTTGTCATCTACCTCGATGTCATCCAAAGGAACATGTGCTTGCTTGTCCTCCAGAAACTTCCTAAGATGTGACACGTGGAAGGTAGGATGAATCCCGTTCAGCTCCTCTAGTAGGTCAGGTCTATACGCGACTTTCCCTATCCTTGCCTCTATCCGAAACGGCCTGATGTACCTAGGACTCAACTTTCCTCTCTTTCTGAATCGAATGATTCCCTTCCATGGTGATACCTTCAGCAACACCCGATCGCCAACATTAAACTCGATCGGTCTTCGGCGCTTGTCGGCATAGGATTTCTAGCGATCTTGTGCTGCCCTCATTCGTGCATTTATCACCCGTAGCTTTTCTGCCATATCGATCACCGTAGCTTTGTTTCCCATCTCTTTATGTCCAACTTCACCCCAACATACCAGGGTTCTACATCGTCTTCCGCACAACGCCTCATATGGGGGCATTCCGATACTAGAGTGATAGCTGTTGTTGTACGAAAACTCCACCAATGGCAAGTGGTCATCCCAGCTTCCTCCAAAATCGATAATGCATGCCCTAAGCATATCCTCTAACGTTTGGATAACCTCTAGGACTGTCCATCTATCTGGGGGTGATAGGCGGTACTGATGTTCATTTTCGTTCCCATAGCATCATGAAACTGCTTCCAGAATCTGGAAGTAAACCTCGTATCCCGATCTGACACAATGGAGACAGGAACTCCATGTTGAGTCACAATCTCTTTTACGAACAACTCAGACAACCGTTCGGACGTATACGTTTCCTTGATAGGAAGAAAGTGTGCACTCTTCGTCAGTCGGTCCACCCATATGGTATCATGTCATTTAGCTGTTCTCGGTAGCTTGGTGATGAAGTCGATGGTGATGTGTTCCCATTTGCATTCCGGCACCTCAAGAGGTTGCACGTATCCGTAGGGCCTCTGATGTTCAACCTTCACTTGCGCACAAGTAAGACACTTGTTCACATACTGCATCACATTAAACTTCATGCCCGTCCACCAATAATCCTTCCGAAGATCTTGATACATCTTCGTTGCACCGGGATTCACAAAATAACGTGATTTGTGAGCTTCATCTAAAATTCTCGATCGAGTGTCCCCATTTTTGGGCACCCACATACGACCGAATCGTATCTTCACACCGTGGTCATTGTGTTCCAAGTTCTGGAATTGCCCGAAGACACGTTCAAAAACGACATTCTCTTCTTTCAGTCCCTCCTGTTGCGCCTGCCTTTCAAAAAGTCCGGCGTTATCACCAAACTATACGATTTTACTCATATGGCAGGATGATTAGTCTTGCGACTCAAAGCATCTTCCACTACATTGGCCTTTCCCGGGTGATATAAAATATCACAATCATAATCCTTTAACAGCTCAAGCCATCGTCTATGTCTCATGTTCAAATCTTTTTGCTCGAAGAAGTACTTCAAGCTCTTGTGGTCGGTATAGATGGTACTCCTTACTCCATACAAATAGTGCCTCCATATTTTCAATGCAAACACCACTGCAACGAGTTCAAGATCGTGGGTCGGGTAGTTAGCCTCATGAATATTTAGCTGGCGAGAAGCATAAGCTATCACCCTTCCCCTTTGCATCAGCACACATCCCAACCCTTGTCGTGATGCATTAGCATACCCAACAAAATCATCATTTCCATCCGGCAGTGCTAAGACAGGAGCTTGGGTAAGTTTCTCCTTTAGCATTGAGAACGCCTGTTATTGGTTTGGACCCCATTCGTACTTTACATCTTTCTCATGAGCTTTGTCAGCGGCGTCGCTATCTTGGAGAAGTCTTTAATAAATCTACGATAGTAACCGGCCAAACCAAGAAAACTGCGTACTTCCGTCGGTGACTTCGGAGGGCTCCATTTCATAATCGTTTCAACTTTAGCAGGATCTATCATAATGCCTTTTGGGTTCACCACGTGACCCAGAAACTGTACCTCTCGTAACCAGAAAGCGCATTTGGAGAAGTTAGCATAAAGTTTCTCTTTCCTCAGGATCTCAAATACCTCCCGTACGTGGCAAGCATGGTCTCCCTCGTTCTTTGAATAAATCAAAATATCATCAATATAAACTATCACCGATCGGTCCAACATCGGTCGACATACCCTGTTCATCAAATCCATAAAATGCTGCAGGAGCATTGGTCAATCCAAATGACATAACGAGAAACTCGTAGTGTCCATAACGTGTTCGGAATGCAGTCTTTGAAATATCCTGCTCTCGAACCTTCAACTGATAGTAACCGGACCAGAGATCTATCTTGGAGAACCAACTCGCACCTTGCAATTGATCAAACACGTCATCAATTCTAGGTAGAGGATACCTATTCTTTACAGTCAGCTTATTCAGTTCCCGGTAGTCGATACACATTCGCATGCTTCCATCTTTCTTCTTAACAAGCAGCACCGGTGCTCCCCACGGAGAGACACTCGGTCGTATAAAACCTTTATCAAGGAGTTCTTGTAGCTGGGTCATCATTTCCTTCATTTCAGTTGGAGCCAAACGGTAAGGTGTTTTGGCAATGGGTTGTGCCCCCGGCACTAAGTCGATTTGGAACTCAATTTCCCATTCCGGCGGTAATCTAGGCAATTCCTCAAGGAATACATTGGGGAAGTTACGCACCACAGGTACATCATCAATTGTCCTCATATCCGTACGCTCCTCAATCGCGTAGGCCAAGTAGGCTACACACCCTCGCCTTATCTTAACATTAGCCTTGATCATCGAAATGATCTTCGGTGCATACATCGCTTTATCACCATAAACCGTTACGAAGCTCCCATCCACCGCACGTAAACATATCATCTTCCTTCAATATATAATGTTAGCCACGTATTTGGCTAACCAGTCCATACCCAAGACTACATCGAAACCTCCCAAGGTTATAAGATACAATCATACTGGGAACTTATGACCTTCTATCTCAACATAACAATCATCTATAGCCTCAGTCACACCCATCACAGAAAGTAGAAAATACAAAACTCATACTAGCACCAGAATCAAACAATACAGCAGGAGGAATGTGGCCACGTCCGGGTCCTCAACAGCATCATCCTTTGTCATCGTGAAGGCTCGTGCTTTGGCCTTCTGTTTCTCCTTTCCTTTCTCCTCTTTCTTACCCGAGCCCGAAGCATCGGCCCGTGGTTGCCTGCAATCCTTGGACAGATGTCCAATCCCATTGCAGTTGTAGCATCTGATAGTACTGGGACAGTTAGCCGAAAAGTGCCCCACCTTTCCACATCTGAAACATAAGTTTGTGCCCACACGGCACAACCCATAGTGGCCCTTGCCACACTTACGGCATAGGCCTGTTTCCTCTCGCTTGATCTTCTTGCCCGAAGACTTTCGTTGCTCTGTTTAGGCTCGCTTGGTCCCGGAGGACTCTTTCACCCTTACTTCTTCCCCCACTGGCTCCTCAGCCATCACATCATCCCATACAATACCAGTGAGTTCAACAGCGGAGTCAAAGGTCTTTGGGGCGTTCGCTTTAACATGAATCCTGACCTTTGGAAGCAAACCCTCCATGTACAACTTCACCCTGTGTTCCTCGGTAGAAACCAAGTGAGGAACAAGTCTGGCCATCTCATTAAACCTTGATGTGTACTGGCGGTGGTTCAGACTTCCAGCTTTCAGAACCAGAAATTCCCTTTCAACCTTATCCAGCTTGTTCTTGGGACATAACTAATTGGTGACCAGCTCCTTCAGATTCTCCCAAGTCATCTTTTCCATATCAGCTGCAGACTTAGACTGCTTGATGGTGTTCCACCTGTGAAGTGCCTCCTCGACAAAGGAGTGAGCTGCAAACTTAACAGCTTTATCAATTCGGCACTCACTGATGGAGATAGCAGCCTTCATCACCGAAATCCAGTGGCAGGTGGCCACTGCATCCTTCTTCGCATCGAAGGTTGGTGGGTTGCATTATTTGAAGGATTTGTAACCACATCCCTTCAATTTCCCAGACATAGAATCACCGCTCTTTGTCTCAATGATCACAACATCCTCATCTCCCTTGGAGCTTTCCTTGGTTCCGTCAGAATTTTTCTTCAATGCATCCTTTAATGCCTTAGCAATCATTGCCGGAATCTTTTCATCCATGATCTTGCAGACCTCATCAGAAATCGCCTTTACTACAATAGGCTCTAGCGTGAACTCGCCTTCATTTTCCGGTTGCTCACTGTTCTCACTTTCTTCTTCATTGGCAGGTTTCTCGGTTTCGACATGTGGATCTTCAGCTCCCTGTGGTTTCTTTCTCGGTCTACCCTTTGGTCCAGCCATCTAAACTTTCTACATAATGCAACAATTGATGAGTCAGTACAGGAATCAGTTTAGCATGAAATAAGTGTTGTAAATCATTAATGACGTTGATCAGGTGTTATTAACCATTTAGCCAACTCATAGGCTCTAAACGTTTCCCACCCATCTTCTCAATGTGCATGACACTAACTACTTTTCTTACCTTACTTCTATATCTTAACTCGGACATAATATTCAGCTCGTGGCATCCGTTCATTCGTGGTTGGCAATCCGCATCATTCAATCCCATTCTCAGTTTAAGTCTTAGAATTTGGGATGCTAAGATCTCTCAAACTATGCCTCTGATACCAACTTGTGAGGCTCCGATTCCCCGGCGCCTCCCAGAGGTTGGTTTCGTCATAACACATAGCTCTTAAACTAAAAACTTTCATAATCATGCAGCGAAAATGTAACATAGTTTGATAAACAAAAATACTATTAAGTGTCTGTATCAAAAACATATCGAATTACCATAACCACCGAAACGTCTAAATTTATGCCACGACTGCCTCATGTCTTCTTGTATTCTCATCAACCTGACATACATGCTAAATCAAGTCAACTTACGCTGGTGAGTTCTAGTTTTACAATTCATCTTAATCGTTTTTGCAAATAAAACATCATTTTCATGAAAACATCATTACATATACATAACCATAGCACATATCCATTTGCATTGTCATAACCATCGTTATCATCATAACCGTTGTCCTCATCACATCCACAGTCTTGAACAGTGGGCTTATGCCGGCACAAGGCTCTATGTTTATAGTCCGATCGACTCTTACCATGTTTATAGCCCGATCGGCTCCGTGTTTATAGCCCGGTCGGCTTCGTGTTTATAGCCCGGTCGGCTCTATGTTTATAGCCCGATCGGCTCCATGTTTATAGTCCGGTCGACTCATATGTTTGTAGTCCGGTCGACCCTCATGTTTATAGTCCTGTCGACTCTATGTTTATAGCCCGATCGGCTGTTCATATCCTGATATAATCAGGTCATCATTCATACTTAACCAGTACAAGTACCGGAGCATCATCATTCATACATATCCTATAGCACTATAGGGACATCATTCATTCATCATACATGATATACTAGCACCATAGCATCATTCAACATAATAATCATAGCATCGTAACATGTCGTGCTAATATATCATCCTCTCATATTTTCCTAACCCTTTAGGAATTCATGATAGTATTCTATCATCACATGTATATCATGCAAGCATCATATCATCTTAACATACATCATGGTACCATATACGTGTAGTGCTAGCATCTTTCGTCAATCATACATCCTGGCATCATATTTTCATATCACGCTAGCATCTATTCATCATATATCATTCGTTCATCCTAGCAACCTAGGGTCTCATTACGGCATCTATTAACTATTGTCATAGTTATCATCGTAATGCATGATGTCATACAATCATTAACACATTAGGTCTTCATCACTCATTTATCATGCATTCATCATACTTAGCATATTCCCATGCACATCTCATCATACATAGCACATCTTCATACATACGTCATCATAGTATATCATCATCCGTTCATCATCATACGTAAGCACATAACATCATAACATAACACAAGCATGTATGCCAGCCCAAAACATTAAATGTGAAATAGGGCATCTAGAACTCACCTGACAGTAGCTCCTTGAATTCCTGACCGAACTCCTTAGCCAAGACTCAAGAACCTACATTATTGTATCGTCTCATCACATTTCATTCTTAGACTTAGAATTTATTCTAAGTCCTCATAGCCTACTAGTTTTCCCTTCATAGTCCGAGTACTCGAACTGTTCAGCAATCGAAAACCAACATGTTCCCGAATCGGCTAAGTACTCGAAAACTGGCGTACACGAAATCATAGGTTCACGAAATACCCAAGGTACTCGAAAGTCCTGAGTACTCGAAATATTTCTAGTACTTGAACAGTGTATTCGAACATGGTACTCGAACCTTGTTCTCAAAACAGGTTCTTACTTTTTAAGTATGGCTTCGAGTACTCCCTTTGTGTCTAATTTCGTGTACTCATCTCTCCATCATAAAACACCTCATAAAATCATCTAAGACCTGGGGAAGCTGGTTCTAGGTTCCAAATGGCCTTTCGAACATAATGGGACCAAAAAGGAGCGAGCTTTGTGCATAAAGGTGTGAGCTTTATGCCTGAGTTCACTTTCGTATAAAAATCCTAACTTTTTCGTTTAGAACACTTACTTGACGGTAGATGATCCTCCAGGTAGCTTCCTAGGTGTTCCTTCTTCTTCCTGAGCGATTTACAGTCGATCTTTGAAGTCCTTGAACCATACTTCTTGTACTCAATAGAGAATGTGCTTCCAGCCAAAGGTGTGCACGTTTCCCAAGACACTTATATATATAGGCAGGGTTCTCGAATTCTGTACTAAAAATTGGGTCATTTTCGTGTACATAAATTTAGAGAACATAGGTTCTCGAACCCATTTCGAGTACACTCACTCGTGTACACGTTTTAGTTGATTTTTTTGTCTATTTCTTACAAGTTTAGTATTTGTTACGCATTCGTAAATTCAAATAACTTGTATTTAGAAAATTTGGGATGTTACAAGTTATAAACACTCATTTATGTCGATGGCATGTAATTGCTTCCAAAAGAAGGAACCATCACTTTTGGAGAATTACCACATGGACTGGTAGTCATACTTGCTATTCTACGGTTATTCGAAACAAAAAACGCTCTCTCAGATCCAAAGATGTTTCTACTCATATATTACCTCAAATTCGTGAAGATATATCATTTCCAATAAAGTATATTCGTGCCTATATTAAAGAGAAGCTGCTGTTGATATTACGTATTCTAAAGCGTGGACTGCTAGATCATTAGCTATAGAGAAGATTCACGATAGTTAGGAGAGCAACTTTGAAGAGCTGCCACGATATGTTGAAGCATTGAAGTCCTCAAACGATGGTACCATAGTAACATGTTCCATCATCCACATAGTACGCCTGAATTGGCTGCGTTTAAATTTGTCTTCTGGGCATTCGGTCCATGCATAAAAGCCTTCCATCTCTGCGAGCCGATATTATCTGTAGATGATACTCATCTTAAGGGACCATATAAAGGTAAGCTTTTGATTGTTGTTTCAGAGAATGCTAACAATTACATATTGCCTGTGGCGTATGCAATAGTCGATAAAGAAACCAATGAAAGTTGGAGTTGGTTCTTCCAACAATTTCATCAACATGTCAGAAGTAACAACATGGGCAAGTTGTGTGTGATGTCCCATCGACACAAAGGAATTGTCAACGTAGTAGAAAATGATGAAGATTGGATGGAGCCTAAAGCCTATCATTGGTATTGTCTTCGTCATATTAGAAGCAACTTCATAAAAAATTTCAAGAGTGTTAGCTTGAAAAAATTATGTTGAGCAATTGGGAGCACTACACAATGCCGAAAGTACCGGTTGGCGAAAAGAAAAATGAAAGGTTTAAACGAAGAGGCATGGAGGCACTTAAACAATATTGAAAAATCAAAGTGGAGAGTTGTTTTTGATGAAAGAAGACATTAGTGGGGTAATCTGACTACCAATATATCTGAAAGCATGAATAATGTATTACGTGGAGCTAGGTTGCTACCTATTAAGGCTTGTATTGACTTTACGTTTCAACGGGATGTAGCTCAATACGTAAAGCACACGGAGATTGCAATGAGTTGCAATACAACTTTACCTCCCCGTATGTGGACATTGTTTAATCATCGCGACAGTCATTCCCATGAACACCAAGTATTTCTCTTTGATCGAACAGATGCAAGGTATAGGGTTATTTCACGTCTCCAAACAAATGAAGATGGAGGCAATGACTATACGGTTCAATATCGTAAGAGAACATGCACATGTGGAAAATGGCAAATTTATACATTTCCATGTTCGCATGCCATCGCAGTTTGTCATTGGAGGGGTGATCAACCTCAGGACATTGAGAACTACATATTCCATATAGCTACTTATCGAGCACAGTATGATAGTCATTTTTACCCACTTAGTCACAGTGATCATTGGAGAGAAGCTTATTGGAGAATACACGGGATACATAAAGGATAATTGTCTTACGAGACAGGAGACCAAGAAGAATACACAATGAGATGGATGTCCACTATCCTGAAGAACGTAGGCCTCGTTTGTGTGGTTTATGCAGACAACACGGACATACGATCAATAGATGTCCTAACCGTCAACAATGATTTTGAGTTTTAATATGTGTATTATTTATGTTTAAATGATTACGGGTTTTAATATGTGTATTATTTATGTTTAAATTAGTGTGTTTTAATTTTAAATATGTTTATTTATTTGATTTTGTTTCTTATTAAACATTAAAAAAATGAAAAAGTATATCAATAATAAAACCCCTCACATTTCATGCAATATATAGAGGTTTCTTCTTCATAAAAAATGTCCAACAAACAAAGCCTTCTCTTTCTATCAACATAGATTTCTTACACAATGTCGAACCCACATGAAAAAGAATCAGTTGAGAAATATCATTCCCAACCAACAAGAAATTCCTTAAACTTGGTTCCTAATAAATGGAGGCGATTGAGTTTGAAGCACGCTGCATCGTCATCTGGTGTCCCAAAAACATCTAGGGATGATGCTTCAAACATCCCTATGGATGATACTTCAAAAGTCCATATGGAAGATGCATCGGTAAACAACGAGTCTCATAGTTTGTCAAAGGATGCAACTGTAACATCTGTGCATTTAGGCATGGTAGTCGTAAACAGTGATAGAACAATATGTATTTATATTCAATATGTCAATGTGATTTATGTGTTCACGTTTGTGTTTGTGTGTTATAGGATCTTATTTAGTTAGGAACAAGTATGTATTATTTTTTTACAGCCGATTACACTAGGCAAGAACAATATTGTATTATATCGAAACAGTGTTGGGCTGGCGGCAGATAAGGCAGGTAGCTGGACTCTGAGTATGCCCTATACATATACCGCGTTCGGTGTAATGGGATAGTGTTAGTGCGTAGTGTTCAGACAGATATTATGACAAACAAATTAATTAAACAAATCGTAATGCGTAAGCGAGACTGAGTATCATTATGGGTGACAATTCATGATGATATTAATGTCAAACTTATAATTACGAATAAACGACAATAAATAAATAATACGACCAAAAACGTACGTAATTGCGGGTATACACGTAATTATATTCGTTTAACGGTCTGACTACGAACGAAAAGTAAAATACGTAAAATATTTTATTTTATATTTTACAATTTTGAAACTCATCGAAAACAAGTCAAGAAAACTATTTTACAATTCAAAATATTTAAATATGTAATCGTAACCACACGCGCGTAAAAACACGGGAAATCGATGGGAACCACCCGGGGTATAAAACCCTTGACTTCCTTCCAAAATTTACCAAATATTTCAATAACACAAAAATCTCTCTCTTTCCCGTTCATAACTCTCTCTACAAATCTCTACACAAAACCAACAAGCTACCTACTCAAATCTTCACCAATTCCCGCAAACTTGGTGTCGAAAGTTCCTCTTGACGCAAGAAAGCTGAAAGTACAAAGGATCTGCTTTGGGACGAGCTGGATCGACTGCAAAGTTAGTGAGAAGGTTAGTAATTGTAGGGTTTTCGTCTTTTCTGCTCAAATGACTTTAAACTTGAGTTCAAGCCTTTCAATGGCAGAACTAAGGCTCGAAATTGACTGGGGAATGCTTGGATCATCTGGGATTGAACGTAGGAAGTTAGAAAAATGGCTGAAAGCCTGAACCATAGTAATATCGATGATGAATACTTGGAAACTTGAGCCTATCTTGGTGTCGATACTACACCTGAATGATTTCCACGTTCAATGCCAGTCCTCAAGGACGAAATCCCAGTGAACCAACACCTGGATCTTGTCGAGATTGCTAATTTTAAAGGCTGCCATTGAAGCTAAACCTCCAATCGGTCTTGTAATATCGAGGGATACCTCCTTTGGTAAACATCCGAGCACTTCGATAATTAACAGCCATGCAACTCACCGACTTCATATATATATATTAATTTTGCAGTGCTGATCCTAATCCACCAATCCATGTGTTTGACATTGAGATTAATTCCTCACTGCCTTCATTAATAACAACCGACCCATGATCTTAAATTTGGTTATCCGCCCAAGAATTCTCAGTTGATATAAATAAAATTGGGAGGCCATTGAATTTATTCATCCACTGATTGAATGAGGTCGATGGGCCACTTGGGAACTGACCAATCCTATTACAAATCTTGGCAGCTAGTACTTATCCTCACAATAAAACCATTTCAATTGGTAAGTACTAGAACAACAATATTAAAAAGTGTTGTCAGTCTTGGACAAATCAAATCCATGAAATACTACAAAACTAATTTAATGAATTCACATAGCTCTAGTCACGTTAATTAAAAAAAAGGGTTTAGGACCAAGATACATGGGGATTAGACGTGTAGGAAACACAATATCGATTACATTAAGGATCACCGATAAACTTAATATCGGTGGGTCTTTATTGAACCTTAGAGGATCGATATTGCTAATTTCGGTATTTATACCCCTACAAGAGTTGTGATATTAGTTGTTGAGCCATACTTGTGTTCAAAACTTATGGATTTTCAAAAAAAAAAAAAGCAAACAACAAAGAACTTATGGGTGGTCATTTAAGCCTAATGGGTCGATAAGGGTAATCTAACCCTAATTCGACTTAAGGTTATTATGGATTGATCTTATTTGATTTAAGTTTAACTTAATCTAATGATAAGATCATATCATAAACACAAGGGCTTAAAACACTTTAATTTTTCAATAAATTAAAAGTTAAACAAGGACTTATCAAACCTTCAACACATGTTACATATATGAATAATAACTCTTATGTATAAAAGAACATGACACATTCTTTTTCATGAATCAATTATCAATCAAGTGATTCAATCATGATATTCAAATTCACACAACATTCTTAAACATGAGAACAAGTTATTCAAGAAGTAATCATTAACAAGTAAAAAAAGTCAACTGGTTAACATAAGTCGATCAATCCATCAAAGATCATAATACTATAAAATCTTATATTATATGTATGATTACAAAGATATAGGAAGCAGTTAGAAGTCTTGTTGCTTGCTACTTGTTCAGGTCCAGAGTCTACTGCTGTCAGGTGAGAATTTTAGCCCCTCTTTTACTATTTTTCAACTGTTTTGGGGGTGGAACACGTGACAAAACACTCTTTACACAATCATATCTCGTATACAGGATTTACGCTACTTTTCAACAATTACAGGTTCAGTTTACAAATTTAAGGGATTTCTTGACTATTTTTAAACGAGTTATCAACTGTTAAACATTTTCTACTGAAAAGTTTTATAAAAGATTTTTTCTACACTGTTTTACTACTGTTTACACAAAATGACTTTATGAATGTTAAACAATTTTAAAGAATAATTTTTATAAACTCTTTTACTGTAAATGTGCATTTTCTTCAAAATATTATTTTTACTAACCTTGTTAATATACAAGGACACTATTCTCAGTATTAAATCAAGGGTTTCAAAACAAGGTATTCATTCACGGGTATTCAACCAAAGGTGTTTGATCAAAGGATTAAATCTTAAAAACTTAGAAGCATGGTGTTCATCATTGTGAACAAACTTATATAGACATCAAGACACTTATTCAATCTTATTCTTATTCTTATAACGTTAGTACTGGGTGATCACGACAAGGGAAAGCAGGACACGTTTCTGTTACGCCAAGGTTGCGGTTAGCGTTTTAAATTTGTTTTAAAAGCTAAATGCAGATTGGATGCATTACGATAATATGGATTTGCTGCTAATTAACTTTACCAGCATAGGTCATATTGACCGGGTACGTCAACACGGAGTTTGTCTTCTGAGTAAACTCATTAGTACAGCTTGTGTTGAATGCGTTTGCTGACTACTTTTTCTGACTCCAAACGCAGTTTGGGACTTGATTATATGTTGGCTTTTCTAGTAGACAGTCATTAGACTGTTTGCACACGTTATACTTACTTGATGTTAGTTTGGGTTGCAACTATCCATGTTATTTTCATTCATTGTTTTATACATATGTTTTACAATGCAGATTCATATTTATAAATGATAAACCTATTGTTCTCACCAATTACTTTTGTAGTTGATAGTTACTTTTCACGTGTTTCAGCTAATCAGGTTTAGAGATTCACAAGGACAACTAAGGAGACCATATTTAAGATAGAACAAGATGAAGAAACAAGCTAGGATGGATTAGAAACTCACATAATCCTGATTGTTTAATTGTATTGTCTGAGTCTTATTTTGTAAACCATATTTTTGGGTCCGTAGTTTTCAGTCTTTTGATAGATAGATAGAATGTCTGTAACTAAACATTGGTCTAAACTTTATGAAACTTAGTAATGCATTGTGGTTGTTCTTATTCAATACTTGTGCATGATTCAACCATCGATCGTCACCGCGCCGTAGATTCCGCACGCGGCGCAGGGGGTGTGAAAGCAACTGAGTTTTATAATAATGGGGATGCCCCATTTTGCTATTCGCGTATCTTAGGGCTAAACAAACTTCATATCGACTTTTGGGGAGTTCTACTAGGATATTTGAATAACGGTCGACTTTCTTCGATAGTAAGAAATAAATCTATTTATTCCCATTATTTAATAATTGAAATGTTTTTGTAAACATTTTTAATGTATTTCACAGCATATTGAAGGTTGGGTTAGAAGGATGATGTTTATAAGAGTTGCTAATAAAAGGAAAAGTCCATCTGCCGAATTTGACTGGACAATTCTACCACCACAATTTCATTCAGAAATGTATGATTATAAAAAAAGAATTTGGTTCAGAATATGCCAACGGAATGAATGAATTGTATCCTCCATTTTGGGAAGTTCAATACATTTATAGTCCAATTTATGTTCAGGCTATTGAGGACTGGCTACTTGTACAAATCAGTTTATGTACAATGGAGTTGACTCAATATTGGTGTAACCACAAATACTCAAAACATTATGAACATTTGATTCATTATGGAGTATTGCAAAAGTTTGGCATGTTTTTTGATAAGTTGTTAGATGCAGTTAGCTGTTGGAGACGTGCTAGTCATAGACCCTAAAGACGTGCTAAGGTTTTTAGGTTGGCTTGACCCAACAATGTGTCCACGAGCTACTCTCATTATACCAGGACTTTTATGATCAAAGAATAAGCTGGAAGATTAAGTAAAACAACTGAAAGCTACCATTGGAAAGAAGAACTTTATCATCTTCTTTTTGATTGTACTTGTAGCGTTAATGTTTCTGTTTTAATGGTACTAGAAGTAGGTTTGGTATTCACGGTAATTTCTTTGTTGTAATCGTAGACGTACTTTTGTTATAACAATAATCATTTCACTATCCCAGAACCATTAAACAAATCCACATAAAAGATAAATTAAAAGTCACATGGTTACTAAAAAAGCCACTAAATATATTATTAAATATAGATCACAACCATTCATTTCCAGTGATAGTCGTCATTTGACCAATCAGAGTCCTGCTCGTCTTCGCATGGGTTGTGAAACTCACCATTAATAGGGTCATCTTAATGCTTTCCATAATCTCGCGCATGTTCCAAAACTCTGAATCATACATATCATACAAGTGTTCGTTTTAGAGGGTATTCTAGTTGAATCATTAGAGGCTATACTGGTTCAAGAGGGTTTTCTGGTTGGACAGATGGTGGATGCACCTGATCTGGAGGGTTTTCTAGTTGGAAATTGGTGGATGCACCAGTTTAGGAATGTTTTCTGGTTGGAAAACCGAGGGATACACTGGTTCAATAGGGTTTTCATCAGTTGTAGATATTAGAGGACTTTTGGGTACTGGAAATGATTTCCTTACATTAGCCATTTTCGGATTGTAAAGTTATAGTGAGAATCAAAAGATGAGAATGCCACCCACTTTAATAGCCGGCCTTTGAAAAAAATAAAAAATGAATAAATTTTATTAATTACCACACTACTACCTACCCACTTTAACAGCCTTTGAATAAAGCTGTGTCACATAGTACACCCACACGTCTTCTGAAACAACACACTTCAAACCCACGAGTTTATTAATCACCACGCTACTACCTACCAACTTTAAGTTATTATATTATTAATAAAGATATGTTTTTTAAAATAAAATAAAAAATGAATAAATTTTATTAATTACCAGACTGCTACATACCCACTTTAACAGCCTTTGAATAAAGATGTGTCACATAGTACACCCACATGCCTTCCTAAACAACACACTTCAAACCCACAAGTTTATTAATCACCACACTACTACCTATGTCACACCTCGAGCTAGCGGGCCAGATCGAATGTCTCGTCGGGCGGAATGGTCCTAGGGCGTGGTATCGGTATGATAATCAAAGTGATCAGATTGTTTACATTGCACATGACAATAATGAGAAAGCACTAAATGAAATAGAATTACAAAGTTAAATTACGTCAGTATCGTTCATAATTTAACAATGTAAATCTACTAACAACATCATAATTCATCTATCTTGTATCTGCACAAGATATACAAAATAATTTGTATAATGTTGTTAAAAAATATGCACAACCAAAATACTAGGTGCTCTATCTGGGCATCCTAGTCCAAAAGCACGAACTCCTAGTTAACATGTTGGTCACCTGAGAAGTCATGTAAAAAGATCAAGTCAACACATGATTTGTGAGTTCATATAGTTTTGTTTAAAAATGAATTTGTACAAAGCTGACCAGATGACAACCTCAACCTCACCAATAACCACCTAAACTATCTAATTTAGTATGCTTATATATAGGGAATACGTAGGGTCAAGCTTACCGCCAGCCCACCACATACCGAACTACAGAGAATATTGTTCTTGGTGATAATTAAGCGTTTCATCCCATACATTGGATTCACAACCTTTGAACAACCTGAAAATGTTAACACTGAACATCCGAAATGACAACCTTAACATCATCAACAACCACCTATATTATCCAGCCAAGTATGCTTATATATAGGGCATACGTAGGGTCAAGCTTACCGCCAGCCCAGCCGCCAGGCCACCACATACCGAACTACATAGCATATTGTTGTCAATGATAATTAAGCGTTTCATTCACAACTATCATCTCACACACATATCAACCATGACAATATAGATCGTAGTAAATTAGAATGCTTAAGTAAATGAATAAATAAACATTTAATTAAAATCTAAGTCCTTTTGATTGGGCCTTGGTCAACTCGAGTAGACTAGTCTAGCAATCAAGGTTCTTAGTAGTTGAGGAAATATGTAAATATCATCAAACATGCGACCTATAATCAATCAGTCTAGCTAGGACATCTTTTGATGTATAGGATTTTATAGTTCGTTCTAGATCGTCCATGTTCGTTCTTGTTCGTATAGATCGTAAGTTCTTTGGCACATGCTATCTTTGAATATTTTCCAGATTTTCCTCTGAAAATAGACCGTCGAAAATAGTTCTTTGAAAATAGATCGTCAAACATAGTTCTTTGAAAATAGATCGTTGAAAACAGATCTTAGAAATAGATCTTTAGTTCTTTGAATTAAATAATTATATACTCATGATGAGTAAATAACCCTTTTTGAAAACCTGCAAATAGTTTACCTGGACAAAATCTAGGATAACAATTATACATGTAAAACATATCTGAAGTAAAAACATTTAAGTAAAATATAATCCAAGGAAATAATTTACGCATGCTTCTCAGCCCCGCGTTTATTAAACAAAAATGTTTAGAAAGGGGGCAATGAACTCACCTGTGTTGCTATGCAATTGAATCACAAAAGATATGCACGCTCGTTGATTGCAGACTATGTATCCTCAGCACCTGTGTTGATTTATTATGATTCGAATACAATGAACGTTTTGAAGATGACGTATATAGGGTTTCGATCTCGGTGTGCGACTTAGTGCCCTATATACTTGCTAATGTGTTACTAAGATTTCTCTAACTATTCTATGTTATACACCCTTTATGAACCCTTATCCCTTTGGTAATGTCACATCTAAACCTTATTTATATAAGGTTTATATTAATAAGATTTCATAACATCATTTATAAAATTCTCTCTATGTTGTAAAATATTAAGTTTATAAATCATCCAAATAACTTTGAAAACATTTTGAATAAAGAAATTTATGAGTTATTTTATTTAATTAAAATACAAGTTATTTTTAAGAAAAATATAAACTAAACACGTTAGAACTTAGGTTAATCTTACTTGATCAACTCTAAGTCCTTCATTAGTTCCTTGTTACAACGTCATTCATTTTTTGTCCTCGTGTATAACTTACATTAGATCGTTCAATTTGAACCATCTAGTTTGGCTATAACATTGCATAAAATCACTAAGTATTAAGTGTTAGCATGTAATGTTAACACATCTATACTTATTTTGTGTCTTGATCTTCAATAGATCTCAACCCCTTTCTCTAGTTCTTTGTAACTTCTCATTACTTAGAAAATCCTAAATTATTATTATGATGAACTATACTTAGCTTGTTTGTTTAGGACTCATTAAACTTAGATCTATGTAACTAAGGTTGCTAGTTACACCTTGTAACTCATCTTTGGAACCTCTCATTGATTATGATTCTATGTGATAATCCCAATACCTAACCCAATTTGATTTGTTAACATTTGTGTTTGCATAATTAAAGAGGTCTAGAAACTTTGATAATAAAAATCTTTAGTATAAATGATCATAAAAATCGGTTAACACCACATATGGTCACCTTGGGCCATTTTTGATGTAACCATCTTTTCTTAGAACTTTCTTTAATCGAATTCCAGGTGTTTTGTATCAAATTTATTACCCAAAACAGGTGTTTAGATGTTAGATTAGTTTAGAAGAAGTTTTAAGTTGAAAACCTTTAGTTTCGAGAGAGCACAAAGTCGATTTAGACATAGGAAACCCTAATGGCTTCCCACTCGACTAACCCATGTTTAAAACCATGTCCCAACCTTGTTTCTTGATGTTTTGAGTTGGTTCCAAGCTTTTTATACTTGGATTATGTGACATCCAGTACCTGATCGTCCGGTAAGTCCGTACGGTATGTGTACTTTCACCTGTTACTGTGTGTAAATACGATATATGAACAGTGTTTGTGATAACAGAATTCAGAATACAAGAAACAGTTGTACGTATTTATGTGAAAACTTAAATACCGTAAGTACAACAACTCTCGATAAACAATAGTTGTTTGTATTTAGGCGAAAACCTAAGTACAGTTAATACAACGAATCAAGAGAAACAACAGTGTGCAAGTAAACAACAAAAACACGTCGGTTGCGATCTGATATCCATAGATGACAGGAATCAGATGGCCGATGAATCAGTACGAAAACAATGTGAAAGCAGGACGTTTAGTTGAGTCCGTCAGTGAGGAAATACAATTCAAAACAAAATTTCAGTGTTGTTTCAGAATTACGATCTGACAGTGTGTTTGAGTGGGTGACGATTCACACAAACATATCTGCGAGTTTAAAGTTCTGAAATAATGACTGAAAAGTAGAAGAAAAAATTTAGAGAGCAAAACCATCGTCGTGTTCGTTCGGGTGACGATTCGAACGAATACGCGGGAAGGTGACGCGATCTGACGAAACGAAACCGATACACGATACGATCGATAATAAAATAAGAAAAATAATTATAAAACATTTACTAGGAATAACCATCTTTAAAATATTTAAAAATAAAGTCTTTTTATTTAAAATACGTAAGATTTGCGTAGCAATCCGGAAACGCAACAGAGTCGAAAACCAAGAAAACGAAACGAACCCGAATACTCTCAGGGTATTTAAAGCTTAAATGAGGCCTTTCATATCATTTCTCTCATTTCTCTCTCTCTCTAAACACACACACCCGTTTTTCTCTCTCTCACTAAAGATTTCACCTTCAAATCTTCATAACTTGCTTGTTTGTGGGTGAAATCTTTTGTTCTTGGTGTCCACACGTAGCTAGCAATGTCCTCTACGTATAAGTACAACTGATCTGAAGGTTTATCCAGCCAAATCCGAGGTAATGAAGCTTGAATGTTCGAAAAACTAGGGTTTGTTGCACCTTTGTTCGACCCAACCCCCTAACTGGTTTAAAACCCTCACAAAACGAACTCTATACCTTTGAGAATCCTTCATTGGTAACACAATCGTAGGAACAACTACACATCAAGTGTGTTTGATGAGGATGAAGATGCATAGAAGCAGGTTCGCAAGGTAGCTGGAATAGAATACCTCGGCGAAGCTGAATACAAGGATGAGCCGAACCTGCTAGCTGTAAAGTCGCCATCACCGAACCCTTGACCCCCGAACCTGCATACCTCCTCCACGAACCTAGGATACACGAACCTTGGGGCTGTCACAAAGCTATCATCAGCCAAATCCCAACCTGGACGAACCCATGAGCACCGAACCTGCCATCCACGAACCTCTTGCATGAGCAAACCTTCATGCTCTAGCCGAACCCTTGAACCCGGCCGAACCAAACAGTGGACAACGAACCTTTCCAGCCATGCGAACCTTCATGTTGACCGAACCTAAGATGGAGTCACGAACCTAGGGAAGGCGAACCTATGAAGAACCCCGAACCATCACCACCGAACCTATGGGTGGAGCAATTAGGTTCGCTGACCTGCAGATGATCAAGCCCATAACCATGTGACTGCCATTCAATCTATACAAATGGTCTAAGACACCCCTTTTGCCAAGCCCAACAACATGTGATTTTCGGCCCAACAGTATATGGTCAGCCCAAACTAATTGGGCCAAATCAGTTGCTCTAGCCCATACTTTGTTCGGCCTAACCCAATTGATACTTCGGCCCACTTTGGTTCATTCGGCCCAAATACACTAATGATCACTTGCATGGGATTAACAACTTAAATTACTACAAAGGTGGTAGTGTTTTGAAACTAATGAATTTCCTAAGTCCTAAGGTTTCGTTTCTCAAAAATGTTCACAAGTAATGACAGGGTGGTAAGGGTCAAAAACCTTAATCTAAAACCTAAATTCATACTCATAAACTATAGTAGTTTACAAGACTATACACTATGACAAGAATCAAATCGAAGGAACATGAGAGAATATAAAACGAGGAAATAGGCTTAATTAAATTTGACTAAGTGTTAAGTATAATCCCTAGCAAGTAATCAAGGCCGAATGATGACCGCGACTCACGAGTGTTAGCCAATTTTAGGGCTAACACATACACGCACACAAATCACTATAATTCATACTTATAAGTTACACACAACTTGAAATCAATACAGGATCGTGAATACACAACAAGTACAATCAAGAGCGCGTGCATTTCTTGTCTAAGCTAAGTCAACCACTTCAACAACAAGGTGAGTTCATATGCCCCTTTTCTAATCATTAACTGATTTTAAACTCTCAGGGCTGAGAAACATGCTTAACTTTTATTTACTTAAAAGTTTTATGTTTAATAATTGCTTATGCTTTGATTTAGATAATATTGCTTGACTTATTATCGTTTATCATTGTATGCATGCTTGTATGATCATGATATGACAGGGATAACTAAGATGAATATGATAATATAACTTCATAACTCCTCAACACAATAGAATAACATAGTTGCAAGATTATATCTTACATCACTTAGTTATTCTTACAAGAACAATAAGAGGATTATCACAGGTGAACAAGATGACAAGAACAACAACAAACAGTATCCACCACCTGAGTCAACTAAGGGTTGTAGGAATGGTTCCTACAACACTGTAGTGGCAACATGGTGACTATATGGAACAACTAGAATGATAAACATGATAATGTACCTTCATGGTAACAACATCATTCACACAACAACTAATATTGTTTAATAAGGCAAGATCTTATATAACTTTATTAGCAACAATGAGAACACATAACATTGACAACAAACAACATTGATGAACACAATACAATTGATTGCTATTGAATTGTATGCATTATATCATTTCAATCATGTGCCATATATTCAAGTTTTATTGTAAGTCCCTTCTCAGAATCGTTTACCAGTTAAATTAGTGGGATCTAAACCGACGATAGCATAGTGGTACCATAGGTTTGACAAACCTCCGACGAGTGAGGTCGGTATGTTAGTCATAACATCAATTGGCTGATAACGTATGACTGGTAACATGGCGACGATCAGTCAGGTTTGGTAAACGACACATGGTGATATCATTCGACAGTGATATTGTAATTAATCCATCGCTTCTTGTTGACTAGTAGAATGAGGAATTTATTTTATCTCATGTCATATTGCTAGTAACAGTTCGATAAGGTCTATGGTAATAAAACAAAGTGGTAAAGGTAAATCGGATGCATTGTAATATGATTACGTGAGGATTGATAACTAAACCCCTCATATTAACAATTAACCTCACAAGTAATAGAATAATAACCAGGATCAGATTAAATTAATCTAATTTCCTTAACACATCGAGGGTTTATCAATACTTCGGTTTGATAACTAAACCCCTCATATTATATTATTCTATATACGATTCAATGGGTGATGAATACAAACGGACGGGTGAAATGAGAATGGGGATCCATAGTTGTATTGCAAGTGGTATTAAGTTCTATTAGATATGTGGTGGGATGTTGGCTGGGGCTTGTTCCCCTACATATGCCCTATATATAAGCATAGCTAATAGGATGAGATATCATTTGTAAATATAACTATGGAAAGGCCATTGTGTGAACGGGTGAATCAAACAACTTACAAGCAACATGTATGACATTATGATTGTGTATGTGAACATTTCAAGGCTTTCAAATATCAAACTTATGAACTCACCAACCTAGTGTTGACTTTGTTTAAATGCATGTTTTCTCAGGTGACGAACAAGTTTAGTCACCAGACATTCAGGGACATAGCTAGTGGACCTTAAGACGGCCTAGCTACTTTTTGGTGTTGCATACTTTTGAATGACAAAACAACGAATCATCTTTTGTATATCTTGTACAGTTACAAGATATAAACTTATTGATTCTTTTGATTAGATTTACTTAGTTAAATTATGAGGAAACAATGTAATTTAACTTTGTAATTCTATTTCATTGTCATGTTAGCATTTCTCATTTATTTATCATGTGCCATGTAAACAATCTGATCATTTCGATTATCAAACGATATCGCGCCCCGAGAACTTTCCGCCCGACGGGAAAGTCGATCCAGCCCGCCGGCTCGGGATGTGACAGATTAGAATCTGGAACTAGTATCGACAGGTGAGGGGTTAGTATCGATGGTCAGTGTTTGCTCAATATCGATGAAAGCCCAACCAGAATTATGTCGACATTGTCAAGTTCGACAGTCCTTAAACCACTTACATTTTGCCAATATCGATGGTGGCTTGCGTCCTGATCCTTTAGACCTTCGATATTGTTAGTCTCGATGTGAGCCCCATCGATTTTAGTTGGCCTATCTTAGTAATATCGACTAATGAAGGTGTTGTTGAGTATCATCCATCGATACTAAATGTGCAGATGGTTCTTGCGTCGAGACTAACATAATCAGCCTCAAATTCAAATCCAAGCTTACCAATCTTCAATATTATGTATCCCTTAGCTTCCTAACTCACTTTAGTGCAATTCCTATGGGTTATGAAGCTTCAAAATTTACTGAAACAAGCTGAGTTTCGAGTGAAACTCACCCAAACAGTAGAAATCTGAAAACAGCTCGTTTGAGCTCGTTTTTGATCCGTTTTTGTTGATCCAAAGCTCTATTTCTTCTTCTAATCACGATCTACACGTTTCTCCAGTCGTTTTGACACCAAATTTTTCCGAATTGATGCAAGTTTGAATGAGAAATGGAGTTTTTCTAGAGAGAGAAAAGTAGAGAGAGAGAAACGAATTTGGAGAGAGAGAGAGTGTGGGTAGGTTGAAATGTAAAATGGCATTTAAATCCATCATAAATGTTTCAACCACTCGGTTGCGTTTTGGCTCGTCCGGTTCCGCTTGGCTTCGCGATTTAACGTCGGTTTTCGATCGTTTTCGTAACGAACTCGACGGTTGTAAAAGTAGGATTTACAAATTTAAAATTAGGTGGTAATTTCTAATAAATTAATTAATTAGCTTTTATTTATTTTTAAATTTCTGAAAATGTTTAATTTATCTGTTTAATCGAATCATACGGTTTTCGCGCGTATTCGTTCGGATCGTCACCTGTACGAACACGAAGACAACTATACTTTTCGATTTGATTTTCTACTTATTGGACATCATTCAGAACGTTAAACCTACAGATGTATTCGTGGGAAACGTCACCCACACAAATACTCCGTCAGTTTAATATTTATATAACGACGTCCGTTATTGTTTTGTTCTGTAAAATCAAACATACGTTAATTGGTAGTAAAGTCGTAACTAACATTCACATAATAGTTCTGTGTTGTCAGATATGTTTCTAACTGTTAAACCATGAATTCACATTCTGATTCTGAAATGAGTCTGTAATAGTTTTGTATTAAGCATCGAATGATAATAGATTACATGAAATACTCATAGTTCTTACATGACATACTGTACACATTATTGTTTCGATTACGATTTGGGCACTGATGTTACAACCTACCAACTTTAATTTATTATATTATTAACAATGATATGTTTTTTAAAATAAAATAAAATAAAAAAATGAATAAATTTTATTAATTACCAAACTACTACGTATCCACTTTAACAACCTTTGAATAAAGCTTTGTCACATAGTACACCCACATGCCTTCTGAAACAACACACTGCAAACCCATGAGTTTATTAATCACCACACTACTACCTTCCGACTTTAAGTTATTATACTATTAATAATGATATGTCTTTAAAAATAAAATAAGAAATGAATAAATTTTATTAATTGCCACACTACTACCTACCCAATTTAACAGCCTTTGAATAAAGTTGTGTCACATAGTACACCCACATGTCTTCTGAAATAACACACTGCAAACCCACGAGTTTATTAATCACCACACTACTACCTACCAACTTTAAGTTATTATATTACTAATAATGATATGTTTTTAATATAAAATAAAAAATGAATAAATTTTATTAATTAACAAACTAGTACCTACCCACTTCAAATCATGTGAATAAATTTTTAAAATTATGTAATCACTCACTTCAAATCCACTGAAAACCCATAACTTTTAATCCATAACTTCAAACCTATGGAAAGCCCACAAAATTATGATGATGAAGAGGTATGTGATACCGCTCCAGAAAGCCAAAATTATGTCCAAGAAACACCCCCAGAAAATCTTCCAACAAACACATATTGGTATCGTCCAGTTGAAGAGACTAAAAATTGGTCAACTAATGTTATGGAATTTTATCACAATGGTGATGCATCGTCCTGTATTAGTTTTTTTGTAGGAAAAATGAAGTTAGGTCAAGAGTTTTGAGGATATTTATTAGGATACCAAAATTATGGTTATTTATCAACACTTGTAAGAAATTATACTTATCATTTTAATTTTTCATATTATTATACAAATAATATGTACTAACTTATATGAGTTACTTTAAAGCATGTAAAAGGTTGGGTTACAAGATTGATGTGTTTCCGGTGGAAGGAAATAACTAAGAAGCGTCGTCCAGAACAGTTGTTTCCTTGGACTATCATGCCACCATAATTTTATAACATTCTATGTGAAACACCAAACCATGGAGCTTTGCCATTTTCAATTGGAATGAAAAAAGAATACCTTGCATTATGGGATGTTGATACGGTAACAATCTTTTGTGATTAAATAATGTAAATCTTATTTTTAAAGAAATTTACCATGTTGATACGGTAACAATGTGTACTTTCATGAGAATTGTGACCTTGCCACTTGTCAAACAAATTGTATTCATCGGTTATTTTACACAATAATAACACGATTTGAGACGTTGTTCAAATCTTTTTTGGACAATATTTTATTCTGGCCACAATATAATGGTCCGGTTGGAAGCAACTTTGGAGTTCTTGTCTGTATGTTAATGAGAAACCTTGTTCTGGACCTCCCTAATCAAATCGAAGAAAATCTACATGATACGTGCATGAAATACCGACGATTTATGGTAGATGAATTTTATGCAGCATGTGCTTAACTTTTACCACATAGGAATGTCTTGTAATATTGTATTGCAATGTCATTTTAACTTATGTCACTTTCAGTTGTAATGTCATTTTCAGTTGTAATGTCATTTAAGTTTTATACCCTTATTTTTAACTTTTAAACAAAACAAAACAATGAAATTAAAACATACATGCTAAATAACAGAATAAACAAAAACAAAAAAAAAATTATGCTCCACAATCGGGTTGTCTTCTATGGCGATGAGGATTCCTACGTCTAGACGCAATTGGATTCTGATCAACATCAACATCCTCTGCATTTAGGGTGTTAGCCAAGAATGTGTCATCATCCCAATTTCCAACACTCATATGTTGATTTAAGTCCAATGAAGGCAGTGGTGATATACCACTAAATCGATGTGCATTATCTGGACTAAATTGCGGAGCATAATAATTAAAGTTTTCAGACTGAGATTGGGTGAACAATGGCAACATTGAAGGTTGTGGGGTGTACACCTCTTGTTCATTGTTGTGTTCAAACATCATGTTAGAATGTATACCGCAAAAAATGACGGGGAAGGAGCATTTGAAAATTCTGAATGACCTAATTCATAATTTTCATGTTGAACATGTGATGTACCAGCTTGAAAATTCCCACGATCAACATTTGATGTTCTAGCCTGATAGTTTTGATGTTGAACACTAGATGTACCGGCCCCACTTCTGACATTACCACGTCTTCTTTCCCTCCTTCGTAAATTACATGGTACTGTCTCATCCACACCTAAAGTAACAGGACCGGTCTGAAGATGTGACGGATAATGTAGGCGACTCTCTCCATTAAGCATTCTCATAACTTGATTAGCAGTGTTTTGTAACGTTTCAAAGTTCTGGAAATTCAATGTTGATTCTGTGTGCATGAAGTCACCTGCTTGTCGATAAGTCTGACTTATCCCATCCATATATCAAAAATAAAATAAAAATATCAACTGAAACCGTAATATAGTGATACAAATAACGACTACAAAATTATAACTTAAATTACTACAAACCAAGAATTGCGATCTAGACCCGTGATCTTGGAACCGGGGATGCATGACCTCTTCTGACTTTGGATTCGTGATATACAACACCGTACGTGACTAGTAACCTTGCATATAACTTGGTTCTACAGTAGGTGTTGCACAACGAACCCCTTGTAGCACATTCTCCCACCATTGGTTCCACATAGACAAGTATTGTGAGTGATATTCTTCCAGTTCTTTTCTGGCTTGCTAGAGCGACTTATACTATGCAACTTCATGTGTTGGTTAAAGGATAAAGGGATAGGGTCAGTAATGCGTTGAACCATTCCAAATTGTCTCATAACTCTTTGTGGTGTATGAAATTCAACCACATCCCAATATATTCGAATGCACTCGCTCTGCCAACTACGAATACCATTCATGCAAATTCCTGGTAGGAATCCAATCACCTTCTCATAAGGTCTCCACTTGAATTGTTTTAACAAATAAAATTAAACTTTAACGAAAAATAATAAGTACAAAAAAAGACACAATTGAAATAATTACCTCCCCTTCCCGTAAAGAATGCAACTGTGACCTGCATGCTCTCAGTGAATGTGAAACGGCATCTTTATATGTCAATTTTTCACTCCACATACAAAACATTTTAAAACAAGTTATAATAAATTACTTGATTAAGATTTTTACAAATACAACAAAATTATTAAAACCATACATTGCACCATATGGTCTTCTGTTATCAAATGGATGTAGAATCGTCGGTGCAATCGTAGTAATTCTATTCAATGCCCACAATTGCAATATATACATTGGTCCGCCAATGTTGCTGGAAGCACTCGATATTGCTATACAAAGGTTCATGTACAACATCGCTAACACGGCACTCCTCCAAATGGGGCTATATCATTTTTCAGATTCTTCAAAAACATACCATTAAAACCCTTTTAGAACAAGGAAGTGGATATGAGCACAAGGAGAGAAGAATGGTGAGTGATAATTTTCTCACATGGAAACATTACTCCTATGACATCATGTGTTGTGGTTAGAGTTGGAAAAATTGGTACCTGATAAAGCACTATAAGACTTGTTTAACAAAAATACACTATTTAATTTTTTATATATTTTTTAAAATAATAAAAATTAAAAGGATTCATCATTTCTTTTTTTACAACATAGAACTGTCAAGCTTAATCACCAAACCAAGTGTTAAACAAATCGTTTGCATTAATCGCGTTGTCTATGACCTTTTAAACACGATAAACCTTGTTTTACCAGCCCCAGTTGTGGTAACAGAAAGAGAAGGGGGAATTTTGGGTGCTTGTACTGAATTCTCGATTGAAAGCAATAAATCATGTACAACCATTTATGATTTATGCATAACATACAACATTGCCATATGTTGACTAATTTAATAGTTTAGATAGACAAGAAATGTGATGTGTTGGTGGTGTGGAAAAAAAAAGATGTGGGAATTGTCTGAAATTTGAGATGGCTTTTTCATCTTTATTGTATACCTTCATTATAGAAAAACACAAACAAAACTAGAAACAATGTAACATGAATATTTATTTTATAACTTATAAAAAATAAACAAATGAAGTAGCTTCAAATTACATACCTTTTTAGCTTTTTTTTATTACATACAAAACAAAAAACAAAAATAAAGTGACACACAGTAAGAGTTCAAAGTTTTCAGATGGTTGGGGATATAGAAAACACAATCCCTTTCAAGTTGTAGCTACAAAAATTAAAGCAATTTTAGTGATTAATCTCTAAAGTCAACATTTTTTCTATCTTAATGTTTAATAAGATTTAACAATGAAATATATGCACATCATTTTATAGAACTTTAAAAAAAACAAAAAAAAAAAAGAAAAAATATTCCTTCGAAAAAACAAATAATATGAGAAATTTACCGATCTAATACCAATTTGTGCGAAAATGAGATAAAGTGTAAAACAAGAAAGAATCTAATTATATTCCTATATATTTAATTTTGAAGGTCGGTGCCATTTACGCATTCTTCTGTGATTTGTTGGTTTTTTTCCTTTTTTTGGTTTTTGCACATAATTTTGAAGGTCGGTGCCATCTACGCGTTCTTCTGCGATTTGTTGGCTTTCTTTTCCTTTTTTTTTGGTTTTTGCACAAATTCCGTTTACATTTTATATGTTTACTTCGGCAGCTTATCACATCCGTTGCACAGCTGAGATGGGTTTATCTTGCAGGCAGTTAGGATTGAATCGACGCGGGTTCCCTTTTTGCCTCTAAGGTTTTCCCCCTTTTTTTCTTTTAGTTTTCCTAAAAAATGTTATATTTTATATATGTAAAATTCATTATGTTATAAGCTATGCAAGCTATCTGACATGGTTGACAATCCGGGCATATTAGACCCTTGGTAACGTCTCGGGTTCAAGTCCCTTGGCCGGCATTTTTTTCCGGTTTTTGGCCTCTTTTTCCTCACCAAATTCATATGCTTTATTTTTTAGTTTTTGAAATCTGAAGGATATATGAGTTCGTATACCATGTATATTTTGTGATTAAAGTTGAGGGTTCGAAACTCATCTACTGGTCTTTTTTTTTTCTTTAATTTTTCCTTTTTCTTTCATTATTTCCTTTTTTACTTTTGAAATATAATCTTTATATATGATTTAGGTTAACGTTGACATGTATCTTCGATATGTATATTTCGGTATAAATACTAATCAAGATCGAGCCCCTCTACGATATATTGTAACTTTTATTAAATAGCTTTCGTGTTTCATAATTCTAATTTTTACCGCAACATAATCTTTTAGCTATATTTCGATTGCCTCCGTTTTTCTTAACATTTTTACGACAATATAACTTATTCATAATTTCCGCATATAGTGTCGCGACGTACTTTTAAAAGTATAAAGTTTTTCTACTATATTATATACGATATGATTTTCACAGTATTTTTCCTTTTGAAATATAGTCATTATGTATTCTTTAGGTTAACGTTGAAATGTATTTTCGATAACTACATTTTGGTATAAATATTAATCAAGATCGATCCAGTCTACAAGATATTGTAACTTTTATTAAATAGCTTTCGAGTTTCCTTTTTCAAATTTTTACAGGTACGTGATCTTTTAGCTATATTTCAATCGTCTTTGTTCTTATTAACATTTTTTACAACGATATAACTTATTCATAATTTTCGCATATAGTATTGTGACGTGATTTTTAAAGTATAAAGTTTTTCTCCTATATTATATACGATATAATTTTCACTGAACTTTTCTTTGTTGATTATATATATATATATATATAATAGGTTTTATCGATTGATAGTAGAGTATTGTTCGTGAAAAATGAGATAGACACCGACAATAACTAAATAACATATCACCTTTATAGAATTGTTTTTTATGTATATTTTAATCTTAAAAACGATTTGTTGTAACATAGTATATCTCTTTTATGTACTTAATATGCAATGTGCATAATTCGTAAACACACCGTATCATGTGATATCGCGTATTATATATGTTTCATTCTTTATAACCGATCAGTCGGGACTTGATATGTTTATTTAATTGTATAACAAGGTTGTAACACGTGAGGATTAATCGTGTCACCCCGCCGCAACGCGCGGGACCGTTTTCTAGTATCTCTTAATAGTTAATGTCGGTGTCCTCTTCTCTTTTCCTGCGCTTTTCATCCAGAATATATATTATAGATTCCCTACTTGACTAATTTGTCATGTAGTCTGATTCGTCAAAACGCGTCATCGCAATGAAACCATGTGGTTCTATTATGCCTATCTTGGTTTTCCCACCCTTTTTTCCCCTTCTTTTGTCTTTTCCTCACCCTTTTATTCAATATATATATATATATATATATATATATATATATATATATATATAGACTTATTCTATTAAAAACTATTAAATATGAAGGTACTACAAAAACTAATTTTTAACCACATGTTTTTATGGGTTTAAAAGTAATTTTCCTTTAAAATAGGAGAAGTTACTATTATACCCTTTAAACTTGTGGCTAGAAATGGTTCCTTTAGTTCTCAAGTTCTAATAGTTCTCATTTGAAAATCCCCTATATATATATATACTTTAGACATTAGTTGCTAAATTCATAAACTTGTTGAAACCTTTCACACCTATGAAGTCGTCTGAGGTTCCACTATGCCGGGGGTTGGTTTTCTCCTTTTTCGCGTTATACGTGTTACTTGATGTGGCATTTTTCCTACTTGAAAGTCTCATTTTTTACGCTCTCTTAGTTGATTTTCGTTTTCCTTTCATCTATCCATAGGTTGTTCCTAGTTTTCTCTTGCAGGTACGTGTTTCGTTTCATCTTCTATGACGTTATCTTCTGTCGATTTTCTCAAACTGATTTCTTGGGTGTGGGTTTTACAAAATTAGGTTTTACCAAACTTTTTGTTTACATTCTTTTTTTCTGCCTTATTGAATTCTTCTTTCTTCATAATCCATTGCTTCAATTTTTGTTGTATTTTCTTATCACTTATTGCTTAAGTATGGATTTTATTGATGAAATTATGGGGGTTTTTTTCTTTTGTTTTTCTTCCATTTTGCTGTGTTGCTTGTTAGTATGGCTGCTTATAACCAAAACATACATTATCTCGTTATTTTTCTCTACGTTGGATTAGGGGTGTATTTGTTGTAATGTTTGGTTAAAATAATAGTAAAATGTAATTGCTATGAATAGAAACCATCATCAATGGGCTTGTTCGATTACAAGTGTTGCTACCACATTCCACAGAGTATGAACAAACAAAATGACTCTGTAGTGTTTTTAAAGTGGGGTTTTTGGAATTCTCATCTGGGTTACCTTCGATTTTCTTTTGCGCTTCCTTAAACACACATAATGGATATGCACACTTCATTAAAAACTAATTACATGATATTGAACAATCATTTAGAGCTATTATTACAAGAAGGGATTAAAACTTCAACACGTTTGTTTGCCTGCAAGTAGTTAATATTTCACCATGCTCAATAGTTTACAAATAATGTTATCTAATTCTTGCAGTTTTTGCATCATTTGGTTATCCATCTACATCTACAAGATATTACGTAGTGTTTCACTGTCATAGAGTAACTTTTAGGGAAAAAATAACTTTTATTTACTTTATGGTGTTTTTAGATATATTACTTTTGGCTTGTGTTTTAGAATATAATACCATATTTAATAAGACATAAAAATACTCTTTACATTTTTGTTTTAATTATAAAATGCCTACCTCACAAAAATGAAAACATACATCTCTTTTAGCATATAAGTTACCTGCTAAAACTTCGTTAGGCGCTTCCTCGCATCAACCCTCATCAGTTGTTAATCATGCATTTATAGCTAAAAGCTCTTATTCTACTATGTTTATGTATATTGATCATGGTGACTGTAATAATGCATGTGAATACTGTTATGCTTTATTCTGGTTTGACGAGCGTCTTACTTAACTTCTTCTAACTAATGACTTCGTCATAATCAATGTTGTAAAGAGGTCCGTGTTGCCTTTACATATCCTAGAACTCCACCACCTGCATTGGTTAAACTTTTTGATCAGAATAACTTTCTTGATAGTATACGTGCCTATAACTCTATGTTTTCAATGACATCCTTTGGTGGAACATAGATGAAACTATCAACAACTCTGGGCCTTATGTCTTTAAGTTTGAAGGTCATGTTTATCATTGTCATGGTTCTTTTTGCCCATTACGAAATGAAAAGCCAATATTTCTACAAATGTATGTATACGACACTGAAAATGAGATTTCGAATAGACTACGTTTTTTTGGTAAGAAAACAGACTCTTCCCAAAATGCTACTATTGTAACTGCTATCCTTGGTGTTCTAGAAGATTGTAATAATTTGGTCAAAGTTTTTAGATCCGCAAGAGATCTTTGTCGTCGTCTAACTTCAAAACCTTTTATATTCGACTTTTCAACTCTTCTAATACTTTGTGTTATGATAGGTGTAACATCAGTGCCGGAAACGTAACCGGAACAGTGACTTGTACAGTAACTCAGGGACGAACTATGCGTATTACATGTGTGTTATTATCATTTGATGTTGAATACGAAACTATTATATATCTGTTTCAGAAACATGTTGCGAATCCTTGGTTTAAATGTCCTAATCATATCTAACAACACAGAATTGTTATGTGAATGTTAATTAGGATTTTATTATGTATTGAAGTATGTGAGATTTCACAGAACAAAACAATAACGGACGTCATTACGTGAATATTAAACTGACGGAATATTCGGGTGGGTGACGATTCGCACGAATATATCTGAAAGTTTAACGTTCTAAATGATGTCTGATAATTAGAAAATCGCATCGAAAAGTATAGTTGTCGTCGTGTTCGTACGGGTGAAGATCCGAACGAATACGCGCGAAAAACCAAACGATTCGAATGAACTATTAAATTAAACGATTTCATAAATTTAAAAATAAACCAAAGATAATTAGTTAATTTATTAGGAATTACCACCTAATGTAAATTAACAAACTATACTTTTAAAATCGTAACGTTTTGTTACAATAACAATAGAAAACTGACACTTCTACACGAACCCTAGTGAAACCGAACGAACCCGAACACGTCGGAACGATTAAATGAGTCAAATGGCACTAAATGCCATTAACTCCCACTCACCTACCACTCTCTCTCTCCCAAACCCGTCACACACTCTCTCTACTTTCTCTCTCTATAGATTTAAAGCACTAAAACCTTTAATCCTTCACAAAATCAAGTGATTTTGGTGTCAAAACGATCCTCACAACACGTACAACACGTACAACATGAAAGTACAACAAATCAGAGCTTTGAACCCTCAGAAACGAGGTAAAATCGACTCCAAAGTCACGATTTTAGAATTTTAGGGTTTTCTTTCTTAGTTCGAACACCCCGCTTACAACCGGTTTTAAACCATCACAAACCCTTAGGAACTACACGACAATGGTCAAAAAAGGTGTAGGAAGTTGGGGACACTTTGATTTGGCCACGATCTTGAAAATGGTAACATGATGGTGCTCGGTCGTAGTGCATACGAATGAACTGTACAGCTCGGGCGAATGACCATTGGTCGAACGAACCGACTCCATGGCCGAATAGGCATTTGATTCGCGTGAGCTGCGACGACTGATCGGAGCATGTACGATTGGAGCCGCATGAATGGCTCTAGGGGCAAATCACCTCTTCATTCATGAGGACATGGTGATCGAAGGTAGATTCCATGCGAATGAATACATTCGTGAACCCCATTCGGGAACAACATTCGTGTGCCACCATTCGTTAATTTCCTTCGCATAACCCTTATCATTCGCATGATATCACGACCGAAGGAGAGTGTCAAACGAATGAATACATTCGCGAACCACCATTCGTGGGGCTGCATGGTGGGTATTCATTCGTGGGATCCTCCTCAATTTAACCGAACCATGAAGCTATTAGGGTTGAAATTTTCTAACATCAAAACCTTTGTAGAACTATCATATGTTTAAACAAGCACTGGGGTTAGAGGGTTAAACTAATATCAAGAAAACTACAAAGTACGGGTCTGTTATAGATGCTATACTTGGATGCTTGAATAAGTGGTGAGTAAAAGAATAGTTTCATACGTGACAAGCTAATAATATGGGGAGTTATAACCTAACTTATACTCACTAGGTTACTACAAAGGGTAACATGATGAGTATTTATGAGTTACAAAGAACTAAGGAAAACAAGTTGGATTCTTTGGAAGAACGAGGATCAAACTAAGTGGAGATGCGGCTACCTTATGCGCCAACATTCCATACTTAGTGATTCTATGCAAATGTATAACTAATTTAGATGGTTCAAATTGAACAAATCTAGTTTGAGTTATACATAAGAATGTACAAAGAGCTAAGTGTAACAAAGATCTAGTGAAGAACTTGGGGTTAATCAAGTAAGATTAACCTATGTTCTAACACGTTAACTTATATTTTTTTTTAAAAAAAAGAATAAATTATGTTTTAATTGAAGTGAAATGAGTTATAAACCTCTTTATTAAAATGTTTTAAAATAACCTAAATGATTTCTAAACTTAATGTTTTGCAACTTAAAACGGATTTTATAAATGATGTTTTACTTAAAAGAGATTATGAAATCTTAATAATATAAACCTTACATAAACAAGGTTTAGTTGGGATGTGTTACTAAAGGGTAAGGGTCCATACAAAGTACATAACTTAGAATACTCATAGAAAGTCATGGTAAAACACTAGGAAAGTCTTAGGACACATAGTTGCACACCGAGACCCAAACCCTATATATGTCACCTTAGAACACATATGGTATTCAGATCATAATAAATCAACACAGGTACTGAAGATACTTAATCTACAAACAGCGAGCGTGCATATCTTTTGTGATTTATTGCATAGCAACACATGTGAGCTCATTGCCCCTTTTCTAAACATTTTTGTTTTGCAAACGCGGGGCTGAGAAGCATGCGTAAATTATTTTCCTTGGATTATATTTACTTAAATGCTTTTGCTTCATATATGTTTTACATGAATAATTATTAGCCTAGATTTTGTCTAGGTAAACTATTTACAGGTTTTCAAAATAGGTTGTTTATTCATCAAGAATAGATAACTATTTTAAATCAAAGAACTATTTTCAGTGGTCGATTTTCAAAGAACTAGAGATCTATTTCAAAAAACTGTATACAACGATCAATTTTCAAAGAACTAAAGAACTAGTACAGAGAACTGTTTTCGACGATCTATTTTCAAAGAACTAAAGAACGAACTATGGACGATCTAGACGAACTATAAAATCCTATACATCAAAAGATGTCCTAGCTAGACTGATTGATTATAGGTCGCATGTTTGATGATGTTTACAGATTTCCTCAACTACTAAGAACCTTGGTTGCTATACTAGTCTACTTGAGTATGACCAAGGCCCAATCATTAGGTCTTAGATTATAGTAAATGTTTATTCATTTGTTTATTTAAGCATCTTAACTAAATGTTTCTACAATCGCTATGGATGTTCATATGCATGTGATGAGCTTAAGGAATCAAGAGAATTTCCACATTTTGTTGAAACTAAAAAGAACTAAGAACTAAGAACTAAGAACTGGTGTGTTGATGATGAGGAATGAAACGTTTAATTATCATTAACAACAATGTACTATATGGTTTGGTATGTGGTGGGATGTCGGCTGGGGCTTGTCCTCTACGTATGCCCTATATATAAGCATATTTGACTAGATAGTATAGGTGGTTGTTGGTGAGGTTAAGGTTGTCATTCGGACATGTTTTGTACAAAGTCATTTTCAAACAAAACAATATGAACTCACCAACCATGTGTTGACTTGATCTTTTTGCATGACTTATCAGGTGACGAACATGTTTAACTAAGAAGTTCGTGTTTTTGACTAGGATGCCCAGATAGAGGACCTAGTATTTTGGATGTGCATATTTTTGAATATCATTATACATATTATTTTTTATATCTTGTGCAGATGCAAGATAGAAGAGTTATGATGTTGACATTAGATTTACATTGTTAAATTATTAACGATACTGATGCAATTTAACTTTGTAATTCTATTTCATTTAGTATTTTCTCAATATATATATCATGTGCAATGTAAACAGTCTGATCACCACGATTATCATCCCAATATCACGCCCCGGGACCATTCTGCTAGACGGGACACACGATCCGGCCCGCCGGCTCGGGGTGTGATAGATTGGTATCAAAGCCATGGTTATAGAGAAACATAGGTCATTTATTTTAACGGTTTGGCCAAGACTATAACCTAGGGAACATTCATGTATAGAACATAGAACTTAGGAGTTTACTTGCATTGCGTCTTCCGCACTCGATGATTGCACTAACTGATATTCTTTTGGTTATGATCAGATTGCCGCCGAGAAGACCACCTCCTCTATTGCCTCCACCACCACCCCACCTCCTCCTCCACCTCCTCCTCCCCCGCACTCTCTGCCTCCCGACCCGAACGTGAATCAGAATTTGGATCTTGCCACTTTGGCATTGGCCACCTTACTGAGCAGTCAGCTGACTAATCAGCTGAAAGAGGTGATCCCAGATATGATCAACCGTATCCAGAACAACAGCAACAACTCTGGGCATTCATCAGGAGAGGCCAGTGGGAATACTGGTAGTGCATCTAACTACTCCTACAAGTCATTTGTAGGATGTAAGCCGCCTAGTTTTAGCTGTAATGAGGGAGCCGTTGGTTTAATCCAATGGATTGAGAAGATAAAAACTACTTTGGACATCAGCAGTTGTCCGGAGCACCATAAGGTTCGCTACTCTGCAGGATCATTTAGCAAGCGGGCCTTAACTTGGTGGAACTCACAAATCCAGGCCAGAGGAAGGGAAGAAGCAATGGCGATGCCATGGGAAGATTTCAAGACTCTTTTGAGAAATGAATTTTGACCCAAGAATGAACTGCAGAGAATGGAGACTTAACTGTCAAACCATGTGAGGAAAGGAGCGAATCACCTGGGGTATACTACTCGTTACCACGAGTTGGTAGCATTGGTGCCAGACATGGTACCAACTCTGTAGAAAAGGCTTGATAGATATGTAGGTGGATTACCCGCCTGCATACAGAGTTTGGTCATTGCAGCAAACCCTGTCACTTTTGAGTCAGCTATCAGCCTGTCAGGGAAACTTACTGACGTGATGGTAGCCTCTGGAACTCTAAAGAATGAGGTTGACTAAGGCAAGAACAAGGAAGAGTCATCAAAGAGACCCACTCCCCACCCAAAGAAGAAACCGACGGTCATCAAGAACTACGCAATGGCCACTCCACTCAATCAAGTTACTGCTGCACCACAGCACCCTAACAAAAGACCCTACACTGGCACATACCTTTTGTGTGCCAAGTGTCAGTACTACCATGCTGCTAATACTCCCTGCAAGCACTATACGGGATGCGGAATGTAACATCATTGTCTCGGGTCTGTCTGTACATGTTAATTGTACTGTTAAGACCTGATATGATAATTGTTAATGATTATGGATTAATGAATGTTATTATCACTGGTATACATATTGAGAACACATTATTATAAGCATAAACCATGGGGAGTTTAGTTGAAATACAACTAAACAGAACCAGAGAGTTTATTGCAGTTGAACATATGTTATGGGTTATTGATTTGGAATGGTAGTGGTATAGGATTCTATAACCAAAGATATGAAAGAATATAATCATGGTCTATCGAAGAGGTGGTGGGACGTTGGCTGAGGCAGTTGCGACTGACCTCTACATATGCCCTATACATAAGCCATCTTCGGTTTATCATGATTATATCAGTGTTGAGGCTTTGGTAAGGAGAATCCGAGGTTTTGGTTTGGGAAATTATAATATTCAAGATAATAAAATAATGAAAGAATTATTAAAGATAATTACGCGGTGGTGAGGTTGCGAATATAATTTAAACGCGAATATTATTTCAGAAATATTAACTTAATAATGTATTTGTGTGGGTTACGATTCACACGAATATAATTATTAGGAATAATATCCTGGAACGATATTCCATAAATCGTAAATCAAATCGAAATACGATACGAGCGTTGGATTCGGAAAGGTGACGATCTTTACGAATACGTACGTGAGTAACGTGTTTCGACGAGATAACCGAAATAATATTTAACGATATTAAAATAAGAAAATAAATTTAGAAACGTTTATTAGGAATTACAACCTAAAACGAAAACGATCGGATCATTTTATTAAATAAATAATTTAACGAAAGTGGTTGAAAGCATTTTATTTAAACAACTTTATTTAAAATCATTTTTACTAAAACGAAATACAATTAATTAAACGTTTTGTGTTTTAAATGTATTTTTACGATCGAAACCGTGTACTTAATGAGTTTATCGCGATAAAAACGAGACCGAGCACGTGGGGACGGGACGCGATATAAGAAAGAAGCATTGATTCTTCTTCCTTATTTCCCCACCGTTTCTTTCTCACTCTAGAAGCAATTTCCGTCACCACTCTCTCTCTCTACCTTCTCTCTAGCTTATCTCCTTCGTTACTCAACGGATTCGCGAGATCTTGGCGCCTAAACGACCGTGTGATCGAGGAGAACAAGAATCCACGAAGAAACTCGTCATTTGGTCAACATTCGAGGTAAACCCGAGGCTTTTACTTTTCGGTTTTGATTAAAAACCCTATTCGAACACGGTTACCACCTTTTTACACAAATTTTAGGTTTTATACGTGTTAATCGGGCTAGTAGTGGACTTAAGGAGGCCATGAACGAACCTGAAAGTTTAGGGTCATGATGATGAGAATGATGAACAGGTTTCAGCTTGGGAGGGTGGGTACAGGTCGGCGAACCTGTGTAGTTCGGCCGAACATAAACCGGCCACCTCATAGTGATGCCTCATGAACCCTAGTCGAACCTAGGGTGTTTCGGTGACTTAACCGAACCCAAGGACTCCCGAACTGCTGTATGGCACGAACCCTTTCTCCTGCATGGCCGAACGTTTCTACTGTGAGCCGAACCTATGGTTTTTTTTTTCTGGATTAGCCGAACCTTTGGATGAGCCTTGCACCACTGAACCTCTATTGAGCGAACCTAAGCTGGTGCTACGCACCTTGATGGAGCCGAACCCACTTACTGTCAAAACCTAGGGGCACCGAACCTCCCTTGTAGACGAACCCAATGTTCGTGGCCGAACCTGCCCATGGACCGAACCCTAGCTGAGCCGCGAACCCTAGGGACGAACCTGGGCTGTATGGAACACTCCTTATGCAGCGAACCTAAAGGGGGTGGTGGATCCTAGAGTAGCCGAACCTGTGGTCAACTATGAACCCTAGTAGCGAACCTAGGACCCATGTTGAACCTAAACAATCTCAAACTATGGTTAAGGATAAATAGATGGACGTGGGGCGATGAATACCTATGCATGCATGATTATTTTAAAGAACAACCATATATTTTTATATATAACAAAAGTGTTGAATTATGGAAATTTACATAATGAAAAACCTTTGATGATAAAGACTTTGATATAATCTTTTGGCACTTGAATTAGATTTTATTAACTAAATCAACATGGTCAAATAATTTAATCATGCATGTAAGTATATGCAAGAGTGGACACACGTGTATAAGGTTATTATTTTTACTACTTGTAACCCTTTCAATATTATGTAAGATCATCACATAATGGATAATTAAAAAAAACTAACAAGTTTAACTTATCTTTGTATGATGATCAGTGCTAAAAATCATAGGTTTTAAGTTGTAACTTAGAATAAATAAACTAAGTTAACTAAACACGTAAGGATTTAAAATGGTCACCTAATCGAAATGAAATGCTTATACTTATGAATACGAAACACGCGATAATTACAGATTGTTGAAGTGTTTTGGATTTCACATACGTGAGCACGCATACTACGAAACACTGATTCTAAGGAACACTGATTCTACGAAACACATACAGTGCACGTATTGACAATTATAGGAATATCGTTGGTTGAGTTGACTGAGGTCCTCCGTGATGATTCCGCCGTTGATTGAGTTGACTGAGGTCCTCCATGGTAACTTATATTGATATGATTATGATGATTGATGATTATTGAATTGATGTGATTCGTTGAATATACGTGGATAATTATTTGTGATTATTGTGTATGTGATTACTTGGATTGTTTGGATGTTGTGTTTGTTGGATTTTGGCAGTGTTGGATTATCTTGCAGGAGCACATGTGGATTTTCTTGGGGAAATTATAAACTTTCATAAACCTATTTATAAACTTTCATAAACATTTTATAAACATTTTTAATACATAAAAACTTATGATTTCTCTCCAACTACTTCGTAGTTGACACTTGATTTTCTACATGTTTCAGGGAATGAGGAGAAGTAAGTAGAGCAGGATAGCTATACATTTTTTGGGATATCATCACTTAGGTTCTTGGACTTAGCTAAAATAACTGAAATTCTGAAGACTAGAGTTTAGTTATTTTAGCTAAATCTTTTGTGTAATTGATGTAACTAATTCATGATAGACATGATTTTTGGTGTAATTAATTTGGTTGGCTAATTGATATGTGAAGATTTAATTAGATGCCCACGAGCTTATGAACAATCTACACATCCCTCGTGGCATCCCGACGTTTCCACCATCGGTCGGGGTGTTACACGAAAGAAAGGGACATTGGGTCCAACAGTGCAGAATCGCACCTGCTCAAGCCGTCAACAATGTTGCTTTAGCACTCCCTTCACCCAATAATTCGAACCAAAACAATGGTGGATGCTATAACTGTGGCGAGGCTGGCCGCTACTCAAGGAACTTCCCAAAGAGGATACAGCCGACAGTTCAAGCACCGCACTGAAGAGCTTTTGCTATAGGAGCTACAGCTGCTCATCAGGACCCGAACGTGGTCACTGGTACATTTCTTTTACATGACTTTTATGCATCTATTCAATTTGACACGGGTGCGGATCAGAGTTTTATCTCGACCAAATTTGCATGCCAACTTAATCAGGTTGAGGAATCCTTAGACTCCCCTTATATAAGTGAAGTAGTGAATGGGAAACAAATCACAGTTAGCACAATATTTAGAAACTGCCCATTGACACTTAATTGCCAAACATACACCATCGATTTGATACCAATGGAGTTGGGTGGTTTTGACGTCATTGTTGGGATGGATTGGCTATCTCTCAATAGGGTAGAAGTCATCTGTTCCGAAAAGCTGCTTCGAATTCCAATGACGAACGATCGAGTGTTGGAAGTTCTAGGGGATCAAGCAAAACGTAGTGTCAAAATCATTCTTGCATAAAGGCGCGTACGTGTTTGCAGAAGCAATGTGTAGCTTTCTTGGCTCACATGGTGGAAAAAGAGAAAGACAAGATCAAGATTCAAGACGCACCAGTAGTAAAGGAATACCCTGAAGTATTTCCGGACGATCTACCTGGGTTGCCACCAGCACGACCGGTAGAGTTTCATATTGACTTGGTTCCTGGAGCAACTCCTGTTGCCAAATCTCCTTATAGATTAGCACCTTTCGAGATGCAGGAGTTGTCAAATCAATTGCAGGAGCTACTAGGTAGAGGTTTCATCCGACCAAGCTAGTTACCATGGGGCGGTTTTGTTCGTTAAAAAGAAGGATGGATCCTTTCGAATGTGCATAGATTACAAAGAGCTGAAAAAATTAACCATCAAGAATCGGTATCCATTACCGAGGATTGATGATTTGTTTGACCAATTACAAGGGGCCAGTACTTTTCAAAGATTGATTTACGATCCAGATATCATCAACTCAGAGTTCAAGAAGAAGACATACCTAAGACTTCTTTTCAAACCTAGTATGGGCATTATGAGTTTATGGTAATGCCCTTCGGATTGACAAATGCACCTGCGGTTTTCATGGATCTCATGATCCGAGTGTGAAAGCCGTATCTGGATCAGTTTGTCATTGTCTTTATTGATGACATGCTAATTTATTCCAAGAGCAAAGCAGAACATGAGCAACACCTCAGGAAGATCTTAGAGCATTTAAAGAAAGAACAACTCTATGTCAAATTCTCTAAGTGTGAATTTTGGCTAAGGGAAGTTCAGTTTTTGGGTCATGTAGTCAACAGTGAAGGAATACATGTAGACCCTGCCAAGATCGAGGCAATCAAGAACTGGGCATAGGAATACATGTAGTCAACAGTGAAGGAATACATGAAACCTCCTTTGGTAAAGACCCTAACCTCATTAACACCACATGTTTCATCCAGATCGGTATGCTTATGTATAGGGCATACCCCTGAGTCGAGGCTACAACCCCGCCCAGACGCCATCCCACCACAGACTAATCCGCATAGGACATTGTTGTTAATGATAATTAAGCATTTTTACCTAACACACACTCTTGTTCACAATGACTCAAATGTTCACACAAAACCTTTGTTTAACTCTCGGCTAACAACCTTAATCTCATTAACATCACATGTATCATCCAGATCGGTATGCTTATATATAGGGCATACCCCTGAGTCGAGGCTACAACCCCGCCCAGACGCCGTCCCACCACATACTAATCCACATGGGACATTGATGTTAATGAAAATTAAGCATTTTACCCCTACCTTTAACACAATAATTCGTCTGTCCTTTGATCCTGTAAATACAACAATTTGGAATCTATATTGATTCCTTATGTTCATCACAATAGTGATCAACCACAGTAATTGTAGAAACAGTTTAATAAATGCTTAATTAAATAAATAAATAAACATTTAATAAAATCTAAGTCCTAATGATTGGGGCCTTTGGTCATACTCGAGTAGACTAGTCTGTCAATCTAGGTACTTAGTAGTTAGGGAATCTGTAAATATCCTCAAACATACGACTTACAAGTCAAACGGTCTAGCTAGGACTTCTTGAAATGCAGGATTTTATGTTTCGTCTGTTTTTGGCGTATGTTATCTCTGATATTTCCCAGGCTTTCCCTTGAAAATGATTTATTGATTCGTCTAATTCTGTTACAAGATGTACTTGATTCGTTGATCATAGAATACTAGATTCATTAATCAAATGTACACTTGATTCATAGTTCAACAAACACTTGATTTGTAGAACATTGAATATTGTCTTTGCAAAGATTGTTTCGTTTGATTTGTTGAAGTCCCACACTTGTTTCACCAAAATGTTTCATTTGATTCATATTCACCCATTTGATTTGTCAAAATGTTTAGTTTGATTCCTTGAACTCCCACACTTGTTTTGCCAAAATGTTTGATGTGATTCTTTTGAAATGTTTTGATCTGTTGAAATCTTTTAGTTTAAATTTGATTATTCATTTAATTTATAAGTAAATCAGTTAGTAAACCTGCATAAAATCTTCCTAGACATGGTCTAGGATAACATTTTTATATATGTAAACATATAAAATTAAAAGCATTTAAGTAAACAATTTAATAAACAGTTTACGCATGCTTCTCAACCCCGCGTTTTAAAACAAAAATGATAGAAAAGGGGCAATGAACTCACCTGTGTTGCCGTGCAATGAACCACAAAAGATATGCACACTCTTTGATTGTTGCCTAAGTATCTTTAGCACCTGAGTTATTTTAAAGTATTCGAATATGATAAGTACCTACAGAGATTGTCGTATCTATGGTTTGGTCTCGGTGTGCAACTACGTGTCCTAGATTACTAATGTATTTCTAGAATTCTTTCTATCTAAGTTAAACTATTACCCATTAGTAACCCAAATCCCACGTTAATCATTTAAAGTATTTAAGTAAAACTTTTTCGATTTATTTCATTTTACGTTAATCATTTATTTAGGAAAAATCATCTAACTATATTGATAAGGTTTATAATTTAAATTTCTTTTTATGAAAAGCATAATTAATTTAAAAAAATGAAATTAAACATGATGGGCTTATATTAAACCCATTGGGCCGTTCTTGGGCCCATTAATAGACTTTATGTGTTCAACGATACATGCTCAACGTGTTGAGTAACTAAGCCTAAATAATTCATGTAAACCATTTAGGTTAGTTGTAAGATGGTATAGATTTTCTTAGAGTTTAAATGTAAGTGATTTGATCACACCCATTTGTGTGATCGCCATGTAACCCCAACATTTCCACTTATTCATGCAAGATGGATCCATGCACACACACATGAGATATATTCCCATGCATGCACACATTATCTTTTAAAAGCTATAGTTTCATGTGATTGTCGAAATTTCCTCATCCAAGTCTTGTAGGCCTAATGAAATCGTATATGGACTAAAAGTCTGTATGTGGGCCAACCTATTTGGGCCAGGTATGTGTGTGTGTGACCCGCTTAAGTTAATCATGAGCCCGTGTGTTGCCGTGGACCGAATTCAATTTGTATGGTTAAAGTCAAGTGTTTGGGCCGGTTAACCAGGACCATGGTCTATTGGGCCAACATGGCAATTGGCCAGTTAGAACATTGGGCCGAATGGGTTAAACAGTTGGGTTGGGCCGGTAGACACTTGGGCCGGCTAGTGACCATGGCCAAATGTCATTTGGCCGAGAGATGCTAGAGTGATTACATAGGGCAGCGAACCTTTGGGGAATGAGGGATAGGTTCGGCCAATAGCTTAGGACTAGTAGGGTTCGGCTGTGTTCATTAGTTGGCATCATATAGGTTCGTTGAGGGAAAGGTTCGGCCCTGGTCATTTGTTCGTGCAATGGTTCGGCTCAAGTGATCCCTAGGTTCGCCAACCGGGTTCGGGGAAGGCTGTTCGACAAGGCTCGCCACCTTAGGGTTCGGCTACCAGGTTTATGGCAACAGGTTTGTTGCAGTGTCCTAGGGTTCGGCAGCTCCTGAATAGGGTTCGTGTCTTTATGGTTCGTCCAGTGGCTGAAACTAGGTTCGTGACCATGCAAGACCAAGGTTCGGCCAATATGATGGGGTTCGCCTAGGGTTGTTGTCACACAAGGTTCCGCTATGGAAAGCTTGTAGCCGAAGGTTCGGCTGCTACCTGGGTAAAAAGGCTCGGCCGAAAATGGTTCTAACGAACCTGTATGGTTCGTCTTCATCAGCTCATCCTCCTCGACTTGTGGAACTCGTTGCATGGCTGCTCTAATGTGTTGTGATGCGAACGAACCACTAAAAGGTGTCGGGTGTGAGTGTAAAGATGGGTTTTACACCGGTTGTGTGTGGGTGTGTGTGAAAACTAGAAAACCCTATTTTCACGAAAATTAAAGCTTCCATACCTCAAAATTGGCTGGGTAAAACTCCAGATCGGTTGTACTTCCATGTAGAGCTCGTTCCTAGCTACGCGTGGACACCAAGAACGCCCGATTTCGTCTCCAAACGAGTGAGATCTTGAAGGTTGAAGATGAAAAACTTTAGAGAGAGAGAGATGACGGGAGAGAGTGCTAGAGAGAGAGAGAGATGTGTAAAAATGAGATGAAAGTCTCATTTGAGACTTTAAATACCCCGAGGGTATTCGGGTTCGTTTCGGTTGCTCGGTTTTCGTCTCCGTTGCGTTTCCGGATCGTAACGCGTGTTTTTACGAAATTAATTAGGAAGAACTTTATTTTAAATATTAAGAGGGTGATTATTTATAGAATTGTTTTAAATATTATTATTCGTGAATAATTTATCGTAAATTATTATTTTTACGCGTTTAAGTATTTATTTATGCGCGTATTTTGTTTTACGCGCTTTAAAATAAAATGATTTCGTTTTAATTTATTTCTGATGAGTTTCAAAATTGTAAAACAGGAAATATTTTATTTCCTTAACTTTATTATCGTTTGAACCGTCTTTCGTTTCGTTTCGTCAGAAAACGTCACTTACGCGCGTCTTCGTACAGAGCGCTAACTGTACGAACACGATCGTACGTTTCACTTTCTGATTTTGTTGTCTACTTTACAATCATCGTTTCAGATCGTTAAACTGTCAGATCTATTCGTACAGATCGTCACCTATACGAATAGTTCGTCGGTTTAGCTTTCCGTAACAACAACTGTTATTGTTTTATTTTGTTTATCCTCACATACGTGTTATCCTAATAGATCCTAACAAATAAATCCCTGATGGTTCTGTGTTGCCAGATTATTACCTGAATCAAGAACCATTGTTCTGAACCTTGTTTCTGCTAATATGAAATGACTCTGACTATTGATATGAACATAAAATAGCATAGAATATGTATGGTTTGTGTCTGTTTACTGTTCATACTACTGTGGCGATCACTGTTCCGGCATCGGTTCCGGCACTGATGTTACAGTCTCCCCTTGTTAGAGAAATTTCGTCCCGAAATTTAAGAATAGTTATCGGGTACGGCTTTCTCTGTAAGCAATTGGGGATTACCTGAACATCGTGTGATCTTCGCATTTCCCAAGTAAACTTGAGTTTGCGCTTTGAATTTCCAATGAGACTTAGCAATGGGAGTACGACTTTTCCTTAGTTGTTTAATCTGACGAGCCATATACTCTGAAGATCAGTACCTAAGGTATAAATGTCCGTCAAATTGAATTCCTTCAATTGATATGACGAACGATTTGTTAGTACGACATTTATTCAAGTTCGAGACGTGAAGCACGTAACGCATCTCACTAAGGTCATCTGGTGACCTCAATCTGTGTGCCATAGAACGAATACGTTTGATGATTTCGAATTGCCCTATGTCTCGTGGTGCTCTTTCGTCCCTTTATCCTAAAATGGACTACACCTTTCCTTGGGTATACCTCTACTTAACATGGTGTTTCCCAATTAAGTACTGGTTGGATTATTTGGTTTTCCCCTACCTAAATCCATCAGTTCGGCGAACGACATTGTCGACCTTAAGGAGCCTCGAATGATGTGCATTCAATGCTACTATATTGACTGTTGTTGTAGGAAGATTTGATCAGTGGCAATTGAGTGTTCCAATTTCCACTGAAGTTTGACACACAGGTTCTCAACATATCCTCCAAGTTCAGTGTCGTACTTTAGGTTCGACCGTTCGTTGGTGAACAGTGAGCTATACTCAGTTTTAAGTACACCCCTAGAGGTTTTTGTGAGGTTTATTAGAACCTTGTTGTGAATTTTCCGTCCCTATCCAAAATGTTAAACAATGGTACCACATAACATACCACTATTTCGTTTCCGTATAATCTATCGGTTTACTTATCACCAGAATCCACCCACTATTTCGGTAGTAGGTATTTCATCCGATTTATCTCAAGCTGTCTTTCAGCTCTACAATCTGACACATTCCTTAAAGTTTTTCGCGGGTGACTCTCTCATAACTCTAGATCTTGATCGTCGGATCGAAATCCTTAAATCACCCATGGTGAATACTTAGGTTATTTGACATAACCGTATACATACTTCACCCTTTGTTTAATCTATTCTCAACTTGAAAGTGTACATTATACAGCGGGGAGGTCTACCTAAAATATGGTAGAACTATTAGGATAAAGGTACTGATTTATCTTCTTAGTAATCCTATACCCATCTGCGTGATGATGTATACCTATCTTACTTTTACCTTAAAGTCATGAGACTTATGGAACCTATTGTAACTTTTGTTTCCACTGTTACTTATTCTCATCCAATTTCAAATTGGAAGAATTTAAGATAAAATCGTTCTTCCTTCGACAGTGCCAAAATATACTTGAGATGTCGTTCGCATTCTATCTTGCTATTAGAATGAATCAGTATGTCATCTCTATTAGTAATGACAACTAATCCCGACACAGTTTTGCACACTCTGTTCATGAGGTTCATGAAACCATGGGTGCATTCTTCTATCCGAAAGGCATGACCGTACTTGTAGTGCCCATAATTCATTCGGAATATTTCATCTGTCATATCTTCATCTTGCATTCACAAATGATTTCCCTTGATCTACTTATTTACTCTAGACAATAACCTGGCACAGTTCTCACATTTACCTTTCCTACCATCCTATGGCCGGAGTTCTCTAATTTCAGTAACTCAAATCCTAGGGGGGTCTGAGTAGGAAAAATGAAAATTTACACGCCAGTTTGGAGCATCTTGAATTTCTATAAGCTTCTAGTGTCAATTCAACTAAGGTTCTCTTTCTAACTACATTATTTAGACTGTAATTAAAATTTACCCTAACTTTATTTAATCATCTAACATTTATTTAACCTAATGATTCTTTAAATCATGATCCCGATCATCTTTTTGACACTAACATTGTTTAAAGCTATCTTAAATTTATTGTTTCTAACATTACAACAAACTATGCAGTTCTAATTAATACACCAATAAATAACTTAATGTATTAGGCTGAAATTTACATACCTATGGAGTCATCGGACTCCGAGTGTTCCCCAGGGGCTGGTAAAGCGAGTAGTTCCTCAGTGACTGCTGGGTCTGCTGGAGGCCTTTTCCTCGGGCAGTCCCTTGCGAAATGTCCATGCATTCCGCATGTATAGCAGTTGTTGTTATGGTGAGAGGAAGTAGAGGTGTTCGCTTTTTGTTCCTGTTTCCTAGTGGAATTAAACCGACACTGTTGAATCCAGTGTCCGTACCTACCACAATTCAGACAGTGTTTACAAAGCTTCTCCTCACCATGATAAAAACCACATCTGACGCATTTAGGAAATGCACCAACATATTGGCGGGGAGTAGAGGTTATTGGTGACCGAAACTGTTGTATCCCGTGTCCCGTCTTTTCACAACGCGTGCATTGTACACATGAAAGTTCAGCAAGATGATGGTAGTGGCAAGTCGAACAGATGGGAGCTTTTCCCTTAGAAGGTGCAGGACTTGTGGAAGATATCCTCACGGGGCAGTCTCGTGCAATGTGTTCAGACAGTCCGCACACATAACAATCTTTGCTGTGTCGAGGAAGGGGATATGTAGTGTTTCCAGGATTCTGGTTATGAGTCGGGGGATTATTACAATCACGACTTTAATGTCCCTTTCCCCCACAGTTCAGACAATGTTTGCACAATTTATTCTTAGCATGGTGAAGACCGTACGTGGCACATAAAGGAAATTTGCTAGCCTTCTGTTTGCATACTAATTCCATTGATGATCTGCATTGATGATCCCAATGGTTCATCTTATCACAATGGGTGCACTGCTTGCATGAGATTTCAGCGCGATGGTGATGGTGACAGCTGGTGCAAAGGGGAGATTTTCCAGCATAATGTTTACAATCCTGGGATGCAGAAGCAACATCCACTTGGAGAAGGGGAATGGCCTCAGTATAGATCACAGGGCCTATTGCTTTCTTAGAACGACACCGCTTTCGCTTCTTGCTTGTCTCTCCTTGTGAAATTCCTTCAGTTCCCGTGACTGTCTTCGGGCAGCATCGAGTGTTCACATCACCTTTCATGACTTGAGTGACGATTTCAGGGAGAACCGACATCATCGGTGCAGTAACTAGGGTAGCGAGTGCAACGGCTGCTGGGTCCGTCTCTTGCGAAGGTAGAGGCGGTGATGGTTGTCTTCTTGGTGACATTCTAATCATAACCAATAAAACATTGGTTAGTGCAATGATCGAATGCAGAAGACACAATGCAAGTAATTTCCTAATTCCTATGTTTTCTACATGCAGGGTCCCTAGGTTATAGTCTAGGCCAAACCATTTAAATAAGTGACCTATATTTCTCTATAACCATGGCTCTGATACCAATCTGTCACACCCCGAGCCGGCGGGGTAGGATCGGGTTTCCCCGACGGGCGGAAGGTTCCAGGGGCGCGATATCGAAATGATAATCGAAATGATCAGATTGTTCACATTGCACATGATATATAAATGAGAAACTTACTAAAATAAAACAGAATTACAGAGTTAAATTATATCAGTTAAATTTACAATTTAACAATGTAACTCCCCTATCACATCATAAGTCTTCAATCTTGCAGCTGCACAAGATATACAAAACAACTGTATAATGATGCTTCAAAATAATGCAGGTCCAAAAAGCTAGGTCGTCTATCAGATAACTTAATCCAAAGAAATAACTCTTCAGTTGACCTGTTCGTCACCTGAGAAGTCATGCAAAAATAAAGTCAACACATGGTTGGTGAGTTCAGATAGTTTAGTATTTGAAAATGATTTGAAACCTCCTTTGGTAAAGACCCTAACCTCATTAACACCACATGTATCATCCAGATCAGTATGCTTATGTATAGGGCATACCCCTGAGTCGAGGCTACAACCCCGCCCAGACGCCATCCCACCACAGACTTATCCGCATAGGACATTGTTGTTAATGATAATTAAGCATTTTTACCTAACACACACTCTTGTTCACAATGACTCAAATGTTCACACAAAACCTTTGTTTAACTCTCGGGTAACAACCTTAATCTCATTAACATCACATGTATCATCCAGATCGTTATGCTTATATATAGGGCATACCCCTGAGTCGAGGCTACAACCCCGCCCAGACGCCGTCCCACCACATACTAATCCACATGGGACATTGATGTTAATGAAAATTAAGCATTTACCCCTACCTTTAACCCAATAATTCGTCCGTCCTTTGTTCTTGTAAATACAACAATTTGGAATCTATATTGATTCCTTATGTTCATCACAATAGTGATCAACCACAGTAATTGTAGAAACAGTTTAATAAATGCTTAATTAAATAAATAAATAAACATTTAATAAAATCTAAGTCCTAATGATTGGTGCCTTTGGTCATACTCGAGTAGACTAGTCTGTCAATCTAGGTACTTAGTAGTTGGGGAATCTGTAAATATCCTCAAACATACGACTTACAAGTCAAACGGTCTAGCTAGGACTTCTTGAAATGCAGGATTTTATGTTTCGTCTGTTTTTGGCGTATGTTATCTCTGATATTTCCCAGGCTTTCCCTTGAAAATGATTTATTGATTCGTCTGATTCTGTTACAAGATGTACTTGATTCGTTGATCATAAAATACTAGATTCATTGATCAAATGTACACTTGATTCATAGTTCAACAAACACTTGATTTGTAGAACATTGAATATTGTCTTTGCAAAGATTGTTTCGTTTGATTTGTTGAAGTCCCACACTTGTTTCACCAAAATGTTTCATTTGATTCATTGAATTCACCCATTTGATTTGTCAAAATGTTTAGTTTGATTCCTTGAACTCCCACACTTGTTTTGCCAAAATGTTTGATGTGATTCTTTTGAAATGTTTTGATCTGTTGAAATCTTTTAGTTTAAATCTGATTATTCACTTAATTTATAAGTAAATCAGTAAGTAAACCTGCATAAAATCTTCCTAGACATGGTCTAGGATAACCTTTTTATATATGTAAACATATAAAATTAAAAGCATTTAAGTAACCAATTTAATAAACAGTTTACGCATGCTTCTCAGCCTCGCGTTTTAAAACAAAAATGTTAGAAAAGGGGCAATGAACTCACCTGTGTTGCCGTGCAATGAACCACAAAAGATATGAGCACTCTTTGATTGTTGCCTAAGTATCTTTAGCACCTGAGTTATTTTAAAGAATTCGAATACGATAAGTACCTACAGAGATTGTCGTATCTATGGTTTGGTCTCGGTGTGCAACTACGTGTCCTAGATTACTAATGTATTTCTAGAATTCTTTCTATCTAAGTTAAACTATTACCCTTTAGTAACCCAAATCCCACGTTAATCATTTAAAGTATTTAAGTAAAACTTTTTCGATTTATTTCATTCTAAGTTAATCATTTATTTAGGAAAAATCATCTAACTATATTGATAAGGTTTATAATTTAAATTTCTTTTTATGAAAAGCATAATTAATTTAAAAAAATGAAATTAAACATGATGGGCTTATATTAAACCCATTGGGCCGTTCTTGGGCCCATTAATAGACTTTATGTGTTCAACGATACATGCTCAACGTGTTGAGTAACTAAGCCTAAATAATTCATGTAAACCATTTAGGTTAGTTGTAAGATGGTATAGATTTTCTTAGAGTTTAAATGTAAGTGATTTGATCACACCCATTTGTGTGATCGCCATGTAACCCCAACATTTCCACTTATTCATGCAAGATGGATCCATGCACACACACATGAGATATATTCCCATGCATGCACACATTATCTTTTAAAAGCTATAGTTTCATGTGATTGTCGAAATTTCCTCATCCAAGTCTTGTAGGCCTAATGAAATCGTATATGGACTAAAAGTCTGTATGTGGGCCAACCTATTTGGGCCAGGTATGTGTGTGTGTGACCCGCTTAAGTTAATCATGAGCCCGTGTGTTGCCGTGGACCGAATTCAATTTGTATGGTTAAAGTCAAGTGTTTGGGCCGGTTAACCAGGACCATGGTCTATTGGGCCAACATGGCAATTGGCCGGTTAGAACATTGGGCCGAATGGATTAAACAATTGGGTTGGGCCGGTAGACACTTGGGCCGGCTAGTGACCATGGCCAAATGTCATTTGGCCGAGAGATGCTAGAGTGATTACATAGGGCAGCGAACCTTTGGGGAATGAGGGATAGGTTCGGCCAATAGTTTAGGACTAGTAAGGTTCGGCTGTGTTCATTAGTTGGCATCATATAGGTTCGTTGAGGGAAAGGTTCAGCCCTGGTCATTTGTTCGTGCAATGGTTCGGCTCAAGTGATCCCTAGGTTCGCCAACCGGGTTCGGGGAAGGCTGTTTGACAAGGCTTGCCACCTTAGGGTTCGGCTACCAGGTTTATGGCAACAGGTTTGTTGCAGTGTCCTAGGGTTCGGCAGCTCCTCAATAGGGTTCGTGTCTTTATGGTTCGTCCAGTGGCTGAAACTAGGTTCGTGACCATGCAAGACCAAGGTTCGGCCAATATGATGGGGTTCGCCTAGGGTTGTTGTCACACAAGGTTCCGCTATGGAAAGCTGGTAGCCGAAGGTTCGGCTGCTACCTGGGTAAAAAGGCTCGGCCGAAAATGGTTCTAACGAACCTGTATGGTTCGTCTTCATCAGCTCATCCTCCTCGACTTGTGGAACTCGTTGCATGGCTGCTCTAATGTGTTGTGATGCGAACGAACCACTAAAAGGTGTCGGGTGTGAGTGTAAAGATGGGTTTTACACCGGTTGTGTGTGGGTGTGTGTGAAAACTAGAAAACCCTATTTTCACGAAAATTAAAGCTTCCATACCTCAAAATTGGCTGGATAAACTCCAGATCGGTTGTACTTCCATGTAGAGCTCGTTCCTAGCTACGCGTGGACACCAAGAACGCCCGATTTCGTCTCCAAACGAGTGAGATCTTGAAGGTTGAAGATGAAAAACTTCAGGGAGAGAGAGATGACGGGAGAGAGTGCTAGAGAGAGAGAGATGTGTAAAAATGAGATGAAAGTCTCATTTGAGACTTTAAATACCCCGAGGGTATTCGGGTTCGTTTCAGTTGCTCGGTTTTCGTCTCCGTTGCGTTTCCGGATCGTAACGCGTGTTTTTACGAAATTAATTAGGAAGAAGTTTATTTTAAATATCAAGAGGGTGATTATTTATAGAATTGTTTTAAATATTATTATTCGTGAATAATTTATCGTAAATTATTAGTTTTACGCGTTTAAGTATTTATTTATGCGCGTATTTTGTTTTACGCGCTTTAAAATAAAATGATTTCGTTTTAATTTATTTCTGATGAGTTTCAAAATTGTAAAACAGGAAATATTTTATTTCCTTAACTTTATTATCGTTTGAACCGTCTTTCGTTTCGTTTCGTCAGAAAACGTCGCTTACGCGCGTGTTCGTACAGAGCGCTAACTGTACGAACACGATCATACGTTTCACTTTCTGATTTTGTTGTCTACTTTACAATCATCGTTTCAGATCGTTAAACTGTCAGATCTATTCGTACAGATCGTCACCTATACGAATAGTTCGTCAGTTTAGCATTCCGTAACAAGAACTCTTATTGTTTTATTTTGTTTATCCTCACATACGTGTTATCCTAATAGATCCTAAAAAAAATCCCTGATGGTTCTGTGTTGCCAGATAATTACCTGAATCAAGAACCATTGTTCTGAACCTTGTTTCTGCTAATATGAAATGACTCTGGCTATTGATATGAACATAAAATATCATAGAATGTGTATGGTTTGTGTCTGTTTACTGTTCATACTACTGTGGCGATCACTGTTCCGGCGTCGGTTTCGGCACTGATGTTACAATATGCCCTATATATAAACCATTTATGGTACATTAGGTGGATGTCAGTATTGAAGAATGTGGGAACTACCCGTTTGGGAAACTTACCTGTTTAGGAACTTATTTGCTTTAGAAATTAATTGTTTGATATAGGATTTCCAGACAAGGACACACTCGTAGTATACTACAAAGGTGGTGGGATGTTGGCTGGGGCAGTTGCGACTGAGCCCTACTTATGCCCTATATATAAACCATTTGTAGCATATTGGGGGTCTGTCAGTGTCAGGAGCTTAGGATATTGCTAGGATGTACTAGGAACTGTTGTGAAGTTGTGAATGATGGACTGTTGATGGAATGTGGTAAAGGTTGGTGTTGGATTGACTCATGGATGAACACACATGATGAACGTATAAACTCAATTATGGACACACTTATTGGACACGTGGGGTGTATAGGATCAACGAACGATACGAATACTTAGCGATGGACTGTAGACTTGATTGATGATATAGACACTTGGTGAAAATATGAACGCATAGTGATGTTACTAACACTTAGTGATGGTATGGACACTTGATGAGAATGAATTATAGGGAGGATATGGACACTTAGTGACAATAAGAACACTCAGTGATGATATGAACCCTCATTGATGATTATGAATATTGGGATTTAGTATGGATTTTTAATGAACTTAGACATTAGGGGAACTTAGAAATAGGCAAACCTACATGTCAGGTGAACTTAGACATTAGGCGAACCTAATTGTCCAAGGGAACTAGAGACCACTTCACTCAAAATTATCCTACTTAGGATAAGGTTTGTGAAATGAGACTATGGTAAAATACATGATGCACCCTAAACTCTAACAAGGACATAATGGCGGTGCAATGCAACGGTGGTGGGACGGTGTAGGGGAGGTTGCGATCTACCCCTGCATATGCCCTATTGTCACACCCCGAGCCGGCGGGGTTTGATCGAAGTCCCCGTCGGGCGGAAGGTTCTCGGGGCGCGATATCGTGAGTAATAATCATGATGATCAGATTGTTTACATAGCATTAATGTTAAGAATAAATAAAGCACATTAAGCATCAAACTAAGATTACAAAGTTAAATTACATTTGATAATGTTCAGAAATTTAACCAGATAATCCTATCAATAGCATCAAGTGTTTTCTCTCTTGCATCGAGACAAGATATCAAAATAGCTTTATAGCGTTCCTCAAAATCTGTGCTTTTCAAATATACTAGGTCCTATAACTTGGCATCCTAGTATGCATCTCTTAGCCTTAGCTTAATCCTGTACGTCACCTGAGAAAACATGTAAGAGAACAAAGTCAACACAATGGTTGGTGAGTTCATGTAGTTTTAGTATTTGTAAAATAGCTTTTGCAAACCTTTTAGGTAAAACCTTAACCTCATTAATAACACCTGTATCATCCAACTCGGTATGCTTATATATAGGGCATACCCCTGAGTCGAGCCTACAACTCGCCCAGACGCCGTCCCACCACATACTAAGTCGCATAGGACATTGTTATTAATGATAATTAAGCATTTTACCTACCCTTCGATTCATTCCTCATCATAGCTTTAGTTTACTGTTTCAAAGTTTACAAGTCTATAGCATTCGTACGTAATAGCTTCAATATTAGTTTAAAAACATCATGTTTAAAAGTTTATGATGTTAACCCAAAAGCATTCAAGCATCCCCTCGGTAACAACCTTAATCTCATTAACACCACCTGTATCATCCAACTCGGTATGCTTATATATAGGGCATACCCCTGAGTCGAGCCTACAACCTTCCCAGACGCCTACCCACCACATACTAAGTTGCATAGGACATTGTTGTTAATGATAATTAGGCGTCTTACCTGCCATCCATTTCGTTTATAGCTTTAGCATTTTGTTAAGTTTGCATCATGATTGGAAAATGAGGAATCACTATATGGCAAGCACTGAGAGGCCATAAGTCTACTCCTCAAAATCCCGACTAAGTAGATCACCCGTTTGGCAAGCATTGAGAGGCCAAACGACCTGATTTACAATAGTCATAGGCAAGAACACCCCCTGGCAAGCACTGAGAGGCCAGGTGGTCCATTCTAAATAGCCAGTAGCTTTAGCATTATGTTTAAGTTTATTGCATGAGTGAACATTGAGGAATCACTGTATGGCAAGCATTGAGAGGCCATCAGTCTACTCCTCAAGTCATGACTATGAAGGTCACCCTATGGCAAGCACTGAGAGGCCGACGGTTTGTTCCTTCAAGTCCCCAACTATGAAGAACACCCCATGGCAAGCACTGAGAGACCAATTTGGTATGTTCTACCATAGTTGATAGTTTTAGCATTCAAGTTTATATCATTCAAATAGCTTCACAATCGGTAAGGCAAGCACTGAGAGGCCAAACCATTGTTTTAGCATGTTAAGCATATAAGCATACAAGTGTTTAAAGCATCAGTAGTTTTGAGCAATTGGCATGTATGTATGTACCATTATCATAGAATCATAAGCTTGTAGCATAAATTTGTAGTTTTAGCATATGGTGTTAGCATGTAGCATTAGCATCCGATGTTATCATGTAGCATTAGCATTTAGTATAAGCATGTAGCATTTGCATCTTGTGTTAGCATGTAGCACTAGCATTTAGTATAATTATATAGCATTAGCATTTAGTGTTCAAGCTTTAGCATCGAGTATGTAGTTTAAGCATATAGTTTATAGCATAAATGGCTTTAGCATTAAGCACTTAGTTTAAGCATCAAGTATATAGTTTAAGCTTCTAGTTTGCAACACAAGCATCAATCACCAAGTTTAAGCATCTTGTTTGTAGCATAAGCGTTAAGCACTGAGTTTATGCATATTGTTGTAGCATAAGCATCAAGCCTCTAAGTTTCAAGTTTCTAGTTTGCAATATAAGTACCAAGTTTATAGTTTCCCCAAAGTATATTAGATTCCAAGCATAAGTCTCATTATTAGCATCATGTTTAAGTATAAAAGCATTAAAAATATAGTTTAAGCCTCAAGTCTTTAGAATAAGCATCAAAAATATGTTTAAAAGAATTTTTATAAATCATTTGTTTAAAATGTATAACATGCTTCTCAGTCCCGAAGTAAAACTAAAATAGTTAGAAAAGGGACAAATGAACTCACCTGGTGTTTGCAGTGGTTGACTAAGTATAACAAAAATACGCACGCTCGTCTTTGTGTTTGGTGTAGTATTCACGATCCTGTATTGATTTCATATGATTTGTAGCTTATAAGTATACATTATAATCAATGTGTACGCGTGTGAGTGTTAGCCCTAACGTAGGTTAATTCACATGAGTCTAGTTAATCATTCGGCCCTTGTTCATTGTTCATGGATTTTACTAATGTGTAACCACTTAAAGTAAATGTTTAATACATAATGTTATAAATTTTCATGTTTCACTTATCACCACTTAATTCTTTAAAAGTGATTGTTAAGTGTTATGTTTAGATGTCCATGAAAATGTTGCCACCTTTGTAGTAGTACTGCAAGACCACCATGCATGTTATAATACTTTGAATCGTTTCAATAGGTAAAGTTAGATTTCCATCTAGTGGGCCGAATGAGTTTAGTAGGCTCATAATTGTTTATGGGCCTACTTAACAAATCATTGGTCGTTTAAGGTTATGTGAGGGCCGAAGGCTGTCATTGGGCTGAACAGGAACTGGGCCCAATTCACTAGATCGAATGAGGTGACTAAAAAAAGAGACTAGGGCCACTTTGTTTGGACCGAGATTAGAGGATTGGGCCAATTTAAAGGCAGTGGGCCGTGGGTTGATTTACTTGGGCCAACTACACAATATTGGTCCAACTGTTTGACCGAAAGTTGGATTGGGCCACATGGAAAAAAAGTGGGCCGGTTAGTATTTTTCATGGGCCGATCCTAGTTCTTCTTGGGCCGGATGTGGGGGCCAGTCGATTGGGCTTGATCAATTGGCACGGATTGGGCCTAAATGAGGTTCAGGTGGGTCGAATAGGGTGAGCCGCTCGGATTCTTGGTTAATAGAAAGAAAAGGGCTGGTAAGTTCGCCTCCAATTCCAGCGAACCTAAGGGTTCGTTGGGCTAAGGTTCGGCCAATGGGTATAGGTTCGCCAATGGTTCGCATGGGAAGGTTAGTTCGAGCAACAAGGTGCAGCTGATGATACAAAGGTTCGCAGCACATTGAAGCTAGGTTCGTTGGGTCGGGGTTCGTAGCCCTTGAGGTGGGTTCGGCTCGTAACACCCAGACAGGGTTCGCCATGGGTTCGGTGGTAGGTGGAACCCAACGAGGTTCGGCGACGGCTTGAAGGTTCGTGGCTGGATTTGATGGCTGCCAAGGGTTCGGCCATTTGATGTCCACGAACCCTGGTTCCATCTTCATCATCTCCTTCAAACCAACCAGCTCCTGACCTTCATCTAGGTTAAACCCATATGGTGGAGAGTTACTAAGGGTGTGGGTCTCGAAGTGGTGGTGCAAGGAACCGGCTAGGGTGGGTTTCACATTATAGCATCTAAAAACCCTAAAATCCCGAAACTTTATGGTCTCATACCTCGAAAATGGCTGGATTAAACCATCGATCCGCTGTACTTCTTGATAGAGGATGTTGAGAGCTTCTCGTGGACACCAAGAACACCCGATTTCGTCTCCAAACGAGTGAGTTATGGTGATTTGAAGGTGATGATCTTAGAGAGAGAGAGAGATTTCGTGAGAGAGTGTTTAGAGAGAGATAGAGATGTGTAAAATGAAAGAAACTAGTTCTTTCAACGTTTATATACCCCGAGGGTATTCGGGTTTGTTTCGGTTACTCGGTTCGTATTTTCGTCGCATATCCGGCTCGTTACGCGCGTGTTTTTCTTAAATAAAAGAACATTTTTAAAATGTTCGGAAGGTGTTTATTTCTAGTAATAAGTTTAAATGTTATTTTCTCGAATTATCTGTCGTAAATTATTATTTTTACGCGTTTAATTATTTATTCTCGTATTTTGCTTTACAAGTCTTAAATTAAAATAGTTTCATTTTAAATTTATTTCTGATGAGTTTCAAAGTTGTAAAACAGGAAATATTATATTTCCTTAATTTTATTACCGTTCGAATCATCTTCGTTTCGTTTCGTCAGAAAACGTCACTTACGCGTGTCTTCGTCCTGAGCGCTAACTGTACGAACACGATCATACGTTTCACTTTCTGATTTTTGTTTTCTACTTTTCAGTCATCGTTTCAGATCGCTAAACTATCAGATTTATTCGTACAGATCGTCACCTATACGAATAACTCGTCGGTTTAGCATTCTGTAACAACAACTGTTAAAGTTTTGTTTTGTTTAACCTCACATACGTTTATACACAATAGTATCATATCAAGTATCTGTGTTTCAACACTGTGTTGTCTGACATGTTTTCTGACTGTTAAACCCTAAGGTTTCAGTCAGATTCAGACAATCGTATAATAGTTTCATGTTAAGCACAATGTATCAGTAGAATAAACATAGCTTCACGTAATGTGTACCTGATTTACTGTACAGTCTACAGTGCAACTTACTGTTCCGGTAACGATTCCGGCACAGATGTTACAGTCTCCCCTTGTTAAAGAAATTTCGTCCCGAAATTTAAAAGTTATCATCGGTATGACTTTCTTTGTAACAAGTGGGAAATCTTTGTTTGATGTGATGTCCCTATGCTCCCAAATGGAATCTGGGTCGTGTTTGGGATCTCTTATGTGCGTCTCAAAGTTTTGCTAGTCTTATTGCTCATAGCTGTCTCACCTTTTCGGCTTGCTAAGTCTCTGTATGACTCTAACACTTTATTGTCAAGACTAACTGAAGTTATGATCATCAATAGTTACACAATCTTAGTGTTAGCTATGGCTTCCTACGTATGTTACATGCACCATCCAAGGATTCTTTCATTGTTTCTATTGCAATAAAAGATTTCCTAAGTTTTCATGGAATACTTATGTGATTATACTAATAGGAACAAGTTAAGTTTCTTGTATATAATAGTATCAAAATGAAACGAGCACTTATGGTTTAAAACATATCACATACCAGTACCCGTCTTTGGCATATCTTTGTCTTATATTCGTAACTGAGTTCCCTGTCTGCTCATGTAGCTATGATTCCAGCATATTTCCACATTCATCCCTTCTTAACATCCTAGAATTTAAGTTCTCTATGTTAAGAAATTCGATTTCTATGAAGTCTAGGTGGTAAGTAAAAGTTGACATTCTAGCTTTGGCATTTTGATTTCTTACAACTTTTAGTGTTCTAATTAGAAAAAGTATTCTTCCTATTTATAGTAGTTAAACTGCAATTATGAATTACTCTATCTTTATTTAATCATTTAACGCTTATTTGTTCTAAGGCTTCTTTAGGTTACTATTCTGATTACCTTGTTCACACCGAGTTGCTTACGGTTACCTTAAATTTATTGTTTCTATGATCATAACAGAATATGCATCTCAAATTAGCATACCAATAAATGATTTTACTTAACATGATGGAATTTGCATACCTGTGGGGTCATACCATCCCAAACATGCATCAAAAGTTGGTAAGGCATCCATTTCCTCAGAGTGTGTAGGATTTGCTGAAAATACCCTGATAGGGCAATTTCGTGCAATGTGTTCGGACAGTCCGCACACATAGCAATCCTTGCTGTGTCGAGGAAGGGGATATGTAGTGTTTCCAGGGTTCTGGTTATGAGTCGGGGGATTATTACAATCACGACTCCAATGTCCCTTCTTTCCGCAGTTCAGACAATGTTTGCACAATTTGTTTGTAGCGTGTTGAAGATTGAACGTGGCACATAAAGGAAACTTGCTATCCTTCGGTGTGCATGTTAACTCCATCAGAGATTTGCATTGAGAACTCCAATGGCCCTTCTTACCACAACGAGTGCACTGCCTGCATGTGGTTGTAGCATGATGGTGATAGTGGCAATTTATGCAAAGAGGGGCTTTTCCAGCATAGCGCTTAGGACCCTCTGATTCAGGAGTAATGGCCATTTGGTGAAAGGGAATAGCCTCAGTGTAGATTACAGGGTCTATTGATTTCTTAGGACGACACCGTTTTCGCTTCTTGCTTGTCTCTCCTTGTACAACTCCTTTAGTTCCCATAACTGTCTTCGGGTAGCATCGAGTGTTCTCGTCACCGTTCTTGACTTGAGTGATGATTCCCGGGAGGACCGTCCTCAACTGTTCAGTAATCAGAGTTCGGAGTACATCCACTGCTGGGTCCATCTCCTGTCATGGAGGAGGCGGTGATGGTTGTCTTCTTGGTGACATGCTGCTTTTACTCGAAAGAACATCGGTTAGCATAAAGACTGAGTATAAAAGGCACAATGCAAGCTTAAATCCGAAGTTCTCTATATGAGGGTCTATAAGTTATAGTCTAGGCCAAACCATTTAAGTAAATGACCTATTATTCTCTATAACTTTGAGCTCTGATACCAATCTGTCACACCCCGAGCCGGCGGGGTTGGACCGAAGTCCCCGTCGGGCGAAAGGTTCTCGGGGCGCGATATCGTGAGTGATAATCATGATGATCAGATTGTTTACATAGCATCAATGTTAAGAATAAATAAAGCACATTAAGCATCACACTAAGATAACAAAGTTAAATTACATTTGATAATGTTCAGTAATTTAACAAGATAATCCTGTCAATAGCATCAAGTGTTTTCTATCTTGCATCGAGACAAGATATCAAAATAGCTTTATAGCGTTCCTCAAAATCTGTGCTTTTCAAATATACTAGGTCCTCTAACTGGGCATCCTAGTATGCATCTCTTAGCCTTAGCTTAATCCTGTACGTCACCTGAGAAAACATGTAAGAAAACAAAGTCAACACAATGGTTAGTGAGTTCATGTAGTTTTAGTATTTGTAAAATAGCTGTTGCAAACCTTTTAGGTAAGACCTTAACCTCATTAACAACACCTGTATCATCCAACTCGGTATGCTTATATATAGGGCATACCCCTGAGTCGAGCCTACAACCCGCCCAGACGCCATCCCACCACATACTAAGTCGCATAGGACATTGTTATTAATGATAATTCAGCATTTTACCTACCTTTCGATTCATTCCTTATCATAGCTTTAGTTTACTGTTTCAAAGTTTACAAGTCTATATCATTCGTATGTAATAGCTTCAATATTAGTTTAAAAGCATCATGTTTAAAAGTTTTTGATGTTAACCAAAAAGCATTCAAGCATCCCCTCGGTAACAACCTTAATCTCATTAACACCACCTGTATCATCCAACTCGGTATGCTTATATAGGGCATACCCCTGAGTCGAGCCTACAACCTGCCCAGACGCCGTCCCACCACATACTAAATTGCATAGGACATTGCTGTTAATGATAATTAAGCTTCTTACCTGCCATCCATTTCGTTTATAGCTTTAGCATTTTGTTAAGTTTGCATCATGATAGGAAAATGAGGAATCACTATATGGAAAGCACTGAGAGGCCATAAGTCTACTACTCAGAATCCCGACTAAGTAGATCACCCGTTTGGCAAGCACTGAGAGGCCAAACGACCTGATTTACAATAGTCATAGCTACAAGAACACCCCCTGGCAAGCACTCAGAGGCCAGGTGGTCCACTCTAAATAGCCAATAGCTTTAGCATTATGTTTAAGTTTATAGCATGAGTGAACATTGAGGAATCACTGTATGACAAGCACTGAGAGGCCATCAGTCTACTCCTCAAGTCATGACTATGAAGGTCACCCTATGGCAAGCACTGAGAGGCCAACGGTCTGTTCCTTCAAGTCCCCAACTAGGAAGAACACCCCATGGCAAGCACTGAGAGACCAATTTGGTATGTTCTACCATAGTTGATAGTTTTAGCATTCAAGTTTATAGCATTCAAATAGCTTCACAATCGGTAAGGCAAGCACTGAGAGGCCAAACCATTGTTTTAGCATGGTAAGCATATAAGCATACAAGTGTTTAAAGCATCCGTAGTTTTGAGCAATTCACATGTATGTATGTAGCATTATCATAGAATCATAAGCTTGTAGCATAAATTTGTAGTTTTAGCATATGGTGTTAGCATGTAGCATTAGCATCCGATGTTATCATGTAGCATTAGCATTTAGTATAAGCATGTAGCATTTGCATCTTGTGTTAGCATGTAGCATTAGCATTTAGTATAAGTATATAGCATTAGCATTTAGTGTTCAAGCTTTAGCATTGACTATGTAGTTTAAGCATATAGTTTATAGCATAAATGGCTTTAGCATTAAGCACTTAGTTTAAGCATCAAGTATATAGTTTAAGCTTCTAGTTTGCAAAACAAGCATCAATCTCCAAGTTTAAGCATCTTGTTTGTAGCATAAGCGTTAAGCATTGAGTTTTAGCATATTGTTGTAGCATAAGCATCAAGCCTCAAGTTTCAAGTTTCTAGTTTGCAATATAAGTACCAAGTTTATAGTTTCCCCAAAGTATATTATATTCCAAGCATACGTCTCATTATAAGCATCATGTTTAAGTATAAAAGCATTAAAAATATAGTTTAAGCCTTAAGTCTTTAGAATAAGCATCAAAAATACGTTTAAAAGCATTTTTATAAATCATTTGTTTAAAATGTATAACATGCTTCTCAGTCCCGAAGTAAAACCAAAATAGTTAGAAAAGGGACAAATGAACTCACCTGGTGTTTGCAGTGGTTGACTAAGTGTTGGACTAAAAGAACCAATGAGCCTGATCAGAAAAATCTCTAAGTCTCACAGCATTACAACAACTGAAGAAGAACACAAAGGCTGATATTCAAATGTGCTGAAGTCACAAGATCTGAAGAGATGTACAACAGCTGAAGTGTAAGTCGTCAGATGTTGTAGTGTGTAGTTAGTCTTCAGTAGTTTTCTTTTATTGTTTGTAAAAGTCTGATGAGTAGTTTACTCATCAGATGTTTTAGTATTTTGTACTTCAGTAGTTTTGTTAATCAGTAGTTGTAGAGTTTGTCTTCAGATGTTGAAGACATTCTCAGTCGTTTAGTTTATTTCAGTTGTTTTGTTTTGTCTGTTAGATGTCAACATCATGTGACATCATCAGACGTCACTGCCTTCTATATATAGGCAGTTGACATGATTGTAATGTAACGAAGTTAATCAATTGAATGAGATATTCCTTTTACAGAAAACTTTCTCTCTCTATAACAAACTTGCGTTACTGTTTGATTAAACTTGTTCTTACTTTACTTATGCTAATTCTGTGTTGAATTCCGCTGCTATACTTTACTGATTTATCAATTGAGAACATCTGATCCTACAATTGGTATCAGAGCAGGTTAATCATTGATCGATTACACAATTGATCTCTGAAACTGCTCAAATTTGTTCTCAAATTGAGTGAATTAGCTGATTAAGTAAGAATTTGTTATAGTTTGAAGTTTTCTGCTAACTTCTGTTGATTTGTATTTCAATATCAATTTGTTTTGCATCAATTGATTGAGATTTGAATTAGTTTGTGTTAAATCGATTGAATCTGTGATCATGTCAACTCCGAACAATGATCCGCACAATACAGGCTCCGCAACCAAGCCTCCGATGCTTGTGCGGAGTGAGTACAACATATGGCAACGTAGAATGCTACATCACCTGTCGATTAACAGCGCGGGATGTTGGAAATCTGTTGTGCATGGACCATATAAACCCACGATCACTGATCCTGAAACTAAGATCATGATTCCGAAACCTGCTGATATGTATTCGGATGAGGACATTAAATTGTTTGAAATTGATGCTAAAGCTCATGGTATTCTGGCCATGGCTCTGCCTAATGAGATTTATTCTGGCTTGATGCATCATGATACTGCTCATGATCTCTGGGTTGCACTGAAAGAACAATTTGGTGGAACCGATGAGGTTTTAGCAAATACTAGAGAAATTCTGGCTCAGCAGTATGAGACATTTTCTCACCGAAAAGGTGAATCCTTGACTCAACAATTTGAGCGATTCTCATGTTTAATTTCTGAGTTAAAAATGGTTAAGCAAGAATACACTAATAGTCAGATGAACAACAGATTTCTCAGATCATTGCCTGAGAGATGGGACACTTATACAATTGTCCTACGCTCTAATGCTAATCTAGAAAGTCTATCTCTCACCCAATTACATGGGAAACTCTTAACTTTTGAGAGAGAGGTAGAACAGAAGAGAAAACTGTCTTCATCTGGAAAACTTGCTGATGATTTTGTTCCTGGTAACACTGCTTTACTTGGTCAGGAGTCAGAGTTTAATGGGTCTGAATGTTCCTATGATGAACATATTGACTTTTCTACTAACAATTCTGATCATGCTTTTGTGGGAGTTGAGGGTAATGCAGGAAGTTATAGTGACAACTTGTGTTTTGTGATGGATGATTTGAAAGGTATCCCGGATGATGATCTAGATGAGATGGACATTTTAAGCCAAATGGCATTGATCAACATCAGATCACAAAAGGTTTATAAAAGAACAGGAAGGAAGTTCCCTGGATTATCTGGCAAGACTAAGGTTGGATTTGACAAAGGGAAGTTGAGGTGCCATAAGTGTCATAGGCTTGGTCACTTTGCTAGGGAGTGCAAATCTACTGGTTCTAACCCTGCTGCACCCTTTGTGACTTTTCCAAACAATAACCCGTCAAGCAAAGGACCACAATCCTCTGGTACTAGTCAACAACAATTCTATCCAGCTCACTTTGTTCAACAAAATCCTATGCCATATCCATTTCCTTGTTTCTACATGCCTCAACCTACACACCCTCCAGCATTAATTCCTTCACAATCACCTGCTCTTCCTGATCCCAGCAAATCACAAACCAATCAACAGCCTCAACAACAACAGCATCAAAGTTTCTTTACTCTTGGAGTAGTTGATTGGAGTAGCTTGCCTGATGACCTATCAGACTTCAACATGCAGCCTTTTTCTGAAACTGGTCCACATGGTGGAGACAATCCTTTTGGAAATCTGGCACTGATGGCTATTGATTCAACTGAAAATACCTGTCAATCCTCTTCAACATCTCAGGTATCTTCTGAATCAAAAGCTAAATTATGTTCAGAGTCATGCATTTCAGCATTTGCTTCCATTAGGGAAATCAATGTAGAACTGATTAATGAGAAATTTGAATTGGAAAAGGTTGTGGCTAAAAACAAAACTGAGTTTGAAAAAGCCTTAAATGAGAAAGAGTCTGAAATTTATAAACTTAAATGTTTGTTGTCTGATGAAAAAGCTAGAGTGGAAGTCATGCTGGTAAAGCATAATGATCTAAAACAAACACTTGCAGCAACCCAAGTCAATTGTGAAAAATGGGTTGAGTCCTGTAAAGGGTTTGAAATGTTGTTGAGCAAACAGTCAGCTTCAAATGTTAAGTTTGGGATTGGTTACAATCACACTGGCCCCCCTGCTGATTATAAACCAAAAAGTCTTGACTGTGAATCTGATGGGGAGAGTGTGTACCAATCTACCAACTCTTCAGAAGTGTCTGATTCTGCAGACATATCTGAAGAAGACTCAAATGTTTGCAAAGCTGCTGCTGAAAAGGTTGAGATTGAAACCTATTCTTATTCAATTGGGTGTACAAATGTCATTAAGGATGACACTTGTCAGGATAATGTCTTAGTTGAGATTAATCCTGATGAACATGTTTCAAATGTTTTAAACTTACACCTAATTGAGTCAGATGGGGATGGTGTTGGAGAAAATGATGCAAGACTTTTAATAAGTCAAAGTCATTCATCAGCAGTTGGTGACAAAGCTGATACTGCAACAACTGATGTTGGTAAATGTGTTGAGACACAAGTGCTGAAGAATAACTCTTCAGATGTTATCAATCCATCAGCTGTTGTCAATTTGACTACAAATACTGATGCCTCAGACGTTCTGATGAACAAACAATCTGTTTCTAAGTCATCAGTACTTGTAGACAATCACAAGGAAAGAAAGAAGAGAGTGCCTTGTGATATTTGTAGGTTGTTTAATCATTCAACTGATGAATGCTGGTACAGAAAAGGTTCAAAATTCAATAAAATCAAGAATAAAAACAAGAACATACTCAAAATGAAAAATGAATTTAGTTCAAAATTTGTACCTGAATCATCAGTTGTTTCAAAATCTGGAAAATCCTTACAAGGAAATACCTCCAGTAAATCCAAGAAAGGAAAAGGGATTGTTCCAGATTCAGGGAAACAACACTTGACAGCATCTCATTTGATTAAAGACACTAAAATGATCAAACACAAAAATAAAAAATCAAGTTCTGATGTGTCTGATGAAATCAAAATTTTAACTCAAAATCATAATCAACTGATGCTAATGATGCAACAACTGATAGGAAGGGTCAATATGGCAGAGGCATCTGTTGATTCATTTCATAAGAAGAAATCAAAATCAAAAGTCAAACCAAAAATTTCTGATAAGAATGCTTCAAGTGTTGCTTCAACTGATAATGCTAGTTCTGTTTCTTCAAATGTTAACAGACCCAAAACCAAAATGGTTTGGGTCCAAAAGTCTAACTGAGTGTGTTGTTGTATGCAGGGTCCTTCAGCATGCCAAAGTAGCATCTGGTATGTTGATAGTGGAGGATCCATGCATATGACTGGGAGCAGATCTCTTCTTCATAACTATTTCACTGGAAGGAGAGGATTTGTGTCCTTTGGTAATGATGCTAAGGGGTATATCATAGGTAAAGGTGTAGTCACTAATGGTGAGATTAGGTTTGATGATGTTAATCATGTTGAGAATCTTAAGTACAATCTGCTGAGTGTTAGTCAAATGTGTGATAAGGGTCATGTGTCTCTCTTCACTAAGCAAGATTGTAGGATTCTATCTTCTGATGTGATGCCTTTGATTAGCAAAGTGTTAGATGAGTACACACTTCTTAAGGCTAACAGAGTGGGAAAGGTCTATGCCTTTGATCTTTCTAAGAAAATCTCTGTCAATGGTCATCCTTGTTTATTTTCTAAGGCCTCTTTCAAGGAATCCAATTTGTGGCATAGAAGATTAGGTCATGTAAACATCAAGAACATGAATCAATTGGTGAAACATGGTCTGGTGAGAGGTCTTCCTTTAAAGGATTTTAGCTGTGATGAAAACTGTTCTGCATGCTTGAAAGGAAAGCAACACAAAGTCTCTTTTCCTTCAATTGGAGATTCCAAATCCACTGGTTGTTTACAACTGTTACACATGGATCTGTTTGGTCCAGTGCAGATAATGTCTATGGCAAAGAAGAAGTATTGTCTAGTTATTGTTGATGACTATTCAAAGTTTGTCTGGACTTTCTTCTTACACTTAAAAGGTGAGGTTGCCAAGGCTATTATCAACTTTGTGTTGTATGCTGAAAAGCAGTATTCTCTTTCTATCAAGTGTGTTAGGAGTGACAATGGCACTGAATTCAGAAATCATCTTCTTGATGAATTTTATCAGTCAAAGGGAATTCAGAGACAGTATAGCATTCCCAGATCTCCTGAACAGAATGGAGTGGTAGAAAGGAAGAATAGGACCCTGATTGAAGCTGCCAGAACAATGCTTGCTGATTCTGGTTTACCTCTCACATTCTGGGCAGAAGCTGTTAACACAGCTTGCTATGTGCAAAACAGAGTTTTGGTGAATCAAAGATGGTTGAAGACTCCATATGAAATCCTTCATTCTTTAACTCCTTTGATTTCCTTCTTCAGAGCTTTTGGGTGTCCTTGTTACATTCTCAACACCAAAGATCAACTTACTAAGTTTGATTCCAAAGTTGATGCAGGATACTTTGTTGGATATTCTTCAACATGCAAGGCATATAGAGTGTTCAATTGTAGAACAAAGACTGTAGAAGAAACTCTTCATGTCAAATTCAATGAATGTCCTAAAGATTCCATTCCTCAGAATCCTGCTGAGATGTTTGATCTGAATATCTTGCAACATGATTTTCATGTTGAGAATAGTGGTGTAGAAGATGAAGTTCTTCCAGCTGATCCACCACCAGCTTCTAATGCAACATCACAAGGAATTTCAGATGATGAAGATGCAAGTACTCATTTGTTCAGATTCAGTGACAATATGTCCACATCTACCAAATCTGATGCTCCTCCTGCTTCAGCAATCCCACTCAATACAAATGCTGATGAAATTCTGGAATCCTCTCAATCATTTGAAATCCCAGCTGCTTTGTTCCCTGAATCTTCTTCAACTGCTGCATCAGTTCCTCCAGCAAACACTTGCACTGATCTCATTCCATATCAAGAACTGAAGGATCATCCATTATCTCAAGTTCTTGGTGATATTTCTGCAGGTGTTTCAACAAGAAGTCAATTATCTAACTTTTGTCTTTATGCTTTGTTTGTCAGTCAACAAGAGCCAAAGAATTACCACATAGCACTTAGAGATATTGGCTGGGTGGAGGCAATGCAGTTGGAATTGTTGCAATTCAAGAAGCAACAGGTTTGGGAGCTGGTTTCTTTACCTCCAGGTAAGTGTGCAATAGGCACAAAATGGGTGTTTAGGAATAAAACAGATGAAAAAGGTCAAATCATTAAAAACAAAGCTAGACTGGTTGTACAGGGGTTCTGTCAGGAAGAAGGTATTGATTATGATGAAACTTTTGCCCCTGTAGCCAGATTAGAAGCAATTAGGCTGTTTTTAGCATATGCTGCCTTACATAAACTTAAAGTTTTTCAAATGGATGTCAAAAGTGCTTTCTTATATGGCAAAATAAAAGAGGAAGTGTATGTGTGTCAACCTCCAGGCTTTGAGGACAATAAACATCCTGATTGGGTGTACAAGCTTGATAAAGCTCTTTATGGGCTGAAACAAGCACCTAGAGCCTGGTATGACACATTATCCACTTTTCTTCTAAAAAATAATTTCACTAGAGGCTCCATTGATCAAACTTTATTCATAAAGAATGTAGGTCAGCATAAGCTACTTGTTCAAATTTATGTTGATGACATTATATTTGCTTCATCTGACCCACAGTTGTGTGATGATTTCACTAAACTTATGACTACAAATTTTGAAATGAGTGCTATGGGGGAGTTACAGTTTTTCTTGGGTCTTCAAATCAAACAAAAACCTGATGGAATTTTCATTCACCAATCAAAATACACAAAAGAGCTTTTAAAGAAATTTGATTTGCAAAACTGTAAGCCATGTTCCAACCCCATGAGCACCACCACACAACTTGATGCAGATCTGAAAGGTACTTCAGTGGATGAAACTCTTTATAGATGTATGATTGGATCTTTAATGTATCTAACTGCATCCAGGCCAGACATTATGTTTGCCACATGTGTTTGTGCTAGATTTCAGGCTGCACCCAAAGAGTCTCATTTGATTGCTGTGAAAAGAATTTTCAGATACTTGCAAGGTACTCAATTCCTGGGAATATGGTACTCCACTGGACAATCCTGCAAGCTGGTTGCTTTTTCAGATAGTGACTATGCAGGATGCAAACTCTCAAGAAAATCTACTTCTGGTGGGTGTCAGTTTCTAGGAAATTGCTTGGTTTCTTGGCAAAGTAAGAAGCAAACTTCTGTAGCCACCTCCACTGCTGAAGCTGAGTACATTGCTGCTGCAAGTTGCACTTCCCAAATTCTCTGGCTTCAGTCTCAACTCCTGGACTATGGCATCAAAGAACTGAAGACACCATTGTTAATGGATAGTGCTTCAGCTCTTTGTATTGTCAAGAATCCAGTTCAGCACTCTAGGACTAAACACATTGAGATCAGACATCACTTTATCAGAGATTGTTTTGAAAAAGGCCTGATTGATCCCAAATTTGTTCCTAGTGCTGATGAGCTTGCTGACATTTTTACTAAGCCTTTAGACACATCAACTTTTCAAAATTTAGTTCTAAGGCTTGGTATGTTGCAACTTGAATAGGTTAGTGTTTAAATGAATAAAATGTTAAATATCCTTTTAATATTCCAAAAATATTTTTTCCTTTATCTTGACACATTTTGATATTTTCAGTACATACTGATACATATCAAAAGTACTGATTCAAGAACAGTTATGACCTTTTCTAATACTCTAAGTTACAAGTACTGATGAGTATTGATGTTCTAAGTACTGAAGGTCAAACATTGTTCACAAGTTCTGATGAACAAAATTTCTACAAAGTTCTGATGAACAAATTGTGTACAAGTTCTGATGAACACATTGTTCACAAGTTCTGATGAACAAAATTTCTACAAAGTTCTGATGAACAAATTGTGTACAAGTTCTGATGAACACATTGTTCACAAGTTCTGATGAACAAAATTTCCACAACGTCTGATGAACAACTGTTGAAAACACCTGATGAACAAAATTATCGACAACACCTGATGAGTAATTTTACTCTTCAGTTGTTTAAACCTCAGTTGTTTTCTCTATTTAACTCAATCCTTCTCAGTTGTTTCATTATCACTTTCTCAGAACTTTTCATCTTTTTCAAAACCTATTTTCCCTCTCCATCTTTGCATCCATGGCGTCAATCACCTTGAAACCTCGTCACAATTCCGTTGCTTATCTGACCAAATCTTCTTTTGGTCAAAGTTTGATGAAGCTGTTGACTTGATGAACTCCTCTCAATTCAAAACTGCTTTTCTCATCAATCCAACTCTGTATGTTGAATCCATTCATCAATTTTGGATGAATGTTGAACTGGTAAATGTTGGAACTGGAGTCATCTCTCTTCGATCAACAGTCAATGGTCACAACGTGCATATCAGTCCCGCTGAGCTCAGGGATGTTCTTCAACTTGACGATGCCAACCTAGTCACTCAGTTCCCTAAAAGCGCCACTGACCTCTGTTTTACAAGTCATGAATACCAGGGCGACTTGAGTGACTCAACACTTTTCAAGAAGCACTTTAATGATCCAGAGCGTCTGATATTCCATATGATCAACATATGCCTGGCTCCGAAGTCTTCTTCATGGGATCAAATGTCATCTCGTTGGCAACAGGTATTGTACTCTATTCTCGAATCTCAAAAGCTAAATTTTTCTCAAATACTTTTTTCTGAATTAACTGAACATGCTGGTAAGCCTGTTTCCTCTAGATGGTTACTCTATCCTCGTTTTATTATGGCCATCATAGAGAAACAGCTGCCACAAACAGGCCTTGTTGGTCAGGGGATCCCTGCTCCAGCAGTTTTGCTGGAAGTATATTCCAGACACAACTCCAACCTCACTTTAAAAGAGGCTGCCCGGAAGCTCAAACCCAAGCAACGGGAACCCACAGCCTCATCCTCAAAATCCAAATCCAAAGTCCCCACTAAACCAAAATCCACTAAGCCCAAAAAGGCTGCTCAGGGAAATGAGTCCCCTGAGTCTGCCCATGCCTCACCAAGGCATGAACTGACCACTGGTAGTAGTCAACCAGTGGTTCATCAGACTCAACCGGCTCAAACCGCCCAGGTTTCCTCTCTACAGGATCCTGGTGCAACCTTTGTAGGGGACACCACATCACTAGAACCTATTTCAGTTGAAATGGTTTCTATTGAAAAGCACCAATCTCCCCGGGTGCATTCTCCTTCAAACCCACTTTCTATAGAAACCACCACCAATAGCCCAACATTTGTTATTGATCAAATCCTGAATCAGCTGAACACTCCTATCCCCTCCCAGACACCTATCACTACTGGGATAAGCTCCAACATTGAGGGGGAGGACCAAAGTGTCTCTGATAACCCACAGGATCATGACTACAACATCAGATCTCCTAGTGTGGAAAGAGAGATTCTGATATCTGACAAGGCTGCTACTTCATCACCTCCATCATTTGGAGTGATTGCTAGTGGTACCATTGCTAAGACCTTGTCAGAGGCAACAACTGATGAAGGGGTTACCCCTGAGGTTGGAAGTCCCCAGTACCAAGACAAAGGGGCACCTGATCATGTTGAGCCACACTCAACTCAGGTAGATCCTGATACTCTCAGGAGGTCAGATGATGTAGCTAATGCTACTGATGACCAAAGATCAGTTGCTGAGCTTGTTAAGCAAAACCAACTCCTTGAGGCTGAGGTATGTAGACTCAATGAGCTACTCACCAAAATGTCCAAGGACAAAAGACCATCTTCCCCACTTACCCCACAGATGGCACCTTCTCATTCTGAAGGTCACCCAAACACTTCCACCACTCATATCCAATTTGAAAAGCCACCAGCCACTGTTTTTGGCACTAATCCTTTGGGTTCTAGCCCCCCAGAGGCATTAGCTGCTGCCTTTCTACAAATCCTCCCTCTCATCACTCCATTATTGAAATCAATTATTGTTCAAGCCCTTGATGAGAGGTTACCTTCCCAAACTCAAATTCAACAAATGGTTGATGAGGCTGTGACTGCTAAACTTTCAACTCTACATTCTCCTTCTTCCCCTGCAGCCAAAAAGGGGGAGTTAGGAACTGAATCAGTCACAACTTCAGCTTCCAAAAGGCCAAGGTCTGAAGAGGTTGCATTTGAAAGGTCTCCTGTCATTCAAGTAACTTATAAGAGACAGAAGAAGAACAAACCTGCTGAGATTATCAACAGAGATGATGTGGAAGTTGAGCAGGAAATGGTTGCTGAACAATTGAAAGCCACAACATCTGATGTACAAAAACAAGTCAAAACCTCTGATGTACAAGAATTGGCTACAACTTCTGAAGTTCAAACACAGGCCACAATCTCTGAAGTTCAAGTACAAGCCACAACTTCTGATGCACAAGACACTGAACTAGAGGGGGTTCAAATTCCAGAGGTTCAGACTCAGGTTGAGACTCAGGTTGTTGAGGTAAGGGCTCCTCCAAAGAAGAGAAGGCAACTCAGAATTCAAGAAGAAGAAAGTTCTGATGAAGAAGACAGGTTGCCTATCTCCACAGTCATCAAGCCAAAAGCTCAAAAGCCTGCACCTTCAACAACTGGGGTAGATCTGACAGTTCCAAAGAAGAAAATTACTCTTCCTGCCAAGTACATTCCTGAAAAGCCATTAGTTTTCGGTCAACAGCCAATTATTACACCAGAGGCTAGGATGTTGGCAGTCAAAGTAAAACTGGAAGAAGAAGAGAGCCAAAGGAAACATGATGAGCAATTCCTCAAGTTGGTGGATAAAGATTATCCTCAGACTTCAACTATCACTGCAATGAAAAAGGAAGCTCAAAGATTGTATGCTCTGAAATGGACATTCAAATATACAAAAGAATTGATTAAGATGTGGCCTGACCCAAGGGTTCTTCATAGGATTCACAAGAGACAGCCCCCAGCAACTTATGCAAATAGGATCAAAAGGGTGTTGAGTGCTGAAATCATGCTTGGGTCAGTGCTTGATCCTTGGGAAATCATTAATGACTTCAAGAGTGTCTACAACTCGGGTGCAAAAGCTCCTAACTTCTTAGAGAACAAAATGATAAAGAAGGGACTGGTGTATAGGAGGCTGGAACATGTTCAGCAAGAAGAACTCTTTTTGTTTTTAGAGGGTAAGCACCCTGATGAGTTTGTGTACAGGGAAATTACAAGAGTAGAACTGAAGGATGGGACTACGGCCAGATACTTGTCTGAATTTTATGGGCCTGAGTCCTTCTTCGAAGGTGAACCTGAAAGAATGACTCCAGAAGAGAAGATGTTACTACTTGAAGCTTATGTCCGGGAGTCTTTCAGGTTAGTATACAATCAATAGCTTCAATGAGAGGGGTTAATGCTCATAGTCCATTTCCCCAATGGAGTTCCCTCTCATATTTTGAAAGTTAGAGTTTTTGGAAGCTGTTGGTTATCAGGCTTATACTTTAACTGGTCATTTTGATACTGATCTCAAAAGAAAAAGACATATCTTTCTGCCTGGGAATAAATAAGTGAGACCTTAAATAAGTTAGAGGTTTTTGGCTACATTGGTTCAGGGGGAGTTTGTTGGACTAAAAGAACCAATGAGCCTGATCAGAAAAATCTCTAAGTCTCACAGCATTACAACAACTGAAGAAGAACACAAAGGCTGATATTCAAATGTGCTGAAGTCACAAGATCTGAAGAGATGTACAACAGCTGAAGTGTAAGTCGTCAGATGTTGTAGTGTGTAGTTAGTCTTCAGTAGTTTTCTTTTATTGTTTGTAAAAGTCTGATGAGTAGTTTACTCATCAGATGTTTTAGTATTTTGTACTTCAGTAGTTTTGTTAATCAGTAGTTGTAGAGTTTGTCTTCAGATGTTGAAGACATTCTCAGTCGTTTAGTTTATTTCAGTTGTTTTGTTTTGTCTGTTAGATGTCAACATCATGTGACATCATCAGACGTCACTGCCTTCTATATATAGGCAGTTGACATGATTGTAATGTAACGAAGTTAATCAATTGAATGAGATATTCCTTTTACAGAAAACTTTCTCTCTCTATAACAAACTTGCGTTACTGTTTGATTAAACTTGTTCTTACTTTACTTATGCTAATTCTGTGTTGAATTCCGCTGCTATACTTTACTGATTTATCAATTGAGAACATCTGATCCTACACTAAGTATAACAAAAATACGCATGCTCGTCTTTGTGTTTGGTGTAGTATTCACGATCCTGTGTTGATTTCATATGATTTGTAGCTTATAAGTATTCATTATAATCGATGTGTACGCGTGTGAGTGTTAGCCCTAACGTAGGTTAATGCACATGAGTCTAGTTAATCATTCGGCCCTTGTTCATTGTTCATGGATTTTACTAATGTGTAACCATTTAAAGTAAATGTTTAATACATAATGTTATAAATTTTCATGTTTCACTTATCACCACTTAATTCTTTAAAAGTGATTGTTAAGTGTTATGTTTAGATGTCCATGAAAATGTTGCCACCTTTATAGTAGTACTCCAAGACCACCATGCATGTTATAATACTTTGAATCGTTTCAATAGGTAAAGTTAGATTTCCATCTAGTGGGCCGAATGAGTTTAGTAGGCTCATAATTGTTTATGGGCCTACTTAAGAAATCATTAGTCGTTTAAGGTTATGTGAGGGCCGAAGGCTGTCATTGGGCCGAACAGGAAATGGGCCCAATTCACTAGATCGAATGAGGTGACTAAAACAAGAGACTAGGGCCACTTTTTTTGGACCGAGATTAGAGGATTGAGCCAATTTAAAGGCAGTAGGCCCTGGGTTGATTTACTTGGGCCAACTACACAATATTGGTCCAACTGTTTGACCGAAATTTGGATTGGGCCACATGGAAAAAAAAGTGGGCCGGATAGTATTTTTCATGGGCCGATCCTAGTTCTTCTTGGGCCGGATGTGGGGGGCAGTCGATTGGGCTTGATCAATTGGCACGGATTGGGCCTAAATGAGGTTCAGGTGGGCCGAATAGGGTGAGCCGCTCGGATTCTTGGTTAATAGAAAGTAAAGGGTTGGTAAGTTTGGCTCCAATTCCAGCGAACCTAAGGGTTCGTTGGGCTAAGGTTCGGCCAATGGGTATAGGTTCGCCAATGGTTCGCATGGGTAGGTTAGTTCGAGCAACAAGGTGCAGCTGATGATACAAAGGTTCGCGGCACATTGAAGCTAGGTTCGCTGGGTCGGGGTTCGTAGCTCTTGAGGTGGGTTTGGCTGGTAACACCCAGACAGGGTTCGCCATGGGTTCGATGGTAGGTGGAACCCAACCAGGTTCGGCGACGGCTTGAAGGTTCGTGGCTGGAGTTGATGGCTGCCAAGGGTTCGGCCATTTGATGTCCACGAACCCTGGTTCCATCTTCATCATCTTCTTCAAACCAACCAGCTCCTGACCTTCATCTAGGTTAAACCCATATGGTGGAGAGTTACTAAGGGTGTGGGTCTCGAAGTGGTGGTGCAAGGAACCGGCTAGGGTGGGTTTCACATTATAGCATCTAAAAACCCTAAAATCCCGAAACTTTATGGTCTCATACCTCGAAAATGGCTGGATTAAACCTTCGATCCGCTGTACTTCTTGATAGAGGATGTTGAGAGCTTCTTGTGGACACCAAGAACACCCGATTTCGTCTCCAAACGAGTGAGTTATGGTGATTTGAAGGTGATGATCTTAGAGAGAGAGAGAGATTTCATGAGAGAGTGTTTAGAGAGAGATAGAGATGTGTAAAATGAAAGAAACTAGTTCTTTCAACGTTTATATACCCCGAGGGTATTCGGGTTTGTTTCGGTTACTCGGTTCGTATTTTCGTCGCATATCCGGCTCGTTACGCGCGTGTTTTTCTTAAATAAAAGAACATTTTTAAAATGTTCGGAAGGTGTTTATTTCTAGTAATTAGTTTAAATGTTATTTTCTTGAATTATCTGTCGTAAATTATTATTTTTACGCGTTTAATTATTTATTCGCGTATTTTGCTTTACAAGTCTTAAATTAAAATAGTTTCATTTTAAATTTATTTCTGATGAGTTTCAAAGTTGTAAAACAGGAAATATTATATTTCCTTAATTTTATTACCCTTCGAATCATCTTCGTTTCGTTTCGTCAGAAAACGTCACTTACGCGTGTCTTCGTCCTGAGCGCTAACTGTACGAACACGATCGTACGTTTCACTTTCTGATTTTTGTTTTCTACTTTTCAGTCATCGTTTCAGATCGTTAAACTATCAGATTTATTCGTACAGATCGTCACCTCTACGAATAACTCGTCGGTTTAGCATTCTGTAACAACAACTGTTAAAGTTTTGTTTTGTTTAACCTCACATACGTTTATACACAATAGTATCATATCAAGTATCTGTGTTTCAACACTGTGTTGTCTGACATGTTTTCTGACTTTTAAACCCTAAGGTTTCAGTCAGATTCAGACAATCGTATAATAGTTTCCTGTTAAGCAAATGTATCAGTAGAATAAACATAGCTTCACGTAATGTGTACCTGATTTACTGTACAGTCTACAGTGCAACTTACTGTTCCGGTAACGATTCCGGCACAGATGTTACACCTATATATAAGCTTGTTGCATTGCATCGGGAGGTTGTCAGTGTTGGTATAGGGTGGAGGATGTATGAAACTGAGGAATAGTTAGCTGATATTAGTGATGACCAACTAGGACACTTAGTATAATATTAGGAAGCTTATAAATGTTATGACTTTAATGACAGATAGGAGAAAAATATAGATCCTATATGTATTCCTAACTGTTTAAATGAACTCATTTGACCATTGTTTGTATGACTTACGTTGTAAACGGTAGTAACATGTTTCCAATTCTTCAGAAACATGCCGCCGCGCCGTCACAATGAAGATGACGTGAGCAATGGGGATGCTAACAACAGTAATGCCAACTCCGGCATACAAGAGCTAGCAACACTCATTTCTGGATTGGTGAATCAACTGACACAAGCCAATCAATCTCTCACTCAGAACAGAGGTGGTGCAAACCCACCAACTTGCACATTCAAACACTTCAACTCCTGTAATCCACAGAAGTTTACGGGTGCTGAGTCAGCCACTGGCCAGTTGCAATGGTTCGAAAGCATGGAGAACAGTTTCATCAACAGCGACTACCCTGATAACCTGAAGGTTCATTATGCCACTAGTGTTTTCCAAAAGAGAGAACTAACATGGTGGAATGGGGAGAAATGAACTAGGGTAGTTGAAGCTGCTTTAGTACTAACATGGACAGAGGTCAAGAATCTGACGACCACTGAATTCTGTCCACGCAGCGAGATGAGGAAGCTTGCGACTGAGTTTTGGGAACTCAAGCAGGATAGCGAGGAGAATGTAATCTGTAATACTCAATTCCATGAGTATAGCCTACTCGTGCCTCACCTTGTGACACCTTTGGAGAGAGCGATCGAGAAGTATATTGGCGGGTTTCTGATGCTGATTCAGGATACTGTCTACGAAAGCAACCCCAAAACACTTGAGGCTGCTATCTGTTTTTCTGCCACACTAACTGATAACCATGTGAAGGCTGGAACACTCACCAGGAAAGGGACAAAGAAAACCGAGGTGAAGACTGCTGTGAAAGAAACAAAGACTGAGGTCAAGTCTGAAGCTGCTACTTCTTCAAAAAGCTGCAACAAAAAGAGAAAGACCAGGAACTTCGTGGTCACTACTCCTGCTGCTAAGTCTGTGCAGCAATCAACCAACAACACCACTGCAAGAAATTATATTAGGAATACTCCCCAGTGTAACACTTGTAGATATCATCACTTGCCTAACGTGCTTTGTCGCGTCTGCAATCACTGTGGCAAGTTTGGCCACTTTGCTAATGTCTGCCGGAGTGCACAGCAAGCACAAAGGATGCAACTTGCTCCGCTTGCATTGCCCGCTCCGCAAGCTCAACCGATACAAGCTGCACCTGTTCGCCAGGTACCTGCACAGGCAAGAGCCTGTTATGAGTGCGGCGAAGTAGTTCACTTCAGAAACCAATGCCCAAAGTTAACCGGAAACAATCAGAGGGTGGCAAGAGGCCGGGCGTTCCAACTGAATGCTCCAGCTGCTCAAGCCAATCAGGACGTGGTCAACGGTACATTTCTGATCAACAACTCTTATGCATCTGTCTTATTTGATTCTGGTGCCGATAGGAGTTTCGTTTCATATGATTTTGAATGCATGCTTGGTAGGACGCGTACATACTTAGATAAACCGTTTAACGTGGAGGTGGCTGACGGAAACACTATTGATATTGACACTGTTATTTTTGGATGTACTGTGAACTTAAGTGATCACGTTTTCCCAATTGATCTCATACCTATGCATCTTGGTAGCTTTGATGTTATCACAGGCATAGATTGGTTAGCCACCCACAAAGCGGAGATTGTTTGTCATGAAAAGTACATTCGTATTCCATCACCTTCGGGTGGAACTTTAAGAGTCTTTAGAGAAACTTCTAGTAAAGGTCTTAAGTTGATGTCATGCACTAAAGCACACAAGTACCTTAGGAAGAAGTGTATAGCATTCTTAGCACACATTGTGGAGAAAAAGGAGAAAGGAAAGAGCATTGAAGACGTTCCTGTAATCAGTTCCAGAAGTATTTCCAGATGATTTGCCGGGTCTTCCAACAGAACGTCAAGTAGAGTTTCGAATTGACTTAGTACCTGGTGCGAACCCAGTCGCCAAAGCTCCCTATAGACTTGCGCCTTCGGAGTTGCAAGAACTGGCGAGCCAACTGCAAGAGTTGACTGATAAAGGATTCATTCGCCCGAGCCATTCGCCATGGGGTGCACCGGTCCTGTTTGTCAAGAAGAAGGACGGGTCATTCCGAATGTGAATCGATTACCGTGAATTAAACAAACTCACAATTAAGAATCGATATCCACTGCCACGCATCGATGATCTCTTCGATCAGCTTCAAGGCTCGGCATGGTTTTCAAAGATCGATCTTAGGTCTGGGTATCATCAGCTTCGTGTACATGATGATGATATTCCCAAGACGGCTTTCAGAACAAGATATAGCCATTATGAATTCTTGGTAATGCCCTTTGGCCTTACCAATGCACCAGCGGTTTTCATGGACCTCATGAACCGTGTTTGCAGGCCATACTTGGATAAATTTGTGATTGTATTCATTCATGATATTTTGATATACTCAAAGACCAAAGAAGAACACGAGAAACACCTTTAGTTGATTTTGGAGGTCTTGAGGAAAGAACAACTGTATGCCAAATTCTCCAAGTGTGAATTCTGGCTTAAGGAAGTTCTATTCTTGGGACACATAGTCAATGAAAAGGGGGTTCACGTGGATCCTGCAAAGATTGAAGCTGTGAAGAATTGGAGTGCACCGAAAACACCAACGGAGATTCGATCGTTACTTGGACTTGCCGGTTACTATCGGCGATTTATTTCGAATTTATCCAGGATTGCTGTCCCTCTCACTTCTTTAACCCAGAAGAATAAACCTTATGAGTGGGGACCGAAACAAGAATAGGCGTTTAAGACTTTGAAGCAGAAACTCTGTGATGCTCCTGTCTTGACACTGCCTGATGGAAACGAAGATTTTGTGGTCTATTGTGATGCCTCCAACCTAGGTCTTGGTTGTGTTCTCATGCAACGAGGAAAGGTTGTGGCATATGCATCGAGACAGCTAAAAATTCACGAGAAGAACTACACTACCCACGACTTGGAACTTGGTGCAGTCGTGTTTGCCTTGAAGATATGGAGACATTATCTTTATGGAACTAAGTGTGTAGTGTTCACTGACCATAAGAGTTTGCAACATATTCTGAATCAGAAAGAGCTTAATATGAGATAACGGAGATGGGTTGAACTGTTGAACGATTATGACTGTGAAATTCGCTACCATCCTGGGAAAGCGAATGTAGTAGCAGATGCGCTTAGTTGCAAAAGCCAAGTTCAGATTCGTAGTATTCGAGTGCACACTAATCTCCGTAATGATGTTCGCACAGCCCAACAACACTCATTAGCTCAAGATAACCTGAAAAATGAGATGTCTTGCGGGGCTGAGATATTATTGGAAACAAAGGATGACGGTTTGATGTATTATTTGGATCGGTTGTGGATACCGAACAGGGGTGATCTTAGGATGGTGATTATGGATGAAGCTCATAAGTCTCGTTACTCAATCCATCCGGGTTCTGATAAGATGTATCAAGACCTTAGGGACTTGTACTGGTGGCCTGGAATGAAGAAGGATATTGCTGAGTACGTGTCCAAGAGCCTTAACTGTGCTAAAGTCAAGGCAGAACACCAGCGACCTTCAGGATTATTATTACAACCAGAAATACCTATGTGGAAGTGGGAGAATATCTCAATGGACTTTATTACCAAACTCCCACGAACCACGAACGGTAAAGATAGCATTTGGGTGATAGTTGACAGATTGACCAAGTGGGCTCATTTGCAACCGATACGTGAGACATATCCTGTGCGGAAATTAGCTCGTATCTACATTGATGAGATCATTAGCCGACACGGTATTCCCTTAAGTATAATATCGGATCGTGATGCTCGTTTCACGTCACGATTTTGGGAATCACTTCATCAAGCTTTTGGAACAAGATTAGATCTTAGCACCGCTTATCATCCTCAAACGGATGGGCAAAAAGAGCGAACTATTCAAACATTGGAAGACATGTTAAGAGCTTGTGTCATCGACTTCGGTGGCAATTGGGATAGCCATTTACCATTGGTCGAGTTCTCGTAGAACAACAGTTATCACGCGAGCATTGGTATGGCGCCATTTGAAGCTCTTTATGGCAGAAAATGTCGGTCACCTATTTGTTGGACCGAGGTCGGAGAATCGCAGATCACTGGTCCCGAGAATATTCAGGAAACGACTGACAAGATCCGCCAGATTCGCGACAATCTTTTAGCTGCTCGCAGTCGACAGAAGAGCTACGCGGATAAACGAAGGAAACCTTTAGAGTTTAAAGTTGAGGATATGGTATTACTTAAGGTGTCACCTTGGAAGGGCGTTGTACGGTTTGGGAAGAAAAGTAAGCTTGCTCCACGATATGTTGGCCCTTTTAAGATCCTTGAATGGATCGGGAAGGTTGCCTATAAGTTGGAACTTCCTTCTGAACTTAGTAACGTGCACCCGACGTTTCACGTGTCCAACTTAAGAAAGTGCTTAGCTGATCAGGATCTTCAGGTACCACTCGATGACATTCGCATCGATGATACCATGCACTTTGTTGAAAAACCAGTGGAGATAATGGATCGTGAGGTTAAACAACTCAAACACAGTAGAATTCCAATTGTCAAAGTACGTTGGGAGTCGAAGCGGGGTCCAGAATTCACCTGGGAGCGGGAAGATCAGATGAAGCTTAAGTACCCACATTTATTTACTACGGTCACTCCAAGTTGAATTTCGGGACGAAATTCATTTAACTAGGGGAGACTGTAACATCACTGTATTTCTGGTTGTCCGTACATCCGTACGATTGTACTGTTACGACCGAAGATTATTATTACTAATGAAAATGAATTATTGTGAAAATTATTGATTATTGGTATACATTGTGAATATATTATTCTCTACATGAACCATAGTAAGTTTAGTTGAAACCCAACTAAACAGGATTAGAGAGTTTATTGCATTTACATTTCACAGATCATGGATGTTAATATGGAATGGAATGGGATTGGGATTGATAATATTGAAGTTTATTAAATAATGGAAGTATAATTGAGAATTAATTACGCGACTGTGAGGTTACGAATATAACTTAAACACAAATATTATTTCAGGATTATTCACTTAATGATGTATTCGCGTGTGTGACGATTCACACGAATATAATTATTAAGAATAATAGTCTGAAACGATATTCCATAAATCGTAAATCAAATCGAAATACGATACGAGCGTCGAATTCGCAAATGTGACGATCTTTACGAATACGTGCGTAAGTAACGTGTTTCGACGAGGTAATTAAATAATATCTAATATAATTACCAGGAAACACAGCCTAAAACAAAACCGAATAAATTATTTTAATTGAATAAATAAGGTATCGTAAATAAAAAGAAATATTTTTACGAAATAAACTATTTAAATCATTTTATATTAACGAAACCCATTCATTTAAACATTTTATGATTTAATATATTTCACGAGCAAAAACCAAGAATTAATAATGTTATCGTAATAAACACGAGACCGAACACGCGGGGACGGGATGAACGTAAATGGTGGAAGACTCCACCATTTCCCTCACTTTCTCAACTTCTATTTCTCTCTCTAAAAACACACACACATTTCTCTCTACCTTCTCTCTAACTTACCTCACTCGTTACTCGACGGATTCACGAGATCTCGGCGCCTACACGACCGCGTGAACGAGAGGAACAAGTAGATACGAAGAAATCCTACTTTCGACCAACGATTTCAGGTAAATCTAAAGCTAATTTTCGGTTCTTGTTACTACAAACTTGATATGGTTGCGTTTGAACATTTAATCGAGATTAGGGTGTTCATTCATGTGTAATCGAGTTGTGTGAGTGTATTGGTACCATGACTAAGTCCGCATCTGACCAGAATCGAAGGAGACGAACAGGTGGCTGAGCAAGAACAGGTCGACGAACCTGTTAACAGATGCATGCCTCCCGAACCTGGACCGAACCCTAGCAGCCCAGCCGAACCTTCTGTGGGCATACGAACCTAGAATCTCGGCGAACCTAAGTGAGCTGAACAATAGGGTGGCCGAACCTAGGTGCTCTCAGCCGAACCCTTTGTAGTCACGAACCTCAGCTGGACCAAATCCTAGCCAAACCCTACAAATGTTACAGCGAACCCTTGTTGATCCATGCAGAGATTAGCCGAACCTCATATTCTTCATGGGCTGAACCTTCTATTTCTCCCTTGGCTGAACCATAGGGGTCACGAACCCTTGGTGATTAAGGCTAGTAGCTAAATCCTATAACATGTAGCCGAACCTAAGGGTATTCAAGCCTTAGGTTCGCTGCTCCCTTGGTGAGAAAAACCCATGGATCAAATTTAGGCTAAATGGGAGGGATGAGGTGTCAAATATATGCACACATATAATTATACTTGCATAAGAAATGGCAACCATCACCTTTTCTCTCACTAAATCATAAATTTTCTTTAAAAACCATGAAGTTGCACATATATTGAATTTAATTGATTAAGGTTAACATCTCATATGGATACTCCAAACATGCTTGTATTTAACTTAAAGGTGATATAATTAATTGGGTTATGGTGGTGGTTTACATGGAATTATAACTTTAGATATGTCATGATGAAGGTTATTATTTATAAATAAACGTATCTAGGGGATTTTCATTTTAGATGTCATAATCTACTATTATTGTTAGATAATTCAAAAACTAACAAGTTAGATTAAATTCTAAAAACAATCACCTATAAAACTCCTTAGTATTTACTTAACTTAGATAAAATAAACTAAGAAAGTGATACACACGTATTTACAAGTACAAACACCCGGTAATTACAGGTTGTTGAGTTGTTTTGGGATTTCATACGTGAGCGCGCATTACACGAGAACACGGATTCTAAGGACCCAGGTGAGTTCTCATAACCTCCCTTTCTTTTAAACTATTGTGTTTTTAAACTCAGAGGTGAAACATGTATACCAATTCATATATTGACTTGATAACTCAGGGATGACACTTATTTGCTTGTATGAGATCCATAGTTATGGATTGTCATATTCCATGAGTTGTTACTAATGACCTTGGTCATCTGTAATGACTGCATGTATTGTCACTATTCCATGAGTTGAAGCTCATGACTTTGTGTCATACGCGACGACTGCATGTATTGTCACGTGGATGTTTCCACACTCCGTGTATTCTTTGTGGTTGACTTAGGTCTCCCCCAATGTTTGCATGTATTGTCACGTGGATGTTTCCACAACTCCGTGTGTCGTTGATATTGACCTTGGTCATATACAATGATACATGTATGGTCACTTATATAAATTGAGAATATGGATAGATTGTGAATTGTTGATTGAACATATGATTGATTATTTATGATTTAGTTAATATATGTGATTATGTGTTTGAATTACGTGTTGAGATGGTGTATTTGAATGTGGTGTTGATTGATCTCACAGATGCTCATACGGATGTTATCAAGAAAATATAAACTCTTCAAAACTCTTTGTAAAATATTTTAAATAATAAACTTATGATTACTCACCAACTACCTTGTATTTGACACTTGATTTTTCACATGTTTCAGGTAATGAAGATAAGTAGGTTGAGGAAGAAGAACTCACACTTTTGGACATCATCATATAGGATCTTGGACTTAGCTAATTAACTGAAATTCTGGCGATTTGAATTTAGTTAGATAGCTAATTCTCTTTTGTACTTGATGTACTAATTCATGATAGACATGATTTTTGTGTAATTAATTTGGTTGATTGAATGATATATGTTGATTTGATTTAGATGCCCACGAGCTTTTGAACAATCTACACATCCCACGTGGCATCCCGACGTTTCCGCCATCGGTCGGGGTGTTACATGCGAGCAGCTAACAGATTGTCACGGATCTGGCAGATCTTGTCAGTCGTCTCCTGAATAATCTCGGGACCCGTGATCTGCGATTCGCCGACCTCGGTCCAACAAATAGGTGACCGACATTTTCTGCCATAAAGAGCTTCAAACGGCGCCATACCAATGCTCGCATGATAACTGTTGTTATACGAGAACTCAACTAATGGTAGATGGCTATCCCAATTGCCACCGAAATCGATGACACAAGCTCTTAACATGTCATCTAATGTTTGAATCGTCCGCTCCGTTTGACCATCCGTTTGCAGATGATAAGCGGTGCTAAGATCCAATCTTGTTCCAAATGCTTCATGAAGTGATTCCCAAAATCGTGCCGTGAAACGAGCATCACGGTCCGATATTATGCTTAAGGGAATCCCGTGTCGGCTAACGATCTCATCTACGTAGATACGAACTAATTTTCGCACTGGGTACGTCTCGCGTATTGGGAAGAAATGTGTCGACATGGTTAATCTATCAATTATCACCCAAATACTATCCTTACCGCTTGCAGTTAGTGGAAGTTTAGTAATGAAATCCATAGAGATATTCTCCCACTTCCACATCGGTATTTCTGGTTGTATTAACAGTCCCGAAGGTCGCTGGTGTTCTGCCTTGACTATAGCATAGTTAAGGCATTTGGACACATACTTAGCAATATCCTTCTTCATTCCAGGCCACCAGTACAAGGCTCTAAGGTCTTGATACATCTTGTCAGCACCTGGATGAATTGAGTAACGGGACTTATGAGCTTCATCCATAATCACCATCCTAAGATCACCCCGATTCGGTATCCACAACCGATTCAAATAATACATCAAACCATCATCCTTAGTTTCCAATAAGATCTCAGCCCCGCAAGACATCTCATTTTTCAAGTTATCTTGAGCTAATGAGTGTTGTTGGGCTGTGAGAACATCGTTACGGAGATTAGTGTGTACTCGGACACTATGAATATGAACTTGACCTTTGCGACTAAGCGCATCTGCTACTACACTCGCTTTGCCAGGATGGCAGCGAATTTCACAGTCATAATCGTTCAACAGTTCAACCCATCTCCGTTGTCTCATGTTAAGTTCCTTCTGATTGAGAATATGCTGTAAACTCTTATGGTCTGTAAATACTACACACTTAATGCCATAAAGATAATGTCTCCATATCTTCAAGGCAAACACAACTGCACCAAGTTCCAAGTCGTGTGTAGTGTAGTTCTTCTCGTGAATCTATAATTGTCTTGATGCATAAGCCACAACCTTTCCCCGCTGCATAAGAACACAACCGAGACCTAGTTGGATGCATCGCAGTATACCATAAAATCATCATTTCCATCGGGAAGTATCAATACAGGAGCATCACAAATTTTCTGTTTCAAAATCTGAAATGCCTCTTCTTGCTTCGGCCCCCACTCATAAGGTTTATTCTTTTGAGTCAAAACAGTGAGAGGGACAGCAATCCTGGAAAAATTCGAAACAAACCGCTGATAGTAACCGGCAAGTCCTAGAAACGATCGAATCTCCATCGGTGTCTTCGGTGTACTCCAATTCTTCACTGCATCAATCTTTGCAGGATCCATGTGAACACCCTTTTCGTTGACTATGTGTCCCAAGAATTGAACTTCCTTAAGCCAAAATTCACATTTAGAGAATTTGGCATACAATCGCTCTTCTCTTAGGATCTCCAAAACCAACTTAAGGTGTTGCTCGTGTTCTTCCTTTGTCTTTGAGTATATCAAAATATCATCAATGAATACAATTACATACTTATCCAAGTATGGCCTGCAAACACGGTTCATGAGATCCATGAAAACCGCCGGTGCATTGATAAGGCCGAAAGGCATTACCATAAATTCATAATGACCATATCTTGTTCTGAAAGCTGTCTTGGGAATATCCTCATCATGTACGCGAAGTTGATGATACCCAGACCTAAGATCAATCTTTGAAAACCATGCCGAGCCTTGAAGCTGATCGAAGAGATCATCGATACGCGGCAGTGGATATCGATTCTTAATTGTGAGTCTGTTCAATTCGTGGTAGTCGATGCACATCCGGAATGACCCATCCTTCTTCTTAACAAATAGGACTAGTGCACCCCATGGTGAATGGCTCAGGCGAATAAATCCTTTATCAGTCAGTTCTTGCAGCTGGCTCGCCAATTCTTGCAACTCCGAAGGCGCAAGTCTGTAAGGAGCTTTGGCAACAGGGTTCGCACCAGGTATTAAGTGAATTCGAAACTCTACTTGACGTTCTGGTGGAAGACCCGGTAAATCATCTAAAAATACTTCAGGAAAATCTCTTATCACAGGAACGTCTTCAATGTTCTTTCCTTTTTCTTTCTTCTCTACAATGTGTGCTAAGAATGCTATACACTTCTTCCTAAGGTACTTGTGTGTTTTAGTGCATGACATCAGCTTAAGACCTTTACTAGGAGTTTCCCCAAAAACTCTTAAAGTTTCACCCGAAGGTAAGGGAATGCGAATGTATTTCTCATGACAAACTATCTCCGCTTTGTGGGTGGCTAACCAATCCATGCCTATGATAACAGATGCATAGGTATGAGATCAATTGGGAAAACGTGATCACTTAAGTTCACAGTACATCCAATAATAACAGTGTCAATAGCAATAGTGTTTCCGTCAGTCACCTCCACGATAAACGGTTTATCTAAATATGTACGTGTTCTACCAAGCATGCATTCAAAATCATATGAGACGAAAATCCTATCGGCACCAGAATCAAATAAGACGGATGCATAAGAGTTGTTAATCAGAAATGTACCGTTGACCACATCCTGGTTGGCTTGAGCAGCTGGAGCATTCAGTTGAAACGCCCTACCTCTTGCCACCCTCTGATTGTTTCCAGTCAACTTTGGGCATTTATTCCTGAAGTGACCCACTTCACCACACTCGTAATAGGCTCTTTCCTGTGCAGGAGGTACCTGGCGAACGGGTACAGCTTGTATCGGTTGAACTTGCGGAGCGGGCAGTGCAATTGAGCAGGTTGCATCCTTTGTGCTTGCGGTGCACTCCGGCAAGCATTAGCAAAATGGCCGTACTTGCCACAGTTGTTGCAGATGCGACAAGGCAAGTTGGGCATGTGATGATATCTGCAAGTATTACGTTGGGGAGTATTCCCAATATAATTTCTAGCATTAGTGTTGTTGGATGAATGCTGCGCAGACTTAGCAGAAGGAGCACTGACCATGAAGTTCCTGGTCTTCCTCTTTTTGTTGCTACTTTTTGAAGAGCTAGCAGCCTTAGTCTTGACTTCCGTCTTTGTTTCCTTTGTAGAAGCCTTCCCCTCAACCTTCTTTGTTCCTTTCCTAGTGAGTGTTCCAGCTTTCACATGATTACCAGTAAGAGTTGCAGATAAACGGATCGCAGCCTCCAGTGTTTTGGGATTGCTTCCGTATATAGTCTTGGATCTGCATAGGCAGACCACTGATGTATTTCTCAATTGCTCACTCAAGTGGTGTCACCAGATGAGGCACCAGCAGACTATACTCGTGGAAACGAGTATTGTAGATGACGTTCTCTCCACTGTCTTGCTTGAGTTCTCAGAACTCAGTTTCCAGCTTCCTCATCTCGCTACGAGGATAGAATTCAGTGGCCATTAGGTTCTTGACCTCTGTCCATGTCAGTGCTAGGGCAGCATCAACTCCCCTAGTTTGCTTTTCCCCATTTCACTAAGTCAGTGTTCTCTTTTGGAAAATACTGGTGGCATAGCGCACCTTCAGATTATTAGGGCAATCACTGTTGATGAAGGTGTTATCCATGCTCTCAAACCACTGTAGCAGACCAGTGGCTTTTTCAGAACCCGTAAACTTCAGTGGATTACAGGAGTTGAAGTGCTTGAATGTGCAAACTGGCGGGTTTGCACCACCTCTGTTCTGATTGATATTCTGATTGGCTTGGGTTAGTTGGTTCACCAATCCAGAAATGAGGTTAGCTAAATCTTATATGCCGGAGTTGGCATTACCGTTAGCATCTTCAGGGTTCGTATCATCTCCATTGTGACGGCGTGGCGACATGTTTCTAAAGAGATTAGAAACATGTTACTACCGTTTACAACGTAAGTCATACAAACCATGATTGAATGAGTTCATTTAAACAATTAGGATTACATATAGGAACTAAATTTCTCTCCTATCTGTCTTTTAACTCATAATATTTATAAATTTCCTAATATTATACTAAGTGTCCTAGTTGGTCATAACTAATATTAGTTAAATATTCATAGGTTCCATACATTCCCCACCCTATACCAACACTGACAACCTCCCGATGCAATGCAACAAGCTTATATATAGGGCATATGCAGGGGTAGGTCGCAACCTCCCCAACACCGTCCCACCACCGTTGCATTGCATCACGATTATGCCCTTGCTAGAATTTAGGGTGTATCATGTATCTTCCCATTGTCTCACTTCACAAACCTTATCCGAAGTAGGATAATTTTGAGTGAAGTGGTCTCTAGTTCCCTTGGACAATTAGGTTTGCCTAATGTCTAAGTTCACCTGACATGTAGGTTTGCCTATTTCTAAGTTCACCTAATGTCTAGATTCACCTGACATTAAAGTTCCCCTAATGTCTAAGTTCACCAAAAATCCATACCAAATCCCAATGTCTATAATCATCAAAGAGGGTTCATATTACCACTGAGTGCCCTTATTGTCACTAAGTGTTCATATTCTCCGTATAATTTATTCTCATCAAGTGGTCATACCATCACTAAGTGTTAGTATAATCTCTATGCGTTCATATGTTCACAAAGTGTCTATATCCTCATCCAAATCTTCAGTTCATCGCTAAGTATTCGTATCGTTCTTTAACCTATACACCCCACGTGTCCAATAAATGTGTTTATAATTGAGTTCATATGTGTTCATCAGATGTGATCATCCAAAGTGTCAATCCAAAGCGACCTTAACCAACATACCATCAACACCAATCCTTACAACAATTCCTAGTAGTATCCTAAGTTCCTGACACTGACAGACCTCCAATATACTACAAATGGTACATGTATAGGGCATATGTATGTGTCAGTCACAACTGCCCCAGCCACCGTCCCACCACCTTTGTAGTATACCACAAGTGTGTCCTTGTCTGTGATCAATAGTCAAACAAATAACTCCTAAAGCAGATTAATTCCTACATAGTTAATTCCCTATGCAAATAATTTCCCATACGGGTAGTTCCCTTATTCTTCAATACTGACATCCACCTAATGTACCATAAATGGTATATATAGGGCATATGTAGGGGTCAGTCGCAACTGCCCCAGCCAACGTCCCACCACCTTTACGATACACCACGTGTAAGTCCTTATTGAATCATGCGAGCACACGTAAGCAAATAATCAGTATTAGCATATGTATATGAGTTGTATAACAGGAGTTCAGTTATCATGTAATAAACACATAAGCATTAAATCCTGCATATACTAACTAGTGTATCAAATAATTCATACTAGGGTATCCTACGGTTATAGACTAGGTCAACCATTTCTAGTAACCTAATTCCCTATAACCCAGGCTCTGATACCAATCTGTAACACCCCGACAGATGGCGGAAACGTCGGGATGCCACGAGGGATGTGTAGATTGTTCATTAGCTCGTGGGCATCTAATTTAAATCATCACATATTATTTAAACAACCAAATTATTACACAAAAATCATGTCTATCATGAATTAGTTACATCAAATACAAAAGAGATTTAGCTAGTCAACTAAATTCTAATCGCCAGAATTCCAGTTATTTAGCTAAGTCCAAGAACCTAAGAGATGATGTCCAAAATATGTGAGATCATCCTTCTCAACCTACTTGTCTTCATTTCCTGAAACATGTAAAAAAAATCAAGTGTCAACTACGAAGTAGTTGGTGAGTAATCATAAGTTTTATATTTAAAAGTATTTTACAAATTGTTTATATAAAATGAGTTTAAAAGTTTATGGTTTTTTGTGATAATCCACATGAGTACCTGCGAGATAATCCATCACAACACCCAAACAAACAATCACAAATACATAATCGCATATCTCAATTAATCATAGATAATCCATGACAAACATTCAACTAATCACAATCCTTAATATTCTCAATTAGTATAAGTGACTATACATAAAATCATTGTGATTCATGGAGTGGTATCCAACCACGTGACAATACATGTGACCGTTGTGGATGACCGAAGTCAACAATAAGGTCTTATGGAGTTATAATAAACCAAGTGACAATACATGTAATCGTCTCGGATGACCGAAGTCAACACAACGATACACGGAATTGTGGTAACCCACGTGACAATACATGTGATCATTGCGGATAACCGAGGTCATCAGCAATGCCACACAGAGTTATAATAATCAATGTTAATCCATATGCAGTGATAATCCCATAATATGAATATCGTATTGATAAACAGGTATCACCCATGTGTTATCAAAATAATATTAAAAATTGGTATACATGTTTCACCTCCGAGTTTAAAACAAAACAGTTTAAAAGGGAGGTTATGAGAACTCACCTGAATTCCTTAGAATCAGTGTTCTTGCAAAATGCGCGCTCGCGTAAGAGAACTCAAAATCAACAACAACTCAGTCAACCTGTAATTATCGTGTGTCGGGTATTCATAAGCATACGTGTCTTATTTTAATTATTCTCACATGTTCACTTTTAAATAATTAGGTGCTTCACCCACTTAGTTTGATTAGTCTAACTTGAAATGGATTACCCAATCTCTTATAAAGTCCATTATTAAAGATAGTTTAGACTTGCTAGTTGTTAACTACGTTATAATGATACAATTGTTGTGATATCTTAGATATATCCTCACATGCATGATCAATTATACTAGCCACCATAATTCGGATTAGTAACACTTTAATTCCAATTTAGTAAAATCTATACATTAAGTTAATTGCACCTCAAGTTCAATATATATATATATACTTCCTAGTTTCTTTAAAACTCAAGTTAGAAACAGAAAAAGATGGTGGTTTAGTTTTCTCATGCATGCATGGATACATTAACATATATATATTCATGTGTTTATACTACTATGTCTTTGTCCCTAATCCCTTAATTATCAAGTAATTCAGATTAGAAGTCCTGAGGACCAGCGAACCTTTACACTTAGGTTCGGCCCCTAACATCAAACTAGTAGCCATAGGTTCGCTGCATTAGTATTAGGTTTCGGCCATACTAATTACGGAGGTTCGGTGATATCCCCACCCTAGGGTTCGGCTGTTAAAGTGTTGTTCCGCATGTTCCTAGGTTCGGCCATGGCAGGATTCGCCCAAAGGTTCGGCTGCCTTAGGGTTCGGGACCTATGGAGGTTCGGTTGTTTGTAGTTTCATTGGCTACTAGGGTTCGCTGCAATCATGGCTTAGGTTCGTGTCATCCCGTCCATGGTTTGGCTAACCCAGCTGCTAAAGGTTCGTGGCTTTCTGACCTAAGGTTCGTTGACCATCTGGTTCATGGCACACGTAGGTTCGCCGTATTTAGGGTTCGTGGGATTGGGGGGGGGGGTTCAGCCGAATGTGGAAAGCAAGGTTCGGCCAAGATGAGGAGCAGGGTTCGGCGAGTACCTCACAGGTTCGTGGGAGGGTTCGCTACTTCTAAGGTTCGGCTAACCCTAGATCCAGCTCCACTAAGGTTCGTTCGACTCCCATGGCCGCGAACCCTGTGTGTATCATCATCAACCTCGCGTCCTAAGCCCTAGTAGGTTCATTCATGGCCGCACCATCCTCATACTCTCGCGGTTTAAGGTTTTTGAACGTAACAATATCATTTAGAAGTGGTGATGATATTAACCGAGTATATTCAAATGTAAAACAGAAAGAAAACTCGATATTTACCTCGAAATATTGATCAAACGTGAGATTTTCTTGTACTTTCTTGTTCTCCTTGATTGTGTGGTCGTTTAGGCACCAAGATTTCGTGATTCCGTCAAGAAACGAGCGTGCAATCGTAGAGAGAAGTTAGAGAGAGAGAGAGAGTGGCGAATTTGAAAGCTAGAGAGAGAACTTGGTTGATTAAATGAGGAGGAAGAAGAAGAAGTTCTTCCTTATATCGCGTTTTGATCCCTCGCCCTCGGCCCCGTTTTTATCGCGATAAACTTATAAAAATGCTCGGTTTTTAACGTAAAACACATTTAATACATAAAATATTTAAACGAATAAGTCTCGTTTTAATAAAATGGTTTTTAAATAAAAATCGTTTAATTAAATTACTTCTGTTTACTTTCATTAAATTAATTATTTAAATAAACAACTTGTTCAGTTTCGTTTCAGGTTGTGATTCCTAATAAATATTTTCAGTTTTCATTTATTAATTTAATATCGTTAGATATTATTTAATTATCTCGTCGAAACGCATTACTTACATACGTACTCATAAAGATCGTCACCTTTGCGAATCCGACGCTCGTATCGTATTTCGTTTTGATTTACAATTTAAGGAATATCATTTCAGAATATTATTCTTAGTAATTATATTCGTGTGAATCGTCACCCACGCGAATACATTATTAAGTTAATATTTCTGAATCAATATTCGCGTTTTAAAAAAATGTTCGTAACCTCACCCTCGCGTACTTATTCCAAATATCTTTTTCATTAACTTATTATCTTTAATATTATAAATCCCAAACCAAAGCCCACTAAACCAAATCACTGACACATCCGTGATAGACCGAAATATGCATATGTATAGGGCATATGTAGGGGTCAGTCGCAACTGCCCCAGCCACCGTCCCACCACTATTTCGATAAACCATGACCATGTGTCCTTGACTATGTTTAGCCACCAACAATAACCAATATCAAACTCCAATTCTTTTCCATTCAAAAACAGTAATCCAATATCCGTGAATGCAGCAGCGATAAACTCTCTGGTTCTGTTTAGTTGGGTTACAACTAAACTTCCCAGGGTTTACGCGTATAACAATATGTTCTCAATGTGTATTCCAATATTAGTAATAACATCAAATAATGCATCATCATTAATAATAATAACCATATCAGGTTGTAACAGTACAGTCGTACATATGCAAGGACAACCTGAAATACAGTGATGTTACATTGAGCCCTCCTTCTTCCCTGAGAACCCAGAGTCAAAACCCTAGGAGATTAGAGTGGCCATAGCACGTCCAAGTTCGATTCTCATCCCGTGGTGTTCGATTCTCGATCAAACGTCCATCCTTCACCTTTGGATCACCACGGTTGCTGTTGGTTTCGATTGGTTAACCCTTGAATAGGATTCCGCACAATTCCAGAGGCTATCGAGTAGATATCCATTGGAACCGGATTGTTTCTGAGCTCCAAACTTGGCCCTATAAAGTGGTATTAGAGACTTGGCTCTTGATTCTACTCGATTTGCATTTAAAATCATCAGGTCTCATATTGGATTTTCTTAACTTGCAAAAACCCTTATTTTCTTGTTCCTCAAGTCACTGTTTCATTCAAAATCAGTAAGTTTTTGTGGTGTTTTTGTCAAAACAGTCATTTGAATTGGTTGGTAATCTTGTCATGGTGTTCTGTACCAAATTTGGTGCATAGATTTGGTCTAAATCAAAAGTTATCACGATTTTAGTTTCTGAAAACCCCAGATAGCCCGAATGACTATGGTGGCCGAATAAGTTTGCCCGAATCACTCTCATTCGCTGAATAGCTTCATTCGACCACTCATTCGGCGAATAGCTTCCATTCGACCTCTCATTTGGTGAAAAGCCTCATTCGATCCTTTCATTCGCCGAATAGGTTCAATCGCCCTGCTCATTCGCCCAACTGTCATACTCATTTTCTCATTCGCCCTTTTCTGTTCATTCACTTGTTTCATCACATTCGGTCCCCGACATTCGCCATATCTGCCCTCATTCGGCCATCAGTTTGAAATTTTTTCTAAGTGTTGGATATTATTGTTTTTGATTCTATGGAGGATTTAGCATTGATGGCTAATCAGAACCATCGTATTCAGACATTGCTGCTGACTGAAACTGAGACAGGAAACTCCAATAAAGCTCCCAAGTTGTTATCCTTAGATGATTATCCACACTAGAAATACAGATTTGAGATTCACATAAATGGAGTAGACACTAACTGTTGGACTAAAAGAACCAATGAGCCTGATCAGAAAAATCTCTAAGTCTCACAGCATTACAACAACTGAAGAAGAACACAAAGGCTGATATTCAAATGTGCAGAAGTCACAAGATCTGAAGACATGTACAACAGCTGAAGTGTAAGTCATCAGATGTTGTAGTGTGTAGTTAGTCTTCAGTAGTTTTCTTTTATTGTTTGTAAAAGTCTGATGAGTAGTTTACTCATCAGATGTTTTAGTATTTTGTACTTCAGTAGTTTTGCTCTTCAGTAGTTGTAGAGTTTGTCTTCAGATGTTGAAGACATCCTCAGTAGTTTAGTTAATTTCAGTTGTTTTGTTTTGTCTGTTAGATGTCAACATCATGTGACATCATCAGACGTCACTGCCTTCTATATATAGGCAGTTGACATGATTGTAATGTAACGAAGTTAATGATCTGAATGAGATATTCCTTTTTACAGAAAACTTTCTCTCTCTATAACAAACTTGCGTTACTGTTTGATTGAAATGGATCTTACTTTGATTATGCTAATTCCATGTTAAATTCCGCTGCTATACTCTACTGATTTATCAATTGAGAACATCTGATCCTACAATTGGTATCAGAGCAGGTTAATCATTGATCGATTACACAATTGATCTCTGAAACTGCTCAAATTTGTTCTCAAATTGAGTGAATTAGCTGATTAAGTAAGAATTTGTTATAGATTGAAGTTTTCTGTTAACTTCTGTTGATTTGCATTTCAATATCAATCTGTTTTGCATCAATTGATTGAGATTTGAATTAGTTTGTGTTAGATTGATTGAATCTGTGATCATGTCAACTCCGAACAATGATCCGCACAATACAGGCTCCGCAACCAAGCCTCCGATGAGTGAGTACAACATATGGCAACGTAGAATGCTACATCACCTGTCGATTAACAGCGCAGGATGTTGGAAATCTGTTGTGCATGGACCATATAAACCCACGATCACTGATCCTGAAACTAAGATCATGATTCCGAAACCTGCTGGTATGTATTCGGATGAGGACATTAAATTGTTTGAAATTGATGCTAAAGCTCATGGTATTCTGGCCATGGCTCTGCCTAATGAGATCTATTCTGGCTTGATGCATCATGATACTGCTCATGATCTCTGGGTTGCACTGAAAGAACAATTTGGTGGAACCGATGAGGTTTTAGCAAATACTAGAGAAATTCTGGCTCAGCAGTATGAGACATTTTCTCACCGAAAGGGTGAATCCTTGACTCAACAATTTGAGCGATTCTCATGTTTAATTTCTGAGTTAAAAATGGTTAAGCAAGAATACACTAATAGTCAGATGAATAACAGATTTCTCAGATCATTGCTTGAGAGATGGGACACTTATACAATTGTCCTACGCTCTAATGCTAATTTAGAAAGTCTATCTCTCACCCAATTACATGGGAAACTCTTAACTTTTGAGAGAGAGGTAGAACAGAAGAGAAAACTGTCTTCATCTGGAAAACTTGCTGATGATTTTGTTCCTGGTAACACTGCTTTGATAGGTCAGGAGTCAGAGTTTAATGGGTCTGAATGTTCTTATGATGAACATATTGATTTTTCTACTAACAATTCTGAACATGCTTTTGTGGGAGTTGATGGTAATGCAGGGAATTATGGTGATAACTTGTGTTTTGTGATGGATGATTTGAAAGGAATCCCGGATGATGATCTAGAGGAGATGGACATTTTGAGTCAAATGGCACTGATCAATATCAGATCACAAAAGTTTTATAAAAGAACAGGAAGAAAGTTCCCTGGATTATCTGGCAAAACCAAGGTTGGATTTGACAAAGGGAAGCTGAGGTGCCATAAGTGTCATAGGCTTGGTCACTTTGCTAGGGAGTGCAAATCTACTGGTTCTAACCCTGCTGCACCCTTTGTGACTTTTCCAAACAACAACCCGTCAAGCAAAGGACCACAATCCTCTGGTACTAGTCAACAACAATTCTATCCAGCTCACTTTGTTCAACAAAATCCTATGCCATATCCATATCCTTGTTTCTACATGCCTCAACCTACACACCCTCCAGCATTAATTCCTTCACAATCACCTGCTCTTCCTGATCCCAGCAAATCACAAACCAATCAACAGCCTCAACAAGAACAGCATCAAAGTTTCTTTACTCCTGGAGTAGTTCATTGGAGTAGCCTACCTGATGATTTATCTGACTTCAACATGCAGCCTTACTCTGAAAATGGTCCACATGGTGGAGACAATCCTTTTGGAAATCTTGCATTGATGGCTATTGACTCAACTGACAACTCTTGTCAATCTTCTTCAACATCACAGGTATCCTCTGAATCCAAAGCTAAGTTGTGTTCAGAGTCTTGTGTTTCAGCATTTGCTTCCATTAGAGAAATTAATGTTGAGTTAATTAATGAAAAGTTGTCTTTAGAAAGGGTCATGACAAAGAATAAAATTGAATTTGAGAAAGCTTTGAATGAAAAAGAATCTGAAATTTACAAACTCAAGTGTCAATTGTCTGATGAAAAGGCTAGGGTGGAAGTCATGCTTGTAAAACACAATGATTTGAAACAAACACTTGCAGCAACCCAAGTCGAATGTGCAAGATGGGTTGAATCTTGCAAGGGGTTTGAGTTGCTATTAAACAAGCAAACAACATCAAATGTGAAGTTTGGTATTGGACACAATCACACTGCTCCTCCAACTGATTATACACCAAAAAATCTTAACTGTGAGTCTGAAGGAGACAGTGTATACCAATCCACCAAATCTTCAGAAAAGTCTGATGCTGAAGAATCATTTGAAAGTGATTCAAGTGCCTGCAAATCTGAGTCTGAAACTATTGACATTGAAACTTATTCTTATTCTCTTGGATGTACAAATGTTATCCAGGATGAAACATGTCAGGATAGTGTTTTAATTGAGATTAACCCTGATGAAAAGGTTTCAAATGAACTAAATTTAAAACTGGTTAAGGTAGATGGGCATGGCACTGGAGAGAAAGATGCACGGCTTCTGATAAGTCAGAATCACTCATCAGTAGTTGTAGAAAAAGCTGATGCCACAACTACTGATAAGTGGAAAAGGATTGACCGACAAGTGCTGAAGAATACCTCTTCAGAGGTTCTCAGCACATCAGCTGTTATCAATTTGTCTACAAATACTGATGTTCCAAAAGTGCTGATGAACAAGAACTCAGTATCTAAGTCATCAGTACTTGTAGATAATCACAAGGGAAAGCAAAAGAGGGTGCCTTGTGATATTTGTAGGCTGTTTAATCATTCAACTGATGAATGCTGGTACAGAAAAGGTTCTAAATTCAACAAAATCAAGAATAAAAACAAGAACATACTCAAAATGAAAAATGAATTTAGTTCAAAATTTGTACCTGAATCATCAGTTGTTTCAAAATCTGGAAAATCCTTACAAGGAAATACCTCCAGTAAATCCAAGAAAGGAAAAGGGATTGTTCCAGATTCAGGGAAACAACACTTGACAGCATCTCATTTGATTAAAGACACTAAAATGATCAAACACAAAAATAAAAAATCAAGTTCTGATGTGTCTGATGAAATCAAAATTTTAACTCAAAATCATAATCAACTGATGCTAATGATGCAACAACTGATAGGAAAAGTCAATCTGGCAGAGGCATCTGTTGATTCATTTCATAAAAAGAAATCAAAGTCAAAAGTCAAATCAAAAATTTCTGATAAGAATGCTTCAAGTGTTGCTTCAACTGATAATGCTAGTTCTGTTTTTTCAAATGTTAACAGACCCAAAACCAAAATGGTTTGGGTCCAAAAGTCTAACTGAGTGTGTTGTTGTATGCAGGGTCCTTCAGCATGCCAAAGTAGCATCTGGTATGTTGATAGTGGAGGATCCATGCATATGACTGGGAGCAGATCTCTTCTTCATAACTATTTCACTGGAAGGAGAGGATTTGTGTCCTTTGGTAATGATGCTAAGGGGTATATCATAGGTAAAGGTGTAGTCACTAATGGTGAGATTAGGTTTGATGATGTTAATCATGTTGAGAATCTTAAGTACAATCTGCTGAGTGTTAGTCAAATGTGTGATAAGGGTCATGTGTCTCTCTTCACTAAGCAAGATTGTAGGATTTTATCTTCTGATGTGATGCCTTTGATTAGCAAAGTGTTAGATGAGTATACACTTCTTAAGGCTAACAGAGTGGGAAAGGTATATGCCTTTGATCTTTCTAAGAAAATCTCTGTCAAAGGTCATCCTTGTTTATTTTCTAAGGCCTCTTTCAAGGAATCCAATCTGTGGCATAGAAGATTAGGTCATGTGAACATTAAGAACATGAATCAATTGGTGAAACATGGCTTGGTTAGAGGTCTTCCTTTAAAGGATTTTAGTTGTGATGAAAACTGTTCTGCATGCTTGAAAGGAAAGCAACACAAAGTCTCTTTTCCTTCAATTGGAGATTCCAAATCCACTGGTTGTTTACAACTGTTACACATGGATCTGTTTGGTCCAGTGCAGATAATGTCTATGGCAAAGAAGAAGTATTGTCTAGTTATTGTTGATGACTATTCAAAGTTTGTCTGGACTTTCTTCTTACACTCAAAAGGTGAGGTTGCCAAGGCTATTATCAATTTTGTGTTGTATGCTGAAAGGCAGTATTCTCTTTCTATCAAGTGTGTTAGGAGTGACAATGGCACTGAATTCAGAAATCATCTTCTTGATGAATTTTATCAGTCAAAGGGAATTCAGAGACAGTATAGCATTCCCAGATCTCCTGAACAGAATGGAGTGGTAGAAAGGAAGAATAGGACCCTGATTGAAGCTGCCAGAACAATGCTTGCTGATTCTGGTTTACCTCTCACATTCTGGGCAGAAGCTGTTAACACAGCTTGCTATGTGCAAAACAGAGTTTTGGTGAATCAAAGATGGTTGAAGACTCCATATGAAATCCTTCATTCTTTAACTCCTTTGATTTCCTTCTTCAGAGCTTTTGGGTGTCCTTGTTACATTCTCAACACCAAAGATCAACTTACTAAGTTTGATTCCAAAGTTGATGCAGGATACTTTGTTGGATATTCTTCAACATGCAAGGCATATAGAGTGTTCAATTGTAGAACAAAGACTGTAGAAGAAACTCTTCATGTCAAATTCAATGAATGTCCTAAAGATTCCATTCCTCAGAATCCTGCTGAGATGTTTGATCTGAATATCTTGCAACATGATTTTCATGTTGAGAATAGTGGTGTAGAAGATGAAGTTCTTCCAGCTGATCCATCCCCAGCTTCTAATGCAACATCACAAGGAATTTCAGATGATGAAGATGCAAGTACTCATTTGTTCAGATTCAGTGACAATATGTCCACATCTACCAAATCTGATGCTCCTCCTGCTTCAGCAATCCCACTCAATACAAATGCTGATGAAATTCTGGAATCCTCTCAATCATTTGAAATCCCAGCTGCTTTGTTCCCTGAATCATCTTCAACTGCAACATCTGATCCTCCAGCAAACACTTGCACTGATCTTATTCCATATCAAGAACTGAAGGATCATCCATTATCTCAAGTTCTTGGTGATATTTCTGCAGGTGTTTCAACCAGAAGTCAATTATCTAACTTTTGTCTTTATGCTCTCTTTGTCAGTCAACAAGAGCCAAAGAACTACCACATAGCACTTAGAGACATTGGCTGGGTGGAGGCAATGCAGTTGGAATTGTTGCAATTCAAGAAGCAACAGGTTTGGGAGCTGGTTTCTTTACCTCCAGGTAAGTGTGCAATAGGCACAAAATGGGTGTTTAGGAATAAAACAGATGAAAAAGGTCAAATCATTAAAAACAAAGCTAGACTGGTTGTACAGGGGTTCTGTCAGGAAGAAGGTATTGATTATGATGAAACTTTTGCCCCTGTAGCCAGATTAGAAGCAATTAGGCTGTTTTTAGCATATGCTGCCTTACATAAACTTAAAGTTTTTCAAATGGATGTCAAAAGTGCTTTCTTATATGGTAAAATAAAAGAGGAAGTGTATGTGTGTCAACCTCCAGGCTTTGAGGACAATAAACATCCTGATTGGGTGTACAAGCTTGATAAAGCTCTTTATGGGCTGAAACAAGCACCTAGAGCCTGGTATGACACATTATCCACTTTTCTTCTAAAAAATAATTTCACTAGAGGCTCCATTGATCAAACTTTATTCATAAAGAATGTAGGTCAGCATAAGCTACTTGTTCAAATTTATGTTGATGACATTATATTTGCTTCATCTGACCCAAAGTTGTGTGATGATTTCACTAAACTTATGACTACAAATTTTGAAATGAGTGCTATGGGGGAGTTACAGTTTTTCTTGGGTCTTCAAATCAAACAAAAACCTGATGGAATTTTCATTCACCAATCAAAATACACAAAAGAGCTTTTAAAGAAATTTGATTTGCAAAACTGTAAGCCATGTCCCAACCCCATGAGCACCACCACACAACTTGATGCAGATCTGAAAGGTACTTCAGTGGATGAAACTCTTTATAGATGTATGATTGGATCTTTAATGTATCTAACTGCATCCAGGCCAGACATTATGTTTGCCACATGTGTTTGTGCTAGATTTCAGGCTGCACCCAAAGAGTCTCATTTGATAGCTGTGAAAAGAATTTTCAGATACTTGCAAGGTACTCAATTCCTGGGAATATGGTACTCCACTGGACAATCCTGCAAGCTGGTTGCTTTTTCAGATAGTGACTATGCAGGATGCAAACTCTCAAGAAAATCTACTTCTGGTGGGTGTCAGTTTCTAGGAAATTGCTTGGTTTCTTGGCAAAGTAAGAAGCAAACTTCTGTAGCCACCTCCACTGCTGAAGCTGAGTACATTGCTGCTGCAAGTTGCACTTCCCAAATTCTCTGGCTTCAGTCTCAACTCCTGGACTATGGCATCAAAGAACTGAAGACACCATTGTTAATGGATAGTGCTTCAGCTCTTTGTATTGTCAAGAATCCAGTTCAGCACTCTAGGACTAAACACATTGAGATCAGACATCACTTTATAAGAGATTGTTTTGAAAAAGGTCTGATTGATCCCAAATTTGTTCCTAGTGCTGATGAGCTTGCTGACATTTTTACTAAGCCTTTAGACACATCAACTTTTCAAAATTTAGTTCTAAGGCTTGGTATGTTGCAACTTGAATAGGTTAGTGTTTAAATGAATAAAATGTTAAATATCCTTTTAAAATTCCAAAAATATTTTTTCCTTTATCTTGACACATTTTGATATTTTCAGTACATACTGATACATATCAAAAGTACTGATTCAAGAACAGTTATGACCTTTTCTAATACTCTAAGTTACAAGTACTGATGAGTATTGATGTTCTAAGTACTGAAGGTCAAACATTGTTCACAAGTTCTGATGAACAAAATTTCTACAAAGTTCTGATGAACAAATTGTGTACAAGTTCTGATGAACACATTGTTCACAAGTTCTGATGAACAAAATTTCTACAAAGTTCTGATGAACAAATTGTGTACAAGTTCTGATGAACACATTGTTCACAAGTTCTGATGAACAAAATTTCCACAAAGTCTGATGAACAACTGTTGAAAACACCTGATGAACAAAATTATCGACAACACCTGATGAGTAATTTTACTCTTCAGTTGTTTAAACCTCAGTTGTTTTCTCTATTTAACTCAATCCTTCTCAGTTGTTTCATTATCACTTTCTCAGAACTTTTCATCTTTTTCAAAAACATATTTTCCCTCTCCAGTCTTTGCATCCATGGCGTCAATCACCTTGAAACCTCGACACAATTCCGTTGCTTATCTGACCAAATCTTCCTTTTGGTCAAAGTTCGATGAAGCTGTTGACTTGATGAACTCCTCTCAATTCAAAACTGCTTTTCTCATCAATCCAACTCTGTATGTTGAATCCATTCATCAATTTTGGATGAATGTTGAACTGGTAAATGTTGGAACTGGAGTCATCTCTCTTCGATCAACAGTCAATGGTCACAACGTGCATATCAGTCCCGCTGAGCTCAGGGATGTTCTTCAACTTGACGATGCCAACCTAGTCACTCAGTTCCCTAAAAGCGCCACTGACCTCTGTTTTACAAGTCATGAATACCAGGGCGACTTGAGTGACTCAACACTTTTCAAGAAGCACTTTAATGATCCAGAGCGTCTGATATTCCATATGATCAACATATGCCTGGCTCCGAAGTCTTCTTCATGGGATCAAATGTCATCTCGTTGGCAACAGGTATTGTACTCTATTCTCGAATCTCAAAAGCTAAATTTTTCTCAAATACTTTTTTCTGAATTAACCGAACATGCTGGTAAGCCTGTTTCATCTAGATGGTTACTCTATCCTCGTTTTATTATGGCCATCATAGAGAAACAGCTGCCACAAACAGGCCTTGTTGGTCAGGGGATCCCTGCTCCAGCAGTTTTGCTGGAAGTATATTCCAGACACAACTCCAACCTCACTTTAAAAGAGGCTGCCCGGAAGCTCAAACCCAAGCAACGGGAACCCACAGCCTCATCCTCAAAATCCAAATCCAAAGTCCCCACTAAACCAAAATCCACTAAGCCCAAAAAGGCTGCTCAGGGAAATGAGTCCCCTGAGTCTGCCCATGCCTCACCAAGGCATGAACTGACCACTGGTAGTAGTCAACCAGTGGTTCATCAGACTCAACCGGCTCAAACCGCCCAGGTTTCCTCTCTACAGGATCCTGGTGCAACCTTTGTAGGGGACACCACATCACTAGAACCTATTTCAGTTGAAATGGTTTCTATTGAAAAGCACCAATCTCCCCGGGTGCATTCTCCTTCAAACCCACTTTCTATAGAAACCACCACCAATAGCCCAACATTTGTTATTGATCAAATCCTGAATCAGTTGAACACTCCTATCCCCTCCCAGACACCTATCACTACTGGGATAAGCTCCAACATTGAGGGGGAGGACCAAAGTGTCTCTGATAACCCACAGGATCATGACTACAACATCAGATCTCCTAGTGTGGAAAGAGAGATTCTGATATCTGACAAGGCTGCTACTTCATCACCTCCATCATTTGGAGTGATTGCTAGTGGTACCATTGCTAAGACCTTGTCAGAGGCAACAACTGATGAAGGGGTTACCCCTGAGGTTGGAAGTCCCCAGTACCAAGACAAAGGGGCACCTGATCATGTTGAGCCACACTCAACTCAGGTAGATCCTGATACTCTCAGGAGGTCAGATGATGTAGCTAATGCTACTGATGACCAAAGATCAGTTGCTGAGCTTGTTAAGCAAAACCAACTCCTTGAGGCTGAGGTATGTAGACTCAATGAGCTACTCACCAAAATGTCCAAGGACAAAAGACCATCTTCCCCACTTACCCCACAGATGGCACCTTCTCATTCTGAAGGTCACCCAAACACTTCCACCACTCATATCCAATTTGAAAAGCCACCAGCCACTGTTTTTGGCACTAATCCTTTGGGTTCTAGCCCCCCAGAGGCATTAGCTGCTGCCTTTCTACAAATCTTCCCTCTCATCACTCCATTACTGAAATCAATTATTGTTCAAGCCCTTGATGAGAGGTTACCTTCCCAAACTCAAATTCAACAAATGGTTGATGAGGCTGTGACTGCTAAACTTTCAACTCTACATACTCCTTCTTCCCCTGCAGCCAAAAAGGGGGAGTTAGGAACTGAATCAGTCACAACTTCAGCTTCCAAAAGGCCAAGGTCTGAAGAGGTTGCATTTGAAAGGTCTCCTGTCATTCAAGTAACTTATAAGAGACAGAAGAAGAACAAACCTGCTGAGATTATCAACAGAGATGATGTGGAAGTTGAGCAGGAAACGGTTGCTGAACAATTGAAAGCCACAACATCTGATGTACAAAAACAAGTCAAAACCTCTGATGTACAAGAATTGGCTACAACTTCTGAAGTTCAAACACAGGCTACAATCTCTGAAGTTCAAGTACAAGCCACAACTTCTGATGTACAAGACACTGAACTAGAGGGGGTTCAAAGTCCAGAGGATCAGACTCAGGTTGAGACTCAGGTTGTTGAGGTAAAGGCTCCTCCAAAGAAGAGAAGGCAACTCAGAATTCAAGAAGAAGAAAGTTCTGATGCAGAAGACAGGTTGCCTATCTCCACAGTCATCAAGCCAAAAGCTCAAAAGCCTGCACCTTCAACAACTGGGGTAGATCTGACAGTTCCAAAGAAGAAAATTACTCTTCCTGCCAAGTACATTCCTGAAAAGCCATTAGTTTTCGGTCAACAGCCAATTATTACACCAGAGGCTAGGATGTTGGCAGTCAAAGTAAAACTGGAAGAAGAAGAGAGCCAAAGGAAACATGATGAGCAATTCCTCAAGTTGGTGGATAAAGATTATCCTCAGACTTCAACTATCACTGCAATGAAAAAGGAAGCTCAAAGATTGTATGCTCTGAAATGGATATTCAAATATACAAAAGAATTGATTAAGATGTGGCCTGACCCAAGGGTTCTTCATAGGATTCACAAGAGACAGCCCCCAGCAACTTATGCAAATAGGATCAAAAGGGTGTTGAGTGCTGAAATTATGCTTGGGTCAGTGCTTGATCCTTGGGAAATCATTAATGACTTCAAGAGTGTCTACAACTCGGGTGCAAAAGCTCCTAACTTCTTAGAGAACAAAATGATAAAGAAGGGACTGGTGTATAGGAGGCTGGAACATGTTCAGCAAGAAGAACTCTTTTTGTTTTTAGAGGGTAAGCACCCTGATGAGTTTGTGTACAGGGAAATTACAAGAGTAGAACTGAAGGATGGGACTACGGCCAGATACTTGTCTGAATTTTATGGGCCTGAGTCCTTCTTCGAAGGTGAACCTGAAAGAATGACTCCAGAAGAGAAGATGTTACTACTTGAAGCTTATGTCCGGGAGTCTTTCAGGTTAGTATACAATCAATAGCTTCAATGAGAGGGGTTAATGCTCATAGTCCATTTCCCCAATGGAGTTCCCTCTCATATTTTGAAAGTTAGAGTTTTTGGAAGCTGTTGGTTATCAGGCTTATACTTTAACTGGTCATTTTGATACTGATCTCAAAAGAAAAAGACATATCTTTCTGCCTGGGAATAAATAAGTGAGACCTTAAATAAGTTAGAGGTTTTTGGCTGCATTGGTTCAGGGGGAGTTTGTTGGACTAAAAGAACCAATGAGCCTGATCAGAAAAATCTCTAAGTCTCACAGCATTACAACAACTGAAGAAGAACACAAAGGCTGATATTCAAATGTGCAGAAGTCACAAGATCTGAAGACATGTACAACAGCTGAAGTGTAAGTCATCAGATGTTGTAGTGTGTAGTTAGTCTTCAGTAGTTTTCTTTTATTGTTTGTAAAAGTCTGATGAGTAGTTTACTCATCAGATGTTTTAGTATTTTGTACTTCAGTAGTTTTGCTCTTCAGTAGTTGTAGAGTTTGTCTTCAGATGTTGAAGACATCCTCAGTAGTTTAGTTAATTTCAGTTGTTTTGTTTTGTCTGTTAGATGTCAACATCATGTGACATCATCAGACGTCACTGCCTTCTATATATAGGCAGTTGACATGATTGTAATGTAACGAAGTTAATGATCTGAATGAGATATTCCTTTTTACAGAAAACTTTCTCTCTCTATAACAAACTTGCGTTACTGTTTGATTGAAATGGATCTTACTTTGATTATGCTAATTCCGTGTTAAATTCCGCTGCTATACTCTACTGATTTATCAATTGAGAACATCTGATCCTACACTAACTTATGGATGATGATTGAAGGTGGTTATCTGAGGCCTCTAAATGAAGATGGAACTCCTATGCTAGTCACACGAATGACTGAGCCTCAGAGGAAGCTTTATGACTATGAGAAGAAAGCTTATGCTATTCTGTCTTAGTCCATTGCTACTGATATCTTCCATCAGTTCAGACAGTTTACATCCTGGTCAAACAAGTTCTTCAAATGCAGGTAAAGCATTGATGGTACAGCAGGATGAAGGTGAAAATTGGGATTTCAGATTCAATTCTGAACAAGGGGACATGATAAAGCATGTATTGCTGAGATTCTGAAGACTGATGATTCAAGTAAAGAGAGCAATTCTGATGAAGCACAGATCAGGATAGAAGAAATATCAGGTTCAGAGTTAGAAAGCTTGTCAGACTCAGACACTCAGACTGATTCTGATGCTGATCTTGAATAACCTGTTACTCAGTTTGCTTTGATGGTAAACTCATTCTACTACTCCTGCTACATCTTCACAATCAGATCAGGTATCTGATGATTTCTCATCTTCTCATTTTAAATGCTTTAAATGTGTTGATCTTGACAGCAAAGTCCTTGCTTATCAGAAGCACAATGCTGATCTGATCAGTGATCTCAACCTTTGTATTGAGGCAAACAAAGTTTTAAAATCTAATGAAAAAGATTTTCAAGCAAAAATTGAACTTTTAAACAGACAACTTCATGAGGCTGAGATTTCTGTTCTGAACAAGCAAGATGCTATCACTTCTTATCTCAATACCATCAATGAGATAAAGAAGAAGTTATCCATAATCGAATGTGACTATGAGACCTTAGGTCAAAAGCTCAAGAGCTATGAAAGCTCCTCATATATCATTGAGCATATGATCAGTAAGGAACTGATCAGAAGGGTAAGGGCAAAGTGAATTATCAACAATGTCCTCCACCAATCTTAAACAGCTTTGTCAATTCACCAGATGACAAAGACGTTAAAGATTTCCAAGTTATAACTCCATTAGTAATTGATCCAATTGGGATGATTACTGATGAGGGTTCCTCCTTGTCAGAGGAATCTTTGGTGGATGGAATTGTTGAAGATTGGGTCTCAGATTCTGAGGATGAATCTGATAATTCATCTGATGATATTGCTGCTCAGAATCAGACACCTATTGTCATGAAAGGTGACCCAATTTCATCTTCAAAAATCTATCAAGCTTTAAGATTTGTGAAGGCCTCAAAAGAAAATGAAGTTTGTATGTCACACAAGATTGACAATCTTGTTCCCAATGGGAAAAGTGGTTTGGGTTTTACTCAGAACAAGCCTAAAACTAATGTTTTTAAACCTCAAAAGCAATCTTTTTCTGAATTAAAACATTTTCATAAAAAGGGTAACAAAGTTTGCTTTGAGTGTGGTGCACGACACATAGTTAGATCTTGTCCACAGTTGATCAGACCAAAGGTTGCACCTCCCAGAAAACTAAATCAGATTTTTCTCAAAGCTGTCAAATCTGAATCTAAGTTAACTCAAGCAAAACCCAAACAACCAAATCAGGCTAAACCTTTGGACCAGGGTAAAGGGAAACTGGTGAACTTGGATGTTCCCAAATTGATCAATGTTAATCAAGCAAAGTCATCATCCATTTATCTGAAAAACTCTTTCAGTAAAAACTCAGTATGGAAAGTCAAGTCTTCTGAGACTTCAGTTTCACCCATTCCAGACAAGGCTATATCTGATGGTAAATGGATCGATGTTTGGATCCGAGACTCTTTGGGTCAACCCAAGACTGTAAAGGCTTGGGTTCCCAAAATGAACTAATCGTTTGTGTTTGTGCAGGTTGCCCCAACAGCTGCTCTTAACAGCTCTTGGATTGTTGCTAGTGGGGCTTCCAGGTATATGACTGGTGATATATCGCTGCTCACCAATGTTAATTCTGTTCGAGGTGAATATGTGGCATTTGCCGGTGACAAAGGCGGGTTCATAACAGGAGAGGGTATTTTGTCAAATGGACAAGTCTCTTTGGACAATGTCATATATGTCAAGCAATTGGAGAATAATCTTCTTTCAGTGTCACAGATTTTTGACAAGCAGTATAAAGTTCTATTTGATGACTCCAAATGCTACATTCTCAAACAAGGTGTGACTATTCCGGAAGATTGGATTTTAATGTCAGCTCCCCAAAAGCAAGACTTGTATGTACTCAACATGGCCACAGCTTCAAGAACATCCTCTACAGCTTCATGTTTTGTGTCAAAGGCAACTGAGAAAGATTCAATTCTTTGGCATAAAAGGTTGGGTCGTTTGAGTCTACGCAAGATGAACCATTTGGTGCACAATGACTTGGTTAAGGGAGTAAGTCTGAAAAATTTTAAGTTGTCTGATATCTGTGTTTCATGCAAGAAAGGAAAGCAGACCAAGCAGCCTCACAAGCTGAAGAAGTATCATTCAATCAATGTTCCTCTTGAGCTTCTCCATATGGATTTATTTGGTCTAGTAAACCGCAAGAGTATAGCTGGAGATCAATATTGTTTAGTCATCACTGATGAATATTCAAGATACTTTTGGGTTTTCTTTCTAAAGGAGAAATCTGAAACATTTGAGTGCATTTAAGTGTTGGTTACCAAACTTGAGTCACTTTACAAGCTCAAGATTCGAATGCTTAGAACTGACAATGGGACGGATTTGAAGAACCACAACATGGAGAACTTTTGTAATGCACGGGGCATTGTTCAACAATTTAGTGCTCCATATGTCCCTCAAATGAACGGTGTTGCTGAAAGGAAAAACAGAACATTGATTGAGGCTGCTAGGACGATGCTTGCTGATTCATCTCTTCCAGTTCAGTTATGGAATGAAGCTGTAGCAAATGCTTGTTATACACTGAATCGGGTTTTGATAGTCGAGAGACATGGGAAGACTTGTTTTGAACTGCTCCACAACAGAAAGCCTAATGTTAAGTATCTTGAACCGTTTGGTGCACCGTGCACGATGCTTAAGAAACATGAGCAGGGAAAGTTCAATGAGAAGGTGGAAGAAGGATACTTTCTTGGGTACAGCACTCCTAATAAAAGGGTCTACAACAGATCAACTAAGAATGTAGAGGAGTGGTATCATGTTGATGTTCAAAGACACACTATGCCCCTACCTGGGAAAGGTCCAGACTGGATGTTTGATTATTCAGACCTTTTTAACTCATTCAATATGTCTCCCATGTACTCGGATGAAGATGTTGTTGTTCAAATGATGTATGATGCACAGAATGCACCTGATGAACCTTTGCAACCATCATCCACTTCAATTCCCACTGTACAGATAAATGATGACAGCTCAGACACAGATGACAACCCCGCTCAGCCTGCTGCCCCCGAACCAAATGTTGATAATCTTGTATCGGATCTTGAGGATTTGAATTTGAACAATCTAGATCCACAGGTTGAAGTTCCTCATCTTGTGGAAAGAATTAATCGTATTCATCCTCAAGAAAACGCCATTGGAAGTCCGTTGGATGGGGTTAAGACAAGAAACCAGCTCTCTTATGGGGGACTTGCTGACATTCTTGATTTTGCGGATGTAAGCTTTTGTGCTCATTCTTGCTTCATCTCCCAAGTCCGTGAACTGTCACTGAAGCTTTAAAGAAAGAATCATGGGTTGATGCCATGCAAGAAGAACTCCTACAATTCAAGAAATTAGGTGTCTGGCAACTTGTTGACAGACCAAAAGGTGCAAAAGTTATAGGCACTAGATGGGTTCTTCGTTGCAAGAAAGATGACCACGGGATCATTGTAAGAAACAAGGCAGGTCTGGTAGTTCAAGGATTCAGACAGATTGAAGGATTGGACTATAATGAAGTGTTTGCACCGGTTGCTCGACTTGAAGCAATTCGTATTTTCTTGGCATATGCATACTTCAAGAAGTTTAAACTCATTCAATATGTCTCCCATGTACTCGGATGAAGATGTTGTTGTTCAAATGATGTATGATGCACAGAATGCACCTGATGAACCTTTGCAACCATCATCCACTTCAATTCCCACTGTACAGATAAATGATGACAGCTCAGACACAGATGACAACCCCGCTCAGCCTGCTGCCCCCGAACCAAATGTTGATAATCTTGTATCGGATCTTGAGGATTTGAATTTGAACAATCTAGATCCACAGGTTGAAGTTCCTCATCTTGTGGAAAGAATTAATCGTATTCATCCTCAAGAAAACGTCATTGGAAGTCCGTTGGATGGGGTTAAGACAAGAAACCAGCTCTCTTATGGGGGACTTGCTGACATTCTTGATTTTGCGGATGTAAGCTTTTGTGCTCATTCTTGCTTCATCTCCCAAGTCTGTGAACCGTCACTGAAGCTTTAAAGAAAGAATCATGGGTTGATGCCATGCAAGAAGAACTCCTACAATTCAAGAAATTAGGTGTCTGGCAACTTGTTGACAGACCAAAAGGTGCAAAAGTTATAGGCACTAGATGGGTTCTTCGTTGCAAGAAAGATGACCACGGGATCATTGTAAGAAACAAGGCAGGTCTGGTAGTTCAAGGATTCAGACAGATTGAAGGATTGGACTATAATGAAGTGTTTGCACCGGTTGCTCGACTTGAAGCAATTCGTATTTTCTTGGCATATGCATCCTTCAAGAAGTTTAAAGTCTATCAAATGGATGTCAAGAGTGCATTCCTTCACGCTGTGATTAGTGAAACAGTGTATGTCAGTCAACTTCCTGGGTTTGAGGATCCATTGCATCGTGACCAGGTCTACAAGTTAGACAAGGCCTTATATGGATTACATCAAGCACCGCAAGCATGATATGAGACACTATCTACTCACCTTCTGAAGAACGGGTTCAGAAGAGGTGTCATTGACTGCACACTGTTTATTCGAGAAAAGGATGGTGATCTAATCTTGGTGCAAGTTTATGTGGACGATATCATCTTTGGTTCCACGAATGATTGTCTGTGCAAGGAATTTGAGAAGGTTATGAAGGAGAAGTTCAAGATGAGCTCAATGGGAGAGATGAAATTTTTTCTGGGTTTACAGGTGGATCAGTCTGAGACAGGGATCTTCATTCATAAAACAAAATATGTTGGTGACATACTGAGCTGGTTCAGTATGTTGGATGCGAAACCTGCTTGTACCCTACTGGCTGGCAATCACGGGATTACACCAGATGAAAAGGGGGAGTTAATCTATGGCACTCTGTACCGAGGAATGATTGTGTGCTCGTTATCAATCAAAACCAAGAGTATCCCATCTCATTGATGTGAAGAGGATTATGCGTTATCTGAAGGGTACTCCTGATCTTGGCTTATGGTACCCTAATGATGATAATTTTGAGCTTACTGCATATAGTGATTCAGATTATGGTGGATGCAAGAGAGATTTCAAGTTAACATCTGCGGGCTGTCTGTTCTTTGGAACCCGGTTAGTTACCTAGCAGTGCAAGAAGCAGACGTCGATGTCTACTTCAACATGTGAAGCTGAATACATTACTGCTGCTAGTTGCTGTTCTTAAATCATCTGGATACTACAGTGTAACATCAGTGCCGGAACCGTCACCGGAACAGTGATCTTAAACAGTACATGAACAGTTATCAGGTACGAACTTTATGTAATTCAGTGCATTTCATATTCATGTCAAATATTATTATCAATTTATGTTATCATAACGCAAGTTCAGAAACATTTCAGAGAATCAAAACTCAAAACTATGGTTCATCAGTCAGATAATTACCTGGCATCACAGAACCATCATATGATTATTTGTTAGGATCTTATTACGTATAAACGTATATGAGGCTTTATTGAACAAAACAGCACGGATATCGTTATGTGAATGCTAAACAGACAGGTTATTCGTATAGGTGACGATCTGTACGAATAAATCTGGAAGTTTAACGTTCTGAACAATATCCGATAATTAGAAAACAATATTGAAAAGTATAGTTATCGCCGTGTTCGTACGGGTGACGATTCGAACGAATACGCGCGACGACAATACGATTCGATTGTAAACCATAAATTAAATATTTCTGAAAATTTAAAATAATTTTATAATATCTATTTTTAAAACCGAGTCGTTTCGTTACGAAAACGACGCGAAAACGACGTTTCTACGCGAAATCACGCGAACCGAACGAACCTGAACGAACCCGGGTATTTTTGCTATCATTTAATGAGATTTTAATGCCACAACAACCACCACCTACCAGCCATTAACCCATTTTCGTTCATCTCATCCTCTCTCCACTCTCTCTATAAAAACCATAACATCTCTCTAAGATTTCTTCCTTGATTCTAAACCATTTCGTGTGTTCTTGGTGTCAAAATCACCACCATCACTAGGAGAATACGAAAGTACAAAGGATCTGAACTCCTATCTAGCCAAATCGAGGTAAACCTCATGTTCTTGTTCGGTTTGGGGTTTTGAAAACACTAATCTCGAACCCCCTTCATCTAACCGGTTTTAACCTCTCTCGAACCCTAGGAAACACACTACAACACTTTAGGATCATGTAGGAACAAGTGTTGGAGCAAAACCAGGTTGATTAGCTCGAAACCCCATGGCTGCACCTGGGTTTTTCGAACTGCCGAATGGCCAGGTCACAGCTCAGCGAATGAGCCAAGACTCCATTCGCCGAATGGCTTTAGTCGAATCACAAGCCTCATTCGCTCGATCCCTCCATTTGGTCAAGAATCATTCGCCACTCTCCTTCGGCCTAAGACTCATTCGATCGGCAGACATCATTCGACTGAGCCTCATTCGACCATCACATTCGGCCATCCTCTCATTTGCTCAAGCCATCACCTTCACCACTGGTCATTCGATCGGCTCTAGCTCATTCGACCATTACCCTTTCATTCGGCCATCCTCCCTTTTTGCTTGGATCAAGATTCATTCGGCCCAACCCTTATCCGTTCAAGCAATTGGAAGTGAAGGGGATGGGTTATGACCAGGATGAGTCGGTATTGTATGTAAGATATGGGTGAATGCATGCATGGGGACTTATGTTATGTGTGTGTGTGCATGGGAGGGTATTGGGGTTTTCCTTCCAATTAACCCACTTTGGGTGAATTAATTTTCTCTTTAAATGACTAAGGTGGCCACTTAAATTGAGATGGAGTAAGCTACATGAGTTATCTATCTGAAATCCATAGTAGGGTTTTACTAAAGGGAGTTGAATAAATCACAATGTAATATCAAGGACATCACCTTTTGGGATTAACCTATAGAAAATGCATCGAGAGACAAAGAAACCAAGTCTAAGGTTATGGTGTTATTCTCACGAATAACTTCTAATGCTTAGACTCGTAATGGCATCTAATTACATTAAATAGTTAATTGAACTATCTAGTATGGATCATATAATGAGTAAATAAGAGAATCATGGGAAATTATGGCCCAATGGGCTTGACTTAAGCCCATCATGCAAAGAAACTTAGTTTCTTTAAAGTAATTATGTTTTAATAAAAGAAAATGATTTATAACCTTTAGTAAATCATACTAAATAATGTTTTCTAAATAATTAACCTATAATGAAATGATTTAAATACGATTTAACTAAGTACTTGTAACGATTACTTGCGGGATAAGGGTTTATTAATGGGTGATAGGTTTAGACTAGTTAGACAATATTCTAGAAACATTGTAGTAACATAGGACACTTAGTTGCACACCGAGACCAAACCTTAGATACTGCGTCTATTATAAATACTTATTGTATTCGAATTCTTTTAAAACAACTCAGGAAACGAAGATACATAAGTTACAACAACGAGCGCGCATTTTGTGGTAAATCAATACAGAGCAGCACAGCTGAGTTCATTGCCCCTTTTCTAAGCATTTTTGTTTTAAAACGCGGGGCTGAAAAGCATGCGTAAACTGTTTTATTTAAATTGTTTACTTAAATGCTTTTATTATTTTATGTTTTTTACATATATATGGTTATTGATACTCCTAGACTCCTGTCTAGGAAATTATTAAACTGATCAAATTATCAAATTAATTAAAGTACTCTTATGAGTAATACTTTAATTCTAAACTCTAAACAAACCCCTAGTCCATCCAGTTCAAATTCAATAATCTAAATTCAAAGTGAAATCTTATGAACTAAAGCAAAAGATCATGTTCAAGAAACTTAACTCAGTGTGTGATCTGAGAACCAAGAATCATAATCAAGAATCAATTATCATTGTGAATCATAGAAATTCTAAAGATCAAGATCAACAGGCTCAATGAATCAGAAATCATAAATGTGTGTGAACCATGAAAATAATGAAATCATTACAATCTAATGAAATCATTAATACTCAAGTTCGGGTGGATGTCAGTTGTATAGGGAATCAAGACCACGTGTAACACACATATAAAGTCCTTTTAGGTATAGAAGTCTCTTGTAGTCAGGCTATACGGGCAATAACATGAACTATCAAAGGTGATCAATATCAAAGTCATATCAAGAGAATCAAGAGATCAATAACCACAGGATATCCTTAAAGTCCCCGCATGTACAGAAGACCTTTGGGTCAAGCTGTAAGGGCAAAACATTAAAATCTCGTTCAGTTCAGGTGTACTCCTTGTGAGCTATGCCTGACATGGGTCACGTGTGAGAGGTTACAACTTGGACAACCACCAACAACTAAGTCTAAGTGATTGAGTCAAATAAGGCCCAATCATCATGTCTTAGTTGTAATTAAATGTTTTATTTATTTCATTAAATATTTAACATTTATTTCTATTACTGACTTTTGGGAAATTATATATCTATGATGAACTCAAGAGAATCAAAGGTAAATCAAGTTTTGAGAAAACAAAATCTAAATCAGAGGTGTGTAGGGCAAAAATGCTTAATTATCATTAACAACAGTGTCATATGCATATTAGTATGTGGTGGGATGGCGTCTGGGCGAGTTTGTTGGCTTGACCCAGGGGTATGCCCTATATATAAGCATACCGATATGGATATTACATGTGAAGTTAATGAGGTTAGGGTCTTTACCGAAGGAGGTTTTCAAATCATTATCAAATCATTTTCAAATCATTATCAAATCATTTCCAAATCATTTTCAAATACTAAACTACATGAACTCATCAACCATGTGTTGACTTGATCTTTTTGCATGACTTCTCAGGTGACGAACAGGTCAACTGAAGAGTTATTTCTTTTGGACTAGGTTACATATAGAGGACCTAGCTTTTTGGACCTGCATCTTTTTGGACATCATACACATTTATTTTGTATATCTTGTGCAGATACAAGATTGACGAATTATGATGTTATAATAGATTGACATTGTTAAATTATAAACTTAACTGATGTAATTTAACTTTGTAATTCTATTTTATTCTAGCAAGTTTCTCATTTATATATCATGTGCAATGTAAACAATCTGATCATTTCGATTATCACTCACGATATCGCGCCCCGAGAACTTTCCGCCCGACGGGGAAACCCGATCCTACCCCGCCGGCTCGGGGTGTGACAGATTGGTATCAGAGCCATGGTTATAGAGAAATATAGGTCACTTAATTAAAACGGTTTGGCCTAGACTATAACCTAGGGACCCTGCATGTAGAGAACATAGGATTTAAGACTTACTTGCATAATTGTCTTCTGCATTCGATCATTGCACTAACCAATATTCATTTGGTTATGATTAGAATGTCATCAAGAAGGCAACCATCACCGCCTCTCCCTTCGCAGGAGACGGACCCAGCAGTCGAGGCGCTTACAACTCTGATCACTGAACAGTTGGTAGCGGTCCTCCCTGGAATCATCACTCGGATCAGGAACAGTGAGGAATTTGCTAGGAACTTCTCACTACTGTTTGCAGAGAAGAAGGAACCTGAAAAAGGAGAAACCAGCAAGAAACCTGAACGTTGTTCTGCAAAAAGACGAAAGAGAGCTATGAATTACACTGAAGCTGTACCTATCAGTCAAATTCTGCCAGATTTGACTACAGGAGTCAGTGCTCATCATGAGGGAAAAACCCCTCTCTGCTCAGCTTGTCACTACTATCATCGGGTTGAACTTCCATGTTTACGATGCACACGTTGTGGGAAGACAGGTCATTGGATGCAGCAATGCAGGACACCGATTACCCCTATTCCTCATCAATATGTTGGCATATTTCCTAAATGTGCCAGATGTGGTTACCACCATGGTGAGAAGAAACCTTGTAAGCACTGTTTGAATTGTGGGAGGTACGGACACTGGATCCAACAGTGCCGGTTTATTCCCACTAGGAAACAGAAACAAGAAGCGAGCACCTCTACTACCTCTCATAACAACAACTGCTACATATGTGGAATGTTTGGACATTTCAAAAGAGACTGCCCTAGGAAAATGCCTTCAGCAGACCCAGTAGTCACCGAGGAATTTCTCGCTTTACCAGCTCCTGGGAACACTCGGAGTCCGATGACCCCATAGGTATGCAAATTTCAGCTTGATACATTAAATTATTTATTAGTGTATTAATCAGAACTGCATAGTCTGTTGTAATTCTATAAACAATAAATTTAAGATAGCTGTAGACAAATTCAGTGCCAGAAAGATAATCGAAATCATGACTTAAGAAATCTCTAGGTTAAGTAAACGTTAAGTGATTAAATAAAGTTAGGGTAAATTTTAATTACAGTCTAAATAATGTAGTTAGAAAGAGAACCTTAACTGAATTGAGCACTAGAAGTTTATAGAAATTTAAGATGCTCAAAACTGGTGTGTAAATTTTCAATTTCTACTCAGACCTCCTAGAATTTGAATTACTTAAATTTGAGAACTCCGGTCCTAGAATGCTAGGATAGGACGAATTTTACGACTGTGCTAGAAATATAGCTACAATAGGATAAGTAGATCAAGGGAAATCAGTTGTGATTCCAAGACGAAGATATGCCAAAGACAAATATTCCGAATGAAAGATGGGCATTCCAAGTTACGGTAATGCCTTGCGGATAGAAGGGTGCACTTATGGTTTTTGTGGACCTTATGAATCGAGTGTGCAAACCCTATCTAGATTAGTTTGTCAATACCATTAGAGATGACATACTGATTTATCCTATTAAGACAGAATGCAAACAACATCTCAGGGATATTCTGGAGTTGTTAAAGGAAGAACAACTCTATCTTAATTTCTTTCATTTTAAAATTTGGATGAGAATAAGTAACAGTTGGAACAACAGTTACAATGAGTTCCGAAAGTCACATGACGTTTGGGTAAAAGTAAGGTAAATATACATCATCTCACAGATGGGTATAGGATTACTTAGGAGGTAACTCATTACCTTTATCCTAATAGTACTACCATATTTTAGGTAGTCCTCCCCGATGTATAAGGTACACTTTCAAAGTTAAGAATGGATTAAACAGATGGTGAAGTATGTATACGGTTATATCAAATAACCTAAAGATTCACCCTGTGCAACTCAAGGGTCTCGATCTGACGGTCAAGACCTAGAGTTGTGAGAGCCACCTAAGAACACTTTAAGGGCGATAGGTAAATCAAGAAGACTTATTCTTGGAAAGGCACACGAGTCAGATAATCAGTACATCCGGGTATCGATAAAATGTACCGAGATTTACGGAGATTTTATTGATGACCGGGAATGAAGAAAGACATCGTCGAGTATGTCGGTCGATGCCTTAAGTGTGCGAAAGTAAAGGCGGAACACCGGAAACCGTCAGAGTTACTGGAACAGCCTGAAATTCTTCTCTGGAAGTGAGAACAACAGCTATGGACTTCATTACCAAGCTACCCCGCACATCCAGTGGTCATGATACCATATGAGTTATCAATGATCAATTGACAAAAATCTATCATTTCTTGCCGATGTGTGAGACTCTTACGATGAATAAATCGACGAGATTGTACATCAATGAGATAGCGGTACACCACGGAGTACCATTGTCTATTATCCCTGACAGAGATAGCAGTTGTACATTAAGGTTTTGAAAATTGTTACAGAAATCTCTAAGGACATAGTTAAATATGAGTACAGCTTACCATCCACAAACGGACGGTCAAAGCGAACGTACAATTCAGACCTGGTGGACATGTTAGGAATCTATGTGTTAAATTTCGATGGGAATTGGGATTCTCATTTGCCACTGATTTAATTCTCCTACAACAACAGTTACCACAGTAGCATCGGAGGTGCACCGTTAGAGGCTCTCTGTGGTCGAGACATCGGTCGCCGATCTGTTGTATTGAAGTGGGAGATAACCGTATATCTGGGCCAGAACCTATTCAGGAAACCACTGATAAGATTGCCCAGATTCAACGAAGATTGCAAGCTACAAGAAGCGAACAGAAAAGCTACGCCAATAAACGACGAAAGCCGTTGAAATTCTAAGTGGGAGACCGTGTCATGTTAAAGGTATCCCCATGGAAAGGCGTTGTACGCTTTGGAAAGAAAGGCAAGTTAGCACCACGATACGTGGGACCGTTCAAAATCATCGAACGTATTGGTCCTGTGGCGTATAGACTGAGACTACCAGATGAGCTCAGTGATGTGCATGACGTGTTTCACGTCTCAAATTTAAAGAAATACCTTGCTGACGAATCACTCGTCATTCCAATCGAAGAAATTCAAGTTGATGAACAGTTACACTTTATCGAGGAACCTTTAGAGATTATGGATCGCAAAGTCAAGCAACTGAGGCGAAGCCGTATTCCAATTGTAAAGGTTCGTTGGAACTCAAGACGCGGACCCGAGTTTACTTGGGAACGTGAAGATCACATGAAGTTAAAGTATCCCCAATTGTTTGAAGAGGAAGCTGTACCCGATAACAATTCTTAAATTTCGGGACGAAATTTCTTTAACAATGGGAGACTGTAACATCAGTGCCGGAACCGTCACCGGAACAGTGATCTTAAACAGTACATGAACAGTAATCAGGTACGAACTTTATGTAATTCAGTGCATTTCATATTCATGTCAAATATTATTATCAATTTATGTTATCATAACACAAGTTCAGAAACATTTCAGAGAATCAAAACTCAAAACTATGGTTCATCAGTCAGATAATTACCTGGCATCACAGAACCATCATATGATTATTTGTTAGGATCTTATTACGTATAAGCGTATGTGAGGCTTTATTGAACAAAACAGCACGGATATCCTTATGTGAATGCTAAACAGACAGGTTATTCGTATAGGTGACGATCTGTACGAATAAATCTGGAAGTTTACGTTCTGAACAATATCCGATAATTAGAAAACAATATTGAAAAGTATAGTTATCGCCGTGTTCGTACGGGTGACGATTCGAACGAATACGCGCGACGACAATACGATTCGATTGTAAACCGTAAATTAAATATTTCTGAAAATTTAAAATAATTTTATAATATCTATTTTTAAAACCGAGTCGTTTCGTTACGAAAACGACGCGAAAACGACGTTTCTACGCGAAATCACGCGAAACCGAACGAACCCGAACGAACCCGGGTATTTTTCCTATCATTTAATGAGATTTTAATGCCACAACAACCACCACCTACCAGCCATTAACCCATTTTCGTTCATCTCAACCTCTCTCCACTCTCTCTCTAAAAACCATAACATCTCTCTAAGATTTCTTCCTTGATTCTAAACCATTTCGTGTGTTCTTGGTGTCAACCTCTCTCCTATCCAGCCAAATCGAGGTAAACCTCATGTTCTTGTTCGGTTTGGGGTTTTGAAAACCCTAATCTCGAACCCCCTTCATGTAACCGGTTTTAACCTATCTCGAACCCTAGGAAACACACTACAACACTTTAGGATCATGTAGGAACAAGTGTTGGAGCAAAACCAGGTCGATTAGCTCGAAACCCCATGGTTGCACCTGGGTTTTTTGAACTGCCGATGGCCAGGTCACAGCTCAGCGAATGAGCCAAGACTCCATTCGCCGAATGGCTTTAGTCGAATCACAAGCCTCATTCGCTCGATCCCTCCATTTGGTCAAGAATCATTCGCCACTCTCCTTCGGCCTAAGACTCATTCGATCGGCAGACATCATTCGACTGAGCCTCATTCGACCATCACATTCGGCCATCCTCTCATTTGCTCAAGCCATCACCTTCGCCACTGGTCATTCGATCGGCTCTAGCTCATTCGACCATTACCCTTTCATTCGGCCATCCTCCATTTTTGCTTGGATCAAGGTTCATTCGGCCCAACCCTTATCCGTTCAAGCAATTGGAAGCGAAGGGGATGGGTTATGACCAGGATGAGTCGGTATTGTATGTAAGATATGGGTGAATGCATGCATGGGGACTTATGTTATGTGTGTGTGTGTGCATGGGAGGGTATTGGGGTTTTCCTTCCCATTAACCCACTTTGGGTGAATTAATTTTCTCTTTAAATGACTAAGGTGGCCATTTAAATTGAGATGGAGTAAGCTACATGAGTTATCTATCTGAAATCCATAGTAGGGTTTTACTAAAGGGAGTTGAATAAATCAGAATGTAATATCAAGGACATCACCTTTTGGGATTAACCTATAGAAAATGCATCGAGAGACAAAGAAACCAAGTCTAAGGTTATGGTGTTGTTCTCACGAATAACTTCTAATGCTTAGACTCGTAATGGCATCTAATTACATTAAATAGTTAATTGAACTATCTAGTATGGATCATATAATGAGTAAATCAGAGAATCATGGGAAATCATTGCCCAATGGGCTTGACTTAAGCCCATCATGCAAAGAAACTTAGTTTCTTTAAAGTAATTATGTTTTAATAAAAGAAAATGATTTATAACCTTTAGTAAATCATACTAAATAATGCTTTCTAAATAATTAACCTATAATGAAATAATTTAAATACGATTTAACTAAGTACTTGTAAAGATTAGTGTTGATGCATGTCTATTGTCCCTAGTTCGGTTTTGTAACTCTTATCATGTAAATGTTCAAAGTATTAATGGAAGTTGTCTTTATATCTATTTAATAATGTTTATTTCTATTGATTATTGTCTATTAATGTTTATCTAGTTGTTTGATTTGATTATAAACTGTTTGAGTATGAAGTTTACTCATTCGGCCGAATGACTCTAGAATGAAGTCATTCGGCGAATGAAGGTTATAGCGAATGTCTGAGTTCAGAATGAATCATTCGCCGAATGACTCATTCGAATGTCTGCTCATTCGAGCTTAGTCATTCGCCGAATGAGCTGCTTCGGCCACTCATTCGGCCGAATGACTACAGCCTATATATAGATGTTCAAATCATTTCAAACCTAACTTTTCAGAGCCCTCCTTCTTCCCTAGCACTCCAGTGTCAAAACCCTAGAAGATCTGAGCGGTTCTTGATCATCCAAGTTCGATTCTCAACCCGTGGTGTTCGATCGTTGCTTCCAAGTTGTTTCTACAGCCTCGGATCACCACGGTTCCTGTTGGTTTCGATTGGAAAACCCTGGAATAGGATTCCGCACTATCCCAGAGGTTATCGAGTAGTTTTCTATTGGATTCGGATTGTTTCCGAGCTCCCGATCGGTCCAACAAAGTGGTATCAGAGCTTTGGCTCTTGATTCTACTCGATTTCTACTCAAAATCAACAGATCTGAGATTCCCAAAACCCTGATTTTCGTAACTTCCAAAAACCCTATTTTTCTTGCTTCCCAAGTCACTATTTCATTGAAATATCAAGTGTTTTTGTGGTTTGTTTGATCTGATTCATTCCCAATTGGTTTGCTATCATGTCTTGAACTTCTGTACCAAATTTGGTGGTTAGATCTGGTCAAAATCGCAAGTTATCACGATTTTCGTTGTCAAAAACCCCAGATCGCCGAATGACTCTGGCGGCCGAATAAGTTCAGCCGAATAGCCCTTCATTCGCCGAATAGGTCTCATTCGGCGAATAGCTCCTTCGCCATTCTTCATTCGCCGAATAAGCCTCATTCTCCATTCTCATTCGGCGAAAGACCTCATTCGATCTGCCATTCGTCGAATAGGTCATTCGACTCAGCCATTCGCCTGTTTTCATTCTCAGCCTTCATTCGCCAATTTGAAGTCATTCGGCCCCCGACATTCGCCAGAATAGCAGTCATTCGCCAGTCACCTCTGAAATTTTTCTAAGTATTGAATCTTATTACTTCTGATCAAATGGAGGATCTAGCACTCATGGCTAACCAAAACCATCGCATTCAGACTCTCTTGTTGACAGAGAATGAAACCGGGAACTCAAACAAAGCTCCTAAGTTGTTGACTTTGGATGACTATCCTCACTGGAAGTATAGATTTGAGATTCACATCAATGGAGTGGATACAAATCTGTGGATGATGATAGAGGGAGGATATTTGAGGCCTTTAAATGAGGATGGAACTCCTATGCTGGTTACACGGATGACCGAGCCTCAAAGAAAACTGTATGACTATGAGAAGAAAGCATATGCCATTCTGTCACAGTCCATTGCTACAGATATCTTTCATCAATTTAGACAGTTTACTTCGGCTAAGCTACTATGGGATGCCTTGCAACAAAGATATGAAGGGAATGATGCGTTGAAAAGCATTAAATCTAAAGCTTTAAGGAAAGAGTTCAATAGCTTTATGTATGTGGGTAATGAGTCCCTTGATGAGCTGATTGCCAGGTTCTATCATCTGTTGAGTGAGTTGTTCAACCACGAGGTCAAAACTACAACTCAAGAGAAGATTCAGTGTTTAGCAGATGCCTTACCTCCAAAGTGGGAGTCCTTCTTGATGGTACTTAAGCAAAATCAGATGATGGCTCATATGGACATCAATGATTTCATTCAGAAGTTGAAGGAACAGGAGATAGAGAACAAGTGGAAAGCCAAGAGGGTTGTTCAAGTTCAAGATCCTTCTCTATACTACTCCACTCCTACAGTTGATAAATCTACAACTCATGCTCCTTTGAAGACTGCTTTTGTTTCTAAAGCTTCTGAAGCTCCATCTGCAGCTCAGATGCATTTCAGTCCATCTTCTTCATCAAGCTCACAACAAGAGCATCATCAGCCTATTGCAAGTCTGAAAACAGAGAATTTTGACAAGGTCACAGTAGAGATTGCTAAAGAGCATATGGGTCTTCTGTCAACATTGGTTAGCTCATATGATGGATTAGTTGCTAGTCAGATCGGCAATCCATATTTGACCAATGATGATTACTCTCAGATTGATCCTGATGATATGGAGAGAATTGACATTATGTGGGCATTGGCTAGTGCAGTTAGAAGAGCAAAGGAGTTTGTAAAAAGGACGGGGAAGGATATCAATCTAAACAAGGAGTCCAAGTTTGGATTTGATATGGCATCTGTCACATGCTACAACTGTGGTGAGAAGGGTCATTTTGCCAGACAATGCAAGCAGCCGAAGAAAGCTGGCAACAAGAATCCATTTCAGCATCAGAAATCCTCTACTGTCAATTCAGAAAGGAGATTAGTTCCCATTGATTCTCCTTCTCCAGCTGGATCTTCATCTTCTGGTAGTAAAGCTTTAATGGTTCAACAAGATGAAGGGGTGAACTGGGACTTCAGATTTAATGCTGATAAGGAAGATCAAGATAAAGCCTGTGTGGCAGAAATTCAACATTCTGAAGATCATGATGAAGAAAGCAGTCAGGAGGATTCTTTGGTGATCGATGATAAGATATCAAGTTCAGAATCAGACAGTCTGACAGATTCTGAAACTCAAGAATCTGATGGTGAAGCTGATGACTCTTCAACTCAATTTGCTTTGATGGCAAATTCTTCTGCTTCTACAGACTCTTCTGAGCAGGTATACACTGACTGTTCATCTTCACATTCAGAGTGTTTTCATTGTGTTGATCTTAGAAGTAAGGTCCTTGCTTATCAATCACATAACAGTGTTTTGATGAACGATCTCGACTTATGCATTGAAGCTAACAAAATTTTAAAATCTAATGAAAAAGATTTTCAAGCTAAAATTGATCTTTTAAACAGACAATTGCATGAAGCTGAGATCGCAGTGCTGAATAAGCAAGATGCTATCACTTCTTATCTCAATACCATCAATGAGATCAAGAAGAAGTTAGCAATAGTCGAGTGTGACTATGAGACCTTAGGACAGAAGCTCAAGAGCTATGAAAGCTCATCTTATATCATTGAACACATGATCAGTAGGGGTACTGATCAGGGGAAGGCACAGGTTAATTATAAAAATTGTCCTCCACCAATCCTCAATGCCTTTGTCAATACACCAAATGACAAAGATGTTAAGGATTTTCAAGTTACTACTCCGTTAGTAATTGATCCAGTTAGTCTGAGTGAAAATCAGAGTTCATCTCAGACTAAGGAGTCAAGGGTGGATGGAGTTGTTGAAGATTGGGTCTCGGATTCCGAGGATGAATCAGAGTATAGTACTCCTCGGAATCAAACCCCTGTTGTCATAAAAAGTGACCCAATCTCCAAATCAAAGATTTACAAAGAATTATGCTTTGTTAAAGCTTCACAGGGGTCTGAAGCTAATTGTGCTACCAAATCAGCTCAGTTTGGTAACAAAGGAAGAAAGGGTTTGGGTTTTGAACCAGATTGTCAGAAATCAAATGTTTTTAAATCAACTAAAAAGTCTTTTTCAGATTTGCAACATTTTCATAAAAAAGGTGATAAAGTCTGTTTTGAGTGTGGTGAACCAGGGCATATTGTGAGGTTTTGTCCTCAGTTGATTAGACCTAAGGTTGTCCCTTTCAAAAACTTAAAGTCTGCTTTACCAAAACCAGTAAAATATGTGCCTAAGTCTTTTCAGCAAAAATCTACATCTCACACTCAGTCTAAGATTTCAGACAAGGGAAAGGGAAAGTTGGAAACTTTGGTTCTTCCAAATGGGGTTAAAATTAACCAATCAACATCATCATCCATTTATCTGAAAACCTCTTTTGATAAAAATGCAATTTGGAAAGTAAAATCATCTGAGGAGTCCGTTTCCCCAATTTCAGATAAACCTATTCCTAAGGGAAAATGGATAGATGTTTGGATCCGAGACTCAATGGGTCAACCCAAGACTGTAAAGGCTTGGGTTCCCAAAGTAAACTAATTGTCTCTTTATTGTGCAGGTTGCCCCAAAAGCTGGAGTAAACAGCAATTGGATAGTTGATAGTGGGGCTTCCAGACACATAACTGGTGATATTTCTCTGCTCACCAATGTGAACGCAGTTCGAGGTGGCTATGTAGCTTTTGCTGGAGACAAGGGTGGTTTCATTACAGGAGAGGGTATCTTGACAAATGGACAGGTTTCATTCGATAATGTCAGATATGTCAAACAGCTGGAAAACAACCTCTTGTCAGTCTCTCAGATTTGTGACAAAGAGTACAAGGTTCTATTTGATGACTCAAAGTGTTATATTCTCAAGCAAGGTGTGCAGATACCTGAAGATTGGATTTTAATGTCTGCTCCGAGGAAGCAGGACTTGTACGTTCTCAATATGGCCACAGCTTCAACTACATCCTCCACAGCTTCATGTTTTATGACAAAGGCAACTGAGAAAGATTCAATCCTTTGGCATAAGAGGATGGGCCATTTGAGTTTGCGCAAGATGAATCATTTGGTACACAACAGTCTGGTTGAGGGAGTTAGCTTGAAAAATTTTAAGCTGTCTGATATCTGTGTTTCGTGCAAGAAGGGAAAGCAGTCTAAGCAGTCTCATAAGCTGAAAAAATATCATTCAATCAATGTTCCTCTTGAGCTTCTCCACATGGATTTGTTTGGTCCAGTGAATAGGAAGAGTATAGCTGGAGATCAATACTGCCTTGTTATCACTGATGAATACTCCAGATACTCTTGGGTCTTCTTTTTGAAAGAGAAATCAGAAACGTTTGATTGTATTCAAGTTTTAGTTACTAAACTTGAATCGCTTTATAAGCTCAAGATTCGTCAGTTTAGAACTGATAATGGAACGGAGTTCAAAAATCACAACATGGAGAATTTTTGTAATGCAAAAGGCATCGTGCAACAGTTTAGTGCTCCATACGTTCCACAGATGAATGGTGTTGCTGAACGAAAGAATAGGACATTGATTGAGGCTGCTAGAACTATGCTTGCTGATTCTTCTCTACCGGTTCAATTCTGGAATGAAGCTGTTGCCAATGCTTGTTACACATTGAACCGGGTTCTTATTGTGAAGAGACATGGGAAGACTTGCTTTGAACTGCTCCATAATCGAAAGCCAAATCTTAAGTATCTAGAACCATTTGGTGCTCCATGCACTATGCTTAAGAAACATGAGCAGGGCAAGTTTAATGAAAAGGTGGAAGAAGGGTACTTTCTTGGGTATAGCACTCCAAATAAACGAGTTTACAACATTGCAACTCATAATGTGGAGGAGTGGTACCACGTGGATGTTCAAAAGTATACAATGCCCCCACCTGGAAAAGGACCAGATTGGATGTTTGACTATTCCAGTCTTTTTGACTCATTCAATATGCCCCCCATGTACTCAGATGAAGATGTAGCAGTTCAGATGTTGTATGATGTACAAAATGCCCCCGATGCTACTTTTCAACCTACATCTACATCTGGTCCCTCTACACAGATAAATGATGACAGCTCAGACACAGATGACAATCCCCCAGCTGCTCCTGAACCAGTTGTTGATAATCTTGTACCAGGTCTTGAGGATTTGAATTTGAATAACTTAGATCCTGAGGTTGAGGTTCCTGCTCATCCTGTTGGACGAATCAATCGAATTCATCCTCAAGACAACATTATTGGGAGTCCTTTAGACGGAGTGAAGACTCGTAGTCAGATTTCTTCAGGTGGTCTTGCAGACATTCTTGATTTTGCAGATGTAAGCTTTTGTGCTCATTCCTGCTTTATATCTCAAGTGGAACCGCGTACCGTCACTGAAGCCCTCAAAGAAGAATCATGGGTAGACGCCATGCAAGAGGAACTTTTGCAGTTCAAGAAGTTAGGGGTCTGGCAACTAGTTGATAAACCCAAAGGTGCAAAAGTCATTGGCACTAGATGGGTTCTTCGTTGCAAAAAGGATGATCACGGGATAATTGTGAGAAACAAGGCTCGTCTGGTGGTTCAAGGATTCAGACAGATAGAGGGATTGGACTATAATGAGGTATTTGCTCCGGTCGCTCGTCTAGAAGCCATTCGTATCTTTCTGGCTTATGCATCCTTCAAAAAGTTCAAGGTTTATCAAATGGATGTAAAGAGCGCGTTCCTTCACGGAGTTATCAGTGAAACAGTGTATGTCAATCAACCTCCCGGATTTGAAGATCCATTGCATCGTGATAAAGTCTACAAGCTAGACAAAGCTTTGTATGGATTACATCAAGCTCCGAGAGCGTGGTACGAGACACTTTCCACTCACCTTCTGAACAACGGGTTCAGAAGAGGTGTCATTGACTGCACTTTATTCATCCGTGAGAAGGACAGTGATTTACTCTTGGTACAAGTGTATGTGGATGATATCATTTTTGGATCCACAAATGATAATCTGTGCAAGGAATTTGAGAATGTGATGAAAGAAAAATTTGAAATGAGTTCGATGGGAGAGATGAAGTTTTTCTTGGGTTTGCAGGTGGATCAGTCTGAGGCAGGGATCTTTATTCATCAAACCAAATACGTTGGTGACATTCTGAGCCGGTTCAGTATGTCTGATGCGAAGCCTGCTGGTACCCCACTGGCGATTAATCACGGGATTACTCCAGACGAAAAGGGGGAGTTAATTGATGCCACTCTGTACCGGGGAATGATCGGCTCTCTCATGTATCTCACTGCTTCTCGTCCAGATATCATGTTTGCCACTTGCTTGTGTGCACGTTATCAATCCAAACCAAGAGTATCTCACCTGATTGCTGTCAAAAGGATTATGCGTTATCTGAAGGGTACACCTGAACTTGGCTTATGGTACCCTAATGATGATAACTTTGAGCTTACTGCATATAGTGATTCAGATTATGGCGGATACAAAAGAGATTTCAAGTCAACATCTGCGGGATGTCAGTTCTTTGGAAACCGATTAGTCACCTGGCAGTGCAAGAAGCAGACGTCGGTGTCTACTTCAACATGTGAAGCTGAATATATTGTTGCTGCTAGTTGCTGTTCACAAATCATCTGGATTCAACAGCAACTCAGGGACTATGGGTTACATTTTTCTAACACTCCTATTTATGTTGATAACACTGCCGCCATTGCTGTCACTAAAAATCCAGTTCAACACTCCAAAACCAAACACATCGACATAAAATATCACTTCATACGTGATTGTTTTGAAAAGAAATTAATCGATGTAGTTAAGATTCACACCGATCACCAAAAAGCCAATCTTTTTACTAAACCTTTTGATAAACCCAGATTTTTATATCTGTTATCGGCTAATGGTGTTTTCCAAAAGGATGAAGTTCAATCCTCATCTGAGTCTAACAAGTGATCATCATTTTACTTAGATAGTTTTCTTTATTTATAGTATTTTCATTTTCTCCTGTACAGTTATCTTTTATTATTACTAAAAACACAAAAAGATTTTCTATTTTTAGGTTTTTAGGGGGAGATATAGAAAATTTGAAAAACCAAAAACAATAGAAAATTTGAAAATACAAAAACAATAGAAAAATTAAAAATGAGATAGTCCTGATTAATAAAATAGTACATTGATTTCATTATGTCATATAAGCAGAAATGAATGCATGAACTAAAATCACAAAAGAATGATGATGGGATGTACTGATAGGCTGGCTATACAAAATAAATAAACAACTTATGAGAACTTAGAAAGTTTGATTTGTGGGATCCATCTTATTAAGGTTTTTGAGTGAGAAATAGTTCTTGACTCAAATCAAGCATACACCTGTCATCATGGAATCAAATGAGGTTTTATTCAAAGAAAAATAAAGGCAAGCTGGTATTAAGCTTGAGGAAAATCAAAGACAAGCTGGTATTAAGCTTGGTCAAGAAAAACTAAAAACAAGCTGGTATTAAGCTTGAAGAAAACCTAATGCAAGCTGGTATTAAGCTTGAGAAAAACTTAAACTAATAAAGTTCGATTCCATACATGTGTCATATTGCTGGGACGGACCTAGCTGAAGCCATCCATTTGGATAGAACAAGAAAAACACAAAAAGATAATAAATGATTGAATCTTATTGAATTCATGATGACTGGTATTAAGATATGCTGAAATGAGTTTTGAACTGATTTTGATCTTGATTGATGAAATGAATTGGGGAACTCAATCAGAAAATATGAGTGATCATTTAGTTTGTTTAAGAGTTGTGTATTGTTCAGTTTAAAATTTGGACAAATATAGCAGTAATCGTATCAAAATGAAATTGTGTTTGAAGTGAAGCTTTCATTGAATGCTATATGATGTGATCAGAGATATGTGTTATCTTATTAATGGGCTTCTCACAAAAATATGTTTTTATTTGCTTTTAATTTGTGTTTGTACAGTTGTATGGTTGTTTCAGAAAAATACAAAAAGATTTTCTATTTTCAATTTTGTTTTAGATGATCATTTGTAGATTCGGATGTCTGTCATATCTGAATCCTGAACCAACTAGACATATCTTCATAATTGGTTAAAAGTTTGGTGCTCAAATTGTCAAATTTGTGAAATTTTGGAATTTTGGAGAAGTTCATCTCTCATTCGTACGAATGAGAGGCAGAATGGACTCATTCGGCCGAATGAGAATGAGTCATTCGACCGAATCAGTTACACAGAATGAACTTCATTCGACGAATGAAGAGTGTCGAATGTCTCATTCGACATTCTCATTCGGCGAATGAACTTTGCCGAATGACTCAGTCGCCACTCTCATTCGGCGAATGAAACAGAGGTTATGTGACCTTTCGCCTAGCTCATTCGGCGAATGACTCAATGGTATATAACTGTGTTTCGGCCGAATGAGAGTCATTCGACCAAATTTCTTTTTCGCGATATCAGTTAACCCTCTTTCGGCGAAACACACACTGTGACCTTCTCTTCGATTTCTTGTGACTATTATTGATCCTGCTTCTAATAATCCATTTATACTTCTTCTCAGGTATATGGAGATCAAGTTTCAGCCAATTCCATCCATGAAATCATGTCAAACAGATTGTCATTTAGGGTTTTTAGGGTTTTATAAATCGCCTAATGAATAAACTGTCAAAAAGAACCTAAAACTCAAAATGTCAAGTATTAAAAATGCTAATCGGTGGATTCTGAGAGTTGTTCAACAGATTTTTTGGATTGATTTGAGATTTTGAATAAGGGGATTTTGAACTCAGTGTAAATGCCGAATGTCGTCATTCGGCGAATGACTCATTCGGCGAATGAATCTCATTCGACGAATGGATCATTCGGGGAATGACTAGTCATACTCATGTCTCATTCGACGAATGAGAGTCATTCGACGAATGAACCTCATTCGACAGTTGACTCATTCGGCGAATGGTGTTCATTCGGCATATCAGATAACTGTGAATCTGATTTTTGTTAAACTTCAGTGTTTGATTGAATATCTTGTACTGACATGTGTATTTCTTGTATTGTGCAGTATGGCAGGATATAAATCAGTTCCTAAGCACAACATCTGTGCTCATCTTGATTTGACTACCCCGAACGCGAAGCACTACTCAGAAATTATCACATTTCTGAGGCGTTCTAGGATCTTCACAGCCATATCGACAGTTCATGTGCCTTACTTATCACATCAGCAGGATTTCTGGTCATCGGCTGATATCGATTGTGAGGCCGAGCCTACAGTTATACGGGGGAAAGTCAGGGGTCAGGATGTGGTGGTCTCTGCTGAGCATATACGGAGAATCTGTGGTTTTCAAGACTCTCAGGATCAACCTGCTTTACTTGACAGATTCTTGGTTCGTGGATGCTTTCTACGATGCAAGTACGAGGGAGATATTGGAGCTGGGATTCTGAACAAGGCATTCATGTCTCCGCAGTTCAAGTACTTGGCTCATGTACTAGTTCACTGTCTTGGCTCAAGGAGAGGGGGTTTTGATGATATGCGCGAGACCATTCAGTGCGCATTTGCTGCTTTGGTGCTCAACAAACCCTTCAACTTCTCCGAGATGGTCTTTATACACATGAAGGAGAATGTGGGGCTTAAGGGTGACAAGAAGTTCCTGATGTACCCTAGATTTCTACAGCAGATTATTGATGCCCAGATTCCAGATCTTCCAAAGATTAATGCTGACATCATTCGATTGGAGCACATGAATGACATAACTCTTAACAGAGTTTTGTCATACAGAGGGAAGGAGAGGAAGCCCACTACTAGATCTCTTTTTGGTCACCTCTCTCGACCCGATTATAGGGCTCCTGCTGGAAGAAGATGGAGACACGATGACTCCGACTCAGATGTGGAGGACATTGTGGTTCCGGCTGGTGATGATGATAGTGATGGTGAGGATGGAGATGGTGGTGCAGGCCCGAGTGGTGCTGGTGTTGATGTGAGCACAGTGGAGGTGAGCACTGTTGCTGTAGTGAGTTCAGGAGCTGGGGAGATGACTTCAGTACACATGACCACTGCTGCTTCAGTGAGCATGGTTGATGTTGCTGTTTCTGGTGCAGGTGGTGATGTTGGTGTGTCGACAGCACAGGAGGAGGATGTGGACATCGACTCACTGATGGATTTAGACTTCTTGTCTACTACTACATCCTCAGTGACTGCTGCACTAGATGTTTCAGTTCCACATTTCTCAGGTGGTGGTGATGAGTCAGAGGACTCGAGTGAGGATGAAGGTGTAGCAGGTGAAGGTGATGAAGACAGTTCTGATTCTGAAGAGACTCATGATGATGAGTTTGAGAAAGTGGATGAGGGTGGAAGAGTGGAGATGAAAAAGAGAAAGAGGACAGATGATGATTTGGAGGATATTACTGATACGTTATTTATTCCGGAGTTAGACTTTTCTCCCCCTCCAAGGTCATCTGCTCCTGCTTCCACAGCAGTGGCTGTTTCTGCTGGACAGCCCACCTCATCCAGAGCTGGAAGGGGAAAGAGATCTCGATTCTCTTTCCAAAGGAGGTCAGAACTGACATCAGCTGCTACAACTACTGTCACATAGTAGCAGCTGTGTCAGTTTCTTCACTGACACGGACAAGGGCTATTCCTACTCAGTCTACTACTGCCCCTCTGTCCACTCCTTTTATTAGAGAGCCTGTTTATGTTGATGCTTCTTCCGGCCCTTTTACAGTCCGTGCTGATGTGCACATACCTACTGTGTCAGTTGTGGATCAGCTTAGCACACTGAACAGTATGGTCCTCAGACTGATGGAGAGGAGCATGGAGCAAGAAAGGAAGGCTAAAGAGCAAGAGCTGATTATAGCTCAACTCACGAGGAGGGTTGAAGAGCAGGATACTCTGCTTCTTCAAGCATCAGACCAGAGGGCTGATTTGAGAGCCAGGTCAGCTCAACAGGAGGAGCAGCTCCTTAAGTACATCGATGAGCACAACCAGCTGGCTTTGACAGCCTCTGGTTTCAATGATAGGATCCTTCAGCTTGAGGCTGAGAATGCTCGCCTTGCTGAACTTGTCGAGAGTTCCAAGGAAGGCACTCCCAGGCTTGAAGGTGCTGCAACTCGATCCGATGATTCAGACAAGCAGATTGATGAGAAAGATGAAGAAGAGTCTGATGAGGAACAAGTTGATTACGAGGATTCCGAGAAGGACGAGGAATCAGATGAAGATGATGAAGATAATGATGATGACAAAGATGGATCAGGAAGTGGGTCTGGAGAATCATCTGGCACTGATGATGATGATGATGATGACGACCAAGCTCCTCCCACTTCTGAGATCAGGTCAAAGAAGGCCAACGACAAGAAAGCTCAGGCTCCTCCTCCTTCATCTCCATCAAAGACAGCTGAGCCAGAAGCTATTGAGGAAGTCCAAGCTGTGCCTCTGAGACGTCAACTGGACAAGACACTTACCATGATTTTGGACGCTCAGGGCATTATACAGCACTCAGTGAGCTATGACAAGGAGGAGGGAGAAATCATACATTGCCTATCTAAAGAACAGATAGCCGAGCTATTCAGGTTAAATCCTGACGAGGTTGTTACTGATGACACCTCAGTTCCCAGTTTTGAAGAGCCCGAACCAGAACCCTTCGATGATATAGATGAGGTTATTCTGGAAGACATCACAGAAGAAGAATATCCAAAGTATACATCGGCCGAGGACGAGCTACCTACATTTACTGAACCATTTGATCAAGAAACGGAGGATCTCTTGGTCAGATATCTGGAGGAACAAGTCGAGGCAAGCAAAGCTGAGGCCGATGATCAAAAGAAAAGAAAAGAGGAATGGGCTGCCTACTGGGAGGTATTAAAGAAGCAAAGCACTGAGAAGATGCCAGCCACGCACAAGAAGGTTTACAGGACCAAAGGCTACAAAGCTGGAGGTCAGATCCTTAGCTGGGCATACTTCCATGATCTTGGGTGCTATGCTGTGAAATGAGAAAAAGGGATCGACTACTTCAAACACCCGCATGATTTCAAGACGTTGCCTGGATTTGAAGTTAATCAACTAGCACGTCTGAACATGCTATACTGTGAAGACTCCGGGATGTCTGCTTGGTTCTCTCGACAAATCAAGTATGAATACCGGAAGAGATGGGTGAACTTTCAGCCGCAGCAGCCAGAACGATACTATTTGCCTGAGATTGATGGTGATACCCGGAAGCATAAAGTGATCCTGAAGTGGCTTCCCCCTAAAGTCTTGAAGAAGATTCCCCTGCGGAAGATGCGACAAGACTTTATGGATGGCTTCCAATGGTGGTATTATGATGGGCGCACAGGTGAGGCTGTGATAGTTTTGTGCAAAGACAAACAGTGGGAGACTGTTAGGATTTTTGATCCTATGTGGCTGACTAACTTGTCTCACAAGGATGTTCAAGCTTTGTTCAGAAACCAGATTTTCTTCGACGTTTCAGACATGGTGCAAGCTTTGCAATTTATGAGAGTGATCCGTCTCTGCAGCATTTTCAAGATCCACGCTGGAGCAGACTGGAAAGCTATTTCAGAAAAATATTTCAAGAAAGACACTTCCAAGAGTTGAACTAGGTCCAAGGGGGAGTTTGTTGATGCATGTTTATTGTCCCTAGTTCGGTTTTGTAACTCTTATCATGTAAATGTTCAAAGTATTAATGGAAGTTGTCTTTATATCTATTTCATAATGTTTATTTCTATTGATTATTGTCTATTAATGTTTATCTAGTTGTTTGATTTGATTATAAACTGTTTGAGTATGAAGTTTACTCATTCGGCCGAATGACTCTAGAATGAAGTCATTCGGCGAATGAAGGTTATAGCGAATGTCTGAGTTCAGAATGAGTCATTCGCCGAATGACTCATTCGAATGTCTGCTCATTCGAGCTTAGTCATTCGCCGAATGAGCTGCTTCGGCCACTCATTCGGCCGAATGACTACAGCCTATATATAGATGTTCAAATCATTTCAAACCTAACTTTTCAGAGCCCTCCTTCTTCCCTAGCACTCCAGTGTCAAAACCCTAGAAGATCTGAGCGGTTCTTGATCATCCAAGTTCGATTCTCAACCCGTGGTGTTCGATCGTTGCTTCCAAGTTGTTTCTACAGCCTCGGATCACCACGGTTCCTGTTGGTTTCGATTGGAAAACCCTGGAATAGGATTCCGCACTATCCCAGAGGTTATCGAGTAGTTTTCTATTGGATTCGGATTGTTTCCGAGCTCCCGATCGGTCCAACAATTACTTGCGGGACAAGGGTTTATTAATGGGTTATAGGTTTAGACTAGTTAGACAAAATTCTAGAAACATAGTAGTAACATAGGACACTTAGTTGCACACCGAGACCAAACCTTAGATACTGCGTCTATTATAAATACTTATCGTATTCGAATTCTTTTAAAACAACTCAGGAAACGAAGATACATAAGTTACAACAACGAGCGCGCATGTTGTGGTAAACAATACAGAGCATCACAGGTTAGTTCATTCCCCTTTTCTAAGCATTTTTGTTTTAAAACGCGGGGCTGAAAAGCATGCGTAAACTGTTTTATTTAAATTGTTTACTTAAATGCTTTTATTATTATATGTTTTTTACATATATATGGTTGTTGATACTCCTAGAATCCTGTCTAGGAAACTATTAAACTGATCAAATTATCAAATTAATTAAAGTACTCTTATGAGTAATACTTTAATTCTAAACTCTAAACAAACCCCTAGTCCATCCAGTTCAAATTCAATAATCTAAATTCAAAGTGAAATCTTATGAACTAAAGCAAAAGATCATGTTCAAGAAACTTAACTCAGTGTGTGATCTGAGAACCAAGAATCATAATCAAGAATCAATTATCATTGTGAATCATAGAAATTCTAAAGATCAAGATCAACAGGCTCAATGAATCAGAAATCATAAATGTGTGTGAACCATGAAAATAATGAAATCATTACAATCTAATGAAATCATTAATACTCAAGTTAGGGTGGATGTCAGTTGTATAGGGAATCAAGACCACGTGTAACACACATATAAAGTCCCTTTAGGTATAGAAGACTCTTGTAGTCAGGCTATACGGGCAATAACATGAACTATCAAAGGTGATCAATATCAAAGTCATATCAAGAGAATCAAGAGATCAATAACCACAGGATATCCTTAAAGTCCCCGCATGTACAGAAGACCTTTGGGTCAAGCTGTAAGGGCAAAACATTAAAATCCCGTTCAGTTCAGGTGTACTCCTTGTGAGCTATGCCTGACATGGGTCACGTGTGAGAGGTTACAACTTGGAAACCACCAACAACTAAGTCTAAGTGATTGAGTCAAATAAGGCACAATCATCATGTCTTAGTTGTAATTAAATGTTTTATTTATTTCATTAAATATTTAACATTTATTTCTATTACTGACTTTTGGGAAATTATATATCTATGATGAACTCAAGAGAATCAAAGGTAAATCAAGTTTTGAGAAAACAAAATCTAAATCAGAGGTGTGTAGGGTAAAAATGCTTAAATATCATTAACAACTGTGTCATATGCATATTAGTATGTGGTGGGATGGCGTCTGGGCGAGTTTGTTGGCTTCACCCAGGGGTATGCCCTATATATAATCATACCGATATGGATATTACATGTGAAGTTAATGAGGTTAGGGTCTTTAGCGAAGGAGGTTTTCAAATCATTATCAAATCATTTTCAAATCATTATCAAATCATTTTCAAATCATTATCAAATCATTTCCAAATCATTTTCAAATACTACCCCACCGGCTCGGGGTGTGACATACAGCAACTCAGGGACTATGGGTTACATTTTTCTAACACCCCTATATATGTTGATAATACTGCCGCCATAGATGTCACTAAGAATCCAGTCCAGCACTCAAAAACAAAACACATCGACATAAAATATCACTTCATACGTGATTGCTTTGAAAAGAAACTAATCGATGTTGTTAAAATTCACACCGACCACCAGAAAGCCGATCTCTTTACTAAAGCTTTTGATAAAACCAGATTTTTATATCTGTTATCGGCTAATGGTGTTTTTCAAAAGGATGAAGTTCTTCCTTCATCTGACACTAACAAATGATCATCGATTTTCTTAGTTAGTTTTATTTTGTTTTCTTTTTCATTGTTAAGTATTTCTTTTATTTCATATATATCAAAAACTCAAAAAGATTTTTTTTGTTTTGGTTTTTAGGCTGAGAAATAGTCAGTTAATTGAAAAACCAAAAACATTTAAAAATTTGAAAAATACAAAAACAATTAAAAATCATAAAACTGAGAAAGTCATCTTTGAGAAAGTGATGTGTTAGCCTATTATGTCTTAAAAGCTAAGTTGAATGTGTAAGCTGAAAACACATGAGAATTGTGAATAGATGTATTGATAGGCTGCCTTCACAAAATGCATAGACAGTTTGTGATAACTTAGAAAATCTGATTTGTGGGATCTATTTTAGAAAATCAGCTAAGCGAGAAATAGTTTGTGAATCAAATCAGGCATACACCAGATATCATAGGATTTAATAAGGTTTCTAATGATTCATGAATTCAAGTATGTACACGTGCCATATTACTGGGACGAACCTAGTTAAGGTCGTCCATTCATATAAGAATGATTGAATCACAAGAAAATAAAAATCAAGCTGGTATTAATCTTGTAAAAAATACAAAAATAAAATAAGTTCGATTCCATACACGTGCCATATTACTGGGACGAACCTAGTTGAAGCCGTCCATTTGGATAGAACAAGTCAATTATGTCAACACAATTCTGTATACGAGCCATATTACTTTGTAAAGACCTAGCTGAAGCCGTCCATGAGAATGTGTTTAACATGAGAGACAAGAAAAATACAAAAAGAAAATAAATTGGAACCTTATAGAATTTATGATGTTAGGTCGTAAGATGTGCAGAGATGAGTTACAAACTGATTTTGATCTTTTCTGGTTAAATAAAATGGGTAACTCAGTCAGAAAACATGAGTAATCATCAAATGAGTTTTGAAGTTTTGTATTGTAAAGGTTAAAATGGACAAATATATCAGTAAGCATATCATAATACAAATGTGTCTAAAGTGAAACATTCAGTGATGCTGATTTGGTGTGATTAGGTGTATGTATTATTTTCTCAATTGACTTCTCACAAAAATATTTGTTTCTTTGTCGTTAGTTACTAGTTGTATGGTTGTATTTTGTTTCAGAAAAACACAAAAAGAGTTTCTATTTTTTCAGAATTTGTTTTAGATGATCATTTGTAGGTTCAGATGTCTGTCTCATCTGAATCCTAAAGTAACCATACTTATCTTCATAAATGGCATTTTCTTAACTGTTCATAATGTGAAATTTTTAAATCAAGTTGCGTTTTATGAGTGAAAATTCTCATTCGGAAGAATGAGTATTGAGAATGGCTCATTCGACCGAATGACTTCATTCGACGAATGAGTCTTTCGGCCGAATCACTCAGGACCGAAGGAAAACATTCGCTTGTTTCATTCGGCGAATGACTCTTAAATTTGAATTTCATTCGGCGAATGACTTTGGGGCGAAACACTCATTCGCTAGTCTCATTCGGCGAATGACAGGTACTATTTAAGTACTTAATTCGGCCGAACTACCCTTATTCTTCCCTTTTTAATTCGCTCGCTACTGTGTGTGTTATTCGCCCGAATTAACTTCTTTCTTCGGTTCATCGATCTCTCGTCATTTTTCTTGATCCAGACACTGATCTTTCATTTATTCATCATCTCAGGTACTGATTGACACAAGATAGACGATTATTGACCGTGAAATCATCGAAAACAGGATTGGTTCAATGATTTTAGGGTTTTTGAAATCGCCCTTTCAATAGATGTTCAAAATGGGCTTTAAATCACATGAGACCAGTTTTAATGTTTTTAATCGATGGTTTCTGAATGTGGATGTGTAATTTTTATGGGCTGAGTTGAAGATTTATAAAATGGGTTTTGAATTTGAACTGTCAGCCGAATGACAACATTCGGCGAATGACTCATTCGGCGAATGAAGGTCATTCGGCGAATGAAACTCAGTCGGCGAATGTAGCTCTTTCGGCGAATGACTCATTCGACCAAATTGCTCATTTGGCCAAATCATGTACATTCGGCCAGATCATGTACATTCGACCAAATTGCTCATTCGGCCAAATCATGTACATTCGGCCAGATCATGTACATTCGGCCAAATTTCTTTCAATGCTATTTGTTCTGATTTAAATCTATTGTTCAACTGAATTGTACTAACATGTGTATTTCTATATTTTTCAGTATGGCTGGATACAAGTCATTGACTAAGAACAACATATGTGCTCACCTGGATCTTTCTACGCCGAATGCTCGACACTTCACAGAGATTATCCCATTTTTGAGGCGTTCTAGGATATTTTCTGCTATTTCCACCATGCATGTGCCCTATCAATCTCATCAGCAGGACTTCTAGGCATCTGCTGATATTGACTGTGAGGTTGAGCCTCCTGTCATTCGAGGGAAGGTGCTTGGACATGATGTGATTATATCTGCTGAGCATATCAGGAGAGTCTGTGGATTTCAGGATACACCAGATCATCCATATCTGCTTGACCGCTATTTAGTTCATGGATGTTTCATGCGGTGCAAGTACGAAGGTGATCTAGGAGCAGGGATTCTCAACAAGGCTTACTTGTCTCCCCAGTTCAAGTATTTGGCGCACGTACTTATTCACTGTCTGGGATCCAGGAGAGGCGGATTTGATGATATGAGGGAGACGATACATTGTGCATTCGTTGCCTTGGTGTTTAACAGGCCCTTCAACTTCTCAGAGATGATCTTTCGCACATGAAGGAGAATGTGACACTCAAGGGAGATAAGAAGTTTCTCATGTATCCTCGTTTCCTCCAGCAGTTGATTGACGCTCAGCTACCAGATTTGCCGAAGGTCACTGCTAATATTATTTGCTTGGAGCATATGAATGACATTACTCTTAACAGAGTGATGTCATAAAGAGGAAAGGATAGGAAGCCTACAGTCCGTTCTTTGTTTGGCCATCTTCTGAGACCTAATTACATAGCTCTAGTGGGTAGGAGATGGAGACACGATGACTCGGACTCTGAGGAGGAGGATATTATTGTTCCTGATGATGGTGGTGATGATGATAATGGTGCAGGTGGTAGCGGTGCTAGTGTTAGTGTTGGTGTTAGCTCGACTGTTGATGTCACTATTACTACTGCTAGTGTTAGCACAGTTGAGGTTAGAGTGATAGGTGTTAGTGCAGCTGATGTTGGCACAGGTGCTGGTGTGAGTACATCTGCTGTTGATGATAAGGATGTGGATATTGATTCACTATTGGAGTTGGACTTCATGGCCACTACTACCTCCACAGTGACTACTCCACTTCATATGACCAGCACCACATCTGCTGAAGACAGGGATGAGTCAGATGACTCAGGTGATGAAGGTGGTGAAGAGGGTGCTGAGAGTTCAGAATCAGAAGATACACCTGATGATGAGTTTGAGAGTATATGGATAGGAGGGAGATTGGTGAAAAGGAAGAGGAAGAGGAGCGAAGCAGAGCTTGAGGAGATCACTGATCCTTCATTCATTCCAGAGTTTGACATCTCTCCTCCTCCACGCACTTCTTCTGTTACAGCCACAGCAGTTGTGTCTGTTGCTGCTGAAGTTCAGTCCACATCATCTTCTGCAGGCAGGAGGAAAAGAGCTAGGTTTCTATTTCAGAGGAGTTCAGAACTGTCTTCTGCTGCTACAACTACTGTTACATCAGTGGCAGCAGTCACAGTTTCTTCACTAACTAAGTCAAGGGCTGTTCCGACTCGTTCTACTATCGCCCCTCTGACTACCTCTTTTACTCATGCTCCCATATACACTGCTGCATCTACTGGTCCTTCCATCACACGTTCTGATGTTACTATACCTACTGTTTCAGTTGTCGAGCAGTTGAGCACACTGAACAGTATAGTTCTTAGATTGATGGAGAGGAACCTGGAACAAGAACAAAAGAACAGAGAGCAAGAACTTGTGATAGCCCAGCTCACTTAGAGGATAACTGATCAATGGGCAGATCTACAAGCAAGATCAGCCCAACAAGAAGAACAACTGCTAAAGTACATTGATAAGCATAATCAGCTGGCTCTGACTGCCAATGATTTTAGTGATCGTATTCTTGCTCTGGAGACTGAAAATGCCAACCTTGCTGAGCTTTTAGAAGGCACTAAAGAGGGTACTCCTAAGTTGGAGGGAAATTCTCCTGCTTCAGATGAATCAGACAAAGAAGATGAAGAGGAAGATGAAGAGTCTGAGGAGTAAAAGGTTGATTATGAAGAGTCAGAGAAAGATGACGACTCTGATGATGATGATCAGGATGGATATGGGAGTGGGTCTACTGGATCTTCAAGTTCTGATGATGATGATGATCAAGCCCCTCCTCCTCCTGATATTCGTACAAAGACAAAGCACGATAAGGGTGCTAAAGCTCCTTCTCCTCCTCCTGCTCAGACAGAAGAACCCACAGCTGCTGAGGAAGTCAAAGCTGTGCTATTGAGACGTCCTTTAGATGAGACTTTGACGATAATATTGGACGCTCAGGGCATCATACAACACTCAGTAAGCTACGACAAAGAGGAGGGAGAGATCATTCTTTGCTTATCTAAGGAGCAGATCGCCGAACTATTCAGGTTGAATCCTGATGAGGTTGTGATCCATGGCACCTTAGCTCCAGTTGTTGATGAGCCGTCTCCAGAAATTTTTGATGATGTAGATGAAGTTATTCTGGAAGACATAACTGAAGAGGAATATCCCAAGTATACATCGGCTGAAGACGAACTGCCAACTTTTACTGATTTGTTTGATCAAGTGACTGAAGAAATGCTAATCAGATATTTAGAGGAACAAGTTGAGAGTAGTAAGTCGGAAGCTGATGATCTTCAATGAAGAAAAGAGGAATGGAAAGCTTACTGGGAAGCTTTGAAAAAGGAGATCAATGTGAAGATGCCAGCTACACACACCAAGTTATATAGGACCAAAGGGTACAAAGCTGGAGGTCAGATTCTTAGCTGGGCATACTTTCACGATTTGGGATGCTATGCTGTGAAGAGAGAAAGGGGAATTGATTATTTCAAACATCCACATGACTTCAAGACGCTGTCGGGATTCGAAGTCAATCTACTTGCGCGCTTGAAGATGTTATACAACGATGGCTCAGGGATGTCAGCCTGGTTCTCCAGACAAATCCAGTACGAGTACAGAAAGAGGTGGGTAAACTTCAGGCCTCAGCAACCTGAAAGATATTATCTGCCAGAGATTGATGGAGATACCCGAAAGCATAAGGTTATCCTGAAGTGGCTTCCTCCTAAAGTCTTGAAGAAGATTCCATTGAGGAAGATGCGTCAAGACTTTATGGAGGGCTTCCGATGGTGGTACTACGACGAGTGCGCTGGAGAAGCTGTGATAGTGCTAGGTAAAGATAAGAAGTGGGAGACTGAACATATCTTTGACCCGATGTGGTTTACAAACCTGTCACACAGCGATGTCAAAGCTCTTTTACGCCACCAGATTTTCTTTGATATACAAGACATGGAACAGGCACTTCAATATATGAGGGTGATCCGGATCTGCAATGTCTTCAAGATTCATGCCGGAGCAGACTGGAAAGCTATCTCTGACAAGCACTTCAAGAAAGACACTTCTAAGGATTGAACTAGGTCCAAGGGGGAGTTTGTAGATGCATTAAATGTCCCTAGTTCGATTTTGTACTATCCATTATGTATAAAGTTTATAATATTAATGGACGTAGTCTTTCTATATTGATTCTTAATGTTTATTATTAAATATTTGTGTTTGATTAGGACTTTAAATGTTCAAGTATGATAACAGACCTATTCGGGCGAATGGCTCTAAGTATGAAGTCATTCGCCGAATGAACGAAGTAGCGAATGACATAGGCGAGCGAATGAGTCGTTCGCCGAATGACTCATTTGATTGACTTGTCCATTCAATGGGGTCATTCGCCGAATGATTTGCTTCGGCCTCTCATTCGGCCGAATGACAACAGACTATATATACAAGTCCAATTATTTTCTAACTTAAGTTTTTGAGCCCTCCTTCCCTGAGAACCCAGAGTCAAAACCCTAGGAGATTAGAGCAGCCATAGCACGTCCAAGTTCGATTCACATCCCGTGGTGTTCGATTCTCGATCAAACGTCCATCCTTCACCTTCGAATCACCACAGTTGCTGTTGGTTTCGATTGGAAAACCCTGGAATAGGATTCCGCACTATTCCAGAGGCTATCGAGTAGATATCCATTGGAACCGGATTGTTTCCGAGCTCCAAACTTGGTCCTACATAATGTAAATTAACAAACTCTACTTTTAAAATCGTAACATTTTGTTACGATAACAATTGAAAACCGACACTTCTACGCGAACTCGAGCGAAACGAACGAACCCGAACACGTCGGAACAAATGAGTCAAATGGCATTAAATGCCATTAACTCCCACTCACCTACCACTCTCTCTCCCAAACCCGGTACACACTCTCTACTTTCTCTCTCTAAAGATTTAAAACCCTAAAACCTTCAGTCCTTCACCAAATCAAGTGATTTTGGTTTCAAAACGATCCTCACAACACGTAGAACACGAAAGTATAACAAATCAGAGCTTTGAACCATCAAGAACGAGGTAAAATCGAGTCCAAAGTCACGATTTTAGGGTTTTATTTCTTGGTTTGAACACCCCGCTTACAACCGATTTTAAACCATCACAAACCCTTAAGAACTACATGACAATGGTCTAAAAAGGTGTAGGAAGTTGGGGACACTTTGATTTGGCCATGGTCTTGAAAATGGTAACATGATGGTGCTCGATCATAGTGAATACGAATGAGCTGTACAGCTCGGGCGAATGACCATTGGTCAAACGAACCGACTCCATGGCCGAATGGACATTTGATTCGCGCGAGCTGCGACGACTGATCGGAGCATGTACGATTGGAGCCGCACGAATGGCTCCAGGGGCGAATCACCTATTCGTTCATGAGGAACTGGTGATCGAAGGTAGATGCCATGCGAATGAATACATTCGTGAACCCTATTCGGGAACAACATTCGTGTACCACCATTCGGAAATTTCCTTCGCATAACCCTTATCATTTGCTTGATATCAAGACCGAAGGAGAGTGTCAAACGAATGAATACATTCGTGAACCACCATTCGTGGGGCTGCATGGTGGGTACTCATTCGTGGGATCCTCCTCAATTTAACCAAACCATGAAGCTATTAGGGTTGAAATTTTCTAACATCAAAACCTTTGTAGAACTATCATATTTTTAAACAAGCACTTGGGTTAGAGGGTTAAACTAATATCAAGAAAACCACAAAGTACGGGTCCGTTATAGATGCTATACTTGGATGCTTGAATAAGTGGTGAGTAAAAGAATAGTTTCATACGTGACAAGCTAGTAATATCGGGAGTTATAACCTAACTTATACTCCCTAGGTTACTACAAAGGGTAACATGATGAGTATTTGTGAGTTACAAAGAACTCAGGAAAACAAGTTGGATTCTATGGAAGAACGAGGATCAAACTAAGTGGAGATGCGGCTACCTTATGCGCCAACATTCCATACTTAGTGATTCTATGCAAATGTATAACTAATTTAGATGGTTCAAATTGAATAAATCTACTTTGAGTTATACATAAGAATGCACAAAGAACTAAGTGTAACAAAGATCTAGTGAAGAACTTGGGGTTAATCAAGTAAGATTAACCTAAGTTCTAACACGTCAACTTATATTTTTTTTGAAAAAAGAATAACTTATGTTTTAATTGAAGTGAAATGAGTTATAAACTTCTTTATTAAAATGTTTTAAAATAACCTAAATGATTTCAAAACTTAATGTTTTGCAACTTAAAACGGATTTTATAAATAATGCTTTACTTAAAAGAGATTATGAAATCTTAATAATTTAAACCTTACATAAACAAGGTTTTGTTGGGATGTGTTACTAAGGGGTATGGGTCCATACAAAGTACATAACTTAGAATACTCATAGACAGTCATGGTAAAACACTAGGAAAGTCATAGGACACATAGCTGCACACCGAGACACAAACCCTATATACGTCACCATCAAACACATATCGTATTCAGATCATAATAAATCAACACAGGTACTGCAGATACTTAATCTACAAACAACGAGCACGCATATATTTTGTGATTCATGCATAGCAACACAAGTGAGTTCATTGCCCCTTTTCTAAACATTTTTGTTTTACAAACGCGGGGCTAAGAAGCATGCGTAAATTATTTTCCTTGGATTATATTTACTTAAATGATTTTGCTTCATATATGTTTTACATGAATAATTATTAGCCTAGACTTTGTCTAGATAAACTATTTGCAGGTTTTCAAAATGGGTTGTTTATTCATCAAGAATAGATAACTATTTTAAATCAGAGAACTATTTTCAGTGGTCGATTTTCAAAGAACTAGAGATCTATTTCAAAGAACTGTATACAACGATTTGTTTTCAAAGAACTAAAGAACTAGTACAGAGAACTGTTTTCGACGATCTATTTTCAGAGGAATGTCTAGGAAATATTCAAAGACAACATGTGCCAAAGAACTAACGATCTAGACGAACAAGAACGAACTATGGACGATCTAGAAAAATTATAAAATCCTATACATCAAAAGATGTCCTAGCTAGACTGATTGATTATAGGTCGCATGTTTGATGATGTTTACAGATTTCCTCAACTACTAAGAACCTTGGTTGCTAGACTAGTCTACTCGAGTATGACCAAGGCCCAATCATTAGGTCTTAGATTATAGTAAATGTTTATTCCTTTGTTTATTTAAGCATTTTAACTAAATGTTTCTACAATCGCTATGGCTGTTCATATGCATGTGATAAGCTTAAGGAATCAGGAGAATTTCCACATTTTGTTGAAACTAAAAAGAACTAAGAGCTAAGAATTGGTGTGTTGATGATGAGGAATGAAACGCTTAATTATCATTAACAACAATGTACTATGTGGTTCGGTATGTGGTGGGATGTCGGCTGGGGCTTGTCCCCTACGTATGCCCTATATATAAGCATATTTGACTGGATAGTATAGGTGGTTGTTGGTGAGGTTAAGGTTGTCATTCGGACATGTTTTGTACAAAGTCATTTTCAAACAAAACAATATGAACTCACCAACCATGTGTTGACTTGATCTTTTTGCATGACTTATCAGGTGACGAACAGGTTTAACTAAGAAGTTCGTGTTTTTGACTAGGATGCCCAGATAGAGGACCTAGTATTTTGTACGTGCATATTTTTTAATATCATTATACATATTATTTTGTATATCTTGTGCAGATACAAGATAGAAGAGTTATGATGTTGATAGTAGATTTACATTGTTAAATTATTAATGACACTGATGTAATTTAACTTTGTAATTCTATTTCATTTAGTATTTTTATCATTATATATATCATGTGCAATGTAAACAATCTGATCATCACGATTATCATCCCCGATGTCACGCCCCGGGACCATTCCGCCCGACGGGACACACGATCCGGCCCGCCGGCTCGGGGTGTGATAATAGGCCATATCCAGACTGTATTGGTGCAATTGTAATTGATCTTAAACCTCATTCAGATGGTTTTGATATTATCATTCGTCATATAAACCAATGATCCTCAAAGAATAAACAAATTGCATCCTTTGTATATGTCATTACAATATCCTTTATTATTCATTTTTGATGATAGTGGCTAGTCTAGAGAACTACGATTACGTGAACGTAGCCAAGGCAATGATAAAAATCTTTCAATGAACATGTTTTATAGTTTTCATTTACATGACCGTTTAAACATCTACACGTTAGTACCAAGAGGAGGTCATATTTTCCAACAATATCTGGTTGATGCCTATATATGTATAGAACAAAGCCGACTTAACTACATAAGACAAAACCAAAGCTCCCTTAGAACAAATTCCTAAAAGGTATACATGATGCAATATTAAAAGGAGATACACATTGATGTGATATTGGTAAACGTACTATACTTCCATTGTCTTTTACCGGTGGTCCTAGATGCATGTATAAGCATTATTAAGATGATTTAGCTATATGTAGAGTACATGGAACTTCTCAATACTTTATTACCTTTACTTGTAACATTAAATGGCCTGAGATTCAATGATACTTATCTCAATATCCTTCTCTAAAGGCACAAGATCGTCCGAATATTATCGCAAGGGTTTTCCGCATTAAATTTTTTTTCTCTCATCAATTTCTTGCGAACCAAAAGGACATTTGGTGTTGTTGCAGCAGACATCCCTTCATAATCTTTTGTTAATACAAAGGTAATGAATATGCCTTTACTAACCATTAAAACCTTTGTTTCCCTTAAACCTATACACAATTGAGTTTAAGAAAAGAGGACTATCACATTGCCACTTATTTTTATAGGTATTTTAAAGCATATTGGATTGCAATCGCTGATAAGCTTGATAGTTACATTTCAGCTAAAATTCCTGACCCTGTTATCGAACCCTCTCTCTATAAGGGTCACAGATTTCATGTTGCATGGACCATGTGATATTGCTAGACCACATGCACAATGCATGATAGATGGCTCATGTTCCAAAAACTTTTAAAAATCCTATGAATCAACTTCATCATTAGATAAAATGGCTACGCTAATTACAAAAGACATTAAGCTTCAAACTTTGTCAAAAAAATGGGGTAGCAATAGACAACAACTACGTTGTACCATACAATCGATTTTGTTGTTACACTATAAAACTAACATTAATGTTGAATATTGTGGTTGGAATATGTTAATAAAATATCTGTTTAAATAGATATCCAAGTATCTGTTTAAATAGATATCCAAGGACGCGTCCCGTGTTCGATATAAAATCACGAAGGATTTTTCGAATTTGGATAAGGAAAAAGCGTCCACTATTGTTATTGACGAAATTAAAGATTTGTGAACAGTATATTTATTTGTCCACATGAATTTGCATGGAGAATTTTTAATTTCCTAATTCATAATAAAAATCCTTTGTTGACACGTTTTATGATCACTTAGAAGGTATGCAAAACATTAATTTTAAAGCAATGAGCGACTGGAAAAATGTCATTAGAAATCCTGCTATAAGACATACTACTGTGACAAAATCGCTTTGTAATAACCAGGTTGATATGAATGGTCATCATCTTCGTTATATTGATTATCTTTCAGAATATAGATGGGACTCAACAGCGAAAACTTGGATACGTGGAAGATTAAACAGGACACCTGCAATTGGTTGACTAATATACATACATCGTATTGCGGGTGAACATTTTTTTATCTTCGGATGTTATTAACACATCAAAGAGGCTGCCAATATTTAGTAAATATAAGAAAGGTTGCTGGTGAAATATTTCCAATGTATCGTGCTACATGCGAAAGGCTTTGATTGCTTGGTGATGACAAGGAATGGTCATACACATTCTAGGAGGCAAATACGTGGATTACTGCATCTTAGCTAAGATATTTGTTTACTCATATGCTTCTATTTTGTGATATATCAAATCCTAAACAACTATGGGACAAACATTGGCATAAGTAACACCCAAAATTTTCTATGCAAGTTATTTGAACTTACGAGTGGGTAACATATAATTAACTTGTCGGAAGGAGATGAAAAACAAACTTAATAAAAGATCACGAAATGGACGTACTCAAACCCTACTTCGTGAACTTCATTTGAGTACCAACTTTGTGAACCTAGCCTATATATAGTAGTGCCTTGGGAAACATGCTCACCTTTGGCTGGAAGCACTCTCTCCCAAGTATTCGAAGTTGGCAGTTCGAGAACTTAAAAGAACAGCTGTAACTCGCTCAAAAGGAAGTGAGAACGCTCGAGAAGCTACAGGAAGGATCAAGAAACATTGGGTAAGTGTTTGATTTGAGAAATTTTTGATTTTTAGACAAAAATAAAACTATGCATAATGGTCATACCTTTATGCAGAAAGTTTGCTCCGTTTTGGTCTCAATGCGTTGGTAAGGTCATAATGCACCTAGAACTAGCTCCTCAAATCTTTCATAGTTTTCTGATATGTTTTATGGAGAAAAGATGAATATTCGAAAAGTACACGAAAAGAGTATCCCGTAAACTCTAGGGTTTTGGTTATGAATTTAAAAATTTAGTTAATCATTTGGTAAGTTGGCGAAATCATAAACTTTAATAGAACATAAAGCTAATATATATATATATATATATATATAAAATAAAATAAAAAGCTTTTATAAACTTTTGATATATATGAAATAATATGAATCATTATATATATGTATATACAAGAAGACAAATTGAACATACCATAATATATACACACGCATGTATGTAATTAGCTATGGATAAATTAATTAATATTATACAAGTTAAATAAAATAAAATAAAAAAAACAAAAACACATTTTTAAACTTAGTTGTAATTTGTATACTTCAAATAAGTTTTATAAAATTTGGAATTTAATTGTATTAATAATAATAATAATAATAATAATAATAATTTTGTTTTAAATATATAAATTTAAAACAACGATATATATATATATATATATATATATATATATATATATATATATATATATATATATATATGTATGTATGTATACTTTAGTTATTTTAGTTTTATGAAATTTAAATAAATTATAAAAATGTTTTCATAATTTATAACATGATTCTATAAAGTTAAAGGACTACTTTTGCCAAACTCAAAACTGAAAATAAAGAGAGAAAAAGGAGGGACCAAAACTGTCAATACCCTATTCTCCCTTCCTTTTTCACCCAACATCCCATTTGACCCAACCGGAGCACCGTATGATCCGAATTCACAAACCGAGCGTATCCAGCTCGTTGACAGCTCCATTGTGTAAAATAAGCAAGTATTTGATCCCACAAATCACTCTTAATCACGAAGTTATTGAAAATCAATCACAAATCACGTATTTACATCATTCCAAGTTTACTGTAACAAACAGTTTTAATAATTAAAGGTATTTGAAACAATTGTTAAAATAACGATTGTGGTTGTTGTAATTTGAAAATATGTGAGAAATTATGAACGTGGGAGAAAACCGTGCGCGAAACGGAGTTACGGATTGTCCGAAATCGCGAAACAAAGAAAATTTCAAAGATATTGTGTTTTGGGACTCTTCGCGGTACTCGAAGATGATTCTCAGGTCACTTCGCGGTACGCGAAGAACCCAAAAAAATCTGAGAACTCCGGATTTCTTCGCGGTACCCAAAGCCCTTCTTGGCCCTTTTTCGCAGTACGCGACTGGTGTGACGGTTTGACAGATTCCTATTCTTATCAGATTTGCACCAGAAATTATATTTTTTATCTTTCTCGACCTCAAACACACATATAGTCGTTCTGATTGAAATTTTATCATCAAAATCAAGTTCTGAAGCTACCAGAATGTTTGGATGGAGCAAGGGTTCGATTCTATAACTCCTGATCGTCGTTTTCATCCGAGAACTTCGTTCAAAAGGGTAACTCTAGTTTAATATTGTGTGGATTAACTCTAGTTTTGAATGTATTACTATGATTATGGGTATTGATTATTGCCTAGTTGATAACTAGGGATTGTTAGAAACGAAAAACTTGATACTTTGATGGGGAAATCTTCGTTTTGAAGCCGGTATAATGTCCGGTTGTTATGAAACCCATATCTTGGTACGATAACTAGTAGGATGGGTAAATTGTGGTTTTGAAAGGGTATATGGATTATGATCCATGAGTTAAATGATGATTGTGATGAATTGATGTTAAAATTATTAACAGTTATGATCATAAATGAATTTTGATAAAAAAGAAGTGATTGAGATCATAACTAATGTAATGAACATCAATTAGTTAATAAAATGCCTAAGAGAGGCATGCAATATGATTAATTGCAATAATTGACTAAAACTTACTAAATATAGTAAGATAGAGTCAATTATGTGATAAATTGACTTTGAGAAAGTCAAATCAGTCAAGTGCGTTAAACTTGATTTTATGTGTTATATGTATTGAATATAGTTGTATATGTGTGAATATGCAACTAGGTGTTGGTGGTGAAAGTCGAGTGACAATTCACAGAGGTGGAAAAGAGGTTGTAGGAAGTGAACAACCGCTTGAAGCAGGTAAATTACCCAACTTACTGTAACATTACATATAAGTAATAGAAAGAGTCTGCTTGCGTGCTTGAAATATGTGAATGATGTTAAATATGTGATTGAAACTATGGGATGAGAAATCCTTTAGTTTGTGTTGTTAAGTTTCAATGGGAAACGTATATGCAATATATTTGCATTAGAATAACCGGATGAACCGGTGATTAATTAATATGATTTTGGTGTTTATATAATGATGGCGCATAACTTGATTAATGAAACTAATGGAATTATAAGACCTATGAGAAGGCGTTATTAGTTTCAAAACGAATGTTATGCTTGTGTGGTGTGCATAGTATAAATGCATTAAAAATTTAGCCGGATGAGCCGGTGAAATTGATCTAATTGAACCACAAATGTGTGGCTAACTGGTTAATCCGGGAACTAAATTGTTGAACCACGAATGTGTGGCTAACCGGTTAATCCGGAAACTAAATTGTTGAACCACAAATGTGTGACTAACCGGTTAATACGGGAACGAAATTGTTGAACCACAAATGTGTGGCTAACCGGTTAATCCGGGAACCAAATTGTTGAACCACAAATGTGTGGCTAACCGGTTAATCCGGGAAATTGAATTATTTATGACTCCACAATGGTGGATAACCAGAGGTGTTGGAAATTGTCTAGATGGAAGTACCGGTGGGTGAACATCTTAGACTTAATAATTATGACTCCACAATGGTGGATAGCTAGAGGTGCTAGCAATTGTCTTAGATGGAAGTACCGGTGGGTGAACGTCTTAAGACTTGAATTATTTATGACTCCACAATGGTGGATAGCCAGAGGTGCTGGCAATTGTCTAGATGGAAGTACCGGTGGGTGAACATCTTAGACTTAATATTTATGACTCCACAATGGTGGATAGCTAGATGTGCTAGCAATTTGTCTTAGATGGAAGGACCGGTGGGTGAACATCTTAAGACTTAATATATGTATGATACCACAAATGTGTGAATAACCGGTTAATCCGGAAATTAAATTGTTGAAACCACAGGTGTGTGGGTAATTGGTTGAGCCAATAAAATATATATATATATATATGGTGTTTTAAATTTAGCCAGAGATATATATATGGTGGTAGAGTTGGATTAGATGATATATTCATATTTGTGAAAATGTCCCATTAAGGGAAATAAATGCACCATGTGTGTTGGGTGCAAGTTGATGTTTGAATATGATCTATTATCATCTAAACATGATAAACATCCATATGATATGTATGTGGATGTGTTTAAATGAGTTTTTGGAAACTGTGAAAAGGGTTACTTACTTAGTTCATATGAACTAATTGTGACCTTATATGTGATGTTACAGGTCAAAGATAGATATGCATCGGGCGATCAGATCGGGCACGTTGTGAAGCAGAACCAAACGTTATGTAAAGCCTGTGGTGGTATTAACCTTAAACACACTATTTTTTATTAATCATGAATGTAAATGATTTGAAATTAAGTGTGTTTAAATCATGAAATGTAAATTTCACGCTTCCGAACATAGATTTTTGATAAAGTTTAATCTGGGACCTAAAATGGGACACGTGTAATCGTGTGTAAAGTTTGGGTGTTACAAAGTTGGTATCAGAGCAATGGTTTGAGTGAATCAAGTGCGTCTTGAGCTCAAACTCTTGTGCTCTTGATATGAAAACATAACGTTTGATTCGAAGACCCGATCTTGATGCCGAATGTATGAGGTCAGCATATCTATGTCCTGTATTATAATTGTTAAATGTAATGTGAATCATTACATGTTAAATGTGATTTGATTGATTATGTGAAACCGAAATCGATGTCTTGAGTATGAAATGAAAGAAGTAAGGGAGTGGGCATATAATGAATGAACTAGTACGTCTGGCCAACTTACTAGTGCAAACATGATATGAACAAGCACTTATGGGAATCATTTTATACTAGGCTATTGAGATTAGGTAAGGTGTTGGAGCTTAATGTGTCTATCACTTGTATGTAATAGTGTTGCCAATTCAAGAGAAATGAATTGGAATATTAATGTGGAAAGACCTACATGAGTGTAGGCTATAACACTTGATGTGTTTGGGAAATTAATCCATTTGAACATGGAAAATGTTTTGGTGTGTATACATGAATTAAAAATGTATAATTTGACCGCTTAGGGCAGGATAAGGAAGAAGACACATAATTATGTTTATGTGTTCATACATGTTTAAGTTTGAGATGTAATGATTTAAACATGTTAATAATTGATATAATGTGCATATAATCTATATGCGTGATATATAGAGTTGTAAGTATACAATGTGTATACGTATGGTGAATGTTATGATATGATTTCATAACTAATGATAGTGTCATTACATGTTGATAGTAATTGACATATTGAAATGGAAACTATTTATAATAGTGTTAAAGCAAAATTTAAGACCATAACGTATGGCATTTTGTGTGTAAAAAAAAACATGTAAGACCACTGGTGAGTGGCATTAGATTTAACATGTAAGACCACTGGTGAGTGGCATTGGATTTAACATGTAAGACCACTGGTGAGTGGCATTGGATTTAACATGTAAGACCATTGGTGAATGGCATTGGATTTATCATATAAGACCACTTGTAAGTGGTGTTGAATTTATTTGTAAGACCACTTGTGAGTCGTCTTGTGTTAGATGTGTAAAACCATCTTGGAATGACATTGAATTTGTCATACAAATCCTCCTTAGTGAGGTATTGGGAAAAATCCTCATGAGTGTGGATTGGTCAATATGTGAGTATGTGTCGAACGATGTTGACTTTTAAAAAGTCAAAGTTATGATTAATGTGAATATGTGAGTTACCTACTCACTAATATGCAACCATAAGACATATTAGTGCTTATGGTTAATGTGATTATGTTTGTTGTTACTACTTGTAATTGACTTGTAGTAATTGTGATAAATTGAATGGTAAATTGACCATATGTGTCATAAAATGTTGAAGATATGAAACCACATGGTGGTGGTATTTAACCACTTGATAGATGTCTTGTAGTATTGGATGAATGTTGTGTCCTAATTGCATAAGTTGAAAGGTGTTACTAAATGATAATTTATAGTTGACACTATAAAATGATAATAATCCACATTGTGTGGAAATATTTGAATATGAAACCACATGGGGTGGTATTTGGATTGTTGAAATTGATTAATGTTATGATACATTGCATAACTAATAAAAGTGTCATTATATGTTTAAAATAACTGACACTGATAATAGGATACGATTCACATTCGTGTGAAACTAATGTAAGACCACTGGTGCGTGGCATTAATATTGTCATGTAAGTCCATACTGAAATGGCATTGGTATTTGTCATGTAAGTCCATAATGAAATGGCGTTGGTGTTTGTCATGTAAGTCCACATTTTTGTGGCGTTGGGGGTATTTCATGTATATGTACATGATAGTAGTTACCCATTTTGCTGAATCTATAGTATAGGACTTGGTGAGTCCACACTACAATTAGTGTTGCAATTAGCATACATGTGATTTGTTGTTTTAATTGAATTTGATGTAAATGGTTATGGTTAGTGTCGTTATTTTAGTTGAATGATTTACGAGGTATGTGAACATTCAACTAATGATAATGATTGAGTTGATTTACAAGAGTGTAAACAACCATCATAATGGGGAGGTTATGATCTACAAATGTGTAGATGTTAAATTGGTAATTTGCATGCTTTGATTCACAAGGTGTGTGAACATAAGACTTGCAATTCCAATGAAGTAGATTCACAAGGTGTGTGAACAAAAGATGATCTACAAGAGTGTAAAAGTCAAATTGTTTAAGTTGAATTTTGGGAAATATGATGCACAATTGGAGTTTTGTGTGCACATATGTATTGTGTTAAATGATAATTGTTGAGCAGGAATGGTAGATAAGAATGTCTATCTATGCAAATGAATGCAGTAATTATCATTATGTGTGATTAACAGCTCTTATAAGATAATGATTAACGCGAATGTTAAGTCATTCGGTTGTGGTTGTGTGTTAAATACATTATACTTGATGTTTGACTTTAAAAAGTCAAAGTTATATGCCTATTTGTAAAGAAATAGGATATTTATAATATGTATAAATTGTATTCATACATATAATGGGATGAATATTTATGTGAATATTCAAAAGAGAGGTAAGATGTATGTAGAAATACACTTGAGTGTATGATTTGGTTTGGATGAAGAAAGTCAAACCAAATAATCAATTGTAGATTGATTATGTAGAATCATGTATAATGATTATGTTTATTCAAGGATAAATGTTCAACTATGCTTGAAGTATATATTAGAGAAGTGGTGTTTAGGCATGGTGTGCCAGTGACGATTAATTTTGATCGAGACACTTGATTTACTTCTCATTTCTGGAGAAATTTTAGAAAGAATTAGGATTGTTGATAAGCACTGCGTATCATCCCCAGATTGATGGTCAAAATGAAAGGACCATTCAAACGTTAGAGGATATGGTACGAACGTGCATAATTGATTTTGGAGGTAGTTGTGATAATTATCTACCTTTAGCAGAATTCTCATATACTAACAGTTATCATTCCAGTATTGGGATGACTCCATATGAAATGTTGTATGGGAGGAAATGTCATACTCATGTGTTTTGGGAAGAAATTGGGCAACGAAAATTAGCAAATAAAAAGGTAATTGAAGTAACAAATGAACGTATAGATCAGATTCTAGTTCATTTGAAGGCGACACAAGACCGTCAGAAATCTTATGTTGATAAGCATAGGAGGTTATTGAGTTCTAGGTGGGAGACTTTGTATTGTTAAAAGGTCTCACCTTGGAAAAGTATTATACGTTTCAGAAAGCGAGAGAAGTTAAGTCCGTGTTTTATCAGACCATTCAAAATTATAGCTCGGATATGTAGTGTTGCTTATCACCTTGAGCTACCGGAAGAATTGAATGGCATACATGACACTTTTCATGTGTCATATTTGAGAAAATGTTTGGCGGATGAATCGGCTTATGAACCACTAGAAGACTTGGAAATTGATAACAAGTTGAACTGTGTGGAAAAGCCGGTAGCTATACTAGACCGAAAAGTCAAACAATTGAGAAACAAGTCCCTGAACCAGGTGAAGGTTCAATGGAAATAAAATAAAAGGGGATCTGACGCCACGTGGGAGTCAGAAGGTGAGAGGAGGAAATTTTATCCTTTTCTTTTAAGGTATAAGCGGTTTCGGGGACGAAACCTCTGTAAGGAGGAGAGATTTGTAACAGGTATTTGAAACAATCGTTAAAATAACGATTGTGGTTGTTGTAATTTGAAAATATGTGAGAAATTATGAACGTGGGAGAAAACCGTGCGCGAAACGGAGTTACGGATTGTCCGAAATCGCGAAACAAAGAAAATTTCAAAGATATTGTGTTTTGGGACTCTTCGCGGTACGCGAAGATGATTCTGAGGTCTCTTCGCGGTACGCGAAGAACCCAAAAATATCTGAGAACTCCGGATTTCTTCGCGGTACGCAAAGCCCTTCTTGGCCCTTCTTCGTGGTACGCGACTGTTGTGGCGGTTTGACAGATTCCTATTCTTATTAGATTTGCACCAGAAATTATATTTTTTATCTTTCTCAACCTCAAACACACATATAGTCGTTCTGATTGAAATTTTATCATCAAAATCAAGTTCTGAAGCTACCAGTACCTTTGGATGGAGCTAGGGTTCGATTCTACCACTCCTGATCGTCGTTTTCATCCGAGAACTTCGTTCAAAAGGTAACGATTTGATTTCTTCTACTAGTTTAATATTGTGTGGAATAAATCTAGTTTTGAATGTATTACTATGATTATGGGTATTGACTATTGCCTAGTTGATAACTAGGGATTGTTAGAAACGAAGAACTTGATATTTTGATGGGAAAATCTTCGTTTTGAAGCCGGTATAATGTCCGGTTGTTATGAAACCGATATCATGGTACGATAACTAGTAGGATGGGTAAATTGTGGTTTTGAAAGGGTATATGGATTATGATCCATGAGTTAAATGATGATTGTGATGAATTGATGTTAAAATTATTAACAGTTATGATCATAAATGAATTTTGATAAAAAAGAAGTGATTGAGATCATAACTAATGTAATGAACATCAATTAGTTAATAAAATGCCTAAGAGAGGCATGCAATATGATTAATTGCAATAATTGACTAAAACTTACTAAATATAGTAAGATAGAGTCAATTATGTGATAAATTGACTTTGAGAAAGTCAAATCAGTCAAGTGCGTTAAACTTGATTTTATGTGTTATATGTATTGAATATAGTTGTATATGTGTGAATATGCAACTAGGTGTTGGTGGTGAAAGTCGAGTGACAATTCACAGAGGTGGAAAAGAGGTTGTAGGAAGTGAACAACCGCTTGAAGCAGGTAAATTACCCAACTTACTGTAACATTACATATAAGTAATAGAAAGAGTCTGCTTGCGTGCTTGAAATATGTGAATGATGTTAAATATGTGATTAAAACTATGGGATGAGAAATCCTTTAGTTTGTGTTGTTAAGTTTCAATGGGAAACGTATATGAAATATATTTGCATTAGAATAACCGGATGAACCGGTGATTAATTAATATGATTTTGGTGTTTATATAATGATGGCGCATAACTTGATTAATGAAACTAATGGAATTATAAGACCTATGAGAAGGCGTTATTAGTTTCAAAACGAATGTTATGCTTGTGTGGTGTGCATAGTATAAATGCATTAAAAATTTAGCCGGATGAGCCGGTGAAATTGATTTAATTGAACCACAAATGTGTGGCTAACCGGTTAATCCGGGAACTAAATTGTTGAACCACGAATGTGTGACTAACCGGTTAATCCGGAAACTAAATTGTTGAACCACAAATGTGTGGCTAACCGGTTAATCCGGGAACGAAATTGTTGAACCACAAATGTGTGGCTAACCGGTTAATCCGGGAACCAAATTGTTGAACCACAAATGTGTGGCTAACCGGTTAATCCGGGAAATTGAATTATTTATGACTCCACAATGGTGGATAACCAGAGGTGCTGGAAATTGTCTAGATGGAAGTACCGGTGGGTGAACATATTAGACTTAATAATTATGACTCCACAATGGTGGATAGCTAGAGGTGCTAGCAATTGTCTTAGATGGAAGTACCGGTGGGTGAACGTCTTAAGACTTGAATTATTTATGACTCCACAATGGTGGATAGCCAGAGGTGCTGGCAATTGTCTAGATGGAAGTACCGGTGGGTGAACATCTTAGACTTAATATTTATGACTCCACAATGGTGGATAGCTAGATGTGCTAGCAATTTGTCTTAGATGGAAGAACCGGTGGGTGAACATCTTAAGACTTAATATATGTATGATACCACAAATGTCTGAATAACCGGTTAATCCGGAAACTAAATTGTTGAAACCACAGGTGTGTGGGTAATTGGTTAAGCCAATTAAATATATATATATATATATATATATGGTGTTTTAAATTTAGCCAGAGATATATATATGGTGGTGGATTAGATGATATAGTCATATTTGTGAAAATGTCCCATTAAGGGAAATAAGTGCACCATGTGTGTTGGGTGCAAGTTGATGTTTGAATATGATATATTATCATCTAAACATGATAAACATCCATATGATATGTATGTGGATGTGTTTAAATGAGTTTTTGGAAACTGTGAAAAGGGTTACTTAGTTCGTATGAACTAATTGTGACCTTATATGTGATGTTACAGGTCAAAGATAGATATGCATCGGGCGATCAGATCGGGCACGTTGTGAAGCAGAACCAAATGTTATGTAAAGCCTGTGGTGGTATTAAACTTAAACACACTATTTTTTATTAATCATAAATGTAAATGATTTGAAATTAAGTGTGTTTAAATCATGAAATGTAAATTTCACGCTTCCGAACACAAATTTTTGATAAAGTTTAATCTGGGACCTAATATGGGACACGTGTAATCGTGGGTAATGTTTGGGTGTTACATTTACCGTTCAAACCAAAATTTATATTCAACACAAATGGGTATAAAAACAAAATTAACCGATTACGCACCCTTCCTCTGATGATTTTGAACTACTCTAAAGAAGAAACATAACCAAAACAGGTCATATTTAATGCCATTTTGATTTAGGGTTCATCCGTTAATTGTTAGTCTGTATAAGAACATTTTGATTTAGAATCAGCCATCGAATCTCGGCCTAGCTCACTAGTAACGCACGGTGGGCGTAGGTCGGTAGACCTGGGCTCGAAACCCGGGATAACCGGGTATTAAACTTTTAACCCTTTTCAGCCTTATTTTTGCATAAAAATTCAAAAGAACAATTCTTAAAAAAATTCTAAAACTATTTTCTTTACAATCTGCAAAGTATTTACTTTTCCTATTATTTTTTTTATTATTTAAGTAATTATAAACAACATTATAACTATATTAAAAATCAATTAAAAATCAAGAAATCATTTTCTAAAATTCCAGAAATATTAATAATAAATATTTTGATTATTTTAGTAAAAAAACAGAAAATATTTACATAGTTTTCATATTTTGTAAATAAAACTATTTGTTTTATGTTATTAAATAAATTATAAATTATTTGTTTAAAATTAAAAAAAAAAACTAAAGGAGTTATGAAACATAGAATAATTCAATAAAGTGTTATAGAATAACTTGTGCTATATTTAATTATTTAAACAAAACTGGTAGTCACCAAAAATATTTATTCTTAATTACAATACTGTTAGTGCATGAGATGTCCCTAGTTCAGCTTTTGTATGATCTTAGTTGTATAAAGTTTATGTTATTAATGAAATCAGTCTTTCTATATTGTTCTTAACGTTTATTCAAGTTTATATGTGTTTGATTATGTTTAACTTTGATTATATATGTCTTATAGACCCATTCGTGCGAATGACCCTAAGAATGAGGTCATTCAGGCGAATGAACGCCTAGCGAACGAATGAGTCATCCGTATGACTCATTCGGTTGACCAAGCTCATTCGGCTGACTCATTTCGCCGAATGAGTTGTTTCGGCCACTCATTCGGCCGAATGAGTACAGTCTATATATACTTGTTCAAACAGATTCAAACCTAACTTTTCCGAGCCTCCTCTCTTCCCAGAGCACTCCAGTGTCATACCCTTAGCGTTTTGAGCGGTTCTTCCCTGTCCAACTTCGATTCTCATCCCGTGGTGTTCGATCTTGATCGAAACATTCACTCCTCACCTTCAGATCGCCACGGGACCTGTTGGTTTCGATTGGAAAACCCTGGAATAGGATTCCGCAATATTCCAGAGGCTGTCGAGCATATCTACTTAGGAACCGGTTTGTTTCCAGGCTCCAAGTTGGTCCTACAAATACAGCGACATTTAAAAAAATAATAAAAAAATAAAAATAAAACAAATATTAAATAAATTGTTGGAATATTATATAATAATATTCTAATACTATTTAATTAGCCACGTTCTATAGCAATATTTGTTTGTATGAATAAATATTACAAAGATAACATTCGAAATTGGATGTATTTATTTTAAGGAATCCTTAGAATGCCATAGTCTTAAATACACAAAACATGAACTCTAGGAACACACTAAGCAAGAATTCTTGCACTAAGCTAAGCAATTAGGTGAGTACATTCATACTCCATTTTTTACTTTTTGTAATGTTTTAGGGATGTTACACATGTCCTATATAAATCATGTTATTCTTAGAGTCAAAACACAAATGATGCAATGACTTAGTCTTTAGATATTGCCTTTGCTTGTATGTGATTATATGTTGAATTATGTATGCATTATTCTAAACAATTGCATGCACGTGTTTACATACTTACATTAAGGCCTTGCAAGCCCTTGGTGTACAAGTATGGTTTGACATTGTTTGAGGACTATTGAGGACTATATGAGGACTATTTGAGGACCATTAGGGACTATATGAGGACTATTTGAGGACTATTGAGGACTACTTGAGAACTATTGAGGATTATTGAGAACAATGATTATTTGTTTGTATGTCTTGTGTACCATTGATGAATTACATGAACTTCTGTGCTATACATGATGCCTTAGAAACTTGTGAGAACATATGCTTTAGGTTAATACTTTAGACTTTGAATTTGAATCTATTTCTTATGCATTATATAAACTTTGTATGTGTACTCACCAACTATGCAAATAGTTGACAAAAATTATTTTATGCAACTCGTGAAGACATAGGAATAGGATTAGTAGACCTAGTTATTTCTTTAAAACAATGTTTAGAATTTCATTTGTAATTGTTTGTTTATTCAATTCTTGTAATGTAACTTGAGTTTAATGAATGAAATGTTTGTATTGATAATAATGAATGCTTTAATTATTCAAACATATTAATAGAACCATGAGCTAATGAATAGTCGACATTGCGCCTCGACGTATTCTGCCGTGGATCAGGGTGTGACATATATGAACCTTCCTTAGTTCGTGAACCCTTAGGTCTTGAACCTTGAGTTTTCGTGAACCCTAAGTTTGTGAACCTTAGTTCGTGTACTCTAAAGAATTCATGAACTCCATGAGTTTGTGTACTTTAAAGATTTCGTAAACTCCATGATTATCATATACCTTGAGATTTTGTGAACTTCATGGATTTCGAATACTTAGCCAATTTCGAGAACTTATGCATACAAGGGACTAGTTATGTAAGCTATGGGGACTTAGAATAAATTCTAAGTATAGTAATGAAATGTAATGAGGTGATGTGATGATGTAGGTTCTTGAGTCCTAGCCATGGCAATTTGGTTTAGGAAGATAAGAGCCATTCCATTTTCAGGTGAGTTCTAGATGCCCTTCTTTAACATGTTATGTGTAATTATGTTTTGGGCTGGCATACATGTTGTGATAATGTTTTAAAGATGCTTGATGATGTATGTGAATGTGATATGATAACAAATTCCTGATGATAGGTTATGATGAGTTATGAATTGGAATGTGCTAGAATGATGAATGCACGTAAATATGTTATGATGACGATAGCATGATGATGTGATATGATGATGAAAGTAGGATGACATTCTATGATAATGATTTCTAGGATAATAGTTATAGTGTGCTATATTATGATGAAAGTCCTATACCGTTAGGATAAGATGTTATGATATTATGATGATAAGATGATAGCATGACATGCTGGAATAGCCGTATCCATTGCTGGAATAGTCGTACAGTTTATGATGCCAAGATGTTATGATATTTAAAAGATAAGGTGCTAGCATGACATGTCTATGATGCTAATATGCTGTGATGTTATGATGATAGGATGATAGCATGACATGTTTATGATGCTAAGATGTTATGATGATACGATGCTAGCATAACATGTTATGATGAATGAATGATGCTCCCATACTCGTTATGGGGTAAGTATCATGATGCTCCCGTACTCGTTACGAGAAGGGTATGAAAGCCAACCTGACTATGACAAGGTATGAAACTCAACCTGACTATAACATGGTATGAAATCAACCTAACTATAACATGGTATGAAAGTCAACCAGACTATAACAGGGTAGGAAAATCAAACTAACTATAAAAGGATATGAAAGTCAACCTGACTATAACAGGGTATATGAAAGTCAACCTGACTATAATAGGGTATGAATGTCAACCTGACTATGACAGGGTATGAGTCGATCGGACTATAAACATGGAGCCTTGTGTCGGCCTCAGTCACTGTTCATGTTTAATGACAATGGTTGCATGATTACGATGCCTATGACGATTATGTGATATGGTTTACGTGAATGTAATGATGATTCATTTGAATGATGTTTTAACTCACACATCGTTTACGATTACTTATAAAAACCTGAACACACCAGTGAAAGCTGACTTTTTAGCATATATGTCAGGTTGAGGAGTAGGTACGAGGACAGGAGGCAACTCGTGGCACGAAGTTAAAAGATCCGGTGGTTATGGCAATCTGATATGTTTTCATACAGACAATTACGTGTATTATGTTTTGACAAACTATGTTTAAATTCCACTGAATGATTATGAAAGTTTTTTGTTTAAGAACTATGTGATGATGATGTAAACCCAACTCTGGGAGGTACTCGGGCTCGGGCCTCTTAGCATTCAACGGTAGATGATGCTACACAAATACATGTAATCATTAATGATGAGTTGGAATTGTTACTACGTTTAGGATTTTCGTCGTTATCATTTTCAGATTTTGCCTATGCCTAACCCTGAGGAACTTGTCCTTTTAGGAAATAAATAAGTAACGGATGAGAAAAATTACGATAGGCCAAAGCTTGCACTTGAACATGAATCATTACGCTCATGTCTTCATCATTAATAGGAAATTATCTATGACTATGTTATGTCAACATTAGTATAAAATACACAAGCCCTTGCATTTGTGTATGGTCATGGAGGAACTAGGAAAACGTTTCTTTGGAATACAATCATTTCTACAATATGTTCTAAAGGAAAAATTGTTTTAGCTGTGGCATCCTTTGGCATAGCATCATTATTGTTACCATATGGAAGAACTGCACATTCATGATTCAAAATACCGTTGGAGTTAAGTAGTTAACAGATGATTCCATTTGTCAGGTAAAACAGAAAACTCACATTGGTCAACTTTTAACAGAGCAACACGCATCATTTGGGATGAAGCACCAATGAATGATCGTAAATGATTCGAACCATTAGAAAATTGTTTAAACGACCTTTTGAAAGCTTCGAAACAACGTTTCAGGGGGAAGTTAGTTTTACCAAGTGGCGATTTTCGTCAAACTTTACATATAATACCAAAGGCTACAAAGACTAACGTCACGAATTCTTCACTTCCTCGGTCATACTTATGGAAATATTTTAAAATTTATAGACTAACTGAGAACATTCGACTATATAGACCAAATCTTGAATCAATAGGAAAAAACCTAAAATAGTATGATTCTCTTCTTGGCAAACTGGGCACTCATGACGTAGACGATCCAAAAAATACAAGAAAAATAACAATACCATCAAATACATGATACCGTATAAAAAGGATGCATTGATTGATCTCATTCGGTTTACATATACAGACGACACTTTAGATAATCCAACAGTTGAAAACCTTTTTGGTAAAGCCATTGTTCGCCCAAAAAAACGAAACCACACATGAGATCAGAACGATGATTCTTAGAATGGCTACTAGATCTGTCAAAGTATATCTAAGCACTGAATTGGTTGTTCCAAACACACGATGTGACGATGCTATCGATATTCTTTATCCATCCGAATACCAAAATATGTTGAACTATAATGGACTACCACCACATGAACTAGAACTAGAAGTGAATGCTCCAGTAATACTTTTACGTAATATCAACCAAACTATATGTTTATGCAATGGTACAAGATAATCACATAGCCTCTTCCTAGAATTATTGAGGCGCGAATAATTACTGGCACATCACCAGGAAAAATAGTGTACATACCACGAATAAACCTAACACATACTGACAAGGAGCTTCCATTCACTTTCAAAAGAAAACAATTTCCAGTAAGATTATGCTACGCCATGACAATCAATAAAATTCAAGGGCAATCACTTAACAAAATTGGAGTTTACCTACCTAAACATCTTTTTAGTCATAGAAAACTGTATGTTGCACTTTCAAGAGCTACCTCTCCACAATCCTTAAAAAATCCTTAACGTTCCTTGAACAACCGAATCATCATACGTGACAAAAAAACGTGGTCTATTCTGATTTTTTCAATGAAATCAATTCCTTAGATTCCTAATATGAACCTAGGTATTTATTTTGCCTTATACATTCCTAAAAACATTGCCAATTTTTGTTCACAACTTTCTTTATTTTTATTTTGTTCATTGTCTTAGATTTCCTTTTGAAATAACACATTGTTAAAATATAAATACAAGTTAGCACTACTTTTTAACTAACAAATTCTCATACCTTTAACTGTTCATAAACATAATGACAATATTATATATATGTTATTATGAAAAACCTAAAACCAGGTATAAGATACTTACATGTCCTTAGTAAAAATCTAGAATCTATATGTCTTTCTTATTTTAGTCAATGTACAAATACTAAAATACCTATAAATTACCTATTATAGACATCATGTAAAAACATCATATCACATTTATGTAACTTAAATTGTTTCATATATAGTTTACTAAGGAGTGAATGTTCATGTCTATCAAACGTATTTCTCAAATATTTCCTGGTAATCCACCTGAGGCATTAGAGATTAGAGGGATCAAAAAATGGAGACCTTTTACTAAACAAAAGGAAAAAATGACTGACATGTGTTACTTATTTGTTGACAGCCATGTAAAAATGTTGTAAACTCCTTAAAATCATACTACTCTTTTTATACAATAACACATTGCTTATTTACTTGCAGGGAGACGCACTAGAGGCGGTTATTGACTCAAATCAGGAACAATACTTTCAATCAATCATTCGTATCTAATCATGCTATACCATTAACAAATATAATCTCCATTCCATCAAGAACATACATGCCTGTTGTAACTTAGAGCATCACTGAGAATTACTAAATATGCAAAAATTCAACCACTTTTTGGAAAAACTCTTCCTACTTATTACTTCAAATTTGCCTCCTACAAAGACCTGGCCAGAATGGAGTTACCAAGACTATTAACAAGTAATGTCAAACATTATAAATTACCTATGCATAGCCTATATATATAAGAGTTGATTATACTATTTTTTTAATTAAGTCCTAAAATCTTTGTCAACCCACTAATTATATAGGCAAAATCGAGGATGTGTCAGGAATCATGATCATATCCGGAAAGAAAATGAGGAAAGTTATCATCATGGATGAAAGGTTTGATATTAAATTACTAAAAACACTACATAGATAATACATAAATTAAATTATCCAAAACATTTGTTTGCCTCCCAACTGTTAAAATATAATCGAAATTACATTGTGGGGTGACAAGGCAAACCTGATTGAAAAAAAAGGGATTCTATGGGCAAGATTTTAGCAATAACATCCACCAGTGTAACTCAATTTAGAGGTAATGACAGGTTATAATAATCAATACCTAAAAAACATTGCAAAAAGTAACTCACCTACTCTTTTTCTAATAGAAAATTTACAGCTTGAATCCACAACAGCAACAACTCATGTCAACCCACCAATTCCTGATCTAAATACATATATAGACAAGTGCGCCTTATGTACTTAATTATGGTTTTATAAATAAATACATATTTAAGATTAAATTTCCATGTAATTACTACAGATTCAAAAATCTAGGAGAAACATCACAACATCAACCAAAAGAGAAAGTGGTTACAATTACAGAGGTGAAAAGTATAGACACAGGCAACAACTTGGTAAGCCTAGCAACTTTATCTCCATTAATACATTTCACTAATAACTAATGTCTTATCTAAAACATCAAAACTGATACAAAAGCATTGCAACCGTCACCGACATACAAGGACATTAGCATTGGTATTATGTAACATGTTGTATGTGTACCAAAAATGTTTATCCCCAGAGAAATGGCTTCGTATGCGAGGATCATGGACTACTCCTAGAACCAAAATTCATGTAAATATTAACTTATTTTAAATGACATACAAATATTCTTATGTGATAAACAAGTTAATTATTCACCTACGTGCAAGTATTATGTCAACACATCGATTACAGACGAAAACACAAATGCAAATTGTTTTGGGTAAAAATTAACAAAACTATTTTTAGCAAAACCGAATTAGTTAAGTAGCGTTTTGTGTTATACAATCAAGAAAACAGTTTTAAGTAAATTGAGATAAAATTACCCCTAAGGATCCCTAGGGATATTGTAAATACGAAATGAAACAAACAGCTCAACACATGAGATTTATACGAGGAAAAGCCTTTAATCCGTTAGGATTGCCGGCATAAAAGCCTCGAGAGGTGACAATCGTCACTCTGCCTTATTCTTATTAATAAAATAAAAAAAATATTACAAAGCAAGAGCACAGATAATCGATCTCTAAGTGTTGCAGAACTTCAAATACTCTAAATACTAATGAGAAATAAGCATATATAAGCTGAAAGTGTGATATGTATGTGTTCCTATATCGATATTTGCCTCAATTTATACCATAAAAATTGTACAACGGTTGTATTATCAGTTCCACATTTCTCGTTCCACTCCTGGTCATGCGCAAACTCATTCCACACAACCGTTAGTAGCTTCTACATCCGGTCCACGTTTTTCTCCACATCCCGGCAAAAAAGGAATATTAGTTTTACTTGACCTGTTGACTTAATTCAAATATCAGTAGCACATGTCGATATAATAAATAACAATTAATAATAAATAATGATTATTTATTAATTAAGTCGTCAGTTTAGATAAATTTATACACGCAAATATCCCTACATATCCGGAATTATTCTGTATCCTGAAATATTTCTAATTATAAAATAAAATTTTACAGGCACAACAATTGCCCCTAAATTCTTACTACAATTAATATTGTCGTAAGAATTTACAATAGCTTATTATTTTGGCTCCATATTTTAAAATTTGAATTTTAAAAGTTGATTTCAAAGTTGATGGGACAGTTATTGATTGTGGTTGTTTCCCACATATTCTCATCCGTTCGCTCAGAATATAATGATCATGTTTCACTCTTCAGATGTCATCTTCTTCATCAAGTATTTTCGGTAAGTTCTTCAATCCTTTTTCTCTCGATTTCTTTTAATTTCACCGAAAATGTCTAGGTCGTCTTCTTCCTCTGGTTTCAACTCTTCCGACAACGATTTTACAAATCAAAATATTTTGACTTCTAATAGTCAAAATCATGTATCGTCGTCATGGGTTTGTTTTCCAGAGTATCCTTTTACTCCAGGTCTGAAATTTCCTTTTCCTGATCTCATTTCTGATTTTTTTCTCTATCACCAAACTATGCTTCCCATAATTGATGCCCATGGGGTGGCGCCTTTTGTTCACTCTCCACCAATCAAACCAACATTTTGGTTTAGAAATTGGTATCCCTAAAATCGCCTAAATGTATCAACTCAGATCCCATGGTTCTTCTAGGTTTGTCCTTCAAAGGAGGAGCGGGGCTCCCGTTCTAGCTCCTGGTATCACCTTGAACGAGGACGAATGGAGAAACAAATTTTTCTTTGTAAAGAGGAGGTGTATCCCAAATGGGGAATTTCTACCCCTCAAATGGGTGGAAAAGGGTAGGATTCTTAGGTTATTAAGTTAAATTTGTTTATAATTTTTCTTTTTTACTTATTTAATTTCTGTTATGAACAGCCCATACGTTTGAATCAATAGTTGCGGAATCCGAGGAAAGCAGTAACAAAATCCGGGCTTTGTTGTTAATTTATGAGAGAGATAGGAAATTTGGTGCCAACCTTGAAGCTACCAACCTGACCCTAATGACTTCAGGTATATTTTTGTTTAGCAATTCAATATATTCTAAATTATCTGTAATTACTCCTAATTATTTCTGATTATTTCTGATTTTGTTTATCCTTCGCAGAATCAACCTTCAATCTGGAAGACTTGAACACCTTCTTTGCGGTTAAGAAAGACAAAACTAGTCCTGCTGCCCCTAAGTCTCGTGCCATGACTACCCGTTCTTCCAAGACTTCTGAAAAGCGCAAGGGTACCGACACTGTCGACCTAGAGGAGCCCTCTAAACTGTCTATTGCTGAGCTTCTTAATAAGGTAATTTATTCGGTTTTCTTTAGGTTATATACTTCTATATATTCTGAATGATTTCTATTTTGCAGGCCTCAGTCAAATATGTTTCTGAAAAGGAGCAATTTGACAAGCAGAATGAAGATCTTGAGTACCAAAAGAAGATCGTCTCCGCCAAGGCTGGTCATTATGAAAAAGAAGCTGCCAAGGTCAAGAAGCAGATGAAGGAGATGGAGGCCTCCTACAAGCTTAAGTTCAAAGAACATATAGAGGGGGCCAAAATATCTGCTACCATAGCCGTCCTGAGGGCCAAGATCCAAATGGCCAACCAAGCTAAAGCCGAAGGCGCTGAATTGTGGACTAAGGATCTTCGGGAGTGGGGCAAAATATTGGCGGACCTGGCCGAAGAGAAGGTAGAGGCTTCCAATGATATGACCATGGAGGTGACAATGGGCGATGAAGACAAAGGTGCCGAGGTCTAAGCCCATTTTTTAGTGTTTCTGGTTCTTTAGTTTTAATATGATGTAATTCTGAACAATACTTTCTTAGGAAAGTCCCCAGGTATAGGGGCAGACAATATTTTGGAAAAATCAAGGTGGAGGGACCATGGTTTTCATGGCGAAGCCTTGATTTTTTTTTTATGTTTGACAACGCTAACATATCAGGTGGAGGGACCGTGAGTTTCATGGCGAAGCTTATATGCTAATCTTATAACTGCTTTTGAGCATAGTATAACAGTTTAGTGTTTTGGTTAATGTTTTGGCGTTTCCTTTTTTCATCAAGATCAGAATTTGGCTTTATATAAGTTTTCACATATATACCTGAAGATAATTAAATACTCTTAGAGAATTTCAAAATGTTTTTTATTAAGTATAGTCTACATATGTTATACTTAGGAATCATTAAGAATAGTTCAAGCTAGACTTATCCTAATTCGACTAAGGTTTTAACTACATGAATGATAACTTAGACATATGTTTAAGTGTTGTTATTTGTTTAGAGTTACCTTAACATATGAAATGACTAGTAAATTTAATTTATCATAAAATTGTGCAAAAGACATATGGCATATTTTTGAGTAGGAATAAGTTGTTATGCATGTAAAAACTTGATCTTATAATTCGGAATAATTATGAATATGGAATACTTTGGGATAATCAGGAATATTTGCGTATATGAATTTATATGATCTGATGACCTGAATAATAAATAATAATGATTTATAGTTAATTATTGTTATTTTATTATTTAGCACGTGCTACTAATTTTTGAATTGAGTCAACAGGTTGATAGCAACAATTATTCCTATTTATCTGGAATAAAGTGAAAATCGTGAACTACATGGAGAAGTCAGCAACGGTCACGAAGAATCAGTTGGCGCATGACTAGCAGTTGGACCGGATATTGTGGAACTGAATTAGACTACCGTTGTATTGTTTTCATGTTATAAATTGAGGCAATATCGATCTAGGAACACACTCATCTCACCTAGCTTACTACTGCTTGTTTCTTGTTCATATTTGCGAGATTCAAAGTGCACAACACTTAGTGATCGATCAATTGTGCTCGTGTATTGTAATTTCATTTGATTGTTTTAAAATAAACTAGGCAGAGTGACGATTGTCACCTCTCGAGGTTTTTATGCCGGCAATCCTAATGGATTAAGGGCTTTTCCTCGTATAAGTCTCGTATATTTGGCTGTTTTTCTATTTCATATTCTTAAATATCCCTAGGGATCCTCAGGGATATCTTTATTGAATTTTACTTGTAAACTGTTTTCTTGATTGTAAAACACAATACCCTACTAAACTAATTCTGTTTTGCTAAAAAATTATACTTGTTAATTTTTACCCGAAACAATTTGGCGCCCACTGTGGGGCAAACTTGTGTTTTTTATAACAAAAACCTTGTGTAAAGGCTTTTTCTGAAGAAACATATTGAAAAATGGCTTCACAACCGAGATCAACTTCTTCATTACCTATTGTTTCTGCTACTACTACTAATGTGCCCTCGTAGATTCCTGTTTTTTCCAAGAAGTCTGATAATCCTAGCAATCCTGGGAAGAAAACCACATTTGTAGCCGAAAGTGTTCCATCAACAAGGATGACCACTTCTGCTCCTATACTTGTTTCTAACAAGGATATTTTAAGTATGTTTCAACAGGTTTAGTAGCAAATGTTGGATCAACAAAGAATGAATCAAAGTCTTCTTAGGGAAATGGAAACTTTGAGGGCTGAAAAGAACTGGCATATCAAAACTTCAACTCCGCTGGCTCCAACAATGCTGGATTTCGGGACATCAGGGATGTCTGGAAATATTTCCGAAGACTTCATTCTCATGCAGACTAGTCTCGGGGATCCCAAGGGTTAAGGATATCTCAGGATAATACCAACATCCCGGGAACTTCTTGTCTAACACCCATTACTAGCAATACTTCCAACTATTCTCCCATTGATACTACTAACTTTGGTTCTGTGCAGGAATCAGGGTGACTCCCCAAGTGGCTAAAGAAATACAGAAACTTAGGTATATGATCTCAAGTGTTCCCGGAGTGGTGAAACATATTCCTGAGGTTCCTTTCACAACCCACAGGATCTCTAGATTTGCTCCACCGATATGTGATGCTGAGATCCCAAAGAGATTCCAAACTCCAACAATGAATTTTTATGATGGAACTACCGACCCTGAATAACATGTGGCACAATATAGGGAAAGGATGGAAACTAACCCTATACCCCCAAATTTGAAGGAAGCATGCTTATGCAAGGGATTTTGTTCAACATTCACAGGGGCAGCCCTGAAATGGCTGCTTAATGTTCCTCCCTATTCAATAACTTCATTTGCTCATCTGATTAATCTATTTAACAATCAATTTTCTTGTAGCAGGATGTTTGAGAGGCTGACTAGTGATCTCTACAGGATAACCCAGGGATCCGACGAATCCCTCAGGAGTTATGTCAACAAGTTTGGCAGAGATTCCCTGGATATCCCTAACCTTGACATCACTACGGCTGTTCAAGCATTCAATATGGGGTTACAAAGAAACTCATCATTTTATGATGACTTGGTTATGAATCCTTGCAGGAACATGGACGAAGTTCGAAACCGTGCATTGAGGTTCATTAGATTGGAGGTTAGAAATCCAGAAGAGGATCACCACGACACCTCCCAATGATCAAGGCAAAAGAAAATTGGATTCACCTACCAAAAAAATCATTCAAATCCAAGCCATACTACAAGGCTGATAACCACAAGATCAACTCCGTGGATGAAGATGAGGATGATGAAGAATATCCCAGGATATCTGACTATTTTTTTTCTGTTCATATTCCTGAATTAATGTGTGCTATGCAGCACTTTGGTGAAAAAGCCAGGTGTCCACCGAAGGAAAAGAAGTTTGCAACAAGGGACAAATCCAAGTGGTGTGCCTTTCACGAAGACTTCGGCGACATAACCGATGTTTGCATTGCATTAAGGAAGGAAATAAGCTACCTACTAAGCAAAGGTCATCTCAAGGAACTACTGTGGAAAAAGAAAGAAAGAAAAAAGATAGGATTCTAATGGATTCCCAAAAGGAACTGCATCCCCACCTAAGGATGCAAAGGTAATAAACTTTATTTCCGGTGGTTCTGGCATATGTGGTACCTCTTATTCTGCAGCTTGGAAACATGCTAAAGAAGCCAAGATGGAGAATGGAGAGAGACCCACAAAGACATCAACACTTACCACTGAGACAGTGGTATCCTTTGAAGAGCAAGATCGCGAAAATATCCTGGATCCTCACCATGATGGGTTAGTCATTACATTATATGTTGCTAACCACTATGTACGCATGATACTCATAGATGGAGGAAGCTTAGGCAACATCATCCAATTGGAAACACTCAAGAGGATGAATATCCCTGAATCAGAGATAACTACCAAATCTCTGATCTTGGTTGGATTCAGTGGTGAAGCAAAAGCCACTGTTGGAGAAATCAAACTACCGGTATACATCGAGGGGGTAAACTCTATGGAACGTTTTTGTATTATAGATTCCCTATCCTGTTATAATATTATACTAGGTAGTCCTTGGATACATGACATGAAAGTTGTCCCCTCAACATATCATCAGTGTGTCAAGCTGCCAACACCATGGGGAGTAGTGAAGATCATCAGTGATCAGCAAGAAGCCAAGGAGTGCTATTCATCTTCGATGAAGGGAACAACTAGACCTTCATCAGCATAGCAATCAAAGTGAGACCTTGGGGATACTCAGGAATATAGGGAGAAGGAAGTAAAGGAAGTACCTTTAAACCCCGATGATCCTGAAATCAAGGTCCTTATAGGGACAAATATCCCTGAGGATATTGAAGGGAAACTGATTTCTTATCTGAAATCAAGAGTTTCCACATTTGCATGGAAACATGAGGATATGATAGGAATATCCTCAGATGTGATTACACATAAGTTAGGGATATGACAGGAATATCCTCAGATGTGATTGCACCCGAAAGAAATCTAATCATTCAAGAGGAAGTAGAGAAACTTCTCAAAGCGAAAGTGATTAGAGAGGTGAAATTTCCAAAGTGGCTAGCCAATGTAGTCGTGGTTCAAAAGAAGAATGGAAAGTGGAGAGTATGTGTAGACTATACAGATCTCAACAAGGCCTGTCCAAAAGACCCCTTTCCATTACCACATATATATTCCATGGTAGATGCAACAGCAGGACATGAAATGTTAACTTTCATGGATGTATCAGCAGGCTTTCAACAAATTCAAATGGAACCTTCGGATCAAGAAGATACAGCCTTCATGACGCCAACAGGGATATATTGATATACAGCAATGTCATTTGGCATGAAGAATGCTGGAGCCACATACCATAGACTTGTCAACATGATGTTTAAAGAGAAACTGGGGGACACTATGGAAGTGTATATTGATGACATGGTGGTCAAATCGAAGATAACTGAGAATCACCTTAAGGATCTTCAGGAATCCTTCGATATCCTGGACCACTACAATATGAAGCTTAATCCAATTAAGTGTCACTTTGGGTGAGATCAGGAAAGTTCTTGGGATATATGGTTACTAAAAGAGGAATAGAGGCCAACCCATAACAAATTCAAGCAATACTAAACCTCAAATCCCCAAAGAACATAAAAGAAGTGCAAAGATTAATAGGAAGGATAGCTGCATTCAATAGATTCATTTCAAGGTCTTCTAAAAAATTCAAAGGATTCTATGATATCCTTAAAAAGAATAAGAAGTTCTAGTGGGATGAAGAGCATGAGAAGGCACTTCAGGATCTGAAAGAATATTTATCCTCACCGTCGTTGCTCATGAGACCAGAAGATGGTGAACCACTATTATTGTACAAAGCAGTATCCCGAACTACTGTAAGTGCTGTGTTAGTTAAGGATCATCAGGGATCACAACATCTCGTGTACTATGTGAGTAAAAGCCTAGTAGATGCAGAGACTAGATTTTCTCACTTAGAAAAGCTAATTCTAGCTTTGGTCATGGCATCAACCAAGCTTAGGCATTACTTCGAGACACATAGAATACACATTAAGACAAATTATCCTATTAAATCCGTATTGAGAAAACCTGAGCTATCAGGAAGGATGGAAAAATGGTCAGTAAAACTCAGTAATTATGATTTAATCTATGAACCGAGGACAGCAATAAAGTCACAAGCATTAGCAGACTTTGTGGCTGATTTTAGTAGTGATCTACAACTAGAAGTGGATCTAGAAATCAAACTCTTAGATGAAGATACTGGTGAGTGGACTTTATTCACAAATGGATCTTCAAATGTGAGAGGAACAGGACTAGGCATCATACTAAAATCGCCACAGGGGGGCATAATACCCCAATCGATTAGTTGTGAATTTCAAGCAACTAATAATAAAGCAGAATACGAAGCCCTAATAGCAGGACTTCAATTGGCTAGGGATATGATCATTAGAAACCTTCATGTATTTGTCGATTCCCTACTAATAGCCAATCAATTTAACGGTTCTTACACGACTAAGGGAGATAAATTTGCGAAATACTTAGAGATGGTTAAGGATATTGCAGGATATTTTTACAACTTTGATATCACTCAAGTGCCGAGGGATGAGAATGCTTAAGCAGATGCGCTAGCAAACTTAGCATCATCCCTAAGAATCCCTGAGGATATTAATATTCCATTCCTACATATTTTAAGACCAGCGATAGATATGCAGGACATAGATCAGAATATTGAACCTGAAAATACTGAGGTTCATCATTCAGAAGAACATGAAATATCCTGGACTATCCCTATTAAGAACTACCTTCAAACAGGAAAAATACCTGATAAAGAAACAAATCCTAGAGCTTTTAAAGCAAAATTATCTAGGTACACAATCATACGAGATATCTTATATAGGAAGTCAGTAGCAGGCCCATACTTAAGGTGTTTGGAGAAACCCAAAAGTTTAGAAGTAATGAAAGATATCCGCGAAGGAGATTGTGGAAATCACACTGGGGTAGAGCATTATTCTCAAAGATCCTGAGAACAGGATACTTCTGGCCAACAATGAGAAGAGATGAAATGTCTTACTCCCAGAAGTGTGATGCTTGTCAAAGACATAGTAACATCCTTCATCAACTAGCTGAACCTCTACATCAAATAGTCTCATCATGGCCATTCATGAAATGGGGAATGTATATAGTAGGAAAGTTACCTAAAGCACCCGGAGGAAAGGTATTTATGCTTGCTATGACAGATTACTTCTCAAAATGGATTGAAGCTGAAGCCTTTGTGCAAGTTAGAGAAAAAGAAGTAATTTCATTCATAAAGAGAAATATCCTGACTAGATTTGGGATACCCGCAGAAATCACTTGTGATAATGGGACTCAGTTTATAGGCAAAAGGACTGCAAACTTTTGTGAAAGCTGGGGCATAAAGATGATAACCTCTACACCTGTTCATCCTCAAGCTAATGGCCAGACATAATCAAGAAACAAGATCATTATCAACAACCTTAAGAAAAAGTTGGGATCCAAGATAGGAAAGTGGGCTGAAGAACTTCCATTTGTCCTATGGGCTGATAGAACAACCACAAAAAATGCAACTGGTCAAACACCATTCTCTTTAGTTTATGGTTCTGAAGCTGTTCTCCCAACTGAAATGGTTGTCCCTATTGCAAGATCAAGTTTACAAAATCTACAATCCAACAACGAAATACTATCTGAGGATTTAGATACTATTGATGAACTTAGGGATATTGCAAGAATAAGGATGGCAACATATCAACAAAAGATAGCCAAATCCTATAATAAGAATATTAGGATACGAAGATTTCAATTGGAGATCTGGTTTTAAGAAAGGCATTTCAAAATACCACCAATCCAGCTGATGGAAAGCTTGCTCCAAAATGGGAAGGACCTTATAAAATTGAATCCGATGCTTGAAAAGGGGCGTATAAGTTGACCAACATGGAAGGAGAACCTCTTCCAAGATCTTGGAATGCCATTCATCTTAAGTTATACTTTATTTGAAACTTATTGTATCAAACTATAAAAGATTGTTAAGCTATAATCTGTACTCATATTTCCAAATATTTCTAATTATTCTCATATATTCTCATATATCCTTGTATATTCTTAATTATCTTGCTACTAACCTAAGCATCTGAGGGGCATCAGGTATCCTGATTCCCAGCTATGCAAAAATCTTGTTGTTTTGTAGGTATAGCAGGATAAGAGATGAGACTTTATGTCTTAACCCAAGTTCTGACCTGAAATCAGAACATGATCAAGATCCCGCATTGACTTTATGTCTAGATGCAAAGTTTTGACCTGAAATCAAAATTGTAGAAGACACCGCACTGACTTTTGTCTCTCATGAAGACTTAGGCTTCATACCCTCGCCAGTTGCGCACGTTTATCCTGTTATAGTCTGAGATAATGGGACCAGTACACGCATGAGTGGCTGACAATTTCATTATCGAGGGCTATAACTAAGGATCCTCCGAAATATCCCGGTATAGTTGGAGATTTTGGGACCAGTACACGCATGAGTGGCTGACAATTTCATTTTCAAAGACTATTACCAGGGATCCTCCGAATTATATCATTCATATGCTACACAAGCGGTCCTTAGTCGCCAGAATTCCGGCCTAGTCGCCAGTATCCCGGCCTTAGTTGCCAGCATTCCCGCCTTAGTCGGCAATTTCTTTCGGCCTTGCCGCCAGTATTCCGGCCTTAGTCGCCAGTATTCCGGCCTTAGTCGCCACTATTCCGGCCATAGTCGCCAGTATTTTCGGCCTTAGTCGCCAGTTTAATCGGCCTTGTCACCAGATACTGGCCTTAGTCGCCAGAATTCTGGGGACTAAGGACCGCTTGTGTAGCATATGAATGCTATAACTTAGAGGATCCCTAGTAGTAGACTTCAAAAGTGAAATTGTCAGCCACTCATGCGTGTACTGGTCCCACAGTCTCCAACTATACCGGGATATTTCGGAGGATCCTTAGTTAAAGCCCTCGATAATGAAATTGTCAGCCACTCATGCGTGTACTGGTCCCATTATCTCAGACTATAACAGGATAAATGTGAGCAACTGGCGAGGATGTATGAACCCTAGTTCTTCTTGAGAGACAAAAGTCTCTTGAGTTTTGTTTTTAAGTCAAAAACTTTGCAACCAGACATATAGTCTCTACAGGGGTCTTCTACATAGTTTAGATTTCAGGTCAAAACTTCACAACCAGACATTTAGTCTCTGCGGGGGTCTTCATCAAGTTCTGATTTCCGGTCAGAACTTGGGTTAAGACACAAAGTCTCATCTCTTCTCCTGCTATACCTACAAAACATCGAGATTTTTGCATAGGTGGGAATCAGGAATCCTGATGCCCATCTGATGCTTAAATTAGTAGCAAGATAATTAAGAATATATAAGAATATGCAAAAACAAATGTACATAGGAATATTTATAAATATCAATGTAGGGTTTGAGAAACAACCTTTTGTAGTTTGAAATAACAAACTTTATATAAAGTTTAACTTAAGATGAATAGCATTCCATGATCTTGGAAGAGGTTCTCATTCCATGTTGGTTAACTTATATGCCCAATTCCATCTTTGGACTCAATCCTATAAGGTCCTTCCCATTTTGGAGCAAGTTTTCCATCAGCTGGATTGGTAGTATTCTGTAATGCTTTTCTCAAAACCAAATCTCCTACTTGGAATCTTCGGATTCTAATATTTTTATTATAGGATTTGGCTATCTTTTCTTGATATGTTTACATTCTTATCCTTGCAATATCCCTAAGTCCATCAATAGTATCTAGATCCTCAGATAGTGTCTCAATATTGGATTCTAGAGTTTGTAAACTTAATCTTGCAGTAGGAATAACCATTTCAGTTGGGAGAACGGCTTCAGAACCATACACTAATGAGAATGGTGTTTGACCAGTCGCATTTTTTGTAGTTGTTCTATCTGCCCAAAGGACAAATGGAAGTTCTTCTGCCCATTTTCCTTTCTTGGATCCCAACTTTTTCTTAAGGTTGTTGATGATGATTTTGTTTCTTGATTATGCCTGACCATTGGCTTGATGATGGACAGGTGTAGAGGTTATCATCTTTATGCGCTAGCTTTCACAAAAGTTTGTAGTCCTTTTGCCTTTAAACTCAGATCCATTATCACAAGTGATTTATGTGGGTATCACAAATCTATTAAGGATATTTCTCTTTATGAATGAGATTACTTCTTTTTCTCTAACTTGTACAAAGGCTTCAGCCTCAATCCATTTTTAGAAGTAATCTGTCATAGCAAGCATAAACACCTTTCCACCAGGACCTTTGGGTAACTTACCTACTATATACATTCCCCACTTTATGAATAGCCATGGTGAGATTATTGGATACAAAGGTTCAGCTAGTTGATTAAGAATATTACTATGTCTTTGACAAGCATCAAATTTCTGGGAATAAGACATTACATCTCTTCTCATAGTTGGCCAAAAGTATCCTGTTCTCAGGATCTTTGAGAATAATGCTCTACCCAAGTGTGATTTCCACAATCTCCTTCATGGATATCTTTTATTACTTCCAAACTTTCTTGTTTCTCCAAACACCTTAAGTATGGGCCTGGTACTGATTTTCTATGTAAGATATCCCGTATGATTGTGTATCTGGATACTTTAGTTTTAAAAGCTCTAGAATTTGTTTCTTCGTCAGGTATTTTCCTGTTTGAAGGTAATTCTTAATAGGGATAGTCCTGGATATTTAATGTGCTTCTGAATGATTAACCTCAATATCTTTAGGTTCAATAATCTGATTTGTGTCCAGCATGTCTATTGCCGGACATAAAATATGTGGGATAGGAATATTGATAACTTTAGGGATTCTTAGTGATGAGGCCAAGTTTGCTATTGCGTCTGCTTCAGCATTCTCCTCCCTTGGCACTTGAGTGATATCAAATATATAAAAATATCCTGCTATATCCTTAACAATCTCTAAATATTTTGCCAATTTGTCTCCTTTAGCTGTGTATGAGCCATTAAATTGATTGGCTATCAGAAAGGAATCGATAAATACATGGAGATATCTAATGTTCATATCCCTAGCGAAGTGAAGTCCTGCTATTAGGGCTTCATATTCTGCTTCACAACTAATTGATTGGGGTATTATGTCCCCCAGTGGTGATTTTAGTATGATGCCTAGTCCAGTTCCTCTTACATTCAAAGATTCATCTGTGAACATAGTCCACTCTCTTGTATCTTCATCCAAAAGCTAGATTTCTAAATCTACTTATGTTTGTAGATCACTACTAAAATCAGCCACAAAGTCTGCTAATGCTTGTGACTTAATTGTTGTCCTTGGTTCATAGATTAAATCATAAGTGCTGAGTTTCACTAACCATTTTGCCATCCTTCCTAATAGCTCAGGTTTTCTTGACACTGATTTAACATGGTAATTCTTCTTAATGTATATTTTTTGTGTCTCAAAGTAATGCATAAGCTTAGTTGATGCCATGATTAAAGCTAGAATTAGCTTTTCAAGGTGAGAATATCTGGTTTCAGCATCTACTAGGCTCTTACTTACATAATATACAGGATGTTGTGATCCCTGATGATCCTTAACTAACACAACACTTACAGTAGTTCGGGATACTGCTAAGTACAATGATAGCGGTTCACCATCCTCTGGTCTCATGAGCAATGGCGGTAAGGATACGTATTATTTTAGATCCTGAAGCGCCTTCTCATGTTCTTCATCCCATTGGAACTTCTTATTATTTTTAAGGATATCGTAGAATCCTTTAAATTTTTCAGAAGACCTCGAGATGAATCTGTTAAGTGCAGCTATCCTTCCAGTGAATCTCTACACTTCTTTAATGTTCTTTGGGGATTTGAGGTTTAAGATAGCTTGAATTTGTTCTGGGCTGGCCTCTATTCCTCTTTTGGTGACCATATATCTTAAGAACTTTCTTGGATGGATTAAGCTTCATATTGTAATGGTCCAGGATATCGAAGGAGTCCTGAAGATCCTTAAGGTGATTTTTATAGATCTTTGATTTGACCACCATATCATCAATGTACACCTCCATAGTGTCCCCCAGTTTGTCTTTAAACATCATGTTGACAAGTCTTTGGTATGTGGCTCTAGCGTTCTTCAGGCCAAATGGCATTGCTGTATAGCAATATTTCCCTGTTAGTGTCATGAAGGCTGTTGTCACACCCCCAAATGCCCACTCGTGGTGTCAGTCCACGTGGGTGTGGCGTGGCCAGAATCACAGCTCATGGTCATATAGAATAACTCTATATGCGTTTTCAGACACAATGTTTGTTATAAAGGTTAACAACATAATTGCTGCGGAAATTACATATCATTGCAGCGGAAAAATATAATTGTTTTAAACATATGCAGCGGAAATGAAATTTTCAGATACAACATTGTTTAGGAATATCATAATAATAAATATTGTTTTCAAAAGACAAATTAGATGCATGCAATTATTCCTATGCTCGTCTCTTAAGTGCATCCTGAAACCCATAGCAGCTAGTTACCTGAGAATACAAGTTTAAGAAAAAGTGTCAACACAAAGGTTGGTGAGTTCACAGGTTTTGATAAATACTTAGTAACAGAAAACATGTGTTATGCTGTTTATCATAATGTTCGTATCGAGCCCTAGGCTCCAAGTGTCAGTGCCTCACTACCGAACTAGAATTGTTTGTCCTTGCCTTCGCTATGTCTCGTAATTACATAGCAAGTTAGGTCAGTGTTTCACGGGTTATGACCTCCAGTCAAAATTGTGCCCCGAGGGGTTAGTCACACCCAAACGGATCCATTCAAACCTACCACATTGTTCGTACACTAACGGTAAGACTTTGTGAGGACTTGTTACGAGTTCAACACTTAATGATTGTCTAATAAACTAGCATACACAGTAAAATGTTTGTAATAGCATAATTGTTTGACTCAATTCAACTAGTATTCTCCCCCTATTTAAAACTTTTGAAAAGAGTAAAGAGGGGCCGTAAACTAACCTTAGTGAAAATGTGATAAGCAAACGTAAGCTCCTGCGTCAAGAGGCGTGTAGGTCACCGGATACCTATATCGTATACCATACGTGAGTATGTGTAAGCGACCGTGCTCGTGTTCGTGCTAGTGCTCGTGTTTGTGCTCAACAACCCTCGGCTGTTCATGTTTGTCCGTGTCGGTCCACAATGACCGTGTTTGCTCATGTTGGTCCATATTGACCGTGTTTGACCGTGTCTGACCGTGTTTGACCAGGTTTGACCGTGTCAAGTCAACGACCCGTTGGTGAACCGTGTGTCGGTTGTGAATCGTGTAACACACGTGTTAGTGCTCGCTGTTGTGCAAAACGCTCGCGTCCATGGACAACTTACTATTTATAGTAAGTTTTCATTTATGGAAAGTTTCACAAAGCATTCGTTTTTAAAATTCTAGCATGCTCGTTAAGTCCTACGTGATCATGTTAACACATAGCACGTTGTCATACGAAATTATATTAGCCACGTTTTCATACAAAAGTTTCATCTAAAAGGGAAAGTTTCTAAATCTAGCATCTGCGATATCGGAAACCATCTAACTTAGCATACAATCATCATATTAAGTCATGTTAAGCCATTTAGCAAGTTCAAAAGATACAAAACATTCATAGATCAATATTTCTAAAAATAAAGTTAGTAAAAATAGTAAAGTTGACATATCTCAACCAATGATCATCCTAAGTATTTCTAGTTCATTTTTATATCACAAATCATCAATTTATATCATTTAACACCATTTAAACATATCAAACTAGACCCAATCATCATTTATCATGATTTGAGCCACAAAAGTTACTAAATATAGTAACTATGCTCCAAAATGGCCCAAATCAACCCTAGATCGATTTCTTGTGCATAATATCACCATATTATCATGTTAGTAACAAATCTACATACATGCATGTTTATAATATCAACCATATCATCATTTTGTAACTAAAAGTTACTAATAATAGCAAGTTCATCAAAAATCACATTTTCAATCATTTTAAATATAACAAATTATGTATCATACTTCTAATATCATCAAGTAACACATTTGAACATTTAACATCATCCTACAAGCCATCGATCATACATGCATGTGGGTTTTCCACTTGTTTATGACCAAATCATATACTTTACCTATACATATCATCATGGATGGTCATAAATCATCATGGACACATCATAGATCATCAAGGAACGTATTAAAACCAACAAAACCTGATCCACATATCAAAAATTTCGTGCATGTGAAGGTGAAGTGCATGCATGTGAGTTTCAAAGCTTGCATGTGTGCATAGATGTGTTTTTAAGCTATAAGAGACATGACACTACCTTCAAAAGCTTCAAATAATCGAGATGGTAGGTTCAACAACTCATGGAGATTCTGGACTATCAAGCTTGTGCAGCTACAAGGTGGTGTTGATGGTGGTTCGAACTCTAACTCCTCTTCAAGCCTCCAAAGCTTCAAAGTGGGTTCTAATGGCTTCCAAAGGGTTCTAGGAGGTGGAGGAAGATAACAGAGGTTTTTCGGAAGGTAAAACCGTGCCACTTGTGTCTGGTATCGACTAAAATGATTTGCGTAAGATTGATGACGGTTTTGAGTAGCTCAAGAAGGTTTTAAGCTGTCAGGGATATGAGGCGTATCGCCTGACGTGTGGGTTTGGTGTCTGGCGCTGCGCGCGAGGCCACCGGATGAGGCGCCCCTTTGTGCCTTCCACGCGGATCGCCAGAGGTCGAAGCTTCAGGTCAGGCATAGCGCCTAGCCCATTTGATAGGCCCAATAAGCCTATTTTGTTGTTCTAGGCCCGTTTTCACCCATTTCTCGACTGTAAGGCATTGTTTGAGCATCGTTTGGACTCTAATCGTCAATTACTAGCCATAATCGACTTGTGAAGTGTTTCTATGCCTAACTGCTGTGACGTTCTCCAACGTTCGTGACTTCTGACACGTGTGTGCGGTTTCTGATAATCCCCTGGATTATCCTGTTGCGTATCAGTGTTCGTGCTATCGTGCAACGTGTCACACTAAATTAAACCAATTCTAGTGCCACATGTACAAATACAAATTAAATAAATTTTTTTAATAAATAGTAAGCTGACCTGGATTTTATGGGGTGTCACATCATCCCCTAGTTAGAAAGAATTTCGTCCCGCAATTCAGCTCGTGTTGCCAGTGTTTGTCTATTCCGCGAACATGTGTGGGTATTTCTGTTTCATCTGGTATTCACGCTCCCACGTGAATTCTGGTCCGCTTCACGAATTCCATAGCACTTTCACAATCGGTATCTAGCTGAGCTTGAGCTTCTTGATTTCCCGATCCATAATTTCCACTGGTTCCTCAACGAAATTTAGTTGTTCATCGATCTGTATCTCCTCAAGAGGAATGAAAAGTGTTTCATCGAATAGGCATTTCTTGAGGTTCGAGATGTGAAATACGTTGTGTACACTGCTCAGCTCATTTGGCAAGTTCAGCTCGTAGGCCACGGGGCCTATTCGTTTGGTGATCTCGAAAGGTCCGATGTAACGAGGGTTCAACTTTCCTCGTTTTCCAAACCGAATGACTCCCTTCCAGGGCGAGACCTTGAGTAACACTCTGTCTCCCACCTGGAATTCCAATAGTTTGCGGCGTTTGTCAGCATAGCTTTTCTGTCTGTCCCGAGCTGCTGCCATTCGTTTGCGTATTTGCACGATTTTCTCAGACGTTTCGTGCACGAGTTCTGGGCCAGTCAGTTGGCTTTCTCCAACTTCTGCCCAGCAGATGGGTGATCGACACTTACGTCCGTAAAGTGTCTCGAATGGTGCAGTTTGTATGCTTGTGTGGTAGCTGTTGTTGTATGAGAATTCAACTAGCGGTAGATGAGTTTCCCAGCTACTGCCAAAGTCAATGACACATGCACGGAGCATGTCCTCCAATGTTTGTATAGTTCGCTTGCTCTACCCATTGGTCTGTGGGTGGTGAGCAGTAGTCATATCCAATCTCGTGCCTAATGCCTTGTGCAAGGACTTAAATCGACTGTCACGGTCAGAGATTATCGAGATTGGTACTCCATGTCGAGTGACCACTTCCTTTAGATAAATCCGAGTCGATTTATCTAGTTTGCCGATCTCCTTGATGGGTAAGAAGTGTGCAGATTTCGTTAGTCGGTCTACGATAACCCAGATGGTATCGCAACCACTTGTCGTCTTTGGCAGTTTGGTGATGATGTCCATGGAAATTTGCTCCCATTTCCACGTCGGTATCTCAGGCTGCTGAAATAGACCTAATGGATTCTGGTACTCAACTCTGACTTTTGAGCATGTCAAACACTTATCTACGTAGGTTGCTATTTCAGCTTTCATGTTCGGCCACCAATAGGTCGTCTTCAGATCGTAGTACGTCTTATCAGAGCCCGGATGTACAGAATATCGGCTCTTATGTGCTTCGTCTATCACCACATTCCTTAATCCTCCGTGGTGTGGAATCCAGATCCGATCCATGAAGTAGTATGCTCCGTCGGTCTTTACCTCCATGTGCTTTTCCATGCATCGCAAGGATGCCTGAGGGAGGTTTTCGACCTTCAGAGCCTCTTGTTGAGCGTTTCGGATCTGCTGTGGCAACTCAGAATGAATTGTAAGTTGTAGTGCACGTATGCGTTTGGTTGTCTCTTTCTGGCTTAATGCGTCGGCCACTACATTTGCTTTACCTGGATGGTATTTGATAGCGCAATCATAATAACCAATGAGTTCAACCCATCTTCGTTGCCTCATGTTCAACTCTTTCTGGTCGAAGATGTGCCGTATAGGTAGTGTCGCCAGATCTTCATGGCAAACACCACGGCTCCCAACTCTAGGTCATGAGTTGTGTAGTTCTTCTCATGCACCTTCAGTTGTCGTGATGCATATGCTATCACTTTCTCGCGTTGCATCAGTATGCAACCGAGTCCTTGTTTCGAGGCATCGCAATACACCACGAAATCATCGCATCCTTCTGGCAAGGATAGAATTGGTGCAGAGCACGGTTTCTGTTTCAACAAGCTGAAAGCAGCTTCCTTTTTGTCTCCCCAATCGAACTTCTTATCTTTGTGTGTCAGGAAAGTCAACGATTGCGCGATCTTCGAAAACCCTTCGAAAAATCGTCTGTAGTACCCTGCCAGTCCTAGGAATTGTCGCAACTCAGTTGGAGTCTTTGGTGCTTCCCAGTTCTTGATGGCTTTAATCTTGGCTGGGTCTACATGTATTCCCTTTTCGTTAACCACATGTCCAAGAAATTGGACTTCGCGAATCAAAAAATCGCATTTGGAAAACTTCACATATAGCTGCTCGTTCTTCAGTAATTCCAAGACTAGCCTTAGATGTTTGGCATGCTCCTCCTGATTCTTAGAGTAGATTAGGATGTCGTCGATGAACACTATTACGAATTTGTCGAGATAGGGCTTGCACACCCTATTCATGAGATCCATCAATACAGCTGGTGCGTTGGTCAGTCCAAAGGGCATAACCAGAAATTCGTAGTGTCCGTATCGGGTTCTAAAGGCAGTCTTGGGAATATCATCTTCCTGTATCCTCAGTTGATGGTAACCCGATCTTAAATCGATCTTCGAATAGTAGCTTGACCTTGCAGTTGGTTAAACAGATCGTCTATTCGCGGTAACGGGTATCGATTCTTAATTGTTACCTTGTTCAGCTCCCTGTAGTCGATACACATACGGAATGATCTGTCTTTCTTCTTTACGAACAAGACTGGTGCTCCCCAGGGTTAGAAGCTCGGTCTGATAAATCCTTTGTCCAACAGTTCCTGCAACTGGTTAGACAGCTCCGGCATTTCAGTCGGTGCTAGTCGGTATGGAGCTTTAGCAATCGGTGCTGCTCCGGGAGTGAGGTCTATCTGGAACTCGACCTGTCGTTTTGGAGGTAGTCTAGATAGATCCTCGGGAAATACATCAGGGAAATCGCGGGCTACGACGATGTCCTCAATCTTCCTTTCTTTCTTTGGTTGCTCCGTGATAAGGGCTAGTATAGCTGCGTACCCTTTTTGTATGTACTTGTTTGCCTTCATGCAAGACATAATGTTAAGTGGTATCCCCCGTCATTCTCCCTGAATCGAGATCTGTTCCCCGTTTTGCAACATCACCCGTACGATCTTCTTGTTGCATACGATCTCTCCTTGATTTGCGGATAGCTAGCCCATTCCAACGACCACATCAAAGCTCCCGAGAGTCACCGGCATTAAGTCGATTTCGAGCTCGTGATCTGCCAAAACCATGACGCATCCTCGAAAGACGTGTTGCGTTTCGATCAGTTTTCCGTCGGCTAACTCTACGGTATACTTATAATCTAGTGGCGTTGGGGTAATATCTAGTAATTTGCTAAACTCACTAGATATAAAGCTCCTATCGGCGCCGTTATCAAATAATATGCCAGCATAGACATTATTTAAACGAAACATACCGGTCACGATGTTCGGGTCATCCTTGGCTTCTCCCGAGCCAGTCACAAACGCTCGACCATTTGCCGCTCCACCTCCGGCCTTCTTCAGCTGAGGGCAATCCCTCCTCATGTGACCTGGCTTTCCACATTCATAACACCCCTTGAGAGTGTTCTGGTTGTTGTTCTGGTTGTGTTTGAAGCTGTTGTTGTTGTTGGATAGCTTGGTTCTGCAATCTTTGGCCATATGGCCATGTCGCCCGCACTTCAGGCAACGGTACCTCTCGCATTGCCCAAAGTGGTGATAAGAGCATCGGTTACAGAGTGGGTATTTTCCCTGGTATACACCCTTCCCCTTATCATCGGGTTGGGTAGCAGTGAAGGCTCTTGCTGGTGCTACTCTTGGTTCCTGTTGATGAGATAGTTGAGATTGATGGTGGATTCCCACTTTCGCTTGTGGCTATCTTGAGGTTTCAGATTTTCGCCTTGTTTGGGTAGCTTGCCCTGAGCCACCGCTTGATCGGTCAGTTTGTGGGCCAATCTGATTAATGGTTGAATGGTGGTGATGTCGGATGCGGTCACCATACTCTGTATTTGCTCGGGCAGTCCGCTGATGAACTGCTCGATCTTTTTGTATTCCGGCGTCACCATAGCCGGACATAGCTTGCATAGTTCATGAAACCGAGTACAGTACTGCTCGATTTCAGATCCAACCATCTTAAGCACCCAGAATTCCACTTCCAGGTTCCTGATCTCGTCACGAGGACGGTATTCCTCTTGGAGCAGTCTGGTGAAATCAGCCCAGCTCATTGAGTTGGCTCCGTCCAAACCCAATGTTTGGACATGGGAGTTCCACCTTGTGTGGGCCGGTCCCTCCAGAGTGCCGGTTGCAAACTTAACCCGGTTCTCGTCAGCACATTCGCACATCGCGAATACAGACTCTGCTTTCTCAATCCAGCGGAGCATTCCCACAGCTCCCTCTATTCCCTTAAACTTGTAGGGGTGACAGTTCAGAAATGATTTGAATGAGCACCCCTAGTTGTTGCTCCCGTGCGATCCTGTTTGTAAGAAACCAATGTCGCATGTTAGTAACGATGTTAGTTACACTATGTTAGTCATGTTAAGCGAGTCTCAGTACCATTGTTCGTCCCACTAGTTTCGCTGTTTTGGCGGCTCGCTTCGTACTCGACAAGCGCCTTGTTGACCCGACGGTCAACCATCATTTTAATGACTGCCGCATCGATTGTTCGCTTGGGGTGGAGTGCATATGTTCCTCTTCCAGCCATAGATGGTTTCTATATGGACGGGATAAAGTGTTAGTCATCATGTGTTAGGGTGCTAGTCAGGTGTCATGTTAGATGTCATGTTAGCAAACAACCATAGTCAGAATGTACGATAAGTAAAACAAAATAACATTTCCATTAATAGAAACTTTGAAGTACAATGATTTTCAAAAGATAACAATACTACGAGTTCATACGAGCACATCCCGCTCGTCTAGGCAATACAAAATGTAATACAGAAATAAAATAATCTAACAAGTCCGAATCTATCGTGGAGTGCGAGTCCTCACTCTCGGCTGGCTCGTCATCTCCATCCTCCTCGGGATCCTCTTCGGGATCCTCAACCTCGAACTGTGGTCCCTCCTCGGGAGGTGGTTCCATAATGAACTGCTCCGCCCATGCGTTGAGCATGGCATCACTGGCCTGTATCATGGCTTGATTTTCCTCGTTTGCGACTTCTGTCGCAACTATGCGTCCGTCATGCTCCTGCATGATCTCAACGATCTGTCCCTGCTGACCCGTCAACTGCGCCATATGAGTCCGCAGGGTTTCTATCTTCACTTGCAGGCTATCAACTCGCCCCTCAAGGCGCTGGTTCTTCTCGCGAAGAACTCAGACTTCCTCCGTCAGCTCGTGGTTCCTCCTAGCCTCCCGTCTGGTGTAGGCTATGTGGGCTGCGAATTCCCGCTCCATCGGTACTCTGAGGTGTGGTAGTAGATGATTACCGGGTGCATCACCTGGATAACAAGGTTGAGGTACTCTCTTCCCGTCGATCCACTCCCTGATAGTCATGGGATACCATCCCCAGAATCTGTCGTGCCTAGCCCGTCGGGCTTGGCTGTCCATCTCCTCGTCCACCTGAGCTACGATGTCTCGGACCCTTTGACGGCCCTCCTCCGTCAACTCATAGTTCACCGGGCGCCTTCCCAGGTTTCTTCTAGTATCCCCATTGTTGTCGGCCATCCTGTAAGTCTCAAATCAGCAAGTAACAAATAATAGTAATAATGATAGTACATCAGTGTGCAATTCTAAGTGTAGTGTCTAATGTTGAGCAATGCCTATAGTCTAACTTTACTACATGCAAACCTAGTTCTCTATAACCAAGTCTCTGATACCAGTCTATCACACCCCCAAATTCCCACTCGTGGTGTCAGTCCACGTGGGTGTGACGTGGCCAAAATCCCAGCTCATGGTCATATAGAATAACTCTATATGTGTTTTCAGACACAATGCTTGCCATAAAAGTTAACAAAATAATTGAAGCAGAAATTACATATCATTGCAGCGGAAAAATATAATTGTTTTAAACATATGCAGCGGAAATGAAATCGTCAGATACAACATTGTTTATGAATATCATAATAATAAATATTGTTTTCAAAAGACAAATTACATGCATGCAATTATTCCTATGCTCGTCTCTTAAGTGCATCCTGAAACCCATAGCAGCTAGTTACCTGAGAATACAAGTTTAAGAAAAAGTGTGAACACAAACGTTGGTGAGTTCACAGGTTTTGATATATACATAGTAACAGAAAACATGTGTTATGCTGTTTATCATAATGTTCGTATCGAACTAGACTTGTTTGTCCTTGCCTCCGCTATGTCTCGTAATTACATAGCAAGTTAGGTCAGTGTTTCACGAGATATGACCTCCAGTCAAAATTGTACCCCGAGGGGTTAGTCACACCCAAACGGATCCATTCAAACCTACCACGTTGTTCGTACATTAACGGTAAGACTTTGTGAGGACTTGTTACGAGTTCAACACTTAATGTTTGTTTAATAAACCAGCATACACAGTAAAATGTTTGTAATAGGATAATTGTTTGACTCGATTCAACTAGTATTATCCCCCTATTTAAAACGTTTGAAAAGAGTAAAGAGGGGCCGTAAACTCACCTTAGTGAAAATGTGATAAGCAAGCGTAAGCTCCTGCATCGAGAGGCGTGTCGGTCCCCGGCTACCTATATCGTATACCATACGTGAGTTTGTGTAAGCGACCGTGCTCGTGTTCGTGCTATTGCTCGTGTTTGTGCTCAACAACCCTCGGCTGTTCATGTTTGTCCGTGTCGGTCCACAATGACCGTGTTTGCTCATGTTGGTCCATATTGACGGTGTTTGACCGTGTCTGACCGTGTGTGACTAGGTTTGACCGTGTCAAGTCAACGACTCATTGGTGAACCGTGTGTCGGTTGTGAATCGTGTAACATTCGTGTTAGTGCTCGCTGTTGTGCAAAACGAGCAAGTCGCATCCATGGAAAACTTACTATTTATAGTATTTTTCCATTTATGGCAAGTTTCACAAAGCATTCGTTTTTAAAATTCTAGCATGCTCGTTAAGTCATACGTGATCATGTTAACACATAGAACGTTGTCATACGAAATTATATAAGCCACGTTTTCATACAAAAGTTTCCTAAAAATGAGAGTTTCTAAATCTAGCATGTGCGATATCGGAAACCATCTAACTTAGCATACAATCATCATATTAAGTCATGTTAAGCCATTTAGCAAGTTCAAAACATACAAAACATTCATAGATCAATATTTCTAAAAATAAAGTTACTAAAAATAGTAACTTTGACATATCTCATCCAATCATCATCCTAAGTATTTCTAGTTCATTTTTATATCACAAATCATCAATTTATATCATTTAACACCATTTAAACATATCAAACTAGACCCAATCATCATTTATCATGATTTGAGCCACAAAAGTTACTAAATATAGTAACTATGCCCCAAAATGGCCCAAATCAACCCTAGATCGATTTTATGGGCATAATATCACCATATTATCATGTTAGTAACAAATCTACATACATGCATGTTTATAAGATCAACCATATCTTCATTTTATAACTAAAAGTTACTAATAATAGCAAGTTCATCAAAAATCACATTTTTAATCATTTTAAATATAACAAATCATGTATTATACTTCTAATATCATCAAGTAACACATTTGAACATTCAACATCATCCTACAAGCCATGGATCATACATGCATGTGGGTTTTCCACTTGTTTATGACCAAATCATATACTTTACCTATACATATCATCATGGATGGTCATAAATCATCATCTACACATCATAGATCATCAAGAAACGTATTAAAACCAACAAACCCAGATCTACATATCACAAATTTCGTTCATGTGAAGGTGAAGTGCATACATGTGAGTTTCAGAGCTTGCATGTGTGCATAGATGTGTTTTTAAGCTATAAGAGACATGAGACTACCTTCGAAACCTTCAAATGATCGAGATGGTGGGTTCAACAGCTCCTAGAGCTTCTGGACTATCAAGCTTGTACAGCTACAAGGTGGTGTTGATGGTGGTTCGAGCTCTAACTCCTCTTCAAGCCTCCAAAGTTTCAAAGTGGGTTCTAATGGCTTCCAAAGGGTTCTAGGAGGTGTAGAGGAAGATAACAGAGGTTTTTGGGAAGGTAAAACCGTGATAGTTGCGTCTGGTATCGACTAAAATGATTTGGGTAGGATTGATGATGGTTTTGAGTAGCTTAAGAAGATTTTAAGTTGTCAGGGATATGAGGCGTATCGCCTGACGTGTGGGTGTGGTGCCTAGTGTTGCGCGTGAGGCCACTGGATGAGACGCCCCTTTGTGCCTTCAGCGTGGATCGCCAGAGGTCGAAGCTTCGGGTCAGGCGTAGCGGTTGGCCCATTTGATAGGCCCAATAAGCCTATTTTGTTGTTCTAGGCCCTTTTTCACCCGTTTCTCGACTGTACGGCATTGTTTGAGCATCGTTTGGACTCTAATCGTCAATTACTAGCCATAATCGACTTGTGAAGTATTTCTGTGCCTAATTGCTGTGACGTTCACCAACGTTCTTGACTTCTGACATGTGTGTGCGATTTCTGATAATCCCCTGGATTATCCTGTTGTGTATCAGTGTTCGTACTATCGTGCAACGTGTCGCACTAAATTAAACCAATTCGAGTACCACGTGTACAAATACAAATTAAATAAACATTTAAATAAATAGTAAGCTGACCTGGATTTTATGGGGTGTCATAGTTGTATCCTCTTGGTCCGAGGGTTCCATTTGAATTTGTTGAAAGCCTGCTGATGCATCCATGAAAGTTAGCATTTCGTGTCCTGATGTTGCATCTACCATAGAGTCTATATGTGGTAATGGAAAGGGGTCCTTAGGAGAAGCTTTGTTAAGATCTGTGTAATCCACACAAACTCTCCACTTTCCATTATTCTTTTGAACCACGACTACATTGGCTTGCCACTTTGGAAATTTCACCTCTCTAATCATCTTTGCTTTGAGAAGCTTCTCTACTTCCTCTTGGATGATTAAATTCCTTTCGGGTGCAAACTTTCTTCTTTTTTGGTGGACTGGATTTATATTCCTATCTATCCCTAACTTATGCGTAATCGCATCTGACGATATTCCTGTCATATCCTCATGTATCCATGTGAATGTGGAAACTCTTGATTTTAGGAAAGAAATCCGCTTCCCTTCTATATCCTTAGGGATATCAGTTCCTATAAGGACTTTAGTTTCAGGATCATTAGTGTTCAGGAATACTTCTTTTACTTCCTTCTCCCTATATTCCTGAGTATCCAGAAGGTCGCACTTTGATTGCTATGCTGATGAAGGTTTCGTTGTTGCCTTTATCGAAGACGAATAGCGCTCATTGGCTTCTTGTTGATCACTGTTTATCTTCACCACTCCCCATGGTGTGGGTAGCTTGACACACAGATGATAAGTCGAGGGGACAGCTTTCATATCATGTATCCAAGGTCTACCTAATATAATTTTATAACAAGATAGGGAATCTATAATACAAAAACTTTGCATAGAGTTTACCCCCTCGATGTATACCGGTAGTTTGATCTCTCCAACAGTGTCTTTAGCTTCACCACTGAATCCAACCAGGATCAGGGATTTGGTTGTTATATCTGATTCAGGGATATTCATCCTCTTGAGCGTTTCCAATTGGATGATGTTCACCGAGCTTCCCCATCTATGAGTATCATGCGGACATAGTGGTTAGCAACATATAAGGTAATGATTAACCCATCATGGTGAGGATCCAGAATATTCTCCCGATCTTCTTCTTCGAAGGATACCACTGTCTGAGTGGCAAGTGTTGATGTCCTTGTGGATCTCTCTCCATTCTCCATCTTGGATTCTTTAGCATGTTTCCTAGCTGCAGAATAAGAGGTACCACATATGTCAAAACCACCAGAGATAAAATTTATTACCTTTGCATCCTTTGGTGGGGATGCAGCTCTTCTTGGGAATCCGTTGGGATCATGTCTCCTTTCTTTCTTTTTCCCCAGTAATTCCTTGAGATGGCCTTTGCTGAGCAGGTAGCTTATCTCCTTTCTTAGAGCAATGCAATCATCTGTTATATGGCCGAAGTGTTCATGAAAGGCACACCATTTGGATTTGTCTCTTGTTGCAAACTTATTTTCCTTTGGTGGCCACCTGGCTTTTTCGCCTAGATCCTGCATAATACACATTAATTCAGGAATATCAACAGAAAAACAATAATCAGATATCCTGGGATATTTTTCATCATCCTCATCCTCATCCACCGAATTGATCATGTGGTTGTAAGCCTTGTAGTGTGGCTTGGATTTGAATGATTTGTTGATACGTGAGTCCAACTTCCTTTTGCCTTGGTCATTAGGAGGTGTTGTAGTGATCCTCTTCTGGATTTATTTGTCATCTTCCAACCTAATGAACCTCGATGCACGGTTCCGGAATTCATCCATATTCCTGCAAGGATTCATAACCAAGTCATCATAAAACGGTGAGTTTCTCTACAATCTCATCTTGAATGCTTGAACAACTGTAGTGATATCCAAGTTAGGGATATCTAGGGATTTTATGCTAAATTTGTTGACAAAGCTTCTGAGGGATTCATCGGATACCTGGGTTATTGTAAGATCAATAAAGGCTGATGCTCACCAAAGACTCTTGATTAAGTCTTGAATTCTCCAAAGCCAAACAACATTCAGAAGGAAGGAATTAACCTTCGGAAGAAGTATTACTTCTGAAGGATAATTCCCTCCTTCCGAAAGCTATACAGAAGAGTATTGCTTCCGATGCCCTCCTCAGCACTTAAAGTATCAGAACTTCAGAGCTTCCAAAGACAAAAGCTTCCGAAGACAAAGCTTCTGAAGATATGCTCAACAGCTTCTAAGTACAAAGACTTCCGAAGACTTCTCTCTGACAAGATTCAAGACACTTATAGAAATAATCAAGGTTTCTTTTTGTCATCAGAACCAACACTGAAGACATTCCAATGATAGTCAGCGACACAGAAGAGTTGTCAGAAGAACAGAAATACCTTTACATTAATACATTTTGTAGTTTAGCAATTTATTGTAAAAGACACTGGAGTCTGTTGTATTAATTGTAATTAATATGGCTTGGCCTATCAAGACCATAACAAATACTAGTTTTAGCATTTTTTTGTCACTAGTATTTTGTCCAGCCTTGTATCCCTACGAGGATACAGTTTTAGGTTTTAGTATAAATACGTTCACTTGTAAATAAGCTTAGGGTTGTATATCTTTACAGTTGAATGCAATATACTTAAACCTTGATTTGAATTGCTTTGTGCATTTTTCTCTAACTGTTTGATAGAACCAGTTGACAGAATTTCCGCATCTATCAACTAAGTAGAAGATACCTTGTGTAAGAGTTGTGTAATTTACATAACCCGATCCAACAAGTGGTATCAGAGCCTTGGCTCTCTAACTTAAGTAACTAACCATTCTTAAGTTACCACTTGTTATCTTCTACTACTCTTTGCTCAAAACCTTTTTGATAAAATGACAACAATAAACAAGCACGACACCGAAAATGGCACGCTCAACAAACCCCCTATGTTTACACCAGATGATCATGACACCTGGAAAGTTAGAATGGAGGGGTTTATCAGGAACCAAGACTTCAATCCATGGAAGTCGGTACTTGAGAGACAATTCATTCCAACTGTTACCTGTGCCAAAAGACCCATCCTTGTATTCAGACGAATATTACAAAAAGATGGAGGTGGATTCTAAAGCATCATGGCTAATTCAGATGTCCATCCCAAACTCTATCATACATGCATTCAAGAAATGAATGTTTCCCAAAGAGATGTGGAACTCTTTGCAACAGATGTATGAAGGGTCTGACGATGTGAAAGAGAACAATAAAGACATGCTAAAGAAATAGTTTGAGAACTTTTGCCAAGAGAAAAATGAGATAATGGCTTCTCAGTATCTAAGGTATGTTCAACTGGTTAATGAGTTAACTGCTGCAGGGGTGAAGATGGAGAGTTAAGATGTCATCAAGAAGTTTCTAAAATCACTTCCACAAGCCTGGAATATCTATTCTGTTACTATTCGTAGAGCAGAAAATATTAGAACTTTGAAGCTGGGAGAATTGTTTGGTATACTTAGTGCATACCAAATGGAGAATGATGCTCAAGAACCTAAACCAACCTCAATTCCTATAGGTTCAGCTGCTTTGTATGCCCCCATCCACAATCCTCCATTTCAGAACTATCAGCCCATATACCATTCAAACACCACACCCATTATCACCTTCCCATAAACACCAACTCCATCAACATCTCATTCAAACCCGTTTGCAAGCTTAATACCACTGCTCACCTTTGGTTAGGGAGCATTCATGGCCGAAGAAACAAATTACTTTCACTTGTGTCAGGAGGATCTAGATGGGATCCCTGCAGATGACCTGGAAGAAATGGACGTCAATTACCAGATGGCCATGATCTCATACAGAGCAAAGAACTTCTACCAGATAACAACAAGACAGTTCAAAATGCATAACATGAAAACTGGGTTTGGTCTATACAAGTCCAAACTCAAATGTTACAACTGTCAGCAGTTGGGTCATTTTCAAGAGAGTGCAAATCTCCAAGTTCTCAGCCATCAACTTCAGGTCAGCCAAACTACAAAGCACCAAGCCAATCCAACAATGCAAACATTGCAAAGCAGCATGACATCTCTGACTGGAGCTTTCAAGTTGAGGAAGCATCTACCTCAAACAATGCATTGATGGCAAATGACGCCACTTCCACATTCAAGGTAATAGATGACATGCGCACCGCTGAATATCTGCAAAAATTAAATGCTTACAAACATTTTAATGCTCAAGTCTGTGATGAGCTTGAGCCAATACAAGTTATTAAGGCAAATTTCTTTGAAGCTGAAAGAAATTACAAAGAAAAGATTGAGGAGTTAGAAAAAACTATCTCCGGATTAAAACATCAAGACACTAACAAGAAGTGTCAAATAAACAATCTCTTAGAAATACTAACAACTGCCAAAACAGAACTTGTATTGGCTGAGTCATACAGAGACAGGTTTCTTAGTCAGGGTGAGAAGTTTGAGAAACTTCTCAAAATGACTGAGATACCTGAGTTGGTAAAGAAAAAGGGTACTGGGGTAGGTGATAATCGCACGGAACCTCTATCTGCTTATACTCCATTGGTGGAGGTTCGCTGCAAACCTGAAGCAAGCCGTGTGTATGATGAGGTTTTGGATATACACAAGTTTGCTCATGAAAATGACTCATCTGATTTTAACCCTACGTACTCAACATGTTCATCTGAGTATGATACCCCTGTTTCTTTTGAAAAAGAAAAACCAGTGTTAAAACACAAGAAAAGAAACAAGAAAACCTCACCTACTTTTGTCAAAGCTAAATATGTACAAACGGGGAGCACATCATCAAATGAATATGTTACTTGTTCATATGACAAATCACATAGGGCTAGATCAGGAAATAGAAATGCCAGCACATCTAAGGTTTAGGTAAATCACCCCAACAAAAGTCTTGTTGAAACACCAAAGTCAAAACAATCAAGTTCAGTGAAGCACGGCTCAAGTTCCCCTACAAGAAAGAATTTTCAGAATTCACCCAAAGTTCAGCCAGTGTGTCTTATGTGTGGAGATACAAATCATTTTGCTGGTGATTGCTTCTTCAATCCAAGAAGCAGAACACGTTCAAGACCAAAAGAAAGAGAAAACAACAGGATATGTTGGAGCAAATAATCTTTTTCCTCGAAATAACAATCTGCTTCCAAAAGAAAAAGATCAATCAAGAAGCACAAGAAGCCGTCGGAAGCATGTACTTCTCACAACACGAAAAGAAAGAACATGAAGTCTTCCGAAGAAAAGGGAACATCGGAAGCACATGTCAAAAATGCTTCTGACAAAACCAAGAAGTCCCATTACTTCGGAAGAATAAAATCAGAAAAAAGGCCCCAACTCAAGACAAAATCCAAACAATCGGAAGAGAAGGCAAAAGTTGCTTCCGATGGCTGTCAGGAAAAGAAAGTCCTTCCGACCACTCCAAAGGTAAAAAGAGTCTGGAAAAGAAAGGACTCTACTCAACCTCCTGCTCCATCAGCAAGCCCATCATCTATTCCACCGAAGATGATTTCAAAGAAATTTTCCTATAATGATGCAAATGGAAAACCCAAGACCACATGTGCTTGGGTTCCCATCAGAAACTGACTCACTTCTAACTATGCAGAGGGACAGCAAGACTCAAAAGGCAACTTGTGGATTTTTGACAGTGGTTGCTCCCGCACATGACAGGCAACAAGACCCATCTACACAAATATGAAACATTTTTGGAGGGTCAGCTGCTTTTGGAAGTGATCTAGTGGGTGGATACATCACAGGTGGAGGCAATGTGCATTTTATGAAAGAATTGAATTATAATTTGCTAAGTGTGTCACAGGTGTGTGACCAAAAACATAACATGTTGTTCACTGAGAATGAGTGCATTGTCCTGAAACTAGGATTTGTTGTTCCTAATGACCAAATTTTGCTCAGAGCTCCCAGAAGGAACAACATGTATATGCTGGACATGAGCACAGCTTCACCACTTAGCAATATAAATTGCTTTGTTTCAAAAACCTCACTTGATGAATCATCTCTTTGGCATAGGAGACTTTGTCATGTAAACCTGAAAAACATGAATAAACTTGTCAAAAATAACTTAGTTACAGGTTTACCAACAAAGGAATTTATATGTGTTGATAAAAGTGTTGCCTGCCTAAAAGGGAACCAACACAAATCATCTCATCATGCCAAAGAGATAAATTTAATAACAACAATCCTACACTTGCTACACATGGATTTGTTTGGCCCTACAAGTGTGAAAAGTCTAGGTGGAAAATTCTACTGTTTGGTGGTCACTGATGACTTCTAAAGATATACCTGGGTATTCTTTTAGAGTACCAAAGATGAAACTGCTGAAATCTTGAAGTCATTCATTCTTAGGGTTGAGAATGAAAGTGACCACAATGTAAAAATCATAAGATCTGACCAAGGCACAGAATTCAAATATCATACTTTAAACTCCTTTTGTGAATCTAAGGGTATTACAAGGCAATTCAGTGCTCCTAGGACTCCACAACAAAATGGTGTTGCGGAGAGAAGGAATAGGACACTAATTGAGGCTTCTAGGACCATGTTATCTGATGCTAAGCTACCAATAACTTTTTGGGCAGAAGCAGTCAACAATGTCTGTTATGTCCAAAATAGAATATTGGTAGTTAAATCACATGGTATGACTCCTTATGAAATTTGGCATAAGAGAAAACCATTTATTGGATTTCTTAAACCATTTGTATGTCAATGCACCATATTAAATACCAAAGATCATCTAGCCAAGTTTGCTGAGAAATCAGAAGAGGGCTACTTTGTTGGGTACTCTTCACAGGCTAAGGCATATAGAGTATACATCAAAGGTTCTAGGATTATTGAAGAGTCTGCAAATGTTCAGTTCAATGAACATACTATCAATAAACCTGGAATAGGCCCAGATTGGTTGTTTGATCTTGATAAATTCACATATGCATTTAATCTTTAAAAAGAGTATGTTCCAGGACCTAAGACAACTACCTCAAACTCATATTAGCTCAGAAGGGAAGATGGTTATCATGTTGAACTGCCAATAGATTCAAGACAACCCTGGACAGAATCCACTTCAACACAGCAAACAGTCTCACACTCAGAAGCCAACATATCATCTCAAGCTACTCCTCTTAAGTAAATCCACTTCTGTCTCACAAAATCAAGAGGATGTTAGCAGCCCTACTAAAGAGGCAACCACATTGGGAGCTTCTCTTCCCAGAGAAAATCAATACATAGCAGTCCAACATCAGAGAATCCAAGGTCTGCAAGAAATCCAGGTTGAGGTTGTACTTCCAAACCTTGAGCCTGACAATTTGGATTTGAGTTCCCAACTGGATGTGATTCCAAGAACTCGCATTCATAACACTCATTCACCTGAGAATATCATTGGCAATGTTGATGAAGGAGTAAGAAAGTTGTTGAATCGTTGAAGGATAACAGCTGGGTAGAAGCAATGCAGGAGGAACTCCTTCAGTTTGAAAGGCAATGAGTTTGGAAGATCTGCCCTTTACCTAAGGGTAAATATGCAATTAGAACCAAATGGGTTTTCATAAATAAAAAGGATGACAAAGGTGTTGTCATCAAGAATAAGGCAAGGCTGGTTGTACAAGGGTACACACAGGAGGAAGGGATTGACTATGATGATGTTTACTCCAGTTGCAAGGATTGAGGCTATCAGAATATTTCTAACATTTGCAGCTGCTAAAGACTTCAAGGTATTTAAATTGGATCTCAAAAGTGCCTTCCTCTATGGAGTAGAACTCTTTAATACTCCTATACATATTGACAACACTAGTTCAATCTCCATTACCAACAATCCTATCAAGCATTCCAAGACCAAGCACATTGACATCAGATATCACTTCATCAGAGATTGTGCAGAAACGAAGCTGATTCATCTAGTCAAAGTTGATACAGAACACAACCTGGCTGATCTATTCACCAAGGCTTTTGATGAAGGAAGATTCAGGTATTTAATAACAACTATTGGCATGATCAATTTTGAATAAATAAATTAGTAACATGGTTTAAATGATCCTTCGGAAGATAAACTTAAGCTATCTTCTGATAAGTAAATTACACATCAGAAGATATTTTTAAGTCTTCGGAAGTATTATTTAACTCTTATGTCAGAAGTACTCACACTTCAGAAGACATTAATTCTTCTAAGGTAAGTATCTTTCGATACATTTCTTTGCCTTTGGAAGCTTAATCTTCTGATTAAATTCAATTGCTTATCTAAGCAATAATATAGTCATCAGAAGAAGTTGTCTTACGAAGCACAAATGATCAGATAGTGATTTCCAAACCTTCAGAAGGAGGTCCTTCCCATAGAATATTTATAGTCTCACCATAGACTTTAATTATGTATCGGAAGCGCATCTCTTCTGAAGAATATTTTCTTGGATGCTTTACTTCCGAAATCCATTTTCTCGGAAGCTTTTTCTTTCCAAAACTCCAAGTGTCCCAGTGCATCACAGCTGTCTCGGAAGACCTTTTTCTCTGACATTCCGGATCTCAAAATTAAATATGTCTCTATATTAAATGCTGACATCCGAAGGTATAAAAGGTCTCCCACTCATTCCACTTTCTCTCACCGTTTCATTTTCAAATTAAATCGCTTGTTCTCTCTTAATTTAAACCCTAAATCCTCTTCGATTTCCATGGAATCACTTACCTTTCAACCTGCTCACAACCTGGTTGCGGAGTTATCAGCTGAACACGATGCTGATTTTGCGCCAATCATCTCATTTATCAAAAGGAGCAGGTATCACTTCGCACTCACCGTCAACCCTGTGGTGTATAAATCTCATCACCAACAGTTTTGGCGTTCTTGCTCTATTGTTTCATCTCCCAATAGTAGAACTCTCATGGCTACCACTGATTCCCATCCCATCTCCATTTCTGCGGAGACCATCTGTCAGCATCTTCATCTTAATGATGCCGGTGGAAGGGTCTTAATCACAAGGGATGAGGTAGCAGTGACCTTTAGGTCATTGAGCTACGAAGGTCCTCTCCCTTCAACAACATATTTGAAGGGTAGAGTGTCCTACAATTACAAGTACCTCATACAAGTTTTTCTTCACTGTCTGTCTAATAAAACTGGTGGTTGGGATCAAGTCCCCTCTGATTTAGCTTCGGCTATTCAAGGCTTGATCTCCAATCAACTTTTTAATTTCTCTGCTTTTAATTTCAATAATTTGGCTGACAATCTTTCGTCACCCAAGAAATTTTGTATGTATCCCATATTTTTGCAGCACCTTTTCAACAGCGAGTTGGGCTCCTCCCTCTCACTGACTGAGAACATATGTAATATCCCCTTGGTTACTGCCAAGGTTTTTGTACAACTCAAGAAGAAGAGTGCTCAGTTCTCAGGAACTTTCACTACTCTTCTTCCTTCCATGGAGCTTCCCGCTCCTAAAGGTGACAGCTCTGTAGAACCCACAAATGCTGAGCCCACACCTTCACCTTCTATCCCACACCCTATAAAAATCACACACAAACACAAACGAACCCCAGAGTAGCTCTCTACAGCTGCTCACCTTCTTCTGAACGTACAATGAAAAGGGCAAAAAGAACTGGTAGGGGCCCAGTTCTGCCCAAGGTGAAAACCACACCTACTTCATCACCGTTGGTTCTTCCTCTGGAACCAGTGGATGCCCCTCTCCAGCCTGAAAGCCCTCAGAGTATGTCACCATACATACCTGAGGATATCACAAAGGATACCCCATCATGGAGTCTGCTTCTGTTGAAGCAACTCCCTTAGTTCAAGGCTGTCTCCCAGGTCCCCAGGTCAGTAAACCTCATCAATGCCCCCACCCATATCTCTACCCAAGCTCAAGGACCCTCAGCAGTTTCCCTGGATGACCCACTCTCTCCTACTACCCAAACGTTACTAAGAGCGGTGACAGAGCTATAATCACGGTTTCCTGACCAAGAGCCTACCATCACAGAGGTTGACCCCAGGATTACTAAAGGGGTCAGTACAGTGGAGGCCGCCACTACTGTTGAACGTTCTCAGGTTCTTCAGGACAGTGGTACATGCAATAGGACCTCTCTGTGGCAACTCACATTTCGGATGACTTCTTTGAGGTCATCTTAAATAAGAGGAATCCAGGGAGCCAAGAAACCACATCTGGTAGTGGAGGTGTAGGAGCTAGGCACAGGACTCCATCGCCCAGTGATTTCACTCAGGTGGATGAGGGCACCACAGTTCAGGAATTGACGGCCACCATTTCCACCCTTCAAGCCAGGGTAATCCAACTGGAAGCTGAGGTTGCTACCCTGAGGCTGCAGGTCCAAGACAAAGGTAACCATAAGGCTCCTGTTGAACACCAACAGTCCCCCTGTAGGACTACAGCCAAGGTTACCATGTAGGACCCCATTCAAGTACAACCCTCTATCTCCATGGAACCTATGTCCCCTCTTTGGACAATGGCTGACGAAGATCTCTCCTCACATCCTGAATTCTATGTGGACATTACTAAGGAATCTTCCTAGTTGGTTGGTCAACTGGAGGAGGCAATGAAAGCTAAGGTTGACTCCGAAGCTGCAGCTGCCTCCGAAGGCCCAATCATACTTGAAAATTCTTTCATAGAAGAACTATTTGCTGATGAACCAACTGGTGAGGCTACAGGATCTATATCCTCTGGGTTGAACATGATGGACAAAGGCAAAAGAAAGCTAACCCCAAAGGAGGAAGCTGAACAAGAGGAGAGGAGGCCAGTGATGAAGAAGGGCCGACCAGACACTTCCCTAGATGGAGAGATACTAAGACTCTCTAGTCTCCTCCAGGAGAGGGGCTATGACAAAGATGAGGTACTTCTCTGGTCGATACCTCGAATGGCTGAAGAGCTGGATCGAGTGTAGCAGCTTGAACAGGATGATGTTGCATCCAAGGTTGTGGAAGCGTCCTCCAAGAAGCAAAAGGAGGCTGCCTACCGAGAGAAGATGAAACAGTTCCTTGAGAACTATGGATTCTCTTGAAGACAGCTCCGTCCTATGAAGAACTTTACCATGGATCTACACATGAGGGAGATCAAATGCAAAATATCCAGGAGAGAGTTACCTTCTATGGACCAGATCCAGGCTTGGAAGGAAGCTATATACATTAGCCTGGGAGTTAGGATACTCCCTAATTTACCCCTCTCTGCTCAGGCAATCAGAGCAGGAGAGTAGGTCATGTGTGATGCTGCTACTAATGCCTTCTTTCCAAAAGAAGAGCCCATCACTCCTCCATCCATTCCTTCCTATGAAAACATGCCCATATCCTCAGTGATCAGGATCAACAGAAGTCAAACAGAGCAACAAACTACAAATCCTAATCCTGAGGAACAACCAAGGATAGATGAGAGGAGAGAAGATGAGGAAGGTGGATCAGAGGCTGAAGGGACGGATACTGTAGCAGATCAAAAGCCCACTGCAGAAACTGATGCAGCAGTGGGCTCACCTGAATAAGCTGAGGCTGAGGAGGAGGCAAGAGGGCAGGAAGAGCAGGAAGAAGAGAGGCAATCCTCAAGTCAAATTGTTCCATACAGAAGGCATGGACCTTTCAAAAGAAGAAAGCCATGGCTAGAATAAAAATACATGAGGAAAGGCCCAAGAGTGTAAATGGACCTACACAGTAGTGAGAAGAAGTTCATTCTCAAGCTAGGAAATGGAAACATCATGAAGAAAAGCGAGATTGATATGTTCTCTCTTCCTGCTCCATATATTGTAGGTCCCAGAACTGATCAAGATCTGAGCTTTTTGTCTCCAATCTGCATCAAACGACTCTATAGTGTGCAGAATCCATAATAGAATCAGAAGAACAAGAAGAAAGATCAAAAATTTAATGTATTCAATGAAGTTCACGAAAATGTGCCTCAATACGTCTAGAGAGCACACCTCGGGAATCCAATCCTAGATTAATACAAAATACGTCTATTTTTACTACTTCCAGGTGTACTCGAACCACTGTACACGAAAATGTTCGAGTACATGAAATACAAATGTACACGAAAACTATGTACTCGAAAATCAACAAAATATGGTCTTCAACTCTTCTATGATTGGCTTTGTCAGTCTTCATCTTCAGTAGGGCTCTACAAACTCCCCCTAGACTGATGAAGTCAACTGATAGGAAGAGTGACTGAGTGTGGTCCAGCTCCAGCATAAAGCTTCAACTCAATAGCATAAGCAATTGTGCATGTAAAAGGCTTGGCCTCCTCATCCCATTCGCCACAGACCTTAATGGGAGATTTGTGCAATCTCATCATGTCTTCCTTGCCATACTTTAGAAGATCCATGGGGTCCAAAATCATGTCCACATCGTTGTGATCATCTTTATTCCTTAGAATGATTGTTGCAAGATTCTTCTCATCAAAGTACCAGGATAAGAAGTTCGCCAGAGAGTTATCAGGAACTCTGGGAGACACCGGAACAGCCTCTTTAGTGTGAGGAGGAGGATACTTGTAGTATACCCATGGCTTTTTCGATTTCGGATCCACGATGCATGTCGAAACAAAACGCCTTCCCTTGGCAGTACGCATCACAGGAAAATCCTTTTCACACTGATCCTTTATAAATTTGGCAATTAAGTAGGCCTGATTGTCCTTATAAAGATTGAAGAACATGGCACTGTTGATGCTCCGGATGTCAAACTTGGGCATGGGGCAAAAATATCTCGGCTTCCTGTAATATTCCACCTTTCTGTTTATCTGCTTGATCAGGTAGAGATCTCTTTCCTTGTCGTATAACCAGCAGCAGACGTCTGACCTATCGTTGCGCACAGCAAACAACGATCGATCGTCAAAAATAAAAGTGTGCTCTGGATGTTCTTCATTCATCTCTCCTAGCCAAGTGGCTTTAACTTCAGGAGGTGCCGAAGTCTAATCCCTTTGTTTTTCAAACCAACTATTGATGACCGTCCCTAAAGGGGGAAACTCCTGTCCGTCTTCGTTAATATACTTGTGAGTATACAGGAAGTCAACGTAGGGATCCTTGGTTACATATCCAATAACTACATTTTCTGGCTCTTCCTTTTTAGGTGCACTTGTGGAGGACTCAGCTTTCTCCTTCCTTTCTTGATCGCAAACAACATTAAATACTAAGTCCATAGAGATATCAGGAAATAAATCCCCTAGTCCTGCTCCACTGAGTTCTTCACCAAGTCCTTCAAATTGAAAGTCATCTGGGAGATCCTTGAATAAATCATCAAGACCTGCATTCTTCGAGTCAACAACTGGAAGGTTATCTCCAAAAAAGTATGTCATCAGGAAGATCTCCGAAAAGGCCATCATAATTACTAGTGGGTCTGCTCGAGGAGGAGGGATTTCCAGTGTCATCCTCTTGTTGATCATCGTTGGAAGGCTCATTGTCTTTCTTGTTTGATGATTCTTTGTCTTTACCCTAATAGCCATGATCATCATCATTATCATCATCATCATCCTTCTTCTCTTCATCGTTGTCTTTGTCATCATCTTTCATTTCTTTGTCTGATTCGTCATCATCATCATCGACCTCGGTCACAATCTCAGACTTAGTCAGCTCATTGATGACTTTCTTTAGTTTCACATTTTCTTTCTTCAATGTCCTGATATCTTTGCTGTACTTCCTGAGCTTATCGCATACTTTGATCAGACCATCTTGAAGGTTGACAATAAGACTGTTATTGGCGACGGAGTCTTGCTCCAGCTGAAATACTCTGTCTTGTAGCCACTTGAGATTTACTTCCACTTTCTCGGGCACATATGGAGATTCTTCACGTAGTGGCGACTTTCCTTTATCTTTTCTGATGCTGGATGGTGATGGTTGTGATTCTGAAAGAGGGACAAAAGGTTGGGATTTTGGAGGTGAGAAGTGAACATGTGGCGGTGATGATGGTGTAACATGGATGGTTTCTGTGGTGGTTATGGTGGTATTTTGAGGAATTGGAGTTTGGGTGGAAGCTTTGGGTTTTGGTGGTTGTGTTGGTTTGGGCTGTGTTTGAGGTTTGGGCTGAGGTTGTGTAGGTGGCTTAGGTTGAGTAGGTAGCTTAGGGTGAACGGGAGATGGAGGTGGTGGTGGCTGAGTATAAGTAGAAGATGATGATCATGCAGCCTTCTTCTACAACTTGGGATCCTTATTCCTCCTGGACATCATCTTTAGTCTCTTCTTCTGTGGCAAAGATTCAGGAGTCGGAGCATAATCGGCATCCTAAACATCTTCCCTTTCTGCCTGGGAGAGAGGAGGTTTCTCTGCAACAAAATCCTCACTAGATGATGAAAATGACTCAGAAGCGAGTTCCTTGGCAGCTTCATCGGCCTGTGTGCTTGTACTTGTAGGATGAATATCATGTTCCTCGGCTACAATGGCAACTGGAGTTCCTGGTTCATCCTCAGCTGCATCATCACCTGCAAATCTTCCAAACTTAATCAGAGGACGTTCCCATATGTGATGCTTCTTGCGTCTTTTGTTCATCTTCATATATCCAAAAAAATCATCTCTCATCCTCTTGATTCCCAGAGTGCCAAGAGTGGGAACAAGATTGGGATGCCTCTTGTTGATGGCAATCTGCAGAAAGCGAGGAAACGCAAAATATCTCTCCTTCCTTTTCCCTTTAATGTTGGCGTGCATATCTAGGAAGATCATCTTCGAGAAGTTGAAGTCAGATCCTAAGGCCAAGGCTACGAGATATGAACTGAAAGTCTGATTAAGAACATCATAACCCCCTTTTCTCCATGAGAGGCACTGAGTGACAACATGGGCTAAATATCTCCAGTATGGGTGCAATAGCTTTTCTCAGTGGGAGGATATATACCTTCATGCCCCATCTGATAAACAGTCATGTTAACTAGATCCTGATCCAACTCCACAGGATCGGTGGCTTTATCTCCAAATTGCAGGCACTCCCTTAGAATCAGCTCTGTAATGATGATGGGTTGGCCTTGAATCTTCCCGATGATGCTGACTGTTCCATTCGCATCAGTGTGTTCAGAAACAGTACTCCAGAAGCCTTGAATAAAATCAGTAACAATGTTAGGATGCTCCATGACAGCATAGTTTACTGGTGACAAAATCAGTTCATCAACTAGACTCTTGAACATCGAATGCTTCTCTGGTGGGTCCCCGACGTACGCGGACATGTTGTGATCCGATACAAATCGCAAGTCAGCCATCTAAGAACAAAACAGGTCAAGTTAGTCAAAATTGAAATCAAAAATTAAAGGTCAAAACTCAAGGTCCAAATCTCGGTCAAGGAAGTTAGACAAAATCACGGATTCCACAAAAAGTTTAAGGCATGACAGAGGTACACGAACATAGAAGTGTTTTCGAAATTTGGTTGTAATGGAAAATAGATCCTATTCGAAAATCAGGTTGTATTCGAAATTTAAGTTGTATTCGAAGAAGGCATGTAATCGAAATAGTTTCTGTATTCGAAAATAAGGTGTATTTGAAATTTTGGCACTATACGAAATTCAAAATTTCGAGTACACTAAAATCTTCATATCTCCCTCAATTTTGTTCCTTAGAACTCCTATTTATACTCGAACTGCTCGGAATCAAGAGGCGGCCATCATACTAAAAAATCGCCTTCCAATTTTGAGTTTTTCGAGGTGAATTGACCAAAAAACTATCTGCTTACGGAACTGAGTATTCGAAATTTGTTTTTGAGCCATAACTTTTGAATCCATGGTCAAAAATTGATGAAAATCTATACCTAGGGTCACCTATATGTGATCTACAAGGTGGTCGAAGTGGAATTTTGAAATCGAGTCCAGAAATTGAGATCGCCTGTGAGAGAGAAAAATCGTACTCGAAACTTTATGGAACTCGAAATGCGATTGTTCGAACTATATATAGGCTTTGACTTCGAGTACACTAATTCTTGTACTCAAAATTGTGTACGCAATTCGAATACGCATATCAAGTATTAAATATTTTGTAAATTTTTCTAACTTTAATGAAATAAAATAAAATAAAATAAACTTAGAACCTTTGGACGAGTTCAAAGTTGAGTCGGGTCAATTTTGTGGGATCAAATCTATATCAGAAATTTTATCACCTTAAAATAATTTCTTATAAAAGCCCAACCTTAAAATAATTATATCTCACCAATGATTTCCACTCATTTATCCGTAATTTCAAGAATGAGACTTATGACCAAAAGTTTTCTAATGATTTTTCTGAAACTACTTTTGGGAAGTTTATGAATAGTCAGACTTTAAACCAGATTAACATGCAACCTATCAATTTTGTGAAATCTTTTGTTTCAAACTTTGATTCTGTTTCAACGAACTTAAAACATTTTGATAGAGTTTAAGATGAGAAAAGAAAAAAACAGATCTATTAGATTAGAATCAAGAACAAGAAGGGGTTCTATCATCTTTGTGCTCATTGGCATCTTTTACTTTACTAATCTGCAGGCACATTTTCCTTAACGTCACACATCTAGGTCTTTGCTTACGCAAAACAGAGGATGCTTCAGTAAGTATTTCTCGCTCTTTGTTTGCACAAAACATGGAAAATACCCGAGTTTTTCAAAACAGTTTCAAGTTTATCGAAACACAATCTTGTTTTGACGTAAAGATTTATGCAAAAAGTCAAATAGTTGTTACATCTTTCCGGTTATCTGATTCTCCTTACTTCTCACTTATTTGTATGTTTAATATTTTTGTTTGATCATGTCTATTTCTTTCATTTGGAAAAACTTGTTTTAACTTCTTAGTGAATTATGCTTATTTAAAGTTGTTTATTCTTTAGAAATTACCTTTAGGTAGTGAATTTCTTATTATCAGAAAACATTTCACTTCCCAATTGAATCGCTTTACTTTAACCATCCAAATCAAACTCATTTTGTATTTTCTTAAATTTTGAAAATGAAAAATCTTTTTGTTGTTTTCTTAATATTCACTCCTCCTAAACCTGTAGATCAACCTAAACTGACTCAAAAACACCAAAAATCTTTTTGTTGTTTTCTTAAATTTTGACTCAAAGACCGAAAATCTTTTTGTTGTTTTTGTAGATTTTCTCCCCCTAAATTTGTGATATAAAAATTAAAGTAAAACAAAACTTAAATTTTGAAGTATTTACAAAAGTGGTTTAGTCAAAACTTATTAGTTTGAGTGATGCAAGGAGATGATGAAATCGAGCTGTATCGAACGGTTTTGTGAAAAGATCCGCCAGATTATCATTTGTGTGAACTTTTTCAAGATGAATCAGTTTCTGTTCGAAACAGTCACGGATGAAGTGAATCCGGATGTCAATATGTTCAGTTTTACCGGATTTTTGACGATCTGAAGGGCAGCTTCATTGTCACAATAAATAGGAGAGTCAAGAAAATTCAAACCTTAATCGAGGAGCTGCTGTTGCATCCATATAACCTGAGAGCAGCAACTGGAGGCAGCAACATACTCCGCTTCCACAGTGGATGTAGACACGGTTGTCTGTTTCTTGCATTGCCAAGAGACAAGGCGGTCTCCTAAGTATTGGCGTCCTCCCGTGGTTGATTTCCTTTCTAAGTTACAACCACCAAAATCACTGTCAGAGTAAGCGTGTAAACGAAACTCAGAGTTCTTAGGGTACCACAAGCAAAGAAGCGGTTTTCCGACGAGGTAGCGAAAGATCCTCTTGACAGCAATCAGGTGAGATGCCTTCGGATTTGCTTGATATCTTGCACACTGACATACAGAGAACATAATGTCTGGTCGGCTAGCAGCCAGGTACATCAATGAACCAATCATCGAGCGATAGAGGTGTTGATCAACATCTTCACCATCAGAATCCGAAGTTAAGACTGGACGGGCCGCCATGGGAGTCGATGCAGGCTTGGATTCCAACATCTTGAACTTCGTCAGAATATCAGTAACATATTTGCCTTGATGAATCAGCACGCCTTTCGGATCTTGTTTTATCTGAAGACCTAAGAAGAAGGTCATTTCTCCTATCGCACTCATCTCAAACTTTTTCTTCATCATTGCTTCAAATTCCATGCATAGCACCGAGCTGGTGGAACCAAAAATAATATCATCCACGTAGATTTGGACGAGAATCAGATCGTCCTTATCCTTGCGAACGAACAATGTCTGGTCAATGGCTCCACGGGTATATCCATGAGCAAGCAGATGATCTGTAAAAGTAGCATACCATGCTCGAGGTGCTTGATGAAGACCATAGAGTGCTTTGTCTAACTTGTAGACATGATCAGGATGCTATGAAACCTCAAATCCTGGGGGCTGGCACACGTAGATCTCTTCTTTAACCTTTCCATACAAGAAAGCATTCTTCACATCCATTTGATACACTGTGAAGTTCATGTAGGAAGCATTGGCCAAGAAGATCCTTATAGCCTCAAGTCATGCAACCGGTGCAAAAATTTCTTCATAATCAATCCCCTTTTGTTGGTAGAAGCCATGTACTACCAAACATGCCTTATTCCTAATAATCACCCCTGTATCATTCCTTTTGTTTCTAAAAACCCATCTGGTTCCAATCGGCAGCTTCCCCTTGGGCAATGGAACCAGATTCCACACTTTGAGCTTCAGAAACTGCATCAGTTCTTCCTGCATCGCCTCAACCTAGCTTGACACCTTAAGAGCCATCTTGACGTTTTTGGGCTCGACCTGTGAAATAAAACAGGAATACATACAAGAATTAATCAGACCTAATTGACTTCGTGTGAGATTGCTTTCAGGCAAGGTGTTCTGAGCTGGAATGGACCGGCTTCGTGTGAGAACTCCTTCCGAAAGAGGTCCAATAATGTTTTCTACAGGATGATTCTTGTTGATGCTTAGGGTTGGTACTTCCTCCACTACCATATTATCAAGCAGATTGCTGATGTGATTTATCTAATCTTCACTGGAGGAAGAAATGTTGTCTACTAGAGCTTCGACTATTTCACTAACTTCGACTTCATGATCCACACAGTGTTCCTCAGGAATGTGGACTGAGAATAGTGGATTATCAATAGTTTGGTGGGCGGAAGATGAAGCTTGATCGGTTTTTGGTAGAGGCTGAACAGACTGAGAAGTGTCTGGATCTGATGGAATGACTTCAATGATCGGAGTTGGCTGAACTGGAGGGGCCCAATTGTACATGCCTGGAGGGTCAACCGTCAGAAGCTTGGGATCACATGGAACGTAGTCAACCCGATATTCTATGTCATCACCCTTGTAAAAGTTGTCGGTTTGTTCAGATAGTCATGCACTCTCTGATGTAGTGTTGAAAGGTTTAAAAGTAGAATCATACTCAAACAACCAGTTTGGACTAGAACAGGCGTCTGTAGAGTTCATTTCTTGCCAATCAACAGTGCTTGATTTTGAACCTCGGCCCAGAAGAATATCGGCAACTTGGATTATGACAGCATAGTTCGTGCAGCTTCAATGAGTGTTATGTTCCTTCTTTCAGCAACTCCATTTTGCTGAGGTGTACGTACTGCACTGTACTACCGAGAAATCCCCTTCTCATCGCAGAAATCAATAAGAGTCTGATTTCTAAATTCAGTGTCGTTGTCAGTTCTGATCGCCTTAACCTTTAAGTTCTTCTGATTTTCGATCAAGGTGATAAACTTCTTCAGAATCTGTAGGGTCTCATCTTTCTTGGCCAGAAAGAAAACCCAAGTAAATCTGGAATAATCATCTGTCACCACTAAACAATATTATTTCTTCCCGATACTCATAACATTAACTGGTCCGAAGAGATCCATGTGAAGAAGTTGCAGAATCAATGATATGGAATTGAACAACTTAGGCTTGTGGGGTCTCTTATGTTGCTTCCCGTTGGCACATGCGATGCACTTCTCAATTGTGGAGAAGTCCTTAGAAGGTAATCTGATGGCGTGATCTCCCTTAGCAAGTCGGTTAAGATTCTTCAGATTGACGTGACCCAGTCGGCGATGCCAAAGTATACAATCATGCTCTGATGCCTTTGAGAACAAACAAGTGTTCTCTGTGAATGAATCTAAATTCATATTGATGATGTAGGCATTATTGATTCTCGGAGTCTTCATCAATATCCACTTCTCAGGCACAACAAATCCAGGCTTTAGAATAAGACACTCCTTGTTTGTGAAATGTGTTGAGAAGCTCTTGTCACAAATCTGAGAGACACTCAATAAGCTGGGATTTAGCTCTTCAACGTAATACACATCCTCAAAGCTGAGATTTCCATTTGTAACTGTGCCCTTCAAGCTTATCTTCCCTCCCTTGTCTCCAGCAAAAGAGAAATATCCTCCACTGTCCACATCCCAAACATTTTTGAGCTTGTTTGGTCGTCCCTGCATTACACACACAATCAATGAGAGATGGGTACCCAAACCATAACAGGTTTAGGTACAGATGAAACAATAGGTTCTTTCTTGCGAACCCCTTTTGGTTTGACTGATTTGGCCTTAAAAATTTTTGGCCTTGCACCACTGCCATGGTCAACTAGTTTTAAAGGTGGTTTCATTGGTGGATTGTTTTTCCACTGTGATCTGCTTTTAGTTTTAGAAGACCTCGATTTTTGTTCTTGAAAAACAGATTGATTTTGTTTAAATGACTTGGCCTTCTTCGCAGTGGAAGGCTTCTGAGGTACCTTCTGAGGTGTCACCCTAGGCTTTGAGGATTAGTCAGTCCTCATTGATCTGGATGTGAATCTGGCCTTGGGTGTGACTTTCTGATTCTTACCATAAAAGAATTCGGTAGGTCTGTGCAGACAATTTCTGGCAATGTGGCCTAGTCTACCGCATGCAAAACAACATACCTTCTCATGAAATTCCTTAGGGTCAAAAGATTTTACATCACAGTCGCTATGACCAGAAGATGAGCTTGTAGAGGCTTGTTCCAATGACCCAGTTGGAACAAAAGGTTCACAGTTAGGGTTCAACTTTGAACCTGCCTCTTTGGTGATTGTGGAATGACCCTTGTACTCATAATGCAAACAAGAAAAGATTGATTCCAAAAAAACTTAATTCTTAACAAAAGTTGACTTAAAGTTTTTAGACATATCATTTGGTTTAATTTTAAGTTCATCAAATCTTCCAACAAAATCGGTTTTTGGAATAAAAGGTGATATTCTAAATGATGTTGAACACTCTGTGCCTCTCCTAGCACTTCTTTCTTCAATCTTCCCCCTCACACCTGTATCACTTAATTTATCTGCATACACCTCAGAAACATCAGAAACATTGGGGCCGGTCTCAACTAGATATGTTGTCAAAGGAACTGGTTTGCTAGAACCAGTGGTGAATTCAAACCTTCAGTCAGATTTCAACAACAGATCATCAACAGATGTGTTGATATTGGGCATGATGGAGTAGTTGTGGTTAAACGGAGGTTTCACCTCGGTAAAACCAATCCCAATTCTTGTCTTTCTCCTACATTGGACATCAATCATATTGGCCACCGTAGTACTAGCATACTCATACTTATCAGCTTGAATTTTAGAGCTAGACAATTGAGACTTAAGATGCTCCAACTCTGAAGTGAGTTCATCTATCCGACGCCTCGCGTCTCGATAGTTGGACTCTTTGTCGCTTAATAATTCTTTTAATTGTGAAATATCACGCCTTTCAGCGTCAAGTTTCTTTTTGAAAAGTGCTTCATTTTTTAAAAAATTTAGAGTTAAAGTACTTAAGTTTGGTGACCTCTTTGATTAAGTCCTCATTTTGAGAGCGATATCTAAAGACTTTATCAATGCACGAAGTGGAACAAAGATTTTGGGTTACCTCATTCTGATTTTCATCCACCTCTGCCACGAAAGCGTGACTCAGGGTTAATTCCAGTTCCTGCACTTTATCACTCCAATCATAGGAGTCAGTTTCTTGAGTCACAGTGCTTTAGATGTGCTAGAACCTCCTCCAGCAGCAGCAGCCTTCTCTTCCGGCTTCTTCTCACCTTCCTTAGCCACCTTTGGCTGTTTGCATTCTCTGGCAAAATGACCCGGTTGATCACAATTGTAGCGTCGCAGCTTTGACTTATCAAAGCCCAGTTTCTTTCCCGGGTTGTTTCCGAAGATGTTCCTTCCATATTTCTTGATGAACTTCTTTGCACGGAAGACTGCCATTGCCATTTGCCATGAAATGTCCATCTCCTCAACATCTGCTGGATTAATCTGCTCTAGGTTATCCTGAGTAAGATTGGCAGGTGCCAACTCTCCAGCAATAAATGCGTTGTACCTATTCATAAACCCTTTGAACAACAACAAATTCTCTTCGCTCTCCGGACAGATCTTGGGCACTGAACTGGCTTGCCCAGATGAGAGGAATGCAGTCTCAAGTGGAATAGACTGCGATGAAGGAGCCTGATAGTGTTGCATCCCTGATGCTTGAAAGTTGATGGCTGACAGAAGAGCAGCATTCTCTGATGCTTGTGCAATGCCCATAGAACTGGCATGATTGAGAGCTCTTTGCTTGTCATCCATGTCATAGGAATTGATGATTGAGATCATCTCGCTCAGGGAGGTCTTGTACATATCTTTGGTTCACTTGATTGTGGTGCAGTTGGAATTCCAATTGTAAGGTAATGAGTTCAAGAGTTTTTTGTTGACCTCTCCTTTGGTCATCTCAATCCCAGCACTAGTCATCTCAGTCATTAGATGTTTGAAACGGTTCAGTTGAGCTTCCAAAGATTCACCCTTGACATGATTGAACAAATTGAATCTTTGCCTTAGCATATCCTTGCGACTCTCTCGCATATCTTCGTTGCCTTCAAACCTTTCAACCAAAGCATCCCATAATTGCTTAGTTGTTTTATGTTCCTTGAAACCGTGGGCAACATCAGTGGACAGAACCATGGTGATTGATGCGTATGCCTTATCATCTTTCTCTATCAAAAGAATGTCAGCTTCCGTATACAATTCAGGATCTTTGGGAATCAATCCATTGAGCTCACTCTGGTACATGGGCGCATGAGGCCCTTCTTCAATCAACCTCCATAACTTTGGGTCCGTATACTTAATAAATAATTGGAACCTGAATTTCCAATCCTGGAAGTTATCTCCTGACACGAGCATGGGTGGCTTGGTTCCGGTGCCGATCTCATTGTCTAAGGTCATCAGGTTGGATAGGTTGGTGAGATTCTTAGATGCCATGATACTCAAATAATTTTCTAAATGATGTTCTCGAAATACCCAAAAGTGCTAAGTCACAGAAACTGTTCCCGAAAGTCTTGTTGTACTCGAAAGTCTTAGTGTACTCGAAATCCAAAAGATTCGAATTTAAGCTGTATTCGAAATCTGAGTGTATTCGAATTCTGACTTGTATTCGAATTCAAATTATACTAGAAATCCAAGTGTAGTCGAATTCACCCGTCTGTAATCGAAACCCCAGTTCGTGTATTCGAAATCCAGCTATACTCGAAATCCACAACCTGTAGTCGAACTCCAACAATACTCGAACTCTGCTATACTCGAAAAAGCTGTTCTCGAAATTTGAACTCGAAAATACTTGAAAATTTTCCAGAGAAATATTTCCCAAGATTTAGAGCCCCAAATTTTAATAGCAGCTAGATGGTGCAACAAAGAACAAGAAAGGATCGAACTTGCACTGAAAAGCTTGTACCTTGATGTAGAAAAGAGCACCGAAGCTCTCATACCACTTGTAGGTCCCATAACTGATCAAGATCTGAGCTTTTTGTCTCCAATCTGCATCAAACGACTCTATAGTGTGCGAAATCCATAATAGAACCAGAAGAACAAGAAGAAAGATCAAAACTTTAATGTATTCAGTGAAGTTCACGAAAATGTGCCTCAATACGTCTAGAGAGCACACCTCGGGAATCCGACCCTAGATTAGTACAAAATACGTCTATTTATACTACTTCTAGGTCTACTCGAACCACTATACACAAAAATGTTCAAGTACACGAAATACAAATGTGCACGAAAACTGTGTACTCGAAAATCAACAAAATCATATCAAAATATGGTCTTCAACTCTTCTATGGTTGGCTTTGTCAGTCTTCATCTTCAGTAGGGCTCTACATATATTTTTGATCTGGAAAACCTGCCCATGAACAACCCAGACAATAATTCTGAAGCAAGACTCACACCAAGGCTAATCAATAGAAGAGCAGAAAATTTAAGAAAGGAAGGATACAAGTTTTGGTAGCATCAGCCTAGGGGGAGACGGTAAGATCAATAAAGGCTGATGCTCACCAAAGACTCTTGATTAAGTCTTGGACTCTCCAAAGCCAAACAGCCTTCGGAAGGAAGGAATTAACCTTCGGAAGCAATACTTCTTCCGAAGCGTAATTCCTTCCTTTCGAAAGCTATACAGAAGAGCATTGCTTCCGATGCCCTCCTCATCACTTAAAGTATCAGAACTTCAGAGCTTTCGAATACAAAGCTTCTGAAGATATGCTCAACAGCTTCTACGTACAAAGACTTCCGAAGACTTCTCTCTGACAAGATCCAAGACACTTATAGAAATAATCAAGGTTGTTTTTGTCATCAGGACCAACACAGAAGACATTCCAATGATAGTCAGCAACACAGAAGAGTTGTCAGAAGAACATAAATACCTTTACATTAATACGTTTTGTAGTTTAGGTATTTACTGTAAAAGTCAATGGAGTCTGTTGTATTAATTGTAATTAATATGTCTCGGCCTGTCAAGACCATAACAGATACTACTTTTAGCATTTATTTGTCTCTAGTATTTTGTCCAGTCTTGTATCCCTACGAGGATACAACTGTAGGTTTTAGTATAAATACGTTCACTTGTAAATAAGCTAAGGGCGCTTGTGCTGGAGCTTAGGGTTGTATATCTTTACAGTTGAATGCAATATACTTAAACCTTGATTTGAATTGCTTTGTGCATTTTTCTCTAACTATTTGATAAAACCATTTGATAGAATTTCCGCATCTATCAACTAAGTAGAAGATACCTTGTGTAAGAGTTGTGTAATTTACATAACCCGATCCAACGGTTATCCTGTAAAGATCACTAGTCAGCCTCTCAAATGTCTTGCTACAAGAAAAATGATTGTTAAACAAGTTAATCAAATGAGCAAATGATGTAATTGAATAATGAGGAACGTTAAGTAGCCATTTCAAGGCTGTCGATGTCAACGTTGGACCGAATCCCTTGCATAAGCATGCTTCCTTCAAGTGTGGGGGTATAGGGTTAGTCTCCATCCTTTACCTATACTATGCCACATGTTCTTCAAGATCTGTGGTTCCATCATACAGCTTCATAGTAGGAGTTTGGAATCTCTTCGGGATCTCAGCATCGCATATTGGTGGAGCAAATCTAGAGATCCTGTGGGTGGTCACATGAACTTCAGGAATAGGCTTCACCACTCCTGGGACACTTGAGATCATATCCCTGAGTTTCTGTATTTCTTTAGCCACTTGGGGAGTTAAACATGATTCTTGCATAGAACCAAAGTTAGTCGTATCAATGGGAGAATAGTTGTAAGTATTACTAGTGATAGGAGTTAGACAAGAAGTTCCCAGGATATTGATATTATCTCGAGATATCCTTAATCATTGGGATCCTGAAGGATCCCTGAAACTAGTCTGCATGGGAATGAAGTCTCCGGAATGATTTTCGGACATCCCTGATGTCCCGAAGTCCAGGATCCTTGGAGCCAGCGGAGTAGAAGTTTTGGTCTTCTTATTTTTTTCAGTCCTCAATGTTTCTATTTCCCTAAGAAGCCTTTGATTCATTCTTTGCTGATCTAACATCTGTTGCTGAACCTGCTGAAACATACTCAGAATATCCTTGTTAGAAACAAGTATAGGAGCAGAAGTGGTCATCCTTGTCGATGGAGCACTCTCGGCTACAAATGTGGTCTTTTTCCCGGAATTGTAGGGCTTCTTGGAGAAAACAGGAATCTGCTAGTACACATTAGTAGTAGTAGCAGAAACAATAGGTAATGAAGAAGTTGATCTCGGTTGTGAATCCATTTTTCACTGTATTTCTTCAAAAAAACGCCTTTAAACAAGGTTTTTGTTATAATAAACACAAGTTTGCCCCACGGTGGGCGCCAAATTGTTTCAGGTAAAAATTAAAAAGACTAATTTTTAGCAAAACCGAATTAGTTAAGTGAGGTTTTGTGTTTTACAATCAAGAAAACAGTTTATAAGTAAATTGCGATAAAATTACCCCTAAGGATCCCTAGGGATATTATAAATACGAAATGAAACAAACAGCTTATCACACGAGATTTATATGAGGAAAAGTCCTTAATCCGTTAAGATTGCCGGCATAAAAACCTCGGGAGGTGACAATAATTACTCTACCTTGTTCTTATTAATAAAATAAAACAATATAACAAAGCAAGAGCACAAATAATCGATCTCTAAGTGTTGTAGAACTTCGAATACTCTGAATACTAATGAGAAATAAGCAGATATAAGTTGAAAGTGTGATATGTGTGTGTTCCTAGATCGATATTTGCCTCAATTTATACTATAAAATTTGAACAACGGTAGTATTATCAGTTCCACATTTTTCGCTCCATTCCTGGTCATGCACAAACTCATTCCACACAACCGTTAGTAGCTTCTACATTCAGTCCATGTTTTTCTCCACATCCCGGCAAAATAGGAATATTAGTTTTACTTGACCTGTTGACTTAATTCAAATATCAGCAGCACATGTCGATATAATAAATAACAATTAATAATAAATAATCATTATTTATTATTTAAGTCTTCAGTTTAGATAAATTTATACACGCAAATATCCCTACATATCCGGAATTATTCTGTATCCTGAAATATTCCTAATTATAAGGTAAAACTTTACAGGCACAACACAAATGTTGTGTTCTTCAATGACTCAATGAACGAGCTCCTAAATATCAGTTTTCGTGACCTGGTAATCACACAAACAACAAAAATCCAAAGATATTGCCTCAACAAATCAATGCTATCAGTGGAATACCCCTTCTTCTACACTTCAACATAAAAAAGATGGTACTATTGCGGTTAACAAAGCCGAAAAAGTGTTAGTGTACCCTCCAACTACACCAGATCCGAAAATCAAAAGTACCAAAAAAACAAAGCAGATTGAAACATTGGGTAATTCATGTGGTAAAAAGTCCAAGTACTAGGAATGTGCAATGAACAATCCACCTTAGGTAAATCCACCATCAACCTACCACCTTTTGTAAAGTGGAAAAAACGACTAATGTACCTCTGAAAACAAAAAATAATAAATAAATAACACCTTATGTAGATCCACCATCAACCTACCCACTTTTTGCAACCTACCCATTTCAGATAAAATATACTAGCTAGACTTTATCGCCTTTATATTTGTTTTATGTGTACTATTTAATAATCGCACGAAAGAGACTAAACGTGATAACCCATTAATATGTGAACTTCATTTTGAACTACCAATGCTATATTTACTGTTACAAGTAAAATATATTTTACACAATTCGTTTCGACAATTCCTAATTCCTTTTTATTACGAAAAGATTCATATTTCCACTACTACAATTACACTATATAAAATATCTCAATCGACTAAACTACTTGAAAAAATATTTTAATTCTTACCTTCACCTGCTTAACCTGTATATGCATATATTTTTTGTCAACTTAATAATATAGATATTTTATATCTTTATAAATATATAATAAAACTAGGTAAAATCCCGTGTATTACACGGGATAAAAACTGAAATGTTATGTACTTTGTAAGAGAACTTGTTTTAAAATATTTCTTTATAAGAGCTTATTTTTACAGGACTTTTATTTTTCCTAAAACTACAAATTTAAAATACTTCTTATTTTTTTAAAAAAAAATTGATTTTTAGAAAATTTTCATATTTTGTAAAATTTGTTTAAGTCTGTTTTTTAATAAAAAAGATTTCATTTTTTATTTATTAAAACTATTTTTAATGTGAAAAAAGTGTATAATATCATTAGTTATTATATTTAAAATTCTTTAATAAATTAAATATTATAATATAATTATCATTTAATATGAGAGAGAATGATTTTAAAACATTAAAAAAATGACATGTGATAATAATTCTTTAAAAACATAACATGTGGTAATAGTGGTTTAATAAGTTGACATATGACAAAAATGATACTTATTTATTATATTAGTAAGATAAGATATAATCAAAATAATCGAAAATTTTGCGAAAAATCGATCCGTCCCGAGAGGCCGTTATCCTCGTTCCTATCAAAAATCAATGTTTATTAAAGGGTTGTGTTAAATTAACACCCCATTTTTTAAAAATACACCCCTGAGACTGCCCGTACTGTCCAGTACGGCCCGTCTCAGTCCTCGGTCAAACATTCTTCTTACAACCTATGATAATGATTAGGAGCAAGGCGGGCCGTACTTATTAGTACGGCTCGTCTCATTCATCGTACAGACATTCCCTGAAACATATGACAATGACTTGAAGAAAGACGGCCCGTACTGACCAGTACGCCCCGTCTTGCTTTTTCAACACTGACACTGCTGACATAAAAGGACATTGATTTAACTCAATACGGGCCGTACAGAACAGTACGGGCCGTCTTGAACAAATTTGAAATTCCTATATAAGCTTCAATCGTTTCAAACGGACATATACGTTTTCGAAGATATCTCACAATAATTCAAATTTGTAACGATGTCGTTCTGGGATGGGAGTTTTTTCAATGATTACGTGCTAGATTTGAATGAAGAGCCTCCTGTTGAGCATTCATACGGCACGATAAATCTGAATGCTGAACGTAACGCTGATGTCGGTTTTGATAGTCAAGCATCGTATGCGCAACAAAACGATTATGGGTTCGTGTAAGATGACAGTATACGAAGTAACCCGGAGGAGACTTATGAAGAAACGCCGGCCGATTCAAACATTAACTGGGAAACAGAATAGGTACGCTTAAATGAAACATAAATGTTTATGATTGTATATAATGGTTATTATTTATGTTATTTTTTATTAATTTTATATGTCAGGAATTTATGTTCAAAGAAGCGCTGGTAGGGTGGGTGAAAAATAGAGCACTAGACAATGGCTACATTGTAGTCAAAAGAAGAACGAATAAATCAAAGACAACACGCAGTGTAATCAAAGTCTGGCTCATGTGTGACCGTGGTGGTGAGCATAATAACATCGCAATTTTACACGGTCAGGCAGCAAGAAAATCGGTTGCCCGTTTCAGCTGATAGGGTTATACAACGAAGTTCGTGAATCCTGGAAATTACATGTGATAAAGGACAATCACAACCATGAACCTGCTCATAATCTAGAGGGTCATCCATATGTTATAAGATTCACTCGGGTAGAACAAGATATGGTGGAGAATCTGACAGATCAACACATGGATCCTCGTAACATTCATTCGAGCATAAAGAAACATAACGCTGCAAATGTGTCCATCTCTAAAGATGTATACAATTTACAGCAGAAAATAAAAAACAAGAAGAAATTCGGTGATACTCCGATGCAGGTGTTGGAAAACCTGCTTCATATTCAGTGTTACGTTTACTATACCCGGGAGGATCCTGAAACAAACGTTGTGTAAGACATTTTCTTCTGTCATCCAAAATCGTATTGCTTGTGGCGTGCATTTCCGCACGTACTGATGATGGACGCGACGTATAAAACGAACCAGTACAGGCTTAAATTTATTCAAATTGTTGGCATGACTTCCACACACCAGACGTTTAGTATTGCTCACGCGTTCGTAAGTAGAGAGCGTGAGGAAAACTATGTTTAGGTGTTGGAAATGGTTAAGAGTATGTTTAATAAATGTATGGAACCACATGTGATCATAACAGATCGAGACCTTGCTGTTATGAGTGCGTGCCGTAAGGTATTTCCAGAAGCTGCAAAATATCTCTGCGGATGGCACATAGACGAAAATATTGCCAAACATTGCAAGGCAAGCTTTTCAGATACAGACTGGAAGAAATTCAAAGGTCGCTAGGCGAATTTGTGTAACTCTACGACAGTGCCAGGAGTGGGTGACGACGACGGATATATTCTATCTTCACTCACTGATGACTTGCAGGCCGTGCAACCTTGCACGGTATTTTGCCTTGTAATACGCCTCCTACTACCACCGACAGGAGCGCGGGACACTATGGGAAGACGCTTTTGTCACCCACCTTGCACAAAGCAGAGGCATGTTTCATTTGCTTCAGGATCTACCGGCGATCAAGCCTCGTAAGCTCGATCGGCGGACGCTTCTGAACATGAAACTTGCTGCCGACATCCCGGGTCTGGGATTGCGGTTTATTGGATTCGACGACCGTTCGTTTCAGCCAACCCAGCTCGCCGTCATCCCGTAGCAGCAGCAGCCTGAGGACCAGGCGATGTCAAAGCACGATCCGATTCAGGAGGAGCCGGTCCAGTCACCACCACACGAGGACCCACCGCCGCAGCATCCACCGCACGTCTACCGTGCGGTGCGCCTCACTAAGCCACTCGAGGCGTTGTTGCACCGCCTTGCGGACCAGTCTGACGAGATTTTACATGACACTCATCGTCGGGTCGTATGGAGGGCACGCGTCGATAGACAGCTCGAGGGCCTCGAGCAACGGCTCGATCGGGTGGAAGATATGGTCCAGTGGACCATCGACGCCGTGTTAGATTGTGCGCGACGGGACGGGTCACAGCTTCCACCTTTGCTGGAGCTACGCGTCTACACAGACGACGGATCCGCTGGACCATCGGGAGCTTCGTAGTTTAGTTTGTGTTTTTGTATTTTCTTTCTTTATTTGTATTGTTTCTGTTTATGTTGTTTTATTTAATAATTACGCGACAAACTTATAACGTTTAAATTAAATTAACGTAAACAAAATAATTATAAAATAAAATATTTTAATTAAAACTATTTCGTAAATAATTAATAATATCTTTCAAAATGATAACGTAACAAACTTATGACGTTTAATTAACATAATAGACGTATATCGTTCAAAAGTTCACGTAATAAATGTATATCGTTAAAAATTATTTAAATACGCAAATTAAACTTAAATAAAATAAATAATTTCATGACGGTCCGTACTGACCTGTACGGGCCGTATCAAATGACTACACACTGGTTGACACCCAAAATGGCTTGTAAAAAATAAGTCAAGGCATGTACGTGTCGTACTAAGGAATTTTTCACCGAATACAAGACATTACTCTGGAATGTTTGTCTGTACTATATACGGGCCGTACTGACCAGTACGGCACGTCTAAGACCGCTGGGGTGTTAAAACATAAAAGTGGGGTGTATAATTAAAAATGCCCTTATTAAAAACGCACGAGCATCATGATAAGATAGTAATTATTAGATGTTGATTTGCAAAGGGTTGTGTTATTCTTACACCCTATTTTTTAAAAATACACTCCTGAGACGGCCCGTACTGCCCAATACGACCCTTCTCAGTACTTGGTCAAACATTCTCCCTGACAACCTGTGAAAATGATTGAAAGCAAGACAGGTCATACTCGTCAATATGGCCCGTCTCATTCATCGTACAGACATTCCCTGAAACATAGGACAATGATTTGAAAGCAAGACGGCCCGTACTGAGCAGTACTGCCCGTCTTGCTTTTTCAATTCTGACACTGCTGACATGGAAGGACATTGATTTGACCCAATATGGCCCGTACAGACCAGTACGGGCCGTATTGAACCAATTTGAAATTTCTATATAAGTTTGAATCGTTTCAAATGAACGCATAAGTTTTCGAATATATCTCAAGATAATTCATATTTGTAACGATGTCGTTCTGTGATGAGAGTTTTTTCAACGATTACGTGCCACGATAGATCTGAATGCTGAACCTAACGCTGATGTCGGTTTTGATAGTCAAGCATCGTATACGCAACAAAACGATTATGGGTTCGTGTATGATGACAGTAAACAAAGTAACCCGGAGGAGGTTTGTGAAGAAAAGCCGGCGGATTCAAACATTAACTGGGAAACCAAAGAGGTAACTTAAATGAAACATAAATGTTGATGATTGTATATTATCGCTACCCATTTATGGTATTTATTATTATTTTTATATGTCAGGAGTTTATGTCCGAAGAAGCGCTGGTAGGGTGGGTGAAAAGTAGAGCACTAGACAATGGTTACATTGTAGTCAAAAGAAGAACGAAGAAATCAAAGACAACAGGCAGTGTAATCAAAGTCTGGCTCAAGAAACATAACCCTGCAAACGTGTCCATCTCTAGAGATGTATACAATTTACAGTAGAAAATAAAAAACAAGAAGAAATTCGGTGATACTCCGATGCAGGTGTTTGAAAACGTGCTTCATAGTCAGCGCTACGTTTACTATACCCGGGAGGTCATGGAAGACATTTTCTTCTGTCATCCAAAATCGTATTGCTGGTGGCGTGCATTTCCGCACGTACAGATAATGGACGCGACGTATAAAAACGAACCAGTACAGGCTTCCATTTATTCAAATTGTTGGCGTGACTTCCACACACCAGACATTTAGTATTGCTCACGCGTTCGTAAGCTGAGAGAGTGAGAAAAACTACGTCTAGGTCTTGGAAATGGCTAAGAGTATGTTGAATAAATGTATGGAGCCACGTGTGATCATAACAAATCGAGACATTGCTGTTATGAGTGCGTTCCGTAAGGTATTTCCAGAAGCTGCAAAATATCTCTGCAGATGGCACATAGACGAAAATATTGCCAAACATTGCAAGGCAAGCTTTTCGGATGCAGACTGGAAGAAATTCAAATGTCGCTGGGCGAATTTGTGTAACTCTCCGACAACAGAGTTATACGACTACAACTACAACCGTCTGTACGAAAGACTTATCAAAGACAACAAAAAAAGTAAGCATCATATACCATCATTATTATCATCATATCATCATTGGTTTTTTGTTTCATTTCATGGGTTCTGGAGTATATGACGCACACCTGGTTAAACACTTACAAAGATATGTTTGTAACAGCATGGACCAATAGAACGCGCAACTTTGGTCAACGTACAACAACCAGGTGGAAAGTCAGCACTCAAACCTAAAACGATACCTCAGATCAACAAACAGCACACTTGCCTCGCTTGTCGGTTTCGTAAATGAAATCGTGCAAGCACAGGAGGTAAAAATAAATCACGACATTGAAACGAGCTTGATTAAAACTATGGGTCATCATAAACTAGCAATATTTGATAACCTTCGAGGAAAGGCACGTAGTTACTGTTATATTATTTTAATTATAAATTATGCAGATAAGAAGATACCGTTCTTAGAGATAGATATTTTTTCGACAAAACATAACACAGCTAACCCAACACTGTTAGAAGAAGAAGAAATTGATGTTATAGGACAAATGGGTTTGGTTACAGAAGAAATAAATTCTAAACCTCCTGAAATAAAAAAGAGTCTAATAAAGAAGGTCTTGTCGCAGGTATTTCCAAATAAAAGCGACAAAAAGGCGTCTTTAGTTCAAAAAGCTACACGTGGTCATCCAACTTTAAAGGCACAGAAACAAAAAGAGCAAGACGTTGTTAAAGATAATTTAGCGTCCCAAGAAAGTACATTTGAACCTTCGAGGCATAGTTCGTTTACAGCTGTGATCAAGAACAATCAGAAACCCGTATTTCGGCGAAGTCGTTCCATATCAGTATCAAAAGCAATGCCACCATCCGACTCGCAAAGCCAAAACGAATTACATTTTCCACGTAACATGAAGCCAGAAGGATTAAACAATGTTTATCGCTTCGGTCGTCACATCCTTCCTGTATTTCAACCTTACGTGATAAACATACAAGATGTCGAGCCAGATGGTAACTGTGGTTTTCGTTCTGTAGCCGTGGGTTTAGGATTCGATGAAAATCATTGGGCATTTATTCGACAACAACTCTTGCAAAAAATTAGATTTCAACGCAGATCTGTACAAATATGTGTTTAACTCCTATGACCCAGGATCTTATGATGTACTACGCAACACTATAAATTGGCAACAGATTGAACCTGCTCCTGCCGAACATAGGATGTTTATGCCTCACACAGGCTTAGTAATTGCTCAAAGATTTGGTGTAATCGTTAACCTTTTCAGCAGTCGAGGTGCTCAAACCATTTTCTCTTTGTGGGACACCTGCTAATAGTTTGGTGCGACATAACGTCATATCAGTAGTTCATTTTGGCATCCATTTCATTAATGTTATTACATTACAAGGATATCATCCAATGCCAACGGTAAATCCTATATGGAAACGTTACCCAAATGATGCCGCATCTGAATGGGAGTTCGTATATCATGACAGGCTGCAATAATACCGAAGATTTATAGATGAAAATAAGTTGGTCGACTACATAGACGTGTAAATGTAAAAACAACAAATTCTTTAATTAAATGTAATAAAAATGAATTTTTTGTGTATATGTAAAAAAAAGTTAGAACAGTACGGCCCGTACTGCCCAGTACAACCCGTACTGTTCCAGATTAAATTCAAATTTCAATTTCATTTTTACTTTTTCACACAAAAAAACTCACATATTCTCTCGTCTTGGTCTATACTCCCCGTCTTGGATCTTCAAACTTTCGACACCAGGTACGTATTTTGCTTCGTAGATCATGAATATACGTGTTTTACTTGATTTGGATCGAAATAGGACCTGTTTTTAGCGATTTTACATTTTCGAAATAAGAACAAGACGGGCCGTCTTGCTCAGTACGGCCCGTCTTGTTCATTCAAATTTGAATCAGACAACAATCAAGACGGGTTATATTGACGTGTACGGCCCATCTTGTTCAACAAATGAAAAAGGTGACCTTTTTTAACACCCCGACCGATGGCGGAAACGTCGGGATGCCACGAGGAATGTGTAGATTGTTCATAAGCTCGTGGGAATCTAATTTAATCATCACATAACAATTAATCAACCAAATTAATTACACAAAAATCATGTTCATCATAAATTAATTACAATCAATTACACAAAAGATTAGCTAAATTAACTAAATACTAGTCTTCAGTAATCCAGTTAATTTTAGCTAGGTCCGAGACCCTAAGTGATGATTGTCCAAAAGATGTAGAACTATCCTGCTCTACCTATTTCTCCTCGTTCCCTAAAACATGTAGAAAATCAAGTGTCAACTACGAAGTAGTTGGTGAGTAATCATAATTTTTATATTTAAAAATGTTTTACAAAGTGATTTTAAAAGTTTATAGTTTTCTGAGAAAATCCACATGAGCACCTGCGAGATAATCCAACACAACATCCAAACACATAATCTAAACACATAAACCAACACATAATCACATATATCAATAAATCATAGATAATCAATCATATATTCAATCAACCAATCTCAATCAGCAATATTCTCAATTAGTATAAGTGGCAATACATGAAATCATTGTATATGACTGAAGTCAATAACAACGACACACGGAATTGTGGTAACCCACATGACAATACATGTGATCATTGAGGATGACCGAAGTCAATAGCAATGTCTCATGGAGTTGTGATAATCCAAGTGGCAATACATGCAATCATTGCGGATGACCGAAGTCAACAACAACGACTCATGGAATAGAAATAATCCGTGATAATCCATAAATAATAAAAGTCTCATAATATGAATATCATAATGATAAACAGGTGTCATCCATGTGTTATCAAAATAATATTTAAATTGGTATACATGTTTCACCTAAGAGTTTAAATACAAAATAGTTTAAAAGGGAGGTTATGAGAACTCACCTGAGTCCTTAGAATCATTGTTCGTGTAATATGCGCGCTCGCGTACGTGTAGTCAAAAGCAACTCAACAATCTGTAGTTAATGTGTATTTGTGTTCATAAGTATACGTGTCTTAATTTAATTTAACGACCATAAGTGTTTACTTTGAACTCATAAGTATTTCATGAACTTAGTTTATTTTATCTATGCTAAAATTATACAACCAATATTTTATAATTAACCACCATTAATTTATAATTTAAACTTGTTAGTTTTTTTTATATAATGGTGATAAACTAAATATGAAATCTTATGATTAATCATTATAGATGGGTACACTAAAAAGTGATAGCTTTAGTTATACACACATCTATACACGCATGTTTGTTCAATTTACCACCATGCTTTATGTCATCAAAATCTAATTTAAGTTAAAAAGAATTACTCTTGGGTTGTCATTTAAAATATTCAAATTATGAGATTTCATACTTTAAGAGTCCACTTAAATTAAGAAAGGTGGTAGCTTTTGAACATCCATGCATGCACTCACGTTTCTTTGGTTTAACTTTAACTCTAATTTGAGAGCTTTGGTTCGAACACCCTAGGTCCGGCCCTAAGCCCAGGTTTATGGCCCATTAAGCTTGGCAAGCCCTTAGGTTCGTTAAACACTAACTCGACTAACACCTTGGCCCAAGGTTCGGCTAATAGAAAAAGAATTGTGAGCTAAGGTTCGCTGCACTCGGTTACATGTCCAAGGTTCGCTGCCCACCCTAAGTTAAGCAATTCTAGGTATGGCCCACTGGTCATGGTTCGAAGCTCCTAGGTTCGCTGGTTGAAAGGTTCGGCATGTCATTCCAGTTTCAACAAAAGGTTCGGCCCCATGTGCACCTAGGTTCGGCTCCTAGAGGTTTGTACAGTGCAAGTTCCGGCCATGCTATAGTTCGCCTAAAGGTTCGTGGATCCCATGCAAATGGTTCGACAATGATGAAGGTTCGTTCGGCAACAATTGGATCGGCCTCATGTAGGTTCGGCCAATCGGAAGGAGAAGGTTCGCCACCCTTTTTAGGGTTCGGCGGCCATGAAGGTTCGGCTAATTAGATTCGCCCCCACTGGTTCGTGACACAGTAAAGGTTCGGTTAGGGTGAGATGCTAAGGTTCGTGGAGCTGTGCATGGGTTAGCCATTATCAAGGTTCGGCCAGTAGCTTTCCAGGTTCGTGGCCATACAGGTGGAGGTTTTCATGCCAGCTCGAAGAAGGAGAGGTTCGGCCAACCCTTAACAGGTTCGGCCGACCTGTTGGTCACGATCCCAGCCTCCTTATCACCATCATCACCTAGATCTAACCCTTTACAAGCTCATCCATGGTCCCTCATGCTCATACAAGATCATTTTAAAGTTTTCACAATGTAAAATTGTTTAAAACATAAAGTTACAACTTAGTTAATGTGTTAGAATGAGAAACCGAATGAAACTCAAGATTTACTTCCAATTCGTGACCAAATGCTAGTTTTCTTCGTGGGTTTACAATCTACTTGATCTCACGAACGTTTTGACACCAAGATCGTAATTAATAATCGTAACCTCACCAACGCGTAATCATTTCCATTATCTTATTATCTTTAATGTAGTAATTTCCCAATCCAAAACCCACTAAACCATATCACTGACACATCCATGATAGACCGAAACATGCATATGTATAGGGCATATGTAGGGGTCAGTCGCAACTGCCCCAGCCACCGTCCCACCGCTATTTCGATAAACCATGACCATGTGTCGTTGACTATGTTTAGTAACCAAACAATAACAAACTCCTAATTCCTTTCCATTCCAAACCAATAATCCATAACCTGTGAAATGTAACTGCAATAAACTCTCTGGTTCTGTTTAGTTGTGTTTCAACTAAACTTCACATGGTTTATGCATATAATAATAATATGTTCTCAACATGTATACCAATATTAGTAATAACATTCAATAATGCATTATCATTCATATTAATTATATCAGGTCGTAACAGTACCATTAGACATGTACATACAACCCGAAGTACAGTGATGTTACAGTCTCCCCTAGTTAAGGGAATTTCGTCCCAAAATTCAACTTGGAGTAACTGTAGTGAATAGATGTGGGTACTTAAGCTTCATCTGATCTTCCCGTTCCCAGGTGAATTCTGGACCACGCTTCGACTCCCAACGTACTTTGACGATTGGAATTCTACTGCGTTTGAGCTTTTTAACCTCACGATCCATTATCTCGACTGGTTTTTCAACGAAGTGCATGGTATCATCGACGCGAATGTCATCGACTGGTAGCTGAAGATCTTGATCAGCTAAGCACTTTTTTAAATTGGACACGTGAAACGTCGGGTGTACATTGCTAAGTTCAGGAGGAAGTTCCAACTTGTAGGCAACCTTCCCAATCCGTTCAAGAATCTATAAAAGGGCCAACATAACGTGTAGCAAGCTTACCCTTCTTCCCAAATCGTATGACGCCCTTCCAAGGCGATACTTTAAGTAATACCATATCATCAACTTCAAACTCTAAGGGTTTCCGTCGTTTATCCGCGTAGCTTTTCTGTCGACTACGTGAAGCTAACAGATTGTCACGGATCTGCGGATCTTGTCAGTCGTTTCTTGGATAATCTCAGGACCAGTAATCTGCGATTCACCGACCCTCGGTCTAGCAAATAGGTGACCAACATTTTCTGCCATAAAGAGCTTCAAATGGCGCCATACCAATGTTCGCGTGATAACTGTTGTTATACGAGAACTCGACTAATGGTAGATGGCTATCCCAATTGCCACCGAAATCGATGAAACAAGCTCACAGCATATCTTCCAATGTCTGGATCGTCCGCTCCGCCTGTCCATCTGTTTGAGGATGATAGGCGGTGCTAAGATCCAATCTTCTTCCAAAAGCTTCATGAAGTGATTCCCAAAATCGTGCCGTGAAACGAGCATCACGATCCGATATTATGCTCAAGGGAATTCCATGTCGACTAACGACCTCATCCATATAGATACGAGCTAATTTCTGCACAGGGTACGTCTCACGTTCGGTAAGAAATGAGCCGACTTGGTTAATCTATCAATTATCACCCAAATACTATCCTTACCGCTTGCGGTTCGTGGGAGTTTGGTAATAAAATCCATGGATATATTCTCCCACTTCCACATGGGTATTTCCGGTTGTACTAAAAATCCCGAAGGTCGCTGGTGTTCTGCCTTGACTTCAGCACAGTTAAGGCACTTAGACACATACTCAGCAATATCCTTCTTCATTCCAGGCCACCAGTATAAGACCCTAAGGTCTTGATACATCTTATCAGCACCCGGATGGATTGAGTAACGAGACTTATGAGCTTCATCCATAATCATCATCCTAATATCAACCCTGTTCGGTATCCACAACCTATTCAAATAATACATCAAACCATCATCCTTAGTTTCCAATAAAATCTCAGCCCCGCAAGACATCTCATTTTTCAAGTTATCCTGAGCCAATGAGTGTTGTTGGGCTGTGTGAACATCATTATGGAGATTAGTGTGCACTCGGACACTATGGATCTGAACTTGACTTTTGCGACTAAGCGCATCTGCTACTACATTCGCTTTACCAGGATGGTAGCGTATTTCACAGTCATAATCGTTCAACAGTTCAACCCATATCCGTTATCTCATGTTCAGTTCTTTTTGATTCAGAATGTGTTGCAAACTCTTGTGGTCTGTAAAGACTACACACTTAGTGCCATAAAGATAATGTCTCCATATCTTCAACATAAACACGACTGCACCAAGTTCCAAGTCGTGGGTAGTGTAGTTCTTCTCGTGAATTTTCAACTGTCTCGATGCATATGGCACAACCTTTCCCCGTTGCATGAGAACACAACCGAGACCTAGGTTGGATGCATTACAGTAAACCACAAAATCATCATTTCCATCAGGCAGTGTCAAGATAGGAGCATCACAGAGTTTCTGCTTCAAAGTCTGAAATGCCTCTTCTTGCTTCGGTCCCCACTCATAAGGCTTTTTCTTTTGAGTCAAAGAAGTGAGAGGGACAGAAATCCTGGAGAAATTCGAAATAAACCGCTGATAGTAACCGGAAAGTCCAAGAAATGATCGAATATCCGTTGGTGTCGTCGGTGTACTCCAATTCTTCACCGCATCAATCTTCGCAGGATCCACGTGAACACCCTTTCATTAACTATGTGTCCCAAAAATTGAACTTCCTTAAGCCAAAATTCACACTTAGAGAATTTGGCATACAGTCGCTCCTCTCTTAGGATCTCCAAAACCAACTTAAGGTGTTGCTCGTTTCTTCTTTGGTCTTTGAGTATATCAGAATATCGTCAATGTATACAATCACAAGTTTATCCAATTATGGCCTGCAAACACGGTTCATGAGGTCCATGAAAACCGCTGATGCATTGGTAAGGCCGAAAGGCATTACCAGAAATTCATAATGGCCATATCTTGTTCTGAAAGCCGTCTTGGGAATATCATCATCATGTACACGAAGCTGATGATACCTAGACCTAAGATCAATCTTCGAAAACCATGCCGATCCTTGAAGTTGATCGAAAAGATCGTCAATGCGCGGCAAAGGATATCGATTCTTAATTGTCAGCTTGTTCAACTCGCGGTAGTCAATGCACATTCGGAATGACCCATCCTTCTTCTTGACAAACAGGACCGGTGCACCCAATGGCGAATGGCTCGGGCGAATGAATCCCTTATCAGCCAGTTCTTGTAGTTGGCTCGCCAATTCTTGTAACTCCGAAGAAGCAAGTCTGTAAGGAGTTTTGGCAACTGGGTTCGCACCAGGTACTAAGTCAATCCGAAATTCTACTTGTCGTTCTGGTGGAAGACCCGGCAAGTCATCTGGAAATACTTCAGGAAAATCTCTTATCACAAGGACATCTTCAATGCTCTTTCCTTTCTCCTTTTTCTCCATAATGTGAGCTAAGAATGCTATACACTTCTTCCTAAGGTACTTGTGCGCTTTAGTGCATGACATCAACTTAAGAACTTTACTAGAAGTCTCCCAAAAAACTCTTAAAGTTTCACCCGAAGGTAAGGGAATACGAATGTATTTTTCATGACAAATGATTTCCGCTTTGTGGGCGACTAACCAATCCATGCCTATGATAACATCAAAGCTACCAAGGTGCATAGGTATAAGATTAATTGGGAAAACGTGATCACTTAAGTTCACAGTACATCCAATAATAACAGTGTCAATATCAATAGTGTTTCCGTCAGCCACATCCATGTTAAACGGTTTATCTAAGTTTGTACGTGTTCTACCAAGCATGCATTAAAAATCATATGAAACGAAACTCCTATCAGCACCAGAATCAAATAAGACAGATGCATAAGAGTTGTTGATCAGAAATGTACCATTGACCACATCCTGGTTGGCTTGAGCAGCTGTAACATTCAGTTGAAACGCTCTGCCTTGAGCCACCCTTTGATTGTTTCCCGTCAGTCTTGGGCACTGATTTCTGAAGTGACCCACTTCAACATACTCATAACAGGATCTTGCCTGTACAGGTACCTGGCGAACGGGTACAGCTTGAACTGGTTGCGCTTGCGGAGCTGGCAGTGCAAGCGGTGCAGGTGGCATCCTTTGTGCTTGCAGTGCACTCCGACAAACGTTAGCAAAATGGCCACACTTGCCACAGTTTTTGCAGACGTGACAAGGCAAGTTGGGCATGTGATGATATCTGCAGGTGTTACACTGAGGGACAGCCCCAACATAATTCCTGGCAGTTGAGTTGTTTGTTGACTGTTGAGCAGACTTAGCTGCAGGAGCGGTAACAGCAAAGTTTCTGGCCTTTCTCTTCCGATTGTTGCTTTTAGATGAGCTGCCTTGTTCAGTCTTGATTTCAGTTGAAGCCTCTTTTGCAGCTGACTTTGTATCAACTTTCTTGGATCCCTTCCTTGTGAGTGTTCCAGCCTTCACGTGATTATCTGTTAAAGTTGCAGATAAGCGGATCGCAGCCTCCAGTGTTTTAGGGTTGCTACCGTAGACTGTGTCCTGAATCTGCATAGGCATACCTCCTATGTATTTCTCAATAGCTCATTCCAATGGTGTTACCAGATGAGGTACTAGCAGACTATACTCATGAAAGCGAGTATTGTAGATCACATTCTCTCCACTGTCTTGCTGGAGTTCCCATAACTCAGTCTCAAGCTTCTTCATCTCGCTACGGGGACAAAATTCAGTGGTCATCAGGTTCTTGACCTCCGTCCATGTTAGAGCTAGGGCAGCATCAACTCCCCTATTTCGCTTCTCGCCATTCCACCAAGTCAGTGCTCTCTTTTTGAAAACACTGGTGGCATAGCGCACCTTCAGATTCTCGGGGCAATCACTGTTAATGAAGGTGTTCTCCATGCTCTCAAACCACTGCAGCAGACCAGTGGTTGTCTCAGAACCCGTAAACTTCAGTGGATTACAGGAGTTGAAGTGTTTAAACGTGCAAACTGGTGGGTTTGCACCACCTCTGTTCTGATTGAGAGTCTGATTGGCTTGAGTCAGTTGATTCACCAATTCGGTAATCAGAGTTGCTAACCCTTGTATGCCGGTGTCAGCATTACCGTTAGCATCATCATTGTTCGTATCATCTCCGTTGTGACGGCGCGGCGGCATGTTTCTGAGGATATTAGAAACATGTTACTACCATTTACAACGTAAGTTATACAAACAATGGTAAAATGAGTTCATTTTAACAGTTAGGATTACGTAAAGGAACCATATTTTTCTCCTATCTGTCATTAAACTCATAACAAAGCAACAATTTCCTAATATTACACTAACTCCTCCTAGTTGGTCATATCTAATATAAACTAACTAGCCCTAAGTTTCAAACATTTTCCCACCCTATACCAACACTGACAACCTCCCGATGCAGTGCAACAAGCTTATATATAGGGCATACATAGATTTCACCACAGTCGCCTCATACACCGTCCCACCACCGTTGCATTGCACCACGATTATGCCCTTGTTAGAATTTAGGGTGTACCATGTATCTCCTAATTATCTCACTTCACAAACCTTATCCTAGGTAGGATAATTTTGAGTGAAGTGGCCTCTAGTTCGCTTGGACAATTAGGTTCGCCTAATGTCTAAGTTCACCTGACATGTAGGTTTGCCTATTTCTAAGTTCACCTAATGTCTAAGTTCCCCTGACATTAAAGTTCCCCTATTGTCTAAGTTCACTAAAAGTTCATACCATATCCCAATGTTCATAATTATCAATGAGGGTTCATATCATCACTAAGTGCTCTTATTGTCACTAAGTGTTCATATCCTCCCTATAATTCATTCTCATCAAGCGTTCATGCCATCACTAAGGGTTAGTATCATCGCTATGCGTTCATATTTTTACAAAGTGTCTATATCATCACCCTAAAGTCTTCAGTCCATCCCTAAGTGTTCGTATTGTTCGTTGATCCTATTCACCCCACGTGTCCAATAAGTGTGTTCATAAGTGATTTTATATGTGTTCATCAAATATAATCATCCCATGTGTCAATCCAAACCAAATCCAAACAACACTCCAACAACAACTTTCCCAGCAATTCCTAATAATATCCTAAGTTCCTAACACTGACAGACCCCAATATACTACAAATGGTATATGTATAGGGCATATGTAGGGGTCAGTCGCAACTGCCCCAGCCACCGTCCCACCACCTTTGTAGCATACCACGAGTGTGTCCTTGTCTAGTGATCCTAGATCAAACAAGTAATTCCTAAAGCAAATAAATTCTTAAGCAGTTAATTTCCTAAGCAGATAAATTCCCAAACGGGTAGTTCCCTTATTCTTCAATACTGACATCCACCTAATGTACCGTAAATGGTATATGTATAGGGCATATGTAGGGGCCAGTCGCAACTGCCCCAGCCAACGTCCCACCACCTTTACGATACACCACGTGTATGTCCTTATCGAATCATTAGGGCACAAGTAAGCATAAAATCAGCAATTAATACATGTGAATCAGATATATAAGCAGGAGTTCAAATAACATGTAATAAACATACAAGCATGAATCCTGAATATAATAACTAGTGTATGAAATAATTCATACTAGGGTATCCTATGGTTATAGACTAGGTCAACCATTTCTAGTAACCTAATTCCCTATAACACAGGCTCTGATACCAATCTGTAACACCCCGACCGATGGCGGAAATGTCGGGATGCCACGAGGGATGTGTAGATTGTTCATAAGCTCGTGTGCATCTAATTTAATTAGCACATAACAATTAATCAACCAAATTAATTACACAAAAATCATGTTCATCATGAATTAATTACAATCAATTACACAAAAGATTAGCTAAATTAACTAAATACTAGTCTTCAGAAATCCAGTTAATTTTAGCTATGTCCGAGACCCTAAGTGATGATTGTCCAAAAGATGTAGAACTATCCTGCTCTACCTATTTCTCCTCGTTCCCTGAAACATGTAGAAAATCAAGTGTCAACTACGAAGTAGTTGGCGAGTAATCATAATTTTTATATTTTAAAATGTTTTACAAAGTGATTTTAAAAGTTTATAGTTTTCTGAGAAAATCCACATGAGCACCTGCGAGATAATCCAACACAACATCCAAACACATAATCTAAACACATAAACCAACACATAATCACATATATCAATAAATCATAGATAATCAATCATATATTCAATCAACCAATCTCAATCAGCAATATTCTCAATTAGTATAAGTGGCAATACATGAAATCATTGTATATGACTGAAGTCAATAACAACGACACACTAAATTGTGGTAACCCACGTGACAATACATGTGATCATTGAGGATGACCGAAGTCAATAGCAATGTCTCATGGAGTTGTGATAATCCAAGTGCCAATACATGCAATCATTGCGGATGACCAAAGTCAACAACAACGACTCATGAAATAGAAATAATCCGTGATAATCCATAAATAATAAAAATCTCATAATATGAATATCATAATGATAAACAGGTGTCATCCATGTCTTATCAAAATAATATTTAAATTGGTATACATGTTTCACCTCTGAGTTTAAATACAAAATAGTTTAAAAGGGAGGTTATGAGAACTCACCTGAGTCCTTAGAATCAGTGTTCGTGTAATATGCGCGCTCGCGTATGTGTAGACAAAAGCAACTCAACAATCTGTAGTTAATGTGTATTTGTGTTCATAAGTATACGTGTCTTAATTTAATTAAACGACCATAAGTTTTACTTTGAACTCATAAGTATTTCATGAACTTAGTTTATTTTATCTATGCTAAAATGATACAACCAATATTTTATAATTAACCACCATTAATTTATAATTTAAACTTGTTAGTTTTGTTTATATAATGGTGATAAACTAAATATGAAATCTTATGATTAATCATTATAGATGGGTACACTAAAAGGTGATAGCTTTAGTTATACACACATCTATACACACATGTTTGTTCAATTTACCACCATGCTTTATGTCATCAAAATCTAATTTAAGTTAAAAAGAATTACTCTTGGGTTGTTCATTTAAAATATTCAAATTATGAGATTTCATAATTTAAGAGTCCACTTAAATTAAGAAAGGTGGTAGATTTTGAACATCCATGCATGCACCCACGTTTCTTTGGTTTAACTTTAACTCTAATTTGAGAGCTTTGGTTCGAACACCCTAGGTATGGCCCTAATCCCAGGTTTATGGCCCATTAAGCTTGGCAAGCCCTTAGGTTCGTTAAACTCTAACTCGACTAACACCTTGGCCCAAGGTTCGGCTAATAGAAAAAGAATTGTGAGCTAAGGTTCGCTGCACTCGGTTACATGGCCAAGGTTCACTGCCCACCCTAAGTTAAGCAATTCTAGGTTCGGCCCACTGGTCATGGTTCCAAGCTCCTAGGTTTGCTGGTTGAAAGGTTCGGCATGTCATTCCAGTTTCAACAAAAGGTTCGGCCCCATGTGCACCTAGGTTCGGCTCCTACAGGTTCGTACAGTGCAAGTTCCGGCCATGATATAGTTCGGCTAAAGGTTCGTGGATCCCATGCAAATGGTACGCCAATGATGATGGTTCGTTCAGCAGCAAATGGATCGGTGATATGTAAATAATTATGCATATTAATAATAAATATTTCCCCTTGTTTTGATTAATTTTTGTGGCAAATTCATTGATTTGAATACTTATATGTGTTATAATTGATTGTTGTGCTTTATAGTGGTTGGTAGGTGATTTTGGATGAAAAGCTCAACAAAAATATGAAGTTCCTGATGCAAAACTTACTGATATGGTCATGTCGATATCGGACATGGCCATGTGAACCAGGAAAAGCAAAATCTGAGGAGAAATGTCAAGGAATCAAGAAGTTCTGGTCAACACGGCCGTGTCCATTAGTGACAAGGTCGTGTGCGGCCCCAGATTCGGGTTTTTAACCTAATTCTCCCCCATTTCAAAAGGGTCCATCTTTTTACACCAAACCCTAACTCCTTGAAGCTATCAGACCATTTTGGGGCGATTTTGAAGAATTGAAGACCAAGATAGAAGATTAATCATTCCAAAGAGCGTTCTAACATCACACAACCCACCTTCACTTGTTTCTTGGTTTGATTCTTAGATTTTCTATGTTTTCTTCCATGTTTACAAGTTTGGTTGTGGTTTTTGTAAGCCTCATGGGATAAACTTGTTTTATCACTTAGATTAGATGAAACTTAGCATGCTTTAACAACTTGTACACAAATTGGGAGGTGTTGTGTCCACGGTTCGATACTCGGTTCTTACCAAGAGCTATATTACTATGCGATTGGTACGCTTGCCTATTGTGTGTAGTTTAGTTTAAGGTGATAATCGTTTCTTTATTTAAAACCGGATTTGTGTAAAAATCTTAATTAAAATTATATAGACTTTCACACACATCAATCGGCCTCATGTAGGTTCGGCCAATCGGAAGGAGAAGGTTCGCCACCCTTTTTAGGGTTCGGCGGCCATGAAGGTTCGGCTAATTAGATTCGCCCCCACTGGTTCGTGACTCAGTAAAGGTTCGGTTAGGGTGAGATGCTAAGGTTCGTGGAGCTGTGCATGGGTTCGCCATCATCAAGGTTCGGCCAGTAGCTTTCCAGGTTCGTGGCCCATACAGGTGGGGGTTCTCATGCCAGCTTGAAGATGGAGAGGTTCGGCCAACCCTTAACAGGTTTGACCGACCTGTTCGTCACGATCCCAGCCTCCTTATCACCATCCTCACCTAGATCTAACCCTTTACAAGCTCATCCATGGTCCCTCATGCTCATACAAGATCATTTTAAAGTTTTCACAATGTAAAATCGTTTAAAACATAAAGTTACAACTTAGTTATTGTGTTAGAATGAGAAACCGAATGAAACTCAAGATTTACCTTCCAATTCGTGACCAAATGCTAGTTTTCTTCGTGGGTTCACAATCTACTCGATCTCACGAACGTTTTGACACCAAGATCCTTCCAAATGGTGGAGAGATGAAGATGAAATTCTAGAGAGAAGGTAGAGACGGAGAGAGAGACTTTTTGGTGCTAGAGAGAGAAAGATGTGGTGCTCGGTCTCGTTTTTATCGCGATAAAATTGTAATATGTTCGGTTTTATTCGCAAACGGGTTTAAAATATATAACGTTTACATAATCATATTTTGTTTTCATAAATTGATTTTTTATTTAAATACGGTCGTTTCGTAAACGATTCGGTTAAATTATTTATTTAATAAATAATTTGTTTGAAATCCATTTTAGGTTTCTAATAAACGCTTATTAATTTATTATTCTTATTTTACTATCGTTAAATATTATTTCATTATCTCGTCGAAACGCGTTACTTACGTACGTATTCGTAAAGATCGTCACCTTTCCGAATCCAACGCTCGTATCGTATTTCGATTCGATTTAAGATTTATGGAATATCGTTTTAAAATATTATTCTTGATAATTATATTCATGTGAATCGTCACGCACGCGAATACATTATCAAGTTAATATTTCTGAAATAACATTCGCGTGTAATTAATAATCGTAACCTCACCAACGCGTAATCATTTCCATTATCTTATTATCTTTAATGTAGTAATTTCCCAATCCAAAACCCACTAAACCATATCACTGACACATCCATGATAGACCGAAACATGCATATGTATAGGGCATATGTAGGGGTCAGTCGCAACTGCCCCAGCCACCGTCCCACCGCTATTTCGATAAACCATGACCATGTGTCGTTGACTATGTTTAGTAACCAAACAATAACAAACTCCTAATTCCTTTCCATTCCAAACCAATAATCCATAACCTGTGAAATGTAACTGCAATAAACTCTCTGGTTCTGTTTAGTTGTGTTTCAACTAAACTTCCCATGCTTTATGCGTATAATGATAATGTGTTCTCAATATGTATACCAATATTAGTAATAGCATTCAATAATGCATTATCATTAATATTAATCATATCAGGTCGTAAAAGTACCATTAGACATGTACAGACAACCCAAAGTACAGTGATGTTACACCTTTGGCCTGGTATTGCCGAGGCGGGCTGTCTTGGACAGACGGCCTAGTTTTGCCCTGGTACAGCCAAGACGGGCCGTCTTGGACGGACAGCCTGGGACGACGTCCCCCCAGCAGCCCTTAGAAGACGAGACGTTGGCGCTGTCGCAGCACGAGTGGCTGCAGTTAGAGCCAGAGTCTGCAGCAGCGATGAGGTGCCGTCGCATTTTACGGATGAGCGTGGCGACGCCACGTTGTATTGACTGGGGGGTTCTAGCAGATGCCGGGGAGGCAGAGCGTGCTAGAGCTATCCTTGGCGAGGACACACCGTGGACTTGCCTATTCGATATCGCGGAGCTGCCCACCCACAGGCTGATCACTGTGGAGTTTCTATTGACATTTCGATATAGAGCTCACCAGGCAGCAGTTTGTGAGCAGGAGGACGAGGAGCTTCCTCCTAATATTGAGTTCTACTTATGCGGACATGTAACATCAGTGCCGGAAACGTCGCCGGAACAGTGATCGGTACAGTAAAATGAACAGAAAATCAGGTACACATACCAATTGTTGTTCATATCTCATTATCACTTTATATTATCATAGCACAGTTTCAGATTTCTTTCAGAAACGAAACTCAGAAACATGGTTCATCAGCCAGATAAATACCTGGAAATATAGAACCATCATGTGATTATTTATTAGGATTTTATTATGTATAAACGTATGTGAAGCTTGACAGAACAAAACAACGCGGATGTCGTTACGTGAATGCTAAACCGACGGGTTATTCGTATAGGTGACGATCTGTACGAATAAATCTGAAGGTTTAAGGTTCTGAATGATGTCTGATAATTAGAAAACAATATTGGAAAGTATGGTTATTGCGTATTTGTACGGGTGACGATTCGAACGAATACGCGTAACGACCGTACGATCCGATTTTAAAACGTAAATTTAATCAAATGTTAAAAATATAAATGAAAGATATTTAGTTAATTTATTAGGAATCACATCTTAAATTAATTTTATAAATTCTATTTAATAAACCGTGTCATTTCGTGACGAAAACCACGAGAAATGACATTTTAAGCGAAACCGAACGAGACCGAACAACCGGGTGCTCCTAAGTTATTAATGGGCTCTTTAATGTCACCACCAACCTCCACCCTTTCCCCCTCTCTCTCTCATTTTCGTTCTAACCTCTCCCTCTATAGAAACAAACTCTCCTACTTCTCTCTTCAACATCTTGCTCGGTTCTTCACGGAATTTAGTGTTCTTGGTGCCGAAACGACCCCCTCATCAAGTAGATCACGAGAGTACAAGAAATTCAAGTATTTATCCGTCACTTTAGAGGTAAATCCTCACCTTATTTTCGGTTTTTAGAGGGTTCCACGAGCCTTATAGTTATATACATGTTAATCGGTTTTAAACACTTAACCACTTTGAGATGAGTCATGGTTAGTAGTTAGGTAACTATAGAAAAAGAGTTGAAGCAGGTTAAGCAGGATAGAAGATGGTGGTGCTACAGGTTCGTCACCAGCTAGTCGGCCGAACCCCATACACTTGGCCGAACCTTTTTCCCAACATCCGGCCGAACCAATACAATCCAGACGAACCTTCCCTTCACTGCAACGAACCCTGCACCACTCTGAGCCACGAGCCTGTCAACACTGACCTAGGCCTGCACCGAACCTGTTGACTTCCTGTAACAAACCTGTTGCGTAAAAACCTGCTAGCCGAACCCTTGTTATGGCCAAACCCTCGACTAGTGGCCACGAACCTTCCTTAAATGGGGCGAACCTTAGTTCCAAACGAACCTATTTTTTCATCCTAGCCGAACCATGGTCGTGCAATCAATAGGAGCCACGAACCTTCGCTAAGTGGTCGAAACTAATACCTGCGAACCTATGAAACCCACGAACCCAGCCCACGACCAGCGAACCCTTTTTGGGGCCGAACCTTAAAGGTTCGTTGGAGTCAGTGGGTTAGCCGAACCCTAGACCATGGGAAACCTTTCCTAGGGCAGCGAACCTTGGAGTCTCTCTTTAGTTAGTCGAACCTCCCTATTTCTTAGCCGAACCTTCTCCTATTTGGCTATAGGTTCGCTGGTTTTGATGTGGGAAACGTAGTATCTTACAAATATGGTGGTGTTTAGGGTCGTAAGTTCATGGAAACCATCTAAGGGATATGTGAGTATGCATGAATAAAAAGAAAACCCTAATTATACATGCATGGGATTGGATGTTCTCATGAATGTGTGTGTGCATGGGGTCAAGTAAGTAACAAAAGACTAAAGTATGGGGTGTTAATTTGATCATTAACACTAACCTAGTAAAAGTCTTAACAAGTACAACTAACTTGGATGAGTTAATGGGCCATGTAGAATCATCTATGGAATTTGAGTGTGATCAAATGGAAGTTAAAGACATCAATGGGCCTAAGTGGGCCCAATGGGCATAATTAAAGCCCATCATATGTTATATGTTAGTTTAAATAAAGTTGATGACATTTTAATTAAAGAAAATTATTTATAAACTTAAGTGAACTAAAATAAATGAATTTTGAAATTATATGTTAATTAAGGTTGATATGACTAATCATGGGATTTGGGATGTCAATGGGTAATTAGGTTAGATTAGCTAGATTAAATTATAGAGACACTTAGTAAATTAGGACACTTAGTAAACACACCAAGACCAAACCCTAGATACAACGACTTATACGCATACTTATTGTATTCGAACTTTTCTTAAAACAACTCAGGAACTGAAGAAGCCTAAACTACCAGAACGAGCGCGCATTTTGTGTTAGATCATTTACATAGCAGCACAGGTGAGTTCATTGCCCCTTTTCTAAACATTTTTGTTTTAAAACGCGGGGCTGAGAAGCATGCGTAAACGTTTTACTTAAATTGTTTACTTAAATGCTTTTATTTATTATATACTTTATATATGCTTGTTTATACACATAGACTCCTGTCTAGGTAAATTCCAGGTTAAATTAACTATCAAGTTAATTAAGCAAGTTAATTAAATTACTCTTATGAGTAATACCTTAATTCTAAAACTCTAAATAAACCCTTAGTCCATCGAGTTCAAATTCCAGAATCTAAAATTCAAAGTGAAATCAAAAGAACCAAAGCTAAAGATCAAATGCAATGAAATCTAATCCAGTGTGTGATCGATAAACTCAGGATCCTACTCATGAATCTAAAATTATTGTGAAATCATGGGAATTCTAAAGATCATATCAAAAGAACTCAAGGAATCAGAAATCATAAATGTGTGTGAATCATTAAATAATGAAATCATTAATATCTAATGAAATCATTAATACTTGAGTTAAGGTGGATGTCAGTTGTATAGAAATCAAGATCACGTGTAACACACATAAAGTCCCGGCATAAATAGTAGACTCTTGTAGTCAAGCTATATGGGCAATAACGTGAACTATCAAATGAAATCAATATCAAAATCAAGAGAATCAAAGAGATCAAGAATCAAAGGATATCCTTAAAGTCCCGACACATACAGTAGGCCAAAGGGTCAAGCTGATATGGGCAAATCATTAAAATCCCGGCACGCTCAGGTATACTCCTTGAGAGTTATGCCTGATATGGGTCACGTGTGAGAGGGTACAACTTGGACAACCACCAACAACTAAGTCTAATTGATTGAGTCAAATAAGACCCAATCATCATGTCTTAGTTGTATGTAAATGTTTATTTATTTATTTAATTAAACATTTAACATTTTATTTCTATAATTGCCTTTGGGAAAATCATGAAGACATGGTGAACCCAGGAAATCAACTTTATTTCAAATTATGGAAATCCAGTTTTAACATAGAAGTGGGTGTTAGGTAAGACGCTTAATTATCATTAACAGCAATGTACTATGCAACTTAGTATGTGGTGGGACGGCGTCTGGGCGGGTCGTAGGCTCGACTCAAGGGTATGCCCTATATATAAGCATATCGAGTTGGATGGTACAGGTGATGTTAATGAGATTAAGGTTGTTACCTAGGGGAAACATGAACACTTTTGGGTGATATCCTAAACTTATAAACATGATGCTTGAATCTATGTTGGAATCGAATGGTAGGTAAAATGCTTAATTATCATTAACAACAATGTCCCATGTGACTTAGTATGTGGTGGGACGGCGTCTGGGCGGGTCGTAGGCTCGACTCAGGGGTATGCCCTATATATAAGCATACCAAGTCGGATGATACAGGTGTTGTTAATGAGGTTAAGGTTTTACCGAGAAGGTTTGCAAAGCTATTTTTCAAATACTAAACTATATGAACTCACCAACCATTGTGTTGACTCTGTTTTATTTCATGCTTTCTCAGGTGATGTACAGGATTAAGCTAGGGCTTTGGATTACATGCTAGGATGCTCAGTTAGAGGACCTAGTAGTTTTAGAAAAACACATTTTTTGTTGATCATTGTGAATCATTTTGGATATCTTGTACAAATACAAGATAGTGAACTTATGATTCATTTTGATATGTTTACTTGGTTAAATTATCAAACATTGATATTGTAATTTAACTTTGTAGATTTTAGTTAATTGTTTTTGTGCTTTAGATATTCTTAACATTGATGCTATGTAAACAATCTGATCATCACGATTATCATTCCCGATATCGCGCCCCGGGAACCTTCCACCCGACGGGGAATCCGATCCAACCCCGCCTGCTCGGGGTGTGACAGATTGGTATCAGAGCTCAAGGTTATAGAGAATAATAGGTCATTTACTTAAAATGGTTTGGCCTAGACTATAACTTAGGGACCCTGCATGTAGAGAACATAGGAATTTGGAATTTATTTGCATTGTGTCTTCTGCATTCGATCATTTCACTAACCAATATTCTATTGGTTATGATTAGAATGTCACCAAGAAGACAACCATCACCGCCTCTCCCTTCGCAGGAGACGGACTCAGCAGTTGAAGCACTTGCAGCCCTGATCACTGAACAGTTGGTGGCGGTTCTCCCTGGAATCATCACCCGGATCAGGAACAGTGAGGAGTTTGCTAGGAACTTCCCACTACTTTCTGCAGAGAAGAAGGAACCTGAAGAAGGAGAAACCAGCAAGGAACCTAAGCATCGTTTTGCAAAAAGGCGAAAAAGAACTGTGAAGTACACTGAAGCTGCACCTATCAGTCAAATTCTGCCAGATTTGACTACCGGAGTCAGTACTCATTATGAGGGAAAAGCCCCTCTCTGTTCGGCTTGTCACTACCATCATCGAGCTGAACTTTCATGTGTACAATGCACGCGCTGTGGAAAGATGGGACATTGGATGCAGCAGTTTAGGTCACCAATAACCTCTTCTCCCCGTCAATATGTTGGTACATTTCCTAAATGTGCCAGATGTGGTTTTCACCATGGTGAGAATAAACCTTGTAGACACTGTCTGAATTGTGGAAGATACGGACACTGGATCCAACAGTGTCGGTTTATTTCCACTAGGATACAGGAACAAAAAGCGAGCACCTCTACTTCCTCCCAACATAACAACAACTGCTACACGTGCGGAATGCACGGGCATTTCGCAAGGGACTACCCTAGGAAAATGCCCTCAGCAGACCCAGTAGTCACCGAGGAACTACTCGCTTTACCAGCTCCTGGGGAACACTCGGAGTCCGATGACCCCATAGGTATGCAAATTTCAGCTTGATACATTAAATTATTTATTGGTATATTAATTTGAACTGCATAGTCTGTTGTAATTTTAGAAACAATAAATTTAAGATAGCCGTAAACAAAGTCAGTGTCAAAGAGATAATCGGAATAATAACATAAGGAACCTTTAGGTTAAGTAAGCGTTAAAAGATTAAATAAAGATAGGGTAAACAGTAATTACGATTTAATTTTGGTAATTAGTAATATGACCTTATCTAATTAGAACACTAGAAGCCGTAGGAATTCAAAATGCCAAAGCTAGTGGGTAGACTTTCACTTTCTGCCTAGACCTCCTAGAGTTTGAGTTACTTAAGTTTGAGAACACCGGTTCAAGGATGTTGGGAAAGGATAAATGTTAGAACTGTGCTGGATTCCTATCTAAATTCGACAAGTATGTCAGGGGAAATCAGTTGTGAATACCAGGTGAAGATATGCCAGAGATAATATTCCGAATGAAATATGGGCATTCCAAGTTACGGTGATGCCTTTCGGATAGAAGAATGCACCCATGGTTTTCATGGACTTCATGAACCGAGTGTGCAAACGGTATTTAGACCAGGTTGTCATTTTCGTTAACGTACTGAATTAATCTAAAAGCAAGACAGAACACGAACGACATCTCAGGAAGATTCTGGAACTATTAAAGAAATAGAAATTCTGTGATAAAATTCTCCAATTGAAAGGTAGGCTAAGGATAGAAACGATTGCAACGACAGTTGAAATAAGCCTCATAAGTTACATGGTTTTTGGGTAGGACTAAGGTAAATATGCATCACTTCGGAGGTGTGTATAGGATTACTTAAAAGATAAATCATTTCCTTTATCTTAATGGATCTGCTATACTTTATGGTAGACCTTCCCGACTTATAGAGTACCTTTTAAAGCGGAGAATAGATTAAACAGATGGTGAAGTAGGTATACGATTATATCAAATAACCTAAGGATTTACCATGTGCAACTCAAGGGTCTCGATCTAACGATCAAGATCTAGAGCTGTGAGAGCCACCTATGAAAACTTTAAGGAGCGTGTCAGATGATAGAACAGAAAGACAGTTTGGGATAAACCGGATGAAATACCTACTATCAAAATAGTGGGTGGGTTCCGGCGGTAGGTAAATCAAGAAGACTTATTCTTGAGAAGACACACGAGCCAGATAATCAGTACATCCGGGCGCCGATAAAATGTAACGAGACTTACAGAGATTTTATTGATGGCCAAGAATGAAGAAAGACATAGCTGAATATATCGGTAGATGTCTTACGTGTGCAAGGGTAAAGGCGGAACACCAGAAACCGACAGGGTTACTGGGACAGTCTGAAATTCCGCTCTGGAAGTGGGAACAAACAGCCATGGATTTTGATACCAAGCTACCCCGCACTTCCAGTGGTCATGATACTCTATGGGTTATCAAGGATCGATTGCCAAAAATCTACCCATTTCTTACTAAGACGGGAGATTTCATGATAGATAACTGACACATTATACAGCAACGTGATAGTGGTACGACAAAGTGTATGATTGTCTATCATTTTAGATAGAGACAGCAAATCCCCGTTAAGGTTCTGACAACCATCGCAGAAACCTCTAGGGATGTACTTAAATCTGAATATAGCTCACCATCCACCAACGGATGGTCGAAGCTAAAGTACGACACAGGTCCTAGAGTATATGTTGAGAACCTGTGTGTTAAACTTCGGTGTAAATTGGGACTCTCAATTGCCACTGACCAAATTCTCCTACAACAACAGTCATAATAGTAGCATTGAATGTACACCGTTCGAGGCTCATTAAGGCCGGAAATGTCGGTCACCGAACTGTTGGACCGAGATAGGAGGAAATCAAACAACTAAACCAGAACTTAGTCGAGAGACTATTGACAAGATTGCTCAGATTCTACAAAGTCTACAGACAACAAGGAGCAGACAGAAGAGCTGAACCTATAAATGGCATAAACCGTTGGAATTTCAAGGGGGAAACCATGTCAAGTTAGAGGTATACCCAAAGAAAGGTGTAGTCCATTTTGGAATAAAGGGACAAATAAGCACCACGAAACGCATGACAGTTCGAGATCATCGAATGTATTCGTCCTGTAGCATATAGACTGAGATCACCAGATGATCTCAGTGGTGTGCATGACGTATTTCACGTCTGGAGTTCGAATGAATGTCGTACTGACGAATCACTCGTCATATCAATTGAAGGAATTCAATGGGACGGACATTTATACTTTATCTAAGAATCTTCGGAGGTTATGGCTTGCCAGGTTAAACAACTAAGGCGAAGCCGTACCCCGACTGCCAAGGTTCGTTGGAAGTCAAAGCGCGGACCCGAGTTTACTTAGGAACGCGAAGATCATATGAAGTTCAGGTAATCCCCAACTGTTTACAGAGAAAGCCGTACCCGATACCCATTCTTAAATTTCGGGACGAAATTTCTCTAACAAGGGGAGACTGTAACATCAGTGCCGGAAACGTCGCCGGAACAGTGATCGGTACAGTAAAATGAATAGTAAATCAGGTACACATACAAGTTGTTGTTCATATCTCATTATCACTTTATATTATCATAGCACAGTTTCAAAATTCTTTCAGAAACGAAACTCAGAAACATGGTTCATCAGCCAGATAATTACCTGGCAATACAGAACCATCATGTGACTATTTATTAGGATTTTATTATGTATAAACGTATGGGAAGCTTGACAGAACAAAACAACGCGGATGTCGTTACGTGAATGCTAAACCGACGGGTTATTCGTATAGGTGACGATCTGTACGAATAAATCTGAAGGTTTAAGGTTCTGAATGATGTCTGATAATTAGAAAACAATATTGGAAAGTATGGTTATTGCCGTATTCGTACGGGTGACGATTCGAACGAATACGCGTAACGACCGTACGATCCGATTTTAAAACGTAAATTTAATCGAATGTTAAAAAAATAAATGAAAGATATTTAGTTAATTTATTAGGAATCACATCTTAAATTAATTTTATAAATTCTATTTAATAAACCGTGTCATTTCGTGACGAAAACCACGAGAAATGACATTTTAAGCGAAACCGAACGAGACCGAACAACCGGGTGCTCCTAAGTTATTAATGAGCTCTTTAATGTCACCACCAACCTCCACCCTTTCCCCCTCTCTCTCTCATTTTCGTTCTAACATCTCCCTCTCTAGAAACAAACACTCCTACTTCTCTCTACAACATCTTGCTCGGTTCTTCACGGAATTTAGTGTTCTTGGTGCCGAAACGACCCCCTCATCAAGTAGATCACGAGAGTACAAGCAATTCAAGCATTTATCCGTCGATTTAGAGGTAAATCTTCACCTTATTTTCGGTTTTTAGAGGGTTCCAGGAGCCTTATAGTTATTGACATGTTAATCGGTTTTAAACACTTAACCACTTTGAGATGAGTCATGGTTAGTAGTTAGGTAACTATAGAAAACGAGTTGAAGCAGGTTAAGCAGGATAGAAGATGGTGGTGCTACAGGTTCGTCACCAGCTAGTCGGCCGAACCCCATACACTTGGCCGAACCTTTTTCCCAACAGCCGGCCAAACCAATACAATCCAGACGAACCTTCGCTTCACTGCAACGAACCCTGCACCACTCTGAGCCACGAGCCTGTCAACACTGACCTAGGCCTGCACCGAACCTGTTGACTTCCTGTAACGAACCTGTTGCGTAAGAACCTGCTAGCCGAACCCTTGTTATGGCCGAACCCTCGACTAGTGGCCACGAACCTTCCTTAAATGGGGCGAACCTTAGTTCCAAACGAACCTATGGTTTCATCCTAGCCAAACCATGGTCATGCAATCAATAGGAGCCACGAACCTTCGCTAAGTAGTCGAAACTAATACCTACGAACCTTTGAAACCCACGAACCCAGCCCATGACCAGCGAACCCTTTTTGTGTCACACCCCCACCTCTCGTCACCTCGTGTATGATCTGACTGAACCGGTTGCGGAAGCATAGTGGTGATGTCTCCGAGGTGAGGGGTGACTTACTTGAACCGATATCATAAGCACACAGATTAACTTAAAGTAAACTCATTACAAGGATGTCGCAATCACAATTACATTACAGCTATATTTATTTAATTACAATATTAATTATACAAGTGCAAATATCCCAAAAGTGCATCCTCACCGGCTATTACTGTTTACCTGCAAAAATTTTTGAGTTTGAAACGTCAGCACAAAGCTGGTGAGTTCGACAGTTCAATTTAAAACAATATGATATGATAAGCATGTTCTCAAAAGTTCAGTTCCGGATAACCATGGGACCCGTATCTAGTTCCTTTATGACGTCTAGTCTGTCTCAAGATATTACCCGTCGGTACATATCTTAGTGCCTCATTATCTTAATGTCTATCATACCATTAAGAAATTCAAGAAACAGATAACAAACATTCACACAAGGGGAGATGCGATCCTTCCAGCGAATGGGGTGTCAACCAATAGTACTAACAATGTTTTCTGTTCGGCCACACATGGGTTCACTAGATACAGTTCAAAAATGAGGACTTTCAATTTCATGATAGAGTTCAGTCTACACGCAAAATCACATGAAATCCCACAAAAGTCACAACAATCACATGAAATCACACAGATATCAGTGATACATATCATATGTTCATTAAAAGTTCAACAATGTTCCCCGATGTTTATAAAAGATTAAAAATAAAAGGGCTTGTACGAAACTCACCTGATAGTATAAAGGTAGCAGAGTATCACCAAACTGATAGTACAGAGATGATTCTGCATTTAGTTATCTTTAATAAGTTATTTATGTTCTAGTTTACTGATTAGATCCTTCTGAACGTTCAATGTCAAAGACATTGCTTAGTAAATCATCCACTCGATATTAATTATATAATTAATTAATTTAATGTCATATCATACAATGTATGATAATGTAGGAACCTACATTGCATTAGATTCCTAACACAAAGTTGATGACACTCTAGATTAATAAGAATAATCTCAGATTAACCAAATAGTTAATGTTGTTGATTATAATGCTAAAACAGTTTCTAGATGATTTAATGGCTTAGGAGTGATTAATCCTTATTATTGATTACCCAAATATCATGAAATATCACAATGTAGCATCAGAATAGGTGAAATAACCAGATTTAACATACTAATCTGACTGTTATCACAAACATCAGATATTCATTCCAATGAGTATCTTAATGATTGTGATTAGTTTGAAACACTTAGATTTAACCTTTGCATTTCAAAGATTAATCAAACTAATCACCTACATTGTCATAATCAAATGGTTCAAACCATTATAATCATGGGTATGATTTCATGAAAATCGGGCATTACAACGGATCAAAACAAGGATTTAACCGTTAGAACTTCGTGTTCTTCATTTATAATCAATCCTAGCCATCATCTAGGCAATAATCAACAATCCTAACTATCTCATTACGTTCAAAATTAAGATCTAATCAATCAAAATCAAACTAGAAGGTTAAAACGAACCGTTACCTGTTCTGACGAATTTCTGCGGTTAAAACAGCGATCAGGACTTTTATATATGATCCCTGGGATGATCTGGATGTTTAAGGAGCTTTGAGTTGAAGATTAGAAGTGTTAGATGGAAGAAATAGCGTCTGGAGGTCGCTTGGGGTCGAAATGGATGAAAAAAATACGTTCTGGTGCATTCTGATCGCTTAAAACAACTTTAAGCCGACATAGGACCTGGGGCGCATCGCCCCAACTGGAGGGCTGGGGTGGGGCGTACCGCCCCACGTCATCAGCGTCACCATTTTGGTTTTTAACTTCGTTTCGCGATTCCGGGAGCATACGAACTCCGTTTTACGCACGGTTTTCGCCCACGTTCATCATTTTTCACATACTATCAATCTTCAATAACCAAAGTTGCTAAATCCTCATGGATTTCAAGCACGACCAAATGTGCTCACGTCATAAATGCCGAATTTTTCGTATGCAACTGTCACAGTCTCCTCCTGTTAGAGAAATTTCGTCCCGAAATTTAGTGAAGACTTACATTATGACAATCGTTTATGGGAATAGATGTGGGTATTTTGCTTTCATTTGATCTTCACGTTCCCACGTATATTCGGGTCCTCGCTGCGAGTTCCATCGCACTTTAACAATTGGTATGCGGCTACGTTTTAGCACCTTCATTTCTCAATCCATTACCTCTACTGGTTCTTCACTGAACTGAAGTTTTTCGTCAATGTGAATCTTTTCGAGAGGTACGATCAATGATTCATCAGTTAAACATTTCTTCAGATTAGATACATGAAAGACATCGTGAATGTTACTGAGTTCAAGAGGTAATTCAAGTCTGTAGGCTACTGGTCCAATTCGTTCAAGAATTTTAAACAGCCATACAAATCTTGGCGAAAGTTTACCTCTCTTTCCAAATCTGAAAATGCCTTTCCAAGGTGACACTTTCAACATTACCCGATCACCTACTTGAAATTCGAGTGGTCTACGGCGATTATCAGCATAACTCTTTTGACGATCGCGAGCAGCTTTGATTCGTTCTTGAATAAGGGCGATCTTATCAGTTGTTTCCTGAATGAATTCTGGGCATATGATTTGACTTTCACCTACCTCTGACCACCAGATAGGTGATCTACACTTGCGTCCATAAAGTGCTTCGAATGGAGCGCATTGAATACTGGTATGGTAGCTGTTATTGTATGAGAATTCAACAAGTGGAAGATGAATATCCCAGCTACCTCCAAAATCAATCACACAGCTTCTGAGCATATCTTCAAGAGTTTGATTTGTTCGTTCAGTCTGTCCGTCAGTTTGTGGATGATAAGCTGTGCTCATATTGATTTGCGTGCCCAGAGCATTCTGAAGAGTTTGCCAAAATCGTGACATAAATCAACTATCTATGTCAGAAATGATAGAGATCGGTACTCCATGTCGAGATACGATCTCATTAACATAGAGTTTAGCGAGTTGATTCATAGAATAATCTTCTCGGATGGGTAAGAAATGCGCAGATTTCGTAAGGCGATCAACGATAACCATATAGAGTCATGATTACGTGATGTTCTGGGTAATTTAGTAATGAAATCCATAGAGATCTGATCCCATTTCCACATGGGAATCTCAGGTTGTTGCAATAACCCAGAAGGTTGTTGATGTTCAGCCTTAACTTTGAGACATGTTAAACATCGATCCACGTATTCAGCTATGTGTTTCTTCATTCCAGGCCACCAGTAAAAATCTTTAAGATCTTTATACATTTTATCAGCACCTGGATGAATAGAATACATGGATTTGTGCGCCACATCCAAGATAATCGTTCGAGAGTTACCGAATAGGGGAGCCCACATTCGGTCCTTGAAATACAACAGTCCATCGTCTTTGGTATCGAGTTTCTTATCTAATCCTCTTAGTCCCTCAGCAGAATAGTTCGTTGCTTGTAAAGCTTGTTGCTGTGCTTCTTTAATTTGAGGAATTAGACTAGTTTGAATAGTCATACCTAACGCTTTCACACGTAAAGGCTTGACTCGTTCCTTGCGACTTAAAGCATCAGCTACAACATTTGCTTTGCCTGGGTGATAACGAATCTCACAGTCGTAATCGTTCAACAGTTCAACCCATCGCCTCTGTCGCATGTTCAACATTTTCTGATCTAGTATGTGTTGGAGGCTTTTGTGATCAGTGTATATAATACACCTAGTTCCGTATAGATGATGTCTCCAAATCTTGAGTGCAAACACTACTGCACCAAGTTCTAGATCATGTGTGGTATAATTCTTCACATGTACTTTCAGTTGTCGAGAAGCATAAGCAATTACCTTATCTTTCTGCATTAGAACACACCCAAGACCTTGACGTGAAGCATCACAATACACTGTGAAGTTATCAGTACCTTCCGGTAGTGCCAAGATAGGTGTGTTGCAGAGTTTGTGTTTCAACAGTTGGAACGCCTCCTCCTGTTGAAAATCCCATATAAACGGTTGATTTTTCTGTGTCAATGTGGTCAGTGGCAAGGCTATCTTTGAAAAGTTCTTGATAAACCGGCGATAATAACCTGCCAACCCCAAAAATTGGCGTATTTCAGTCGGGGTTCGTGGTGTCTCCCATTGTTTCACCGCCTGAATCTTACTGGGATCCACTTGAATACCGTTTTGATTTACTACATGACCAAGAAATTGAACTTTTCGTAACCAGAACTCACACTTGGAGAACTTGGCATATAATTTTTCACGTGCCAACAGTTCTAAGATTAATTTCAAGTGTTGAGCATGTTCTTGCTGGTTTCGGGAATAAATGAGAATATCATCAATAAACACAATCACAAATTTATCCAGATAAGGTCTACATACTCGATTCATCAGATCCATGAAAACTGCTGGCACATTGGTTAAACCAAATGGCATCACTAAAAATTCGTAATGTCCGTATCGAGTTCTGAAAGCAGTTTTTGGAACATCATCATCTTGAATTTGTAACTGTTGATATTCGGATCTTAAATCGATTTTTGAAAAACAAGTAGCGCCTTGTAGTTGATCAAACAGATCATCTATACGAGGCAATGGATAACGATTTTTGATTGTCAGTTTATTGAGTTCTCTGTAGTCAATGCACATCCCGAATGAACCATCTTTCTTTTTCTTAAAAAGAATTGGTATGTCACAGGGTGAGAAACTAGATCTGATAATACCTTTATGTAACACTTCCTAGTCAGTTTAAAAGTTCTCACATTTCAGAAAGTACTAGAAGATCAGGAGCTTGTATCAAGTTACCATTAACAAATTTAAGGCACCCCATTTATCTAAGTACGTAGCAGATAATGCAAGTAAAATGATCATACTAGGGAGGTAAATTCTTATCTATCCCCATATTAGCAATTATATTGATTGTTAGGAAGAAACGTACCAGTGACAATGTTTGCATCATGCCTTGCCTTCGTTGCACCAATCTAAGAAGCTCTTCTCCTAGCTTCATTCCTCTGATTATTGTTATTGTTGTTTGGACAGTTTCTCATGAAATGATCGGGACTTCCACACCTGAAACACGTTCGGTTTGCTTGAGTAGTTTGTCATGGTTCTTGGTTGGATTGACGAGCAGGGAAGTTACAGTATTTGGCGTAGTGTCCAATTCGATTACAATTTATACATTCAGGACATAGTCCTGTGTGATGATAAGGACACTTATTACATTTGGGCGCCTGCCCAATATATCCTTTCCTTTCTGGAAGAGCCGTACCATACTTTTTCACAGTTTGTTTGCTTCGGCTAGTCTCAGCCGGAGCTTTGGTTTTGTTTTTCTGAAACCTCTTCCTTTTTGTTCCTCTTGTGTTACTAGGTGCCTTGATTTTAGTACCGCTAGAACTTTCCTCATCTATCATTGTTAGGGTACCGTTTCTTATTGCCTCATCAGTGTATCTATTGGCTAAGATAATGGTATGTTCTAAAGTTGTAATTTTTGCAGCAGCTACCATTTCACGAATTTGAGGAACCAAACCATGAATATACTTTTCTACTAAAACTAGCTCAGTAGGAAACATGTCAGGAATTAGACATGTGAGTTCATGAAATCGTTCCGTATATCTCCAACACTTCGTACCTATCATTGAAAAATTCAAGAACTCTTCTTGTAGTTTCATGATTTCGATGGCCAGGCAATATTTTGAAATTATCAAAGTTTTAAACTCCTTCCAACCCATTACATCAACAGTGGCCGTACCCAATAATCTTACTTGGGTATTCCACCATATCAAAGCCGAGTCCTTAAGAGAACAAGTAGCATATGTTACTTTGTGCTCTTCTAAACACTGGCTGATTTGAAGTTTTGTTTCCATCTCTTTGATCCATTTTAACAACCACTCAACTCCTTCCTTTCCAGTAAAATCGGGAGGATTATAAGTTTTAAAGTAGTTGTATGTACATCCATGTGGCGGAGAATCTAAAGCTGTTATATTCATACTGGTGGTAGTATAAGTTTCTGTGTTCTTGTCAGTAATGCTGCGCTCTATATGGGTTCCACGTGAGCTAGAAACTATGTTCTGCTGATATTGAGCCAACATACCTGGAATAACTGCCACCAGTTGCTCATTTACAATTCGAGCTATCATTGCTTCATTTAGTTCAACTCCACTAGCAGCCGTAGGTGGAACCGTATTCGTTTCAACATTCACGGGTGGAGCCCTGTTTGTTTCCGAATTGACACGTGGATCCGGATTTGATTCCACGTTCACAGGTTGGACTTGATTCAGTTCAGGGTTAGTAACGTTCTTGGTAGCTTTCTTAGCTGGTCAACCTCTTTTAGGAGCCATTGTTCTGCCCATATGCAGACAAACTCAGGTCAATTCAGAAACATAAGGATATAACCCGTTCGATCGCATAATGTCAATCATATTCAGTGATACTGAAAATTCATGTTGAAAGGTGATTATAATAAATATAGTATAACTACATCGATATAGTTCAGACATGTTTTCAGTACAAAGATCACACAAATGTTCGTAGTTATACTTAGTCCTGTTAATTCAAAAACATGTTAAAATATTACACAGCTCACAGTACTGTGATATAAATATGTTATTACCCATGTTTTTGTTATATTAACATACAGCACACTGATAAGTTCTCACACAAAAATGCTCACACACAAAAATGTTCGCCTGCAAGTCTTTAATAGGTTGCCATGCCGGCAATAGATATGTTCTCGTACATAAATGTTCTCATGTTCTCGTACAAAAATGTTCTCATATAGTAATGTTCTCACATAGTTCTCTTTTATTATCTAGTTATAGTTCATACAAGTTTGATATTAATATATAGTTCATACATTCAAACACAGGCTATTCAAAGATGATACCGTATCTAGAACATTCACCTGCTTCATAAGAAACAGGTATGACATAAGTATCTCTAATACGGTAATACCAATGTTCTTTAGAATAATACGGGACCGCTGTATCTCATAGCGTATAGTCTGTAGATCCTAGCTAACCTGCTAAAGTTGTTCTCATAGCTCCGCCTGGTGGGAGGATTCTCTCAACTCATGAGTAATGTTAAGCACATCTCTCGGTGTCAGCTGTCATCGTGGGGGAAGACCGGTAGTCTTGAGAGCTTGACCTCACATGTGTCGAAGTCCATCACATGCCTGAATCCTCTGAAGTGATGAACTCTGCCTCTTCCCTTCATAAGCATTCCTACCCGGTTCTTAAGAATGTCCGGGTGAAGCAATTAGTGCATGTGGTCATAACGTAGCTGGTACATGTGGTACAGACTGGGAAGTAGCCAACGATGCTTCCGATGAATCGAAATCCGAGCTCAAACTAGTGTGAGGAGTATCACCAATTATCACGTATGAAAATATCTGATCAGTATCATGGAATAAATATTGAATAATAAAATTCAACATAACCATGATATGATGTCTCTTCCTATCTCAAAGCACCTAATCGTCCTTATAGTTATTATTGTTCTGCTTGCATTGAACTTCACTAGAACGCACACGTGTTGCGAATTTCAGTTATGCTGGCCACTCATAACTGGAATTCGTACCACCTGATTATCCTGGCTTAATTCAAAACAAGTTTTGTTCGTTATAAACGCTCGGTGCTCTCAGTGTCACTATACGAGCCTATGGTTATAGTCTAGGTCTCTAAGTTAACCTAATTCTCTATAACCTGTGGCTCTGATACCACCCTGTCACACCCCCACCTCTCGTCACCTCGTGTATGATCTGACTGAACCGGTTGCGGAAGCATAGTGGTGATGTCTCTGAGGTGAGGGGTGACTTACTTGAACCGATATCATAAGCACACAGATTAACTTAAAGTAAACTCATTACAAGGATGTCGCAATCACAATTACATTACAGCTATATTTATTTAATTACAATATTAATTATACAAGTGCAAATATCCCAAAAGTGCATCCTCACCGGCTATTACTGTTTACCTGCAAAAAGTTTTGAGTTTGAAACGTCAGCACAAAGCTGGTGAGTTTGACAGTTCAATTTAAAACAATATGATATGATAAGCATGTTCTCAAAAGTTCAGTTCCGGATAACCATGGGACCCGTATCTACTTCCTTTATGACGTCTAGTCTGTCTCAAGATATTACCCGTCGGTACATATCTTAGTGCCTCATTATCTTAATGTCTATCATACCATTAAGAAATTCAAGAAACAGATAACAAACATTCACACAAGGATTTAACCGTTAGAACTTGGTGTTCTTCATTTATAATCAATCCTAGCCATCATCTAGGCAATAATCAACAATCCTAACTATCTCATTACGTTCAAAATTAAGATCTAATCAATCAAAATCAAACTAGAAGGTTAAAACGAACCGTTACCTGTTCTGACGAATTTCTGCGGTTAAAACAGCGATCAGGACTTTTATATATGATCCCTGGGATGATCTGGATGTTTAAGGAGCTTTGAGTTGAAGATTAGAAGTGTTAGATGGAAGAAATAGCGTCTGGAGGTCGCTTGGGGTCGAAATGGATGAAAAAAATACGTTCTGGTGCGTTCTGATCACTTAAAACAACTTTTAGCCGACATAGGACCTGGGGCGCATCGCCCCAACTGGAGGGCTGGGGTGGGGCGTACCGCCCCACGTCATCAGCGTCACCATTTTGGTTTTTAGCTTCGTTTCGCGATTCCGGGAGCATACGAACTCCGTTTTACGCACGGTTTTCGCCCACGTTCATCATTTTTCACATACTATCAATCTTCAATAACCAAAGTTGCTAAATCCTCATGGATTTCAAGCACGACCAAATGTGCTCACGTCATAAATGTCGAATTTTTCGTACGCAACTGTCACATTTTGGGGCCGAACCTTAAAGGTTCGTTGGAGTCAGTGGGTTAGCCGAACCCTAGACCATGGGAAACCTTTCCTAGGGCAGCGAACGTTGGAGTCACTCTTTAGTTAGTCGAACCTCCCTATTTCTTAGCCGAACCTTCTCCTATTTGGCTATAGGTTCGCTGGTTTTGATGTGGGAAACGTAGTATCTTACAAATATGGTGGTGTTTAGGGTCGTAAGTTCATGGAAACCATCTAAGGGATATGTGAGTATGCATGAATAAAAAGAAAACCCTAATTATGCATGCATGGGATTGGATGTTCTCATGAATGTGTGTGTGCATGGGGTCAAGTAAGTAACAAAAGACTAAAGTATGGGGTGTTAATTTAATCATTAACACTAACCTAGTAAAAGTCTTAACAAGTACAATTAACTTGGATGAGTTAATTAATGGGCCATGTAGAATCATCTATGGAATTTGAGTGTGATCAAATGGAAGTTAAAGACATCAATGGGCCTAAGTGGGCCCAATGGGCATAATTAAAGCCCATCATATGTTATATGTTAGTTTAAATAAAGTTGATGACATTTTAATTAAAGAAAATGATTTATAAACTTAAGTGAACTAAAATAAATGAATTTTGAAATTATATGTTAATTAAGGTTGATATGACTAATCATGGGATTTGGGATGTCAATGGGTAATTAGGTTAGATTAGCTAGATTAAATTATAGAGACACTTAGTAAATTAGGACACTTAGTAAACACACCAAGACCAAACCCTAGATACAACGACTTATACGCATACTTATTGTATTCGAACTTTTCTTAAAACAACTCAGGAACTGAAGAAACCTAAACTACCAGAACGAGCGCGCATTTTGTGTTAGATCATTTACATAGCAGCACAGGTGAGTTCATTGCCCCTTTTCTAAACATTTTTGTTTTAAAACGCGGGGCTGAGAAGCATGCGTAAACGTTTTACTTAAATTGTTTACTTAAATGCTTTTATTTATTATATACTTTATATATGCTTGTTTATACACATAGACTCCTGTCTAGGTAAATTCCAGGTTAAATTAACTATCAAGTTAATTAAGCAAGTTAATTAAATTACTCTTATGAGTAATACCTTAATTCTAAAACTCTAAATAAACCCTTAGTCCATCGAGTTCAAATTCCAGAATCTAAAATTCAAAGTGAAACAAAAGAACCAAAGCTAAAGATCAAATGCAATGAAATCTAATCCAGTGTGTGATCGATAAACTCAGGATCCTACTCATGAATCTAAAATTATTGTGAAATCATGGGAATTCTAAAGATCATATCAAAAGAACTCAAGGAATCAGAAATCATAAATGTGTGTGAATCATTAAATAATGAAATCATTAATATCTAATGAAATCATTAATACTTAAGTTAAGGTGGATGTCAGTTGTATAGAAATCAAGATCACGTGTAACACACATAAAGTCCCGGCATAAATAGTAGACTCTTGTAGTCAAGCTATATGGGCAATAACGTGAACTATCAAATGAAATCAATATCAAAATCAAGAGAATCAAAGAGATCAAGAATCAAAGGATATCCTTAAAGTCCCGACACATACAGTAGGCCAAAGGGTCAAGCTGATATGGGCAAATCATTAAAATCCCGGCACGCTCAGGTATACTCCTTGAGAGTTATGCCTGATATGGGTCACGTGTGAGAGGGTACAACTTGGACAACCACCAACAACTAAGTCTAATTGATTGAGTCAAATAAGACCCAATCATCATGTCTTAGTTGTATGTAAATGTTTATTTATTTATTTATTTAATTAAACATTAAACATTTTATTTCTATAATTGCCTTTGGGAAAATCATGAAGACATGGTGAACCCAGGAAATCAACTTTATTTCAAATTATGGAAATCCAGTTTTAACATAGAAGTGGGTGTTAGGTAAGACGCTTAATTATCATTAACAGCAATGTACTATGCAACTTAGTATGTGGTGGGACGGCGTCTGGGCGGGTCGTAGGCTCGAATCAGGGGTATGCCCTATATATAAGCATATCGAGTTGGATGGTACAGGTGATGTTAATGAGATTAAGGTTGTTACCTAGGGGAAACATGAACACTTTTGGGTGATATCCTAAACTTATAAACAGGATGCTTGAATCTATGTTGGAATCGAATGGTAGGTAAAATGCTTAATTATCATTAACAACAATGTCCCATGCGACTTAGTATGTGGTGGGACGGCGTCTTGGCGGGTCGTAGGCTCGAGTCAGGGGTATGCCCTATATATAAGCATACCAAGTCGGATGTTACAGGTGTTGTTAATGAGGTTAAGGTTTTACCGAGAAGGTTTGCAAAGCTATTTTTCAAATACTAAACTATATGAACTCACCAACCATTGTGTTGACTCTGTTTTATTTCATGCTTTCTCAGGTGATGTACAGGATTAAGCTAGGGCTTTGGATTGCATGCTAGGATGCTCAGTTAGAGGACCTAGTAGTTTTAGAAAAACACATTTTTTGTTGATCATTGTGAATCATTTTGGATATCTTGTACAAATACAAGATAGTGAACTTATGATTCATTTTGATATGTTTACTTGGTTAAATTATCAAACATTGATATTGTAATTTAACTTTGTAGATTTTAGTTAATTGTTTTTGTGCTTTAGATATTCTTAACATTGATGCTATGTAAACAATCTGATCATCACGATTATCATTCCCGATATCGCGCCCCGGGAACCTTCCACCCGACGGGGAATCCGATCCAACCCCGCCTGCTCGGGGTGTGACAGATTGGTATCAGAGCTCAAGGTTATAGAGAATAATAGGTCATTTACTTAAAACGGTTTGGCCTAGACTATAACTTAGGGACCCTGCATGTAGAGAACATAGGAATTTGGAATTTATTTGCATTGTGTCTTCTGCATTCGATCATTTCACTAACCAATATTCTATTGGTTATTATTAGAATGTCACCAAGAAGACAACCATCACCGCCTCTCCCTTCGCAGGAGACGGACTCAGCAGTTGAAGCACTTGCAGCCCTGATCACTGAACAGTTGGTGGCGGTTCTCCCTGGAATCATCACCCGGATCAGGAACAGTGAGGAGTTTGCTAGGAACTTCCCACTACTTTCTGCAGAGAAGAAGGAACCTGAAGAAGGAGAAACCAGCAAGGAACCTAAGCATCGTTTTGCAAAAAGGCGAAAAAGAACTGTGAAGTACACTGAAGCTGCACCTATCAGTCAAATTCTGCCAGATTTGACTACCGGAGTCAGTACTCATTATGAGGGAAAAACCCCTCTCTGTTCGGCTTGTCACTACCATCATCGAGCTGAACTTTCATGTGTACAATGCACGCGCTGTGGAAAGATGGGACATTGGATGCAGCAGTTAGGTCACCAATAACCTCTTCTCCCCGTCAATATGTTGGTACATTTCCTAAATGTGCCAGATGTGGTTTTCACCATGGTGAGAATAAACCTTGTAGACACTGTCTGAATTGTGGAAGATACGGACACTGGATCCAACAGTGTCGGTTTATTTCCACTAGGATACAGGAACAAAAAGCGAGCACCTCTACTTCCTCCCAACATAACAACAACTGCTACACGTGCGGAATGCACGGGCATTTCGCAAGGGACTGCCCTAGGAAAATGCCCTCAGCAGACCCAGTAGTCACCGAGGAACTACTCGCTTTACCAGCTCCTGGGGAACACTCGGAGTCCGATGACCCCATAGGTATGCAAATTTCAGCTTGATACATTAAATTATTTATTGGTATATTAATTTGAACTGCATAGTCTGTTGTAATTTTAGAAACAATAAATTTAAGATAGCCGTATACAAAGTCAGTGTCAAAGAGATAATCGGAATAATAACATAAGGAACCTTTAGGTTAAGTAAGCGTTAAAAGATTAAATAAAGATAGGGTAAACAGTAATTACGATTTAATTTTGGTAATTAGTAATATGACCTTATCTAATTAGAACACTAGAAGCCGTAGGAATTCAAAATGCCAAAGCTAGTGGGTAGACTTTCACTTTCTGCCTAGACCTCCTAGAGTTTGAGTTACTTAAGTTTGAGAACACCGGTTCAAGGATGTTGGGAAAGGATAAATGTTAGAACTGTGCTGGATTCCTATCTAAATTCTACAAGTATATCAGGGGAAATCAGTTGTGAATACCAGGTGAAGATATGCCAGAGATAATATTCCGAATGAAATATGGGCATTCCAAGTTACGGTGATGCCTTTCGGATAGAAGAATGCACCCATGGTTTTCATGGACTTCATGAACCGAGTGTGCAAACGGTATTTAGACCAGGTTGTCATTTTCGTTAACGTACTGAATTAATCTAAAAGCAAGACAGAACACGAATGACATCTCAGGAAGATTCTGGAACTATTAAAGAAATAGAAATTCTGTGATAAAATTCTCCAATTGAAAGGTAGGCTAAGGATAGAAACGATTGCAACGACAGTTGAAATAAGCCTCATAAGTTACATGGTTTTTGGGTAGGACTAAGGTAAATATGCATCACTTCGGAGGTGTGTATAGGATTACTTAAAAGATAAATCATTTCCTTTATCTTAATGGATCTGCTATACTTTATGGTAGACCTTCCCGACTTATAGAGTACCTTTTAAAGCGGAGAATAGATTAAACAGATGGTGAAGTAGGTATACGATTATATCAAATAACCTAAGGATTTACCATGTGCAACTCAAGGGTCTCGATCTGACGATCAAGATCTAGAGCTGTGAGAGCCACCTATGAAAACTTTAAGGAGCGTGTCAGATGATAGAACAGAAAGACAGTTTGGGATAAACCGGATGAATAATACCTACTATCAAAATAGTGGGTGGGTTCCGGCGGTAGGTAAATCAAGAAGACTTATTCTTGAGAAGACACACGAGCCAGATAATCAGTACATCCGGGCACCGATAAAATGTAACGAGACTTACAGAGATTTTATTGATGGCCAAGAATGAAGAAAGACATAGCTGAATATATCGGTAGATGTCTTACGTGTGCAAGGGTAAAGGCGGAACACCAGAAACCGACAGGGTTACTGGGACAGTCTGAAATTCCGCTCTGGAAGTGGGAACAAACAACCATGGATTTTGATACCAAGCTACCCCGCACTTCCAGTGGTCATGATACTCTATGGGTTATCAAGGATCGATTGCCAAAAATCTACCCATTTCTTACTAAGACGGGAGATTTCATGATAGATAACTGACACATTATACAGCAACGTGATAGTGGTACGACAAAGTGTATGATTGTCTATCATTTTAGATAGAGACAGCAAATCCCCGTTAAGGTTCTGACAACCATCGCAGAAACCTCTAGAGATGTACTTAAATCTGAATATAGCTCACCATCCACCAACGGATGGTCGAAGCTAAAGTACGACACAGGTCCTAGAGTATATGTTGAGAACCTGTGTGTTAAACTTCGGTGTAAATTGGGACTCTCAATTGCCACTGACCAAATTCTCCTACAACAACAGTCATAATAGTAGCATTGAATGTACACCGTTCGAGGCTCATTAAGGCCGGAAATGTCGGTCACCGAACTGTTGGACCGAGATAGGAGGAAATCAAACAACTAAACCAGAACTTAGTCGAGAGACTATTGACAAGATTGCTCAGATTCTACAAAGTCTACAGACAACAAGGAGCAGACAGAAGAGCTGAACCTATAAATGGCATAAACCGTTGGAATTTCAAGGGGGAAACCATGTCAAGTTAGAGGTATACCCAAAGAAAGGTGTAGTCCATTTTGGAATAAAGGGACAAATAAGCACCACGAAACGCATGACAGTTCGAGATCATCGAATGTATTCGTCCTGTAGCATATAGACTGAGATCACCAGATGATCTCAGTGGTGTGCATGACGTATTTCACGTCTGGAGTTCGAATGAATGTCGTACTGACGAATCACTCGTCATATCAATTGAAGGAATTCAATGGGACGGACATTTATACTTTATCTAAGAATCTTCGGAGGTTATGGCTTGCCAGGTTAAAAACTAAGGCGAAGCCGTACCCCGACTGCCAAGGTTCGTTGGAAGTCAAAGCGCGGACCCGAGTTTACTTAGGAACGCGAAGATCATATGAAGTTCAGGTAATCCCCAACTGTTTACAGAGAAAGCCGTACCCGATAACCATTCTTAAATTTCGGGACGAAATTTCTCTAACAAGGGGAGACTGTAACATCAGTGCCGGAAACGTCGCCGGAACAGTGATCGGTACAGTAAAATGAACAGTAAATCAGGTACACATACAAGTTGTTGTTCATATCTCATTATCACTTTATATTATCATAGCACAGTTTCAAAATTCTTTCAGAAACGAAACTCAGAAACATGGTTCATCAGCCAGATAATTACCTGGCAATACAGAACCATCATGTGACTATTTATTAGGATTTTATTATGTATAAACGTATGGGAAGCTTGACAGAACAAAACAACGCGGATGTCGTTACGTGAATGCTAAACCGACAGGTTATTCGTATAGGTGACGATCTGTACGAATAAATCTGAAGGTTTAAGGTTCTGAATGATGTCTGATAATTAGAAAACAATATTGGAAAGTATGGTTATTGCCGTATTCGTACGGGTGACGATTCGAACGAATACGCGTAACGACCGTACGATCCGATTTTAAAACGTAAATTTAATCGAATGTTAAAAAAATAAATGAAAGATATTTAGTTAATTTATTAGGAATCACATCTTAAATTAATTTTATAAATTCTATTTAATAAACCGTGTCATTTCGTGACGAAAACCACGAGAAATGACATTTTAAGCGAAACCGAACGAGACCGAACAACGGGTGCTCCTAAGTTATTAATGAGCTCTTTAATGTCACCACCAACCTCCACCCTTTCCCCCTCTCTCTCTCATTTTCGTTCTAACATCTCCCTCTCTAGAAACAAACTCTCCTACTTCTCCTACAACATCTTGCTCGGTTCTTCACGGAATTTAGTGTTCTTGGTGCCGAAACGACCCCCTCATCAAGTAGATCACGAGAGTACAAGCAATTCAAGCATTTATCCGTCGATTTAGAGGTAAATCTTCACCTTATTTTCGGTTTTTAGAGGGTTCCAGGAGCCTTATAGTTATTGACATGTTAATCGGTTTTAAACACTTAACCACTTTGAGATGAGTCATGGTTAGTAGTTAGGTAACTATAGAAAACGAGTTGAAGCAGGTTAAGCAGGATAGAAGATGGTGTGTGCTACAGGTTCGTCACCAGCTAGTCGGCCGAACCCCATACACTTGGCCGAACCTTTTTCCCAACAGCCGGCCAAACCAATACAATCCAGACGAACCTTCGCTTCACTGCAACGAACCCTGCACCACTCTGAGCCACGAGCCTGTCAACACTGACCTAGGCCTGCACCGAACCTGTTGAATTCCTGTAACGAACCTGTTGCGTAAGAACCTGCTAGCCGAACCCTTGTTATAGCCGAACCCTCGACTAGTGGCCACGAACCTTCCTTAAATGGGGCGAACCTTAGTTCCAAACAAACCTATGGTTTCATCCTAGCCAAACCATGGTCATGCAATCAATAGGAGCCACGAACCTTCGCTAAGTAGTCGAAACTAATACCTGCGAACCTATGAAACCCACGAACCCAGCCCATGACCAGCGAACCCTTTTTGTGTCACACCCCCACCTCTCGTCACCTCGTGTATGATCTGACTGAACCGGTTGCGGAAGCATAGTGGTGATGTCTCCGAGGTGAGGGGTGACTTACTTGAACCGATATCATAAGCACACAGATTAACTTAAAGTAAACTCATTACAAGGATGTCGCAATCACAATTACATTACAGCTATATTTATTTAATTACAATATTAATTATACAAGTGCAAATATCCCAAAAGTGCATCCTCACCGGCTATATTACTGTTTACCTGCAAAAAGTTTTGAGTTTGAAACGTCAGCACAAAGCTGGTGAGTTCGACAGTTCAATTTAAAACAATATGATATGATAAGCATGTTCTCAAAAGTTCAGTTCCGGATAACCATGGGACCCGTATCTAGTTCCTTTATGACGTCTAGTCTGTCTCAAGATATTACCCGTCGGTACATATCTTAGTGCCTCATTATCTTAATGTCTATCATACCATTAAGAAATTCAAGAAACAGATAACAAACATTCACACAAGGGAGATGCAATCCTCCAGCGAATGGGGTATGTGGGTTGTCAAACCAATAGTACTATCAATGTTTTATGTTCGGCCACACATGGGTTCACTAGATACAGTTCAAAAATGAGGACTTTCAATTTCATGATAGAGTCCAGTCTACATGCAAAATCCCATGAAATCCCACAAAAGTCACAACAATCACATGAAATCACACAGATATCAGTGATACATATCATATGTTCATTAAAAGTTCAACAATGTTCCCCGATGTTTATAAAAGATTAAAAATAAAAGGGCTTGTACGAAACTCACCTGATAGTATAAAGGTAGCAGAGTATCACCAAACTGATAGTACATAGATGATTCTGCATTTAGTTATCTTTAATAAGTTATTTATGTTCTAGTTTACTGATTAGATCCTTCTGAACGTTCAATGTCAAAGACATTGCTTAGTAAATCATCCACTCGATATTAATTATATAATTAATTAATTTAATGTCATATCATACAATGTATGATAATGTAGGAACCTACATTGCATTAGATTCCTAACACAAAGTTGATGACACTCTAGATTAATCAGAATAATCTCAGATTAACCAAATAGTTAATGTTTTTGCATCATGCCTTGCCTTCGTTGCACCATCTAAGAAGCTCTTCTCCTAGCTTCATTCCTCTGATTATTGTTATTGTTGTTTGGACAGTTTCTCATGAAATGAGCGGGACTTCCACACCTGAAACACGTTCGGTTTGCTTGAGTAGTTTGTCGTGGTTCTTGGTTGGATTGCGAGCAGGAAGTTACAGTATTTGGCGTAGTGTCCAATTCGATTACAGTTTATACATTCAGGACATAGTCCTGTTGATGATAAGCACTTATTAATTTGGGCGCCTGCCCATATATCCTTTCCTTTCTGGAAGAGCCTAACCATACTTTTTCACAGTTTGTTTGCTTCAGCTATCTCAGCCGGAGCTTTGGTTTTGTTTTTCTGAAACCTCTTCCTTTTGTTCCTCTTGTGTTACTAGGTGCCTTGATTTTAGTACTGCTAGAACTTTCCTCATCTATCATTGTTAGGGTACCGTTTCTTATTGCCTCATCAGTGTATCTATTGGCAAGATAATGGTATGTTCTAAAGTTGTAATTTTTGCAGCAGCTACCTAATTTCACACGAATTTGAGGAACCAAACCATGATATACTTTTCTACTAAAACTAGCTCAGTAGGAAACATGTCAGGAAATAGACATGTGAGTTCATGAAATCGTTCCGTATATCTCCAACACTTCGTACCTATCATTGAAAGATTCAAGAACTCTTCTTGTAGTTTTCATGATTTCGATGGCCAGGCAATATTTTTGAAATTATCAAGTTTTAAACTCCTTCCAACCCCATTACATCAACAGTGGCCGTACCCAATAATCTTACTTGGGTATTCCACCATATCCCAAAGCCGAGTCCTTAAGAGAACAAGTAGCATATGTTACTTTGTGCTCTTCTAAACACTGGCTGATTTGAAGTTTTGTTTCCATCTCTTTGATCCATTTTACACCACTCAACTCCTTCCTTTCCAGTAAATCGGGAGGATTATAAGTTTTAAAGTAGTTGTATGTACATCCATGTGGCGGAGAATCTAAAGCTGTTATATTCATACTGGTGGAGTATAAGTTTCTGTTTCTTGTCAGTATGCTGCGCTCTATATGGGTTCCACGTGAGCTAGAAACTATGTTCTGCTGATATTGAGCCAACATACCTGGAATAACTGCCACGAGTTCTCGTTTACAATTCGAGCTATCATTGCTTCATTTAGTTCAACTCCACTAGCAGCCGTAGGTGAACCGTATTTCGTTTCACCATTCACGGTGGTGCCATGTTTGTTTCCGAATTGACACGTGGATCGGGATTTGATTACACGTTACTAGGTTGGACTTGATTCAGTTCAGGGTTAGTAACGTTCTTGGTAGCTTTCTTAGCTGGTCGACCTCTTTTAGGAGCCATTGTTCTGCCCATATGCAGACAAACTCAGGTCAATTCAAACATAAGGATATAACCCTTCGATCGCATAATGTCAATCATATTCAGTGATACTGAAAATTCATGTTGAAAGGTGATTATAATAAATATAGTATAACTACATCGATATATTCAGACATGTTTTCAGTACAAAGATCACACAAATGTTTAGTTATACTTAGTCCTGTTAATTCAAAAACATGTTAAAATATTACACAGCTCACAGTACTGTGATATAAATATGTTATTACCCATGTTTTTTTATATTAACATACAAGACACTGATAAGTTCTCACACAAAATGCTCACACACAAAAATGTTCGCCTACAAGTCTTTAATACTTGCCATGCCGGCAATAGATATGTTCTCGTACATAATGTTCTCATGTTCTCGTACAAAATGTTTCTCATATAGTAATGTTCTCACATAGTTCTCTTTTATTATCTAGTTGTAGTTCATACAAGTTTGATATTAATATATAGTTCATACATTCAACACAGGGTTTCAAAGATGATACCGTATCTAGAACATTCACCTGCTTCATAAGAAACAGGTATGACATAAGTATCTCTAATACGGTAATACCATGTTCTTTAGAATAATCATACGGACCGCTGTATCTCATAGCGTATAGTCTGTAGATCCTAGCTAACCTGCTAATTTTCTCATAGCTCCGCCTGGTGGAGGATTCTCTCAACTCATGAGTATGTTAAGCACATCTCTCGGTGTCAGCTGTCATCGTGGGGGAAGACCGGTAGTCTTGAGAGCTTGACCTCACATGTGTCGAAGTCCATCACATGCCAATCCTCTGAAGTGATGAACTCTGCCTCTTCCCTTCATAAGCATTCCTACCCGGTTCTTAAGAATGTCCGGTGAAGCAATTAGGCATGTGGTTATAACGTAGCTGGTACATGTGGTACAGACTGGGGAAGTAGCCAACGATGCTTCCGATGAATCGAAATCCGAGCTCAAACTATGCTAGGAGTATCACCATTATCACATAGGAAAATATCTGATCAGTATCATGGAATAATATTGAATAATAAAATTCAACATAACCATGATATGATGTCTCTTCCTATCTCAAAGCACCTATCGTCCTATATTTATTATTGTTCTGCTTGCATTGAACTTCACTAGAACGCACACGTGTTGCGAATTTCAGTTATGCTGGCCACTCATAACTGGAATTCGTACCACCTGATTATCCTGGCTTAATTCAAAACAAATTTTGTTCGTTTAACGTTCGGTGCTCTCAGTGTCACTATACGAGCCTATGGTTATAGTCTAGGTCTCTAAGTCAACCTAATTCTCTATAACCTGTGGCTCTGATCCACCCTGTCACACCCCCACCTCACTCGTCACCTCGTGTATGATCTGACTGAACCGGTTGCGGAAGCATAGTGGTGATGTCTCTGAGGTGAGGGGTGACTTACTTGAACCGATATCATAAGCACACAGATTAACTTAAAGTAAACTCATTACAATGGATGTCGCAATCACAATTACATTACAGCTATATTTATTTAATTACAATATTATTATACAAGTGCAAATATCCAAAAGTGCATCCTCACCGGCTATTACTATTTACCTGCAAAAAGTTTTGAGTTTGAAACGTCAGCACAAAGCTGGTGAGTTCGACAGTTCAATTTAAAACAATATGATATATAAGCATGTTCTCAAAACATTCCGGATAACCATGGACCCGTATCTAGTTCCTTTATGACGTCTAGTCTGTCTCAAGATATTACCCCTCGGTACATATCTTAGTGCCTCATTATCTTAATGTCTATCATACCATTAAGAAATTCAAGAAACGAATAACAACATTCACACAAGGATTTAACGTTAGAACTTCGTGTTCTTCATTTATAATCAATCCTAGCCATCATCTAGGCAATAATCAACAATCTTAACTATCTCATTACGTTCAAAATTAAGATCTAATCAATCAAAATCAAACTAGAGGGTTAAAACGAACCGTTGCCTGTTCTGACGAATTTCTGCGGTTAAAACAGCGATCAGGACTTTTATATATGATCCCTGGGATGATCTAGATGTTTAAGGAGCTTTGAGTTGAAGATTAGAAGTGTTAGATGGAAGAAATAGCGTCTGGAGGTCGCTTGGGGTCGAAATGGATGAAAAAAATACGTTCTGGTGCGTTCTGATCACTTAAAACAACTTTTAGCCGACATAGGACCTGGGGCGCATCGCCCCAACTGGAGGGCTGGGTGGGGCGTACCGCCCCACGTCATCAGCGTCACCATTTTGGTTTTTAGCTTCGTTTCGCGATTCGGGAGCATACGAACTCCGTTTTACGCACGGTTTTCGCCCACGTTCATCATTTTTCACATACTATCAATCTTCAATAACCAAAGTTGCTAAATCCTCATGGATTTCAAGCACGACCAATGTGCTCACGTCATAAATGTCGAATTTTTCGTACGCAACTGTCACATTTTGGGCCGAACCTTAAAGGTTCGTTGGAGTCAGTGGGTTAGCCGAACCCTAGACCATGGGAAACCTTTCCTAGGCAGCGAACGTTGGAGTCACTCTTTAGTTAGTCGAACCTCCCTATTTCTTAGCCGAACCTTCTCCTATTTGGCTATAGGTTCGCTGGTTTTGATGTGGGAAACGTAGTATCTTACAAATATGGTGGTGTTTAGGGTCGTAAGTTCATGGAACCATCTAAGGATATGTGAGTATGCATGAATAAAAAGAAACCCTAATTATGCATGCATGGGATTGGATGTTCTCATGAATGTGTGTGTGCATGGGGTCAAGTAAGTAACAAAAGACTAAAGTATGGGTGGTAATTTAATCATTAACACTAACCTAGTAAAGTCTTAACAAGTACAATTACTTGGATGAGTTAATTAATGGGCCATGTAGAATCATCTATGGAATTTGAGTGTGATCAAATGGAAGTTAAAGACATCAATGGGCCAAGTGGGGCCCAATGGGCATAATTAAAGCCCATCATATGTTATATGTTAGTTTAAATAAAGTTGATGACATTTTAATTAAAGAAAATGATTTATAAACTTAAGTGAACTAAAATAAATGAATTTTGAAATTATATGTTAATTATTGATATGACTAATCATGGGATTTGGGATGTCAATGGGTAATAGGTTAGATTAGCTAGATTAAATTATAGAGACACTTAGTAAATTAGGACACTTAGTAAACACACCAAGACCAAACCCTAGATACAACGACTTATACGCATACTTATTGTATTCGAACTTTCTTAAAACAACTCAGGAACTGAAGAACCTAAACTACCAGAACGAGCGCGCATTTTGTGTTAGATCATTTACATAGCAGCACAGGTGAGTTCATTGCCCCTTTTTCTAAACATTTTTGTTTTAAAACGCGGGGCCTGAGAAGCATGCGTAAACGTTTTACTTAAATTGTTTACTTAAATGCTTTTTTTATTATTATATACTTTATATATGCTTGTTTATACACATAGACTCCTGTCTAGGTAAATTCCAGTTAAATTAACTATCAAGTTAATTAAGCAAGTTAATTAAATTACTCTTATGAGTAATACCTTAATTCTAAAACTCTAAATAAACCCTTAGTCCATCGAGTTCAAATTCCAGAATCTAAAATTCAAAGTGAAATCAAAAGAACCAAAGCTAAAGATCAAATGCAATGAAATCTAATCCAGTGTGTGATCGATAAACTCAGGATCCTACTCATGAATCTAAATTATTGTGAAATCATGGGAATTCTAAAGATCATATCAAAAGAACTCAAGGAATCAGAAATCATAAATGTGTGTGAATCATTAAATAATGAAATCATTAATATCTAATGAATCATTAATACTTAAGTTAAGGTGGATGTCAGTTGTATAGAAATCAAGATCACGTGTAACACACATAAAGTCCCGGCATAAATAGTAGACTCTTGTAGTCAAGCTATATGGGCAATAACGTGAACTATCAAATGAAATCAATATCAAAATCAAGAGAATCAAAGAGATCAAGAATCAAAGGATATCCTTAAAGTCCCGACACATACAGTAGGCCAAAGGGTCAAGCTGATATGGGCAAATCATTAAAATCCCGGGCACGCTCAGGTATACTCCTTGAGAGTTATGCCTGATATGGTCACGTGTGAGAGGGTACAACTTGGACAACCACCAACAACTAAGTCTAATTGATTGAGTCAAATAAGACCCAATCATCATGTCTTAGTTGTATGTAAATGTTTATTTATTATTTATTTAATTAAACATTAAACATTTTATTTCTATAATTGCCTTTGGGAAAATCATGAAGACATGGTGAACCCAGGAAATCAACTTTATTTCAAATTATGGAAATCCAGTTTTAAACATAGAAGTGGGTGTTAGGTAAGACGCTTAATTATCATTAACAGCAATGTACTATGCAACTTAGTATGTGGTGGGACGGCGTCTGGGCGGGTCGTAGGCTCGAATCAGGGGTATGCCCTATATATAAGCATATCGAGTTGGATGGTACAGGTGATGTTAATGAGATTAAGGTTGTTACCTAGGGGAAACATGAACACTTTTGGGTGATATCCTAAACTTATAAACAAGATGCTTGAATCTATGTTGGAATCGAATGGTAGGTAAAATGCTTAATTATCATTAACAACAATGTCCCATGCGACTTAGTATTTGGTGGGACGGCGTCTGGGCGGGTCGTAGGCTCGACTCAGGGGTATGCCCTATATATAAGCATACCAAGTCGGATGATACAGGTGTTGTTAATGATGTTAAGGTTTTACCGAGAAGGTTTGCAAAGCTATTTTTCAAATACTAAACTATATGAACTCACCAACCATTGTGTTGACTCTGTTTTATTTCATGTTTTCTCAGGTGATGTACAGGATTAAGCTAGGGCTTTGGATTGCATGCTAGGATGCTCAGTTAGAGGACCTAGTAGTTTTAGAAAAACACATTTTTTGTTGATCATTGTGAATCATTTTGGATATCTTGTACAAATACAAGATAGTGAACTTATGATTCATTTTGATATGTTTACTTGGTTAAATTATCAAACATTGATATTGTAATTTAACTTTGTAGATTTTAGTTAATTGTTTTTGTGCTTTAGATATTCTTAACATTGATGCTATGTAAACAATCTGATCATCACGATTATCATTCCCGATATCGCGCTCCGGGAACCTTCCGCCCGACGGGGAATCCGATCCAACCCCGCCGGCTCGGGGTGTGACAGGACAGCACATGGAGATGTCGATATAGCGCTTCGCCGTGCACATAGGTATATATGATGAGCCGACGACCGTTCGTGACGCATTCACCCAGGGGTTGACGCAGGGTGAGGACGGGGTTATGAGGTCTTGGTGGGCCCAGATCTCTGATACGTTGTTCACCGGCCACCGATTACGGGCGACGACGATCAGAGATCCTCTGATTAGTTACATCCACCACTGCATCGTGACGACCATCTCAGGTCGCGGACAGAGCCAGGAGTGGGTGACGACGACAGATCTGTTCTATCTTCACTCACTCATGACTGGCAGGCCGTGCAACCTGGCACGGTGTTTTGCATTATACTACGCCTCCTTCTACCACCGACAGGAGCGCGGTACACTATGGGGTGGCTCCTTTGTCACCCACATCGCACGCACCAGAGGCATGGTTAACATGCTTCAGGATCTGTCGGCGAGCAAGCCTCGTAAGCTCGATCGTCGGACGATCCTGAGCATGAAACTTGTTGCCGACATCCCGGGTCTGGGATTGCTGTTTATTGGATCCGACGGCCGACCGTTTCAGGTCGCCTAGGTCGCCGTCATACCGGAGCAGCAGCAGCAGCCTCGGGACGATGGTTCGATGCCGGAGCCCGAGCCGATTCGGGAGGAGCCGGTTCTACCACCGGCACGCGAATTGCCGCAGCATCCACCGCACGTTTACCGTGCGGTGCGCCTGACCGAGCTGCTCGAGGCGTTGTTGCACCATATTGCGGCCCGGTGCGACGAGATGGCCCAGGCGGATCGTCGTCGGGCCGCCTGGGAGACACGCATCGAGCGACGGCTCGATGATTTTGTCCAGTGGTCGGTTGCGTCAGGGCATGCGCGACGAGACGGATCACAACTTCCACCGTTCCCGGAGCCACGCGTCTATGCAGACGACGGATCGTCCGCTAGACCATCCGGAGGTTCGTAGTTACTTTTGTATTTTTGTATTTTGTTTCCTTGTATGTAAAACTTATGCTGTGTATATATGTATGTTTATTTCTTCATTTGTATTGTTTCTGTTTGTGTTGTTTTGTTTCTGTTTGTGTTGTTTAATATTTGCACGACAAACTTATATCGTTTAAATTACTTAAATAAACGTAAACAAACTAATTATAAAATGAAATATTTAGTTAAAACGATTTCGTAAATAATCAATATCGTTAAAAATGATAACGTAACAAGATTATGACGTTTAATTAACATAATAGCCGTATATCGTTCAAATAATTCACGTACTAAACGTATATCGTTAAAAATATTTAAATACGTAAATTAAGTTTAAATAAAATAAATAACTTTAAAACGGCCCGTACTGCCCAGTAAGAGCCGTATCAAGTGACTCAACTGCTTGACACCCAAAAATGGCTTGGAAAAATAAGTCAAGGCCAAAACGGCCCGTACTACAGAATGTTTCACTGAATCCAAGGAATACCCTGAAATATTTGTCTGTACTCTATACGGACCGCTGGGTGTTAAAATATAAAAATGGGGTGTCCAAATAAAATCACACTTTGCAAAAAAGCTCAAGAACAGAGTGTCTCATCATACTCCAATTAGCTGAATCATCATATTCAAATCCAATCATTAATCAAATCATTTGATTAATTCCTCTTTTTGTCTCTGCCTAAATCTTCAAGCCATCCCACCAACTGAACAGATCGTTTCTTCCCAATTCCCCATCAATAAACCGAACCATCTCTCTCTTTGAAATCTGCACCACAGATCGGTTGATTCGATGATGGAAGCAGTCAACGACAACAACCACAGCGCGTCGTCGTCGCCATCACCGCCGCCTCCGCAGGCGCTGCTTGAGAGACTCAAAGATTATGGTCAAGAAGACGTTTTTGCTTTCTGGGATCAACTCTCTTCTGACCAACAAAATTTTCTTGTTCAAGAAATTGAGGTTGTTTCTTCATCCCCAATTCGAAATTTACACTACACTTGTTCTCAGTGATCAGAAATTAGATTCTGTAAACAGTTGTAAATTGGTTTAATTCGATTGGAAGCACTAGTTTTGATTCAATAATGGTGGTTTCGTTTGAGATTTGATGATTGATTACTATGTTTGTAATGTGTGTAAATTTATATAATTGGTTTTATAATGTGGGATTAATTCATTGTTATCTTGGCAGAGTTTAGATCTTCCGAGGATTGATAGAATGATTCGCTGCTCATTTCAGTCACATGGTTGGTTTTTTCATCTGTTTGTATCTAGTTAAACTCTGTGTACGCCTGCACGCGCTTAATGATCATAACCGCTTATATTTGTGATCAATCAGGGCTACCAGCAGCTTCCATAGAGCCAGTGCCAGAGGGTTGTGTGTCAACTGTGGAAGATAGGAAGCTTGGAGATAGAGAAAAATGGTGGAAAATGGGGTTGAAGGCTATTTCAAATGGGAAACTAGCTGTCCTGCTTCTATCTGGTGGACAGGTTATTTATCTGCTGTTGTATTAATTTTCACTTTTTAATACAAGTTTGATCATGATTCGCATGTTGATTTGATCTTAGTTTAAAGCTCATGCTTTGCCTATTGGAAATATATATCTTTAACTATAATATGACTACAAGATAGTTCTACACATCATAGAAAGCTACTTTACCAAGATCTATGTTAATTTCGAACTTTTAACCATTTTGATCATGATTAACATGTTGACTTGATCTTAATTAGTTCAAACCCGGGTTCTGTCTGTTAGAAATATCTTGTTTTAGAAAGCTCATGTGAGGTGATATGGAAAGCAACTCATGTTTGTCTGTGTCACAATAGATCAAAATTACGGTTTGTAGATTGATGTGTAAGAGCAACCAAAGGGATGGTCATGAATGATTTACTTGATAAAAAGGCTGACAGGTAAAGGAGATGAGATAGATGCAACTTTTGGATGTACATTAAACTCATCTGATTGTACACAGAGCAATGCCTCTTGTACATGAAACTCTCAGCCTCACACCTCGGCTTTCATGAGCCAAATGCCTATGAGTGCCTCACAATTTTAAATATCAAGAGAAACATTCATGATCTTACTAAAATTGTCTTTTTTTCATTCTTCCACATGTTCATCCCTATGATTGAATTTGAAATGCAGGGGACAAGGCTCGGAAGCTCAGCCCCAAAAGGATGTTTTAGTAAGCATTTTACATATGATTTATGTTTTTTAAATTAACCAAATAACTTTTGGTTATAATGTCATTGTTTCTCTAAATCCCAGACATTGGACTTCCATCGGGAAAGTCGCTTTTCCAACTTCAAGCAGAGCGGATTATGTGTCTGCAGAGATTAGCAGTTCAATCGTTAGACGAGGGTGAGGTTGATCAATCATTTATATAAATATATATAGTCCATTTGATGATGTCATATTCTTTATTTGGTTTTTGCAGGTCCTGGTATTGTTGTACCAATACATTGGTACATAATGACCAGCCCATTTACAGATAAAGCCACACGCGATTTTTTCAAAAGTCACAAATATTTTGGTCTTGAAACTGATCAGGTGAATTAATTATGTTTTTTAAAAATTTCTGAAATTTTTTGGGCATATGTATGTTTTACTCATGTTGGAAGCTATTTGGTGCAGGTCACATTCTTTTCACAAGGTACAATACCTTGTGTTTCAAAAGATGGGAGATTTATCATGGAAACTCAATTCCAAGTGGCAAAAGCTCCTGATGGAAATGGAGGAGTCTATTCAGGTATATAATCAAAATTCACCAAACACTCAAACAGCTGATTATCTGATTATAACTGCTACAAATTAGGAGTGCTCATAAGCATAATGAAAACAAAAGGAAGTCAAGTAACAGTTCAGTTTTGGCTGGTTTGTGGTTTAACAGACCAGTCAACAAACTGAAATATGGAACCGCTTGTGTAACTGCTTATGTTATTATTAATTATCTTATTCATATTGTTTCATATTGCATAATCACAATCAAAATACAATCCCCTTAAAACTACATCAGTCACAAAGCTCTCATTTTCTCAAACACTTGAAGTAATTGTAATTGTTTATATTTGATCAAAATATTTAGCATTGAAGTGTAAAAGACTGTTAGAAGATATGTCCGCAAGAGGCATCAAATATTTGGATTGTTATGGAGTAGACAATGCTTTGGTTGGTAGTTTCATTTACTTCAATATCTCAATCTTTCCTTTATTTTACGAATCATAAAAGCCTGCCATACTTAATATTATTTATGTACCAGGTTCGTGTTGGGGATCCTACTTTCTTGGGGTATTTTATTGATAAAGGTGTAGATTCGGCTGCTAAAGTTGTCCGTAAGGTAAGAAAAAATATAAAATAAATAAAAAAATATTGTGAATGTTATTGATCCATTTGCAAATATAATTACAGGCATACCCTCAAGAAAAGGTTGGTGTATTTGTAAGGCGAGGTAAAGGAGGACCTGTAACTGTAGTTGAATATAGTGAGTTGGATCAGTCACTTGCTAGTGAAATTAATCAGGGAACCGGCCGACTTCGTTATTGTTGGAGTAATGTATAGTCTATTATACATCTTTCTTAATTGCATTTTAAATAATTAAAATTTAATTATTTGGTTAAGTCTAATATTTGGACAGGTTTGCCTGCATATGTTCACTTTGGTCTTTCTAAATCAAGTTGCAAATGGTCTTGAGAAGGACAGCATGTTAGTATTCACTATTCCTTCACCATTATATTTTTTTTGAATGTACATTAATTGTGATTAAATATAAGTAAGAATTTTTGGGGTCCCCTTTTATAATAGTTGTTAAATATAAGTAGGAATTTTTGGGTTTCTATTAATTGTTGTTAAATATAAATAATAATTTTCTGGTTTTTTCTAAATTATGGTTAAATATAAGTAAGAATTTCTGGGTTTTTATTAATATTTTTGGGAAAATGACAGATACCACCTTGCTGAGAAGAAAATCCCATCAATTCATTGTCAAACGGTTGGATACAAGCTAGAACAGTTCATATTTGATGCATTTCCATATGCACCTTCAACAGCTCTTTTTGAGGTCATCCTTTTTTTTTTCTCTATATTTAGAAAGTTGGATACTGTATTTTTGCAATATTAAGTTTCCTGATATTGTTCTTCAAAGGTATTACGCGAAGAAGAATTTGCTCCTGTGAAAAATGTCAATGGGTCAAACTTTGACACTCCAGACAGCGCACGGCTTCTGGTTCTCCGTTTGCATGCACGTTGGGTGGCGGCGGCTGGTGGTTTTTTAACGCACTCTGTGCCGTTATATTCGACTGGTAAGAAAAAGTTTTCATACACAAACAAATATACCCAGGAAAGTCCTATTTATCAGTAGGGTCTGGGAAGAATGAGACGAGAACAAACCTCATTAGGGTCTGGGAAGGATGAGACGAGAACAAACCGTAACCCTGTGGGCTCATATCAAACTAATAATCCCTAATCTAATAATTCAGTCAAATATTAATGAGAGGAAAGTCATATGTCCTATGAGAAGTAGAATGCACCACATTCTTATCATAGTCAAATGTCGAAAATATTCATATCAACCAAAATCTATATTTCTAAATAGCAAAAAAGAAAGTAGCATTAATAATGTGAGCATGATCAATGAAATTTATAATGGTGTAAACAAATGTTTAGCGATTCGTGAGCTACTCAAGATCGGTTTGCTAAAAGCATTAGTCGAACTGAACTTTAAGTAAGCTTGAGCCTGAACTTAAGTCTTTATTAAACGAGCTTGAAGCAGGTTTTTATATATCGAGTTTGACTATGCTTGTCTAAACAACCATGTTATTTGTACAAGTATAACAGCTTTTATTTAATTCAAGAAATATTATTATATACAATAATCATATAATTAAATAATCATATATGTACAGGGGCGGCCCTAAGAATTCAAGTGCCCTGGACGTACCGAAAAAAAGGCCCCTAGTTAATTATAAACTTGTGTTTTTTTCGGTTTTGTATTTGGAGATATACGTAAATATATATAATTTAAAAACGATTTTTAAAATCTTTGTGCCCTTACGATAAATGGGCCCTGGACGGAGGTCGGGTTTGCCCCTCCCCAGGGCCTCCCATGTATATGTATATAACTTGAATAATAAATGAGCCGGGCCAAAGACGAGCTCAAGTTTGATTAATTACTTAAAAGACGAGCTCAAGTTTGATTAATTACTTAAAAGATGAGCTCAAGCTTTAAACTTTGATCTCAAGCTTACGTAAGAAACTCCTTATTTTGGAAAAACTTAGAAAACTCATGCTTACTAATAAATTTAAAAAAAAACTTTTCATATTTTTTTATTATAAAGTTAAAAATGTTATAATGAAAAATAAAATTCTAATAAAAATACGTAAATCACGAAGTTATGTATATGTAACTCAAAAAGTTTCGCAACTAATTCATAAAGTTGCATATATGTGATAACATGAAATACATACTTTTTTTTCTTTTTTTATCTTTTTTGTACATTTCTTACCATAATAATAAGAAACAAAAATGAAAAAAAAATTAATTAATTAGTAATAATTGTGATTATTTTTCTTACTTTTCTTTAAAATAGTGGTTTCAAATGTCAAATGTTAAGGACTATACGGGTAATTTATGAAACCTAGGGACCAAAAGTGAAAAACTAACAAACCACAGGACCATCTTAGTAATTTACTCTATATATTTATTTATTATTTTTTTGGTTGGGAGCAGGTGTTGAGGTTTCACCACTTGTTTCATATGTTGGAGAAAATCTTGAAGCAATTTGTCGTGGTAGAACTTTCCATGCGCCTTGTGAAATTACATTCTAGCATTTCATTTTACCTTTTTTTTTCTTAATTTTATTATTTTTATTTTAAATTTTGGCATTTTAGTTTCTTGGTATAGATCAGGAAATCTGATAAGAATTTGTACGAGTCCTCTTATAGGCTTATAGTCAGAGTGTGCAACTCAATCATTTTTTATACAATTCATTTAATTTTATTCGCCTGTAGGCTCAGGCTAGTAGGTGAACTCATGTTGTGTAACATGTCAAAATATAATAGGAAAAAAAAAGATCAAATCAATATGCCAAAATAGATTGAATGAAACTCAGGATTGATGATAGGCTCGAGCTCATCTAAACTCAATCCAATTCGAGCTTTTAATGAGCAATTTGGAATAACTCAATCAATTCAATCAATTCGGCTTGTTCATACCCTTAAAATAAAATCTATAATTCTAAGGCGTTGTTGAAAATTGATGTCTACCTCTTTTATAACCTTTCGGCTCCTTAAATTAAATTCTAGTCGTTCGCACCTTTTGTTCATTCAACGATCAAAGGTTAAAAACGGTTCATTTGGTTCTTATACTACTTAGCGGTTGCCATTCGAGCTCAAATCGGTAAATAAGCATGAAAAAACGAACGAGTTGGATAAGTTAAACATGTCTAGCACTTACGAAACCGAACACTTACGAAACGCAGAACACGTCTAGCATGTTTAATATAACATCCACAAGCCTCTTCGTCTGCCATCTAACATTTATTTATTTATTTATTTATTTCTTCACAAGAAGAAGGCTTCCTATAACATAAAGAAACAATAGTCACTCTAATCTACACAAAAAACACTTGACCCACATTCAAAAGGCTCTCATGAGGAACATTGAATATCACACTATTTTCCCTGCAAATCTTCCTTAGAAATGCATAAACATAATCTATACTAAACTTCTTATAAAACACCGAATCCCGCCTCGCACGCACCACCGTGTTCCCCATAATATGCACCACCCCTGCATCCCTACAGCCTGTTATGAACTCCATTTCATCAACCTCTGTGTGACTACTTACTTGCCCAGATGACATCCCAGAATTCATAATACTTAATGGTGATTTCACAGGCACGATTGAGTCACAAGACGAGATGGTTAGGTCAACGACCGATGCAAATGTGTTATTTGTGTTGTCAGGTAACAAGAACTCTTTAGAACCGTGAGTTTGTTGACCGTATAAACTGTACTCATCTGAGTCAGACCCGCCTTCCATCATTGACTCGAGTCTTACAAACATGAAAAGATTGTCAAACAGTTTCTTTTCAAACCCATCATCTTTTTTGTGAAGATCTTTGTACCCATACCTTGCAACGCATCTAAACATGTGAAAGTTTTTCGGCCCGATTCGTTTGACTAGAAATCTTTCATCTTCAGGGACAGTGTAAACCGGGAGGTACTTTACACACACGAAAACCACAACCGAATGGATGGCAGGTAGATTAGTGATGAAATGAGAGAAGATATGTGGGACTCCACTTGCAAGCTCGGTGTACACGAGCCCTATTCCTGGGACCCGAACAAGGCCTAAACTTGGGCCAAGACCGAGAATCCATGCCATTGAGACTTTACTATGCATTTCAAACTCGTATCGTTTTACTGTTCCATAATGCCAGATGTACATGATGAAGAGGAAGACCGCAGCAATGACAAGTGGGACCCAACCGCCTTGATCTACCTTAAAGAGGACGGCTGAGAAGTACGTGCATTCAACGATTAAAGATAATGCAGCAAAGATGAAGACGAGAATCCAGTGGCATCGCCACACCAATAACATAATTAAGATCATGAGAAAAGTAGTTGCTAGCATGACTACGACGACTGCGGTCCCTGTAAACACACAATACAAGATGTTAACTTTCAGAGGTGTTAAATGGGTGGGTCAGATGGGTCAAATCGGGTCCCCAAAGGGACAAACTGGTGGTAAGGTGCATACTCTACCTAAGAGGTTGAAGGTTCAAATCCTGGAAGCTGCAGCAGGTATAGGAGGTTAATAATGGGTTGGATTGTAAAAATTTACTCTAGGGAAAATTTTAGTCTATCAGTTCTCATACTTGCAAAGACAGGTTACTTGAAAAGATAAGAAGATAAAACAATTTGACCACTTTTAAGTGTCCAAAATATTATACAATCATATCATCTAATTTTATCTTTTCTAACAAGAATGTTAGCAGGTTGTAAGAGGTAATTTTTGGTCCAGATTTCTTTAACCCAAAGTTGTCAAAAGTCTATCTTTAATGCTTACAACCTTCAATGAAAACAAACAAATATACCTAGTAACATCTCATTAATAGTAGGGTATGAGGTGGGTAAGATGAAGACAAATCTTGTTTTTTTCCTATGGGATAAAGAAACGGCTCTCAAAGAGAACCCTGACATAGGAAGCTTACAACTATCTAGATGTGTTATTCAAAAATCTAGATTGAAATAATAACATAATAGTAACCATTAAATGGACAATAAAGTGTTTGCGGGTTAACCCAATCTGACCCGGTCTAATTCAAACCTGCACCAACAACGACCCAATTTTGACATATCACCCGAACCGCAGATCTTGCAACCTCTAATCTATATGAACAAGAAAATGAACCTTTGCAAAACGATAGACACAATAAAGCACATACTCACCATAAGCATTGCCTATTTGACTTTGATTTTTGAACACAGCAGTGACAATGATACATAGAACCATAAGGATCCAATTGATATCAGGAACATATATCTGTCCAAGAAATTTACTTGATGTATGAATGACCTTCACTCTTGGAAAACAACCAAGTGCATTTGCCTGCTTTATGATGGAAAATGTTGCAGAAATTGTAGCCTGACTTGCAACAATAGCAGCTAATGTAGCAATAACAAACATCGGCCAGTATATACCATCTAAAACAATATATAACTTATTTCAGCATAATACAAGATTTATAAAATTTAAATTGAATTAATTACATCATTTTGTAAATAATATACAATTTGGTTATATGAACCTGGGATAGAGCGGTAAAATGCATCATACACATGCTCCTTGTTGTACATGAGGTAAGCTGCCTGTCCAGAATAGGCTAGAAGAAGGCAAGGAAATACAATCACTGTGAATGCCAGCTGGATTGCAGACAATGGAAAATGTGCCAGGTCAGCAAAAAGTGCCTCCGTCCCTGCAATATTTTTGCAATCGTTAGTAAAACTTTAGTTTAGCCGTGGTTAGTAAGAGGACTTTGCATTTTACTGTCTTACTGTATTTTATGTCTTGTGTTGTTTTGTGCTATTATACCTGTTACTACTTATCATATTGGTTATAAAATTACAGCAGCTTTTTATCCTATATGTTTAAAACTGCCAGCTTGTTTGTTGTTTGTTTTGGAGCTAAGGATAGGAATATAGGTAAGGTTTGCCTACATCTCACCCTCCCCAGTTTTGTTAGCAAAACTTGTATACAAATGTATGTATGTATGTATATATGGATGTGTAGATACACACATTTACGAAGAAATAAACGAAGATGCTGACCTGTTATACTAAGCATGATCCCACCAAGTGATATCCAACCATTTTTCCCTCTTCTTCTGAAATAGTGGAATATATAAACGGGTGAAAAAGCACGCAACACACCGCTGTCATATTTCAAGATATTGAAAATTCCAATTCCTCCAATTAATAAAAACCAAAGCAAAACAATAGGAGCAAAGAGCCATCCAACTTTGTCAACACCATAGTGTTGTAGGCTAAACAAACCTATTAGTATGACAACCGCAACAAGTATAACAACATCTGCAACAAACAAAAAGAAAAAAAAATATAAAATATATATAATCTTTATAGATAAAATTTGAGATTTGTGACATACCAGTACTCATCTGGGGGTTATCTATCCTGATGCCACCGGCAGCTGATAAAACTAGTAAAAATGGATGTTTTGTAAGATATTTTAGAATGCATACAAAGCTTAGATAATTAGTTTCATACTAGCAACAAAATTGATCATCAAAGGGTAAATTTCCACAAGAATGTCCTATTTGATCATTATACTCCTTATTAATACAAATTCTAACAACAATACCACATCCAAACACTATCTCCTACAACCCATTTTGTATAGTTAATTATCTCATTCAAGTTGCTGAAATCACATAAAAGATCGCTCATTTAAAGACTGTGACTGAAACATAACGAATGTCCAACTTCAAATACAACCAACACGTTTTGGGAGCATTAACTATGATGAGAATAAACTCCACAGTTAAACGTACTTGAGCGAAAATAATGTGTGACCTACAAGAAAGTTTGCAGTAGCGTAACCAAAAACAAATCGGTGAGCTCTTCATGAGCACAACCAGACAACAATGGTTGCCTAGTTTGTAAAAGGAGCTAGATGTAACAAATAATTTCTTTCAAAACACACATACAAACATCCCTTTAGACGAGTTTTCAAAAATAATTAGTTAAGTATACCAGAAATTGCAGGAGTTAGAATTCCATCTCCAATGGCCATGCAAGTGCCAACTAGAACAAGTAGAAGAAGTGCATTCTTATTAAACGCTTGTCTTTCCAACCATCTTTTCGTCTTTGCAGCAAACGATTTCTCATGAATTCTGCTTCGACTATAAGTTGTCAACTCCTCATCCGTTTTATGCTGATTAGGAATTGTATTTACTTTAGCATGTCTACACAATATTGAGTAAAGAGCAAAAGTTCCACCTGCATATACAACCACAGTTAAGGAATCTAAACACACATTTATCAACACCTAGTCACATATAAATCAAAAGATATGTACCTTGACCATTGTCATTTGCGCGACAAACAATGAAAACATATTTGATGAGTGGTACAAGCGTAAGAGAGTAAATTATCAAGGAAAGTGCACCAACAACGTCTTCTGTATCATCAATTCCTTTAGGAAAAGTATTGTAAAACACATATAAAGGAGAAGTTCCCAAATCTCCATAGACGACTCCAAGACTTTGAAATGCAAGTCGAAGAAGCAAAATTGCAGAAAATTTCTGCATTAAATACCTTGAATCAGTACATAAATAACACCAAAAAAATGATAATTTTTTCTCTCTTAGCAATATCATAATTTCAGCAAGGTGTGTCTGCAGTACAGTTTGGTCAATTTTGCAAATATTTCTAAACCAAACCATTAACAACGGTTTCAAAAATGACAAACCAAACTCACCACGTAAGTTGGGTAAACCAAACTGACCAGTATTGACGGTTTCACCGTTAAGTTTTTACGTTTTCACGGTTTTATTAAAAACAATAAAGAACAGTTAATATAATGATGCAAAAGATCATAATCCATTTCAAATTCGCATTTTAAAATTTGAAAACCATAATCTAAAAGGCAACCATTATCAAAATTACAAAACTAGTCCAAAAAGAATGATGATATGTTAGATAAAGTCATGATCAGTTACAATAGTGTATAATAAACTTCAAAGTCACACTCTATTTCGAGCTTCTGGTCTTTATAGCTTTCAAATTCCGTTTCATACACACACACACACACACGGTTGGTGCGGTTTAGTAAAAGTGCAAACTGTAAACTACACCGAACCACTTGGTTTTTCGAATACTCAAACCATAAACTGAATTATCAAGTTTTAAAACAATCAAACCGACCAATTGTTTTCGTTTCGGTCTGGTTTAGACGGTTTGGTCGGATTATGAACACCCCTAATTTCAGCTAAAGGGTGATTACGGTCCAAAAAGGCACGAGGCATGTTAAGGGTTTAGGGTTAGCGTTGTGAGAGTTTCAAATACGTGTATGTTTAATCAGATAAGCTCTATATGCATCCAAACTGCACTTTCCCATTTATTTTACATATCAGCCTTTTTAACAACATAATTTTAACTAAGTTTGACCAATTTTGACACGGAGGTGCATGAGGCGTCATATAGATCATCCAAATGTATGGAATAAACTTGATCATAAAGAAGCATGTCAAACCTTAGTTCTTGATCAACAAAGTCAACCATAATCAGTTATTCATCATACACCAGCATTCAAATTATTTTGACAGTAAACAAATTTCAAATCCACCAACTGAAATCCTCAATTAAATTACTAAATTTTCAGATAAGTTTAACCCCAATCAAGACAAACACACACATATATGTTTTTTTTTTTTTTGAAAAATCTATAAAATTACGCAAAAATAGCAATAACTTACCTTTTCTCTATACATATTTTTGAGCCTACCAGCTTCTTCATCCATGGGCTGGTCAATCTTCTGCTCCAAAGCCCACATGCCACCTTTTGACTCATCTTCTCCATTGATATCCCCTTCCATATCAGTCACCATAGCTCAATTTCAAGCTAGATACAAACTTATTTGCTTACTCTATATACAATCCAACCATAAAAACAGCATCAAGAACTTGAAAACCCTAAAAAAACCCAAAATTCACCTGCTTTTATTCTAATGCAATAAAAAAGAATGAAACTCTTCGAGAAAAACCAATTTTAACACTTTCCCAAGTGGGTTCAACAACTCTGATGATCAAACTAAATAAATTCCAGTACTAGATTTATTCTAAAGAAATTTTTGATTTTTTTTTCTTGTTTTAAATATGGGCCGAAAGATATTTTATCCACACAACCGAATAGGACAGAGTGACTGCATAAAACCTAAAAAAACAGAGGTGTTTGATGGGTATGTGACAAAGAACGACAAGACGTTTTTCATGCGACTTGTTTGTAAGTGAAATTTGTGGTGTGCAATTTTTGTTTTGCTACCATCATCTGAACAAATAGAAATAAAAAATAAATAAAAACAGAAACTCTCAAGGTCGCCCCCATGATTAATATATAGATTGAGCGATCTCGATCATGATTATGAGTCAGAGAGGTTAAAATATTTTTTAAATTTTGATGATTTAATAAAAAAGTCCACTTGTGAGATGATTTATGAAGACTTACCGGTCGTACACACGGTATTCATCGAGTTGGATAATAAGTTATTCGAATCGGGTTATTAGGATTTGAAATTTTTTTTGGTTTATCCGAAACCCAACCTGAGCCGAAAATCAAAATATATTATCTGACCTGAACAAACTGAAAAAATGTGACTTTTACATCCGAATAACCCAAACAACCCGAATAAACTGGTTTTATTCGGATATCCGATCCGAAAAACTAGTTTTCGACTATCCAAAACCCGACCCAAACCGAATCCAAAATCATACCCGAAAAACCCGAATTAGATTTCAAATGAGATTTTTTCGGGTTTCGGATACAATTTGGATTTCGGATTTTTTCGAGTTTTGAATGTATTGAACACCCTAGTCATATACACATCAAAGGTGGAAATTTACGAAGGCAATTTAGAAATTTACAATAATTTTTAAGAATAAATTCTCGCCTAAAGTTAACTTCATTTATTTATTTATTTTTTTTCATCTGGTTTATTTGACCATCACTTGCAAAGAATTATTCACGCTTTTACAAAAGGCCAGTGGCTGTAATATAAAGGCGTGTGTTTATTTTTTTTGAAAGGCCATATATATTAACACAAGAAAAGAGATACAGGGAAAGGGAAGGAATATACTAGCCAGAAATAGCCCATCAAAAAAGAATAGAAGAACTACAAATTACAACAGGATTTACTCAAATTCTCCCATTCAAGAATAAAATCCTTGGACCTTGCTTTTAACCTTGCCTTAATTTCTTCAAATAATTTCCTTTCCACTATAGCTTTTTTAGAAAAAAACAAGCTCCTTCCTTGCTTTCCATAAGCACGAATATGTTATAATTATAATGGCTTGCACCATTTTCCTCTTCATTGCATTCCTAGAACACCACTTGTGAATTGAAAGTAGATCCTTCAAAGAGAAAGCAAAAATGGGGGGAATGTTACACCATTTACTAATCAAATGCCATAGAACAGAAGAAGTCTAACATGACGTAATTAAGTAATCAATTGATTCTTGAATTTCCTCACATAAACTACTTATGATGTTTATGTTTCTCTTTGACAAATTCAATCTTGCTGGTAGTCTATTGAGCTCCATTCTCCAACCGAAGATGTTCACTTTAATAGGAAGCCACCTATTCCATTCATAGTCTGAGATTTTACCCTCCAATCTAGACATAAACTCCTTAACTGATTTTGTTGTGAAATTCCCATTTGGATTGCCTCTCCAACTCCAACCATCTACTCCAACTCCCAATGAAACATGCGAGCATAAATTTTGTTTAAATTTTTAATAGTAATTGTTTTTTGAACGGCATTTGATCTCAACATGTGAACCACTGATTTCCAGTGGTATAACTATTAAATTTTTAATAGTAATAGTGTCATGTTTCATATAAACAAAAATTTTGGGATTCATGCACACACATAAGCACTAGTAGTAAACCCGTGTGATGCAGCGACGTCAACACATTTTCAAATCACAAGCTATTTAAAAACACACGAAAATATAGTCTTGGATTTTAATTTTTTTTGGCATGATTCGTCCTAAAAACGTAATTTCGTGAGGCATAGTTTTAACACCTAAATCTCAACATCTTTATCAACAAAACATGTGTCAAATATAATATGTTCTGCGGTTTATAATTAGCAAGAAGGGAAACCCTCGATTTGCAATAAAAGATTAGGATAAAATTGATCCGTAAACTAAAAGGTAACCATATACTATAAATATAGTGAAAACCAAATTTCAAGAACCATAGACATTCAACAATGAAAAAAACTCACCATCAGTGCAATTATTTGTGCCTATCTTTTATTAGCATTTCCAATTCTTTTACCATTTGTCGGTGTTCATGTAACACACATGTCTCACCAAAGGTCAAAGCTAATAAGAGGCCCATAGTAAGCCATAATTAAATACACATCTCGAGTTCATTAACAAAAAACATTAAAACACAAAACAACAATAATAAAAAAAATTAGATTAAAAGAAAACATGTTAAAATGTTTGGTCCCCAGCCCGCGATCAACTTGTCAAGCCGCAAGCATATCATCTTCGACCACACAATATGTTTGAAACAAATTTCAAAATTACTCCAAACAAATCAAATGTACCTTTTACAATTCTGTCCCAATAAAATGAGAAACGATCTAAGAGTAGCTAAATACCATCTCCAAGAATTTTATGTCTCTTCATCTACATTTATCACAAGACTCACAGACAAAGAATAAAACCAAGATTGTAATAACAAGAACAAATCATACCACACATAAATCTATGCATTTGACCTTTCCCATCTTGAATCTTGAATGCAAATGCATTTGGCAGGGTAGGTGAACGATAAAAAGGTTTCCAACATATGTACCACCTTGAGAAGTTAACATTAAAGGACTCATTGCAATATCACCATTTTGGTTCGAGTAGAACAACAGGAAGTCAAAATCACAGTGATCTAAAATGAGCATGCATAGGCTATATGATTACCTTCTGCTTTCACTATCATCATCTGTGAGGTGATGCCATGGTAGAATCCCAAAAAGTTTTGCATTATATAACTTGCATCATCGTTATCAAACCTTGCAGTACTTCCAACCTAATTCATCCATTAAAATAATCCACTTTTATATACAAATTGCAGAAATTAAGAATAAAATTAGCCATATACAATATTAAGAAAAGAAAAAAGAATAATGACGATGTACCATATACCATTAGGCTTTCCAGGCGAATAGACACTCATTCGTTCACATTACACATGAATAGATCATCATTCGCTAGTGCATAGCAAGAATGTCCTTCTCATTCGTCAGTTAGAATACTCATTCATTCTTTATACATCATTCGTGTCACCATTTTATTTGTAACTCAGAGTTGTTAACAAATCAAATCCCATTCGTTCCTTCATCCATATAATACATAGTCATTCGTACCTGACATTCGTGTGATTCAGTCCCTTTCGTGTTTAGGAGCTGGAAATTGTCTAAATGTCAAATCAGATTATTTTCATTGATATGGATGAACTTGCATTAATGGCTAACCAAAATCACAGGATTCGGTTACTTCTACTTACAGAGACAGAGACAGGGAACTCCAACAAAGCTCCAAAGTTGCTTTCCTTGGATGATTATCCTCATTGGAAGTATAGGTTTGAGATCCACATTAATGGAGTGGACACTAATCTATGGATGACGGTTGAGGGAGGGTATGTTAGACCTCTCAATGAAGATGGAACTCCTATGCTTGTCACCCGGATGACTAAACCACAACGAAAGTCATATGATTTTGAGAAGATGACTTATGCTATACTGTCTTAGTCTATAGCCACTGGTATATTTCAATCAGTTTTGACAGTTTACTTTTTCCAAATTGCTATGGGATGCATTACAGCAGAGATATGAAGGCAATGATGCACTGAAGAACATCAAGTCTAAAGCTTTGAGGAAAGAGTTCAATAGCTTTATGTATGTGGGAAACAAGTCCCTGGGTGAACTGATTGCCAGATTTTATCATCTTCTCAGTGAGCTTTTCAATCATCAAGTCAAGACAACAACTCAGGAGACGATAAAATGTCTGGCTAATGCATTACCTCCCAAGTGGGAATCTTTTCATATGGTGCTGAAGCAGAGTGAGATGCTTGCCACCATAGACATTAATGATTTTATTCAAAAGCCGTAGGAGCAAGAGATAGAAAACAAGTGGAAAGCCAAGAGAGTAGCTCAAGTTCAAAATCCTTCCATCTACTACTCTACTCCTATTGTGGATAAAACTTTTTCACATGCTCCTTTGAAGACTGCCTTTGTATCCCAGACAAAAGAGGTTCCCAGTTCAAATCATGCTCATTTCAGTCAGTCTGTTATCACTTCCACATCTCACTTAGAGGATAGCCATTCTGTCATCAGCTTGAAGACAGATAATTTTGATAAAGTGACAATGGAGATAGCTAAAGAGCACATGAGTCTCTTATCAACTCTTGTGAGTTCATATGACGGATTGCTTGCTGGACAAATTGGAAATCAACACTTGACCAATGAAGATTACTCACAAATTGATCCAGATGACATGGAAAGAATTGATATTATGTGGGCTTTGGCAAGTGCAGTCAGAAGGGTTAAGGATTTTGTCAAAAGAACAGGAAAGGACATCAACCTAAAAATAGATTCAAAGTCTGGATTTGACATGTGACAAAGGAAACTTTTCTAGACAGTGCAACAAGCCGAAGATGATGGGTAACAGGAATCCATTCCAGAATCAAAAATCATCTTCTTCTAATACCGAGAGACGTTTAGTTCCAATTGAGACTCATTCTCAGGCCAGTTCTTTAAATGCAAACAAGGCCCTGATGGTTCAGAATGATGAAGGGGAGAATTGGGAGTTCAGATTTGATTCTGATAAAAGAGTAGAAGAGAAAGCTTGTATTACTAAGATTAAGAAGGAAGCTGAATATAATGCAGATGGTGTGTGACACCTCGCAAATTCCAGGTCAGCGTTCATTTTATTTTAATAATAATGTGTATTATTATTTCATACGTGGCACTAGAATAACTACATGTAGTGTGACACGTGGCACAACGGACCAAACACACCGATAATTCGAGGAATTATCGCACGAAACTCGCACGTGTCTTGAATGACGAACGTTGGTGAACGGATCAAGCCACAGTACACTTACACTGCACGATTAGGTTCCGGAGAACCTAAGTTAGTAGAACAACGCTTAAGTGTCGAGAAACGATGATCGTATTCGAGAAATACGAGAAATTCGGTTCAAAACAATAAGATTGGGCTAATTGGGCTCTCTGTGGACCCATCGCGGTACGCGATGGACCCCAATAAGTTATATCGCGGTACGCGACGAGTTTCGGGAAAAATGGAATCCCGAAATCCGCCGCGGTACGCGAGGAATCTTTTCAGCCATTGTCGCGGTACGCGACGACCCCAGTACGCAAAATCTTGAGTAATCCAAGACTAATCATGCCTATTAACCACCCTACTCTACTATAACCCATCATAATCGGTATTAGACGCCATTAGCTCGATAAATACACCTCTAAACCCTCTCCCAAACCTGCTAAAGCTCAAGAACCCATTGGAGAAGCTTAGATCGAAGGTTGAAGCTTGAAGGGCAAGAAGGAAGGCTTGTGGGATCTCGCCATCAACACCAACACGTCCTAGCTACTGGAGTGTCATTCTCAGCCGATTCTAGGAGTCATCCAGATCTGTTCAAGGAGCATTTCATCTTGTTGAAAGCCTTAGAAGGTAGATCTATGCTCCATGTAGCCTAAAATCACTTCTAAACCCACATGCAATGGGAAATACCCACATGCAATCACTAACACTTCACATGCACGAATTTTTCTTTGTTTGGATCTGGGTTTGATGATAATCTTGTGTTATTTGATGATCTAGATTGATTAAATGAGTTTCTATGACGATCCATGATGATGTTAACATGTATATTGATGATTTGGTCACAAATGGGTGTTTCTAGTAACATGCATGTATGATCTAAGGATATTGGCATGATATTTGATATTGAAATGTTATTAGAAATGATATTTGAGATGTTCTACATGATTAGAATGAAGAGTTATGTCGTGTAATGGTCACTTGGGCATTATTACTAAATATGGAAACTTTAATGTTACAAGTTGTGCATTTTTGATGAAATGACATTATGCATATGGTTAGATCTAAGGTTTATGCTTATAATGATGTTTAGAAACTAATAGAATGATCATTGATGTGTTAGAATGTTTAGAGATGTCAAAAGGATGATTTTCATGAATGTTACTATAAATAGTAACTTTTTATCGTAAGTTCGCAACTTGTTGGTAGGTATGATAATGTTATGAGTCTAACATGCTTATTTGGTGAATATATGATGATATTGAAAGAAATATGTTATTGGGAGACTTGATTCTGTGTTATTTTCATAAGTTACTAAATATAGTAACTTTATGTTGCCAAGTTAATGATTTGTCGCATGTTAGTTGTAATGATCGTGATTAATGGGTTATTTAGGACTAAGATAATGATGTTAGATGATATTGATTGTTAAACTTGGTGACAAATGCTTGTTTATGCGCACTTTCTAATTATGGAAACTTTTATGCGTAAACCATGTTAAACCGGCTATGTGTAACTATGTGCTATGTGATAACATGCTCACTTAGGATAAATATGCATGTTAGAATAATCGGAATATGAGTTATTGCACAACTTGCCAAATATGGAAACTTTCCTACACTAGAAACTTACCATAAAAAGTAAGTTTTCTCATAGGAATGATTTTGGTATCCGTACACCTCCCACGACACTAAAACCGCACGATACACGAACACTTGATCCAAACCGTCACCAACGGGTCGTTAGGTCAAACACGGTCAACACAGTCAAACACGGTCAATCTGACCCACCAACAACTTGGAGTTGTTGAACGCTAAACACGGTCCTGTGAGACCCGCATTTGTGAACACAAACTCATAGTACCTATGTGATATAGGTGACTACTAGCCGACGAGCTACGCAACTCTATTGAGCTAACGCATTACACGAACTCAGGTGAGTTTACGGCCCCACTTTTACTCTTAACTGATTTGCTAAACTATTGGGGTGAGAATATACTGCAACTGTTTTAGATATAGGACTGGCATGTTGTGAAACCGTTTCTTTTTGAGTGTAACTATTATCGCTTAAAGCCCTCACTTATCCTTACCGTTAATTGTTACGAACGAGTCGTTATTACGTAGTACTATTGGGTTTGACTAGCCCCACTCGGCAACAACTTTGACTGGAGGTCATAACGAGTGTAATAATCGATGTGAATTGCGAGTTCAGCGATGAATCGCGGAGGCAAAGGGAAACAGTCTAGTTTCGGTAAGATGACATGACACACTCACGGATCGTAGATCCAACAACTAAACTTAACATGCCCAGTATATATCTGTTTACTATTTATGTCTGTCTAAACCTGTGAACTCACCAACTTTTTAGTTGACACTTTTCGCATGTATTCTCAGGTAACTAATGGAGCACACGCTAGGACGCTCACCAGGACACACTAAGAAGTCAAGCTTACATATAGACTCATGTCCTAGGCTTGTGTGCATTTGTTATGTTTTGAAAACAACTTACTTTGTAGTGTCTGATACAATTTACTTTCCGCTGCAAACTTATGTGTATTTTGATATTTAACATTTCCGCTGCATACTATGAGAACTTGTATTGTTTTACAAACTGTGTGAATGTGTAACTCATATAGAGTCATTCTATATGACCATGAGCTATGATCCTGGCCACGTCACACCCACGTGGACTGACACCACGAGTGGGAATTTGGGGGTGTGACAGACTGGTATCAGAGCCTTGGTTATAGGGAACTAGGTTTGCATATAGTAAACTTAGACTATAGCCACTGCTCTACACTAGACACTACACTAGAAATTGCACAACAATATTATCTGCTATCATGTACTATTACTAACTTGATTAGAACGCAGGAATGGACAACAACAAGGATCAGGACGGGAAGGACTCGAGGAAACGTCCATATGAGTACGAGCTTACCGAGGAGGATAAGCAGAGGATCCGGGATATGGTGGAGCAGGTGCACGCTCAGGAGCCCAAAAGGCTCCGACCCTCGACCAGCAGGGGACCATGGGACTGGTACCCTACTACCCTTGCTGTTTGGGCGAGGGAAGAGAGAGTACCTAAGTTACCATTGTTAGGTGACACGTCTACTGGACCACCTTTACCACCGATTGGCATACCCATGGAGCGGGCATTCGCTGCACTGATCTCGCGTTACAGGCGTGAGTCGTGTCAGCTACGAGGGATGACTGTTGGGTTTAGGGATCTCTTGGAGCATAGTCAGCAGCTCCAGAGCCATGTGGAGCAGCTAGAGGAGAGACTTGCTCATATTGAGGGAGCGCAGGATGATGTGGTCGCTAGGACTCAGGATGTTATCCAGCGACAGGAGGAGGTCGCCGCTGACGTCACGGACATCCGTGATAGGACTACGTTGCTCGAGGAGCAGCATGATTTCTTAGCCGCAGTGACACATGGACACGATGGACTGTTGGCAGCTGTGGAGGTTGCCAGTGAGGAGAACCAGGCCATGATCCAGGCCAGCGATGCCATGTTAAATGCATGGGTCGAACAGTTCCTAGAGGAACAACAGCCCGAGCCAGAGCCCCAATTCGAGGCGGAGGACCTCGAAGAGGGAGATGACGACGAGGATTCTGCTGAGGATCCCGAGGAGGAGGACGATGATGGTCCTGCCGATAGTGGGGATTCACACTCCACGGTTGTCTAGTTAGATTTCCTATTTCAGTATTTTATTCCTTTCAGTATTTTACTTTTGTATTCTCACATGAGCGGGATGTGCTCATAGAAGCTTTTGGTAGTATTTCCTTTTGAAAATCATTGTACTCCAAAGTTTTGATATTAATGAGAATTATGCTTTATTATTATCTGTTGTATTGACTGCTATTGATACAATCTTTGTTATTATATCTGACTTGACGTCTGACATGACGACCATTCTAACCTTGGCTAACACGTGACATATGTTGACTAACACTCTAACCCCTCTATATAGAGATATGTCCGGAAGAGGAACCAATGCCCTACGAATCAAACGCAAGGCCGAAAAGGCACGCATTGACATGATGGTCGAGCGCAAATTCAACAAGGTACTCACTGAGTACGAAGCTAACCGACATGCCAGCGAGACGAGTGGCACTAACAATGGTATCAACTTTTGCCTAACATGACTAACATAGTATAGGCAGTATAGACACTAACACGTTGCAACGAACTCCGATGCACAAGATCTCATGGGGGAGTAGCAAAGGGATGCTCGTTTAAAGCCTTCCTGAGCTGTCACCCTCACAAGTTCCAAGGTACTGAAGGAGCAGTGGGACTGCTTCGTTGGATAGAGAAGCTGGAGTCAGTTTTCTCCATGGCTGAATGCTCGGATGAGAACCGGGTGAAATACGCCACAGGAACTCTAGAGGGACCAGCTCTCACCTGGTGGAATACCCATGTCCAGACCCTCGGACTGGAGACTGCAAACTCCATCCCATGGGAGAACTTTACCAGGATGCTGCATGAGGAATATTGTCCTCGTGACGAGATCAGGAAGCTTGAGGAAGAATTCTGGGTACACAAGATCGCAGGGTCAGAAATCGAGAAATACTGCACACGGTTTCATGAATTGTGCAAGCTCTGCCCGGCAATGGTGACGCCAGAGTATAAAAAGATCGAGCAATTCATCAGTGGATTGCCGGAGCAGATACAGAGCATAGTGACTGCTTCCGATCACACCACAATTCAACCATTGATCCGACTTGCCCACAAACTAACTGATCAGGCAGTAGCACAGGGAAAACTGCCAAAGAGGGGTGAGCATCTGAAACCCCAAGAACCCAAGAAGAAGTGGGAGCCCAACAACAACAACCGAACCTTTTCACCCCAACAGCCAACTCAACACCGACCTACACCTGCCAAGGTCTTCACTGCCACCCAACCAAACAATCAGGACAAAGGGGGATATCGGGGCAACAACCCCAAATGCAACAATTGCTCATACCACCATCACGGCCCATGCCGAAGAGTTCGGTGCACTAACTGTGGCAGGAACGGACACCTGGCCAAGGAATGCCGATCAAACCCCAATCCTAACCCCAACAAAGACAACACATTAAAGGGGTGCTTCACTTGCGGAAAGCCGGGGCACATGCGCCGAGATTGCCCACAGAACAAGAATGCAGGTGGCAACCCAGCAAGGGGGAGGGCATTCGTGATCGGATCCGGTGAAGCTAAAGATGATCCAAACGTCGTCACCGGTACGTTCCTTTTAAATAATGTCTACGCTAGCATATTATTTGATACCGGTGCCGATAGGAGTTTTATCTCTAGTGAATTTAGTAAATTGCTTGATATGACACCAACACCATTAGATTATAAGTATACCGTGGAGTTAGCTGATGGCAAACTTATCAAAACACAACATATCATCAAAGGATGTGTTCTGACACTAGCAGACCATCGACTAATGATTGACCTGATGCCAGTAACTCTCGGAAGCTTCGACGTGGTGATTGGGATGGATTGGTTATCTGCAAACCACACTGAGATTGTTTGCAATGAGAAGGTTGTACGGGTTACATTACCAAGTGGAGAGCAGATCTCAATCCAGGGAGAAAGACGCGGAATACCGTTGAACATTATGTCTTGCATGAAGGCGAACAAATATCTGAAGAAAGGATACACGGCTATTGTAGCTCTGATCTCTGAACAACCTAAGAAGGAACGAAAGATCGAGGACATCGAGGTTGTTCGCGACTTTCCGGAAGTCTTTCTCGAGGATCTACCGGGACTGCCACCAGCGCGACAAGTGGAGTTCCAGATAGACTTAGCACCAGGAGCCGCACCAATAGCCAAAGCACCATACCGATTGGCTCCTACTGAAATGCAAGAACTATCTAACCAACTGCAAGAGTTGTTAGATAAAGGATTTATCCGACCTAGCTTCTCACCTTGGGGAGCACCGGTCTTGTTCGTGAAGAAGAAAGACGGTTCATTCCGTATGTGTATAGATTACCGAGAACTAAACAAGGTAACGATCAAGAATCGATACCCCCTACCACGAATAGACGACCTGTTCGATCAACTACAAGGGTCAAGCTTCTATTCAAAAATCGATCTGAGATCGGGTTACCATCAACTTAGAATACAGGAGGACGATATACCGAAGACAGCCTTCAGGACACGGTACGGACACTATGAATTTCTAGTCATGCCTTTTGGACTGACTAACGCACCAGCAGTATTCATGGATCTCATGAATCGGGTGTGTAAACCGTATCTCGACAAGTTCGTAATCGTGTTCATTGATGACATCCTGATCTATTCTAAGACTCAGGAAGAACATGCCGATCACTTGAGACGTATCTTAGAACTACTGAAGAAGGAACAACTATACGCAAAATTCTCCAAATGTGATTTCTGGATTCGCGAAGTTCAGTTCCTTGGACACGTAGTAAACGAGAAAGGGATACACGTAGACCCAGCCAAGATCGAGGCAATCAAGAATTGGGCAGCACCTAAGACTCCAACCGAAGTGCGGCAGTTCTTAGGATTGGCCGGGTACTACAGGCGGTTTATCGAAGGATTCTCAAAGATCGCACAATCGTTGACATCCCTCACACACAAGGACAAGAAGTTTGAATGGGGAGAAAAGCAAGAAGCTGCTTTCGATCTGTTGAAGCTGAAGTTGTGCAGTGCACCAATCTTATCGCTACCAGACGGGTGCGAGGATTTTGTGGTATACTGTGACGCATCAAAGCAAGGACTCGGTTGTGTGCTGATGCAACGCGAGAAAGTTATTGCATATGCGTCACGACAATTGAAGGTGCACGAAAAGAACTACACAACTCACGACTTGGAGTTGGGAGCCGTAGTGTTCGCACTAAAGATCTGGCGACACTATCTGTACGGCACCAAGTGCACAATATTTACTGATCATAAGAGCCTACAGCACATTTTCGACCAAAAGGAGCTGAACATGAGACAACGCAGATGGGTCGAGCTAATAGGCGATTATGACTGTGCAATCAAGTATCATCCCGGTAAAGCCAATGTAGTAGCCGACGCACTAAGCCGGAAGGAAACAACCAAACGCGTACGTGCACTACAACTCACCATTCACTCGGAACTGCCAAATCAGATCCGAGTCGCACAACAAGAAGCTCTGAAAAAGGAAAACCTTACCCTCGAGGCCATGCGGGGGATGGACAAGCAGATGAAACAGAAGGATGACGGAGCTTACTACCTAATGGACCGAATTTGGATTCCATGCTACGGGGATTTGAGAGAAGTAGTGATGGATGAAGCTCACAAGAGTCGATACTCAGTACATCCAGGTTCTGACAAGATGTACCACGATCTAAAGGCAACTTATTGGTGGCCTAACATGAAGTCAGAAATCGCAACGTATGTGAGTAAGTGTCTGACTTGCTCAAAGGTCAAGGTAGAATACCAGAAGCCTTCGGGATTACTCCAACAGCCGGAAATTCCAGTATGGAAATGGGAGCAGATTTCCATGGATTTTATCACAAAGCTGCCAAAGACAACAAGTGGCTGCGATACCATCTGGGTTATCGTAGACCGACTTACGAAATCGGCACATTTCCTACCGATCAAAGAAACTGACAAACTGGAGAAGTTAACCCGAGTCTACTTAAAGGAAATCGTATCCAGACACGGAGTCCCAACCTCTATTATATCTGACCGAGACAGCCGTTTCACGGCACATTTTTGGAAGTCCTTACACAAGGCGCTTGGGACAAGATTAGATATGAGCACTGCCTATCACCCACAAACGGATGGTCAGAGTGAACGAACCATCCAGACCTTGGAAGACATGCTTCGAGCATGTGTGATTGACTTCGGTAACAGCTGGGAGACTCACTTACCTCTGGTAGAGTTTTCCTATAATAACAGCTATCACACCAGTATTGGAGCTGCACCGTTTGAGGCACTTTACGGACGTAAGTGCAGATCACCACTCTGTTGGGCGGAAGTTGGTGAAAGCCAACTGACCGGACCCGAGCTCGTGCACGAAACAACTGAAAAGATAGTGCAAATACATAACAGAATGGCAGCAGCTCGAGACCGACAAAAGAGCTACGCTGACAAGAGGCGCAAACCTTTGGAATTCCAAGTGGGAGACCGAGTACTCCTTAAAGTCTCACCTTGGAAGGGAGTGATTCGATTTGGGAAGCGGGGAAAGTTAAATCCTCGTTATATCGGACCATTCGAGATCACTAAACGAATAGGCCCCGTGGCCTACGAACTACAACTACCGCAAGAATTGAGTAGTGTACACAACGTGTTTCACGTCTCAAATCTCAAGAAATGTCTGTCAGACGAAACGCACGCGATTCCTTTGGAGGAAATCCAGATTGATGAACAACTTCACTTCGTTGAGGAACCGGTGGAAATCATGGACCGGGAACTCAAGAAGTTGAAACTCAGTAAAATACCCATAGTGAAAGTCCGATGGAACTCACGACGAGGACCGGAATACACCTGGGAAAGAGAGGATCAAATGCAAAAGAAATACCCTCACTTATTCTCCGACCAAACTGGCACGAGCAACACGAACTGAATTTCAGGACGAAATTCCTATTAACTGGGGGATGATGTGACACCTCGCAAATTCCAGGTCAGCGTTCATTTTATTTTAATAATAATGTGTATTATTATTTCATACGTGGCACTAGAATAACTACATGTAGTGTGACACGTGGCACAACGGACCAAACACACCGATAATTCGAGGAATTATCGCACGAAACTCGCACGTGTCTTGAATGACGAACGTTGGTGAACGGATCAAGCCACATTACACTTACACTGCACGATTAGGTTCCGGAGAACCTAAGTTAGTAGAACAACGCTTAAGTGTCGAGAAACGATGATCGTATTTGAGAAATACGAGAAATTCGGTTCAAAACAATAAGATTGGGCTAATTGGGCTCTCTGTGGACCCATCGCGGTACGCGATGGACCCCAATAAGTTATATCGCGGTACGCGACGAGTTTCGGGAAAAATGGAATCCCGAACTCCGCCGCGGTACGCGAGGAATCTTTTCAGCCATTGTCGCGGTACGCGACGACCCCAGTACGCAAAATCTTGAGTAATCCAAGACTAATCATGCCTATTAACCACCCTACTCTACTATAACCCATCATAATCGGTATTAGACGCCATTAGCTCGATAAATACACCTCTAAACCCTCTCCCAAACCTGCTAAAGCTCAAGAACACCATTGGAGAAGCTTAGATCGAAGGTTGAAGCTTGAAGGGCAAGAAGGAAGGCTTGTGGGATCTCGCCATCAACACCAACACGTCCTAGCTACTGGAGTGTCATTCTCAGCCGATTCTAGGAGTCATCCAGATCTGTTCAAGGAGCATTTCATCTTGTTGAAAGCCTTAGAAGGTAGATCTATGCTCCATGTAGCCTAAAATCACTTCTAAACCCACATGCAATGGGAAATACCCACATGCAATCACTAACACTTCACATGCACGAATTTTTCTTTGTTTGGATCTGGGTTTGATGATAATCTTGTGTTATTTGATGATCTAGATTGATTAAATGAGTTTCTATGACGATCCATGATGATGTTAACATGTATATTGATGATTTGGTCACAAATGGGTGTTTCTAGTAACATGCATGTATGATCTAAGGATATTGGCATGATATTTGATATTGAAATGTTATTAGAAATGATATTTGAGATGTTCTACATGATTAGAATGAAGAGTTATGTCGTGTAATGGTCACTTGGGCATTATTACTAAATATGGAAACTTTAATGTTACAAGTTGTGCATTTTTGATGAAATGACATTATGCATATGGTTAGATCTAAGGTTTATGCTTATAATGATGTTTAGAAACTAATAGAATGATCATTGATGTGTTAGAATGTTTAGAGATGTCAAAAGGATGATTTTCATGAATGTTACTATAAATAGTAACTTTTTATCGTAAGTTCGCAACTTGTTGGTAGGTATGATAATGTTATGAGTCTAACATGCTTATTTGGTGAATATATGATGATATTGAAAGAAATATGTTATTGGAGACTTGATTCTGTGTTATTTTCATAAGTTACTAAATATAGTAACTTTATGTTGCCAAGTTAATGATTTGTCGCATGTTAGTTGTAATGATCGTGATTAATGGGTTATTTAGGACTAAGATAATGATGTTAGATGATATTGATTGTTAAACTTGGTGACAAATGCTTGTTTATGCGCACTTTCTAATTATGGAAACTTTTACGCGTAAACCATGTTAAACCGGCTATGTGTAACTATGTGCTATGTGATAACATGCTCACTTAGGATAAATATGCATGTTAGAATAATCGGAATATGAGTTATTGCACAACTTGCCAAATATGGAAACTTTCCTACACTAGAAACTTACCATAAAAAGTAAGTTTTCTCATAGGAATGATTTTGGTATCCGTACACCTCCCACGACACTAAAACCGCACGATACACGAACACTTGATCCAAACCGTCACTAACGGGTCGTTAGGTCAAACACGGTCAACACAGTCAAACACGGTCAATCTGACCCACCAACAACTTGGAGTTGTTGAACGCTAAACACGATCCTGTGAGACCCGCATTTGTGAACACTAACTCATAGTACCTATGTGATATAGGTGACTACTAGCCGACGAGCTACGCAACTCTATTGAGCTAACGCATTACACGAACTCAGGTGAGTTTACGGCCCCACTTTTACTCTTAACTGATTTGCTAAACTATTGGGGTGAGAGTATACTGCAACTGTTTTAGATATAGGACTGGCATGTTGTGAAACCGTTTCTTTTTGAGTGTAACTATTATCGCTTAAAGCCCTCACTTATCCTTACCGTTAATTGTTACGAACGAGTCGTTATTACGTAGTACTACTGGGTTTGACTAGCCCCACTCGGCAACAACTTTGACTGGAGGTCATAACGAGTGTAATAATCGATGTGAATTGCGAGTTCAGCGATGACTCGCGGAGGCAAAGGGAAACGGTCTAGTTTCGGTAAGATGACATGACACACTCACGGATCGTAGATCCAACAACTAAACTTAACATGCCCAGTATATATCTGTTTACTATTTATGTCTGTCTAAACCTGTGAACTCACCAACTTTTTAGTTGACACTTTTCGCATGTATTCTCAGGTAACTAATGGAGCACACGCTAGGACGCTCACCAGGACACACTAAGAAGTCAAGCTTACATATAGACTCATGTCCTAGGCTTGTGTGCATTTGTTATGTTTTGAAAACAACTTACTTTGTAGTGTGTGATACAATTTACTTTCCGCTGCAAACTTATGTGTATTTTGATATTTAACATTTCCGCTGCATACTATGAGAACTTGTATTGTTTTACAAACTGTGTGAATGTGTAACTCATATAGAGTCATTCTATATGACCATGAGCTATGATCCTGGCCACGTCACACCCACGTGGACTGACACCACGAGTGGGAATTTGGGGGTGTGACATGGTGACTCAGAAGAAAGGAACTCAGGATTGGATGAGTCATCAGGTTCAGAGGATGATAGCACTTAGACTCAGAAACTCTAGGAGGAACTGATGTTGATTCTGAAGATCAACATATAAATCAAATTGCTTTGATAGTTGATAATGTCTCTTCATCTCAAGATAGTCAGGTATATGATGATTGTCTATCTCAAAACTCCAGATGTTTCAATTGCATTGATCTTGAAAGTAAGGTCTTGGCATATCAAGAGCATAATGTTGCTCTTATTAGTGATCTTAACCAATGTATTGAAGCAAATCAGATTTTAAAATCAAATGAAAACGACTTTCAGGCAAAAATTGAATCTTTGAATAAATAGATGCATGAGATTGAGATCACTGTGAGAGTTCTTCTTATATCAGGCGACTATGAGACCTTGAGTCGCAAGCTCATGAGCTTGAGAGTTCTTCTTATATCATTGAACACATGATCAGCGATGGGACTAATATGAAAGGGAAGGGTAAAGAAGTAAAATACAATCATTGTCCTCCACCAGTCCTAAACTGTTTTGTAAATTCACCTAATGACAAAGAAATCAAAGATTTTCAAGTTAAAACTCCCTTGGTAATTGATCGTATTGGAGTTATTTCAAATGAGGATTCTTCATCTTCTAGAGAATCATTTGTGGAGGGAGTGGTTGAGGATTGAGTCTCTGATTCTGAGGATGATTTGTCTTCATCATCCTATGTTACTATTTTTAAAGAATCAGACATCTTGTGTCAAAAAGGCTGAGTCAATCCCATCAAAGTCAAATTTATCTCCTTTGACTTCAAAATTCTCCAAAGCCATAGGCTTTGTGAAGGCTTCACAAAAGGGTGAAGAAAGTGGGTGCAACAAGAATGACAATCTTGTTTTCAATGGGACAAAGGATTTGGGTTTCAAAAATGACAAGACAAAATCAACTGATTTGCATAGAAACCATGTTTCTAAATTTCAAAACAAACAATTTCAGACTAAAACCAAACAGTTTTCTTCCAAAAATAAAAGTGCTTGTTTAGAATGTGGTGAAATAGGGCATTTTACTAGAGTTTGTCCTCATCTGGGTAGATCACATTTTGCACCACATAGAAAAACAAGTCAGTCTTTGGTTAATGAGGTCAAATAAGGAAAACACTTACCTCAAGTTAACCCAAACAATCAACTCCCATCAAGTCTCACGATAAGGGTAAAAGGGTAATGGTTGACCCGAATTTACCCAAGATTGTTCCTGATAAACAATCCAAACCATCCTCTGTCTATTTGAAAAATTCTTTTAGAAAAATACTATCTAGAAGGCAAAGTCTTCTGAGACTTCAGTTTCAAACATTGAAAAATCTTCAACTTCTTCAGATAAAATGACTCAGGATGGACAATGGATTGAGATGAAAATCCTAGACTCATTGGGTCAACCTAAGACTATAAAGGCTTGGGTTCCCAATTTCAACTAATGATTTGTGAATGTGCAGGTTGCCCCAAATTCTGCTCTTAACAACACTTGGATCGTTGATAGTGGGGCGTCAAGGCACATGACTAGAGACATATCTCTTCTTATCAATGTTAATCCAATTAGACACGGATATGTAGCTTTTGCTGGAGATAAATGTAACATCAGTGCCGGAAATGTTACCGGAACAGTGATCTGCACAGTAACTTGCACAGTAACTCAGGTACAAACTATGTGAACTATTTGTATGCTATTATCATGTAATGCTTGACACTAAACTATTATGCAACTGTTTCGGTGACCTGATTAAATCTTACGGTTTAACAGTCAGAAACACATCAGACAACATCGAACTGACACATGAATGCTTGTTAATATGCTATTTTGTATAAACGTATGCGAGGTTGAACATAACAAAGCAATAACGGACGTCGTTACAGGAATGCTAAATGGACGGATTGTTCGTATAGGTGACGATCTGTACTAATACATCTGAAAGTTTAATGTTCTGAATGATGTCCAAAAATTAGAAAACCATATTGAAAAGTATAGTTATCGTTGTATTCGTACGGATGACGATTTGAACAAATACGTGCGACAACTATACGATTCGATTTAAACAGTAAACTAAATGTTTTCAGAAAATTTAAATAAACGAAAGATATTTAGTTAATTTATTAGGAATCACAACCTAATTTGATTTTACAAATCCTATTTTAAAACCGTAACATTTCGTTACGAAAACGGAACGAAACGATGCTTTTACGCGAAACCGAGCGAAACCAAATGGACCCGAACATACCCGGGTTATTTTGGGAGCATTTAATGGTATTTAATTGCCATAAACACTCCCAACTACCAGCCTTCATCACCACCATCGTTCACTTTCTCTCTCTACACTCTCTCTCTAGAAACCCACCATCTATCTCCTCCATTTCTCAACCAAATCAAGAGATTTTGATGTCTAAACGATCACCACATCACATAGAACTCGAAAGTACAGTCGATCCGAGCTTTGAACCGTTTGATTCGAGGTAAAAATGAAGCTTTTGTTGCGATTTTAGGGTTTTACCCACCCTCTTGGTCGCCCACCTTATTTCCGATTAAACCCTCCCAAAACTTTAGGGAAAATCACACCCACATCACCTAGGATAAGTTAGAAACTTGGTGAACATCATGCTTGTTAATGGGAGTCGAAAATGGGAGTTCACCTTCCTGCCACTCGACAGGCCGAATGGCTCATGCCAGCTAGCCGAATGGCTCGGTCGTAGCAGCTAAGGCTGAATGGCCATCTCCAGCCAAAGCAGACTATTCGATCACCCATGTGCTGGTTCAGTCGGCACCTCCTCATTCGGCCAAAGGCCATGCGGCCAGTCATTTGCCCAGGCCTCCAGTCGGTCGCCCAAGCCAGTCGGCCAAGCAGCTCAGTCGCTCGGTCAGGTTCGGCCAAACCCATTCGGCCTACTCCCTCATTCGATCGGCTACCATTGCTTCGGGCATGACTACTTCGGCTAAGGGTTGGGTTAGAAACATCATTCACAATCAAGGGACCTCGGATGTATGGTGTGCATGGGGGATAAGATGGTATGCATGGATAGCTACGTAAACCTCAACCTCATGCATGTGTGTGTGTGTGTGCATGGGAAATTATTAGGGTTTCCTAAACAAGACCAGCCTAGTTTTAAACAAAGGTGATAATCTTATAAGCTATTCATGATTAAGACACCAATATTTTGCAAAACAAATGCTAAACATATAGCTTGTCTATCACATGGGATTGAGGATAAACAAAGAATTATGCAACAACAACAAGAGTATTACCTATTCTAGTGTAAAACATGAGATGCAAAGAAGCAAGGAATCAACTAAGCTAGATAGTCCCAATGGACTTCTAAGCTAAGTTGTACGCACGAACGATCTAAGAAACAAAGGAAGCTAAGACTTAATCTTAGACTTAGAGTTAATCAAATTGGATTAACTTAAGTCTAACAAACTAATCTGTGATTTTCTTAAAATAAATTATGGTTTTAATAAATGAAATTTATGATGAACTTTCTTGAACTAATTAAATGATTTTAAATTAATGGATTAACTTTGAAGGAACTAATCGAAATATTTTAATTAAGGACTTCAAATGCAATAAACATAAACCTTACATAGCTAAGGTTTAATGGCCACTAACTATGGGACAAGGGTTACTCACGGGTAAAGTATTATATTTATTAGAGAGAAACTTAGAGATCCATTAGTAACATAGGACACTTAGTTGCACGCCGAAACCAACACCCTAGTTTGCGTATATTATAAACACTTATAGTATCCTAATCTCTTAAAACAACTCAGGTGTTGAAGATACTTAAACAACAACTAAAGAGCGCGCATTATCGATGGTAATACATACTTAGCAACACATGTGAGTTCATTGTCCCTTTTCAAACTATTTTGAATTTTACTTCGGGACTGAGAAGCATGTTATACCTTTTAAAAAAATGTTTAAATGTTGCATAAATTCTTTTATACTTATTCATAATGCTAATACTAATGCTTGTGCTTATTACACTTATTCTAAAAGCTAAAAGCTAAGGCTTTAACCTAAATGCTAATGCTAAATGCTAATGCTACATGCTAATGCTACATGCTAATGCTACATGCTAATGCTACGTGCTAATGCTACATGCTAATACTACATGCTAAGACTACATACTTTTATACTAGTTTGCTTAAAACACTGGATGCTTTTCATAAGCAAAGAATTCAAAGACTAACAGCATGAAATGCTTTTATAAACTAACTTTGAAAGCTTGAATGCTCAAACTCAGAAAGGCTTATATGCTTGATATGCTCGCTAGGCTCGAATGCCCGAAATGTTTGAAATGCTCATAGTGCCATAAACTTTTGTATGCTTTATATGCTTGAAATGCTAAGACAAACGGATTGGCCTCTCAGTGCTTGCCATACCGGTTGTGAAGCTAGTACTTGTGCACAGGATACGTAAATGCTATGCTAGATGAATGCTATAAACTTGTTTGCTAAAGTTATCGGCTATGGTAGAACATACTGATTTGGCCTCTCAGTGCTTGCCATAGGGTGTTCTTCATAGTCGGGACTTGAATGAACATACCATTGGCCTCTCAGTGCTTGCCATAGGGTGTCCTTCATAGTCAGGACTTGGAGGAACAGACTGTTGGCCTCTCAGTGCTTGCCATACAATGATTCCTCATTGTCCACCATGACTGTGATTTGTGACTAGGATGCTTCTGGTTTCTTTAGTTGACTTTGTGTTATCTTAGAAATCCTTTATCAAATAACAGATGTTGCTAATCACATTTAGTTCCGATATGGATTGATACTGGATTCCTTCGGGTGTTCAGTTGTCCATAAGGGTAACTCTTAAAGCTAGACGTGCAGATGCTATTGTGTGCATGTTGAAAACTTACAAACAGAATGCTAAAGCTATGATGGGAAATGGATTGGATGGTAGGTAAAATGCTTAACTGTCATTAACAACAATGTCATATGTGGTTTAGTATGTGGTGGGATGGCGTCTGGGCGGGTTGTAGGCTCGACCCTTTCGTATGCCCTATATATAAGCATACCGAATTGGAAATTACAGGTGATGTTAATGAGGTTAAGGTTGTTACCGAAAAGGTTTGCAAAAGCTAATTTACTAATACTAAACTACATGAACTCACCAACCATTGTGTTGACTTTGTTTTCTTACATGCTTTCTCAGGTGACGTACAAGAATAAGCTAAGGCTAAGGAATGCATGCTAGGATGCCCAGTTAGAGGACCTAGTAGATTTTGGAAAGCACATATTTTGTTCTTTGTTGTGAATCACTTTTGATATCTTGTACAATTACAAGATAGTAAACATTTGATTCTTTGATAGGTTTACTCAGTTAAATTATCAAACATTGACAGTTGTAATTTAACTTTGTAATCCTAATTTAATGCTATTTGTGCTTTAGTTATTCTCAAATGTTGATGCTATGTAAACAATCTGATCATTCACGATTATCACTCCCGATATCGCGCCTCGGGAACCTTTCGCCCGGCGGGACACACGATCCGGCCCGTCGGCTCGGGGTGTGACAGATTGGTATCAGAGCTCAAGGTTTTAGAGAATAATAGGTCATTTACTTGAATCGGTTTGGCATAGGCTATAACTTAGGGACCCTCATATAGAGAACATAGGATATATGCTTGCATTGTGTCTTCTGCATTCGATCACTGCACCAACCAATCTTCTTTTGGTTATGATCAGAATGCCGCCTAGAAGACCACCTCCTTTGCTGCCACCGCCACAAAACTCATCCCCACACTCGTCAACGTTATATCCAGCTGATTCACCACCGCCACCTCCTCCTCCTCCCCCACACATTCCTCCTCCAAACCCAAATGCAACTCCAGCTCTGGATCCTGCTACTGTTGCCTTGGCAACATTACTGAGCAGTCAGCTAACTAACCAGCTGAAGGATGTTATCCCAGAGATGATCAACATGATACAAGGTCACGGCAACAACTCCGGGCATACTACGGGGGAAGCTAGTGGAAACACCGGCACTACTTCATACTGCTCCTACAAATCATTCGCAGGATGCAAACCGCCAAGCTTTAGCGGTGTTGAAGGAGCTGTTGGACTGATCCAATGGCTAGAGAAGATGGAGACTACACTGGACATCAGCGGTTGTCCAGAACACCATAAGGTTCGCTACGTTGCTGGATCTTTTAGCAAGCGGGCCTTAACAATGTATACCTCATTATATGTTCATCAAATTCCTCATTATCGAGACACTTGAAGACTCTTAGCTTCTTCTTCAAAAGAGTTCTTTTGCTCCTTTTCAACTGATCATTACCTTCACATCTTTTAGCCAAATCATCACAAAATGCTTTTGACCTTTTGTGTGATTTAAATGATTGAAATATCTCTTTGGGTAGTGCCATTGTGAGAAGAGCATAGGCTTTCTTTTCAAGATCATAAGATTTCTTCTCTTAATCTGTCAATCTTGAGACATTTTTATAAGCTTCATTTAGTTGTGGTTGCCCGTATCCTTCTATCAGAGGTATCATCAAACTTGGATTGAAAATGGATAGAAAAGATTCAAAATGAGCACTCCAAGATGAGTACTCACTTAATGATGCAAGCTTCGGATCGTTCCAGCCTCGTTATCACTCAATAGTGCTAATAAAGAAGATAAATTTTCCATTTGAATATTTTTGTCAAAAATCAGTTACACGTGAAAAATTGCTAGGTCTTGATCTGTCGATACTAGTAATCTCGACAGTAGAAGATTGTCGATACTGTTAGTATCGATGGAAGAATGTTGATACTGATAGTATCGATGAGAAGGTCGTCGATACTAATAGTCGATGAGAAGGCTGTCGATATTAGTAATATCGATACTTAACAAATTTGTAACCGTTTTCGTCGATACTAGCGTTTGTCGATTCAAACTCAAGAGTTTGACAAGTTTTTGAGTTTTGCTACTGTCCACTATGTGTTTTCATCATCAATCTTCATTTTAATCACTTGTTTATGTGAAATTGAATGAAATATGCTTTCTTGATCATTGAAACTCACTTTCTTTACTCAACCGATATCATAACCGAGCTCAAAGCTCTAATACCACTTTTAGGGCTAGGTTAGGATCTAAATGAATCAGTTTCATATACTAGATTGTGCGGAATCCATATCTAATGCATGTGAGTAAAGAAGAATACACACAAAACCATTAGAATTCAAATATTGAACTTGTATTAATTCTTGTGAATTAGGCTTGTACAAGTAGAGAGAAAAACTATGAAATCTGAACTCTAATGTTTCTAATCTATACATCCTAAGTTCGACAAGATAGCATATATATAGGAGATATTTGAATACCAGCGATACTAACACTTACCATCGATACAATTAGTATCGACAGTAAGAAGATTATCGATACTATTAGTATCGATATTATAGTTTGAAAAAACGTTAAGGACCGGCGATTACTGTATTGGACGGAAGGTTAGGGCTAGAACACATAACGAATATGAATCAAATCATATGGTATATTATCATAAAAGAACATAGTGTTGCCGGGGAGAGATCGAGCATGATCTCTCCCCCTTTTGTGCTCAAAACCTTAGAACACCAAAAACCCTTTAACTCTCAAAACTAGAAACTGGTATTTATAGGGGTTGCATCCCATTCGTACGAATGGAACCATTCGTATGCTCATTCGCCCAAATGGACCGTTACACATTAAATGCATTCGCATATGCTCCTGCGAACGACTCGGTTCCAGTGTAACAACACACAAATACATACAAGTGATCACAAATAAACAAATACAAATCTAATCTATTCGGCCAACAGCGGACACCCAAAATATGCACCAACATACTCCCCATTGGACGTTGCTGGCAAATTGCTAAATCACTTGTATCTTCAATCAATCTGCAATAATAAGTTCAACTATTCCTTCCTGCAGATGCCCCCTTGACTGATGTCTTTTGGTTTTGAACTCTTTAACCTGAACAGTGGTAACAAGTCTGATTCCCTGATACTTCTAGCTGTAGATCTCTCCTTTGATTAGGCATATCCAAATGATGTTGTAGCCCAGTTCTTCTAGCACAGCTCCTCTAGCATGGCTCTTCTTGTTTGGCATATAATAAGGAGTCGTCTTAAACTTTCCATAAACAAAGTACCAGTCTTGATACACTTATCAAATCAAAGAGTATGCATTAAGAACAGCTTGATAAAGATCCACTGAAGTGTAAAAGACATGAAAGTTTATTTCCTTTCTTCATTTTCTAGTTGATAATGAAGTCCCTTTAGGTCGTAGGATCGTAATAAAGTAAACTCGTTCGGACCGGTCTTGACTGTCAAGTTCTTTCAATCATTACCAAATGCGAGAATATGATAGCAAGCAAAACTACTTCATATATTGTGAATATCTTCAGATCTTACCATATCAAGCAAACCCAAAGGCCATTGCCTTTCCCTTCAAAAACCAAGATTCCCTCCACAAAGCAGAATCTTCAACATGCTGAATATAAATTTAACTCGATAGGCCCAAATAATCAGATGCTCCTGATTACCCCATAAAATCAACAGATACTTGTATTCAAACTTTTCAGAAATTTCTTCCCTTGAAAGATAAAGTAGCCTACATTAGGTAAAGAAATACCGAATCATCTAAATTGCCATGAACCTTGCTGTTGATCATCTCAATTGTCTATGTAGTCTGACTTTATAATAGCATGCATCAAGACCCTTCTATCCTCACTGACCTTCCATGAATATGATGGTAACATGAACTTCTAAGAACACCTATGACAGCCGCAATACCCTCTTGACGGGGGTCCAGGGGCAGCGCCCCTGGTAGCGGGGTCGAAGGAGCAGCAGCCCCTAGCGGGGTCCAAGGGGCAGAGTGAAGGTTCCAACACCTTGTACAAATGAGGCTCCAGAATAGATAACTTGTGCAAATGAGGTACCTCTTCATATGAATGGATATCAGAATGAATAACATATACGAATGGAACATATGAATGGGTTAATTGTGCGAATGAAGGTTCCATTCGTGTGAGCTGACCAGAATGTAAACTCATTCGCATGATACTGATGCGAATTACCTCATTCATGTGAAACTGGTGCGAATAGGGGGCAATTCTCCTGAACTGATGCACATGACGATAAGAATTGCAAAAACATAATTTAGCTCGAATTAGATCACCACACTTTGAACGAATGACCTAAGGGGAGCAACTAAGGCAATTGAATGACCAATTTTTCAAAGACCAACCGAAAGTTGAGACGAATTGAATCAAACAGAGACAAAGTTTAACGTCCAAAAATCAAGAGCTTGGTGAACTAGATAGGTTGTTAGACCTTTCTAGTGGTAACCTCGCTCTGATACCAATTTGTAGGACCTATAAACCCTCGGAAACAAATCGGTTCCTTGCGGATTCTGCTCGGCAGACCCTTGAATAGTGTAGAATCCTAATCAAGGGTTTTCCAATTGAAATCAGCAAGCCCCGTAGCAATATGATGATGTAGAATCAACATTTTTATCAAAATCGAACACCACGGGGTGAGAAACGAAGTTGGACAAGGAGAGGCGGCTCAAAACCCTAGGAGAATGACATGGAGTGCTCAGGAGTCAGAGAAGTGATGTAAAACATTATGTTTGCAGGTCTATATATAGACTGAGTTCATTCGGCCGAATGAGTTGTGCGAAACACTCATTCGGACGAAAGGCTCAGCCGTAAAGGAATCTTCCTCAGGACATTCGGAGGCTGCCACTTCAGGATCACTTTATGTTTGCGGGTGTTAGCATCAATCTCCGGCTGATAGTACCTTTCCGTTTGCTGTGGCTTTAAGTTTACCCATCTTTTCCTGTACTCAAACTGGATTTGCCTCGCAAACCAGGACGACATCCCCAAATCCTCACAGTACAACATCTTCAAACGTGCAAGCTGATTGACTTCAAATCCCGGCAAAGTCTTGAAGTCGTGAGGAAAACAGAAGTATTGGATCCCCTTCTCTCTCTTCACTGCATAACAGCGCAAGTCATGAAAGTATGCCCAACTTAGAATCTGACCGTCAAATGTATATCCTTTGGTCCTGTAGACTTTGGTGTGCGGAGTTGGCATCGGTGGAACACTTTCTTTCTTCAGTACTTCCCAGTAAGCTGCCCATTCTTCCTTCCTCTTCTGAATGTCTTCTGCTGAAGACTCGCTACCGCTGACCTTCTCGTCTATCTTTCTCTTCAGTTCCTCCTCAGTATGCAACCCGAAAAGATTAGCAAAACTAGGTAGTTCCTCTTCAGTTGAAGTGTACTTTGTGCTCTCTTCTTCTGTAAGATATTCTAGAATCACCTCATCAATATCATCATATACCTCTGGAGTAGGAAGATCAAAAATGGGAACAGTAGCATCATCCAGCACTACCTCATCAGGATTCAGCCGGAATAATTCTGCAATCTGCTCTTTGGAGAGGCAGTGGATGATCTCACCTTCCTCTTTGTCATAACTGATGGAGTGCTTAATGATGCCCTGAGCGTCTAGTATCATCGTCAACTTTTTGTTCAGAAGATGTCTCACTGGCATAGCATCAACCTCTTAAATGGCCTTAGGCTCTTCTGCTTGACTTTGAGACGGCTTGGCAGCTCTAGCATGCCTGGTCTTTGTTCTGATCTCCGTGGGTGGGGACGGCTCTCCTGAACTAGAGGAACTTGCAGAGCCACTCCCAGCACCATCTTCATCACCAGAATCATCATCATCATCATCATCCGTACTATCATAATCCACCTTCTCCTCATCAGACTCTTCCTCATCAACATCTTCTTCTTCTTCATCTTCTTTGTCTGAATCATCGAAGACAGGTTTAGAGCCCTCATTCCTCGGTGTGGACTCCTTAAGGCTTTCAACTTGCTCAGCAAGACGCAAGTTTTCAGCCTCAAGAGCCAAAATCCTGTCATTGAATCCATCAGTAGTCAAGGCCAGCTGATTGTGCTCGTCCATAGACTTGAGCAATATCTCCTCCAAATCAGCAGATCGGGCTCTCAAATCGACCCTCTGATTAGCAGCATGTAGAAACAGAGCATACTGCTCACTGACCCTCTGTGTAGGCATAGCAATAGTCTGATCCTGCTCATGGTTCTTCTCAATCAACCGAAGAACTAGACTGTTTAGCATGCTAAGCTGATCAGCAACTGAAGCAGTCATAGTGTAAGGATCAGAACGTGTGATAGAAGGACCAGAAGAAGCAGTAGTAAAAACAGTTGTTGTGGCCATACTTGAGGTCAGAGGGGTAGTAGAAATGCGTGCAGGAGTAGCCCTTGACCTCGTCAGAGAAAAAGTCATGACTGTTGCAGCAGATGTAGCAGTGGTTGATGCAATAGAAACCGACTCTGACCGTCTCTGTAAAACGAATATGGCCCTCTTCTGTCTCTTAGATGGAGGGGAGGAAGTCTTAGCAACAGTATATGTAGTGAACGTACGAGGAATAGGATCAAAATCAAACTCTGGAAAAAAAAGATGGATCCCTGATCTCCTCCTCATCTATAGAGGCCTGCTCCCTAGACCTTTCTCAAGAAAAACTACTTGAGATCTGAAGCATGTAGTCAAAATTTCAGGCCCTGTGTCCTCTGAATCGGAATCATTCGAGGCATCATCAGCCTCACCCTCAACGTCCTCCATCTGATCATCCTCCCCCTCATTGGCAGAAGTAGTTCCACCCATCTCCAATGGAGTAGAAACATTGGACATAGAAATAGTAGAGGCCTCGGGGTCATGAATATCAACACCAGCATCAACACCAACACTCACACCAACATCTCCAGCACCACTAGCACCGCCACCATTAGTATCACCATCATCACCTCCTAGAACAATAATATCCTCCTGATCAGAATCAGAGTCCTCGTGTCTCCACCTCCTACCAATAGGTGCAACGTAATCAGGATTGAGGAGGTGGCCAAACAGACGATGAATAGGAGGCTTCCTCTCGTTTCCCCGATAAGAAAGAACCCTATTGAGGGTAATATCAGTCATATGCTCAAGTCTGATGATGTCTGAGTTGGCCTTGGGTAGATTCGACACTTGGGCATCAAAGATCATCTGTAGAAATCTCGGGTACATCAAAAACTTCTTGTCTCCCTTCAGGTACACGTTCTCCTTCATGTGTGTGAAAACCATCTCGGAGAAGTTGAACGGGATGTTCCGCACTAAAGCCACAAAGGCACACTGTAGAGTCTCTCGCAGATCATCGAATCCTCCACGCCTTGATCCCAGGCAATGAATAAGGAAATGACATAAATATTTGAACTGCGGGCTGAGAAAGGCCTTGTGCAGCACTCCAGCTTCTAAATCTCCATCATACTTGCACCTCATGAAACATCCATGAACCAAATATTTGTCAAGAGTAAAAGGATGATCTGGAGAGTCCTAAAATCCACACACCCGTCTGATATGCTCAGCAAATACGACAACATCCTGTCCTCTGACCTTCCCTCTGATAATAGGAGGCTCTTCCTCACAATCAATATCAGCTGAGCTCCAGAAATCTCTCTGATGAGATAAGTATGGCACATGAACCGTAGAAATGGCTGTGAATATCCTAGATCGTCTCAAGAATGTGATAATCTCTGTAAAATATCTGGCATTCGTCATGGTAACATCAAGATGTGCACATATGTTGTTCTTGGGAATATCCTTGTATCCTGCCATTCTGAAATAACCAAGAGAAACAACAAGTCAGTTCAGTTCAGTAAACAATTGAACAAAAACAATATTTTAAACACAAGTGTTCAAATGGTGCGAATGAACCTACACCATCTGAATGAGACTCAGGCGAATGAGAAAACTGGCCGAATGAATGATGCCATCCGAAAAACACACGCATGAAGTCATTCGGTTGAACCCACTCATTCGCATGATCAGATGGCCCGAATGACCTCATTCGGTCCACCCTTTGACCGAAAGGCTCTCATTCGGTTGAATCCTCTCATTCGGTTGACCCTGTGATGCGAAAGGATGTCATTCGGTCGACCGAAGAACTTAAAACCCCAAATTTTTCAAAAACACAAATCAGACCACAAAAATGGTAAGACTTTATTTAGACAAGTCCGATTGAAGTTTTAGAACAGGTTTTAAGAGCATCAAAGTTCATTTTGTAGGGCCTATTTGATTTGCACATGTTCGAGCCCTAGAACCCCAAAAATTCGAACTGTTAGGGATCAATCTATGGTCAAAATTCAAGGATCTTGATCCTAACAGTACCTGAAACAACCAAGATGTGAAAAATTATCAGTATAGGGCAGATATATGGTGAAAAATGAAGATGATGAGCAGGTGCATGGTTCGGGTGAAAGAGAGTTCACACAGTAGGCGAAAGAAAGAACAGATGAGAATGAATCAATCGGCCAAACGGCTCCATTAAATAGGGAAACTCATTCTGATGAGAGTTTAGCCAAATGATCCTATTCACATCAGGTGATCAGCCGAATGATCCATTCGCATGAATGGATTCATTCGGTCAATTTAGTCTTTCGCGGGACTCTTTCGGGCGAATGAGACTCAGCACCCAAAATACAACTTATTTTCAGATTTGACATTTTGATCATAAAAGAGAGGATCATTATGAAGATCTGTCTGGTTTTGTGATCGGTTAAGATGAGATTGAAAATCCGAACAAACAAATGATCATTTAAAATAAACTAAAATTGAAAATCTTTTTGTAATTTTCCGATAATCAAACACTGTACAACAAAAACTGAAACAAACAAAACGCACATATTTTTGAGAGTAGCCTTTGTAGAAAATGACACATACACCAGATCATATCAAATCAACATTCATGAATGTTATACTTCTGACACATTTGATTTATGAAGCGATTACTGATATACTTGTCCACTTTAAACCTGACAATACTTCATTTCTAAACTAATCAATGATCACCCATGTTTTCTGACTGAGTTAGCCTTTATAGTCAACCAATCTAGGTCAAAACCAGTTTATAACTCATCTCTGCATAGCTTAACACCTAGCATCATAAGTTTTATAAGGTTCCAATTTATTTTCTTTTTGATTTGTTTCTCAAGTTCAACTCATTCTCATGGACGGCTTCAGCTAGGTCTTTACAAAGCAATATGGCATGTATACAGAACTGTGTTGACAATATTAACTTGTTCTATCCAATTGGATGGCTTCAACTAGGCTGCAACCCAGTAATATGGCACATGTATGGAATCGAACTTATTTTATTTTTGTATTTTTCTAGCTTATCCTATCTGAATGAACGGCTTCAGCTAGGCTACAACCCAGCAATATGGCACGTGTACAGAATCGGATTTACTTTTATTTACATGTGATTCAATCATTCTCATCTGAATGGACGGCTTCAGCTAGGTCTTTACAAAGCAATATGGCACGTATACATAACTGTGTTGACAAGATCAACTTGTTCTATCCAAATGGATGGCTTCAACTAGGCTGCAACCCTGTATTATGGCACATGTATGGAATCGAACTTATTTTATTTTTGTATTTTTCTAGCTTATCCTATCTGAATGGACGGCTTCAGCTAGGCTACAACCCAGCAATATGGCACGTGTACAGAATCGGATTTACTTTTATTTTCATGTGATTCAATCATTCTAATCTGAATGGACGGCTTCAGCTAGGTCTTTACAAAACATTATGGCACCTGTACAGACTTGAACTCATGAATCATTGGAAACCTCATTAGATCCTATGATAACAAATGTATGCCTGATTTGAGTTAAAAATTGTTTATCCCTTAACTAGTTTTTTAAACTGGATCCCACAATTCAAACATTCTAAGCAATCAACGATAGTCTATAAACTTTGTAAATTCGGCCTATCAGTACATCAAATCATAAAACCCATGTGCTTTCAGTTTATGCATTCAATTTTGCATTTTAGACATGACTGTTTAACACATCACTTTCTCACACAAGACTTTCTCAATGTTTAATTTTTCAAATTTTTTTTAATTTTTCAATTAAACTACTTTTTCTCCCCCTAAAAACCTAAAACTGAAAATCCTTTTGAGTTTGAAAAAGTGAAGAAAAAATAACAAAAGTATTAAAAAGTAAAAATAAAACAAAAGAAACTAACTAACAAAATAATGATCATTTGTTTGATTCAGATGTAGGAATGACTTCATCTTTTTGAAAAACACCATTAGCTGATAACAGATATAAAAATCTGGGTTTGTCAAATGCTTTAGTGTAAAGATCAGCTTTCTAGTTATCGGTGTGAATCTTAACTACATCAATTGATTTCTTTTCAAAACAATCACGTATGAAGTGATATTTAATATCGATGTGTTTTGTTTTAGAGTGCTGGACAAGATTTTTAGTGATAGCAATGGCAGCAGAGTTATCAAAAAATATAGGAGTGTTAGAAAACTGTAACCCATAGTCCCTGAGTTGTTGCTGAATCCAGATGATTTGAGAGCAACAACTAGCAGCTGCAATGTATTTTGCTTCACCTGCGGAAGTAGACACCGACGTCTGCTTCTTGCACTGCCAGGTAACTAGGCGTTTCCCAAAGAACTGACACCCCGCAGATGTTGACTTGATGTCTCTTTTTCATCCACCATAATCTGAATCACTATAAGCAGTTAGGTCAAAGTTATCATCATTAGGGTACCATAAGCCCAAATTCGGAGTACCCATCAGATAACGCAAAATCGTCTTCACAACAATAAGATGAGAAACTCTTGGCTTTGACTGATAACGAGTACACAGACAAGTAGCAAACATGATGTCTGGACGAAACATCATTTGTGGATCCAAAGATGATATCATCCACATAAACTTGCACCAAGAGCAAATCCCCATCCATCTCTCTAATGAGTAAAGTGCAGTCAATGACACCTCTTCTGAACCCGTTGTTCAGAAGGTGAGTAGACAGTGTCTCGTACCACGCTCGCGGAGCTTGGTGCAATCCATATAAGGCCTTGTCTAGCTTGTAGACTTGGTCACGATGCAATGGGTCTTCAAACCCGGGAGGTTGATTGACATACACAATTTCATTAATCACACCATGAAGAAATGCACTGTTAACATCCATCTGATAAACTTTGAACTTTTTGTAGGATGCATAAGCCAGAAAGATTCGGATTGCTTCAAGACGAGCAACCGGTGCAAATACTTCATTGTAGTCAATTCCTTCAATCTGTCTAAAACCTTGCACCACCAGACGTGCTTTGTTTCATACCACAATGCCATGATCATCGCATTTGTAGCGTAAAACCCATCTAGTGCCAATAACTTTTGCACCCATGGGTCTATCAACAGGCTGCCAAACTCCAAGCTTCTTAAATTGCAGCAACTCCTCTTGCATGGCATCTACCCAAGATTCTTCTTTCAAAGCTTCAGTAATGGTTCTGGGTTCAACTTGGGAGATAAAACAAGAATGGGCACAAAAGTTTACATCTGCAAGATCAAGTTTGTCAGCAAGACCACCTGAAGATAGCTTATTTCTGGTCTTCACTCCATCAGTTGGATTTCCAATAATATTGTCTTGAGGATGAATTCTGTTAATTCTGCAAACAGGAACCTCAACCTGTGGATCAAGATTGTATAGATTGAGATCCTCAAGAGGAGGTACAATATTATCAACATCTGGTTCTGGAACATCTGGATGAGAGTGATTATCATCTGAGTCTGAACTGTCATCATGTGCCTGCACTAGAGCTTGAACTGAAGAAGGTTGCACGGGTTCATCAGGTGCATTTTGTGCATCATACATCATCTGAACAGCAACATCTTCATCAGTATACATGGGAGGCATGTTGAAAGAGTCAAATATATCAGAATAGTTAAACATCCAGTCAAGAATCTTTCCAAGTGGTGGCATAGAATATTTCTGAACATCTACATGGTACCACTCCTCTACATTGTGAGTTGATCTATTGTAGGCGCGCTTATTTGGATTGTTGTATCCTAGAAAGTAGCCTTCTTCCACCTTTTCAATGAACTTGCCTTGCTCATGCTTCTTAAGCATTGTGCATGGAGCACCAAATGGTTCAAGATACTTAAGATTTGGCTTTCTGTTATGGAGCAATTCAAAGCAAGTCTTCCCACGTCTCTTCACAATCAACACCCGATTCAAAGTATAACAAGCATTAGCAATAACTTCGTTCCAAAATTGAACCAGTAGGAAGGAATCAGCAAGCATAGTCTGAGCAGCCTCAATTAATGTTCTGTTATTTCTTTCAGCAACACCATTCATCTGTGGGACATACGGAGCACTGAATTGGTGAATAATACCACTTTCATTGCAAAAAGTCTCCATATTGTGATTCTTGAATTCAGTCCCATTATCTTTTCTGAGCATGCGAACCTTGAGCTTATACAGTGATTCAAGCTTAGTGACCAGAACTTGAACATATTCGAACGTTTCAGATTTCTCCTTCATAAAGAACACCCAAGAGTATCTGGAATACTCATCAGTAATGACTAAGCAGTAGTGATCTCCAGCAATGCTCTTGCGATTGACATGACCAAAAAGATCCATGTGGAGAAGCTCAAGTGGAACAGTAATTGAATGAAACTTTTTGGGTTTGTGAGACAGCTTGGTTTGCTTTCCCTTCTTACCTGAAACACAGACATCAGACAGCTTGAAGTTCTTCAAACTCACTCCCTCAACCAGGTTGTTGTGAATCAAATGATTCATCTTCCTCAAACTCAAATGACCCATATTCTAATGCCAAAGGATAGAATCTTTCTCTGCTGCGTTGGTCATAAAACATGAAGCTGTAGAAGATGTAGTTGAAGCTGTGGCCATGTTGAGAACATACAAGTCTTGCTTTCATGTAGCAGACATCAGAATCCAGTCTTTAGGAATGGTAATACCTTGCTTGAGAATGTAGCAGCTAGAATCATCAAACAAAACCTTGTACTTCTTGTCACAAATTTGTGAGACTTAAAGTAGATTGTTTCCAGCTTCTTCACATATCTGACCTTGTCAAACGAAACTTGACCATTTGAAAGAATTGCTTCTCCAGTAATAAACCTGCCTTTGTCGCCAGCTAAAGCTACATATCCTCCTTTAATTGAATGAACATTGGAAAGAAGAGATATGTCTCCAGTCATGTGCCTTGATGCCCCACTATCAACAATTCAAGTGCTGGTAAGAGCAGCATTTGGGGCAACCTGCACATACATAAATCATTAGTTGAATTTGGGAACCCAAGCCTTTACAGTCTTGGGTTGACCCAATGAGTCCAGGATTTTCATTTCAATCCATTGTCCATCTGAGTTTAATTTATCAGGAATTTTAGAAACAGGAGTTTCAGAGGACTTGGCCATCCAGAAAGTGTTTTTAATGAAAGATTTCTTTAAATACACTGACGATGGCTTGGATTGTTTGTCAAAAACAGCTTTGGGTGTATCATGATCAACCATAACCCATTTACCCTTAACTTGAGGTTTGAGGGGTGAAGAATGTTTGGGTTTAACCTGAGGTGAGTGACAAGCAGATTTGACCTCTTAAACAAAATGGTGAAGTTGCTTTCGATGTGTGCAACTTGTGGTCTAATCAAATGAGGACAAAATCTAGCAAAATGTCCAGGTGCACCACACTCAAAACAAGATCGTTTATCTTTGTGATAAAACTGTTTGTGTTTAGAATGAGACCTTTTGTTTTGATGAAAAGCATTTGTTTTTGTCGTGTCCTGCTTAAAACCCAAACCCTTTGTCCCATTGAAAACAAAATTATCAGTCTTGTTGGACTCACTTGCTATACCATCCTGTGAAGACTTCACAAAGCATTTGGCATTGGATAACTTTGAAGACACGTTTGTCTTTGATGAGATTGGGTCAACCTTTTTGACACCAGATGTCTGATTCTTAACAATGGACACTTGAAGAGAAACATCATAATCATTACCCATGCACATGAAACTATTGAACTCTTTCTTCAAGGCTTTAGACTTGATGCTTTTCAGTGCATCATTCCCCTCATATCTTTGTTGCAAAGCATCCCACAATAATTTGGAAGAAGTGAACTGTCTGAATTAATGAAATATGTCTGTAGCAATAGACTGGGACAATATTGCATAGGCCTTCTTCTTAAAATCATACAACTTTCTCTGAGGCTCAGTCATCCTAGTAACAAGCATAGGTGATCCATCTTCACTAACTGGTCTCAAATACCCACCCTCAATCATCATCCAAAGATTTGTATTTACTCCATTAATGTGAATCTCAAATCGATACTTCCAATGTGGATAATCATCCAAGGATAGCAACTTTAGAGCTTTGTTTGAATTCCTCGTCTCTGCCTCAGTAAGCAATAGGTTCTGAATTCTGTGGTTCTGATTAGCCATCAAAGCAAGTTCCTCCATCATCAAAAGAAACCGATCCAACACTTAGCAAAATTTCCAAAACTGATAGACAAATGAAGTCACAACAGCTGAATGTCGGGTCCAAATGAACTGAGTAGACCGAATGGCATTTATGATGCGAATGAGTAGTTGACCGAATGACCTATTGACCGAATGAAGCTTAACCAGCCGAATGAGTGGCTATTCGTACCAACTTTTGAACCGAATGACCTATTCGCACAATGGCTATTCGCCCAATCGAGTCATTCGAACAAACTGGGGTTTTCAGCAACAAAAATTTCGATATCTTTGGATTTTGATCGAATTTGACCACCAAATTTGGTACACAACCTCAGGACAATATCCCTAAGCTTTAGGAATGCTCTATTGACCAAAACAACCCGAAAAACCCACTGTTCTCTAATGAAATAGTAACTTGGAGCCCAAGAAAATCAGGGTTTTCAAATATCTCGAACCTACAATCTGTAATATGATGATTTGGATCAAAAATCGAGCAGAATCAAGAGCCAAAGCTCTGATACCACTTTGTAGGCCCCTGAATAGTGCGGAATCCTATTCAAGGGTTTTTCAATCAAAATCACCAAGCCCCGTGGCAATCCGATGATGTAGAATCAAAGTTTTGATCAAAATCGAATACCACGGGGTGAGAAACGAAGTTCGACAAGGAGAGGAGGCTCAAAACCCTAGGAGAAGGACAGGGAGTGCTTAGGAGTCAGAGAAGTGATGTAAAACATTCTGTTTGTAGGTCTATATATATACTGAGCTCATTCGGCCGAATGAGTTGTGCGAAACACTCAGTCGGGCGAAAGGCTCAGTCGAATGGGCTGGTCAACCGAATGAGTCATGCGAGTGACTCATTCGTTCGCCTCAGCCATTCGCTAGTCATTCATTCGTGCGAAAGGACTCATTCGTAGGTACCATTTGCACGAATGGGTCTGTAACATAGTCAAAGTCAAAGTCAAACATAGTTAAACATATTAAACTCAATTAAATATACGAACAATACAGAATAATCGATTTCATTACTGATATAAACTTTATACAATCCAAGTCATACAAAATACAGAACTAGGGACACTACATGCACCAACATACTTGTCATTTTTACAACTCAAAAACAAACAAAACATAAATAGAAAAACAAAACAAACTATATATAAGAAAATACAAATAAACAAAATACAAAATCATAAATCTTCACTTCAAAGCAACAACATCTTCAATCTTCAGTTCAACATCTAAGACTGATGCTATCAGAGTATTAACACAAGCTCAACTAAGGATTTTGTAAAAAAAATACTCATTTTTAACTCGACATGGTATCAAAATTGTTCTTAAATAAATTACTCAAAATTTAAACCCTTACAAGTTTTGGCACAACTATTTTACATTTTTGTTCCCCTTTATGATCAAAAATAGTAAAAATATGAGAATAAAAAAAATCACCAAGCTTCCTAATGATATGTAGTGCTCCATTCAGACTCAAGGTTGATTTGATATGATATTCTCAAAACATGATAAGTATCAATAGTTCATTACAAATTCATTCCTAGTTTTTACCATCATAGGTCAGTTTATCCCAAAATCCACATAACCAAAGATTGGATTTTACCTTATAAACATATTTAATAAATTCAGACCTCAAGACAATATTCTGCCAACTCTTCTTGCTCTGTTATAGATTTCCTCTACTTGAAGAGTCCATACCTATACCTTAGCCCATACCCCCATCCCGGCAAATTTACTGTTTCCATTGAGACCAAAAAGCAAGATGCAAGCCTCCCCAAACCACCATTAGCAAGTGCCATATATATTATTCTACAATTGTCATAAAGGAAAAGAAGAAGAATTAAAACAACCAAGAAATAAAATGAAATTAAAAGAACCTACGTATGAATTGTTGAAATACTGTGATCAAAGAACCTGCATTTGAAATCACAAATTTAGTATACAATTTTACAAATAGTTTACTCATTTCTTGTGTATCCTTGTAGTTGAATGACTTGGTTCTTCATCACAACACACACTTTTCATTTAAATATGAATGATTGGTTAACTTTTTATGGTTTTGTGAACAATTCAATTCTTTTAAGTTTGCAAGCATGTCATTAAGCTCCTAGAATGCATAAATTAAAAGAAATTACACATTAAAATTATGAAGAACAAATTTTATTAAGCTTAAGGTGTGCTTTGTTAAAAAATTTGAAATGAATGAAGAACAGCTTTCTACCTATTCTACTAAGTCTCTAAATTTTGTCCATTTTTTAATGAATTTAAGGTTCATCCAAGTCAAAAAGTCATAAAATTTCAGTAAAGTCAAAGTCATAAGGTTTAAAATTAAAACTTGTTAGATACAAAATGTTAGGTGTGCACTAAATAGTAAATCCAATTAAAAAACCTAAACAAGAGCCTGTAAATAATAGAAAAAACATATTATAAAATTAAACATATGAATCCCAGTACAATGATCAAGATAAAATCTGTAGGTCTAGATCTGATCAAGACATGAGCTTTATGGCTCCAATCGACATCAAATGACTCTAAAGTGTGCGGAATCCAGATTAGAATCACAAGAGAAGATAGAAAAATGCAATCTTTGTATATTTCATGAAGTTCACAAGAACAATGCCTCAATATGTCTAGAGAGCAATTGCCTCGAGAATCCAACCTAGAACAGTACAAAATACATCTATATATGCTATTATAGGAGTACTCGAACCCTATAGAGGAAAATTGGTTCGAATACTCTAAAATGTAAGTACACGAAATACAGTACACGAAAATAGTCAAAATCAGGTCTTCAGCTCGTCACAGGTTGACTTTGTTAGTCTTCATCTCTGATTGGGCTCTACAAACTCCCCTTAGACTGATGAAGTCAACCAATAGGAAGTGTGACCGAGTGAGGACCAGCACCAGCATAGAGCTTCGTCTCTATAGCAAATGCAACAACCCTAGTGAAGGGTTTTGCTTCTTCATCCCAATCACCACGGACTCTGATAGGAGTATCATGCAGTTTCTGCATATCTTCTTTTCTGTATATTAGAAGGTCCATGGGATCCAAAATCATATCAGCATCGTTGATGTCGCCCTTAGTTCTGAGGATAACAGTTGCGTGAGTCTTCTCATCAAAATACCAAGACTCGAAGTTCACCAGCGAATTGTCGGTGACTCTTGTGGACACTGGGACAGCTTTCTCCTTAGCCAGTGGAGGATACTTTAATAGATCCACAGCTATTTCTTGACCGGATCTAGTATACAAGTAGAAAAAAATCTTTTCCCTTTTGTTTTCTTCATGATAGGGAAGTATCTGTCGCACTGATCTTTTATGAACTTGGCAAACAGATCGGCTTGAGTATCTTTGGATGGGTTGAAGAACATAGCATTTTTGATGCTTCTGATATCAAATTTCGGCATCGAACAGAAATCTCTTGGCCTCTTAAAATACTCCAACTTCCCGTTCATCCTTTTGACAAGATAAAGTTGCTTATCCTTGTCATACATCAAGCATGTGATGTTTGATCTTTCATTTCGCACAGAGAACGAATCACGGGAGCTGGTGGTGTATGTTGCCTCAGTCAACTCACAAGTATCTTCACCCATCGAGGTTTGCAGCATCTTAGGAGGAGCAGGAGTCCAGTCACTTTGTCTGTCAAACCAGCTATCAACCATCTTGCCTAGTGACGAGACATCATGTCCTTGAGGATTGACATACTTGTGAGCATACAAGTAGTCAACATAAGGATCCTTGGAGACGTTGCCGAGTATGATGTTTTCTGGTTCTTCTTCTGCGGATGCTCCCTTACAAGATTCGGAAAACTCCTTCCTTTCTTTGTCACATACAATATCGAATACCGAGTCCATTGTAACATCAGCACAAAAATTTCCAGACCTGTTGCATTAAGCTAATCACCAAATCCTTTAAACATGAAATTCTCAGGAAGGTCCTCGAATAAATCATCAAAGTCGTCTAGAGGCTTCTTTGAGGAAGGTGGATTATCTGTATCATCACCTCCTTTAACATCCTTAGCACGCTCATCCTCCTGTTGTCCTGATAAACTTGTTCCTTAGCCCACATCTCCACGAGCATTATGATCATCATCGTCTTTCTTGTCATCTTTCTTTTCAGCTTTGTCATCATCATTGTGTTTCTTTTCTTTCTCTTCCTCATCATCATCATCATCTTTGTCATCACCATCTTTATCTTCTTCCTGAATATCAGACTTTGATCCAGTCAGCTCTTCAATCACTTTAGACAAACGATTTTTTTCCTTTTTCAGCAGGCCGACGTCTTTAATTTGCTTTCGAAGATTCTCGCATATCATAACAAAGCCTTCTTGCAGATTGATGATGAGTCGGTCCTTGGTGGCAGAGTCTTGTTCTAAGTGAAACACTCTTTCTTGTAACACTCTAGATCCACAGGCACCTTCTCAGGCATGTAAGGTGATTCTGATTGTAGTGGCGCCTATCCTTTGTCTTTCCTAGCCTTGGGTGGTGATGATGGTGGTTCAGAGAAATGGATGGGAATTGGAGAATGTGGTGGAGATGATGGCTTGGCTTGCGTGGCTTCGGTGGTGGAGGAGATATGTGGTGGAATAGGAGTTTGGGTGGATGTTGTTGGTTGTGTGGGGGGTTTAGGCTTTGGTGGTGGTGGTGGTGGTTTTTCTTGTGTGGGTTTAGGTGGAGGTGGTTTTGGCTGTATGGGTTTAGGTGGAGGTGGTGGAGGAGGTGGAGGCGATGCCTTAGAAGATGAAGAAGTACATGTGGTCTTCTTCTTGAGTCTTGGATCTCTTGCTCTTTTGGATATCATCTTTAACCCCTTTTTCTTTGGATATGTCTCAGGAGTTGGAACATAATCCGTATCTTCAATTTCTTGGCGTTCGGCCCTGGAAAGTGGTGGAATGACGGGCTCGAGTTCTCGGATGATTTTTTCTTCGCCTGATGAAGAAGACTCTGATGATGATTCTTCTATAGCCTACAGGCTTTAGCATTGGTTCCTGCGGGAGGAAGATCATGCTCATCAGCAACAAAAGTTGTAGCTCACGTAGGATGAAGATCAGGTTCTTCAGCAACGAAGGCGGTAGGAGTACCCTGATCTTCGACCTCCTCATCTAGACTTGAGAATAACCTTCCAAATTTCTCTAGCAAATGATCATCAATGTACTGCTTCTTCCACCTTTTGTTCATTTTCATGTATGAGAAGATATCTTCCTTCATTCTCTTGATTCACAGAGTCCCGATTGTTGGAACAAGATTTGGTTGACGCTTGTTGATGACGATCTGGATGAATCTGGGAAAGGCCAAGAATCTTTCTTTCCGTTTCCCTTTTATGTTGGCGTGCATATCTCTGAAGATCATTCTTGAGTAGTTAAACTCAAGTCCCAGAGCGATGGCTACCAGACAGGAGTTGAGGGTCTGGTTAAGCACGTCATATCCTCCCTTTCTTCTAGAGAAGCACGGAGTAACCACGTGCGCCAAATATCTCTAGTAAGGGTGGAAAAGCTTCTTTTCAGTCGGAGGGTAAAGACACTCATGTCCCATCCTGTAAAAGGTTCTCTGTACTAGCTCGTGATCAAGATCGACAGGATCAGTAGCTTTATCTTCGAACTGTAGGCACTCTCGGAGGATCTGCCCTGTAATAATCATCGGCTGCCCTTGAAACTTCCCTATCAGGCTCACGTTCCCGTTGGAGTCAGTTCGCTCAGTGATGGAGTTCCAGAAGTCGTATATGAACTCTGAAATAATATCTGGATGCTCCATTATGGCATAGTTGACAAGAGAAAGGATCAATCTCTCTACCATGCTTTTGAACATGGCATGTTTCTCCGGAGGATCGCCTACGTATGCTGACATGTTATGATCAGGCACAAAGCATAGATCACCCATCTGAAACAAAAACGAACCAAGTTACTTAAAGATAAGACAATATTAAAGTCAAAAGTCAATAGTTGAATCAAAATAAAAGTCCAAGTCCAAGTCAACATGTTAAGTCAAATCACCAAGTCAATCGGAGTTCACGAATTTCAGTAGTTCACGAAAACCCATGGGTTCACGAAATTTGAGTACACGAATTTTAGTTTGTTCTCGAAATTTTGTTTTCAAAATTGAGTTCACTAAAATTTCTACGCGAAAGGGAGTACACAAAATTTTGTACTCGAAATAGTGTACTCGAATTTCAAATTTTCGAGAACTCAAAAATCTTCATAACTCATTGTATTTTGCTCCTTAAAACTCCAATTTGTACTCAAAATGCTCGAAAATGGAAGGCGACCAACATATAAGAGGACCGCTTTCCAATTTTGAGTATTTCGAGGTGATTTGTCCAAGATTCCTTTGGTTAACGCGAGAAAGTACTCGAAAATTGTTTTTGTCCAGTAAATTTTTATTTTGCGGTCAAAATTCTACCAAAAACTATACCTAAGTTCTCCTAAGTCAGATCTATAAGGTGGTCGGAGTGATTTTTAAGTTCCTGTACAGGAAGCGAGATCGTCGGAGAGAGAAAGTCTGGCACACGAAAAAGTTATGGTACTCGAAAATGATACTTCTCGAAGTATTTATAGACCGATTTCGAATACATTTTATTTTCTAATTTTTCTAACTTAATAAAATAAAATAAAATAAACTTAGAAACTTTGAACGAGTTCAAAGTTGAGTCGGGTCAATTTCGTGGGATCAAATCTGTATCAGAAATTTGACCACCTTAAAATAATTTATTACATAAACCCAACCTTGAAATAATTATACAACATCAATGATTTTCACTCGTTTATCCATAATCCAAAAATAAGACTTATAATCAAAATCTTTCTAACGGTTTTTCTGAAAATCCTTTTGAGAAATTTATGAACAATGAGATAGTTAAACCAGATTAACATGCAACCTATCAATTTTGTGAAATATTTTGTTCCAATTTTTTTTTGTGTTTCAACGAACTTAAGATGTTTCGACAGAGTTTTAAGGTGAGAAGAGAAAATAACAAATCTATTAGATTAGAATCAAGAACAAGAAGGGGTTCTATCATCTTTGTGCTCATTGGCATCTTTTACTTTACCGATCTGCAGACACGTTGGTCTAAACGTCACACATCCAGGTCTTTGCTTACGCAAAACAGAGGATGCTTCAGTAAGTATTTCCCTCTCTTTGTTTTCACAAAACATAGAAAATACCTGAGTTTTCTCAAAGCGATGACAAGTTTCTCGAAACACAATATGGTTTTGACTTAAAGATTTACACAACAAGTCAAATAGTTGTTACATCTTTCCGATTATCAGATTTTCTTCACTTTTCACTTATTTATATGTTAAATATTTTGAATGATCATGTCCAATCCTTTTATTAGGAAAAACTTGTTTTTACTTCTTAGTGATTTATAGTTATTTAAAGTTGTTATTCTTTAGAAATTATGTTTAGGTAGTGACTTTCTGAGTGTTAGAAATCATTTCACTTCCCAATTGAACCACTTCACTTGACCATCCAAATAAAATCTTTTTGTATTTTTCTTAAATTTTTAAAATGAAAAATCCTTTTGTTGTTTTCTTAAAATTCACTCCCCCTGAACTTGTAGATCATCTTAGACTGACTCAAAAACCAAAAATGTTTTTTTGTTGTTTTTGAAAACAGACTCAAATACCGAAAGTCTTTTTGTTGTTTTCTGTAAATATTATCCCCTTAAATTTGTTATCTAAAATTTAAAATAAAATAAAACACAAATCGTACAGTATTTAGAAAATGTTTTAATTAAAACTTATTAGTTTGAGAGAGGCAAGCAAATGGTGGAATCGAGCTGTGTCGAATGGTTTTGTAAAAAGATCCGTCAGATTGTCATTAGTGTGTACCTTTTCGAGATGAATCAAATTTCATTTGAAACAGTCACGTATAAAGTGAATACGGATGCCAATATGTTTAGTTTTGGAGTGTTGTACCCGATTCTTGACGATCTGTAGAGCGGCTTCATTATCACAATAAATAGGAGAGTCAAGAAAGTGCAAACTGTAATCGAGGAGTTGTGGTTGCATCCTAATAAACTAAGAACAGCAACTGGAAGAAGCGAATACTCAGCTTCTGCAGTGGAGGTTTACATGGTCGTCTGTTTCTTGCATTGCCATGAGACAAGGCGATCTCCTAAGTATTGACATCCGCATGTGGTTGACTTCCTGTCTAAGTTGCAACCACCAAAATCACTGTTAGAGTAAGGAAATAAACTGAACTCAGAATTCTTAGGATACCACAAACCGAGACGAGGTTTCCCGACGAGATAGCGAAAGATCCTCTTGACAGCAATCAGATGAGAAGCCTTCGGATTTGCTTGATACCTGGCACACTGACATACATAAAACATGATGTCTGGTCGGCTAGCGGTCAGGTACATCAGTGAGCGAATCATCGAAAGGTAAAGGTACTGATCAACATCTTCACCATCAGAATCCAAAGTCAAGACTAGACAAGCACCCATAGGAGGGTATGCGGGCTTCGAGTCCAACATGTTGATCTTGGTGAGAATGTCAGTGACATACCTGCCCTGATGAATCAGTACGCCTTTGGATCCTGATTTACCTGGAGACCCAAGAAGAAAGTCATTTCTCCCATTGCACTCATCTCAAACTTCTTCTTCATCACAACTTCAAATTACTTGCATAGCACCTAGCTCGTGGAACCAAAAATGATGTCATCCACGTAGATTTGGATTAGAATCAAGTCATCCTTATCTATGCGAACGAACAATGTCTGATCAATGGCTCCACGGGTATATCCATTTGCAAGAAGATGATATGTGAGTGTTGCATACCACGCTCGTGGTGCTTGATGAAGACCGTAAAGGGCTTTGTCTAGATTGTAGACACGGTCGGGATACTGCGAATCCTCGAACCCCGGGGGCTGACTCACGTAGATCTCTTCCTTGACCTTTCCATACAAGAAGGTTGTCTTCATATCCATCTGATATACAGTGAAGTTCATGTAGGAAGCATAGGCCAAGAAGATGCGGATAGCTTCAAGTCTTGTGACCGGTAAAAATACTTCTTCAGAATCAATATCCTCCTGTTGGTAGAAGCCCTGGACTACCAACCTTGCTTTGTTTCTGATGATCACACCCTAGTCATCTCTTTTGTTTTCGAAGACCCATCTGGCTCCAATTGGCAGTTCCCCTTGGGCAACAGAACCAGATTCCACACCTTGAGCTTCTAAAACTACATCAATTCTTCCTGCATCTCTTTTTGTTGTATACCCGGAAAGCAGCTTTCTCTGATGAATAGCCCACAAAGTAACACTCATCAGCCTTGTCATCAAACTTGTGATTCGGCTCAGTGTTGAGGAGAGTGCAAGGACAACCAAACGACTTGAAATGACCTACCTTCGGCTTTTGATTGAAGAGAACCTCAAAGGGAGTCTTTTGATAGCGTTTGTTCAATAGAGCTCAGTTTTGAACGTAGCAAGCTGTGTTAACAGCTTCAGCCCAGAAGAATATTGGTAGTTTAGACTCTGACAGCATGGTCCGTGCAGCCACGATAGGCGTTATGTTCCTTCTTTCAGCAACTCCATTTTGCTGAGGTGTATGAGTTGCAATGTACAGTCGAGCAATTCCTTTCTCATCACAGAAATCAATAAGTGTCTGATTTCTAAACTCGGTTCTGTTGTCAGTTCTGATCACCTTAACCTTTAAATTCTTCTGATTCTCGATCAGGGTGATAAACTTCTTCAGAATCTCCAGTGTCTCATCTTTCTAGGTCAGAAAGAATAGCCAAGTAAATCTGGAATAGTCATCAGTTACAACAAGACAGTATGACATCTTCCCGATGCTCATAACATTAACCGATCCAAAGAGGTCCATATGAAGAAGCTGCATAATTGACGAGATTGAGTTAAAAAATTTAGGCTTGTGGGGTCTCTTGTGTTGCTTTCCCTTGGCACATGCGATGCACTTCTCAATTGTGGAGAAGTCCTTAGAAGTTAAGCCAATAACGTGATCTCCCTTAGCCATTCGGTTGAGATTTTTCAAAATGACATGACCCAGTCGGTGATGCCACAGCAAACAATAAGTCACCGATGCCTTAGATTACAAACAGGTTTTTTCTGTATATAAATCAGAATTCATGTTGATGGTATATGCATTGTTGATTCTCGGAGTCCTCATCAAGATCCATTTCTCTAGCACAACAAATCTGGGCTTTAGGATAAGACACTCTTTGTTTATGAAGTGTGTTGAAAAGCTCTTGTCACATATCTGAGAAACACTCAACAAGCTGTGGTTGAGTTCTTCAACATAGTACACATCTTCAAAACTTAGAGTTCCATTTGTGACAGTGCCCTTCATGCTGATTTTCCCACCTTTGTCTCCAGCAAACGAGACATATCCTCCATTAAATGGTGTGACTTCATGCAACTGAGAGAAATTCCCAGTCATATGCCAGGAACAACCTCTATCAACGTACCAAACATTTTTCAGCTTATTCGGTCGTCCCTGCATAAAACACACACATCTAATGAGAAATGGGTACCCAAATCATAACAGATTTAGGTACTTGTGAAACCTTGGGCTCCTTTTTGATAATTCCCTTCGACTTGTCTGATTTGTCACTGACATTCATGGGCATGTCACCATTAATTGCCATGATCAATTCGTTTAAATTGATGTTTCAAATGTGGCTTATTTTTCCACTGTTTTTTCGTTTTAGATTTGAAAACATTTGATTTTTGTTTATGAAAACCAGATTGATTTTGTTTTGTTGGTTTGGGCCTTATGGCAGTGGGATGATTCTGATTTACATTCTGAGGTTTTACCCTAGGCTTGGAGGATTGATCAGTCCTCATTGGTCTTTTAACAAGTTTAGCCTTGGGTTTGACATTCTGATTCTTCCCATAGAAGAACTAAGTAAGTCGATGCAGACAATGTCTAGCAATGTTGCCTGGTCTTCCACATGCATAGCAACAAACTTTGTCATGAAACTCCTTTGGATGAAAAGGCTTTATATCACAGTCACTCAGACCAGAGATAGAACTTGTGGACACCTGTACCAATGACCCAGTTTGAACATAAGGTTCAGAATTAGGGTTTAACTTTGAACCCGCCTCAGGAGTGACTGTGGAATGAGCCTGAGTTGCCTGCTCAGTCAAAGTGGAAGGATCTGATTCTTAGACAACTTTGTTTTCAACACTATCATCTATTTTAGTAAACTTAGTCTTAAAATTCTTAATAATTTCATTTGGTTTAATAGTGATTGATTCAAATCATCCAACAAAATCAACTATTGGAACAAAATGTGATTTGCTATGTGAAGTTGAACAATTTGTGCTCCTGCTAGCTTGGGGTCTGTTTTTTACCCGAACCTGAAGAACCAACCCATAAAACACCAACCCGAACCCCAAAATACCCAACCCGAAAAAGCCTATTGCCCGAACCCGAAAACTTAGAATGGTTCGGTCCTTGGGTACCCACGAGGTTTATTCGGGTAAACCCGGAAAACACGAACTAAGTTTCTAAGGGGCGGTAACATTTTTTTAATTTTCAAAGCATCTATATGTTTTGATATTGTTGAAGAAATGCATGTTTTGGTTAAACACGTTTTTGTTATGTGATGGTTAAACATTTGAAATTTTTAAGGAAATGTATGTTTTGGTTAAACATGTTTTAATTTTTTTTTGTTTTAAAAATAGAATATTAGTTTTTCAAGTATTATCGAGAACCGTTTAACCCAACTCGATTGAACCCGAGACCCAATTAAACTGAAGTAAAATGGTTCGGTTCTCGGTTCCAACGTCATATTACAAAAACCCAAATAACCCAACATGAGCAACCCGAAACCCGAGGAACCAACCCGAACGACACCCCTACTGCTAGCACTTATTTCCTCCTTCTCCATTCAACCTGAAACTCTCACACTATCTTCACAAACCTCAGAACTGTTAGAATCATTAAGGTCAGTCACAACAGGATTTGCTGTAAGAGGCACTGGTTTGTCAGAACCAGTGGTGAAATCAAACCTTCAGTCTAGCTTCAATAGCAGATCATCAACATATGTGTTGATATTGGGCATCATGGAGTAGTTATGGTTAAATGGAGGTTTCACCTCAGTGAATCCTAGTCCAATTTTCTCCTTTCTACTACACTGGACATCAATCTTGTTAGCCACCACGGTACTTGCGTACTCATATTTATCAACTTTGATTTTGGTTTTGCACAACTGAGTCTTAAGCTGTTCTAACTCTGAAGAGAGTTCATTTATCTAACGCCTAGCGTCAGGATAGTTGGACTCTTTATCACTTAAAAGCTCTTTTAATTGTGAAATATAATGCCATTCAGCGTCAAGTTTTCTTTTGAAAAGTGCTTCATTTTTAAGAAATTCAGAGTTAAAGTATTTAATTTGGTGACTTCCTTGATTAAGTCCTCATTTTAAGAACAATATTTAAAAAACCTTCTCAATGCAAGAAGTAGAGCAGATATGTTCTGTTACCTCATTGTGCTTATCATCCACCTCAGCCATGAACGCATGGATTAACGTCATCTCAAGCTCTTCTACATGGTCACTCCAATCATAGGAGTCAGTTTCTTGCGTGACCAATTCCTTGGATGTGCTAGCTCCACCTCCAGCTACAGCCTTCTCATCAGGCTTCTTCTCTGCCTCCTTCACAACCTTGGGCATCTTACATTCCCGAGCTAAGTGACCTGGCTGGTAACAATTGTAGCACCTCAGCTTTGACTTGTCAAATCCCAGCTTCTTCCAAGGTTTGTTTCCAAAACTGTTCCTACCATACTTTTTGATGAACTTCTTTGCCCAAAAGGCCGCCATGGCCATCTACCATGAGATATCCATTTCTTCCACATCAGCTGGGTTGATCTGACCAAGTTGTCTTGAGTGAGATTGACCGGTGCCAATTCTCCAGTAATGAAAGCATTGTAACTGTTCATGAATCCTTTGAACAGCAGCAGATTCTCCTTGCTTGTCGGGCTGATTTTGGGCAATGAACTAACTTGCCCTGTAGAAATGAATGTAGTCTCAAAAGGAACAGACTGAGATGAATAAGTATGGTAATGCTGAGATCAAGAAGCAGGGGTAATGCCCATTGAACTGGCTTGATTCAGTGCCCTTTGCTTGTCATCCATGTCAACTCACTAAGAGAAGTCTTGTACATGTCTTTTGTCCTCTTGATTGTCGTGCAGTTGGAGTTCCAGTTGTATGGCAGTGAATTTAAGAGTTTCTTGTTAACTACTCCCATTAACATTTCAATCCCAGCACTTGTCATCTCTGTCATCAGGTGAGTAAATCTATTGAGTTGGGCTTCTAAGGACTCTCCCTTAATATCATTAAACATGTTGAACCGCTGACTCAACATGTCTTTGCGACTTTCTCTCATATCCTCATTCCTTTCGAAGCATTCCACTAACGCATCCCAGAGTTGTTTGGCGGTCTGGTGCTCCTTGAACCCATGAGCCACATCAATTGACAGCGCCATAGTAATTGAGGCGTATGCCATGTCATCCTTCTCCTTCAATAGGATGTCGTTCTCAGTGTACAACTCTGGATCTTTGGGAATTAGCCCATTCAACTCACTCTGGTACACAGGCACATAAGGCCCCTCCTCTATCGATCTCCATAACATCGAATCTGTATACTTGATGAAAGACGGAAATCTGAATTTCCAGTCTTGGAAGTTGTCTCTTGATACAAGTCTTGGTGGCTTAGTTCCCGTCCCAATCTCATTATCCAAATTCAGCAAGTTGGATAAGTTGGTAAGATTTTTGGATGCCAAGATAAACAAAAAATTTTCTAAGTCTGAGTTCTCGAAATCCTCAAGTGTTCAAAATCCCAAGCAGTGCACGAAGTCCAAGCTGTACTCGAAGGTCCAAACCTACTCGAATTATAGTACTCGAAAACTGAGTATACGGAAACTTGTACTCGATATCCTGTTCTTGAAAACCAAGTATTGGAAAAGATGTACTCGAAAACTTGTTCTCGAAATGTAGTACCCGAAACCCAAACATTCAGAAACAATTCCTCTAAGGCTGTTGAACTCAAACAGGAGTACTCGAAAACCAGATCTCAAAATGTTGTACTAGAAACTCAGATCTCGAAAATCAAATCTCGATATTTAGAACTCAAAAATACTTAAAAACTTTTCATAGAAAAATTCTTCAAGATTCAGGGCCCCAAATTTCAACAGCAGCTGGATGATGAAGAGAAGATCAATAAAGTGTCAAACTTGCATGAAAAAAGCCTTTACCTTGATGTAGAAAAGAGCTCAAAGGCTCTGATACCACTTGTAGGTCCAGAACTGATCAAGACATGAGCTTTATGGCTCCAATCGACATCAAATGACTCCAAAGTGTGCCGATTCCAGGTTAGAATCACAAGAGAAGATAGAAAAATGCAATCTTTGTATATTTCGTGAAGTTCAGAAGAACAATGCAATACGTCTAGAGAGCAATTGCCTCGGGAATCCAACCTAAAACAGTACAAAATACGTCTATATATACTATTCTAAGAGTAATCGAACCCTATACACGAAAATTGGTTCGAATACTCTAAAATGTAAGTACACGAAATACAGTACACGAAAATAGTCAAAATCGAGTGTTTAGCTCGTCACAGGTTGACTTTGTCAGTTTTCGTCTCTCATTGGGGTCTACAAAATCTGCAAGTGCAAAAAACATAAACTAAACATACATACATACATACATACATACATACATACATACATACATACATACATACATACATACATACATACATGCGTGCGTACGTACGTACGTACGTACGTACGTACGTACGTACGTACGTACATACATACATACATACATACATACATACATACATACATACATACATACATACATACATACATACATACATACATACATACTACACACATACAAAAATGCATACATACAAAAATTTATGTTTAGCAAACTAACAGATGCAATCCAAATAGGAATCTAAAATACTAAATCAGATTAGTATATTACAAGCCTCATTTCATGAAAAAAAGGCTTGACCCGCCCAACAATCATTAAATCCAACATCTAGAAATGCCTTAAATTTCTATTTTAGCAAACAAACGAAAGCAATCAGACTAAAGAAAAATCTAAATCAATTCTAGTGATAATAGCTTATTAGCTTTAATGGTGTCTCACCAAGCTACAAAATTGAACATCAATTCCAAAACATGAATTACTGTAACATCAGTGCCGGAAACGCTACCGGAACAGTGATCTGCACAATAACTTGCACAGTAACTCAGGTACAAACTATGTGAACTATTTGTATGCTATTATCATGTAATGCTTGACACAAAACTATTATGCATTTGTTTTAGTAGCCTGATTTAAACTCACAGTTTAACAGTCGGAAACACATCAGACAACACTGAACTGGCACATAAATGCTATTTAGGATGCTATTATGTATGAACGTATGCGAGGTTGAACAGAACAAAACAATAACAGACGTCGTTACGGGAATGCTAAATGGACGGATTATTCATAAAGATGACGATCTGTACGAATATATCTGAAAGTTTAACATTCTGAATGATGTCCAATAATTAGAAAACCATATTGAAAAGTGTAGTTATCGTCGTATTCGTACGGGTGACAATTCGAACGAATACGCGCGACGAGTATACGATTCGATTTAAACAGTAAATTAAAGGTTTTCAGAAATTTAAAATAAACAGAAGATATTTAGTTAATTTACTAGGAATTACCACGTAAAATAAATTTATAAATCTTACTTTTAAAACCGCAACGTTTCGTTATGAAAACGGAACGAAAACGACACTTTTACGCAAAACCGAGCGAAACCGAACGGACCCGAACATAACCGGGTAAAATAAAGCCATTTATTATGGCATTTAATGCCATAACTACCACCACCAATCAGCCCCAAGCTCTCATTCTCGTTCCTTCTCTCTCTACACTCTCTCTGTAAAAGTTCAAACCCTAGAATCCCCATTTCTCAACCAAATCGAGTGTTCTTGGTGTCAAAATGACCACATCAACACGTAGATCTCGAAATTACAGAAGATCTGAGCTTGGAACCACCTTAAACGAGGTAAATCTGAGTTCTAAATTAGAGTTTTAGGGTTTTCATGACCCCTTGATCGACCCACCTCTTTGACCGGATGAAACACTCCCAAACCTTAGGGAATCACTCCAAACATGCTTAGAATGAAGTAAGAACATGAGCCATTTCAAACCCCAGGCATTTAGCTCGAAAATGTGAGGCTGCCTTGATGCAGGTCGAACGGCCGAATGGCCTAGGATGCAGGTGGGCCGAATTGCCCCACCCTTTTCATTCGGTCGGCCTAATCCCATTCGCTACTAGCTCATTCGATCAGGCATTCATTAGGTCAACCGTATTCGGCCAAGGCCTCCTTCGCTCGGCCTGCTCTCCTTCGGCCAAGTCACTCCTTTCGGCCAAAGCTGCTCAGTCTCCCGGTCAATCTAATTCAGCCATGCCACTTTCGGTCGGATGAAGCTCCTTCGGCCAAGACTCCCATACGGCCAAGTCCTTTCGGCCCAATGACCCTTAGGTCAGGTGTTAACCGAACCAGGAACATGAGGGTTAACCAAAGGTTCATATGGGAAGTTTACATACTCACACACACACTTTATACATGCATGGTGTGTGTGTGTGCATGGAAAGCTTGTTAGGGTTTTCATATTATGAAACCAACTTTGTATTAACTAAAGTGCAATTAGGGGTTTTAACAAGAAAGTGGGAATTCTATAATAAGCAAGAAGGATAAGCTAAGTGGATGTGTAAATTGTAACACCTAGAACTTGGTGGTTTTATGCAATCACATAAATAAGCTAGAGAGTTCCGATGGACCCTCTAAGCAAAGCTATACACGAGTTGATTCAAGAAACATGTAAAAGCGAGGATCTAGCAAAAGACTTAGGATTAATTTGAAAGAAATTAACCTAAGTCTACCTAGTTAAACTAAATTGTATTTTAATTAAATAAAATGAGGTACAAATGCCCTTAATCAAAGTGTTTTAAAATAGAAGAAGTTGAGGATAAACTTTCTTAAATTAATTAAATGATTTTAAACTTAATGGTTCAACTTTGAAGGAACTATTCAAAATGTTTTAAATTAAAGACTTTAAATGCAAGTAACATAAATCTTACATAGCTAAGGTTTAATAACCACTACCTACGGGACAAGGGTTATATACGGGTAATGTATTAAATTAGTTAGAAAGAGTCATAGAAAACTCATTAATAACACAGGACACTTAGTTGCACGCCGAGACTAAAACCCTAGCTGCGTATATTATAAAGACTTATAGTATTCGAATCTCTTAAAACAACTCAGGTGTTGAAGATACTTAAGCTACAACCAACGAGGGCGCATTATCTGTTGTGATTCTTACTTAGCAACACACGTGAGTTCATTGTCCTTTTTCAAACTATTTTGATTTTACTTCAGGACTGAGAAGCATGTTTATACATTTTAAACAAACGTTTAAATGTTTCTTAAATGTTTTTATGCTTATTCATAATGCTAGTACTAATGCTTTATACACGTATTCTAAAAGCTTAAAGCTAATGCTTTATCCTAAATGCTAAGGCTACATGCTAAGGCTACATACTCTTATACTAGTATGCTTAAAACCCTGGATGCTTTTAATGTACAAAGAATGCAAAGGCTAAAATGTTGAAATGCTTTTATAAACTAAACTTTGAAAGCTTGAATGCTCAAACTCAGAAAGGCTTATATGCTTGATGTGCTTGTTATGCTTGAATGCTCGAAATGCTTGAAAGGGTTAAAACTTTTGTATGCTTGATATGCTTGAAATGCTAAGACAACAGGCTAGTACTTGTGCACAAGATACGTAAATGCTAAGCTATGTGAATGCTATAAACTTGTATGCTAAAGCTATCGGCTATTGTTGAACGGACTAATTGGCCTCTCAGTGCTTGTCATATGGTGTTCTTCATAGTCAGGACCTTAAGGAGCAGACTGTTGGCCTCTCAGTGCTTGCCATACTGTGATTCCTCATTTTCCACCCATGTTTTGTGATGTGTAACTAGGATGATTCTGTTTTTCTTTAGTTGACTTTGTGTCATCTTGGGAAATCCTTTATCAAAACACCGATGTTGCTATTCACATCTACTTCCGATATGGACTGATGCTGGATTTCTTAGGGTGTTCAGCTGTCCATAAAGGTAACTCTCAAAACTAGAATTGAAAATGCTATTGTGTTTGTGTTTTAACTTTTAAACAGAATGCTTAAAGCTATGATGGAAATGGGATTGGATGGTAGGTAAAATGTTTAATTATCATTAACAACAATGTCATATGTGGTTTAGTATGTGGTGGGATGGCGTCTGGGCGGGTTGTAGGCTCGACCCTTTCCTATGCCCTATATATAAGCATACCGAACTGGATATTACAGGTGATGTTAGTGAGATTAAGGTTATTACCGAAAAGGTTTGCAAAAGCTATTTTTCAAATACTAAACTATATGAACTCACCAACCATTGTGTTGACTTTGTTTTCTTACATGCTTTCTCAGGTGACGTACAAGAATAAGCTTAGGCTCAGAAATGCATGCTAGGATGCCGAGTTAGAGGACCTAGTAGTTTTTGGAAAGCACATATTTTGTTGATTTTTGTGAATCACTTTTGATATCTTGTACAGTTACAAGATAGTAAACATTTGATTCTTTTGATAGGTTTACTCAGTTAAAGTATCAAACATTGACAATTGTAATTTAACTTTGTAATCCTAGTTTAATGCTATTTGTGCTTTAGTTATTCTCATTGTTGATGCTACGTAAACAATCTGATCATCACGATTATCATTCCCGATATCGCACCCCGGGACTATTCCGCCCGAGGGGACACATGATCCGGCCCGCCGGCTCGGGGTGTGACAATTACCCACATTACTCAAGTGACTTTCAACATAGATGAGCTCATCTTGTATATCAAACTATACATCCAATCTTCACACACAAAAATGCAAACTAATAGGTGAAACTTTAGATCAAAATATAGTTATTTCAACGTCTTTTTTATAGCTTTAATAAATAGGTGACACCCAGATCTTAAATTGAAACCAATTAGAAAACATATACACTGAAAATACATACAAACATAATATACATAAATACATACAAAAGCTACTTCATACATATATATATACAGAACCATGATTAACCCTTTGCTTGCATAATTAATAAAATCTTACTTCAACCAACATATATGAAAGGTAAGCCATTAAATTCATGATAGCAACTTCTCCATCCATTGAATGCCTAAATTTTAAAAGCCAAATAAGATATTGATATATTTTACATAAAGTATCAAACATGACAGTAAAGGGGAAAAGAGTTGTAGCATATTACCTTCCAGAGTATAGATTTTTTATAATATATGCATTTTGTTGTCCACCCTGCAGAAATAGAAGACAACACATCATCATGTTTTTTTTCCAAGATAGCATTTGAATGCTCAGTAAACACACACACTATACATAACATACACACTATTATAAATACATATAATATGTATACACAAACACACACACACACACACATATATATATATATATATATATATTTGAACTACAAAGAATCTTGGTTAAGATTTTAACATTAAGGAAACACGATCAAAAATGAACAAGCATAAATTAACAATTTTTAGAAGCATGTTTTGATCATCCAAAGAGCAAGGAGAAAGATGCATCATGACATAGACATGACAACTAGTCCATTTATACAAAATTATGATCATTGAAACTAAAATGCTTTCCTATCTCATTATGCTCCTCATTCATCATGTGAGCCTTTTAAACAAAGACACAACACTAAAACGTACCATACACCTATGGCTACAAAATTATTAAATTAGAATTAGCAAAAAATAAATGTTTCTTTCTTGAAGTTTACTAACGGTTGCAAATTTAACATGTGATTAACACAAAAACTAATCAACCACAAGCCATTGCACTTGAGCACAACCTTGGTTTAGAATCAAACAATATATTTCGTTACAAAAATGCAACAATAAGCCTGCAATTTTTGCAATTTGATACCATTAGACCTAAATCTTTTGAGATGATAAAATAGACCAATTGTTTAGGCATATAGCAGCGTATAGTCCGTTAACTAAACAAACAACACAATTTTTAAAAGGTACCTCAAGGAGTAGCAGCTGATGGAGACCACCAAATAATGACCGCCACCGCTATGGAAACACAAAGTCACCGCCATGGGTCGTGGTGTTATTCTACAGAAATCCACACCGGAGCCAAGGGAAAAACTAGGGGGAGTCAAATTGAATGCGCGAGATGTAACATCCTAGGCAATCCCACATCAGTCGTGAACAGGAGAGATTGCTGTCTCATAAGTAGCAATCCGCCTCTTACATCACCAACACGTTTTCGGCTTATCTGGCTATGGAGCACATGAAAACTCACCAGTTAAGCATGCTTGGGTTGCAACAATCCAGGGATGGGTAACCTCCCTGGGAAGTTTTCATTCGGGCAACCGAAGGCAAAATTGTGAGCTCCGAGTGGGCAAAGCGGACAGTATTGGTAGTAGTGGACTAAGTAATCTCCATGATATGAATTTTTCTTAAAATAGGCATTCTTAGCTAAGTGTAAGCAAAAGCATTTAGCAACTATGGCTTTCCTCTATGGTATTTAACAAACTATGGCTTTCCTATATGGTAACAATATAATATAACACAAAATAAATAAGCATAGCACATAAGCAATCGATGAACGCATAATAATAATATGAGATAACTCATATTTGGGTAAGTTTAGTTATAGCCTAGGCCACCATTTATAATAACCTAAATCCCTATAACCATGGCTTTGATACCAATCTGTCACACCCCAACCAACGACGAAATACATTGGGGCGCGGGTTTGATTGTTCAAAAGCTTATGGTGCTATGACTAAGTTTAAGTAATTACACAATCCATTTTAAATAAATGAAAACATCCATTCATTCAACCAACAAAGATTCAATACAAATGTTCAAAATTCAAATACAAAGAAGCAAATAACATTGTTTAAATTAAACTAGGTCCATCACTAAGTCTTCTTTCTTGATCTTCATCTTATCCTCTTACATATGTAAAATAAAGGTCAACTATTTGCATAGTTGGTGAAAAATTCTATAGTTTAATACAATACTTAAAAGGATGCAAAACTATTAAACTAAATAGAACTAGATTTAAAGCATATGTAAATTGCAAGTAGCACAAAGGATGAATCCAAACAAGTGATCATACAAAGTTTAAATCAAGACTAGCTAGGTCTTTAACTTAAACAAGTGATCACCTTTTTAACACAAGACATAAGTCATTGCGAGGAACGTAGGTACCTTCTTAGCACAAAGGATGAATCCAAACAAGTGATCATAAGTCTTTGTTGGTAGAAATAATTTTTTTAAAAGGTTTTATAAACCTTGGTAAAACATTTGACAAAAAATAATAACAAATATAATTAGAGGGGCTAAAATGTCTTATATACAGTTGCTTGTGAGGAGAAGGAATTACAGGAGAGAACGGAAACAACTATAAAGAGCAGGGACTAAAAAAGTGTAAACTCGAGTCTCTTTTTTCCTTTTTCCTGATCAAGTATAGACCATCCACAGTGGTCACCTCACTGAAATCCTTCCCCATTGAAATTTTCTGCCACATCATCACCTACTGAAAACCTAAAAACCCCAGAGTGGTTACTCCATTGAAAATACTTTCCCATTGTACCACATCATCACCACATCTTTATTAAAAAACCTTCGCCACCAATCATGTAACACCCAAACTCGTTATACGTTTACAGGTGTCAATTTAAGGTCCTAGTTTAGTTTTATCACAAAAGCTTTATCAAAGTATTATGTGGAAGCAGCAAAAACATTTACAAACGTAACAAGTACTTGTTAAGTTACTAATTAAATTCCAAAAACATCGTACTTTAATTTGTATGAAAGCTTTACTACCAGAATTTACATAATGTTTGTAATTTCCAAAAATTACAACATAAAATAGAGAATTTTATTATCTTTAATTTGAGTATAGAATTGTCATAATTTTTTAATTTTTTTTACTTGGTCTGTGATTTTACACCTGGTCCGTGATTATGCAGGTGTTCCTTGATTATGCGTGTTAAATGACGGTTCATGATTTTATATACGAATTGGTCCGTGATTTTATATAATGTATTGGTTCGTGATTATCCAGTTGGCCTTAAATTATATGTGTTGAAAGACGGTCCGTGATTTGATATAACACATTGGTCCGTGATTATTCAGTTGGTCCATGATTTTATATAACGCGGTCCGTGATTTTACACGGACCATTATACCCTTTACCCAGATTACACGTGACGCATTCTGGTGGCTCCTATGATTCTCACGTTAATTTTCTTTGTACAATAACCGGTCTCTATATATATTAAAAAAGGAAGCTAATGAGTAGTAAAATTATATTTATTATAATTTGATTTTTGTCCATCAAATTCTTATTAAATTTAGGGGTTGTTTGGTAGCATCTAAATGAGTCTGAATCTGAATGGTTCAAATTCAGACCGTTTGTTTGGTGCAAAAAAAACACATATGAAGGAGGTAGAATGTCTGAATAGAGGTATGAATGATTCAAGTTTGAATGGGAAAAACACATCTGAACATTTACACGTCATCATCTTCGATGGGCCAGGCTCACCTCCGACCGATTGGAATACTTCGCCATCGTCCTTCGCCACATCACCACTGTCACTCCGCACGTCGTTGCCCCGACGACCTACGCCACATCACCGCTCATCGTCTCATCTGAACCTGTCGTCGTCCGATTAACAACACCCGTCGCCGCCCCTTAGTGGACAACCCACCGTCCCGATCGCCTCCCGTCTAAATTGAGAACCCACCGTCGCCACCATCCCGAACATCGACGATAATTTTAGGGTTTGATTAGGGGGTTCAATCGGTGGTGGTGGTACGATTAGGCGGTTCAATCGGTGGTGGTAGTCCGATCGGTGGTGGTAGTTTCAAAGGATCACTAGTGGTGGATCGATTGGTGATGGTGGCGAAGGGATTTTCACGAGGCAGCGATGGGAAACTCAAGGGCGATGGTGGAGGTGTCGACAGGTGGGAGCTGCTGTGGCTCTAGGTTTTGAACAAAAAAATGTTTTTTTTTTTAATTTTTATTTTTCATTCAGATGTGTAACCAAACGGTTTTAACCGGTTCAGCACTTATGGTTCAGACCCTCTTAATCATTCAGACATCTTGATCATTCAGTACTTAATGGTTCAGATCCAATCAAACGGCCCCTTATACTTATTTGAGATCCTACACAAAGTAGTCGCAAATTATTATTTTTTGTGTATTACATGTCAGTTTGAAACAATAAAATTTACTTTCAAAATTGTCTACCATTTTCACACACATATATTATCTTGTGTTAGGGCCTTTCATACAAAGGAACTAAAATTAAATTAATAATTAGTGTATATATATGTATGTATGTATGTATGTATGTATGTTAGAAAAGGAAGGAAGCTAATGAATAGTAAAATTATATTTAGTATATTTTTACCATTGAACTTTTATTATATTTAAGCTTTATGAGATCCTACGCAAAATAGTCGTAAATTATTATTTTTTGTATAATACATGTCAGTTTCAAACAATAAAATTTACTTACGAAAATGTCTACTATATTCATACACATATATTATCTTGTGTCAGGGCCTTTCATACAGAGGAACTAAATTAAATAATAAATTAACTAATTCTTCATCCATGAGTCCATCCTTATTTTGATATATGAATGAAAAAAAAAATAATAAAGAAAGAAAAAACTTGATATTACATCATGCAAAAATTTAAAAAGATAGTATTAGGTGTTGAATGAAAAAAATAAAAAGATCAAATATGTCATTTAAATATATATTTCTTAAATACTCATTTTAATATATAAATATATTTTCCAGCATCATGTTTTTAAGAATATCTCGTTGGAATCAAGCAAATTCTAACTTTAGTACCGTCCGAAAGAGTCAAAGGTATTTGTTTTTCATGGAGGAAAAAAAATCTATTAATATCAAATAATATTTGATATCCAACATCAACAACTTCTTTTCTAACAATATTTTATGTTTCTAAGAGAGATATAGAAATTGTTAGGTAGGTATCGAATAGAGATTAATCGGATTAGTTGTAATTTTATATAACCAAGGGCTTCTAGCCTAATGGTTACCTCCTTGGCTTCCCCTGTGGGAGGTCACGGGTTCAAATTCCTCCCAAGGCGAAATATGGGTCATTGGAAGGTCAGGGGGTTTTCCGGTGCGGTTTCCTCCTGGGGTAGTGGTGGGGTCTCAACGGAGGTCATGGTAACTAGACCTTGGTGACGTGGCCTGGAAATCAGTGGTTCACACGTTTAGATCAAATGCCGTTCAAAAAAAAAGTTGTAATTTTATATGTAATTGTCAGAAACTATATACATATATACAAAATTTTGACCAATTTTGTAGCCTAATGGTTACCCCCTTGGCTTCCCCTGTGGGAGGTCACGGGTTCAAATCCCCCCCAAGGCGAAATAGTGGTCCTTGGAAGGTCAGGGGGTTTTCCGGTGCGGTTTCCTTCTGGGGTGGTGGTGGGGTCTCAACGGAGGTCATGGTAACTAGACCTTGGTGACGTGGCCTGAAAATCAATGGTTCACACGTTGAGATCAAATGCCGTTCAAAAAAAAAGTTGTAATTTTATATGTAATTGTCAGAAACTATATACATATATACAAAATTTTGACCAATTTATTCATGATTTTGTTTGCAAACAATTTCAGTGTTCTTCCTTGAAAGACCCATAAACAAGAACAAGTTAAACTAAAGCTCACAAAACCTAATAAATAAAGCCCTTAATAATTCCTTTCTATGTGTTCTTCTAGTTCGGTTCTTCTATTTGCCCGTTCTTATCGGTTAGGGAAAATACACATCTTCTTCTCCATGCTTCGGATGTTTCCTCTCACCACTGCAAGCGCAACCCGCGCCTTCTTCTCAGACGTTTCTCCATGTTGCTTCGAAGGTATGTTTTTCTATTTTCATTCTGGTTAGTGAGATTGAAGGGTGCCATGAAGATCACAGGTGCTCTGGTTAGGTCTGATTGGCCCAATTAGGACCGTCTTTGACCGAGGTGGACCAACTACGGATTTTTTGATCCAATTACAAGAAATCGTATTTGTTGCCCAGCAATTACCAACTCGTCGACGATTAATCGGCGCCCATAATCGATTTTTATAACACTAGTTTCTAAAAAATCAAACAAAATATAAAAATTTGAAAAGTAATATTACGTATCTATACAATTGACAATTATAAATAGTGTTGTAATCAGCACACGGTACAATCACTTATTATTGTCACATAAGGCAATAAGTTATAGATGGATCATGGATCAGCCACTTTTTGTTGGCTTGTTTTGGTAAAATAATATAATAATAATGATTTGTTTTGGTAAAATAATATGCAATAATGTAACTACTAAATGACTCAAAACCTTTGTTTTTGAGACATCAGCAAATTAGGTACATGTTATTTCAATCTGGTCATTCTTTTCCAATTTCAATTATAAAAAAAAATATATATATATATTATATTTGATTTAAAATTAACAGTGGACATTTTGATTTGATATAATTTTGTTTAATTGGTTTGATAAGAAAAAGAGATCGAAACATTTAAGAATCCCAGTTTACGTTTCATGATAGAGACATTTATTATAGTTGGAGAAAATGGTTAAAAGGGGGAGTGTCAATTAGTGATGGCGGTATCATCTAAGTTTTAATTTTACTCCATCACGTTTAGAGACAAACATAGAGTAACCTGAATATACAACGTTAGAAAAAAAAATGCATTATTATCTTTTACTTAACTTATTACCAAACAAAATTTACCTCAAATGTAGACTAACTGAAAACATACATTAAAAGGAACACAAATATTATATTAATCTCACTAGTTTACAAAAAAATTATATCAAAATGTAGGTCAACTCGATAAACATGTAAGCAATTAGTTTTTTTTTAACTTAAGGAGTGAATGGGGTAAATCTGAAACTTTAGAAACTTGATGGGGTTAAAATAACATTTTACAGAAGTTTTAGATGGTTAAGGGGTGAAAAAGAACAAAGGGGATAAATTTGAAATAGAAACTCAATAGGCAAAATGACATTTTACAAGGTTTTTAAAAAGTTGCTGGATTAATAAAGTTATTATTTTTATTGATAATTGTGGGATTCCACATATGTCGTAACCCCCCCCCCCCCCCACAAGCACCCGATTAACCGGGTGAAATAGGTGAGGTGCAACTGCAAGCAACCAGGTCGGTGATTTACAAGAAAAATCACCTTAAGTGAGAATTAGACTTAGACTTAACAATTTTATATTATCTCTCCTCTAATTTAACCAAAAAAGGATTAATTTTAAAACTTAATCGAACATGGTTTAATTGGAAGTTATAGTATGTCGCATTTAGAAAATTCGTTATATTGATTGTTAGAATAAGGATTGAATTGTATTCAGTGGTATTATAACATGGTTTAATTCGGGTTTTTTTTTGTTCCGGTCAACAAAGTCAATAACTGGTTCCGGTTCCGTTTTTGACTCGTTCCGACCGGTTTTTGACTGGTTCCGCTTTTGGCTGGGTAAAGGTGGAATTGGTTCCAGTTACGATTTCTCCAAGAATCCGGAGCCGCTTGTACCCACCAGTTTCGATATGACCAATTTTGGTTTGGGTTGTCGTTTCCAGTTCCGGAACCAGTTTTTTTGGCGACCTCTAACAAAAAGTTCGATAAACTTTCATAAACTATGGGGACCAAAATAGTATATTATCAAACTTGTTCTAGTCTTACGAAAGAATTAATACGAAAATGTTAAACCATTTAAATTCAGGGGCCAAACAGTTAATAACTAAAACTTCCTTTCCTTTCATCCTTCTTCGAATCTGGCAAAGGGTTCGATACTCACATCACCGGATCGTTTCCAAAAACTGATCTACACATGGTAGCGAATCAAAAGTCAAGCTCACACTTGTTTATAAACCAAAACCGAATCAATCCACACACATAATTCCTAAAATAGAACACAATTACAAGCAAATCAAGCAACTTAAACGAGCAAGGACCATCATCCCTAATTGACTAAATTGCAAACATCTTAATTAAATTAAACACGCATAAACACTGGTGATTATTCTTTGAATGAGAGAAGACACGAAAACCACAAACCAAGGAACTCAAATTCGGGAGATCGTTTCAAGAGCAATAATATTTAGGAATACCATATAATTCCATAGTCATAGGACACGAATTTTAACTTTTAGGAATATTGAACTCACTAAGTATTCCTATAAAATCTATGTTGACATGTGCCTCTTGACTTAAAAATTATACAACATTGGACGAGCTAAGAAAATCATCATGTGAGTATATTCATATTCACTCTTTTACTTTTAGTATTTTGAGTTGTTTGATCGGTGTCGAAGTACCAACCAAAAATAAGAGTTTAAACTCAAGTCCTACAACCCAATTTAGTTAGGAAAGTCGGGTATCGATCTACGAGAAGTCAAATGGAAATCACTTTCAAAACAAACTAATTAACTATTTGCACTTAAAAATTAAACTTGAAATTGTTGATTTTAGGTTTAAATTGGAAAACAATTAACTTGCACTAAAAGAAACTAATTAAAACAAAAGATTTGTAAACAATAAAATGGAAAAGTGATCACTCCGGATTTCAAGTTAATCAAGTAAATAAAGATGCTTTGAATTGTCAATTGGAAACTACATAAACATAGCTTATGCTTGAATTGATCCACACCTAAACTTTGGAAACCAATTAATGACCTTATTGACAACCGGTAACTAGACCGATGTTGATTCGGTTGATTATTAATTTAAAAAAACCAATTGATCATAAAATCTTTGAAACTCAATTTCATCAACTACCAATCCACTCAAGCTATGAATGAATAAAAGTAACCAAATTGAAATTGAACTTGCAAAGTAATAAAACAATAGTTAGGGTTTCACAATCAAGCAATACTAGAAAGCAATTCGATGAAAAACTAATCTAATACCAACGTTTAACAATCCAAAGTAAACTTTAACTACTAAACCTAACCATCCATCCGGAGACGATCACGAGAGACTTAGCCGGACATCTCAATGCTTGAATCTTCAATCTTCATGTAAAATTGCATGTTGGAATCTTGATTTTGCTGTTCGGATTGATGTTTGGTGGCTTTAGAATCCTCCAAAATGCTCCAAAATCGTCCAAGAACTTGCCCCAAAGGTGTGATAGTCGACTAGGGTTGATTTGGGCCTTAAATACCCCAAAAAACGCGAAATTTGATGTTTTCCGTCGACCCCCGGCGTAAGTTACGCCTCCTAGGCGTAACTCGCCCAGATGCATGTTAGAGTTGCACCTTACGCCCAGAATGCTCTGTCTTACGTTTTCTAGTTACGGTTCAGCATCCCGACGTAAGTTACGGCCCCTTAGGCGTAACTTATGCCTGATCTGATATCATATTCAGCTCCGTCTCATCGAGAAACACGATTTTCATATGTTATAAGTCCTGTAACTTCTCTCCTAGCCCAAGATATGCCTCTTCAAAGTTCATGGCTTCCATTTCGCATACTCGGATGTTCGGATGTGCTCGATCTTGCTTTCCGGTGCTCGGTTTCCACCTAAAATCACTTTCTTGCCTACAAACACACAAGCTAGCTTCAATTTCAAATAAATAATCATGTCGAAGCACATAAAAACATCTCATTAAGCATTTTAGAATCATTACCAAACCCCTCTCATCATATCCCCACACTTATCCTTTTGCTTGTCCTCAAGCAAAGTTATTTACACACGACAACAAACAAATCAACAAAAACAATCGCTTAAACATCTCATTACCAGTTAATAGCAAAAGTCCATAATCACACCTAATTCCCAAGACTTACAACGTGCAATAGATTTACATCCTAGCAAGCAATATTACACATTCGACAAAAAAATCCCTAACCAAGGACGCTTAGCTTTAAGTGGTTCACATGCATGCATTTACATCTCTCACAAAGCAATGATGCACTAGTATTTCTAAACTCTAAATCCACTAATGATGCATCATTATCATAGGCTTGCAAAGCAATCACATCTCCAACATTATGTGCAAAGTATACACAAATCAAGAGGTCTTTAAAGGTTGTAATGTTGGCTAGGGCTGAGGTAAGGAAAAGAAATAGAAATGGCTACAAAAAGTGAATCCAAGTTTATTTCACCAAAACAAAACTTCAACACATAATCACTAAGGTAAGTAATTACCCTTATTTGACTACTTTTTATTTCTAAACACTACTAATAGCACCATGAACAATTTTTTCTTTTCTTTTCTTTTTTTTCTTTTTTTTAGCAACAAAAATTAATACTACTAAACTTGGATTCACAAAAATGGGTTCAAAACTAAAATGGCTAATAGGTAAATTTTCGGGTTTTAGTTTAGCAAAGGAATGGGTGATTGGCTCAGAAGGGTGACCAAGGGATTTGTCAAGGGTTGGCAAAACAAACAAAAAGGCTGAACAAAGGGTTATCCTAATGCCTCTATCACTTTTGTGCACACTCTCACTCATGGTCTTAACATGTATTATCTTTGCAAGTTCTGAAATGACAACAACATTATGGTAATCACACATCAAAAGAAAATGAGCATTCAATTCTACATGTATTTCATGCTCTATATAGGCTCAATTTCTCACAAAAACGGTGGTCACGGGTTTCGGATGTAAAACATGCATATTTATCCACTATCTAGCCTTGTATCCTTAGTTGAGACTCACGTACCAAATTTTCATACAACTTGCTAAGAAGACTTTATTCCGCAACTTAAAGATTCAGGCATAATTGCGAATTTAAACGTATACACGGTTAAAGACACTTTCACGATTTTATTTGAGAAAAAATTTGTTTTTCGTGTACAAAAAGACCACTTTTGGAGCAATTTTTAAACTTTTTCAAAGTTTCCCCTCATCCCCACACTTAAACATTACATTGTCCCCAATGTAACTTTTTCAACTAATTATGAGTGTGAAATAAGGATGATGTGATGACTTACCCAGATGCCCCTTAAAATTCCTTTGTACACTCCCTTTCAACAAACATCAATTCAACCAAACATTAAACAACCAACACAAACACAAATTGTCAAACATAGTTCAAACAAACAAACAGTTATAAAGTAACGGAAAGAGCACATGGACCTGATCACAGACGATCGGTGAGTGCCTGGAAAATAGTCATCTCGTGGTGGGTAAGGCATTGGTGGTCCGAACCACTCCTCCATCAAGCTCTCCCTCTTGTCTCACTTGTTAAAAGCTCCGGTTGTGCTCGAACCATGTTCTGGTGGTGGTTGTTGTTGATAAGTGACCCACCCCCGTCACAAACATCTTGTTGCCCTCAACAAGATTAGTCGTGAAATAAAAAGAAAAACCAACAACGAACTGAAAATCAAAGAAAAACTAAATTATAATATACAAACTTTACAACTCAGGATTTCTCCTGAGGTTACCTGAACCTCAGACGTCCATATAATCGGGTGAGCTCGTGACAAAGCTCACCGATTCCTTTGATGCTCCTTTAAAATCCGTTGCCTCAAGATACTGTTTCAAACGATGGCTATTCACCACTTGTCTAAGATGATCTTCAAAGTCCTCAATCTCAATATCACCAGAATTCCCGATCTGTACAATCGAATAAGGTCCCAAAACTTCTGCCCAAATTCGAACTTTTGCAACCTCAGTTTTGCATCATGAACTTTCTTGAATTTGTCTTTGTATGCAGATGCACACTCGTATGCCTCGTCTTGCAGTTACTCCAACTCGCACAGATCCAATTTCCTTTGTTTACCTGCAGCATCATAATCAAGATTAACCTCTTTGACAGCCCATAAAGCTCGATGAGCTAACTATACCGGTAAGTGGCAAGCCTTCCCATAAACCAATTGATATGGGGTAGTGCCAATAGGCATTTTGAAGGCGGTTCGGTATGCCCACAAGGCATCATTAAGTTTGTTAGACCAATCCTTGCAGTCAGGCCGAACCGTCTTTTGGAAGATCTCTTTTATCTGCCTATTTGACACTTCAACTTGCCCACTCGTTTGTGGGTGGTACGGTGTTGCAATTCGGTGGTTAACTCCATATCGTTGAAGCAATTTTGCAAAATGACTGTTTTTGAAATGAGTGCCCCCATCACTAATGATCACACGGGGGACTCCAAATCTTGTAAAAATGTTTGTTTGCACAAACTTGCATACAACGGAGTGGTCATTAGTCTTGGTGGCAATTGCTTCGATCCACTTTGACACATAATCGACCGCCACCAAGATGTAATAATTACCACACAATTCTGAAAGGGACCCATGAAATCGATGCCCCGTACATCGAATATGTTAACAATTAAAATTGGTTGTAAGGGCATCTCATTCCTCTTTGAGATGCTGCCCAATTGTTGACATCGATTACAATGTTTAGCAAATTCGGCAGCATCTTTAAAGATGGTTGGCCAAAAGAAACCACTAGTTAAAATTTTGTGCCCTGTTTTGTGTCCACTAAAATGGCCACCACATGCAAAGGAATGCACGTGCTCCAACAAGCTTGGAATTTCCTCATCGAGCACACATCTTCGTATCACTTGATCCGCTCCCACTTTGAACAAGTCCGGCTCATACCAAATGTATTGCTTGACTTTTGAAAAGAATTGTAGTCGCTTCTTCTTCACCCAATGCTCCGGAACTTAACCTGTCACTTTATAATTCACAATGTTAGCATACCAAGGCAAAATAGAAACAGACATAATATGCTCATCTGGGAATGTGTCATTGATTGCAAGTGAGGCGTCATTCTCCGTAGGTGGTAACCGAGATAAGTAGTCCGCAACCACATTCTCACACCCCTTCTTGTCTCTGATCTCCAAGTTGAATTCTTGTAGAAAAAGAATCCAGCGAATCAACCTTGGCTTTGCATCCTTCTTCTCCATCAAATACCTGACAGCACTATGATCAGAATAGATAATAACTTCACTTCCGCAAATATATGATCTAAACTTATCCAATGCAAAGACTACTGCAAGAAACTCTTTTTCTGTTGTTGTATAATTCAATTGTGCATCAGAAAGAGTTTTGCTTGCGTAGTAGATCACCACGGGTTTCTTGTCAACCCGTTGTCCCAACACAGCCCCAACTGCATAATCACTTGCATCACACATAATCTCAAAAGGAAGAGACCAATCCGGTGATTGCAAGATTGGCGCTGCCACAAGTTGTTCCTTAAGCAAGTTAAATGATTTCAAACATTCCTCATCAAATTCAAAAGGGACATCTTTTAAAAGCAAATTGCACAAAGGTTTTGTTATGACACTAAAGCCTTTTATGAACCTTCCATAAAACCCGGCATGTCCTAGAAATGAACGAATGCCCTTGACATTTGTGGGAGGTGGCAATGTAGAAATAACATTTATTTTAGCCCTATCCACCTCCATCCCTCTTTCAGAAATCACATGACCCAAAACCACCCCTTCACGAACCATGAAGTGGCTCTTTTCCCAACTTAAAACCAAATTAGTTTCCACACATCTTTTCAAAACTTTGGTTAATTGATTAAGACATTTGTCAAAGGATGAACCAAATATTGAAAAGTCATCCATGAAGATTTCCAAAGACTCCCCCACCATATCTGAAAAGATACTCATCATACACCTTTGAAAGGTGGCGGGGGCATTGCAAAAACCAAATGGCATTCGCCTAAATGCAAAGGTGCCATAAGGACAAGTGAATGTAGTCTTATGTTGATCATCCGGATGAATAGCAATTTGATTGTAACCCGAATACCCATCAAGAAAACAAAAAAATTTCTGACTTGATAAGCGTTCAATAATCTGATCAATAAACGGTGAAGGGAAATGATCCTTGGATGTGGCGGCATTCAATTTTCTGTAATCGATGCACACACGCCACCCGGGTACCGGCCGGGTTACGATTTGCTCGCCATCATCCCCTCGTACTACCTAAATACCTGATTTCTTTGGAACCGTCTGTGTGGGACTTACCCAAGTGCTATCAGAAATAGGGAAGATGATACCTGCATCTAGCCACTTGAGTACCTCTTTCTTTTCCACTTCTCTCATGTTGGGGTTAAGCCTCCTTTGTGTGTCTCGAAATGGCTTGGCTTCCGGCTCAGTGATTATCTTGTGCATGACAATTGATGGGCTTATACCTTTCAGATCCGCTATTGTCCATCCAATTGCTGATTTGTAAGTGGACAACACTTCGATGAGTGCTCTTTCATGTTCCTCTGTCAAATCAGAAGCAATGATGACTGGTAACGTCTTGTTGCCTCCCATAAACACATACTTGAGATGTGTTGGCAACTCTTTCAATTCAAGCTCTGGTGGTTCTTCCAATGAGGGTTTAAGCTCCTTGTTCCATGAACCTGGAATCTTTTCTTGATGACAAGACCATGGTGGTCTACCCTCCTGTGTAGCCTTCATTTCAACATCCTTTTCAGCATCCATCAACTCTTGAATGTGTTCATTCTCCAACCTGTCAAACACAGAGAATACCTCTACTGTACTGTCCTTGCTCACTACAGGATCATAGCAAGGAACACATCTGTCAATAATATCTGCCATAAAACATGTGTCATGAGTAGAAAGATTAGTAACAGGAGAAAACATATTCATAAGCAATTTCCGGTTACCGAATGTCATATCAACCGTGCCATCAACACAATTGATTTGGGCATGAGCAGTGGCCAAAAATGGCCTTCCCAATATGACATCCGGTTGCCTACCCTGTATACCTGACACATAATCCAATACCAAGAAATCTACCGGGTAGTAGAAATCTTCCACCTTGACAATCACATCCGTTAACACCCCCTAGGAAGTTTAGGAGTCAAATCAGCCAACACAACTGTGGTGTCAGCTTTTTGAAGTGGGCCAAAGTCAAATTGGTCATAGAGACTTCCTGGGAGGATGCTAATGCTAGCACCAAGATCCAACAACGCCCTTTCACTTGTAAAATCACCAATTTGAATATAAATTAAAGGTGTTCTTGGATCTTCCAACTTAGGTGGAAGAGCACTCGACAAAATAACACTCACTTGCACATTAACATCAAGCTTTATGGGTAACTTATGTTGCCTTTTCTGTGCGCAAAGTTCCTTCAAATACTTAGCATAGGCAGGCACCTATTTTATTGCATCTAACAAAGGGAGATTGATTTTAACTTGTTTGAAAACTTCCCACATTTCATCTTGTTGTGGGCCCCGTTTTGTTTTATTAGAAAGATCCGGTTTTACCAAGGCCTCCAGAAAAGGGGCTTCCTTGGTTGTTTGATTAGAAACAAACTCAGGTTTAGAAACCGGTTTAGATGCAATAGGTGTCTCCTCACTATCACTCTCCTCATCCTCATCAACATCCTCCACCACACCTTCTACAAAGGTTGGTGGAGCATCAACTTTGTTATCATACACCTTACCACTTCTAAGTGTAGTTACATGTTTTACCTGAGCATGCTTAGAAGAAGATCCTTGATGAGCGGGGTTTAACTTTGTGTCGCTTGGCAATGTTCCAGGATTCCTCTTTGCCAAATCTTCAGCCATTTTCCCTACTTGCTTGTTCAATGCATTGAAAGATTTGTCTCTCATATCATTCTCCTTCTTCATTTCCTTTAACATCTTGAATATTTCATCAATATTTGAGGCTTCAGAAGTCGATGTTGATCCACCTTGTTGATTTGCTTGTTGAGGAGGTGGTTGCCTATAATTGCCTTGAAACCCTTGGTTTTGATTCCCTTGATATTGTCTTTGGTAACCCCCTTGATTGTACCCTTGTTGTCGATTAAACTGCTGTTGATTTCCTTGATTGTTTGGTGCTTGAAAATTGGGGTTCATTTGGTTGGAAGTGTTTCCATACCTGAAGTTCGGATGGTTACGCAACCCCGGATGATAAGTGTTGGAATTCATATCTCCATACACTTGGTTCACTTCTTCTGTTGGACCAAACTGAGCTGAGCATTGGCTTGCCTTGTGCCCAATTTCTCCACATCCACCACATACACTAAATACATTTCTGCTTTAGTGTTATCTTCTCCCAATCCAGCGAGTTTGGCCATCTTTTGTGCCACGACCTCCAATTGCTCCTCGTTTAATTGTGTGGCTGCATCATTAACAATTTCGTGTTTTGGCCACTTGTTAGATTGCTCTAACCTCTTTAAAGTGGTGCTCATCCGCTCAAGCATATCCCAATCCACTTGTACATGATTGTACAAGAATGTCCCATTACTTTGGGAGTTGATGTCCCGAATGTCTTCAGATGACATTCCATCATAGAACGCAACCAAAAGTTCCCACATGTTGATCCCATGATGTGGGCATTTCCTCAACATGTCCTTAAACCGGGTGAAAGCCTCATGAAGTAATTCCCCTCCTTTTTGCTTGAAGTTTCTAATGGCAGCCCGAGCCTCTGTTGTCTTCTTCATTGTGTAGAATTCACTTAAAAATTGTTGCTGCATTTCTTCCCAAGTATAAATACTTGCTGCTGGTAGTGTAGAAAACCACTCCTTAGCTCTATCTTTCAGAGTAAATGGGAAGAGGATTAACTTAACTTCATCTGCTGAAAAAGCCTTGGCCACCCGTGACTTGACAGAATTGCTCGATCTCTTGCAAGTGCTGATATGGTTCCTCAGTAGCTCTTCCATGGAATGTGGGCACGGATGTCAATACCGCTAGTCTTATCTCAAATGATCTACCATGCCTAACAGGTGTGACTACCGATGTGGAAATGGTAGTCAAAGTAGGTCAGAAGTGAGTAGTGGCACCTTGTGCATGTGCCATGCCTTGATTATAATTCATGGGCACTCCCATGTTTGGAGGAGGCATAGGGATTCCAGGCACATAGTTTTGATTATGCGGTCTTGGTGGCCTATTAAACCCTTGTTGTGTTGAATACCCATACTGTGGTTGCTGATGATGAAAGACATAAGCCCCTTGATTCAATGATTGTGGATTTGGTGGGAAAGGGTTATGCATTTGTGGTTGTGGTGTTGGATGCCCATAAGGGTCATCATAAGCAGCATTGACGTTCTGTAAGTTGTAGTCACCACCGTTCAAACCATCATCCCAATCATTGACATTGTTCTCACCACTCCATATTGTGCCATGATGAGTCCCTCCTCTCAAAGTGTTTCTTTCCTCGGTAGTATTGGTGTGTTGGTCATCATTAGGAGGATGGTCAAGGTGAGGTACATGTTGATATTGGGGTTGAGCAGGTGGTGGTGGTAGATTTGGGTTACCTTGTGGATTCTCAAAATCTTCAAACCTTGGTGGTTCATGTAATGGGTTATTCAATGGGTACTCCATTGCCAAATGTTGCTGAACACTTGGAGATGCAAGCTCTGTTCGATGGAGTACTCGATTTCTATGAGCATTGCGTTCAATTTCTGGATCAAAATTAAGTGGTGAAGCTCTTCCAGAATATCTAGTATGCATGCAAACTTCTAATTACCTGCACACTAACACAACCCGTGTAAATATGAAAAAAAACAAACCAAAAGAAAACGAAATTGAAAGTAATTTGCGCACGACTCCCCGGCAATGGCGCCAAAATTTGATCGGTGTCGAAGTACCAACCAAAAATAAGAGTTTAAACTCAAGTCCTATAACCCAATTTAGTTAGGGAAGTCGGGTATCGATCCACGAGAAGTCAAGTGGAAATCACTTTCAACACAAACTAATTAACTAGTTGCACTTGAAAATTAAACTTGAAATTGTTGATTTTAGGTTTAAATTGGAAAACAATTAACTTGCACTAAAAACAAACTAATTAAAACAAAAGATTTGTAAACAATAAAATGGAAAAGTGATCACTCCGGATTTCAAGTTAATCAAGTAAATAAAGATGCTTTGAATTGTCAATTGGAAACTACATACACATAGCTTATGCTTGAATTGATCCGCACCCAAACTTTGGAAACCAATTAATGACCTTATTGACAACCGGTAACTAGAACGATGTTGTTGATTCGGTTGATTATTAATTTCACAAAACCAATTGATCATAGAAGCTTTGAAACTCAATTTCATCAACTACCAATCCACTCAAACTATGAATGAATAAAAAGTAACCAAATTGAAATTGAACTTGCAAAGTAATAAAACAATAGTTAGGGTTTCACAATCAAGCAATACTGGAAAGCAATTCGATGAAAAACTAATCTAATATCAACGTTTAACAATCCAAAGTAAACTTTAACTACTAAACCTAACCATCCATCCGGAGACGATCACAAGAGACTTAGCCGGACATCTCAATGCTTGAATCTTCAATCTTCATGTGAAATTGCATGTTGGAATCTTGATTTTGTTGCTTGGATTGATGTTTGGTGGCTTTAGAATCCTCCAAAATGCTCCAAAATCGTCCAAGAACTTGCCCCAAAGGTGTGATAGTCGACTAGGGTTGATTTGGGCCTTAAATACCCCAAAAAAACGCGAAATTTGATTTTTTCCATCGAACCCTGGCGTAAGTTACGCCCCCGTAGGCGTAAATTACGCCCACATGCATGTTAGAGCTGCACCTTACGCCTAGAATGCTCTGTCTTACAATTTCTAGTTACGGTTCAGCATCCCGGCGTAAGTTACGGCCCCTTAGGCGTAACTTGCGCCTGATCTGATATCATATTCAGCTCCGTCTCGTCGAGAAACACTATTTTCATACATTATGCGTCCTGTAACTCCTCTCATAGCCCATGATATGCCTCTTCAAAGTTCATGGCTACCATTTCGCATACTCGGATGTTCGGATGTGCTCGATCTTACTTTCCAGTGCTCGGTTTCCACCTAAAATCACTTTCTTGCCTCATTCAACCTACAAAAACCCAAACCCTTCTCATCACTGTTACATAATTAAGCTTTATTCAAAAAATTGTTTACATAAAAATCAAAATCATTCGATACAAAGATTTTAGTCTATTTAGTTAGAATCCTTACTATGTGTATCTTTGCTTTGATTGAAATCAATGATTCATATTCATGTATTTATTTATTGCAAACAATGTTGATATAATAGATTTTATTAGAGTATTGAAACTTGTTTGAGAGATGATTATCTATTGCAAACTTAGTTGAAGCGTTAGTTTTTATGATATTGCTGAAATTGGTTTGAGAGATGTTTATCTATTATGTTTTGCAAGTCTTTGTTAAAGACTTGATTAGTATTGAATAAGTTTTATGTATTACACTTGTTTGAGAGACATTATTGTTGTTGATATTCATTTTATATTCAAAACTTGTTGTTTATACATGTTTAGTTTCTAATTTTAGATAGGCTAATCGTAATGCATCATTTATTTAAACAATATGTTATACTCAGCAAATATTCAAATAGTTGACCTAAAAATGTATTTTACATATGTAACATGTTAAGGTGAAGACATATGAATATGATTAGTAGACCTAATTAAATTGTAAAATGATGTTTAGAATTTCATATGCTGTTTGCATATTCAATTCATGTAATCTATATGAGTTCACTGAATGAAATGTTTTGTGTTGAGTATCAATGAGGCATTTAATATTGAAACGTTATAATAGCATCATGAGCTATTGCACATACGCAATCGTGCCTTGACGTATTCCGCCATTGGTCAGGGTGTGACATGCAAGAATTTCAGTTCCATCCCAGTCTAGCACTAAAATGCTATAGATATATGATGTTTACCTAATTGGCTTAGGATAAGATTCAGTTGTGAACCCACCTTAATTGTGATAACCCAACTAACTCTGACAAGATCAACTAAAATCTGCGAGTTTTTTTTCATGAATTTTATTATATATATATATATATATATATGTGTGTGTGTATATCTATATATATATATATATATAAGACTAGCTTTTTTAAGTGTATGTGCAAATTCGTGTGTGCTTAGGATTTAAAACAATTATAAGTATGTGTTACACTGTAAATATTTATTTCATGCAATAAAGACTTACATTGGTGCAAGATCCTCAATGAATATGAATTTGCACAAACATATAAAAAAAGGTAGTCTTGTACGTGGATAAATAAGGTAATGAAAAAAACCCAAAGATTTAGGTTTATCTTGGCAGAATTATTTGAATTACCATAATTAAGGTGAGTTATTGTTTGATCATAATCCAGTTGGCATAAACCCAAGTTTCAGAAAGACTAAAACAAAGGAAACATTATCTTACATACGTACACTTGAGAGTTATTTTAGTGGATGAACTGTCCTTTCTCTAACAAGTTGAAATCTACCATGTATTGAAAAGCCTCTTTTGCCTTTCCTAGTATAATTCCTCTAATGAGGGATATCTTCAAGTAAGATCTCAAGTTAACATAAAGATTATCATACATAACTAAGCAAAAATGCATAAATATTTATTTTGTAGTCAAAACAAAAATGTTTTGGTATAAGAATATCGTTAATTTTGATAGTTGTTACCTGGTGTTTGGTGTGAGTTGCTATCAAATAATTCAATGTAAATTCTGAGGACGTAATATGCGCCCAATGGCAGTTGAAGGTGAATGTAGAGACAAAAGAAAAGAAATCATCACAAATGTTATAGTGGGGTCCAACATGAAGGACAATCCTCGTTTCCTAACAAATTGTTATACGACGATGACATAAAGATCATACTTGAAGGGAAAGTACTGAAATATTACTGAGATTTTTTTTAAGATGATGACATAAAGATCAGTTAATCAGACCTTTGAGAAAAGGATGTTCTGATGAATACATCTTCATTGGCACCATCCGTGGGACCCTCGTCCTTCCTCATTGTCATCACCTGAATCGAAGCATGTTAGTACCAGAAAGTTCTACTCGTTCGAAGTTTTCATTTCGTTATTTACGTCCTTCTCATCAGAATATATCGGCAACAATCATGCATACCATGGCACCAACAACGTCATTAACATTGATGTTTGAAAAGGAGGAAGCCCACAGTTCTTCCACAGAGCATGTCGTCCCTCGGTCGTTGAAGGGTCGTTCGACCCTTCATTTTGCTACCTAGGCATCGCCTGAAATGAGCAAACCTGAAAAAATCGATGTATAAACAAATTTCATCGTCCAGAGCATCAAGGGCAGTCTGACCCATACTAGGGATTTTAGTGTGACACCTCACAATTTCCATATATGCAAACGATTTAATTAAATAATAATTTAATTTATTATTACATACGTGGCACAAGAATTTGTTTAATTTAGTGTGACATGTGGCACAATTGTGCAAACACAAACAAATCTCACCGTAATTCGTGGAATTACCGAAAAAGCACACACGTGTCTTAAACTCATAAACATTGGTGAACAACGAATAATTCGTGCAATTGAACGATAATTGAACAATGGATGATCTAATAACAAACAAAACCAATACAAAATGTAACATTTCCATAAATAATGTAACATTTCCATAAGTAATGAATTCAGCCAAAAAGCATCGTGGTACGCCACGACCAATCATCTTCCACGCAGCGGTACGCGGCGTGTCTTGGTGGTGCACCCGTCTCTTTTGTCCATGGCGGTACGCCAGGACCCCATGGGGCACGCTTGGTGGTACACGAAGCGTGCCATAGCTTTAAAACTTTATAAAACCCAACCTACTTCATTTCTTTTCACTCTTCACTCAATCTCTCTCAAACTCCCACTCTAACCCCGGCCAACAAGCTTTGTTAAGCCTCACCTTAGCCCTTGTAAGACCACACCTAGCCATATTGAAGCCACAACTAAGCTTGATGCTTAAGAACAAGGAATAAATATCCAAGGAACTCACAAGGACCATCATAAGTAGGTTCTAGATTTGCCCTCTTTCTGTTCCATCTTCAATCTAGCAATCTAAAGCTTGTGAGGTAGTCTTACCTAGAAAAACTTGCTTCCAAACTTACATATAATCACATTCACACACATGCAAGACCCAAAATGGTACATGCACGAAATTATACAACTTCAAATCTGTGTTTATATGTCTTGAAGACTAATTTGGATTAAGGGAATGATCTATTATGGACATTGTTGAGATTTCGTGTTATTTGGGGTAGATTAGAGTCATATTACAATAAATAGTAACTTTTATAGTATAAAATGTAGGTTATAGACGTTTCAATCATGCTATGAATGTTTAAATGATTATTCATGTGTAAGAATAATGATATGAGCAAGCTAACTTGGTTGATTTAATGAAATTGTTGGTGCATGTTATTAAAAATAGTAACTTCGATAATACAATATGGTGATCAATGAGTTCTGGATATGCTATGTTGGTGAATGATAATTTGTGGTTAATGTTAGTGATATGTGCAAGATTGATGTGTTTGATTTGATGATATGGGTGATTTGGTCATGTGCTTCTATATTTAGAAACTTTTGAGAAGGGATATGGCCATGCATGTTGATTATGATGATGCTAAAGTGTTACGATGGTGATATTTGTATATTAAACATATAAGTATAGTTTAATCATGATTAAAATGGGTTTTGTAGTGAACTTTCCTAAACTTGTAACTTTAATTGGGGATTTTGTGAGATAAGGACTGTTAACATGATTAAAGAATGAAATATGCTTGAAAATGATATTTTATGATGTTAGGAAGGTGATTGCATGCTTGATTGATTCAACACGTGATAAATATAGGAACCTGCTATATTTAGTAGCATTAAAAAGGAAAGTTTGCTTGTGTGATGCCTTGTGACAATGTGCTATGTGATGACATGATCACTTAGGGAATACAAGCATGCTAGAATGTTAAAATGTGATTTTATGTAAACTTAATAAAAATAGAAACCTGCTAAGAATGGAAACTTTCTAGATATTATAAGTTATTCATCTAATGAGATTTATGTGTTTACATGCAATACATGACACTTAATAAACGTTAAACAAACACTAAGAACCAAACGAGTGACCAACGGTTCGTTGAGTCAACACAGTCACTCACAGATTTGTTTGCAAACAAACTTGGTCTAGTTAGGCCAACACGATCACGAACACGAACATGACAACGAACACGAACTCATATTACCTATGTGATATAGGTGACAGTTAAGGACAACAGTTCACAATAACAACAACTATAACTCAGGTGAGTTTAGAGCACGATTTTCAATCTTAACTGTTTTACATTAAACTTGGGGTGAGAATACATTGCAAACAACTTTTAGATATACAACTAGTATGTTGTAAACAACTTTTGAGCGTGCTTATATCGTAACAAAGTCCTCACAAAATCGTACCGTTAGTTAAACACAAACGAGGCGTTATTGGATAGTACTTTTGGGTTTGACAAACCCGCTCGATGAAAATTCTAACTGGCGATCAGGACAAGCGTAATATCGACCTATGTCATAGTTTTTACGATAGACTTGGCGGAGGCATCTAACAGTCTAGTTTAAGTAGAGGTGCAACACATACACTCGGGACATATGGTCTACAACTTACCATACCCAGTATATATCTCATTAACCATTTTACTATTACTTAAACCTGTGAACTCACCAACTTTACGTTGACATGTTTTAGCATGTATTCTCAGGTAATTGAAAGCACGAGCTAGGATGCGTGAGGAGTTTTAGGAAGTGAGTCATGCATGCATCATTTCATACTTTGAAAAAAATACATGTTATTGTATTTTTTAATACTATTTAGTGTCTTCTGTTTACATTCTGCTGTATAAACTTTTACATTCCGCTGCGTTACATTTGAACTACTTGGGTTATTATTTTAATATAACAATGTATTTTCAAAAACCAAATAGATTCGTTCTATATGACCAAAGCTTATGATCCTGCCACGTGACACCCAACGGCTTGACGTCGTAAGTGGTAATTTGGGAGTGTGACAGATTAGTATCAGAGCCTTGTTATAGTGAACTAGGTTTGCATGTAGTAAATTTACACTATTGCCATAGCTCTACACTTAGACTATACATTTTATTTGTACTCCTTAAAATGATATTGACAGGAATAACCGACAATCGATAGCTTAATCTAGGAAAGAGGCTAGCAGAGGAGACTCCAAAGGAAGAAGAGCGCTAGATGAGGAGAATGGTACCATTAGCCGACATCTTCCCAAGGGAGATTATGCGTGTTCGCTGTCATAGAAACACGCAGACTAGGAGTGGTATCCTGATATGATTCAGCGATGGGTACGTGGGGAGCGAGTACCCCCACCACTGACTCAAGGCAGTAGTTTGAGCTTTCCAATGCTGCCAGCTTTGGGATATCCCATCGAGCAGGCGTTTGTGGCTTTTGTCGCTGTTGATGCATACAGTTTCCCTAGTTCAATGTAATAGTCTTTCTTGTTTGTACAAAGTTGATATGGTTAATGAAATCAAGTATTTTATATTGTTTATTTATGTTTAACATGTTTGACTTTAACTTTATATGACAAAAAGGACCATTCGTACGAATGAAACTAAATTTTAGTTCATTCACATGAATGAACACCAAACGAATGTCCAGTCTAACGAATGAATCAGGAAACTGATTCATTCTTGTGACAGGCTCATTCGTGGATCGTGGTACGTGTGAGTCAGTGGTTCGTGTAACTCATTCGTACAAACTGCAGGTCCCTATAAATACCTGCAAAAACAGACTATTTCTAACTCCTGAACATTCCCTGTCAAATCACATAGGTTTTAGAGCTGCCCCTTGCATTCAAACTTCGTTCTCTGACCCGTGGTGTTCGATTTCGATCAAAACGTTGATTCCTAATCATCGGATTACCACAGGGCGTCTAGATTTCGATTGGAAAACTCCCGAATAGGATTCTGCACTATTCGAGGCCCTGCCGAGCAGAATCCGCAAGGAACTTTGTTGTTTCCAAGGTCCTACAAAGTGGTATCAGATCTTTGACTCTTGATTTCCAGCCTGTTTTGTTGATTTTTTACAGAAACCCTATTTTCTCTTCTTCAAAAGTTTACTTTTCTATTGCAAAACTTGTGTTTTTGTGGTTCTTTTGCTGATTTGTTGATTCACTAACCTTGGGAAGCTTATTGTGTAGTTGTCTACCAATTTTGGTGTGAAAATTCACTCTAGAAATCAAGTTTGAAGGATTCTTGTGTGGCTGAAAACCCAGATCATACGAATAGGGTTTTTGGGCGAATAGGTATTCACACGAATGAGCTTACTGGACGAATCAAAATTCATTCGCTCGTCTTCACACGAATGAGTTACTAGTTTGTATGACTCTTGCACGAATGGACCCCTCATTCGTTTGATATTTTCATTCGTCCCAATCTTCATTCGTGTCAATTAACCATTCATTTGAACACATCATTTGTTCATTCATTCGCATAATACACACTCATTCGTACCCGTCATTCGTACTACTCATTTTCATTCGTACCTGAGAGCTGAAATTTTTTTATAAGTGTCAGATCAGATTACCTTTGCTGTTATGGATGAACTTGCATTGATGGCTAACCTGAATCACAGGATTCAGAATCTACTACTCACAAAAACGGAGACAGTAAACTCCAAAAAAGCACCAAAGTTGCTTTCTTTGGATGATTATCCACGCTAGAAGTATAGGTTTGAGATCCACATCGATGGGGTAGATACAAATCTTTTGTAACATCAGTGCCGGAACCGTCACCGGAACAGTGATCTCAACAGTGCCATGAACAATAAACAGGTACAAACCACACATATTTCATGCTATTTCATATTCATATCAATAGTCAAAGTCATTTCGTGTTATCAAACCACATGTTCGTAAACAGTTAACAGAAACAAAGTTCAGAACAATGGTTCTTGAGTCAGATGATTATCTGGCAATACAGAACCATCATGGGATTATTTGTTAGGATTTATTATGTATAAACGTATGTGAGGCTTTACAGAACAAAACAAAAGGATGTTGTTAAGTGAATGCTAAATTTACGGGTTATTCGTATAGGTGACGATCTGTACGAATATATCTGAAAGTTTAAAGTTCTGAATAATATCCAATAATTAGAAAACCATATTGAAAAGTATCGTTATCGTCGTGTTCGTACGGGTGACGATTCGAACGAATACTCGCGACGACCGTACGATTCGATTTAAACAGTAAATTAATATTTTAAAATTTAAAATAAATAAAAGATATTAGTTAGTTTATTAGGAATCACAACTTAGAATCATTTTATAAATTCTATTTTTATAAACCGTGTCGTTTTATCGCGAAAACCTTGCGAACCGGCATTTTACGCGAAACCGAACGAGACCGAACGACGGGGGCGTTTTGCAACAATTAAATGTGACATTTATTGTCACAACCACCACCATCATTCACTCTCTCTCTCTCTCTCTACCTCGTTCTCTCTCTCTCTCTAGCCTCTCTCTTTAAAACACAACCTTCTCTCTAAGATTTGAAGCTCAATTCTTGGTGGATTCAAGCATTCTAGGTGGCATAGCGATCATTACGTCACGTAGAATACGAAAGTACAAGGTTTTTAAACATTCATCCACTGATTTGGAGGTAATTTCCAGTTTTGAATTTGGCTTAGTGTGTGTGTTTCTGGATTCATATGGGTTTTGTATGATTAATCGATTTTAAACACTTAGAACAATTGGTTAGGGTGTTATACACGTTTAGGTAGTGTTAGGAATGGGTTTTGCAACATGTCAAGCCTCCTAGGGTGAAGATGGCGATGCCTAAACCTCTACAGGTTTGTGGAACCATCGGCCGAAACCAACAACACTTAGCCGAACCTTTTGTGGTTGGGCGAACCTTCTGCAGCCGAACCCTGGCTCACTGTCAGCCGAACCCTGGCTCAATGCAACGAACCTGTTGTTTCTGACAAAAGCCTGCACCGAACCCTAAGTGTCGACGAACCCAGCATGGCCGAACCTTGGCCATGCGAACCCTAAAACACCACGAACCTATGAGCCTGATTTCACCGAATCTTGCATGACCGAACCCTTAGCAGCCTCACGAACCCAGGTGAACGAACCTTGTTATCCTTGTGCCGAACCATGTAGGATTTTAGTAGTTGAACCCTCAACCGAACTGTTGTTGCCGAACCTCCTTAGTGTTAGCCGAACCCTTGGACAATCTCTAAAAGGTTCGCTGCCATCGGGATTTAGAACATTCCAAACCATAAAAATCTATGCATTCCAACGTGTAAGGACAAACCATATATGTTTGAATGCGGGGGAAATGGGTGTACAAGTTCATGCATGAAATAAAATCCTAGGTATGGGTGTATGGGAGGATAATTAAGGTTTTTATTTGGTAAAACTATCACATGATGATCAAGAGCTCAACATGGATAAATAACTTATATAAGTTAATGGGTTATATCAAATAATGCAAAAGAAACGAATGGCGATCAATAAGAAAGCAAACATCATCAACAGGCCTAAATGGGCCCAATGAGACTCAATAAGGGCCCATCATAATTTGGATGTGATTTAATTCAAGTAATGATATACTAATCAAAAGCAATGTTTTATGAACAACTTATTAAATTGAATGATTTTCTTAACTTATGTTTAACTTAAAATGAACTTATTAAACATAGTAATCAAAGAATTGATGTAGTTAATTGTTATAATTTCATAAATGTCCTTGGTTTTGTTTAAAGTTTAAATAGTTATATAAGTTAGTTGGATTATAATTGATTGGGATTTGGTTGTAGAAATAGACAATATTAATTGTCTGGATTGAACTAGAAACAAAGGAAACTCTGTCCAAATTTTGTAAAATTTAATGATAAGTGTTGTAACTAATCAAGGGATTGGGATTATAAATGGGGATTTAGTTAGAATAGCTAAGTTAAATCATAAGAAGTACACTAGTATTAGGACACTTAGTTATACACACCAAGATCAAACCTTAGATACAACGACTATTACGTGTACTTATCGTATCCAAACTCTTATAAAACAACTCAGGAACCGAAGAAACCTAAGCTACAACAAGAGCGCGCATTTTGTGTTAGATCATCTACATAGCAGCACAGGTGAGTTCATTGCCCCTTTTCTAAACATTTTTGTTTTAAAACGCGGGCTAAGAAGTATGCGTAAACTGTTTTCTTTAAATTGTTTACTTAAATACTTTTATTCATTATATGTTATATAATTATGCTTGTTGATACTCCTAGATTCCTGTCTAGGTAATTATTATACAGATCAAATTATCAAGTTAATTAAATTACTCTTATGAGTAATACTTTAACCCTAAACTTTAAACAAACCCTTAGTCCATCAAGCTCAAATTCAAGAACCTAAATTCAAAGTGAAATCAAGGGAACTAAAGATCATGTTCAAAGAAATCTAATTCAGAGTGTATCAATTATCATTGTGAAAATCATGGGAATTCTAAAGATCAAATCAAGAGACTCAAGGAATCAGAAATCATAAATGTGTGTGAATCATTGAAATAATGAAATCATTAAGATCTAATGAAATCATTAATACTTGAGTTAAGGTGGATGTCAGTTGTATGGAAATCAAGACCACGTGTAACACACATAAAGTCCCGGCATAAATATTAGACTCTTGTAGTCAAACTATATGGGAAATAACATGAACTATCAAATGAAATCAAAATCAAGAGAATCAAAGAGATCAAGAATCAAAGGATATCCGTAAAGTCCCAGCATGTACAATAGACCATTGGGTCAAGCTGATATGGGCATCATTAAAATCCGGCACGCTCAGGTATACTCCTTGTGAGTTATGCCTGATATGGGTCACGTGTGAGAGGGTACAACTTGGACAACCACCAACAACTAAGTCTAATTGATTGAGTCAAATAAGGCCCAATCATCATGTCTTAGTTGTATTAAATGTTATTTACTTGTTTAATTAACATTTAACCTTATATTGTTATTATTGCTTTTGGGAAATCATGTAACTATGTTGAACTCAAGAGAATCAAATTTTGGAAAGTAGAATCTAAATCAGAGGTGAATGGAGTGAAACGCTTAATTATCATTAACAACAATATGTTAAGCAGTCCGGTATGTGGTGGGACGGTGGCTGGGGCTTGTCCCCTACATATGCCCTATATATAAGCATACTTGATTAGATAGCATAGGTGGTTGTTGATGAGGTTAAGGTTGTCACTTCGGGGGATCAAAGTAAACATTTTCAGGGAAATCAAATGCTATAAATCATAGGTCATGGAATCAAAGTAGTGAAATGAAATGCTTAATTATCACCAGGAACAATATATCATGTGGTTTGGTATGTGGTGGGACGATGGCTGGGCGGGCGGTAAGTTCGACCCTACATATGCCCTATATATAAGCATACTAAACTGGATGGTATAGGTGGTTAATGGTGAGGTTAAGGTTGTCATTAAGGTTATTCAAACTCATTTTATAAAACTTAATGAACTCACCAACCATGTGTTGACTTTATTTTTGCATGACTTCTCAGGTGACGAACAGGTCAACTGAAAAGTTATTTCTTTGGACTAGGTTATCAGATAGAGGACCTAGCTTTTTGGACCTGCATATTTTGAAGCATCATTATACAGTTATTTTGTATATCTGGTGCAGATACAAGATAGAAGATTTATGATGTGATAGTAGATTTACATTGTTAAATTATAAACTTAACTGATGTAATTTAACTTTGTAATTCTATTTTATTTTAGAAAGTTTCTCATTTATATAACATGTGCAATGTAACAATCTGATCATTCCGATTATCACTCATGATATCGTGCCCCGGGTACCTTCCGCCCGACGGAGACTCCGATCCAACCCCGCCGGCTCGGGGTGTGACATCTTTGGATGATGATTGAAGGTGGGTATTTGAGACCACTCAATGAGGATGGAACTCCAATGCTTGTCACTCGGATGACTGAACCTCAACGAAAGTTATATGACTTCTAGAAGAAGGCATATGCAATATTGTCTCAGTCTATTGCCACTAAAATATTCCATCAGTGTAGATAGTTTACTTCTTCCAAGTTGTCATGGGATGCATTGCAGCAGAGATATGAAGGGAATGATGCACTGAAGAACATTAAGTCTAAAGCCTTGAGGAAAGAGTTCAACAGCTTTATGTATGTGGGAAACGAGTCTCTGGATGAACTTATTGCCAGATTTTATCATCTTCTCACTGAGCTCTTCAACCATCAAGTCAAAACAACTACTCAAGTGAAGATTCAATGTCTGGCTGATGCATTACCTCCCAAGTGGGAATCTTTCCTTATGGTGCTGAAGCAGAGGGAGATGCTTAACACCGTGGATATTAATGACTTTATTCAAAAGCTGAAGGAGCATGAGATAGAAAACAAGTGGAAAGCCAAGAGAGTGGCACAAGTTCAAGATCCTTCCATTTACTTCTCTACTCCCACAGTGGAAAGAACCTCTTCACATGCTCCTTTGAAGACTGCATTTTTATCTCAAACAAAAGAGGTTCCCAGCTCAAATCAGGCTCATTTCAGTCAGTTTGCTTTCACTTTTACCTCTCACTCAGAGGATAGCCTTTCTGTCAACAACTTGAAGACAAACAATTTTGACAAAGTGACAGTGGAGATAGCTAAAGAGCACATGTGTCTCTTATCAAATATTGTCAGCTCATATGATGGATTGTTAGCTGGACAAATTGGAAATCCTCACTTGACCATTGAAGATTATTCACAGATTGATCCAGATGACATGGAAAGGATTGATATTATATGGGCTCTTACAAGTGCAGTCAGAAGAGCAAAGGATTTTGTCAGAAGGACATGGAAAGATATTAATCTGAACAAGGATTCAAATTCAAATTCTGGTTTTGACTTGTCCTTAGTTACTTGCTACAATTGTGGTGACAAAGGACACTTTGCTAGACAATGCAACAAGCCAAAGAAGATGGGAAACAAGAATCCTTTTCAGAATCAAAGATCTTCTTCAGCGAATCCTTAAAGGCGTTTAGTGCCAATTGAGGCTCCTTCTCATGCTAGTTCTTCAAATGGAAACAAATCCCTGATGGTTCAGAATGATGAAGGAGAGAACTTGGAATTCAGATTTGATTCTGATAAAGGAGCAAAAGCAAAAGCTTGTGTTGCTGAAATCATGAAGGAAGCTGAAGCTTGTGAAGATAGTGGCTTAGTAGAAAGGAAATCTGAATTGAATGAGACATCAGGATCAGAAGATGAGAGTACCTCAGACTCAGAAACTCAAGGAGAAGCTGATACTGTTCTGAAGATCAACATGCAACACAATTTGCTTTGATGGTGGATACTGCTTCTTCATCTCAGAATGGTTAGGTATATGATGACTGTCCGTCACTTGAATCCAGATGTTTTCATTGTGTTGACCTTGAAAGTAAGGTCTTAGCTTATCAAACACACAATGCTGACCTTATCAGTGATCTCACTCAATGTATCGAATCAAATATAGTTTTAAAATCAAATGAAAAAGATTTTCAAGCTAAAATTGATTTACTAAACAAGAAATTACATTAGGCTGAGATCGCTGTGCTTAGTAAGCAAGATGATATCACTTCTTATCTCAACACCATTAATGAGACAAAGAAGAAGATAGCCATAGTCGAATGCGACTATGAGACTTTGAGTCAAAAGCTCAAGAGCTATAAAAGTGTTTTATATATCATAGAGCACATGATGAGTGATGGGACTGATCTGAAAGGGAAGGGTAAAGAAGCAAAGTACAACCATTGTCCTCCACCAGTTTTAAACTGTTTTGTTAATTCACCTAATAACAAAGAAATCAAAGATTTTCAAGTTAAAACTCCTTTAGTAATTGATCCTATTGGATTCATTTCAGATGAGGGTTCTTCATTGTCTGAAGAATCATTTGTGGAGGGAGTAGTTGAGGATTGGATCTCTCATTCTGAAGATGACTCTGATTCTTTACCTCATGCTACTATTGTCAAGAATCAGACATCTTGCATCCGAAAGGCTGACCAAATCTCATCTACGACAAATCTGTCTTCGAAACTCTCCAATGCCATAGGCTTTGTGAAGGCATCACAAAAGGGTGAAGCAAGTCGACCCAACAAGACTGACAATCTTGTTTTCAATGGGACAAAGGGTTTGGGTTTCAAACATGACTAGAAAAAATCAACTGATTTTCATAGAAACCATGTTTCTAAATTTCAAAACAAATAGTTTTCTTTCAAAGATAAACGAGCTTGTTTTGAATGTGGGGCATTAGGGCACTTTGTTAGATCTTGCCCTCATTTGATTAGACCACATTTTGCACCATATAGAAAAACAAATCGGTCTTTTTCTAATGAGGTCAAGTTTGTTCATCACTTACCTCAAGTCAAACCCAAACACCCACCTCCCGTCAAGTCTCTAGATAAGGGTAAAAGACTAAAAGGGTAACAGTTGATCAGAACATACCCAAGATTGTTTCTATCAAACAATCCAAACCATCCTCTATCTATTCGAAAAATTCTTTCAGCAAACATGCTATCTTGAAGGCAAAATCTTCTAAGACTTTAGTTCAAACATTGAAAAATCTTTAAAACTTTCAAATAAAATGACTCAGGATGGACAATGGATTGAAATGAAAATCCTAGACTCATTGGGTCAACCCAAGATTGTAAAGGCTTGGGTTCCCAATTTCAATTAATCATTTGTGTATGTGAAGGTTGCCCCAAATGCTGCTCTTAACAGCACTTGGATTCTTGATAGTGGGGCATCAAGGCACATGATTGGAGACATATCTCTTCTCACCGATGTCATTCCAATTAGAGGAGGATATGTAGCATTTGCTGGAGACAAAGGATGGTTTATTACTGGAAAAGGAATTCTTTCAAATGGCCAAGTTTCTTTTGACATGTGAAGTATGTGAAGCAGCTGGAACATAATCTTCTTGTTGTGTCACAAATCTGTGATAAGAAATAGAAAGTTCTTTTTGATGATTCAAGCTGCTACACTCTCAAGCAAGGTATCACCATTCCTGAAGACTAGATTTTGATGTCAGCTCCTAGAAAGCAGGATTTGTTTGTTCTTAACATGGCCACAGCTTCAACTACATCATCTACAGCTTCATCATTTATGTCAAAGGCTACAGAAAATATTCTATTCTTTGGCATAAGAAGATGGATCATTTGAGTTTATGCAAGATGAATCATTTGGTTCACAACAATCTGGTTGAAGGAGTGAGTTTAAAAATTTTCAAATTGTCTAGTGTATGTATTTCATGTAAGAAGGGAAAACAAACTAAGCAGTCTCATAAACTCAAAAAGTTTCACTCAATTACTGTTCCTATTGAGCTTCTTCACATGGATTTGTTCGGTCCTGTCAACCGCAAGAGCATTGTTGGAGATCAATATTGTTTAGTCATTACTGATGAGTTCTCTAGATACTCTTGGGTGTTTTTCATGATGGAGAAATTTAAAACGTTTGAGTGTATTCAGGTTCTTGTAACTAAGCTTGAGTCACTTTATAATCTCAAGGTTCGCATGCTCAGAACAGATAACAGGACTCAATTTAAGAATCATAACACGGAGACTTTCTGCAATGAACGTGGTATCGTTCAACAATTCAGTGCTCTTTATGTCCCTCAAATGAATGGCGTTGCTGAGCGAAAGAACAGAACGTTAATTGAGGCTGCTCGGACCATGCTTGCTGACTCATCTCTTCCTGTTCAATTCTAGAATGAAGCAGCGGCTAATGCTTGTTATACGTTGAACCGGGTGTTGATAGTTAAGAGACATGAGAAAAGTTGCTTTGAATTGCCCCATAATAGAAAACCAAATCTTAAGTATCTTGAACCATTTGGTGCTCCATGCACAATGCTTAAGAAACATAAGCAAGGCAAGTTCAATGAGAAGGTGGAAGAAGGCTATTTTCTTGGTTACAACACTCCTAACAAAAGAGTATACAACAAATCAACTCACAATGTGGAGGAGTGGTACCATGTGGATGTTCAAAGATATTCTTTGCCACCAGCTGGAAAGGGTCCAGATTGGATGTTTGATTATCCAAGTTTATATGATTCTTTCAATATGCCCCCATGTACTTTGATGAAAATGTTGTTGTTCAAATGATGTATGATGCACAGAACGCACATGATGAGCCTGTGAAACATTAATCTATTCCAGTTCCAATGCAGACACATGATGACAGCTCAGACTCAGATGATCATCACTCTCAGCCAGGTGTTCCAGAACCTGATGTTGAAAATATTGTACCTGCCCTTGAGGATATCAATCTTAACAATCTTTATCCAGAAGTTGTTGTTCCTGCTCATCTAGTGGGTAGAATTAACAACATACATCGTCAGATGAACATCATTGGAAATTTAAATGATGGAGTGAAGACTAGAAATCAGTTATCCTCAGGAGGCCTTGCTGACATACTTGACTTTGGAGATATAAACTTTTGTTCCCATTCATGTTTTATATCTCAAGTTGAACCCAGAACCATTACTGAAGGAATTGACTACAATGAAGTGTTTGCACCGGTTGCTCGTCTTGAAGCAATCCGTATTTTATGGGCTTATGCATCCTATAAGAAATTCAAAGTTTATCAAATGGATGTCAAAAGTGCATTCGTTCATGGTGTGATTAATGAAGTTGTGTATGTCAATCAACCTCCCGGGTTTGAAGATCCATTACACCGTGACCAAGTCTACAAGCTAGACAAGGTATATGAATTGCACCAAGCTCCGCGAGCGTGGTACGAGACACTTTCTACTCACCTTCTAAACAATGGGTTCAGAATAGGTGTCATACACTGCACATTATTCATTCGAGAAAAAGATGAAGATTTGCTTTTGGTGCAAGTGTATGTGGATGATATCATCTTTGGATCCACAAAGGATGTTCTGTGCAAAGATTTTGAAAAAGTTATGAAGGATAAGTTTGAAATGAGCTTCATGGATGAAATGAAATTCTTTCTTGGATTGCAGGTGGATCAGTCTAAGGTAGGGATCTTTATTCATCAGACCAAGTATGTTGTTGACATTCTGAGCCAGTTCAACATGTCAGATGCAAAACCTGCTGGTACCCCACTGGCTATTAATCATGGGATTAATCTAGATGAAAAGGGGGAGTTAATTGATGCCACTCAGTATCGGGGAATGATTGGCTCTCTTATGTATCTCACAGCCTCTCAGCCAGACATCATATTTGCTACTTGCTTGTGTGCACGCTATCAATCAAAACCAAGAGTATCTCATCTTATTGTTATGAAAAAGATTTTTTGTTATCTGAAGGGTACCCGAGATATAGGTTTATGGTATCTTAATGATGATAATTTTGAACTTACTGCTTACAGTGACTCAAACTATGGTTGATGCATGATAGATTTCAAGTCAACATCTACGGGGTGTCAGTTCTTAGGAAAACAACTAGTTACCTGGCATTGCAAGAAGCAGACGTCGGTGTCTACTTTCGCATGTGATGCTGAATATATTGTTGCTACTAGTTGATGCTCTCAAATCATCTGGATTCAGCAACAACTCAGGTACTATGGGTTAAACTTTTCTAAACACTCCCATATTTGTTGATAATACTGCTCCCATTGCTGTCACTAAAAATCATGTTCAGCATTCAAAGACAAAACACATCGACCTTCAATATCACTTTATACATGATTGTTTTGAAAATAAACTAATCGATGTTGTCAAAATTCACACCAATCACCAGAAAGCCGATATTTACACTAAAGCTTTTGATAAGCCTAGATTTCTATATCTGTTATCGGCTAATGGTGTTTCAGAAAACTGAAGTCATTCCTTCCTCTGAATCTAGCAAATGAACATTTTTCTTTACTGTACAGAACTTCTTTTGCACTTATTTTACATATTCAAAAACCCAAAAAGATTTTCAGTTTTAGGTTTTTAGAGAGAGAAAAAGGATTCCATTGGAAAAAACCAAAAACATTTGAAAAATTGTGAAAAACAAGAAAGTCTTAGTTGGGTACTGATGTGTTAATCAGTCATATTCTTTGAAGCAAAGTAGAGTGTATAAACTGAAAACACATGGGTGTTATGGTATGATGTACTGATAGGCCTGCTTTACAAGTTTTAGAAATTAGTGTTTGCTCAAAATGCCTGATTTGTGGGATCTACTCTTGAAGACTAACCTAAGGGATAAATAGATTATAATTCAAATCAGGCATACACCTAGAATGATAGGATCTTATGAGGTTTCCAAAGGATCATGAGTTCAAGTCCATATATGTGCCACATTGCTCGGTCAAATCCTAGCAGAAGCCGTCCATTCGGATAAGAATGATTGAATCACATGAAAATAAAAGTAAATCTGATTCTGTGCACGTGCCATATTGCTGGGTCACAACCTAGCTGAAGCCGTCCATTCAGATAGGGTAAGCTAGAAAAATGCAAAAATAAAATCAGTTCGATTCCATATATGTGCCACATACTGGGTTGCAGTGTAGTCGATGCCATCAATTTGGATAGAACTAAATTTCTCAGTCAATACAGTTCTGACACGTGCCATATTGCTTTGTAAAGACCTAGCTGAAGCCGTCCATGAGAATGTATTGAATTTGAGAATGTTATTTGAAAGAAAAATGCAAAAATAAAATAACTTGGAACCTTATAGAATTTATGATCTTAGGTATTAAGATATGCATAGTTGAGTCATAAACTAGTTTTGACCTTTGTTAGTTGACTAGAATGGCTAACTCAATCAGAAGATATGGATGATCACTGATTTCTCAAGAAATGAAGTTTGGTCAGGTTTAGAATGAACAAATCTATCAGTAATTGCATCATAAACCCAATATGTCATAAGTATAACACTCAAGGATGTTGATTTCATATGTTCTGGTATATATGTTACTTTCCTGAAAGATTTCTCACAAAATATGTGTTTTGCTTGTTATAGTTTAGTTGTACAGTTTCATATTAATCAGAAAAATAAAAAAAACATTTTGCATTTGTTTTAAATAATCATTTTTTTGTTCAGGTGTTCCATCCTGTATTAAACTATCATTAAAACGAGACAAAACTTCATAATTGTGGTGTTAGAGTGCTCATTTTTGACAAATGATCAAAAAGAATTAAGATTGTTCACTCATTCACACAAATGAATTATTTTGGTTGTTCACTCGCACGAATGAATCACTCGGACAAATGGTTAATTCGCTTGAACATCACAGACGAATGAATCACTCGAACGAATCGTTAATTCGCATGAACATCACAGACGAATGGATCATATAAACGAATGAGCCTCCGGCACGAATGAAACTTGTATTTAAGTTTTCTGATTTGTCCGAAGACTCCTTCGCCCTCATTCTTCTTCGTTAAACTGTGTGTGTTTCATTCTCCTGTTCAAGAGTTTTTGATCATCATCTTCGATATAGCCATGATTCTTCCTTATTCGAATCACACAACCGTTATTGATCATTTCAGGTATATTTTGGATCAAGGTTCACCAAATGTAATCCATTTAATAGACCAAAATCGATTGGATTCTTAGGGTTTTAGGTTTTGGATCGGTCACCATCAAATAAACCATTAAAATGGAAAAAAAATCGATCTGAAACCGGTCCAAATCAGTTAATCGGGGATTTCCATCTAAATGATGTAATTTTTGTGACTTGATCTATGTGGTGACATGGGGCCGAAAAAAGGAAAGAGAGGGATGGGGTTTCTCTCGCTTTTGGCATAGTGGGCCCCCGGTAGGGGGCTCGCACGACGGGCTATTAGCTTAGTGGTAGAGCGCGCCCCTGATAATTGCGTCGTTGTGCCTGGGCTGTGAGGGCTCTCAGCCACATGGATAGTTGGATTTTTGGATGTTAGGGTTTTTGAACTTACGGCTAGATGAATGAGCATTCATTTGTGTGACTTGTCACACGAAGGAGTTAATTCATCCCTGCATTCGAACGAATGAAGGATGTCATATGACTGAGTTTGAACTTGCAACTCATTTGTGTGTAATTCTCATTCGTGTGCTAGCTTGATTCGTTTGAGGTCTCATTCGTGCCTATTAAGACTTTGTTATATTCATTCGCAAGAATGAAGAACCCTGTTTAAATTTTTTCAATTGTTTTCAATTCTGTCAATCTGAACTGAATCGTTTATTTTTACTGATTGCAGAATGGCTGATCTTAGAGCATTTCTGAAAAAAAAACATCTATGCATATCTTGACATGTCCACGAAGAATGCTGCTCACTTTACAGAGATCATTACATTTATGAGATGCTGTCGGATTTTCAGTGCTATCTTTACGATGCATGTTCCATATCTTTCACACCAGAGGTCGTTTTGGGAGTCAGCTGATATATATTGCTCAGTGGAGCCTACTGTTATTCGGGGATTCGTTGGAGGAAGAGATGTGGTTCTCAGCATAGCATATTAGGAGAATATGCGGGTTTCAGGATATGCCTGATCATCCTGTCCTTTTGGACAAGCACCTTGTTCGAGGATGTTTTCTGAGGTGCAAGTACGACGGAAATCTTACTATTGGAGTTCTGAACAAGGCGTGCCTCAGTCCTCGGTTCAAGTATTTATGTCATGTTCTATTGCATTACCTGGGATCAAGATGGGGAGGATTCGATGAGCTGAGAGAGACACTCCAGTCTGCTTTTGTTGCTTTGATCCTTAACATTCCCTTCAACTTCTCTGAGATGGTCTTCACACACATGAAGGAGAATGTCAGCTCAAAAGGAGACAAGAAGTATCTTATGTATCCCAGGTTCCTCCAGATTATCTTTATTGCACAGTTGCCTGATCTCCCCAAGACAAATGTAGACATCATCCGGTTGGAGCATATGACTGATACTATGCTCAACCGTGTCAAAACCTACCGGCAAAAGGATGCCAGACCTACAGATCGTCGTCTCTTTGGACATCTCATCAACCCAGAGTATGTGGCACCTGCCAGGAGGATACGGAGACATGAAGACTCTGATTCTGATGTTGAGGACATCATTTTTCCTCGAGGAGACAGTGATGATGATGATGGTGATAGTGATGGGACTGGTGATGGTGGACATGATGGAGACACTGGTGGTGTTGGTGATATTGGAGATGGTGTTGGTGCTGGTGATGCTCATCAAGGAGTTGACACTACTTTAGCTTCTACGGCCACTGTATCTACTTCAGTTGAGATCAATGTGCCTACATCTGGTGATGAGGGGGAGGATAGCCAAAGCACTTACATGGAGAACACTAAGGGTGGAGCTAATGGTGCCACAGATGACACGGACTCTGAAGAGACTGAACATGAGTGTATCACTACTAGCCTCAGATCTCAAGTTATTTGGATAATGAAGAGGATGAGGGAACAAGCCTCAAGTATTGAGGAGATTGAGGATCCCTCTTTCGTTGCAAAGTTTGATATTCATCCACCTCCTCTTACCTCCACTGTTATTGCTACACAGACATCATCCTCACCAGCCGCCAAGAAGAGGAGGACTAGATTTGTACTGCAGAGAAGGACAGAGCCAGTTTCTGTTGCAGCTTCCACTACTGCACCTGCTGCAACAGTTATGACTTCTTCATTGTCCCCATCTAGGGCTGTTCCTGCACGTCACACTGCTACCTTTCCCCAGACTTCCTCTACTGCTGCTGCTATATTTACAGTTTCCTCCTTTGGTCCCTCCATTACACATACAAATCCTTACATACCAACTATTTCAGTTGCTAAACAGCTCAGCACACTGAACAGTTTGGTTCTTCGATTGATGGAGAGAAACCATGAGCAAGATCAAGCCATAACCTAGCTGTCACAAAGAGTTAATGAGCAGGATTCTCTACTGCTGCAAGCTGCTGATCAGAGGGCTGATCAGAGGGCCCGAAATACTGATCTTGAGGATCTTCTACTCAAGTCAGTGGATGAGCACAATCAGCTTGCCCTGACTATGCATGGATAAAATGAAATGATCCTCGCCCTGGAGACTGAAAATGAACGCTTATCTGAGGCAGTTGGAAGCCTAAAAGAATCTACACCCAGGATTGAGGCCTCCAAACCAGATTCTGATGATTTAGAGAAAGAAGATGAAGAAGATGATGACGAATCTGATGAGAAAAAGGTTGATTATGATAGCACTAATGATGATGATGACAAGGATGACAATGACGGAGCTGGGGATGCCGCTGCTAGTTCGTCTAATACTTTAGGGCAATCCTCTACTGGTGAGATCCGTACCAAGAAGAAACACGATAAAGCTCCCGAGTCATCTATAAAGAAAGCTGAAGAAGGCAAAGCGACTGAGGAAGTAGAAGTTGTGCCTTTGAGATGTCGTCTTGACGACATGTTGACCATGATCCTTAACGCTCTGGGCATTATACAACACTTGGTGAGCTACGAAAAGGAAGAGGGAGAGATCATTCAATGTCTGAAAAAGGAACAGGTTGCCGAATTGTTCAGGTTAAATCCTGACGAGGGTGTCATTAATGACTCTTCAGTTCCTGGTTCATATCTCCCGATTCGTGAATCATATGATGACATTGATGAGGTAATTAGAAGATCTTGAAGGTGAAGAGGCTGTAAAGTACACCTCTTCAAAAGAAGAACTACCAACGTTCACTGATCTATTCCGTCAACATTCAGAGGATGAACTCAAATGTAAGATTGACGAGAAGGAAAGGGAGAAAGAGACTTCCGCAGAAGATCTTCAGAGAAGAAACGAAGAGCGGGCTGCATACTGGCAGACACTCAAGAAAGATAGCATTCCTCCCACTCCAGTTCAATACACAAAAGTCTACATAACCAAAGGATACAAATTTGGCGGTTGCATTCTAAGTTGGGCGCACTTCAAAGATTTAGGATGTTATGGGGTGAAGAGGGAAAGGGGAATTCAATACTTTAAATTCCACCATGACTTCAAGACTTTGCCAGGATTCGAAGTTAATTAGTTAGCACATCTGAACATGCTCTATTGTTAAGACTCTGGTATGTCGTCTTGGTTTTCCAGGCAAATCAAGTTCGAATACAGATTGAGATGGGTGAACTTCCTGCCTCAATAACCTGAAAGATTCTACCTGCCAGAGATTGATTCTCAGACAAAGAAGCATAAAGTCATCCTAAGGTGGCTACCTCCCAAAGTTATTAAGACTATTCCTCTCAGGAAGATGCCTCAAGGCTTTGCGAGTAATTTCCAATGGTGGTATTATGACGACAGAACTTCAGAGTAGTTCTGTGCAGGGATGGCAAGTGGGATTTGATTAGGGTATTTGACCCAATTTGGCTGACAAACTTGATAGAGGAAGATGTCAAGGCCCTCTACAAGTGTCAGACTTTCTTTGACATTTCAGATATGGAGCAAGCACTACAGTATATGAGAGTGATCAGACTCTGCTTTGCTTTTGATGTGTATGCTAGTGCCGACTGGAATGCTCTTTCCGACAAGTTTTTGAAGATTGCTAGTGACAAAGTATAGAACTAGGTCCAAGGGGGAGTATGTTGATGCATACAGTTAGTTCAATGTAATAGTCTATCTTTTTTGTACAAAGTTGATATGGTTAATGAAATCAAGTATTTTATATTGTTTGTTTATGTTTAACATGTTTGACTTTGACTTTATATTACAAAAAGGACCATTCGTACGAAGGAAACTAAATTTTAGTTCATTCGCATGAATGAACACCTAACGAATGTCCAGTCTAACGAATGAATCAGGAAACTGATTCATGCATGTGACAAGCTCATTCGTGGATCGTGGTTCGTGTGAGTGAGTGGTTCGTGTGAGTCATTCGTACTAACTGCAGGTCCCTATAACTACCTGCAAAAATAGAATATTTCTAATTCTGGAACATTCCCTGTCAAATCACCTAGGTTTAAGAGCCGCCCCTTGCATTCCAACTTCGTTCTCCGACCCGAGGTGTTCGATTTCGATCAAAACGTTGATTCCTAATCATCGTATTACCACGGGGCGTCTAGATTTCGATTGGAAAACCCCCGAATAGGATTCCGCACTATTCGAGGGCCTACTGAGCAGAATTCGCAAGGAACTTTGTTGTTTCCGAGGTCCTACAGTCGCAACCATGGACACGGAGCTTCGACACATAAGGAGCGCGACTGGAGCTATCACCGGCCTTTTGGGGGTGAGTATCGTATCGCCCAAGGGGTATCACACTTGGAGGTAGAGTTGACTGACACTAACCAGTTTCATAATAACCTGGTTGAGTCGATGCACAGGATGGAGATGCTGCTGGATGAGGTCACCGCACGATTAGAGTTGAAAGAGGGACAACTCGGGTTAAGTGAAGCCCAAGCTGCGGCAGCAGAGGCCATGGTAGGGGCTATAGCTGCACAAGTAGTAGTGGAGCCGGCACCCGCAAAGGAAGAAGAAGAACCATTTGAAGATGAGGAGGACTCGATAGAGGATGAAGAGGAGGAGCCATTTGAGGATGAAGAAGATTGACAAGCTTACAGTGGAAACTCAGTTTCCACTATCTCGTAAGCTAACTAGATAGGTCTTCCTTTATTTTATAAGTAGTAGAAACCTAGACTAGGCAGGTTGTGCCCATGAACTATTTCAAGAGGTAGTATTTGAACTTAAAAAGCATTTTGTGATCTTTTGGAAATCGTTAATGAAAAATTTTGCTTAATGTCATGATATGGTATTTGTATGAACATTAACTTTTACCTAACTCTAACAGTGACTAACATCCACCATTATTTGTCCTTAGTACTATCATAATGGTAGGAAGGGGAACATATGTACGAGCTAAGGGATCAGAAGTTGCTCATGAGTATGACTGCTGAAGCACAGGACCTCACAACAACAACTCAAAAAGATGCTCTTTCATGACAGTCCTTAGTTGCCATCCCCATAACTCTAAAGGATCAGAAGGAGTAGTGGGACTACTCTGGTGGATTGAGAATGCCGAATCGGTCTTCTGTATGTTTGAGTGCGTGGAGGAAAATAAGGTGAAGTTTGCTACAGGGACACTAGAGGGACATGCCCTTACCTGTTGGAATTCACACGTCAAGACACTGGGTCTGGAGGCTGCTAACTCAATCCGATGGGAGGATTTCATCAAGATGCTGATTGAGGAGTGTTGTCCTCGTAATGAAATTAAGAAGATGGAGGAGGAATTTTGGATCCATAAGATGGAGGGTTCGGAAATAGAGCAATATACTTCTCGATTCCATGAGCTATGCAAACTGTGCCCGAGAATGGTGACACTGGAGTACAAGAAGATATAGCAATACATCAGTGGATTGCCAGATCAAATTCAGAGCATGGTATCCGCTGCTGATCCCACGCTTATTCAACCTACGATCCGACTAGAACACCGCCTGACTGATTAGGCAGTGGCACAAGGGAAGCTGCCCAAGAGAGGCGAACACTTGAAGCAGGTTGATGACAAGTGTAAGTGGGAACCATCCAAAGTATTCACTGCCACACAATTAGACGCCCAGGGAAAGGGTGTGTACAAAGGCAACCACCCCAAGTGCAATCACTGCTCATACCATCACTTTAGCCCATGCAAGAGGGTGAAGTGAGCCAAATGTGGGAAGAATGGACATATGATGAAGGACTAATGGGCCATCCCCAACGCCAATGCTCATGACACACAGAGGGGATGCTTCACCTTCGGAAGCTGGGCCACATGCGCAGAGATTTTCCACAATTCAAGAAAGCAAGGGGCAACACGGTCAAGGGCAAAACATTCGTCATTAGGTAAGGGGAAGCAAAGGATGACCCCAACATCGTAACTGGTACGTTTCTTTTAAATAATGTCTACGCTAGCATGTTATTTGATACCGGTGAAGATAAGAGTTTCATATCTAGCGAGTTTAGCCAATTACTTAACATCACCCCAACACCACTAGATTATAAGTATACAGTAGAGTTAGCAAATTACAAACTAATGAAACACAAAACGTATTTCAAGGATGCGTCATGGTTTTGGCAAATCACAAACTCGAAATCGACCTGATGCCGATGACTCTAAAAAGCTTTGATGTGGTGGTTGGAATGGATTGGCTATCCTTAAACCAAGCAGAGATCATGTGCAACGAGAAGATCGTCCGAGCCACATTACCAAATGGGGAGCAGATATCCACACACGGAGAACGACGGGGAATAACCTTGAACATCATCTCTTGTATGAAGGCAAACAAGTGTTTGCGAAATAGATACACAACTATACTAGACCTTATCACTGAGCAGTCAAAGAAGAAAGGAATATCGAGGACATCGATGTTGTCCGCAATTATTCCGAAGTATTTCCCGAAGATTTACCTTGACTCCCTCTGAAAAGACATATCGGGTTCCAGATACCTCACACCCGCATTTGCCTTGACTGCCGAGGCACCATACCGACTAGCACATACTGAGATGCAAGAGTTGTCTAACCAGCTTCAAGAACTGTTAGACAAGGGATTCATTAGACCGAGCTTCTCACCATGGGGAGCACGGGTCCTATTCGTAAAGAAGAAGGAAGGAACATTTCGGATGTGCATATACTACCGGGAATTGAACAAGGTGAAGATCGAGATTCGATACCCACATCCCTGTATAGACGACTTGTTTGATCAACTACAAGGGTCAAGCTACTATTCGAAAATCGATTTGCGATTTGGTTACCATCAGTTGAGAATTCAAGAAGATGATATTCCTAAGACAACCTTCAGATCATAATATGGACATTACAAATTCTTGGTTATGCCCTTTGGACTGACCAACGCACCAGCAATATTAATGTATTTCATGCAGAACATCTAAGACTCGTCTTGGAATTGTTGAAGATTGAACAACTTTACGCAAAATTTTCCAAATGTGACTTTTGGATTCGCGAAGTCCAATTTCATGAACACGTAGTCAATGAGAAGGGAATACACATAGACCCCGCTACTATTGAATCCATCAAGAACTGGGAAGCACCGAAGACTCCAACTGAGGAGCGACAAATCCTAGGTTTAGCAGGGTATTACCGGCGATTTATTGAAGGATTCTCGAAGACCGCGCAAGCACTTACCTCCCTTACCCAAAAAGACAATAAATTTGAATGGGGAGAGAAACAAGAATCTGCATTCAACCTACTGAAGCAGAAACTATGTATGTGCACCGATCTTATCCTTACCCAAGGGTAGTGACACTTTCGTGGTATACTATGACACCTCGAAACAAGGAATTGGTTGTGTGATAATGCAAACGGGAAAGTCATCGCTTATGCACTACAACAATTGAAGGTGCATGAAAAGAACTACATCACTCATGTGAGGCCCCGAAACCGGGCACCTCGCAGAGGTTGGTTTTCATCATAACACATAGCTCTTAAACTAAAAACTTTCATAATCATGCAGCGGAAATCTAAACATAGTTGATAAACATAATTCAATAAAGTGTCTGTATCAAAATCATATCGAATTGCCAAAACCAACGGATCGTCTGAATTGATGCCCAAGCTCCATGCCTTCTCTTATCATAATAGCTTTAACCTGACATACATGCTAAATCAAGTCAGCTTACGCTGGTGAGTTCTAGTTTTCATAAAACATCATAGCCATTTAATGAGTTAAACATTTTAACATGAAAGCGTTATATCATACACATAAACATAACACATAACCATGTCATCATCGTAGCCATATAACCATCGTCATCATCGTAGCCATATAACCATCGTCATCATCAAAACCACTGTCATCAACATGAGTAGTGGGCTTATGCCGGCACAAGGCTCCATGTTTATAGTCCGATCGACTCTTACCATGTTTATAGCCCGATCGGCTCTTGCCATGTTTATAGCCCGATCGGCTCCGTGTTTATAGCCCGATCGGCTCTTACCTTGTTTATAGTTCGATCGACTCTCATGTTTATAGTCCGGTCGACTCTGTGTTTATAGCCCGATCGGCTCTTACCATGTTTATAGTCCGATCGACTCTCATGTTTATAGTCCGGTCGACTCTGTGTTTATAGCCCGATCGGCTGTTCATATCCTGATATTTTCAGGTCATCGTCCATACTTACTAGTACATCATGCATACATATCCTATAACATGTATAGGAATTCATCATAACATTCTATCATCACATACATAGCATGTAAGCATCATAGCATATTATCATACATCATGGAATCATGTAGTGCTAGCATCATTTCCTCATTCATACATCATGGCATCATCTTTTCATATCATGCTAGCATATAATCATCATTCAACATTCATGCATCCTAGTATTCTAGGACCTCGTCAAAGCATCTATTAACTATTGTCTTAGTTAACATCATAATGCATGCTCTCATTAACATGTTATGTCATCATAACTCATTTACCATGCACGTATCATACCTTAGCATATTCCCAGACACATTTCATCATGTGAAATACATATTCATACATACATCATCATGGCATAACATCATTCATTAATCATCATAACATAATCACATAACATAACATAACAATAAGCATGTATGCCAGCCCAAAACAGTAAGTGTAAATAGGGCGTCTAGAACTCACCTGATAGTAGACTCTTGTTTTCCTTAGCCGAACTCCTTAGCTAGGACTCAAGGAACCTACATCATTACATTATCTTATCACATTCCATACTTAGACTTAGAATTTATTCTAAGCCCCTGTAGTCTACTAGTTCCCCTCCCACTCCAAGTCCTCAAAACTGTTAGTATTCGAAACACTCGTTGTTCATGAATTACTCCTGTACCCGAAATTAGTGTACACGAAATAACCTTTGTATTCGAAATGGCCATGTACACGAAATAGCCTTTGTACTCGAACATGGCCCTGTACTCGAAATGCCCATGTATTCGGATTGACCTTTGTATTCGAATTATCATTGTATCCGAATTACCCTTAGTGTATAACTTCGTGTACTCATCATTTCGTCACTAGACATCTCAGGAATTTGTCTAAGGCTTTGGGGAACTAGTTCTAGGTTCCTTAGGTCGTTACCAACACACTGGAACCTTAAAGTTACGAACTTTATGTATAAAGGTGTGAGCTTTATACATAAGTTCGCTCTTTGTTTAGCAACCTTAACTTTTGCATAAAAATCCTAGCTTTTTGGTTTGGAACACTTACTTGAAGTTAGGTGATCACTCCTGTAGATTCTCGTGCGTTTCCCCTTCCGTTTGGTCAATTAAAAGCTCGACCTTTGCAGTGTTCGAATTCTGCTTCGTGTACTCGAGAGAAGATGTGCTTCAGCCAAAGGTTAGCACGTTTCCCAAGGCACTGGTATTTATAGGGAGGGTCCCTATATTCGAAAACCCATGTTCACGAAATATGGTGTACTCGAAATATGGTGTACTCGAAATCCTCTTCATTTCGAGTACATGATCTCTACACCCCCCATGGTTATTTTTCGTCTATTGTCCTACAGACTTATTATTCGTTACCCATTTGTAAATTCCAGTAATTTGTATTAGAAAATTTGGGATGTTACAACTCATGACTTTGAGTTGGGAGCCGTAGTGTTTGCACTGAAGATATAGCAACACTACCTTTACAGTAGTAAGTGCACCATATTTAAAGACTACAAGATTTTACAACGCATTTTCGACCAAAAGGAGCTGATCATGAGGAAACAAAGATGGGTTGACTTCATAGGTGATTACGATTGTGCAATCAAGTATCACCCGGGGAAAGCAAACGTAGTGGCCGACGCCTTAAGAAGAAAAGAGAAAACAAAACGGGTACGGTCACTTCAACTTACCATACATTCTGAGCTACCTAACCAAATTCGGAATGCTCAATAGGAAGCTCTGAAAGCATAAAACCTCACCCATGATTCCATGAATCCTTGCGCGACATGGATAAACAACTAGAAGTGAAGGCATACGGAGCCTATTATTTCATGAACAGGATTTGGGTACCACACTACGGAGGATTGAGAAGCGTATTGATTGATGAATCTCATAAGAGCATATACTTAGTACGTCCTGGATCCGACAAGATATACCATGTTCTTAAGACAGCGTACTGGTGGCCGAATATGAAGTCGGCATGCGACTTACATGAGCAAGTGTTTGACTTGTTCAAAAGTTAAGGTCGAATATCAGCTGCCATCAGGACTACTACAACAGCCTGGAATATCTGCGTGGAAATAAGAAGAAATTTCCGTGGACTTTATCACCAAACTGCCAAAAAAACAACAAGTGGCTGCGATACCATCTGGGTAATCGTAGACCAATTTACTAAGTCTGCACATTTCCTTCCCATTAGAGAAACCGAAAAACTAGATAAATTGACCGGAATTTATCTGAAGGAAATAGTCACTCGACACGAAGTGCCAATCTCGATAATCTCCGACCGTAACAGTCGATTCACGACACATTTCTGGAAGTCCTTACATAAGGCATTGGGCATGAGATTGGATATAAGTACTACTTATCACCCGCCGAAAAACGGTCAAAGCGAACGGACAATACAGACATTGGAGGACATGCTTAGAGCATGTGTGATCGACTTCGGAAGCATCTGGGAGAGTCACTTACCGTTGGTGAAGTTCTCCTATGACAACAATTACCATACCAGCATTAAGGTTGCACCGTTTGAAGCTCTGTATGGGCGCAAGTGTTGATCAGCTATCTGCTGGGCAGAAGTATGCGAAAGCCAACTAACTGGCCCTGAACTTGTGCACGAGATGACTGAGAAGATCGTGCAAATACAAAATCGCACGGAAGCAGCTCGAGATTTACAGAAGAGCTATGCCGACAAAAGGCGTAAACCTCTGGAATTCCAAGTAAGAGACATAGTACTACTTAAAGTCTCCCCTTGGAAGGGAGTCATCCGATTTGGGAAACGAGGGAAGCTAAACCCTTGTTGCGTTAAACCATTTGAGATTTTCAACCGAATAGGTCATGTAGCCTAAGAACTAAACCTACCACAGGAACAGAGCAGTGTGCATAATGTCTTTCACGTATCAAACCTCAAGAAGTGTCTATCCGATGAAACTTTATAAATTCCTCTTGAGAGAATTCAGATTGATGAACAGTTTCACTTCATTGAGGAACCGGTCGAGATAATGGCCAGTGAAATTAAGAAGCCAAAATCAGTCGCATTCCCTTAGTTAAAGTGCGATGGAACTCGAAACGTGGACCAGAATTCACATGGGAGCGTGAAGACCAAATGAAAAATAAATGCCCACACCTGTTCGCTAACACAACAAACACTTACAACACAAGGTGAATTTCCGGACTAAATTCTTTTCAACAAGGGGATGATGCGGCACCTCGCAATTTCCAGGTCAGCAAATGATTTAATTTAATACTAATTTAATTTATTATTACATACATGGCACTAAAATTTGTTTAATCTAGTGTGATGTGGCACGATTGTGCAAACACAAACAAATCGCACCGTAATTCGAGGAATTACCAAAAACGCACACACGTGTCTTAAACTCACGAACGTTGGTGAACATCGAAGAATTTGTGCAATTGAATGATAATTGAACAATACATGATCTATTAACAAACAAAATTAATACAAAAGTCGAAAAACGATAAATGATAATGAAAAAAAGGATGGAAAATGAATTGTATAAACAAAAATAGGTCATTAGGCCAGCCCAGGACGTATCACGGTACGCGAAGGTGACCGGGCAAATTTGAATTCAGCAAAAAAGAATCATGGTACGCCATGAATGATCATCTTCCACTCGGCGGTACGCGTCGTGTCTCGGTGGTGCACCCATCTATTTTGTCGTTGGCGGTACGCCAGGACCCCCGGGGAACACGCTTGGTGGTACGCGAAGCCTCCCTGAGCTTTAAAACTTTATAAAACCCAACCCACTTCATTTCTTTTAACTCTTCACTCAATCACTCTCGAACTCCCACTCTAACCCTGGGTAATAAGCTTTGTTAAGCCTCACCTTAGCCCCTAGAAGACTACCCCCTAGCCATATGGAATCCACATCTAAGCTTGAAGCTTAAGAACAAGGAAATCAGCAGGTTCCAGAAGTGCCCTCTTGTTGTTCCAGCTTTAATCTAGCAATCTAAAGCTTGTAAGGTAGTCTTATGTAGACAAACTTGCTTCTAAACTCACATATAATCACATTAAAGATTCCAACCCCCAAGTAAAGAATTACTACAAATAAAGAAGAAACTAGTAGATTTAAATATGAAGTAATGTAAAATAAACCAAATTTGATACCATAATGTTCAGCTTGATAACCTGTTACTAATTATTCTTCTGCTTCTGGTAAATCAAAAGGTAATCATTCACACTCGGCTAGGGAAGAAATTAGAAAAACTAGAAACCTTATAGGTTGACGCTATAAATTCCATCCCCAAAAACCATATTTTGACTGTGCTTCAACTATAGCGACTGTACCTGAACAGTTAGATAATCATAGTACATGAGAACATCATTGTTCCCATCCCTATTACAAAATTGTACATGAGATTTTCATCCCATACAGCTCCTCAAAGGTCACAAATAAATCTAAGGACCCGTCCATTATTATTTTATTTGATATGTTTATAGATATAAAATGAAATCCATTGTAAGGTCCCCATTAGACACTGGAATTATGTCTGCTATATATAATAAAATGCTTTTGAATTGACCTTATCTATTAATAATTTAAATTCTTCTTTGTTGAATAATAATTTAATCCTTGAATAAAATGTTTTTTCTAACAATATAAATAGATATTTCAACCTAACATAGATATTTCCACCTAACATTTTCAATTACGAAATCCAATTAAAAGTTGCATTAGTTCACGAATGACGACAAAAATTCTATCTCTATATAGAGAAAGAAAAAAATCTATTTTGCAAGCACTAAACACACACATGCAAGACCCAAAAATTGTACATGTACGAAAATATACAACTTCAAATATGTGTTTATATGTCTTGATGACTGATTTGGATTATGGGAATGATCTATGTGTTATTTGGGGTTGATTAGAGTCATATTACTATAAATAGTACCTTTTGTGGCATAAAATGTAGGTTATAGATGTTTCAATCATGCCACGAATGTTTAAATGATGATTCATGTGTAAGAATAATGATTAGAGAAAGTTAACTTGGTTGATTTAATGAAATGATGATTGTTGGTGCATGTTAATAAAAATAGTAACTTTCATAATACAAAATGGTGTTAAATGACGTTCTAGATATGCTATGTTGGCTGGAATGACGATTTGTGGTTAATGTTAGTGATATGTGCAAGATTGATATGTTTAATTTCATGATATGGGCGATTTGTTCATGTGCTTCTATATTTAAAAACTTTTGGCAAATGATATGGCCATGCATGTTGATTATGATGATGGTAAAGTGTTATGATGGTGATATTGGTCTATTAAATATATATGTATAGTTTAATCATGATTAAAATGGGTTTTGTAGTGAACTTTCCTAAAACAGTAACTTTAATTGGGGATTTTGTGAGATAAGGCCTATTAACTTGATTAAAGAATGGAATATGCTTGAAAATGATATTTTATGATGTTAGGAAGGCGATTGCATGCTTGATTGGTTCAACACGTGATAAATATAGAAACCTGCTATATTTAGTAGCATTAAAAGGAAAGTATCCTTGTGTGATGACTTGTGACAATGTACTATGTGATAACATGATCACTTAGGGAATACAAGCACGCTAAAATGTTAAAATGTGATTTTATGTAAACTTACTAAAAATAGAATCATGCTAAGAATGGAAACTTTCTATAAATTCTAAGTTATCCATCTAACGAGATTTATGTGTTTACATGCAATAGATGACACTTAACAAACTTTAAATAAACACTAAGAACCAAACGAATCACCAACGGGTCATTGAGTCAACACGGTCAACCACAGTCAAATGTGGTCAAATACGACAACTTAGTGTTGTTCGGACACAAACATGTTATTGTTAGGCCAACACTAAAACGAGCACGAACACGACAACGAACACGAACACATAATACCTACGTGATATAGGTGACATTTAAGGACAACAGTTCACAGTTACAACAACAGCTATAACTCTGGTGAGTTTACATCCCAATTTTCTATCTTAACTGTTTTACATTAAACTTGGGGTGAGAATACATTGCAAACAGCTTTTAGATATATGATTGGTATGTTATAAACAACTTTATGAGTGTGCTTATATCGTAACAAAGTCCTCACAAAACCTTACTGTTTGTTAAACACGAACGAGGCGTTATTGGATAGTACTATTGGGTCTAACAAGCCCCGCTCGACGACAACTCTAATTGGCGGTCAGGATGAGTGTAATATCGATCTATCCATAGTCTTTAGGATAGACTTGGCGAAGGCATCTAACTGTCTAGTTTTGGTAGAGGTGCAATACATACACTCGGGACCTATGGTCTACAACTTAACATACCCAGTATATATATCTTATTAACCATTTTACTATTACTTAACCCTGTGAACTCACCAACTTTATGTTGACACATTTTAGCATGTATTCGTAGGTAATTGAAAGCACGAGATATGATGCATGAGGAGTTTCAGGAAGAGAGTCATACATGCATCATTTCATACTTTGAAACAATTCATGTTATTGTATTTTGTAAAACTATGTAGTGTCTTCTGCTTACACTCTGCTATTTAAACTTTTACATTTAGCTGCGTAACATTTGAACTACTTGGGTTATTATTTTCATATAACAGTGTATTTTCAAAAACCATATAGAGTCGTTCTACGACCAGAGCTTATGATCTTGCCACATCACACCCAACGGCTTGACACCGTAAGTAGTAATTTGGAGTTGTGACATTCAGGATGCCATTCGGGTAAGATTCGGTATTCTTGAAAAATTCTTCGTAATCCGAAGGAATCCAGGACTCCTCGTGATTGGCCACCGAAAGAGAATTTATGGGATTCTTGTCTTTAGAGGAAAAAGCAGAGGTCTTAAAGGATTTTGCGGATTTGGGAGCCATGGAAATGTTGGAAGAAGCGGAGAAGAAGATTAGGAATATAGAAGAATGGAAGAGATTTATCCCGACTTATGTGTGTATATATACACACACATTAGGGGGGAAGATGCTGGTTTTGTATTTAAAAGATAAGCGAGAAAACCAACGGATATCCGTTTCAGCTGGAATCCTAAAAGTCGGCATGCGCGGACTGATTACATCTGAACAGATAACCCATTACACCATGATCATTATTGCTAACATAATCTCCTCTCATATGCCCCTATGAAAGCATCATAATAAATATACAAACGAGGAGCCTTTAAAGTTAAAAAAAATATGTAATATGTAATAATAATAAATATTTTACTCCATACGTTTAAACTTAATCTCTTAACCACTTGATTCAGTGTAGGTTCTCACTTAAAAAAGGGGAAAAATTACCTAGACTAGGCAGACTTGAGGATGTAATATGCACTCGATTAATTACAATAGTGACAGTTGAAGTTGAATGTAGCGACAAAAGAAATGAAATCATCATCACAACAATTATGGTGGGGTCCAACATGAAGGATAATCCCCATTTCCTAACAAATTGTTATAGGGGGCCCAGTAGATCCTATAAAAAGGAAGAGAAGGAGAAAAAGAGCCTTTCTCGAATCATCTGAAAAACACACACAATCAAAAAAGACCTAGCAGAGAATTCATCATCCCCATTGAAGAGAAAGTACGGAAATATTGCTAAGCTCTTTTTAGGACGATAACATAAAGATCAATTAATCATATCTTCGAGAAGAGGAGGTTCTGATTAATACATCTTCATTAGCGTCATGCGTGGGACCCTCGTCCTTTCTACTTGTCATCATCTGAATCGAAGAATGTCAGTACCGGAAAGTTCTAATCGATCGTAGTTTTCATTTCCTTATTTACATCCCCCTCATTATACTATATCGGCAACAATTGTGCACACCTTGGTGCCAACAAAGTCATCAACAACGATGTTTGGAAAGGAGGAAGCCCACAGTTCTTCCACAGAGTATGCCGTCCCTCGATCGACGGAGGGCCATTCAACCCTTCCTTTTGCTACCCAGCCGTCGCCTGAAATGAGCGAACCTAAAAAACTCAACGTATAAACAAATTTTGCCGGCCGATTCATCCAAGGCTGTCTGACCCATACTAGGGAGTTCAGGATGCCATTCGGGTAAGATCCAGTATTTTTGAAGGAATTCTTTGTAACTTGAAGGCATCCAGGACACCTCGTGATTGGTCACCAAAAGGGAATTTTTGGGATTCTTGTTTTAGAGGAAGAAACGGACCTCTTTAAGGATTTTGCGGATTTGGGAGACATGGAAATGTTAAAGGAAGCGAATAAGAAGACCAGGAATATAGAAGAATGGAAGAGATTTATCCCGACTTATGTATATATATATATATACACACTTTAGGGGGAAAGATGGTAATTTTTGAATTTAAAAGATAAGCGGGAAAACCAACGGATGTTTGTTTCAGCCGGAATCCTGATAGTCGGCACGCGCTGACTGATTACGGCTAAAAATATAACCCATTACATCATCATCATCATTATTGCTAACATAATCTCCTCTCATATACCCTTATGAAAGCATCATAATAAATATACGAATGAGGATCCTTTAAAGTAAAAAACAATATATATATATATATATATATAATATGTAATAACAATAAATACTTTACTCCATATGTGTAGACATAATCTCTTAACCACTTGATTCAGTCTAGGTTCTCACTTAAAAAAGGAGAAAAATTACCTAGACTGGGGGACTTGAGGACGTAATATGCGCCCGATTAATTACAATAGTGGTAGTTGAAGGTGAATGTAGGGACAAAAGAAAAGAATTAATCATCACAACGGTTATGGTGGTACAATCCCCATTTCCTAAAAAAATTGTTATATGGAGACACATTAGATCCTATAAGAAGGAAGAGAATGAGAAAGAAAGTCTCTCTCGAATTATCTGAAAAACACACACACACACTCAAAAAAGAATTAGCAGAGAATTCATCATTCCCATTGAAAAGAAAGTTGTAACATCACTATATTTCTGGTATGTCCGTACATATAAACTTGTATTGATAGAACCTGTTATGATAACTTGATAATTTTGGAAATTTATTATGATATGATCACTGGTATACATTGATAAGAACACAAGATAATTAAGCATAAACCATGGGAAATTAGTGTGAAATATAGCTATAATGAACCACAGTGTTTATTGCGGAGGAATAATTATGATATGATATGATTTTGTTTGGAATGGTTAAAGGATATGGTTTAGTCACTAAATATAGTCAAGGACACATGGTCATGATTTATCAAAATCGTGGTGGGACGGCGGCTGGATAGGTTGCAATCTACTCCTACGTATGCCCTATACATAAACTTATTTCGGTCTATCATGGATGTGTTAGTGATATGATTTAGTGGGATTGAGGATTGGGAAATGGTTAATTCATAAATATATTTAGATTAAAATAATGAAAGCGATATTAACAATAATTACGTGATGGTGAGGTCAAGAATATAATTAAAACGCGAACGTTATTTCAGAAATATTAACCTAATAGTGTGTTCGTGTGGGTGACGATTAACACAAATACAATTATTAGGAATAATATACTGAAACGATATCCCATGAATCATAAATCGAATTGAAATACGATGCGAATGTTGAATTCGAAAAGGTGACGATCTTTACGAATTCATACGTAAGCAACGCGTTTCGATGAGATAACCAAAATAATATTTCACGATATTTAAATTAATAAAAAGAATTTAAAAACGTTTATTAGGAATAATTACCTTAAACCGAATTAAAGAAAATCATATTATTAAACGAATTTAAAGGAAATCATTTCAAGTAAACAATTATAAAACGTAATCAGTTTATTTAACCATTCGTAATTAAAAATATAAATTACGATAAAACTGAGAGATTTAAAAAATTAAAGGCATAAATAAGCGAAACTGAGCAAGTTGGATTAACGTGGAGTATTAAAAGGAGGGACAACTTCACCTTCCTCATTTTTCACCTACACACTCTCTCTCTAGAATCAAAATTCGGAGCTTTCTCTCAATAGAGCTTCTCACTAAGATTTCTTCTTCATTTCTTCACCATTTTCACTGATCTTTGTGTCAAAACGAAGCCCTCAACATCTACAACACGAAAGTACAAAGGATCGGAGCTTGGAATCATCATAAACAAGGTTAAATCGAGCTCAAGGATTTGGTTTTTAGGGTTTTCTCTAAAAACCGAGTATATGAACTTGTAACTCGATTTATAGCCATTAAACTTCGTTAGATTCACATGAAAACTAGTTTTTATGAGAGATTCAGTCTTCAAATGACTTAAAACGGTGGTTTCTAATAACCTACAACTGTTTGAATGGGACGTATTGTGGTATCAAGTTCAAACATGTACAATATACTAATGCTAAACTCATATTGATCATGTGTTAGTATATTACATTCCAATTGAATTAGAGCAAACCAAATAGCAAAGAGTTAGAAAGTTAACCAACTGTAGGGTTAACACAAGAGGTCATAACTTATACTTAAAAGTTACAAATAATATTGAATATACCACATGTCGTTGAGTCACCATTGATTTCACCTACGTAAGGGCGCGTTCTACAAAATACTGAATCTAAGACATTCAGGTGAGTTCTCATAACCCCTCTTTAAATCTTTTGCTTTTAAACTCTGGGTTGAAACATGTATACCAAAGTAAACTGATTTTAATATAACCAGGGTGGAACCGAGATTTTTATTGAGATTGAGATAAATTGTAATTATGTTATGACATACTTGAGTGAGTCATCGTTGATTGAGTTGACTTCGGTCCTTCCTGATGATTGAATTGTTGTTGATTGAGTTGACTTCGGTCCTCCACGGTGCACAACATTGATAATTATGATTATTAGGAATTTCGTTGATTGAGTTGACTGTGGTCCTCCACGATGATTCCACTGTTGATTGAGTTGACAGAGGTCCTCCGCGGTATATTATATTTAAAATATTGTGATAAATGATGGTTGTTGAATTGATATAATTGATTGAGATTGAGAGAATGGAATTGATTGATTACTTGAGATTATTTGGATTATTTGAATTGATTGATTTGTTGTGTTTGTTGTGATTGTACAGATTGGTGTTATTAAACAGGTTCACACGAGTTGTTCTTTAAACTTTTGTAAATGTTTTGAAGAATAATAAAACTTATGACTACTCACCAACTACTACGTAGTTGACACTTGATTTGCTACATGTTTCAGGAAACAAAGAGAAGTAGGTAGAGCAGAGTAGCTCTACATCTTTTGGACTCACCACATAGGATCTTGGACTTAGCTAAATTAACTGGATCGAGGAAGATTAGGATTTAGTTAATTTAGCTACATCGTTTGCGCAATCATTGAAAATGAATCATGATGAACATGATTTTTGTGTAAATACTTTATTTGAAATTACTTGTTATGTGATGATACTTTAGATGCCTATGAGCTTGTGAACAATCTACACATCCCTCATGGCATCCCGACGTTTCCGCCATCGGTCGGGGTGTTACAGATTGGTATCAGAGCCTGGGTTATAGGGAATTACGTTACTAGAAATGGTTGACCTAGTCTATAAGCATAGGAAACCCTAGTATGAATTATTTCGTACACTAATTACTATATTCAGGATTCATGCTTACATGTTTATTACATGTTAATTGCTATCCTGATAGATATTGATTTATGATATATGTCACTTGTTGCTGTATATGATTGTTGGAGCCCTGACTACTCGACAAGGACATACTCGTGATGTATTGTAAAGGTGGTGGGCTAGCGGCTGAAGCAGTTGCGACTGACTTCTACGTATGCCTTATACATATACCATTTACAGTACATTGGGTGGATGTCAGTGTTGAAGAATATGGGAAATGGTTGTTAGGAAAATATTTATTTGTTATGATTGATGTATCTGTGATCAGCAGACAAGGACACAGTCATAGTATATCACAAAGGTGGTGGGCTGGTGGCTGGATAGGTTGCGACCAACTCCTATGTATGCCCTATACATAGACCATTTGTGGTATATTGGAGGTCTGTTAGTGCCGGGAACTTAGGATATTACTAGGATATGTTGAAATTGTATAATGGAATATTATGGTTGGATATTGATTAATGAGAATGATTGGAGAAAATTATGGATATGCACACTTATGAATATTCTTTATAGAGTTATATTTAAGGGAAGATATGAACACTTAGTGACAATTTGGACACTTAGTGAGCCCTTATTGATGATATGGACATTGAGAATTGTTACGAAATTTCAGTAAACCTGGACATTAAGGGAGCTTAAATGTCAGGTGAACTTAGACATTAGGTGAACTTAGAAAATAGGTGCACCTAGAGTCAGGTGAACTTAGACATTTGGAAAACCTAGATGTCAGGAGTACTTGAATACACTTCACTCATAATTATCCCCCATGGGATAAAGCTGTGAAGTGGAACATTTGGGAAACATATGTATACCCTAATTTCTAACAAGGGCATAATCGTGGTGCATTGCAACGGTGCTGGGATGGCGATGATGTGACTGCGGTCAACTCTTCGTATGACCTAAATATAAACTTGTTGCACTGCATCGGGAGGTTGTCAGTGTTAGTATAGGGTGGAAAATGTTTGAAAACTTAGGAATATTTAGTTAGTATTAGCTATGACTAATTAGGATGCTTTAGTATAACATTGGGAAATTATTTCTTTATTATGGGTTTAACAAGAAATAGGAGAAAAATATACTTCCGTATATGTAATCCTAACTGTTAAAATGAGCTCATTTGACCTTAGTTTGTATGACTTATGTTGTAAACGGTAGTAACATGTTTCTAACATCCTCAGAAATATGCCGCCGTGCCGTCACAACGAAGATGATACAAGCACCAACAATGGGGATGCTAACAACAGTAATGCCAACACTGGCGTTCAAGAGTTAGCAAATCTCATTACTGGGTTGGTGACTCAACTGAATCAAGCCAACCAAACTCTCAACCATAACAGGGGTGGTGCAAACCCACCTGCTTGTGCCTTTAAGCACTTCAAGTCCTGTAACCCGATGAAATTTATGGGTGCTGAAGGAGCCACTGGTCTACTGCAATGGTTTGAGAGTATTGAGAACACCTTCATCAATAGCGACTGCCCTGAAAATCTGAAGGTGCGCTATGCCATAAGTGTTTTCCAAAAGAGAGTACTAACTTGGTGGAATGGCGAAAAGCGAACTAGGGGAGTTGATGCAGCCCTATCACTGACTTGGACTGAATTCAAAGCTCTGATGACCACATAGTTCTGTCCTCACAGTGAGATGAGGAAACTTGAAGCTGAGTTTTGGGAACTCATGCAAGACATCGGTGAGAATGTGATCCATAATTCTCGCTTTCATGAGCTGAGTTTATTAGTACCTCATCTGGTGACACCATTGGAGAGAGCAATTGAGAAATACATAGGCGGTCTACCCATGCAGATACAAGACACTGTCTTTGGTAGCAATCCTGCCACACTAGAAGCTGCAATCTGCCTATCTGCTGCACTGACTGATAATCATGTGAAGGCTGGAACGCTCACAAGAAAGGGAACAAAGAAGACTGACACCAAGACTGCTGCAAAAGAGACTTCAATTGAAGTCAAGACTGAACCAGCCAGTTCATCCAAAAGCACCAATTGCAAGAGAAAGTCAAGAAGCTATGTTGTTACAACACCTGCTGGTCAACAATCATCCAGCAACTCCAACACCAGACCTCATGTTGGAGTGATTCAGCAATACAATGTATGCAGATATCATCATGCATCCAACTTACCATGCCACGTTTGCAACAATTGTGGTAAGTATGGGAACTTGGCCAATGTATGTAGGAGTGCACCGCAAGCACAAAAGATGCAACCTTCACCACTTCAAGCAGTACCATTCCGTCCTACACCTGCACAGGCAATAGCCTGTTATGAGTGTGGTGACGTGGGTCACTTAAGGAACCAATGCCCAAGACCGACTGGCAATAATCAGAGGGTGGCAAGAGGCAGAGCTTTTCAACTGAATGCTCATGCTGCTCAAGCCAATCAGTACGTCGTTAATGGTACGTTCCTGATCAACAAAATATATGCCTCGATATTATTTGATTCTGGTGCTGATAGAAGTTTTGTTTCATATGAGTTTGAATCTGTGCTTGGTAGAACACTTACGAAACTAGATAAACTGTTTAATGTGGAGGTGGCTGATGGAAACTTAATTGATATTGATACTATTTTTATTGGATGTACGGTGAATCTTAGCGGTCACGTTTTCCCAATAGTTCTCATACTAATGCATCTTGGTAACTTTGATGTTATCATAGGCATGGATTTGTTGGCCACTCACAGAGCGGAGATAGTATTCTTTGAGAAATTCATTCGTATTCCTTTACCATCTGGAGAAACTCTGAGAGTATTTGGAGGGACTCCTAGTAAGGGCCTTAGACTCATGTCATGTACCAAAGCTCAGAAGTGTTTAAGAAAGAAGTGTATAGCTTTTCTCGCGCATATGGTGAAAGATAAAGAGAAAGACAAAAGCATTCAAGAAATTCCATTTGTACATGATTTTCCAGAAGTATTTCCAGAAGATTTGCCGGGGATTCCACCGGAGCGTCAAGTTGAATTTAGAATCGATCTTGTACCTTGTGCGAATCCGGTCGCCAAAGCTCCATACAGGCTTCCGCCTTCAGAGTTACAAGAATTGGCGAGTCAATTGCAAGAACTGTCTGATAAAGGATTCATTCGCCCGAGCCATTCACCATGGGGTGCACTTGTCTTGTTTATAAAGAAGAAGGATGGGTCAATCCGAATGTGTATCGATTACCGCGAATTGAATAAGTTGACCATTAAGAATCGATATTCGTTGCCGCGCATCGATGATCTCTTTGATCAACTCCAAGGCTCGACATGATTTTCAAAGATCGACCTTTGGTATGGGTATCATCAGCTTCGTGCGCATGTAGGTGATATTCCTAAGACAGCTTTCAAAACGAGATATGGCCATTACGAATTTTTGGTAATGCCCTTCGGCCTTACCAATGCACCTGCGGTTTTCATGGATCTTATGAACCGTGTCTGCACGCCATACCTGGACAAATTTGGGATTGTTTTCATCGATGGTATACTGATATATTCCAAGAGCAAAGAAAGAAGAACACGAGCAACACCTTAAGTTGATTTTGGAGATCTTAAGGAAAGAGCAACTGTATGCCAAATTCTCCAAGTGTGAATTTTGGCTTAAGGAAGTTCAATTCTTGGGACACGTAGTCAATGAAAAGGGCGTTCACGTGGATCCTGCAAAGATTGAAGCTGTGAAGAATTGGAGTACACCAAAGATACCGACAGAGATTTGTTCATTTCTCGGACTTGTCGGTTACTATCGGCGGTTTATTTCGAATTTCTCTCGGATTGTTGTTCCCCTCACTTCCTTAACTCAAAAAGATAGGCCTTATGAGTGGGGACCAAAGCAAGAAGAGTCATTTCAGATGTTGAAGCATAAACTTTGTAATGCCCCTCTCTTGACATTGCCCGATGGAAATGATGATTTTGCTGTTTATTGCGATGCATCCAATCAAGGTCTCGGTTGTGTTCTTATGCAACGGGGAAAAGTTGTGGCATATGCATCTAGAGAATTGAAGATTCACAAGAAGAACTACACTACTCACGACTTGAAACTTGGTGCAGTCGTGTTTGCTTTGAAGATATGGAGACATTATCTTCATGGCACTAAGTGTGTAGTTTTTATTGATCATAAGAGTTTATAGCATATTCTTAACCAGAAAGAACTTAATATGAGACAACGAAGATGGGTTGAACTGCTAAATGATTATGAATGTGAAATTCGCTACCATCCTGGCAAAGCAAATGTAATAGCAGACGCGCTTAGTCGCATGAGTCATGTTCAAATCCATAGATTCCGCGTGCACACTAATCTCCATAATGATGTTCTGGTAGCCCAACAAAACTCATTGGCTCAAGGCAGCCATCATGATGAGATGTATTGTGGGGCTGAATTGCAATTGGAAACTAAAAATGACGGGTTGATGTATTATTTGAATCGGTTGTGGATACCGAACAGAGATGACCTTAGGATGATGATTTTGGATGAAGCACATAAGTCTCGTTACTCAATCCATCCAGGTGCTGAGAAGATGTACCAAGACCTTAGAGTTTTGTACTGGTGGCCTGGAATGAAGAAGGATATCGCTGAGTTTGTGGCCAAATGCCTTAATTGTGCAAAAGTCAAAGCTGAACATCAGTGACCTTCGGGGTTGTTGGTACAACTGGAAATACCCATGTGGAAGTGGGAGAATATATCCATGGATTTTGTTACCAAACTCCCACTAACAGCAAGAGGTCATGACAGTATATGGGTGATAATCGATCGGTTAACCAAATCGGCCCACTTCCTACCGATACGCGAAACGTACCCTATGCGAAAATTAGCTCGTATCTATGTAAATGAGATTGTTAGCCAAAATGGAATTCCCTTAAGTATAATATCGGATCGTGATGCTCGTTTCACGGCACGATTTTGGGAATCTTTGCATGAAACTTTTGGAACACGATTGGATCTTAGCACAGCTTATCATCCTCAAACGGATGGACAGACGGAGCGAACGATCCAGAAACTTGAAGACATGTTAAAAGCTTGTGTCATCGATTTCTGTGGCAACTGGGATAGCCATCTACCATTAGTCGAGTTCTCGTATAACAACAGTTATCACGCGAGCATTGGTATAGGGCCGTTCGAAGCTCTGTATGGTGGAAAATATCAGTCACCTATCTGTTGGACCGAGATCGGCGAATCGCAGATCACTGGTCCTGAGATTATTCAAGAAACGACTCACAAGATTCACGACAATTTGTTAGCTGCTCGTAGTCGACAGAAAATCTATGCAGAAAAACGTCGTAAGCCTTTAGAGTTTGAAGTCGATGATATGGTATTACTTAAAGTATCACCATGGAAGGGAGTCGTACGATTCGGGAAGAAGGGTAAGCTTGCTCCATGTTATTTTGGCCCTTTTAAGATTCTTGAATGGATCGGGAAAGTTGCCTACAAGCTGGAACTTCCTCCTGAACTCAGTAATGTGCATCTGACCTTTCATGTGTAAAATTTGAAGAAATGCTTAGCCGATCAAGATCTTCAAATACCGCTCGATGATATACGCATCGACGATACTATGCACTTCCTTGAAAAACCAGTCGAGATAATGGACCGTGAAGTTAAGAAACTCAAGCGCAGCCGGATCCCAATTGTCAAAGTACGATGGGAAGCGAAGCGTGGTCCAGAGTTCACCTGGGAACGAGAAGATCAGATGAAGTTTAAGGATCCACACTTATTCACTATGGCCACTCCAAGTTGTATTTAGGGACGAAATCCCCTCAACTAGGGGAGACTGTAACATCACTATATTTCAGGTATGTCCGTACATATAAACTTGTATTGATAGAACTTGTTATGATAACTTGATAATTTTGGAAATTTATTATGATATGATCAATGGTATACATTGATGAGAACACATGATAATTAAGCATAAACCATGGGGAAGTTAGTTTGAAATACAGCTATACTGAACCACATTGTTTATTGCAGAGGAATAATTATGATATGATATGATTTTGTTTGTAATGGTTAAAGGATATGGTTTAGTCACTAAATATAGTCAAGGACACACGGTCATTATTTATCGAAATGGTGGTGGGACGGCGTCTGGATAGGTTGCGACCTACTCCTACGTATGCCCTATACATAAACTTATTTTGGTCTATCATGGATGTGTTAGTGATATTATTTAGTGGGATTGAGGATTGGGAAATGGTTAATTGATAAATATATTTCGATTAAAATAATGAAAGCGATATTAACAATAACTACGCGATGGTGAGGTCAAGAATATAATTAAAATGCGAACGTTATTTCAGAAATATTAACCTAATAGTGTGTTCATATGGGTGACAATTAACACGAATACAATTATTAGGTACAAAATACTGAAACGATATTCCATGAATCATAAATCGAATTGAAATACGATGCGAATGTTGAATTCGAAAAGGTGACGATCTTTACGAATTCATACGTAAGCAACGCGTTTCGATGAGATAACCAAAATAATATTTCACGATATTTAAATTAATAAAAAGAATTTAAAAACGTTTATTAGGAATAATTACCTTAAACGGAATTAAAGAAATCATATAATTAAACGAATTTAAACGAAATCATTTCAAGTAAACAATTATAAAACGTAATCAGTTTATTTAACCGTTCGTAATTAAAAATATAAATTACGAGAAAACCGAGCGATTAAAATAATTAAAGGCATAAATAACAGAAACCCAACAAGTTGGATTAACGCGGAGTATAAAAAGGAGGGACATCTTCACCTTCCTCATTTTTCACCTACACACTCTCTCTCTAGAATCAAAATTTGAAGCTTTCTCTCACTAGAACCTCTCACTAAGATTTCTTCTTCATTTCTTCACCATTTTCACTGATCTTGGAGTCAAAACAAAGCCCTCAACATCTACAACACGAAAGTGCAAAGGATCGGAGCTTGGAATCATCATAAACAAGGTAAAATCGAGCTCAAGGATTCGGTTTTTAGGGTTTTCTCTAAAAACCAAGTATATGAACTTGTAACTCGATTTATAGCCATTAAACTTCATTAGATTCACATGAAAACTAGTTTTTATGAGAGATTCATTCTTAAAATAACTTAAAATGGTGGTTTCTAATAACCTGCAACTGTCTGAATGGGAGGTATCGTGGGGTTGAAGATGGTTGGCCGAGAACCTCACAAGGGACCAAGAACCCCCTTGGTTTTGTGTGATGGCCGAAAACACCCTTGTGTGGTGATTGAGAATCTCATATAGGCCGAGAACCCATGGGAGAACCACATAAACCACCAAGAACAACCTCTTCACTTTTTGACTTGGCCGAGGATATTTTGTTAGCCGAGAACCCTTAATCGGGGGGGGGGGGGGGGGGGAGAACATCCTTGTTCTCGGTGACTACAAATTGGAACATCTAATTCAATAATTAATCGAGAACCATAGGGGTTGGGTGCAACTGGATATAGGTGTTCCCATTTAGTTTACTTAAACTTTGGATAAAAACATAGGCTAACCTTATAACAAATGTTTTAAGTTACATACATGGTTTATTTAAAACATAACAAAGGTTTACAACACAGTCATGATTAATCAAGAATACGAGGTGTTATTTATAGAATAAACAAGTCAACTTTACTACAAAGTTGATGAAATATTTTTAAAAAGATTAACCTAATATTATGTAAACTCCCTTATAATATGCAACATGATAGAGTACTTGTGACACTATTTATATGAAGACACTAAAATAGCGATAACTATTGTAAGTTAATGTATGGGTAAAATACTTAGCAAATTATGACGATTTCGAAAAAACTCGTGTAACTTATTAAGTTTAAGCGGAGTTCAAACATGTACAATATACTAATGCTAAACTCATATTGATCAAGTGTTAGTATATTACATTCCAATTGAATTAGAACGAACCAAATAACAAAGAGTTAGAAAGTTAACCAACTGTAGGGTTAACACACGAGGTCATAACTTATACTTAAAAGTTGCAAATAATATTGAATATACCACAGGTCGTTGAGTCACCATTGATTTCACCTATGTGAGTGCGCATTCTACAAAATACTGAATCTAAGACATTCAGGTGAGTTCTCATAACCCCTCTTTAAATCTTTTGCTTTTAAACTAGGGGTTGAAACATCTATACCAAAGTAAACTGATTTTAATATAACCAGGGTGGAACCGAAATTTTTATTGAGATTGAGATAAATTGTAATTATGTTATGACATACTTGAGTGAGTCATCGTTGATAGACTTGACTTCGATCCTCCGCGGTGATTCCACTGTTGATTGATTAGACTTCTGTGATAACCGGCATCCGAGCAACCATGAGTCAGAAATCCAAGGGCGTACACAATCCCAGTATAAGACATAGGATTACGGGAGAGAAGACAACAACAATAAATGACAACAAAAATACACAGGTTTTCCTAAATTAGTTAGGAAAATCCACTTAATCACATGAACATGAATCAGAAGAAAAGAAAACAACCTGTGAGGGAAAACAATGAACAAAACCTCAATGGATAACATTTGGAGTATCTATCCAACGAGATGTCGGCATGGGTGACGATCCATGTAGATATGTTGTTAGATTTGGATACCCTAAATGAAATCCTTACAGTATCGAACAATGTCAGCAGTTAGATACAACGCGGCGTTTGTATGGGTGACGATTCATACAGAAGTCAGCGTGAGTCTTTAACGTTGAAGTAAAATACTAACAATTTGAAAATAAAATCCACCAAAACGATTTAATAAACAATCAAAATTTTAAAACACACGACCGTTCGTACGAACGGCTTCCATTCGTACGAACCGGTCAAATTCGTGAAGCTTTATAGCCACAGTTCGTTCGCACGAATGGGAGCCATTCGTACGAACGGCTTATTCGTGCGACAGCACAACTACAAAAAGCAACACTTACGTTTTTCAAACCCATTTTTCACCCAACTCTCTCAACCGAACCCCTCTTTCGCCCCTCTCGGTTTTCGGCCATTTTCACACGAAATCGGACCATTTCACCATCCAAATCGTGTATATTTTAACGCCAACACTTCCATTTCAATATTTCAACCATTTTCATCTCATTTCGATCAAATACGAGCTCAACAGTAAGTATTAGCATCGATCCTTAGCACCAAAACACTTCAAAACATTTTACCATCAATTTCGACCATAAAAACACTAAAAACAACCACCGATTTCAAAAATGGCATTCTTGGCAAACTTGCAGGCGAATGATCCGTACGAAGGGCTCATTCGTGCGAACGAGAAGCCTCGTTCATGAGGAAGAGACATGCGAATGAACTGCCAGACGAACGAACTGCCAGACGAACGGCATAGGTTCGTTCGTGTGGAATAATCATACGAATGAAGATCCATTCACACGAACGGACGACACGAAGGAGTTATGCATTCGCATCACTTTGTTCGTGTGAATGAGGACCATTCGCACGAACCACCCATTCGCACCAAGAACAGCCCAAAACGGCTAAGTGTTGAAAGTTCTATCTTACACCGTTTGTATCAATAGAACCGAACCTTAGACTTGATTTTAAATCTAATCAAACTAAAAGCAATAAAAATGCATTTTTTCAAAATCACATCAAGAAACAGAGCACATAATTCCTAACACCTAACTAACTAATATTTAACACAGATTCAAACCGAGAGATCATACCGAGTGAGTGCATCGACAACCCAAGACCTCAGGTGAGTTCACAGACCCCTTGTTTTCAATTTTCTTCATTCCAAATCATTTGGGGATGAGAACATGAAACCTCTTATTTGAGTGATCAACGAATAAGAGCTATTTTCAAATGATTTTATTAAAAGGATCAACCCTCAACCACTTATACAAATGTTATACGTATAAGTGTCTTTTCAATTGCTTTCCTATGAGTTCATCGCTCCATTTAACTTTTCATCAAACAACGGCAACAAACCAGTTTCGAGGGTTCAAAACACAAATCATCGAGGAGATGTCCGTTGACCACAACAGTTCGAGGCTTTGTGCCCAACCAAAAGGTGAACGGACACAAATCGTGGAATTGTGTGGCACACAATCAAATACCATCATTTTCTTGGGAATCCCCCATCAAACAAACAATATTTTGTATGGCATATATCTAGGGTAATTCACTAGGACGAGTGTCCACACAACATCACATCGGGAATTTGCTGAGGAATTCTCGAACAAATCACATCAGAGTCATTTACCATTAGTTGACGTGGGTCAACCGACGGTAACGTAGATTGTACCATAGGTTTGACAAACCTCCAGCGCGCTGAGGCTGGTACGTTACACGCAAGCACACAAAAACAACAACTCAGATTAGTTATAATGGAACTAATCACACAATCATATCAGTTAGGGATGGTAAATGATCACAAGGGTGACATTACAGACAGACCACACAACAAAAACAAGAATTTTCAAACAAAAAAAATGTCCAAGATCTGATCTTGGACGAGTTTCAAATAAGTACACAGTAAACAGTGTTTTGCTACAAGAAAGGAGCATAAATTGTGTAATTTCAAGCCAACAAAACCTGTCTCCTATACCAGGAGACAGAGCATACGCTTTTTTCTCACAACTCCATTTTACAATCATCTTCTGCGTCAAGTAGAGTGAAGAGACACAAGTGACAAGGTCCGATTTCCGCTAAGGACACCCTCGTGGACCATCGAAGGAGTGGTGGGTTGGCGGCTGGGCGGGCGGTAAGCTTGACCCTACGTATGCCCTATACATAAACTACCTTCGATGATTTGGGATGGTGTCAGTAATGATGGTCAGACCGACGCACTTGTGTAGTTCATTTGTGTTTTCAACACCATTCACACATCATATTTTAATTCGATGTGGATGGAAAGATTTTCACCAAACCTTTTACAAAACCTAATATTTTCAAAACTAATGTGACTCACCAACCTAGTGTTGACAGATTTTACATGTTCTCAGGTGAAGAACAGGTGAAAGCAGGTACAACTCCTGCATGGAATCTCTCCGGTTACCCGGATACAAGATTCAAGACTTGCATCTGTGCAAGTAACCTTGAGGGACATCTCGTCTTCTTTCCAGATGTCCAAGTCAAGCTGTAATAGAATTAAACTATGAAACAGTTTAATTTAATTTTATTCATTTATTGTATTTTAGTATTTCTAATATATCATGTGCAATGTAACAATCTGATCACTCCGATTACAATCACGCCATGGGGTTATTCCGCCCGACGGGTCACCGATCCGGCCCGCCGGCCTGGGGTGTGACAACTTTGGTCCTCCACGGTGCACAACATTGATAATTATGATTATTAGGAATATCGTTGATTGAGTTGACTGTGGTCCTCTGCGATGATTCCACCGTTGATTGAGTTGACGGAGGTCCTCCGCGGTATATTATATTTTGAATATTGTGATAAATGATGGTTGCTGAATTGATATAATTGATTGAGATTGATAGAATGGAATTGATTGATTACTTGAGATTATTTGGATTATTTGAATTGATTGATTTGTTGTGTTTGTTGTGATTATACTGGTTGGTGTTATTAAACAGGTTCACACGAGTTGTTCTTTAAACTTTTGTAAATGTTTTGAAGAATAATAAGACTTATGATTACTCACCAACTACTCTGTAGTTGATACTTAATTTTCTACATGTTTCAGGAAACGAAGAGAAGTAGGTAGAGCAGAGTAGCTCTACATCTTTTGGACTCATCACATAGGATCTTGGACTTAGCTAAATTAACTGTATTGAGGAAGACTAGGATTTAATTAATTTAGCTACATCGTTTAAGTAATCATTGGAAATGAATCATGATGAACATGATTTTTATGTAAATACTTTATTTGAAATTACTTGTTATGTGATGATACTTTAGATGCCCATGAGCTTGTGAACAATCTGCACATCCCTCATAGCATCCCGACGTTTCCGACATCGGTCTGGGTGTTACAAAAGTACTGAAATATTGCTGAGCTCTTTTCAAGACGATCACAAAAGGATCAGTTAATCAGAACTTCGGGTTGAGGAGGTTCCGATTAATATATACATCTTCAAATTCTATGAAGAAAAAATTTGCCCCCTACTTTCCAAATATCTGAAAAAATAAATAAATTATAAAAAAAAATGGTGTGAATAATCATCAAAACTATTTATGTAATATCACCATCAGCATAGAAAATCCTGAACCTACATTCTTCAAAAGTTATATGTGACAATATATAAAGAATTTAACTTTTCATATAACAAAATGAAGAACACCTTTTTAACAATCAACTTGACATTTGAATCCACCTCAGATTCATGGAAATTAAACTTCCAATAGGTAACTTTAAATATTTGAATTAAAGTAATGACTAATGAGCTGATTTAAGATCAAAGATCAATAAATAAGCATATGTATTGAAGATCATACTTCACCATGTTGTTCTTTTCTTGTATGACATCAAAACTATGAGTTATGTCAAACACAATACAATATCATTGTTGGTAAATTTCTAGACGTAATTAATTAAAAGACTTCATAAACCTAACTATTTTGATTTTACACTCAATCGACTCTATACCCTCCTGTAAGCAAGAGCATATAAGATACCGCTAGCACCACACATGAGAGACCCCTTAAATTCTCTTGATATCTTATCTTGTTTTGAAGTATAGACCTATACGTCACGCATGTATGATGGCTTTTTAACTTAGTGTGTCGTATGCCAAGCTACACATGTAGTATAAGGCTATACAACGGACTATTTTTTTAATGATAATTTTTAATGCATATATTTTTTTAGTCAAAAAAATGTATTCAATTGGATATTTTAACAGCAATATTTTTCAAGCTTTATTTATTTTTAAATTAAAAATCTAAATTATTGTATGGTACATAATAATTAATAAACCAAAGTAATCAAACACAAACACATTAAACAATAGAAACAAACTTGCAATTTTTGTTTCTATACACATGTATGCATGCATATTCAAGAATTTTAAGAAAAGAAAAATCAAGAACTATCTCGTGGCAAAATTCTACTCTGCTTGCAACAAACAAAACAAAGATGCCTAGTAATAAGCATTTAATGGTTAAATGAAGAAAACGAAAAGACAATTGTTTGATAAAATCAAAAGCATCCAAAGTTTAATATTCATGGAAGCTTTCATATATATAGTATAACTAGGTGTTAATGAGTGTGGTTTGTGACGGTACCATTGAATCATATTCGTGCAAGTTTTCATTTGTATGGTATAACTAGGTGGTCGTGGTTGCGTTTTGTGGTGCTAACATTAACATGGTTAACAACGTAGAGAGAAGCGAATGAGGTCTTATATTATGGTTTTAAATATTGAAACATAGATGAAAAACACACCTTGAAGGTATATTCAATATCACAAAAGCAACGTCACTATAATGAGTGTTAAAAAAACCCAAAATGTGTTACCAATATAATAAATCAAAGGAAACAATTACAAAGAAAGAAAGTAAAAATATATGCGTAAAATTAATTATAACGATTGAATAAAAATTTAGGATAAAGAAAGGTTCTATAATATTGTGATTGTAATCAAAAACCAATCAACAATCAAATCAAGTACACCTCACAAATCTTCAAAATACCCTTAAAGAAATCTCAACCACTCACTTTTCCTAGATTTAATATAGACCACACATTTCAAATTCATTAAATTAGACAACCAATCAAATTGGGTTTATAAGTTACCTCAATAACCATGGGTTACCATTCACTCATTATATATAGGGTTTGAATACTTTGAAAACCTGATCTTAAAGAAAAAACCCTTAAACTTTATCTCAGCCGTTAGATCAAACTTATTTTACTTTTTAATTAATTAAACATTAAAATACGCGATCCATAATTAAAGTTGATTATTTTATTATGCTTTTTTAAAAGAAAATACCTATTTTACCTCTTAAGGGGTAAAAATGACTTTTTTCTACTATTTTTTCTTTATCCTCTATCTTTCTGTCACCGTCAATGTCTTACTCCTCTTTCTCTCTCTTCGTCACTATTTATACATATTTTTTTCTATATATTTTGATTACAAAAATAATACACATGTGTAATGTTTTTCTAATTAAAAAATATTTTTTAAAATATTACAACAACAAAAAAATGTATAATTTTCATAGAAAATAAAAAAGTCATTTTATTAAAGAAACAAAAAATATGCATATGTGTATCAAACACAAAAATCATTACACAAACACAAAATTACATATTTTCAATCATAAATAAAACATTACACATGTGTATTTTTATATATGAAATAAACATTACACATGTGTAATTTTATAAAAGAACATCAAATTAACCAAAACAACAAAAAATACACATGTGTATAAAATAAAAATGTACAAGTTTTACAACACACGATACACCTGATCAAGCACTAGTATAAGATTTGAAAAAACTACACACGTGTATAAATAAAAATTTACAAGTTACACTACACAAGGTTCATCTGATCAAAGCAATATTATAAGACTTGAAAACTACAAATGTGTATAAATAAAGATGTACAAGTTTTACAACACGAATTTTTTTTAAGATTGGTATATTTTAGAAAAAAAATTAGGATAAAGGTAAAGTCAAAAAAAAAAAAAGGAAAATGGTTAAACCGAGATTCCTATTTGCGGTTTAGGAGTAAATTTTTATTTTAGAAGTTTGTGCTTTGCAGGTATCAGCTATACCGCAATTCACAGTTGCGGTTTAGGACAAAACCATTAATCCGTAATTTACAGTTGCGGTTTAGGAACAAACCAAACTAACGGCGTTAAACTTTGGATTCTCTTTCTCACGCAACAATTAGACAACACAAATAATGCAGGCATGTGCAAGCCTGTATATATTATTACTCAAACAGTTGAAAAATTTTATTTTTACTTAAACACTTATTTTTTGCTGCAACACTTGTAGTATATACAGGCTTGCACATGCCTGCATTATTTGTGTTGTCTAATTGTTGCGTGAGAAAGAGAATCCAAAGTTTAACGCCGTTAGTTTGGTTTGTTCCTAAACCGCAACTATGAATTGCGGATTAATGGTTTTGTCCTAAACCGCAACTGTGAATTGCGGTATAGCTGACACCTGCAAAGCACAAACTTCTAAAATAAAAATTTACTCCTAAACCGCAAATAGGAATCTCGGTTTAACCATTTTCCTTTTTTTTTTTTTGACTTTACCTTTATCCTAATTTTTTTTCTAAAATATACCAATCTTAAAAAAAATTCTTTACAACACACAATACACCTGGTCAAACACTATTATAAAGACCTGAAAAACTACACATGTGTAGTAATAAAAATGTACAAGTTTTTTCAGCATAAAGTATACCTGGTCAAACACTATTATAAAGACCTGAAAAACTACACATGTGTAGTAATAAAAATGTACAAGTTTTTTCAGCATAAAGTACACCTGGTCAAGCATGTATTCAAATCACCACCATGAGCACCCCCTCTTGAAACTGCCACCACCTCCTCATAGACCCATCGACGCCTCTTGAAACGGCCAGCACCACCACTACCACCACCTTCAACGCCTGGACCTACCACCGCCGTCGCCGGTTGCCACCCCACATCCACCCAAAACCGCTTGAAAAACCCACCACCACCTTGATCTTTAGAGAGAGAGAGAGAAGAGAGAAAACACCATCACCATCAGACCACCACACAGCCACCACCATCGTCGCCTAAAACCCACCACCACCACCACTGAACCTCGCCACAAGCACCATCACGCGTCGGTTGTTATCGCTGTTGCTTATCACCAGCACCACCGTAAACCACCACCATCATCATCTGTGAATGTGTGTATGTGTGTGTTTTGAAAGATGAGAGAGAGAGAGAGAGTGTGTGTGTGTGTATAGAAATCAATAAATGAAAAAAGATATAATATATGGCTGGTAATAGAGGGTGAAAAAAAAACCAAAATACCCCTCTAATTAATAATAGATAAAAAATTAATAAGTTTGATCTAACAGTCCACACAGGGTTTAAGGGTTTTCTCTTTAAGATCGGGTTTTCATAGGATTCAAATCCTATATATATATATAAAATTTATTTTCATAAATGTGAGGCATTGCCTCAACGGTATCCAGGTGAAGGTTGGCTGAAAGAGATCCCAAGTTCCACTTTGACGGGGGACACAGTTGTTTTTGGATTTTTTGTTTCTTTGCATATGGTGAATGCATCAAGTGAGATGCACCTGATACAACAGGTACATTATGCCTATGGGCAATGACTTCGATTTTACTAGGGGGTGAGTCACTCTCGTTTATTCAGTAGGGTCTGGGGATGATGGGACGAGCGCAAACATTACCCTTATCACTATTGAATAAAGAAGTTGATCTGTATAGACCTCCTGCTTATAAGCAAATTCAAAACAATATACTGCCTAAATAATGTGTGTAATTTTATTTCCATTCAAAAATTTACAGCTTAGTGCATGCGTATATTGTTTGATTTATATGTACGAATCCGATAAGTTAATGTAACTAAAGTTGTGACCCGTAAGAGTTACACATTCGGCAACGAATATTGAATCCACTTAATTTGATTAGCTGGTAATCACAAACGGATTTATAATTTATAAGTGTTATAAATTATATAAGTTTAATTAATTTTTTAATTAAACTAATAGCATTGGACTTGGTGTTGCGTATTTGTGACTATTGCATTCAGTGATTACGTAATTATCGAATGAAAGCACATGTTATCATGCTTGAAATCCACGTTGATTTAGCAATTGTGATTATTACAGGTTGAAAGTATGCGAGAAATCGTGAACGTGGGTGAAAACCGTGCACGAAACGGAGTTCCAGATTCTCTGAAATCGTAAAACAAAGAAAATTTTCTAAGTATTTTAATCCCGGAGTCTTCGCGGTACGCCAAGGCTCAGTTGAGCATCCTTGGCAGTACGCGAGGAGTTCAAAATATCTTTTGGACTCTGGATTTCTTCGCGGTACGCCAAGGAAGAAAATCGCCTCTTGGTAGTACGCGACGAGTATGGCGGTTTGAAAATTCAAAATACAAGATCAGATTTCATGCAACATAATTTTTTCTTCATCTCTCGAACATACTTCTCTCTACAGGTACCAGCTACTCCACCACCACAAGCACCATCTGCTTCATCCGAACACCTTCAGGCACTTGGTGGCGATGCCTCTGCAGATAGGAGACAGAGCTCATCGCCTCAGAGGGTTCCCAAGTGGGACGGAGTTAGACGCATGCGGGTTCCAGCCCGCAAGACTACGGGTTTACCCCCACGACGTCAGATGGCACCGAGGGACATGCCTAGTACTATCCATGAGGTGGGAGAATCCTCCCACCAAGCGGAGCTATGGGCACAGTTGCAGCAGGTTACCCAGGATTTACATGGGATGCGTCAGGAGCTGCAGCAGTCTCGTGCTACATTAGAGGACACCCGTACGACTGTACTAGAGATCCTTACATCTCACCTGACTCTTATGGAGCAGGTGAATGCTCTAGATACAGATACCCGAGCATGGAGAGTGGCCGTTGAGGATAGGTTGAGAAGGACATGGGGGCAGATAGTGATCGCTGCGTTTTGGCAGCAAGTGGCAGTTTTGAGAGAGAGATTTGTATGCACGAGAGAGGTTGTGATGGGGATAATTGGGATGGTGAGCCTAGAGGCTGTGCTATTATGTTTGGCTATAGTACTGGCCACTATAGCTATTATCATGGCTTGCTTACTGTATTTCATGCGGTAACTGTGATCTAGGAGTTGATATCTTGGATCTCATTGTACATATCATGTGACGTAGGTGGACAGGTTGGTAGTGGAAGAGAGATGTTTTGATGTGGGATAGATCCCGTGTGGTCAGGATGGTGTTAGAAAGGGTTATGTTATCTCTTTTGTTTTATGAAACCGTTCTGATTGTACAAAACTAGTATGGTAGTAATGACATGTTTTCTTTTTGCATATATGTTGTCTTGTGTGTGAATTGTGTATTAATATCAAACTTGTATGAACAGTAACTAAATAACGTAAAATACTATGTGAGAACATATCAATTGCTTGTATGGCAACGTATCAAAATACTGTGTGAGAACATATCAATTGCCTGTATGGCAACGTATCAAAATACCGTGTGAGAACATAACAATTGCCTGTATGGAAATGTATCAAAATACTGTGTGAGAACATATCAATTGCCTGTATGGAAACGTATCAAAATACTGTGTGAGAACATATTAATTGCCTGTATGGCAACATATCAAAATACTGTGTGAGAACATATCAATTGCCTATATAGCAACGTATCAAAATACTGTGTGTGAACATATCAATTGCCTATATGGCAAAGTATCAAAATATTGTGTGAGAACATATCAATTGCTTGGGTGGCAGCGTATCAAAATACTGTGTGAGAACATATCAATTGCCTATATGGCAACGTATCAAAATAATATGTGAGAACATATCAATGTCCTGTATAATAATATATCAAAAATATGTGTAATAACATATCTATATCCCAATGTTGTGTGCTGTGTGATACTATAACATGTTTTTGAGATAATAGGACTAAGGATAACTACAAACATTTGTACGATTATTGTGTGCTGAGAACATATATGAATTTTATCAATGTAGTTATAGTATGCTTTTTATGATCATATTTCAACATAAATTTTTCAGTATAACTGAATATGGTTGAATTTATGTGACTCAAAGGGTTATATCTTTAATGTTCTTAAACTGACCTGAGTTTATCCGCATGTGAGCAGAACAATGGCTCCAAAACGAGGTCGACCAGCTAAGAAAACTGCCAAGAATGTTACTAACCATGGACTGAATCAAGTCCCACCTATGAATGTAGAATTTAAACTGGATCAACACATTAATCTAGAAACAAACGTGGTTCCCCTGAAAATCTAGAAACGAATATAGTACCACCCGTAAACCCTGAAGTGAACACGGTTCCACCTGCGGTTGCAAGTGGATCTGAACTAAATGAAACAATGATTCGAATTGTGAGAGAACTATTTGCTTGTGGTGTTTTGACACAACATCAACCACATATTACTTCTGGTTCTGGTGGGAACCATGATCATAATGAACACAATGCTACTAGTGACCACGCAGAAACTCATCATACCACTGGTACAACAACAACAAAAACAACTGTTCCTGATCCACCACAGCAAGGATGTACTTATAAGTACTTTGCTTCTTGCAACCCTCCCACTTTCACAGGTAAAGAAGGAGCGCCTGGACTCTTAAAGTGGATTGAGGAGATGGAAACCAAACTCAAAATCAGCCAGTGTTTGGCAGAGCATAAGGTGTCTTATGCTGCTTGTTCTCTGAAAGACTCAGCTTTAACCTGGTGGAATTCCCAAGCAAAAACTTTGGGCTCAACTACAGTCGACTCGATGAGCTGGAACGAATTCAAAACTCTGATTATGTCAGAGTACTGCCCAATCACTGAAATTCAAAAACTCCAAGAGGAATTCTGGAATCATTCCATGGTCGATGCTGATTACTTAGCTTATACCGATCGTTTTCATGAACACACTTTTTTACTTCCCAATATGTTTCCTATGGAAACAACTTTGATTGAGAAGTACATCAAAGGTTTGGTTCTCTAGATTCAGGGAATGGTGACTGTAGCTGAACCAACCACCCTCAAATGTACAGTCTTGTTGACCACCAAGCTTACCGATGAGGTGGTAAGAAGTGGTATTTTGTCCACAAAAACACAGACGGCTGCGGGCCGTAGTGATGTCAGTACCTCTAGTGCTGTGAGAGGTACTAAACGAAAGTGTTTTGGCAAAAGCAAAACGAAAGCTTCGGTTGAGACCAACCAGAGCAAACCAACTGTGAAAAATTATGGTGTAGCTCTTCCAGAGAGGAAAGTGTATGCTGGGCAGGCACCCAGATGCAACAAGTGTTCATATCATCACACAGGACCATGTCCTGTTTGCGTGATCTGTAATCGAGTAGGACACTATGCTAGATACAGCAACTTTCCTGCTTGTCAACCAAATCAAGCACCACGACAATCTACTTAAACAAACTAGTCGTGCTTCAAGTGTGGAAGTCCCGATCATTTCATGAGAAACTGTCCGAACAAAAATAACACCAATCAGGGGAATGAAGCCATGAGGAGAGCTTTCCAGATTGGTGCAACTGAGGCAAGGCATGATGCAAACATTGTCACTAGTACGTTTCGTCTCAATAATCTATACGCATCAGTTATGTTTGATACAGGAACGTATAAGAGTTTTAACTCTCTTGAATTTGCATCATTACCCTCATTGCCTATGGTAGATCTAGAAACTCCTTATGTCATTGAACTTGCTAATGGTAAGTTAATCAAACTAACAATGTTATTAAAGAATGTTCCTTGAATCTAAACAATCACCTTTTCAATATCAATCTACTTCATGTTGAACTTGGAAGATTTGATGTCATTGTCGGTATGGACTGGCTTTCTGAAAACCAAGTGGAAGTTTTATGTCAAAATAAGGTGATCCGTATTCCATTACCTGGCGGTAATACACTGATAGTTCAAGGGGAACGAGCCGGTAGAAAACTTGGTATCATATCTTGCATGCAAACTCAGAAATGCTTACGAAAAGGTTGTCAGGCCTTTCTAGCACATGTGACGGAGAACTGTTCTTCAAAAAAACGTATCGAAGATATTCCAGTAGTCAAAGATTTTCCTAAAGTTTTTCCTGAGGATATATCAGGATTACCCTTAGTGAGACAAGTTGAATTTCGTATTGACTTGATTCCAGGTGTAGCACCTGTAGCTAAAGCTCCTTAGCGTTTAGCACCATAAAAAATGCAAGTGCTTTCAGGTCAACTATAGGAATTATTACATAAAGGTTTTATCAGACCTAATTTCTCACCTTGGGGAACACCAATTTTTTTGGGAAAAAGAAGGATGGTTCATTCAGGATGTGTATCGACTACATGGAACTCAATAAATTGACAATCAAAAACCGTTATCCATTACCACGTATCGACGATCTATTCGATCAACTACAAGGTGCTACTTATTACTTAAAAACGGATTTAAGATCTGGATATCATCAGTTACGGATTCATGATGATGATGTTCCTAAAACTGCTTTCAGAACCCGATACAGACATTACGAATTTCTAGTAATGTCGTTTTGATTAACAAATGCACCTGCAGTTTTCATGGATCTGATGAATCGAGTGTGTAGACCTTATCTGGATAGGTTTGTGATTGTATTTATTGATGACATTCTCATTTATTCGCGAAACCAACAGGAACATGCTCAATACTTGAAATTGATCTTAAAACTTTTGGCACGTGTGAAACTATATGCCAAATTCTCCAAGTGTGAGTTTTGGTTACGGGAACTTCAATTTATTGGGCATGTAGTGAATGAGAACGGTATTCAAGTGGATCCTAACAAGATTAAAGCTGTGAAACAATGGGAGACACCACAAACCCCAACAGAAATACGTCAACACTTAGGACTGGCAGGTTATTATCGTCGATTCATTAAGAAATTTTCAAAAAAGCCCTGCCACTAACAACATTGACACAAAAAAATCAACCGTTTATATGATGTTCTCAACAGGTGGAGGCATTCCAACTGCTGAAACATAAACTCTACAACGCACCTATACTTGCATTACCGGAAGGTCCTGATAACTTCACAGTATACTGTGATGCTTCTCGTCAAGGTCTTGGGTGCGTGTTAATGCAGAATGATATAGTAATTGCTTATGCTTCTCGACAGTTAAAAATACACAAGAAGAACTATACCATTAATGATCTAGAACTTGGTGCAGTGGTGTTTGCACTCAAAAATTGGAGACACTATCTATACAGAACCAAGTGTATTGTATACACTGATCACAAAAGTCTTCAACACATTCTAGATTAGAAAATGTTGAACATGCGGCAAAGGCGATGGGTAGAAATTTTGAACGACTATGACTGTTAAATTCGTTATCACCCCAGTAAAGCGAATGTTGATTATAAACACATTATAGGATTGTTGATTATTGCCTAGATAATGGCTAGGATTGATTATAAACAAAGAACACGAAGTTTTAACGGTTAAATCCTTGTTTTGATCCGTTGTAATGCCCGGTTAGCATGAAATCATACCCATGATTATAATGGTTTAAACCATTTGATTATGACAATGTAGGTGATTAGTTTGATTAATCTTTGAAATGCAAGGTTAAATCCAAGTGTTTCAAACTAATCACGATCATTTACATACTCATTGGAACGATTATTTGATGTTTATGATAACAGTCAGATTAGTATGTTAAACATGATTGTTAAACCTATTCTAATACTACATTGTAATATTTCATGATATTGGGTAATCAATAACAAGGATTGATCATTCTTAAGCCATTAAACTATCTAGAAACAGTTACGGCGTTATAATCAACAACATTAACTATTTGGTTAATCCTAGATTATTATGATTAATCAAGAGTGTCATCAACCTTGTATTAGGAATCAATTCAATGTAGGTTCCTACATTATCATACATTGTATGATATGATGTTAAAATAATCAATTAAAAACCTAATATCGGTTTGATGACTTTCAAGGCAATGTCTTTGACATTGAACGTTCAGAAAGATCTAATCAGTAAGTTAAAATCTAAATAACTCATTAAACATAAAAAATGCAGAATCACCCCTTTATTCTCAGTTTGGAAGATATTCTGCTACCTATATATTATCAGATGAGTTTCGTACAACCCGTTTTCTTTTTACTCTTTTATAAACATCGGGGTAGCGTTGTAAAACTTTTCAGAACTATATGATATGTATCACTGTTCTCTGCGTGATTTCATGTGATTGTTGAGAACTTGTGGATTTCATGGGATTTTTCCTGTAGAACAGAACATATCACAGTATCAAAAGTCCTCATTTTTGAACTGTATCTAGTGAACCCATGTGGGGCCGAACAGAAAACAATGATAGTACTATTGGCTGACAACCCATTTGCCGGGAGCTTGCAACTCCCTTTGGTGTAAATGTTTGTTATCTGTTTCCAGAACTTCTTAATGTGTTGTGATATACATTAAGACAATGAGGCACCAAGATATTTACCGACGGGTAGTATCTTTATAGAACAAGAACAGAACAGTCCGAAAGGAGCTAGATACAGGTCCCATGGTTATCTTGAACAGAACATTATAAGAACTTGTATAACATATTATATTGTGGAACTTGAACTGTATGATCTCACCAGCTTTGTGCTGACGTTTCAAGCTTAAACCTTTTCGCAGGAAAACAGTGACCCCCGGGTGAGGATGCACTTCATAAGTTGTAATGAAATAAGCTGTTATGTAATAAACCTAGTTTGTAAACTATATTGTTAATTGTAATGACGATCCTTGTAATGTATTCACTTTAAGTTAATCTGTGTACTTGTGATATCGGATCAAGTAAGTCACCCCTCATCTCTTAGACATCACCACTATGCTTCCGCAACCGTTTCAGTGACATCATAAACAGGTGACAAGAGGTGGGGATGTGACAGGGTGGTATCAGAGCCACAGGTTATAGAGAATTGGGTTGACTTAGAGACCTTGACTATAACCATAGGCTCCTATAGTGACACAGAGAGTACCGAACATAACTAATGAACAAAACTTGTTTTGAATTAAGCCAGGATAATCAGGTGTTACGAATTCTAGTTATGAGTGGCCTGCATAACTGAAATTTGCAACACGTGTGCGTTCTAGTTTGATTTAATTCAAGCAGAACATTAATAACTATAAGGACAAGTAGTTGCCTTGAGACAGAAATAGATATCATATCATGTTCATGTTAAATATTGTTATTCAGTATTTACTTCATCGTACTGATTAGAGATTTTGATTGTACAGCGATGGCCGACCAAGGTGAAAGATATATTTATCAGAGATTTCCTTATGTTGTGTTGGATGATACCTCGAGTTCCAGTGCAGGACCAGACTCGGATCCTGATGAGGCTTCGTTTGCAGCCTCTCAGGCAACATCTCCAGTACCACATACACCATCAGCTCCTAGACCTATTACTCCACCACCACCACCAGCACAGTCCGCATCACACGGACACTCTCAGCCTCATGCTGAGGATATAGCAGTGGAGGGACGGCATAGTCAGTCCCCACAGAGAGTTCCTGCTTGGGACGGACTTAGGAGGATGCGGGGACAGGCCCGCAAGACCACTGGGCTGCCCCCACCACACCAGATGGCTCCGCGGGATGAGCCTCAGACTGCTCATGAGGTGGGAGAATCCTCCAACCAAGCCGAGTTGCGGGCCCAGATGCAGCAGGTCTCTCAAGACCTGCAGGGCCTGAGACAGGACCTACACCAGCACCAGACTACCCTTGAGGATACCCATGCCACCGTACTGGAGATCCTTACTTCACACCTGACTTTGATGGAGCAGGTGAATCTTATGGGTATTGACACCCAGGCTTGGAGAACGACCATGGAGGAGAGGCTTAATAGGACCTGGAGACAGGCGTTGGTTGCTGTATTTTGGCAGCAAGTTGCAGTCTGGAGAGAGAGACTGCAGGGATGGATTTGGATGCTCAGGATGAGGAGCATCGAGGCTAGACTCCTATGTTTAGCTATAATATTGGCTACTGTAGAATTATGCTAGCCTGCTTACCGTATTTCTTACGTTAAATCTGATCAGGCATCTTCCATTTTTGGGATTGTTCATTGTATATACCGTTGGCGGATAGGTTGTTATCTGTATGGATGTAGTAGTAACACTCTGTTGTATCGAAACTCTATGATAGTGTTAATAAAATGGTTACTTTTGTGTATCTGTCTGTGTAATGAGCTACATGTGTGATGTGTGAACTATGTCTTTCTAATAAACCTGAGTGAACTATAATCAGAACTGTGAGAACATATCTATTGCCAGTGTGGCTATGTATCATATCACTGTGAGAACAATTCTGTGTGAGAACATATCTGTATGAGAACTTATCACTGTGAGAACATGTCTATTGCCTATGTAGCAACGTATCATAGAACTGTGTGAACAATTCTGTGTGAGAACATATCTGTATGAGAACATATCATTGTGAGAACTTATCACTGTGAGAACATATCTATTGCCTGTGTAGCAACGTATCATAGAACTGTGTGAACAATTCTATGTGAGAACATATCTGTATGAGAACATATTGTGAGAACTTATCACTATGAGAACATATCAACGTGAGAACATATCAACGTGAGAACTTATTAATGTCATGTATGTTAATATATCAAAAACATGGGTAATAACATAATTATATCACAGTATTGTGAGCTGTGAAATATTTTAACATGTTTTTGAATTAACAGGACTGAGTATAACTACGAACATCTGTGTAATCTGTGTGTACTGAAAACATATCTGAACTATATCAATGTAGTTATACTTTGCATTTATAATCACACTTCAATATAAATTTCAGTGTAACTGAATATGATTGAATTTATGTAATTGAACAAGGGTTATTTAATTATTTTTCTTGAACTAACCTGAGTTTGTCTGCATGTGAGCAGAACGATGGCTCCAAAACGAGGTCGACCAGCCAAGAAAGCTGGCAGGAATAATGCTAACCCTGAATCGGAACAACTTCCGCTTATGAACGTAGAATCGAATCCGGATCTGCGTGTTAATCTGGAGACGAACACTGTTCCACCCATTGACCAAAACCAGAACACGGTTCCACCGACAGCTCCTAGTGGATCAGTATTGAACGAAGAGATGATAGCACGAATAGTGAAAGAACAGCTATCTGCCGTTGGTATCGTAATACCACACCAACAACACAATACTTCGGGTTCTGGTGGGGGTCATGTGGAACAAAATGTTACTGGTGGACACACCGAAACTCATCAGACCACCGGTACAACTACAACTGCTCCTGATCCAACACGACAGGGATGTACTTATAAGTATTTTGCTTCCTTCAACCTTCCTACTTTTACAGGCAAGGAAGGAGTGGCTGGTCTTTTAAGGTGGATTGAGGAGATGGAAACCAAACTTAAAATCAGTCAGTGTTTGGAGGAACATAAGGTGTCTTATGCTGCATGTTCTTTGAAAGATTCAGCTTTAACCTGGTGGAATACCCAGGCTAAAACTTTGGGCTCAGCTACAGTTGACTCGATGGGCTGGAATGATTTTAAAACTCTGATTATCTCACAGTACTGCCTAATCACTGAAATCCAAAAGCTCGGGAGGAATTCTGGAATCATTCGATGATCGGTGCTGATTGTTTAGATTATACTGATCGGTTTCACGACCTTACTTGCTTACTTCCCAATATGTTTCCTACGGAAGCATCTTTGATTGAGAAGTATATCAAAGGATTGGTTCCCCAGATTCGGGGAATGGTAACTGCAGCTGAACCTACCACTCTTAAACATGCAATTCTTTTGACCACTAAGCTTACTGATGAGGCAGTAAGGAGTGGTACTCTGTCTTTGAAAACTCATACGGCGGTGAGCCATAGTGATATCGGTACCTCGAATGTTTCAAAAGGTACTAAAAGAAAGTGGTTTGGTAAAACCAAAACTAGGGCTCCGGCGGAGACTGGACAGAGCAAATCAGTTGTGATAAACTATGGTGCAACTGTTCCTGAGAGAAAAACTTATACCGGGCAGGCGCCTAAATGCAATAAATGTCCATTCCATCATACAGGACCGTGTCCTGTTTGTGCCAACTGTCACCGAGTTGGACATTACGCTAAATATTGCAACTTTCCTGCTCAACCACAAAACCAAGCACCACGACAACCCACTCAAAACAACCGGTCATGCTTCAAGTGTGGAAGTCCTGACCATCTCATGCGAAACTGTCCAAACAACAACATCAATTCAGGAAATAAAGCTAGGGGAGAGCTTTTCAGATTGGTGCAACTGAGGCAAGGCATGATGCAAATATTGTCACTGGTACGTTTCTTCTTAATAATCTTTACGCATCAATTCTGTTTGATACAGGGCAGATAAGAGTTTTATCTCTCCTGAATTTGCATCATTACTTTCAATGCCTACGATAGAGCTAGAAACTCCTTATGTCATTGAACTTGCTAATGGCAAGTTAATCAAAACTAACAGTGTAATTCAAGGATGTTCCTTGAATTTGAATGATCATCTTTTCAATATCAATTTACTTCCTATTGAGCTTGGAAGCTTTGATGTTGTGGTCGGTATGGACTGGCTTTCTGATAACCAAGCGGAAGTTATATGTCAAAACAAGATGATCCGTATTCCATTACCTAACTGTAATACACTGATAGTCCAAGGAGAACGAGCTGGTAGGAAACTTGGTATCATTTCTTGTATGCGAGCTCAGAAATTCTTAAGGAAAGGATGTTATGCTTTCCTGGCACATGTGACTGAGCACAATTCTCCACTCAAACAAATCACAGACATTCCAGTAGTTAAAGATTTTCCTGAAGTATTTCCTAAGGACATATCAGGATTACCCCTAGTGAGACAAGTCGAATTTCGTATTGACTTGATTCCAGGTGCAGCACCTGTTGCTAAAGCCCCGTATCGGCTTGCGCCATCAGAAATGCAAGAACTTTCAAGTCTATTACAGGAATTTCTAGATAAAGGTTTTATTAGACCTAGTTTCTCACCCTGGGAGCACCAATTCAATTTGTGAAAAAGAAGGATGGTTCATTCAGGATGTGTATTGACTACCGGGAACTCAATAAACTGACAATCAAGAACCGTTATCCACTACCTCGTATCGATGATCTGTTTGATCAATTGCAAGGTGCTACTTACTTTTCAAAAATCAATTTAAGATCTGGATATCATCAGTTACGTATTCATGATAATGATGTTCCTAAAACTGCTTTTAGAACTCGATATGGGCATTATGAATTTCTAGTAATGCCGTTTGGATTAACAAATGCACCAGCAGTTTTCATGGATGTGATGAATCGAGTATGTAGACCTTATCTGGATAAATTTGTGATTATGTTTATTGATGATATTCTTATTTTTTCTCGGAATCAACAAGAACATGCTCAACACTTGAAACTAATCTTAGAAGTTTTGCCACATGAGAAATTGTACGCCAAATTTTCCAAGTGTGAGTTCTGGTTACGGGAAGTTCAATTTCTTGGGCATGTTGTAAATGAGAACGGTATTCAAGTGGATCCTAGTAAGATTCAAGCAGTGAAACAATGGGAGACACCACGAACCCCGACTGAAATACGTTAATTTTTGGGGCTGGCAGGTTATTATCGTCGATTTATCAAGAATTTTTCAAAAATAGCCTTACCACTTCCCACATTGACCCAAAAGAATCAACCTTTTATATGGGATTCCCAACAAGAGGAGGCATTCCAACTGTTGAAACACAAATTCTGCAATGCACCTAACTTGGCATTACCGGAAGGTACTAATAATTTCACAGTGTACTGTGATGCTTCTCGTCAAGGTCTTGGGTGTGTTTTAATGCAGAAAGACAAGGTAATTGCTTATGCTTCTCGACAATTGAAGGTACATGAGAAGAACTATACCACACATGATCTAGAACTTGGTGCAGTGGTGTTTGCACTCAAAATTTGGAGACACTATCTATATGGAACCAAGTGTATTGTATACACCGATCACAAAAGTCTTCAACACATTGTAGATCAGAAAATGTTGAACATGCGATAGAGGCGGTGGGTTGAACTTCTAAATGATTATGACTGTGAAATTCGTTATCATCCAGGTAAAGCGAATGTCGTAGCCGATGCCTTGAGTCGCAAGGAACGAGTCAAACCTTTACGTGTGAAAGCGTTAGGGATGACTATTCAAACTAGTCTAATTCCTCAAATTAAAGAAGCTCAGCAACAAGTTTTACAAGCAATGAACTATTCTGCTGAGGAACTGAGGGGATTAGACAAGAAACTTGATACCAAAGCTGATGGAGTGTTATATTTCCAAAGCCGAATTTGGGTTCCTTTATTCGGTAACTCTAGAACAATCATCTTGGATGAGGCGCAAAAATCCAGGTATTCTATTCATCCAGGTGCTGATAAAATGTATAAAGATCTTAAAGACTTTTACTGGTGGCCTGGAATGAAGAAACATATAGCCGAATACGTGGATCGATGTCTAACATCTCTCAAAGTTAAGGCTGAACATCAACGACCTTCTGGGTTATTGCAACAACCTGAGATTCCCATGTGGAAATGGGATCAGATCTCTATGGATTACATCACTAAATTACCCAGAACATCACGTAACCATGACTCTATATGGGTTATTATTGATCGCCTTACTAAATCTGCGCATTTCTTACCCATCCGAGAAGATTTTTCTATGGATCGACTCGCTAAACTCTATGTTAATGAGATTGTATCTCGACAAGGAGTACCGATCTCTATCATTTCTGACAGAGATAGTCGATTTATGTCACGATTTTGGCAAACTCTTCAGAATGCACTAGGCACACAAATCAACATGAGCACAGCTTATCATCCACAGACGGACGGGCAGACTGAACGAACGAATCAAACTCTTGAAGACATGCTCAGAAGCTGTGTGATTGATTTTGGAGGTAGCTGGGATATTCATCTTCCACTTGTTGAATTTTCATACAATAACAGCTACCATACCAGTATTCAATGCGCTCCATTCGAAGCACTTTATGGATGCAAGTGTAGATCACCTATCTGTTGGTCAGAGGTAGGTGAGAGTCAAATCATAGGCCCAGAATTCATTCAGGAAACAACCGATAAGATTGCACTCATTCAAGAACGAATTAAAGCTGCTCGCGATCGTCAAAAGAGTTATGCTGATAATCGTCGTAGACCGTTAGAATTCCAAATAGGTGATCGGGTTATGTTGAAAGTATCACCCTGGAAAGGTATTTTCAGATTTGGGAAGAGAGGTAAGCTTTCACCAAGATTCGTAGGGCCATTCAAAATTCTTGAACGAATTGGATCAGTAGCCTACAGACTTGAGTTACCTCTTTAACTCAGTAATATTCACGATGTTTTTCATGTATCCAATCTGAAGAAGTGTCTAACTGATGAATCATTGATCGTACATCTTGAAGAGATTCATGTTGATGAAAAACTTCAGTTCAGTGAAGAACCAGTAGAGGTAATGGATCGAGAAATGAAAGTGCTGAAATGTAGCCGCATACCAATCGTTAAAGTTCGATGGAACTCGCAGCGTGGACCCGAGTATAAGTGGGAACGTGAAGATCGAATGAAAGCAAAATACCCACATCTATTCTCATAAACTATTGCCATTATGTAAGTCTTCATTAAATTTCGGGACAAAATTTCTCTAACAGGAGGAGACTGTGACAATTGCAGTTGAGAAATCACGTCATTGATGATGTGAGCACATTTGATCGTTCTAGAAATCCATGTTGAATTAATAATTGTAAATATTACAGATCAATAGTATGCGAGAAATGATGAACGTGGGCAAAAACCGTGTGCGAAACGGAGTTCGGGAGTGCCCGGAATCGAAAAACGAAGAAAATTTTCTAAGTATTGAACGATTGGACTCGTCGCGGTACGCTAAGGCGGGGTTCAGGGTCCTCCACGGTACGCGATGCTTAAAAAATATCTGAGATTTCCAGATTTCTTTGCGGTATGTGAAGCCTTCTTTGGCTTCTCGTCGCGGTACGCGACGGGTGAGGCAGTGGAACAAGTTGGTTTTCTTCACCAGATTTCATGCAGAAAGTTTGTTTTCTTACATTCTCGAACATATACGCTCAAACACGCACACTAGACGAATTTTTACCATCTAAACACTATTTTGAAGCTGACAAAATCCACGGATCGCACCAGGGATCGTGTTTTCAAGCCCTGATCCTTGTTCTAAGCTCAGAACTCCACTTGATTAGGTAATGATTCGTTTTTAACCTTCTAGTTTGATAATGATTGATTAGATCTTGATTTTTAACGTAATGACATAGTTAGGATTGTTGATTATTGCCTAGATAATGGCTAGGATTGATTATAAACAAAGAACACGAAGTTTTAACGGTTAAATCCTTGTTTTGATCGGTTGTAATGCCCGGTTTGCATGAAATCATACCCATGATTATAATGGTTTAAACCATTTGATTATGACAATGTAAGTGATTATTTTGATTAATCTTTGAAATGCAAGGTTAAATCCAAGTGTTTCAAACTAATCACGATCATTAACATACTCATTGGAACGATTATCTGATGTTTATGATAACAGTCAGATTAGTATGTTAAACATTGTTGTTAAACCTATTCTAATACTACATTATAATATTTCATGATATTGGGTAATCAATAACAAGGATTGATCATTCTTAAGCCATTAAATATCTAGAAACAGTTACGGCATTATAATCAACAACATTAACTATTTGGTTAATCCTAGATTATTATGATTAATCAAGAGTGTCATCAACCTTGTATTAGGAATCAATTCAATGTAGGTTCCTACATTATCATACATTGTATGATATGATGTTAAAATAATCAATTAAAAACCTAATATCGGTTTGATGACTTTCAAGGCAATGTCTTTGACATTGAACGTTCAGAAAGATCTAATCAGTAAGTTAAAATCTAAATAACTCATTAAACATAAATAAATGCAGAATCACCCCTTTATTCTCAGTTTGGAAGATATTCTGCTACATATATATTATCAGGTGAGTTTCGTACAACCCCTTTTCTTTTTACTCTTTTATAAACATCGGGGTAACGCTGTAAAACTTTTCAGAACTATATGATATGTATCACTGTTATTTGCATGATTTCATGTGATTGTTGAGAACTTGTGGATTTCATAGGATTTTGCCTGTAGAACAGAACACTATCACAGTATCAAAAGTCCTCATTTTTGAACTGTATCTAGTGAACCCATGTGGGGCCGAACAGAAAACAATGATAGTACTATTGGTTGACAACCCATTTGCCGGGAGCTTGCAACTCCCCTTGGTGTAAATGTTTGTTATCTGTTTCCAGAACTTCTTAATATGTTGTGATAGACATTAAGACAATGAGTCACCAAGATTTTTACCAACGTGTAGTATCTTTATAGAACAAGAACATAACAGTCCGAAAGGAACTAGATACGGGTCCCATGGTTATCTTGAACAGAACATTTTAAGAACTTGTATAACATATCATATTGTGGAACTTGAACTGTATGATCTCACCAGCTTTGTGCTGACGTTTCAAACTTAAACCTTTTTGCAGGAAAACAGTGACCCCCGGGTGAGGATGCACTTCTTAAGTTGTAATGAAATAAGTTGTTATGTAATAAACTTAGTTTGTAAACTATATTGTTAATTGTAATGACGTTCCTTGTAATGTATTCACTTTAAGTTAATCTGTGTGCTTGTGATATCGGATCAAGTAAGTCACCCCTCATCTCTGAGACATCACCACTATGCTTCCGCAACCGTTTCAGTGACATCATAAACAGGTGACGAGAGGTGGGGATGTGACATCAGGTCGTAACAGTACAATCGTACATGTATGGACAACTGGAATACAGTGATGTTACAGTCTCCCCTAGTTAAGAGAATTTCGTCCCGAAATTCAACTTGGAGTGATCGTAGTGAATAAATGTGGGTACTTAAGCTTCATTTGAACTTCTCGTTCCCAGGTGAATTCTGGACCACGCTTCGATTCCTAACGTACTTTGACAATTGGAATTATACTGCGTTTGAGCTTTTTAACTTCATGATCCATTATCTCGACTTGTTTTTCAACGAAGTTCATGGTATCATCGACTCGAATGTCATCGAGTGGTACCTAAAGATCTTTATCAGCTAAGCACTTTCTTAAATTGGACACGTGAAATGTCGGGTGCACGTTACTAAGTTCAGGAGGAAGTTCCAACTTGTAGGAAACCTTCCCGATCCGCTCAAGGATCTTAAAAGGGCCAACATATCGTGGAGCAAGCTTACCCTTCTTCCCAAATCGTACGACTCCTTTCTAGGGCGATACTTTAAGTAATACCATATCATCAACCTCAAACTCTAAAGGTTTCCTTCGTTTTATCCGCGTAACTTTTCTGTCGACTGGGAGCAGCTAACAAATTGTCGCGAATCTGGCGGATCTTGTCAGTCGTCTCCTGAATAATCTTGGGACCAGTGATCTGCGATTCGCCGACCTCGGTCCAACAAATAGGTGACCGACATTTTCTGCCATAAAGAACTTCAAACGGCGCCATACCAAGCTCGCATGATAACTGTTGTTATACGAGAAGTCGACTAATGGTAAATGGCTATCCCAGTTGCCACAGAAATCGATGACACAAGCTCTTAACATATCTTCCAGTGTCTGAATCATTCGCTTTGTCTGTCCATCTATTTGAGGATGATAAGCGGTGCTAAGATCCAATCTTGTTCCAAACGCTTCATGAAGTGATTCCCAAAATCATGCCGTGAAACGAGCGTCACGATCCGATATTATACTTAAGGGAATCCCATGTCGGCTAACGATCTCATCAATGTAGATACGATCTAATTTCCGTACAGGGTACGTCTCGCGTATCGGTAAGAAATGAGCCGACTTGGTTAATCTATCAACAATCACCCAAATGCTATTTTTACCATTTGCAGTCCGTGGAAGTTTGGTAATGAAATCCATAGAGATATTCTCCCACTTCCACATGGGTATTTCTAGTTGTATTAGCAATCCTGAAGGTCGTTGGTGTTCTGCCTTGACTTTAGCACAGTTAAGGCACTTGGACACATACTCAGCAATATCCTTCTTCATTCCAGGCCACCAGTACAAAGCCCTAAGGTCTTGATACATCTTATCAGCACCAGGATGGATTGAGTAACGTGACTTATGAGCTTCATCCAAAATCATCATCCTAAGATCATCCCTGTTCAGTATCCACAACCGAATCAAATAATACATCAAACCATCATCCTTAGTTTCCAATAATAACTCAGTCCCGTAAGACATCTGATTTTTCTAGTGATCTTGAGCCAATAAGTGTTGTTGGGCTGTGAGAACATCATTATGGAGATTAGTGTGTACTCGGACCCTATGGATCTAAACTTGACTTTGGCGACTAAGCGCATCTGCTACTAAATTCGCTTTACCAGGATGGTAACGAATTTCACAGTCATAATCATTCAACAGTTCAACCCATCTCCGTTGTCTCATGTTAAGTTCTTTTTGATTCAGAATATGCTGCAAGCTCTTATGATCCGTAAAGACTACACACTTAGTGCCATAAAGATAATGTCTCCATATCTTCAAAGCAAACACGACTGCGCCAAGTTCCAAGTCGTGTGCAGTGTAGTTCTTCTCATGAATTTTCAGCTGTCTCGATGCATATGCCACGACCTTTCCCTGTTGCATGAGGACACAACCGAGAACTAGGTTGGATGCATCATAGTAAACCACAAAATCATCATTTCCATCAGGCAGTGTCAAGACAGGAGCATCACAGAGTTTCTGCTTCAAAGTCTGAAACGCCTCTTCTTGCTTTGGTTCCCACTCATATGGTTTGTTCTTTTGAGTTAAAGAAGTGAGAGGGACAGCAATCCTGGAGAAATTCAAAATAAACCGCCGATAGTAAACGGCAAGTCCAAGAAACGATCGAATCTCTGTTGGTGTTGTCAGCGTTCTCCAATTCTTCACCGCATCAATCTTTGCAGGATCCATGTGAACTACATTTTCATTGACTATGTGTCCCAAGAATTGAACTTCCTTAAGCCAGAATTCACATTTAGAGAATTTGGCATACATTCGCTCTTCTCTTAGGATCTCCTAAACCAAATTGAGGTGTTGCTCGTGTTCTTTACTCTTTGAATATATCAAAATATCATCAATAAAGACAATCACAAATTTATCCAAGTATGGCCTGCAAACACGGTTCATGAGATCCATGAAAACCGCTTGTTCTGAAAGCCGTCTTGGGAATATCATCATCATGTACATGAAGCTGATGATACCCAGACCTAAGATCGATCATCGAAACCCATGTCGAGCCTTGAAGTTGATCGAAGAGATCATCGATGCGCGGCAGTGGATATCGATTCTTAATGGTCAGCTTGTTCAACTCGCGGTAGTCGATACACATTCGGAATGACCCGTCCTTCTTCTTGACAAACAGGACCGGTGCACCCCATGGAGAATGGCTCGGGCGAATGAATCCTTTATCAGTCAATTCTTGTAGTTGACTCGCCAATTCTTGCAACTCCGAAGGCACAAGTCTGTAAGGAGCTTTAGCGACTGGATTCGCACCGGGTACTAAGCCAATCCGAAATTCTACTTGACGTTCTGGTGGAAGACCCGGCAAGTCTTCTGGAAATACTTCAGGAAAATCTCTTATCACAGGAACATCTTCAATACTCTTTCCTTTCTCTTTCTTCTCCACAACGTGTGCTAAAAATGCTATACATTTCTTTCTAAGGTACTTGTGTGCTTTAGTGCATGACATTAGCTTAAGACCTTTGCTAGAAGTTTCCCCAAAAACTCTTAAAGTTTCACCCGACGGTAAGGGAATACGAATGTATTTTTCATGACAAATAATCTCCGCTTTGTGGGTGGCTAACCAATCCATGCCTATGATAACATCAAAGCTACCAAGATGCATAGGTATAAGATCAATTGGGAAAACGTGATCACTTAAGTTCACAGTACATCCAATAATAACAGTTTCAATATCAATAGTGTTTCCGTCAGCCACCTCCACGTTAAACGGTTTATCTAATTGTGTACGTGTTCTACCAAGCATGCATTCAAACTCATATGAAACGAAACTCCTATCAGCACAAGAATCAAATAAAACAAATGCATAAGAGTTGTTGATCAGAAATGTACCATTGACCACATCCTGGTTGGCTTGAGCAGCTGGCACATTCAGTTGAAACGTTCTGCCTCGAGCCACCCTTTGATTATTTCCAGTCAATCCCGGGCACTGGTTTCTGAAATGACCCACTTCACCACACTCGTAACAGGATCTTGCCTGTACAGGTACCTGGCGAACGGGTACAGCAGGAATAGGTTGTGCGTGTGGAGCTGGCAGTGCAAGTTGAGCAGGTTGCATCCTTTGTGCTTGCGATGCACTCCGACAAACATTTGTAAAATGACCAAACTTGCCGCAGTTGTTGCAGACGCGACTTGGCAAATTTGGTGCGTGATGATATCAGCAGACGTTACATTGAGGAGTGACCCCAACATAATTTCTAGTGTTTGAGTTGTTCGATGATTTCTGTGCAGACTTAGCAGCAAGAGTAGTAACCACGAAGTTTCTAGTGAGTGTTCCAGCCCTCAGTTGAGGTCTCTTTGGCAGACGATTTGGTTTCAATTTTCTTCGATCCTTTCCTTGTGAGTGTTCCAGCCCTTACATGGTTGTCAGTCAGTGTTGCAGATAGACGGATTGCAGCCTCCATTCTTTTAGGGTTGCTTCCGTAGACAGTGTCCAGAATCTGCATAGGCAAACCGCCTATATACTTTTCAATAGCTCTCTCCAATGGCGTCACCAGATGAGGCACTAGCAGACTATACTCATGAAAACGAGTATTGTAGATGATATTCTCCCCGCTATCCTGCTCGAGTTCCCAGAACTCAGTCTCAAGCTTCCTCATCTTGCTACGAGGACAGAATTCAGTGGTCATCAAGTTCTTAACCTCCGTCCATGATAGTGCTAGGGCAGCATCAATTCCCCTAGTTCGCTTCTCGCCATTCCACCAAGTCAGTGCTCTCTTTCGGAAAACACTGGTGGCATAGTGCACCTTCAGATTATCGGGGCAATCACTGTTAATGAAGGTATTTTCCATGCTCTCAAACCATTGCAACAGACCAGTGGCTGTCTCAGCACCCGTAAACTTCAGGGGATTACAGGAGTTGAAATGTTTGAATGTGCATGTAACATCTGTGCCGGAAACGTCGCCGGAACTGTAATCGGAACAGTGAATGCACAGTAACTCAGGTACAAAATATGCAAACTATTGATATGCTATTAACTACATGATGTTAGACAGCAAACTATTAAGCTATTGTTTCTGTAATCTGATTTAAACTTAACAGTTTAACAGTCAGATACACGTTAGACAACGCTGAACTCACACACGAATGCTTGTTAAGGTGCTATTATGTATAAACGTATGCGAGGTTAAACAAAACAAAACTATAACGCTTGTTGTTGCAGAATGCTAAACCGACGAATTATTCGTAGAGGTGACGATCTGTACGAATAAATCTGAAAGCTTAACATTCTGAAATAATGACTGAAAAGTTGAAAACAAAAGTCATAAAGCAAAACCATCGTCGTGTTTGTTCGAGTGACGATTTGAACGAATACGCGCGATGGTGACGCGTTCTGACGAAACGAAAACGAATACGACACGAACGTCAGTAATTTAAAAAAATAAAATATTTTTAATGTTTTACAATTTTGAAAGTCATCAAGAATTAATTAAATAACTCTTTTATTTAAATTCGTAAGAAAACACGCATTATGTTCCAGAAACGCAACGAAAACGTGAACGGAGCAACCAAAACGAACCCGAACACCCCCGGGGTATAAATACCCTAAATGAGGGTAATTCCCCTCATTTCCCCTTCTTACTCTCTCTCTAAAACCAAACCACCGGAACTTTCTCTCTCTAGAAACCCTAATCCGTCACTAACTTCTCACTACCATAACTCACCCATTTCTCAACCAAATCATCTCATTCTTGAGCCAAATCGAAGCTTTCATCGTCCTCTACACGAAAGTACAAAGGATCCGTCCTAACATCCACTACATCGCAGGTAATGTGAGCCACAAAGTAGCGATTTTAGGGTTTTGAAACCCTATTCCGAACCTTCCTTTAACACCCGGTTCAAGTGCCTAGAACCTTAGGAGAATCACTCACAAACACATTAGGACAACATAGGAACAAGTGGGTTGCTATGGCTATGCTTAGAACTGGATTTGATGGGTGCTGCAACCACAAGGCCGAACGGCCGAAGGTGGAAGAAAGCAGGTAGGCCGAATGGCCACCTGCGAATAACCTAATGTACTTCGGCCTAATAGCTATCATCGAATGACCCATTCTCTCGGCAGTTCCCATTCGCCCATAGCCCTATTCGGCCTTCGTTCTGTCGCCAAGAAGCCTCATTCGATCGGCAATGGGTATGGTTTCATTCGACCCTGCTCATTCGCTCCTTCTCTGGTTCGGCCCAACTGAATCGGCACCAGCCTCATACGCTCGAAGATCATTCGACCACCACCTCATTCGGTCGGCTAAACCAATTCGAGCTAGCCCCTTTGATTCGGCCAAGTCTATTCGGACATGCCACTTTCGGCCAAGGGTTTGGGTTAGAACATCAGTTATAATCGAGGGACCTTAGTTGTATAGTGTGCATGAATGGTTTGGATGGTCTACGTAAACCTTGTGCATGCATGGGAGATTTCTAAGTTTCTTAAACAATAAGTTAACTTGGTCTCTCAAAACAAAGGTGATGAGATGGTAATCACCTCATCCTAATGAATTAAGATATTAACATTGTGTCAAACAAATGATAAACTTATAGTTGCCTATCACATGGAAATTGGGGATAAAACAACGAATTATGCAATAACGCTAAGATTTTAAACATAAAGCAAGAACTACAATGAACCAAGAGGTTTAACTAGGTATAATGGTGGATATTAACACTCAATACTTAGATTACTATTCTACTACCAACAATCAACTTAGATAGTCTTATGGGACTTCTAATCTAAGTTGTATACACAAGCGATCTAAGAAACAAGGAAAAACTAAAACTAAATATTAGACTTAGAGTTAATTAAATTAGATTAACTTAAGTCTAATAAACTAAACAATGATACTCTTAAAATACAATATGGTTTTAGAAAATAGAAGCAATGATAACCTTCTTTTAATTAATTAAATGATTTATAACTTGAAAGTTAACTAAAAAATAAATTACTTTATAAATGCTTAATTAAATCCTATGGGTTCACGGAGTTCACTTATGGGTAATACCCTAGACCAATTAGGTGAAACTTTAGAAGACACATTAGTAATGTAGGACACTTAGTTGCACACCGAGACCGAAACCTCAGTTGCGACTATTATAATGACTTATTGTATTCAAACTTCTTAAAACAACTCAGGTGCTGAAGAAACTTAAGCTACAACAAACGAGCGCGCATTTTCTGTAGTAATACATACTTAGCAACACAGGTGAGTTCATTGTCCCGTTTCAAATTATTTTGAGTTTTTACTGCGGGACTGAGAAACATGTTAAACTTTTTAAACAAATGTTTAACTGTTGCAATTATACTTTTAAACTTATTCAAACTACTAATGCTAAACGCTAATGCTACGGGATTATGCTAAATGCTAATGCTATGGGTTAATGCTAAATGCTATTGCTACGGGATTATGCTAAATGCTAATGTTACAGATGAATGCTAAATGCTAAACGCTAATGCTATGGGTTAATGCTACATGCTAATGCTACGGGTTTATGCGAAATGCTAATGCTACGGGTTTATGCTAAATACTAATGCTACGGACTAATGCTAAATACTAAAGCTACGGATTTATGCTAAATGGTAATGCTAATTGCTGATACGTTAAGCTAATGCTACTGGATAATGCTAATGCTAACGCTAAATGCTAATAATTCTATGCTAATGCTAATGCTATATACATATACATACTAAATGCTTGAAATGCTCAGAATGCTTAAAAATTTGTATGCTTTATATGCTTGCCATGCTAAAACAACGGTTTGGCCTCTCAGTGCTTGCCTTACCGGTTGTGAAGCTAGTACTTGTGCACAAGATACGTAAACGCTATGCTATTTGAATGCTATAAACTTGTTTGCTAAAACTATTGGCTACGGTAGAACATACTGTTTTGGTCTCTCAGTGCTTGCCATAGGTTGTCTACCATAGTCGGGACTTGAAGGAATAGACCGTCAGTCTCTCAGTGCTTGCCATAGGTTGACCTTCATAGTCCGGACTAGAGGAACAGACTGTTGGTCTCTCAGTGCTTGCCATACAGTGATTCCTCATTGTCCACTCATGCTTGTGATATGTGACTAGGATGATTCTGGATTTCTCTAGTTGACTTTGTGTCCTCTTAGAAATCCTTAATCAAAACACCGATGTTGCTAACCACAAATAAATCCGATATGGATTGATATTGGATTCCTTAGGGTGTTCAGTTGTCCATAAAGGTAACTCTTAAAGCTAGACTTGCAGATGCTATTGTATGCACATTGAAACTTACAAACAAAATGCTAAAGCCATGATGGGAATGGGAATGGATGGTAGGTAGAATGCTTAATTATTATTAACAACAATGTCATATGCAAATTAGTATGTGGTGGGATGGCGTCTGGGCGAGTCGTAGGCTCGACTCAGGGGTATGCCCTATATATAAGCATACCGATTTGGATATTACATGTGGAGTTAATGAGGTTAAGGTTTTACCGAAAGAGGTTTGCTAAAGCTATTTTCTTAAAACTTATAACATGAACTCACCAACCATTGTGTTGACCTTGTTTTATTACATGCTTTCTCAGGTGACATACAGGAATAGACTAAAGCTCCAGGATTGCATGCTAGGCTGCCCAGATAGTGGACCTAGTATATTTTGAAAGCACATCTTTTGTTGTGATACGAATCACTTTTGATGTCTTGTACAGTTACAAGATAGAAAACAATTGATTCTTTTGATAGGTTTATTCTAGTTAAATTACTAAACATTGACAAATGTAATTTAACTTTGTAATCCTAGTTTAATGCTTTATTGTGCTTAATTATTCTTAACATTGATGCTATGTAAACAATCTGATCGTCATGATTATCACACACGATATCGCGCCCCGAGAACCTTCCGCCCGGTGGGGAATACGATCCGTCCCGCCGGCTCGGGGTGTGACAGTGCAGACCGGTGCGTTTGCACCACCTCTGTTCTGATTGAGAGATTGATTGGCTTGAGTTAGTTGATTAACCAATCCAGAAATGAGGTTTGCTAGCTCTTGCATGCCAGAGTTGGCATTACCGTTAGCATCCTCAGAGTTCGTATCATCTCCGTTGTGACGGCGTGGCGGCATGTTTGTTGGACCAAAAGAACCAATGAGCCAGATCAGAAAAACCTTTAAGTCTCATAGACACACAACAACTGAAGAAGAACACAACAGCTGAAGGCTACTAAAGTGATACAAGATCTGAAGTGACACAAGATCTGAAGAGTTACAAGATCTGAAGTTATTCACAACAGCTGAAGTGTTACTCTTCAGATGTTGTGATGTTTGTTTTTGTCTTCAGTATTTTTCTTTCATTAGTTGTAAAAGTCTGATGAGTAGTTTACTCATCAGATGTTGTAGTTTGCTTTTAGTAGTTTTAGTTAATCAGAATTTGTAAGAGGATGTCTTCAGACTTTATGAAGATCCTCAGTAGTTTTGTTTATTTCAGTTGTTGTTTTATGTCTGTTAGGTGTCAACATCATGTGATCTCATCAGACGTCACTGTTTCTATATAAGGACAGTTGACATAATGTTTTGTTTAGCGAAGTTAGCGAATTGAATGAAACATTTATATTTGCAGAATTCTCTTTCTATAAATTGTTTTGTACTGTTTTATTAGATTCAAAGTGTTCTTGCTAATTCTATGCTAATTCATCTCTGAATTCCGCTGCTATAATCTAATATTGATCAAATGAGAACAACTGATCCTACAATTGGTATCAGAGCAGGTTAATCATTGATCGATTAAACAATTGATCTCTGAAACTGCTAATTTCAGTTCTCTGTTTGATCGAATTAGCCAATTAGTAAGAACTTGTTATAGATTGAAGTTTTCTGATAACTTCCGCTGATTTGTTTTTAAACATAGATTTGTTTGAATTAATTTGTGAGTTTGTGATTAAGTCATTTGAATTTTGTTGAAATTGATTGAATCTGAGAATATGTCGACTCCAAACAATGATCCGCACAACACAGGCTCCGCAACCAAGCCTCCGATGATGGTTCGGAGTGAGTACAACATTTGGCAACGTAGAATGCTACATCACCTGTCAATTAACAGTGCAGGATGTTGGAAATCTATAGTGCATGGTCCGTATAAACCCATGATCACTGATCCTGAAACTAAAATCATGATTCCGAAACCATCGGATATGTATTCAGATGAGGATATCAAATTGTTTGAAATTGATGCGAAAGCTCATGGTATTCTGGCCCTGGCTTTGCCGAATGAGATATATTCGGGCTTGATGCATCATGACACTGCTCATGATCTCTGGGTTGCATTGAAAGAACAATTCGGTGGAACCGATGAGGTTTTAGCAAATACTAGAGAAATCCTTGCTCAACAGTATGAGACTTTTTCTCATAGAAAGGGTGAGTCATTGACTCAACAGTTTGAGCGGTTTTCCTGTCTGATTTCTGAATTGAAAATGGTTAAGCAGGAGTATACAAATAGTCAGATGAACAACAGATTCCTCAGATCACTGCCTGAGAGATGGGACACTTATACTATTGTCTTACGCTCTAATGCAAATCTAGAGAATCTATCTCTCACCCAACTCCATGGGAAACTCTTAACTTTTGAGAGAGAGGTAGAACAGAAGAGAAAACTGTCTTCATCTGGCAAACTCACTGATGATTTCATTCCTGGCAATACTGCATTGATAGGTCAAGAGTCAGAATATACTGGGTCTGAGTGTTCTTATGATGAACATATTGACTTTTCTACTAATAGTGCTGAACATGCTTTTGTGGGAGTTGATGGTAATGCAGGTACATATGGTGATAATCTGTGTTTTGTGATGGATGATTTGAAGGGAATTTCAGATGATGATCTGGAGGAAATGGATATATTAAGTCAGATGGCCTTAATAAACATTAGATCTCAAAAATTTTACAAAAGAACTGGAAGAAAATTTCCCGGATTAACTGGCAAAACCAAGGTTGGTTTTGACAAAGGGAAGTTGAGATGCCACAAGTGTCACAGGCTTGGTCATTTTGCTAGAGAGTGCAAATCCACTGGACCTAGTTCCTCTGCACCCTTTGTGACCTTTCCTAGCAATAACCCACAAAACAAAGGACAACAATCTTCTGGATCTGGTCAACAACAATTTTATCCAGCTCATTTTGTACCATAAAGTCCTATGCCTTATCCATATCCGTGTTTCTATATGCCACAACCCACTCATACTCCAGCACTAATACCTTCACAATCACCTGCTCTTCCTGAACCTAGCAAATCTCAAACAAATCAACAGCCTCAACAACAACATCAGAGCTTCTTCACCCCTGGAGTAGCTGATTGGAGTAGTTTACCTGATGACTTATCTGATTTCAATATGCAGCTGCACTCTGAAGCTGGTCCACATGGTGGAGACAATCCATTCGGGAATCTTGCTTTGATGGCTATAGATTCAACTGACACCTTAGGTCCAACTTCTTCAACATCCCAGGTATCATCTGAATCAAAAGCTAAGTTGTGTTCAGAATCATGTATTTCAGCATTTGCTTCCATTAGAGAAATAAATGTTGAATTAATCAATGAGAAGTTGGATTTAGAAAGGGCTGTGACTGAGAATAAAACTGAATTTGAGAAAGTTTTGAATGAAAAAGAGTCTGAAATTTATAAACTCAAGTGTCAGTTGTCTGATGAAAAGGCTAGGGTGGAAGTCATGCTTGTAAAACACAATGATCTGAAACAAACACTTGCAGCAACCCAAGTAGAGTGTGAAAAATGGGTTGAGTCTTGCAAGGGGTTTGAGATGTTGTTAAACAAACAAACAGCATCAAATGTGAAGTTTGGTATTGGATACAATCACACTGCCCCTCCAGCTGATTATACACCAACAAATCTTGACTGTGAGTCTAAAGGGGACAGTGTATACCAATCCACCAAATCTTCAGAAAAGTCTGATGCTGAAGAATCATCTGAAAGTGAGTTAAGTGCATGCAAATCTGAGTCTGAAACTGTGGATATTGAAACATATTCTTATTCTATTGGATGTACAAATGTCATCCAGGGTGAAACATGTCAGGATAGTGTTTTAATTGAGATTGATCCTGATGAAAATGTCTCAAATGAATTAAATTTAAAACTGATTGAATCAGATGGGCATGGCACTGGAGAGAATGATGCACGGCTTCTGATAAGCCAGAGTGTCTCATCAGCAGTTGTAAAACAAACTGGTAATGGTACAATTGCTGATGAGAAATGTATTGATAGACAAGTACTGAAGAAGAACTCTTCAGAGGTTGTCAAAGCATCAGTAGTTGTAACTCAATCTACAAATACTGAAGCACCAAATGTACTGAAGAACAAAAATTCAGTATCTATGTCTTCAGTACTTGTAGGTACTCACAAAGAGAAACACAAGAGAGTGCCTTGTGAAGTTTGTAGGTTGTTCAATCATTCTTCTGATGAATGCTGGTACAGAAGAGGATCTAAATTCAATAAAATTAAGCACAAAAACAAGAACATAATCAAGATGAAAAATGAATTTCATTCCAAGTTCGTACCAGAATCATCAGTAGGTTCAAAATCTGGAAAACCCTCACAGGGAAATGAGTCAAGTAAATCCAAGAAAAGTAAAGGGGTTTTTCCAGATTTAAAGAAACAGCACTTGAAACCTTCTTCATTACCCAAAGAAGTTAAGGAAATGAAGCACAAAAATTTGAAGTCAAGTATTGATGTTTCTAAGGAAATCAAAACTTTGACTCAAAACCAGCATCAATTGGTTATGATGTTGCAACATTTGCTAGGAAGAGCCAACCTAATAGATGCCTCTGTTGCTTCATTTCATAAGAAGAAACCAAGGTCAAAAACCAAGGTTAAATCTTTTGAAAAGAATGATTCAAGTGTTGCTTCAAATGAAACTGTTACTTTTGTCTCTTCATGTGATAACAGTCCCAAAACCAAACTAGTTTGGGTCCAAAAGTCTAACTGAGTGTGTTCATGTATGCAGGGTCCTTCAGCATGCCAAAATAGCATCTGGTATGTTGACAGTGGAGGATCCATGCATATGACTGGGAGCAGATCTCTACTTAATGACTATTTTATAGGAAGGAAGGGATTTGTTTCATTTGGAAATGATGCTAAGGGTTACATTATAGGAAAAGGATATGTGTCAAATGGTGAGATAAGGTTTGATGATGTGAATCATGTAGAGAATCTTAAGTATAATCTCCTGAGTGTTAGTCAGATGTGTGATAAGGGTCACCTTTCTCTTTTCACCAAGCAAGACAGCAGGATACTGTCTTCTGAAGTGTTGCCTCTGATTGGCAAAGTTTTGGATGAATATACTCTTCTTAAAGCCAACAGGGTGGGAAAGGTTTATGCCTTTGATTTGTCAAAGAAAATTTCTGTTAAAGGTCATCCATGTTTATTTTCAAAGGCCTCTCTAAAGGAATCTAATCTGTGGCACAGAAGGTTGGGTCATGTAAATCTCAAAAACATGAATCAACTGGTGAAACATGGTCTGGTTCGAGGTCTTCCAATGAAGGATTTTAGTTGTGATGAAAATTGTACTGCTTGCTTGAAAGGGAAGCAACACAAAGTATCTTTTCCTCCAATTGGCGATACAAAATCAACTGCTTGTTTGCAAATGTTACATATGGATTTGTTTGGGCCAGTGAAGGTCATGAGTATGGCAAAGAAGAAGTATTGCTTAGTAGTTGTGGATGATTACTCCAGGTTTGTCTGGACCTTCTTCTTGCACTCAAAAGATGAGGTTGCTAAGTCTATTATTCACTTTGTGTTGTATGTTGAGAAACAATATTCTCTTCCTGTCAAGTGTGTAAGGAGTGATAATGGAACAGAGTTCAGAAATCATATTCTGGATGAGTTTTATCTGTCAAAGGGAATCAAGAGGCAGTACAGCATCCCTAGAACTCCTGAACAAAATGGAGTAGTTGAAAGGAAAAATAGAACTTTAATTGAAGCTGCCAGAACAATGCTTGCTGATTCCGGCTTGCCATTGACTTTCTGGGCAGAAGCTGTTAATACTGCTTGTTATGTGCAAAACAGAGTTTTGGTGAATCAAAGATGGTTGAAAACACCTTATGAAGTGCTTCATACTTTGACCCCTTTGATTTCCTTCTTCAGAGCTTTTGGTTGTCCTTGCTATATCCTCAATACCAAAGATCCACTTAAAAAGTTTGACTCCAAAGTGGATGCAGGATATTTTGTGGGATATTCTTCAACTTGCAAAGCTTACAGAGTGTTTAATTGCAGAACCAAGATTGTTGAAGAAACTATCCATGTAAAGTTCAACGAATCACCAAAAGATCCCATCCCACAAAACCCTGTAGAGATGTTTGATTTGGATATACTGCAATATGTTCCATATCAACCTCCAGCTGAGTCTGTTATTCTGGCAGATAATACATCAACAGCTGCTATGGGAAACTCACAAGGTAGTACTGATGATGATGATGATGTTAGTACTCACCTGTTTAGGTTTAGTGATACTCTGCCAAGGTCTGCTAAACCTGATGCTCCTCCTGCTCCAGTGGTTCCTCCTAATACAAATGCTGATGAAATTTTGGAATCTTCTACATCATTTGAAATTCCTGCTGAACTGTTCCCTGGATCTTCATCAACATCTGCAGCAACTGAACCTCCAGCAAACACTTGCACCGATCTTATTCCATATCAAGAACTGAAGGATCATCCATTATCTCAAGTTCTGGGTGACATTTCTGCTGGTGTTTCAACAAGAAGCCAATTGTCAAATTTCTGTCTCTATGCTTTATTTGTCAGTCAGCAAGAGCCAAAGAACTATCACATAGCACTCAGAGACAATGGCTGGGTGGAGGCTATGCAGTTGGAGCTATTGCAGTTCAAGAAACAACAAGTCTGGGAGCTGGTTCCTTTACCTCAAGGTAAGTGTGCAATAGGCACTAAATGGGTGTTTAGGAATAAAACTGATGAAAATGGTCAAATCATTAAGAACAAGGCCAGACTGGTTGTACAGGGGTTCTCTCAGGAAGAAGGTATTGATTATGATGAAACTTTTGCCCCTGTAGCCAGACTGGAAGCAATTAGATTGTTTTTAGCATATGCTTCCTTACACAAACTAAAAGTTTTTCAAATGGATGTCAAAAGTGCTTTCTTATATGGTAAAATAAAAGAGGAAGTGTATGTGTGTCAACCACCAGGTTTTGAGGACAATAAACATCCTGATTGGGTGTACAAGCTTGATAAAGCTCTTTATGGGCTGAAACAAGCACCTAGAGCCTGGTATGACACTTTATCCACTTTTCTCCTTCAAAATAATTTCACTAGAGGATCCATAGATAAAACTTTGTTCATAAAGAAAGTAGGACAGCATAAGCTTCTTGTTCAAATTTATGTTGATGACATAATTTTTGCTTCATCTGATCCAAAGTTGTGTGCTGATTTTACTGAGTTAATGACAAAGAATTTTGAAATGAGTGCCATGGGGGGATTACAGTTTTTCTTGGGTCTTCAAATCAAACAAAGTCCTGATGGCATTTTCATTCACCAGTCCAAATATACAAAAGAGTTGTTAAAGAAATTTGATTTGCAAAACTGTAAAAATTGTTCTAACCCCATGAGCAGCACCACACAACTTGATGCAGATTTGAAAGGTAAATCAGTTGATGAAACACTTTATAGATGTATGATTGGTTCCTTGATGTATCTCACAGCATCTAGACCAGACATTATGTTTGCTACATGTGTTTGTGCTAGATTTCAGGCTGCACCTAAAGAATCTCATTTGATTGCTGTTAAAAGGATCTTTAGATATTTGCAGGGCACTCAATCACTGGGAATTTGGTATTCCACTGGGCATTCCTGCAAGCTGGTTGCTTTCTCTGATAGTGACTATGCAGGATGCAAACTTACCAGAAAATCAACTTCTGGTGGTTGTCAGTTTCTAGGAAACTGTTTGGTTTCTTGGCAGAGTAAGAAACAAACATCTGTGGCTACATCCACAGCTGAAGCCGAGTACATTGCTGCTGCCAGCTGCACTTCACAAATTCTCTGGCTTCAGACTCAACTTTTGGATTATGGCATCAAAGAGTCTAAGACACCATTGTTAATGGATAGTGCCTCAGCTCTTTGTATTGTCAAGAATCCCGTTCAGCACTCTAGGACCAAACATATTGAAATCAGACATCATTTTATAAGGGATTGTTTTGAAAAAGGTCTGATTGATCCAAAGTTTGTTCCTAGTGCTGATGAACTTGCAGATATTTTTACTAAGCCTTTAGAGACTTCAACTTTTCAAAATTTGGTTTTAAGGCTTGGTATGCTGCAACTTGAATAAATTGGTTTTCACAATAATAAAATTTCATCCACCAGATAAAAATTTTCAAAAATACAAAAATTTTCCTCTTTGTCAAAATACAAAATTTTGTATCACCTTGCAACTCCTGATATTTTCAGTAAGTACTGATAAGTATCAGAAGCACTGATTCAAGGAAAGATCTGACCTTTACCAATATTATCAGTTACATGTACTGATGGGTTTTGGGTGACAAAGTATTGAAGGTCAAAAATATTTCACAAATACTGATGAACAACTTTTGTCACAAGTTCTGATGACCAATTTTTCACAAAGTCTGATGAGAAAATCTGATGTTTCACAAAGTCTGATGAGCAACTGATGAAAACAGCTGATGAACAACCAATGTCAACAACACCTGATAAGTAAATTTACTCTTCAGATGTTTCAACCACTGCTGTTTTCTCTCTGTAACATCTGAAGAATAAAATTCCAATCCTTCAGTCTTCTATTAAAACCAAATCTTCTTCAGTTGTTTCATTACCACTTCATCAGAACTTTCCATCTTTTTCAAAAACCTATCTTCCCTCTCAAGTCTCTGCTTCCATGGCGATAATGAACCTTAAACCTCGTCACAACTCCGTTGCATATCTCACGAAATCCTCTTTCTGGTCCAAATTTGATGAAGCAGTCGATCTTATGAACGCATCCCAATTCCAAACCGCTTTTCTTATCAATCCTACACTCCATGTTGAATCTCTTCATCAATTCTGGACTAATGTGGAACTCGTAAATGTCGGTACCGGAGTAATCTCACTCCGATCCACAGTGAATGGACACAATGTTCATGTGAGTCCAGCAGAACTAAGGGAGGTTCTCAGTCTGGATGATGCTAATCTGGTCACCACATTTCCAAAGAACCTCACTGATCTCTGTTTTACAAGTCACGAATACCAGGGTGACTTGAGTGACTCCACTCTTTACAAGAAACATTTCAACGACCCTGAACGTCTCATCTTCCATATGATCAACATCTGTTTGGCTCCAAAATCATCTTCATGGGACTAGATGTCCTCAAGGTGGCAGCAGGTACTTTTCTCTATTCTGGAATCACAAAAACTTAATTTTTCACAAATTTTATTTTCAGAATTAACTAAACATGCTGCTAAACCTGTTTCCACAAGATGGCTTCTTTACCCACGTTTTATAATGGCCATCATTGAAAAACAATTAAAACAAGAAGGCCTTGTTGGTCAGGGAATCTCTGCTCCAGCAGTTTTGCTAGAGGTATATTCCCGGCACAACACTAACCTCACACTAAAAGAGGCTGCCCGAAAGCTAAAACCCAAGCAGAGGGAACCCACAGCCTCAAAATCCCAATCAAAATCCAAAGTCCCCACCAAGTCACTTTCCAAAAAGCCCAAAAAGGTTGCTCAGGGAGATGAGTCCCCTGAGTCTGAACCTGCCTCACCAAGGCATACTATGCCCACTGGCCGTAGTCAGCCAGTGGTGCACCAGACTCCACCAGCTGATACCGCCCAAGGTTCCTCTCAACAGGAACTTGGTGCAACTCTTGAAGGGGTAGACACTCATCTAGAGCCTCTTTCATTTGAAAAGGTTTCTATTGAACAGCACCATTCTCCCCGGGTGCACTCTGCTTCAAAGCCTACCACTCCTGAAACCACTCAACAAAGCCCCACATTTGTTATTGAACAAATCCTGGATCAGCTTAACACTCCAATCCCTACCCAGACACCTATTACCATTGGGATTAACTCCAACATTGAGGGGGAGGATCAATGTGTTTCTGATAACCCACAGGATTTTGACTACAATATCAGATCTCCTAGTGTGGACAGAGAGATTCTGATTTCTGCCAGGGCTGCTACTTCATCACCTCCATCATTTGGAGTGATTGATAGTAGTAACATCTCTAAGACCCTGCCAGAGGCAACAACTGATGAAGGGTTTATCCCTGAGGTTGGAAGTCCCCAGTACCAAGAACAAGGGGCACCTGAAAATGTTGAGCCACACTCAACTCAGGTTAATCCTGATACTTTCAGGAGGTCAGATGATTTAGCCAAGGCTAGTGATGACCACATGACCTTATCTGATGTTCTAAAACAGAACATGCTTCTTGAGGCTGAGGTCTGCAGACTTAATGAGCTGCTCACCAAGATGTCCAAGGACAAAAGTCCATCTGCCCTTCCAAACCCACAGATGGCACCTTCAAATTTTGAAGGTCCCCAAAACACTTCCTCCACTACTCAACAACCAAATAAACCTCCAGCCTCTGCTTCAGGCACTAATCCTTTGGGTTCAAGCCCCCTAGAGGCATTAGTTGCTGCTTTTCTCACTGCCCTACCTCTCATCACTCCTTTGTTAAAGAATATAATTGCCCAAGCTCTTGATGAGAGGCTTCCATCCCACACTCAACTTCAGAAAATGATTGATGATGCAGTTGATGCAAAACTTTCTAGCCTTCAAACTCCTTCTTCCCCTGCAGCCAAAAAGGGGGAGTTAGTGAAAGATTCAGTAGCTGAGAGAAAAAGGTCAAGAAATGAGGAGGAGGAAGATGCTTCTGAAAAGTCTCCAGTTATACAAGTCACTTATAAGAGACAGAAGAAGACAAAGGCTATTAATGTTGAGAAGGAGGATGCAACAGCTGAACCTGAAATGCAATCTGAAGATCAAGAGATTGAAACAGAGGATGATCAGGCAAAGGATGATCAAGATCATATGATTGGGGTGGAGAAGGCTGGTAATGATCAAGAACCTGAAGTATCTGAGGTACATAAAGAACAAGTCAGTCCTTCTACCCATTCAACTCAACTTATTGCTGATGATGCACCTCCCAAGAAAAGGAGAATATTAAGAATTCAAAAAGAAGAAGAAGATATTGATGAAGAAGACAGGCTTCCAATTTCTACTGTTCTGCAAACAAAAGCCCATAAGCCTGAGTCTTCAAAAGCTGGTTCAGAACAAATGGCTCAGAAAAGGATAGTCAAGTTGCCAGATACTTATGTACCAGAAAAGGGGTTGGTCTTTGGTCAACATCTCAAGATAACTCCAGAATCTCAGAGACTAGATGTAAAGATTAAGCTTGAAGAAGAAGAGAGTCAGAAGAAACATGATGAAAATATTCTAAGGTTAGTTGATAGAGAGTACCCTCAGACATCAACAATCATAGCAATGAAGAAAGAAGCACAAAGGTTGTATGCTCTGAGGTTTACCTATCAATATCGAAAAGAACAAATCAGGATGTGGCCTGACCCAAGGGTGATAGACAGAATTCACAGAAGAGATGCTCCAGCTGCATATGCAAGAAGAATCAAAAAGGTAATCAGTGCTGATATAATGTTGGGATCTGTGCTTGATCCTTGGGAAATAATAGGAGATTTTAAAAGTGTTTACAACTCTGGATTGAAAGCTCCTAAGTTTCTAGAGAACAAAATGATCAAGAAAGGTTTAGTGTACAGGAAATTATAAGGAGTGAAACAGAATGAGTTATCACTATTCTTAGAAGGAAAGCATCCAGATGAATTTGTATACAGAGAAATCACAAGGGTGGAACTCTATGATGGGACAACGGCTAGGTACTTATCTAAGTATTATGGGCCTGAGTCATTCTTTGAAGGAGAACCAGAAAGGCTTACACCTGAAGAGAAAATTAGTCTGTTGGAAGCATATGTCAGGGAGTCTTTTAGACTCATTTATGATCAGTAGCTTCAATGAGAGGGGTAAATGCTCATAGTTCATTTCCCCAATGGAGTTCCCTCTCATCCTTTGCCATTCAGATTTTCAGAAGCTGCTGATTGCCAGGCCTGTACTTAGTTGGTCATTTTGAAGCTGATCTCAAAGATAAAGACAAGATCTTTCAGCCTGGGAAACCAAAATAAGTGAGACAGTTAATAATTAAAGGTTTTGGCTGCATTGGTTCAGGGGGAGTTTGTTGGACCAAAAGAACCAATGAGCCTGATCAGAAAAACCTTTAAGTCTCATAGACACACAACAACTGAAGAAGAACACAACAGCTGAAGGCTACTAAAGTGATACAAGATCTGAAGTGACACAAGATCTGAAGAGTTACAAGATCTGAAGTTATTCACAACAGCTGAAGTGTTACTCTTCAGATGTTGTGATGTTTGTTTTTGTCTTCAGTATTTTTCTTTCATTAGTTGTAAAAGTCTGATGAGTAGTTTACTCATCAGATGTTGTAGTTTGCTTTTAGTAGTTTTAGTTAATCAGAATTTGTAAGAGGATGTCTTCAGACTTTATGAAGATCCTCAGTAGTTTTGTTTATTTCAGTTGTTGTTTTATGTCTGTTAGGTGTCAACATCATGTGATCTCATCAGACGTCACTGTTTCTATATAAGGACAGTTGACATAATGTTTTGTTTAGCGAAGTTAGCGAATTGAATGAAACATTTATATTTGCAGAATTCTCTTTCTATAAATTGTTTTGTACTGTTTTATTAGATTCAAAGTGTTCTTGCTAATTCTATGCTAATTCATCTCTGAATTCCGCTGCTATAATCTAATATTGATCAAATGAGAACAACTGATCCTACAATGTTTCTGAGGATATTAGAAACATGTTACTACCGTTTACAACGTAAGTTATACAAACTATGGTCAAATGAGTTCATTTCACAATTAGGATTGCAAATAGGAACTATATTTTTCTCCTATCTGTCATTAAACTCATATCAAAGTATTAATTTCCTAATATTATACTAACGTGTCCTAGTTGGTCATATCTAATATTAACTAATTATTCCTAAGTACCAAACATTCCCCACCCTATACCAACACTGACAACCTCCCGATGCAATGCAACAAGCTTATATATAGAGCATATGCAGGGGTAGATCGCAACCTCCCCAACACCGTCCCACCACCATTGCATTGCACCACGATTATGCCCTTGTTAGAATTTAGGGTGTATCATGCATCTTACCATAATCTCACTTCACAACCCTTATCCTAGGTAGGATAATTTTGAGTGAAGTGCTCTCTAGTTCCCTTGGACAATTAGGTTCGCCTAATGTCTAAGTTCACCTGACATGTAGGTTTGCCTATTTCTAAGTTCACTTAATGTCTAAGTTCACCTGACATTAAATTTCCCCTAATATCTAAGTTCACTAAAAATCCATACTAAATCCCAATGTCTATAATCATCAATGAGGGTTCATATCATCACTGAGTGCTCTTATTGTCACTAAGTGTTCATATCCTCCCTATGATTTATTCTCATAAACTTTTCATACCATCACTAAGCGTTAGTATCATCACTTATGCGGTCATATTTTCACCAAGTGTCTATATCATCACTCAAGTCTTCAGTCTATCACTAAATGTTCGTATCGTTTCGTTGATCCTATACACCCCACGTGTCCAATAAGTGTGTTCATAAATGAGTTTATATGTGTTCATCAAATATTATCATCCAAAGTGTCAATCAAAACCAAATCCATACAACACTCTATCAACAACTTTCCAACACTTCCTAATAACATCCTAAGTTTCTGACACTGACAGACCCCCAATATACTACAAATGGTATATGTATAGCGCATATGTAGGGGTCAGTCGCAACTGCCCCAGCCACCGTCCCACCACTTTTGTAGTATACCACGAGTGTGTCCTTGTCTAGTGAACAATGATCAAACAAATAATTCCTAAAGAAAATAAATTCCAATTTTCGCATTGAACCCACAAATGCCTGTATTTTTGAGTTACATCCAGATCAGTAGAACTTTCTCGTATAATTTGATCACTCGTTCTGGCATCCGCGTTTTTACTACTATTTCCACTTTCACCACAAATGGAACTAGAAATGTAATTGTTACTGGAATTGTCACTACCACTTACAATGTAACTATCAATACAGATTTGAGACTGAAGATAAGTTTATTGAAATTTTCGATTTCGAATCGTATTCCTACGAAAGAAATAGTGAAGTTGAAAAAACACCTAATCTTTCGAATCTTTGTTGCGGAGTTGATAAATTATACGACCTCTGGTTGAATCATAACGACTTACTTCAATTTTGACTCTATCTCCTGGCAATATTCGTATAAAACTACGTCGTCCCTAAGCAAATAATTTCCCAAACGGGTAGTTCCCTTATTCTTCAATACTGACATCCACCTAATGTACCGTAAATGGTATATATATAGGGCATATGTAGGGGTTAGTCGCAACTGCCCCAGCCAACGTCCCACGACCTTTACGATACACCACGTGTATGTCCTTATCGAATCATGTGGGCACAAGTAAGCATAAAATCAGCAATTAATACATGTGAATCAGATATATAATCAAGAGTTCAAATAACATGTATTAAATACATAAGCATGAAATCCTGAATATACTAACTAGTGTATGAAATATATTCATACTAGGGTATCCTACGGTTATAGACTAGGTCAACCATTTCTAGTAACCTAATTCCCTATAACCCAGGCTCTGATACCAATCTGTAACACCCCGACCGATGGCGGAAACGTCGGGATGCCACGAGGGATGTGTAGATTGTTCATAAGCTCGTGGGCATCTAATTAAATCATCACATAACAATTAATCAACCAAACTAATTACATCAAAAATCATGTTCAGCATGAATTAGTTACACAAAATACACAAAAGATTTAGCTAAACTAACTAAACTCTATTCGCCAGAATTTCAGTTATTTTAGCTAAGTCCAAGCATCCTATGTGATGATGTCCAAAATATGACAGATCATCCTCCTCAACCTACTTGTCTTGATTCCCTAAAACATGTAAAAATCAAGTGTCAACTACGAAGTAGTTGGTGAGTAATCATAAGTTTTTATATTTAAAAATATTTTACAAATGATTTCAAAAGTTTATAGTTTTCTGAGAAAATCCATATGAACGCCTGCGAGATATCCAATACAACATCCAAACACATAATTCAGACACATAAACCAACACATAATCACATATATCAATAAATCATAGATAATCCATCATATATTCAATCAACCAATCTCAATCATCAACATTCTCAATTAGTATAAGTGACTATACATGAATTCAATGTGATTAACCTAAGTTAAAGACAAAGATTCATGGAGTGGTGGCAACCACGTGACAATACATGCTATCGTTGCAGATGATTGAAGTCAACAGTAACGACTCATGGAGTTGTGATAATCCATGTGGCAATACATGCAATCATTGCGGATGACCAAAGTCAACAACAACGATTCATGGAATAGAGATAATCCATGATAATCAATAAATAATGTAAGTTTCATAATATGAATATCATAATGATAAACAGGTGTCATCTTTGTGTTATCAAAATAATATTTAAATTGGCATACATGTTTCACCTCCGGTGTTTAAAACAAAATAGTTTAAAAGGGAGGTTATGAGAACTCACCTGAGTCTTTAGAATTTGTGTTTTAGTAGAATGCGCGCTGGCGTATGAGAATCAGAACAACTCAGAAATCTGTAATTATCGTGTATTTCATAATCATAAGCGTATGTATTTCAGTGAGATTAAATATTCGTGAGTGTTTACTTTAAATCGTAAGGTGTTTCATTAACTTGGTTTATTTAACCTAAGTTAGAACGAATTACCCAACATTTTCTAACAACTCATCATTATTACATAGTTTAGACTAGTTAATCTTAATTATCTAACTATGATAACTATTTATGATGTCTTATGAATGTCCTCATAGATATGTGTATGTAAAGAGTGATAACCATTATCCTACCCATAAATTCACATGCATGCATAACTCCTTATATTTACCACCATATCCTAAGTTATTTAAATCAACTTTTGTGTTTAGTAGATCATACTTAATTCATTTTTATAAGAATGTTTTCCCATACTCATTACACATAATTTCTATAACTTATAATTTAGAGAGAGAAAAGGTGGTGGTTATTTGAATTCTTCATGCATGCATTAGTTATATTTTGATTTCGCAAGTCTTTGGTCCTCATTAACCCTAGTTGGTCATTTGGCCCTTGTTAGCCCATGATTCCAGTGAACCTATTGCATGTTTACTCTTAGGTTCGGCCCCTACTAAGGTTCGGCCCAAATGGGATGGTTCATAGTCCCTAGTGTAACACCCCGACCAATGGCGGAATCATCGGAACGTACACGAAGTGTAGATTGTTCAAAAGCACAAGGTACAATATTGTAATTAATAACATTCAATGTCATTACAAAATATTACCTATAACAAACTAACTAACTAGGTCCAAGCTCTAATGTGATCATCAAATTAAGCTTAGGTTGCAGTTCCACCTGAAACATGTTTAAAACAAAGGTCAACTAAAAAGTTGGTGAGCTTCACAGGTTTTAAGCACACACACCAAAAATAGTTTGAGAATGATAAGTTGTCACATGTGATAATAGGCTAATATGAAATAAAACATGTAAGTAAACCATACGCAGATCAAAAGTTAAGTTGTGACCAAGCTAGCATTCCTATCAATGCCGAAGTAGTAACCTATCACCACAGATTTACCACAAAGGCAAACCCAACCTGGGTGGGATGGTCAATCCGATAGATCTATCATAGCTTACTATAGTTATGATCAATGCAAGCTCAAGCTAAGTTCACTACAGTTTATGTCATAAGCTAAGTTCACATGTAATTAAAGTTTAAAGCAAAGTTCATAAGTTGACATGTTTCACCCCTAAAACTTTAAAAACAAGTAAAATGAGGGGCTATGAAGGCTCACCTTGATTGATGAGCTAAATTGCAAATAATGCCAAGTATGTAGTCAACTAGTTCAACACAATGTAATCAACCTATATTATGAAATCCAATATAAACTAATATAACTTTATGATTTATATAATATCTGTTTTTCAACAATTCATCATAAAAATAATAATATAATTTCTTATTACTTTTAAAAAAATTGTATGTTAAACCAATTATTTAACTTGTAAACAATTTAAGATGAATTAATAATATATATTAGTTTGTTATAATACTTACATTGTTATTTATTTAAGATAATGTTACAAAAAAAATATTTTCTTTGTAATTTTGTAAACCTTAAAAATTAAATGTATAACTCTACTAACTAAAATATTATTTAAAAGTTTATAATAAAAAAATCTAGGTTAAACTAAGCTCATAAATTTAGTATGTGTGATTTAAAATTACAATTTGTTTTTCATAAAAATCTTAGTTGTTATCTTATTCTTAAAATTAATACACTTTTGTAAAGAATTAAATAAATAAATAAATTAAGTGAATAAATAAAACTTATTATTAATTAATTAATATATATATATATATATATATATATATTAAAAGAAAGAAATAAATAAGTGAACAAAGAATACATGAACTAAATCTAACTTTTTGTGTATTTAATTAAAAGGAATAAATAATTAAGTAAATAAATAAATTATATAATTAATAAACTGAAACATATATATATATATATATATATTTATCAATTTAATCGTTTTAAGTTTATAAAAAAATTTAGGTGAAATCAGAATTTAAAAATGATTAATAAATAAATAGTTATTAAATAAAATGAAAAAAAAACGCTATGATCCGGTGCCGACAAGGATCGAACCCGAGACCATTCGTATGGAGCACACGAGACATAACCAGTGGACCAGTAGTCTCATACGCATTATACTTCCATCCGAAATTAAACATAACATAGTTCTTTGCGTTTTTCCCAATTCCCTTTATAAGATCTACGAACCCTAGTACCCTTGTGATCAAAATTCGAACAAATAGCAAACCGATTGAAATCAAAACATTGGGGCTTTTGTTTCCTACTGTAAAACGAATCAAAAGACCTGTAAATCACTTACAATGGTTTTGATTTGATGTGGTTTCTCTTGCTGGTTCAGAAACGCTCGACCGTGGCCTTTAACGCCTTGATTTCACGATCTAAACCCTTTATGAATGTGTTATATGTTTACAGAAAGCTTCGTGGATGTAGGATGTATGATTTGGGTGATTTAATTCGATTATTATGTGTGTTTATATAGACTTTCGAGTTCTTGATCGGTTACGAACGTTTAGGAATGAATTTCGGATGATTTTGAATTTTAAACGACAAATTGAAGATGTATTTCGGTTCCTTGTTGCTCGGTTATGGTTAAAGTTTTGAAATTTGTTGGTTTTATCCACGAAATCGGGTTGTGGATCGAGTTGGGTCGCTTGGGTGTTAACGGGTATCCATGGAGGATATGGGTGGGGAAGAAGATAAACTATGGGAACTTGACAAAACCAGTCCCTCCTTGTTTCTTTTCTATTTCAAACTTTCTGTTTTGGCAACTATGACCCTTCTAAGTTCTTAAAACTCTTTTTTTTTAAATTTATAACTTTATAAACTACTTGTCTAACATAAAATGTATGCATTAAATAGTTTTATTAATTCTTATTCTATAAAACTTCTCTTTATAATCTTAAAATTTAAAATTGTTATATAATATTTTATATTTATAAAACTTTACTTTTTAAATTTTAAAGTTATTTTTTTTCTTTTTTTTTCTTTTTATAATTATCATCCTATATAAACACTTCGAATTTCTCATAATTTTCGAAATTACTTAAAATATCGAAATGTTACACCTAGGTTCGTGGCTTAGCTAGGGTTCGGAAGTCCTTGGGTTCGGCTAGGCCATGAGGTTCGCTGCTAGGGTTTGTATGGCATCATGGTTTGCTGAAAACAAACAGGTTCGGCTAGACTTCTGATCCCCAGCAGCTAGGTTCGTTCAGTTATAGGTTCGGCCAAGGTGTCCCCTGGTTCGGCTACTAAGGTTCGCTACCTAGGGATAGGTTCAGCAGCATCCTGGTTCGTCCAGCATAGGTTCGGTGACCATGCAGGGTTCGCGGCCAAGGGAAGCTTCGGCATGTTCTAAGGGTTCGTGGAGTTAGGGAGGTTCGTGGATCCCATGCAGGTTCGGCTAACCCTAAGCGAACCTCACAGGTTCGTGGCTAAGGTTTTGCGTGGTGAAAGGTTCGCCTGGAAGGTGAGGTGCGGCTGTCCCTTTTTCCCCCTCACATGGAGGTTCGCAAGTCCAGGGTTTGGCCGGCCTCTTGAGGTTCGCGGCCTCACCCTGGTTAGCAGCAAGGGTTCGTCACCCTCTCTTTCAGTTCCAGGAAGGTTCGGCCGCCGCCTGCCATGACACAGCAGGCTCCTTCTCTCTATCCTTGAGTTCTAACTACTGCAAGCTTAACCACTCGACTATACTATCTTATATAGCTTTGGTTAGGTTTAATCTTGTTAAATAATCAATTTAAAAGTCAACCATTATAACCGGGGGTTTGAACAACGAAAACCGAAAGTAAAGTGTTAGATTTACCTTAGAATATCGATCAAAAATGAGATTTATTTGTATCTCCTTGTTCCTCTCGATCACGCGGTCGTTTGGACACCAAGATCTCGCAATTCCGTCTAGAAACGAGCTAGATAAACTAGAGAGAAGGTAGAGAGAGAGAGTATGGACGTTTTTGGTGTTTAGAGAGAGAAAGAAGCCTTGCAAAATGAGGAAGAAGAAGAAAGGGTGGCTTTTATAGCCCAGGATTTCCCCGCGTGCTCGGTCTCGTCTCTTTCGCGATATCTTTTATTAAATGCTCGGTTTTTCTCTTAAATCGTATTTAAATCATAAAACATTTAAATATTTTATTTCGAAATAATAAGTTGCTTTTAATTAAATTGCTTCATAAAAACGATCCCGTTTTATTTTCGTTAAATTATTTAATTAATGAAACATTTGTTCGGATACGTCATAGGTTGTAATTCCTAATAAATGTTATTAGTTTCTATTTATTAATTTAATATCGTTAGATATTGTTTTGTTATCTCGTCGAAATGCATTACTTACTTACGTATACGTAAAGATTGTCACCTTTCCGAATCCAACGCTAGTATCGTATTTCGATTCGATTTATGATTTATGGAATATCTTTTCTGAATATTATTCTTAATAATTATATTCGTGTGAATCGTCACCCACGCATATACATTATTAAGTTAATATTTCTTAATTAATATTCACGTTTTATTTATGTTCGTAACCTTACCATCGCGAAATCATTGCCCATATCATTTTCATTATTTTATTAACTTCAATATTATGAATCCCAATCCACAACCCACTAAACCATATCACTGACACATCCGTGATAGACCGAAATATGCATATGTATACGGCATATGTAGGGGTCAGTCGCAACTGCCCCAGCCACCGTCCCACCGCTATTTCGATAAACCATGGCCATGTGTCCTTGACTATGTTTAGCAACCAAACAACAACCAACTCCCAATTCCTTTCCATTCCTACCCAAAATCCATAATTTGTGAATTTAACTACGATAAACTCTCTGGTTCTGTTTAGTTGGATTTCAACTAAACTTCCCATTGTTTATGTCTAACATAATATATTCTCAATATGTATACCAATATCAATAATAACAGTCAATAATCCATAATCATTCATAATTAACACATCAGGTCGTAACAGTACAATCGTACATGTACGGACAACTGAAATACAGTGATGTTACACATTGAACGTTCAAAAAGATCTAATATGTAAGTTAAAACATAAATAACTTCTTTAACATAAACTAATGCAGAATTTAGCTATTATCACCGGTCTGCGAGTGATTTTACTACCTTTGAGACTTCAGGTGAGTTTCGTACAACCACTTTTTCTTTTTACTGTTTTACAAACATTGGGGGTACTACTGTGGAACTTTTCTCAAACATATGATATGTATCACTGTTATCTGTATGATTTCATGTGAATTTGTTGTGAACTTGTGGATTTTTTGGGATTTGTTCCTGTAGAATAGAACACTATCACAGTATCTAAAAGTACTCATTCCTTGAAACTGTATCTAGTGAACCCATGTGGGGCCTGTAGGACCTTGTTGGAGCTCGGAAACAAACCGATTCCAAGAGAAATCTGCTTGACAGCCTCTGGAATAGTGCGGAATCCTATTCCAGGGTTTTCCAATCGAAATCAACAATAACTGTGGAGAATCGAGAGAGTAGAATCAACGTGTGAGTGAGAATCGATCACCACGGGTTGAGAATCGAAGTTGGACGGTAAGAATCGCTCAAAAACTTCAAGGGTTTGACACTGGAGTGCACTGGGAAAAATGAGGACTCTGAAAAGTTAGGTTTGAAATGATTTGAACTTGTATATATAGACTGTAGTCATTCGGCCGAATGAGTGGCCGAAGCAGCTCATTCGGTGAATGACTATGTCGAATGGACAAGTCAGTCGAATGAGTCATTCGGCGAATGACTCATTCGCTCACCTATGTCATTCGCTAGGGCTTTCATTCGGCGAATGACTTCATTCGTTAGAGTCATTCGCCCGAATGGTCATAACACATACTTAAACATTAAACATTACTAAATCAAATCAAACAAACATATAATCAACATTAAACACTAATATCAACATATAAAGACAACTTACATTATAATAACTTGAACTTTACATGATGGTTAATACAAAATTGAACTAGGGATATATAATGCATCTACAAACTCCCCCTTGGACCTAGTTCACCCCTTGGAAGTGTCTTTCTTGAAGTACTTTTCAGAAATAGCTTTCCAGTCAGCTCCAGCATGAACCTTGAATATACTGCAGAGACGGATCACCCTCATGAACTGTAGCGCCTGTACCATGTCCTGTACATCGAATAAAATCTGATGACGATACAGTGCTAGGACATCTTTGTGGGACAAGTTAGTCAACCACATTGGATCAAAAATCCGTTCCGCTTCCCACTTCTTATCTTTGCACATGACAATCACAGCTTCTCCACTTCGCCCATCATAGTACACCATCGGAAGCCCTCTATAAAGTCTTGTCGCATCTTCCTTAACGGAATCTTCTTCAAAACTTTAGGAGGAAGCCACTTCAGGATAACTTTGTGCTTTCGGGTGTCTCCATCAATTTCCGGAAAATAATAACGTTCAGGCTGTTGGGGCTGGAAGTTCACCCATCTATTTCTCTATTCATACTGAATTTGACGAGAAAACCAGGCTGACATTCCATAATCTTCACTATAAAGCATCCTTAGACGTGCTAATTGATTGACTTCAAAACCGAGCAACGTCTTGAAATTATGAGGATGCTTGAAGTAGTCAATGCCTCTTTCTCTCTTCACAGCATAGCACCCAAGATCATGAAAGTATGCCCAGCTTAAGATTTGACCTCCAGCCTTGTAGCCTTTGGTCCTGTATACTTTCTTGTGCGTAGCTGGCAACTTCATTGTGCTTTCTTTCTTCAGGACCTCCCAGTAGGCCTTCCATTCCTCTTTTCTTTTCTTTTGATCATCAGCTTCGGCTTTGCTAACCTCAACTTGTTCTTCTAAGTATCGGATCAGTAGATCTTCAGTGACTTGATCAAACTGATCAGTAAATATTGGTAGCTCTTCCTCAGCTGATGTATACTTTGGGTATTCTTCATCAATAATATCCTCCAGGATGACTTCATCTACATCATCAAAGGTCTCTGGAGTTGGCTCATCAGTAACAGGAACAGAGGTATCCTCAGTGATAACCTCATCAGGGTTTAACTTGAACAACTCTGCAATTTGCTCCTTTGATAAGCAATGTATAATCTCTCCCTCCTCCTTATCGTAGCTAACTGAGTGTTGTATGATTCCTTGAGCGTCAAGAATCATAGTAAGAGTCTCGTCCAGTTGACGTCTCACAGGCACAGCATCTACTTCCTCAGTAGCATCTGGTTCATCTGTCTGTGTGGGAGGAGTTTGAGAAGGAGCTTTGTCATGCTTAGTCTTTGTCCGGATCTCAGGAGGAGGGGTGCTTGATCATCATCATCATCATCTGAGCTTGAGGACCCAGAATACTCACTCCCTGATCCAGACTGATCATCATCATCAAATTCATCTTCCTTCTCAAAATCTTCATAATCTACCTTTTCCTTCTCAGACTCTTCTTCTTCCTCTTCATCTTCCTCTTTTTCTTCTTTGTCTGAATCATCAGAAATTACTGCAGAACCCTCAATTCTTGGAGTGCCATCCTTGGAACCTTCAACTAGTTCAGCAAGTCTGGCGTTCTCGGCTTCTAGGACAAGTATCCTCTCATTGAAACCAGTGGCTGTCAATCCTAACTGATTATGTTCATCCACATACTTCAGCAACTGCTCCTCTTGCTGAGCAGATCGAGCCCATAGATCAGCTCTCTGATCGGCAGCCTGAAGAAGCAAAGCATCTTGCTCATTTATTCGCCCAGTGAGTTGAGCAATAATCAACTCCTGCTCCTTATTCTTCTTTTCCTGTTCAAGGCTCCTCTCCATCAATCTAAGAACCATACTGTTCATTGTGCTAAGCTGATCCACAACTGAAACAGTAGGAACGAACGTGTCAGCTCGTGATACGGAGGGACCAGCAGAGGCCGCAGTAAAAACAAGAGCCTGAATCATAGAGGTGGTCAGAGGGGCTGTAGTAGCACGAGTCGGAATAGCCCTTGACCTGGTCAGTGATAAAACTGAGACAGGTGCTACTGATGTAACAGTAGATGTAACAAATGTCGTCAGTTCTGACCTCCTCTGAAAGAGGAACCTCGATCTCTTCCTCCTGCCAACAGGAGATGAAGAAGACTGAACTGCAGCAATAGAAACAGATGCAGTAGCTGGGATAGAGGAACGAGGAGGAGGTGAAACATCAAACTCAGGAATGAATAATGGATCAGTAATCTCCTCCATCTCTGCTTCACTTCTCTTCCTCTTCCTCTTCATCAATCTCCTACCAATCCATATACTCTCGAACTCATCATCTGGTGTATCCTCTGAATCAGAACTATCAGCTTTATCCGCACCAGCTTCACCATCATCATCACTGACTCATCCCTATCAGCAACAGATGTGGTGCCTATCATATCGAGAGGAGTAGTCACTGTGGAGGTAGTAGTAGCCATGAAGTCCAGTTCCAATAGTGAATCAATATGTACATCCTCATCAGCAGCTATATAAGTACTCACACCAGCATCACTAGTCACAACAACAGCCTCAACCAGGCTAACATCAGCAGTAGTAGTCGTATACTCAACACCCGTACTCACACCAACAGAACTAACAGCTACAGTGCTCATAGCCACTGAGCTCTCACCATCACCAGCACCACCTGCACCACTACCACCTGCACCAGCACCTCTTGCATCAGTATCATCATCACCACCATCATCAGGCACAACTATATCCTCCATATCTGAATTAGAATCATCATGCCTCCATCTCCGACCAACAGGGGCTACGTAATCAGGTCAAGAAAGATAACCAAATAGAGATCGACCTGCAGGCTTCCTCTCCTTGCCTCTGTATGACATCACTCTGTTGAGAGTGAGGTCATTCATGTGCTCCAGCTTAATGATATCCGTGTTAATCTTCGGCAAATCAGGTAACTGGGCATCAATCAACTGCTGCAGAAACCTAAGATACATCAAGAACTTCTTTTCTCCCTTCAAAGCCACATTCTCCTTCATATGAGTGAAAACCATCTCAGAGAAGTTGAATGGTCGGTTCAGCACCAGGGAAACAAAAGCACACTGTATTGTCTCCCTCATATCATCAAAACCTCCTCTCCTAGATCCAAGATAATGAATCAACACATGAGCGAGGCACTTGAACTGTGGAGACATATAAGCCTTGTTCAGGATTCCTGCTCCAAGATCGCCTTCGTACTTGCACCTCATAAGTTAGCCACGAACTAAATAACGATCTAACAGATACGGCTGATCAGGTGAATCTGGAAACCACAAACTCTCCTGATATGATCAGCTGATATAACAACATCATGCCCAAGAACCTTTCCCCTGATGACTGTTGGTTCAGCTTCGCAGTCTATATCAGTAAAAGCCTAGAAATCTTGCTAATGTGAATGATATGGCACATGCAAAGTAGATATGGCAGTGAAAATCCTCGAACTTCTGAGAAATGTGATGATCTCAGTGTAGTGTTTGGCGTTCGGAGTGGTGAGATCCAAATGTGCACAGATGTTGTTCTTCGTTACTGACTTATATCCAGCCATTCTGACAATCAAATAAAAAACTTATTAGACCCAGTCAGTTGCACAAAATACAAAAATCAGAACAAAGAGACATTTGAACAAGATTAGCCGAATGAAATTGATTTGGACGAATGAGCCCTTAGGTCGAATGATTCATTCGCCGAATGAGTTATGTGCTGACTTAGACATTCGCCGAATGAGCCATTCGCTGAATGAGCCATTCGCCGAATGAGCTTCATTCGTCGAATGAGCTTCATTCGCCTAATGAGCCATTCGCCGAATAACAACATTCGGCTGTCTGTTCAAGTTCTAACCCCTTTGACAAAAAGTCCAGATCAGCTCGCAAAATTCATACAATCAACCTCAGACATGACCGACTAAGAGTTTTAAAACAGGACATTTGTGGTGTTAAGTTCATTTAGAACATTTATTGCACGGGCGAAATTAAAAACACTAAAACCCGTGATTTTGTACTGTTTTTGATGTTTTCACGGTCAGAACTCGACGATTTTTGATCCACATGTACCTGAGATGACAAGAAATAAGATGATCAGAAGCTGGATCAGTAGGAATCACAAGAAAATGAACAACTGAAGAGAGAAGATATTCAGGCGAATAGGGTTCACAGAGTATCAGGCGAATGAAATTTTTGGCGAATGAGGTAGTTCACCCGATTAACTGTTTATATAGGGTGGGTCATTCGCCGAATGAGACTGGCGAATGAGCTATTCACCCTAAAGTCATTCGCCGAATGAGATTTACACCCCAATCTTCATTCGCCGAATGAAACTAGCCGATTGACCTCCTTCGGCTTAAGTTGATTCGGTCGAATGACTCATTCGCCGATTGAAGTTCATTCGGTCGAATGAATCATACTGAATACTCATTCGGGCGAATTAGACAATTGCACTCACAAAAACACAAAGTAATTTCAAGATTTGACATTTGATCAGTAAAAATGATGCCAATTGTGAATATAAGTCTGGTTGGTTCAGGATTCAGATAAGACAGACATCTGAGCCTACAAATGATCATTTAAACTGAAATTGAAAATGTAAAATATTTTTGTAATTTTCTGAAACAAAATACGACTGTACAACTAGCAACTAAATACAAAGAAACACATGTTTTTGTGAGAAGTCTATTGAGAAGCTAACACACACATCTAATCATATCATATCAGCATCACTGAATGTTTCACTTCAAATACATTAGTCCTATAATCATGATTACTGATATATTTGTCCAATCTTAAGCCTGACTTGACATAACTTCTAAACAAGATTTATGATCACTCATGTTTTCTGGTTGAGTTACCCATTTCATTTTATCATTTAAAGATCAAAATCAGTTTATAACTCATTTCAGCACATCTTAATACCAGTCATCATAAATTCTATAAGATTCCAATTTTATTATCTTTTAGTATTTTTCTTGTTCTATCCAAATGGACGGCTTCAGCTAGGTTCGTCCCAGCAATATAGCACGTGTATGGAATCGAACTTATTTTGTTTAAGTATTTCTCAAGCTTAATACCAGCTTGCTTTTGTTTTTAATCAAGCTTAATACCAGCTTGTTTTTGTTTTCTTTCAAGCTTAATACCAGCTTGTTTTTGTTTTTCTTCAACCTTAATACCAGCTTGTTCTTGTTTGAAACCTCATATGATTCTATGATGACCGGTGTATGCTTGATTTGAGTCAAAAACTATTTCTCACTCAACTGGTTTTATAAAACAGATCCCACAAACCAAACTTTCAAAGTCATCACAAATTGTCTATTCATTATGAAAAATCAGCCTATCAGTACATTACATTATAATTCTCATGTGTTTTCAGCTTTCACATTCACTTTATCTTCTATGACATGATAAATTAATATATTACTTTCTCAAGGAAGTCTTTCTCATTTTTAATAATTTTTCAAATGTTTTTGAGTTTTTCAAATTTTTCAATGTTTTTGGTTTTCAAATTTCATACTTTTTCTCCCCCTAAAACCTAAAACAGAAATTTTTTTTATTTTTGATTGGTGTAATGAAATAACAAGAATACTAAATTAAAGAAAGAAATAAAAACAAAAACAAAACTAACTAAGAAAAGCGATGATCATTTGTGAGATTCAGATGAAGGTAGGACTTCATCCTTTTGGAAAACACCATTAGCCGATAACAGATATAAAAATCTTGGTTTATCAAAAGCTTTTGTTAAAAGATCGGCTTTCTGGTGATCGGTGTGAATTTTAACAACATCTATTAGTTTCTTTTCATAACAATCACGTATGAAGTGATATTTTATGTCGATGTGTTTAGTTTTCGAGTGCTGAACAGGATTTTTAGTGACAGCTATAGCAGCAGTGTTGTCAACATATATAGGAGTGTTAGAAAAGTGTAACCCATAGTCCCTGAGTTGCTGTTGGATCCAGATGATCTGAGAACAACAACTAGCAGCAGCAATGTATTCAGCTTCACAGGTTGAAGTAGACACCGACATCTGCTTCTTGCACTGCCAGGTAACTAATCGGGTTCCAAAGAACTGACATCCCGCCGATGTTGACTTGAAGTCTCTCTTGCATCCGCCGTAATCCGAGTCACTGTATGCAGTAAGCTCAAAATTATCATCATTATGGTACCATAAACCAAGATCCGGTGTACCCTTCAGATAACGCATAATCCTTTTCACAGCAATCAGATGAGACACTCTTGGTTTTGATTGATAACGTGCACACAAGCATGTGGCGAACATGATGTCTGGCCGAGAAGCAGTAAGATACATAAGAGAACCAATCATTCCTCGGTACAGAGTGGCATCAATTAACTCCCCTTTTCATCTGGTGTAATCCCGTGATTAACAGCCAGTGGGGTACCAGCAGGTTTTGCATCTATCATACAGAACCGGCTCAGTATATCACCAACATATTTGGTCTGATGAATAAATATTCCTGCCTCAGACTGATCCACTTGTAATCTCAGAAAAAATTTCATCTCTCCCATTGAGCTCATCTCAAACTTCTCTTTCATAACCTTCTCAAAATCCTTGCACAGATCATCATTTGTTGAACCGAAAATGATGTCGTCCACATAAACTTGTACCAAGAGTAGATCACCATCTTTTTCTCGAATAAAACTGTACAGTCAATGACACCTCTTCTGAACCCGTTGCTTAGAAGGTGAGTAGATAGTGTCTCATACCATGCTCTCGGTGCTTGATGCAATCCATATAAGGCCTTGTCTAGCTTGTAGACTTGGTCTAGATGCAATGGATCCTCAAACCCAGGAGGTTGACTGACATACACTGTTTCACTTATCACACGATGAAGAAATGAACTCTTGACATCCATTTGATAAACTTTAAATTTCTTGAAGGATGCATAAGCCAAGAGAATACGAATTGCTTCAAGTCGAGCAACCGGTGCAAATACTTCATTATAGTCCAAACCTTCGATCTGTCTGAATCCTTGAACAACCATACGTGCCTTGTTTCGTACAATGATCCCATGATCATCTTTCTTGCAACGAAGAACCCATCTAGTGCCAATGACTTTTGCACCTTTTGGTCTGTCAACAAGTTGCTAGACACCTAACTTCTTAAATTGCAGCAGTTCTTCTTGCATGGCATCAACCCATGATTCTTCCTTTAAAGCCTCAGTGACAGTTCGTGGTTCCACTTGAGAGATACAACATGAATGAGAACAAAAGCTTACATTTGCAAAATCAAGAATGTCAGCAAGTCCCCCTGAAGAAAGCTGATTTCTGGTCTTAACTCCATCTAATGGACTCCCAATTATGTTCTCTTGAGGATGAATACGATTAATTCTTCCAACCGGATGCGGGGGAACCTCAACCTGTGGATCTAGATTGTTCAAATTCAAATCCTTAAGATCAGGTACAAGATCATCAACATTTTGTTCGGGGGCAACTGGTGGAACATGGTTTTCATCAGTGTCTGAGCTTTCATCATTTGTCTGTACTATGGGAATTGAAGTGGATGAAGGTGGTACGGGTTCATTAGGTGCATTTTGTACATCATATAACATTTGAACCGCAACATCTTCATCTAAGTATATGGGAGGCATATTGAAAGAATCAAAGAGACCCGAATAATCAAACATCGAGTCTGGCCCTTTTCCTGGTGGGGGCATAGAATAAATCTGAACATCAACATGGTAGCACTCCTCTACATTCTGAGTTGCTCTATTATAAACCCTTTTATTTGGAGTGCTGTACCCAAGAAAATACCATTCTTCCACCTTCTCATTGAACTTGCCTTGCTCCAGTTTCTTAAGCATAGTGCATGGTGCACCAAATGGCTCAAGATACTTAAGATTTGGCTTTCTGTTATGGAGCAATTCGAAGCAAGTCTTCCCATGTCTCTTCACTATCAACACCCGTTCAGAGTGTAACAGGCATTTGCTACAGCTTCATTCCAGAATTGAACTGGAAGAGATGAATCAGCAAGCATAGTCCTAGCAGCCTCAATCAGAGTCCTGTTCTTTCGCTCAGCAACACCGTTCATTTGAGGGACATATGGAGTACTAAATTGTTGAACAATACCCCGTTCGTTACAAAAATTCTCCATGTTGTGGTTTTTGAATTCTGTCCCATTGTCGGTTCTGAGTATACGAACCTTGAGCTTATAAAGAGATTCAAGTTTGGTAACCAAAACTTGAATACAATCAAAAGTTTCTGATTTCTCCTTCAGAAAGAACACCCAAGAGTATCTGGAAAATTCATCGGTAATGACAAGACAGTATTGATCTCCAGCTATACTCTTACGGTTAACAGGACCAAAAAGATCCATATGGAGAAGCTCAAGTGGAACAGTGATTGAGTGATATTTCTTTGGTTTGTGAGACTGCTTGACTTTCTTACCCTTTTTGCAGGATACACAGACATCAGACAGCTTGAAATTCTTCAGAGTAACCCCTCAACCAGATTGTTATGTACCAAATGATTCATCTTGAGGAGACTCAAATGGCCCATCCTCTTATGCCAAAGTATTGAATTTTTCTCAGTTGCCTTTGTCATAAAACATGAAGCTGTGGAGGATGTTGTTGAAGTTGTGGCCATGTTGAGTACATACAAGTCTTGATTTCTGGGAGCTGACAATAAGATCCAATCTTCAGGGATAACCACACCTTCCTTAAGAATGTAGCATTTGGAGTCATCAAAGAGAACCTAGTACTGTTTATCACAAATCTGTGATACAGATAGAAGATTATTCTCCAATTGCTTGACATATTTGACTTTATCAAATGAAACTTGCACATTTGATAAAATTCCCTCTCCCGTGATAAAACCATCTTTGTCACCGGCAAACGCGACATATCTACCTCGAACTGAATTCACATTGGTGAGAAGCGATATATCACAAGTCATGTGTCTGGAAGCCCCACTATCAACAATCCAAGAGCTGTTAAGAGCAGCTGTTGGGGCAACCTGCACAAAAAATGAAACAATTTGTTCAATTTGAGAACCCATGCCTTTACAGTCTTGGGTTGTCCCAATGATTCTCGGATCAAAACATCGATCCATTTACCATCTGAAACAGCCTTGTCTGAAGTGGGTGGAACTGAAGTCTCAGACTTGACCTTCCAGACTGCATTTTTACTGAAAGAATTTTTCAGATAAATGGATGATGATTTAACTTGAGTAGCATTTACCATCTTGGGAACATTCAAGTTCACCAGTTTCCCTTTACCCTTATCCACAGGTTTAACCTGTGTGAATTGTTTGGGCTTTGTCTGAGCTGATTTGGATTCATATTTGACACCTTTGATGAAAACCTGATTTAGTTTTCTGGGTGGTACAATCTTTGGTCTAACCAGGTGTGGAAAAAATCTGACTATGTGTCCAGATACACCACACTTAAAACAAACTTTGTTACCTTTTTTATGAAAATGTTTTAATTCAGAAAAAGACTGTCTTTTTGGTTTGAAAACATTAGTTTGAGACTTGTTCTGATTAAAACCCAAACCCTTTCTCCCATTAGGAACAAGATTGTCAATCTTGTTTGACACACACCCTTCATTTTCTTTTGAAACTTTAACAAAGCTTAAAGCTTGATAAATCTTTGAAGATGAGATTGGGTCACCTTTCATAACTACAGAAGATTTATTCTGAGTAGTAACACAGTCAGATGAATAGTCAGATTCATCCTCAGAATCTGAGACCCAATCTTCAACAATCCCCTCCACAAAAGATTCCTCTGACAAGGAGGAACCCTCATCAGTAATCATCCCTATTGGATCAATTACTAATGGAGCTTTAACTTGAAAATCTTTAACATCTTTGTCATCAGGTGAATTGACAAAGCTGTTCAAGATTGGTGGAGGACAATGTTGATAACTAACTTTTCCTTTATCCTTATGATCAGCACCTTTGCTGATCATGTGCTTAATGATATAAGATGCGCTCTCATAGTTCTTGAGCTTTTGTCCTGGGGTCTCATAATCACACTCAACTATGGCTAACTTCTTCTTTATCTCATTGATGGTATTGAGATAAGAACTTATAGCATCTTGCTTGTTAAGAACAGCAATCTCAGCTTCATGAAGTTGTCTGTTTAAAAGTTCAATTTTAGCTTGAAAATCTTTTTCTTTAGATTTTAAAACTTTGTTTGCTTCAATACACTGGTTGAGATCGCTGATCAAAGCAGGATTGTGATTTTGATAAGAAAGGACCTTGCTTTTAAGATCAACGCAATTAAAACAACTAGAACAAGAAGATGAACATTCATCAGATACCTGATCAGATTGTGAAGTTGCAGCAGGAGTAGCAGATGAGTTTACCATCAAAGCAAATTGAGTAACTGGTTCTTCAGTATCAGCTTCAGAATCTACTAGGGTGTCTGAGTCTGATAAGCTTTCTGACTCTGAATCTGATGCTTCTTCTTCACTGATCTGTGCTTCTACTGAAGTACTCTCTTCATTTTGATCATCCAACTTCTTGATCTCAGCAACACATGATTTATCCTGTTCCTTCTGATCATGATTAAATCTGAAATCCCAGTTTTCACCCTCATCTTGTTGAACCATCAATGCTTTGCCTGAGTTAGATGAACTAGCTTGAACAGGAGAATCAATAGGAACAAGCCTTCTTTCTGGATTTGCAGAAGATGATTTCTGATGATGAAAAGGATTTTTATTTCCTGCTTTCTTTGGTTGTTTGCACTGTCTAGCAAAGTGACCTTTCTCCCCACAATTGTAACAAGTAACAGATGCCATGTCAAAACCAAACTTAGATTCCTTGTTCAAGTTAATGTCTTTACCAGTCCTTTTGACAAACTCCTTAGCTCTCCTCACAGCACTTGCCAAAGCCCACATGATGTCAATCCTTTCCATGTCATCTGGATCTATCTGAGAATAGTCATCATTTGTCAGATAAGGATTGCCAATCTGTCCTGCTACCAGTCCATCATAAGAACTAACCAAAGTGGACAAAAGACCCATATGCTCTTTAGCAATCTCAACAGTAACTTTATCAAAATTTTCAGTCTTCAGACTTGTGACAGGTTGATGACGTTCTTTTTGTGAACTGGATTAAGAAGATGACTGACTAAAATGAATCTGAGTAGAAGATGGAGCTTCAGTCGTCTTAGAAACAAAGGCTGTCTTCAATGGAGCATGTGAGGATGATTTCTCAACTGTAGGAGTAGAATAATACAATGATGGATCTTGGACTTGAGCAACACGTTTAGCTTTCCACTTGTTCTCTATTTCCTGCTCCTTCAGGTTCTGGATGAAATCATTTATGTCCATATGTGCTATCATCTCATTCTGTTTAAGCACCATCAAAAATGATTCCCACTTGGGAGGTAGAGCATCTGCTAAACACTTAATCTTCTCCTGAGTAGTAGTCTTGACTTCATGATTGAACAGCTCACTCAAAAGATGATAGAATCTGATAATCAACTCATCCAAAGATTCATTTCCAACATACATGAAACTGTTGAACTCCTTTCTTAAAGCCTTTGACTTGATATTCTTCAAAGCATCATTGCCCTCATAACGTTGTTGCAAAGCATCCCACAAATACTTAGAAGATGTAAACTGTCTGAACTGATGGAAAATGTCAGTAGCAATGGACTGAGATAAAATAGCATAAGCCTTCTTCACATAATCATAAAGCTTCCTTTGAGGCTCAGTCATCCGTGTGACTAGCATAGGAGTTCCATCCTCATTCAGAGGCCTCAGATAACCTCCTTCAATCATCATCCACAAGTTAGTATCCACCCTATTGATGTGAATCTCAAATCTATATTTCCAATGTGGATAATCATCTAAAGAAAGCAACTTGGGATCTTTGTTGGAGTTTCCTGTCTCAGTCTCAGTCAATAGTAAAGTTTGAATGCGATGATTATGATTAGCCATCAATGCTAAATCCTCCATTTAATCAAGAACAAGAAGATTCAACACTTAGAAAAATTGTCAGACCAATGGCCGAATAAAGATCCTTGGTACGAATGTCGGGCCCCGAATGGACTGATTCTGGCGAATGAGAAGCTGAGTATGACTATTAGGACGAATGAATCCTATTCAGAGAATGAAGGGTCGAATGAAGCTATTCGCCGAATGAGAGTTGAGAATGAAGCAATTCGCCGAATGACCAAAACGAATGGAGCTATTCGGCGAATGACACTGGCGAATGGTGCTATTCGGCGAACGAGACTTATTCGGCCAAACTTATTCGGTCGCCATTCTCATTCGGCCGATCTGAGGGTTTTAGCAACGAAGATCGCAATAACTTTCGATTTAGACCAGGTCTAATTACCAAATTTGGTACAGAACATCATGATATGATTATGAACCAATTGGGATAAAAGTTTGGACAATAACACCACAAAAATCCACGGATTTTTAATGTAACAGTAAATTTTTGGCCAAGGCAATCAGGGTTTTGCAGGTTTCGAAAATCCAAACTGAGATTTGAATATTTTGAATGGAAATCAAGCAGAATCAAGAGCCAAATCTCTGATACCACTTCGTAGGACCTTGTTGAAGCTCGGAAACAAACCGATTCCAAGAGAAATATGCTTGACAGCCTCTGGAATAGTGCGGAATCCTATTCCAGGGTTTTCCAATCGAAATCAACATTAACCGTGGAGAATCGAGAGAGTAGAATCAACGTGTGAGTGAGAATCGATCACCACGGGTTGAGAATCGAAGTTGGACGGTAAGAATCACTCAAAAACTTCAAGGGTTTGACACTGGAGTGCACTGGGAAGAATGAGGACTCTGAAAAGTTAGGTTTGAAATGATTTGAAATTGTATATATAGACTGTAGTCATTCGGCCGAATGAGTGGCCGAAGCAGCTCATTCGGCGAATGACTATGTCGAATGGACAAGTCAGTCGAATGAGTCATTCGGCGAATGACTCATTCACTCGCCTATGTCATTCGCTAGGGCTTTCATTCGGCGAATGACTTCATTCGTTAGAGTCATTCGCCCGAATGGTCAGAACACATACTTAAACATTAAACATTACTAAATCAAATCAAACAAACATATAATCAACATTAAACACGAATATCAACATATAAAGACAACTTCCAATATAATAAATTGAACTTTACATGATGGTTAATACAAAATTGAACTAGGGACATATAATGCATCTACAGGGCCGAATTGGAAACAATGATAGTACTATCGGCTGACAACCCATTTGCTAGAAGCTTGCAACTCCCCTTGTGTGAATGTTTTTTTACCTGTTTCTAGATCCTCTTAATGTTGTGATAGACATTAAGATAATGAGGCATAAAGATGTTACCGACGGGTAGTATCTTCATAGAACAGAACGGAGTAGTCCGAAAGGAATTAGATACAGGTCCCATGGTTATCTTGAACTATATATATCGAAAACTTGCATATCATATCATTATCTTTGTGCTGACATTTCCAAACTCAAATCTTTTAAGGTAGACAGTGAGCATCAGCAAGGTAGCACATTAGATGCTTATAATTAAATAATTTGACTTATGTAATAAACTTAGGAGACATATTACAAGGTTTCTTCATCACAACCAAGAGGAGGGAAAAAGGATTTTGTTGATCCTTTCTTTTTGCCGTCGCATAAGAAACAAGAAAGCAAATCCGTCCATGGTTTCCGGTCAACCACCGCAAACCACCTCCTGCTTCTATTGTGAACCAGGAACCCGTTCGTGCTCATATTCTAGCATTCATTTGTTGAACCTCGGTGTCTCAAACGGTTAACTATTAACTAAAAGGGTATAATATTTTCAAATCGCTTGATTAGATTAGTTAAAATTATCACTACAAGAAATTAGGGTCTTTACCAACACATAATTTACCTACACTTGTATATGTGTAGGTAAATTACCTACACATGTGTGTATATGTGTGAGTAATGGTTGATCGTATATTTTTATAACAACCAACACTTAATATGTGTTGGAAATATGTTTTAGCTACACTTAATATTAGTGGGAAAATTGATGATGCTTTACCTACACATAATATGTGTAAATAAATGCGTACATAAATTATGTATACAATTTTTTATTTTATTTTCTAAAATGATATGATAAAACAAATACCTACAAATATTTCAAAGTATACAATATGTGTAGCTATAAGATACTTAAAAAAATACCAAATTGCTGTCCATAAGCTAGGATGAAAAAACTATAGGGACATAACCATTGAACATTACATTACCCTTATATTTAGGGTGTTCATTTTCGGATATCTGATGTTTCGGATATCCGAAAAATTCGGATAGTGGTTTTCAATATCCGAATTCGTATCCGAAATTTCGAATTTCCGAAGTTCGGATATCTGAAATCAGGAAAAAATAATAAAAAATTAAAAAATATACATTTCGGATATCCGAAAAATATTCGGATATCCGAAAAAAATATATTTCGAATATCGGATATCAGATATTCGAACTATTCGAAATTTTTCAAAATTTGTATCCAAATCCGAAGTTTCGGATATCCGAACTTCCGGATATCCGATATTTTAGGATATTTCGGAATCGGATTTTCGGATATTTTTATTCGGATACGGATACGGATTTTTTTAAACACCCCTACTTATATTACTTATACTTATATACATATTTATCTATATATTAAAACACACGAGTTTTGATATTTATACTTTGGCCACACTATTTTGTTTGAATATCATCATTTTTCAAACCCTACAATCCAGAGCAAAAATAAAACACAACACCAGCCATTCTCTGCAACTCCTACACAAGATGTAACCGCCGGCAAAAGCCGGGGCAGCACCATGGACGCTGGAACGAAGAAACGCGATCAAGAAAATCGATTATGCCGCCTCCACATCTCAATCTTCATCATTTAATGATCAACCCGCTCATGGAATTTGGTCGCTTGATTTTGCATCGGTAGTTGATAATACGGATGATTTAATGATTGCATCGGTCATTTGCATGCGTTTAGGGCTTTCAGGACCTGGTGATTTCGCGATTTCGACGGATGATTGGGAGAGGCGTAGATCGTATTCTCTGCCGCCAGGTAGTTTTCTGGCTACTTTTAGAGTTCGTCATGCTAATTCGATTGTGAGTAGGGAATCACCGATGACTAATTTATCGTTGTCATCAGATGGATTGGATGATGGGAATGGGATGATGAATGAAGTTGTCTTACCATCTGGTTCACTGGTTCAGATACTGATGATGAAGGGTCCTCTAGCATAACTGTTGAGGTTCATATTCTCTTATGAAAAATGGATCGTTCAGGGTCGGTTTAAAAAACTGGCACGGTTCTTTTGGCACCGTTTACGAAGGTTTTACTGAATAAGTGCACAATTTTCGTCTTTGATATCTTATAAAAGTTTGTAGTCTTTCTAGGAGGTATTGTTCTATACTTCTATAAAAGGTGTAGCCAAAATGAACTTCACTGCACTAAATTGTTTAGGTGGTTATAATTGTTGATTCCCTGCTTTAGCTTCATTACAAATTTAAGTAAGAAAAATGTTAGGAGTGAGTTAGCTAGGCATTATGCCAGTGTGTCTTAAAATACAAGTTTTTTATGGATACGCACAACCTTTTTGTAATGCTAAAAGGATAATGGGTGTTCTTACATAGCCATATTTAATTATAGAAAGACAATGATTAATGGAGAAAAGTGACTAAAAATAAGATTTGATTCAATATTAGAGAAGTAGTCCAGAAATCACAATATTTATATGCATAAATCTTCAACTGATGAGTAAAGAAGTTTAATTCTGCCATTAGAATTATCTATTGAATGTTTTGTCCTGTGGTAATTGTTTGGTGCTTGCATTGGAGCTGGTCAACTAGAATTATTTTTTTTATCACTTTGTTTTATATTCTCTGAGTACATACACTTAGTACCAAACTACCAAATGTATCTCTTTGTGTATTTTATAAAAGTTTATGAATACAACACTACATCTCCCTATTTTTTGTCATTTTTTTATAGTTGGGTTGTCGCTTCTGATCTTCTGATGTATGGTTTGCTTTTATTTGCAGAATGGGGGACTTTCTTTTGCTGTGAAGTAGGTTTCTTTGCTTGATCAAGTTAGTCAAGAAAATATCCAATAATTTCAACAGGTGATTTATAAATTTTTATCATTTCTTCTTGTATATGTTATAGGTTTAACATCATTTGTTCCTGACTAGCTTTATTTTTGTCTTTGTTTTAATTTTCAGGAAATATATTTATTAAGTCAGTTCCATCATGTGAACATAGTTTAATATTTTGGAACAGATACAGTATGCAATTCTTCCTTCAATGATTTTTGAAATTGATGAATAATAATGGTAAAGCAGGTTGCAAACTTGCAATGAACGTGTTGGATAGAACCGTTCCGCATTTTAAAGCTAGTCTTGTGTATTAAATGCTAATAAATTATCATTTTGAATTATTGTCAATAAAAAACTTTTAGTAAACCAATTTTCTATTTTACTTGGAATTTAAATGAAGTATAATGAACACTATTGTTAAGTACAACAATATAATTAACTCACTAGAGATGAAACATAACTTGAAGCTTCAAGTTCAGAAGTAATTGGGGAGTTAAAATTGACACTCTTGTACTAGAACTTGAAGATGATGGATCTGGTTGTGCCACGTTGTCTTCTTTATCTCATGTGTGTACACATGTGTGTTGGTGAAGAGTTTAGTTCCAGAAGATATATATGCTAACATTTAGTTTGAATTGTTTGCTCAAAGATGATAGAATTTTAATGAAGAAAAGTATTTATTGTAATGAGTGATCATATTGCCCTTTTGTATGTTGACCAACATTGTTTTGCAGCTGTTTGAATAATGATCTTAGCTGTTTGTTGGGATTGTAGATTATCTTGATGCTGATGTTAGTGCATCTACAGCCATTCAAAAGACTAGGTACTGATTTAATTGTATATTTTTTGATGCCCTTTTCATATGTTGTATTTTATTCGTTGGTAGCTTCAGTGATTAGAAGATGACTTGCTCCGCCTATTTTTGCAACACTTGCTGCTTCATTAATCTTTATTTTTATGTTTTGCAGTTTCCTTTTGTTTTAAATTAGTTTATGACTACTACTCTAAATCAAGTGGCTCAGACTCCATGCAACATGCATGCAACCCTTTACTTTGCATTCTGGTAAAGTTTGTAATCTGGATACAACCCTTTACTCCATTCAGCATCGTAGATGATTACTACTATGCAACCCAACTCAACCCAAATTTTCAAAACATCATGCCTTAATCAAATGATTATATTTGGTTCTTAAATAGAATGCCACCAAGGACATCATCATGATCACAAGCATGATTCTGTTGTTTCCAGTGTGAGCATGCTTTTTGCCCTGTTGGTTCCTCTTAATCTCTTATGTTAAACATGATGTTTTGAAAATTTGTTCAAAACATTTTTTTCTCTAACAGAAAGATATGATGAAGTTGAGAAGCCAGCATTCTGTGGAATCAATAAGCGACAAGTCAATTCTTGAAAGTGTATTTAGACGAAGCTCAGTTCGTTTTCATGGTTAGGGACATGATCCAAATATTTGTAGTAACTTCACGGATATTAATCAGAAATCAAAGCATCCTACTTACAATGAACTTGCGGATGAAGTTGAAGCATTGACAGAGACATGTGCAACAATGCAACAAATACTGATTGAAAAGAATCTTATGTCACCTTTACTAAAAACAAGAGGACCATCTCAAGATGATACATCAGAGTGTGATGAAAATGTTGATGAGTGAGTTAGTTTTACTATTTTTCGCAACCAGTAGTGACTTACGAACAACTTATGTTTTGTTAGTTTGAGTATTTCAGTTTGTATAACTCGTACTTTTGTTTGTGGTTTGAATGAAGATGTGTTCATATTTTCAATTAAATTTGGTTCTTTTAGTATCTATTTGCATTTGAATATTTTGTATTTATTGGAATGCAATTGAAAATTATTACCTACACATATTGTGTTAAATCTTTACAAACCATTATAATTCTAGCAACACATATTAATTAGTTTTACCTACACATATATGTGTAGGTACATCATGATGTATACCTACATATAGTTGATGTGTAGGTAATGATCTATCTCAACAGTTGTGAGGCAACACATCATAACATTTAATTTATGTGTAGGTAAAGACAACTAACAACACATAATATGTTTTTAACCAAACATACTTTTTGTAGATAAAGACCCAAATTTCTTGTATTGTATACGTGTTTGCATGTTTTTTGGCACCATGATCTTGATTGGGATTAACAGTGTTAAAGTTTGAAACCCTAATTCCGCTACGTTATATTAAATGTGGATTTAATATAGTAATTGGTCAAACTTGTTTTTACCTAAAATTCAAACCGAATACCACTATTATTCCCAACAATTTTATCAGAGCCACGCTTACAACATGAAAATCGGATCCAGTCAGTTTGACCGGTTACAGATCACAAACTCTAAATTATTTAATATTTTGAGTTTCTGATCCAGATATAGATCTGACTAATTATTTGGGTAAAATTAACTTTAGGTTAAAGTTATAATTTACCATAAGAATTATCCAGTTTAATTATAAAATTGTGATTGAATATGTAAATCAGGCCCAACCTTGTGTTTATTTGGTTGTTTAATTTTTCAGTTTGGGTTTATTATAGTTTAGCACATTTTATTGGCTTAAAGTTGTAATAAACTAGGGTTTGTATTTTCTCGTTATATATTTCAATTTCTTGTAAATATTGTAATGACTAAAGACCTGATGACAAACTGAAAGAAGCACAGATTTAGAGGTCAGTGGGAGCAATTCAAGATCACAAGATGCACTTGCTTGTTTTGCTACTTGACTCTAGCAAACTCAAACATAATTTGGCCTTATGATTTACATATTTATTTAATTTGATATTGTGGTTGCTTTATCTTGTAAATGTTATATAGCATACCAACCAAATACCGAAAAGGTTTTAAAAGGAGTTTCAAAACAAAATCACAATAAAATGTAACAAGTTCAAAAACTAAATAATTTTACAACTTTTAAAAGGTTAATAAAACAAATGGTTTGTTTTGAAAAATATAACCGATTAGTTTCTACAATCTAAAACTGTTTTAAAACTCAAAAACTTAATAGATTAACTATTAACTTTTGAATGGTTATACAAGTCACGACAAACTTAGTTTTAATAGGATATTTAAAATTAAGTGTACTCAAAGATGAAATGGTTCATCACAAATGTCACGACATTAAATATAGTAAAACTAGATTTTACAACGCACGTATGGTTAGATCATTCATTGTGTTTGAACCTTATTCAGTATAAGGGACTCTTGGAGCATAATGCGAAACACCAGTTTTTGGAGCCACAACATCGCACTTGGTGTGTAGTTTGTCCTCCAAGGTGCAAGAGTTTTCGTTGATACATCCGGCTCTTCCACATGTACATATTTTAGGATGGATATTACTTTCATATCTTGTTACGTGCCACAGCTGTCTGGAAATGAAAGTGAGCATAGATGAGGCTAAGCGTATCACTAAATAGACAACTTGTCTTTGTGGCCTCATACATGAGAGTTGTGCCTATTTCACAATTGGCAAACGTTGTCAGTCTACCTTATCACCCACTAATGTTGCATGCCACAGCTACCATTAGTGATTCATATAGCTAGATTATCAATCCTTATTCTTATTACTATTAATGGATCTTTAATTAAATAAGGAATGAAACATCAAACTACTAATTATTTATTTTGCTTACTTTAACAGATGTCTCATGAAAACAACTCCTACTCCGCTCTCAAGTCCATACTTGAGAAAGATAAGCTGAATAACACCAACTTTCTTGAGTGGCATCGCAACTTGAAATTTGTTCTCAAGTTTGCAAAAAAGCACTATGTACTGGAATGTCTAGTCCCTAATGAGCTTAAAGGTAATATGGCTGCTTCTCGTAAAACTTGGGAAAAGCATAACAAGGATGCCATTGAGATAGCCTGCCTTATCAAGCCACCATGTCTTCTAATCTTCATAAGAACATGGAAGACATGAGTGCCTTTGACATGATCCAGCAACTTATAGGCATGTTTCATCAAACAAGCCCGTCAAGAACGCTACGGTACCATGAAGCAGCTTATCGGCTGCAAAATGCAAGAAGGCTCGTAAGTTAGTGACCACATGCTTACGATGAAAGGGTACATTGACCAACTGAGTAAGCTTGGTTATCCCCTGTCAAATGAAATGGCAGGGAACTTCATCTGGAACTCTCTCCCAATGTCTTACCACCAGTTCGTAATTAACTTCAATATGAATGCTTGGAAGAAGACAGAGCCTGAACTGCATTGGACAATGAAGAAGGCTGAGATGAATGTGCCTAGCAAGTAAATCAGATATTGACAGTTTGGTCTGGCGGTGTTAAAAATCCAAATCCCAAGAAATAGGGTTATAACAACTAGGGCAAGAATAAAGTTATTGTTGCTGCCAAGTGTGCCGCCAAAGAAGCAAAGGCAATTACTAAAGCACCACCCCCTAGGAGCATCAATGTTTTGAATGCTACAAGATGAGGCATTGGAGGCGCAACTGCCCTGAGTATTTGCTAAGCTGAGGATGAACAAGGCCAATGGTGTAGGCCCTTCAGGTATTTCTATTTAGGTTATTGAACTTTTTACTATTCCCAGCAACACATGGGTGTTTGACACTGGATTTGGTTACCACATTATTAATGTCTTGCAGGAAGCTGAAAAGTGAAAGAAGCTGAAACAAGGCGACATGGAGCTCATCGATGGTTGGTGTGTAATCCCTAGGGCTTTCCATTACAAATTTTGTTATTGTAATCGTGTTTAAAATAAAGCAATTGGTATCATTTGAAACTTTTGTATTCATAAACCAATAGATATGTGTATATGTATATATAGTTTCAATGTAAATATATTCAACAATTAATTTTATAATCTTTATCTCACTAACATAATGATAATGATACCAATCATAAGTTAAGACATTATAATAATAATAATAATAATAATAATAATAATAATAATAATAATAATAACAATAATACTAATAATAATAATAATAATAATAATAGTTTTATAGCAAAAAAAATATAAGTCAAACTCTAGTATAAATAAAAAGATTAAAAAAACTAATATATACATAAATATATATTGGTATAATCTAAATATGTAGTAATTATAATGTTAATAATAATAATGATAATAATAATAATAATGAAAAAAATAATATAATAATAATAATGGGAGACAATCATAAAATTTAAGTTAATAAATTTAACTAAAAAAGTTTTTCTTCTGAGATCTCCTTATTAAAATAATAGTAAATAAAGTAGAAGGACTAGTTGGGTTGTTACTTAAAACTAATTTTGTGAGACAAAGGAAATTTGAAAACCAAAAGTAATAAATCAAAAAGGGTAGGGGCTAAAAATGTAAAACCCTCAAACTCCTTCCTTCCTTGTCCGTTCGTATCACCGGATCCAACCGAACCCAACCAAAGACCCGATCGTGACTCGAAATGATGACAGCTCATTATACGTGATTGCCAGATCGATTTGGAGTGATTTTAGCAAGTATTCGGACTCACCATTTACTCTCAATCAAGAATTAATGGAATTAATCAAGAATGATGAGTAAATAAGTTCCCAAAATACTCGGCCAAACCAAGGATTCAAAATCAACCCAAAACAGTATATAAACCAAATCAAACCCACTAGTTCTTTTCCTTTGAATCTTTCGAACAAGTCTGTACACGAATAATACACTCACAAACACTCAAAAGTGTGATTCGAGTTCAAGAACAACATAGAACGAACCTACAGTCGATCTCTATCTTTTGAATAACTAATCAGGTAATTCTTGATATCAACACAATCTTTCTATTCCAATTTCATTTTTTTATGAAAATAACATCACAAATTCTGAAAAATTAAATTTTATAAACTGTTAAAGTTTAATTACATTTTGGAAAGGGTATAACTCAAATTATTTTATAAAATTAATTTAAACACATTAAATCATATATATTGTATGATTCAAACATCATGTTATGTGTTTAAAAATATTTTAAAGTTTTATAACACATATTTCTAACATTAATAACTTATTAAAAATCCAAACTTTATAAAATATTATTTTTGTTATTAAATATTTTTTTACATAACAATTATGTTGGATAACCAATACAATAAAATTATTTTAATATATATATATATTAAATTCCAAATCTTAAAAAAATGATATATTTATAAACTTTTGAAGAAATATATCTAAAAAAGGATAATCTAAAATTAATGTAAAATAAAAGGATTATTATTTGTTTTAAACTAAGCATTCTTTTAAAAGTTTAAATAAAACTCATAAAAACAAAAGTTTGATTTAAAATACATTTCTATTCAAATAAATCATGTTTTTTAATAAAGTCTAAAATGATTTTTTTAAACACTTATTATTTTACATACAAATAAATATTTGATTTATAAAAGAATTCGATGGGAAATTATGCAAATTTGTGGTCTTGGAAATTCAAATACAAAATAATAAATAAAAAAAAGAATATTTAATATTCTATTTTATTTATTATAAGAATATTATTAAATATTCTAAAACATTATTCAAGTCTATTTATACAACAATATTGATAAGATAAATAAAAGGAATATTTTATATTCTAGTTTATTTATTAATTCAATAGTTTATTCCAAGTTATCCATTCAAACTTAGATTCATTCAAACTAGGACTTCCATTAGGATGACATGGTTTTAGAAATTTGAACTTTGAACTTTAAGATTCTAAGACTTGATTGCTCAAATTTAGGTGTGACAATAGCCTTGCTTCCCCATTCATTATTCAAGCTCATTATGGACTAGCTAAACATTCAATCATTTGAGTTTTCTCACAATCCCTTTTTACATTCTTTATTTTTGAGATGTTACACATGTTCTATTCAAACTTATTCAATTCTATCATTTATTCAATCTATGATGCAAGCCTTAGACCTAGTTAGTTATATGTGTCAGATGCTATGCTTATACAATGTGTTGATTCTATGTGTGTTGCCAGTCAAGCAAGCTAGCACTTAGTAACCTAAGATGTGTTAGATGACATCTTTGCATTGGCTTTTGTCATTGTGTGAAAAATATGAAAAGTACACTTAGCAAACTTGTTGAAATACAAATGTTAATATATAGTATGGTCATACTTGAATTAACAGTTTGTATGGATACTTGTTTGGACACAAGCTATGGTTATTCAGTTATTCTTTCTATTTTTTCAAACTTGTATATATGATATGCTTATAATACTTATTCTAGTTAGGCTATAGTTTGCATCATTTTTATATGTATTATTCAAACTATGTGTGTGATCTCACCAACTATGCAAATAGTTGACAAACTCTATTTTACATGTGTGACAGGCTAAGGAAGACATGATGAAAACATAAGATAGGCTTAGTGCCCTAGTTTAAACTTTGAAACAATTGTATAGACTTTTTAATTGATTCATTGATTATTCAATTCATGTAATTTTTGTTTATTATTCAACGAATGTTGTGATGGTTTTGTAATAATGATGCATTAAATATTGAAAGGTAAAATAGCACCGTGAGCTAATGAATAGTCATCATCGCGCCCCGACGTATTCCACCGTCGATCGGGGTGTGACAAATTTGTATCAGAGCCATGGTTATAGGGATCTTGGTTATTAGAAAATGGTGGCCTAGACTATAACTAAGCTTACCAAATATGAGTTATATCATATTACATTTGTTTGTTTATTACTTACTTATGTGTTATGTGTTATACTTATTCATTATGTGTTATGTTATATTTGTTACCATAGAGGAAAACCATAGTTATTAAAATGACTTTGCTTACACATGGCTAAGAATGCCTTAGTTTAAGATAACCATATATCATGGAGATTACTTAGATTAAACAAATGCCTTATAACTTGCTTTTAAGTAAACCCTATTCTAAGCTCACGTACGCACAAACAACCTTTAGATGATAGGAATTCAAAACTCATTAGGCTTAATGCCTAATATTATTCCTTAAACAAATTAGGAATTCTAATATTTTGAGGCTAAACCTCAAAATGGTATTTATGAGATAGATTTTCAACCAACAATAATGTATATAGTCTTTCTAAGCGTATAAAATATGGAATTAATGATACATTTCTATGGCATTGTAGACTTGGCAATTTAAGAAAATCTCGCATAAAGAGGCTCTAGTCTGAGGGGATTCTTGAATCCATTGGACATGACTCCTTTGATGATTATGAATCTTGCTTAGCTGGCAAACTCACTAAATATCCCTTCACCCATGTTGGTGAACGAGCAAAATATCTGTTAGCACTCATACATACTGATGTGTGTGGTCTTTTCAGAACTATGTCTAGAAATCATGAAAGATACTTTGTTTCATTCAATGATGATTATAGTCAATATGCATATGTTTATTTAAAGAAGCATAAGCATGAAACCTTTGAAAAGCTCAAAGAATTCCAAAACGAAGTAGAAAACCAACTCAGTAAACGATTAAGGCACTTTGATTAGATCGAGGTGGCGAATAGCTCAGCTTAGAGTTCATCAATCATCTAAAAGAACATGGAATTGTTTCACAACCCACTACTCCTAGAACATCCCAACTTAATGGCATAAGAGAGAGAAGAAATCACACCCTACTTGACATGGTCCGATTGATTATGTGTAGAACTAACTTGCCTCACTCCTTTTGCATTTTTGCTCTTATGACCGTCACCCGCATTGTAAATCTGGCACTGACTAAGAAGGTAAACAAAAAACCATATGAGATATGGTTTGGCCCTAAACCCAATGTATCTTACCTTAGGGTAAGGGGATGCGATGCATATGTCACTAGGGATTCTAATGACAAGCTTGATCCTAGAGACGCAAAGGTTGTTTTCGTCGGATACCATAACAGAAGTGGATATTATTTCTACCATCCTAATGCAAACTTGATTTCCATCAAAAGCAAGGGCCACTTTCTCGAGAAATAATTTCTTGATCGAAAAAACTGGAAGCAATATTATGGATCTTGAAGAAAATTCAAGAACCGCAAATGACTACTGATGAAGTCGGAATGTCTGATCAACAAGAAGTTGTTGCTGATGAATCAGACATAAACACAAAAATTTATAGAAATAGAAGGATTCGCAATGCTCCTAATAGATACCTTTGGCATCATGATGGTTCTGAAGTCCTGGTGGTGGCTAAGCCTGGTGACAAACCTACTAATTACAAATCTTCTATATCAGATCCTGAATCTGCGAAATGGCTCGATGCCATGAATTACGATATGCAATCTATGCGTGTCAATTAAGTCTAGGACTTAGTTGAGCTACCCCCTAGTTCACGGGCAATTGGGAGCAAATGGATTTTCAAGAGAAAACCAACATGCATGGATAGGTTCATACCTATAAAGCACGGCTGGTTGCAAAGGTTTTCACTCAAACTCAAGGTGTTAACTATGATGAAACTTTTTCACCCATTGCTATGATCAAATTGATTAGGATATTACTTGCCATAGTTGCATACTATGACTTTGAGATGTGGAAAATGGATGTTAAACCACTTTTCTTAATGGACACCTTTCTGAAGATGTCCATATGGTTCAACCTGATGGTTTTGTTGATCCAAAATATCCAAGTAAGGTACACAAACTAAATAAGTCATTTATGGACTCAAACAGGCATCTTGCTGCTAGAATATTCGTTTTGATCAAAATATCAAAGAGTTTGGTTTCATCAAAAATGAAAATGAACCTTGTGTTTACATAAAGGCTAGTGGGAACACTATATCATTCCTCATCGTGTATGTGGATGATATACTGATTATTGGAAACAACATTCCTATGCTTAATAAAGTCAAGCACAGGTTGGGAACTTGTTTTGCAACGAAAGATCTTGGAGAAACAACTTACATTCTTAAAATAAAAATCCGTAGAGATAGATCTAAGCGGCTTCTAAGGCTGAGTCAAAGTACATACGTAGACAAAATGATGACACGCTTCAACAAGGAGAACTCCAAGAAAGAGACTATTCCCAAGACTAAAGGAACCGTGTTGAACAAATCGCAATCTCCTTAAACAGACATTAAAATTAGGTGAATGCAAGCAATTCCATATGCCTCGGGGATTGGTTCCATTCTCTGTGTTATGCACTAAACCTGACGTCTCGTATGTTTTGAGCTTGACTAGTCATTTTCAGAAAATTCTTGCATTGCCCATTGGACTGCAGTCAAGAATGTAACAACAATGCCTGAACAATAGACATGAACAGTAGTACTGTACAGTTGATGATTGTACGGAAACTATTTGTAAACTATTTTGTGATAATTCTATGTGAAACAGTTTTGTAAATAGTTTAGAAGTCCAATACTGACACACAACACACACAAACACAATACTGACATGTTGACAATGCTAAACTATGATATGATAAAATACATGAATGTTAGAAAGGATATTATTATGTACAAACGTATCTAAGGATATCGAATCTAAAACTGTAGCGGATATTGTTACGATAATCTTAAACTAACAGTGTATTTGTGTGGGTGATGATTCGCACGAATATATTTGTAAGTTTAACATTCTGAACGATATCTTATAATTAGAAAATCAAATCGGAAAGTAAGGTTGTCTTCGTGTTCGTACGGGTGACGATCTGTACGAATACTCGCGAAAATGATACGATCTGATGAAACGATAAAAATAAACGCTTTCAAAACTTTAAAAATAATAAAAAGATAATTAGAATATTTATTAGGAATTACAACCTAAAAATATTTAAAAACTTCTATTTCTATAAGCTTAAGTAAATTTACGAAAAGAAACAAAACCGACGCATTGAAACGAAACCGAACACACCCGGACTATAAAAACACTAAACACCCTCCTCTCTCTCCTTCATTTTCAGCTTAAATTCTCTCTCTCTCTCATTCCCGAATCTCTCTCTACTGTCTCTACATTGATTCCACACTCAACCTAGCCAAATCTTAACCAAATTCGACATTCCTGGCGTCAAAACGATCCTTGGAACAAGGGGAACACGAAAGTATGAAGGATCTAAGTTAAAACGAGCTTAAAGAATCCAAAAGTTAGTGAGAAGGGTTGGTAAATTAGGGTTTTCATCACCTTTTAGTAGATGCACTTGTAACCGGTTTTTGACACTTCAAATCACATAGCATTTGCACAAAAATGGAGTAGGAACTCTTGGAACTTGATAGAATAAAGGGTGGAAAAGGATGGAAATGGCTAGGAACTCGTGGGGTTATAATATCGACACAAGAAGGTTTAAATATGCTTAGTATCGATGGTTGTAGGTTGAAGTAGCTCTCATCCATCGACACTAGTAGATTCGATGGTTCAAACTTCTGGGGCTCACTAAAATTGTTAGTATCGACAGGGTCCAAGGATTGGGGGTTGTGTCCATCAACATTAGCAGTCTCAACGGCTACTAGGATCCAAGGGAATAACTACCGATACTATAGTATCGACGACAAGGGTGTTGGACTTTGAAGGCTGACATCGATACTATTAGTATCGATGTTGCCCTGAATCTTGTCGATACTATCACTCCAGCTCACTCCAAGGAGTTTGAACATATTTAAGTTTGAGATTTACCATGGATAAGACTAATATGAAGCCCCCAAAGTGTTGATCGGTATTGGTAGTATCGATAGGGGTGGAAGTGATTTTCCTTGTATTTGGCCGATCCTAAACACCATCGATATTAGTTAAAACTCATCAAAACCATTTTCTTGATGTTACCCAAGTGTCTTTAAACAATATTGAATCAAAGGTTAACAACGAAAGGGATCAAACGAGTTGGATAATAGGCTAAGATCGAATAATGGTGGAGATTGTTCAAGTGTGTGTAATCCAACCTTAATAAGGATCAACACCACCCTTGATAAACTTCCAACCATCAATACTACTCTAAACATCTAAACTAAATGGTTTCAACTGTCAAATAAACAAAGGATAGGCACAAAACAAGAATTTAATGATAACACAAGGCTTATAAGAACATTTGAGAGTAATGGTTATGAAACAAATCATTTTCTTCTAGTCACCTTTTCAAATATATAAAACTTGATATTTTCAAATCAAACTTGTGTTTTATTAAAATAATTTAACCATTATCGTGCGATGTGGGATTTTAATAAGACAACATTAACTACTTTTGCAAAAGTGTTATGAATAAATCAAAAGTGATTTATAAAATAAGTTTAACTTTCTTTTAAGATTAAATATTTAATTTTGTAACATATTGTTTGCTGACAACTTAAAACATCTTTTAGATTCAAACCCTACTTGAATAAGTTAGTTGATGGTTATGGGTAAGGGTTTAACAAGAGTAGTATAATAAATCACATAGTTATCGACTTAGTAAAACACTAGAGAGGAAATTAGGACACTTAGTCAAACACTTAGACTTAAACATCATACTTAAAGGAATGTAATACTTACCATGCAAAACTATAACAAATTAAATCAGGTGTTGAAGTCAATGAATCCACAACAAATGAGTGTGCAAATTCTTAGGCCAAACAAGTACCTAACAACACAGGTGAGTTCATTTGTCCATTTCTTAAACTGTTTTGTTTTACTGCAGGACTGAGAAACATGTTAAATATTTTACTTTAATGTTTGTTATGTTTTACAAATTGTTTACTACTGTGATGCTATACTTGTTTACAATATTTGTTTACAATGATTCTATGTTTATGCTTGGAAATACTATGATTTCACATACAAATTTATGTTATCACAAACATACTCAAACAAATACTTTCTCATACAAATACTTCTCATACAAACATTTTCTCAAACAAATACGTTCTCATACAAATACTTTCTCATACAAACATTTTCTCATACAAATACTTTCTCAAACATATACTTCCTAATACAAAACTCATACATTTCTCATACAACAAACTCATAAAATACTTATACTCATACATACACATACAATTTCATACAAACTCAAACTCAAACATATACAAGTGGTTGGTGTGCTCAGGATGAGGCATACGCGGATGGGATCTGGTTTAGTAAGCATGTACATGTGCACATGGTACGGAAAGACTTAGTACTCACAAAGACTTCGTAAGGCGCACTGATTTGCCACCGTGCGTTGACATGGAGTCAATCCCTCCTAGTCATTCAGTGTTCTTCGTTGTCAACTCAATTTTTTCTAATGAGTAGCTAGGATGATTTTGATTTCCTCAGTTGACTATGTGTTATCTAATGGTTATCCTCTAACTAAGCATCGATGCTGAAAATTACACCTGATTCATCTCTGTGGGTTGGTACTGTTAATCATCGCAGGTAACTCTATGAGTCACCCCATCAGATTTCAGTCGTCTACAGTTGTGATTTCAAACTTGGTTTTCGAGCTCTAATGAATTGGAATTGGATAACCAGAATACTTTTAAAACTAACAAAGATGTTTGAAATGGAAATACTTCTCAAACAAAAGTTAGTTACTCAAACAATGTAGGATGTGGTGTTGGTAAAGAGTAAAACGCTTAATTATCAGTAATAACAATATCATATACGGTCCGGTATGTGGTGGGCTGGCGGCTAGGCTTGACCCTACGTATGCCCTATATATAAGCATACTTGACTGGATAGGATAGGTGTTGTTAGTGAGGTTAAGGTTGTTACTCCAGCAGGTTTGTTGAAATTCATTTTCAATTACAAAATTTCATGAACTCACCAACCATGTGTTGACTTTGTTTTCTTACATGTTTTCTCAGGTGACGGACAGGTTTAAGATTAAAAGTTCAGGATGCATACTAGGATGCCCAGATAGAGGACCTAGTAGCTTTTGGAAGTGCATACTATAGTTTATTATATGTGAATCATTTTGAAATCTTGTACAGTTACAAGATAGTGAACTCCTGATTCTTTTGGATAGGTTTACATTGTTAAATTATCAAATGTGACAATTGTAACTTAACTTTGTAATCCTAGTTTAAATGTTATTCTGCTATAGTTATTCTCAAATGTTGTGCTATGTATACAATTTGATCAATCCGATTATCACACGATATCACGCCCCGAGACCATTCCACCCGATGGGAAAGTCGATCCGGCCCGCCGGCTCGGGGTGTGACAAAGAACATTCTGAAGTACTTAAGAAGAACTAAAGAAATGTTCTTAATATTTGGAAGAGTGGAAGAAGAGCTCACTGTAAGATGTTACACTGATACTGATACTAGCTTCCAGAGTGACCAAGATGATTCTCGCTCACAATCAAGATTCGTATCCACTCTCAACGGAGGAGCTGTCTCTTGTAAAAGTTCCAAAAAGAGTGTAGTGGCAGATTCAACCACCGAATATGAATATATTGCTGCATCGGATGCTGCAAAGGGAGCTACTTGGATAAAGAAGTTCATAGCTGACCTCGATGTGGTACCAAGTATTCGGAAACCTATCGAAATCTTTTGTGATAACACAGGTGCTATAGCTCAAGCCAAAGATCCCAGGTCTCATCACAAATCTAGGCACATTTTGAGAAAGTTTCGCTACATACGAGAAATAGTGGAATGTGGAGACATTATGATTAGCAAAGTGGACACAGATCAAAACCTAGCAGACCCGTTCACTAAGCCCATGACTCAAGACAAGTATGATCAGCACAGGAATACGATCAGGCTTAGATTTGCTAGAGATATGTTTTGATTTAGTATTTGGATATACGAACATATACACAGTTATAATTTTGTATTCACTTTTGATTTACAGTTTTTAAATGCAATTCTGAATTTTACAATTGTGTACATTTTTAATACATTTAATCCAGGGATTTTGTATTCTTAATTATCTGTAGTCAGTCAGAATCGTGGGAACGATTCTGAGTTAAGACTATTCTGGATTTAGTTTCAAATAGTTGACTACCAAATTCACAGACATCATTATGAATGATGTTGGATGCAACTCGCTTCAAATTATCTTCATGGATTTTAGTCATGAGATGTTTTTGAAATTGGTAAACTCATCTTGTATCCTCTGACCTGAGATACTAAAACGTTTGTTTACTAAGGGACATTCTTTGATCATTGTCAACCACTGCCGCGTAATTGCTAGTCATAAAGGCTTCGATTGGGAGTGGTTATGAGGTTCAGTGAGAGTTGTATATAATCAAGATTGGGATTTTGTACTCTTACATATTTCATGTAACCGTTTGACATTGTGGCGCCCTCGTTGATTGAAACTGGTCAAGTGTAAGACCTTACTCAAACTGACTGTGTGTTTGATTGGACCACTCTGAATCTAAATAGAGAAAAATAATAATTGAATGTCATATGAGAATGTATTAGATCAATGTCTCATTGTTTCAATTGATGTCTTTTACAGAAAGGAAAGATGACAATGATTACCACAAGTCTAGTATTCTGCTATAGTAGCATGATAATTTGGCTAATGACTTTAATGTGTCATACCTTGTTAGGTGCAGTTATGTGCAGCTAGAGCACCGCTGATTGAATACGTTGATTTTTTTTATCGAAATCTGTCCAAGTGGGAAATTGTTGGATTTATATGTATGGATCTGATAAGTTAACGTAACTGACCGAGCTGTGACTCGTAAGAGTTATACCTTGGGCAACGAATATTAAATATACTTAATTTGATTAAATGGTAATCACGAACATATTTATAATTTATAAGTGTTATAAATTATATAAGTTTAATTACTTATTTAATTAAACTAATAGCATTGGACTTGTTGCGTATTAGACCTAAACTAAACTTGATTAAGCTTTGGGGCCCATGAGTGATTAAAATGAATTTAAAAAGATCAGAAATTAATCTAAAATCCTAATTCATTTTTTTTGCTGCCGTCGAGAACCTTTTCTATTGAAGATTTCCGTCAAAAAGCTACAAGCAAAAGGGAAAAATAATTTTTTGTTGCCGTAGAACAAGAGGAAACAAAAAGGGATTTTTGTTGAAGCTTGCTTTTTTCCGTCGCATAAGAAACAAGAAAGGGAGTCCATCCATGGTTTCCGGTCAACCATCGCAAACCACCTCCTGCTTCTATTGTGAACTAGGAACCATTTCGTGCTCATATTCTTACATTTATTCGTTGAACATCGGTGTCTCAAACGGTTAACTATTAACCAAAAGGGTATAATCTTTTTCTATCGATAGATTAGATTAGTTAAAATTACCTGTGTTTGCATGTTTTTGTAACCATGATCCTGATTGGGAATTTTAACAGTGTTAAAGTTTGAAACCCTAATTCCGCTGCGTTATATTAAATATGGATTTAATATAGTTATTGGTCAAACTTGTTTTTACCTGAAAGTCAAACCGAATACCACAATTATTTCCAACATATATGACCATTCACAAAAATGGTATTGAAATAAATAGTGTTTGCGAAGAAGTGTGAGTAGGTAAGATGAAATAACTCTTGAACTACCAACAACAACCTTACCCAGTATATTCTCACTTTTCAGTAGGGTCTGGAGGGGAATGATAGATACAAACCTTACCCCTATCCCAATTGGGATAGAGAGGCTGCTTCAAAAGAGTCCCCGGCTCAAAGTTGTTGTTTGAAGTTGATTATGCCCATGATTTTAATGTTATTTTCACAAATAACTAAAATAACGTTAAAATTAGTGCACTTTTACTTTTGCCCCTTAAGGGCCACACATATATACATTATATGCGTGTACCGCAAATAGGACGTATGAAATAACTCTTGAACTACCATCAACAAAAACCAGTGGCGAACACCAAAAAAATCTTACAAGGTTGGAATTTATTTGTAAGCGATTGTGTATTGTTGAATATTTTAGTTTTTGGACTAGTTTAAATTAGATCGGGTCTGATTATTAAAAAAATGATAAAACTAAACTATATCACAAATTCAATTATTTAATATACAAAGTTTCTTATTACTTTTTTTAAGTGAACAATGAGTGATTGAGTATTGTGTTAAATTGTTAATTGGGTAATGCATGTTGGATTTGTTGTGTTATTTAGGTATTAGTTTCATTATTTTTAGTTTTAAAATGGTTTTAGATTACGCTTCATTACGGTTGTCAAAATTTGATAGGGATTGGCCACAAATTGTTTGAGGATCGGTCGAGATGACTACATATATAACATTAAAAAAAGTTTATGAGGGTTTGTTGATCCCATACCAACAAATAAAAGGGTGTTATATTAAACATAAGCCTAAACACGATCCGAACATGAGAATCATGTCATATGACGCCAATATTTATGGATTGTCACAAACAAGACCCATTGACCCCAAAATTTACATTTTTGTTATTTTTAGGATATTAGTACTTTTAAAAATACAATTTTATTACAAAAAAAGTAAATATACATAAAAGGTTTGATGTTTAATTATTAAATATCATGTTATTTTTTCTGTTTAAACATTTAGTATTAAACAGCCAACCAAGTTAACATAAAACATAATTAAAAAAACTAATATATATATATAAATGGGTTCGCGTCAACCTATGAACCAACTTGGGTTGACATTAATCCGATTGGTTTAGCTAAACGGTTTTGTTGTACCAACCCATTTATACTAAACCCAAACATATTAATTTCATGTCAGGTTCATATCGTGCTAGAAATTCACACCCTTACCAACAATGTGGCTTCACCCCTTGGTGAAACCACCTAATCAAAAACCATATGATTTAAAAGAAAATGGAAATTACGCTGGCGTTGAAGGCAGAAAAGCTGGGCAAAGGCCATCAGATAAAGGAGCACATGTATAAGTTATAAAAACAGGCAACTCAAGGACAACTTCTTTCAATGGTTATACCAAAAGCATCAAACGTTAGACATGACTCCTCATAATTTGTGTTTGTATGCAATGTAATTTTCTTAGGTGAATAAATCATGGTTGTGTAGGGAGCCTTATAAATTTAGTAACATAAATAAGTGGATAAACAAAGGTTGTCTGGAGGAAGAACCTGCTTGTTTGAAGCTAACCATGACTAGAGGTGGCCAAATCGGGTTTTTTTTGGAACCGGAACCGGTTCCGGTCAACAAAGTGAAGAACCGGTTCCGGGTTTCGACCGGTTCCAACCGGTTCCGGGTTTCGACCGGTTCCAACCGGTTTGTTGCCAGTTCCGGTTTTGGGGTGGAACCGGTTCCGGGTATTCCGGTTCCGGTTCCAGTTTCTCTGAAAATCAGGAACCGCCAGTACCCACCGGTTCGGGTACGACCGGTTCCGGGTCCGGGTCTGTTGGCCACCTCTAACCATGAGTGCTTATGATTTTGATTAAACACATGCTTAAGCAATTGGAATTAACATTCTCAAATATAAAGAAAGCACAAGCTCCCAAATCTCATGACGATTAATAAAATCTTACAAGCTCTTCTTTGAATGAATTTTGCAAACCAAAACAAAAATTTAACAAACAGATAACTTTTTCAATCATTGAATAATGATATCATTGCGCCTCAAGAATGTTGATTCATCATACGTTAGCATTGATGACTTGCACCTATGCATCAAAGGTCCATACTAGTTTGATCCATAGATGCAATGTGTGATGTACTTATGGTTTCTAACTCTGTAGCTACCTCTTTCATTGTTGGCCTGTTCTTTCCAATAGGATTCAAGCATCGTTGAGCAAGGCTGGCTACTGCAAGAAGCTCATCCCTAGTACCCTTTTCAAGAACCACTGCATCAAAAATAGACATAACACATCCTTCTTCCATAGCCAGTATAAAGTGAGTAGCCAAACTTCTGTGTTCATCAGGCCTATCTAGGGAAATCGGCTTTTCTCCGGTCAAAAGTTCAACCAAAACAACTCCAAAACTATAAACGTCACTCTTTTCAGTGAATTGGCTGGATTGGAAATACTCAGGATCTAGGTAGCCAAACGTACCTTTGACTAACGTAGTCAAATGAGATTTATCAATTGCTACAAACCTTGAAGTTCCAAAGTCAGAAACTTTGGCTTTATATTTATCATCCAAAAGTATATTGGTAGTTTTGATGTCTCTGTGATAAATTTGAAGGGAAGTTGCTGAATGCAAGTAAGCAAGTGCTCCTGCAACTTCTGTAGCTATTTGTAATCTCAATTCCAAAGAAATTGGGGAATCATTTGTTTCATTGTGAAGACGATCATACAACGTACCATTTGGAATAAACTCTGAAACTAGCATTGGAACATCCGTCTCCAAGCAACATCCGAATAATTTTACCACATTCCTATGACTGACTTGGGAAAGAATGACCACCTCATTGATGAATTGTTCTAACTGGCTTTCATCAACTATTTGAGATTTCTTGATTGCCACAATCCTTCCGTCTGTTAATATCCCTTTATAGACTGTACCTTGGCCTCCTCTGCCAATAATTTTGCTCTCACAGAAATTATCCGTTGCCTTCTCCAACTCATGTGAAGTGAAAAGTTTGGTTTTATCCACTATAGACGGGTCAGCTTCTTGTTGTTGTTTTAGAAGTAAACCACCATTGCGTTTAAAGAGCCTCTTTCTTCGCCTCCTCTCATTTGTTTTCTTGATCACTTTGTACAACAAATAGCTGGTTGCCACAACAAAAGTTACACCCATGCTTATGCTAATACCTGAGAGAATAATAACCATCAATAGAAGGAAAGTTGGCAGATATCCTAAACTTATTCACATTACATGCTTGTGATTTTTAAAAAATTCCAGGCTCTAGAAATATGCATATCTGATTTATACAATAATGTTTGGATAAGAAGTAAAAACATCAGAAATCTCATGCATGCATGCATGTATGCATGTACTCGTGTATGTATTTCTATCTCATGTCTCTTACCATTTAAATGAACATATCAAAAAAACATTATAAGAAATATACTATTAAAAGTAGAGAAAACAGGCATTACCTAGGATAAGACCCAAGGATGTTTTGCTTGGTTTATCTACTTTATCATTATCGACTTTATCATTGTAAGGTGCTTTAGCAATGTCGGGGGCTTCAGGGGCTTTAGCAATGTCAGGAACCTTCGCAATTGTACGGGCTACTGGGGTTTTATCCATACAGTAGAATTTTAATTTCAATGAGTAATCAGCATCATAATAATATATTCTGTCATACAAGCAGTAACTTCCATTAGCCTTGCACTTTGCACAATCTTCTATATCTGATAATACCACAATAGGAAGACAAGTCTCCATGTTAAAAAAATCAAATACAAAACAAACATACCCAACAAAATCCCACTCAAAAAGCAGGGTTTGAGGAATGTGAGATGAGTACAAGCCTTACTTTTATCCCATAGGATAAAGAGGCTGCACACAACACCACCCCCAACTCAAAAAACAAACTAAAAAACATACATAAAATAAACAAGTAACAAGTATCTAATATCTAATATCAAGAAAAGAAATCAAATACAAATAACTAAATACTCATAACGCATAGATATACATACCAACTAGTCCATCCTCCACATACGGGTTTCCTTGTGGCAAGATATAATATGAAGAAAGCTTAAAATATGCACACTTCCAAGACTTCATTGTAGTACCATTACCCAAATCTACCTCAAGTGTATCCGGCGAGTAATAACAACTTACTTTATCAATGTCAGTTTGTGATAGGGTCCAAAGAAGTGATACCGGAACATATGAGCTATTGTCACCTTCAACATAAGAATTTTCATCCACCAAAAAGGCAGACCCACAAGCTCCATCATTAGTTATGCTAATGTTGTAAGACTTGAGATAATGAGGAATTGAGGTTTGGCAACAACCAATACCAAAACAGCTATTTCTAACTCTACCACTGTCATTATTACAGTTCGCCGAACACCCAGTGAAAACATGGCTAACATCATCCATCATGACAGCATTACCACACCCCTCGAAGACAAACTTATTGTGTGGCTTGGAAAATAAGTAGGGGCTCATATCAAGATTTATGCTCATGGTTTGACGGTTGTTCTGAATGGGGTTTTGGCAAGTTGATATTTTTGGTGCATTAATGGTTATTGTTTGATCTGCAGAGTTTATATCCAAGACTTCGAGGTCGCTGAGTGCAGATAGATATGGTGTTAAGGAGTTGCATACAATGATGTACCATTTGTTGACTGAACAATCCGCACCAATTCCAAAAGGGTATGGAATTCTCAAGTTTCCGCACGTGTCACTGCAGCCTGGCTTGGAGTATCTTGGTACCCCTATTGATGATTTGGTTGGTGGAAATAAGATAATTAAAGGGTTAGCTTGAAATAAAGTTATATTTATGTTGGGTATAACTTAATTATTGGTGGTACAAGTCGAAAAAACCATACTCATGAAATACAGCAAATAGCAAAGCCATTGGTAGGGTCCGCCCAGACGGGGATGTAGGCAAATTTAACCTCTATCCTTGAAGAAAAAAAAGACTGTTTTTAAGGAAATCCTAGATCCAACAATACGGGTGGTACAAGTGGAGAAGTCATGGTTTCATATATTTTAAAAAATTTTAATTTCTATTTGGTAAACTGTCAATAAAATTGATAAAATGGTGTATCGGTAATTTTTGACTTAAAGTTTTAAACAATGTAGGACTCAAGTTCATTTTGAATATATATGAGGGGTTTATTTAACTAAAAGGGCATGAAGGTAATTCAATTTTGATAAATCTTTTTAACTAAATGTCGAACTTTCACTCCTTTCTAAAGAAATTACTCATACCTAGGCCTGGTATGGGACGGGTTTCGGTAACTCTAGTCTCATACCTGATTATAAAACCATGTCAAATACGCATAGGCACTCATTACTCATACCCACCAGGTTTGTTTGCAAATAAACCTGTTCTTATTCCTTCTTAAATATCCTAATTATTTTTCACATTTGTTGTGTATAAAAAAACTAATTGTGTGACATATTAATGAAGAGTATAAAGTGTAAGGAATTAACTTTAAAGTGACATATTATTTAACTTTTAAGTGACAGATTATATATATTGAACTTCTAAAACGGTAAAAATTACCGTAAAAATAGTTGTAAAAAATCAAGTCAATAGGAAAACCAGGAAAAAAAGAGTTGTAAAAAAGGAAAAAGAATATTTTAAATCCTGAAAAACAATGTATGGTTCATATTAAATTTGAATAAAAAAATAAGTTTAGAACAAAAAAAAAATCAACTTTATTATGGTTTAGTATGGAACAACATTTTTGTAGGATTTACAATGAATGAACCATACATGAGTTTAAAGGCTAACACTATAAGGTAGGATTATCATTAGATATAGATACTATATATCCAATGATAACCCAACCTTAGAAAATTAACCCTTAAATTCAATTTTGGCCAACCATTTTAAATCCCAAAAATAAATTTGTGGTTCACATTAAAATTGAACAAAAAAATGCATTTTGAATAAAAGAAGCAATATTTAATGTGATTTAATGTAAGTCACATATTTATTTTCATAATTTAAAACGGGTTATGAGGACTAAGGTTAAGTCTCTAAGATTCGATTGTATGTATGTGTGTGTGTGTGTGTGTGTAGGGTTTGAATCATTTGAAAACCCGATCTTAAAGAGAAAACCCTTGAACCCAACGTGGACCGTTAGATCAAACTTATTTTAGATTTTAATTAAATAGAAAAAACATGTGGTCCACAATTAAAGTTAAATATTTTAATGGGGTTTTGGAGAAGAAAATACATGTTTTACCCTTTGAGGGGTATAAGTGACTTTTTTCACTCTCTCTTCATTAATTAATTCAGATTCTCTCTCCTCTCTCTTCTTTCTCTCCTCTCTCCTCTCTCCTCTCTCCTCTCTCCTCTCTCTTTATTAATTATTCAGATTCTCTCATCTCTCCTCTCTTTTTTTATTTATGTTTGACTAACAAAATAAAAAAAATAATTTTTTTAAAGAAAAACAAAAAATATACACATGTGTATCAAACACAAATTTTACTACACAAACACAATATTACATATTCTTAACCATAATAAATATTACACATGTGTATTTTATATATGAAAAAAAACTACAGATGTGTAAATTTATAAAAAAACATCAAATTAACCAAAACACCAAAAACTACAAATGTGTAGGTGTGATATTTTATAAATATTAAATATATAAAGTATACACACATGTATATTTCGAGTAAAGTGTACCTTGTATATTAAAATTTGTACATTTTTATTTATACGCATGTGTAATTTTTTATATCTTCTTTTAAATTTTTTTTTTTATTTTGTATAAAAAATATACATTTTTGTTGTTGTTTTGAAATTTTAAAAAATATATTTTTAAATGGATGGAGAGAGAAGAGATAGATGAGAGATCAATTTAATATTAATATAGTATTATATATATGGGTGATTTTAAATGAGAGAGAAAGAGATAAATTATTATATTTATTGGTGAATGGTTAAAGACTATTATACCATTTTCATATTAATAAATTAGAAAGAAAAAAAATTTGATCCAAGGGTTGAGATAGAGTTTAAGGGTTTTCTCTTTAAGATCGAGTTTTCATTTGATTCAAATCCTATATATATATATATATATATATATACATACATATATATATATATATATATATGTATAGGGGAAGGTTCCATTGTTAACCCTCCCTTATAGCGTTAACCGCTTAACCCTAGCGTTTTTTGCCCGAATCCTAAATTTTTTTTTTCATGGTTTTTATTATGTAAAAATAGGGGGGGTTTCTTTTTTGTGTTTTTGCTAATTCATCACCGTTTAGAAGTTATTGTAAGTGTAAGTTACTTACATTTACTTACATTTCCGTATCTGATGCAGTAAATGTAAGTAAGTGTAAGTAACTTACACTTACAATAACTTCTAAACGGTGATGAATTGGCAAAAACACAAAAAAGAAACCCCCCCTATTTTTACATAATAAAAACCATGAAAAAAAAAATTTTAGGATTCGGGCAAAAAACGCTAGGGTTAAGCGGTTAACGCTATAAGGGAGGGTTAACATTTGATCCTCTCCCTATATGTATATATATATAGATAGATAGAGGGAGATGATCAAATGTTAACCCATGCTTATTGCGTTAACCGAATAACTACATCTTATTACTTTGGGGCCCACATTAAAGTAAATATATAGGTGTAGGTATTTTCTTTTTTTCTAATTAATGTAGGGCCCACTTACATCAATAAAAAATAAGAAAAAACCTAAACCTTTAGATTTAATTTAATGTGGGCTCCAAAGTAATAAGATTTTAAGATGTAGTTATTTGGTTATCGCAATAAGGAATGGTTAACATTCGAACCATCCCCTATATATATATATATATCTCATAAATAAAAGTTTTCTAAGGACACATGTCATTTTCTTAGAGCACATCAACTTTAATTTCCCGTCTCTCTCTCCTATTAAATACATATGAAATTTCAAAAATAATATTTTTTTAAAATTAAATCTTTATATAAACAAACTTTGAAAAACTTAGTATTTAAAGAAATATTATAATTATTTTATTATATAAAGTATTAAATATGTACAATTTTAATCACATTTTATATTTAAATATCATCTTATAGTGTTTAAATTTTAATTGATAACTATTTTTTTTGAACGGCTTGGTACAACGACACCCAAGACGAGATTTCAACCGTCCCCTCGGATTTGACGCTCTGGGGCGTATGCCTGAGCCCACCCCAGGAGGAACCCCACAACTAAGTAAACCCCCTGACCTTGCTTCAGCAAATTTGCCTCAGCCCGGATTCGAACTCAAGACCTCCCATAGGGAAGTCAAGGGGTAACCATTAGGCTAGAAGCCCTTGGTTAATTGATAACTATTTATCATATATTTTAAAAAGGCTTGAAACCTTAAAAAGCCTAAAAAACCATAAAATAATGACATGTGGATTAGAAGCCTAAGGGTAAACATGTCAAAACAAAAAATGAACCTACACATGCAAGTTTCTCTCATTTTTTTAAACGCTCATAACTTTTTTGTACGTTAATATTTTTTTAAAAAGTTACATTGTAAAATCAAGCGTTTTTTATCTTTCTAAAGAGTATAATATTAATATATATTTTTAAAATAAAAATAACGACTTAAATTGGGTTTCACGAACTGTTCGTTTTATGGTGTTTTTCGAATATTATTTAAACTTGTCTTTTATGGTTTTTTTTGTGACACATCTCCGCGTTTTATGATGTTCATGTTTTATGGTGTCTTTCGAGTTATTTTATGGTGTTTATGATGTTCGAGTATTAATGAAACTAAAACAGAACATTTTATGGAGTTTTTAAACATTAAAAACACCATAAACACTTTTATGGTGTTTTTCTACGACGCGTCTGTACGTTTTATGGAGTTTTTCAAGTTATTTTATGGTGTTAACATTTTATGGTGTTTATGACATCTAGGAGTTAATGAAACTAAAACAAGACATTTTACGTGTTGTTTTAGAAAACTAAAAACACCATAAACACTAAAATTTTGTACATTGTGTTTTTTAACTTTTAGGTTTATGGTTTTACGTTTTATGGTATTTTTCGAGATATTTTATTATGTTTATTATGTTAACATTTTATGGTGTTTATGGTGTTCGGATATTCATGAGATTAAAGATGGATATTTTATGGTGTTTTTTGTTTTCGATGGATATTTTATTGTGTTTTTTGTGTTCAGGATTATAATTATCATAAAACAACATAAAATGCAAAATTCGTATACAATTCAGGTCGGTTTTTTATATAACAATATTATATACTCGTTGAAATATATTAAAAAATGTTGGATTTTATGGTGTAATTTTTTAAAAAAATAATAACGTATAAAAAGATATAAACGTTTATAAAAAATAGCGGGAAGTTGTTAAAAAGTCAACAATAATTACAATACATATTATACCTCTCCAACCATTAAAATTTTTCCCTTAATTCTCTGTAATGACGTGGCACACTTACTACAATTCATCTTAAAAATCAATTGTTCAAATCTCTTTTTACACTTTTTCTCCTTTTTAGCATAACTATATACACACACACCCAAAAGTATCCATTTTTATTATATATTTTTTGATTCCCATGATTACCTCTTTGGTTCCCGTTTACAACGAATGAAGCAAAGTCGCGATTTATTACCGGAGTGAAATTTCCAACCTCCTACAATAAAGAAAAAGACAGTTATATAAATATATTTGTTTATTAATCGTATGTGAATATCAATATGCAGTCATCAAAATGTAATTTAGGCAGCATTTAACATTCTGTTTATGTTCTTATCCCAAAACAAAGATTTACGGATTTAATTTCTTAAAATTTTGGTCTGCTTTGGTTTTGTTTGATTTGATTTTTATATTTTTGATAAATTATGAATGTAAATAGATGAGGTATCCAAAGTACCTTCAACCCACAACCACAGACTCAAAGTCCAAATATTACACTCTTAGGTATCACAAAAGAAGAAACATTATTATATGTATCAGCAAAATATACAAGTGAATTATGTTATTGGCATCTTACTTGATCAATGACATCTTGTGACAGGGTCCAAAGAAGTGATACCGGAATATAAGAGTTGTTGTCATCTGGAATATATGAATTTTGATCCACCAAAAACGCAGACCCACATGATCCATCATCTCCACGCTGCTCAGTAATTTGAATGTTGAACGACTGTGGAGAATTAGGAATTGCCGAATGGCAACAACTGATGCCAAAACAATTGTTTCCATCACTAAGAATCTCACTGTGACATTTCGTCGAACACCCAGTGAGCACCTTACTTCCTTGATCCATCATGACAGCATTTCCACACCCCTCAAAAACAAAATTATTGTGTGATTTTGAAAACAAGAACGGGCTCATAGTAAGATCAATGCTCATGCTCTGACTACTATTCCGATCTGGGTTTGGGCAATCAGAGTATTTCAGCATATTAACAGTAACTGTTTGAAGCTCCATGTTTACACCCAAGATTTCAAGGTAGTTGAGTTCAGATAGATATGGTGTCTTTGAGTTGCAAGATACATTGTACCATTTGTTGACAGAACAATCGGCACCCATTCCAAAAGGGTATGGAATTCTAACATTCCCGCACATATCATTGCATCCTGGCTTTGCGTATCTTGTGACTGATGTGGTTGCTGCCGTTATTGAGAGTAAGATGAAAAGATTGTAAGCTTGAAATAGCTTCATTTTGCAAACGATCGATCATCGAATAGCAACAACACTTGTAATGGTGGTTGTGAATGATTGGAGGGTTTTTGGGCTAAGTTTGTGATCGTCAATATTCTACGTCGGTCGCCATGATTGTTGGAAGCTTCCTGTAACACACCAGCAAGACCCATGAGTCTACGCCGTGCTTCATAAGGTAACCTCCTTGTCCCTTAATTATGGTGAACGAATCTAACGATTGCTAAATGAAATTATATATATTGGGAAGGTTCAGATAAAAAGAATATCAGAACAATTTAAAAACATCATTTTACAATTCTAATGAAATCCGATTGAACTAATTCCGGATGAGTTGGAACCGTCTCGTCGAACTCTACGATCTTAGCATTTATGGTTTAGCTTTTAGGGTTTACAAATTAGGTTTTATAATTTAGCTTAACGTTTGGCTTTAAAATTTAGCTTTTAGGGTTTAGATTTAACTTTTTAGGTTTAACTTAAAGATTTTGGGTTTCTTTTTAGGGTTTAGGATTTAGCTTAAGGTTTAAGATTTAGTTTTAAGGTTTAAGATTACGGTTTAGCTTGTAGTATTAGGTTTTAGGTTTAGCTTTAAAGTTTATCTTTAGGTTCAGCTTTAGTTTTAGCTTTAGAATTTAGATTTAGTATTTAGCCTTAGGGATTAGGATTTAGCTTTAAAGTTTAGGGTTAGGGTTTAAGTTTCAACGAGACGGTTCTAACGTATACGAAATGAGTTTAATCAGAGTTCGTTATTTTTGTCAAATGTCATTTTTAAATTGTTCTTATTGTTGTTAGGCAAAATCTTGTTTTTATTAGATCTTACCCCTTATATGGGAAGGGATTATGAGAAAACCACCTGAATTAAAAAAAAAAAAACCCTACAAAACTCATATCAACCAATAAAAACATTTCTTTAATATTTCATTTAATTTAATTAAAAAGGTTAACTTAATAATTTTAGATATATGTATTTGGAAGGTATTTTATATTTAATTTTCAGTTTTTTATTACCCAAAATATGAAATGTAAATAAATTATTCAATTCAATTATTTCACAATCGATTGAAAAAAAAATGCAGATGCCATGTTCGAATTTTGAAATTGATTTCATTTTGTTCCATATTATCGTATGAATCAATGATTTTTTTCACTTACCCAAAATATGAAAAGTAAATCAATTGTTCATTTCACTTATTTCACAATAGCTGGAAAAAAATGCCATGTTTGTATTTTGAAATTGATTTCATCTTTGTTCCATATTTCGTCTTAATCAACGATTTGTTCAAGAAGCTGGGACGATTTGAAGCAATTGAACCAACGACTTTTCAACATGTTTATCTCATCAAAAGTGAACCAATGACTTTTCAACAACAAATTCATCCAGGGTAGCGATCGACTCATTTATTCTTTCACCTATTTCAACGTACATAAATTGTACCATTAAACAAGAACATATTTGATCTTCTCCTATTATTAACTAGGTTATTAACCCGTGTGTTACACGGATTTAATGTAAAATATTAAATAATTAGTAATGAAAATTTAGCAATTATAAAATGATATTTTGACATATTACTATATATTTTAAGTAATAAAAAAATATTTAAAAACTTTAATCACTATACAAATAATATATTATCTTATGATGTGTAACAATTTATGTTTTTGAAATAACTGACGTTAAAACCTTTGGTTTATATTATATTGAAAACAAACTTTTACAAATCAATAATATAAATTTAATTTTTGTAATTATTAAAGTTAAACAACCGAATTTAAAAATAGCGTTAAACATAACAGACCAAAAGTGAAACTTTTCTATCATTTTTATTACTTCTTTTTTTTAAATAAATTAAAAAACGTTAGTTGTTTATAAAAATCTCATTGTTTAAAAACATATTTTATAGTATATTTTATTTTAAAAAAATCATTTTATAAGATAACTTTATTTTACATAAATTTTGTTTTTTAATAATAAAATATTTCTTGCTTTATAAAAAATTTTAAGTGTGTTTAATTATAAAAAGATAAATAATATATTACTTATTAGTATTATAATTATTTAATAAGAAAAATAATTTATTTAATAAGAGAGATAAAGATTATTTAATATGAGAGAGAATTAAGTGAGATGATAGGTAATTGACATGTGGCAATAATGTTGTAAAAATGTGACAAGTGTTCTTATTGTTGTGAGAAATTGACAAGTGGTCAAATTTAATCTTTTATTATAGAGTAAAGATTTCTACGTATATCATCAAAAAAGTGCTTCATTTCAAAAATACATACCTAGCCATTTGAATTGGTCAATTATTAATAAAAATACAAATGCAACAAATTTAAAATTCAATTTTTATATTCTCTAAAAAAATACGAATATTCTTAGGCTTAATAGAAAAAAAACCATTTTTTTTAAATTCAAATAGTGCTCAGTAGACAACTACAAAAAGGGTCGGCTCAAATGGTAAGACAATTCAAGCAAAGACTTAGGATCCCTAAAATATAAAACCTTCAAATTTAAATATATATATAATTATATATGTATGTTCTTGGTCTATCCAACTACTACGAGGAAGAATCTTCACCGTTTAAAATGACTGAGATCAAATCTCAGCCGTGTAAATTCAGTTTTTACAGTAGTTACAAAGTACGGCAGTTACAAAGCAATTTTCATTTCAATTTTTTGTTTGAATCAACTTTAGTAAATTAATAACAATATAACAAAATACCCGACCACCAGACGGGTATAAAACTAGTTATTAAAGGGTCCGATATATAGATTCTCTTACAGGATCAGTTAACACCACCTGATTTTATACGAGTCATATAGCCCAATATGGGTCGTATTTGTTAGATTTTGTTAGACGATGTCAGGTGGCTGAAGCTCCATACGAGTCGTATAGCCCAATACAACTCGTATAGAAAAATGAGATTAAAATTTAGCTAATTTAGTTAGGTTGAAAGAGAGATATTTTGTTTTTTACAACTGGTGTATGTACGTGTTTACTTATATTACAGTCTAAGTGTTTTGGTTGAAAATTAGTTTTAACGTAACCATATTTAATCGTTTAGTTGTAAGATAATAACTAATTAGCTATTATAATATAACTTAACTATTTAATAGAATCGTAATATTGTTTTTACAACCGGTATACGTACGTGTTTTACTTATTTAAATTTTTATGAAAAATGTGAGATTAATATTAACTAATTTAGTGAGGTTTAAATGGATATGGTGTTTTTTACAACGTGTATACGTACATGTTTTAGCTAGTTACTTATAATATTATCTAAGCCTTTTGTTTAAAAATTAGTTTAACGTAACCATGTTTAATCATTTCGTTTAATATAATAACTATTTTAATGTAACTATTTAGTATATAATCGTAACATTGTTTTTACATCCAGTTATGTAACAGTTTTTACTTACTTAAATTTTGATGAAGATATATATTTAATATCGTATAATTGTTTTTTTTTCTGAAAATTATTTTAACATAACCATGTTTAATCGTTTAGTTTTAAAATAACAATTATTTTAACGTAAGTATTTAACTTAATCATAATGTCATTTTTACAACCGGTATATATAAGTATTTTTACTTTTTTAGATTTTTATGAAAGAAATATATATATAATAGGACCAATTACATATTTCTCCTTACTAAAACCATTTATTACATATTTAACCAATCATAAATTAAATAACATATTTCCCCTTTTTAAACCAAATATATTGCATATTTATATATTTCATTAAAACAAAATTTATGTATTTCTTATTTTACGCTTAAATAACTAACTAAAAACAATTTACATATTTCTCCTTATTAAGAGGCAATCTAAATCATGGGGGTATTTGTAATTTTATTTTAACATTGAGGATATATGTAATTTGGATGTTTAATAAGGAGATATATATTAATATACCTATATTATATTGTCAAAGTGTTTTGTTTGAAAATTAGTTTTTAACGTAACCATGTTTTATCGTTTATTTTAAAATTAACAACTATTTTAACATAAATAAATTTGACCAATTTTAGATTAGTTTTTAAGCGATATTAAGTTAACTACCATTTAGCTATTCACCGTTAAGCACGTTTTTTAATTATACAACAAAAGACAAACAACCAATCACTCCATACACAACAGACGTACGAAATAAGCATACATCCACATAAATAAGCATAAGTGTTCTTACATCGAAATAAAAAACAAAAATTCAAAATAATAACTAAGCATGACTAGATCCTGATCATGCCTCTGTCTAAGAAAGACAAGAACACAATGCCGGGAGAAACAACCTGCTGTTCCACCAACCACCAGATCATATCATCCAAGCAATCAAGTCATGTCGCATGCTTACGCAGGACCGCAACGTCAGCTAGATGTAGCCGAGGCTACCGAACAACTACATGATGTTGACCCGGTGGTGGCTGATCTCCCTGCGGCTCGACCTCCGGCTGTAGCTGCTTTTGATTGTGATGCGGAACTGGAGGCTCCCAAGTAGTCTGCTGATCCAATGAGAACCGCAGACCACGGCTAGGAATCTCAGCGACAATCGACATCAGCATAAACGTGTTACGCCCCAATAGTGACGAGGCGTAAGACTCAGTCATGATATCTCTAATATCAGCCGAAAACCAACCAATACGTCGAGCAATACGTGTGACGAAAAAGCCACACGTAATAGCACCGGTAGCCTTACGGCTAATAATGCTAGAAAAGTAATTAGCTAACAACCAAACGAGGTTGCAATTGCGGTCGTGAATCAGGTAGTAAAGAAAGAATAGATCCTTCTGAAAACCCGGTCCTGGCTGAGACGACGTCCGGTGATGGTGCATGCGATGGAACGATGTAAGTATCGGCGAAATGGATCACACATACGGCTAACTCGGGCCTTCGTAACGAAGGCCTAATCACCGATCACCAGCCACCTGTCGGTACAGACATCTTGTCCTCACCCACACACGCGTCCAAAAAGAGAGGTGTGGTACCTAGGTCCCGTGTGTGGAAACTCGTAACATGCCTCTAGGTAGTGAGGGACATACTGACATCTTATCCACATAGCGTAAATGAGATAAGATTCTGCTGCTGTAAAACCTCAAGCCCACCAGCTTCGGTGGGCAGAATTGAAATGTGGACAAGAACTCACGAATGATTTCTCGAAAAGCCGGGAAATCTCACATCCCGAGCCGGCGGGGTTGGATCGGATTCCCCGTCGGGCGGAAGGTTCCCGGGGCGCGATATCGTGAGTGATAATCGTGATGATCAGATTGTTTACATTGCACATGATATAAATGAGAAATGCTAAGTAGAATATAATTACAAAGTTAAATTACATCCGTATCGTTCATAATTTAACAATGTAAATATATCATAAACATCATAAGATATATATCTTGTAACTGCACAAGATATACAAAATAATAGTATAATGATGTTCCAAAAGTATGCAGGTCCAAAAATACTAAGTCTTCTATCTGAAGTCCTAGTCCAAAAGCATAAGCTTCTTAATTGACCTGTTCGTCACCTGAGAAGTCATGCAAAAATAAAGTCAACACATGGTTGGTGAGTTCATATAGTTTAGTAATTGAAAATGATTTGTAAACCTTTTTCGGTAAAGACCCTAACCTCATTAACATCACATGTAATATTCACATCGGTATATAGGGCATACCCCTGAGTCGAGCCTACAACCCGCCCAGACGCCGTCCCACCACATACTAATACGCATATGACACTGTTGTTAATGATAATTAAACATTTTTACCTACCATACGCTTCCATTCCACTATAGTTCTAGTGTTCACTCAAAACATTTGTTAAACCCTCGGGTAACAACCTTAATCTCATTAACATCACATGTATCATCCAGATTGATATGCTTATATATAGGGCATACCCCTGAGTCGAGCCAACAACCCGCCCAGACGCCGTCCCACCACATACTAATCCACATATGACATTGTTGTTAATGATAATTAAGCGTTCTACCCCTACCATTAACCCATTAGTTCTTTAGTTCTTTGTTCCTGTAAATACAATAATTTGGAATCACTATTGATTCCTTAAGTTCATCATACATTTATGATCAACCACAACAATTGTAGAAATAGTTAAATAAAAGCTTAATTAAATAAATAAATAAACATTTAATAAAATCTAAGTCCTAATGATTGGGCTTTGGTCAACTCGAGTGGACTAGTATAGCAATTAGGTACTTAGTAGTAAAAAGGGATTCTGTAAATATCATCAAACATATGACCTACAAATCAAATGGTCTAGCTAGGACTTCTTGAAATGTAGGGTTTTTGTTTCGTACTTGATTCGTCTAGTTTCGTCCCTTGTTTCGTATAGTTTCGTTGGCATATGTTATCTTTGATATTTCCCATACTTTCCCTTGAAAATGATTTGTTGATTCGTCTAGTTTCATTGTAAAATGTACTTGATTCGTTGAACATTGAATACTAGATTCGTTGAACAAATGTACTCTTGATTCGTTGATCGCTCTTTGACAACACACATTTGAAATAGTTTTTTGTAATAGATCGTTAGTTCTTTGAATTAGACCTTTGAAAATAGTTCTTTGTTTTAGATCTTTAGTTCTTTGAAAATAGTTCTTTGTAACTTGTTCTTTGATTTGAAACAGTTCATCTAGACAGGAGTCTAGAATAACAGTTATACATGTAAAACATATACAAGTAAAAGCATTTAAGTACACAAATTAAATAAGACAGTTTACGCATGCTTCTCAGCCCCGCGTTTTAAAACAAAAATGTTAGAAAAGGGGCAATGAACTCACCTGTGTTGCTATGTAACTGATATATCACAAAATGCGCGCTCGTTCTTGTAGCTTATGTTTCTTCAGTTCCTGAGTTGTTTTAAAAGAATTCGAATACTATAAGTACGCGTACTAGTCGCCGTATCTAAGAGTTGGTCTCGGTGTGCAACTAAGTGTCTTAAATTTCTAATGTGGTTCTAAGATTTAATCTAGCCATTCTACTTAACTAACCCTTTGTACTCGTATCCCAACATTTAATCATACAAATATTTATTAACATATTTCTGATAATTTCCTTTTAAGTTAGACATAAGTTTATAAAATCATTTACTTTAATTTAACAAAGTTTCTAACCCATTTTCTTCTATTAAGAAGTCATTACTTGAATTAACTAAACGTTTACATGTGATGGGCCTTGGTTAGCCCCTTGGGCCTAATTCGGCCCATTGATAGTCAAATCATTTAAGTCAACTATGCATCTCATGAATTCCCCAAGATTCTTCATGATTTTTATGAAAAGGTTTCCTCATGAAATGTTATAATCCTTAGTATGACAACTTACCCATCTATATAGAATAATTGGGTTAATTTCATGTTAGACACCCTACCACCTTCCCATGCACACTCATTAGGGTCTTCATTTTATACATGCACTCAACATGCATGCAAGTTCTTCCCTTATCCTTGACTCCCTATTTTATTAAGTTCATTCCCATTGTTTGTAGGTTTAAGTTTAATGATCCTAAATAAGATACTCTATGATTCGATGATACTTTGGTTTTACAGACTTTAGAGCAGCGAACCTTTTACTATCACCTTAGGTTCGGTGACCTAAGGTTCGCCCAAGATAAGTTCCACCCTTTCAAGGTTCGGTTAGTGAGGATTAGGTTCGCTTGGTTGATGGTTCGTGACCTACTAGAAAAGGTTCGGCTGACCAATATGGGTTCGTGAGTTATAGGGTTCGGCTGAATGCTGATTTCCTAAGGTTCGGCCATGCATGCAACTGTAAATAGGTTCGTGATATCTTAGAGGAAGTTTCGCCTAGGTGACTGACACAGGTTCGTTTGAGGGGAGAAGGTTCGGCTACATCATCAAGATGCCCTGGGTTCGTTGGCTGCCAAAGGTTCGGCTGATCATTGAGTAAGGTTCGTGGGTGCGGACAGGTTCATGGCAGGCTGGAAACAGGTTTGTGGCAGGCTGGTAACAGGGTTCGCGTGCGGACGCAACAGGGTTCGCCTGCAGGTTGTAGGTTCGTGGGGTTTTGGTTGGTGTTCAACAGGTTCGGCTCCTCTACCAGCCACCGTGTTCGTTCAAAATCTCTATTCAACTACTTCTAATCTGTTGTAACCATGTTTCCATGACCTCCTAGCTGTTTAGTCAAGCCAATCTCATAGTGTTTAAGTGTTTGTAACCGTCTAATCACTACAATAATTATATGGATCGTGAGATACACACCAAACCGAAATAAAATGAAATTTTACCTCAAAATCAGTGGATGAAAGTTTAGATCCTTCGTACTTCCGTGATCTACGTGACAAGAGGGTCGTTTTGGTTCCAAGAGCTCTTGAATCCGTTGAGAAATGAGCGAGAACTTCTAGAGAGAAGTTAGAGAGAGAGTCTAGAGAGAGAACGAATTTGGTGAATTAATTTGGGTAGATAGGTGGTAGTTGTGGTCTTTATGACCACATTAATTGTATTGAAAATACCCGGTTGTTTGGTCTCGCTCGGTTTCGCGTAACACGTTATTTCTCCGTAGTTTCTTGTAACGAAACGACACGAATTATAAAATAGAATTAAATAAATTAATTTAAGTTGTGATTCCTAATAAATTAGCTAATATCTTTTATTTATTTTAAATTTTCAAAAATACTAAATTTACTGTTTAAATTGAATCGTACGGTTGTCGCGCGTATTCGTTCGAACTGTCACTCGTACGAACACGACGATAGCTATACTTTTCAATATTGTTTTCTAATTATAGAATATCATTCAGAGCGTTAAACTTCCAGATTTATTCGTACAGGTCGTCACCTATACGAATAATCCGTCGATTTAGCATTCACATAACGACATTCATGTTGTTTTGTTCTATAAAGTCTCACATATGTTTATACATAATAAATCCTAATAAATAAATCACATGATGGTTCTGTGTTGCCAGAAGATTATCTGACTGATAAACCATGTTTTCTGAGTTTTGTTTCTCTGAATTGATTATGAATTCACTGTTTGATTCAATGAAATGATAATGATACATGCTATGAATATGAATTACACTGAAATACATAGAATTTGTGCCTGATTACTTTTCAAGTTACTGTTACGATCACTGTTTGGTACGATTCCGGCACTGATGGTACAGGAAACCACCCATCTCGAACAAACGCCGCCATCGGCCTGAAGCCCCGACGATGGTGATGGCGCGCTCTCACGCTTTGAGTGAATCCAGTAAGCTCCAGTCTCCATAAACCTCCTTCCCAACCAAGTGTATGAGGCACTTGTGTGATTCAGATCCTCGCAGGAACTGCAGCAAGAGATGGGGATCCAACATCCGATCCAGATGATCATCATTCGAATCAGAATTTGACGACCCGTAGGCACGACGACGTGGAGGCATGATCTACAAAAGAGTAGTAGTAGCAGCAGCAGTAGTAGCAGTAGCAGCAGCAGCAGGAGTAGTAGTAGTAATTTTTTCCAGTCATAATAATTTTTTTTCTTCTGGTTCAAACCTTCAAAAACTCAACATAGGATGTTCATATGCCCATAGAACTATGTGAGTCGTATGGTCATATACGACCCGTATAGTTTCGCAAATTCAAAAAGAATGTACAACTTCAAACAAACATCTCAATCCTACGGCTAAAATCGGTAAATAATGAGTTCAAAACAAATACAGACATGCCTCGTACGATGGTGGGGTCTAGATCCGTAGAAATCGAGCAAGATTTGTAGAGAGAGGAGTGTGATAGGGCCCAGCGTGGAAAAATATCAACAGCTCATCGGGGCTATTTATAGAAATTCAATTCGACTCGTATGGGCCAATACGAGTCGTATTGGTTTAAAAATTGTTTTTTTGTTTATTTGTACATTCAAAATAAATACACACACACATATATATAAATAAAAGAAAAAAATAAATATATGTTTCTTGTATTTATATTTAAATATAAGTATATGTGTTTATTATATTTATTTATAATAATATATGCGTATACATTAATATAATTATTTTTTCTTTATACATTTGTCATACACAAATATATATATATATACACACACATATGAAAATGATTGTCGTTATCAAATAAAGTGTGTATTTAAAAAGTTTAAAGAATAATTGTATAACTATGTGTATGAATTTTTATTTATAGTTTAAAGAATAAAAAATAAGGACATACATGTATATGTATAACTGTTTGTATGAATTGTGATTTACAATCCGTATGTAGATAAATCTGTAAATTGCGGTGCACGTAGATTGTCTTCCAACTGTTGGTCTCTATTTCATCATGTCAGATCTCTAAAACAAAACTTCAACACATGAATCACTTCGGGATGGGCGGAATCAAAACCGAAGATTAATCGAATAACAACTTGTATATGGTTACGATTATCGTTAAACATAACAAAAACCGTCTCGTACACTGAAATCAAATAAAATAAAAACAATAAGAATTCTCTCAACCTTGGTCGTTTCTCTCTCTTCTCTCGCTTCAACAAGTGTACACCTAAAAATAAACAAAAACACGTTTAAATATCTATTACACTATCACGGATCAAGCTAGCTCACGGAGAACCCAAAACTAACCGAGAACACATTGAAACACTCATTTGAGAATTTATCTGAGAACCATCATATTAACCGAGAACCAACATAAGCTTCCGAGAATCACCATTAACTTCTGAAATACACCAATGATTGCGTAAGTCTCATATCTAGGTCCTTACAATCTCCCCATATACTTACGTTATCATTGCCTTCAAGTCTTCAATTTAGCATGAGTACCCACGCTATAGTGATTCTAGGCAATCATGAAGAATCAATATAACATACATCTTGCAAACACCACTTCTTATTTGCATTGAATATTGGTACTTCAGTAGATTTCACTCTACAGAATTGTTTCGGTTTGGAAAATAGTTTCAATACCTTTGGGGCATTAACTTTAGATTTTTCAACCGGTTAACACTTTTGATTTTGCTTGACTTCACCTTTGCTAAAACCACACGGTTTATTCTTTGGTCTTTTAACTTTCCTCAGATTAAAACACACCTTGACCTTTGGAGTAACTTTCTTATAAAAATATTTTGGTCGATGAATACAATTTTGTGCAATGTGACTGGGCTTGCCGCATGCAAAGCAAGTCTGCTTCTTTGCATACGGAGCATAAACTAGACTGTTGAATCCATATGTTGACCACTGAGAGTAACACGATCTATCATTTCTGAAGTGCTTCTGATTCACAAAACCATGACACCTTCCTTCTTGACATTGTTGTGGAATGTATGGTGTAGTTTTTGCACTGAGATCTGATTTATTACTCCCATAAGCATGACTTTGAAAAATAATATGAATAAATTTCGAATTGCTCGGCTTCACTTCAATATCCTTCTCTTCTTATGCAAATATCTTAGAAACATTTATAACACTCACATTTTTATCTTCAGAATCAGTTTCTTTTGTTGTCCATGTTTCAACATTTTCAGAGACAATCTTAGGACCATAGGCATGTGTTGCTCCTTTTCTTTTTGCTCCTCGGAAACATTAGAATCGTTCACAAGACCAACAACAAGAGACCTTTCTTTTAAACATGATGAAATAAAGACCTCATATTGTAAATCCTTTTCTTAATTCATTAATTCTTCGGTTAGAGGCATGCTTGTATAATTATCATTAAATGGAGGAGGCACTGCATTATAACCCAAACCATTTTGTTTATCTATATGCAGTTGGTGATCAAGTATGTTTGTCACAACCTGACTAGACAATTCAAACGTCTTGAAGCTAAATTTTGCATTATTGTATTTAGCTTTTAACTGCTTTATCTAATAAGTAAGCTCCTGAATGCTAAGCTTTGAGTATATTTACTTACAACTTTTTTCACTTAAGTCATTTTTTAATTTTGAGATTTATTTCTTCTATGCTTCGACTTTATCTTGAAGAACCTTCTCGTTTTTGGCAAGAGAGCTTTTTGATATCTTCAATTCTTTCCAATCTTCTAATAATCCAGAGTACTGTGATTTATAAAAAATCACTTTACCTTCACAAGATTGACAACATAAATTTTCATTTACCCTAGTAGAGTATGATAAATCAACTTAAGGATCCATTTGAACCAAAAACATTTTTAATCAAAGAAGACTAGTCAAATTCGAGAACACACACGTTTGAGCCGAGAACAATTAATATTGAAACAAGATCACATAACCATTGTTGAGAACTAAAACCTTGCCAATAAAAAGTTCAAATTTGCTTAAAACACTCTGATGGTTAGACAAAGAATTAAGAAGCCAAGAACTTATATTTATGGCTGAAAGCTTTATGTTTATTCATAGCTGAGACCATTCAAAATCACATTAAAATAGCCAATAAAAAACAAATCTTTGAAGAGCCGAGAACTAACTTTATTTTTGGTCGAGAACAAAAATTACTTGCCAAGAACAAATACCAAATTTGCCGAGAACTATTGATTTGAGAGCCACAACTTTCCGAGAACTAATATAAATGCTTGCCTCGAACCATGATTTCAAAGTATTTGATAGCCATCTAATTTTAGCGGAGAACTAAATAACTATTTTCGACTGTAATCTACTTCACGATCTCAAATTTATTTCTTTCCAACTAAAAATCATTGATTCTCGTAAACATCCACAAAATTCGAATAAACAGATCAAATTCTTTGTTCTTCGAGTTCTTCAACTATCCTTCATGAACAAAAATTTTTCATCCCAAGTATGTATCAAAATATAAAATTTTTAACTCGATCTTGTTGATATTTGCCGCTAAGAGCATCAAGCCCTGATACCACTTGTTGGTCCCGATTTCATCATGTCGGATCTCTAAAACAAACTTCAACACACTAATCATTTCAAATGGGCGGAATCCAAACCAAAGATTAATCGAATAAGAACTTGTAGATGGTTAAAGCTGAATATCAATCACTGCACACGATTATCATTAAACGTAACGAAAACCGTTTGGAACAATGAAATCAAATAAAATAAGTACAATAAGAATTCTCTCAACCTTGACCTTTTCTCTCTTTGCCCTCGTCTCAACAAGTCTACACCTAAAAACAAACAAAAACACATTTAAATATTCATTAAACTATCATGACCCAAGCTAGCCCATGGAGAACCCAAAGCTAACCGAGCACACATTAAAAAACCCATTCGAGAATTTAACCGAGAACCAACATATTAACCGAGAACTTGCCAAGAACCAACACAAGATTCTGAGAATCACCATTAACTTCTGAAATACACCAATGATTGCTTAAGTCTTAGATCTAGGTCCTTACACCAACCAATTGGTATATTGATCAAGACGAGGCTTATACCACATCTCCCATACGACGGTGTGTTGATTTTGTAAGTTGACTAGTACCAAGTTGGTGTGGGAATTTTATACTCTCCATTTAGTTCAACCATTACAAAAGGGTTTTCATTAACAAATACAACTGACACAACACGATGTGGGAGATGGTGTTCAGGAGACGTTTATAACAGAAACAATGCTACTAAAGCGTTATTGGTTATACACACCACAATCACACCAAACACATTATCAATCAAAATTCCGGTTTGTGGCATTTGCATCCAATAATGCCTTGGAGAAAATTTAGGTCCTGACCAATTTAAGGATTCTTGAATTTTGTCAAAGACCCCTTCAAAGACAAACCTGTACAAGACTTCATTTCGGATAATCTCACTTAGGAATTCTTATCTAATGTTTAACTATTGTTGTTCGTGAAATCCTAAAGCAACATCAACAGATCTAAAGCCACGGTTACTGCCTGGAGTAACACCTTGTATTTGTGAGATGTATGAGTGGAAAACGTCACTAGTGTGAACCTTAAATCGGTTAAAATTGTATACTTACTGATCGGTTTGATTTGGTGAGATGTTAACAGTTGGTTGCAATAACCCGATGAAATCTTGCATTTTTGTTGTTGAAGAATGCAAATTAGAATGCTACAATTGGCTATCGTGAGCGTCCATTGTATGATCTTGCTTATTTTTCTTTAGCTTTGTGAAGGAACTGTGTCGACCAGGCTCTTTTTTTTGTTTTATCTTTACATTTGGTCGCACATGAGTATTAGTTTGCACAACGCCTTCTTTTTTCATTGATTAAAGTGGGAAAACCGCACTTAAAACCTTTGGCATTATATTCTTCTTCACTGGGTTTGGTTAAAGCTTTATATGTTGTATCACCCGATCCTTTTGGATATCAATATAAACGCTTTCATCCTCTTGAAGTAATGATAGGTTTAAATCAAACTTACGCCAAAACACATCTATCGCATCCAGTGGAATTTTAGCAACTGTGATAAAATAATAAAAAAAAATTATATTTTCGCAAAAATTATGTAAATATAATTAAATCTAATTAATTCATACTATTCGATAGACGCCAAGCACATGGCAATCCACAACTTGTGAAAGATGAGAACCGCATGATGAATTAGATGCTATTAACATCTGAATTTTGGCCTTTTTACCAACCAAAAGATTTAAAGCTACATGAGAAATCATTCCCTTTTAATAATTCAAATTAATCATCATTATGATATGACATATGAAATATTATTTTTCTTTCAAAGCTTTCCTTTATGACTTCTTCTTGCGATTTCACAATTTGGATGACATGCACAACAATGTTGTCTAACGTATTGTTCGTTAAATGGATATATTTTCTTTAACAGAGAATGTTGACTTTCAACTCTGTTGGTTGTTCGCTGACCAAAATTTTGGTTTTTATCAATCCTCGTGGGCACAAACATTTTCTTGTACCTTTGCAACCAGTTTAGTTGCAAATATCCGATAACCCCTGAAAGCCCAACACAAATTATTATGTTTCATATAATTAAAAAGGATTGAATATGAGAAATATAACATTACTCTGATGAGAGGTCCATAGCCATTCATGAAGTCGGCTATAGTTATACTCATAAATATCTCGTGTAACATCACAACCAACCACATATATCCAAACTTTCGCTAGTTTGATTGCGAAAAACTTGGTCTACAGTGTTTGGTTATGTTTTCAAATATGTGCCACTTACAAAGTAATCGGGCAGCACTTGGAAATATTCTTCTGCATGCGTTTATATGATCCAATTCTCTATCGGTAACAATAACATGTGGCTCCATACACTATTAAAGTGTACCTTTTCGGTTTTGTAACACCAAAAAGAAATTCTCTTCTCGTTCCTTACTTATACACGCAAGAGAAATACAAAACATTTTGTTTGTTGACGTGACACTATTTGTTCGTTTTATAAGTTGTGTCAATTAACAGGACATGAGGAAATGCACGCCATATTGTATGATGTCTAGTGAATAAAAAAAATTTCCCCAACATCTGTCGACACATCATCTTGAGTTTGGTAAATAAAATTATTTTTTTGAAACGTATTAAAAAGGACTTATATTGGAGTTTCCCCTACGTTGTTTCCAGTGCTTAAATTCTGTCATGCATTGTAAATAAATCTTAGGTTGGAAACATTATCGGGGTTTTGATCCTTTATAGTTGCAAGTATATCATGAGGCAACATGTTTTGGTTTGTTAGTTGCTCAACTAGAGGTGCTTCATATTCGTTCAATCTCATTGCATATGGATGACCGCCTAGTTGTTTAGCCCCTGGGTGGTTATGTTCACTATTAAGCACACGTAACTTCCACCCACCACAACTTCTCTTGTATTTACCAATCAACTCAAATTCACATCATGTCTTCCTCGATCCATAACATCTAACTTTTGGTTCTCCCTTATACACGCCACCGCGATCGCATTTCAGCCACACCTTTATCATTACTCCGGTTGCATTAGTTTTATTTCGTCGTCTGACTAACACATCCATTTTCATGTCCTTTAGCAATCCCCTAATTAACCAATTAATCAACACTAGAGAATACCTTAAAAAAATAAATGTTTATTTAACATTTTATAAACTAATGATTGATAAACAAATAAATCAATTACCTAATATGTCACACCCCAACCGATGGCGGAACACGTCTGCTATGTTGTAAATTTCAATAGATCAATGTTAAAGATTTAACAACCAAGAAATAATCTACATTAAATTGAACAAGCATCCATTACATAGTTTCAAAATCCAAAATACCTAACTTAAGTAAGTATAACATTGTTTAAATTTAAAACTAGGTCTACTAACGTGAAACCTATCTTATGTTTTCGCCATTGCATCCACTAACCTGTTAAATATGCAAAATAATTATTTTGTCAACTATTTTGCATAGTTTATGGGTAACACATACAGTTTATATTGTATACATAGAAAAATTTGGTGCAATTCAATTAGACTACAGGTTCTAAAATCTCGCATGTATATCCTCCTAGTTTGTAATTAGGTTTAGAATATATTTTCTCCAAAATCATATTAATACTTAGCTTAAAATCTTAGTATATCTACAAGCTTTCCATAGTTTATATATTCTCCAAACTTGTTCCAATACAAACCACAAAGATTAGTATTTTCACAAGTCTGCCCATAGTTGTACATTTCGCCCTTTTTGTACATTTGTCAGGTTCGGATCAGATCTGAATCTGAGATCTGATAATAACAATAAGCTATGATTTCGATTGATTACTAGGCGGAAACATGCAATCAATCTAAGTTTAGTAACGATCTAAAAGAACAAAACCCACAGTAATTAATATTCAAGACATATTTAATAAGAACAATTAAGAACAGATGATGATGAATATTAAAGGTAGTTATATTGATTTGTAGATCTGAAATTGCTCAGAGAATTACAGTGTGTAAAAGTGCGTGTGTTTGCTCAAAAGCGTACAGACTGATTCTATAAAGGTCCTATTTATAGAGACCTATTTCAGACCTACATAACTGCCCTAACGGATAACCGCTACCAAAATAACAATACAAACGTCACATCAGTAATACACGAAATAACTGATGTCAGCAAAAATAAATAAACAACAAAATCTAAGTGTAGATTCTTCATCAGCATCAGCAATCTTGAACGTCAGCATTAGTAAGTTTGCATGTCAGTATTGCAAACTTACTTTCTTGTACTAGGCATATTTTCTTGATCAACATCACAACAGTTGATCATCAGCATTGCATTGTGACGAAGTATCAGCAGTTCACTTCATGTCAGCATTACAATGTCATGAAGCTTTCAGCATTCAAGAGTTCAATGTCAGCATTAATGAATACTTGGCTCTTGTAATCATCAGCACCACAACATATCTCATCAGCATCACAACATATCTCATCAGCATCACACTTGGTCATCAGCATCTCAAGATTTGTTCATCAGTACTGCAATATCCTTGGGATAACATCATCAGCAGTGTAAGTTGAATGTCAGCACTGCAACTTTAAGCTGTCAGCATTGAAGAATCCTTTAAGAACTTGTCAGCATCTCAATCTTCAATGAGTTGGCTTTCAGCATTATGACTTTGGTTGTCAGCACTGCAACATCCTTGACAAATCCTGCAATTACTAAACACTTAAACATAAGAATCAATTAACAAATAATGATCTTATAAATAGAGAGGTTTAAGGTTTAGAGATGTGGACCATATGTGTTGTCTGTATTGTGCTTGTCAACACATCAACATATTATATGGATTTGAACTCTATTCAAATTATTAGCATATCAAATAAATCTGTATAAAATAGAAAAACAGAAGTAAAAAGAGAGTTAGAATGTTGCCATCATTAAACGGACTTGATGAACCTGAAGCTTGCAGAAGGGTTGGTTAATTGTGGGCAGGGCACCATCTCATAAAGGAAACCTAACAATCTCCCCCTAAGATGATGCTTCCTACAATTAGTCCACCATAATCCATGAATACCTCTTTCATATGAGTAGAACCACATATATATCCAAAGCCCTGTCATCATCAGCATCTGTCATCTTCAAACATCCTCCTCTTCTTTGACTTGACTCATGTTGAAAGATAACATCAAGTGATGAATAATGCCCGCAAATTGAGTCATTCGAGCTATCAAATCTTCTCTCATGTAATAAATAGGCATTTGATTTAATGCCATTAGATTCAAAGTCCAACTCAGACAAGTCATCTTTATTAGTGAAGATGTATGATTTATCAAGACATTCCACCACAAGGTTTCCATCATTTTTGATAGAAACTCTTTGTGGTTTCTTCAAAGATTTCACCTTTTGTTCATTTCTTCTCAATTCATAACCAATGAACAAGTCTTCTGAATCTTTTCTTAACCTTCTGATCAGGTTCAAGAATTGAAAGAGGTTACGTCTCCCAAATGTGGAGATTAGTTTTTCAATGATTAGACTGTCCAAATACGTGAGATAGGAGTTCTCAAGGAGTCTAACTTCAGAATAGGCATATAGCCTTATATCAGTTGCACTGAAGACTCGATCTCGTCTGTAGATTACCAACTCCCATGATTTTTCATCATAAAACCACCCAGTGATTGGGTACTCCCTCATATTTCCAACAATTTTCTTTTTCTTGATTTCAGGAGGTTTAAGTTTTAGATTGTGCTCACTGTATTTCTTTTCATATTTCTTGAATTCACACAGAACTTTGTCTTGATTCAACCCCCCATTTGGCAATTTGTATAGCTTAACACATTTTCTCAATGTTTCTTGAAAGGCTGCTAGTCTAGCATGGTTACTTCTGTTTACTAACCATAGACCAGCCAATTCAATTAGATCTTGATCAGGAAGGTTGAAAATTTGAAAGAATGGATAGAAACTTTCCACTGCACCTGTTTCTCTTTTGACTTGATAAGAGTCCCAGCTCCAATCATATTTCCATCCCATTATCTTTGACTTTTGTTTTATTAATTCTTGATCTTGAACTGTCAAAGTTTCTTGAAAAGTCATTCTAGTATTTTTCATATATTGGGAGGAGTAAGAGGATTGCCTAGGAGCGGAGGACTGTGTATAAGATGATTTTGCTTGAGATGCTGATAGAGATTGTGGAACAAATTACTTTGGCTTCTTAAAAATTGGACTGGTGGAGGCTATTCGGCTGATAACAGGCATGCTAGATTTATCAAGTTTGGCTTTCTTGCCTGCCTTCTCATCTGCCATCAAAAATTCTCTCACTCTTTTGATCAGAGTGTCCCTCTTCATTCTGATATAACTTCTAGAGAGGACCCCTCTGTCATGTAAGAAGTTTCTGAGTGCTTGATCATTCATGGAGTTGGGATCTGGTTGAACCATACCCTTTGCAATCTCAGAATCTGCTGCTTCTTGTTCCCTTCTCTTCTTCTCCTTTTCTTCTCTCTCCTTTTTATCAACTTCAGTTTCATTTTGTGGATCGAGGAGAGAGTCAATTTTATCAGATTCTGCTGACAACTATTCAAACGACATTAAATTGACGGTGTCAAAGTTCATACCACCATACTCCACAAGCTTCAGCACCAACTTCATATGAGTGTCAGCTATAGCATTGGCAGTGAATTGTGATGCGAAGCTTTCATTGAAAGAGATGTTTGGTTCCTCAAACTGTGGAGTGACTGTTGCTGATAGAGTTTCAGTTTGAGGACCAGTGGAGGGTGTTGGTGCATGCATGCTGTTGGATTCTTGGATTTCTGACATTAGTTCTTCGTTTGCAGCCAGTTCTGCATCTGTTAATTCACCAAGAATCCCAGCCAATGCTTTCACTTGTTTCTTATCAAACTTTGAAGAGGGCTTTGAGGATTCAGGAGCCTTTTCCTTGCCCTTTGCCTTTTCCATGGCATTTTCTTGTTTTCTTCTTAAAGCCTCAAGGTGATTCCTGATTAAGCTTATGTCGATTTCTATTCCAGGAATCCCCCTTGAAAACTCTTCAAAGCTTGGAATGTTGACACTTAACAGATCTTCATTTGCTTGATTTAGTATGTTGAAGAATCCATATCGTTGGAAAATTACAGCCTTGAAGTTTGGATCTAAATCCTTGGCTGATGTTGCTTCTGTTTGAATTTGGGGAGATGGAGATTTTGGCTTCTCCGGGGATTTTGGTGGTGAGGAAGATTTGAACCTTTTGTTGTTTCATCATTTCTGTCATGATCAAACTTCCTCTTCTCCCCCTTGGAGGAAGCACCATCTCCCCCTGAACTGTTGTCATCATCATCACTACTGACAACCTGTTTTGATTTTAGTAAAACTTCAACCTCATCCTCAAGTTCCTCAATTCTTTCTCTTAATATTTTATTGTCATTTTCAACCTCTTCAATAGTATATTCAAGAGATTCAAAAGAGGTTTCTGCTCTCTTTGATTTTGAAATTATGGCATTAAGCCTTGTAATTTCTTTTGCAGCTTCATGCAGAGAATTTATCCTGTTCTGATCTGTTTGTTTTAGAGAATCAATCTCTTTCTGCAAGGCTTTTGATTTTGCTCTGACTGATTTTAATTGAAGATTTATCTTTTCAATTTCTTTTTCATAGGCCAGCTTACTCTTTTCTACTTGATCATTCAACTGATTTCTTTTGTCAGTGATTTTCTCACAGTGAGCTTCTAATTCAACAATTTTCTGCTCTTTTGAATTTATGGTATCTTTAAGTTCAGCTATGATCGCCTTCTGATCATTATCAGCCAGGCCACTAGCTGCAGCAAGTTGATTTTTCAGATTTTGAATTTCAGTTTTGAGAATATCAACAAGCTCCTTCATTTTATCTTGAGCTTTTTGAGCATAATTTACTTCATTTTGAGCATTGGTTAGCTTTTGGCTCAACTCAGTGGATTTCTCAATATGTCTTTCTCTTTGAACAATAAAGTATTTCAAATCATTTTGTAGATCATTTACAAAGGCTTTTAAGTTTGCTATCTCTTCCACTTGCGAGTTCATAGTGTTTGTGAATTGATTAACATAATCATCACTCTTTTGGACATAAATATGAGCTTGAGCAGCTGCTTCACTTAGATCTCTGATGTGAGCATCCTGACTTTCAATGTATGCATTTTGAACCGCCAGATGATAGTCTTTCTGTTCAAGTTCAATCAGGAGTCTAGTGATTTCAGCATTCTGTTCATCAAGTGCATCTTGAAATTGGTTGTATTCAGTCAGATGTTCATCAAAATCTTTTTCAAGTTCAGGAGTTTGCTTATTGATTTCAGTCTCTCTGGCTTCAATTTGAGAGGCCATGTGATGCAGCAAAATTGGGACCATTCTTACTGCAGCTGATGGTTGAGGTTGAGCTTGAGGTTGTGGTTGTGAAGCTTGAATATCTTGAATAACAGATTGAATTTGTTTAGTATCAAGCACAGTTGCTGATTCATGTTGTTGCTGTTGTTCTTGTTGTTGCTGGTGTTGTTGTTGTTCTTGTTGTGTTGTTTGTTGCTCAGACATTTGAAAGTTATCAATGTTTTGGTTATCAACTTCCAAAGGAGAATTTGGAGTTGATAAAGTTTCTGTTACTGTTTGGTTTGGAGAAAGATTGGGAGTAAGATCAAGATTTTGAGTAAAATCTTGATCATCAGGCCTTGCCTGTGATTCAACTGTTTGTGCTGGAGAGAGATGTGGAGGAGTTATAATTTGTTCTTGAAATTTCTCATCATCATCATCACCATCATCATCATAATTGTCATCATTTTCAATGCTATCACTGCTAGACACATCAGCATCAGAATCAATGTGATCTGATGGTGAAGTGCTAGAATCATCATCTTCATCATCATCTTCCTCATTATTGGCAACAAACATCCCTTGTTCAATTAATGCATCTTGTAAATCAAAGAATATTTGGGGGAATTATGCATCTCCTCCCTCAAATTTACCCCTGTTCATTGCTGGACATGTAAGATGATCATGATGTTTCAGCCCATGAATCTTTTCACCAAAGGGTTGCATGTCTGGGTATTGGTGGTTGATTATCAGCTGGATGAATCTTGGATACATCAAGAACTTTTTATTCCCTGCATTTACATTTGCTGTCATCCCATTAAAGATGGTTCTTGTGAAGTTGAATGGGGTTGACATCAGCAGGCTCATGATCATGGATGTTGTGCCAAGTGGAAGCTCAAACCATCCTGATCTCCTATTTGAGATGCAGTGTTGCAAGATGTGAGCTAATAATTTCCACTTTGGCCCTAATTGACCTTTGAGTATCTGTCTTCTGGGCATTCCGCCAGTATAACAAAGAAAATTTTGGAAAAAATCCAAAATTTCATCATCTGGTAACTCAGTGATATCGCATTCATCATTTCCTGATTGCAAAACATTTCTCACTGTCTGTTCAGTAATAACGACCTGTTGCCCCCCAACTGTTCCAACAATTGTTCGAATATCATTCTGTACTTCTTCAAATGATGTAATCCAAAACTCGTTGATCATTTGCCTGTACTAGGTTGGCCTTGCAGTTAGGGCAACCACCAAGTTTGATCTGTTTATGAAACGAAGAGTTTCCCTAAACCCATGAGCTTTGGGATGTTCTGCGTTCAAGAAAGCACACACGTTGTGTTGGTCTGCAATTTCTAAAAGAGCCATATCTTTAAGATCAGTGAATGAGGGTTGTGAGCTTGAAGATGAAGAGTATTGATGATTCGATTGCAGTATAATGACGATTTTGCTGAGGTTTGAGGGTTCGAGTGAAGGGTTTTGGCGCAAGTGCAATAGAGTGCTGATAAGGGTTAGGGTTTACTTTTCAAGTTCCTTTTATAGATTAACTTTGCTGAGTACGAGGTTGAAATCGTAACAATTGATTGACAAAATCTGGTGAAAAAGTGAAAATTTTAACTTTTCACGTGATTTCATTAAACGCTCACGTGCTCCCCCTTTTCAGATGATTTTACTCAAAAAAACTGCTAAGTGATTGAAACTTTGGTCATCAGCATTGGTGTGTTGACGAAGTAAAGTTTAACTCATGATCATCAGCATTGATCATTTGTTCCGGAGTTACAATTACTTGGCCAAATTTTGAGATTTGTTGATTTTGAGTGTCAGCATTGATTATTTGGTTAGGCAACATGCTACTTGATCAAGTTGTGCATCAGCATTTGAGAATTTCTCATCAGCACTGAGAGTTTACTCATCAGCACTAAGAGTTTACTCATCAGCACTGAGAATTACTTGGATCAATTTGTTAGGCAGTCATGTTACTTAATCAATGCAAAGAGGTCAACACTTGAAACAGAGTTTGCAGTCAATAAATGGTTACCTTTCAGCATTGGAGACTTGATTGTTTTACTTTTCAGCATTGTGGAAAACTTACCTCACTTTGAAAGATTGATGATTGACACTGCATCAGCATAGCTGATTTAACTGTCAGCACTGAAACTTACTTCATCAGCATTAGAGAAGTAACCGTCAGCACTGGAAGTTACTTGGGAATTCAAATGAATCTTACCTGTCAGCAGTGTGATGTGATGGAATTCAAATGAAGTGATAACCTGATGATATTACCTATCAGTACTGGAACTTGATAAATGAAGATTTGTCATCAGCATTCTTAAAATGCATGTCAGCACTGCAGGTTACTTGGGAATAAACAGATTTTCATTGTCAACTGTTGCAACTGTTTGAAAATCAAGTTATGAAACTCCTTTTTATTGAGATTAGCAAATTTCTAAATCCAATTTATTTTTGTTGTTTTCTGATGTTAAATTTTCTATTTTGTTTGGTTTGATTCAAACTTTGGTAAATCACAGTGATAATTAAAATTTGACAGAAATTGATATTTACATAAATCTGATATGAATTTGATTCTTAAAATCATATCTGTTTTAGAACTTTCTGTATCAAAAGAAATGTTCTGAAATATTATTGAAAATTCAAACAATGGTATTGTTTATCCACTTAAACCCTGCTGATATAATCATAAACCAGATAATGAGAACTTGTTCAATCAAGGTATCATTTAAATGTAACTTAGCAAGTTATCACACACATAAAAAGGCACTTTTTGAAGTCGAATTGTAGAATATTTTAAGGATTTATGTAAGATCTCCGCTTGATTACCATTTTATAAGTAAATATTTTAATGAAAATTTGTTTTTCTTTTCTTTTCATCAATGACAAGTACTGTGTTCTATGAACACTTATTTGGTTGATATGTGCTGTCAAATCAGAAAGTTTTTCTCTGTTTTTGTTCTTTTGAGACATTGCATTATACAAACTGTTGTGTATAACTACACTTATTTGGTTGATGGTGCAGCTCATAATGTAGTCTTTTATTTTTAATGTATATGTACTTTAAATGGTAGGAGATAGTCATAAATTCAACTTTCACTTCTTATATTCTAAATCAAAGAGATTTAATACCTTATCATGAGATAGATAAAATGCCTTACATATTTTTCATTTTAATTTTGTTTCTCATTTTCCAGAATTGACTAGTTTTCAGCTGAGCCTACCAAAGCTTTGAGGATTTCAATATTCTTCCCTGAACATTTGCTTCTTGATATATCCTTTTCCATCATAGATTCCTATCATTTTTCAAGAAATCAATATCAGATATGCAGAAAAATATATACATTACTGAAATTCACATATTTTTGTATTTTTCATTGTTTTTCTAATGTTTTTGTATTTTTCTTTGTTTTTCTAAAGTTTTTTTTTAAATATCACTGTAACTTAGCAAAATTTAATCAATTTTCATATTTCATCATGCCTAGACTTTTTACCAAAAATTCAAATCTTTTTGGGTCTAATGCTTTGGTAAATAAGTCTGCAAGTTGAAATTCAGTATTTATGTACTTTAATTCTATCAATCCTTTTTCAGAGTTATCTCTAAGGAAATGATATCTTATTTCTATGTGCTTTGTTTTTGAGTGTTGTACTGGATTTTTAGTTATAAAAATTGCTGCTTTATTATCTATTTTTATCGGAGTTTTTAAAAAATTGAATCCAAAGTCAAGCATCTGGTTTTGAATCCAGAGAACTTGAGAGCAACAATGTGAAGCGGCTATATATTCAGCTTCTGCAGTTGATATGGACACATTTGTTTGCTTTTTGCATTGCCAAGATACCAGCTTGTTACCAAGGTATTGACAACCTCCTGACGTTGATTTTCTATCCCAATTATCTCCCCCAAAATCACTGTCAGTATAGGCAGTCAAATAAAAATCCTCATCTTTTGGATACATTAGTCCAAGATCAGGTTTTCCTTTGAGATATCTAAAAATTCTTTTGACAACAATTTCGTGGGATTCTTTGGGATCATCTTGGTATCTGGCACATAAACATACACTATACATGATATCAGGCCTGCTTGTTTTGTTGGATCCACGATCCCGAGTGTGTCAGTTCATCTTACCGAAACTTAGACTTGTTGTTTGCGTCCCTCGGTTATCGCGAAACCTAGCCAAAGCTCGATATTACACTCGTTATGACCTCCAGTCAACATTGGTGCCGAGTGGGGTTTGTCAGGCCCAGTAGTACTACGTAATAACGACTCGTTTGTTACACAATTAATGGTAAGGGTGTGAGGACTTTTGTTGCGATACAGTTACACTCAAAAGTTGTTTTACAACATACCAGTCCTACATCTAAAAATAGTTGCATTGTATTCTCACTCCATAGTTTAACAAAACAGTTCAAGAGTAAAAGTGGGGCTGTAAACTCACCTTAGTGATATCTGATAGTGATAGCGTAAGCTCCTGCTTCGTAGATGTGTCGGTCACCGGCTACCTATATTTTGTCGCGTATGTGAGTTCCTGTAAGTGACCGTGTTCGTGTTCGTGTTAGTGTTTGTGCTCAGCAACCCTCGATTGTTATGTTAGCCCATGTTTGTCCTTATTGACCATGTCAATTCAACGACCCGTTGGTGAACCGTGTGTCGGTTGTGAATCGTGCAACACTCGTGATTGTGCTCGTCGTGTGCAAAACGAGCAGATCGCATTCGTGGACAACTTACTATTTATAGTAAGTTTCCATTTATATCAAGTCCGATAACACATAGCATTTTTAAGGTTCTAGAATGCTCGTTAGTCATACGTGATCATGTTATCACATAGCACATTTTCATAGGTCATCAAATAAGCACACAAATCGTTTTCACACATTAAAGTTTCCTAAAAAGGAAAGTTTCTTAATTTAGCAAGAATATCATCGAAACCATCTATCTTAGCATGCACTAATCATATCGAGTCATATTAGATCATCTAGCAAGCATGTGACATACATAGCGCTCATAAATCGATATTTCATAAAGTTACTAAAAATAGTACTATGACAATCTTCATCCAAATGATCATCCTAAACATATCTAAGCCGTTTTTATATCACACAACATCATATAACACCATTTAACATCATCTAATCGTGTTTATCTAGTCATAATCATCATCTACCAAGAGTTGGCCCACCAAAGTTACTAAAAATAGTAACTTGGTCAAATATGACCATAATCAAGATCCAAGTCACATTCTAAGTATCATAATCACCCAAATATCATTCTAATAGCAAATCCATACACATGCATGTTCATATTTCTATACATATCATCAAGTTGTTATAAAATGTTACCATATTTAGAAAGAATCTCAAATATCCATATTTTAACCATTTTAAAATTAACAAATCATGTAATACCCTTCTAATGTAACATCACTGTACGACTCTACTATTACGACCTGATGTATTAATGATTAATTATTATGAATTATTGATGATCAATGCTGATATTATTATGATTTGGTATACATCTTGAGAACATATTATGACGTGCATAAACCATGATGAGTTTAGTTGGAACCCAACTAAACAGAACTAGAGAGTTTATTGTAGTTACATTTCACAGATTATGGATGTTGATATGGAATGGAATGGGATTAGGAGTTGGTTATGGTTCGGTTGCTAAACATAGTCAAGGACACATGGTCATGGTTTATCAAAATAGCGTTGGGGAGGTTGCGATCTACCCCTGCATATGCCCTATACATATGCATATTTCGGTCTATCATGGATGTGTCAGTGATATAGTTTAGTGGTTTTGGTTTGGGATTTTAACATTAAAGTTAATAAAATAATTGGAAACAATTACGCGATGGTGAGGTTACGAACTTAACTTAACTGCGAGTATTAATTCAGAAATATTAACTTAATAACGTAGTCGCGTGAGTGACGATTCACACGAATATGATAATTGAGAATAATATTATGAGACGATATTCCATAAATCGTAAATCAAATCGAAATACGATACGAGTGTCGGATTCGGAAAGGTGACGATCTTTACGAATACGTACGCGAGTAACGCGTTTCGACGAGATAATTAAATAAAATTTAATGATAATAAAATAAGAAAAATAAATTAAAAACGTTTATTAGGAATCACAACCTAAAACAAAATCGAATAAATCGTTTTCTTTAAATAAATAATCTACCGTAAATGAAACGAAAGCGTTTTACGAAACAATTTATTTCAAGTCATTTTATTATAACGAAACCTATTTATTTAAGTGTTTTACGTTTTAAATGTGTTTTTACGATAAAAACCGAGCATCTAAATATTTTAACGCAAAATAAACGAGAACGAGCACGTGGGGGATAAAATGGTGTATAAGGAAGATAATTCCTTCCTTCTCTTTCATTTTTCACCAAACCATTCTCTCTCTAACAAGCAAACCCGGCACCACTTTCTCTCTCTAACTTCTCTCTACCATAACTTCTTCGTTTCTCAACGGAATCACGAGATCTTGGCACCTACGCGTTCGTGAGATCGAGGAGAACAAGAACCCACGAAGAAACACGAGTTTTGGTCTACATATCCAGGTAAATCTAAGGATACATTTTCGGTTATATAGTAGATAACGAACCCTAATATCTAAGGATGAATTAATCGGATTAAAACACTTAAAAATACTAAAACAACCTAGGATGAGTAGTGGGAAAACCATGGTTGAGCTTTGTACAGGTCGGAGTTTGATGATAAAGAAGAGAACATGTTCGATTCTTAGGGAAAAAGAAAGAAAGCAGGTGGCGAACCTGGGATGAGGGCCGAACCTTCCACTTGAACAAACTCAGTTGTTAGCCGAACCTATGGGTTCTCCTAACTAAGCCGAACCTGTAGCATAGACCACATGAGGAGCGGCGAACCCTGAGTATCACGAACCTATGAGGTTCGCTTGTATTAAAGGCTATCCGAACCTAAGGTTTCCTCGACTCAGCCGAACCTAAAGGGGTGGCCGAACCTGGTCATGGTAGAACCCTAGGGGCCGAACCATTAGGGGTCGAACCTCCCCATGTATGCAGCGAGCCTACTCCTCATTCCAGCCGAACCTTTGTGAAACAAACCTTAGCCCACACGAACCCTTGTCCGCTGAACATATCCAGCCGAACCTAGCCCTTGAACCGGTTAGAAAGCAGCGAACCTTTCCCCTCTGTTGGCCGAACCCTAGTCTACTTAGAACCTAGCAAGGGGCCACGAACCTTGTAGCTGCAAGGATGGCCGAACCTTTAAATGTTGTGACCAAACCTAAGAGAAAATGGGAATAGGTTCACTGGGTTAAGAGTATCAAATACTAAGTTGTTGAGTTAAGGTTAAGGTGAATCAAGGTATAAGGAGAAAAAAGTACACCCATGCATGCATAATAATTTTAAAGAACCATCACCTTTTTATAATGAGGATGGGTAGGAGTTATGAATCAGAGATGGAACCGAGCCTAGTCTACCAGGAGGAATATGATTATGACTACTCTAATTCGGCATACAGGGATACTCAAGATCACGATCATGGCAATTATCATAGGGGTTATTACAATCAAAATGGTTATCAACAAAGACAACAACAATTGTGTTCAAGAAGTTACTCGCAACAAACTCAACAACAACATCCTAGTAATCAAGAAAACGGATCCTTTGGTGGTAAATTGGGAAATATCCAACGTTGTTCTATCTTGGAAGCATAAAAGACATGAAAAAGGAGAATGAGGTCAGAGATAAAACCATAAGTGAGTTGTTCAATAAGGTTGGTCATCTAGTTGAAGAATTGGCATGAATAAAAGCATTAGAAACGATTGTTGATAATAATACCACCAACATTCCCCCAGTTTTTGAAGAAGTGGCACTGACACCGGTCATGTTTGATGATGAAGTAAATGATATTACTGACCTTGTGGAGCAAGATAGGGGATGCGTAAATCAGATTGAAAAAATGCCACCTCATGTGGAACCATTGAATAAGACACCCTCAACTTATCCAAACCAATATCCTAAAGTAACCATTCCAATAAACATTGTTGAGGATGATGGTTTAGGTTTAAAGAAAAAGAATGTAACAAGGGAGGACTTGAGATACTTTATTCAAAAGAAGGTCCATATTGATTCAGCAAATGTGTCGATTACGATGAAAGAAACTTGGGTATGGCATGTTGAGTACCAAGCATACAGTGGAAACTCAGCATGAAAATGTGCATTTATGCAATCTTGTGGTTATGTAACATACACTTTAATCATTAGAGCAAAAGTATGGATACGAGGTATTAATCATCGAGCCTATGATGGTAGCTCGGGAGGAAAATGTTCAATTCGACCACCGTAAGTAATAAATGAGGTACGGTCTGGCTGAAGACCTAAAACTGAGCGCTTTCTGGGAGGCAACCCAACAAACTTTGTGGGTATGTTCACTAGAAACCCTCACGAGACTTAACTCGTCCACTCGGGCCTATCGAGTGGTTTAAAAGGCTTGTTGCATATGCTAAATGCAACCGTGATTCCTACGAAAGTGAGTTAGGTTTTGCTTGATTTTATCTTGTTTTCTTTGTTTTCTGTGTTTTCTGTGTTTTTATAGGTTATTTATCACGTTCAAGCACCTAAGAGCGAGAAAGATCAATGAGTTTTCAGATTGACATATTTATCATGTGACTTGGAGCCAAGCACTAAAAACAAGGGTGTCAAACATGCATGTAAACTTGATCAGGTCCATGTGCTCTGTCCATGCTTTTATAACTGTTTGTTTGAACTATTTGTGCTTGTGTTTCTTGGTGATGTTTTTTTGAGTTGATGAATGATTGTGGTAAGAAAGTTATTTTCAAAGTGGATGGTAAAGGGAATTTGAATGGGGCATTTGGGTAAATCATGACATCATACTCATTTCACACTCATATTTAGTGGAAAATTTACATTGGGGACAATGTAAGGTTTAAGTGTGAGGATGAGGGAAATTTTGAAAAATTTGCAAAAATTGTTCCAAAAGAGGTCTTTTTGTGCACGAAAAACAAATTTTTTGTCAAAGAAAATTGTGAATGCGTCTTTAACCGGTGTATATGTGTAACTTCCTAATTATGCCTAGTTCTTTAAGTTGCGGAATAAAGTTTTCTTAGCCAGTTGTAGGAAAATTTGGTAGGTAGGTCTCAATTAAGGATACAAAGCTAGATAATGGATAAACATGCATGCTTTACATCCGAAACCCGTTACCGCCGTTTTTGTGAGAATTTGAGCCTATGTGGAGCATGAAATAGATGTAGAATTTAATGCTCAATTTCATTTGATGTGTGATTACCATAATGTTGTTGTCATTTCAGAACTTGCATAATTAATACATGTTAAAACCATGAGCCAAAGTGTGCACAAAAGTGATAGAGGCATTAGGATAAACCCTTGTTTTAGCCTTATGTCTTTGTTTCACCAACCCTTGACAAAATCCCCTAGTCGCCATTTTTGAGCCAATTACCCATTTCTTTGTTAAACCATACCCATTCCATTAGCCAAAATCAGCCTTTATAGCCATTTCAATTTAGACCCATGTGACGATTCCAAGTTAATTAGTGTTAATGTCTTGAAAAAAAATAACTAAAAAAAGGGGAGAAAAAGAAAAAAAAGGAAGAAAAATTGTTCGTAGTGATGTTAGTAATGTTTAGAAATAAAAAGTAATCCAATAAGGGTACATACTTACCCTAGTGATTATGTGTAGTAGTTGTTTGTGTGAACTTAACTTGGATTTTGCCTGTTTTAGCCACTTACATTCCTGTTCCATACCTTAGCCTTAGCCAACATTACAACCTTGAAAGACCTCTTGATTTGTGTATACTTTGTACATAATGGTGGAGATTTGATTACTTTGCAAGCTTATGATAATGATGCATCATTATTGGATTGAGAGTTCAGAAACTAGTGCATCATTGCTAGTTCAGATACAAAGCTGAGTGGAGTGTGAATGTGTGCATGTTAACCATTTGAAGCTAAGTGTCCTTGATTAGAGATTTTCTTGTCGAATTTGTAATATTGCTTGTTGGGATGTAAATCTATTGCACGTTGTAAGTCTTGGGAATTAGGTGTGCTTTTGAAGTTTTGCTAATAACCGGTAATGAGATGTTTAAGCAATGGTTTTTGTTGAATTAATTGTTATCGTGCGTAAAGGACTTTGCTTGGGACAAGCAAAACATAAGTGTGGGGATGTGATGGGTGTCTGGTTTTCATGTGTTTTAACAGTTTAAAGTTGCGTTTTTGCGTGAATTTTATGTGGAAAAATGATACTTTGAAATACAATTGTGAATTTTAGGTAAAAACACATTAGATGGATGCCTGGGGGAGGTAACGTGGTGAAAAGATGCACAGATGGATCAGAAACTGTCAAGAAAAGCTCAAAATTTCGGAAGCGCGTATCTTGAGCTAGAGGAAGAGTTACGGAAGCCATAATATATGAAAACTGAGTTTCTCGACGAGACGAAGCTGTTGGTGAGATCAGACTCAACGTAGGCTACACCCAAGTCAGCGTAGGTTACGCCCAAAAATTCAGCGTTGACAGAAATTTGGCACCATTCAGTTTGGCCCAGCGTAGGCTACGCCCAAAGTGGGCGTAGGCTACACCCAAAACGTGGAAAATGAGTTTTTAACCCTATTTTGCCTATTTTCAAGCCACATTCCATTGAAGTCGAAAGTTAAGTTTTTTGGGACCATTTGGGGACGATTTTTGACAGTTTTTGCGTGGATCCAACCCTCCAAATCAAGATTCAATCCAATAATTCATCAATGGAATCAACAATTGAAGATCAAATCGCGATGAGGCAAGGCAAGTTTCTTCGTAACCGCTTCCGGTTGATTAGGGTTGTAAGTGAAACAATGTTTGAATATTGAATCTAGATTTTTTGATTGTAAACTTGATACGATTTCTTTTTGGTTAATTTAAACAATAGATTTATGTTTTCGTATTGTTGCGTTACCATCAGTGATTCGGTTTTCTTGCATCGTTTACTCATTGGTAGTCGTGTGACGTGTTGCATATGTCTATTTGTAATTTTGTGAATAAGCAAATCTTAAATGTTCGTTCCATCTTTATCACTTTAATCAAATTGATTGACAACATCAATTTTTTATGATTTTAATCTAGGTTTAACTTACATTCATTGTGGATCTTACAACCTAAAAACCGGAAGTGATTACCTTTCTCATTAATTGTTTTCAAATCAAATTTAAAGTTTGTTTCTTTTAAACCATTCCCTTAATTCAATTCAATCCAAAGTTTTCATTTTTCTTAGATTAATTAGTTTGTAGTGACACTTAGCACTTTCCACTGATTCCCTATGGAGACGACCTTACTTACCCTTGCTATAGTCAAAGGTAGCTAAGTCCCTATTTATAAATTGTTTTTCATTGACCTACGACACATCGATCACGAACCTAAGGGAAAATGGGGATAGGTTCGCTGGGTTAAGAGTAGCAAACACTAAGTTGTTGAGTTAAGGTTAAGGTGAATCAAGGTATAAAGAGAAAAAAGTACACCCATGCATGCATAATAATTTTAAAGAACCATCACCTTTTTATAATGAGGATAGGCAGGAATTATGAACTTACATGATTTGAAACATTTTATAATTATGACATAGTCAACATTTTCTAAACACAAATTGAGATTTTAATACTTTAAATTGTAAGGATTAATGTTGTGGAACATTTTTCTAAGATTGGTGTATTAAACCTAAATTAGAATTGTAATTATAATTTCAGTCTTGGTGGTCACCTGATGAAACATGCATGCAATTATAAGCCTAGATGAGTTCGTGATGAGGATTATCACCTTTAAGTAAACATACTTATGGGAATTACAACTAAGGTGTCATAATCTATCATGTGACTAGGCAATTTAAAAACTAACAAGTAAATTATATTTTAATAGAAATTATCTACGAAATCCCTAGGGTTTGACTTTAACTTAGGTAAAATAAACTAAGGAAGTAAAACCTTCCATGAAATAAAAACGAACAAATATGGTGACTGAATTGAAAAGAAACATATATACTTATGAACATGAACATATGATAATTACAGGTTGATTGCGTTGACTTGAAATTACTTACATGAGCGCACATCATACGAAAACACTTAGTCCAAAGACTCAGGTGAGTTCTCATAACCTCCCTTTTAAACTGTTTTGTTTTAAAATTCGGAGGTGAAACATGTATACCAATTCTAAATATTATTTTGATAACACATGGACAATACTTGTTTATCAATATGATATTCATATTATGGGATTATCATTATTTATGGATTATCTCCGGTTATCATATAGCCGTGTAACATTGCCATTGACCACGGTCATTAACAATGATTACATGTATTTCCACTTGGATTATCACAACTCCATGAATCGTTGCCTTTGACCTTGGTTAATTGCATTGGTTTTATGTATTGTCACGTGGTTAGCCACCACTCCATGGATCTTGTCTTTAACTTATGTTAATTACATAAATTCCATGTATTGTCAATATACTCTTTGAGAATTTTGATGGTTGAATGTGTTGAATGGTTATGTGGTTGATTATCTATGATTATCTATGACTGTCTATGATTATATGAGATATGTGATAATGTGTTTGGGTTATGGAATGGATTATCTCACAGGTATTCATGTGGATTTTCTCAAGAAACTCTAAACTTTTATAATCATTTCATAAAACTTTTTTTTAAATATAAAGACTTATGATTACTCACCAACTACTTTGTAGTTGACGCTTGATTTTCTTACACGTTTCAGGTAATGAAGCTAAGTAGGTTGAGGAAGATGAACTCACACTTTTGGACATCATCATATAGGATCTTGGACTTAGCTAATTAACTGAAATTCTGGCGACTTGAATTTAGTTAGATAGCTAATTCTCTTTCGTAATTGATGTAACTAATTCATGATAGACATGATTTTTGTGTATTTAATTTGGTTGATTGAATGATATGTGATGATTTAATTTAGATGCCCACGAGCTTTTGAACAATCTACACATCCCTCGTGGCATCCCGACGTTTCCGCCATCGGTCGGGGTGTTACAGATTGGTATCAGAGCCTGGGTTATAGGGAATTAGGTTACTAGAAATGGATGACCTAGTCTATAATCGTAGGATACCCTAGTATGAATTATTTCATACACTAGTTAGTATATTCAGGATTTCATGCTTATGTGTTTATTACAAGTTAACTGAACTCCTGTTATACATCAGATATGCATATGCTACTTACTGATTTCTTGCTTACGTGTGCCCTAATGATTCAATAAGGACATGCACGTGGTGTATCGTAAAGGTGGTGGGACATTGGCTGGGGCTGTTGTGACTGACCCCTACATATGCCCTATTTATATATACCATTTACGGTACATTAGGTGGATGTCAGTATCGAAGAATGTGGGAACTACCCGTTTGGGAAATTATTTGTTTAGGGATTTAACTGTTTAGGATTTATCTGCTTTAGGGATTATTTGTTTGATCTATAAACACCAGGCAAGGACACACTTGTGGTATACTACAAAGGTGGTGGGACGGTGGCTGGGGCAGTTGCGACTGACCCCTACATATGCCCTATACATATACCATTTGTAGTATATTGGGGGTCTGTTAGTGTCAGGAACTTAGGATATTACTAGGAATTATTGTAAGCTTGATGTTGATGGTATGTTGGTTAAGGTTGGTTTAGATTGACACTTTGGATGATCACAGTTGATGGACACATATAAACTCATTTATAAACACACTTATTGAACACGTGGGGTGCATAGGATCAACAAACGATATGAACGATTAGTGATGGACTGTAGACTTGGGTGATGATATAGACACTTGGGGATAATACAAACACATTGTGATGATACTAACACTTAGTGATGGTATGGACACTTGATGAGAGTAAATAATAGGGATGATATGAACACTTAGTGACAATAAGAGCACTCAGTGATGATATGAACCCTCGTTGATGTTTATGAATACTGGGATTAGTATGGACTTTTAGTGAACTTAGACATTAGGGAAACTTTAATGTCAGGTGAACTTAGACATTAGGTGAACGTAGAAATAGGCAAACCTAAATGTCAGGTGAACTTAGACATTAGGTGAACCTAAGTGTCCAAGGGAACTAGAAACCACTTCACTCAAAATTATCCTAACTAGGATAAGGTTTGTGAAGTGAGACTGTGGTAAGATACATAATACACCCTAAATTCTAACAAGGGCATAATCGTGGTGCAATGAAATGGTGGTGGGACAGTGTAGGGGAGATTGCGATCTACCTCTGCATATGCCCTATATATAAGCTTGTTGCATTGCATTAGGAGGTTGTCAGTGTTAGTATAGGGTGGAGAATGTATGAAACTTAGGAATAGTTAGCTAATATTAGTTATGACCAACTAGGACACTTAGTATAATATTAGGAAATTTATAAATGTTATGAGTTTAATGACAGATAGGAGAAAAATATAGTTCCTATATGTGATCCTAACTGTTTAAAAAGAACTCATTCAATCATAGTTTGTATGACTTACGTTGTAAACGGTAGTAACATGTTTCTAATTTCCCCAGAAACATGCCACCACGTCGTCACAACGGAGATGATACGAACTCAGAGGATGCTAACGGTAATGCCAACTCCGGCATACAAGAGTTAGCAAATCTTATTTCTGGATTGGTAAACCAACTGACTCAAGCCAATCAGAACATCAATCAGAACCGAGGTGGTTCAAACCCTCCAACTTGCACATTCAAACACTTCAACTCCTGTAATCCCCTGAAGTTCACGGGTTCTGAATCAGCCACTGGCCTGCTGCAGTGGTTTGAGAGCATGGAGAATACTTCATCAACAGTGATCGCCCCGAGAACCTGAAAGTTCGTTATGCCACTAGTGTTTTCCAAAAGAGAGCACTGACTTGTTGGAATGGGGAAAAGAGAACTAGGGGAGTTGATGATTCTTTAGCACTAACATGGACAGAGGTCAAAAAGCTGATGACCACTGAATTCTGTCCTCACAGCGAAATGAGGAAGCTTGAGACTGAGTTTTGGGAACTCAAGCAGGAAAGCGGGGAGAACGTCATCTACAATACTCGTTTCCACGAGTATAGTCTGCTGGTGCCTCATCTAGTGACACCGCTGGAGAGAGCAATTGAGAAGTACATAGGCGGTCTGCCTATGCAGATTCAGGACACAGTCTATGGTAGCAACCCTACCACACTGGAGGCTGCAATCCGTTTATCTGCAAACTGACTGACAACCATGTAAGGGCTAGAATACTCACAAGGAAAGGATCTAAGAAGACTGACACCAAAGCAACTGCAAAGGAGACTTCAACTAAAGTCAAAACTGAACAGGGCGGCTCTTCAAGAAGTAACAACAAGAAGAGGAAGACTAGAAACTTTGTGGTTACTGCTCCTGCTGCTAAGTCTACGCAGCAATCATCAAACAACACCACTGCCAGGAATTATGTTGGGGTCACTCCCCAATGTAATACCTGCCGATATCATCACTCACCTAACTTGCCATCTCGCGTCTACAACAACTGTGGCAAGTATGGTCATTTTGCCAATGTCTGTCGGAGTGCACCGCAAGCACAAAGGATGCAACCTGCTTCGCTTGCATTGCCAGCTCCGCATGCACAACCTATTCCAGCTGTACCCATTCGCCAGGTACCTCCTGCACAGGGAAGAGCATGTTATGAGTGTGGTGAAGTGGGTCACTTCATAAATCAATGCCCTAAACTGACTGGAAAAATCAACGGGTGGCAAGAGGCAGAGCGTTTCAACTGAATGCTCCAGCTGCTCAAGCCAACCAAGATGTGGTCAACGGTACATTTTTGATCAACAACTCTTATGCATCTGTCTTATTTGATTCTGGTGCCGATAGGAGTTTCGTTTCATATGATTTTGAATGCATGCTTGGTAGAAAACGTACATATTTAGATAAACCGTTTAACGTGGAGGTGGCTGACAGAAACACTATTGATATTGACACTGTTATTATTGGATGTATTGTGAACTTAAGTGATCACGTTTTCCCAATTGATCTCATACCTATGCATCTTGGTAGCTTCGATGTTATCATAGGCATGGATTGGTTAGCCACCCACAAAGCGGAGATTATATGTCATGAGAAATACATTCGTATTCCTTTACCTTCGGGTGAAATCTTAATAGTTTTTGGAGAAACTTCTAGTAAAGGTCTTAAGTTGATGTCCTGCACTAAAGCACACAAGTACCTTAGGAAGAAATGTATAGCATGCTTAGCGCACATTGTGGAGAATAAAGAGAAAGGAAAGAGCATTGAAGACGTTCCTGTAATCAGAGATTTTCCTGAAGTATTTCCAGATGATTTGCCGGGTCTTCCACCAGAACGTCAAGTAGAGTTTTGAATCGACTTAGTACCTGGTGCGAACCCTGTCGCCAAAGCTCCCAATAGACTTGCGCCTTCGGAGTCGCAAGAATTGGCGAGCCAACTGCAAGAGTTGACTGATAAAGGATTTATTCGCCCGAGCCATTCGCCATGGGGTGCACCGGTCCTGTTTGTTAAGAAGAAGGATGGGTCATTCCGAATGTGCATCGACTACCGCGAATTAAACAAACTCACAATTAAGAATCGATACCCACTGCCGCGCATCGATGACCTCTTTGATCAGCTTCAGGGCTCGGCATGGTTTTCAAAGATCGATCTTAGGTCTAGGTATCATCAGCTTCGCGTACATGATGAGTATTCCCAAGACGGCGTTCAGAACAAGATATGGCCATTATGAATTTCTGGTAATGCCTTTCGGCCTTACCAACGCACCGGCGGTTTTCATGGACCTCATGAACCGTGTTTGCAGGCCATACTTGGATAAGTTTGTGATTGTATTCATTGATGATATCTTGATATACTCAAAGACCAAGGAAGAACACGAGTAACACCTTAAGTTGGTTTTGGAGATCCTAAGAGAGGAGCGACTGTATGCCAAATTCTCTAAATGTGAATTTTGGCTTAAGGAAGTTCAATTCTTGGGACACGTAGTCAATAAAAAGGGTGTTCACGTGGATCCTGCGAAGATTGATGCGGTGAAGAATTGGAGTACACCAACGACACCTACGGAGATTCGATCGTTTCTTGGATTTTCCGGTTACTATCGGCGGTTTATTTCGAATTTCTCCAGGATTGCTGTCCCTCTCACTTCTTTGACTCAGAAAAATAAACCATATGAGTGGGGACCGAAGCAAGAAGAGGCATTTCAGACTTTGAAGCAGAAACTTTGTGATGCTCCTGTCTTAACACTGCCTGATGGAAATGATGATTTCGTGGTCTACTGTGATGCATCCAACCTAGGTCTTGGTTGTGCTCTCATGCAACAGGGAAAGGTTGTGGCTTATGCATCAAGACAGCTGAAAATTCACGAGAAGAACTACACCACACATGACTTGGAACTTGGTGCAATCGTGTTTGCCTTGAAGATATGGAGACATTATCTATATGGCACTAAGTGTGTAGTATTTACTGACCATAAAAGTTTACAGCATATTCTCAATAAGAAAGAGCTTAACATGAGACAACGGAGATGGGTTGAACTGTTGAACGATTATGACTGTGAAATTCACTACCATCCTGGTAAAGCGAACGTAGTAGCAGATGCGCTTAGTCGCAAAAGTCAAGTTCAGATTCATAGTGTCCGAGTGCACACTAATCTCCGTAAGGATGTTTTCACAGCCCAACAACACTCATTTGTTCAAGATAACTTGAAAAATGAGATGTCTTGCGGGGCTGAGATTTTATTGGAAACTAAGCATGATGGTTTGATGTATTTCTTGAATCGGTTGTGGATACCGAACAGGGGTGATCTTAGGATGGTGATTATGGATGAAGCCCATAAGTCTCGTTACTCAATCCATCCGGGTGCTGATAAGATGTATCAAGACCTTAGGGCCTTGTACTGGTGGCCTGGAATGAAGAAGGATTATTGCTGAGTATGTGTCTAAGTGCCTTAACTGTGCAAAAGTCAAGGCAGAACATCAGCGACCTTCGGGATTGTTAATACTGTAGGACCTGATTGGAGCTCGGAAACAATCCGATTCCAAGGGAGATCTGCTTGACAGCCTCTGGAATAGTGCGGAATCCTATTCCAGGGTTTTCCAATCGAAATCAACAGCAACCGTGGTGAATCGAGTGTGTAGAATTAACGTTCGAGTGAGAATCGATCACCACGGGTTGAGAATCGAAGTTGGACGTGAAGAATCGCTCAAAACTTCAAGGGTTTGACACTAGAGTGCACTGGGAAGAATGAGGACTCAGAAAAGTTAGGTTTGAAATGATTTGAACATGTATTTATAGACTGTAGTCATTCGGCCGAATGAGTGGCCGAAGCAACTCATTCGGCGAATGGCTCATTCGCTGAGTATAGTCATTCTCTATTCTCATTCGGCGAATGACTTCATTCGTTAGAGTCATTCGCCCGAATGAGTCATACTCATACTCAAATATTAATTAATCAATTCAAACAATCATATAATCAATATTAAACATTAAGAACAATGTATAAAGACAACTTCCATTAATTATAACTTTAATCTTTACATGATGATTAATACAAAATTGAACCAGGGACACTAAGTGCATCAACAAACTCCCCCTTGGACCTAGTTCAGCTCTTGGAAGTGTCTTTCTTGAAGTACTTCTCAGTAATAGCTTTCCAGTCTGCTCCAACATGAATCTTGAATATACTGCAGAGACGGATCACACTCATAAACTGTAGTGCTTATAGCATGTCCTGTACATCAAAGAAAATTTGATGACGAAACAATGCTTGGACATCTTTGTGGGACAAGTTAGTCAACCACATCGGCTCAAAAATCCGTACTGTCTCCCACTTCTTATCCTTGCATAGAACAATCACTGCCTCACCAGTCCGTCCATCAAAATACCACCATCGGAAACCCTCCATAAAGTCTTGTCGCATCTTCCTTAACGAAATCTTCTTCAAAACTCTAGAAGGTAGCCACTTCAGGAGAACTTTGTGCTTCCTTGACTGACCGTCAATCTCAGGCAGATAGTATCTTTCAGGCTGTTGTGGTTGGAAGTTCACCCATTTCTTCCTGTACTCATACTGAATTTGTCGAGAGAACCAGGCTGACATTCCAGAATCTTCACTGTACAGCATCTTTAGACGTGCTAATTGATTGACTTCAAAGCCTGGCAACGTCTTAAAGTCATGGAGATGCTTGAAATAATCTATTCCTCTCTCTCTCTTCACCGCATAGCACCCTAGATCATGAAAGTATGCCCAGCTCAGAATTTGACCTCTAGCCTTGTAGCCTTTGGTTCTGTAGACTTTCTTGTGTGTAGCTGGCAAGTTCATGGTGCTTTCTTTCTTGAGAACCTCCCAGTAGGCTTCCCATTCCTCTTTTCTATTCTTTTGATCATCAGCTTCGACTTTGCTAACCTCAACTTGTTCTTCTAAGTATCGGATCAGTAGTTCTTCGGTGGCTTGATCAAACTGATCAGTAAATGTAGGCAGCTCTTCCTCAGCTGATGTATACTTGGGATATTCTTCATCTATAATGTCTTCAAGAATAACCTCATCTATATCATCAAAAGCCTCTGGGGTAGGCTCATCGGTAACAGGAACAGAGGTATCATCAGCAACAACCTCATCTGGATTGAGCCTGAACAGTTCTGCAATTTGCTCCTTAGACAGGCAATGAATGATTTCTCCCTCCTCCTTGTCATAGCTAACTGAGTGCTGTATAATGCCTTGAGCATCAAGAATCATAGTGAGAGTCTCGTCCAATTGACGTCTCACAGGCACAGCTTCTACTTCCTTAGTAGCATCAGGTTCAGCAGTCTTTGTGGGAGGAGATGGAGGAGGAGCCTGTTTCTTCTTGTCGTTGGCACTCTTAGAGCGAATCTCCGATGTAGAAGGGGCTTGATCATCATCGTCATTATCATCATCAGTACTTGATGAACTAGAAGACCCACTTCTTGATCCGTCCTTATCATCATCACCTGAATCCTCATAATCGACCTTTTCCTCCTCAGACTCTTCTTCTTCTTCATCATCTTCTTATGTTTCTTCTTTGTCTGATTCATCGGAATGAGCAACAGTGCCTTCAATCCTGGGAGTGCTATCCTTGAGACTGTCAAGCTCATCAACTAGTCTAGCATTCTCAGTCTCTAAGGACAGGATCCGGTCATTGAAATCAGTGACAGTCAATGCCAAGTGATGATGCTCATCAATGTATTTCAGCAACTGCTCTTCTTGCTGAGCAGAACGAGCTCTGAGATCTGCTCTCTGATTTGCTGCTTGAAGCAACAGTGCATCCTGATCTGTTATCCTCTGTGTGAGTTGAGCGATAACTTGATCCTGTTCTCTGTTCTTCCTTTCCATCTCCATATTCCTCTCCATCAATCTGAGTACCATACTGTTCAGTGTGCTCAGCTGATCAACAACTGAAACACTAGGTATGAACGTGTCAGCTCGTGAGATGGAGGGACGAGCAGAAGCAGAGGTGAAAATAGGAGCCTGAGTCATAGAGGTGGTCAGAGGGGCAGTAGTAGCACGAACATGAGTAGCCCTTGACCTCGTCAGTGAAGAAACTGAGACAACTGCTACTGATGTGACAGTAGTTGTAGCAGCTGTTGTCAGTTCTGACCTCCTCTGGAATGAAAATCTGGATCTCTTTCTTCTTCCAGCTGTAGAGGATGTAGACTGAACAGCCGTAACAGATACAGCTGCAGTGATAGGAGCAGAGGAATGAGGAGGTGAGGAAATATCAAACTCAGGAATAAATAAAGGATCAGTGATCTCCTCTATCTCAGTTTCACTCCTCTTCCTCTTCCTCTTTGTTAACCTCCAACCAAGCCTAACACTCTGATACTCGTCATCAGGAGTATCCTTTGAATCTGAACCACCAGCCTCATCAGCACCAGCTTCACCTTCATCCTCACTTGAGTCTTCTGACTCATCTTTATCAGCAGCAGGTGTGGTGACTGAAGTATCGAGAGAAATAGACACCGTGGAGGTTGTAGTCATCAAGAAATCCAACTCCATCAATGAATCAATGTCAACCTCCTCATCTGCAGCTATAGAGGTGCTGACTGCAGCACCAGCAGTCACATCACCAGCCTCAACCAGGCTAACCTGAGCTGCAGTAGTCATCTCACTAACAATGGTACTCACATCAACAGTGCTCACAGATACAGTGCTCACATCCACTGAGCTCTCACCACCACCACCACTTCTTCCACCAGCATCACTATCACCTGCACCAGTATCATCATCATCATCCTCATCACCACTAGGCACAACTATGTCCTCCACCTCAGAATTAGAGTCATCATGCCTCCATCTCCTACCAGGTGGAGCAATATAATCTGGCCTCGAAAGATGACCAAACAATGATCGTAGAGTGGGCTTCCTGTCTTTCCCTATGTATGACATTACTCTGTTGAGAGTAGTGTCATTCATGTGTTCCTGCCTAATGATATCAGCATTGATTTTCAGTAAATCGGGCAACTGAGCATCAATCAACTGCTGTAAAAACCTGGGATACACCAAAAACTTCTTGTCTCCCTTCAGTGCACATTCTCCTTCATGTGAGTGAAAATCATCTCAGAGAAGTTGAATGGCCTGTTAAGCACCAATGCAACAAAAGCACATTGTATAGTTTCCCGCATGTCGTCGAATCCACCTCTCCTCGACCCAAGACAATGAATCAGAACATGAGCGAGATACTTGAACTGCGGAAACATGTATGCCTTGTTGAGAATCCCTGCTCCCAGATCTCCTTCATACTTGCACCTCATAAAGCAGCCGCGAACTAAGTAGCGATCTAACAAATAAGGTTGATCAGGAGAATCCTGAAAACCACAAACTCTCCTGATGTGCTAAGCTGAAATAACCACATCATGCCCAAGAACCTTCCCTCTGATCATTGGAGGTTCACCCTCACAATCGATATCAGCCGAAGCCCAGAAATCCTGTTGATGCGACTGATATGGCACATGTACAGTGGAGATGGCTGTAAAGATCCTCGAACGCCTGAGAAAGGTAATAATCTCAGAGTAGTGCTTGGCATTTGGAGTGGTAAGATCCAGATGTGCTCAGATGTTGTTCTTCGTCATTGATTTGTATCCAGCCATACTGAAAATCAAATAAAGATATGTTAGAACATTTCAAATAGCTTAAAATACTGAAATAAGATTAAAAACAGAAAACAGAATTAGTTTAAACTGATATGCCGAATGAAGTGAATTTGGCGAATGAACACTTAGGTCGAATGAGTCATTCGCCGAATGAGCTTCATTCGCTGAATGAGCTTCATTCTCCTAATGAGTTGCTTCGAATGAAGTCATTCGCCGAATGAGCTTCATTCGCCGAATGACGTCATTCGGCTGTCTTTTGAAATTCAAACCCCTCTTTTCTAAAACATCAAATCTGTTCACAAAAATCACACATTCATAATCAGAAACGACCGATTAACACATTTAAAATAGGTCGAATGAGGTTTTAAGTCCATTTCGATCATTTATTGCAAGTGTGAAATGAAGAACCCTAAAACCCTAAAATTGTTCGGTTTTTGATGATTTCAAAGTCAGAATTCTACGATATTCGATCCCAATGTACCTGAGATAACAATAAACAAGATTATCAGTGGCTGGGTGAGTAGAAATCACAAGAAGAAGATCGACCAAAGAAAGAAGGTTTTTCGGACGAATGTCGCACACACAGTGTCGGCGAAAGTGAATTTTGGCGAATTAGGGTCCCACATTCGCCGAATGTGAATGCCGAATGAGTCATTCGACATTTGTTCATTCGCCGAATGTGACTGACGAATGGGTCATTCGTCACAAGTCATTCGCCGAATGAGACTGATTCTGTCATGAGTGATTCGATCGAATGACTCATTCGTTGAATGGAGTCATTCGGCCGAATAAGAGAATCTCACACTTCATTCGGACGAATGAAAATTTTCAATCCAAATTTAACACTTTAATCAGTAAAACAGATTCCATTTATGAAGATATGTCTGATTGGTTCAGGATTCAGATAGGACAAACATCTGAACCTACAAATGATCATCTAAACTAAAATTGAAAATAGAAAATCTTTTTGTACTTTTCTGAAACAAAATACGGCTGTACAACTAGCAACTAAATACAAAGAAACACATGTTTTTGTGAGAAGTCTATTGAGAAAGTAACACATACACCTAATTACATCAAATCAGCTTCACTGAATGTTTCACTTCAAACACACTTGTCCTATAATCATGATTACTGATATATTTGTCCAATTTTAAACCTGATTTTACATAACTTCTAAACAAGATTTATGATCACGCATGTTTTCTGATTGCGTTACCCATTTCATTTTACCATTTAAAGATCAAAATCAGTTTATAACTCATTTCAGCATATCTTAATACCAGTCATCATAAATTCTATAAGGTTCCAATTTTATTATCTTTTTGTATTTTTCTTGTTCTATCCAAATGGACGGCTTCAGCTAGGTTCGTCCCAGCAATATGGCACGTGTATGGAATCGAACTTATTTTGTTTAAGTTTTTCTCAAGCTTAATACCAGCTTGATTTAATTTTTCTTCAAGCTTAATACCAGCTTGTTTTTGTTTTTCTTCAAGCTTAATACCAGCTTGTTCTTCTTTTTGTTCAAGCTTAATACCAGCTTGTTTATGTTTGAAACCTCATTTGATTCTATGATGACCGGTGTATGCTTGATTTGAGTCAAAAACTATTTCTCACTCAACTGGTTCTTTTAAACAGATCCCACCAATCAAACTTTCAAAGTCATCACAAATTGTCTATCCATTTTGTAACATCGGCCTATTAGTACATCACATTATAATTCTCATGTGTTTTCAGCTTTCACATTCACTTTAGCTTCTATGACATGATAGGTTGATGTATTACTTTCTTAAAAAAGACTTTCTCATTTTTCATAATTTTTTAATGTTTTTGGTTTTTCAAATTTTTAATGTTTTTGGTTTTTCAAATTGCATACTTTTTCTCCCCCTAAAAATCTAAAACAGAAAATCTTTTTGTATTTTTGTTTAGAATAATGAAATAACAAAAATACTGAATTAAAAGAAATAACTAAGAAAAATGATGATCATTTGTTAGATTCAGATGAAGGTAGGACTTCATCCTTTTGGAAAACACCATTAGCCGATAACAGATATAAAAATCTGGGTTTATCAAAAGCTTTTGTGAAAAGATCGGCTTTCTGGTGATCAGTGTGAATTTAAACAACATCAATTAATTTCTTTTCAAAACAATCACGTATAAAGTGATATTTAATGTCGATGTGTTTTGTTTTCGAGTGCTGAACAGGATTTTTAGTGACAGCTATGGCAGCAGTGTTATCAACATATATAGGAGTGTTAGAAAAGTGTAACCCATAGTCCCTGAGTTGCTGTTGGATCCAGATGATCTGAGAACAACAACTAGCAGCAACAATGTATTCAGCTTCACAGGTTGAAGTAGACACCGACGTCTGCTTCTTGCACTGCCAGGTAATTAATCGGGTTCCAAAGAACTGACATCCCGCAGATGTGGATTTGAAATCTCTCTTGGAACCACCATAATCCGAGTCACTGTATGCAGTACGTTCAAAATTATCATCATTAGGGTACCATAAACCAAGATCCGGTGTACCAAAATTATCATCATTAGGGTACCATAAACCAAGATCTGGTGTACCCTTCAGATAACGCATAATCCTCTTGACAGCAATGAGATGGGAGACTCTTGGTTTAGACTGATAACGAGCACACAAGCATGTGGCAAACATGATGTCTGGCCGAGAAGCAGTGAGATACATAAGAGATCCAATCATTCCTCGGTACAGAGTGGCATCAATTAACTCCCCCTTTTCATCTGGTGTAATCCCGTGATTGACAGCCAGTGGGGTATCAGCAGGCTTTGCATCAGACATACTGAACCGGCTCAGAATTTCACCAACGTATTTGGTTTGATGAATGAAAATCCCTGCCTCAGACTGATCCACCTGTAGTCCTAAGAAAAATTTCATCTCTCCCATTGAGTTCATCTCAAACTTCTCTTTCATAACCTTCTCAAAATCTTTGCACAGACTATCATTTGTAGAACCGAATATGATGTCATCCACATAAACTTGCACCAAGAGAAGATCACCATCTTTTTCTCGAATGAACAATGTACAGTCAATGACACCTCTTCTGAACCTGTTGTTCAGAAGGTGAGTAGATAGTGTCTCATACCATGCTCGCGGAGCTTGATGCAATCCATATAAGGCCTTGTCTAGCTTGTAGACTTGGTCTCGATGTAATGGATCCTCAAACCCGGGAGGTTGACTGACATAGACCGTCTCACTAATCACACCGTGAATGAATGCACTCTTGACATCCATTTGATAAACTTTAAACTTCTTAAAGGATGCATATGCCAAGAAGATACGAATTGCTTCAAGTCGAGCGACCGGTGCAAACACTTCATTGTAGTCCAAGCCTTCTATCTGTCTGAATCCCTGAACAACAAGACGTGCCTTGTTTCGAACAATGATGCCATGATCATCTTTCTTGCAACGAAGAACCCACCTAGTGCCAATGACTTTTGCACCTTATGGTCTGTCAACAAGTTGCCAGACACCTATCTTCTTAAATTGCAGCAGTTCTTCTTGCATGGCATCAACCCATGATTCTTCCTTTAAAGCCTTAGTGACAGTTCATGGTTCCACTTGAGAGATAAAACAGGAATGAGCACAGAAGCTTACATCTGCAAAATCAAGAATGTCAGCAAGTCCCCCTGAAGAAAGCTGATTTCTGGTTTTTACTCCATCTAATGGACTCCCAATTATGTTTTCTTGAGGATAAATGCGATTGATTCTTCCAACTAGATGGGGAGGAACCTCAACCTGTGGATCTAGATTGTTCAAATTCAAATCCTCAAGATCTGGTACAAGATCATCAACATTTTGTCCTGGGGCAACTGGTGGAGCAGAATTATCATCAGTGTCTGAGCTGTCATCATTTGCCTGTACAATGGGAACTGAAGTGGATGAAGGTGGTACGGGTTCATTAGGTGCATTTTGTACATCATATAAAATTTGGACCGCAACATCTTCATCTGAATACATGGGAGGCATATTGAATGAATCAAAAAGATCGAAATAATCAAACATCCAGTCTGGCCCTTTTCCTGGTGGAGGCATAGAATATTTCTGCACATCAACATGGTACCACTCCTCAACATTCTGTGTTGATCTATTATAAACTATTTTATTTGGAGTGCTATACCCAAGAAAATACCCTTCTTCCACCTTTTCATTGAACTTGCCCTGCTCATGTTTCTTAAGCATAGTGCATGGTGCACCAAAAGGTTCAAGATACTTAAGATTAGGCTTTCTGTTATGAAGCAGTTCAAAGCAAGTTTTCCCATGCCTCTTCACTATCAAAACCCGATTCAAAGTGTAACAAGCATTTGCTACAGCCTCATTCAAGAATTGAACTAGAAGAGAAGAGTCAGCAAGCATCGTCCTAGCAGCCTCAATCAAAGTCCTGTTCTTTCGCTCAGCAACTCCATTCATTTGCGGAACATAAGGGGCACTGAATTGTTGAACAATTCCCTTTGAATTGCAGAAATTTTTCCATGTTATGGTTCTTGAATTCTGTTCCGTTGTCTGTTCTGAGTATTCGAACCTTGAGCTTATAAAGAGATTCAAGTTTGGTAACCAATACTTGAATACAATCAAAAGTTTCAGATTTCTCCTAACACCCAAGAGTATCTGGAAAATTCATCAGTAATGACAAGACAGTATTGATCTCCAGCTATACTCTTACGACTAACAGGACCAAAAAGATCCATATGGAGAAGCTCAAGTGGAACAGTGATTGAGTGATACTTCTTTGGTTTGTGAGACTGCTTGACTTGCTTGCCCTTTTTGCAGGATACGCAGACATCAGACAGCTTGAAATTCTTTAGAGTAACCCCCTCAACCAGATTGTTATGTACCAAATGATTCATCTTGCGAAGACTCAAATAACCCATCCTCTTATGCCAAAGTATTGAATCTTTCTCAGTTGCCTTTGTCATAAAACATGAAGCTGTGGAGGATGTTGTTGAAGCTGTTGCCATGTTGAGTACATACAAGTCTTGCTTTCTGGGAGCTGAGAATAAGATCCAATCTTCAGGGATAACCACACCTTCTTTGAGAATGTAGCATTTGGAATCATCAAAAAGAACCTTGTACTGTTTATCACAAATCTCTGATACAGATAGAAGATTATTCTCCCATTGCTTGACATATCTGACTTTGTCAAATGTAACTTGCCCATTTGATAACATTCCCTCTCCCGTGATAAAACCACCTTTGTCACCCGCAAAAGCTACATATCCACCATGAACAGATTGAACATTTGAGAGTAGAGAGATATTTCCAGTCATATGCCTTGAAGCCCCACTATCGACAATCCAAGAGCTGTTTAGAGCAGCTGTTGGGGCATTCTGCACAAAAATAAGACAATTAGTTTAATTCGGGAACCCAAGCCTTTACAGTCTTGGGTTGACCCAATGAGTATCGGATCATAACATCGATCCATTTACCATCTAAAACAGCCTTGTCTGAAGTGGGTGGAACTGAAGTCTCAGACTTTACTTTCTAGACTGCATTTTTACTGAAAGAAATTTTCAGATAAATGGATGATGATTTAACTTGATCAACATTTACCATCTTGGGAACATTCAAGTTCACCAGTGTCCCTTTACCCTTGTCCAAATATTTAACCTGGTTTGGTTGTTTGGGTTTTGTATGAATAGACTTGGATTCAGATTTGACAGGTTTAACAAAAATCTGATTTTGTTTTCTGGGTGGTGCAACCTTTGGTCTGATCAACTGTGGGCAAGATCTAACAAAGTGCCCAGGTGCACCACACTCAAAGCAAACCGGTTCTCCCTTTTTATGAAAATGTTTTAATTCAGAAAAATATTGCCTTTTTGGTTTGAAAACATTTGTTTTAGGCGTGTTCTGATTAAAACCCAAACCCTTTTTCCCATTTGGAACAAGATTGTCAAACTTGTTCAACACAAAAGCTTCATTTTCTTTTGAAGCTTTCACAAAACCTAAGGCTTGATATATTTTTGAAGATGAGATTGGGTCACCTTTTTTGATAACAGGGAGTAAATTCTGAGCAGTAACACAATCAGATGAATCATCAGATTCATCCTCAGAATCTGAAACCCAATCCTCTACAAGTCCGTCCACAGAAGATTCCTTTGACAAAGAGGAACCTTCATCAGTAATCATCCCAATCGGATCAATTACTAATGGAGTTTTAACTTGAAAATCTTTAACATCTTTGTCATTTGGTGAATTGACAAAGCTGTTTAAGATTGGTGGAGGACATCTTTGATAACTCATGGTTCCCTTACCCTTATGATCAGCTTCTTTGCTGATCATGTGCTCAATGATATAAGATGCACTCTCATAGCTCTTGAGCTTTTGTCCTAGGGTCTCATAATCACACTCAACCATTGCTAACTTCTTCTTTACCTCATTAATGGTATTGAGATAAGAAGTTATAACATCTTGCTTGTTGAGAACAGTAATCTCAGCCTCATGAAGTTGTCTATTTAAAAGTTCAATTTTAGCTTGAAAATCTTTTTCATTAGCTTTTAAAACTTTGTTAGCATCAATACTCTGGTTGAGATCACTGATCAAAGCAGCAATGTGATTTTGATAGGAAAGGACCTCGCTTTTAAGGTCAACACAATTAAAACAGATAGAACAAGAAGATGAACAATCATCAGATACCTGATCAGACTGAGAAGTTGCAGCAGGAGTAGCATATGAGTTTACCATCAAGGCAAACTGAGTAGGAGATTCTTCAACATCAGCATCAGACTCAGATTGAGTGTCAGAATCAGTCAAGCTTTCAGACTCTGATCCAGATGTTTCTTCTGTCTTGAGATGTGCTCCTTCAGCAGTACTCTCTTCATGTAGATCATCTGTCTTCTGGATCTCAGCAACACATGCTTTATCTTGTCCCCCTTGTTCAGAATTGAATCTGAAATCCCAATTTTCACCTTCATCCTGCTGTACCATCAAAGCTTTGCCTGCAGTTGAAGAACTAGTCTGAGCAGGAGAATCAATAGGGACAAGTCTTCTTTCTGTATTTGCTGCAGAAGACTTCTGATGATGAAAAGGATTCTTGTTTCCTGCTTTCTTTGGATGTTTGCATTGCCTAGCAAAGTGACCTTTTTATCCACAATTGTAACATGTGACTGATGCCATGTCAAAACCAAACTTAGACTCCTTGTTCAAGTTGATGTCTTTACCAGTCCTTTTGACAAACTCCTTAGCTCTCCTCACAGCACTTGCCAAAGCCCACATAATATCAATCCTTTCCATATCATCTGGATCTATCTGAGAATAGTCATCATTTGTCAGATAAGGATTGCCAATCTGTCCTGCTACTAGTCCATCATAAGAACTAACCAAAGTAGACAAAAGACCCATATGCTCTTTAGCAATCTCAACTGTAACTTTATCAAAATTCTCTGTCTTTAGACTTGTAATTGGTTGATGATTATCTTTCTGAGAACTTGAAGAGGATGATGACTGACTGAAAAGAATCTGATTGGAAGATGGAGCTTCAGTAGTCTGAGAAACAAATGCAGTCTTCAGTGGAGCATGAGAAGAGGCTTTCTTTACAGTAGGTGTAGAGTAGTACAATGAAGGATCCTGAACTTGAGCAACCCTCTTAGCTTTCCACTTGTTTTCAATTTCTTGCTCCTTCAACTTCTGAATAAAATCATTGATATCCATGTGTGACATCATCTCATTCTGTTTAAGTACCATCAAAAATGATTCCCATTTTGGAGGAAGAGCATCTGCTAAACACTGAATCTTCTCCTGAGTAGTAGTCTTGACTTCATGATTAAACAACTCACTCAAAAGATGGTAAAATCTGGCAATCAAATCATCTAATGATTCATTCCCCACATACATAAAACTGTTGAATTCCTTCCTCAATGCTTTTGACTTGATGTTCTTCAATGCATCATTACCCTCATAACGCTGTTGCAAAGCATCCCACAGATATTTAGAAGAAGTAAACTGTCTGAACTGATGAAAAATATCAGTAGCAATAGACTGAGATAAGATAGCATAAGCCTTCTTCTCATAATCATAAAGCTTCCTTTGAGGCTCAGTCATCCATGTGACTAGCATAGGAGTTCCATCTTCATTAAGAGGCCTCTGATATCCTCCTTCAATCATCATCCATAAATTGGTATCCACTCCATTGATGTGAATCTCAAACCGATACTTCCAGTGTTGATAATCGTCTAAAGATGGCAACTTGGGAGCCTTGTTGGAGTTTCCCGTCTCAGTCTCAGTCAACAATAATGTCTGAATGCGATGATTCTGGTTCGCCATCAATGCTAAGTCTTCCATTTAATCAGGAACAACAAGATTCAACACTTAGAAAAATTTGCAAACTGATGGCCGAATGAAGAGTTAAAGGGCAAATGTCGGGGCCCGAATGAACTAATTCAGACGAATGAGAGACTGAGTATGACTCTTAGGCAGAATGAACTCGTTCGGCAAATGAATGGATCGAATAAGCTTATTCGCCGAATGACAGAATCGAATGAGAGCTATTCGCCGAATGAGGGCTATTCGCCGAATGACTAGCCGAATGAACTCTTTCGGCGAATGACGACTGATTCGGGTGAACCTATTCGGCCGTCATTCTCATTCGGCAGATCTGAGGGTTTTTTCAACAAAAATTGCGATAACTTTTGATTTAGACCAGATCTAAGTACCAAATTTGGTACAGAACACCATTATATGATTATGAACCAATTGGGATTGAAGTTTGGACAAAAACACCACAAAACACCACGAATCTTTAATGGAACAGTAACTTTAAGGACAAGAAACTTAGGGTTTTTCAAATCTCGAACCTACAATCTGAGATTTAGTGATTTTGAATGGAAATCAAGCAGAATCAAGAGCCAAAGCTCTGATACCACTTTGTAAGACCTGATTGGAGCTCGGAAACAATCCGATTCCAAGGGAGATCTGCTTGACAGCCTCTGGAATAGTGCGGAATCCTATTCCAGGGTTTTCCAATCGAAATCAACAGCAACCGTGGTGAATCGAGTGTGTAGAATTAACGTTCGAGTGAGAATCGATCACCACGGGTTGAGAATCGAAGTTGGACGTGAAGAATCGCTCAAAACTTCAAGGGTTTGACACTAGAGTGCACTGGGAAGAATGAGGACTTAGAAAAGTTAGGTTTGAAATGATTTGAACTTGTATTTATAGACTGTAGTCATTCGGCCGAATGAGTGGCCGAAGCAACTCATTCGGCGAATGGCTCATTCGCTGAGTATAGTCATTCTCTATTCTCATTCGGCGAATGACTTCATTCGTTAGAGTCATTCGCCCGAATGAGTCATACTCATACTCAAATATTAATTAATCAATTCAAAAACTCATATAATCAATATTAAACATTAAGAACAATGTATAAAGACAACTTCCATTAATTATAACTTTAATATTTACATGATGATTAATACAAAATTGAACTAGGGACATTAAGTGCATCAACAAACTCCCCCTTGGACCTAGTTCAGCTCTTGGAAGTGTCTTTCTTGAAGTACTTCTCAGTAATAGCTTTCCAGTCTACTCCAGCATGAATCTTGAATATACTGCAGAGACGGATCACTCTCATAAACTGTAGTGCTTGTACCATGTCCTGTACATCAAAGAAAATTTGATGACGAAACAATGCTTGGACATCTTTGTGGGAAAAGTTAGTCAACCACATCGGCTCAAAAATCCGTACTGTCTCCCACTTCTTATCCTTGCATAGAACAATCACTGCCTCTCCAGTCCGTCCATCATAATACCACCATCGGAAACCCTCCATAAAGTCTTGTCGTATCTTCCTTAACGGAATCTTCTTCAAAACTCTCGGAGGTAGCCACTTCTGGAGAACTTTGTGCTTCCTTGACTGACCGTCAATCTCAGGCAGATAGTAACTTTCAGGCTGTTGTGGTTGGAAGTTCACCCATTTCTTCCTGTACTCATACTGAATTTGTCGAGAGAACCGGGCTGACATTCCAGAATCTTCACTATACAGCATCTTTAGACGTGCTAATTGATTGACTTCAAAGCCTGGCAATGTCTTAAAGTCATGGGGATGCTTGAAATAATATATTCCTCTCTCTCTCTCTTCACCGCATAGCACCCTAGATCATGAAAGTATGCCCAGCTTAGAATTTGACCTCCAGCCTTTTAGCCTTTGGTTCTGTAGACTTTCTTGTGTGTAGCTGGCAACTTCATGGTGCTTTCTTTGAGAACCTCCTAATAGGCTTCCCATTCCTCTTTTCTCTTCTTTTGATCATCAGCTTCGGCTTTTCTAACCTTAACTTGTTCTTCTAAGTATCGGATCAGTAGATCTTCGATGGCTTGATCAAACTGATCAATAAATGTAGGCAGCTCTTCCTCAGCTGATGTATACTTGGGATATTCTTCATCTGTAATGTCTTCAAGAATAACCTCATCTATATCATCAAAAACCTCTAGGGTATGCTCATCGGTAACAAGAACAGAGGTATCATCAGCAACAACCTCATCTGGATTGAGCCTGAACAGTTCTGCAATTTGCTCCTTAGACAGGCAATGAATGATTTCTCCCTCCTCCTTGTCATAGCTAACTGAGTGCTGTATAATGCCTTGAGCATCAAGAATCATAGTGAGAGTCTCGTCTAATTGACGTCTCACAGGCACAGCTTCTACTTCCTCAGCAGCATCAGGTCCAGCAGTCTTTGTGGGAGGAGATGGAGGAGGAGCCTGTTTCTTCTTGTCGTTGGCACTCTTAGACTGAATCTCCAATGTAGAAGGGGCTTGATCATCATCGTCATTATCATCATCAGTACTTGATGAACCAGAAGACCCACTTCCTGATCCGTCCTTATCATCATCACCTGAATCCTCATAATCGACCTTTTCCTCCTCAGACTCTTCTTCTTCTTCTTCATCATCTTCTTCTGTTTCTTCTTTGTCTGATTCATCGGAATGAGCAACAGTGCCTTCAATCCTGGGAGTGCTATCCTTGAGACTGTCAAGCTCATCAGCTAGTCTAGCATTCTCAGTCTCTAAGGACAGGATCCGGTAACTGAAATCAGTGACAGTCAATGCCAACTGATGATGCTCATCAATGTATTTCAGCAACTGCTCTTCTTGCTGAGCAGAACGAGCTCTGAGATCTGCTCTCTGATTTGCTGCTTGAAGCAACAGTGCATCCTGATCTGTTATCCTCTATGTAAGTTGAGCGATAACTAGAACCTGTTCTCTGCTCTTCCTTTCCATCTCCATATTCCTCTCCATCAATCTGAGTACCATATTGTTCAGTGTGCTTAGCTGATAAACAACTGAAACAGTAGGTATGAACGTGTCAGCTCGTGAAATGGAGGGACCAGCAGAAGCAGAGGTGAAAATAGGAGCCTGAGTCAAAGAGGTGGTCAGAGGGGCAGTAGTAGCACGAACATGAGTAGCCCTTGACCTCGTCAGTGAAGAAACTGAGACAGCTGCTACTGATGTGACAGTAGTTGTAGCAGCTGTTGTCAGTTCTGACCTCCTCTGGAATGAAAATCTGGATCTCTTTCTTCTTCCAGCTGTAGAGGATGTAGACTGAACAGCTGTAACAGATACAGCTGCAGTGATAGGAGCAGAGGAATGAGGAGGTGAGGAAATATGAAACTCAGGAATAAATAAAGGATCAGTGATCTCCTCTATCTCAGTTTCACTCCTCTTCCTCTTCCTCTTTGTTAACCTCCCACCAAGCCAAACACTCTCATACTCGTCATCAGGAGTATCCTCTGAATCAGAACCACCAGCCTCATCAGCACCAGCTTCACCTTCATCCTCACTTGAGTCTTCTGACTCATCTTTATCAGCAGCAGGTGTGGTGACTGAAGTATCGAGAGAAATAGACACTGTGGAGGTTGTAGTCATCGAGAAATCCAACTCCATCAATGAATCAATGTCAACCTCCTCATCTGCAGCTATAGAGGTGCTGACTGCAGCACCAGCAGTCACATCACCAGCCTCAACCAGGCTAACCTGAGCAGCAGTAGTCATCTCACTAACAATGGTACTCACATCAACAGTGCTCACAGATACAGTGCTCACACCCACTGAGCTCTCACCACCACCACCACTTCTTCCACAAGCATCACTAACACCTGCACCAGTATCATCATCATCATCCTCATCACCAATAGGCACAACTATGTCCTCCACCTCAGAATCAACATTGATTTTCGGTAAATCGGGCAACTGAGCATCAATCAACTGCTGTAAAAACCTGGGATACATGAAAAACTTCTTGTCTCCCTTCAGTGCCATATTCTCCTTCATGTGAGTGAAAATCTTCTCAGAGAAGTTGAATGGCCTGTTAAGCACTAGTGCAACAAAAGCACATTGTATAGTTTCCCGCATGTCGTCGAATCCACCTCTCCTCGACCCAAGACAATGAATCAGAACATGAGCGAGATACTTGAACTGCGGACACATGTATGCGTTGTTGAGAATCCCTGCTCCCAGATCTCCTTCGTACTTGCACCTCATAAAGCAGCCGCGAACTAAGTAGTGATCTAACAAATAAGGCTGATCAGGAGAATCCTGAAAACCACAAACTCTCCTGATGTGCTCAGCTGAAATAACACATCATGCCCAAGAACCTTCCCTCTGATCACTGGAGGTTCAGCCTCTCAATCGATATCAGCCGAAGCCCAGAAATCCTGTTGATGCGACTGATATGGCACATGTATAGTGGAGATGGCTGTAAAGATCCTCGAACGCCTGATAAAGGTAATAATCTCAGAGTAGTGCTTGGCATTCGGAGTGGTAAGATCCAGATGTGCGCAGATGTTGTTCTTCGTCACTGATTTGTATCCAGCCATACTGAAAATCAAATAAAGACATGTTAGAACATTTCAAATAGCTTAAAATACTGAAATCAGATTAAAAACAGAAAACAGAATTAGTTTAAACTGATATGTCGAATGAAGTGAATTTGGCGAATGAACACTTAGGTCGAATGAGTCATTCGCCGAATGAGCTTCATTCTCCTAATGAGCTTCATTCTCCGAATGAGTTGCTTCGAATGAAGTCATTCCCTGAATGAGCTTCATTCGCCGAATGAGTCATTCGCCGAATGACGTCATTCGGCTGTCTTTTGAAATTCAAACCCCTCTTTTCAAAAAATTCAAATATGTTCACAAAATCACACATTCATAATCAGAAACGACCGATTAACACATTTAAAATAGGTCGAATGAGGTTTTAAGTCCATTTCGATCATTTATTGCAAGTGTGAAATGAAGAACCATAAAACCCTAAAATTTGTTCGGTTTTTGATGATTTCACGGTCAGAATTCTACGATATTCGATCCCAATGTACCTGAGATAACAATAAACAAGATTATCAGTGGCTGGGTGAGTAGAAATCACAAGAAGAAGATCGACCGAAGAAAGAAGCTTTTTCGGGCAAATGTCGCACACACAGTGTCGGCGAAAGTGAATTTTGGCGAATGAGGTAGTTTGTCCGAATTACTGTTTATATAGGGTCCCACATTCGCCGAATGTGAATGCCGAATGAGTCATTCGACATTTGTTCATTCGCCGAATGTGACTGACGAATGGGTCATACGACTTGAGTCATTTGCCGAATGAGTATGACGAATGGGTCATTCGTCACAAGTCATTCGCCGAATGAGAATGATTCTGTCATGAGTGATTCGGTCGAATGACTCATTCGTTGAATGGAGTCATTCGGCCGAATAAGAGAATCTCACACTTCATTCGGACGAATGAAAATTTTCAATCCAAATTTAACATTTTAATCAGTAAAACAGATTCCATTTATGAAGATATGTCTGATTGGTTCAGGATTCAGATAGGACAGACATCTGAACCTACAAATGATCATCTAAACTAAAATTGAAAATAGAGAATCTTTTTGTACTTTTCTGAAACAAAATACGACTGTACAACTAGCAACTAAATACAAAGAAACACATGTTTTTGTGAGAAGTCTATTGAGAAAGTAACACACACACCTAATTACATCAAATCAGCTTCACTGAATGTTTCACTTCAAACACACTTGTCCTATAATCATGATTACTGATATATTTGTCCAATTTTAAACCTGATTTTACATAACTTCTAAACAAGATTTATGATCACGCATGTTTTCTGATTGCGTTACCCATTTCATTTTACCATTTAAAGATCAAAATCAGTTTATAACTCATTTCAGCATATCTTAATACCAGTCATCATAAATTCTATAAGGTTCCAATTTTATTATCTTTTTGTATTTTTCTTGTTCTATCCAAATGGACGGCTTCAGCTAGGTTCGTCCCAGCAATATGGCACGTGTATGGAATCGAACTTATTTTGTTTAAGTTTTTCTCAAGCTTAATACCAGCTTGCTTTAATTTTTCTTCAAGCTGAATACCAGCTTGTTTATGTTTTTCTTCAAGCTTAATACCAGCTTGTTCTTCTTTTTGTTCAAGCTTAATACCAGCTTGTTTATGTTTGAAACCTCATTTGATTCTATGATGACCGGTGTATGCTTGATTTGAGTCAAAAACTATTTCTCACTCAACTGGTTCTTTTAAACAGATCCCACCAATCAAACTTTCAAAGTCATCACAAATTGTCTATCCATTTTGTAACATCGGCCTATTAGTACATCACATTATAATTCTCATGTGTTTTCAGCTTTCACATTCACTTTTGCTTCTATGACATGATAGATTGATGTATTACTTTCTTAAAAAAGACTTTCTCATTTTTCATAATTTTTTAATGTTTTTGGTTTTTCAAATTTTTAATGTTTTTGGTTTTTCAAATTGCATACTTTTTTTTATTAAAGTAATACATACAACCGGAAATACCGATGTGGAAGTGGGAGAATATCTCTATGGATTTCATTACTAAACTTCCACGAACAGCAAATGGTAAGGACAGTATTTGGGTGATAATTGATAGATTAACCAAGTCGGCTCATTTCTTACCGATACGCGAGACGTACCCAGTGCGGAAATTAGCTCGTATCTACGTTGATGAGATCGTTAGCCGACATGGGATTCCCTTAAGCATAATATCGGATTGTGATGCTCGTTTCACGGCACGATTTTGGGAATCACTTCATGAAGCTTTTGCAACAAGACTGGATCTTAGCACCGCTTATCATCCTCAAACGGATGGACAGACGGAGCGAACGATTCAGACATTGGAAGACATGTTGAGAGCTTGTGACATCGACTTCGGTGGCAATTGGGATAGCCATTTACCATTGGTTGAGTTCTCGTATAACAACAGTTATCACGCGAGCATTGGTATGGCGCCGTTTGAAGCTCTTTATGGCAGAAAATGTCGATCACCTATTTGTTGGACCGAATTCGACGAATCGCAGATAACTGGTCCCGAAATTATTCAGGAGACGACTGACAAGATCCGCCAGATCCGTGACAATCTGTTAGCTGCACGCAGTTGACAGAAGAGTTACGCGGATAAAAGACGAAAACCTTTAGAGTTTAAAGTTGAGGACATGGTATTACTCAAAGTATCGCCTTGGAAGGGCGTTATACGATTCAGGAAGAAAGGTAAGCTTGCTCCACGATATGTTGGCCCTTTTAAGATCCTTGAACGAATCGGGAAGGTTGCCTACAAGTTAGAACTTCCTCCTGAACTTAGCAACGTGCACCCAATGTTTCACATGTCCAATTTAAGAAAGTGCTTAGCTGATCAGGATCTTCAGGTACCACTCGATGACATTCGCGTCGATGATACCATGCACTTTGTTGAAAAACCAGTGGAGATAATGGATCGTGAGGTTAAAAAGCTCAAACGCAGTAGAATTCCAATTGTCAAAGTACGTTGGGAAGCTAAACGTGGTCCAGAATTCACATGGGAGCGAGAAGATCAGATGAAGCTCAAGTACCCACACTTATTTACTACGGTCACTCCAAGTTGAATTTCGGGACAAAATTCTCTTAACTAGGGGAGACTGTAACATCACTGTACTTTCAGTTTTCCGTACATATGTACGACTCTACTGTTACGACCTGATGTATTAATGATTAATTATTATGAATTATCGATTATCATTGCTGATATTATTATGATTTGGTATACATATTGAGAACATATTATGACGTGCATAAACCATGGTGAGTTTAGTTGGAACCCAACTAAACAGAACTAGAGAGTTTATTGTAGTTACATTTCACAGATTATGGATGTTGATATGGAATGGAATGGGATTAGGAGTTGGTTATGGTTTGGTTGCTAAACATAGTCAAGGACACATGGTCATGGTTTATCGAAATAGCGGTGGGACGGTGTTGGGGAGGTTGCTATCTACCCCTGCATATGCCCTATACATATGCATATTTCGGTCTATCATGGATGTGTCAGTGATATAGTTTAGTGGGTTTTGGTTTGGGATTTTAATATTAAAGTTAATAAAATAATTGGAAACAATTACGCGATGGTGAGGTTACGAACTTAACTTAACTGCGAGTATTAATTCAGAAATATTAACTTAATAACGTACTCGCGTGAGTGACGATTCACACGAATATGATTATTGAGAATAATATTCTGATACGATATTCCATAAATCGTAAATCAAATCGAAATACGATACGAGTGTCGGATTCGGAAAGGTGACGATCTTTACGAATACGTACGCGAGTAACGCTTTTCGACGAGATAATTAAATAAAATTTAACGATAATAAAATAAGAAAAATAAATTAAAAACGTTTATTAGGAATCACAACCTAAAACAAAATCGAATAAATAGTTTTTTTTAAATAAATAATCTACCGTAAATGAAACGGAATTGTTTTACGAAACAATTTATTTCAAATCATTTTATTATAACGAAACCTATTTATTTAAATGTTATACGTTTTAAATGTGTTTTACGATAAAAATCGAGCATCTAAATATTTTAACGCAAAATAAACGAGAACGAGCACGTGGGGGATAAAATGGTGTATAAGGAAGATAATTCCTTCCTTCTTCATTTTTCACCAAACCACTCTCTCTCTAACAAGCAAACCCGCCACCACTTTCTCTCTCTAACTTCTCTGTACCATAACTTCTTTGTTTCTCAACGGAATCACGAGATCTTGGCTCCTACGCGTTCGTGAGATCGAGGAGAACAAGAACCCATGAAGAAACACGAGTTTTGGTCTACATATCGAGGTAAATCTAAGGGTACATTTTCGGTTATATAGTAGATAACGAACCCTAATATCTAAGGATGAGTTAACCGATTAAAACACTTAAAAACACTAAAACAACCTAGGATGAGTAGTGGGAAAACCATGGTTGAGCTTTGTACAGGTCGGAGTTTGATGATAAAGAAGAGAACAGGTTCGGTTCTTAGGGAAAAAGAAAGAAAGCAGGTGGCGAACCTGGGATGAGGGCCGAACCTTCCACTTGAACAAACTCAGTTGTTAGCTGAACCTATGGGTTCTCCTAACTAAGCCGAACCTGTAGCATAGACCACATGAGGAGCGGCGAACCCTGAGTATCACGAACCTATGAGGTTCGCTTGTATTAAAGGCTAGCCGAACCTAAGGTTTCCTCGACTCAGCCGAACCTAAAGGGTGGCCGAACCTGGTCATGGTAGAACCCTAGGGGCCGAACCATTAGGGACCAAACCTCCCCATGTATGCAGCGAGCCTACTCCTCATTCCAGCCGAACCTTTGTGAAACAAACCTTAGCCCACACGAACCCTTGGCTGCTAAACATATCCAGCCGAACCTAGCCCTTGAACCGGTTAGAAAGCAGCGAACCTTTCCCCTCTGTTGGCCGAACCCTAGTCTACTTAGAACCTAGCAAGGGGCCACGAACCTTGTACTGCAAGGATGGCCGAACCTTTAAATGTTGTGACCGAACCTAAGGGAAAATGGGAATAGGTTTGCTGGGTTAAGAGTAGCAAACACTAAGTTGTTGAGTTAAGGTTAAGGTGAATCAAGGTATAAGGAGAAAAAAGTACACCCATGCATGCATAATAATTTTAAAGAACCATCACCTTTTTATAATGAGGATGGGTAGGAATTATGAACTTAATGATTTGAAACGTTTTATAATTATGACATAGTCAATATTTTCTAAACACAAATTGAGATTTTAATACTTTAAATTGTAAGGATTAATGTTGTGGAACATTTTCCTAAGATTGGTGTATTAAACCTAAATTAGAATTGTAATTATAATTTCAGTCTTGGTGGTCACTTGATGAAACATGCATGCAATTATAAGCCTAGATGAGTTTGTGATGAGGATTATCACCTTTAAGTAAACATACTTATGGGAATTACAACTAAGGTGTCATAATCTATCATGTGACTAGGCAATTTAAAAACTAACAAGTAAATTATATTTTAATATAAATTATCTACGAAATCCCTAGGGTTTGACTTATTTTGATAACACATGGATGATACCTGTTTATCAATATGATATTCATATTATGGGATTATCATTATTTATGGATTATCTCTGATTATCATATAACCGTGTAACATTTCCATTGACCCCGGTCATTAACAATGATTAGATGTATTGCCACTTGGATTATTACAACTCCATGAATCATTGCCTTTGACCTTGGTTAATCGCATTGGTTTCATGTATTGTCACGTGGTTAGCCACCACTCCATGGATCACGTCTTTAACTTATGTTAATTTCATAAATTCCATGTGTTGTCACATATACTCTTTGAGAATTTTGATGGTTGAATGTGTTGAATGGTTATGTGGTTGATTATCTATGATATCTATGATTATCTATGACTATCTATGATTATATGAGATATGTGATAATGTGTTTGTGTTTTGTGTGTTTGGGTTATGGAATGGATTATCTCACATGTATTCATGTGGATTTTCTCAAGAAACTCTAAACTTTTATAATCATTTCATAAAACTTTTTTTTAAATATAAAGACTTATGATTACTCACCAACTACTTTATAGTTGACACTTGATTTTCTTACATGTTTCAGGTAATGAAGCTAAGTAGGTTGAGGAAGATGAACTCACACTTTTGGACATCATCATATAGGATCTTGGACTTAGCTAATTAACTGAAATTCTGGCAACTTGAATTTAGTTAGATAGCTAATTCTCTTTTGTAATTGATGTAATTAATTCATGATAGACATGATTTTTGTGTATTTAATTTGGTTGATTGAATGATATGTGATGATTTAATTTAGATGCCCACGAGCTTTTGAACAATCTACACATCCCTCGTGGCATCCCGACGTTTCCGCCATCGGTCGGGGTGTTACATCTAACATCATCAATAAACACATTCGAATATCTAACATCATCCCACAAGTCATGGATCATACATGCATGCAAGGATTTCATCATTTTATGTACAAATCATGCATTATAACAACACACATCATCATGGATCGTCATAAATCTTCAAAATAGCATTATAGATCATCAATATCAGTTGTAAAATCATTAAACCGAGATTCAAATCATCCAAAATTCGTGCATGCAAGGTTAGAGAGCTTGCATGTGTGTTTTATGCTTTGCATGTTAGTTTGTGTGTGTTGTATGTGCGTAATGAACACCGAAACTACCTCTCAAGGCCTTGAATCTCCAAGATGATGTGGTAGCAGCTCCAAAAGCTTCTGGATGACTTGTCTTTATCAGAAACGAGAGAGTGATGGTGGTGTCGAGCTCCAACAATGGCTTCCTTCGAGTTCTTGGTGATCCTCCCAAGCTTCCAAGCTTCAAGGTGTGTTCAAATGGCTTCCAATGGCAGGTTCAGTGGGTTTGAGAGTGTTTTGGGGAACAACAACTCGAGCGGTGGCGTCTAGAACAGGTTAAAATGATGGTGTAGAGGTAATGATGTGTTTTGGGAGTTTAAAAAGCTATTTTGCGATTCTGGGCTCCCAAGCGTACCGCCTGGCGGGCGTGCGTGGTGCCCGGCGTAGCGCGCGAGTCAGCCGGATGAGGGGCGCCTTTTGTGTCTTTCGCGCGTATCGCCTAGGGTCAGGAATTGGGGTCAGGCGTACCGCCTAGCCCACTTGACAGGCCCAATATGTCCATTTCATGTTTCGGGCTCGTTTATCGTCTGCAACGCGTGTTTAAGCATCGTTTGAACTCAAATTATCAATTATTAACCATAATTGACTTGTGAAGTGTTTGTGTGACTAAATGTTGTGACGTTCACCAACGTTGGTGTTTTTTTTACACGTGTGTGCGGTTTTCGATAATCCCTCGGATTATCCTGTTGTGTGCATGTGCTTGTACTGTCGTGCCACGTGTCACACTAAATTAAACTAATTATAGTTCCACGTGTAACTATATCATTTAAATAAACATTTAATATAATAAGATACTGACCTGGATTTTACGGGGTGTCACATCATCCCCTCGTTAGAAAGAATTTCGTCCAGAAATTCAGCGTGTTGCTTGTGTTTGCCTATTCCGCGAATAGGTGTGGGTACTTTTTCTTCATTTTATCTTCACGCCCCCACGTATATTCTGGTCGGCGTCACGAATTCCATCGCACATTCACTATCGATGTATTACTGAGTTTAAGCTTCTTGGTTTCCTGGTCCATGATTACCACCGGTTCCTCAACGAAGTTTAATTGTTCGTCGATTTGAATTTCCTCAAGAGGAATGGCAAGTGTTTGGCAGGTTCAGCTCGTAGGCCACCGGGCCTATTCTTTTGGTGATCTCAAAAGGTCCAATGTATCGACGATTTAACTTTTCTCGTTTGCTGAATCGAATAATGCCCTTCCAGGGCGAATCCTTGAGTAACACTCTGTCTTCCACCTAGAATTCCGATGGTTTTTGTCGTTTGTCGGCATAGCCTTTCTGTCTGTCTCGAGCTGCTCCCATCTGTTTACGTATTTGCACGATCTTCTTCGTCGTTCGTGCACAAGTTCGGGGCCGGTCAGTTGACTTTCTCCAACTTCTGCCAGCAAATGGGTGATCGACACTTACGTCCGTAACGTGCCTCGAATGGCGCAGCTTGTATGCTTGTCTGGTAACTGTTGTTATACGAGAACTAAACTAACGGCAAATGAGTCTCCCAGCTATTTCCAAAATCGATGACTCATGCGCAGAGCATGTCTTCCAATGTTTGTATAGTCCGTTCACTTTGTCCATCAGTATGCGGGTGGTAAGTGGTACTCATGTCCAATATCGTATCCAATGCCTTATGCAAGGACTTCCAGAAATGCAAAGTGAATCTACTGCCGCGGTCGGAGATGATCGAGATTGGTACTCCATGCCAAGTGACCATTTACTTTAGATAAATACGGGTCATTTTATCTAATTTGTCTGACTTTTTGATAGGTAGAAAATGAGCAGATTTTGTTAGTCGGTCCACGATAACCCAAAGGGTATCGCAACCACTTGCCGTTTTAGGCAGTTTCGTTATGAAGTCTATGGAAAAAATTTTTTCTCCCATTTCCACATCGGCATCTCGGGTTGTTGAAGTAGACCTGATGGCTTTTGACACTCCACCTTGTCTTTTGAGCACGTTAAACACTTACCTACGTAAGTAGCTATTTCTTCTTTCATGTTCGGCCACCAATAGGTCGTCTTCAGGTCATGGTACATTTTATCAAATCCTGGATGTACGAAATACCGGCCTTTGTGAGCTTCGTCCATCACTACATCCCTCAATCCCCCGTAATGTGGAATTCAGATACGATCCATAAGATAGTAAACTCCATCAGTCTTTACCTTCAACTGTTTATCCCTGCATCGCAAGGATTCATGAGTGAGGTTTTCGGCCTTTAAAGCTGCTTGTTGAGCGGTTCGGATCTGATTTGGTAGCTCTGAATGAATCATTAGTTGTAGTGCACACACATGCTTTGTGGTTTCCTTTCGGCTTAGCGCATCGGCTATGACGTTAGCTTTTTCCGGGATGGTATTTGATAGCACAGTCCTAATCGCTTATCAATTCGACCCATCTGTGTTGTCTCATGTTCAGTTCATTTTGATCAAGGATGTGTTGTAGGCTTTTATGATCGGTAAAGATTGTTGATTTAGTGCCGTATAAGTAGTGTCGCCAAATCTTTAAGGCAAGCACCATGGCTCCCAATTCTAGGTCGTGAGCAATATAATTCTTCTCATGCACCTTCAGTTGTCGTGGTATGTAGGCTATAACTTTGTCGCGTTGCATCAGCACGCAACCGAGTCCCTGTTTCGAAGCGTAGCGATACACCACGAAATTGTCAAATCCTTCCGACAAGGATATAATTGGTGCAGTGCATAACTTCTGCTTCAACAAATTGAAAGCAGACTCCTGTTTTTCTCCCCAATCGAGCTTCTTGTCCTTATGAGATTGGGACGTCAGTGACTGAGCGATCTTAGAGAATTCCTCAATAAATCGTCGGTAGTACCCTGCCAATCCTAGGGATTGTCGCACCTCGGTTGGAGTCTTGGGTGCTTCCTAGTTCTTGATGGCTTCTATTTTGGCTGGATCGATGTGTATTACCTTTTCATTAAACACATGTCCAAGAAATTGAACTTCGCGAATCCAAAAATCACATTTGGAAAACTTCGCGTACAGTAGTTCGTTCTTCAATAATTCCAAGACGAGCCTTAGATGTTCAGCATGCTCCTCTTGATTCTTAGGGTAGATCAGGATATCATCGATGAATACTATTACGAATCCATTGAGATAGGGCTTGCACACTCGATTTATAAGGTTCATGAATACAGCTGGTGCATTGGTTAATCCGAAGGGCGTGACCTGAAATTCGTAGCGTCCGTATCGGGTTCTAAAGGTAGTCTTTGGATATCATCTTCCTGTATCCTCAGTTGATGGTAAGCCGATCTCAAATCGATTCTTCGAATCGTAGCTTGACCATTGCCACTGGTCAAACATATCGTCTATTCGTGGTAATGGGTATCGGTTTTTGACCGTTACCTTGTTCAACTCCATGTGATCGATGTGTATACGGAATGATCCGTCTTTCTTCTTCACGAACAAGACTGGTGCTCCCCAAGGTGAGAGGCTCGGTCGGATGAATCCCTTGTCTAACAATTCTAGCGACTGGTTAGACACTCTTGCATCTCAGTAGGTGCCAATTGGTATGGTGCAATGGTAATTGGAGTGGCTCCTGGTGTGAGGTCTATCTAGGACTCGATTTGTCGTGTTGGTGGTAGTCCGGGTAAATCCTAGGGAAAAACTTCAGGAAGGTCGCGGGTTCAGTCGATGTCCTCGTTCTTCCTCTCTTTCTTCGATTGCTTGGTAATAAGGGCTAGTATGGTTGTATACCCCTTTTTCTAAGTGCTTGTTCTCCTTCATGCAGGACATGATGTTCAGTGGTATTCCTCGTCGTTCTCCCAGAATTGAGATTTGTTTTGCACTCGGCAACATAACTTGTATAATCTTCCCTTAGCGCACTATCTCAGTTCGGTTCGCGGGTAACCATTCCATTCCAATGACCACATCGAAGCTTTCGAGAGTTACCGGCATCGGGACGATTGTTTCTATCAATTTGTCTTTGGCTAACTCTTCTGTATATTTATAGTCTAGTGGTGTTGGGTCAATATCAAGCAGTTTGCTAAATTCACTAGATATAAAGCTCTTATCGGCATCGGTATCAAATAACATACTAGCATAGAGATTATTTAAAAAGAACGTACCGGTTACGATGTCAGGGTTATCTTTAGCTTCACTAGAGCCAATCGCAAATGCACGGCCCTTCGTCGTGCATCCTTCCGCTTTCTTCAGCTGTGGGCAGTCCATGCGCATGTGCCCAGGCTTGCCACACTCATAACACCCCCTTATGATGTTCTGGTTTTTATAAATGTTAACTGGCTTGCTTCTACAATCCCTTGCCATATGACCGTGTCCCCCGCATTTCCAAAATTGGTAACGCTCACACTGGCTATAGTGATGATATGAGCATCGGTTGCACCTAGGGTATTTCCCCTCGTAGACACTCTTGCCCTTGGTGTTGGACTGTCTAGCGGTAAATTTTCTAGTCGGTGCTGTTCGGTTATGGGATTGCAATTGTTGTAGGGAGTGAGTTGAGTTGTGTCTAGCTTCCCACTTGCGCTTGCGATTTTGAGGCTTCAGATGTTCACCCCTCTTGGGTAGCCTACCCTGTGCTACCGCTTGGTCAATCAGTCGATGAGCCAGGCATATAGTGGATTGAATGAGAGTGGGGTCTGCTGTGGTAACCATGCTTCGAATCTGCTTTGGTAATCCGCTGATGTATTGCTCGATCTTTTTGTATTCCGGGGTCACCATCCCTGGGTACAGTTTACACAATTCATGAAATCGAGGGGTGTATTGTTCGATTTTGGATCCCTCCATCTCATGAATCCAGAGTCCCTCCGGTTTCTTGATGTCGTTCCGGGGTCCGTACTCTTCCTTCAACATCCTGACAAAATTCTCCCATGGTATGGAGTTAGCAGTCTCCAGACTCAGTATCTGGATGTGTGAGTTCCACCAAATGAGGGCCTGTGCCTCCAGAGTTCTGGTAGCGAATTTCACTTTGTTCTCCTCAGAGCACTCGCACATGTAGAAGACAAACTCAGCCTTCTTAATCCATTGGAGCAGTCCCTCCGCTCCTTCTGATCCCTTGAAGGTTAGAGGATGGTAGCTGAGGAAGGTTTTGAATGAGCACCCTCTTGAGTTGTTGTTGTGAGTCACGTTTCTTGCTTCACTGTTTAAACGTGCGACCTCGTAATCCGCAATGGCTTTGTCAACCCGCTGTTCTACCATGGTTTCGATAGCCGCGGAACCGGTTGATTGGTTGTTAGTGCGCACACACATTCCTCGACCAGCCATTAGTTGGCATCTATATACAAAAGATATTGTTTTACTTGCTGTTAGAGCTAGTTGCGTGCTAGCATACCGAAATAGAAAATATATCATTTTCTTCAAAAGTACAATCATAAGTTTATAAGATTACTATGACCAAAGTGATTTGCATGAGCACAGCCCGCTCATGGAGGTTCTAACAACAATAAATTCAACAAGGAAGTAAACTAATCGGTGTAAATAGTGGAGTTCGAATCTCCAATAGCAGTGGTGTTCTGCACGGTTTCTCTGGTGGGTGTAGCGTATCATTTGAATTTTCCAGAATTTGTATGTACCTATAAATTCACGATTATGTTGGCCACCATAATCATCAATTTATCTTACACAGTCATTCTAGTTCATTCAATCTCAAACTACTTAAACTTTAGGGTTCAAAGTTTTCTTCCTGAGTGTCGATACTAAGGTTATAGTCCACAAAAATGCTTCATTTGACTGGGTTTACACTCAAGAAGGAGGTTGGGAAAGGCGTTCGATTCGATTTATATTGTGCTAGAGGAATCTTCTTCAGAGCATAGAAGAGTTCCCTTCGGTCTTGAGTTCGCCTTTTCGCTAATTCCCTTGCATATGTCGCATGTGTAGTTGGGCGTTAATGCCCGCTAATGGTGCTAGAGGCATATTCGTAAGAGTTAGGTTAAGATGCAAAGCATATTGCTAAATTATGCACATAATGTCTTTCGTGAAACTAGTGTAGTGTCTAAGTGTAGAGCTATGGCTATAGTCTAAGTTTACTACTTGCAAACCTAGTTCTCTATAACCAAGGCTCTGATACCAGTCTGTCACACCCCCAAATTCCCATGTGTGGTGTCAGCCCACATGGGTGTGACGTGGCCAGAATCACAGCTCATGGTCATATAGAACGACTCTACATGATTTATACAAACACACAATTTTGTAAACAAACCCGAGTTTCATAGACTAACAGTGGAAAACGTTTAATAGTTAGGCAGCGGAAAATATAAGTGTTGCAGCGGAAAGTAAATTGTCAAATACAAAACATGGTTTAAATTGTCAAAACCAGACAAATGCATTATAAGCCTAGGATTAGAGTCTATATGCATGCAGACTCTCTTGTGCATCTCCATATGCATCCTAGCTCGTGTTGTTCAGTTACCTGAGAATACATGCGAAAATGTGTCAACATAAAGTTGGTGAGTTCACAGGTTTAGATAGTTGAAAACAGTAAACAAATATATATATTGGGTATGTTAGGTTGTTTGTTTTGTTGGATCCACGATCCCGAGTGTGTCAGTTCATCTTACCAAAACTTAGACTTGTTGTTTGCCTCCCTGGGTTATCGCGGAACCCAGCCAAAGCTCGATATTATACTCGTTATGACCTCCAGTCAACATTGGCGCCGAGTGGGGTTTGTCAGGCCCAGTAGTACTACGTAATAACGACTCGTTTGTTACACAATTAATGCTAAGGGTGTGAGGACTTGTGTTGCGATACAGTTACACTCAAAAGTTGTTTTACAACATACCAGTCATAAATCTAAAAATAGTTGCATTGTATTCTCACCCCATAGTTTAACAAAACAGTTCAAGAGTAAAAGTGTGGCTGTAAACTCACCTTAGTGATATCTGATAGTGATAGCGTAAGCTCCTGCTTCGTAGATGTGTCGGTCACCGGCTACCTATATTGTGTAGCGTATGTGAGTTCGTGTAAGTGACCGTGTTCGTGTTAGTGTTTGTGCTCAGCAACCCTCGGTTGTTATGTTGGTCCATGTTGGTCCTTATTGACCGTGTTTGACTGTGTTTGACCGTGTCAAGTCAACGACCCGTTGGTGAACCGTGTGTCGGTTGTGAATCGTGCAACACTCGTGATTGTGCTCATCATGTGCAAAACGTGCAGATCGTGTTCGTGGACAACTTACTATTTATTGTAAGTTTCCATTTATATCAAGTCCGATAACACATAGCATTTTTAAGGTTCTTGAATGCTCATTAGTCCTACGTGATCATGTTATCACATAGCACATTGTCATAGGTGATCAAATAAGCACACAAATCGTTTTCACACATTAAAGTTTCCTAAAAAGGAAAGTTCCTTAATTTAGCAAGAATATCATCAAAACCATCTATCTTAGCATGCATTAATCATATCGAGTCATATTAGATCATCTAGCAATCATGTGACATACATAGCGCTCATAAATCGATATTTCATAAAGTTACTAAAAGTAGTACTATGACAATTTTCATCCAAATGATCATCCTAAACATATCTAAGCCATTTTTATATCACACAACATCATATAGCACCATTTAACATCATCTAATCGTGTTTATCTAGTCAAAATCTCATCTACCAAGAGTTGGCCCACCAAAGTTACTAAAAATAGTAACTTGGTCAAATATGACCATAATCAAGATCCAAGTCACATTCTAAGTATCATAATCACCCAAATATCATTCTAATAGCAAATCCATACAAATGCATGTTCATATTTCTATACATATCATCAAGTTGTTACAAAAAGTTGCCATATTTAGAAAGAATCTCAAATATCCATATTTTAATCAATTTAAAGTTAACAAATCATGTAATACCCTTCTAACAAACACATTCGAATATCTAAGATCATCCCACAAGGCATGGATCATACATGCATTATAACAACACACATCATCATGGATCGTCATAAATCTTCAAAATAGCATTATAGATCATCAATATCAGTTGTAAAATCATTAAACCCATATTCAAATCATCCAAAATTCGTGCATTCAAGGTTAGAGATCTTGCATGCGTGTTTTATGCTTTGCATGTGAGTTTGTGTGTGTTGTATGTGCGTAATGAACATCGAAACTACCTCTCAAGGCCTTGAATCTCCAAGATGATGTGGTAGCAGCTCCAAAAGCTTCTGGATGACTTTTCTTTATCAAAAACGAGAGAGTGATAGTGGTGTCAAGCTCCAACAATGGTTTCCTTCGAGTTCTTGGTGATCCTCCCAAGCTTCCAAGCTTCAAGGTGTGTTCTAATGGCTTCCAATGGCAGGTTCAGTGGGTTTGAGAGTATTTTGGGGAAGAACAACTCGAGGGGTGGCGTCTAGAACCGGTTAAAGTAATGGTGTAGAGGTAATGATGGGTTTTGGGAGTTTAAAAAGCTATTTTGCGATTCTGGGCTCCCAGACGTACCGCCTGGCGGGCGTGCGTGGTGCCCGGCGTAGCGCGCGAGTCAGCCGGATGAGGGGCGCCTTTTGTGTCTTTCGCGCGTATCGCCTAGGGTCAGGAATTGGGGTCAGGCGTACCGCGTGGCCCACTTGACAGGCCCAATAAGCCCATTTTCATGTTTCGGGCTCGTTTCTCATCTGCAACGCGTGTATAAGCATCGTTTGAACTCAAATTGTCAATTATTAACCATAATTGACTTGTGAAGTGTTTGTACGACTAAATGTTGTGACGTTCACCAACGTTCGTGTTTTTTTTGACACATGTGTGCGGTTTTCGATAATCCCTAGGATTATCCTGTTGTATGCATGTGCTTGTAATGTCGTGCCACGTGTCACACTAAATTAAACTAATTTTAGTGCCACGTGTACCAATATCATTTAAATAAACATTTAATCTAATAAGATACTGACCTGGATTTTACGGGGTGCCACACCTGAATATGTGGATCAGCTTATGTATCTCTCCAGTCATGAGATGATTGAGGAGATCAAGAAGTGTTTCATGCCAAACAGGTTTTGGCGATTTGAAATTCTTAAGGAGGTCCAAAAGGGTTTGAGACCGGGTGGAGACGTAGGGGCTCACGCTGATAGGTTGCAAGGCTATTTTGATAGGCTTGGCAAACTAGACTATCCCATGAACCTTGAGATTGCTATAGATTTCATCCTTATTTCCCTACCAGAGGAATATGAATCTTTTGTAAATAGTTACAAGAGAAATATCTTTGGAGGGACAATTGATGAACTCAAGGGGATGCTCTTGGTTTAGGAAACCAAGATGAGGATAGTGGTGAGCAGTGGGAGGAAGAGGCCATTGACAGAGGTCGATGAGGTCCAATACATTGTTGCTCGACGTCTAAAGAGTTCAGATATGCCGGGATCTTTTAGTATGCTTTGTTACTTCAATATATTTCTTGAATTGACAAATATTTGATAATAATGTGAGTGTCACAATTATTTCAATTATTTGCAAATATTTGAGGTGGTTGATAAGCTGGGAGCTTGAGTCTTGAATTCCATGGGATGGAAGACAAGACAAATAGAAGAAATGTTCTTTTATTCATTTTTCATTAATTGTTTAAATTGTTTAAAACAATTATGAATACTTTTGACATTCTTAGTTTGACTAAGAATATTGCTTCTAGTATTATTTATGCATTGATTGATTAATTATATTAATGCTTGTTAAATGTTTTGTTAGCATAATTAGTAATAATTATTGATAATGCAAAGTGAATTCTATATGATAGAATTACAAATAAAGGCAATACATATGATTCATATTAATAGAATAATTTAAAGTGTTTAAATAATTATAATTAGACAAGATTAACCTTTAAAGCAAGGTGTAATACATGAATCTCTAAACAATTGAGAATGGAATTCATTGTTACAAGTGTTTGATGATTACACAACATGCTTAAGGAAGGTTATAAAGATTGTGATCTTTGAAATGCAATTCTGGTGCATAAATTGTCTAAAGATTAAATATGAATGTTTCATAAAGTTGTGAACCTAATGAAATCGTTGAAAGAGTTCAAAGAAGATTTCAATAAATAGAAAATCTAAAAGCAACAATAGTTATATATGAGATATAACCAAAGGTTACCAAATTAATGCATATAATGTGAAATTGTTTTACAACCAAGTACACAATGATGTAGGTAATTTGATAAATACCAATACATAATGTGTCATTCTCTTGAATATGGTCCATTGAATGAATATCCCAATGAACTAATCATATGAATTACTACACTAGCTTAATTACAGGTAAATATAAAGAGTTGTAGAATAAACCTGTATAAATTCCTATGTGGGGTTTGAGGATGTAACAAAGAGTTGTCAACCATTTATTTAAAATTGGATCCTCATTAATGATAAAGATAGTTATCATAAATCCCTAAAATGGAATATATAGAATTTTCATCAATTGCTTCCTAGTGCAAGGAACTGTATGGTTGAAAATTAGATAGTGCAGATTTAAAGAGTTCAATTGTGCAATGATATGATATATATGTTTCAATCAACACAAAATGTTTGAATGGATCTTAAATGAGTTTAAGAATCATCTGTTACACATGAAATCTGCAGAAGCTCACGGGATCACTGTGAACCCATAAATTGCAAAGTTGTAACAATTGATTGATAAATATGACAAATGGTTAAGAACCATAAACACTAAGATGCGATAAAACAAAGTAAGAGACTTGTTTAAACAACATTTAGATGTTGTGTAGTTGAAATTAGAGAATTTCAATGACAAGATCAACATGGATGTATTAGGATACTACAAATTATGTAAGCAAGAGTTGTTTGACAGATAAGTAGTTAAATATCAAAACTGAATTACCAAAAGAACACCTTAAATGAGTATTCTTATAAGTAATTGGAAAGTTTTGAAATCCCAATATGGCATACTTGTTATGTTAAATCCATGGTTGATAAAAGCATCTCAGGTGGGAATCTTTGTCATGATAAGAAACTAAGGTGTTAGTTTTACCTAAAGGACAAAGATGTTCTTCATATATATATATATATATATATATATATATATATATATATATATATGTATATATATGTATATATATATGTCAAGGCCAGTGAGAGCATAGTAAATTCTAAAGACAACATTATGTAAGTATGTAGATGACATACTATTTATAGAAAGGTGTTTCTATAATAAAGACATAAACTTTAACATATGATGTTAAATGAAATAAGTAACAATTTTATTTGATAAAATTGAATATATATTAACGGTTAATATATAAATTATCGAATGACATTTTCAATAGAGATTGAAAATAAAACTTAGATAGATATTGCATAAGATGAAGAGTCACATGCAAATTGTCTATGTCAAAGCATGAAGTGTTCACTAAAGGTTAGAGAACACAAATAAAAGCATCAGAATGCTTAGAATGAAAGAGTTCATTGCTAATCTCAATAAGATTCCTAAAGACTAGGAATGGATTGAGAAAACATATGACAAGAATATAACATAGCTAAGACTATGAAATTGTAGTCATATTATAGTAGAAGCATTATAGGAAAGAACTGAAAGAAAGACATAATAATAAATAAAATTCATAAATCAGAATCTAGCAATTCAGTTCACTAAATCTATTTATAGAGCTGAATATGAGGATAAGGCTAATAAACAGATATCAGATATGCTAGATGGGGAATCTGATTTAACTTTAGTATTGGGTGCTCTACAATCGAAACACGAAACATTGAATTTTCATTTTGATTTAATGGTTAAAGGCAAAATGAATTATGTTTCTAAATTCGAAATTTTGTACATTTTAGTATCCTGGAATATAGTATTCTAAATGTCCGTAGTCGATCAGATTCCTGGGAATCAATCTGAACTAAGACTACTTGAATGCTTGGTTAGTTTATAGAGATCAAAGCTCAAGTGTTGAGAACCAAGATTCATAGGCATTCATTAGAGAATGATGTCGGACGTAACTCGCTTCAAAACATTCTTCATGGATCGTTGTCATAAGATGTTTTGATATTAAAGTATATTCGATATACACAAATATCCTTAGACCTAAGGAGTATATTGAACTAACATTAATCAAAGGTCACTCTTTGATCTTACCAAACGCTGTCTTGAAAAATAGGCAGTAATAAGGGTAACGATTGGGAATGGTTCTATGACCAAGTGGGAGTTATATGCTGCCAAAGGGATTCTATACTCTTATACAGATAAGAGAAGATATTCTGGCGCTCTCGTTGATTTAAACTGATGTAAACACGTGGCCACGCTCAAACTAAAAGTAGTTTGTTGAATCATTTTAAATTGAGAACGAGAATGAGAATACTTGAACAATATATGAGATTGAAGAAAGATCCATGTCTCATGTTCAAGGAATATCAAAATAGAAAGGATATACAGATAAAGGTTATCTGAGACTATAATTGTAAGTTAAAGAAAAGAGTTACTTAAACTAAGGAATTTTAGTCGACTTGAGAAGTCATACCTTACTAGGGGCAACGTGATGCAGCTAGGCGTCCAACACTGTCTACGTTGAATCACTTAGTCGATGAATCGTCTAAGTGGGAGTCTGTTGGATATTGGATTTCCGATTAACGATAAGTTTAACGTTTCTATGAAAGGTATGATCCAAAGAGTTACACTTTGTAAGGCAACGACTTAATGTTTAATTGTTAAACATAATATACGGTCACGAATTGTCAGTTTTATCGACTTGGCTTTTATTATTTGTAAAATAATAGATTGGTGGTAATTAATTATTGAGATAATTAATTCATTAGACGAATAAAGTTTTGAACTTTATTAAAGGGTTATTTATTAATTAGTTGTTAATTAGTAAAAGGAGAATTGATTAAATAAGTAATGTTTAAATCAGTAAAACATTAACTATTTAATGGATATTAACTGATAAATTGTTAATTGGTTAAATCGAGATTGTGGTAATTAAATAGTTTAATTACTAAAAAGTGTTTAATCAAATTAAAAGGGTTTTAATTTGAATTAAATGTGAAATAAAAGGGTGGGAAACCAATTTTGAATTGGTAATCCTAGATCCTAAAATTGTGGATCACATTTCACTATTTATAGTTCAAATCAACACAATTACACATACACTTGAAAACCCTAATTCTCCTTCTTCCCCCCCCCCCCGGTCTTCGCACACCCCTTTGGGCCTGCCCCATTGTCGTCGCCATCACCACCATAGTTGGTGGTGTTTTGGTCAACTAGCCACTAACCGGATCAAGTCGTGGTGAGCCGTGGGTTGCACCGTCGAGCCGAACCGAGCCGTGGGTTGAAACGTAAAGCCGTGAGTGGTGCTATTCGAGCCAAACCGAGCCAAAACCCGTTTTGGTTGTTTCTGGTGACTCGTAGGACGAAATCTGGAATCGGGTGATCGTAGTGAGTCAACTAGCGAGACCGTTGCCGATCCATCGTGTGGATTTGGAACCGCTTCGTAAAGGTCGATTTCTAAAACCCTCTATGGTTCTGTTGTTAGAATTAATTGTTGTTTAAACTGTTTGTAACTGGATTCTGATTTGGGAATTGGTTCAATTAAGAATCGAAAGGTTATAAAATTTAAATGCTTTCGCTGTGTCAGATCTGATCTGATAGTTTAATCTGGTTTTATGAAAACAGATTTTTGTCAATTAATGTGATTAATTGAAGCTGATTAAACAAAAGGTAACCTAGAATTCCCAACAGCTGCAACTTCTACCTGTAAAGTATTCAAGCAATCTTGTAGAGGAATGATCAATGAAGTTTGCTTTGTAAGTTCAGCAACTATAACCTCCAAAGTATTCATTTGTTCCTTTAATTGAATATTTTCAAATTGCAACTCTTGAACTTGAGATTGCAAGGCCAAGATCTAAGTTGATTGTGTTGCAAAGCTATCAGTATAGATATCACTAATGTTGGGAGAATCAAAGGATGCTGCAGAAGGTATGACAGGTGGAGTAGATGGTGATGCAGTAGAAACTTGAACTAAAGAAGTTGAAGTTCAAATACTAACAATTGAATCAAAATGAAAGTCTATATTAGATGGTATGTAATAAGAATCATTATCTTCTGATCTTCTCTTCTTCTTTGCAGCTACTTCTTCCTGATGAGCTTCACTGATAATAGCAGCATAAGATCTCTTGCTTACATTTTTGCTAAGAATAACAACTCCACTGGTATCATGATCATTATTTTAACACCCCGTGCCAAAATGGGGGTGATGTGTCACTATTATATCAATCAAAATAGAAGACATGGTTTGCATTAAGCAAAGGTTAGGTTTACATATCCCAAAAGACAGTTTAAAAGCCCTAGGTTAAATTGTTAATTACATATTGATCAATTGATAGTATTAGATGAACTAGCCTAAGCTACAAAAATCAACTAACATACTTTCACAGTCCAAAATCCTAGAGGTTAATTTATTTCTCTCCTTACGTCCCGCCCTGAGTAACCTGTGAACCTATTATGAACATACATTAATGGAATGAGCCGAATGCCCAGTACATATAAAGGCTTAAGTAACAGAATCAATAACTGAATGCGGTGATAACAAAATACAAAATGATATCATATAAAGTAAAGCAAGAAAATAAAATATATCATATCACACAGATTTACCCTGAGCCGAATCTTAAATCGCTACTGACATGCAGATAGAGCTGCAGACCCTATGTACCGAAAGTGCAATAGAGTGTGGGCATACACAGATCCATCCACCAGAAATCATATACAAATATATCCTAGGACTAGTCCATACGCCTTCTTATGACCTCATGTACCTCACTATTACGAAGAAGACGCCGTGATCTCAGCTCACCGCCACGGTTGGTGCCACATCATTGATGCCGCAATGACATGCTTGCGGTCACCCTTGCAAGTAGGAACATGCTCGGGTAACAGAATACAACAACAAAGGTAGTAGCACAACAATATAACTATCAAATACGTTTCTCACTAAGCGTTCAATCAAATCAAAATATAACATTGGAACATGCGATAATGATTTCAAATCCAAAAATTCCTATCGCATGTAACCAACGATAACCAATAATAAATACTGATTCAAAATTCATAACGGACAATGCAAACGACGTTCAGGAATTCCAAAGGTATGTGAGAATCAAATGGCTTTCAATAATCAAATCATATGCTGAAATGGAAAGGAGGGGGTAAGAATCCGTACCTTTTGCGAACTTTGATAATTTAGGACGGTGGATTATTCTTCTACAGGTTCTTGTAGTAACCTATATCATAGTTTTGTTTCCCATGAGATTTAATAATTTTATTTTAACACAGTTGTGATTTTATATTTTATAATTTATGAACTTTGTAGTTCAACTTATTTTATATATTATGGTTATAGTTAATAATGTTTTGTCATTTACCTCATCTATTTTAATTCTTCTTTTAATTATTATGAGTCTTCATAAAAAAAATTCTTATTTTCAAAACTTTTAGTTACTATAAATTTCTAATTTTTTTTTTTATAATTATCATTTACAAAGATAATATGTGTCACTAAATTTAAGCTCAAACTATGTTTATAAATAATTAATTTATTACTACAACCCATTTTCATTTTTTTTTACATATTTCCATAAATTTACAAATTTATGTTTGCAAGTTTGTATTTAGAGTTTTAAGATCTTATATAATAACATTTATATTGTTTGGGTGTGTAAATTAAACAAAATATTTTATTTAAGGTGTTATTTAAAATTTATTAACGTGCACCATAAATTTCTAGTTATCGTCATACAAATAAGTTTGTTGTATGATCCCGGTTTGACACGAAAATATCTTTGGTAAGTAAATAATAATAATAAAATTTTCTGTTAGCAAGTTTGGAACCTGTGATCTCATGTTTGAAATCCAAGAGTTTAAACCGTTAACATTTAATTTCAAAAGAAAGTTATAGTTCACCCTTAAATTATCATCTTCTTCAAAATAAGTCTGGAGCCTCAACAGAACATAAATATCAAGATATATTGACTATAAGCAACGATTTAGGTTTCGATTTGATAACCTGTGTCTCAATTTTTGCCGGTTTGAAAAAAGAGATCTGAAAATCAACCAGCACCGGAGATTTGTTGGTGGTGTTTGGAAACTTATGGTGTCAAGAACGAGCTGAACCGTGGTGAGTATAGCAACTGGTGGTGTGTGTTTCATGGGTATCGCAATGAAGACGAGTTTTCGGAGTCTCGAGTGATCTCTGGAAGAACACGAACAACACAAGTTGGGGTTATTGTGCTTCGATGAGAGTGATTAGTGAAGGAGATAGGTGTGTGGTGACGTCGGTTTCACGTTTCGTTCTTGTTCCTTCTCGCCGGAGTTTTGTTACCTCGCCGGAAAACATAGACGAAACGGAGAGCAGAGTGGCTACCTTTGAAGCGAATATCTTCTTTTATAACCGAAGGCAGCGACATGTTGGTCGGGGATGGAAACGCGGTGTATGGTGAACAGGCCGACTAGTTGCCGGCTAGCGGCTTTAACCAGTCGGTTATCCAGCGCGTCTATTTCTTCTTCGTGTTTCTGTTTTTTTTTTATTTGCAGGTCTGGACATAATTATGGATTGTTTGTCCTTTCTTGAGTTTATTTATTAATTATTATTATTATTATTTTTATTATTATTATTATTATTATTATTATTATTATTATTATTATTATTATTAGTTTGAAATTTCACCAAACATACATACATGGAGACATATGTATATATATATTATTTATTACTTTATTGTCATAATTAAATCTTTTAGATTCTTTTTTTTCCAAATTCGGTGTTTTGTTTTATTTATTTATTTATCATTGTTATTGTTTATTTTTATTATTATTATTATTATTATTATTATTATTATTATTATTATTATTATTATTATTACAGATATTTCAACCTTTACCCTCTAAAAGAAAATTTCGTCCCCGAAATTTGACTGTTAAGACATGAATAGTTGCAGGCATAATAAAAGAATTTCATAACAATGAAATAGGAAGTAAGGTTCACAGTTATTCGTACCAATGAATTCTGTACATCGAATAGATTCTTCAGTTTTCCAAGTCGCCTCTCGCTCTGAGTGATTTTTCCATAAAACCTTAACGAACAGAATCACTTTCTTTCTCATAATCCTTTCTTGTCGATCCAATATAGCTTCTGGTTTTTCTTCATATGATAAATCCTCTTTAATCGTGTCCAATGAATAACTAATAACGTGAAGCGGGTGGTAGTTGTATCCCCTCAACAAAGACACGTGAAAGACGTTATGAACGTGGGAAAGTTGAGGCGGTAGTGCTAATCGATATGAAACTTTACCAATTCTTTCAATAATCTCAAATGGACCGATGAAACGAGGATTTAGCTTTCCTTTAATTCCAAATCTATGAACTCCTCGACACGGTGAAACTTTTAAGAATACATGGTCTCCGACTTTGAATTCTAATGAGCGTCGATGTCTATCGGCATAACTCTTTTGTCTACTTTGTACTTCCTTTAGCTTTTCTCGGGCAATAGCAACTTTGTCATTTGTGATTTGAATCACATCCGGTAATTTGCTAACCGAAAATCCTTGCTGAATTGCCAGAAAGTGAGCCGATTTCGACAATCTATCAACCACGACCCATATAGCATCGTTCTTCTTTAAGGTTTTAGGCAAACCCATAACAAAGTCTATCGAGATTTCATCCCATTTCCATAATGGAATACTCAATTGCTTCAAAAGACCACTAGCTCGTTGGTGCTCAATCTTTATTTGTTGGCATGTAAGACATTCACTTACGTATTTTGCAACAGATTCCTTTATGCCATTCCACCAAAAGTTTTGACGTAGATCACGATACATCTTTGTAGATCCTGGGTGGATAGAAAATGGTGAGCTATGTGCTTCAGCCAGTAATGCCTCACGAAGAACGGAGTCGTCGGGTACACATAATCTTTTGCCACACCAAATCACTCCTTGTTCATCTACATGAAACTCAGATTGTTTCCCCACCTCCATGTTTTCCGATATCGCCCATAATTCTCCATCATCTTTTTGTGCTTCTTCAATCTGTGAGATGAGGTAAGGCTTGATTTGTAATTTTTCAAGATAGCCATCTGATTTACCGAGATGGATGCCAACACCCATTTTATCAAGATCCGAGATGATACGAGGTTGAATCTGAAGGCAAGATACCGCACCAAAGTTTTTTCTACTCAAAGCATCGGCTACAACATTCACCTTCCCTGGGTGATATTGCATATTTGCATAATAGTCTTTAAGAAGTTCTAACCACCTTCTTTGCCACATATTTAGCTCCTTCTGTGTAAAAATATACTTAAGGCTCTTGTGATCAGTGAAGATGTCACAAGTCTCACCGTACAAATAGTGTCACCAAATCTTTAATGCAAAGACCACAACTGCTAACTCCAAGTCATGCGTCGGGTAGTTAACTTCATACGTCTTCAATTGACCCAAGGCATATGCAATAACCTTCCTATGTTTCATTAGCACGCAACCAAGACCTTTCTTTGAGGCATCACTAGAAATTTGGTAACCGCCTGAACCACAAGGGAGAGTGAGTATCGGAGCAGATACGAGTCTTTTCTTTAATTATTCGAAACTTTTCTCTCGTTCTTCATTCCATGAATACTTAACCCTTTTCCTCAAAAGTTGAGTGAGTGGTAAGGCAATGATAGAAAATCCTTCTACAAATCTTCCGTAGTAGCCAGCTATACCCAAGAAGCTTGGAACTTCAGTGGCAGATGTGGGTCAAGGGCATTTTGTAATTGCCTCTATCTTAGCAGGATCCATCATAATTCCTTCAGCAGAAACAACGTGACCAAGAAATACAACTTGATTGAGCCAAAAGTCACATTTTCAAAATTTTGCATACAACTTCTTTTGTCGCAATGTCTCACGTACTTTCCGTAGGTGTTCTTCATGGTCTTCCTTGCTTTTAGAATATACCAAGATATCATCAATGAAGACAATCACAAATTTATCCAAAAATTCATGGAATACACGATTCATCAAATCCATGAAGACTGCAGGGGCATTGGTTAGCCCAAAAGGCATAACCAATAACTCGTAATGCCCATAACGAGTACGAAATGCAGATTTCGAAACATCTTCCTCCCGAACCTTCAGCTGATGATATCCAAACCTTAGATCCATTTTTGAAAAGAACTTGGCACCCTGAAGTTGATCATAAAAGGTCGTCGATGCGAGGAAGAGGATATCGATTTTGAATTGTAATCTTATTCAAATCTCGGTAGTCAATGCACAACCGCATGCTACCATCCTTCTTCATTACGAATATGACTGGAGCACCCCAAGGTGAGACACTTGGTCTTATGAATCCCAATTCCAACAACTCCTGCAACTGTTCTTTTAATTCTTTCAACTCTAATGAAGCCATACGATATGGAGCCTTAGAAATGGGTTGGGCACCAGGAATCAACTCAATAGAGAATTCTATCTCACGGTCAGGTGGTAACCTCGGTAATTCATCCGGAAACACATCTGGATATTCACGAACAACAGGATGACTATCGATGCTAGCTTCACCAACCGAAGTATCTATGATAGATGCTAAGAAACCAACACAACCATGAGATATCAACTTTTGAGCTTTAAGGGCAGAAATAATCTTAAGAGATTTATGAGGCTGGATTCCCTGATAGACAAGATCAGGATGGTGAAAATCACAGAATACAACTCACCGAGAATGACAATCGATGGTCACATGATGTCGTGTTAACCAATACATCCCAAGGATGATATCAAAGTCACCCATTTTCATAGGCAAAAGATCCGATTTACGCACAATGGTGTCAATGGTGATAGGACAATCTTTATATATGTGTGTAATGACAATCGATTCGTCGGTGGGAGTGGAAATACATAAAGTATGATCTAAAGGTGTTGGCGCAATCATAAGGTGTTTCATGAACATGTGAGAGACTATGGAATGTGTCGCACCTGTATCAAATAACACACAAATAGCACGTTCATTGATACGAAGGGTTCCAGATATAGTACATGGGGCACTAGCAGCATCAGTAGTAGTAAGTGAGAAGACTCTTCCTCTAGTGTTAAGTGATGTAGAGGTCCCAACATTGTTCTTCTTGTCTGGTTGAGGACAATCCCTGATCATGTGTCCGGTTTGACCACACCGAAAACAATTTCCCCCAGCTCGATGACAAATGCCTCGATGGTCTTTCCCACAAGTGTTGCATGGTGGGATCGAGGCCTGGTTCAGGTTCCCATGCTAATTTAAAGGTTGAGCTTTAACTGGTGCTACATACGGCTGAATCTGATTTGTGGCTGGTTTATGATTCTGGTGCCTCGAGTGCCATGGTCGTGACTGATTCCCATTGTTTCTATTCACTTGAACTCTACGGTCTTGCTGATTTAAAACAGTGGATGATTGACCAGAAGTCTGAATACGTTGCTCGTCTTCGTCTCTTTTCTTGTTTTCCCAAGTGCAAGACAAAAATTCTTTTCTTTTAAACTCATAAGTCTTCATAGCATCAGCAAACTCTGTAAAATCTTTGAACTTCATGAACATTATTGACTTTCGAATTCGATCATACATTGCCCATTTGCACTTTTTTGCTTGAACTGCGGCAGTCCCTGCTGCATCCCCACAATGCTTGCCAACCTTGCAAAACGTGTTATGAACTCTGAAGCCGGTTCATCATTCCCTTGTCGTATAACAGCATACTCTCTTTTGTAGGCTTCTTGATCCGCTGTAGAAAAATACTTATCATAGAAGATGGTATGAAAATCTATCCATGAGAGAGTAGCTACATAAGTTTCTCCACCTTTGGCTTGCTTGGATCCTTTCCACCAAGTCTGTGCATCATCTTCCAATTTGTAAGTAGCCAATTTAACTTTATACCGATCCGCGACTCCTAATACTTCAAAAATCTTCTCAACATGGGATATCCAGTTCCTAGCTTCGATCGAATTTGTTGCATGAGTGAATGATCTTGGCTTTTGCTTTTGGAACCTCTGGATCCATACGTGTATTCCCTCAGTCGTGTTGTTGACATTAGTTTCAATCCTCCGGTTAGTGTTATGACGACCTTCAGTACAGTTTTGATTCTGGACAGCCTCCACGGTTTGAGCGACAAAGTTAGGTAATAATCCTTCAAAAGCTTGATGGATGGCAGAAACCATGTTTGGGTCGACTGGAGTTTCATTTGAATCAGTATTGGCATGCGAGTGGTTCGTATGACGGACATTCCTACGCGGCTGAAGACGAGGTGGCATCTAAAACAATAGACACAAAGATTAGAACATAGAAATACTAAGAATAATTGTTGTAGTCCTAAGCCATATGTATACCCAATCCTCACATGTTTTAATTATTAAAGTTTAAGTTTTTTACACGAAAGAGCCTTTGCTCTGATACCATAATTGTAACACCTCGCGCCAAAATAGGGGTGATGTGTCACTATTACATCAATCAAAACAGAAGACATGGTTTGCATTAAGAAAAGGTTAGGTTTACATATCCCAAAAGACAGTTTAAAAGCCCTAGGTTAAATTGTTAAATACATATTAATCAATTGGCCGTATTAGATGAACTAGCCTAAGCTACAAAAATCCACTAACATACATTCACGATCCAAAATCCTAGAGCTTAATTTTTTTCTCTCCTTACGTCCCGCCCTGAGTAACTTGTGAACCTGTTATGAACAAACATTAACGGAATGATCCGAATGCCCAGTACAGATAAAGGCTTAAGTAACAGAATCAATAAGTGAATGCGATGATAAAAAAGACAAAATGATATGATATAAAGTAAAACAAGACAATAAAATAAATCGTATCACACAGATGTGCCCTGAGCCGAATCTTAAATCACTTTTGACATGCACATAGAGCTGCATACCCTATGTACCGAACGTGCAATGGAGTGTGGGCACACATAGATCCATCCACCAGAAATCATATACAAATATATCCTAGGACCAGTCCATACGCCTTCTTATGGCCTCATGTACCTTACTAGTACGAAGAAGACGCCGTGATCTCAGCTCACCGCCACAGTTGGTGCCACGTCATTGATGCCGCAATGACATGCTTGCGGTCACCCTCACGAGTAGGAACATGCTCGGGTAACAGAATACAACAACAAAGGTAGTAGCACAACAATATAAATATCAAATACGCTTCTTACTAAGTGTTCAATCACATTATAATATAACATTGGAACATGCGATATTGATTTCAAATCCAAAAATTCCTATCGCATGTAAGCAATGATAACCAATAATAAATACATATTCAAAATTCATAACAGACAATGAAAATGAAACAGATCGACATATCAAAGACGTTCAGGAATTCCAAAGGTATGTGAGAATCAAATGGGTTTCAATAATCAAATCATATGCTGAAATGGAAAGGAGAGGGTAAGAATCCGTACCTTTTGCGAACTTTGATAATTTAGGACGGTGGATTATTCTTCTATAGGTTCTTGTAGTAACCTATATCATAGTTTTGTTCCCCATGAGTTTTAATAATTTTATTTTAACACAAAGTTGTATTTTATATTTTATAATTTATGAACTTCGTAGTTCAACTTATTTTATATATTATGGTTATAGTTAATAATGTTTTGTCATTTACCTCATCTATTTTAATTCTTCTATTTATTATTATGAGTCTTCATAAAACAAAATTCTTATTTTCAAAACTTTTAGTTACTATAAATTTTTTTAATTTTTATTTTTTTTATAATTATCATTTACAAAGATAATGTTAAAAGTTAAATAATATGTGTCACTAAATATAAGCTCAAACTATGCTTATAAATAATTAATTTATTACTACAACCCATTTTCATATTTTTTTTTTACATATTTCCATAAATTTACATCTTTATGTTTGCAAGTTTGTATTTAGAGTTTTAAGATCTTATATAATAACATTTATATTGTTTGGGTGTGTATATTAAACAAAATATGTTATTTAAGGTGTTAATTAAAATTTATTAACGTGCACCATAAATTTCTAGTTATCGTCATACAAATAAGTTTGTTATAGGATCCCGGTTTGACACGAAAATATCTTTGGTAAGTAAATAATAATAAAAAAATTTTCTGATAGCAAGTTTGGAACACGTGATCTCATGTTTGAAATCCAAGAGTTTAAACCATTAACCCACATCAACATATATTGATTTAGTTAGTTTCAAAAGAAAGTTATAGTTCACCCTTAAATTATCATCAGCTTCAAAATAAGTCTGGAGCCTCAACAGAACTTAAATATCAAGATACATGGACCTTAAGCAACGATTTAGGTTTCGATTTGATTACCTGTGTCTCAGTTTTTGCCGGTTTGAAAAAAGAGATCTAAAAATCGAACAGCACCGGAGATTTGATGGTGGTGTTTGGAAATTTATGGTGTCAAGAACGAGCCAAACCGTGGTGAGTATAGCAACTGGTGGTGTGTGTTTCGTGGGTATCGCAATGAAGACGACTTTTTGGAGTCTCGAGTGATCTCTGAAAGAACACGAACGACACAAGGTGGGGTTGTTGTGCTTCGATGAGAGTGATAAGTGATGGAGATAGGAGTGTGGCGACGTCGGTTTCACGTTTCGTTCTTGTTCGTTCTCGCCGGAGTTTTGTTGCCTCGCCGGAAAACATAAACGAAACGGAGAGCTGAGTGGCTACGTTTGGAGAGAATATCTTCTTTTATAACCGAAGGCAGCAACATGTTGGTCGGGGATGGAGACGCGGTGTAGGGTGAACAGGCCGACTAGTTGCCGGCTAGCGGCTTTAACCTGCCGGTTATCCAGCGCGTCTATTTCTTCTTCGTGTTTCTGTTTTTTTTATTTGTAGGTCTGGACATAATTATGGATTGTTTGTCCTTTCTTGAGTTTTTATATTATTATTTATTATTATTATTATTATTATTATTATTATTATTATTATTATTATTATTATTATTATTATTAGTTTGAAATTTCACCAAACATACATACGCGGAGACATATGTATATATATTATTTATTCCTTTATTGTCATAATTAAACCTTTTAGATTCTTTATTTTTCCAAATTCGTTGTTTTGTTTTTTGTATTTATTTATTTATTATTGTTATTGTTTATTATTATTATTATTATTATTATTATTATTATTATTATTATTATTATTATTATTATTATTATTATTTACAGATATTTCAATTATGATCATCATCATCATCATCATCGGAATTTGAACTTGAAGTATCCATTACATCTTCTTCAGCAATAGGAGTAACATCCTTAGTTTCCTTTTGAACGGTTTCAAGAACTTGAAAAGTTGATGATCTAGAAACATCTCTGAATTGTGGAACAAAAGAAGTTGTTTCAGTCTCAATGCCACCAACTTTCTGCACCTGAATGTGTTCCTGTTGTACATGAGAATGTGTTTGCTGGTCTGCCACAGGAGACTGGACATGGAACCAAGCATCATTCTCTGGTTCTTGAAAATTAGCATCAAGTATATGTCCAAACAAAACAGTATCAGCAGTGTTGGCTCCTCACTTCGGTCTGCAATCCTCAAAAATTCGTTTGTTCATCACAGTTATCTTGTTGATTGGGCCAGTCTTGCTGAGTTGTGGATATAAATGATCAAGAATCATTGTATAGAACTGGGGATACCGCAAGAAACTCTCCTTTTCTGGTGCAGTAATTTGTTTGATCATAGAATCAAAAATTAACTAACTAATGTTGAATGGAGTATTCAACAGTAATGCAGCCATGAAACATTGAAAAGGTCTTGACAAAGTGTCAATATGCTTGACTTCCTATGTGAAAGACACATGATGACAACATGGAATAGATATCTCCATTGCCCAAATAAATGCTTCTTGGCTAACTGGGAAGCAGTAACGTCTCCATTACAACCCATCCTATTGATCACCCTACATGTCAAGTCATTGGGAAGTGTCAATGAATCTTCATAATTATCCTAAAAATGCAAAGCAGCTCTAAGATCTCCCATCGAGAATTGTACCACTATATCATCAATCTTGGACTTTTGGACCGGTGGCTCAGCAACACAATCAAAATATGCGTGCTCCTAGAATGAGTTAATATGATTCATAATGATTGTCACACCCCGAGCCGGGGGGTTGGATCGACTTCCCCGTCTGGTGGAAGGTTCCCGGGGCGCGATATCGTGAGTGATAATCGAAATGATCAGATTGTTTACATTGCACATGATATATAAATGAGAACTACCAAATGAAAATAGAATTACAAAGTTAAATTACATCAGTTTCGTTCATAATTTAATAATGTAAATCTACCATCAACATCATAAGTTTCTATCTTGTATCTGTACAAGATATACAAAACAATCTGTAAATGATGTTCAAAAATATGCAGGTCCAATATGCTAGATCCTCTAACTGGTATCCTAGTCTAAAAGCATTAACTTCTTAATTGACATGTTCGTCACCTGAGAAGTCATGCAAAAAGATCAAGTCAACACATGGTTGGTGAGTTCATATGATTTAGTATTTGAAAAATAGCTTTGCAAACCCTTTTTTGGTAAAAACCCTAACCTCATTAACATCACCTGTAATATCCAGTTCGGTATGCTTATATATAGGGCATACGAAAGGGTCAAGCCTACAACCTGCCCAAACGCCATCCCACCACATACTAGACCACATATGACATTGTTGCTAATGATAATTAAGCATTTTTACCTACCATTCACTTCCCTACAATCATAGTTCTAAATATGTACACAAAACATTTGTTAAACTCTCGGGTAACAACCTTAATCTCATTAACATCACATGTAATATCCAGATCGGTATGCTTATATATAGGGCATACAAAATGGTCGAGCCTACAACCCGCCCAGACGCCATCCCACCACATACTAAACCACATATGACATTGTTGTTAATGACAATTAAGCATTTTACCCACACCCTTGACACATTAGTTCTTCAGTTCTTCGTTCCTGTAGATTCACAAATTGGAAATCTCTATTGATTCCTTAAGTTCATCACACAATCATGATCAACCAAAACATTTGTGGAAATAATTCAATAAATGCTTAGTTAAATAAATAAATAAACATTTAATAAAAATCTAAGACCTAATGATTGGGCCTTGGTCAACTCGAGTAGACTAGTCTAGCAATCCAGGTTCTTAGCAGTGGAGGATAATCTGTAAATATCATCAAGCATGCGACCTATACTCAATCAGTCTAGCTAGGACATCTTTTGAAATATAGGATTTTATTGACCGTTCTTGACCGTTCACATGCTATCTTTGAATATTTCCCAGATGTTCCTCAAAAGTTCTTTGTACATAGTTCTTTGAAATAGATCGTTAGTTCTTTGACATCACAATACCGAAAATAGTACTTTGATTAGACCGTTAGTTCTTTGAAATTAGATCTTTGAAATAGTCTTTGCTTTAAATCTTTAGTTCTTTGAAAATAGGCATTTGAAATCAGTTCTTTGACTAGAAATAGTTATTTACTCATAATGAATAAATAACTTACTTTGAACATCTGTACATTGTATACCTAAACCGAATTTAGGATACAATTATACATAGAAACATATATTAAGTAAAAGCATTTAAGTAAATATAATCTTATGAAAATAATTTACGCATGCTTCTCAGCCCCGCGTTTGAAAACAAAAATGTTTGGAAAAGGGGCAATGAACTCACCTGTGTTGCTAAGAATGAAACCACAACAGATAGTGCGCTCTCGTTGTTTGTAAACTATGTTTCTTCAGTCCCTGATGTGTTTTAAGAAAGTTCGTATATGATAAGTATTTATAACAGACGCAACTAGGGTTTTGGTCTCGGTGTGCAACTAAGTGTCCTAGTTTACTAATGTGTTTCTAGCATTCCTTCTATCTAGTCTAAATGTATTACCCGTAAGTGAACCCTCGTCCCACAAAATCACTTAAAGTCTTTAATTAAAACATCTTTAAGTTATTTCATTTTAGGTTAAATATTTAGAAAACATCATTTAATGTAATTTAGTAAAGTTTATAATTTTGATTTCTTTATTCAAAACATAATTAATTTAAGTGAAAAGATATTTGACAGATGATGGGCTTAGGTTAAGCCCATTGGGCCAACTTCGGCCCATTATTAAACTTTACTTAATAATTGATTCCTTGCTTGATTCTTTGTATAATTCATCCTAAATAGTTCATATAACTATCCCAAGTAATTATAGTTCGTATGCAAATTCTAAGTATTGGATGTTAAACACAAGTCAACATCCACGTACTTAGGCTATGGTCCTTGTTTCTCTACAAATTCCCCATTGTTTTGAACCCCATGTAGTGTTATCACCCTTGTTTCGATAGTATCCTTAGTCATGCGATTTCTTATTTTAGAAAACCTTACTAGTTTCTTTATTATCTTGATAGATAAATTTCGTATTTAATCCTTAGTTTTCCCCAAAGTTGACACCATGTATATGGAAACCCTATTATGGTTCTCATGCACACACACACATTCGGGCTTCATGCATTTAAACTAAGTCGTATATTGTTAAAACTCCCAAGCCATGCATGCATTTACGTGGGAGGGGTCCTTACGCATGCATTGAACCACATGCCTTTGCTAAAACACCCTATGTATGTTCCATGGCTCACCCACCTTCCCGAAAACCCTATCTGTCCCTGGTCCGGTTTATCCGAGTTAACACCCGACCGAAAGGTCCTTGGGCCGAAAGAGAAACTCGACCGATCGAAGGCTAAAGCTCGAATGAAGGTTGGGCCGAAAGGGGTCTTCTGGGCCGACCGAATGGTCATACCGACCGATTGATGCTTCTTCGGTGGGGTGTCAGGCGAAAGGGTTTTGGCCGAAAGCAAGTGGGTGACTGAAGGTGACATGGCCGAAGAGTGGACGAATGTAGTTCTAATCGAATGAAGACCTCCGAATGGGAGGCTTGGAAGAAGGTATCACCGATCGAATGTGCCTCATTCGGCCTTAAGGCCATTCGGCACTGTGGGGTGACTCATACGGCCCATTGATCTTTCGGCCAAACAGTCAACCAGCCATTCGGCTGGTAGATCTTTGCCCAGATGCAGTCGTCCCAACCGAGATCTAAGGCTATCTCATGGTGTCCAACCTGTTCCTACATGTAACATTTAGGGTTTTTCTGTAAACATAAATATGTCAAAACTTAAGTAAACGAAAGTTCAAGGGAAATTTTTTTAAATTATGTGAAAATAATTTTTATTATAGTTTACGATAATTAATTTTAAGTATTTTAAATTAGTTGTATAATAAATTAAACCAAGTAAATGCTATTAAGATTAAATTTAAATCTTAATAAAACAAAACAAAACATTTGAGGTTACATACGAAGTCTTAATACATACATACATATATATACAAATGTATGCAAGTATAATATATTAGCTATTTGTGTATAAAATCTTATAAAACCTGTTATATATAAATTTGTTGGATTAATTATATTAGTTGTAAATTTGGTCATATAACTATTTTAAATTTCAAATACTTAATTATATTTTGTAAAGATTTAAAATTATAAAATATTTTTGTAACTAATTTGATTTTATAAATAATTGTGGTTAAAATTGTTTAAAGATTAATAAATAAAAAATCTAATTTATAAAAGTTACAACCAAAAACATCAAATATAAGACTAGGAAGGGCTAAAGGGTATTTTTCATAAAATTGAATCCTTCTCAGCCCCTTATCACGTTTTTCCGGCAATACTCTCGCCGGAATCCGGCCAACTTTCCGGCAACATCATTTAACCATGAAACCGACACATTTAGGTCCCAAAACGATCGTATATTAACGCCTCATGACCAGAAATTAATTCCCAACGCACCTGGATCATCAAAACGTGTTATTAACATCTTTAAATCTAACTTTTGATTAATCTGAACGGTTACATTAATTCCCCATATGAAACCAAACGTTTCGAACATAATAACCCTCATTATTTCACTCTTTTCTTCATTTAGAACAAAACTCTAGTCCTTATTTTCTCTCTACTCGACTGCAACTCTCGGATTTGATTGAAGAAGGTCCGCGACTGAGTTTAACGAGAACTTAATCAAAACTCAATCATTCCAGGTAATTTTAGTATCCATGGTTTCAGTTTAGGACATAGATCAAAAGCCCCATGAATCCAAGCCCTCAAGATCTTCACATTGGTCGAATTGGATCGCGATAGGATCTAGGGTTTATGTTTAAAGATTGGGGTTGAACTGTAACTTGAGTTTAAGGATAATTCGAAATGGACGGGATAAATGCCATCCATGGTTTCAGCTGAGTTGGTTAGTAGGATGGGTTTAAGTCACATGGTCTTGGCTTCAAACCTGAGCTCAACCATTTTACTTTCTTTTAGTTTTCTTCATTTTTTTTTAATCATATAAGCTTAAAATCATTCTTATAATTTTAGAAAATTATAAATTTAATTTTATAAAATCTGGAATATTAAAAGAAACATTCTGAAAACCCTAGAAAATATAATTCTTATAAAAATATTTTATAAACCTAATTTTTTTATTATGTTTAACCTTAAATAAATGTGTTTTAAACTAAAATTTTTAACATAAATATTATAAAAATTCAGAAAAAATTTATAATCAAGATTCTGGAAGAATTTATGAATATAGAAAATAATATTTCTATAAAATCAGTTTTATAAACCTATAAAACATAAATGTTTACTAACTAAATTAATATGTAAAAATAGTAAACAAAACTTAAAATTATGAAATTTTACAGAGAACTATAAAACATTATTATTAGCATTCTGTAAATTTTTCATGATTTTTGGAAACTTTTTAGTATTATTTTACAATTAAATGATTTAAATAACGATTTAAATCATTTACAATACTTTTAGTCACATAAAAATTCTAAGAAAATTATTGTATAATTTTAAAATAATTTTGCAACAGAAACATATTTCTAATTTAATAAATTGTATTATTTCATTATAAATGCAATTTATATCCTTTAAACACCTTTATAAACATAGATAAGTTTATAAATGTATTTAGAAAATTTATATGTAAATTATTCTGATATTACATTTATAAAATACTTATTATATTTTATTTATTTTCTAAATAAAGTATTTAAATCATTCTTTTTTTTTTGTTATAAACAAAATAAAAAGACTTTATTTTTACAAAACAAAGGGTTATGATATGTGTAGCTTCATACCTAGTCAAGATCCCAAAACTTAGGAATACTAGCATGATTAGAATTCATTAGTTTAGGATTAAACATTCTTAATTGCAAATACTTATTCATACTTATTCATACAACTTTAGGGTAACGCGCGATTTGGCATTTAACAACAATTGTTGTTATACCACTTGAATATCGCTACGCAACCCGTGAGTTTTTCTTATACTCCCTTTTTACATTTTTGTAATTTTTGGGATGTTGCACATGTCATATCAAACATGTTATTCTAAAGTTATAAACAAATACAATGATGCAATTCTATAGTTTAAGATAGAATTAAATTTGAATGTTATGTGTTGCTTACTTGTTTGTATATCTATGAGTTATTACTATTGTGATAATCATATACAATACATTAGTACTAGTAGCCTTTGATTAACATGACTTATGTCATTGTTTATATTGAAGGTGAAATTGCCAAAAACATTTAGTATTACTAGTAGCCTTTCTTTAATGACTTTGTGTCATTGTATTTAAAAGGTGAAATTGCCAAAATCATATCATCAAATTGTGGAGTACATATATATTTAGATCAATTCTTATTAGACTATTGTTGCATCTTAATTTATATATCCATATATCAATTGTATGAGATTCTCACCAACTATGAAAATAGTTGATCAAAACTCTATTTTACATGTGTAACAGGTTGAAGCTTTGGATGAAGATCATATAGGAGCTTGAGACCTAGTTTAAACATTAATCAAATTTGTTGTATTCAAATTTATGCTGTAATGTTTGGATGTTTGTATTTGAATTTTTGTGTAATGAATGCTTTGGTTTTAAATGAGAATGTAAAAATATGAAACTTACAAGTAGCACCATGAGTTATGAACAATCACAATCGCGCCCCAACGTATTCCGCCGTCGGTCAGGGTGTGACACTACATCACCCTTAGCTGGTTGTATGGTGTTATCCTAGGGTTTTGAGGCGTGTAATCGGCTCAAGAGAGGGGCGGCCAAGTGGGTTATAAAACCCTAAAAACCGAACAAAATACATGATTTTACCTCAAATCTACCGGTTGAAAGCTTAGATCCGTTGTACTTCCGAGTTCTACAAGTTGTGATGGTCGTTTAGACACCAAAAACATTCGATTTCGTGAAGGAATGGAGGAGCTATGGTGGTGGGTTTCTAGAGAGAGAGCTCCGAAAATTTTGAATGAAGGCTGGTTGTGTCACACCCCCACCTCTCGTCACCGGCGATGATGTCATTTGTCACTCTGAGAAGTTCGCGGAAGCATAGTGGTGATGTCTCAAAGATGAGGTGTGACTTACTTGAACCGATTTCACAGCACACAAATTAACTTAAAAGAAATACATTACCAAGGGTATCATAATTACATCCAACATTACAACTAAGTTTATTATTACACAATCTGATTTATTTAATTACTAATGTATGAAGTGCATCCTCACCCGGTAATCACTGTCTTCCTGCAAAAGTGTTTAAGTTAAAAACGTCAGCACAAAGCTGGTGAGATCATAAAGTTCCAGTTCAACAATATGATATGATATATAAGTTCTCAAAATGTTCAGTTTCAGATAACCATGAGACCCATATCTAGCTCCTTTCGGACATTCTGTGATTTGATAAAGACACTACCCGTCGGTAAATATCTTAATGTCTCATTATCTTAATGTATATCACTAACATTAAGAAGGTGTTTCGGAAACATGTAACAAACATCCACACTAGGGGAGATGCAAACCTCCCAGTGAATGGGTTGTCAGCCGATAGTACTATCATTGATGCTTGTTCGGCCCCACATGGGTTCACTAGATACAGTTCAAGAAATGAGGACTTTTTGATACTGTGATAGAGATACTAACGGCAAAATCGCATGAAATCACACAAGAGTCACATGAAATCACACATATAACAGTGATGCATATCATATGTTCAGAAAAAGGCTTGCATAATTATCCCGATGTTTACAAAACTTTAAAGATAAAAGGGATAGTACAAAACTCACTTGATGTCTCACGGTAGCAAGATCACTTGCAAACTGATGCTAATTGTGTAATTCTGCATTAGTTTATGTTTAATAAATTATTTATGTTTTAACTTACTGATTAGATCTTTCTGAACATCCAATGTCAAAGACATTGCCTTAAAAGTCATCAAACCGATATTAAGTATTTAATTGATTAATTTAAGGTTATATCATACAATGTATGTCACACCCCCTACGCCGCGTGCGGAATTCACGGCGCGGTGACGTATGAATTGTTGAATCATGCACAAGTATAGAATAAGAACAACCACAATGGATTACTAAGTTTCATAATGTTTAGACAATTGTTTAGTTACAGACAATCTATCTACCAAAAGAATGACAACTACAGACCCAAAATATAGTTTACAAAATAAGACTTCAAACAAGAAAATTAAACATTCAGGATTTTAGTGTGTTTCTAAATCCATCCTAGCATGTTTCTTCATCTTGTTCTATCTTAAACGGTCTCCTTAGTTGTCCTTTAGAATGTCTTAAACCTGATTACCTGAAACACGTGAAAAGTAACTGTCAACTACAGAAGTAGTTGGTGAGAACAATAGGTTTAACAATTTGTAAACATGATTTTTGCATAGTAAGGCATATGTATAATGTCGCACCCCGAGAAATCCCGTCCCTTCCGGGGCGCGAGCGGCAACAGACTGTCAGGATCGCAGTCTCCGGTCACACAACATGCGAGACCTATATGTCTGATTTCGTACGTACATCCAGTAATTTGGATAAAACAGTTTATTAATATCAGAGTTGCGGAAGGGTTGAATTAAAACAGTTTTCAAAATAACAATTAACAATAGTGCGGAAGCGATTTAAGCTGATTAACATTACATAACAACCAAATGATAATAAGTGTTTGATAAACTAAGACACTTAAACAGATGCATGCGACTCCGGCCTAGCATCCTATTCCTGGTGCGTGTGCCTTAGTTACCTGAGAAAACATGCGAGTAAAAGGTCAACACGATGGTTGGTGAGAGCACAGGTTTGTAATCAGCAGTAAACATCAAAATGTTTAAAGTAAAGTTTGCAGGTCTATTTTTCAATACAATGCAATATCAATTGATAGCTAGTCAATATGTTTTATATCATATGCGGGTTCGCAACCGAAGCTAACATGCTGCCTCCCGCCATATCCATCCAAGATGTAACAAATGTTGTTTGGTCAATTATGCACTGTTCCGACCTCCAGTCGGGGTGGCCATACGGCTCGCAACAGTGGGGCTTGTCAGGCCCAAATAGTACTATTCAGAATTACCACGCTGAGCGCAACGCGCTATTAACGGTTCGAGGTGTGTGTAATGAGGACTTATCAGTTTTGTGGATGAATGCCACACATATGCATATACGATATTAGCATGTACAAAAATAACCAAAAGTGTGTAAGTTGTTCAAAACAGTTGTATGCAATGTTTTCTCCCCCAAAGGATAGAAAATTTAAAAAGGGGCCGTGAACTCACCTGTTAGTAGTTCCGGTATGCGTGAGTGTTCGCGTCTGTGAAAGCTAGCACCTGCTAGTATGCACCTATAACCATATAGGTGTGAGTATGTGTTTTGTGGTGTGTTGTAATCCATACAACTCCAAGTGTCGGTGTGCTCAACCGAGTATGTGTGTGTTGACTTGTGTTGACTCGACGAATCGTTGGTGACACGATTGTTGTGTTTATGTGCCTTGACGCACATAAGACACTAATATGCATCCTATGACTCTAGTCACATAAGTTACCATTTTTAGCAAGTTTCCCATTTAGGAAAGTGTGGTTATGAAATTCCATTTCATAAAACTAATGACTTCCAATATGTTTATAAAACTTGTTTAAACTCTTAAAACATGTCATTTGCGCATAAATCGCCATTTATGCCGTTTTGCCCAAATAAAGTTTCCTTATTTGGAAAGTATCCGTTTAAAAACTCGTTTTCACAAATCAAGGTTTCCAAATATGTTAGAAATCATTTCTAAACGTATTTCAATAATCCAAGTTCATCGAATCTTTCAAAAACATCAAAAGCCCTCTTTTCATTTACAAAAGTTTCCATTTTAAGTAAGTTTCTATGAAACCAAGTTTTTGACAAAATCCAATATCCCAATGTGTTTCTAAACACTTCAATACACTTTTAACAATATCTAGACATGTCTAACATGTCTAGATCATCACAAATCGAAGACTTGCAACATAAAAGTTTCCTTTTATGGCAAGTGTACCAAAACATCATCAAATCGAATCTAGCTTAATCAAAACTCAATCCTAACATTACTAAACACTAAAATCAGTAAATCTACAACAAGTACTCATCAAATCACCAACGATTTCAAGCACAATAATCATATGGAGTTGCATGTGGGTTTTTAACCCTTGCATGTACGATCTAACACTATGTAAACATTTAAAACTACCTTAGATGCGTAGATTTGTGCTAGAACAGGTTCTGGAGATTCTTCAAGTGGCTAAGATTGAGTCTTTTGTTGTTTGATGGCTTCCAAAGCTCCTTTGATGTTCCTATAGCTCTCAAATGCCAAGAACTAGCTTCAATGGTGATTCCAGGAGGTTGGAGGACTGATTTCAGAGTGGTTTGGTCGAGATTGAACAAAGAAAGTCGGGTGAATTGCAAAGGAACCGAGTAGAAGTGAAATGGGGTTGATTATAAAGAAAATCTGATCTGCATGGCCTACGCGTACCGCGGAGGCCGATCAAAATTGTTTGCCGCGTACCGCGATGTAATTCGGGAGTCTCGACTCCCGGTTTGCTTCGCGTATCGCGAAGCCTTTCGCCGAGGGACCTGTCGCGTACCGCGACGGGTCCATATCCTTGTTTTTCGATTTCGTTGAAATGATTTCGCTCATACATGATTCCTAACGTTTATCTAAAGCATCTAATGCTCGTTTAAGCACGTAATACAAATAGCACATAAGTTTGATTGATCACCAACGTTCGTGAGACTCGTGTGTGTGTTTCGATAATTCCTCGAATTATATTCGATAGATTGTGTTCGTGTCTAACGAAGTGTTTGCACGCTTGATTAATCCTAATCAACGTGTGGTGCACAATTCAATAATTCTCCGAACTATTGTTTTGTGTTAGTGTTGTGGTTGCCACACTTGGTTTCCAAAACCAATGTGCAATGTATGATTATCGTTTCGAAGATGTTTGTGTTCAACTCATCTAATTAAACGTAATTAAATGAAATGCAACAAGTATGAATGTGAAATGTAAAGAATATAAGAGTTGCAATTTACCTGAAATTTCCGGGTGTCACATCATCCCCTTGTTGAAAGAAATTTCGTCCCGAAATTTGGTTGTTGTTGGTAGTATTTGAGAAGCAACAGTGTTTGAAAGACAAAAATTTTCCGGTTGTCACATCATCCCCTTGTTGAAAGGAATTTCGTCCCGAAATTTATTCGTTGTCATCGGCGTTTGACGCTGTCTGCTTGAAAAGATGGGGATATTTGCGCATCATCTGATCTTCACGCTCCCACGTGAATTCAGGTCCGCGTTTTGAGTTCCATCGGACTTTGACAATTGGGATCTTACTTTGCTTGAGTTGTTTGACCTCACGGTCCATGATTTCTACCGGCTCTTCCACGAACCGTAGTTGTTCATCCATCTGGATCTCATCCAGTGGGACTATAAGTGTTTCATCCGATAAACACTTCTTTAGGTTTGAGACATGAAATACGTTGTGAACTCCATCGAGTTCGGCTGGTAAGTTGAGTTGGTATGCCACTGGACCAATCCTCTTCAGGATCTCGAAAGGTCCAATATACCGTGGATTCAGTTTGCCTCTTTTACCGAAGCGAATGACGCCTTTCCATGGTGAGACTTTCAGAAGGACTTTATCTCCTACCTGAAATTCCAAAGGCTTTCGGCGTTTGTCGGCATAGCTCTTTTGACGATCTCGAGCTGCTGCCATGCGGTTTCTGATTTGCACGATCTTCTGTGTAGTTTCGTGCACAAGTTCCGGGCCAGTAAGTTGGCTGTCGCCCACTTCCGCCCAACAGATGGGTGATCGGCATTTCCTGCCATAGAGTGCCTCAAAAGGCGCTGCTTTGATGCTGGTGTGATAGCTGTTGTTGTAGGAAAACTCCACTAACGGTAGGTGGGTTTCCCAGCTGTTGCCGAAGTCCACTACGCACGCTCGTAGCATATCTTCTAGAGTTTGTATCGTGCGTTCGCTTTGGCCATCAGTTTGTGGGTGGTATGCTGTACTCATATCCAACCGCGTGCCAAGTGACCTTTGTAATGATTTCCAGAAGTTAGAAGTGAATCTGGCGTCTCGATCTGAAATAATGGAGATCGGCACTCCATGTCGCGAGACCACTTCCTTGACATAGATTCTGGCTAGTCTTTCCATCTTTTCATTTTCCTTGATCGCAAGGAAATGTGCTGATTTAGTTAGTCGGTCCACAATTACCCAGATAGTGTCACATCCATTAGGAGTACGGGGTAATTTGGTGATGAAATCCATGGAGATTTGTTCCCATTTCCACATGGGGATCTCGGGTTGTGTGAGTAATCCAGATGGTTTCTGGTACTCGATCTTGACTTTGGCACAAGTCAAGCATTTGCCTACATAGGTAGCGATGTCGGCTTTCATATGTGGCCACCAATAAAGTATCTTCAGATCATGATACATCTTATCAGATCCAGGGTGAACGGAGTATCGGGATTTATGAGCCTCGTCCATCACAAGGTCTCGTAAGTTCCCGTATTGTGGAACCCAGACGCACTCCATGAAATATTGTAAACCATCGTCCTTTGCTTTAAGGTGTTGCTCCATTCCCCTTAGTGATTCAGCCGCTAGATTTTCTGCCTTAAGTGCCTCCACTTGGGCAACGCGTATCTGCTCAGGAAGGTTGGGAAGGATGGTGAGCTGTAAAGCTCGTACCCTCTTGGGTTTCGATGTGTTTTTCCGGCTTAGGGCATCGGCCACTACATTGGCCTTCCCCGGGTGATACTTGATAGCACATTCATAGTCGTTTAGGAGTTCGAGCCAGCGACGCTGTCGCATGTTCAGTTCCTTTTGCTCGAATATGTGTTGGAGACTCTTATGATCAGTGTATATCGTGCACTTTGTTCCGTACAGGTAGTGTCTCCAGATCTTGAGTGCAAATACCACGGCTCCAAGTTCCAAGTCGTGGGTGGTGTAGTTCTTCTCGTGGGTTTTCAGTTGTCGAGAAGCATATGCGATTACCTTCTCCCGCTGCATTAGCACACAGCCGAGTCCTTGTATCGAGGCATCACAATATACTACGAAGTCATCCGTTCCATCAGGAAGTGATAAGATAGGTGCACTACAGAGCTTCTGCTTGAGAAGTTGGAATGCAGCTTCTTGTTTGTCAGTCCAGAGATACTTCTTGTCCTTATGAGTTAAGGCTGTAAGGGGTTGGGCTATCTTTGAAAATCCTTCGATAAATCGTCGATAATAGCCGGCCAATCCTAGGAATTGTCGCACCTCAGTTGGGGTCTTCGGTGCTTCCCAGTTCTTGATTGCCTCTATCTTAGATTTATCCACATGAATCCCTTGTTCATTAACAACATGTCCCAAGAATTGGACTTCTCGAATCCAGAAGTCGCATTTTGAGAGTTTAGCGTACAACTTCTCTTTCCGTAGCAGTTCAAGAGCCAATTGCAGATGCTCTTTGTGTTCTTCCTGAGTTTTGGAGTAAATAAGTATATCATCAATGAAAACAATGATAAACTTGTCAAGGTATGGTTTGCACACTCTATTCATGAGGTCCATGAATACTGCAGGTGCGTTTGTCAGCCCAAACGGCATAACCAAGAACTCATAATGGCCGTACCGAGTGCGAAAAGCAGTCTTGGGTATATCTTCCTCCTGAATCCTCAACTGATGGTACCCAGATCGCAGATCGATCTTAGAGTAGTAACTCGATCCTTGCAGTTGATCGAATAAATCGTCAATGCGAGGTAAGGGGTAACGGTTCTTGATTGTCACTTTGTTCAATTCCCGATAATCAATGCACATACGAAATGTGCCATCCTTCTTCTTTACGAATAAGACCGGAGCTCCCCAGGGTGAGAAGCTTGGTCTAATGAAACCTTTGTCCAACAGCTCTTGCAGTTGGTTGGACAGTTCCTGCATCTCCGAAGGTGCAAGTCGATATGGTGCTCGTGCGATAGGTGCTGCTCCCGGCACAAGGTCTATGCGGAACTCCACTTGTCGAGGTGGTGGTAGTCCGGGTAGATCCTCAGGGAATACGTCGGAATAGTCGCATACGACTGGGATGTCTTCTATTCTTTTCTCCTCTTCAGTATTGTCGGTGACAAGCGCCAGAATGGCTGTGTATCCCTTTCGTAAGCATTTGTGAGCTTTCATGCACGAGATGATGTTCAGAGGAGTGTCACTCCTTTCGCCTTTGATGTCTAGAGTTTCTCCGCCAGGGAGAGGTATGCGCACAACCTTGTCGTGGCAAATGATTTCAGCCTGGTTTTTAGACAACCAATCCATGCCTACTACGACATCAAAACTGCCTAGTGTAACCGGCATGAGGTCAATCTTAAACTTATGGCCTGCTAGCTCTAAGGTGCATTCTTTAAGAATGTGCTTGGTCACAATTAGTTTACCATCAGCTAGCTCTACTGTATATTCAACATCTAAGGGTGTTGGGGTAATGGCCAGTGTCTCACTAAAATCCTTAGATATAAAGCTTCTCTCAGCTCCAGTATCAAACAGTACAGAAGCATAATTATCGTTCAAGAGATATGTACCGGTTGCAAGGTTAGGGTCCCTTCTGGCCTCCTTGGCCCCAATCACGAAGGCTCGTCCCCTCGTGCCATTGTTCCCATTGTTGTTGTTCTGTTGGTGGTTGTTTTTCAGGTGCGGGCAATCCTTCTTGAAGTGCCCTGGTTTCCCGCATTCGAAGCAACCCTTCGGCGCTTCAAGTTGTTGCTGTTGTTGTGGCTGTTGCGGGGTTTTTGTCATTAGTTCCCCCCTGCAGTCTTTGGCTGCATGTCCCCCTTTTCCGCAGCGCTGACATTGAAAACGACCACATTGACCCGGTGCATGATGGAAGTTGCACTTGTGGCATTTGGGGTGTTTTCCAGCATAACCTCCTTGGTTCTGGGTGGTTGGAATAGGTGGGGCATAAGCTTGGGTTGATCCAAACTTACGTTGCTATGGTGGTGGTTGGAGAGTGGTTGGTTTGTTCAGGGTGTCATCCCATTTTCGCTTGCCCTTGTCATTGGTTGTGGTTATAGCACCACGGGGTGGCAAGAGTCCTTGTGCGACAGCTGAATCAGTGAGTTTGTGGGTTAGTCGCACGGCTTGTTGCATGGTGATGGGATCAGCAGAGAGTACCATGCCCTGAATTTGAGGTGGCAGTCCATCAATGTACTTTTCGATGTGTTTGAAGGGTGGGGTTGCCATTTCCGGGCACAGATTTGCCAGCTCATAAGACCTGGCAGTGTAGGCCTCAACCTCAGAACCTATCATTTTGTGGTTCCAGAACTCCGTCTCAAGTTTCTGCACCTCACCGCGAGGACAGTATTCGCGGTTCAACATCTGCTTAAAATTATCCCAAGGCAGAGCGTTGGCTGCATCAAGCCCTAGGTGTTGAACATTAGCGTTCCACCAAGTGAGGGCAGCTCCCTCGAATGTCCCTGCAGCGAACTTGACCCTGTCTTCGTTCCTGCAGTTGCTCATGGCGAAAGCTGATTCCGCCTTTTCAATCCAGCGTAATAGCCCAACGGCTCCCTCAGTGCCGCTGAATGAGTGAGGTTTGCAGTCCAGAAACATTTTGAATGTGCAGAGAGGTGGGTTAGGATTTGCTCCTGAGATATGCAAAGAGTAGAGTTGGGTTAAATATCGGGTAAACGTGTTGAATTGGAAACAAGTGATTGTGATGCAAGGTGAGTATGAATAGATTCATCACCTTGGTTCAGTGGGTTTTGGTTACGGGCAGCTTCCCGTGCAGCAAGTACCTCCTCAACTCGCTCGTTGATGAGCGCGTTCAGTTCTGCTGCAGTAAGGTTGATGTTTCCTCGTCCGCCTGCATTCCTGCGTCCTCCACGCCTTCCAGCCATGATCTTCATAGCGAGAATACGTGTTAGTGTTTGTCTAATGACTAATGTAGTGTGTGCGATAGGTACTGTAAAGAACATGTAGAGCTATCGACTCTTCCCCGTCATGGGTAGTCACGTGCAGTGACGAACGTCATGCATAAAAGATGTAACGTGTGTGCAAGTACTACAATACTAAGCACTATGTGTTGTGTGGAGACTAGTGGTTATAGACTAAGTTCACTAAATGCAAACCTAATTCGCAATAACCGGAGTCTCTGATACCAATCTGTCGCACCCCGAGAAATCCCGTCCCTTCCGGGGCGCGAGCGGCAACAGACTGTCAGGATCGCAGTCTCCGGTCACACAACATGCGAGACCTATATGTCTGATTTCGTACGTACATCCAGTAATTTGGATAAAACAGTTTATTAATATCAGAGTTGCGGAAGGGTTGAATTAAAACAGTTTTCAAAATAACAATTAACAATAGTGCGGAAGCGATTTAAGCTGATTAACATTACATAACAACCAAATGATAATAAGTGTTTGATAAACTAAGACACTTAAACAGATGCATGCGACTCCGGCCTAGCATCCTATTCCTGGTGCGTGTGCCTTAGTTACCTGAGAAAACATGCGAGTAAAAGGTCAACACGATGGTTGGTGAGAGCACAGGTTTGTAATCAGCAGTAAACATCAAAATGTTTAAAGTAAAGTTTGCAGGTCTATTTTTCAATACAATGCAATATCAATTGATAGCTAGTCAATATGTTTTATATCATATGCGGGTTCGCAACCGAAGCTAACATGCTGCCTCCCGCCATATCCATCCAAGATGTAACAAATGTTGTTTGGTCAATTATGCACTGTTCCGACCTCCAGTCGGGGTGGCCATACGGCTCGCAACAGTGGGGCTTGTCAGGCCCAAATAGTACTATTCAGAATTACCACGCTGAGCGCAACGCGCTATTAACGGTTCGAGGTGTGTGTAATGAAGACTTATCAGTTTTGTGGATGAATGCCACACATATGCATATACGATATTAGCATGTACAAAAATAACCAAAAGTGTGTAAGTTGTTCAAAACAGTTGTATGCAATGTTTTCTCCCCCAAAGGATAGAAAATGTAAAAAGGGGCCGTGAACTCACCTGTTAGTAGTTCCGGTATGCGTGAGTGTTCGCGTCTGCGAAAGCTAGCACCTGCTAGTATGCACCTATAACCATATAGGTGTGAGTATGTGTTTTGTGGTGTGTTGTAATCCATACAACTCCAAGTGTCGGTGTGCTCAACCGAGTATGTGTGTGTTGACTTGTGTTGACTCGACGAATCGTTGGTGACACGATTGTTGTGTTTATGTGCCTTGACGCACATAAGACACTAATATGCATCCTATGACTCTAGTCACATAAGTTACCATTTTTAGCAAGTTTCCCGTTTAGGAAAGTGTGGTTATGAAATTCCATTTCATAAAACTAATGACTTCCAATATGTTTATAAAACTTGTTTAAACTCTTAAAACATGTCATTTGCGCATAAATCGCCATTTATGCCGTTTTGCCCAAATAAAGTTTCCTTATTTGGAAAGTATCCGTTTAAAAACTCGTTTTCACAAATCAAGGTTTCCAAATATGTTAGAAATCATTTCTAAACGTATTTCAATAATCCAAGTTCATCGAATCTTTCAAAAACATCAAAAGCCCTCTTTTCATTTACAAAAGTTTCCATTTTAAGTAAGTTTCTATGAAACCAAGTTTTTGACAAAATCCAATATCCCAATGTGTTTCTAAACACTTCAATACACTTTTAACAATATCTAGACATGTCTAACATGTCTAGATCATCACAAATCGAAGACTTGCAACATAAAAGTTTCCTTTTATGGCAAGTGTACCAAAACATCATCAAATCGAATCTAGCTTAATCAAAACTCAATCCTAACATTACTAAACACTAAAATCAGTAAATCTACAACAAGTACTCATCAAATCACCAACGATTTCAAGCACAATAATCATATGGAGTTGCATGTGGGTTTTTAACCCTTGCATGTACGATCTAACACTATGTAAACATTTAAAACTACCTTAGATGCGTAGATTTGTGCTAGAACAGGTTCTGGAGATTCTTCAAGTGGCTAAGATTGAGTCTTTTGTTGTTTGATGGCTTCCAAAGCTCCTTTGATGTTCCTATAGCTCTCAAATGCCAAGAACTAGCTTCAATGGTGATTCCAGGAGGTTGGAGGACTGATTTCAGAGTGGTTTGGTCGAGATTGAACAAAGAAAGTCGGGTGAATTGCAAAGGAACCGAGTAGAAGTGAAATGGGGTTGATTATAAAGAAAATCTGATCTGCATGGCCTTCGCGTACCGCGGAGGCCGATCAAAATTGTTTGCCGCGTACCGCGATGTAATTCGGGAGTCTCGACTCCCGGTTTGCTTCGCGTATCGCGAAGCCTTTCGCCGAGGGACCTGTCGCGTACCGCGACGGGTCCATATCCTTGTTTTTCGATTTCGTTGAAATGATTTCGCTCATACATGATTCCTAACGTTTATCTAAAGCATCTAATGCTCGTTTAAGCACGTAATACAAATAGCACATAAGTTTGATTGATCACCAACGTTCGTGAGACTCGTGTGTGTGTTTCGATAATTCCTCGAATTATATTCGATAGATTGTGTTCGTGTCTAACGAAGTGTTCGCACGCTTGATTAATCCTAATCAACGTGTGGTGCACAATTCAATAATTCTCCGAACTATTGTTTTGTGTTAGTGTTGTGGTTGCCACACTTGGTTTCCAAAACCAATGTGCAATGTATGATTATCGTTTCGAAGATGTTTGTGTTCAACTCATCTAATTAAACGTAATTAAATGAAATGCAACAAGTATGAATGTGAAATGTAAAGAATATAAGAGTTGCAATTTACCTGAAATTGCCGGGTGTCACATATAAAGCAATAAATGAATTACATGGATGAGTTGCAACCCAAACTAACATCATGTATGTCAAACGTGTGCAAACAGTCCAAAGACTATTTACTAAAGAAGCCAACATATAATCAAGTCCCAAACTACGTTTGGAGTTAGATAATGTATCAGCAGTTTTGATAAAACCATGATGAAATCAAACCTGCAGTTAGCTTATAAAACAAATTTAAAAGCTAACTCCATTTTGGTATGTCCCAAATGTGTCCGCTTTCCCTTGTTGTGATCACCCAGTACTAACGCTAATGAATATGTAACTTGATGTGTTTATAAGTTTGTTCACAACAGTGGACACCATGCTTTTGAACTTTGCTTTAAAACCATTGATTTAATGCCTTATTTGATAACATGATATGAAAACCTTTTTTAATACCATGAGTTGAATCCTTTGTTTGAATACCATGAAATAAATCCTTTTTTCTAACATCACCATGAAAACCATTGTTTGAATACCTTGTTTTGAAACCCTTGATTAAGTACATAGGATAGAGTCCTTGTATAGTAACAAGGTTTATAAAAGATTATTTTCGAAAACACGAGTTTATAGTAAAAGAGTTTATAATTCACATTATTTAAAAGTGCTTGTCATTTATAAAACCATTCTAGTAAAACTGATATAAAACAGTTCAAGGAAACTTTATAAAACCTCTTTAATAGAAATTGTTTAACAGTTGATAAAATCCTTTGAAACAGTTGAATAATCTGATGAATTTGTATCATGAACCTGTAATGTTTGTAGAATAGCATACATCTTGTATAATGAAATACAATTGTAAATAGTGTATTTGATCACGTGTTCCACCCCAAAACAGTTGAAAAACAGTAACAGAGGGGCTAATGTTCTCACCTGTCTGCAGTAGACTCTGAACTATAACAAATAGCAAGTAGCAAACAGGACTTCTAACTGGTTCCTATATCATTGTAATCATACATAAGATATAAGATTTATGATTATATAGACTTTGATTCATTGATTGACTTGTGTTAACTTGAACTCGATTAACTCTTGAATACTTGTTCTCATGGTTAAGAATGTTGTGAACTTGATTATCATGATTTAGTCACTTGTTTGATGATTGAAAAATGAAACGAATGTGTCATGTTCTTTTGTGCACCAACTTGTACACACCAAAGTAACATGCGTTTATGGTTAAGATAACTCTTGTTTAACATGTATTGTGAAAAGATGTTCCAATTGTTTAATGCCTTTGAGTTTTATGATTTGATCCACTAATTAGGTTAAGTTGTAATTTAAACCAATCATGATCAATTCACAATTATTTAATTTGTGGACCAAACATTGGGCCTTGAGCCCATGAAACCATTATGGGCTTAAACAATGTCATAGGTCTCTTAGATTAGACATGGGCCGATTTAATCGAATTGGGCCAAATGTTTTGTGGTGTGGGCCGAATAGTGACCATGGCCAATTCGATTGGGCCGATAATAAGTGGATGGGCATTAAGAAAACGTGGGCCAAGACAAAACCATTTGGGCCAATGGAGTGTGTGTATGGGCCTGAACAAAACAAGTTGGGCCATAAACTTAGGCCGGTTGTTTGCCTGATCAGTATGTCGAAGAAAAGGGTTCCCATGGCAGCGAACCTATTTGGTTTCTATTTGATCAAGGTTCGGCCAAAGTTAAGGGTTCGGCTCGCATGGGATTCGGTGAAGGTTCGGGAAGCCATGCAAGGTTCGTTGTCGAAGGGTTCGGCCAATACTGATCCGGGAGTAGCGTTCGCGAGTTCTGGCAGGTTTGGCTACATCCCGATGGTTCACGACAATAGGAAGGTTCGGCATGGGTTCGGTGACATCAGGGTTTGGCTGAGAAGTCTACATAGGTTCGGCACGTCGAGGGTTCGTGGCATGCATGGAAGGCTCGTGCAGGTTCGTGAAACCCATTAGGGTTTGGCTGGTTGTGATCAACGAACCATGGGTTCGTTCCTGCTATTGATTCGCCAAGAGAAGGTTCATTTAGTCCAGAAGGGTTCGGTGATGAGGAGACTGGATCATGCAGGTTCGTGGCGTGTAGAAGGAAAGGTTCGGCTGTAAGTGCCGAATCATGTAGGTTCGGTGGTGAGTGGCGAACCCTAGTAACAGGTTCGGCTCCTCCTTTCTTCCCCACGACTTGCACCTCAGATCTTCATCATTCCGATCAAATACAACCTGCTCTACAACATAAGGTGGTGCAGTAGTGATTCCCGAAGGTGAGTAGGTCGTGGAAATGGTCCTAAGACTCGTTATACATGTGTGGATCAAACCATCATACAAAAACACACTTTTTCGAACATTTAAAGCATCAATACCTTGTTTTTGGCCAGATAAAATCTCAGATCAGTTGTACTTCCGTGTAGAGGAGATCACGAGCTTCACGTGGGTTCAAGAATCACCGAAATCCGTTGAGAAACGAGCGAGTTACGAGCGTTTAAAGCTTGGATTTCTTAGAGAGAGGTTGGAGAACGAAAATCTAGAGAGAGAGGGTTTGGCTGGAATTTTATGAGAAAATAGCCTTCTTTAAGGATTTTATAGTCCGAGTGGTATTCGGGTTCGTTCCGGTTGCTCGGTTCGCGTTTTTGTCGCGGTTCTGGAACTTATACGCGATTTAAATAAAGTAATTGTTATTCTCATCATTTTGATGAGTTTCAAAATTGTAAAAATGTAAAATAATATATTTTACTTATTTTTACTCTTCGTGCGTTGCCGGATCGTTAAACAGATACAATGACGTGTATACCCGCAATCGCGTACGTTTTTCGATCGTAACAATTTTTATTAACGTTTAATCATAATTATAAGTTCAACATTCGTATCGTTATGGATCGTCACCCATAATTATACTCAGTCTCGCTTACGTATTACGATTTTTGTTTAATTAATTTGATTGTCATAATATTCGTCTAAACACTACGCACTAACACTATCCCATTACACCGAACACAGTATATGTATAGGGCATACCCCAGAGTCCAGCTACCTGCCTTATCTGACGCCATCCCACCACTGTTTCGATATAATACAATACTGTTCTTGCATAGCGTAATCGACCGTAAATAAATAATACATACTTGTTCCTAAATAATCAAGATCCTAACACACAAGCACATTATGAACACATGAATCACATTGACTGATGGGATATGAATACACATTGTTCTAACACTGTTTAAGACTACCATGACTAAATGTACAAATGTTACAATGTATGATAATGTAGGAACCTATAATGATTCAAGTTCCTAATACAAGGTTGATGACACACTTGATTAATCAGAATAATCTTGTATTAACCAAATAGTTAATGTTGTTGATTATAATGCTATAACAGTTTCTAGATAGTTTAATGGCTTAGGAATGATCAATCCTTGTTATTGATTATCCAAATATCATGAAATATCACAATGAACATTAGAATAGGTTTAACAACCATGTTAACATACTAATCTGACTGTTATCATAAACATCAGATAATCGTTCCAATGAGTATGTTAATGATTGTGATTAGTTTGAAACACTTGAATTTAACCTTGCGTTTCAAAAATTAATCAAACTAATCCCCTACATTGTCATAATCAAATGGTTTAAACCATTATAATCATGGCTATGATTTCATGCAAACCGGGCATTACAATGGATCAAAACAAGGATTTTACCCTTAACATATCGTGTTCTTCATTTATAATCAATCCTAGCCATCATCTAGGCAATAATCAACAATCCTAACTATATCATTACGTTCAAAATCAAGATCTAATCAATCATTATCAAGCTAGAAGGTTAAAACGAACCGTTACCTAATCTGACGGATTTCTGCGGGTAGAACAACGATCTAAACTTGTAGATACGATCCCTAGCGCGATCGGGATGTTTAGACACCTTTGAAATGGAGTTTAAGGGCTTAAGATCACGTTTTGGTCACCTGAAGTTGAAGAACAGTCGAGATAAGAAGAAAAATTAAGTTTCTAGATGCAATCTGATCGTTTTAAGTAACTTTTGCCGACATAGCACCCCAGGCGCATCGCCCCATCTCGGAGATTGGCCCGGGGCGTACCGCCCGGAGTGGGGATCTCAGATATTTTAGATTTTCTTGTTTTCGTGATAACTTGAGCATACGAACTCCGTTTTACGTGCGGTTTTCACCCACGTTCACGATTTTTCGAGCTCTTTCCAATGGTTATAACTTCAATACCTGAAGAGTTCAAAATATCTGATCTCTTATTTAACGTTATATTCGACTCAGTGTATCTTGAAATCGGAGTCTCGTTTCATGATTTCGCTTACACTTATTCTCTTTATTTCTAAGTTATGATTCTGTACATGAAATCGGTTGGTCGCCTATTTTAATAAAAAATTAGGTGATGGATGTTTCTTTGCGATCTACTAACATCATTTCTTGTATCCTATCAACCTGTAATAATTACAATCATCAAATCAACGTGGATTTCTAGAACAACCACATGTGCTTATGTCATCGATGACGTAATTCTCAACTGAAATTGTCATAGTCTCCTCCTGTTAGAGAAATTTCATCCCAAAATTTAGTGAAGACTTAATTAATGAAAATCGTTTATGAGAATAGATGTGGGTACTTTGCTTTCATTCGATCTTCACGTTCTCACGTATACTCAGGTCCTCGTTGCGAGTTCCATCGAACTTTAACAATTGGTATGCGACTACGTTTCAATATTTTCATTTCTCGATCCATTATCTCTATTGGTTCTTCACTGAGCTGAAGTTTTTCATCAATTTGAATCTCTTCGAGAGGTACGATCAATGATTCGTCAGCTAGGCACTTTTTCAGATTTGATACATGAAAGACATCATGAATATTACTGAGTTCAAGAGGTAGTTCAAGTCTGTAGGCTACTGATCCAATTCGTTCAAGAATTTTGAATGGCCATACAAATCTTGGTGAAAGTTTACCTCTCTTCCCAAATCTGAAAATACCCTTCTAGGGTGAAACTTTCAGCATTACTCGATCACCTATTTGGAATTCTAAAGGTCTACGACGATTATCAGCATAACTCTTTTGATGATCGCGAGCAGCTTTTAATTCGTTCCTGAATGAGTGCGATCTTATGAGTTGTTTCTTGAAGGAATTCTGGGCCTATGATCTGGTTTTCACCTACTTCTGACCAACAGATAGGTGATCTACACTTGCGTCCATAAAGTACTTCGAATGGAGCGCATTGAATACTGGTATGGTAGCTGTTATTCTATGCGAATTCAATAAGTGGAAGATGAATATCCCAGCTACCTCCAAGATCAATCACACAGCTTCTGAACATGTCTTCAAGAGTTTGATTTGTTCATTCAGTCTGCCCGTCTGTTTGTGAATAATAAGCTGTGCTCATATTGATTTGTGTGCCCAGAGCATTCTGAAGAGTTTGCCAAAATCGTGACATAAATCGACTATCTCTGTCAGAAATGATAGAGATTGGTACTCCATTTCGAGATACAATCTCATTAACATAGAGTTTAGCAAGTCGATCCATGGAATAATCTTCTCGGATGGGTAAGAAATGCGCAGATTTAGTAAGGCGATCAACGATAACCCATATAGAGTCATGATTACGTGATGTTCTGCGTAATTTAGTAATGAAATCCATAGAGATCTGATCCCATTTCCACATGGAAATCTCAGGTTGTCGCAATAACCCAGAAGGTCGTTGATGTTCAGCCTTAACTTTGAGACATGTTAAACATCGATCCACGTATTCTGCTATGTGTTTCTTCATTCCAGGCCACCAGTAAAAATCTTTAAGATCTTTATACATTTTATCAGCACCTGGATGAATAGATTACCTGGATTTGTGCGCCTCATCCAAGATTATTGTTCTAGAGTTACCGAATAAAGGAACCCAAATTCGGCTTTTGAAATACAACACCCCACCGGTCTTGATTTCAAGTTGCTTATCTAATCCTCTTAGTTCCTCAGCAAGATAGTTCGTTGCTTGTAAAGCTTGTTGCTGAGCTTCTTTAATCTGAGGAATTAGACTGGTTTGAATAGTCATCCCTAACGCTTTCACACGTAAAGGTTTGACTTGTTCCTTCCGGTAATGCCAAGATAGGTGCGTTGCAGAGTTTGTGTTTCAACAGTTGAAATGCCTCCTCCTGTTGAGAACCCCATATAAACGGTTGATTTTTCTGTGTCAATGTTGTTAGTGGCAAGGCTATCTTTGAAAAGTTCTTGATGAATCGGCGATAATAACCTGCCAGCCCTAAGAATTGACGTATTTCAGTTGGGGTTTGTGGTGTTTCCCATTGCTTCACAGCTTCAATCTTACTGGGATCCACTTGAATACCGTTTTCATTCACTACGTGCCCAAGAAAATGAACTTCCCGTAACCAAAACTCACACTTGGAGAATTTGGCATATAATTTCTCATGTGCCAAAAGTTTAAGATTAATTCCAAGTGTTGAGCATGTTCTTCTTGGTCTCGAGAATAAATGAGAATATCATCAATAAATACAATCACAAACTTATCCAAATAAGGCCTACATACTCGATTCATCAGACCCATGAAAACTGCAGGTGCATTGGTTAATCCAAATGGCACTACTAGAAATTCGTAATGTCCGTATCGAGTTCTAAAAGCAGTTTTAGGAACATCATCATCATGAATTCGTAACTGATGATATCCAGATCTTAAATCGATTTTTGAAAAGTAAGTAGCACCTTGTAGTTGATCAAATAGATCATCTATTCGTGGCAATGGATAACGGTTTTTGATTGTCAGTTTATTGAGTTCTCTATAGTCAATACACATCCTGAATGAACCATCCTTCTTTTTCACAGAAAGAATTGGTGCTCCCCAGGGTGAGAAACTAGGTCTAATAAAACCCTTGTCTAACAATTCCTGCAGTTGACCTGAAAGCTCTTGCATCTCTGTGGGTGCTAAACGATAAAGAGTTTTAGCTACAGGTGCTACACCTGGATTAAAGTCAATTCAAAATTCAACTTGTCTCACTGGGGTTAATCTTGATATATCCTCAGGAAAAACTTCAGGAAAGTCCTTGACTACTGGAATATCTTCGATACGTTTTTGTATAGAACTGTTCTCAATTACATGTGCTAGAAAGGCCTGACAACCATTTTGTAAACATTTCTGAGTTTGCATACAAGAAATGATACCAAGTTTCCTACTGGCTCGTTCTCCTTGAACTATCAGGGTATTACCATCAAGTAATGGTATACGGATCACCTTAGTTTGACATACTACTTCCGCTTGGTTATCAGAAAGCCAGTCCATACCGACAACGACATCAAAACTCCCAAGCTCAATAGGAAGTAAATTGATATTGAAAATATGTTCTTTCAGATTTAAGGAACATCCTTGAATAACACTGTTAGTTTGATTAATTTGCCATTAGCAAGTTCAATAACATAAGGAGTGTCTAGATCTACCGCAGGCAATGAAAGTAATGATTCAAATTCAGGAGAAATAAAACTCTTATCTGCCCCTGTATCAAATAGAACTGATGTGTAAAGATTATTAAGGAGAAACGTACCAGTGACAATTTCTCATGAAGTGGTCAGGACTTCCACACTTGAAACATGACCTGTTGTTTTGAGTGGTTTGTCGTGGTGCTTGGTTTGATTGACGAGCAGGCAAGTTACAATATCTGGTGTAATGTCCAACTTTATCACAGTTGGCACAAACAGTACACGGTCCAGTATGTTGAAATGAACACCGATTACATTTAGGCGCCTGTCCAGTGTAACCTTTCCTCTCAGGAACCACCGCACCATAATTTTTCACAACTGGTTTGCTAGTTTCAGCCGAAACCTTGGCCTTCCGTTTGGTACCTTTAGAAACACTTGAGGTACCGATATCACTACGTCCCACCGCCGTCTGAGTTTTTGTGAACAAAGTACCACTCCTTAGCGCCTCATCGGTAAGCTTAGTGGGCAACAAAATTGTACGTTTAAAATTTTTAGGTTCAGCCGCAGTTACGATTCCCCGAATCTAGGGGACCAGACCCTTGATATACTTCTCAATCAAAGCTGCTTCCGTAGGAAACATATCAGGAAGTAAACAAGTAAGTTCGTGAAATCGATCGGTACAAGGTAAACAATTAGCACCGATCATTGAATGATTCCAGAATTCCTCCTGGAGCTTTTGGATTTCAGTAATTGGGCAGTACTCTGACATAATCAGAGTTTTGAAATCATTCCAACCCATTGAATCAACTATAGCTGAGGCCAAAGTTTTAGCATGGGTATTCCACCATGTTAGAGCTGATTCTTTCAAAGAACAAGCAGCATAAGACACCTTATGCTCCGCCAAACACTGGCTGATCTTGAGTTTTGTTTCCATTTCCTCGATCCACCTCAAATGTCCAGCCACTCCTTCTTTGCGCGTGAAAGTAGGAGGGTTGCAAGAAGCAAAGTACTTGTAAGTACAGCCTTGCTGTGGTGGATTAGGAACAATTGTTTTTGTTGTTGTTGTACCGATGGTATGATGAGTTTCTACGTGACCACCAGTAGCATTATGTTCAGTGTGATCATGATCCCCACCAGAACCCGTAGTGATATGAGGTTGAGGTTGTATCAAAACCCCACAAGCTGATAGTTGTTCTCTTACAATTCGTGCTATCATAGCTTCATTTGATTCAGATCCACTTGCACCTGCAGGTGGAACATCGTTCACTCCAGGGTTCCCAAGTGGAACAATATTTGTTTCCAGATTAACCTGTGTATCTGGATTTGATCCAACATTTACAGGTGGAACTTGTTTCCGCTCAGGGTTAGTAACATTCTTGGTAGCTTTCCTAGCTGGTCGACCCCTTTTAGGAGCCATTATTCTGCTCACATGCAGACAAACTCAGGTCAGTTCAAGAACGTTAAGGATATAACCCGTTTGATCTCATAAATTCAATCATATTCAGTTATACTGAAAATTTCTAATGTTAAAAATATGATTATATAGAATACAGTATAACCACTTGCCACCATCCAGATACGTTCTCAATACACAGTGATTATACAAATGTTTGTAGTTATACTTAGTCCTATTATTTCCAAAAACATGTCATAATAACCCTCAGCTCACAGCATTGTGACATCAATACTGATATGTTATTATTTACATGTTTTTGATATATGATCACTTAGGACTTTAAAATATTGCCACACAGGACTTTTGAAATATTGCCACACAGGACTTTGAAATGTTGCAACACAGGACTTTGAAATGTTGCCACAAAGGACTTTGATATGTTGCCACACAGGACTTTGATACATTGTCACACAGACAATTGAAATGTAGCCACACAGGACTTTGAAATGTTGCCACACAGGACTTTGAAATGTTGCCACACAGGACTTTGATACATTGTCACACTGACAATTGAAATGTTGCCACACAGGACTTTGAAATGTTGCCACATAGGACTTTGAAATGTTGTCACACAGACAATTGAAATGTTACCACACAGGATTTTGAAATGTTATCACACAAAATTGTTCACACAAGTTTGATATTAATATATAGTTCATACATTCACACACAAACAATAGAGGAGATACCACACAAGATATTTAGAGATGATACCACACAAGGTATTCAGAGATGATACAAATGATACCACACAAGGTATTCAGGGATGATACAGATGATACCACACAAGGTATTCAGAGATGATACCGCACAAGGTATTCAGAGATGATACCACACAAGGTATTCAGAGATGATACCGCACAAGGTATTCAGAGATGATACCGCACAAGTTATTCAGAGATGATACCGCATAAGGTATTCAGAGATGATACTGCACAAGGTACTCAGAGATGAGCACTGAGATTACTATATACACCATAATCTGCCTCATCCTATCCTTTATAATTATTGTATAGATCAGGACTCTCTGAGGTGATGGGCTTCTAGCCCGTCTGTCTGCCGAGGTATCATTATCAGATATCTGTGGATGTGGTGGAGTGTGCAAAATCCGAGGTACTACTAAGGATGCTACAGAATATGCTTCTGACGGATCTGAGTCAGAACTTGAGCTGAGACTCGGCGTATCCTCCAGAATAACATATGGAATCTGCCTGTATATGTAGCGTTCAAGTGGGTTTGCCATTGTTGTATAAAACACAATTTCCGTATCAATACCATGAAATGAATATTCAATAATAATTATTCAACATAACATGATATGATATCTCCTCTTATCTCAAAGCAACTACTCATCCTTATAGTTATTATTGTTCTGCTTGAACTGAAATTCACTAGAATGCACACGTGCTGCGAATTTCAGTTATGTTGGCCACTCATAACTGGAATTCGTACCACCTGATTATCCTGGCTTAATTCAAACAAGTTTTGTTCATTAGTTATGTTCGGTGCTCTCTGTGTCACTATACAAGCCTATGGTTATAGTATAGGTCTCTAAGTCCACCTAAATTCTATAACCAGAATGTTCTGATACCACCTTGTCACACCCCCACCTCTCGTCACCGGCGATGATGTCATTCGTCACTCTGAGAAGTTCGCGGAAGCATAGTGGTGATGTCTCAGAGATGAGGTGTGACTTACTTGAACCGATATCACCGCACACAGATTAACTTAAAAGAAATACATTACCAAGGGTATCATAATTACATCCAACATTACAGCTAAGTTTATTATTACACAATCTGATTTATTTAATTACTAATGTATGAAGTGCATCCTCACCCGGTAATCACTGTCTTCCTGCAAAAGTGTTTAAGTTTAAAACGTCAGCACAAAGCTGGTGAGATCATAAAGTTCCAGTTCAACAATATGATATGATATATAAGTTCTCAAAATGTTCAGTTTTAGATAACCATGGGACCCATATCTAGCTCCTTTCGGGCATTCTGTGATTTGATAAAGACACTACCCGTCGGTAAATATCTTAATGCCTCATTATCTTAATGTATATCACTAACATTAAGAAGGTGTTTCGGAAACATGTAACAAACATCCACACCAGGGGAGATGCAAACCTCCCAGTGAATGGGTTGTCAGCCGATAGTACTATCATTGATGCCTGTTCTGCCCCACATGGGTTCACTAGATACAGTTCGAGAAATGAGGACTTTTTGATACTGTGATAGAGATACTAACGGCAAAATCCCATGAAATCACACAAGAGTCACATGAAATCACACATATAACAGTGATGCATATCATATGTTTAGAAAAAGGTTTGCATAGTTATCCCGATGTTTATAAAACTTTAAAGATAAAAGGGATTGTACGAAACTCACTTGATGTCTCACGGTAGCAAGATCACTCGCAAACTGATGCTAATGATGTAATTCTGCATTAGTTTATGTTTAAGCAACTTTTACCGACATAGCACCCAAGGCGCATCGCCCCATCTCGGAGGTTGGCCCGGGCGTACCGCGCGGAGTGGGGATCTCAGATATTTTGGATTTTCTTGTTTTCGCGATAACTTGAGCATACGAACTCCTTTTTACGTGCGGTTTTCGCCCACGTTCATGATTTTTTGGGCTCTTTCCAATGTTTATAACTTCAAGACCTGAAGAGTTCAACATATCTGATCTCTTTTTTAACGTTATATTCGACTCAGTGTATCTTGAAATCGGAGTCTCGTTTCATGATTTCGCTTACACTTATTCTCTTTATTTCTAAGTTATACATGAAATCGGTTGGTCACCTATTTGAATATGCATTATTCTTTGTGATCTACTAAAATCATTTCTTGCATCCTATCAACCTGTAATAATTACAATCATCAAATCAACGTGGATTTCTAGAACAACCACATGTGCTCATGTCATCGATGATGTAATTCTCAACTGCAATTGTCACAGGTTGGTGGTGGTGGTTGTGGTCATAAATGCCACAATAAATGGGTTAAAAATACCCGGTTACGTTCGGGTCCGTTCGGTGTTGCTCGGTTTCGCGTAAAACGTCGGATTTTAGTCGTTTTCGTAACGAAACGACTCGGTTTTAAAATAAGATTTATAAAATTATTTTAGATTGTGATTCCTAATAAATTAACTAAATATCTTTCGTTTATTTCAATTTTTCAGAAATGTTAAATTTACTGTTTAAATCGAGTCGTACAGTCATCGCACGTATTCATTTGAATCGTCACCCGTACGAACATGACGATAACTATACTTTTTAATATGGTTTTCTAATTATCGGATATCATTCAGAACATTAAACTTTCAGATATATTCGTATAGATCGTCACCTATACGAAAAATCCGTCGATTTAGCATTCACGTAACGACATCCGTGTTGTTTTGATCTGTAAAGCCTCGCATACGTTTATACATAATAAAATCCTAACAAATAATCACATGATGGTTCTGTGTTGCAAGATAACTATCTGACTGATGAACCATAGTTCTGAGCTTTGTTTCTCTTAAATGATTTTGAATTTGTTCTTTGATAACATGAAATGATAATGAAACATGATATGAATATGAAATACACTGAAACACGTATAGTTTGTCCCTGATTACTGTTCATGTTACTGTTGAGATCACTGTTCCGGTGACGTTTCCGGCACTGATGTTACAATGATCACAGGATTAGCATAAATGGATTGTGATATCCTGGATAGCTTTAGAAACAATATGATCTCCACAAACTTGGTTGTGTCTTTCAGGTCCTCATCAATCAATGCAATGACATTGTGTTTGTCATTATACAGTCTTTGTCCTGAAAAATAACATAAAAAGAAATCAAAAATTAGTATTTAAATAAAATTTCAAAACTTTAAATTTTTCAAAAATTTTCCTAAGTATGAAATTTATCGATACTAGTAGTATCGGTGAAATTAGTATCATCGATACTAATAGTATCGATACATTGAGTATCAATCTACACTTAGTAAAAGTTTGAAAAATTCTATCTATACTAGTATCGATATAATTAATATCGATAAACAATATCGATACTAAGTTTGATTTCAACACTTAGACAAATTTTGAAAGAATCCATCGATACTAAAATCGATGTAAGAACAGTTAGAAAATTTTTAAATTTCAAAAATTTTCAAATAAAGAAATGAAATTGTAAAATCATCAACACTGCATCAGACATCATGGATTAGCATTTGAATCAAAAAATCCCTTTGAATTATTCAGTCATTTGTTCAAATTTAATGATTTAAAACCATTAAGTTCGACCAATCAAAACCTAAAAAATTTATGGTCAAAATTCAATGATTTACCAGCCATTATGATGTAAATACGATGACTAATCACTGGTAAAACGATGAAGATGAACAAGGAACACAATCACAATGTCGATAATTTTTTTTTTCTCTTAACTTCACACAGTAGTATCGATGATATTTTTATGCAAACACTGATCATTGATACTAGTAATATCGAAGTAACTGTGTTCATCCATACTAATAGTATCGATGATGCTTCATCAAATCAATCCTATCGATACTAACAATATCGATGAAAGTCAAATTTTAAAAATTACTTAACTTAGAATTTTCAAAAATTTCAAACCAAACATCAAAAACACCTTTTTGTGAAAAATTAAGATAACACACTTAAAAGGTAAAATGTAAAATATTTTTGAAATTTTTGTTTTAATAAAATCTATAAAAATAAAATCTTTTTGTCTTTTTGATAAAATCTTTAAAAAGATCCATAGGAAATCATATTCAACTTATTCTTATTAATATTTCTAAGATTTTTAAAAAATTAAATTTATCAAGAATATATACACAAAAATAGAATCATGTGAATCTATGCATCTAACATATAAGCAACATAATCAAATTATTAATACTTTAAAATTTGATTATTCAGATTAAACTCAGAATACTATAACTTAAACAAATACCAAGCGTAGTTGACTTAGGTACTGTGAATTAATCATGAAATTCAATGATTTTCTCACTTAACTAGATATTAAACTATTAAACCTCAGAATTTATTGAGGATAAAATATATACTTTCATTTATCTTTTTACATATAAAATAAATTAAATGAAATGAAAAATTATTATTTTGATCAATCTTTGTAGATCAATAAATTAATCAAATGGCTAGTGAGAAGATGTATGTGTGAATCACACAACAAATAGTCACTATGCATAGAAATGAATTAAAGCTATGGATTTCCAGATCTATATTGACATATAACAGAGGAAATTCAGTTTATGTTTTAAAAGATCATTGATGGCATTATGTGTATATATATAAATCAACTCTCAATCCATTTTTGTTGAAAATAGTTAGTGTAAGTCTATCTTAAGATAGAGATCCCATTAAATCATGAAATTTATTTAATTTGTTGCTTAGTATCATTCAAATTAAAGTATTTAAGCTTATCCTATTTTCAAAATAAATATTCAACTTAATCATATATCCCTTAAATGCTTCAATGCATAAATTAATCATTATCAAATTCACATGTATAATTTTGACAAATTTAAATTTTAATTACATAGAAAATTTTAATTCAAAATAAATCAAATTCCCATCATTTTTCATATAATCTGGATGCAATTTTCAAAATTTTATATTTTTGAAATTTCTAAAAATTAAAACTTGAAAGATAAAACTAAAAATTAAAATTAAAGAAAAACAAACTTTCAAGTGTAATTTTTCAAAACTTTTCACTCAAAATTGATCATCCCAAGTCCTTGTACAAGAGAAGAAAATTGGGCTGACTTAAAGGCTACAGTAAGTTGCTTCTTACATTGCCAGGTTACAAGTTTATTGCCAAAAAAATTGACAACCTCAGTTGTTGACTTCATATCATGGTTACAGCCATCATATTTAGAATCTGAAAAAGCAATAAAATTCATACAATCATCATAATGGTACCAAAGTCTAAGACTTGGTTTTTCCTTCATATAGCGAAAAATTTGTTTCACTGCTTTGATATGTGAATCCTTTGGTTTTGCTTGAAACCTGGAACGCAAACAAACAACAAACATGATGTCAGGTTTGTAATCAGTTAAATACATTAGGGAACCAATTATTGAATGATATAGATGTCGATCAACATCTATACCATTCTCATAATTACCTAAATTATGATGAGTACAAATAGGGGTAGAAATAGATATACAGTCATTCATCTTGAACTTGTTCAAGATGTCATGTACATATTCACCCTGATGAATAAACAAGCCATCTTTCTTTTGATCTACTTGAATCCCAAGAAAGACAGCAAGCTCTCCCATTACACTCATTTCAAATTTCTGCTTCATGACTATTTCAAAATCTTTGCATAACTGTTCATTTCTGCTCCAAAAATAATATCATCCACATATATTTGCACAATCAGAATATTATTATCCTTCTTCAAGATGCACAAAGTGCTATCAATGTTTCCCCTTGAAAATCCATTTTCTAGCAAATGAGTTGACAATGTTTCATACCACGCCCTAGGTACCTGATATAATCCATATAAAGCTTTATCAAGACGATAACACTTTGCAGGATTGTTAGGATCCTCAAAACCTGGTGGCTGAACAACATAAACTTTTTCTTTCACTTTGCCAGACAAAAAGGCACTGTTAACATCCAGTTGAAACACTTTGAACTTTTCGAAACTGGCTTGGCTAGAAACAATCTTATGGCTTCTATTCTTGCCATAGGAGCATAAACTTCATCATAATCAATTCCCTCCAGTTGAATGAATCCTTGAACAACAAGCCTAGCCTTGTTTCTGACAATTATGCCTTTGTCATCTTTTTTACACTTATAAACCCATCTGATACCTTTGGGAATGACATCTTCAGTACAATCAACGAACTTCCAAACTTCCAATTTCTCAAACTCGCTTAATTTTTCTTCCATGGCTGTAATCCAGGAAGACTCCTTCAATGCTTCTTTTATATTCTTCGATTCAACCGGACTTAGAAAGCATGAATATTAACATGAATTCACTGTCTCCTGAATTTCTGACAATAAGACTTCATCATCTTCACCTTGAACTTGCTAGCTTCTTGCTTTAACTCCAGAATTTAAATCACCAATGATGTTTTCAATTGGATGATCTCTATTAATTCTATGAGTTTCGATTTCTTCCACAGCTATCTCATCTTCAAGATTTGTAATATAATTTTCTTCTTCAGGTAAAATCTCCCCCTGAATTTCAGATTTAATAATAACTGATGGATCAATTGTTGAATCATGAAATTTATAATCAGAATGTGACTCTTTAGGAACATCAACTTGCTCAGGAACAAAAGAAGAAAAAGAATCATTGTGGAATATGGAATAACTTCCTTCCTAAGACTCCAAAACAAATCTTGGAAATAAAAAACCAAGAATATTAGTAGTATCACTCAAAGACTCAACAAGATCCTTTGAAGATGAAGAAAACAACTTATCAAAAACAGTGAAACACTGATTCATAGTAAAACAACCAATCTGGACCACGTCCAGGTAATGTTTCAGTGAATCGACATAAAGTAACTTCGTATGCTTCTTCGATAACTCTATTTGACAGATTAAGAACTCGTTTGTTCATAGAGTTAGCTGAATATCCCAAAAATATTCCATCCACTGCCTTCGGCTCAAAATTTGGAGTAGTCAGTTTCAGATATGTGCATGTAGCTCCAAAAGGTTCCAAATGAGCAATGTTTAGCTTTCTGCCTTTAAGCAGTTGATAAGATGTCTTGCCATGCTTCTTGACAGTTAACACGTGGTTTAATGTGTAACATGCAACATTGACCACTTTAGTCCAAAATGTGATCGGAAGATGAGAATCCACAAGCATTGTTCTTGCAGTTTCAATCAAAGTACGAGTCTTTCGTTCAGCAGCACCATTCTGTTGAGGAGTGTATGGAGCACTGAACTCGTGAGTAATACCCTTCTGAATGCAAAACAACTCCATATTATGATTCCTGAATTAGCTTTTAAAAAGAAAACCCAAAAAATCTAGAAAAAGTCATCAGTAACAACTAGTGGAAAAGATCTTCCACCAACACTCTTAACTGACACTGGACCAAAAAGATCCATATGTAACATAGTTAGAGGAGTATTGATGGAATTTTCAAGTTTAGGCTTATGTGATTTTCTGCGTTGCTTCCGCTTTTACAAGAGATACAGTGTTCAGACATCACAAAAGACTGAGATGGAACACCTTCAACAAGACCATTTCTGATCAAAAAATCTATTTTTCTTTAATGAACATGTCCCATCCCTCTGTGCCATGAAATTGAATCTTTTTCAGTATCCTTAGAGAAGAAACATGTAATTTAAGAAGATGATGAAGCAGAAGACATATCCAGTAGATATGTTGTGACACCTCGTAAATTCCAGGTCAACAATTATCTTATTTTAATAATAATGTGTATTATTATTACATACGTGGCACTAGAATTGTTAATAATTAGTGTGACACGTGGCACAACAGTCCAAACACATAGATAATTTGAGGAATTATCGTAAAAACGCACGCACGTGTCTTGAATAACGAACGTTGGTAAAACAAACATACCACAATCCACTTACACAACACTTAGATTCTAGGAAACCTAAAACATGTGGAACAATGCTGATATTGTGACAACCAGTACCAGACCGTCCGGCAAGTCCGTACGGTGTGTGTACTTTCACCATCTACTGCGTGTAAATACAGTGCGTAAACAGTTGTGTGACAACAGAACTCAGAAAACAAACCACAGTTGTATGTGTTTAAGTGAAAACTTAAATACAGTAAATGCAACAGCTCAAGAGAAACGACAGTGTACAAATAAACAATAAAAAACACATCGGTTGCGAACTGATATCCATAGATAACATGAATCAAATGACCGACATATATGTGAGTTTAACTTTCTGAATGATAACTGACAAGTAGAAAACCAAATCAGAAAGTGAAACGTACGATCGTATTCGTACAGTTAGCGCTCTGTACGAAAACGCGCGTAAGTGACGTTTTCTGACGAAACGGAACGAAAACATGACGCGAACGAAATTAATTTAATAAAATAAAATATTTAACATTTTTACAATTTTGAAACTCATCTATTAATAAAAAGAATCTTCTTTTATTTATTACAATTAAATTCCGCGTAAAATTTCCGGAAACGCAACGAACACGCGAACCGAGCAACCGAAACGAACCCTAATACCCGCGGGGTATATACACATCAAATGAAGCTTTTCACTTCATTTTTCATATCTCTCTCTCTCTACAAAGCATTTCCCGTCCAACACCCTCTCTCTAAAGAAATTGATCTTCAAATCCTCCTCTCTTAAATCTTGATGAAATCTTGCAAACTCGGTGTCTAAACGAAGCTTGTGAAGTCCTCTACCTTAAAGTACAGCAGATCGGAGGGGTTAACCACTGGATTTTGAGGTATGATGCCAAGAAACCCACGAAAATAGGGTTTTTGTATCATGTTGTTCGACCAACTAGCTATACACGGCTATACACCCTGATTTTGGAAACCCTATTACCTCGAGAACACACTGATAGCACGACCATCATGTGAAACAACCTTAGAATGAGCTCGAAGTAGTTAATGATGGTGGCCGATCGCAGGTTCGGGAGCGACTGGGAGGTAGACGAAGTGGTGCTGGCCGAACCATGGGATACAACGAACCTGTGGGGGTGCCGCATCCCTTCACGCTGGGTGAACCTGTCAAGGGAACGAACCTTGCCCCTTACACTCAACCCACGAACCTCCTATCATCATCCAACTCGGGGCTGTTGCCGAACCTGCGTGAATCACCGAACCCTACATTCAGACGAACCACCACCGAACCCACACACACAAGCCGAACCCTGATGTGACTAACGAACCTGGAACACATGCCGAACCTCAAGCCATCCTGATCACCGAACCTTCACGAAACTGCCGAACCTTTGGAGATTAAACGAACCTGGGTGGACTAAACGACGAACCTTCGATGGAGCAGTGGGCAAGCGAATCTAGGGAAGGTGGTTAACAGGTTCACCGAGTTCTGGTGACCTAATCTTAGACTGAAACGAACCCAAGGTTCGCTGCACAGTGAGACCATCCTTTCTGGTTGCTTAAGTCGAATCCCTTGGCCCACGAAAAATCTGCTTAACTCCATGTGTTAGTTGATCCGAACACCTCCTTAGTCGAACAAAGTAGCCGGCCCAGGCCCTTGTGCGTTCAGGCCCAGAATGCATCCTAGCAAATTGGTCGGCCTGTGACACATTTCATTGATCCAAAGACAATCCTAGCCAACTAGTAGGCCCAACAACATGTGATTTCGGCCCAACAAGTTATCGATCCACTATGATTAATCTAGCTCGAGTCAATTTGTCCAAAAGACGATACTTGGACCACATGTGATGATTTGGGCCCAAGGGAGTGATCCGGCTCACTTGATTCAAGATATTTCTAAAAAAAATATAAATGAATACCTAAAACCAATAGAAACTCATGGAGGGATTATCACTTTATTTACTACAAGTGTGGTAATAAATTCGCTAAGTAAAATCATACGAAGGCCTAAAACTCTATTTAAAGACTTAACCTTTAAACTAGCACTTAGCGAGGAATTTACAAACTATAAAAGAGTTAAATATTTCGTTTTATAACCTAGTGAATCAAGGCCGGATGATGACCAAGAATCATAGTGGAGGACAACTCTAGAGTTAATAAATACACACACACACAAATCCATATGACTCGTACTTATAAGATTACAAACAACGTGAAATCAATACAGGATCGTGAAAACAAACTCAAGTCAATCAAGAACGCGTGCTTTTCTTCATTTAAGCTAAGTCAACCACTTCTAATGCAAGGTGAGTTCATATGCCCCTTTTCTAATCTTTACTGATTTCAAAGTTCGGGGCTGAGAAACATGCTAAACTTTTAGTTACTTAAAAGTTTATTTTAACATATTGCTTATATCATGATTTAGATAATAATTGCTTGTCTTTATTATCGTCTATCATTACATGCTTGATTGTTTGACTATATCATACCTGAAATAGCTAGGATGCTACATGCTAACCTTGAATTATGACACATCAACACCATAGGATAATGTAAGTTGCTAAGAACATATCGTACAACTGTGCATCATTCTTACACGATAGAACAACGGGGAAAAACAAGGGATAACATGCCAATAACAATTACAGATAACAAGAATGATAATCATGATAATGTAACTTCATGATAACAAGATCATTCACACATTACTAACATTGTGCATAAGACAAGTTCTTATAACACTCCGTTCAAGTTAGTAAGAACACTCAACAACGAGATAACAGTTGAGACAGTTACTTGTGATATCAAGGAGGATATCGCATGCGCACACTTTTGGGATGGCTTTCCCACACATACTATCACTAACTAATGAGACTCTATTTAGAGCACAGCTTATAACCGTCAGAGGATGCCGGTTATACAACCATAGATCAGTTGGGTAAACCACGAACACTAATTACTAAGGATTGGGGTAAGTTAATGGAATCACACCGGGCACGAGAGGTGCTATCATTCTAATTGATAACATTCATAAAATCTAGGGAACGCATTCATTCCAATAGATATTGTGGGAGGATATCTTACACGCCGGGCTGGTCTGTAATGACAGCTACTGAGACTATTATGTCTCAAACTAGGAATCATGAGTAGGACACGTTACACACCAGGCTGGACAGGGTTGGCAGCTACTGGGTCTATCATGTCCCTACCTAGATATCGAGTATGATATCTTACACACCGGACTGGTTAGTACTGACAGTCACAGATACTACTAGGTCTTGCTCTAGATATTGAGTATGATATCTTACACACCTGGCTAATCCTTAAGGAATAGCTAATAGAGGCAATTATGTCTCTTATTTCAATTGTTTGGGTATTCTACACGCCGGGCTAATCAGTATTGATTAGCTACAGAAACCATTTAGTTTCGTTCTAGATATCGAGTATGATATCTTACATGCCGGGCTAATCCGTAAGGAATAGCTAACAGAGACGATTACATCTCTTACTTTATTTCATTGGGTTATTACACATGCCGGGCTAATCCGTAAGGAATAGCTAACAGAGATATTTATGTCTCTTTATTCAATTATTGGTTTATTATACATGCCAGGCTAATCTGTAAGGAATAGCTAACAGAGATTATTACGTCTCTTTATTCAATTATGGGTTCATTTTACATGCCGGGCTATTCCGTAAGGAATGGCTAACAGAGATAATTACGTCTCTTTCTTTTTCATGATTTGGATAACATACCGGGAAATCATGGATGAAAGGAAATGGGTATCCATCGTTGTATTACAGGTAGTGTTGAGTTCAGTTGAGCATGTGTTGGGATGGCGTCTGGGCTTGACCCTTTCGTATGCCCTATATATAAGCATGCTTGGTTGGATGAGATACTATCTGTACATATAACCATGGAGAGGACATTGTGTGGAACATGGAAATCAATTAACAATACAACTTGTGTGAAATGCTGTGAACATGATTGACAAGAATTCAATGGTTTTCAATTACTAAACTTATGAACTCACCAACCTAGTGTTGACTTTGTTTAAATGCATGTTTTCTCAGGTGACGAACAGGTTTAGTCACCATGATTACAAGGACATAGCTAGTGGACTTTTAGAAGACTTAGCTACTTTTGTGATTGCATACTTTTGGCTAACAAGAACATGAATCATCTTTTGTATATCTTGTACAGACACAAGATATAGTCTCATTGATTCTTTTTCTAGATTTACTTGGTTAAATTATAAACGATACATTGTAATTTAATCTTGTAACTCTATATCATTGATGTGTTAGCATTTCTCATTTATTATCATGTGCTATGTAAACAATCTGATCATTTGATTATCACTCAAGATATCGCGCCCCGGGAACCTTCTGTTCGATGGGAAAACACAATCCGTTCCCGTCGGCCCGGGGTGTGATAGATATGTCGAGGAACGATGATCGTAAACGAGAAATACGCGAAAATTGGACCTATTGGGCTTCTCAGAGGTCCATCGCGGTACGCTAAGGGCCTCCGATTGGGCCTTAGCGGTACGCGATGCATAGGCGGGGAACATGGTGCCTCCATGTTTTAACATTAATGGCCTTGCATCAAACTTTATATAAGGAAAACCCCTACAAAGATCAAGCGCTATAAGACTTTAGTCAAATCAAGTATAACAAACTTCCAGAATGAATGCCACCAGAAGTTACAGTTTGAAATACTCTAGCTAGTAATGTAATAACTTCCTCTTAGACTCAATTTAAAAAATGCATCATGTACATAACTCATATTTTAGGAATAATAAAAAAATTTCAATTTCATTTGATACTTAATATACACTACAGAAAAATAGGGTTTTTGGGACTGATTAGGGACTGAAAAATCAGTTACGGATGCCTAGTCCTAGATAGTGGTCTTTGTAACTGAAAATCAGTCCCCATTGTGTTGTACTAACAGGCAACAACGGTCAGTAACCGATAGCCAAAACTTCAGTCCTTAATTTGTTAGTCAAGTACCACATCATTAGTCCCCAATACATTATAAATGCAACTGAAAATCAGTCTCTAATATTGTGTTGGTTCAGTCCCGAAAATGTAGTTATAAGGACTGAAAATCACTCCCTTTAAATTGCCTAAATTGTCCCTAATGTGTTTCGATAGGTTTGTATTCACTTATCAAATCAGTCACCAAAAATATGTGTTAAAGACAGAAAATCAGTCCTCAATACCACTTAAATTATGACCATAATAACAGTTTTAGAGATTAAAAATCAGTCCCTAACTATATATAATTTTAGTGTTTAGTATGGATTATTAAAATATGAATATCAATAGTGGATAAAAATTATTTTCAATCTCCAAAAGATTGTTTTTAGGTCCAAAAATCAGTCTCCAAAATTAGTTCACTTTCATTCGAGACTATTTTTTTAGTCTACAATACTTTATTTTATATCAATGCCTATTTTTTTTACATATCGAAGCATTAACATCATGCATAAATTTTTACTAAACCAAACATCAAAATATCATGCATAATTTTTTGTCATTCCAGTGTCTCCAACACAAGCATTAGTATCAAAGAAACAACAAATAAACAAGATAAAAGTTGACCATATCTAGAGTTTTATCAGTACTAGTTAACTAGAAACAAAAGTAACAAACATTTCAACAGTTCGGTTCTCTAGGTGGTGCTATAACTATTACCAGACAATCCATCTGAACCGGTAGCATCATCATTCACATATTTGGAGATTATACTCTCAAAATCAGGAAATTTCGCGAGCAAGAAGTCTGACATTCTTTCATTTTGCTCCTTAAGTTCATTGATTTGATTTTTTAGATCTTCATTAGCTTCTCTTGTTGTGGCTTCTCCTTGAGATGGTTCAGCTATTGATTTCATCCATGCATCTTTTTTCTTCATCACTGGCCCAACTTATGCCTCCCAGCCCGACTGTATCGTTTATCCTTACCACAAACACTTTTGATTGCTTCTTTTTCAAGCTTTCGTTCCATACTAGTTGTAACAATGGTTCCTACATATGTTAGTTTATCAATGGCCTCCTTTTTATGAGCAATTATATTTTCCTGATATAACAAAAGGCACGAGAACAAAATTTAAAACTAATATTATCCAAAACCAACTTAGTCAAAGTTTTTTAGAAAAGAGACAGTTACATATTCAGCTTTTGCATGCTCGTTTAGCCATCCTTTTTTATCCTTATAATGTAGTTTGTAGTAAACTTGTAACGGGCTAGGTGGCATTTGAGTCTCTGGATTTATCTGACATCATAAACATTTATACTAAAGAAGAATAAGTATATTATAAAATGATTGAAATAAATATTTTTATTTACAAATATAAATCTAAGAACACTAACAAAACACTCTTTTGTTGCTATTATTTTACACATAGATACCTAAAAACACAGTCAATTCTTTGAAAGAAGAGCTTAAAGATAATTGAAAGGGAAAAAAAGGTAGCACTTTGCTGTTGTGGTAATCACCAGGTGTTTAAAAAGTAACACCAAAATTCACATTAATAGGTTTTTCCCAAGATACCACTTGTTGCTTTAGGATCATCCGACTACTACGGCTACAAAAAAAACCAAGCAAACCTTTTTGTGAGGCTGGCATGTTTTATTAACAACCAATCAGATCTGTTGGACCAATTATGCAACATTAAAATAGAAGATTACATGCCTACAACCTACTTTACAAGCATAAGGAAATGTAAAAAACACAATATCCCATTCCATTTTCATGGACATTAACTAGAAGCCACTAGGAACCATGGAAACAAACATTAATGCTGCACCATTTTATCCTAATCGTCATAATACTAAATAATGTTGTTTTATGGATTTTTTGTATCTTTTATTTTTTGAGCTTGGTTGAGCTGGTGGGTTGGGTCTGTTGTGTTCACCTTGATGTTCCTGGTTCTCGGGTTTGGTTTGTTTCGGTTGAGACCCATTGGCATCATAGGTGTTTTGAGAATTGGCTTTATTGTTTTGGTTGGTTTCATGGAGTCTGTGTTGTTTGGGTTTTTTCCAAGTTTTTAGAGGCTGGGTTCACTTAGCTTGGAAAGGTTGGGAAGTTAGCTGTGATGGGGTTGGTTGTGCTAGGGCATGCTCACCATATTTGGGTTCGAGGTGGGGTCTGAATGGTTGGCTGTAGGTTCTCGGATGGCCGGTTGGGGGTGCTAGTTGCTGTATTTTATTGCTGAAGATTAGGCTGGGCACGTCTCTAATAAGCCCCAATGGTCTTATCTGTTGGTGTTTTTGGGCCTAATATTTTTGGCTGTTGAAGTTTGCAATTTGCTGGTTTGGGATGGTTGCTGCTGTACAAGGTTGTCTTGGTGACTGAGAGCTCTGTTGTGGCCTATCAATTGCTTTGGTGGGAGATTCTTGGCCAGGGACACCCTCATAGTGCGTTGCTTTGGACGTGGCCTATAGGTTTTAGCTATGTCCTTGCTGTTGGCCTGCTTTGGCCCAGCAATGGCTCGAGGATGGTGGAAGCTGGTAATCTGTTTGCTTGGTCTGGCACCTCGAGGGAGGGCAGCAGCCTAGGGCCGACCAGCCTGGCTGCTTTGTTGCCTGTTTGATTCAAAGTGCACAGCCTTGGAAACAACCCCTCCCCAAACCTTGTGCCAGTACCAGTGATGGTCAGAACCTTCAACCAGTTCTTTATATTGTGTTTATTCGATATAGAAGTTTATGATTTCAGAAAAGAATGATTAGTTAAGTTAAAAGTGGTTCTTATTGTGATTAGTTGTCAAATTGTTACATATTAGGTTTTGTTAGTATTTTTGATTAATTGTTTATGTCATAAAAATCAGTTAAAATAAAGGGAGTTTTAATGTTTGAGTTGTTGATTAATTTTTGTTAATCTGTTGCAATGGAAATCGCATGTTAGAACTCGAACAAGCCCTAATTTGAACCCATTCTAATATAGCACCCTATATGACCCAACCCGCTCGTTTTGATAGTATACTATGAACCGAATAAAGAAAAAAATAAAGGACCTATAACCAATTCCATGAATTATACTACATAATAAATTAAGGGTAAAAAAACTAGAAATCTTACCATTTGAAATACATGATTAGATATCGATCGTGAGCCCCCTCTACTTATATTAACTTGTTTTCCTCTGTTGATTTCCATCTGATCATTATATTTCTATAAAATTAAAATTCGATAAAGTTGTTAGAACTTAGAAAAATAAGAAAAATAATTCATTAATATTTATTATAATTAAAAAAACAAATTAAGGATGTTTACCCGAAATTTATCTGACTCCCAATAGTCGCACAGATGATTCCAGTCTTCTACACTTCGACATCCAGGTTTCAATTTAGATCTTCCGTTTACTGGATTCGTTTTTCCTCCATCTGTCTTCCAATAGTTACTTAAGGCACCTCGTGTGTGTTTCCAATTGTCACGCAGTTGAGCGTTTACATATTCTATAAAAACAATATTTGCTCGCAACAACTCAAACTTTCCCTACATCAAATATAAGCGTTGACAATATAAATGAAAATGTAATGTCATAATATATTCTAAATAAATTAAAGGTAAAATCATATACAACTTACTTCTAGTTTCTCATACATCAGATTTTTTACATCTTCCGGTACTGAATCCCAAGTGTGAAATTTCATCGGACACAAATTCCGAATAATTATTCTACACTCAGTTGAAAATTTGGTTGCTGAGTTACCGACAAATTTTTTTGTATTCGTATCCATTATCAAGGGGATTTTACAACCTGTACTCACAATATTTGCAACACTTTTGTTTAAACTTGGTCCTCGCCTCTGTGGTGGATTAGCAGGTTGTTCCAAAGGAGGTTGTTCCACAGTAGTTGTCCTACGGGTAATGTATAAAAGACAAAAATATATAATGAATTTAGTTATGATAAACTCATATGCCCATCAATTATAATGTATGAATAAAAAACCTAAATCATATAGTGTTAAACAATCTTACAAATCACATTTCCAAACACTTGCGAAGTATGCAGGTCATAACTTGATTATTTAGAATTTAATATTGTAATAGTTTAGTTGAAAATTGAGTAACTAATACAATTAACTTTTACTAATCTTTAATTGTCAACAATATAAAACAGAAACAAATTATTTAGTTTAAATAATTGATCACAATAACTAGGAAACAAATATTAACCGTACAACATTCTAGAGTTTTTGAATTGTTACTAGGAATCACTATGTGTGTTATTTAATATAATAATGCAAAAAGATAGGATCAGATTTATAAACTCATTTAAAAACCCAAGACCACTACTTAAACATTATTTAGGAATAAATGTCAACTCCTTCATTCCCTAAACCACAAACAATTACCTTAGTTTTAAAAATTGTAGCATGTCAAAATAAACAATCAAATTAAAGATCACAGGTGCAAAACAAAAATATAATCTACCTCATGAAGATAAAACAACTAATGGATTAGACCTACAGGCTATAACCTTTACGTTTCAAGTCTTAGAATTACCAACTAAACTAGTTGTTTCTTGATTTAAAAAACTAAACATACAAAAATTCAAGATTTTTATAGCACTAACTATGATAAATAATGCCTTGGATCTCAACAAGACCAATTCAAAATACACAAGTGTTTGGGCAGCATTATTCTTACATTGCTATGCATGATGTTTTGTAGGTCGATAAAACCATGGGGACTGCATGACTTGACCCTTGGCATGAGTAGATGTGCAAGCGCCCTAGCAACTGGCCTGGGCAGGTTGGCTGGTGGGCTGTGGCGTGTCCGAGGGCCGAGAGGGAGGCTGCATTCTACTACTTCTTTTGAGCAATAGGGAGTTTAGGATCATATGCAGGCCCAGTTAAGTATGGAGCATATAATATGAGTGGCATGTATGGGCCCCCTTTGGTTTGTAATTCTATTTACGGTTGGTATATATTTTTCCGGGCTATGCCCTTTACTCCAAAAAAAATATTGTTCATGAATATAGGATTTAAGAACATTCATTTTTCAAAAAGTCAAAAGTGAACTACATAGGTTTTGTCTTAACATTAAATATATGGGTTGTTAAGACAACAATATGTGAAAGTTAAATATTAAAATATATAAGAAATATACCCGTAGATCTGGTGTGATATGAATTACTCTTGCATTTACGTTTGCTTTGTGTCATTAATGTAGATGCAATTCCCTTGGCAATTGACTGATTTGTAGTTGCTTGAGAATCTTCTGCACGTCTTGTTCTTGTAAATACCATCATCACTAGCATAAGCATCCACATTGTACTACAAGGAATTTTATACATTAAAAATAGATATATACTTTACAGTTAGCAGCTTACTTTGTGTGTTGACAGCCACATTTCTACACTAAATGCATCACTAAAATATCTTATTTACAATCTTCTTCAATTTGAATGATAAAACCATATGCTATATTATGGAATGCATAAATTTCAAAATAAATTATAATCATTTCTGTTTTAAATAACTAGAGAATATTTTCTAGCAGAAAATCAAAACTGTTAAAGCTAATGGCACTAAGTAGACCTGGCAATCTTGACCCATAGCAAGATAAATGGGTAGATATTGGTAAACAATTAGTATAGTTTGGGTTGAAATTGGTAGCAATATGACATTGAACGGGTTGAGATGAGTAACACATTAACACAATGTGAGTCAAGATGGGTAAATTTAAATATATGTTAGTATAATTGATTCAAATGGGTAAGAATGATTAGTAATATATTTGTTGTTGAAAATCATGAAAAATTATTAAAATAACCTATTTGTTTAATTACAACTCATTTTAACTTGAAAAGAATGTTGATTCGTCATAACATTGATGTGATGCATGTGGAAAAGAATGTGTGTGAGAACTTGTTGGGAACTATGTTAAACATAGAAGGAAAAACGAAAGATACTGACAAAGCTCGTCTAGATTTGCAAGATATGAATATACGTAAGGAACTTTACTTTGTTAGGAAGAATGATCGTTGGGTTAAACCACATGCTTCGTATGTTTTAACAGGAGATGAGAGAAGACAATTTTGTAATTTACTCAAGTCTGTGCGTTTTCCAGATGGGTAGGCAGGAAATTTAGCCAAAAATGTTATTGTTGAGCAAGGGAAGGTCTATGGGCTAAAATCACATGATTCTCACGTTTTGATGCAACACATTATACCTAGTTACAATTCGTCCATTTCAAACAAAACAAATTCGTGATGCGATAGTCGAGTTGTCTCGGTTCTTTAAGAAACCTACTGAGGTCACATTACAAGTGAGGGAGTTAGAAGCCTTGCAAGAAGATATAGTTAAAATTTTGTGCAAGCTTGAACGAATATTTCCTCCATCATTTTTTATAGTTATGGTGCACTTGTGTGTGCGTCTTCCACAAGAGGCAATTTTGGGAGGACCAGTGCAATAATGGTGGATGTATCCAATCGAAAGATACCTTGGCCATTTAAAGAGATATGTTAGAAACAAAGCTAAACCTGAAGGCTCGATAGCTGAAGGTTTTGTTGTTGAAGAAGCGATAACATATTGTTCACACTACTTACAAGGTGTTGAATCAAACTTTGGGAGACGTTGCAGGAATGATGACAAAACCTCTAATGATGCTCGTAACTTCGCGCCGGATGTTTTTAGATTTAATGGTAGAAGAATTGGGGCGAAAGAATATTATAATCTGCCTATTGTTCTTATGAAGAAAGCAACATGGTTTGTCTTTAATAATTGTCAAGAGGTTCAGCCATTCCTAGAGTAAGTTTTTTATTTTATTTTTATTTTGTGAATTAGTATAAAATCTCACATGCTCACAAATTTAAAGTTTTTATACATGTAGTAGAGAACACCTACAATTTCTAAAACTGCAGCATCCGGACTCATCAGATTTTTCCGAGACGCAACAGTCAACATTTCAGGATTGGTTTGCAAAAAGGGTGAAAATCATAATCTCGTAATTTAGTTACTTTACCTAGCGATTTGAAATGAACTATAATAACATGATTACTATGTTAATATTGATAATAGGCTCGAGAGATGTATAAGCTGAATCCATCTCAAATTAATGAGGAGTTGTACATATTGTCTTCTCTTCCGGATAGTCGTGTTTCTTCACTGAAGGGATGCATAGTAAACGGAGTTAAATATATAGTTAAGTCAAGAGATGATTGCAGGCAAACACAAAATTGCGGAGTTACAGTCCTTGGTGTTCATAATTATGTCGAAGACGATTATTATGGATATCTGGATGAAGTAATTGAATTGTCATTCATAAGAGATTATAGTATTATTTTATTCAAAGGCACGTGGTTTGACACTGATCGTCGACGGAAGCATGTTATATTTGAACCTCATTTCATAAGCATAGACACATCGCGGAATGCTTATAAGGAAGATCCTTTCATTTTAGGAAACCAAGCTAAACAAGTTTTTTATGTTAATGATCCACTTAAACAAAAATCACATTGGAAAATCATTGAAAGAATTACCCACAGGCACTTGTGGGATATTCTAGAAAACAACAACGTAGAAGATTTGTTAGAAGATGTCAACCTTCTTCGTGAAGATATTGCAGAAGAAATTGTTGAAAATGTTGATGTGCATGTGTCACACCCCCAAATTCCCACTCGTGGTGTCAGTCCACGTGGGTGTGACGTGGCCAGAATCACAACTCATGGTCATATAAAATAACTCTATATGCGTTTTCAAATATATGTTCAACATACACTTAGTAAATAGTTGCAGCGGAAATGATAAAGTAATGCAGCGGCAATAAATATGTTTGATAATTGCAGCGGAAATATAAGTTGGTAAACACACATTGTTTAATACATAGTTGAAATAAAATTGTTTTCAAAAAGTTAAACAAAATCAGAAATGCATGATGGCCCTAATGCTCATTCCCTAAGAGGTGCATTCCTGAATGTCCGTCATCTTCTCAGTTACCTGAGAATACAAGTTAGAAAAAGTGTCAACACAATGGTTAGTGAGTTCACAGGTTTTGATATACATATAGTAATTAAAGTGTGTCATGCTATTTATCAAATGTTAGTACCGAGCCCTAGGCTCCAAGTGTCAGTGCATCACTACCGAACTAGACCTGTTTGTACTTGCCTCCACTGTGTCTTGTACACACAGTAAATTAGGTCAGAGTTTGCACGGGTTATGACATCCAGTCAACATTGTGCCCCGTGGGGTTGGTCATACCCTAATGGATCTATCCAAATCTACCACGTTGTTCGTACATTAACGGTAAGACTTTGTGAGGACTTGCTACGAGTTCAACACTTAATGTTTGTCCAATAAACAAGCATACACAATAATGTTTGTAATAGCAGTAATGTTTGACTCGATGTAACTAGTATTCTCCCCCTATTTAAAAGCGTTTGAAAAGAGTTAAAGATGGGCCGTAAACTCACCTTAGTGATATGAACGAAAGTATGCGTAAGCTCCTGATGTGATAAGCACGTCGGTCACCGGAAACCTTTATCGTATACCGTACGTGAGTTTGTGTAAGTGACCGTGCTAGTGTTCGTGTTAGTGCTCGTGTTTGTGTCCAACAACCTTCGGTTGTTCATGTTTGTCCGTGTTGGTCCACAATGACCGTGTTTGCTCGTGTTGGCCAACCTTGACCGTGTTTGACCATGTTTGACCGTGTTTGACCATGTTTGACCGTGTTTGACCATGTTGACCGTGTCAAGTAAACGACCCGTTGGTGAACCGTGTGACGGTTGTGAATCCTGTAGCAAATGTGTAAGTGTTCGTCGTGTGCAAGACGCGCATGTCGCGTCTATGGACAACTTACTATTTATAGTAAGTTTCCATTTTTGGAAAGTTCACAAAGCATATCGATTTTATAGTTCTAGCATGCTCATTCGTCCTACGGATCATGTTAACACATAGCACGTCATCATATGAATTCACATAAGTTGTTTATAACATGTTTGAACATAAAAGTTTCCTAGAATGGAAAGTTTCCATTTCTAGCATACGCGATATCGGAAACCATCTAACTTGGCATCTAATCATCATGTTATAACATATCAAGCCACTTAGCATGTTCAAATCATACAAAATATCCATATGTTGGTTTTTGTAAAAATAAAGTTACTAAAAATAGTAACTTTGTAGCTTTGCATAGAAATAACCATTCTAACATTTCTAAATCAATTTTCATATCACCAATTATCACAATAGGCTACTTAGCATCATTTAAACATATCAACATAGCCAAATTCATTACCTAGCAACATCTTGACCCAAAAAGTTACTAAATATAGTAACTATGTTGAAAAATGACCAAAACATTATCAAAATCTCATTCTAATCATCATTATCATTCTAATATCATTTATATAGCAATCCATAAGCATGCATGTTACCATATATCATTCATATCACCATTGCATACATAAAAAGTTTCTATTAATAGAAAGTCTCGCAAAAATTACATTTTTAATCATCAAATCACAATCTAATCTTGCAATATCACTTATATATTATCAAGAATCATCCCAATGTAACTAAAATCATCTAGAATGCTTTAGATCATACATGCATGCATCAATATCATCACAAATCATCATTTTAAGCACAATGGTCTATTTTCATCATTTTAGATTATCATAAAACATCATCTAATCATCTTAGATCATCAAGAAACATAGTAAAATCATCAAACCCAGAAAAGAAATTCGTGCATGTGCACTATAGGTTCTTGCATGTGTGTTTTAACACATGCATGTGTGTGTGAGTGTCTAGAGAGTGTTTTAGCCATAGAAGCTACAGCTCCTAGATGCTCCTGGAAGGTTAGAAAACAGCTCCAAAGCAGGTGCAAGTGGGTGTTGGTGCTTGGAAGTCCTCCTTGGTCTTCTTAGGTCTTCAAAAGTTCAAGTATTGAGCTTCAAGAGGCTCAACAATGGTGGAAAATCACTAAAATCTGGTGGGGAAGACAAAGTTGGTCGAGGGGTGGCGTATAGAACCGGAGATATGATGAGAAAGGATAGGCTAGGCATGATGTTCTTGGTTTTATAAAGATTTTGTCGACCGGGCGGCTTCGCGTACCGCGATGGGGCTTCCAAATCATCTCCGTATACCGCCGCGGATTACGGGAGTCAACTCTCCGCGATGTAGGTCGCGCACCGCGACGATGCTCCTTGTTGGGCCATCGCGTACCGCGATGGCCCCTGGAGAGCCCAATAGGCCTATTTTAATGGATTTGATCCGTTCGTCGCCGTTTTCATGTCTACGAACTATCGTTTGGCTTCGTTTGAACTTCCAAGTTCAATGTGTGAGTGTTTCGTGAAGTTTCGAGTGTTGTGCTACACAATGTGCTAGACATTCACCGACGTTCGTGTGTTTTGACACGTGTGTGCTGTTTGTTGATAATTCCTCGAATTATCTAGTCGTGTGTTGGTGCTCGTACTGTCGTGCCACGTGTCACACTAAATTAATCTAATTCTAGTGCCATGTGTACACAAAGAATTTAAATAAACATTTAAATAAATAACATGCTAACTTGGAAATTACGGGGTGTCACATCCTCCCCTTGTTAGAAAGAATTTCGTCCCGAAATTCAACTTGCATTGCCAGTGTTTGTCCGTTCCGCGAACAGGTGTGGGTACTTCTGTTTCATCTGATCTTCACGTTCCCACGTGAATTCCGGTCCTTGTCGCGAATTCCATCGCACTTTCACTATCGGTATTTTGTTGAGTTTGAGCTTCTTGGTTTCCCGGTCCATAATCTCCACCGGTTCCTCAACGAAGTTCAATTGTACGTCGATCTGAATCTCCTCAAGAGGAACGACAAGTGTCTCGTCAGATAGGCACTTTTTGAGATTCGAGATGTGAAATACATTGTGAACGCTGCTCAGTTTGTCTGGCAGATTCAGCTCGTAGGCCACAGGGCCTATACGTTTGGTAATCTCGAAAGGTCCAATGTAACGAGGGTTCAGTTTGCCTCGTTTGCCAAACCATATGACTCCCTTCCAGGGCGAGACCTTGAGTAACACTCTGTCTCCCACCTGGAACTCCAACGGTTTGCGTCGTTTGTCAGCATAGCTTTTCTGTCTGTCTCGAGCTGCTGCCATCCGCTTGCGTATTTGCACGATCTTCTCAGTCGTCTCGTGCACAAGTTCTGGACCGGTCAGTTGGCTATCTCCAACTTCAGCCCAGTAGATGGGTGATCGACACTTACACCCGTAAAGTGCCTCGAATGGTGCAGCTTGGATGCTAGTGTGGTAGCTGTTGTTGTACGAAAACTCAACTAACGGTATATGAGTCTCCCATCTACTTCCAAAGTCGATAACACATGCCCGGAGCATCTCCTCCAGTGTCTGTATGGTTCGCTCACTCTATCCATCCATCTGCGGATGGTAAGCGGTACTCATGTCCAATCTCGTCCCCAAAGCCTTATACAAAGACTTCCAGAAATGCGACGTGAATCGACTGTCGCGGTCAGATATGATCGAGATTGGCACTCCATGTCGAGTGACCACTTCCTTCAGATAAATCCGAGTGAGTTTGTCCAGTTTGTCAGTCTCTTTGATAGGTAGAAAATGGGCAGACTTCGTCAGTCGGTCCACGATAACCCAGATGGTATCGCAACCACTTGCCGTCTTAGGCAGTTTAGTTATGAAGTCCATGGAGATCTGCTCCCATTTCCACATTGGTAATTCCGGTTGTTGCAGTAACCCTGATGGTTTCTGGTACTCAACTTTGACTTTGGAGCACGTTAGGCACTTACTTACGTAAGTTGCTATCTCAGCTTTCATGTTCTGCCACCAATAGGTTGTCTTCAGGTCATGATACATCTTGTCAGAGCCCGGATGTACGGAATACCGGCTCTTATGAGCTTCGTCCATCACTACTTCTCTCAATCCTCTGTAGCGTGGAATCCAAATTCGATCCATTAGATAGTAAGCTCCGTCGTCCTTTGCTTTCATTTGTTTATCCATGCCACGCATGGCTTCAAGAGTGAGATTCTCCGTTTTCAGAGCTTCCTGCTATGCGATCCGGATCTGATTTGGTAGCTCATAATGAATTGTGAGTTGCAGTGCGCGCACGTGTTTGGTTGTTTCCTTCCGGCTCAACGCGTCAGCCACTACGTTCGCTTTACTGGGATGGTACTTGATGGCGCAATCATAATCGCCGATGAGTTCGACCCATCTTCGTTGTCTCATATTCAGCTCTTTCTGGTCGAAGATGTGTTGCAGGCTTTTATGATCGGTAAAGATAGTGCATTTCGTGCTATACAAGTAGTGTCGCCAGATCTTCAAAGCAAATACTATGGCTCCCAACTCAAGGTCATGAGTCGTGTAGTTCTTCTCATGCACCTTCAGTTGCCATGAAGAGTATGCTATCACCTTCTCGCGTTGCATCAGCACGCAACCGAGTCCTTGTTTCGAGGCGTCGCAATACACCACAAAATCATCGCATCCGTCTGGCAGGGATAGGATAGGTGCAGTACATAGTTTCTGCTTCAACAAGTTGAAAGCAGTTTCCTGTTTGTCGCCCCAGTCAAACTTCTTGTCCTTATGAGTCAGGGATGTCAGCGATTGAGCAATCTTTGAGAATCCTTCAATGAATCTTCGGTAGTACCCGGCCAGACGTAGGAATTGTCGCACCTCAGTTGGAGTCTTGGGTGCTTCCCAGTTCTTGATGGCTTCGATCTTGGCTGGGTCTACGTGTATTCCCTGCTCATTAACCACGTGTCCAAGAAATTGGACTTCGCAAATCCAAAAGTCGCACTTTGAAAACTTCGCATATAGCTGCTCTTTCTTCAATAACTCCAAGACTAACCTCAGGTGTTCAGCATGTTCGTCCTGATTCTTCGAATAAATCAGAATGTCGTCGATGAACACTATTACGAATTTGTCAAGATAAGGCTTGCACACTCTATTCATGAGATCCATGAATACTGCGGGTGTGTTGGTTAGTCCAAAGGGCATAACCAAGAATTCGTAGTGTCCGTATCGAGTTCTGAAGGCTGTCTTAGGAATATCGTTCTCTTGTATCCTTAGTTGATGGTAACTCGATCTTAAATCGATCTTCGAATAGTAGCTTGACCCTTGCAACTGGTCAAATAGATCGTCTATTCGTGGCAACGGGTATCGATTCTTGATCGTCACCATGTTCAGCTCTCTGTAGTCGATACACATACGGAATGACCCGTCTTTCTTCATCACAAACAAGACCGGTGCTCCCCAAGGTGAGAAGCTCGGTCTGATAAATCCCTTGTCTAACAGTTCCTGCAACTGGTTATACAGTTCTTGCATCTCCGTCGGTGCCAATCGGTAAGGAGCCTTGGCAATCGGTGCTGCTCCGGGAGTGAGGTCTATCTGAAACTCGACTTGTCGTTTCGGAGGTAGTCCAGGTAGATCTTCGGGAAATACTTCGGGAAAATCACGGACTACGTCGATGTCCTCAATCTTCCTTTCTTTCTTCGGTTTTTCTGCAATGAGGCCTAGTATAGCAGTGTATCCCTTTTGTATGTACTTGTTGGCCTTCATGCATGACATAATATTCTGAGGTACTCCCCGTCGTTCTCCCTGAATCGAGATCTGTTCTCCGTTCTTCAACGTCACTCTTACGACCTTCTCGTTGCATACGATCTCGGCTTGGTTTGCGGATAACCAATCCATTTCAACAACCACATCGAAGCTCCCGAGATTTACCGGCATCAAATCGATTTCGAGTTCGTGATCCACCAACACCATGACACATCCTCGAAAAATATGTTGTGTCTCAATCAGCTTGCCGTCGGCTAACTCTACGGTATACTTAAAGTCTAGTGGTGTTGGGGTAATATCTAGCAATTCACTAAACTCCCTAGATATAAAGCTACTATCGGCACCGGTATCAAATAATATACTAGCATATACATTATTTAAAAGAAACGTACCGGTTACGATGTTGGGGTCGTCCTTGGCTTCCCCCGAGCCAATCACAAAAGCTCGACCCTTGGCCGCTCCTCCTCCGGCCTTCTTCAACTGGGGGCAATCCCTCCTCATATGCCCCGGTTTTCCACATTCATAAAACCCCTTGAGAGTGTTCTGGTTGTTGTTCTGGTTCTGGTTGGGGTTGTTGTTGTTGATAGGAAACCTGGATCTACAATCCTTGGCCATGTGGCCATGTCGTCCGCACTTTAGGCAACGGTATCGTTCGCATTGCCCAAGGTGGTGATAAGAGCATCGGTTACACAGTGGGTACTTTCCTTGATACACACCCTTTCCCTTGTCATCGGGTTGGGTGGCAGTGAAGGCTCTTGCTGGTGCAGATCATTGTGATGGTTGTTGTTGATGAGGTTGGTGGGATTGATGATGGCTGGGCTCCCATTTCCATTTTTGGCTTTCTTTAGGCTTCAGATGTTCACCTCGTTTGGGTAGCTTGCCCTGAGCTACAGCTTGATCGGTCAGTTTATGAGCCAATCTGATCAGTGGTTGGATAGTGGTGAGGTCAGACGCAGTCACCATGCTTTTAATTTGTTCGGGCAGCCCACTGATGAACTGCTCGATCTTCTTGTATTCCGGCGTCACCATTGCCGGGATAGCTTACACAGCTCGTGGAATCGAGTGCAGTATTGCTCGATCTCAGAGCCCATCATCTTGAGGACCCAAAATTCGGCTTCCAGTTTCCGGATCTCTTCACGAGGGCAGTATTCTTCTTGCAGTAATCGGGTGAAATCAGTCCACGGCATGGAGTTGGCACCGTCCAACCCCAAGGTTTGCACATGGGTGTTCCACCATGTGAGGGCCGGTCCTTCTAGTGTGTCGGTCGCAAATTTAACCCGGTTCTCTTCAGCACAGTCGCACATGGTGAACACAGATTCCACCTTCTCCACCCATCGGAGCATTCCGACTGCTCCTTCGGTGCCCTTGAATTTGTGCGGGTGGCAGTTAAGGAAGGACTTAAAGGAACATCCCTTCCCATTGCTGCCGTTTGACCCTGTTTGTCAGAAACCAGTGTCGTGTGTTAGTATCATGTTAGCTAAACTATATTAGTCACGTTAGGCAAGTTGTTAGTACTGTTGTTGTTTCCACTAGTTTCGCTATGTTGGCGACTTGCTTCATAGTCGGCAATCGCCTTGTTGACCCGTCGGTCAACCATCATTTTGATAACAACGGCATCCAGGGTCCGCCTAGCAGGACGCGCGTACGATCCTCTTCCCGCCATGTATCTTTCTATACATAAGGGATAGAGTATTAGTTAGCACATGTTAGAGGGTTAGCCAATGTCATGTCAGACGTCATATCAAATGTTATGTTAGATGTCATGTCAGCAATCAACCATAGTGAGATCATGCGATAAATAAATCAAAATACCATTCTCATTAATTTAAGCCTTGAAGTACAACGATTTTTCAAAAGATGATAGTAACATAAGTTTGTACGAGCACATCCCGCTCGTTTAGGCAATATAAAAGAAAACATAACATATAATAAACTGTACAACTAGTCCGTATCTATGGTGACATGTGATATGTCACTATCAGAATCTCCATCAGCATCATCCTCCTCTGGATCCTCGTTTGGATCCTCGTCAAAATCTCCTTCGTAGAGGTCCTCAGCCTCGAACTGTGGTTCGTCCTCGGGCGGTGGCTCAACAATGAACTGCTCGGCCCACGAGTTAAGCATGGCCTCGCTAGCTTGGACCATCGCCTGAGTCTCCTCATTGGCGACCCGATTCTCTGTAATGCGTCCGTTATACTCCTGCAGGACATCCACCATCTGTCTGTGCTGACTCATCAGCTGGGACACCTAGAGACGTAAGGTCTCCACCTGCTCTTCTAACCTGTCATTATGCCTTTCAAGGCGGTCGTTCTTCTCTCGAAGAACGCGGACCTCGTCCGATAGCTCCTCGTTCCTCCAGATCTCACGCCGTGTGCAGGCCACATGAGCCGCGAAGGCCTGCTCCAATGGCACCCCAAGCGACGGTAGTCGATGACCTGGAGATGTATCGCTGGGATAACGGTATGGAGGTACCCTCTCTCCGATAATCCACTCCTGTATCATCGTGGGAAGCCATCCCCAATGTCGAGCTCGTGTCGCGTGTCGAGCCCGCTATCCATCTCAGCATCGACCTGTGCCACTATGTCGTGGACTCGTCGTCGGCTCTCTGCAGCCATATCGTCAGTGGTCGGGAGTCTGTCTGAGTTCCTCGTGGCATCATCGTTGTCGGCCATCCTGTAAGTCTCAAGTTAGTAAACAACAGTTTAACGTAAGTAATAACATCATCAATGTGCAAGTTCTAAGTGTAGTGTCTAAAGTTGAGTAATGGCTATAGTCTAAGTTTACTACATGCACACCTAGTTCTCTATAACACCTACTTGTCTCCATTGTGTCTCGTACACACAGTAAATTAGGTCAGAGTTTGCACGGGTTATGACATCCAGTCAACATTGTGCCCCGTGGGGTTGGTCATACCCTAATGGATCCATCCAAATCAACCACGTTGTTCGTATATTAACGGTAAGACTTTGTGAGGACTTGTTACGAGTTCAACACTTAATGTTTGTCCAATAAACCAGCATACACAATAATGTTTGTAATAGCAGTAATGTTTGACTCGATGTAACTAGTATTCTCCCCCTATTTAAAAGCGTTTGAAAAGAGTTAAAGAGGGGCCGTAAACTCACCTCAGTGATATGGACGAAAGTATACGTAAGCTCCTGATGTGATAAGCACGCCGGTCACCGGCAACCTATATCGTATACCGTACGTGATTTTGTGTAAGTGACCGTGCTAGTGTTCGTGTTAGTGCTCGTGTTTGTGTCCAACAACCTTCAGTTGTTCATGTTTGTCCGTGTTGGTCCACAATGACCGTGTTTGCTCGTGTTGGTCCACCTTGACCGTGTTTGACCATATTTGACCGTGTTTGACCGTGTTGACCGTGTCAAGTCAACGACCCGTTGGTGAACCGTGTGACGGTTGTGAATCGTGTAGCAAATGTGTAAGTGTTCGTCGTGTGCAAGACGCGCATGTCGCGTCTATAGACAACTTACTATTTATAGTAAGTTTCCGTTTTTGGAAAGTTCACAAAGCATATCGATTTTATACTTCTAGCATGCTCATTCGTCCTACGTGATCATGTTAACACATAGCACGTCATCATATGAATTCACATAAGTTGTTTATAACATGTTTGAACATAAAAGATTCCTAAAATGGAAAGTTTCCATTTCTAGCATACGCGATATCGGAAACCATCTAACTTGGCATCTAATCATCATGTTATAACATATCAAGCCACTTAGCATGTTCAAATCATACAAAATATCCATATGTTGGTTTTTGTAAAAATAAAGTTACTAAAAATAGTAACTTTGTAGCTTTGCATAGAAATAACCATTCTAACATTTCTAAATCAATTTTCATATCACCAATTATCACAATAGGCTACTTATCATCATTTAAACATATCAACATAGCCAAATTCATTACCTAGCAACATCTTGACCCAAAAAGTTACTAAATATAGTAACTATGTTGAAAAATGACCAAAACATTATCAAAATCTCATTCTAATCATCATTATCATTCTAATATCATTTATATAGCAATCCATAAGCATGCATGTTACCATATATCATTCATATCACCATTGCATACATAAAAAGTTTCTATTAATAGAAAATCTTGCAAAAATTATATTTTTAATCATCAAATCACAATCTAATCTTGCAATATCACTTATATATTATCAAGAATCATCCCAATGTAACTAAAATAATCTAGAATGCTTTAGATCATACATGCATGCATCAATATCATCACAAATCATCATTTTAAGCACAATGGCCTATATTCATCATTTTATATTATCATAAAACATCATCTAATCATCTTAGATCATCAAGAAACAAAGTAAAATCATCAAACCCAGAAAAGAAATTCGTGCATGTGCACTATAGGTTCTTGCATGTGTGTTTTAACACATGCATGTGTGTGTGTGATTGTCTAGAGAGTGTTTTAGCCATAGAAGCTACCTTAGAAAGCTTTAGAGGTTCGAGCTAGATCCTTGACATCTCTTAGATGCTCCTGGAAGGTTAGAAAACAGCTCCAAAGCAGGTGCTAGTGGGTGTTGGTGCTTGGAAGTCCTCCTTGGTCTTCTTAGGTCTTCAAAAGTTCAAGTATTGAGCTTCAAGAGGCTCAACAATGGTGGAAAATCACTAAAATCTGGTGGGGAAGACAAAGTTGGTCGAGGGGTGGCGTATAGAACCGGAGATATGATGAGAAAGGATAGGCTATGCATGATGTTCTTGGTTTTATAAAGATTTTGTCGACCGGGCGGCTTCGCGTACCGCGATGGGGCTTCCAAATCATCTCCGCGTACCGCCGCGGATTACGGGAGTCAACTCTCCGCGATGTAGGTCACGCACCGCGACGATGCTCCTTGTTGGGCCATCGCGTACCGCGATGGGCCCCTGGAGAGCCCAATAGGCCTATTTTAATGGATTTGATCCGTTCGTCGCCGTTTTCATGTCTACGAACTATCGTTTGGCTTCGTTTGAACTTCCAAGTTCAATGTGTGAGTGTTTCGTGAAGTTTCGAGTGTTGTGCTACACAATGTGCTAGACATTCACTGACGTTCGTGTGTTTTGACACGTGTGTGCTGTTTGTTGATAATTCCTCGAATTATCTAGTCGTGTGTTGGTGCTCGTACTGTCGTGCCACGTGTCACACTAAATTAATCTAATTCTAGTGCCACGTGTACACAAAGAATTTAAATAAACATTTAAATAAATAACATGCTGACCTGGAAATTACGGAGTGTCACAGCATGGTTCTGATGGAAACATAGATGGTTTTTTTGATGAGGAGATAGATAATTCTGATCACTGTATGAAGATTTTGATTTAGAGTTAAATCTAGATGATTTAGACAAAGAAACGCCTAATAATGACCTTGAAAATGTTGACTCAGACGATGATGATGATGATTGGTGATGTTTATTTTGTAAGATTTGTAAGTGTATGAATTATTTAGATTTCAGAATTATTTGTTTTATTCTTACTAGTAGACTTTATTTTCTTTATTTAATGATTTACAGTTAATATTATGCTTGCAGCTAAAACTTTAGTTATCCTTCTTTCAAACTCCAGATGGAACAATCCTCTAATTTCCATCCATCACATCCTTGCACAAGGTTATCTCATTTTTTATTCAATGATTTTAGATTTTTAATCTGACTGTTTGCTTTTTTTTCTTATGCTGATGATTTAGACATCTGATTAGGCTTCAAATTAATAGAAATTTTGATTAGAACTCAAATTTGAACCTTCATATTACATTGAAAAATGGATGCTAAAATTGCAAGGATTAGCAATTGCTAATGTGACAACTATTAGTGCTGCATTTTTGGTAATTTTTTTATGACCGGGGAACCCACTTGCGTGGTAAACCTCGGGCTTCCCAATACCCGACTAACCGGGAGGAATGGGTAACCAGCGGGCACAAGCACTCGGGTCGGTGGCCTTGTGAAGAAAATGTCACCCCCATGACTAAAACTCACAACCTTAAGGTTGAGGCCCAACACCCTTACCACTAGGCTATCTGCACAAGGTTCATTTTTGGTAATTTGACTTATACCGTTCATGCTTTTGTGATTATAATAAAAGTTTTAATTAGTCAATTTGATGTGTCTTTTTTTAGGAGTGTAAATGAGCTGAGCCAATTACGAGCTAGTTAAGGCTCGAGCTCGGCTCGTTTAGACAAAATAGGGCTCGAGCTCGAGCTCGGCTCGTTTAGAGCACACGTGCTAAATCTTACTCGATCCAGATTGTGTTGATCATTTGAAAATTACATGATTGCCTGTAACCTTATTTGCAGGAGTTTTATGGGCAGATACATGAAAGTTGCTACTCATTTGTAGAAACTTTATTTGATAATTTTGCTGGTGCATCATATGGTGATTTGTTATTTGTAGAAACTTTATTGTTATTTTTAAGCCTTATGGCAATAGTTTCATAGCTTTGTTAGAAGCATTTTTTACCTGGAATATTGAGCAAAGGATATGTAGGTCCTTTGAAATTTTTATTTTTAATTTCCAATTGATAAAATAATATAGCAATAGCTTCATAGCTTTGTCATAAGTAAAGATGTTTTATTTTATTATTCTATTAAAAATTAATCTTTTATATATTCAAATGGATGACAATGAGTTTGGGCAGAAATGGGTCAGGTCAAAACAAATCAAATCAGGCTCGATTGACCAGTAAACCTTTTTTATCTTTGATATTAGAATAACGTGCTAATTATGATCACAAAACAATATAATTAAAACTATAGGAAAGTAATGTTGACTTTTATGACCTGATCTAAGTAATAAGATTTGTTTTTTGCCTCTACTTTGATAATGATTTGAGTTATAATTACACTGCAGGTAATGATTTGAGTAATAATTGGTGCTAATGTCGCTCATCTTTCACTAGGGGAGGATTCAAGCCCTTCCATTGCTATGGTATGTTTCTATGTGTTTGCTCTTGCTCTTATATTTAGGCTTGCCAATTTTGACTAGTTTGAGTAATAACACGCTAGTTTGGGTTGTATAATTTCTCTAATAGGCTACCCATTGCTTTGGGTTTTTCATTTGACTAGGAGTGTTTTTCAAGACCTATTAATTTTCCAAACAACACTTCCTACAGTTAAGTATAAATCCAAATTTGAAGGCTAATAATCCAACCCCAAAGACAAACCTGCTGGTAATCATTTTAGTAAATGGACAACACTTCAGCTACGCAAATTGACAAATCTTCAATCCTATCAAAAATCCACAACTGATTATGAAAAAATAGTAATATTATCATTGGTCAAAGGTTTTCCGCATTGAAGTTAATGGCTGGCATGTTGATATTTATTAATGTTTATAAATAACTTGTTACAGTGTGTTTGCACATATCTGTAGGAAAATCTTCAGACTACACATGTTGATCCAGAAGTTACAAGTACTTATAGAGAGCTTTCAATTGAAAAAAGTGAATACTCGGTCATCATTGTTAACGAAGACCTCAAATGAAAATTTAAAGACAAAGGCTTGATTAATTTATATTTTAGTTAATGTTCTTAATGGGTTAAAAATATGTCATGAAAATCATCACCAATTCCAAGAATTTGTGAAAAAGTTGACAAATATTTATTAGAATTTAGAGAAATAATATATCATGGATGAATTGAATAACTATGTGGTTTAGTTGTTTTTAAATGTTTTGAATGTAGTAGAGTTTAAAATTTAGTTTTTTCATCATTATATTGCCATCTGATTTTTTTTTTAACTTTTTGATATTAGCTGGGTTATTTTTTTTTTGACACGATAATTTTCGACCTATGTTTTTTTTTTTGTAGAAATTCGTTTTGACCCAAACCAAAATGGTCATGATTACAACATGGGAGTTTCATGTTGGAATGTCAGGGGCATGCATGCGTATAATGGGATATGCAGGTTGCAACAGCTTTGCTCCTAACAAGTATATGCGAGTTGGATTTTGTATTGTACGTGTTTTGTTAGCATGTTATTTTTATTATGCATGGGCACGTATTTTATTTTGCATGCCTTCTAAATGATGTAATCTTTTTTGTGGTATATGTAATGGTTATTTTTTTATAATGACCCACCTTGATGAGAACCCATCTTGACCCGTCATCCAACCTGACCTGACATTTGCAAGGTTGAATTAAATATGGAGGACACTATTTATCTTGCTGGTTTGACTTAAAAGTCAAATAAAAACACATAAACAAACAATACGATTACCTTAGTTTAAGGATTGCTTTTAAGTCTTCAATAACTTACCTAAAAAAGCTAGAATATGTGTTTAATTAGTAGAGACTAAATACTTCTAATATCAATAACCCTCTAAAGACTAAATATTAGTCCCTAATAAACTTTGATAATAATACTTTAGTACTTACTTTCAACCTCAGATACTATTTATCAAATGCAAATTTAGCATAATAGAATTAACGACCGATCATTTGCTATAACAGTTTTATATTTATAACATAATATCATTCTCTAATTCTATTCTTTTTGAAAATTTTAGTAACTGAAATTTAGTACCTAATATTTTTCAATTATATTCTATACAAAAGTTTGGCATCCAACACATTTTCATCATCCATCATTACAAAGTGTACATATTTGAGACTGAAATTCAGTAGCTAATAATTTTACCTCCGAAAATTTTTTTGGTACAAACAAATTAGCGACTGAATTACAGTCCCAAATAATTATCAACTTATTAGGGACTGATTATTAGTCACCAAAATTTACCAAAAAATAAATCAGTCCTTAATAAATTAGGGACTGATAATTCAGTCTTAAATGCTATGTATCTGAGACTGAAAAATCAGTTACCAACATCTTAGTCCCTAACGACCACTTTTTTTTTTTAGTGATATATGGCAGTAGTCCTTTAAATAAATTAAAACCCATAGGATTATGGTAATTAAAATCTATAAATTAAGATAAGGGGAATGGTTTACATTGAAAGGAAACAAATAATGTTTTGTTGATCAAAAGCAACACACCCAAACTGCATGTTTCTACTCTTTTACTCTTCGTAGATAATCACTCATATAAACCTGAACTCCATTTTGAGCAATTACCATAAGAGCTATAGCATGCTACAAGTGATCCACAATCAAATTATGCATAACTATTTAATTCAGAGTTGTTTGAGCAAGTGATATAACTGGATTATGGGATGCTTGACATGCAATAAAAAAATAATAAGAAATCAAATTGAGAAACATGAAACAATTATTGGGATCACCAAAAGTTTCATGATTTGAAAGCTTAAAACATTTATGTATGCCCCTGAAGTAAACAAAAGAATAACAAAATCAATGTGTTCCACTTCACATAGATGATAAAAAGTAAAATCAGCAAACCTGTCAATTAGGTTGCATTAGCAGCAAGTTTGCTTGAAAATTTTCTTTTCAAGCCTTCAACCTCTTTGAGGATTATTAGCAGCAACTTCAATTGACTACCAGGAAGTTTAACAAATGTGTTGCTAATTTGCAGAAGAAAAATGTGAGGATGATTATGCTCTTGCACCTGCAAGTTCATGAAAACAATTTAAATAAAAGTTACATGCATAAAAGAAAACAATATTGATACCAAGATTGTCAATTATTGAACAACTACAAAAATATATAATAATGCCTTTAATGCAGCAACATATCCAAGCAGGGTGGGCACCATAGGTGTACTTTAACATCCAACTTCCGTTTTATCCTTCACAAATTGAACTAAATCATATTTTCCTTTGAATTTATATTGTAATATGTAAAACGAATAAACATTTAGTCATATGAAACCAACATATAATTATAATACCATGTACATAAAAGTAACTATAAAAACAAGCGATTCAGCATCAACATAAACCTAAATTCGTAAGAAATTTCATATAACAAATATTCGTAAAAGATTAAGAATCCAACAAAAAAATTACAAAAAATGATGGAAAATTATAGAACTCCCACAATCCATCGGAGGGCAAAATAATGAAATGATCAAGGTTGTTCACAGTTTGGGTAAATCAAACAATCCAATTCGGAAACAACTAGCAGGAATTTGGAAACCAAAAAACGGAAAACCTGAAAAGGAAACCGGAAGAAAATGTTAATTTCTTTTGGGTATTGGTCGAACGGATCATATGTTGGGGGGGGGGGGGGAAGGCGGTGAGGATGATGTATCTTGTCAACCGCCATGGTTTGTGATGTTTCCTTCCGGCAAACTTCACCGATCATTTGAGGAGTGTCTCAGCTAGACTGGGACGGGTTTCATCTCTGTTTGTGAGTTGAATTTGAAGATAAGAACTTGTTTTAAGAGTTGAAAGACCCGTCGTCGTAGCACCATCGCAAGTTTGCCGGATCCGGCTGCCTCCTCCCTTGCTCTCTCATATGCACGTTTGAAAGAGAACAAAAGATACAAATTTGAAATTTGAAATCGATTAGGGTTTGCAAATATGCATTTGAGGTGTCTGAGAGCTTAGCCAGTTGTCCATTACCTGATTGGGAGAATGGAAGCTGAGAATGGTAAGGGAAGTTTTTGGTAAAAGGAAATTAGAAACCAGGGTTTTCAATGGAAAATAAGAAAGAAGAGAATATGATGTTATTTGAAGCATAAATTGTTTGTACCATAAGCTTCTCAAGTGGTATTTTTCTTAATTTTAAGACTATGGATGCTTATCTCACCAATACTCATTATATAATAGTAAAGATAAAAGTGCATCTTATCCAAATAATATCATTAGTGTAAATTATCCAACCAAAGTAATTTCTATGTTTGCTGTTTCTATTAAATTTTGATATGGTGGCCCAGCTCTTGATGAATTTCGATGATGACATCATGAAACCTAATCAATTAACAACTACTAATGTCGGCAAGAAGAAAAACAAAATCGATGGTGGCATTTCATGGGATTCATTAGTTTTATTATCTTCGGAGGAACAAAATCGACAGCCACCTCCTTTGCCAATATTAACAGCATGCGATCGAAATTAATAAGTTCGGCCATACATAATATCGATACACTTCCATCGAACTTATTCAGGGTCAACCGGTAGTATCGATGAAGAACCTCAGCTTAAACAAATTTGATGGGTACTACCATCGACTTTAATAATGTCGATGGTACCTTAGTATCGGTACTGTTGTTGCTGGTCTTGTTCGAACCTACCAAAGTCGATGATGAGAACCCTTAGACCATCTAATATCGATGATCCAATGTCGATGGTGATAGTTTCGACAAGAGCTAAGTTCGACAGTGTCCCTGTCGGCACTACTAGATTCGACATACGCTGTTCATCATCTTCTACCAGCCATGAATTCGATGTAGTTGCAGGTTTTTCTCCATAGCCTTCACAACAAACTCATTTCCAACATGTATGTATACAAAATTTAGTCTAAAGGTTGTTATAAAAATGTGGTTCCCGTTTATGTGCAAAACCGAAAGAAAATCTATATTTTTACCTTCAATACTCGATCAAAATCTCAGAAATCTCGTGGGTTCTTGATCTCCTTGATTATACCAACGATTTGCAAGAAGAATTAGTCAAAACGGTTGAGAAACGAAAGAGAAATCGTAGAGAGAAGTTAGAGAGAGAGTGTGGATCCGGGAATGGTGTCTATAGAGAGAAAGTGAGGCTTGTGAATGAAGGAGGAGAGGTTCACCCTATTTATACCCCGTATCATTTTTGTGTGCTCGGTTTCGTTTATTTCGCGATAACACGTTATAAATCGTTAGGTTTTCACGTCAAATATACTTTAAAACACGAAACGTTTAAATAAAGCAAATTCGTTTTTATATAATAATTTTATTTAAATTCGTTTAAGGTCGTGATTCTTAATAAACGTTTTTAAATTCTTTTTCTTAATTTAATATCGTAACATATTATTTCGGTTATTTCGTCGAAACGCGTTACTCACGTACGAATTCATAAAGATCGTCACCTTTTCGAATCCATCGTTCGTATCATATTTCGATTCGATTTACGATTTATGGAATATCGTTTCAGTATATTATTCCTAATAATTATATTCGTGTAAATTGTCTCTCACGCGAATACATTATTAGGTTAATATTTCTGAAATAATATTCGCGTTTAAATTTATATTTACGTCCTCACCATCGTGTAACTATTTTTAAATAACGCTTTCATTATTTTATTAATTATGTCCATAAATTATCAAATTCCCAATCCAACCCCACTAAATCATATCACTGACACATCTATGATAGACCGAAATAAGTTTATGTATAGGGCATACGTAGGAGTCGGTCGCAACCAATGCAGCCGCCGTCCCACCACCATTTCGATAAACCATGACCATGTGTCCTTGACTATATTTAGTAACCAAACCATAAACCTTTAACCATTCCAAAACCAAAACTCAGATTCTCCTCACCAAATCCTCAACACTGACATCATCATGATAAACCGAAGATAGCTTATGTATAGGGCATACGTAGGAGTATATCGCAACCTATCCAGCTGCCAGCCCACCACCTCTTCGATAGACCATGATCATACCCTTGTCTATCTTTGGTGATAGAATCCTATACTACTACCAATCCCAAATCAAACCAAATCATATCATGTCAATTTATTTGAAATAAACTCTGTGGTTCCGTCTCGTTGTATTCCAAGCCAGACTTTCCCATGGTTTATGCATAAAAATATATGTTCTCATCAATGTATACCAGTGATAATACCATTAAATAAATCATAGAAATTATCAAATAATCATATCAGATTTTATCAGTACAATTTAATATGTACGGACATACCTGAAATACAGTGATGTTACAATTTCCCCTAGTTGAGGGAATTTCATCCCGAAATTCAACTTGGGGCGACCGTAATGAATAAATGTGGATAGTTAAGCTTCATCTGATGTTTCCGTTCCCAGGTGAAGTTTGGACCATGCTTCGACCCCCATCGTACTTTGACAATTGGAATTCTACTGGTTTGAGTTTCTTAACTTCTCGCACTACAAACAAATTGCCATATAGTGACACAAAAAATGTCACAAAAAGCCATAAAAGTGTCACTAATGACTTTTATAAGAATGAATGGCACACAATAAAAGTGGCACTAGAAGCAATGTCAGTAAAGCCTTTTAGTGGCACTTTTTTGTGTCACTTTTCTTTTTGCCACAATATTAACAAAAAAACACCTACATTGATTTAGTGGCACATTTTTCTTTTGCCATATATTAAAAAAAGGCTTTTGTGACGCAAATTTTATGTCAATAAAAAATTATTTAAATTATAAAATACATACTACTTTTAGTGGGACTTAAATCATTATATTATTCACATTACAATACAAATTAAAAATGAACTGAAAACATGCGTAACTATAATATCATAATTTAAAAGTGAAGTTCCAATCCAAAATATATCTCAAACATTAGCAAAGAACATACATAAAAAGTTTCAAACTGATTCATATGTTTACAAACAATCTTTCAGGTTGTCAACTATATTTCGAGAAATCCATGATTCTTGTTATCTCTACTCCAATGCTTCAAAATTTGGAAACTATGCCTTCATTATCGTGACATCTCGAAGATGACATTTCATTACCAAATATAGAGTTGTTAAGAGTTGAGAAATCAGTACGTGGGACCTAAAAAGTATATACACATAAAAACAGGCGTTAATACAAAATACTATATGAAAAACAATCAAACAAGTAACAAGAAGTGAGTCAAACAAGTAAAATATAAAAATTAGAAAATGATATATTCATTGTTCAGCCATTCATATGATGCAGGAATATAAATAAACACAAAGTGATGTATGACCTGCAATGAATGATATAGTTAAGTATTGATCATCATATAGCATATTCACTAAAATACGCACCAAATTCAAGTTTTTTTTTTTTGATAAAGGGCTATGATTGAAAAATAAAAATACCAAACAAAAAAAATACAAACAAGCTTTTTCTCCCCTTCCCTCGACATTAACCATGAGGAAAAGACTGCAAAAAAAGAATTAAATAAAAACATGAAAAATACATATCCCTCCCAAACACCAAAACTAAGCAACTACAAAAAACAACTCGTTTAATCAAACCAAGGCCTAGACAAAAAAATGGGTTAATTTTAGTTCGGATAAAGTTGTAGGTTATTTGGACAGGTGATTTGTCATGTATAGGACATGTGAACAGTAAATGGCTGGATGGCTGGTTCTGGGGCCCTGTTGGCCTGATATGTGGCCTGCGATCAGGAAGGTGAACGTGCAGCCAGGTCTATAGCGTGGCCAGTCTGCACTTTGGCACTTTGGCCTAGAACTAACAAGTAATGCATATCATTATTTGTTCAAAATGCCACTAAAAATATTACACAATGGAAGTATACACCTGCAGAACAAAAACACCTAAAAGTCACAATTTTGCATTAGTATTGGATTTGTGTTCCACGTATGATATCTTTTAGTTGGTGCATTATTTTTGTATGATAGAACATTTTTTTTATAGCTATGCTTACTCTCCACCTAAATAACAACATAATTACACCCTTGCATGGGATTGAACCCATGACCTCCCATTCTAAGAGGCAATCCTCTACCAAGTGCGCTAGTCCCACATTGGCTAGTATGATAAAACATAACAAATAATCTAGTTGGCTTGTAATGTGTACACCAAAAAAACATAGCTTATTTTCATAACATGAAAATAAAGTATGCATACATATGTTTTACATTAAACTTGTTTCATTCAAACATAATTTAGTTGTATCCAACATTCATTATCGTTTTACCGAAGGTTTAGAATATTTTCATAATAATATTGTTATTTCCTCGTGAATGGGCATAAAAGTGTTTCCTGACACATTACATTCTAAGGAGGAATCCGTTTCAAGTTTCATATATAAAAGCTGAAACTAAAGTGATAGGTTTCATATAGATTAACTAACCTTTTCAATGAAATTAATTTGTGGTTCTTCTTCAAGTAATTGTTGAAATTCATCAGAGTAATAAATTAGACACGAATACATTTTTGACATAGTAACAATAGATATATGCCTAGTAATTACTCAACTGATTAATAAAACTTTTAATCAAGAGAGTTGACTATCAATTATGGGATGATGCTTCTTAAGACCTTTAATGAGAACATCAAACAATACTAAACAAGAAACAAAGTTCAGTTAAGTAAAACATACAAATAGAAAGAAAAGAAGCTGCAAGATAAAATAATCAAAATTGTAACTTGCAAGAAGTTGATAAAATTAATAATCAAGCTGATTATTGGCCTCAACAAGGACTCTGTGTTGAAAGCAAGAAAAAAATCTATGTTGAACAGCCTTATATGTGACAAACCTGTCAATTAAACATTTTCTTCTCTAAGAATTGACACGTCAAGAGAAAAAAAAACCAAGAAAAGAAAATTTAAATTATGGACTAGTCTATCAAAAAGATTATGGCAATCATATATAAATCATGAACTAAGCATACCATACCTATGAGGAGGATCACAGAAAAATCGTTAGCACATTAAAGGAAGAAAACCGCGTAAATTAATTTAAATCAAAAAACACAAATCGAACTGTGGACATCTATTTTCTTCAAACCATGTGCTCATAAACATATTCGGCTTTTTAAGTAACCCGATTCAAAAACCAAAAATTTCAAATTATGAGCAGATGAACTAGACACAACAAAAAAAAAATATTAACCCGAGACTCTGATTTCATCTACATATGGAGTCTAAACCTAAATTGAAGCTACAAAGTATCATTTTCTTCAAATCATGCGGTCATGAACATATTGGGGTTTACAACTCATACAATCCTAATTCAAGAACAAGAAATTCCAAAAACGTGCAAAGATTAACTTATATCAAGAAATAGCAACAGCCATTGGAGGCCGCTCAATCGTCGATGGGCTTAACTATGCTTCAGATGTAGCTAGATCTTACATTGCCTACTTAATCCAAAGCTTGTATCTTAATACATCAACGTTGTGGTAAAGAGAATAAAAAAAAGAAAACCTTTGCTCCCAAACTCAAAAACCTCAAAACTAAGAGTCGTCGAGCCGGATGCCGTTAACTTCATTGTGAATTAGGGCTGAATTGTTCTTGAATGATGATTAGGGTAGATAAACGTGGAGGTTATTTTCAGGAAAGGGAAGGGGGAAATTAATTTTAAGAATTTTTTGTAGTGAAGTTTAAGTGGGAATACATTTTGAGAGGAAATTAATTATTAGTAAAATGTTGTAAGAAAATTCAATTGATTTAGTGACATAAGTTGAATGCCATAAAATACAAGTTTACTAAATATGACATATTTAAAGTGTCACTAAAAATATAATATAAAAGCACAAATAATAAATGCCATTAATAGTATGGGTCAAACAAATGTGGCATACTCAAAGTGCCACTAAATTCTATAGTAGTGGCACAAAAATAAAATGCCGCTAAAAACGTGTGCCACTAAATGACATTTTATTTGTAGTGTCGGTCCTTTATCTCGACTGGTTTTTCAACGAAGTGCATGGTATCATCGATGTGAATATCATCGAGTGGTACCTGAAGATCCTGATCAGCTAAGTATTTTCTTAAATTGGACACGTGAAAAGTTGGGTGTACATTACTAAGTTCAGGAGGAAGTTCCAGCTTGTAGGCAACCTTCCCGATCCGTTCAAGAATCTTAAAAAGGCCAAAGCAAGCTTAGCCTTCTTCCCGAATCATACAACTCCCTTCCAAGGTGATACCTTAAGTAATGCCAAATCATCAACCTGAAACTCTAGTGGCTTACGGCGTTTATCCGCGTAACTTTTCTGTCGTCTACGAGCAACTAACAGATTGTCGCGAATCTGGTGAATCTTGTTAGTCGTCTCTTGAATAATCTCAGGACTAGTGATCTGTGATTCACCGATCTCGGTCCAACAGATAGGTGACCAACATTTTCTACCATAAAGAGCTTCGAACAGCGCCATTCCAATGCTCGCTTGATAACTGTTGTTATACGAGAACTCGACTAATGGTAGATGGCTATCCTAGTTGCCACTGAAATCGATGACACAAGCTGTTGGCATATCTTCTAATGTCTGAATCGTTCGCTCCGTCTGTCCATCCATTTGAGGATGATAAGCCGTGCTAAGAAACAATCTTGTTCCAAAATCTTCATGTAATGATTCGCAAAATAGTGCCGTGAAACGAGCATCACGATCCGATATTATACTTAAGGGATTCCATGTCGGCTAACAATCTCTTTTACATAGACACTAGCAAGTTTTCGCACACGGTACGTCTCGCGTATAGGTAGGAAATGAGCCGATTTAGTTAATCTATCGATTATCACCCATATACTATCATTTCCACTTGCGGTTCGTGGGAATCTGGTAATAAAATCCATTGATATGTTCTCTCACTTCCACATGGGTATTTCTGGTTGTACTAACAATCCCGAAGGTCGCTGGTGTTCAGCCTTGACTTTTGCACAGTTAAGGCATTTGGCTACATACTCAGCTATATCCTTCTTCATTCCAGGCCACCAGTATAAGACTCTAAGGTCTTGATACTTCTTTTCAGCACCCGGATGGATTGAGTAACGATACTTATGTGCTTCATTCATAATCGTCATCCTAAGCTCATCTCTGTTCGGTATCCACAACCGATTCAAATAATACATCAAACCATCATCCTTAGTTTCCAATTGTAATTCGACCCCATAAGACATCTCATCTTGTAGGCTACCTTAAGCCAATGAGTGTTGTTGGGCTGTTAGAACATCATTATGGAGATTAGTGTGCACTCGGACACCATGGATTTGAACATGACTCTTGCGAGTAAGCGCATCTGCTACTACATTCGCTTTACCAGGATGGTAGCGAATTTTACATTCATAATTATTTAACAGTTGAACCCATCTCCGTTGTCTCATGTTGAGTTCTTTCTGATTGAGAATATGCTGCAAACTTTTATGATCTATAAAGACTACACACTTTGTGCCATAAAGATAATGTGTCCATATCTTTAGAGCAAACACGACTGCACCAAGTTCCAAGTCATATGTAGTGTAGTTCTTCTCATGGATTTTCAATTGTCGCGATGCATAAGCCACAACCTTTCCCCGTTGCATGAGAACACATCCAAGACCTAGGTTGGATGCATCACAGTAAACCACAAAGTCATCATTTCCATCAGGCAGTGTCAAGACAGGAACATCACAATGTTTCTGCTTCAGGTCTGAAACGCCTCTTCTTGCGTTGGTCCCCACTCATAAGGCCTATCCTTCTGAGTCAAGGAAGTGAGAGGGACAAAATCCTGGAGAAGTTCGAAATAAGCCGCCGATAGTAACCGGCAAGTCCAAGGAATGAACGAATCTCCATCGGTGTCTTCGGTGTATTCCAATTCTTCACAGCTTCAATCTTTGCAGGATCCACGTTAACACCCTTTTCTTGACTATATGTCCCAAGAATTGAACTTCCTTAAGCCAAAATTCACACTTGGAGAATTTGGCATACAGTTGTTCTTTCCTTAAGATCTCCAAAATCAACTTAAGGTGTTGCTCGTGTTCTTATTTGCTCTTGGAGTATATCAGAATATCATCTATGAATACGATCACAAATTTATCCAAGTATGGCCTACAAACACGATTCATGAGGTACGTGAAAACCGCTTGTGCATTGGTATGGCCGAAGGGCATTACCAGAAATTCATAAAGGCCATATCTCGTTCTGAAAGCTGTCTTGGGAATATCATCATCGTGTACACGAAGCTAATGACACCCAGACCTAAGATTGATCTTCGAAAACCATGTCGACCCTTGAATTTGATCGAAAAGATCATCGATGTGCTTCAGAGGATATCGATTCTTAATGGTCAGCTTGTTCAATTCGCGGCAGTCTATGCACATTCGGGATGACCCGTCCTTCTTCTTGACAAACAGAACTGGTGCACCCCATGGCGAATTGCTCGGGCGAATGAATCCATTCTCAGACAGTTCTTGTAGTTGGCTCGCCAATTCTTGTAACTCCGAAGGCGTAAGTCTGTAAGGAGCTTTGGCGACTGGGTTCGCACCAGGTAATTGGTCAATTCGAAAATCTACTTGACGCTTTGGTGGAATCCCCGGCAAGTAGTCTGGAAATACTTCAGGAAAATCTCTTATCACATGAACGTCTTCAATGCTCTTTCCTTTATCCTTTTTCTCCAGAACGTGTGCTAAAAACACTATGCATTTCTTCCTAAGGTGCTTACGGGCTTTGGCACAGGACATCAGTCTAAGACCTATACTAGGAGTCTCCCCGAAAACTCTTAGAGTTTCACCCGAAGGTAAGGGAATACGAATATATTTTTCATGAGAAATAATTTCCGCTTTGTGGGTGGCTAACCAATCCATGCCTATGATAACATCAAAGCTACCAAGATGCATAGGTATGAGATCAATTGGGAAAATGTGATCATTTAAGTTCACATCACATCCAATAATTAAGTGTCAATATCAATAGTATTACCACCAGCCACCTCTACGTTAAACGGTTTGTCTAATTTAGTATGTGTTCTACCAAGCATACATTCAAAATCTTATGAAACAAAACTCCTATCAGCACCCGAATCAAATAAGACAGATGCATAAGAGTTATTAATCAGAAACGTACCATTGACGACATCTTGGTTGGCTTGGGTTGCGGGAGCATTCAGTTGAAAGACCCTGCCTCTTGCCATCCTTTGATTATTCCCGGTCAATCTTTGGCACTGATTTCTGAAATGACGCACATCACCGCACTCATAACAGGCTCTTGCCTATGCAGGTACTTGGTGAATGGGTACAGCTTGAATTGGTTGTGCATGTGGAGCTGGTAGTGCAAGCGGTGCACTCCGACACACATTAGCAAAATGACCGCACTTGCCCCAGTTGTTGCAGACGCAACATGGCAAGTTAGGTGTATGGTGATATCTACAGACATTACGTTGGGGAGTGGCCCCAACATAATTTCTGGGGTTTGAGTTGCTTGATGACTGTTGAGTAGTCTTTGAAGCAGGAGTAGTAACAGCGAAACTTCTGATTTTTTCCTTTTGATTGCTTCTTTTGGACGAGCTAGCTGGTTCAGTCTTGACTTCAGTTGAAGTCTCCTTTGCAGCTGTCTTCGTGTCAGTCTTCTTAGTTCCCTTCCTCGTGAGAGTTCCAGCCATCACATGATTATCCGTCAAGGTTGAAGACAAGCGGATTGCAGCTTCCAGTGTGGTAGGGTTGCTACCAAAGACAGTGTCTTGTATCTGCATGGGTAGATCGCATATGTACTTCTCAATTGCTCTTCCAAGTGGTGTCACCAGATGAGGTACCAATAGACTCAGCTCATGAAAGCATGAATTATATAGATCACATTATCACTGCTGTCTTGCTTGAGTTCCCAGAACTCAGCCTCAAGTTTCCTTATCTCCCTGCGAGGACAAAACTCTATGGTCATCAGAGTTTTGACTTCAGTCCAAGTCAGTGCTAGGGCTGCATCAACTCCCCTAGTTCGCTTTTCGCCATTCCACCAAGTTAGTGCTCTTTTTTGGAAAACACTGGTGGCATTGCACACCTTCAAGTTCTCAGGGCAGTCACTATTGATGAAGGTATTCTCAATACTCTCAAACCACTGCACAGACCAGTGGCTCCCTCAGCACCCATGAATTTTGTCGTGTTACAGGAGTTAAAGTGCTTAAATGTGCAAACTGGTGGGTGTGCACCACCCCTATTTTGTTTGAGAGTTTGGTTGGCTTGATTCAGTTGTGTCACCAATCCAGATATAAGATTTGTTAACTCTTGCAGGCCATTGTTGGCATTACTGCTGTTAGCATCTCCATCATTTGGGTTTGTAGTATCTTCGTTGTGACGGCGCGACAGCATGTTTCAGAGTATGTTAGAAACATGTTACTACCATTTACAACGTTAGTCATACAAACTATGGTCAAATGAGTTCATTACAATAGTTAGGATTACATATAGGAACTCTATTTTTCTCCTATCTATCATTAACCCATAATAAAGCAATAATTTCCTAATATTATACTAAAGCATCCTAATTGGTCATATCTAATATTAACTAAGTATTCCTAAGTTTCAAACATTTCCCACCCTATACTAACACTGACAACCTCCCGATGCAGTGCAACAAGTTTATATATAGGGCATACGTAGACTTGACCGTAGTCGCATCATCCGCCGTCCCACCACCGTTGCAATGCACCACGATTATGCCCTTGTTAGACTTTAGGGTATACATATGTTTTTCCCAAGCGTTCCACTTCACAGCCTTATCCTATGGGGGATAATTATGAGTGAAGTGTATTCAAGTACTCCTGATATGTAGGTTCGCCTAATGTCTAAGTTCACCTGACACTAGGTTCCCCTATTATCTAAGTTCACATTTCACATGATATTTAAGCTCCCCTAATGTCTAAGTTTACTATATGTTCACATCATCATCAAGTGTTCATACCATCACTAAGTGTGCATATCATCGCTAAGCATTCATATTGTCACTAAGTGTCCATATCAGCACTAAATGTTCAGTTCTTCATTAAGTGTTCATATCATTCATTGAGTCTAACCAATAAGTTTATTCATAAGTGAGTATATATGTGTCCATTAAATGAGATCATCCAATGTGTCAATCCAAAGCAATTTCAACCAACATTCCATCAACCACAACTTTCCATCATTTCCTAATAATATCCTAAGTTCCCGACACTAACAAGCCACCAATATACTACAAATGGTATATGTATAGGGCATACGTAGGAGTACGTCGCAACCTATCCAGCCGCCATCCCACCACCTTTGTAGTATACCACGAGTGTGTCCCTCTCTGGTGATCAAAGATCAAACAGGAAATTCCTAAGCAAATATTTTCCTAAACAAATAGTTTTCCCAAATGGGTAGTTCCCTTATTCCTCAATACCGACATCCACCTAATGTACTGTAAATTATATATGTATAGGGCATACGTAGAAGTCAGTCGCAACTACTTCAGCCACCAGCCCACCACCTTTACAATACATCACGGGTATGTCCTTATCGAGACGTCCGGGCACAATCAATCACATAAATAATCAACAAGTAATAGATGCAAATCATATATATATCAGGAGTTCAGTTAACATATAATAAACATACAAGCATAGAATCCTGAATATAGTAACTAGTGTGTGAAATAATTCATACTAGGGTATCCTACGGTTATAGACTAGGTCAACCATTTCTAGTAACCTAATTCCTTATAACCTAGGATCTGATACCAATCTGTAACACCCCGATCGATGGCGGAAATGTCGGGATGCCACGAGGGATATGTAGATTGTTCATAAGCTCGTGGGCATCTAAATAAATCATCACATATCAAATCAATTAAAGTAATTACACAAAAATCATGTTCGTCATGATTTAGTTACAACAAGTTACATAAAAGATTTAGCTAAATTGACTAAATTCTAGTATTCAGGAAATCCAGTTAATTTAGCTAACTCCAAGATCCTAAGTGATGATGTCCAAAAGTGTGAGACTATCCTTCTCAACCTATTTTTCTTCGTTCCCTGAAACTTGTAGAAAATCAAGTGTCAACTACGAAGTAATTGGAAAGTAATCATAAGTTTTTATTTATCAAAACTGTTTATAAGTGTTTATAAAAGTTTATAGTTTTTAAGAAAATACACATGTGAACCTGCTAGATAATCCAGCTCTGTCAACACACAACAACACACTAAACAAATAATTCAAGTAATAACAGATAGTCATTCAAGTATATCCAATCAATCACAACCAAACACATAAATTAGATAATCAAAGAGATAATCCACATTCATCATCAAGAAACATCATTCATCATAATTATATCAGTATAATGTACCGCGGAGGACCTTAGTCAACATAAACAACGATAGGTGGAATTATCGAGGAGGGCCGAAGTCAACTCGACCAACGATATTCCTAATATGTATAAGTGTCAATACAGTGCACTGCGGAGGACCGTAGTCAACTCAACCAACAGTGGAATCACCGAAGAGGACCGAAATCAACTCAACAACAGTAATTCAGTCATTGCGGAGAACCAAAGTCAACTCAACGAACAACGACTCACGGAGTTGTGAAAATCCATGTCAGTCCACAATCAATAATAATTCAATAATATGAATATTATATTGATAATCCAGGTGTCACCCATGTGTTATCAAAATAATATTAATCTGGTATACATGTTACACCCCCGAGTTTAAAAGCAAAATGATTTAAAAGGGGGTTATGAGAACTCACTTGAATGCTTTAGATTCAGTATTTGTAGAATGCGCGCTCGCGTAAGTGAAATCAGAGACAACTCAACAACCTGTATTTTCGTGCTCATAAGTATATGCATGTTATTACTATTAAGTGTCCATACGTGTTTACCTTTAATCATTAAGTGTGTCACTAACTTAGTTTATTCTAAGTTAAAATGTACACTTGTTGTTACAAAATTATCATTATTGAATTATAAATTAAACTTGTTAGTTTTTTCAATCAACCATTGAATGATGATATTTAATAAAAATATGGAAAATATACTTGTTGCAAAGGTGGTGACCTTATACACGTATATATACTTAAAAGTGCATCATAATATCATTAATGTAAATTATCCAACCAAAGTAATTTCTATGTTTGCTGTTTCTATTAAAGTTTGATATGGTGGCCCAGCTCTTGATGAATTTCGATGATGACATCATGAAACCTAATAAATTAACAACTACTAATGTCGGCAAGAAGAAAAAGAAAATCGATGGTGGCATTTCATGGGATTCCATCAATTTTATTATCTTCGGAGGAACAACATCGACAGCCACCTCCTTTGCCAATACTAGCAGCATGCGATCGAAATTAATAAGTTCGGCCATACATAATATCGATACACTTCCATCGAACTTATTCAGGGTCAACCGGTTAGTATCGATGAACAACCTCAGCTTTAACAAATTTGATGGGTACTACCATCGACTTTAATAATGTTGATGGTACCTTAGGTGGTGTTTGTTTTTTACGAGGTAAAACATCTGCGGTCTGCGGACCACATCTGCAAACCTCTTTTGCAGAAGAGGTGGACCAAACCCCTGCAAGAAGAGTTTTTGATGGTGTTTGTTTTCCAAAAACCTCTTCACAGACAAAGAAAACCTCTTCCACCTCAACCTCTTCGAACCCCTGCAATCTCATCGTCCACCCCCTCTGATCTTCCACCCCCTCCGACCGTCGAGCCACCTCCACTATCAACATCACCTCCGATCGTCCACCACTGTCAACATCACCTCGAACCCACGCAGACCAAACCCTAGACGGCGGTGGAGCAGGGCGGTGGTTCCAAAAATCGCGAACCCTAGACTGACGAACCCTAGATTGACGAACCATCGATTGAAGACCACCACCGCGGATCTAGGGTTTCGTCCGACGAAGGTATGCGAAGGGTCGCTGCACAGGGACGAAGGCGACGATGGTCGCGACGTAGGGAAGAAGCAGCAGCGGTGGATGTAACATCAGTGCCGGAATCGTCACCGGAACAGTGATCTTAAACAGTGACATGAACAGTGAAGATCACATGAAGTCAAAGTATCCCCAACTGTTTGAAGAGGAAGTTGTACCTGATAACAATGCTTAAATTTCGGGACAAAATTCCTCTAACAAGGGGAGACTGTAACATCAGTGCCGGAACCGTCACCGGAACAGTGATCTTAAACAGTGACATGAATAGTAAACAGGTACGAACTATAAACATTTTATTTCATTTCATATTTATATCATTGTCATTATCATTTTGTGTTAGCAAACAACAAATTCAGAAACATTTAACAGAAACACAGTTCAGAACAATAGTTCTTGAGTCAGATAATTATCTGGCAACACAGAACCACCATGTGATTATTTGTTAGGATTTATTATGTATAAACGTAAGTGAGGCCTTATAGAACAAAACACACGAATATTGTTATGTGAATGCTAAATCGACGGGTTATTCGTATAGGTGACGATCTGTACGAATATATCTGAAGGTTTAATGTTCTGAATAATATTCTGTAATTAGAAAAGAAGATTGAAAAGTATAGTTATCGTCGTGTTCGTACGAGCGACGATTCGAACTAATACGCGCGACGACCGTACATTTCGATTTAAACAGTAAATTAATATTTTAAATTTAAAATAAATAGAAGATATTAGTTAATTTATTAGGAATCACAACTTAGAATAAATTTGTAAATTCTATTTTAATAAATCTTATCGTTTCGTGATGAAAATCACGAGATATGGCCTTTTTCGCGAAACCGAGCGATCGGGTATCTTCCCCCACATTTAATGTGGCAATTAAATGCCATAACTACCACCATTTCACTCCTTCTCTCTCTCAATTTCGTTTTACCTCTCTCTCTAGTTTCCTCACAAGAAAACAACCTTCTCTCTAAGAATTTGAGCTCATTTCGTAGTGGATTCAAGCCATCTAAGTGTCGAGACGTTCATTTTGTTGAGAGGATCACAGAAGTACAAGAAAAACTAGCATTCAACCGTGGAATTTGAGGTAAATAACCGCTTAAAATTCGGTTTTAGGGTATGTCACGACCCTTTAGGTTTTGTTGATGTTTTAACCGGTTTACACACTAGTAAACGCTTAGATAACTCAGGTAATCAACGAGAAAGAGCTAGGAACTTGTGTTGTAACATATTGGATCAAGAAAGAGTTGAAAGTGCAGGTTCGTGGCCTCCTAGATCGGCCGAACCTTTTTCCTATGCAAGCAAAGTACAACGAACCTGTAGCCAACCTTGGTGAACCCTGCACCGAACCCTCTTTCCTCTGCCACGAATCCTGTGAACATGTGCAACGAACCTGTTGCAACCTTGTGCTAGCCGAAACCTGAGCGGTTGACACTTCCATCCCCGAACCCTTGCAGGGCGAACCTCATCTCAACAAAATTAGATCACAAACCTTGCATGGCCGAACCATGGCCATGCAACTCACGAACCAAAGGTGACGAATCTTGCATGGACCGAACCCTTCCCAGTTTAGCCGAATCAATTGCCGAACCCTTGCACACCATAACTAGCAACGAACCTAAGGGTTGTATCTTGAACCATCCGAAACTTAGGAGGAACGAACCTAGAGCCATTAGGGAGCTTGCCGAACCCAATCTCTCTTAACTTCAGCCGAACCTAAGGGTTAGGGCGGTAGATTCGCTGCCCTAACGAGTGTCCGAACCCTATGTTTGCTTAATTTGGCTAATGTGAGGCTTATCATTTCCATAACTAGTGTGAAGAACATAATAAATGAGTAATTGGTCATCAATCTAGGTTTCACATGTATAGGCCATACGTAGGAGTAGGTTGCAACCTATCCAGCCGCCAGCCCACCACCTCCTTGATAGACCATGATCACACCCTTGTCTATCTTTGGTGATAGAATCCTATACTACTACCAATCCCAAATCAAACCAAATCATATTATGTGAATTTATTTGCAATAAGCTTTGTGGTTCCGTCTAGTTGTATTCCAAGCCATACTTTCCCATGGTTTATGCATAAAAATATATGTTCTCATCAATGTATACCAGTGATAATACCATTAAATATATAATATAAATTATCAAATAATCATATCAGATTTTACCAGTACCATTTTATATGTACGAACATACCTGAAATACAGTGTTGTTACACTTGCCAGTCTCGGCGGTACGCGACGGCCCCTAACACGCAAAATCTTTATAAAACCAATGTTAATCATTTCTGGAATCTTTTACACCCAATCCTCTCGATGAAGACACCATACTCGACCACTTGCACTCTGTAACAACATTCACACTCATTTGAAACCATCTTGAAGCCATTCTTGAAGACATTGAAGGTTTGAAGCCCAAAGGAACTCCAAGAACACCATACTCCTTCATTTCTTGCGATTGAATCCATCCCAGCCCCTTCTAGTGCTGCTCCAGACATGAACAAGCTCAATTTCAGTAATCTAAGGCTTTGTGAGGTAGTATCTATGCCTAATGTAGCTTAAAACCACTTCTACACACACATGCAAGGCAATATGGCCACATGCATCACCAAGCCAAGCACAAACCCGAAATTTTGATGATATGAATCTGTTATTTAGTGAGATTGCTACTGATTTGATGATCTTAGAATGATCTATGGTGATATTGATGTGATTTGAAGGTTATCCGGTGTTTTTGTTAAGAAATAGTTGCTTATGGCCACATGCATGTATGACCTAAATATGTTTACACGATTTTTGATAGTGAAATGTTGTTATATGTGATATTTGATATGATTTGCAAGATCTAGGAGTAAGATTGTTGTCAAGAATTGACATATGTGATAGTTACTAATTTTAGTAACTTTATTGTTACAAAATATGAATGGATGATGAAATGGCAACATGCATGTGTTTAGAACTAGGATTTATGTTTAAAATGATGTTTTGGAACTCACAGGATGATTTTTGATGGACTTAAATTGTTAGAAATGTTAAAAGATGTGATTAACACCATTATTTCTAAAAATAGTAACTTTGGTTATAAGACTTGTTCATAATATCTTGCTTTGGTTAAATGTGAGTTATGATGATAATGTCAAGAGTCTTAGAAACATGATAAGAATGATTGTAAATGTCTAGGATGATGAGAAAAGTGAACTTTCTATATATGGTCACTTTTAAACGGGAAACATGCTTAATCATCTAAGTGTGACTATGTGCTATGTGATAGCATGCTCATTTAGGTTAACTATGCATATTAGAATAATCGGAAAGTGATTTCTTGTATGATTTGCCTTGAATGAGAACTGTCCCAAAATGGAAACTTACTATAGATAGTAAGTTACCTCATGGATGCAACTTTGGTACTCACACACATCACACGACACTATATCGCACGCCACACGATCACTTGAACTAAAAACGTCACCAATGGGTCGTTAGGTCAAACACGGTCAACATGGTCAAACACGGTCAACGCGACCCACATAAAAACTTGGAGTTGTTTGGACACGAACACGGTCCTGTGAGGCCCACACGAATGTGAACACAAACTCATGACACCTATGTGATATAGGTAACCGCTAGCAGGCACAACCCTCCGTTCACCTACGAACGCTCCACTAAAACTCAGGTGAGTTTACGGGCCCACTTTTACTCTTCAACTGCTTTTGCTAAACTTTTGGGGAGAGAATACAATGCAACTATTTTAGATATATGAATGGTATGTTGTAAAACTATTTTGAGTGTAACTATTATCGCATTAAGCCCTCACGTATCCTTACTGTTAGTTGTGTAACAAACGAGTCGTTATTACGTAATACTACTGGGTTTGACTAGCCCCACTTGGCAACAATGTTGACTGGAGGTCATAACGAGTGTAATATCGATGTTGACGTTGGGTTCAGCGGTGACCCAGGGAGGCAATGGAAACAGTCGAGTTTCGGTAAGATGAACTGACACACTCACGGATCGTAGATCCACAAACAACTTAACATACCTAGTATATGTCTGTCTACTGTTTTATGTCTGTCTAAACCTGTGAACTTACCAACTTTATAGTTGACACGTTTTCGCATGTATTCTCAGGTAACTGATGGAACCAAGCTAGGATGCACTGGAGGACACACAAAGGAGTCTCATGCATATAGACTCTAGTCCTAGGCTTGTGTTTGATTTATGCCTTTTAACACATTTATGCTCATGTAGTGCCTGAGACTATTTCTATTTCCACTGCAACATTTACTTGTTATGCTATTTTAAACATTTTCCGCTGCATACCTATTAAACTTGTGTTATTTACAAAATTGTATGGTTGTGTATCTCATATAGAGTTGTTCTATATGACCATGAGCTATGATCTTTGGCCACGTCACACCCGCGCGGTCTGACACCGCACGTGGGAATTTGGGGGTGTGACATATGTATTGTTGTGTCTGGGAGCTGTAACAACAATCTGGTCTTCAGGTATCACCACACCAGGCTTCAGAATGGAGCATGCTTTGTTATCAAATATAACAGAATATTCTTTGTCACAAACTTGTGAAACACTCAACAGATTATGTTTGAGTTGTTCCACAAAGCTCACATGTTCAAATCTTATTTTGTCATTTGATAACACTCCCTCTTTTGTAATATAGCCTCTGGTGTCACCAGCAAATTTAACATATCCACCATTTGTTCACTTAACATTTTTCAAAAGCTCTAAATTTCCAGTCATGTGTCGAGAAGAACCATTATCAATGTACCATATATTGTGTTGAGCACCTGATAATGAGTCCTGCACATTTAGAAAATGAATAATGAGAAACTGGAATCCATGTCTTAGTCTTATGATTTTAACATGGATTGGAGAAATATATTAAGTGTTAGAAGTTAAACAAACAGTTGAATCAAATGAAACTTTTGTCTTAACAATCCAATTTCGTTTAGGAATTGGCTGACAAGGAATAGACTTCAAAAGTTGATTTGGGTGGTGAAAACAAATGGTTTGACACATTTCTTTTCCACAAGTGGAAAAGAGTGAAGAGACTTCACTGGCTTTTAATGATGTTGCGGTGCTGATGTACATGCAGTGAAAGCTGTGGTAATGAAATCAATCAAATTAATTGGCTTAGTAGGTGTTTTCTTCCTACTCCTCTTGGAATGAACATCTTGTGATTGATTATCATCCGTTGGTAGACTTATTTTCTGGACCTTAGAGTTTGAACTAGACCCCTGTGACAATGTAGCTATAGGTCCATTGCTACCAGATTGTTTAAACTCAACAATTTTACCACTATGTACAGCCTGATTCACAAAGTGGAAATATTTGAGAAGAAGTTTGTGATGAAGACAATAGACTTTTATTTTTGAAAAAAGCAGCATTATATTGACACAATAAAGTTTCAGAATCTTTCTTAACAATTTGTCTTTTAACAAAATTATGTTTGCCTATATTTTCCCAATCCTTTTCACATATTTGATCTGGTTTTTGAAAAATCTTTTCATTGGGTTTTTTAAAACATTATCAATTAATGTTGGTTTAATCAAATTTAATGGATGAATATCACTGAAGACTTCATATTTTCCTTTAATAGTCTAATAGATTATGTTGTCTGGTTCAGTAAAAAAAATCTGTCTCTAGGAATATCATATTCTTTTTCAACAGATTCATCACTAATGTCTACATCTTCGATCAAGAAAAACTTAGAATCTCTGTTATTATCAATCAAATTTGTTACATTAGTTTTTTGTTTAACATGTAGAGCCCAAATTGAAGATAAAGACTGACAAAGCCAACCGAAGAAGATTTTGTTATGATTTTGTGTACTAAGTTTTTCGTTTACTCTTGTATTTCGTGTACTCGAACATTTTCGTGTATAGTAGGTTCGAGTACACCTAGAAGTAGTATAAATAGACGTATTTTGTACTATTCTAGGGTTGGATTCTTGAGGAATGCTCTCTAGACGTATTGAGGCATTACTTCGTGTACTTCACTGAAATTGTAGGTCTCAAACCGGATCAAGAACCAAACTTTATCTTCTGAATCATCATAAATAGACTCTAACAAGTGCGGAATCCAAGATAGAAGCAAGAAAGCAAGTAGAAAAATATAATCTTTGTATTGATACTGAAAATTCGAGTACAAGTGCCTCAATACATCTAGAGAGCAAATGCCTCGGGATTCCAACCTGAACCTGAACAAAATACGTCTATTTATACTAGGTCTAGGTGTACTCGAATCTAACACAAACTATTTCGAGTACACGAATACATTGTTTATTCGAAATACATGTACACGAACATAATCACAATTCTGAACTTTGACTCTTCCCAGGTTGACTTTGTGAGTCTTCAACGTGTACTGGGCTCTACAAACTCCCCTAGACCGGCGAAGTCATCCAATAGGAAGAGTGACATTGTTTGGTCCAGCTCCTGCATAAAGTTTCAGCTCGATGGCATAAGCAACCGTGTGAGTGAATGGTTTAGCCTCCTCATCGGCACCAGAATAAACTCGTATTGGAGATTGGTGGAGCTTCATCATGTCTTCTTTTCCATACTTCAATAGATCCATAGGGTCAAGAATCATATCAATATCATTAATGTCATCTTTGTTCTTGATGATGACTGTTGCAAGGTTTAGATCATCATAGTACCAAGACAAGAAGTTAGCCAAGGAATTGTCTGGAACTCTAGCTGAAACTGGCACTGCTATCTTAACATGAGGTGGAGGATACTTGTAGTATATCCACGACTTTTTCGTCTTTGGATCGATAATACATGTCGAAGCAAAACGCCTTCCCTTGGCGGTGCGCATCACGGGAAAGTCCTTTTCACATTGGTCTTTAATGAATTTGGCGAACAGGTCAGCCTTTGAGTCCTTGGAAGGATTGAAGAACATAGCTTTGTTGATACTTCGAATATCAACCTTTGGCATTGTACATAAATCTCTTGGTCTCTTATAGTATTCAACCTTTCCATTCATCCTTTTGACCAGATAGATGTCCCTTTTGTTGTCATACATCCAGCAACACACGTTTGACCTGTCATTACGAACTGTGAACAGATTTCTATCATCTGAAATAAATGTATGTTCTGTAAGTTCGTCTCTCATTTCCTTGAACCAAGTATCTTTAACTATAGGAGGTGAAGGTGTCCAATCCCTTTTCTTGTCAAACCAACTAACAATCACTTCGTGAAGAGATGTGACATCCTGTCCTAATGCATCAATGTATTTTGGGCATACAAATAATCAATATAAGGATCGGTGGAGACGTTGCCAAGTACAATATTTTCTGGTTCTTCTTCGACAGACGCCCCTGTGGAAGATTCAGCTTCTCCTTCGGTTTCTTTACTGATTCCTTCAAAAAGATAATCATCGGGAAGATCCTTGAAGAAGTCATCAAGCCCAGCATTCTCCATATCAGTTCCTGGAAGGCTATCACCGAATAGAATGTCATCAGGAATATCTCCAAATAGATCATCGTAATCACTTGCAGGCTTGGTAGTGGAAGAAGAGGGATTTCCTGTATCACCTCCTTGATTGTCATCATTAGGAGGCCCTTGATCATTTTTATCAGAGGAGTCCTTTTTCTTTTCATCACCACCATCATTATCATCATTGTCAAAATCATTACTATCATCACTGTCATCACTGGCATCGTCTTCTTTGTCATTATCATCAGATTTTGGAATTTCTTCTCCCTTCAGTCTCTTGATCTCCTTGCTCATTTTGTAGTTCTCCATAGAAAGGAATCTGATGACCTTTCGGTGTGCCTTGTTTTACCCCTAAAACTTCTCCAGTTTGTTAGCTATCTTGAGCATTCCTTCTTGCATGATTCGGATATTGGCATCCTTTTCTTGAGCTTCTCTTTCAAGCATGAAGACTCTGTCTTGCAAACCAACGAGATCGACAGGCACTTCTTTCGGCTCGTATGGTGATTCTGCGTGCAAGGGAGATTTTCCCCTGTCACTTTGTGAACGAGGTGGAGATGGTGGAGTCTCAGTGTGGGAAATGGGAGTGGTTGAAGATGAAAGCGGAGAACGAGCGGGAATTTTGATGACTAAGTTGGGTTTGGTTGGTTGAGAAGGTGGCTTTGGTTTTGAAGGTGGTTTTGGCTTTGTAGGTGGCTTGGGTTGTATGGGTGGCTTGAGTTGTGTGGGTGGTTTGGGTTGTGCGGGTGGCTTTGGTCGTGAGGGTGGCTTGGGTTTTGAAGGTGGAGGTGACTGTGAAGATGAAGGTGGTTGTAAGGGTGGAGGTGGTTGTGTAGGTGGAGGTGGTTGTGTAGGTGGAGGTGGTTGTGGAGGTGGAGGTGGTTTTGTAGGTGGAGGTGGTAGAATCGATGCAACTGATGAGAAGGATAGACCGGAGAACATCTATTGTAATCTGGGATCTCTGGTTCGCTTGGACATAGTCTTTTGTCTCTTTTTCTTTGGCGACGACTCGGGGGTAGGAGCATAATCTAAATCCTGTGCTTCCTCCCATTCTTCCCTTTTCGGTGGATGCTTCTCAGCTACGAAGTCCTCACTGGATGATGAGGATGCCTCGGAAACGTGTCCCTCTGCATTCGTGCCTGTCTGTATTCCCGTAGGAATGTCATGTTCTTTAGCAAAAAAGGCAATAGGAGTGCCTTGATCCTCTATCACATCTACATCTCCCACAAATCATCCAAACTTGATCAGTGGCCTTTCCCCCATGTATTGCTTCTTCCCACGCTTGTTCATCTTCATATAACCAAAAATGTCATCTCTCATCCTCTTGATCTCCAGTGTACCAAGTGTGGCAGTCAGAGAGGAATATTTCTTGTTGATGATGATCTTCAAAAATCTAGGGAAAGCCAGAAACCGCTCCTTCCTTCTTCCTTTGATGTTAGCATGCATATCCATTAAATCATCTTCGAGAAGTTAAAATCAACTCCAAGTGCTAGAGCTACAAGACATGAACTGAGCGTCTGATTAAGAACATCATAACCGCCTTTTCTTCCAGAGAGACACTGAGTGACGACATGAGCCAATTATCTCCAATATGGATGTAGCAGTTTCTTCTCGGTTGGAGGATATGCACCTTCGTGTCCCATCTGATACACGGTTTTGTTTACCAGCTCTTGATCCAACTCTACAGGGTCATCAGCTTTATCTCCAAACTGCAAACATTCCCTGAGAATCTGCTCTGAGATAGTAATTGGTTGACCCTGAACTTTTCCCACAATGCTAATCACTCCGTGTGCGTCAGTATGTTCTTCGACTGTGCTCCAGAAGTCTCGAATAAATTCAGTCACAATCGTGGGATGTTCCATAATGGCATAATTGACTGGTGACAGGATCAATCCTTCAACAAGAGTCTTGAACTTCGAATGTCTTTCCGGTGGATTTCCAAGATATGCTGTCATGTTGTGATCCGGCACGAAGCGTAAGTCAGCCATCTGAAAACAAAACATACTAAGTTAGTTCAAAATTGAGAGACACGAGATGCTGAAAATTCTCAAGTTCGTTTGTGTGTACTTGAGATTAGCCATACACAAAAAATTTTAAGTCCTATGTGTTCTCGAAATAGTAGGTGTATTCGAAAGAATGGTCTATATGTTGTACACGAAGAACGTCATGTACACGAAGTACATCCTGTACACAAAGTACATCGTGTACACGAAGTTCATACTGTACACGAAAAATCTTTGTATTCGAAATGATACATTTCGAGAACACAATAAACCTTCATAAGTTCATCCATTTTTCTCTTTAGAACTTCTAATTTCATTTGACATGCTCGGAATCATTAGGCGAGCAACATATCCAAGAATCGCCTTTCAATTTAAAGCATTTCTATGTCAATTTACCCAAAAACCTTCTGTATACGAAAATTGTGTATTCGAAAATTACTTTTGACCATAACTTTCGAATGCACGGTCAAAAGTTAACAAAACTCTATACCTAGGGTCGCCTATAGATGATCTAAAAGATAGCCGGAGTAGAATTTTGAAAACTGGTCTAGAAAGTGAGATTGCCTCTGGACGCACAAACTGTACTCGAAAAGCTTGGAAAGACTGGTACTCGAAATTTGTTGTTGACTACCATATTTATAGTCGGGTTTCGAGTACAGAGATTTCATGTACTGAATTTCGAGCAGACACTCATAATTTTATTTTGAAAAATTCCAACTTACTGAAAATGAAAATGAAAATAAAATAAAATAAAATAAAATAAAAATAAAATAAAATAAAATAAAATAAAATATGGAAACTTTGGACAAGTTTAAGGTTTAGTTGGGTCAAATTCGTGGGATCAAATCTGTTCGTCAAAATTTTACTGGCTTAAGTAATTTCTTAACGAAACACAACTTTTAAACAACTATACCCCACCAATGATTTCCACTCGTTAATCCATAACTTAGAAATAAGACACATGATCAAGGTTTTCTGAAGATATCTTTTGGGAAGTTTGTGAGCAGTCAGACTGTAAAACTAGATTAACATGCAACCTATCAATTTTGTAAAATCTTTTGTTTCAAACTTTGATTGCGTTTCAACGAACTTAAAATGTTTTGATAGAGTTTAAGGTGAGAAAAGAAAAGAACAAATCTATTTGATTAGAATCAAGAACAAGAAGGGGTTCTATCATCTTGTGCTCATTGGCTTCTTTTATTTACTGATCCGCAGACACATTGGCCTTAACGTCACACATCCAGGTCTTTGCTTACGCAAAACAAATGATGCTTCAGTAGATATTTCCTGCTCTTTGTTTACACAAAACATAGGAAATAACCGAGTTTTTCAAAACGATTTCAAGTTTATTGAAACACAATCTTGTTTTGACTCAAAGACTTAAACGAAAAGTCAAATAGTTGTCACACATTTCTAGTTATCTAATGATCACAACTTCGCACTTATTAATTTATATTTATATATTTTGATTTGATCAAGTCTGATTCTTTCATTTGGAAAACTTGTTTTAACTTCTTAGTGCATAATAGATATTCAAAGTTTTTATTCTTTTAGAAATTTTATTAAGATAGTGAAATTTTGATCCTCAGAAATTATTTCACTTCCCAATTTGACCGATTTACTTTGCTTGTCCCAATAAACTTTTTGTATTTTCTTAATTTTTGAAAACGTAAACTATTTTTGGAATTTTCTTAAATAATAATAGGCAGGATCTCCTTTTCTTAGGTTTTTCAAAAACTCAACAACTCCCCCTAAACTTGTAGATTATCTTAGACTGACTCAAAAACTGAACATCTTTTTGTTGTTTTGTAAATTTTCTCCCCCTAAATTTGTGATCTAAAAATTAAAATTAAAACGAAACACAAATTTTAACGTATTTTAAAAAATATTGTTTTATTCAAAGCTTATTAGTTTGAGAGAGGCAAGTAAGTGGTGGAAGCTTACTGTATCGAACGGTTTTGTGAAAAGGTCCGCCAGATTGTCATCTGTATGGACCTTTTCAAGATGAATTAGTTTCCGTTCAAAACAGTCACGAATGAAGTGTATCCGGATGTCGATATGTTTAGTTTTGGAGTGTTGTACCGGATTCTTGACAATCTGTAAGGCGGCTTCATTGTCACAATAAATAGGAAAGTCAAGAAAGTTCAAACCATAATCGAGAAGCTGTTGTTGCATCCATATAACCTGAGAGAAGGAACTGGAAGCAGCAACATATTCAGCTTCCGCGGTAGATGTGGATACGGTGGTTTGTTTCTTGCACTGCCATGAGACAAGGCGATCTACTAAGTACTGGCATCCTCCCGTGGTGGACTTCCTGTCTAAGTTACAGCCATCAAAATCACTGTCAGAGTAAGCGTGTAAACGAAATTCAGAGTTCTTTGGATACCATAAACAGAGACGAGGCTTCCCGACAAGATATTGAAAGATTCTCTTGACAGCAATCAGGTGAAAAGCCTTCAGATTTGCTTGATATTTGGCACATTGACATACAGAGAACATGATGTCTGGTCGGCTGGCAGTCAAGTACATCAAGGAGCCAATCATCGAGCGGTATAGGTGTTGATCAACATCTTCACCATCAGGATCCGAACTTAAGACTGGACATGCAGCCATGGGGGTAGATGCAGGCTTTGATTCCAACATCTTGAATTTTGTCAGAATGTCAATAACATACTTTCCTTGATGAATCAGAACGCCTTTTGGATCTTGCTTCACCTGAAGACCCAAAAAGAAGGTCATTTCTCCCATTGCACTCATCTCAAATTTCTTCTTCATTACCCCTTCAAATTCCTTGCACAACGCCGAGCTTGTGGAGCCAAAAATAATGTGATCCACATAGATTTGGACGAGAATCAAATCATCCTTATCCTTGCGAACAAACAAAGTCTGATCGATGGCTCCACAGGTATATCCATTTGCAAGCAAGTGATTAGTAAGCGTTGCATACCACGCTCGCGGTGCTTGATGAAGACCATAAAGTGCCTTGTCTAACTTGTAGACATGGTCTGGATACTAAGAATCTTCAAAGCCTGGGGGCTGGCACACATAGATTTCTTCCTTTACCTTCCCATACAAGAAGGTTGTATTTACATCCATCTGATATACCGTGAAATTCATGTAGGAGGCTTAGGCCAAGAAGATCCGTATGGCTTCAAGTCTTGCGACTGGTGCAAAGACTTCCTCATAATCTATCCCTTCCTGTTGGTAGAAGCCCTGAACTACCAACCGTGCCTTATTCTTGATAATGACTCCTGAGTCATATCTTTTGTTCCTGAACACCCATCTGGTTCCTATAGGCAGCTTTCCTTTAGGTAGGGGAACCAGATTCCAGACCTTGAGTTTCTGAAACTGCAGCAGCTCTTCCTGCATTACCTCGACCCAGCTTGACTCTTTGAGAGCCATTTTGATATTCTTAGGCTTGACCTGCGAAATGAAACAGGAATATAAAAAAGAATTAATCGGACCTGATTGACTTCTGGTAGTTGTCTCTTCAGGCAAGAGGTTCTGAGTTGTAATGGATCGGCTCCGAGTGAGAACGCCTTCTGAGAGAGGTCCAATAATGTTTTCAATCGGGTGATTCTTGTTTATGCTAAGTGTCGATACTTCCTCCACAGATAGATTATTTAGCAAGTTGCTGATGTTGTTCACTTGATCTTCATTTGAGGAAGAGATGTTGTCGACAGGAACAGTTTTACTTACTTAAGCTTCATGATCCACGCAATGTTCCTCAGGGATGTTATCTGAGAAGAGTGGATTATCAAAGGTGTGGTGAGAGGAGGATGAAACTTGATCTGTTTCTGGAAGGGAGGATATTTCTGGACGTGGCTGAGCAGACTCAGAAGTATATGAATCTGAAGGGAGAACTTCATGTATCAGAGTTGGCTGATTAGGAGGAGCATTATTGTACATGCCTGGAGGGTCAACTGTCAAAAGTTTGGGATCACAGGGAACATAGTCAACCCTATAGTCTCCATCATCACATTTGTAAAAATCATCAGCTTGCTCAGATGATCCTGCACTCTCGGAAGTAGTGTTGAAAGACCTAAAAGTAGAATCATACTCAAATAGCCAGTTTGGACAAGAACCGGCATCAGTAGAGTTCATTTCTTGCCAATCAATATAGTACGATTCCACAATCAACCGATTCTTCTTGTAGTAAACTCTGTAGGCAGCCTTCTCGGATGAATAACACACAAAGTAACACTCATCTGCCTTATCATCAAACTGGTGGTTTGGCTCTGTACGAAGAAGAGTGCAAGGACATCCAAATGACTTGAAGTGACCAACTTTAGGCTTCTGATTAAAGAGAATCTCATAGGGAGTTTTCTGATGGCGCTTGTTCAGGAGTGCTCGATTTTGAACATAGCAAGCGGTGTTAACGGCTTCGGCCCAAAAGAAGATTGGCAGCTTGGATTCAGACAGCATCGTTCGTGCAGCTTCTATAAGCGTTCTGTTCCTCCTTTCAGCAACTCCGTTTTGCTGAGGCGTTCTAGCTGCACTGTACTGTCTAGCAATCCCCTTCTCATCGCAGAAATCAATAAGAGTCTGATTTCTAAATTCAGTGCCATTATCAGTTCTAATCACCTTAACCTTTAGATTCTTCTGATTTTCGATCAAGGTAACGAACTTCTTCAGAATCTCCGGTGTTTCATCCTTCTTGGCCATAAAGAACACCCAAGTAAATCTTAAATAATCATCTGTCACAACGAGACAATATGACTTCTTCCCGATGCTCATTACGTTGACTGGTCTGAAAAGATCCATATGAAGAAGCTGAAGAACTGAGGAGATAGAATTGAACAGTTTAGGCTTGTGGGGTCTCTTGTGTTGCTTCCCCTTGGCACATGCGATGCACATCTCAATAGTAGAGAAGTCTTTAAGAGGCAAGCCGATAACGTGATCTCCCTTGGCGAGTATGTTTAGATTCTTCAGATTTACGTGACCCAGTCGGCGATGCCATAACAGACAATCATGCTCTGATGCCTTTGCGAACAAACAAGTGTTCTCTGTGAATGAATCTAAGTTCATGTTGATAATGTAGGCATTGTTTATCCTTGGAGTTCTCATCAGAATCCACTTCTCAGGCACTACAAATCCAGTCTTCAGAATAAGACACTCTTTGTTTGTGAAGTGCGTGGAAAAGCTCTTGTCACAAATCTAAGAAACACTCAATAGACTATGATTGAGCTCTTCAACATAGTACACATCTTCAAAACTAATAGTTCCATTGGTGACAGTGCCCTTCATGCTTATCCTTCCTCCCTTGTCTCCTGCAAATGATACATATCCTCCGTTGAATGGTGTAACTTCATGTAACTAAGAGAAATCCCCAGTCATATGCCGGGAGCAGCCACTGTCTACATCCCAAAGATGTTTGAGCTTATTTGGCCGTCCCTGCATTTTACACACAATCAATGAGAGATAGGTACCCAAACCATAACAGGTTTAGGCACAGAAGAAACAATGGGTTCTTTCTTGTGAACCCCATTTGATTTAACTGTTTTGCCCTTATCAATCTTTGATCTTGCACCACTGCCTTGTTTGACTGGTTTTAATGTGGTACTTGAAATTGAATTACGCTTCCAGTATGACCTATTTTTAACTTTTGAAAAATTTGAATGTTGTTTATGAAAACCATATTGATGATATTTAAACGACTTTTTCTTTTTGGCAGTGGATTGCTTTTGAAATTCTTTCTGAGGATGCACCCTAGGCTTTGAGGATTGGTCAGTCCTCGTTGATTTGATAAAGGGTTTTGCCTTGGGTGTGACCTTTTGATTCTTTCCATAAAAGAATTCAGTAGGTATGTGCAGACAGTTTCTGGCAATGTGGCCTGTTCTACCACAAACAAAACAACATACTTTCTCATGAAATTCCTTAGGGTCAAAGGCTTGTTACATCATAGTCACAGTGACTAGAAGAGGAACATGCAGAGGCTTGTTCCAATGACCTTGTTGGAACAAAAGGTTCACAGTTAGGGTTTAACTTTGAACCCGCCTCTTTGGTGACTGTGGAATGACCCTTGGAATCATGATGTAAACGCGAAGATATTGTTTCTGAAATAACATTCTTCTTAACAAAAGTTGATCTAAAGTTTTTGGACATCTTATTTGTTTTAATTTTAAATTCATCAACTTTTTCAACAAAATCAGTGTTTGAAATAAGAGATGATGTTCCAAAAGATGTTGAACAATCTGTGCTCTTCTCAGCACTTCTTTCTTCAGTCTTCACATTCACACCTGCTTTGTTTAAACTATCTGCACGCGTCTCATAATCATCAGAAATATTGGGATTGGTCTCAATGGGATCTGCTGTCAATGGAACTGGTTTGTCAGAACCAGTACTGAAATCAAACCTTCGGTCAGATTTCAACAACAGATCGCAACCGATGTGTTGATATTGGGTATAATTGAGTAATTATGGTTAAAAGGTGGCTCACACTCCTTATAACCAAGACCCTTACCCCTCTTTTCCCTGTATCGTATGCTTACCATGTCTTCCAAAACTTTTCTTGAATAATCAAATTTTTCACATTTTACATAAGTTTTAGAAAGTTTAGTTTTAACTTGGTTCAACTCCAAAGTGAGTTCATCGATTTTGCGTTTAGCATCACGATAGTTGGACTCTTTATAACTTAAAAGTTCCTTTAGCCTTGCCACATCCCGACCCTCGGCTTCAAGTTTCCTTTTAAAAATTCCTTCATTTTTAAGAAATTCTGAGTTAAAGTATTTAAGTTTAGTTACTTCTTTGATTAGTGATTCATTATGTGACCTATACCTAAACACTTTATCTATGCACGAGGTAGAGCAAAGATTTTCAGTTACCTCCTTTTGCTTGTCGTCCACCTCAGCCATGAAGGCGTGACTCAGAGTTAGCTCCAGTTCCTGCACCTGATCACTCCAATTATAGGATTCAGTTTCTTGAGTCACCAGTGCTTTGGACGTGCTAGCACTTCCTCCTGTAGCAGCAGTCACATTCTTTTCTTCAGACTTCTTCTCTCCTTCCTTCGCCACCTTTGGCTGCTTGCATTCTCTGGCAAAGTGATCCGGTTGATCACAGTTGTAGCATCGAAGCTTTGACTTGTCAAATCCAAGTTTCTTTCCCGGGTTGTTTCCAAAGCTATTTCTTATATACCGTTTGATGAATTTCTTAGCACGAAACACTGCCATAGCCATCTACCATGAAATATCCATTTCTTCAACATCTGCTGGATTTATCTGCTCCAGATTATCCTGAGTAAGGTTGGCAGGTGCTAACTCTCCAGCTATGAATGCATTGTAGCTGTTCATGAAACCTTTAAATAACAGTAGATTTTCTTCACTTTCTGGATTGATCTTGGACACTGATCCAGCTTGTCCAGATGACAAAAATGCAGTCTCAAAAGGGATTGACTGCGATGATGAAGGCTGATAATGTTGCATCCCTGAGGCTTGAAGATTGATTGCTGACAGAAGAGCAAAATTTTCAGATACGGGTGCAATGCCCATTGAGCTGGCAAGATTCAGTGCTCTCTGTTTATCATCCATGTCATAGGAGTTGATGATCGAGATCAGTTCACTTAGAGATGTCTTGTACATATCATTTGTTCTTTTGATTGTTGTACAATTTGAGTTCCAGGTGTAAGGCACTGAGTTCCGAAGCTTCTTGTTCACTTCTCCTTTGGTCATCTCAATTCCAGAACTTGTCATCTCAGTCATCAGATGTGTGAATCTATTAAGCTGTGCTTCAAGAGACTCTCCCTTGATGTGATTGAAAATGTTGAACCTCTGTCTCAGCATATCCTTGCGACTTTCTCGCATGTCCTCACTTCCTTCAAACCGTTAAACCAAGGCATTCCAAAGTTCCTTTGCAGTCTTATGTTCTTTAAAGCCATGAGCTACATCAGTTGATAAAGCCATTGTGATTGAAGAATAGGCCTTTTCATCCTTTTCCATCGTCAGGATGTCATTGTCAGTGTACAATTCCGGATCCTTAGGAACAAGAGGACCGTTTATCTCACTTTGATATGATGGCACAAAAGGACCTTCTTCAATTGACCTCCACAAATTAGGATCTGTGTACTTGATAAATGACTGAAATCTGAAATTCCAATCTTGAAAGTTATCTCTTGACACAAGTCTAGGAGGCTTTGTTCCGGTGCCAATCTCATTATCCAAGTTAAGCAGGCTGGATAAGTTTGTCAGATTCTTTGAAGTCACGATGGATCCGGAAATTTTCTAAGTGTTGTATACGAATTCCCTGTAGCTCCCTGTAGAGCAGATCAACAACACTACTCGAAGTAGAACAGATTACTCTATACTCGAAATTTTTGTGTACTCGAAGTCCCTGGTATTCGAAATCCCCTTGTATTCGAAATTCTCCTGTACTCAAAAATGTATCTGTATTCGAACAAATCTGTACTCGAAAATCCCTTGTAATCGAAACCAAACTGGTACTTTGAGAAACTGTTGTAGTCGAACTATGGCAAACCTTCAAACACTCTATTTGTACTCAAAATAGCTGAACTCGAAAATTTTGAACTCGAAAATTTATAAAAATATTTCTTAAGATATGGAGTCCCAAATTTACACGGTAGCTAGATAGAGTAAGGTAGAAGGATAAATTACTGAACTTGCTTTAAAAAGTTGTTACCTTGATGATGAAAAGAGCACTCAATCTCTGATACCATTTGTAGGTCTCAAACCGAATAAAGAACCAAACTTTATCTTTTGAATCATCATCAATAGACTCTAACAAGTGCGGAATCCAAGCTAGAATCAAGAAAGCAAGTAGAAAAATATAATCTTTGTATTGATACTGAAAATTCGAGTATAAGTGCCTCAGTACTTCTAGAGAGCAAAAGCCTCGGGATTCCAACCTAAACCTTTACAAAATACGTCTATTTATAATAGGTCTAGGTGTACTCGAAATCTAACACGAACTATTTCGAGTACTCGAATACATTGTGTATTCGAAATATATGTACACGAACATAATCACAATTCTGAACTTTGACTCTTCCCAGGTTGACTTTGTCAGTCTTCAACGTGTACTAGGCTCTACAGAAATATATGAAAGTTTTGAACTTTCTTCTTGTTCTTGTGTTTCTATTTCGGATTCCGCATGTTAGAGATAAATCTGATGCAGATTGTAGGCTTAAAGCTCAGTTCTTGATCTGTTTTTGGACCTACAAGTGGTATCAGAGCCTTAGTGCTTTTTTCTACATCAAGGTACAAGCTTTTCAGTGCAAATTTATTGCTTTCTAGTTCTACTATATATCTTCTAGCTGCTATTCAAATTTGGTACTCTAAATCTTGAGAAATATTTCTTCGGAAAATTTTCAAGTATTTTCGAGTTCAAATTTCGAAAACAGCTTCTTCGAGTATAGTAGAGTTCGGATACAATTGGATTTCGACAACTGATTGATGATTTCGATTATTTGGGGATTTCTACTACACTTGGGCTTCGAATACAAGATAAAGCTTCGAATACAGGCTTCAATTTCGACTACACTTGAACTTTGAATACTAAAGTTCTTTGAATACAAGCGGTTTCAGGTACCGTTCTAAGTTCAAGTATTTCTGTTGTTCGAGTATACTGAAGTTCGAACACCTTGGACTTCGAATATGTCTTGATCTTTGGATAGTCGTGCTGTTTCGAGTAGTGCCTGGTACTTAGCATTGTTGGGGAGTTCTTGAACTATACTTAGAAAAATTTTCTGATTGATCATGGCATCAAAGAACCTAACCAACCTGTCCATCTTGCTCAACTTGGATAATGAGATCGGCACTGGAACAAAGCCACCTAGGCTCGTGTCGGGAGATAACTTTTAGTATTGGAAATTCAGGTTCCTATCATTCATCAAGTACACTGACCCGAAGCTATGGAGGTCAATTGAAGACGGGCTTCACGTGCCCATGTACCAGAGAGAGCTAAATAGATTTTCCCAAGGACCCTGAACTGTATACAGAAGCTGACATTCTTCTGAAGAGAAAGATGATAAGGCATACGCATCAATCACCATGGCTCTGTCCACTGATGTTGCTCATGGTTTCAAGGAACATCAAACAGCTAAGTAGTTGTGGGATGCTTTGGTTGAAAGGTTTGAAGGCAATGAAGACATGCGAGAGAGTTGCAAGGATATGCTAAGGCAAGGATTCAATATGTTCAACCATATCAAGGGAGAATCATTGGGAGCTCAACTGAATCGATTCACACATCTGATGACTGAGATGACTAGTGCTGGGATGAGATGTCCAAGGGAGAAGCCAACAAAAAGCTCTTGAACTCATTGCCCTATAATTGGAATTCATATTGCACCGCCATTAAGAGAACCAAAAGATATGTACTAGACCTCTCTGGGCGAGTTGATCTCAATTATCAACTCCAATGACATGGATGACAAGCAGAGAGCCCTCAATCATGCAAGTTCTATGGGCATTGCACCCGCATCAGAGAATGCTACTCTTCTGTCAGCCATCAACTTTCAAGCATCCAGGTTGCAGCATTATCAAGCTCATTCACCAAAGTCTGTTCCATTTGAGACTGCATTTCTTTCATCAGGGCAGGTTAATTCATTGCTCAAGGTCATTCCGGAGAGTGAAGAAAAAATTGCTGCTGTTAAGGGATTTATGAACAGCTACAACGCATTTATTGCTGGAGAGTTGGCACCGGCCAATCTTACTCAAGATAACCCAGAGCAGATTTACCCGGAAGATGTTGAGGAAATGGACATTTCATGGCAAATGGAAATGGCATTCTTCAGCGCAAAGAAGTTCATCAATAAATATGGAAGGAATAGTTTCCGGAACAACCCGGGGAAGAAGCTGGGTTTTGATAAGTCAAAGCTGTGATGCTACAATTGTGATCAGCCAGGTCACTTTGCCAGAGAGTGAAAATAGCCAAAGGTGGCTAAGGAAGGTGTAAAGAAGCCGGATGAGAAGGCTGTAGCTGCTGCTGGAGGAGGTGCTAGCACATCTAAAGCACTGGTAACTCATGAAACAGACTCCTATGATTGGAGTGATCAAGTGCAGGAATTGGAGTTGACCCTGAGTCATGCTTTTATGGCAGATGTGGATGAGAAGCAGAATGAGGTAACCCAAAATCTTTGCTCCACCTCTTGCATTAATAAAGTCTTTAAATACCGTTCTCATAATGAGGACTTGATCAAGGAGGTCACCATACTTAAGTACTTTAACTCTGAATTTATAAAGAATGAAGCACTTTTCAAAAAGAAACTTGACGCTGAAAGGTGTGATATTTCTCAATTAAAAGAATTATTAAGTGAGAGTCAAACTATCGAGACACAAGGCGTCGGATAGATGAACTCACTTCAGAGTTGAAGCATCTTAAGTCTCAATTGTCTAAATCAAAAATTCAAGTTGATAAATATGAGTATGCTAGTACTAAGGTGGCCAATATGATTGATGTCCAGTGTAGGAAAAAGGTCAAAATTAAGATTGGTTTTACTGAGGTGAAACCTCCATTTAACCACAACTACTCCATCATGCCCAATATCAACACATCAGTTGATGATCTGTTGTTGAAATCCGACCGAAGGTGAGATTTCACCACTGGTTTTAGCAAACCAGTTCCTTTGACAGCAAATGCAGTTGAGACCAGCCCCAATATTTCTGATGATTCTAATGTGTGTGCAGATAGATTAAATGATACAGGTTTGAGGGGGAAGACTGAAGAAAGAAGTGCTGGGAGGAGCACACAGTGTTCAACATCATTTAGAACATCACCTTTTATTCCAAAAACGGATTTTGTTGGAAGATTTGATGAAATTAAAATTAAACTTAATGAGATGTCTAAACACTTTAATTCAACTTTTGTTAAGAATGATGTTATTTTGGAGTACAAGGGTCATTCCACAATCACCAAAGAGGCAGGTTCAAAGTTGAACCCTAACTGTGAACCTTTTGTTCCAACCGGGTCATTGGAACAAGCCTCTACAAGTTCCTCTTCTGGTCATGATAATTTTGATGTAAAACATTTTGACCCTAAGGAATTTCATGAGAAGGTATGTCGTTTTGCATGTGGTAGACCAGACCACATTGCCAGAAATTGTCTGCACAGACCTACTGAATTCTTTTATGGTAAGAATCAGAAGGTCACACCCATGGCCAAACGTACTATTACATCAATGAGGACTGACCAATCCTCAAAGCCTAGGGTGACACCTTAGAAACCTTCCACTGCCATGAAGGCCAAATCATTTAATCAAAATCAATCTGGTTTTCAAAAACAAAATTCAAAGTCTTCTAAATGTAAAAGCAAGTCACAGTGGAAAAATAATCCACCAATGAAAACCTCTTTAAAACCAGTTGACCATGGTAGTGGTACAAGGCTGAAAATTGTTAAGGCCAAATCAGTCAAACCTAAAGGGGTTCGCAAGAAATAACCAGTTGTTTCACATGTACCTAAACATGTTATGGTTTGGGTACCCATCTCTCATTGATTGTGTGTGTAATGCAGGGACGGCCAAATAAGCTCAAAAATGTTTGGTATGTGGATAGTGGCTGCTCCCGGCATATGACTGGGGATTTTTCTTAGTTACATGAAGTCATACCTTTCAATGGAGGATATGTCTCATTTGCTGGAGACAAGGGAGGGAAGATAAGCATGAAGGGCACATTTAATAATGGAACTCTCAGTTTTGAGGGTATGTATTACGTTGAAGAGCTCAATCACAACTTATTGAGTGCTTCTAAGATCAGTGACAAGAGCTTCTCAACACGCTTCACAAACAAGGAGTGTCTTATTCTAAAGCCTGGATTTGTTGTGCCTAAGAAATGGATATTGATGAGAACTCCAAGAATCAATAATGCCTACATCATCAATATGAATTCAAATTCATTCACTGAGAACACCTGCTTGTTCTCAAAGGCATCGGAGCATGATTGTCTACTTTGGCATCGCCGACTGGGTCACGTAAATATGAAGAATCTCAACCGACTTGCTAAGAGAGATCACGCTATCGACTTACCTTCTAAAGACTTCTTAACAATTCAGAAGTGCATCGCGTGTGCCAAGGGGAAGCAGCATAAGAGACCCCACAAGCTTAAGTTGTTCAACTCTATTTCATCGATTATGCGACTTCGGATCTCTTTGGACCAGTCAACGTTATGAGCATCGGGAAGAAATCATATTGTCTGGTTATGACAGATGATTATTCCTGATTTACTTGGGTATTCTTTTTGGCCAAGAAAGATGAAACACCACAGATTTTGAAGAAGTTTATCACCTTGATCGAAAATTAGAATAATTTAAAGGTTAAGGTGATCAGAACCGACAATGGCACTGAATATAGAAATCAAACTCTTATTGATTTCTGCGATGTGAAGGGGATTTCTTGGCAGTATAGTGCAACACGTACACCTTAGCAAAATGGAGTTGCTGAAAGGAGCAACAGAATGCTCATTGAAGTAGCATGAACCATGCTATCAGAATCCATGCTATCGATATTCTTCTGGGCAGAAGCTGTTAACACAGCTTGTTATGTTAAAAATCGAGAACTACTAAACAAACGCCATCAGAAGACCCCTTATGAAATTTTCTTCAACCAGAAGCCTAAAGACGGTCATTTCAAGTCATTCGGGTGTCCGTGCACTCTCCTCCATACTTAGCCGTATCATAAGTTTGATGACAAGGCTGATGAGTGATACTTTGTTGGTTATTCATGAGTAAAGGCTGCCTACTGGGTGTCCAACAAGAAGACTCGGATGATTGTGGAATCATATTATATCGATTGGCAAGAGATGAACAACACAGACGTCAGTTCGGGTCCAAACTGGCTGTTACAGTATGACTCTATTTTCTAGCCCTTTAACACTACATCAGAGAGTGCAGGACCATCTGAACCAACTGACAACTTCAACAAAGTTGATGACATAGACTATCGGATTGACTACGTTCCATGTGATCCCAAGCTTCTGACAATTGACCCTCCAGGCATGTACGATCGGGTCCCTCCAGCTGCCGATATATGAAGTTATTCCATCAAATATGGATACTTCTCAGTTCGTTCAGCCACTCCCAGAGACTGATCAAGCTTCATCTTCTTCTCACGAAACTTTTGATAATCCACTGTTCTCAGACCACATTCCTGAGGAACGCTGTGTGGATCATGAAGCTAAAGCTAGTGAAAAAGCTCCGGTTGACAACATTTCTTCCTCCAGTGAAGATCTGATGAACCACATCAACAAATTGCTTAACAATCTGGCAGTGGAGGAAGTACCAACCCTAAGCATAAACAAGAATCATCCAATAGAAAACATTATTGGACCTCTTTCGAAAGGAGTTCTCACATGAAGCAGGTCTATTCCAGCTCAGAACACCTTGCCTGAAAGCACTCTCACACGAAGTCAGTCAGGTCCGATTAATTCTTTGTATGTATTCCTGTTTTATTTCGCAGGTCGAGCCCAAGAATGTCTAGATGGCTCTCAAGGAGTCTAGTTAGGTTGAGGCGATGCAGGAAGAACTGATGCTGTTTCATAAGCTCAAAGTGTGGAATCTGGTTCCATTGCCCAAGGGGAAGCTGCCAATTTGAACAAGATGGGTCGTCAGAAACAAAAGGGATGATTAGGGGGTGATAATTAGGAATAAGGCACGTTTGGTAGTACATGGCTTCTACCTGCAAGAGGGGATCGACTATGAAGAAGTTTTTGCACCAGTTGCGAGACTTGATGCTATAATGATCTTTTTGTCCTATGCTTCATATATGAACTTTATAGTGTATCAAATGGATGTGAAGACTGCTTTCTTGTATGGAAAGGTCAAAGAAGAAATTTATGTGTGACAGCCCCCAGGATTTGAGGATTCGCAGCATCTTGACCATGTCTACAAGTTAGACAAAGCCCTCTGTGGTCTTCATCAAGCACCTCGAGCGTGGTATGCTACTCTTACAGATCATCTGCTTGCTCATTGATATACTCATGGAGCCATTGACCCGACATTTTTCGTTCGCAAGGATAAGGACGATCTGATTCTCGTCCAAATCTACGTGGATGATATTATTTTTGGTTCCACAAGCTCGGTGCTATGCAAGGAATTTGAAGCAGTGATGAAGAAAAAGTTTGAGATGAGTGCGATGGGAGAAATGACCATCTTCTCGGGTCTTCAGGTAAAGCAAGATCCGAAGGGCGTGCTGATTCATCAAAGCAAATATGTTACTGATATCTTGACAAAGTTCATGATGTTGGACTCCAAGCCTGCATCTACTCCTATGGCTTCTCATCCGGTCTTAACTTTGGATTCCGATGGAGAAGATGTTGATCAACATCTCTACCGTTCGTTGATCGGCTTATTGATGTACCTAACCGCCAGCCGACCTGACATCATGTTCTCTGTGTGTCAGTGTGCTAGATATCAGGCCAGTCCGAAGGCTTCTCACCTGATCGATGTCAAGAGGATCTTTCGTTACCTTGTCGGGAAACCTCGTCTTGGCTTATGGTACCCCTAGAACTCTGACTTTCGTTTACATGCTTACTCTGACAGTGATTTTTATGGTTGTAATTTTGACAGGAAGTCCACCACGAGAGGATGCCAATATTTAGGAGATCGCCTTGTCTCTTGGCAATGCAAGAAACAGACAACTGTGTCTACATCCACTGCGGAAGCGGAGTATGTTGCTGCTTCCAGTTGCTGCTCTCAGGTTATATGGATCCAACATCAGCTCCTTGATTACGGTTTGAATTTTCATAACTCTCCTATGTACTGTGACAATGAAGCTGCCCTTCAGATCGTCAAGAAACCGGTACAACACTCCAAAACTAAACGCATTGATATCCGAATTCACTTTATCCGCGACTATTTCGAACGGAAACTGATTCATCTTGAAAAGGTCCACACAGATGATAATATGGCAGATCTTTTCACAAAACCGTTCCATACAGCTCGATTTCACCACCTCCTTGCATCTCTCAAACTAATAAGTTTTGATTAAGACACTTTGTAAATACTATAAAATTTGTGTTTTGTTTTACTTTATTTTTTTATCACAAATTTAGGGTGAGAAAATTATAAAAAAAAACAACAAAAATATTTTCGGTCTTTGAGTCAAAATTTACAAAAAAAATAACAAAAAGATTTTCGGTCTTTGAGTCAAAATTTACAAAAACAACAAAAAGATTTTCGGTCTTTGAGTCAAAATTTACAAAAACAACAAAAAGATTTTCGGTCTTTGAGTCAAAATTTACAAAAACAACAAAAATATTTTTGTTATTTTCAGTCAGTCTAAATTGATCTACAGGTTTAGGGGGAGTGAATTTTAAGAAATCTAGGACCTAAGAAACCTTCGGAAACAACTCGGTTCCTTGAGAGATCTGCTCGACAAGCCCTTGAATAGTGCGGAATCCTATTCAAGGGTTTTCCAATCGAAACTACCAAGCCCCGTGGTAATCCGACGATGTGTAATCAACGTTTTGATCGAAATCTAACACCACGGGGTGAGAATCGAAGTTGGAGGATAAGGAGCGGATCAAAACCCTAGAAATATGACAGAGGAGTACTCCGGGGAGAGAGGAGGCTCGGAAAGTTAAGAAACATTCTGTGTGCAACCATATATATAAGCTGTACTCATTTGGCCAAATGAGTAGTGCGAAACACTCATTCGGCGAATGGCTCAGCCGAATGATCTTAATGAACCGAATGAGTCATACGAATGACTCATTCGTTCTCCTTAGTCATTCGCTAGGTGTTCATTCGTCAGAAAGAACTCATTCTTAGGTATCATTCCCACCAATGGGTCTGTATGATAAGAATAATCAAAGTCAACCATAGTCAAACATATATAAACTAGAATAAACGTTAAAGAACAATATATAATAACTGATTTCATTAATAATATAAACTTTATAGATCAAATCATACAAAATTCAGAACTAGGGACATTCTATGCACTAACATACTCCCCCTTGGACATAGTTCTTCACTTATCAACACCTTTCTTGAAATATTTATCTGAAATAGCTTTCCAGTCAGAGCCGGCATGAATTCCAAACACTATGCATATCCGGATAACTCTCATGAACTGTAGAGCCTGCTCTATATCTCCAACTTCAAAGAAAATCTGACATCTGTACATGGCCTTCACATCTTTATGTGACAGATTGGTCAACCACATGGGATCAAAAATACGTACAGTATCCCATGTGTTTTCCTTGCATAGAACTACCGCCTCAACAGTTCTACCATCATAGTACCACCATCCGAAACTGTCCAAAAAGTCTTGAGGCATCTTCTGTAATGGAATCTTCTTCATGACTTTAGGAGGCAGCCACTTCAGGATCACTTTATGCTTCAGGGAGTTTGCATCAATTCCCGGCATATATTATCTTTCCGTTTGCTGTGGCTTGAAGTTGATCCGTCTCTTCCGGTACTCGAACTGTATCTGTCTTGAAAACCAGGACGACATCCCTGAATCTTCACTATATAGCATTTTCAGACGTGCGAGTTGATTTACCTCGAATCCGGGAACGTCTTAAAGTCGTGGGGAAAACGGAAGTACTGGATCCCTCGCTCACTTTTGACTGCATAGCATTGCATGTCGTGAAAGTATGCCCAACTCAGAATTTGACATCTGGCTTTATATCCTTTGATCTTGTATACTTTTGTGTGTAGAGCTGGAATTTTAGGAACACTCTCCTTTTTCAACACTTGCGAGTAAGCTGCCCATTCCTCTTTACTCTTTTGATTATCTTCTGCTGATAACTTACTGCCACTGATCTTTTCGTCTATTTTTCGTTTCAGCTCTTCCTCAGAATGTAGACCGAATAAGTCCGCAAAAGTAGGCAGCTCCTCTTCAGCTAAAGTGTACTTTATGCCCTCTTCCTCTGTAAGGTCTTCCAGAATCACCTCATCAATGTCATTAAATGCTTCTGGAGTAGGAAGATCAAAAGCAGGAATGGGAGCATCTTCCAATATCACCTTATCAGGATTTACCTTAATAGCTCTGCAATTTGCTCCTTTGTGAGGCAATGAATGATTTCGCCTTCTTCATTATCATAGCTGATAGAGTGTTGAATGATGCATTAAGCGTCAAGTATCATCATCAACTTCTCGTCCAGGAGCCGTCTCACAGGCATCGCTTCAACCTCTTTAGTGGCCTTCGGCTCATTAGCTTGACTCTGAGGCTGTTTGGGAGCCTTGTCATTTTTGGTCTTGGTTCTGACTTCGGTGGGTGAGGTTGGCTCTTCTGCACTGGAGGAACTCTCAGAGCCACTCCCAACACCATCATCATCATCACTAGAGTCATCATCTTCTGTAGAATCATAATCCACCTTCTCCTTATCAGATTCTTCTTCTTCTTCTTCATCCATGTCTGAATCACTAGAGACTGGTTCAGCAGCCCCTATCCTGGGAGTAGCATCCTTAAGGCTTTCAACTTGTTCAGAGAAATGCAAGTTTTCAGCCTAAAGAGCTAAAATCCTGAATTTAATCCCGAGGCAGTCAAAGCCAAATGATTATGCTCATTGATAGACTTGAGCAAACGTTCTTCAAGCTCAGCAGATCGGGCCCTCAAATCTGCCCGTTGATTAGCAGCTTGTAACAGTAGACAATCTTCCTTACTGACCTTCTGTGTGAGCTGAGAAATAGCCAGGTCCTGCTCGTGGTTCCTCTCCATCAGTCAAAGGACCAAACTATTCAGTGTGCTAAGCTGTTCAGCAACTGAAACAGTCGGTATATATGGATCAGCACGTGTAGTGGAGGGACCAGAGAAAGCTGCAGTGAAGACAACTGTAGTCGCAATAGATGAGGTCAGAGGGGCAATAGTAACATGTGCATAAGTTTCCCTTGACCTGGTCAGTGAAGAAGCTGCAGCCGTTGCAGCGGATGTAGCAGTGGTTGCTGCAACAGAAGTCAACTCTGACCATCTCTGAAAAACGAATTGATGTAGCAATAGAAGTACGTGGAGGAGGAAAAAAATCAAGCTCTGGAATAAAAGAAGGATCCCTGATCTCCTCTATATGAACAGAGGCCTACTCTATATTCCCTATCTCAAGGAAAACTACTTGAGATCTAAAGAATGTAGTCACAACTTGTGGTCTAGTGTCCTCTGAATCAGAATCATCTAAGGCATCCTCATCTTCATCATCAACATCCTCCATCTGCTCATCCTCTCCCTCATCTGCAGATGTAGTACCACCCATCTCTAATGGAGTAGAAATGTGGCTGCAGAAGTAGTCATAAAATCCAGATCAAGAAGAGCATCAACATCAACATTATCATCAACAGCACCAGAACCATCACCACCAGCACCAACACCAGCACCACTAACATCAGTAACAACACCAGCACCACCACTCACACCTGCACCACTAGCGTCACCAGCACTAGCACCAACATCATCATCATCATCTCCATTATCTCCATCATCACCTCCTGGAACAATGATATCCTCCTGATCTGAATCAGAATCTTCGTGTCTCTATCTCTTTCCAATGGGTGCAACATAATCAGGATTGAGTAGATGGCCGAACATACCATGAGTGGGAGGCTTCCTCTTCTTTCCTTTATAAGAGAGAACTCTGTTAAGAGTGATGTCATTCATTTGCTCTAATCTGATGATGTCTGAGTTGGCTTTGGGAAGATTCGACACTTGAGCATCGAAAATCATCCGGAGAAACCTCGGGTACATCAAGAACTTCTTGTCTCCCTTGAGGTACACATTCTCCTTCTTATGCGTAAAAACCATATCAGAGAATTTGAACGGGATGTTCAACACTAAGGCCACAAAGGCACCCTGAAGATTCTCTCTGAGGTCATCAAATCCACCTCGCCTTGAGCCCAGGCTGTGAATGAGAACATGGCATAAATACTTGAACTGTGGGCAGAGAGAAGCCTTGTTCAGCACTCCGGCTTCCAAGTCTCCGTCACACTTGCACCGCATAAAGCATCCTCAAACAAGATATCGATCAAGAAGAAAAGGGTGATCAAGTGAGTTCTGGAATCCACTGTCACACCCCGAGCCGGCGGAGTAGGATCGGGTTTCCCCGTCAGGCGGAAGGTTCCCGGGACACGATATCGTGAGTGATAATCGTGATGATCAGATTGTTTACATTGCACATGATATAATTGAGAAATGCTAAATAGAATAGAATTACAAAGTTAAATTACATCAGTATTGTTTATAATTTAACAATGTAAATCTACCATCAACATCATAAATTTCTATCTTGTATTTAAACAAGATATAAAAAATAATCTGTTTAATGATGTTTTCAAAAGTATGTAGGTCCAAAACAGTAAGTCTTCTATCTCAAGACCTAGCCCAAAAGTAATGACTTCTTAATTGACCTATTCGTCACCTGAGAAATCATGCAAAAAGATCAAGTCAACACATGGTTGGTGAGTTCATATTGTTTAGTTATTGAAAAATAGATTTGTGAACCTTTTAGGTAAAACCTTAACCTCATTAACATCACCTGTATCATCCAGCTCGGTATGCTTATATATAGGGCATACCCCTGAGTCAAGCCTACGACCCGCCCAATCGCCATCCCACCACATACTAAGCTGCATAGGACATTGGGGTTAATGATAATTAAGCATTTTACCTACCATTCTCTTCTATGATCATCTGAGATCTAAAGCACTATCTATAAAAGTTTGAAACACATGATAACATTGATAACCTCTTCGGTAACAACCTTAACCTCATTAACATCACCTGTATCATCCAGCTCGGTATGCTTATGTATTGGGATACCCCTGAGTAGAGCATACGACTCGCCCAGACGCCATCCCACCACATACTAAGCCACATAGGACATTGGTGTTAACGATAATTAAGCATTCTTACCTACACCCACTTCTATACTAAATCTTGATTTCCACAATTTGAAATACTCTGATTTCCTGGGTTCACCATGTTTTCATGATTTCCCAAAAACGGTTGTAGAAACATAACACCAAATGGTTAATTAAATTAATAATTAATCATTTAATTACAACTAAGACATGATGATTGGGCCTTATTTAACTCAATCAATTAGACTTAGTTGTTGGTGGTTGTCCAAGTTGTACCCTCTCACACGTGGCCCATATCAGGCATGACCCACAAGGAATCTACCTGTATGCGTCGGGACTTTCATGATTTTCCCATATCAGGTTGACCTACTGGTGTATTGTATGCGTCGGGACTTTAGGATATCCGTTGCTTTATGAACTTCCTGATTTCCTTGGTTTCATCTGTTAGTTTAAGTTATTGCCCATGTAGCTTGACTGCAAGAGTCTACTACTGTGAAGGGACTTTCCGTGTGTTACACGTGGTCTTGATTTACATACAACTGACAACTCACCTTACTTTAGGTATTAATGATTTCATCAGGTCATAATGATTTCATTATTTCAGTGATTCACACACGGTTATGATTCCCATGATTCACTTGATTTCTAATCTTTAGAATTCCATGATATCACAATGATTATAGATATTTATTAGGATCCTTAGTTTTCTGATCACACACTGGATTAGATTCCTTTGCATTTGATCTTTAGATTTGGTTTTTTTGATTCCACTTTGAATTTAGATTTTTGAATTTGAACTCGATGGACTAAGGGTTTCTTTAGAGTTGTAGAATTTAAGTATTACTCCTAAGAGTAATTTAATTAACTTGTTAGTTAATTCAGCATAGAGATTTTCTAAACATAAGTCTAGGATTATGAACAAACATTCATATATACAACATATAATAATTAAAGCATTAAAGTAAACAATTTAATTAAAACAGTTTACGCATGCTTCTCAGCCCTGCGTTTAAAAACAAAATGTTTAGAAAAGGGGCAATGAACTCACCTGTGTTGCTCTGTATAAAATTACCACAAAATGCGCGCTCGTTGTTGTATCCTATGTATCTTCGGTTCCTGAGTTGTTTTAAGAGAATTCGAATACGATAAGTACGTATAGTAATCGTTGTATGTAGGGTTTGGTCTCGGTGTGCAACTAAGTGTCCTAGATTACTAATGTGTTTCTAGGATTTCGCTTAACTAATCTGATGTCTTACTCATTTATAAACCCGTATCCCCATGTAAAATTTAAGTCAAACATTATGTTAAAATTATTTATTTTAATTTATCAGAACTTACAATTTAATTTATTTATTTAACAACATTATTACTTTAAGTAAAGTAAGATTTTCACCTGATGGGTTAAGTCAATCTTTATTGATTAACCTTGGCCCTTACTAAATTTTGGATTGTTCGTGATTCCTGATCGATTACGTATGCAACCCATCCTAGGTAGTTCAAAAGAACGACCTAATGTAGTTGTATATTTCTTGTAAATTGTCTAAGTGTTAGGAGCTACTCGTGAGTACAACCCCATAACCTTAAACTAAGATTCTTTGTTTCTCAATGTATTCTAAATTTTGTTGATCTAAAATGTGTGGACATCCATGTATAGATTATGATATGGTCTAATAAAACCCCTTTTTGTATAGCCCTACTAGGATTTCCTTAGGTAACCCATGTAATTTAAACCCATCTCAATAGGTATAACTCCTATAGTCATTAATAGGACTCTTAGTTCTCCCAAGGTTGGTTGCATGGATAGAAACCCTAATATAGTTTCCATGTGCACCCACCCCCACACCCATCCATGGGACTTACGTATGCATCAATGCAAACCATGAGAATGGCCTTAACCGACTGACTCAGGACTTGGCCGAATGTGGGTTGCCAAAGGGAGCCTTGACCGAATGATGGTGATACATGCGAATGAGTGGTCGGCCGAAATAGGGTAGCCGAATGAGAGGTGGCTGCCGAATGGGAGCTTGGCCAAAGATTTTCATTCGCTGAAGGTTGGGTCGAATGGAAAACCAATTCGGTAGAATGGTTTTGGGCTGACCGAAGGAAGCATTTGGGCTGGCCGAATGGGCTTTTCTCTACGAATGGAGTTGGACCGATTGTGGTGGTTGCGGCTGTTAGTGATTCGGCCGAATGAATGGGTTATTCATTCGATGAGCTGATGATGTCATTCGGCCAAGCCGCATTTCTCCCCCCATGTGCAGTCACGATTTCGATTTATCCCACCACAGATTTAATTGGGGTTTGTTCCTAGACTCATTTAAGATGCTATGGTGTGAATACTAAAAGTTGAGAAATGGTATAACCGGCTCTAGATAGGTTCAATCAAAGGGTTTGTAAAACCCTAAAAATCGAACATAAATCCGATCATTACCTCAAATCTGTCGGATTAAAGCCTTGATCTGCTGTACTTCTACGATCTACAGGTGATAAGGATTGTTTTGACACCAAGAACACCTAAAATGGTGGAGATTTGAGTGTAAAATCTTAGAGAGAGAGTGATGTTTCTAGAGAGATAGAGCTTGAGAGAGAGAGAGAGAGTCGAAAGTGGGGAAAAAAATCTGATAGGTGGGGTTGGTATGAGGCATTGAATGCCTCATTAAAGGAGGAGAAATACCCGGGTTCGTTCGCTTTCGCGTGGTTTCGCGTAGAAACATCAGTTTTTCGTCATTTTCTTTACGAAACGATCTGGTTTTAAAATTGACTTCATAAAATTATTTTAGGTTGTGATTCCTAATAAGTTAACTAAATATCTTTTATTTATTTTAGATTTTCAAAAATATTTAGTATACTGTTCAAAATCGAATCGTACGGTTATCGCGCGTATACGGTCGGATCGTTATCCGTACGAACACGGCGATAACTATACTTTTCAATATTGTTTTCTAGTTATTGGATATCATTCAGAACATTAAACTTACAGATTTATTCGTACAGATCGTCACCTATACAAATAATCCGTCGGTTTAGCATTCACGTAACAACATCCATATTGTTTTGTTCAGTAAAGCCTCACATACGTTTATACGTACTAGAATCCTAAGACATAATAACATGATGGTTCTGTATCGTCAGATAAATATCTGACTGATGAACCATAATTCTGAGCTTTGATTCTCTGAACTGAATCTGAACTGTGCTATGATACATGTAATGACAATGATATACGAATGATAACTGAAATATGTACCTGATTTACTGTTCATGTACGGTAGAGATCACTGTTCCGGTGACGTTTCCGGCACTGATGTTATAGTCTCCCCTTGTTAGAGAAATTTCGTCCCGAAATTTAAGAATTGTTATCAGGTACGGCTTACTCTTCAAACAGTTGGGGATACTTTGACTTCATGTGATCTTCACGTTCCCAAGTAAACTCGGGTTCGCGTCTTGAGTTCCATCGAACCTTTACAATTGGAATACGGCTTCACCTCAGTTGTTTAACTTTGCGATCCATAATCTCTAAAGGTTCCTCGATGAAGTGTAATTGTTCATCGACTTGAATTTCTTCAATTGGGATGGCAAGTGATTCGTCAGCAAGGCATTTCTTTAAGTTAGAGACGTGAAACACGTCATGCACACCACTGAGTTCATCTGGTAATCTCAGTCTATACGCCACAGGACCAATATGTTCGATGATTTTGAACGGTCCCACGTATCGTGGTGCTAATTTGCCTTTCTTTCCAAAGTGTACTACACCTTCCATGGGGAAACCTTCAAACATAACACGATCTCCCACTTGGAATTCCAACGGCTTGCGCCGTTTGTCGACATAGCTTCTCTGTCTGCTTCTTGTAGCTTGTAGTCTTCGTTGAATCTGGGCAATCTTGTCAGAGGTTTCCTGAAGAAGTTCTGGCCCAGTTATTCGATTGTCTCCCACTTCAGTCCAACAGATCGGTGACCGACATTTTCGAACATAAAGAGCTTCAAATGGGGCACATCCAATACTACTGTGGTAACTATTGTTGTAGGAGAATTCGATCAGTGGCAAATGAGAATCCCAATTTCCACCAAAATCCAACACACAGGTTCTTAACATGTCCTCTAGGGTCCGAATTGTACGTTCGCTTTGACCGTCCGTTTGTGGATGGTAAGCTGTACTAAGATTTAACTGCGTCCCTAGATATTTCTGCAATGATTGCCAGAACCTTGATGTGAATCTGCTGTCTCTATCAGAAATAATAGACAATGGCACACCGTGGCGTACCACTATCTCATTGATATACATCCTTGCCAGTTTATCCATCGTGAAAGTCTCACGCATCGGCAAGAAATGTGTAGATTTAGTCAAACGATCGATGATAACCCAGATCGTGTCGTGACCACTGGAATTGCGGGGTAGCTTGGTAATGAAATCCATAGCTATTTGTTCCCACTTCCAGAGCGGAATCCCAGGCTGTTCCAGTAAGCCAGACGGCTTCTGGTGTTCCGCCTTTACCTTCGCACACGTAAGACATTTACCAACATACTCGGCTATATCCATCTTCATTCCAGGCCACCTATAAAATCCACGCAAGTCTTGGTACATTTTATCAGCGCCTGGATGAACTGAGTATTTAGTCTTGTGCGCTTCATCGAAGATAAGTCTTCTCAATTCGTCTACCGCCAGAATCCATATACGATTCTGGTAGTAGATCATTCCATCAGGCTTAGTCTCAAATTGTTTCTCCGCTCCGCAGTCAAGCTCTTTCTTCAAATTTCCGCTGTTAACTGATTCTTGTTGTGTCTCGCAAACCGGTCTGCACAATCATTCCCATTGCTCTAACGCGCAAGGGTTTGACCCGTTCCTTCCGGCTCAAGGCATCAGCTACAACGTTCGCCTTTCCCGAATGATACTTGATCACACAAACGTAATCATTCAGAAGTTCAACCCAACGGCGTTGTCGCATGTTGAGTTCCTTCTGATCAAAGATGTGTTGCAGACTCTTGTGATCAGTAAATATGGTACACTTGGTGCCATATAAGTAATGTCTCCAGATCTTCAGTGCGAAGATTACAGCTGCCAGTTCAAGATCATGAGTAGTGTAGTTCTTCTCATGAACTTTCAACTATCTTGATGCATAGGCGATAACTTTGTCCCGTTGCATCAGTACGCAACCAAGTCCCTGATGGGTAGCATAACAATAAACAACAAAGTCATCACATCCTTCTGGGAGAGATAGAATTGGAGCATCACACAACTTTTGTTTCAAAGTCTGAAAAGCATCTTCTTGTTTCTGCTCCCAGACAAACGGTTCACTCTTCTGAGTTAATTTAGTGAGAGGCAAAGCAATCTTAGAAAAGTTCGAGATGAACCTTCTATAATAACCTGCCAATCCCAGAAAAGACCGTATCTCCGTCGGTGTCTTCGGAGTGTCCCAGTTCTTTATCGCTTCGGTCTTGGCGGGATCTACGTGTATTCCCTCGCTGTTGACTACGTGACCCAGAAATTGAACTTCTCTTAGCCAGAATTCACACTTAGAGAATTTGGCATAAAGTTTCTGCTCCTTCAACAGCACCAAGATTTTCCTGAGGTGTTCCTCGTGTTCAGCTTTACTCTTCGAATAAATCAGGATGTCATCGATAAAGACAATGACAAACTGATCCAAATACGGCTTGCACACTCGGTTCATAAGGTCCATGAAAACCGCTGGTGCATTCGTCAATCCGAAAGGCATCACTATGAATTCGTAATGCCCGTATCTGGTTCGGAATACCGTCTTCGGTATGTCTTCGTCTTGAACACTAAGTTGATGATACCAGGACCGTAGATCGATCTTCGAGAAATACTGAGCTCCTTGCAACTGATCAAACAAATCATCAATCCTCGTCAATGGGTACCGATTCTTGATAGTCAACTTCTTCAGCTCTCGATAGTCGATGCACATTCTAAACGATCCGTCTTTCTTCTTTACGAACAAGACCGGAGCTCCCCAAGGTGAGTAGCTCGGTCTGATGAATCCTTTATCCAGTAACTGGTTCGACAATTCCTGCATTTCCGAAGGTGCTAACCTGTAAGGAGATTTAGCAACAGAAGTTGCTCCGAGAACTAAGTCAATTCGGAACTCTACCGGTCGCGCAGGTGGCAAACCTGGTAGATCTTCAAGGAATACTTCTGGATACTCTTTCACTACCGGTACATCTTGTATCTTTTTCTTGTCTTTCTCCTTTTCCACCACGTGAGCCAGGAAAGCTATGCACTGCTTCTGTAAGCACTTACGCGACTTTATGCAAGAAATGATTTTGACACTTCGTTTTGCTTGATCCCCTCTGACTTCCAATACACAATCATCCGGCAATGGAACTCGAAGCAGCTTCTCAGAGCAGATGACTTCCACTTGGTTAGAAGAAAGCCAATCCATTCCAACAATGATATCGAAACTACCCAATTCCATCGATATCAAATCGATGGCAAATGTATGACCATTAAGTGTCAACGGGCAATTCCTGTATACTGTACTAACTGTGATTTGTTTTCCGTTAGCTACTTCTATGATGTAAGGGGAGTCTAGCTGTTCCTCTATAAAATCTAGTTGGCATGCAAAATCGGCAGAGATAAAACAATGATCCGCACCAGTGTCAAATAGAACAGATGCATAAAAGTCATGTAAGAGAAATGTACCAGTGACCACATTTGGGTCTTGGCATGCAGCTGGAGCTCCTATGACAAAAGCTCTTCCACGGGGTGCTTGAGCTGCCGGTTGTGTTTTCTTCGGGCAGTTCTTCGCAAAGTGGCCCTGTTCGCCACAGTTATAGCATCCACCGTGGTTCTGGTTGTTGGGTGGAGGGAGAGTTAAAGCAACATTGTTGGCTGCTTGATTTTGAGTCATCCTGCAATTCTGGACCCAATGTCCCTTTCTTCCACATCCCGTGCAGTGACGGCAGGGATTATTTGTAGCATGATGATACTGGAACTTGTTACACAGAGGGTGTGGGCCAGTGTACTGTTTCTTGTGCACATTTTGAGGTGCCACAGCTACTTGATTGATTGGAGTAGCCATGGTGTAATTTTTCAGAGTCTTCTGCTTTTTCTTCTGGTGTTGGTGGGGTTTCTTCGATGATTCGGCTTTGCTCTTGCCAGGGTCAGCCTCTTTCTTCAGAAATCCAGAGGCTACCATCAAATTAGTGAGTTTACCAGACAATCTCACTGCAGACTCGACAGTGGTAGGGTTAGCTGAAACAAGTAATCCCTGAATGCAGGCGGGGAGTCCTCCTACATAACAATAAATTCTTTTCTCCAAAGTTGGTACCATGTCTGGTACGAAAGCAACCAACTCGTGATAACGAGTAGTATATCCCATGTGATCAGCCCCCTTCATCACATGGTTGGATAATTCAACCTCCAGTTTCTGCAACTCATTCTTGGGGCAGAATTCGGTTCTCAGTAAAGCTTTAAAGTCTTCCAATGTCATTGACATCGTTTCTTCTCTTCCCCTAGCATTGATCTGACCATTCCACCAAGTCAAAGCCCGCTTGTTGAATGTTCCAGCAGAATAGCGGACTTTATGATGCTCTGGACAGCTGCAAAGATCCAGAGTAGCTTCAATCTTGTCAATCCATTGGATTAACCCAACGGCTCCTTCAGACCCACTAAAACTAGGCGGTTTACATCCTACAAAGGACTTGTAGGAGTAATGAGAGGTACCGCCCGTATTACCACTGCTTCTCCAGACGAGTTACCAGTACTGTTGATCTCATTACGGAGACGGTTGAACATCTCCGGTATTGCTTCTTTCATCTGGTTGGTCATCTGACTGCTCAGTAGATTCACTAAAGCGATAGTAGTAGGATCCAGAATCGGTGTTGTACTCGGGCCTGCTGGTAGGTTGAGTGGAGGAGGAATAAATGGAGGAGGAGGTGGAGGTAATGGAGGCATTACAGGAGGTGAGTCAGACGGTGATGGTATAGAAGAATGTGGAGCCAAATCTTGTGGTGGTGGAGGTAACGAAGGAGTCTGTCTTCTCGGCGGCATTCTGATCATAACCAATAAAGTTATTGGTTAGTGCAACGATCGAATACCGAAGACAATATGCAAGTAAAGTCTCAAGTACTGTGTTCTCTACATGCAGGGTCCCTAGGTTATAGTCTAGGCCAAACCGTTTAAATAAGTGACCTATATTTTCTATATAACCATGGCTCTGATACCAATCTGTCACACCCCGAGCCGGCGGGGTAGGATCGGGTTTCCCCGTCGGGCGGAAGGTTCCTTGGGCGCGATATCGTGAGTGATAATCGTGATGATCAGATTGTTTACATTGCACATGATATAATTGAGAAATGCTAAATAGAATAGAATTACAAAGTTAAATTACGTCAGTATTGTTTATAATTTAACAATGTAAATCTACCATCAACATCATAAATTTCTATCTTGTATTTACACAAGATCTACAAAATAATATGTTTAATGATGTTTTCAAAAGTATGTAGGTCCAAAACACTAAGTCTTCTATCTGAAGTCCTAGCCCAAAAGTAATGACTTCTTAATTGACCTGTTCGTCACCTGAGAAGTCATGCAAAAAGATCAAGTCAACACATGGTTGGTGAGTTCATATAGTTTAGTTATTGAAAAATAGATTAGTGAACCTTTTAGGTAAAACCTTAACCTCATTAACATCACCTGTATCATCCAGCTCGGTATGCTTATATATAGGGCATACCCCTGAGTCGAGCCTACGACCCGCCCAGACGCCATCCTACCACATACTAAGCCGCATAGGACATTAGTGTTAATGATAATTAAGCATTTTACCTACCATTCTCTTCTATGATCATCTGAGATTTAAAGCACTATGTATAACAGTTTGAAACACATGATAACATTGATAACCTCTTCGGTAACAACCTTAACCTCATTAACATCACCTGTATCATCTAGCTCGGTATGCTTATGTATAGGGCATACCCCTAAGTCCAGCCTACGACCCGCCCAGACGCCATCCCACCACATACTAAGCCACATAGGACATTGGTGTTAACGATAATTAAGCATTCTTACCTACACCCACTTCTATACTAAATCTTGATTTCCACAATTTGAAATACTCTGATTTCCTGGGTTCACCATGTTTTCATGATTTCCCAAAAACGGTTGTAGAAACATAACACTAAATGGTTAATTAAATTAATAATTAATCATTTAATTACAACTAAGACATGATGATTGGGCCTTATTTGACTCAATCAATTAGACTTAGTTGTTGGTGGTTGTCCAAGTTGTACCCTCTCACACGTGGCCCATATCAGGCATGACCCACAAGGAATCTACCTGTATGCGTCGGGACTTTCATGATTTGCCCATATCAGCTTGACCTACTGGTCTACTGTATGTGTCGGGACTTTAGGATATCCGTTGCTTTATGATCTTCTTGATTTCCTTGGTTTCATCTGATAGTTTAAGTTATTGCCCATGTAGCTTGACAGAAAGAGTCTACTACTGTGAAGGGACTTTCCGTGTGTTACACGTGGTCTTGATTTACATACAACTGACAACTCACCTTACTTTAGGTATTAATGATTTCATCAGGTCACAATGATTTCATTATTTCAGTGATTCACACACGGTTATGATTCTCATGATTCACTTGATTTCTAATCTTTAGAATTCCATGATATCACAATGATTATAGATTTTAAGTAGGATCCTTAGTTTTCTGATCACACACTGGATTAGATTCCTTTGCATTTGATCTTTAGATTTGGTTCTTTTGATTCCTCTTTGAATTTAGATTTTTGAATTTGAAGTCGATGGACTAAGGGTTTCTTTAGAGTTGTAGAATTTAAGTATTACTCCTAAGAGTAATTTAATTAACTTGTTAGTTAATTCGGCATAGAGATTTCCTAAACATAAGTCTAGGATTATGAACAAACATTCATATATACAACATATAATAATTAAAGCATTAAAGTAAACAATTTAATTAAAACAGTTTACGCATGCTTCTCAGCCCCGCGTTTAAAAACAAAATGTTTAGAAAAGGGGCAATGAACTCACCTGTGTTGCTCTGTATAGAATTACCACAAAATGCGCGCTCGTTGTTGTATCCTATGTATCTTCGGTTCCTGAGTTGTTTTAAGAGAATTCGAATACGATAAGTACGTATAGTAATCGTTGTATGTAGGGTTTGGTCTCGGTGTGCAACTAAGTGTCCTAGATTACTAATGTGTTTCTAGGATTTCGCTTAACTAATCTGATGTCTTACTCATTTATAAACCCGTATCCCCATGTAAAATTTAAGTCAAACATTATGTTAAAATTATTTATTTTAATTTATCAAAACGTACCATTTAATTTATTTATTTATTTAACAACATTATTACTTTAAGTAAAGTAAGATTTTCACCTGATGGGTTAAGTCAATCTTTATTGATTAACCTTGGCCCTTACTAAATTTTGGATTGTTCCTGATTCCTGGTCGATTACGTATGCAACCCATCCTAGGTAGTTCAAAAGAACGACCTAATGTAGTTGTATATTTCTTGTAAATTGTCTTAGTGTTAGGAGCTACTTGTGAGTACATCCCCATAACCTTAGACTAAGATTCTTTGTTTCTCAATGTATTCTAAATTGTGTTGATCTAAAAAGTGTGGACATCCATGTATAGATTATGATATGGTCTAATAAAACCCCATTTTGTATAGCCCTACTAGGATTTCCTTAGGTAACCCATGTAATTTAATCCCATCTCAATAGGTATAACTCCCATAGTCATTAATAGGACTCTTAGTTCTCCCAAGGTTGGTTGCATGGATAGAAACCCTAATATAGTTTCCATGTGCACCCACCCCCACACCCATGCATGGGACTTACGTATGCATCTATGCAAACCATGCGAATGGCCTTAACCGACTGACTAAGGACTTGGCCGAATGTGGGCTGCCGAAGGGAGCCTTGACCGAATGATGGTGATGCATGCGAATGAGTGGTCGGCTGAAATAGGGTAGCCGAATGAGAGGTGGCTGCCGAATGGGAGCTTGGCCAAAGATTTTCATTCGCTGAAGGTTGGGTCGAATAGAAAACCAATTCGGTCGAATGGTTTTGGGCTGACCGAAGGAAGCATTTGGGCCGGCCGAATGGGCTTTCCTCTACGAATGGAGTTGGACCGATTGTGGTGGTTGCGGCTGTTAGTGATTCGGCCGAATGAATGGGTTATTCATTCGATGAGCTGATGATGTCACTCGGCCAAGCCGCATTTCTCCCCCCATGTGCAGTCACGATTTCGATTTATCCCACCACAGATTCAATTGGGGTTTGTTCCTAGACTCATTTAAGATGCTATGGTGTGAATACTAAGGTTGAGAAATGGTATAACCGGCTCTAGATTGGTTCGATCAAAGGGTTTATAAAACCCTAAAAATCGAACGTAAATCTGATCATTGCCTCAAATCTGTCGGATTAAAGCCTTGATCTGCTGTACTTCTACGATCTACAGGTGATAAGGATTGTTTTGACACCAAGAACACCTAAAATGGTGGAGATTTGAGTGTAAAATCTTAGAGAGAGAGTGATGTTTCTAGAGAGAGAGAGAGCTTGAGAGAGAGAGAGAGAGTCGAAAATGGGGAAAAATATCTGATAGGTGGGGTTGGTATGAGGCATTGAATGCCTCATTAAAGGTGGAGAAATACCCGGGTTCATTCGGGTTCGTTCGGTTTCGCGTGGTTTCGCGTAGAAACATCAGTTTTTCGTCATTTTCCTAACGAAACGATCCGGTTTTAAAATAGACTTCATAAAATTATTTTAGGTTGTGATTCCTAATAAATTAACTAAATATCTTTTATTTATTTTAGATTTTCAAAAATATTTAGTTTGCTGTTCAAAATCGAATCGTACGGTTATCGCGCGTATTCGGTCGGATCGTCATCCGTACGAACACGGCGATAACTATACTTTTCAATTTTGTTTTCTAATTATTGGATATCATTCAGAACATTAAACTTCCAGATTTATTCGTACAGATCGTCATCTATACAAATAATCCGTCGGTTTAGCATTCACGTAACAACATCCATATTGTTTTGTTTAGTAAAGCCTCACATACGTTTATACATACTAGAATCCAAACACATAATCACATGATGGTTCTGTATCGTCAGATAAATATCTGACTGATGAACCATAATTATGTGCTTTGATTCTCTGAACTGAATCTGAACTGTGCTATGATACATGTAATGACAATGACATACGAATGATAACTGAAATATGTACCTGATTTACTGTTCATGTACTGTAGAGATCACTGTTCCGGTGATGTTTCCGGCACTGATGTTACATCCACACACCCGCCTGATGTGCTAAGAAGAAACTGCAACATCGTGTCCTCTCACCTTCCCTCTGATCACTAGAGAATCTACCTCACAGTCAATATCAGCTGTGCTCCAAAAATCCCTCCGATGGGACAAATAAGGATCATGGACTGTACATGTAGCAGTGAATATCCTGGAACGTCTCAGAAACGCTATAATCTCAGTGAAATGACCACCGTTCTTCGTAGTAGCATCCATACGAGCACATATGTTGTTCTTCGGAAAGCTTTGTATCCTACCAAACTAAATAAAACATAAGAAAAACAATATATCAGTTCAGTTCAGTAAGCAATTTAATCAAAATCAAAATTTTAGCCCAAGTATTCAAGTGGTGCAAATGAACCAGTATCGCACGAATGAGATTCGGGCGAATGAAATTGAAGGCTGAATGAATGGTGTCATCCGAATGACACACGAATGGAGACATTTGGTTAAAACTAATCATTAGCATGAACAGATAATCTGAATGGCTTCATTCGGTCCAACCTTTGACCGAAAGGCTGTCATTCCTTTGAATCCTTTCATTAGGTCGAGTCTCCTCATTCAGTTGAACATGTAGTGCGAATGTGACTCATTCGGAAGATCGATGGACTTCGAACACCCAATCTCCTAAAATCTCGAATCAAACCCTAAAAATGGTAACATTCAACACAGAGGGGTCCGATTATGGTTATACAACTGATTTTAAGTGTTTTAGGGTTCATTTTAACTAGTTATTTGAGTGGAGCAGTTACGAGCCCTAAAACCCTAAAATTTGAACTGTTTGGGTTCAATCTGCGGACACAAGTTGATGATATTGATTCCAGCAAAACCTGTGACAATCACAAGAACAATGGTGATCAGAAAAGTAGCAGATTTTTGGTGAAAATCAAAGAAGATGAACAAATGCGTGTTTCGGGCGAAAGAGAGCACACATAATGACCGAATGAGAAAATGAGGTGAATGACCAATTCGGCCGAAAGGCGTTCAATAAATAGGAGAAGTCATTCGGCCACAAGAACCTAATGGTCCTATTCGCATGAACAAGTCAAACGAATGACTCATTTGCATGAATGAGTTCATTCGCTCGATTGAGCCATGCTCACCATTCATTCGGGCGAAAGAATATCAGCACCCAAAAACACAACTCATTTTCAAATTTTGACAATTTGATCATAAAAAGAGTATTGTTATGATGTTCAGTCTGGTTTGGTCATAGACAATGATGAAATTGAATATCTGAACCAACAAATGATCATTTAAAAAAAAATTTAAATTAAAAATCTTTTTATCTTTTTCTGATAATCAAACAACTATACAAACTGAAACTGAAACAAACAAAACACACATATTTTTGTGAGTAGCCTTTCAAGAAAATGACATATACCCCAGATCATGTCAAATCAGCATTCAAGAATGTTTATACTTCTGACACATTTGAATTATGAAGCGATTACTGATATACTTCTCCACTTTAAACCTGACAGTTTCTGACTGAGTTACCCATTATAGTCAACCAATCTAGGTCAAAAATAGTTTATAACTCATCTCTACATAACTTAAAACCTAGCATCATAAGTTCTATAAGGTTCCAATTTATTTTCTTTTTGTATTTTTCTTTTTGATTAGTTTCTTAAGCTCAACACATTCTAATGGATGGCTTCAGCTAGGTCATTACAAAGCAATATGGCACGTATACAGAACTGAGTTGACAAGATCAACTTGTTCTATCCAAATGGATGGCTTCAACTAGGCTGCAACCCACTAATATGGCACATGTATGGAATCGAACTTATTTTATTTTTGTATTTTTCTTAGCTTATCCTATCTGAATGGACGGCTTCAGCTAGGCTGCAACCCAACAATATGCCATGTGTACAAAATCAAAATCACCTTTTATTTCCTTTTATTTTCTTATGATTCAATCATTCTCATCTGAATGGATGGCTTCAGCTAGGTCTTTACAAAGCAATATGGCACGTGTATAGACTTGAATTCATGAATCATTGGAAACCTCATAAGATCCTATGATAACAGGTGTATTCCTGATTTGAGTTAAAAACTGTTTATCCCTTAACTAGTTTGCTAAACTCGATCCCACCAAACATGCTTTCTAAGCAATCACCAACAGTCTATTAACTTCTTAAAGTCGGCCTATCAGTACATCTAATCATAAAAACCCATGAGCATTCAGTTTATGCATTCAATCTTGCATTTAAGACATGATTGGTTAACACATCACTTTCTCTAATGAGACTTTCTCATTTTTACAATTTTTTAAATGTTTTTGGTTTTTCAATTTTTCTACTTTTTCTCCCCCGAAAAACCTAAAACTGAAAATCTTTTTGAGTTTTTGAATAAGTGAAGAAAAAATAAAAAAAGTACTAAAAAGTAAAAAATAATGATCATTTGTTTGATTCAGATGAAGGAATGACTTCATCTTTTTGAAAAACACCATTAGCTGATAACATGTATAAATATCTGGGTTTGTAAAACGCTTTAGTGTAAAGATCAGCTTTCTGGTTATCGATGTGAATCTTAACAACATCGATTAATTTCTTTTCAAAATAATTATGTATGATGTGATATTTAATGTCGATGTGTTTTGTTTTAGAGTACTGGACAGGAGTTTTAGTGACAGCTATGACGACAGTGTTATCAACAAATATAGGAGTGTTAGAAAACTGTAACACATAGTCCCTGAGTTATTGCTGAATCCAAATGATTTGAGAGCAGCAACTAACAGCTGCAACGTATTCTGCTTCACATGTTGAAGTAGACACCGACGTCTGCTTCTTGCACTGCTAGGTAACTAGGCGTTTCCCAAAGAACTGACACCCGGCGTATGTTGATTTTAAATCTCTTTTGCATCCACCATAATGTGAATTACTGTAAGCATTTAAATCAAAGTTACCATCATTAGGATACCATAAGCCCAGATCTGGAGTACCCTTCAGATAACATAAAATCCTCTTCACAACAATAAGATGAGAAACGTTTGGCTTTGACTGATAACAAGCACACAGACAAGTAGCAAACATGATGTCTGGATGAGAAGCTGTGAGATACATAAGAGATCCAATCATTCCTCGGTATAGAGTGGCATCAATTAACTCCCCCTTTTGATCTCGAGTAATCATGTGATTAATAACGAGTGGGGTACGAGCAGGTTTTGCATCCAACATACTGAACCGGCTTAGAATGACAGCAACGTATTTGGTCTGATGAATAAAGATCCCTGCCTCAGACTTATCGACCTGCAATCCCAATAAAAATTTCATCTCTCCCATGGAACTCATCTCAAAGTTGTCTTTCATAACCTTTTCAAAATCTTTGCACAGAACATCATTTGTGGAACCAAAGATGATATCATCTACATAAACTTGTACCAAGAGTAATTCCGCATCCATCTCTCTAATGAATAAAGTGAAATCAATGACACCTCTTTCGAACCAGTTGTTAAGAAGGTGAGTAGACAGTGTCTCGTACCATGCTCACGAAGTTTGGTGCAATCCATACAAGGCCTTGTCTAGCTTGTAGACTTGGTGACGATGCAATGGATCTTCAAACCTAGGAGGTTGATTGACATACACCACTTCATTAATCACACCATGAAGAATTGAACTCTTATCATCCATCTGGTAAACTTTGAACTTTTTGAAGGATGCATAAGCCAGAAAAATGCGGATTGCTTCAAGACGAGCAACCGGTGCAAAAACTTCATTGCAGTCAATCCCTTCAATCTGCCTAAAACCTTGCTCCACCAGACGTGCTTTGTTGTGAACCACAATGCCATGATCATCTCGTTTGAAGCGCAAAACCTATATTGTGCCAATAACTTTTGCACCATTGGGTCTATCAACTAGCTGCCAAACACCAAGTTTCTAAAACTGCAACAACTCCTCTTGCATGTCATCTACACAAGATTCTTCTTTCAAAGCTTCAGTGATGGTTCTGGGTTCAACTTGGGAGATAAAACAAGAATGGGCAAAAAAGTATACATTTGCAAGGTCAAGAATGTCAGCAAGACCACCTGAAGATAACTGATTTCTAGTCTTCACTCCATCAGTTGGATTTCCAATAATGTTGTCTTGAGGGCGAATTCTATTAATTCTTCCAACAGGATGAGAAGGAACCTCAACCTCTGGATCAAGATTGTTTATATTGAGATCCTCAAGAGCAGGTACAATATTATCAACATCTGGTTCTGGAACATCTGGATAAGAGTAATTATCATATGAGTCTAAACTGTCATCATTTGCCTGTACAGGAGCTTGAACTGAAGAAGGTTGCAATGGTTCATCAGGTGCATTATGTGCATCATACATCATTTGAACAGCAACATCTTCATCAGGAATACATGGGAGGCATGTTGAAAGAGTCAAATAAATCAAAATAGTTGAACATCTAGTCAGGACCCTTCCCAGGTGGTGGCATAGAATATTTTTGGACATCTACATGGTACCACTCCTCCACACTGGGGGTTGATGTATTGTAAAATCGCTTATTTGGAGTGCTGTACCCGAGAAAGTAGCCTACTTCCATCTTTTCATTGAACTTGCCTTGCTCATGTTTCTTAAGCATCGTGCATGGAGCACCAAATGGTTCAAGATACTTAAGATTTGGCTTTCTGTTATGGAGCAATTCAAATAAAGTCTTCCCATTTCTATTCATAATCAACACCCGGTTCAGAGTATAACAAGCATTAGCAACAGCTTAATTTCAGAATTGAACCGGTAGCGAGGAATTAGCAAGCATAGTCCGAGCAGATTCAATTAATTTTCTGTTCTTTCGCTCAGCAACACCATTCATCCGTGGGACATACAGAGCACTGAACTGCTGAATAATACCATGTTCATTGCAGAAAGTCTCCATATTGTGATTCTTGAATTCAGTCCCATTATCTGTTCTAAGCATGCGAACCTTGAGCTTATACAGTGATTCAAGCTTAGTGACCAGAACTTGAATACATTCAAACATTTCAGATTTCTCCTCCATAAAAAATACCCAAGAGTATTTGGAGTACTCATCAGTAATGACTAAGCAGTGTTGATCTCCAGCAGTGCTCTTGTTATTGATAGGACCAAAAAGATCCATGTGGAGAATCTCAAGTGGAACAGTAATTGAATGATACTTCTTAGGTTTGTGAGACTGCTTGGTTTGCATTCCCTTCTTGCATGAAACACAGACATCAGACGTCTTGAAGTTCTTCAAACTCACTCCCTCAACAAGATTATTGTGAACCAAATGATTCATCTTCCTCAAACTCAAATGACCCATCTTCTTATGCCAAAGGATATAATCTTTCTCTGTAGCCTTGGACATAAAACACGAAGCTGGAGAAGATGTAGTGAAGCTGTTGCCATGTTGAGAACATACATATCTTGTTTTCTTGGAGCAAACATCAGAATCCAGTCCTCGGGAATTGTAATGCCTTGTTTGAGAATGTAACAGCTGGAGTCATCAAACAGAACTTTGTGCTTCTTGTCATAAATTTGTGAGACTGAAAGTAGATTGTTCTCCAGCTGCTTTACATTTATGGCCTTGTCAAATGAAACTTTGCCATTTGAAAGAATTCCCTCTCCAGTAATAAACCCACCTTTATCACCAGCAAAAGCCACATATCCTCCTTTAATTGAATGAACATCGGAAAGGAGAGATATGTCTCCAGTCATGTGCCTTGATGCCCCACTATCAACAATCCAAGTGCTGTTTAGAGCAGCATTTGGGGCAACCTGCACATACACAAACCATTAGTTGAATTTGGGAACCCAAGCCTTTACAGTCTTGGGTTGACCCAATGAGTCTCGGATTAAAACATCAATCCATTTTCCATCTGGGGTCACCTTAACTGAAGGATTTGAAACGGAAGTCTTAGAAGACTTAATTTTCCAGATTGTGTTTTTGAAAAAAGAGTTTTTCAAATAGATGGAGGATGGTTTGGATTGTTTGACAATAACAACCTTTGGGACATCCAAATTAACAACTTTCCCTGTACCCTTATCGAAAGACTTAATGAGAATGGGTTGTTTGGGCTTTCCAGACTTGACCTGTTTAACAACATGTTGATTTTGTTTTCGATGTGGTGCAACTTGTGGTCTTATCAAATGAGGACAAAATGTAGCAAAATGTCCAGGAGCACCACACTCAAAACAAGCTATTTATGTTTGTGATAAAACTGTTTGGCTTTAGAACACGACTGTTCGGTTTGATGAAAAATATTTGTTTTTGTCATGTTTTGCTTAAAACCCAAACCCTTTCTCCAATTAAAAACAAGGTTGTCAGCCTTCTAGGACTCACTTGCTTCGCCATCCTGTGAAGACTTCATTAAGTATATGGCTTTGGATAACTTTGAAGACATGTTTGTCTTTGATGAGATTGGGTCAGCCTTTTTGACACTATACGCCTGATTCTTAACACAAGACACTTGAGGAGAAACATCAGAATCATCCTCAGAATCAAAGACCCAATCTTCAGCCACTCCCTCCACAAAAGATTCCTCAAACAATGAGGAAACCTCATCAGAAATGATTCCAATAGGATCAATTACTAATGGAGTTTTAACCTGAAAGTCTTTAATTTCTTTGTCATTTGGTGAATTAACAATGCAATTCAAGACTAGTGGGGGGCAATGATTATATTTTGCTTCATTTCCCTTATCCTTCATATCAGTCCCTTTACCGATCATATGCTCAATGATGTATGAGTAGCTTTCATAGCTCTTGAGCTTCTGACTCAAAGTTTCATAGTCACACTCGACTATGGCTAATATCTTCTTTATCTCATTGATGGTATTGAGATAAGAAGTGGTAGCTTCTTGCTTATTCAGCACAGCGATCTCAGCCTTATGCAATTGCCTGTTTAATAGCTCAATTTTAGCTTGAAAATATTTTTCATTTGATTTTAAAATTTTGTTTGCCTCAATGCACTGGTTGAGATCACTGATAAGCCAACACTTTACTTTCAAGGTCAACACAATTAAAACAACTAGAATGAGATGAGGAACATTCATCATATACCTGATCAGACTGAGATGTAGCATAAGTATTCACCATCAAAGCAAACTGTGTAGCATATTGTTCTTCAGACTCAGCATCTGACTCTCCTTGAGTTTCTGAATCTGATGTGCTTTCTGATTTTGATCCTGATGATTCTTCCAGACTTGTCTTTGTTTCTTTTGAATTATCTTCATCATTGGATCCATCAGCTTCTTTGATCTCTACAACACAAGCTTTATCTGCTCCACCTTTTCAGAGTTGAATCTGAAATCCCAGTTTTCTCCCTCATCATTTTGAACCATGAGTGCCTTGTTTGCATTTGATGAACTAGCTTGAGTAGGAGTGTCAATTGGTACTAGTTTTCTCTCTGGATTGGCAGCTGATGATCTTTGGTTCTGAAAAGGATTGTGGTTACCCATCTTCTTAGGCTTGTTGCAATGCCTTGCAAAATGACCTTTATCCCCACAGTTGTAGCAAGTGACAAATGACATATCAGATCCAAACTTTGAGTCTTTGTTCAGATTGATGTCTTTCCCAATTCTTTTGACAAAGTCTTTTTCTTTTCTAACTGCACTTGCAAGAGCCCACATAATGTCAATCCTTTTCATATCATCAGGATCAATCTGAGAGTAGTCTTCATTTGTCGAATCTGGATTACCAATCTGTGCAGCTAACATCCCATCATAAGAACTCACAAGTGTAGATAACAAACCCATATGCTCCTTTGCAACCTCCACAGTTACTTTGTCAAAGTTGTTTGTCTTCAAATTTGTGACAGAATAACTATCTTCTTTCTGAGATGTGGAAGTTGTAGCTGACGGATTGAAATGTGTCTAACCTGAAACATGAGCTTCTTCGGTCTGTGAAACAAAAGCTGTCTTCAAAGGAGCATGAGAAGAAGCTCTTTCTACAGTGGGAGTAGAATAGTATAATGACGGTTCTTGAACTTGAGCAACTCTCTTTGCTTTCCACTTGTTCTCAATATCTTGTTCCTTCAGCTTCTGAATGAAATCATTAATGTCCGTATTAGCAATCATCTCACTCTGTTTCAAAACCATCAGAAAAGATTCCCATTTGGGAGGTAAAGCATCAGCCAGACACTGGATCTTCTCTTGTGTAGTTGTCTTAACTTGATGATTTTAGAGCTCACTCAAGAGATGATAAAATCTAGCAATCAAGTCATCTAAAGACTCATTACCTACGCACATGAAACTGTTAAACACTTTCTTTAAGGACTTAGACTTGATGATTTTCTATGCATCATTACCCTCATATCTTCGCTGTAAAGCATCCCATAGTAATTTTGAAGAAGTAAACTGTCTGAATTGATGAAAGATGTCTGTAGCAATAGATTGGGACAATATGGCAAAAGCTTTCTTCTCAAAATCATACAACTTTCTCTGAGGCTCAGTCATCATGGTAACAAACATTGGTGATCCATCTTCACTAGGTGGTCTCAAATACGCACTCTCAATCATCATCCAAAGATTTGTATCCACTCCAATAATGTGAATCTCAAATCGATATTTCCAATGTGGATAGTCATCTAAAGAAAGTAACTTTGGAGCTTTGTTCAAATTCCCTATCTTAGTCTCCGTAAGCAACAGGTTCTGAATTATGTTGTTCTGATTAGCCATCAAAGCAAGTTCTTCCATCTTGTCAAGCATAATCTGATCAAACACTTAGAAAATTTTTAGAAACTGATGGCCGAATGAAATCACAATAACCGAATGTCGGGGCCCGAATGAGTCCGAATGAACTGATTAGGCCGAATAACTATTCTGATGTGAATGAGAAGTCAACCGAATGACTAGGAGACCGAATGAAATTCATTTAGCTGAATGAGGATCTATTCGCACAAACTCTTGAACCGAGTGAAATCTATTAGGTCGAAAGATTGATTCGCACAATAGCTATTCGCTCCATTGATTCATTCGCATAAACTGAGGTTTTTAGCAACAAAATTTCGATATCTCACGATTTTTATCGAATCTGACCACCAAATTTGGTATGCAACCTCAGGATAACATTAATAAGCTATAGGAATGCTCGATTTACCAAAACAACTAGAAAAACACACTGACTGTTAATGAAAGAGTAACTTGTAGTGCAAGAAAATCAGGGTTTTCAAAAATCTCGAAGTAACAATCTGAAATAAAATGATTGAGATCGAAAATCGAGCAGAATCAAGAGCCAAAGCTCTGATACCACTTTGTAGGACCTAAGAAACCCTCGGAAACAACTCAATTCCTTTAGAGATCTGCTCGACAAGCCCTTGAATAGTGCGGAATCCTATTCAAGGGTTTTCCAATCGAAACCACTAAGCCCCGTGGCAATCCGACGACGTGTAATCAACGTTTTGATCGAAATCGAACACCACGGGGTGAGAATCGAAGTTGGAGAATAAAGAGCAGCACAAAACCCTAGAAATATGACAGAGGAGTGCTCAGGGGATAGAGGAGGCTCGGAAAGTTATGAAACATTCTGTGTGCAGCCATATATATATAAGTTGTACTCATTTGGCGGAATGAGTAGTGCGAAACACTCATTCGGCGAATGGCTCAGACGAATGAGTTTAATCAACCGAATGAGTCATGCGAATGACTCATTTGTTCGCCTCAGTCATTCGCTAGCTGTTCATTCGTCTGAAAAAACTCATTCTTAGGTATCATTCGCACGAATGGGTCTGTATGATAAGAATAGTCAAAGTCAACCATAGTCAAACATATATAAACTAGAATAAACGTTAAAGAACTCTATATAATAACTGATTTCATTAATAATATAAACTTTATACATCAAATCATACAAAATTCAGAACTAGGGACATTCTACGCACTAACAATAAAACAACAAAAAGATTTTACATTTTCAAAATTGAATAAAATACAAAAAGATTTTGATTTGGATAGTTAAAGTAAAGCGGTTCAATAGGGAAGTGAAATAATTTTTGACACTCAGGAATTCGCTATCTAAAAGTAATTTCTAAAGAATAACTTTGGATAACTATAATTCACTAAGAAGTTAAAACACGTTTCTCCAAAATGAAAGAAATGAACAAGATCATTCAAAATTATAAATAAGAGAGAAGTAATGAAAATCAGATAACCAGATAGATGTAACAACTATTTGACCTTTTATATAAATCCTTAAGTCTAAACGAGATTGTGTTTCGATAAACTTGAAACTGTTTTGAAATACACGGGTATTTTTTATGTGTTTTGCAAGCAAAGAGCGGAAAATACTTACTGAAGCATCCTCTGCTTTGTGTAAGCAAAGACCTGGATGTGTGACGTTAAGGCCAATGTGCATGCAGATCAGTAAAATAAAAGATGCCAATAAGCACAAAGATGATAGAACCCTTCTTGTTCTTGATTCTAATCTAATCGATCTGTTCTTTTCTTTTCTCATCTTAAACACTGTGAAAACATTTTAAGTTCGTAGAAACACAATAAAAGTTTGAAACAAAAGATTTTACAAAATTGATAGGTTGCATGATAATTTGGTTCTACCGTCTGACTATTCATAAACTTCCAAAAGTAGTTTCAAAAAAATCATTAGAAAACCTTTTGATCATAAGTTTTATCTCTGAATTATGGATTCACAAGTGGAAATTATTGGTGGGGTATAATTATCTTTAAGGTTGGGTTTCATAAGAAATTATTTTAAGGTGGTTAAATTTTTTACACTGATTTGATCCCACGAAATCGACCCAACTTAACTTTGAACTCATCCAAAGTTTCTGAGTTTATTTTATTTTATTTTTATTTTTATTTTTATTTTTATTTTTATTTTTATTTTTATTTTTATTTTTATTTTTATTTTATTTTATTTTATTTTATTTTAAAAGTTAAAAAATTTTTGAAAATTAAGAATAATACTCGAAATCATACTCGAATTCGAGTAGACAAAATTTCGTGTACACGAACCCAGCCTATAAATAGACCAAATATGTTACATTTCGAGTACCATTCTCTTTCGTATACGTTTCTGCTTTTGCCTAGGCGATCTCGTTTTATTTGCCCTGTTTTCGAAATCCACTCCGAGTAGCTTGTAGATCACCCTTAGGTGTATATAGGTATAGATTTTCATCAAGTTTTATCCGTTGAATCAAAAGTTATGGACCAAAAACGATTTTCGAATACTCTGTTCCGTATATAGTATGTTGATCGCCTCTTAATTCCGAGTATTTCAAGTATAATTGGGTATTCTAAGGAGCAAAATTGAAGAAGTTATGAAGCTTTAGAGGTTCTCAAAATTTTGAATTTCGAATACTACAAAATTTCGAATACAATTCAAACTTCGAATAGACCATGATTTCGAATACACTTCAAAAGCAAAGCCCTTCACACGTAGAGTTGCATATGCCATTGAGCTGAAGTTATATGCCGGAGCTGGTCCACACTCTGTTACACTTTCCATCGGTTGACTTCATCAGTCTAGGGGGAGTTTGTAGAGCCCAAATTGAAGATAAAGACTGACAAAGCCAGCCGAAAAAGATTTTGTTCTGATTTCGTGTACTTAGTTTTTCGTTTACTCTTGTATTTCGTGTACTCGAACATTTTTGTGTATAGTAGGTTCGAGTACACCTAGAAGTAGTATAAATGAACGTATTTTATACTATTCTAGGGTTGGATTCCCGAGGAATGCTCTCTAGACCTATTGAGGCATTACTTCAAGTACTTCACTGAAATATATCAAAGTTTTGAACTTTCTTCTTGTTCTTGTGTTTCTATTTCGGATTCCGCACGTTATAGATACTACTGATGCAGATTGGAGGCTTAAAGCTCAGTTCTTGATCTGTTATTGGACCTACATAACATGAAATTCAAACCAGACACATTTATATTGTCATCTTCATCATCATCACAAACTTCTTTCTTGATTATTGGATCCTCTATATTTCTTCCTACATGTTTAATACTGACATAAATAGACAAGTTAGATAAATCATTTGAAAACAAGTCTAAATTGAGGATTTAGCATAATATGGAATAACATTTGGCTCTTTAGGAAGTGAACAATAAAGATGGTTAATAGGAGGAGGAACAGACCTTAAAACCAATCCCTTGGGTACCTGGATTACGTACATGATTAGCCACAATTTTATTCAAGATCATTTGAGCATTAGACAAACACTCAATCGATTTGCATTTTTTGTGCGAACATTTAATTCATTAATCATATGATCGATAATGTCCTTTTTATCAGCCAATTGTAATGTCAAGGTTTTAATATTAGCACTGTATTCTTCAAGTTTATTTTTATAAATTGATTCATTGGTTAGATAATTTTTAACGTTGCCTTCTAAGCATTGAACATCATCAATCAATGATTGGTTGTGCTTAGCCACCGTATCAAGTTTAACTGAATAAGCACAACACTTAAGACATTTGGTTTAATATTAAGATTTCTTCCTGATGATAAATCAACCTTTCTGACTTGTCTGAGCCATAAATGCCACTTGAGATTCCTCGTTGATTTGGACATCCTCAGCATAAGATGATCAGTCAGCTTCATACTGGTCTTCTACAAGCAATGCCTTATCTTTTGCTGGAGGGGTTATCATGAACTTGTAGTAGCTGAAGAAGTAGCAGCAGCAGCAGCTCCTCTTCAAGTATCAAACTGTTAGTCCCATTACAGGATCTAAAACTGATATCGATTAACAAATCACACGTGAGAGTGCAGAATGGTATCATGTGTGTGCAAGAACAATAAATATGAAGAACAAGATGAAAACATTGCAAAATGCTCACTTTGATTGCACTCGGTCTCTCTAGAACCGACTGGTACAAAATTTGACCCCAAGAATAATGAACAAAATAAGAACTATGTCAAACGCCTACTCTGACATCAAATTTGGGTTTATATAGTACCCGTACACCACATAGGCTTTTCGCCCATTGTAACAAACCCAAATAAAACACAAACTACTATATCCTGTTTGAGAACCAAAAACCTATTCGAGAACCAGAACACCAACTCGAGAACCACTAAACAAGAAACATCAAAACTCATTTACTTCCCAACAATCTCCCCCTAATTTTGTGTTTTTTCAGCACTCTTTTCTTTTGTAGGTTCATCAGATTCACCACACTTTATCATCAAAGTAGAGGAATCTCCATTGCCTCAAGACTATGCTTCATTCTTTACAATAACTCTGACATAAATGACATTTCCAATGCATCTTCCAAGTGATCTTGATCCACTTTCATCTCTTGATTATTTATAAATTTTATATCTTTCTCACTTAAACACAACAGATCAATCGGGTCATAAAATGTGTACTCAACTTCTCCACAACTAACGATCACACCATATGTTAGTTCGTCGAAAGCCTAGAATTTGAAACTATCCAAAATTCCCTCAGGTAAATCAGGAAGTACTCGTACTTTCTTCATCCAGTTAGTGGTGGCCATCTCACTTCAAAGATATCAATATTAATTGGATTTCCAAGAGAGTTTGTCTTCTTTTTTGTTTTGATAGACTGAGCAAGATTCATATCAGAAAATCCTTTCTTGACATGCTGCTGCAATGAATTGTAGAAATTCTCTCCTCGTTTGTTCTTGATGGGATTGAAAAATCTTTGTCACGCCAGCTCCACCATGCCAACAACTATCAAATACTTGAACGAAGAAGGATGATCATTATATTCAATACACTTGGTCAACTTTCTTCTAATTCACCACATCTCCTTCACTTCATCATATCCCCAGCACACAATCCAGATCGGTCTCCTTCATAATTATACCTACCATCTCCCACGTCGACAATAAACATGGTAGGTTTGAACTTTGCTACCTCTTTAGCCTCTTGAATAGTTCTGTCTGTAATCATCATAAGCTCCCTGAATTTTGATATACTAACCTTAAATCGAGTATCACCAGCAAAATATTTCCTCAACCATTATTCACTATTTCGAGCAAGTCATCAAAGTCAGCTTGACTAATTTCCGGTACAAATTCAGCAGCAGTCGATGGACTTGATTCATCAGTAATCTCCCCTTTGAACTTGTCTTGTAACTTTTTCTTTAAATCTAGAACAATTGCTGATAAATGGCCCATATTAGTATCAAGGTCTTTGATCTTTGTGTCCTTGACTTCATTGTCTGTCTTCAGCTCTTGAATCGGAAGTGTATAAGATAGAGAGTCTTGTCCTAACTCAAACACTTTGCTTTGCAGCTTCACAATATCAATTGGTTCATCTTTAGGCAACACATTTTTCCTTTTATCAGCTCTAATCTCTTTTTCTCCAGCTAGGAAAGAGTCATAATCAAGATCTTCAGTATGTTAGGAAGACCTAGCATTTGATTCTTTAACGTGTGGTGATGGTTTGGTTGGTTAAGTAGTGGTGGTCTGTATCTGAGTTACTAAAACAGGTTTAGTTTCTGATTCACGAATAACAACCCCTGGCCTTGGGTCTGTTCTTCTTCTATTTCTTGGAACTAAATTTGCAGCAGCATCCAGAGGTGGTTCTTGATTAGTAAAAGAAGGTGCAGAAGGAGGATTTCCTACACTCCTTTTAACATGCTCAAGCAACGCCTCAAGATTTTCAGTAGTAAGCAAATTCACTTGCTCAGGAAGATCATTCTCAACCGGTAGTGTCTCCATCTCAAAGTCAAAATCCATATCAGGTTCCTCTCCAGTCAAAACGTCTTCATATTCTAGTAGCTTAACAACATAGACATCTTCATCAGAGGTATGTGAACTCACAAATTCTACATCATGTTCTCCTTCAACAATCACATTTGGAATTTCAGGGGCTTCAACAGCATCAATACCCTCCATCTCAGCAAACTGACCAAATTTCTTTAACGAATGTAGTCCCTCAAACTTGTATTTCCCACCCCGATTCTGCATCATTAAAGGAAATGTTGATTCACTTAACAGCTTCAGATATCAAGTCACAACACCTCTTTGTAACCCAGAATATCTCTCATCAAATATCATTTGCAAAAATCTTGGATACATCATGAATCTGTTGGATTTTCTTCCTTTTAGGTTTCCCTTCATCTCATTCAAAATGAATTTTGAAAAGTTGTATCCCCAGTTCATAGCAAGGGCGACAAAAGCAGAAGATTGCTCCTGGTTCTGTGTATCAAATGTCTCCTTATTTTCACTCATACACACCATGAAAACGTGAGCTAAGCATCTCCAGTACGAAATTGGAAGTTTCTTCTGCAACATAGGGTAGATTCCCGAGTTTTTTCCAAATGGGTGTAGTTGAAAAAAATATTTACCAAAAAGGTGTAGTTGAAAACTTATTTACCAAAATGAGTGTTTTTATTTATTATTGTTTTTCGTTTTTGATTAGTTAAAAGTAAGTAAATAAAGGAAAACACCCATTTTCGTACATAAGTTATAAACAACACCTATTTGGTAAATATTTTTTTCAGTTACACCCATTTGGTAAAAAAACTCGTAGATTCCCTCATAGCCCATATCTAGTAGCACACCTCCAATTACTCCTTTCTCTAGTGTCATCGGATCAGTAGGTTTGTCAGTGAAGGTCATAACTTCTCTAATCACAACTTTTGAGACCACAATATCTATATCTTGAACATGTGCAACAATAGTTCCTTTACCACTGTCTCCTTCTTTGTGCAGCTTAGCTGATAACCAAAATTCTTCACCAAGATTCTCATGAATGACTCGGTTCATTCTCAAAGCGTGAGAGATCTTGCAAGTATTGAAACTGTGAATTGAGAATGCAAATTGTTTCTGGCTATCAAGAGGAGGAGACAACAACAATGGTAAGTTGTGATAATCTTTCCACAAAATCTGCAGTTGTTGTGCCATTTTAATCTGCAAATTGTGAAAACACATCAAAGATTCAAGTTAGAAACAATTTCCTCGAGCTACAATAATCAAATTTTGAAGTTTAGAAGTTATTTTGAGAACAATATCAATTTTTCGAGATTGAGTTTTAACTTCAAGAACAGGTATATAAGATCTCGAGAACAACTTGTGTTCTCGACATACATATTCCTCTCTCGAGTTTAAACTCAAATTCTCGAATTAAATTAATTCTTTTATTGAACTCGAATGCTGTTCTCGAGTACACATAAGCATTCTCGAGTTTAATAAGTGTTCTCGAATCATTAATTCTAAAATCATCCTTTCTCGAGCTTCTTGGCCTTTCTCGAACGAAAACTCGAGAACCACTCATCTTCCCCATTGAATTTGAAATCCATTCCGGTTGCTTTCAATCTTTACCATGTCAGTTCAAAACCGTTTTAATCAACGATTCATCATGATTCAATCTTAATCATTTAATTTCAACATTTTATTTTGATTCAAACAATCAAAATCATCATCACTCAAACTCTGAAAGGATTTTTCTCATTTTCTTCGAACCTACAAACCTGCAACATACCTTGGAAAATGGTGAAGAAGATAGTGAACAGTGATCAGATTTTACAGAAACTCGAAAACGTGATATCGATGACGAACACACAAGGAACTCGATTCAAACTCGAAAAACGGGTTGTCGAATTTTAAAATGACTGTGAAAACTTTTGGGACCCAACTTTATTTTAACCCAAATTCCGTACAAGTCCATTATCAGGCCCAAATATCAAAATTCATTTACTTTCATCATAAATCATGTCCATCAAACTCATTTATTTTGGATCAAATCATTCTCAAGTCAGTCAAAAATTCCTTTTAACGATAACCCTTTTGAACCAGATATCATGGTTGCTGGTATATTATGCATCTAAACCCAAACTTAAAACCTTTTTGGCTTTTATATTTGTGCATGTTTATCATGTTTTGGTACCTTAAATGTGTTGTACGCGAGAAACACTAAATCCTAGATACCTATGGTGCATCCTATCAAGCCAAAGAATTCCTAATTCAAATTCAACATGCATTGGATCCTGATTATATGTCTGAGAATTTTAGAGAGAGAGCAAGAATGGATCATAGGTTTTGATATACAAGGCTTAACATACAGTGAAGCTTGGGTTTTAGACTCTTGAGGGTCTTTTTTAACATGCTTTTTTCATGATTGTGCTCTAAGGAATCTTTTATTGGTGTGAGCAGATTCAGATTTTAAAGCATATGCTCATGTATGCAAGTCACATCTCAGGTCTCCGTTTAAACAGAACAAAGAGAGTGACACTTCTCAGGTCTCTACAGAAGCAGAACAGAGAGAAGACATCCACGAGAACTGCAGGTTTTTATGCACAGACACAAAGCACTATCAAAGAAAGCACTCGATTTTCGATATATTTTCAGAATCTCGTGCATATTAAAACTGTCTTAAGATTTCTAAGACAGTCAAATAGGTAATGCACTCTTCTAAGTAGTGATATTTTCAAAACACAACACACAATTTCTTTAGTAAAGCACAAAATAGATCAGCTAATTCAGTCAAGTGAGCCTACCATCATATCATTTCAAACCTAGTTCTTTCAGAGATAGCACATATCAGAAATGTTAACTTTCTTTATCACGAAGATTTATATCATTTCCCAAAACATAGTGAGAGTCTAGACTTAATTTCTTTGACATATTTCTCCCCTTAAATTTATTCATGGTAAGAAAAAAATTATTAACAGAAATTTGTATAAAAGGTAAGAAAACACCCCCAAAACAACTTATTTAAAACACACCGAGTGATCAGTCCTCAAAAACAATCATTTTCAGCAAATCCACAAGCACATTGAAGGTAGAGATGCTCACCGGCTTTGTGAACATGTCAGCCACATTTAATTTTGTGTCAATTTGCTCCATTTTAATTAGTTTATGGTCATAGCAACGGTAAAATGGATTTTCATGTCAATGTGCTTGGTTTTATGGCATTGAGCCGGCTTTTTGCAAATTAGAATTGCTGCATCATTATCACAGAAAATGAGAGTGTTATTGAAATTCAAACCATAGTCCAGCACTTGATGTTGCATCCATATCACCTGAGAACAGCAAGAAAATGTTGCAAAATACTCATCCTTTGCAGTGGAGATAGAAACATTTTGTTGCTTCTAGCATTGCCATGAAATGAGCCTCTTTCCCAGAAATTGACATCTAGCAGAAGTGGACTTACGATCAATGTCACATCCTCTGTAATCACTGTCACTGAAGGCATAGAGATCAAATTCAGAATTGTGAGATACCACAAACTAAAGCGGGGCTTCCCTTTCAGATATCGAAAAATCCTGTGAACCGCAGTCAAATGGGAGAGTCTTGGTTTTGACTAATAACGAGGACATTGACATACTACAAACATAATATCTGGTCGACTGGAAGTGAGATACATAACGATCCGATCGTCGAACGATAGTGAGTTTGATCAACCTTAGATCCATGTTCATCAGATGTAAGCACAGGTCATTCTTTCATGAGAGTTATCTCGAAATGACAATCTTGCATTCCAATTTAATCAGCATGTTCGTCACGTATTTGCTTTTATGAATAAGAATTCCCTCGGAATTTTGACGAACTTTTAACCCCAAGAAAATGGTCATTTTTCCCAATGAACTCATTTCAAACATCTTCTTCATCACACTTTCAAATTCCTTGCACAACTTTTCACTAGTTGATCCAAAGATGATGTCATCAACATATATTTGAACCATAATCATATCATCATCAACCCTTTTTAGAACCAGAGTCTGATCAATTGTGCCCCGTGTATATCCATGGCCTAGCAGATGTTTTGTCAGTGTAGCATACCAGGCCCGTGGAGCCTGATGAAGGCCATATAATGCTTTATTGAGCCTATATACATGCTCTCGATGATCAAAGTCAACAAAACCAGGAGGTTGACTGGCATATATTTCTTCTTTCACTTTCCTATAAAGAAATGTTGTTTTGACATCCATTTGATACACTGTGAAACCCATGTGTGAGGCATATGCAAGGAACAGACGAATGTCTTCCAATCGAGCAACTTGAGCATAGACTTCACGATAATCAAGTCCCTTAACTTGTGAAAACCTTGAACAACAAGACGAGCTTTATTTCTGACGATGACCCCATAGTTATCTTGCTTATTGCGAAACACCCAACCTGGTACCAAATGCCTTTTTTCCAGTAGGTAGAGGAACAAGTTCCAACACCTTTAAACGATCAAACTGGTACAAAATTCGACCCCAAGAATAATGAATAAAATAAGAACTATGTCGAACACCTACTATGACATCAAATTTGGGTTTATATAGTACCCGTACACCACATAGGCTTTTCGGCCCATTGTAACAAACCCAAATAAAAAACAAACTACTATAACCTATTCGACAATCAAAAACTTATTCGAGAACCAGAACACCAACTCAAGAACCACTAAACAAGAAACATAAAAACTCATTTACTTCCCAACCTAAACTTGTCTTGTATATTACCAGCTTCCTAACTGGCATCTCACATTCTCTTGCAAAATGTCCGAGATTCCCACAATTGTAGCACTTGACTTTCTGTTTAGAGAAACCAAGTTTCTTCTTCGAATTCCTTGAAATCTCAGACCTTCCAGTTCTTTGCAGAAATCTCCTTGCCTATCTAGTCATCATGGTCCTCTGTCATTAAATGTCCATCTCCTCCAAGTCATTTGGATCTAGTTGAACCATATCCTCATTCGTAAGCCTTTGAGCATCATCTAGCACCAAAGAATCATATGCATTGACCAATTGTATGAAAAAGGCTAAATTCTCTTATGGCATCCTCACATTCTTCAAATTTGATATACTGCCTTATGTTTTCTCTTTGCTAGTTGCAGAAGTAAAACAAACTTCTGTTGTATCATCAATAACATTAGATATTTCACCATCTTCAGTACTTGATAAAAACACAAGTGAACCTGAAGTAGTGGTAGGAGCTACAATGGGTTTCATGTAAAGGCCTGGGTTTTGAGTTCAAAACTTGGTTCCAGCCTTTTTCTTTTGCATGTCTAGATCAAAAGATTGAAGTTTAGAGATCAAAACAACAATTTCAGTAATATTCAAATCTGTGTTTTCTCTTATGGTCATAACATATATCTCCCATGAAGATGGAAGTGCATTAAGGAGTTTGTCATTTTGTCCGTCCAGAGAAACTTTATAGTCCAAATTACTTAGCTCACTCAACAGTAAAGTATATCAACTCACTAATTATTCAAAGATTTCATTGTCTAGACATTTGAACATTTCTAATTGTTTCTTAAGAAGAGTTCTATTACTCCTTTTCAGTTGGTCACTCCCTCACATCTTTTTGCTAAAGCATCCCACAATGCTTTAGATCTTTTATGTGATTTAAAAGATTGAAAATTTTCCTTGGCCAGTACCATGGTGAGTAGAGCATTAACTTTCTTCTCTAAATCATAATGTTTTTCTCATCTTCAGTAAGACGAGAGACATTATTGTAAAACCCATTGAGCTGAGGCTGCTCATATCATTCAATTAAAGGTATCATGAGGCTTGTATTGACTATGGATAAAAATGATTCGAACCGAGCACTCCATGATGAGTACTCACTCAATGAGATAAGCTTCGGAGGCTTGGTCATAATACCAGCCTCATTATCAGATAACAATGCTGAAAATTAAGATAAGTTGGCCATTTGGAGATGTCTATGTTAAATTAACAACACTTAGAAAATTTCCAGAACTGTTTTGTAGATATTAGTAATATCAACGATAATAAGTCGTCGGTACTAATAGTATTGATGAGAATGTGGTCGATATTGGTAATATCAATGACAAGTTGTCGATACAGTTAATATCAATGGTAAGACTATCGATACTAGCAATATCGATGAAAAACAAATTGATAGCTGTTTTTGTCGATATTATCAGTCTCGAACTCAAAATTTTTAAATCTTGACAAGTATTCAAGTGCAGCTACTATTCTTCAGTGAAAAATCTTCATTTTGGCCCTTGAAAAAAAAATCAAAATATCATCAAAAAGTCTTAAAAATCGATAGAATCACCAATAATTTGTTCAAACCAAGATGATAACCGAGCAAAATGCTCTGATAGCACTTGTAGGTCTGTGGTTAGGTTCTAAATGATCTGGTGTAACATAATACTATGTGCGGAATCCATAGAATAATGTTTGAACAACAATGTAAACAAGTAAAAATGAACAGTTCATGAATCAAAGTCACTCTCCTTGTATTAATAATTGGAATTCAGTTCGTACAATCAGAGAGAATTACAAAAATTCATAATTAGAATTATGCACAGAATCGATATAATTAGTATAGGCATTCTCCATCGATATTATTAGTATCCATGAAGCAACACTTAGTCAAATTTACAAATTCTAAAAACAAAACAAAATACAAACCAAACAAAATAACATTAAACTAAACAAATACAAATACAATAGCATAAAGATCTTCACTTCAACTCAGCTATAGTCTTCAGTCTTCAATTCAACAACTAAAGCTGATGCTATCAGGGTAATAACAGAAACCGGTTCATTTAGATCCTAACCTGGACCTACAAGTGGTATCAGAGTATTAAGCTCGGTTATGATATTGGTTGAGTAAAGAAAGTGTGTTTCAACGATCTACAAAGTATATTTCATTCAAATTTGCATAAACAAGGGATTAAAATGTAGATTGATGTCGAAAAAACATCGTGGACAGTAGCAAAAACTTGTCAAAATCTTGAGTTTGGATCGACAAAGACTAGTATCGATAGCAGTATCGATTAAAACAGTTACAAAGTTTTTTGAGCATCCATATTATTAATATCGACTGCTTCATCTTGGATATTATTAGTATCGACGACCTTCTCATCGATACTCTCTGTAGCGACAATTCTTTCATCGATGCTATCAGTATCTACAATCTTCTATTCTCGATACAACAACACAGAACGTTTTCAAGTGTAACTGATTTGAGACAAAAATCTTCAAATGGCAAATTTATCTTTTTTTATCAGCACTATTGAGTGTCAAAGAGGCTGGAACGATGACCTAGCCTCCGAAGCTTGCATCATTAAGTGAGTACTCATCTTGGAGTGCTCGTTTTGAGTCTTTTCTAATCATTTTCAATCCAAGTCTGATGATCCCTGTGATAAAAGGATACAAGTAACCTCAACTTAATGGTTTTTTTAAAAATGTCGCAAGACTGACATAAGAAGAGAAGAAATCCTATAACCTTGAGAAGGAAGCCTATGCTCTTCTCACAATGACACTACCTAAGGAGATTTTTCAATCGTTTAAATCACACAAAAAGTCAAAAGCATTATGGGATGCCTTGGCTAAAAGGTGTGAAGGTAATGATCAGCTGAAAAGGAGCAAAAGAACTCTTTTAAAATAAGTACGTAGAATTTTTTAAGTGTCTCGATATTGAGATATTTGATGAACTTATAACAAGGTATACATTGCTGCTAAGTGAGCTGAGCAACTTAGATCATGAGGTTTCATTAGAAGAACATAATGATAAGCTTCTTGATGATCTTCCTTCTGCCTGGGAGACTTATGTGATGATTATCAGAGAGAGTGCTGATTTAGAAATTACTGAGTTGGATGTGCTTATTTATAAACTCCAGTCCTTTGACCTAGATATGCAAAAGAAGAAGGCTGGAAACAAGTTTTCAACTCAAAATCCATGCTTGTAAATGAAACCTGCTGTTGTTGCTTACACCACTTTAGGTTATGTCGCTTTCCTATCTAGCACTGAAGATGGTGAGGTATCAGCTGTACTTGATGATACAATTGAGGTCTGTTTTACCTATGCAAACTCCAAAGAGAAAACATTAAAAACCAGATCAAAAATGATGAATATTAGAGTATCTCAAGAGCATTTAGCATTCTTTATGCAATTTGTAAATGCTTACGATTTAGTAGTAATGGATGATACACAGAGGCTCACTGATGAAGATATGGATATTCAATGGCAGATGGCCATGCTGACAAGAAGAGCATGAATATTTTTACAAAGGACTGGCAGATCAGAGATTTCTGGCAATTCAAAAAGGAAACTTGGCTTTCCTAAGCAGAAGGTCAAGTGTTATAACTATGGAAATCTAGGTCACTTTGCTCGAGAGTGTGAATTACCCCTAGGAATAATTCAATATTTGAAGCTGCAAACTAACAAGACAAGTTTGACCCAAGAAGGGGTGCTGCTACTGTTTCTTCAGTTGCAACAACTTCAAAGACCTCTCCTCCAAATAAAGACAAAGCTTTGTTATTTGAAGATGAATTTGGAGCAGATTGGTCTAATTATGCTGAAGAAATTCAACTAAATGAAGAGTCACATGTTGCTTTCATGGCACAAACCTATGAAAATAAGGTTGATTCATCATTACCAAACTTTTTTTAATTTTAAACCTAAATGTTTATAATGTTGTGCTTATGCAGCTAAGCTGGATATGGTTACTAAGCACAATCAATCACTTGTTGTTGATGTCATCTGTTCAGAAGATAATGTTAAACAATATCTGGCTAATGAAAAACTTTACAAAACTAACTTGAAGAATATAGTGCAGATTTCAAAACATTAAAATTAAAATTGGTTGTGATCAAGATGACATTATCAATCAGATGATTGAAGAAATGAAAAACAGGAAAAAGAAATGTAAATCAATTGAGTGTTTGCATAGTGTACAAATGACTTTTGCACACATTTTGGCTAACCATGTTCCAAATCCAGGTACTCGAGGGTTAGGTTATAATGAGGTTCCTCCTCCAATTAACCATCTGTATGGGAAATTACCTAATGAGCCAACTGTTGTTCCTTACATTGCTAAAACCTCTTTTTAACTTAGATTTGTTTTGAAGTGATATATCTAACTTTTCTTGTTCTATTAGTCTTAAACATCCATGGACAGATGAGAATCAAGTGATCAATAGAGAAGTTTATGATGAGAACAAAAAGAATTGAAGTGTGTCTGGTTTAGATTGTGATTTCAATAAGAAAGGTGATGTAACAAATTCAATAGATATTAAGAAAGATTATGAGTTTGTATTAATTGAAGATGTTGACATTAGTAATGAATCTGTTGTTTACAGAACCAAATAACATTATCTATTACACCATTAAAGAGTGAGATGAAATTTTTTGTGATGATACTAAACCAATGAATTTGATTAAACCAACATTGATTGATAAAGTTTTTAAAAAGCCTAATGACAAACTATTCAAAAAACCTGATTGGGTGAACAAAAAGGTTTAAAAAAACAATATGCTAACATGTAGGACCAACTTGGAGCCCTGAAACAATCCGATTCCTATGTAGATCCGCTCAAAAACCACTGGAATAGTGCGGAATCCGATTCCAGGGTTTTCCAATCGAAACCAACAGTCCCCGTGGTGATTCGAAGGAGAGAAATAAACGTTTGGATCAAGATCGAAGCCCACGGGGTTTGAATCGAAGTTGGACATGGAAGAACCGCTCAAACCCCTAAGGGTTTGACACTGGAGTGCTCTGGGAAGAGAGGAGGCTTGGAAAAGTTAGGTTTGAATCCGTTTGAACAGGTATATATAGACTGTACTAATTCGGCCGAATGGGTGGCCGAAGCAACTATTCGGCGAATGGCTCAGCCGAATGAGCCTGGTCAACAGAGTGAGTCATGCGGATGACTCATTCGTTCGCCCTAGTCATTCGCTAGGCGTTCATTCGGCCGAATCACCTCATTGTTAGGGTCATTCGCACGAATGAGTCTATAAGACATATATAATGAGAGTTAAACATAGTCAAACACATATAAACTTGAATAAACATTTAAACAACAATATAGAATAACTGATCTCATTAATAACATAAACTTTATACATCAAAGATCATACAAAAGCTGAACTAGGGACATTTAATGCACTAACATACTCACCCTTGGACCTAGTTCCTCACTTTTGCAGCATCTTTCTAGAAATACTTGTGTGATATAGCTTTCCAGTTAGAGCCGACATGAATCCCAAACACTATGCAAATCTGGATGACTCTCATGAATAGGAGAGCTTGTTCCATATCTTCTACAACAAAGAAAATCTGACATCTGTATAGAGCTTTAACATCGTTGTGTGACAGATTAATCAGCCATATAGGATCAAATATGCGCACCGTCTCCCATTTCTTGTCTTTGCATAGTACAATAACAGCCTCTGCAGTTCTTCCATCGTAATACCACCATCGGAAACTGTCCAAGAAATCCTGAGGCATCTTCCGTAAAGGAATCTTCTTCATGACTCTTTGAAGCAGCCACTTCAGGATGACCTTGTGTCTGTGGGTATCTGCATTGATTTTTGGAAGATAATATCTTTCTAGTTCTGAGGCTTGAAATTGATCCACCTCTTCCTGTACTCATGCTGTATCTGTCTAGAGAACCAAGCTGACATCCCTGAATCTCCACTATACAGCATCTTCAAACGTGCAAGTTGATTTACTTTGAATCCAGGCAACGTTTTGAAGTCATGTGGACTAAATCCCTTGTTTTCTCTTGACAACATAGCATTGCAGATCATGGAAGTATGCCTAGCTAAGTATTTGACCTCCGGCCTTGTATCCTTTGGTCCTATAAACTTTGGTGTGTGTAGCTGGCATCTTTGCAACACTCTCTTTCTTCAGAATCTCCCAGTATGCTTTCCATTCTTCCTTTCTTTGTTGAATGTCTTCTGCTAAAGACTCATTACCACTGATCTTTTCTTCAACCTTCCTGTTTAGCTCCTCTTCAGTATGTTGTCCTAAAGATCAGTAAATGTAGGTAGTTCATCCTCAGCTGAAGTATACTTTGCATCCTCTTCTTTAGTAATATCCTCTAACATCACATCATCAACATCAACAAAATCTTCAGGTGAAGGAATATCAGAAACAGGAGTAGAGGATTCATCAATGGCGACCTTATCAGGATTTAACCTAAACCGCTCAGAAATTTGATCCTTGGTCAAACAATGAATGATCTCTTCTTCCTCCTTATCATAGTTGACTGAGTGTTGTATGATGCCTTGAGCATCTAAGATCATGGTCAATGTCTCATCCAACCGACGTCTCAGAGCCACAACTTGAACTTCTTCAGTAGCTTTAGGATCTTCGGTATGAGGAGGAGGAGGAGGAGGAGGAGGCGGAGGCTTGGCACTCTTATCATGCTTAGTCTTGGTCCGGATCTCAGTGGGAGAGGACTGCTGTCCAGATGCACTTGAAGAACTGGCAGACCCACTTCTGGAACCATCATCAGAATCATCATCTTCATCTGAATCCTCGTAGTCAACTTTCTCCTCATCAGACTCCTCATCTTCTTCTTCATCTTCTTATTATTCTTTCTCCCTGCCTGAATCATCTGAGACTGCTTCAGTGCCCTCGATCCTTGGAGTGTCCTTCTTGAGGCTTTCTACTTGCTTGATGAGATGCAAGTTTTCGGCCTCAAGTGCAAGGATCCTGTCACTGAAACCACAGGTAGTCAAAGCCAACTGGTTGTGCTCATCAACATACTTGAGCAACTGCTCCTCCTATTGAGCAGATCTAACCCTCAAGTCAGCACGCTGGTCAGCAGCCAGGACTAATAAAGCATCTTGCTCACTAACCTTCTGCGTGAGCTGTGCATTAGCTTCCTCTTCCTGTTGATTCCTCTCCATCAGCCTAAGAACCATGTTGTTTAGTGTACTGAGCTATTCAGTCACTGAAACAGTAGGAATATAAGGATCAGCTCGTGTGATGGAGGGACCAGAAGAAGCAGCAGTAAAGACTGCAGTATAGGCTGTAGAGGAGGTCAGAGGGGCAATAGAAATACATGAAGGAGTAGCCCGTGACCTGGTCAGTGAAGAAACTGCAACTGTTGCAACTGATGTAACAGTAGTTGTTGCAACAGAAGACAGTTCTGACCGCCTCTGTAGGACAAACTTCGTCCTTATTCTCTTGGCAGGAGGGGATGATGTGGCCTGAACAGTAGCAGTAGTAGAGGTAGAAGAGGAAGTACGAGGGGGAGGAGAGAAGTCAAACTCAGGGATAAATGATAGATCCCGGATCTCCTCCCTATCAGGCTCTATGTCTCGAGTCTCAAGAAAAAAACTTGAGATCTATAGCATGCGGTCACCACCTGTGGCCTAGTATCCTCTGAATCTGAATCATCTGAGGCATCCTCATCAACATCTTCCATCTGTTTGTCTTTAGCTGATTTAGTATCAGCCATCTCTAGTGGAGTAGAGATGGTGGACTGAGTAGTAGCCATGAAATCCAAGTCTAATAAGGCATCAACATCTACATCCCCATCACTAGCACCTGAACCACCAACACCTGCATCAGCACCACCACTAGAAATATCACCACCAGCTCCTGACAAACCAACACTAACACCACTAGCATCTGCACCACTAACACCAACACCTGCATCTCCACCATCGTCTCCATCATCATCACCATCATCACCTGGTACTATAATATCCTCTACATCCGATTCAGAATCTTCATGTCTCCATTTCCTTCCATCAGGAGCAATGCACTCAGGATTCTAGAGATGACCAAATAAAGCACGAACAGGAGGCTTCGTCTCATTTCCCCTGTATGATAATACTCTGTTGAGAGTAATGTCATTCATGTGCTCTAACCGAATGATGTATGTGCTGGTCTTCGGTAGGTTAGGCACTTGATCATCGAATATTTTCTGAAGGAATCTAGGGTACATAAGGAACTTCTTGTCACCCTTGAGCACAACATTCTCCTTCAGATGTGTGAACAGCATCTCGGAAAAGTTGAATGGTAGATTCAGCACCAACGCCACAAAAGCAAACTGTATAGTCTCCCGCAGCTCATCAAATCCCCTGCGCCTCGAGCCTAAGCAGTGAATAAGTACATGTGCTAAGTACTTGAACTGTGGTGATAGAAAAGCCTTGTTGAGGACTCCGACTCCCAGGTCACCATCGTACTTGCATCGCATGAAGCATCGTCGAACATGATAGCGATCAAGTAAAATGGGATGATCAGGTGCATCCTGAAATCCACATATTCTCCTGAGGTGCTCTGCGGAAACTATAACATCATTCCCTCGCACCTTGCCTCTAATCACAGGCGGCTCCATCTCACAATCTATATCCGCTGATCTCCAGAAATCTCGCTGATGTGATTGATATGGATCATAGACTGTAGATATGGCAGCAAAAATCCTAGAACGCCTAAGAAAAGTGATGATCTCTCTGAAATGCTTGGCGTTCTTGGTGGCAAGATCCAAGTGAGCACATATGTTATTCTTCGTCACTGCTTTGTAATCAACCATACTGAAAAACAAAAGGATAAACGTGTTAGTTCAAATCAGTTAATCAGATGGGTAAAATCAGAAACTTTTCACAAGTATACAACTTGGACGAATGAGACTGCAATGACCGAATGAATATTTCAGAATGAGCCCAATGACCAAATAGGTCAAGTCAACCGAATGAAAACCGAAAGATCTCATTCGGATGAAACATTGATCGAAAGAGTCAGGTCAACCGAATGACAAGCAAATGAGACTAGTGGCCGAAAGAGTCTAATTCGGTCGGATGACTTCATTCTGTCGCTGCATCTCATTCGGTCGGCTCTTGAAGTCCGAAAGGATGTCATTCGGTTGGCCGATGGAGATCAAAATCCCAAGATAACAAAATCACAAATCAGACCACAAAAACTACACCATTATGTTCAAAAATGACCGATTTAACTTTTTAGAATTGGTCTTATGTGATTTAATGTCTAATTTGTCCATTTATTTTGAGGTGAAGGATACGAGCCCTAAAATCCTAAGACGAGGGTTGTATACAGCGAATCCATGGACACAAATGGATAATCTTAGTTCCACTAGTACCTGTCACAGTCACAAGAAGGAATCTCATCAAACAATTCGGGTTAATCGATGAAAACTTGAAGAAGAGTTGAGAGAGAGTGTTTCGGGCGATGGAGATCAAAAATCCCAAGATGCCAAAATCACAAATCAGACCACAAAAACTACACCATTATGTTCAAAAATGACCGATTTAACTTTTTAGAATTGGTCTTATGTGATTTAATGTCTAATTTGTCCATTTATTTTGAGGTGAAGGATACGAGCCCTAAAATCCTAAGACGAGGGTTGTATACAGCGAATCCATGGACACAAATGGATAATCTTAGTTCCACTAGTACCTGTCACAGTCACAAGAAGGAATCTCATCAAACAATTCGGGTTAATCGATGAAAACTTGAAGAAGAGTTGAGAGAGAGTGTTTCGGGCGAAAGGGGAACACAGTAGTCCAAGCGAATGAAATGTAGGGGAATGAACTACTTCGGCCGAAAGAGACCTATATATAGGAAGTATCATTCGGCTGAGAGGTCAACCGAAAGAGTTTCTTCGCCCCAAATTGATTCGGCCGAATTACTCATTCGCTTGAGTGAAGTCATTCGGTTGAATGAGCCTTTCTCCTGAGTCATTCGTCTGTTTCATTCGCATGAATGAAACTTAGCACTCACAAACCCAACTTAATTCCAAATTTGACAATTTTAACAGTTAAACGAGTGCAATTATGAAGATTAATTTGATTGCTGATGGATTCATATATGACTAAACATCTGAACACACAAATGATCATCTAAAACATATTTGAAAACATAAAATCTTTTTGTATTTTTCTAAAACGAAAGAAAACTATACAACTTACAATTAAAACTAAAAACAGGTAAGAAGTACATGTTTTTGTGAGCAGTCTTTCAAGAAAATGACACCTACACCTAATCACATCAAATCAACATTACTAAACGTTACACTTCATACATATTTGTCATATGATTTGATTACTGATATACTTGTCCACTTTAAGCCTGACAATACATCATTTCTAAACAAATTTAATGATCACTCATATTTTTTGACTGAGTTACCCATTTTATTTAACCAATAAAGATCAAAACCAGTTTGTAACTCATCTCTGCATAACTTAATTCCTAACATCATAAGTTCTATAAGGTTCCAATGTATTTTCTTTGTTTTTGTTAATTTGTCTCTCATCTTCAACACATTCTCATGGACGGCTTCAGCTAGGTCTTTACAAAGCAATATGACACGTATACAGAAATGTGTTGACATTATCAACTTGTTCTATCCAAATAGACGGCTTCAACTAGGTCTTTACAAAGCAACATGGCATGTGTATGGAATCGAACTTACTTTATTTTTGTATTTTTCTTAGCTTATCCAATCTGAATGGACGGCTTCAGCTAGGCTGCAACCCAGCAATATGGCACGTGTACAGAATCGGATTTACTTATATTTTCTTGTGATTCAATCATTCTCATCTGAATGGACGGCTTCAGCTAGGTTTTTACAAAGCAATATGGCACGTGTACAGACTTGAATTCATGAATCATTGGAAACCTCATTAGATCCTATGATAGCAAGTGTATGCCTTATTTGAGTTAAAAACTATTTATCACTTAGCTGGTTTTCTAACATGGATCCCACTAATCAGACTTTCTAAGTAATCACCAATAGTCTATACATTTTCTAAAGTTGGCCTATTAGTACATCAAATCACTTAATTGTAATGTGCTTTCAGTTTATGCATTCACTTTTGCTTTTAAGACATGATAGATGAACACATAACTTTCTCAAATAAGACTTTCTCATTTTTACAATTTTCAACTGTTATTGGATTTTTAATTTTTCAAGTGTTTTTGGTTTTTCAAATTAAACTACCTTTTCACCCCCTAAAAACCTAAAACAGAAAATCTTTTTGAGTTTTTAATTAAGTGAAAGAAAAGTGACAAACATACTAATGAATTAAAATTAACTAAATAAAAGAGATGATCATTTGTTTGTTTCAGATGAAGAATGACTTAATCCTTTTGAAAAACACCATTAGCCGATAACAGATATAAAAATCTGGGTTTATCAAAAGCTTTTGTATAAAGATCGGCTTTCTGGTGATCAGTGTGAATTTTAACTACATCGATGAGTTTCTTTTAAAAACAATAACATATAAAGTGATATTTGATATCGACGTGTTTGGTTTTCGAGTGCTGGACTGGGTTTTTAGTGACAGCAATGGCAGCTGTATTATCAACATAAATAGGAGTGTTAGAAAAATGTAGCCCATAGTCCCTAGGTTGTTGTTGTATCCAGATGATTTGTGAGCAACAATTAGCAATAGCAATATATTCAGCTTCACACGTTGAAGTAGACACCGACGTCTGCTTCTTGCACTGCCACGTAACTAAACGGGTCCCAAAAAGCTGACATCCTGTTGATGTTGACTTGAAATCTCTTGTGCATCCGCCATAGTCTGAATCACTGTATGTAGTGAGCTCAAAGTAATCATCATTAGGGTACCATAGGCCAAGATCAGGAGTACCCTTCAGATAACGAAAAATCCTCTTCACAACAATCAGATGTGATACTCTTGGTTTGGACTGATAACGAGCACACAAGCATGTGGTATACATGATGTCTGGCCGAGAAGCAGTAAGATACATGAGAGACCCAATCATTCCTCGGTACAGAGTGGCATTCATTAATTCCCTCTTTTAATCTGGTGTAATCCTGTGATTGACAGCCAGTGAGGTACCAGCAGGTTTGGCATCCGACATACTGAACCGGCTCAGAATGTCACCAACGTATTTGGTCTGATGAATGAAGATCCCTGCCTCAGATTGATCCACCTGCAACCCAAGAAAAAATTTCATCTCCCCCATTGAGCTCATTTCAAACTTGTCTTTCATAACCTTCTCGAATCCCTTGCACAGACTATCATTTGTAGAACCAAAAATGATGTCGTCCACATAAACTTGCACCAGGAGTAAATCACCATCCTTCTCTTGAATAAACAACGTGCAGTCAATGACACCTCTTCTAAACCCGTTGTTCAGAAGGTGAGTAGATAGTGTCTCATACCACGCTTGCGAAGCTTGATGCAATCCATATAAAGCCTTGTCTTGCTTGTAGACTTGGTCATGATGCAATGGATCCTCAAACCCAGGAGGTTAATTGACACACACAGTTTCGTTGATCACACTGTGAAGGAATGCACTCTTGACATCCATTTGATAATCTTTAAATGTCTTGAAGGATGCATATGCCAAGAAAATAATAATTTCTTCGAGACAAGCAACCGGTGCAAACACTTCATTATAGTCAAGTCCTTCAATCTGTCTGAATCCCTGAACCACCAGACGTGCTTTTTTCCGCACAACGATCCCGTGATCTCCCCTTTTGCAAAAAAGAACCCATCTGGTGCCTATAACCTTTGCACCTTTTGGTTTATCAACAAGTTGCCAAACACCTAGTTTCTTGAATTGTAGGAGTTCTTCTTGCATCGCATCAACCCATGATTCTTCTCTCAATGCTTCAGTGACGGTGCGCGGTTCAACTTGAGAGATGTAGCAAGAATGGGCACAATAGTTCACATCAGCAAAGTCAAGAATATCAGCAAGACCCCCTGAAGATAACTGATTTCTTGTCTTGACCCCATCAAGCGGACTTCCAATAATGGTTTCCTAAGGATGAATGCTATTAATCCTTCCAATAGGATGAGCTGGAACCTCAACCTATGGATCAAGGTTGTTCAGATTCAAGTCCTCAAGAGCAGGTACAATGTTGTCAATATTTGGTTCGGGGGCAACTGGTTGAACTGGATTATCATCTGTGTCTGAGCTGTCATCATGTATCTGTATAGGTGTTGAAGTTGATGAAGGTTGCACATGTTCATCAGGTGCATTTTGTGCATCATACAACATTTGAACTGCAACATCTTCATCTGAGTACATAGGAGGCGTTTTGAAAGAGCTGAAAAGGTCTGAATAATCAAACATCCAGTCTGGACCTTTTCGAGGTGGGGGCATAGAGTGTCTCTAAACATCCACATGGTACCACTCCTCCACATTTTTAGTTGATCTATTGTAGACCCTTTTATTAGGAGTACTGTACTCATAAAATACCCTTCTTCCACCTTCTCATTGAACTTGCCCTGCTCGTGTTTCTTAAGCATCGTGCACGGAGCACCAAAAGGCTCAAGATACTTAAGATTTGGTTTTCTGTTGTGGAGCAGCTCAAAGCAAGTTTTCTCATGTCTGTTAACTATCAAAAGTCGGTTCAGTGTGTAGCAAGCATTTGCAACAGCTTCATTCCAGAACTAAACTGGAAGGGATGAATCAGCAAGCATAGTCCGAGCAGCCTCAATCAAAGTCATGTTCTTGTGCTCAGCACCATCATTCATTTGCGGGACATACGGAGCACTGAATTGTTGGACAATGCCACATTCATTGCAGAAGTTTTCCATTTTATGATTCTTAAACTTTGTCCCTTTATCTGTTCTGAGCATACAGATCTTTAGCTTATAAAGAGATTCAAGTTTGGTGACCAAAACTTGAATACACTCGAACGTTGCTGATTTCTCCTTCAGAAAGAAAACCCAACAATATCTGGAATACTCATCAGTGATGACTAAACAGTATTGAGCTCCGGCTATATTCGTGCGGTTGACTGGACCAAATAGATCCATATGAAAAAGCTCAAGAGGAACAGTGATTGAATGATACTTTTTCAGCTTGTGAGAGTGCTTGGTCTGCTTTCCCTTCTTGCACGACACACAGATATCAGACAGCTTGAAATTCTTCAAAATGACACCCTCAACCAAGTTGTTGTGTACCAAATGGTTCATCTTACGCAGACTCAAATGGCCCATCCTCTTATGCTAAAGAATAGAATCTTTCTCGGTGGCCTTTGACATAAAACATGAAGCTGAGGAGGATGTTGTTGAAGCTGTAGCCATGTTGAGTACATACAAGTCCTGCTTATGGGGTGCAGACATCAAAATCCAATCTTCAGGAATAGTGACGCCTTGCTTGAGTATGTAGCAACTGGAGTCATCAAAGAGAACTTTGTACTGCTTTTCACAAATCTGTGACACTGAAAGAAGATTATTCTTCAGCTGCTAGACATATCTGACTTTATCAAATGAAACTTGGCCATTCGAAAGAATACCCTCTCCGGTAATGAACCCGCCTTTGTCACCGGCAAACGCTACATATCCACCTCGAATTGAATTAACATTGGTGAGCAGCGAAATATCTCCAGTCATGTGCCTTGAAGCCCCACTATCAACCATCCAAGAGATGTTAAAAGCAGCTGTTGGGGCAACTTGCACAAAAACAAACAATTAGTTCCATTTGGGAACCCAAGCCTTTACAGTCTTGGGTTGACCCAATGAGTCTCGGATCCAAACATCAATCCATTTAACCTTTGGGGTTGCCTTGTCTGGAGTGTTTAAAACTGAAGTCTCAGAAGACTTGACTTTCCAGACTGTGTTCTTACTGAAAGAGTTTTTCAAGTAAATGGATGATGGTTTTGATTGATTAACATTAACAACCTTGGGAACATCCAAGTTCACCACTTTCCCTTTACCCTTATCCAAAGGCTTAACAAGATTGGGTTGTTTGGGCTTTGATTGAGATGATTTAAAATCATATTTGACTTGTTTGTTAAAATTCTGATTTTGTTTTCTGGGTGGTGCAACCTTAGGTCTGATCAACTGAGGACAAAATCTGACAACATGTCCAGGTGCACCACACTCAGAACAAACTCTTTTGTTTGTGTGACAAGACAGCTTGGCTTTAGAAGAAGAATTTTGGTTTGAAAAACATCTTTCTTAGCCTTATCTTGCACAAAACCCAAACCTTTTGTGCCATTAAAAACATGTTTTTCATTTCTTTGGTCTCACTTGCTTCACCATCTTGTGAGGACTTAACAAAACAGATGTTTTTGGATAACTTTGAAGCCATGTTAGTCTTGGGTAAGATTGGGTCAGCCTTCTTGGCAACAGATGTCTGATTCTTGACATAAAACACTTGTGGAGTGACATCAAATTCATCCTCGGAATCAGGAACCCAATCTTCAACCACGACCTCCACAAAAGATTCCTCAAAAATTGAGGAACCCTCATCAGATATTATCCCAATGGGATTAATAACTAATGGAGTCTCCACCTGAAAGACTTTAACCTCTTTGTCATTCAGAGAATTGACAAAGTTGTTCAAGACTGGTGGGGGACAGTGATTGTATCTTGTGTTTTTACCCTTCCCATCCTGATCAGTTCCATTACTGATCATGTGCTCAATAATGTATGATGAGCTCTCATAACTCTTGAGCTTCTGGCTTAATGTCTCATAGTCACACTCGACTATGGCAAGTTTCTTCTTAGTCTCATTTATGGTGTTGAGATAAGAAGTAACTGCATCCTGCTTGATGAGCACAGCATTCTTAGTCTCATGTAACTGTCTGTTTAACAAATTAATTTTTTCCTAAAAATCTTTTTCCTTAGATTTCAAAATTCTATTTACTTCAATCATTTGGTTGAGATCGCTGATCAAGTCAGCATTGTGCTTTTGATAAGCCAGGACCTTACTGTTAAGATCAATACAGTTAAAGCATCTAGAATGAGAAGAAGAACATTCATCAAATACCTGATCTGGCTGACAGGTAGCAGAAGTGTTCACCATCATTGCAAACTGGGTAGCAGGTTCTTCAAACTCAACATCAGAATTTGCTTGAGCGTCGGAGTCTGAAGTGCTTTCTGACTCTGAACCTGATGATTCTTCCAGACTGGTCTTTACTTCTTCAGAAGTGCTTTCTTCACTAGATTCATCATCCTTCTGAATTTCTGCAACACATGCTTTATCTTGTCCTCCCTGATTAGGATTGAATCTGAAATCCCAGTTTTTGCCTTCATCATTTTGTACCATCAAGGCTTTCCTAGCATTTGAAGAACTAGCATGAGAGGGAATATCAATGTGCACAAGTCTTCTCTCTGGATTTGCTGCAGAAGATCTCTGATTCTGAAAAGGATTCTTGTTGCCTGTCTTCTTTAGTTGTTTGCACTGTCTTGCAAAGTGTCCCTTATCTCCACAGTTATAGCAAGTAACAGATGCCATATCAAAACCAAATTTTGAATCCTTGTTCAGATTAATATCTTTTCCAGTTCTTCTCACAAAAGCCTTAGCTCTTCTGACTGCACTGGCAAAAGCCCACATGATGTCTATCCTCTCCATATCATCCGGGTCAATCTAAGAATAATCTTCATTTGTCAAGTGAGGATTACCAATCTGCCCAGCTAGTAATCCATCATAGGAGCTCACAAGGGTAGACAAAAGACCCATATGCTCCTTTGCAACCTCTACAGTCACTTTATCAAAATCATATGTCTTCAGATTGGTGACTGGATGACCACTTTCTTTCTAAGAGGATGATGTTGAAGATGACTTACTAAAATGAATCTGATTTGAAACAGGGGCTTCTTTAGTCTGAGAGAAAAGCAATCTTTAGTGGAGCATGAGAAGAAGCTATCTCTATAGTAGGAGTAGAGTAATACAGTGAGGGATCCTGAACTTGAGCAACTCTTTTTGCATCCACTTGTTCTCAATTTCCTGTTCCTTCAGCTTCTGGATAAACTCCTTGATGTATCATCTATTATTGCTTCAAAACCATAAGAAATGACTCCCATTTGGGAGGTAAAGCATCTGCTAAACACCGAATCTTATCTTGAGTTGTAGTTTTGACTTGATGGTTGAACAGTTCACTAAGAAGGTGTTAGAATCTAGCAATCAGATCATCAAAGGAATCGTTTCCCACATACATGAAACTATTGAACTCCTTCCTTAAAGCTTTAGACTTTATGTTCTTCAAGGCATCATTTACCTCATATATCTGCTACAATGCATCACAAAGTAGCTTAGAAGATGTAAACTATCTGAACTGAACAAAGATATCAGTAGCGATGCATTGAGAAAGAATGGCATATGATTTCTTCTCAAAGTCATATAACTTCCTCTGTGGTTCAGTCATCCAGGTGACTAACATTGGAGTTCCATCTTCATTCAGAGGTCTCAAGTAACCACCCTTTATCATCATCCATAAGTTAGTATCAACTCCATTGATGTGTATTTTGAATCTGTATTTCCAGTGAGGGTAATCATCTAATGAAAGAAACTTAGGAGCTTTATTAGAGTTCCCTGTCTTAGTCTCTGTAAGTAACAAAGTCTGAATCCGATGATTCTGGTTAGCCATCAAAGCTAATTCCTCCATGATGTCAAGAACATGTGAATTCAACACTTAGACAAATTCTCAAACTGATGGTCGAAAGACACAAATTGGACCGAATGTCGGGGACCGAATAGAAGTTGATTCAACTAAATGTAATGTGGAAACCGAATGAAGGTGGATAGAATGAACTTGAAGTCCGAATGAATTAAAGACCGATTGACCGGAGCACCGAATGAACTAGTGAACCAAATGAGTGACCGAAGGAGTAGAGAACCAAATGTGTAAGACCGAAAGAGAGCTATTCGGCGAATGAAGCTTATTCGGCCGAAAGAGAGCTATTCGGATGACCTATTCGGATGAGCGGCTCATTCGTACCATCTGGGGTTTTTAGCTGCAAAAATCACGGTAACTTTTTATTTAGAGTGAATCTAACCACCAAAATTGGTACAGAACTTCAAAACATCATTACCAAGCAAATGGAATGATCGATTTGACAAAACATCCACAAAAACCAACAGATTTGCAATGAAACAGTAACTTGAAGGTCAAGAAACTTAGGGTTTTTGAATATCTCGAACATCCAATCTGAGATTTGATGATTGTGATTGAAAATCGAGCAGAATCAACAGCCTAAAATCTGATACCACTTTGTAGGACCAACTTGGAGCCCAGAAACAATCCGATTCCTATGTAGATCTGCTCGACAACCTCTGGAATAGTGCGGAATCCTATTCCAGGGTTTTTCAATCGAAATCAACAGTCGCTGTGGTGATTCGAAGGAGAGAAATGAACGTTTGGATAAAGATCGAAGGCCACGGGGTTAGAAACGAAGTTGGACAGGGAAGAACCGCTCAAAAACCTAAGGGTTTGACACTGGAGTGCTCTGGGAAGAGAGGAGGCTCGGAAAAGTTAGGTTTGAATCTATTTGAAAAGGTATATATAGACTGTACTCATTCAGTCGAATGAGTGGCCGAAGCAACTCATTGGGTGAATGGCTCAGTTGAATGAGCCTGGTCAACCGAATGAGTCATGCGAATGACTCATTCGTTCGCCCTAGTCATTCGCTAGGCATTCATTCGGCCGAATGACCTCATTCTTAGGGTCATTCACAGGAATGGGTCTATTAGACATATATAATCAAAGTTAAACATAGTCAAACACATATAAACTTGAATAAACATTTAAACAACATTATAGAATAGCTGATCTCATTAATAACATAAACTTTATACATCAAAGATCATACAAAAGCTGAACTAGGGACATTTAATGCACTAACAAAACATAATTTTCTCAAGCAACAAACACTTAATAAAGAGACTGACAGGTTGCTGAGTCAATCCAATGCTGAATTCATAAGTGTTAAAACTTTTATGCTCACATTACAAACTTCTTCTCCTTAAACTTTTTCACTGGTGAATCAGTTACACTCAATGATAAAAGTTTTGAGAAAAATCACTCAGGTAGCAATGGACCTTTAGCTACACTTTCAAAGGAGTCTAGTTCATATTCTAAGGTTCACAGAATAAGTCTACCCAAGGATGATAGTCAATCAAAGGTTTTACATACAAAGAAGAGTAGGAAGAAACAACCTACAAAGTTGATAAACTTGATTAATTTTGTTACTTTGGCCTTCACTGCACATACATCAGCACAAACACGTCATAATAAACCAGTGAAGTATGTTAATTCTTTTCCAATTGTGGAAAAGAAACGTGTCAAACCATTGGTTTTCACATAAAAACCAACTTTTGGAAAATCTAAAATATCTAATTCTTTTAAACCAAAAGTTTTATCTAAGAAAATGGATACAAATTTTAAACCAATGTTGAAACATCACAATGAAACCATCCTTTACAAGCCAATTCCTAATCAAATTTGGACTGTTAAGACAAATGTTTCAATTGATTCAACCGTGTGATTGAATTCTGGTCCTTCAAAAGTTTCTCCAGTCCATGTCAAAAGTCATATGGCTAAGACATGGATTTGAGTTTCTCATTGATGTATATGATCTATATGCAGGACTCATTGTCAGCTGCTCAACATAATATTTGGTATATTGACAGTGGTTTTTCTCGCCATATGACTGGGAATTTGGAAATCCTCACCAAATTTAAAAGAACAAATGGAGAATATGTGAAATTTGGTGGTAACACCGGAGGCTATATTACTAAAGAGGGAGTGTTATCAAATGATCAGATAAGCTTTGAACATGTTAGCTTTGTGGAGCAGCTCAAACATAATTTGTTGAGTGTTTCACAAGTTTGTGACAAAGAATATTCTGTGATATTTGATAACAAAGCTTGTTAAATTCTGAATCCTTCTATGGTGATTCCTGAATATTGGACTGCTGTGACAGCTCCTAGACATAATAATACATATCAGTTAGATACGTCTTCTGCTTCAACATCTTCTCAAATTACTTGTTTTCTTTTCTAAAGCCACTGAAAAGGATTCAATTTCATGGGATAGACAGATGGGACATGTTCATTTAAGAAAAATGAATTGTTTGGTTAGAAATAGCCTTGCTGAAGGTGAACGATCTCAATCATTTGTGATATCTGATCATTGTATCTCTTGTAAAAAAGGGAAACAACGCAGTCAATCACACAGGCCTAAAATCGAAAATACTATCAACACTCCTCTAATAATGTTACACATGGATCTTTTTGGTCCAGTGTCTGTTAAGAGTGTAGGTGGAATATCTTATTATTTGGTTGTTACTGATGATTTTTCTAGGTTTTCGTGGGTTTTCTTTTTAGCATCTAAATCGGAGATGCCAGAAATCCTGAAGAATCTGGTTATCAAATTGGAGAATGAGTTTTCTACAAAAGTCAAATTTTTAAGAAGCAACAATGGAACAGAGTTCAAGATTCATAATCAAGAGTTGTTTTGTATCCAGAAAGGAATTACTCATTAGTTCAGTGCACCTACACCCCTCAGCAGAATGGTGTTGCTGAAAGGAATAATCGGACACCAATTGAGACAGCTCGGACAATGCTTGCCGATTCTCACCTGCCAATTATGTTTTGGGCGGAAGCGGTCAACGCAGCATGCTATACATTAAACTGTATTCTAACTGTCAAAAAGAGAGGACAAACGTGTTATCATTTGCTTAAAGGCAAGAAGCCCAATATTGCACATTTGGAGCCTTTTGGTACAACTTGCACATACTTGAAATTGACAACACCAAAGTTTATGCCGAAGGCAGTGAATGGCATTTTTTTTGGGGATATTCTTCTAACTCTTTCAACAAACGAGTTCTCAACTTGGAAACCAGAGTAATTGAAGAGGCTTACAAAGTTAACATTTGTCGATTTACTAAGGCATTGTCTGGAAAAGGTGTGACACTTGGTATACGTGCAACAATTAGTTTTGAAATCCATGGGTGTACATGACAACAATGGAGAAGACTGTAGTGAGAACGTGACGATAATGATAAAAAAAAACACCTAATCAAATACAATGATAATTCCTAAGACAGATATGAGAATCCATTGAATCACATAAACATGAAGCAAAAGAAAATACAAACCTCTTGTGAGGGAAAGCAATGAATCAAACCTAAATGGATATCATTTTGAGTATCGATCTAATGAGATATATAGACGGGTGACGATCCATATGGATATGTTGTTGGACTTGATACATTAAATGATATCTTTACACTATAAAATAATGTCAGAAGATTAGACAAACGTTGTCTTTGTGTGGGTGACGATTCATACAAATGAAAACGTGAGTATAGCAACTCTAACTTAAAATAATAACTATTTTAAATAAAATTTTCACCAAAATATTTTAATAAATGAAATTAAAATGAAGATAAGATTTACTTATAGATAATAAATAATCAAAATTGTAATACACACAGTCATTCGTACGAATAGGCATTCATTGGTACGAATATGTCATAATCAGTGAAGCTTTTCAACTGAGAGTCATCCATGTGAATGGGAGTCATTCGTGCGAATGACTCATTCATGCGACAACACAGGTATAAAAGAAACACTTATGTTTTTCCAACTCATACTCAACCGAAACCCCATTCGCCTCTCTCGAATTTTCAGCAATTTCCACACGAAATCGGACCATTCTAACTTAAAAATCGTGTGTATTTCACCCAAGCACATTCATTTAAAGATTTCAACCATTTTCATGCTTCTTCGGACAAATACGAGCTGCACTGTGAGTATTAACGCCAATCCTTTGCACCAAAACACTCCAAAAAATTTTGCCATCAATTTTGGCCGTAAAAACACCACAAATAACCCATGATTTCAAAAATGACATTTTTCGTGAATCTGTATGTGAATGAGCCATACAAAGGGCTCATTCGTACGAATGGTACACTCCATTCGCCTAAGAAACTCATCAGAATGAACCTCTGGACGAATGAGCATATACACGAATGAAATGGACTTATTCGCATGAGATAACCATACGAATGAAGACCTATTCGCAAGAATGGATCACCAGAATGGAAGTAGACATTCGCATCACCCCATTTGTATGAATGAAGGTCATTCGTGCAAACGATAATTCGCGCAAAGAGGAAACCCAAATTGGCGAAGTGTTGAATGTCCTATCGAACACTATTCGTATCGATAGAGCTGAACCTTATACCAAATTTTAAATCTAATCAAAATAAAAACAACATAAAAACACATTTTCAAAAATCACATTAAGAACATAACACTCAACCACATAATGTGTAACTAACAAATAAATACACGATAACACAGGGTTCAAACCGAGTGAATACATCGAGTAAGTGCACTAACATCGTACGACCCATAACCACATGTGGGTTCATAGGCCATTTTTCTTTAACTTTTTTCCTTCCAAATTATTTGAGGCTCTTATTCGAATGATATCTGAATAAGAACTATTCTCATTTAATTTAAAATAAATCATTTTGAAACCTCTTATTCGAATTTTATTCGAATAAGTGTATTTTATATCATTTTACTAAGCGTTCATTGCTTCATCACGACTTTTCAAACTCAAACGATAAGTATTTGAAGGATTCAAACACAACTCAGTAAGGAAGTGTCCATTGATCAAAACAGCTCGAGGCTTTGTGCCCAACCAAGAGGTGAACGGACACAGCCCGAGAGCTTGTGTTACATATCAAATCAATACCATGTTTAGTAAGGTATATGTCTAGGGTAATTCACTAGAACATGTGTCCACACATCATACATATCAAGAATTCGCATAGGAATTCTCAAGTAAGTCCCTTTTCAAGAGCAATATACCATGAGTTGACAGGGGTCAACCGAAGGTAAAGTAGATGGTACCATAAGTCTAACAAACTTTAGCGTTGAGGCAGGTACGTTACGCGAACAAGTACAAGGGTGAAATCTCGGATTTGATACATGGGATTTGATCAACAAGGGCATATCAGTTAGGTTTGGTAAATGATCAAATGTGTGATATTACAAACATATTTCACTAATAAACTAGAATTTCATATTTTCAAATGAGTAGTGGCAAATGATTTTCGAATGACTGATCATGATTTGAACTGGATCAAGACAAACGATGCAAAATGTGGGAAGGAGAGAGATGAAATAAGCCTCCTTCATCCTATCAAAGGCAAAGTCATGCCTGTCAAGTGTGTGGTAGGCTGGCGGCTCCACTCGTTGGTATGTATGCCCTATATATAAGAATTACTTGACCTGGCAGGATTATGTTGGTGACGATGATAAAAGGAGAAAACTTGTGTGATTTTACAAATAAACAAATGTGAAAATCTTTGATTTCATAAGTAAACTTGAATAAACACATTTGGGATGTTTTCTAAAAAAATGCAAGAATCCAATTCCATTTCCTTTTCTAACATAAGTGAACTCCCCATATTTCATTACTTTACTATTGTAGGATGTCGGAAATGAGCTACGTTGACTTCTTCTGATGTCTTAGGATAGTTTTGATAATGAAATACAAGAAGCCAGCTTGCCCAAATCTGACAAGCCTTTTACAAAACCTAATATTTTAAAACTCGCAGGAACTCAAGAACCTAGTGTTGACAGACTTCACATGTTCTCAGGTGACGAAAAGGTTTAATCAGGATGCCTTTTAAAGAGAGAAATATAGGAACCGTTAGAGGACCCTACAACTCCTACATGGAATCTTATAAGGCCTCATCGGCTGCAAGATTCAAGACTTGCTCTTTTGCAAGCAACCTTCGTGAAACATCTGGGTCATGCCCCATATGTTCAAGTCAAGTATAATAGAGTTAAATTATTAAAACAATTGTAATTTAACTTTATTTTATCAATACAAATTAGTGTTCTCATGTTATCATGTGTTGTGTAAACAATCTGATCATTCCGATTCAATCATTCCCAGGGACTATTCCGCCGGACAGGATTTCGACCTAGCCCGCCGGCCTGGGGTGTGACAGATTGGTATCAGAGCCATGGTTATAGAGAATTAGGCCATTTACTCAAACGGTTAGGCCATCATAACCCATAAGATTGAAATCAAATAAAGTATAATACTGCCAAAATATTGAAATCAACTATTCAGGCTTGTGTAAAAACTCTTATTGTATCAAACGAAGCATACCTGGTAGGAGGATGGTGGATACGACGACGGGAGGAGTTGACTGTGGCGGGATGAGCGACAACGGAAGGATCCGACGGCGACGGGATGTCGAACCGACGACTAGGGAAGGAGCGATGGTGAGGAGTGACAACAAGAGGACAAGCAATGATGAGAAACGACAACGGCGGTGAGGAACAACAGCAAGGGGATGATCGGTAAAGTGTAGGTGATTTTAGGGTCAAAGGATAGAAGCCAGAAAAATTGAGTCTTAACTCTTATGTCTGGTCGGCTTGGAATATTTGAATGCCTTTAATGATGTATATAATATTTTAATTATTTAAAAAAAATATTTCAGACTAAACATATCTATAACAGGTTTAACATTATGTTTTAACATGTTAAGAGACGATTTATATCGTGTCTAAATGTGTCAGCTTGTTAAAGGCACCAAATATGTTAAAGACTGAACAAAAGCTTGATATTTTCGTGTCATGTTGTGTCATTTTAACAGGTTCGTGTCTTAAATTGCCAGCCTTACAGTGGGCAGCTACGGCTCGCAGGCAGTAGTTGGGTCGTGGGTATCACGTGTCTCGCGCCCTCGCAAGACGCACAGCCGGATGGTGTTAGTTCATAAGAGTCTTGATAGTCAGCAACTTGTTGCTTGCCTTCTCAATTACAAAATGATAAGGGAGTGCTCACTTGGGGATTAGGGCTTGAGAATTACGTGAACTGGCAGATAGGGAGGGAGAAAAATTTAAGATTTGACTTTTTTTTTTAGGTAGGAGGAATGTGTAAATCTTAATGGGTAATTTTTACCAATTAAAAAAATTCTTGGTTTTTATTTAATAGAGATCATTATATAATTTTTTTTGAAATGTATGTAAATATAAAATAAAATACATGTTAATTTTTTAAAGTAAGTGATGGCAACTAATATTTAAAAAAAACTTTACGACACAAAAATTAACACCAGACAAAATATATCCTTCGTCACAGTCAATGACCAGTTTGAACGGTTTCACGATTTCAAACCGAACCATGAACAATATACTATAGAACATGATAACGGAGGAAGGGTCAACCCGACCTCCTAATTAATAAGACTAAGACAAAAGCCAACAGGCAATGCGTGTCACGCATGTAAACAAAATATATCTGATGGCAAGTGAAACTCACATGATCAGTAAAGGGAAGTGAGAACAAGATATCCTGGCCAATAAAGGAGATCTCCCTATTTTGGTGAAAGGAAAAGGTGAGTATCGAAAGCAAAGCTTGGGCAGACGAAACAGTCAGGTCGGGGCAAAGCTTAAATAGCTACAGTGGTCAATCTTTTATACGAATAAGGCAAGGATAAGTGTTACCAAGAAAGAGGTGATGAAGCAAGAAAGATCACTACCCTAAAAAGAACGGGGGGAAGGATCTCACACTGGGTATAAATAGAACAGCAGGAGGTAGCGAAGGTAAGTATATAAGCTCATAAAACATACTTCTCTCTTGCGGAGCTTTCCGATCAATGGTTACTTATTCTCACGCTGGAGTCAAGGCCACAGGAGACACCTCTTGTGGTGAGTCTAACGGGGTGTTTGTGTTGTCTTAGCAGGTGGAGTAAGAACCTGGTTCAAGGAAGCATTGCAGCAACATTTGGCACCCACCGTGGGACCGAGTCTTGCTATTTTCTACAAGTAAGATACCCCACTCATTGTTCTTTGTTGATTACACGGGTCGAGAAGTTCCCCAAAGAGAAGGATGGACGGAACAAGTAACAATGAAGAAGCTCGTGGTCAGTATCTGATAATAGCTGACATGATAGAACTAACGCCTGAGGGCATAAGGGAGAATTTTCCCCGTTTACAAGAGGTGTTGAGTAACTATATACGGGAGGAGCACCTCCGTGGGGTCAGAGTTTGCCTGGCCTACGAAGGGGACACTTCCATACCATTAACCCCGCCAGTCCAAAGTGCTCCGAAATCTTTGGTACCTTCCCAGGAAAGACTTCGCATGAGCTGGTTAGGCCGGAGGTCATGCTCTTTACCCAAGGTCAGTCAACTTTTCTACAATCCTTGATGGGTCAAGAAACCAACCCATTTGCAACATATTCCCTACCTTTTTCCCAAGCATCACTCAATCCTGGGTATACGAGCGATCACTTTTTTCACCCTAGGATTGGCCAAAATATGGCCCAGCCATTTTGGTCCCATCCCATGATGCCCTCATTTCCATATCTTATTCACTTAAACCCTCAAATGCCCACCATACCTTACTTAGTCACCCAAGGCATGGGTTTTATGCCTTTCAGTTCTTACACTAGCGAACCACCAATCACTCAGGCAATTGAAGTGTCGATGACCTTTCTCAACCTTATGTGCCTACTACACATACCAAATTTTTGGCCATAATAGCTAATTTCGCTTTCCCGCCAAAAACAAAGATACCAGCCAATGTTAGAACTTACGATGGCCTCGGTGACCCAGATGACCATCTTGAACTTTTTTCCTTTATGGTGCCACATGTTTTCCCAAACATTAGTCCAACAGGGCATCTTATTCACCAAAAGGTCACGAAGACGAGAAGGAAAAGCAAATGCAGTCACTACACTGACAAAAACCCCCAAAGAAATTCTAGGCCTCCTAAATCATTGTCCAAAGCTACAAGCGAACAGAATCCCACCAAATATTGTGATTTTCATGGAGAAACAGGCCATCATAGAAACGATTGTTTCTAGTTAAAGAAAAGGATTGAAGCGGCAGTTAAGTCGGGTGAGCTAGCCCACTTGATCAAAGATATCAAAGGAAAGAAGGCATCAAGAGATAAGAATGACCAAGGAAAATATAAAGGAAAAAAGGTTGATACTTAATGGTGCCACAATCCGGGTCTCCCATAAAGAAGTCAACAAGACCAAGCCGTGGATGCACATCAAGATAGATTTTCCACTGGTACCCAGCAAAACCACCCGTACCAGTGATAGTAAATGCCAAGATTGAGGGCCAAGAAGTTCACCGAATATATTGGGATGGAGGAAGCGTGGTCGAAGTAATGTATGAACATTGCTTTATTCAACTGGCCGAAGATGTCAAGGAAAAATTGCAACCGCATAGCACACCTCTCATCGGATTTTCCGGAGAAAAGGTTGTCCTATGGGCGAGATCAGTCTCCAAGTCACTTTGGGCAGAGGAAAATATAGGCGGACAAAGGAAATCACTTTCCTCGTCATATGTGCCCCATCCAGATACAATGTTATCATGGGGAGACCGGGAATTGGCGGTTTTGTAGCCATCGTTTCCACCGCACATGCCATGCTAAAATACCTCACAAAAGCAGGAGTTTGTACAATCATGTCCAAAACAGAGCATATGTTCGTGGGCAGGGTTGAGCGAGGAAGCTTGCCAAGTCAAGGGCTAAGCATAAAGAAGAATCATCTTGACCAACTGATCAATGTTGGTCTAGATTTGACACCGTATGGGAAGCAGAGTCTTGCTAGTCTGTTGCAAAGAAACGAGGAAGTTTTTTGTGACATCCAGTACCTGATCGTCCGGCAAGTCTGTATGGTACGTGTAGTTTCACTATTTACTGTGTGTAAATACAATGTTTAAACAGTGTGCAGGATAACAAAACTCAGATAACAAGTAATAGTTGTACGTGTTTAAGTGAAAACTTAAATACTGTAAGTACAACAACTCATGATAAACAACAGTTGTATGTATTTAAGTGAAAACATAAGTACAGTTAATACAACGATTCAAGAGAAACAAGGGTGTACAAGCAAACAACAAGAACATATCGGTTGCGATCTGATATCCATAGATGACAGGAATCAGATGGCCAATAATTCATTATGCAAACAATATGAAAACAAGAAGTTTAGTTGAGTCCGTCAGTGAAGAAACACAATTCAAAACCTAAGTACGGTGTTATTCCAGAATAACTAACTAACAGTGTGTTTGCGTGGGTGACGATTCACACAAACATATCTGTTGTTTTAACGTTCTGAAATGATGATTGGAAAGTAGAAAACAAAAGTCAGAAAGTGAAACCATCATCGTGTTCGTTCGGGTGACGATTCGAACGAATACGTGCGAAGGTGACGCGATCTAAGGAAACCTTTAAAATAAACGTTTCCGATAAAATAATTTAAGAAAAAAACAAATTAGAACATTTATTAGGAATCACAACCTTTAAAACCTAAAAAAAATCCTTTTTATTTAAATTTCGTAAAATACGCGTAACGTTCCGGAAACGCGATGAAAACGAGACCCGAACAAACGAAACAAACCCGAACACCCCCGGAGTATAAATACTCTAAATGAGGCTTTCTTCCTCATTTCCTCCTCCCCACTCTCTCTCTAAAACCCCAAAACCGGAACTTTCTCTCTCTAGAAAGTTTTGAACTTCAAATCCAAATATCTCTCCCATTTCTTGATGAAATTGTGTGATTCTTGAGCCAAATCAAAGCTATAAATCTCCTCTACATAGAAGTACAACCGATCTGAGAAGTTATCTAGAGAAACTAGAGGTAATGGACCTTTAATGCCACGAAAAAGAGGGTTTTCTCTTACCCTTAGTCGACCTTTAACCCTAACCGGTTTGGAAACCTCCAACCTGGAACCTTATGACCACGAAAGCTTGTCCTAGCATACACCACCTTAGAAAACACCATGGAACCTTGGAAAAGGGGCGATTCTAGGCTCATCCTAACTGCGGCCGAAGTAATTGGTTCGGCCCACGGTGGTTTAGTCCACATGTCATTCGGCCAGCCCAATTAATCGGCCCACATCACTAACATGGAATACAAACACTTGAAAACAGATTTAATGTGTAACATGCATGATAATCATGGGGTATTACCACAAAGGTGATGGACTTTGGGTTTAAGGAATCTCACAAAAGCTAAAACACTAAGTTTATTCTTGGTTTGAATTACTAAGTTCCCTATCAAAACAATTAACTAGTATATAATGACAAGGTTTTGAAATTTCAAGAATGAGTTAAGACAAGTGAAACATAAAGTCAACAACACTATGTACAAAGATTAATTTAATTTGATTAAGTGATAGTATGATCTATAACAATAAACCCGAGGCCGAATGATGACCGAGACTTACGGGTGTTAGCCAATTCTAAGGGTGACATGTACACACACATAAATCACTATAACTTATACTTATATTACAAACAACGTGAAATCAATGCAGGATCTTGAAAACAACGACAATTACAACAAAGAGCGCGTCTATTCTTGTTTAGACCTAGTCAACCACAACAACTACAAGGTGAGTTCATACTCCCCTTTTCTAATCTTAATTGATTTTAAACTCTCAGGGCTGAGAAACATGCTAAATCTTTTATTTATTTAAAAGTTTTATTTCAAAATAATGCTTATACTATGATTTAGATAATATTGCTTTACTTATTATCGTTTATCATTGTATGCATGCTTGTATGATCATAACATGACAGGGACAACTAAGATGCAACATGATAATGTAACCTTATGAATCATCAACACAATAGAATAATGTAGTTGTAAGATTTTATCTTATAACATCTAATTATTCTTACAAGAACGAACAATGAGATTATCACATGTGAACATGATGACAACAATAACAAACATGAATGATACGAAGATAACATATCTTCATAATATCATTCACCACCGAAGTTAGCTAAGTGTAATAGGAAAAGTTCTTATAACACTCAGCTTACAACTCGGTGCAAACTACAATATAACACAAAAAAAAAAGATCATCCACCACCTGAGCCTACTAAGTGTAGTAAGACTAGTTCTTACAACACTGTAGTGGCAACTGGGTGACCATATGGAACAACAGAAATAATAATCATGATAACGTACCTTCATGATAACAACATCATTCACACAACAACTAACATTGTATAATAAGACAATATCTTATATAACTATGTTAACAACAACAAATGCATACAACATTGGGAACAAACAACACTGGTGAACACAACAACAATTGATTACTATTAAACTGTCTGTATTATATCACGACAATCATGTGCCATGTATTCAAGTTGATCATTGTAAGTTCATCATTGTAAGTCTCTCACACAAATCGCTGACCAGTTAGTTTGACGTGATTAAACCGACGATAGCATAGTTGAACCATAGCTTTGCAAACCTTCGACTTGTAGGGCTGGTATGTTGATCTTATTTATCATTGGCCGTTAACGTATGACCGGTGACAGGGCGACGAACAGTCAAGGTCTGGTAAGCGACACATGGAGATATTAATCTACAGTCATAATTGTAATTAATTCATCGATCCCTGTTGACTAGTAGACTGAGGAAATTGATTTTCCCTCATCTCAAATTACTTGTAATACTTTCGATGATGCCTATGGGAATACAAAGTGGTAGAGGTAAATCAGATGCATTGTAATCTGATTACGTGAGGATTGCATTGGATTCCTTTTAGGCACTATGCACTACAAGTTGAGAACAGATATCAATTGGTTAACTAAGACTCTTATTATTGTAAGTGATTAACAGTTAACCCCACAAGAAATAGAATAATAACAAGGATTGGATTAAATTAATCTATCTTCTTTAACACACCAAGGGTTTATCAATACTTCGGTTTGATAACTAAACCCCTCTTATTATATTATTCTACATATGATACAATGGGTGAGGAACACAAACGGACGGGTGAATATCAAACGTGATGAACATGTGAAATGAAAATGGGTATCTATAGTTGTATTGCAAGTGGTGTTGAGTTCTATTAGGTATGTGGTGGGATGCTGGCTGGGGCTTGTTCCCCTACATATGCCCTATATATAAGCATACCTAATAGGATGAGATACTACTTGTAAATATAACTATAGATAGGCCATAGTGTGAACAGATGAAACAAACATTCACAAATATCATGTATGACATTGTGACTGTGTATGTGAACAAATCAATGTTTTCAATTATCAAACTTATGAACTCACCAACCTAGTGTTGACTTTGTTTAAATGCATGTTTTCTCAGGTGACGAACAGGTTTAGTCACCAGACAATCAGGAACATAGCTAGTGGACTTTTAGAAGACCTAGCTACATTTTGAGTCGAGCATACTTTTGAATGACAAAACAATGAATCATCTTTTGTAGATCTTGTACAGTTACAAGATAGATACTTATTGATTCTTTTGAATAGATTTACTTGGTTAAATTATGAACGATACATTGTAATTTAACTTTGTAATTCTATATCATTGTCATGTTAGCATTTCTGAATTATATATCATGTTCTATGCAAACAATCTGATCAATTTGATTCTCAAACGATATCACGCCCCGAGAACTTTCTGCCCGACGGGAAAGTCGATCCAGCCCGCCGGCTCGAGGTGTGACAAATTGGTATTAGAGCCATGGTTATAGAGAAATATAGTTCATATTACTAAAACGGTTTGGCCTAGACTATATCCTAGGGACCCTCATGTAGAAAACATACAACATAGGATTATATGTGCATACGTCTTCTGCATTCAATCACTGCACTAACCGATTTTCTTTCGGTTTTGATCAGAATGCCGCCAAGAAGACCTCCACCATTTTTGCCACCACCACCGCATTCACCTCACTCCTCAACACCGACACCACCTACGTCTCCTCATCAACCACCTCCTCCTCCGCCGCCACGCAACCGCGAGTTGGATCCTGCCACAATCGCATTGGCTACACTGCTGACTAGCCAACTGAGGGAAGTAATTCCCGATATGATGAACTAGATCAACTCTAACAGTGGCAACACTGGCCACTCATATGGTGAAGGAAGTGGCAACACCAGACACCAACAGGATTACTCCTACAAAATTTTGTGGGATGCAAGCAACCTACTTTCAGTGGCAATGAAGGATCCGTCGGATTGATCCAATGGATCGAGAAGATGGAGACAACTCTTGATAACAGTGGCTACCCTGATCAGTACAAGGTAAAATATGTTGCTGGTTCATTCAACAAAAGAGCACTGACTTGGTAGAATGCTTAAGTTCAAGTTAGAGGAAGAGATGAGGCATTTTATATGCCTTGGGAGGAATTCAAGACTCTACTGAGGGCAGAGTTTTGCCTTAGAAATGAGCTGAAAAAGGTTGAAAATGAGCAGCTCAACCTTGTCATGGTTGGTGCTGGGCATCTAGCCTACACCACCAGATTTCACGAGCTATCAACATTGGCACCGGATATAGTGCCAACGCTAGAGAAGAGCATCGAGCGGTATGTCGGTGGACTACCGGCATGTGTTCAAGGGCATGTACTCTGTCATCAACACTGACAGACATGATGGTTGCCTCTGGGGCACTTAAGAAAAAAGCTGAAGCATCCAAGGTTGGAACTTCAAGATAGCCAGACAAACGCTCAGTTAAATAACAGAAAGTGGTCAAGAATTTTGCTGCGACCACTCAAACACCAATGGCTAACCAACCTCAACTGCTACAGATCAAAAGGCCCTACACTGGCACAACACCCTTGTGCAACAGCTGCTAGTATCATCATCCACCAAACACCCGGTGCAGACAATGCACTAATTACGGGAAGTTTGGTCGTTGGGCAAATCAATGTCGGAGCACGGGAGCCTAGAACATAAACAACAATGCAGTAACTACTGCTACTGCTGACAACCAGTCTTGCTACAACTATGGCGAGCCTAGATACTTTTCTCGGGATTGTCCCAAGAAGAATCAGCCAAGGGCTCAAGTTGCTAGAGGAAGAGCCTTTAAGATTGGAGCTGCTGCTGCTCGACAGGACCCGAATGTTGTCACGAGTACATTTCTCCTATCTGACTTTTATGCATCTATATTATTTGACACTAGTGCGGATAAGAGTTTTATCTCATCTGAATTTGCATGCCATCTTAATCATGTTGTGGAATCTTTAGACTCCCCTTATACTATTGAGATAGCAAACGCCAAACAGATAACAGTTGACACAGTACTTAGGAACTGTCCACTAACACTTGGCGATCACACATTTTCCATCGATTTGATACCGATGGAACTGGGCTGTTCCGATATCATCGTCGGAATGGATTGGCTATCTCTTAACAGACTTGAGTTCGTCTGTTCCAAAAAACTACTACGTATTCCAGTGGAGAACAATCAAGTCTTGGAAATTCATGGAGATCAAGCACACCGCAGTGTCAAGATAATATCCTGCATGAAGGCTCGCAAGTACTTAAGAAAACAGTGCATCGCATTCCTAGCTCACGTGGTAGAGAAAGACAAGAAAGAAATCAAAATTCAAGATGTACCATTTGTGAAAGACTATGCGGACGTGTTTCTGGATGATTTACCCGGACTGCCACCCAAGAGATCGATGTAGTTTCGAATTGATTTGATTCCGGGAGTGGTTCCTGTAGCTAAGTCTCCTTATAGACTTGCTCCATCAGAAATGCAGGAACTGTCAAATCAATTACTAGAGCTACTCGAAAAAGGATTCATTCGACCGAGTTTCTCACCGTGGGGAGCTCCGGTTCTCTTTGTCAAGAAGAAAGATGGATCCTTCAGAATGTGCATCGATTACAAATAGCTCAAAAAACTCACCATCAAGAATCGGTACCCGTTACCGAGGATTGATGATTTGTTTAATCAGTTACAGGGAGCTCAGTATTTCTCAAAGATAGACCTGCGCTCAGGTTATCACCAGCTCCGGATTCAAGAGGAAGACATACCCAAGACGGCCTTTCGTACCCGATATGGTCACTACGAATTCATGGTGATGCCATTCGGACTGACAAACACACCGGCAGTGTTCATGGATTTAATGAACCGTGTGTGCAAGCCGTACCTAGATCAGTTCGTTATCGTCTTTATTGAGGATATATTGATCTATTCAAGAAGTGAGAAGGAACACGACCAACATCTCAAGTCAATCTTGGAACTTTTAAAGAATGAACAACTCTATGCCAAATTCTCCAAGTGTGAATTTTGGTTAAGAGAAGTTTAGTTCTTGGGCCATGTGATTAACAGTAATGGTATTCACGTGGATCCTGCCAAGATTGAAGCAATCAAGAACTGGATGTGCCCACAACACCGACTTAAATCAGATCATTTCTGGGATTGGCAGGTTATTACCAGAGATTCATTTCGAATTTCTCTAAGATAGCCTTGCCTCTCACAAAGCTAACACAGAAGAGTGAACCATTCGTGTGGACACAGAAACAGGAAGACGCATTCCAAACACTGAAACCAAGAAGGCAATGACGACTTTGTAGTTTATTGTGATGCTTGCTATCAGGGACTCGGTTGTGTTTTAATGCAACGAGACAAAGTTATTGCCTACGCATCAAGACAGCTGAAGATACACGAGAAGAACTACACAACACATGACTTAGAACTGGGAGCTGTTGTCTTTGCTTTGAAGATTTGGAGACACTACCTGTATGGTACCAAATGCACTATCTTCACAGATCACAAGAGTTTACAGCACATATTTGATCAGAAGGAGCTTAACATGAGACAGAGACATTAGGTTGAGCTTCTGAACGATTAGGATTGTGTGATCAAATACCATCCTAGCAAAGCAAATGTTGTTGCAGACGCTTTGAGCCGGAAGGAAAGAGTCAAACCCTTGCGCGTTCGAGCAATGGGAATAACCGTGCAAACAAGTCTAAGAGATCAAATCATACACAACAAGAAGCAATGGCAAGAAACAACTTAAAGAACGAGCTCGATTGTAGAGCCGAGAAACACTTTGAGACAAAACAAGATGGAGTTATCTATTTTTAGGATCTTGTATGGATCCCGACAATAGATGAACTTCGAATACTCAAACTTGACGAAGCACACAAGACACGTTATTCCGTTCATCCTGGTGCTGATAAGATGTACCAAGATCTTAGGTCGTTTTATTGGTGGCCGGGTATGAAGAAAGATGTTGCCACTTATGTTGGCAAATGCTTAACATGTGCCAAGGTCAAAGCTGAACTCCAGAAACCGTCATGTTTGCTGGAGCAACCAGAGAAACCACAATGGAAGTGGGAACAAATAGGTATGGATTTTATTACCAAGTTACCCTGAACGTCCAGCGGACACGATTCTATATGGGTCATCATTGATCGATTGACCAAGTCCGCACACTTCTTGCCGATCAGAGAGAATTACAAGATGGAAAAGCTAGCAAGACTCTATGTCGATGAAATAGTAGTATGGTACGGTGTGCCATTGTCTATTATTTCTGACCAGGACAGTAGATTTACATCGCGGTTCTGGCAATCATTAGACAATCCTTAGGGACAAGTGTCAACTTGAGCACCGCTTATCATCCACAAACGGATGGACAAAGCGAGCGAACAATTCAAACCCTAGAGGATATGTTGAGAACACGCATCCTAGACTTCGGTGGAAGTTGGGATAAACATTTACCACTCATCGAGTTCTCCTACAACAACAGCTACCACAACAGCATTGGATGTGCTTCGTTTGAAGCACTATATGGTAGAAAATGTCGGTCTCCAATTTGTTGGACCGAAGTGGGAGACAACAGAATCACTGGGCCTGAACTTATTCAGGAGACTACTGATAAGATAGCCCAGATTCAACAGAGATTACAAGCAACACGTAGCCGCCAAAAGTGTTACGCAGACCAACGGCGAAAGCCTTTGGAATTCCAAGTGGGCGACCGAGTCATGGTGAAAGTGTCCCCATGTGGTTCGTTTTGGGGCTAAAGGCAAGCTTGCACCAAGGCATGTCTGACCGTTTGAGATAACTCAACGTATAGGTCCTGTGGCATACATACTCAGACTCCCTGATGAACTCAGCGGAGTACACGATGTATTTCATGTATCAAACCTCAAGAGATGTCTCACTGATGAATCACTGATCATACCTTTAGAAGACATACAAGTGGATGAACAGTTACATTTATTGAAGAACCTGTAGAGATTATGGATCGTGAAGTCAAGAGACTGAAACGAAGCCGTATTCCTATTGTAAAGGTTCATTGGAACTCCAAGCAGGGACCCTAATTTACCTGGGAGCGTGAGGATCACATGAAGACAAAGTATCCCTATCTGTTCGAGAAAGTAGTGCCTGACAACGATGCTTAAATTTCGGGACGAAATTTCTTTAACAAGGGGAGACTGCGACATCCAGTACCTAATCGTCCGGCAAGTCCGTACGGTACGTGTACTTTCACTATTTACTGTGTGATGTGTAAACAGTGTGCAGGATAACAAAACTTAGATAACAAGTAATAGTTATACGTGTTTAAGTGAAAACTTAAATACTGTAAGTACAACAACTCATGATAAACAACAGTTGTATGTATTTAACTGAAAACTTAAGTACAGTTAATACAACGATTCAAGAGAAACAAGGGTGTACAAGCAAACAACAAGAACATATCGGTTGCGATCTGATATCCATAGATGACAGGAATCAGATGGCCGATAATTCATTATGAAAACAATGGGAAAACAAGAAGTTTAGTTGAGTCCGTCAGTGAGGAAATACAATTCAAAACCTAAGTACAGTGTTATTCCAGAATAACTAGCTGACAGTATGTTTGTGTGGGTGACGATTCACACAAACATATCTGTGGGTTTAAGGTTCTGAAATGATGACTGGAAAGTAGAAAACAAAAGTCAGAAAGTGAAACCATCGTCGTGTTCGTTCGGGTGTCGATTCGAACGAATACGCGCGAGGTGACGTGATCTGACGAAACCTTTAAAATAAACGTTTCTGATAAAATAATTTAAGAAAAAAACAAATTAGAACATTTATTAGGAATCACAACCTTTAAAACCTAAAAATAAATCCGTTTTATTTAAATTTCGTAAAATACAAGTAGCGTTCCGGAAACGAGACGAAAACGAGAACCGAACAAACGAAACAAACCCGAACACCCCCCGAGTATAAATACTCTAAATGAGGCTTTCTTCCTCATTTCCTCCTCCCCACTCTCACTCTAAAACCCCAAAACCGGAACTTTCTCTCTCTAGAAAGTTTTGAACTTCAAATCCAAATATCTCTCCCATTTCTTGATGAAATTGTGTGATTCTTGAGCCAAATCGAAGCTATAAATCTCCTCCACATAGAAGTACAACCGATCTGAGAAGTTATCCAGCGAAACTAGAGGTAATGGAGCTTGAATGCCACGAAAAAGAGGGTTTTCTATTACCCTTAGTCGACCCTTAAACCTAACTGGTTTGGAAACCTCCTTCCTGGAACCTTATGACCATGAAAGCTTGTCCTAGCATACACCACCTTCGAAAACACCATGGAACCTTGGAATAGGGGGCGATTCTATGCTCAGGCTAGCTGCGGCCAAAGTAGGAAACCAGCTAGCCGAATGGGCTAAGGCCGAAAGGCCCTTGGCCGAATGTCTCTAATCGTTGGCCAACTTCTTTCGGTCGGCACCCATTCGATGGGAACACCCATTCGGCCTAGCAGCCACTTCAGTCGGCTGAATGTGAGGTTCATTCGCACGTCAGTCGGGTGCACACCACATTCGACCTAGGTACATATATTCGGCCAAACACATTCGCTCGAGCCACTCCCAAATCATTCGGCCACTTTGTTCGGCCATGCCTATTCGACTGCAGCAACATTCGGCTCACACAGCTCATACGACCCAGTTGACTCAAGCCTATTCATTCGGCCCAAGTAATTGGTTCGGTCCACGGTGGTTTAGTCCACATGTCATTCGACCAGCCCAATTAATCGGCCCACATCACTAACATGGAACACAAACACTTGAAAACAGATTTAATGTGTAACATGCATGATAATCATGGGGTATTACCACAAAGGTGATGGACTTTGGGTTTAAGGAATCTCACAAAACCTAAAACACTAAGTTTATTCTTGGTTTGAATTACTAAGTTCCCTATCAAAACAATTAACTAGTATATAATGACAAGGTTTTGAAATTTCAAGAATGAGTTAAGACAAGTGAAACATAAAGTCAACAACACTATGTACTAAGATTAATTTAATTTGATTAAGTGATACTATGATCTATAACAATAAACCCGAGGCCGAATGATGACCGAGACTTACGGGTGTTAGCCAATTCTAAGGCTAACACGTACACACACATAAATCACTATAACGTATACTTATAAGTTACAAACAACGTGAAATCAATGCAGGATCGTGAAAACAACGACAAGTACAACAAAGAGCGCGTGTATTCTTGTTTAGACCTAGTCAACCACAACAACTACAAGGTGACTTCATACTCCCCTTTTCTAATCTTAATTGATTTTAAACTCTCAGGGCTGAGAAACATGCTAAATTTTTTATTTATTTAAGAGTTTTATTTCAACATAATGCTTATACTATGCTTTAGATAATATTGCTTGACTTATTATCGTTTATCATTGTATGCATGCTTGTATGATCATAACATGACAGGGACAACTAAGATGAAACATGATAATGTAACCTTATGAATCATCAACACATTAGAATAATGTAGTTGTAAGATTTTATCTTATAACATCTAATTATTATTACAAGAACGAACAATGAGATTATCACAGGTGAATACGATGACTACAATAACAAACATGAATGGTACGAAGATAACATATCTTCATAATATCATTCATCACCGAAGTTAGCTAAGTGTAATAGGACAAGTTCTTATAACACTCAGCTTACAACTCGGTGCAAACTACAAGATAACACAAAACAAAGATCATACAACCCCTGAGCCTACTAAGTGTAGTAAGACTAGTTCTTACAACACTGTAGTGGCAACAGGGTGACCATATGGAACAACAGGAATGATAATCATGATAACGTACCTTCATGATAACAACATCATTCACACAACAAGTAACATTGTATAATAAGACAAGATCTTATATAATTTTGTTCACAACAACAATAGCATACAACATTGGGAACAAACAACACTGGTGAACACAACAACAATTGATTACTATTGAATTGTCTGTATTATATCACGACTACCATGTGCCATGTATTCAAGTTGATCATTGTAAGTCCCTCACACAAATCGCTGACCAGTTAGTTTGACGTGACTAAACCGATGATTTCATAGCGGTACCATAGCTTTGACAAACCTCCAGCTTGTAGGGCTGGTATGTTTATCGTATTTATCATTGGCCGGTAACGTATGACCGGTGACAGGGGGACGAACAGTCAGGGTCTTGTAAGTGACACATGGTGATGTTAATCTACAGTGATAATTGTAATTAATCCATCGATCCCTGTTGACTAGTAGACTGAGGAAATTGATTTTCCCTCATGTCAAATTACGGGTAATACTTTCGATGAGTCCTATGGGAATACAAAGTGGTAGAGGTAAATCGGATGCATTGCAATCTGATTACTTGAGGATTGCAATGGATTCCTTTTAGGCTCTATGCACTACAAGTTGAGAACATATATCAATTGGTTAACTAACACTCTTATTATTGTAAGTGATTAATTGTTAACCCCACAAGAAATAGAATAATAACAAGGATTGGATTAAATTAATCTATCTTCCATAACACACCGAGGGTTTATCAATACTTCAGTTTGATAACTAAACCCCTCTTATTATATTATTCTACACATGATACAATGGGTGAGGAACACAAACGGACGGGTGAATATCAAACGGGATGAACATGTGAAATGAAAATGGGTATCTATAGTTGTATTGCAATTGGTGTTGAGTTCTATTAGGTATGTGGTGGGATGCTGGCTGGGGCTTGTTCCCCTACATATGCCCTATATATAAGCATAGCTAATAGGATGAGATACTACTTGTAAATATAACTATAGAGAGGCCATAGTGTGAACAGATGAAACAAACATTTACTAATATCATGTATGACATTGTGACTGTGTATGTGAACAAATCAATGTTTTCAATTATCAAACTTATGAACTCCCCAACCTAGTGTTGACTTTGTTTAAATGCATGTTTTCTCAGGTGACGAACAGGTTTAGTCACCAGACAATGAGGAACATAGCTAGTGGACTTTTAGAAGACCTAGCTACATTTTGAGTCGAGCATACTTTTGAATGACAAAACAATGAATCATCTTTTGTAGATCTTGTACAGTTACAAGATAGAAACTCATTGATTCTTTTGAATAGATTTACTTGGTTAAATTATGAACGATACATTGTAATTTAACTTTGTAATTGTATATCATTTTCATGTTAGCATTTCTCAATTATATATCATGTGCTATGCAAACAATCTGATCAATTTGATTATCAAACGATATCGCGCCCCGAGAACTTTACGCCCGACGGGAAAGTCGATCCAGCCGGCCGGCTCGGGGTGTGACATTTTAGCATGGGAACCCGCAGATATGACGGGTGTCCCACGCTACATTGCTGAACATTCGCTGAATGTTGACCCTAAGGCCAACCCGGTAAGGCAGAAAAGGTGAGGAATGGCTCTTGAGCGAGGCCAGACTGTATGTGCTGAGGTGGAAAAGTTGGTGGAAGCAAAGATTATGCGAGAAGTAAACTACTATACACGGGTTGACAACCCAGTGATGGTTAAAAAGACGGATGGAAGTTGGCGTATGTGTGTGAATTTCAAAGACCTTAATAAAGCTTGCCCAAAGGATTTCTATCCTTTGCCGGAAATTGACTTCAAAGTCAATTCTTTGGCAGGATTAAATTTTAAATGCTTCCTGGATGCGTATATGGGATACCACCAGATACAAATGAACAGGCAGGACGAGGAGAAGACATCCTTTCACACAACCAGGGGTATGTTTTGCTATACAAAAATGCCTTTTGGTTAAAATAATGCCGGAACCACATACCAACGATTGCTAGACAAATTTTTTCACAAGCATGGGGGTTGTAACATGGAAGCGTATGTTGATGACTGTCACACCCCGAGCCGGCGGGGTAGGATCGGAGTCCCCGTCGGGCGGAAGGTTCCCGGGGCGCGATATCGGGAGTGATAATCAGAAGTGATCAGATTGTTTACATTGCACATGATATAAATGAGAAATGCTAAATAAAATAGAATTACAAAGTTAAATTACATCAGTATCGTTTATAATTTAACAATGTAAATCTATTGTAAACATCATAAAATGACTATCTTGTATTTACACAAGATATACAAAATAAATTGTATAATGATGTCTTCAAAAGTATGCAGGTCCAAAATACTAGTCTTCTATATGAAGTCCTAGTCCGAACGAAATGACTTCCTAATTAACCTGTTCGTCACCTGAGAAGTCATGCAAAAAGATCAAGTCAACACATGGTTGGTGAGTTCATATAGTTTTAGTAGTTGAAAATGATTTGAAAACCTCCTTTGGTAAAGACCCTAACCTCATTAACACCACATGTAATATCCACATCGGTATGCTTATATATAGGGCATATGTAAGGGACAAGCCCTAGCCAACATCCCACCACATACTAATATGCATATGACACTGTTGTTAATGACAATTAAGCATTTTTACCCTTAACACAATCCCATAAGTTCTTCTGCTTGTTGACCCTGTCATTACAATCATTTGAAATCCATGTTGATTTCACAAGTTCATCACACAATATGATCAACCACACAATTGTATAAACAGTTATAAATGCTTAATTAAACAAGTAAGTAAACATTTAATAAAATCTAAGTCCTTATGATTGGGGCCTGTGGTCATACTCGAGTAGACTAGTCTGTCAATCTAGGTACTTAGTAGTTAGGGAATTCTGTAAATATCCTCAAACATAAGGCCTACAAGTCAATCAGTCTAGCTAGGACTTCTTGAAATATAGGATTTCTGGATTCAATGTGTTGGCATATGTTATCTCTGATATTTCCCATACTATCCCTTAAAAATGATTTAATGATTCGTCTGATTCTGTCACAAGAAGTACTTGATATGTTGATCATGGAATACTAGATTCGGTGATCGAATGTACTCTTGGTTCGTTGTTCATCAAACACTTGGTTTATTGAACTTCGAATGTTAACTTTGCAAAGATTGTTTTGTTTGATTTCTTGAAGTCCCACACTTGTTTGTCAAAATGTTTGGTTTGATTTCCTTGAATTCACCCACTTGATTTGTCAAAATGTTTGGTTTGATTTCCTTGAATTCACCCACTTGATTTGTCAAAATGTTTGATTTGATTTCCTTGAATTCACCCACTTGATTTGTCAAAATGTTTGATTTGATTCATTTGAAATGTTTTGACTTATTGAAAAGTTTGGTTTAACTCGATTATTCACTTAATATATAAGTAAAATCAGTGGTAAACCTGCATAAAATCTTCCTAGACATGGTCTAGGATAACATTTATATATATGTAAAACATATAAATTTAAAAGCATTTAAGTAAACAATTTAAATAACAGTTTACGCATGCTTCTCAGCCCCGCGTTTTAAAACAAAAATGTTTGAAAAGGGGCAATGAACTCACCTGTGCTGCTATGTAATTTGATCTAACACAAAATGCGCGCTCCTGTATGTAAGCTAAGTTTCTTCGGTTCCTGAGTTATTTTATAAGAATTCGAATATAATAAGTACGCGTAGTAGTCGTTGTGCCTAAGGTTTGAGTCTTGTTGTGTGTGCAACTTAGTGTCTTAGTACTAAGTGTACCTAAGATCTAAGCTATCTTAATTACCCTTCTCATGATCCCAATTCCCGTGGTTAATTATAATAGCGTTCTTTTATATTTTAGAAAATTTTGGCAGAGTTTCCTTTGTTTTACTTTAAAAATCCATACAATTACATTGTCTATTTTATGAAAAATCCCAACCAATGATATTACAACCAACTTTTATAACTAAATTTAACTAAAAGAAAACAATGCCATTATAATTCACATTTCAAATTAAAACTTTAGAAGTTATTAACAAACTCTTAAAAATTCACCATGACTTTTCCTTAGATCAACACATCATTAATTGAGTCTAATTAACCATTCAATGTATGATGGGCCTAATTAAGCCCTATTGACAACCTTTTGATTATTCCTTAATCATAACCAAAATATTTAAACCATGTGATATAGATATCAACTAGTTCATGTTAACAACCCATTTAATGTTGTTAATGCGTATTAATGATCTTTAGTTCTAGAACTTCTATCCCCACCATTTGGCTTCATTAATTATAATTAACACATTGTATTAATCCCATGCACCCATGCAAAATTCTAAGTTATTGAACCCTATGCATAGATCATATGGGTTCCCATGCACTCACATACCTTGCTTAACCCATACCTACGTACTTAGCCCCCTTTGCATCCTAAAATTTCAGGTTTAAGGTTGTTTGTTGTTCGGCATCATCCCAAGGCAGCGAACCTTTGGAGGTGCTGACCTTGGGTTCGGCTAACATGCATCACCAACGAACCCTTAGGGTTCGGTTCTAAGTTTGCCACCCACGAACCCTCAAGGTTCGTTCAGTTCTAAGGTGTTACATGCACAGAGGCCTGGTGAAACTAGTCCCTTCGGTTCGTGTAATGATTAAAGGTTCGGGATGCCTAAGGTTCGCTGCATTTGTTTTAGGGTTCGGTGGTCTAATGATGCAAGGTTCGTGGCTCCCAACTTGCAGGGTTCGGCATAGACAAGTTGCAGGTTCGTTGCAGACCACACAGGGTTCGTTGCTCATCCACAGGGTTCGTTGCAAATGGGGTCACAGGTTCGTCACCAGCATCGAAGGTTCGGCCGATCTAGAAGCCCACGAACCTGTATCTTCAGCTCCTTTCTCGATCCAATCTGTCACAACACAAGTCCCTAACTTCTCCTAGCTGATTACGTGATTCATCTAGGTGTTTTAAGTGCTTATCAACAATTATAATAACAAGACTCCATGAACTCGTGAAAAACCCTAATAACCGAGTTTAAACTTAACTATTACCTCAATTTTCGTGGATGAAAGCTCAAACAAGTTGTACTCCCGTGATCTACGTGTTGAAAGGATCGTCTTGACACCAATCTTGCTTAAATCCGACTTGAATCGAGCTCCCAATCGTAGAGAGAAGTGGTGTTCTTGAGAGAGTTTTAGAGAGAGAGAGAGAAAACGAATGAGAGAGAGAGAAAAGTGAAAATGGGTGGTGGTTGTGGCATTTATTGCCCACATTAATTGTGAGAAAATACCCGGTCGTTCGGTCTCGTTCGGTTTCGCGTAACGTGCCGGTTTCGCGTGGTTTTCGCGGCGAAACGATACGATTATAAAATAGAATTTATTTAATCATTCCAGGTTGTGATTCCTAATAAATTAACTAATATCTTCTATTTATTTTAAATTTAAAATATTAACCTACTGTTTAAATCGAAACGTACGGTCGTCGCGCGTATTCGTTCGAATCGTCACTCGTACGAACACGACGATAACTATACTTTTCAATTTTGTTTTCTAATTATAGAATATCATTCAGAACGTTAAACTTTCAGATATATTCGTACAGATCGTCACCTATACGAATAACCCGTCGGTTTAGCATTCACTTAACAATATTCGTGTGTTTTGTTCAGTAAAGCCTCACATACGTTTATACATAATAATTCCTAAGCAAATAATCACATGATGGTTCTGTGTTGCCAGATAATTATCCGACTCAAAAACCATTGTTCTGAACTGTGTTCCTGTTAAATGTGTCTGAAACTGTTCTATGACAACTCACCATGATAATGATAAATGATATGAATATGAAAATTACTGAAATGTGTATGATTCATACCTGTTTTACTGTTCATGTACTGTAGAGATCAATGTTCCGGTGGCGGTTCCGGCACTGATGTTACAGTCTCCCCTTGTTAGAGAAATTTCGTCCCGAAATTTAAGTGTTGTTATCGGGTACATCTTCCTCTTCAAACAGTTGAGGATACTTTAACTTCATGTGATCTTCACGTTCCCAAGTGAACTCGGGCTCGCGTCTTGAATTCCATCGAACCTTTACAATAGGAATACGGCTTCGCCTCAGTTGTTTAACCTTGCGATCCATAATCTCTAAAGGTTCTTCAATGAAATGCAACTGTTCATCGACTTGAATCTCTTCGATTGGAATGACGAGAGACTCGTCAGCAAGGCATTTCTTTAGGTTTGAGATGTGAAACACATCATGCACACCACTGAGTTCATCTGGTAATATCAGTCGGTAAGCTACAGGACCTATACGTTCGATGATCTCGAACGGTCCCACGTATCGCGGTGCTAATTTGCCTTTCTTTCCAAAGCATACAACGCCTTTCCATGGGGATACCTTCAACATCACACGATCTCCCACTTGGAATTCCAACGGTTTGCGCCGTTTGTCGGCGTAGCTCTTTTGTCTGCTCCTTGTTGCTTGTAGTCTTCTTTGAATCTGAGCTATCTTGTCAGTGGTTTCTTGAATTAGTTCTGGCCCCGTTATTCGGTTGTCTCCAATTTCAGTCCAACAGATCGGTGATCGACATTTCCGGCCATAAAGAGCCTCGAACGGTGCACATCCGATACTGCTGTGGCATTTGTTATTGTAGGAGAACTCAATCAGTGGCAAATGGGAATCCCAATTCCCACCGAAGTCTAGAACACAGGTTCTCAACATGTCCTCTAGGGTTTGAATAGTATGTTCGCTTTGGCCATCCGTTTGTGGGTGGTAAGCTGTACTCAAATTCAACTGTGTCCCTAGAGATTTCTGTAATGATTGCCAGAACCTTGATGTGAATCTGCTATCTCGATCAGAAATAATAGACAATGGCACACCGTGGCGTACCACTATCTCGTTGATGAATAATCTTGCCAGTTTATCCATGGCGAAGTTCTCACGCATGGGCAAGAAATGAGCAGATTTGGTTAAACGATCAATGATCACCCAAATTGTATCATGACCGCTGGAAGTGCGGGGTAGCTTGGTGATGAAATCCATAGCTATTTGTTCCCACTTCCAGAGTGGAATCTCAGGCTGCTCCAATAGACCGGACGGTCTTTGGTGTTCCGCCTTTACCTTCGCACACGTTAGACATTGACCGACGTATTCGGCTATGTCCTTCTTCATTCCAGGCCACCAATAAAATCCACGCAAGTCTTGGTACATCTTATCAGCACCTGGATGAACAGAGTATTTAGTCTTGTGTGCTTCATCGAAGATAAGTTTCCTCAATTCATCTACCGCCGGTATCCATACACGTTCCCGGTAGTAGATCATTCCGTCAGACTTCGTGTCAAACTGTTTCTCTGCTCCGCAATCAAGTTCTTTCTTCAGATTATCTCGGTCAAGTGCTTCTTGTTGCGCTTGAATAATCTTGTCACTTAAACTGGTCTGCACGGTTATCCCCATCGCTCTAACACGTAGGGGTTTGACTCGTTCCTTCCGGCTCAAGGCGTCAGCTACAACGTTCGCCTTTCCCGGATGGTACTTGATCACACAATCGTAGTCATTCAGAAGTTCAACCCAACGGCGCTGCCGCATGTTGAGCTCCTTCTGATCAAAGATGTGCTGTAGACTTTTGTGATCAGTGAATATGGTACACTTGGTGCCATATAAGTAATGTCTCCAAATCTTCAAGGCGAAGATTACTGCTCCCAGTTCAAGATCATGAGTAGTGTAGTTCTTCTCATGAACCTTTAACTGTCTTGATGCATAGGCTATGACTTTGTCCCGTTGCATTAACACACAACCAAGTCCCTGATGGGAAGCATCACAGTATACAACAAAATCATCACAGCCTTCTGGGAGAGATAGAATTGGAGCATCACATAATTTCTGTTTCAAGGTCTAAAAAGCATCTTCTTGTTTCTGCTCCCAGACAAACGGTTCACTCTTCTGAGTTAGTTTAGTGAGAGGCAAAGCTATCCTAGAAAAGTTTGAGATAAACCTTCTGTAATAACCTGCCAATCCCAGAAAAGACTGTATCTCTGTCGGTGTCTTCGGAGTGTCCCAATTCTTTATCGCCTCGATCTTGGCAGGATCTACATGAATTCCCTCGCTGTTGACCACATGACCCAGAAATTGAACTTCTCTTAGCCAAAACTCACATTTGGAGAATTTGGCATAGAGTTTCTCTTCTTTCAACAGCTCCAAGATCTTTCTAAGGTGTTGCTCATGTTCTGTTTTGGTCTTGGAATAAATCAGTATGTCATCAATAAAGACAATGACAAACTGATCCAAGTACGGCTTGCACACTCGGTTCATGAGATCCATGAAAACCGCTGGTGCATTTGTCAATCCGAAGGGCATCACCATAAATTCATAATGCCCATACCTTGTTCGGAAGGCCGTTTTCGGTATGTCTTCATCTTGAACTCTCAGCTGATGATATCCAGACCGCAAGTCAATCTTTGAGAAGTATTGAGCTCCTTGCAGTTGGTCAAACAAATCATCAATCCTCGGCAAAGGATACCGATTCTTGATGGTTAATTTGTTCAGCTCTCTGTAATCTATGCACATTCTGAACGATCCGTCTTTCTTTTTCACGAACAAGACCGGAGCTCCCCAAGGTGAGTAGCTCGGTCTGATGAAACCCTTGTCAAGTAACTCCTGTAACTGATTAGACAATTCCTGCATCTCTGAAGGTGCTAACCTGTAAGGAGATTTAGCAACAGGAGTTGCTCCAGGAATTAAGTCAATACGAAACTCTACTGGTCGCGCAGGTGGCAAACCAGGTAGATCTTCAGGGAATACTTCAGGATATTCTTTCACCACCGGTACGTCTTGAATCTTCTTCTTAATCTTCTCCTTTTCTACCACATGAGCCAAGAACGCCACGCACCGCTTCTGCAGACACTTACGCGCCTTTATGCAAGAGATGATTTTGACACTTCTCTTTGCTTGATCCCCTTTAACTTCCAACACGCGATCACTCATCAATGGAATTCGAAGCAGCTTTTCAGAACAGATGACTTCCACTCGGTTAGATGAAAGCCAATCCATTCCAATAATGATGTCGAAACTACCCAACACCATTGGTATCAAATCGATGGTGAACGTATGACCATTAAGTGTCAATGGGCAATTTCTATAAACTGTACTAACTGTAATCTGTTTCCCGTTAGCCACTTCTATAATGTAAGGGGAGTCTAACTGTTCCTCTACTAAATCTAGTTGGCATGCAAAATCGGTAGAGATAAAACTCTGATCCGCACCAGTATCAAATAAGACAGATGCATAAAAGTCATGTAAGAGAAACGTACCAGTGACCACATTCGGGTCCTGGCGTGCAGCTGGTGCTCCGATAGCGAAAGCTCGTCCACGTGGTGCTTGAACTGCTGGTTGTGCCTTCTTTGGGCAGTTCTTCGCAAAGTGGCCTTGTTCGCCACAATTATAGCATCCACCATTGTTATGATTTGTTGGTGGAGGGAGAGCCAAAGCAGCATTGTTGACTGCTTGGTTAGGTGTCATCCGGCAGTACTGGACCCAATGGCCCTTCCGTCCACATCCCGTGCAATGTTTGCAGGGAGTGTCAGCAGTGTGGTGATACTGACACTTGGCACACAGAGGATATGTGCCAGTGTAGGGTTTGCGGTTGGGGTTTTGTGGTGTTGCTGCTATTTGTTGCAGAGGTGTGACCACCGCGTAGTTCTTGATGGTCTTCTGTTTCTTCTTCTGATGATGGGAGGGTTTCTTTGAAGATTCAGCTTTGTTCTTACTGGGTTCAGCCTCCTTCTTTAGAACTCCAGAGGCTACCATGAGGTCAGTGAGTTTCCCAGACAGTCTCACTGCAGATTCAACAGTAGTAGGGTTGGCTGAAACAACCATGCCCTGAATGCAGGCGGGAAGTCCACCCACATAACGGTCTATCCTTTTCTCCAGAGTTGGTACCATATCTGGTACCAAAGCAACTAACTCGTGGTAACGAGTAGTGTACCCCATGTGATCAGCCCCCTTCATCACATGGTTGGATAGTTCAACCTCCAACTTCTGCAGCTCATTCTTGGGACAGAATTATGTTCGCAGCAGTGTCTTGAAGTCTTCCCATGACATTGCCATAGCTTCTTCTCTTCCCCGGGCGTTGATCTGACCATTCCACCAGGTCAGAGCCCGTTTGTTGAATGTTCCCGCTGAGTAACGGACCTTGTGGTGTTCGGGGCAGCTGCAAAGATCCAATGTTGCCTCAATCTTCTCAATCCATTGGATTAATCCAACGGCGCCTTCAGACCCACTAAAACTGGGTGGTTTACATCCTACAAAGGACTTGTAGGAGTAATGAGATGAATCTCCAGTATTTCCACTGGCTTCTCCTGATGTGTTGCCAGTGTTGAGGATTTCATTACGAAGACGAAGGAACATCTCCGGTATTGCTTCCTTCATCTGATTTGTCATCTGGCTACTCAGTAACGTCACCAGAGCGATAGTAGCAGGATCCATGGTCGGTGCTGTGCCCGAACCAGATGCTTGAGTAATCAATGGAGGAGGGGGAGGAGGAGGTGGAGGAGGTGGTGGTGGTGAATCATTTGGTGACGGTGTGGAGGAGTGTGGAGCCAAGTCTTGTGGTGGTAGCTGTATCAAAGGAGGTTGTCTTCGTGGAGGCATTCTGATCATAACCAATAAAGTTATCGGTTAGTGCAATGATCGAATACAGAAGACAATATGCAAATAAGTCTTAAGTCCTATTTCTCTACATGCAGGGTCCCTAGGTTATAGTCTAGGCCAAACCATTTAAATAAGTGACCTATATTTCTCTATAACCATGGCTCTGATACCAATCTGTCACACCCCGAGCCGGCGGGGTAGGATCGGAGTCCCCGTCGGGCGGAAGGTTCCCGGGGCGCGATATCGGGAGTGATAATCAGAAGTGATCAGATTGTTTACATTGCACATGATATAAATGAGAAATGCTAAATAAAATAGAATTACAAAGTTAAATTACATCAGTATCGTTTATAATTTAACAATGTAAATCTATTGTAAACATCATAAAATGACTATCTTGTATTTACACAAGATATACAAAATAAATTGTATAATAATGTCTTCAAAAGTATGCAGGTCCAAAATACTAGTCTTCTATATGAAGTCCTAGTCCGAACGAAATGACTTCCTAATTAACCTGTTCGTCACCTGAGAAGTCATGCGAAAAGATCAAGTCAACACATGGTTGGTGAGTTCATATAGTTTTAGTAGTTGAAAATGATTTGAAAACCTCCTTTGGTAAAGACCCTAACCTCATTAACACCACATGTAATATCCACATCGGTATGCTTATATATAGGGCATATGTAAGGGACAAGCCCTAGCCAACATCCCACCACATACTAATATGCATATGACACTGCTGTTAATGACAATTAAGCATTTTTACCCTTAACACAATCCCATAAGTTCTTCTGTTTGTTGTCCCTGTCATTACAATCATTTGAAATCCATGTTGATTTCACAAGTTCATCACACAATATGATCAACCACACAATTGTATAAACAGTTATAAATGCTTAATTAAACAAGTAAGTAAACATTTAATAAAATCTAAGTCCTTATGATTGGGGCCTGTGGTCATACTCGAGTAGACTAGTCTGTCAATCTAGGTACTTAGTAGTTAGGGAATTCTGTAAATATCCTCAAACATAAGACCTACAAGTCAATCAGTCTAGCTAGGACTTCTTGAAATATAGGATTTCTGGATTCAATGTGTTGGCATATGTTATCTCTGATATTTCCCATACTATCCCTTAAAAATGATTTAATGATTCGTCTGATTCTGTCACAAGAAGTACTTGATATGTTGATCATGGAATACTAGATTCGGTGATCGAATGTACTCTTGGTTCGTTGTTCATCAAACACTTGGTTTATTGAACTTCGAATGTTAACTTTGCAAAGATTGTTTTGTTTGATTTCTTGAAGTCCCACACTTGTTTGTCAAAATGTTTGGTTTGATTTCCTTGAATTCACCCACTTGATTTGTCAAAATGTTTGGTTTGATTTCCTTGAATTCACCCACTTGATTTGTCAAAATGTTTGATTTGATTTCCTTGAATTCACCCACTTGATTTGTCAAAATGTTTGATTTGATTCATTTGAAATGTTTTGACTTATTGAAAAGTTTAGTTTAACTCGATTATTCACTTAATATATAAGTAAAATCAGTGGTAAACCTGCATAAAATCTTCCTAGACATGGTCTAGGATAACATTTATATATATGTAAAACATATAAATTTAAAAGCATTTAAGTAAACAATTTAAATAACAGTTTACGCATGCTTCTCAGCCCCGCGTTTTAAAACAAAAATGTTTGAAAAGGGGCAATGAACTCACCTGTGCTGCTATGTAATTTGATCTAACACAAAATGCGCGCTCCTGTATGTAAGCTAAGTTTCTTCGGTTCCTGAGTTATTTTATAAGAATTCGAATATAATAAGTACGCGTAGTAGTCGTTGTGCCTAAGGTTTGAGTCTTGTTGTGTGTGCAACTAAGTGTCTTAGTACTAAGTGTACCTAAGATCTAAGCTATCTTAATTACCCTTCTCATGATCCCAATTCCCGTGGTTAATTATAATAGCGTTCTTTTATATTTTAGAAAATTTTGGCAGAGTTTCCTTTGTTTTACTTTAAAATCCAGACAATTACATTGTCTATTTTATGACAAATCCCAACCAATGATATTACAACTAGCTTTATAACTAAATTTAACTAAAAGAAAACAATGCCATTATAATTCACATTTCAAACTAATTAAAACTTTAGAAGTTATTAACAAACTCTTAAAATTCACCATGACTTTTCCTTAGATCAACACATCATTAATTGAGTCTAAGTAACCATTCAATGTATGATGGGCCTAATTAAGCCCTATTGACAGCCTTTTGATTATTCCTTAATCATAACCAAAATATTTAAACCATGTGATATAGATATCAACTAGTTCATGTTAACAACCCATTTAATGTTGTTAATGCGTATTAATGATCTTTAGTTCTAGAACTTCTATCCCCACCATTCGGCTTCATTAATTATCATTAACACATTGTATTAATCCCATGCACCCATGCAAAATTCTAAGTTATTGAACCCTATGCATAGATCATATGGGTTCCCATGCACTCACATACCTTGCTTAACCCATACCTACGTACTTAGCCCCTTTGCATCCTAAAATTTCAGGTTTAAGGTTGTTTGTTGTTCGGCATCATCCCAAGGCAGCGAACCTTTGGAGGTGCTGACCTTGGGTTCGGCTAACATGCATCACCAACGAACCCTTAGGGTTCGGTTCTAAGTTTGCCACCCACGAACCCTCAAGGTTCGTTCAGTTCTAAGGTGTTACATGCACAGAGGCCTGGTGAAACTAGTCCCTTCGGTTCGTGTAATGATTAAAGGTTCGGGATCCTAAGGTTCGCTGCATTTGTTTTAGGGTTCGGTGGTCTAATGATGCAAAGGTTCGTGGCTCCCAACTTGCAGGGTTCGGCATAGACAAGTTGCAGGTTCGTTGCAGACCACACAGGGTTCGTTGCTCATCCACAGGGTTCGTTGCAAATGGGGTCACAGGTTCGTCACCAGCATCGAAGGTTCGGCCGATCTAAGCCCACGAACCTGTATCTTCAGCTCCTTTCTCGATCCAATCTGTCACAACACAAGTCCCTAACTTCTCCTAGCTGATTACGTGATTCATCTAGGTGTTTTAAGTGCTTATCAACAATTATAATAACAAGACTCCATGAACTCGTGAAAAACCCTAATAACCGAGTTTAAACTTAACTATTACCTCAATTTTCGTGGATGAAAGCTCAAACAAGTTGTACTCCCGTGATCTACGTGTTGAAAGGATCGTCTTGACACCAATCTTGCTTAAATCCGACTTGAATCGAGCTCCCAATCGTAGAGAGAAGTGGTGTTCTTGAGAGAGTTTTAGAGAGAGAGAGAGAAAACGAATGAGAGAGAGAAAAGTGAAAATGGGTGGTGGTTGTGGCATTTATTGCCCACATTAATTGTGAGAAAATACCCGGTCGTTCGGTCTCGTTCGGTTTCGCGTAACGTGCCGGTTTCGCGTGGTTTTCGCGGCGAAACGATACGATTATAAAATAGAATTTATTTAATCATTCCAGGTTGTGATTCCTAATAAATTAACTAATATCTTCTATTTATTTTAAATTTAATATATTAACCTACTGTTTAAATCGAAACGTACGGTCGTCGCGCGTATTCGTTCGAATCGTCACTCGTACGAACACGACGATAACTATACTTTTCAATTTGTTTTCTAATTATAGAATATCATTCAGAACGTTAAACTTTCAGATATATTCGTACAGATCGTCACCTATACGAATAACCCGTCGGTTTAGCATTCACTTAACAATATTCGTGTGTTTTGTTCTGTAAAGCCTCACATACGTTTATACATAATAATTCCTAAGCAAATAATCACATGATGGTTCTGTGTTGCCAGATAATTATCCGACTCAAAAACCATTGTTCTGAACTGTGTTCCTGTTAAATGTGTCTGAAACTGTTCTATGACAACTCACCATGATAATGATAAATGATATGAATATGAAAATTACTGAAATGTGTATGATTCATACCTGTTTTACTGTTCATGTACTGTAGAGATCAATGTTCCGGTGGCGGTTCCGGCACTGATGTTACAGTCTCCCCTTGTTAGAGAAATTTCGTCCCGAATTTAAGTGTTGTTATCGGGTACAGCTTCCTCTTCAAACAGTTGAGGATACTTTAACTTCATGTGATCTTCACGTTCCCAAGTGAACTCGGGCCCGCGTCTTGAATTCCATCGAACCTTTACAATAGGAATACGGCTTCGCCTCAGTTGTTTAACCTTGCGATCCATAATCTCTAAAGGTTCTTCAATGAAATGCAACTGTTCATCGACTTGAATCTCTTCGATTGGAATGACGAGAGACTCGTCAGCAAGGCATTTCTTTAGGTTTGAGATGTGAAACACATCATGCACACCACTGAGTTCATCTGGTAATATCAGTCGGTAAGCTACAGGACCTATACGTTCGATGATCTCGAACGGTCCCACGTATCGCGGTGCTAATTTGCCTTTCTTTCCAAAGCATACAACGCCTTTCCATGGGGATACCTTCAACATCACACGATCTCCCACTTGGAATTCCAACGGTTTGCGCCGTTTGTCGGCGTAGCTCTTTTGTCTGCTCCTTGTTGCTTGTAGTCTTCTTTGAATCTGAGCTATCTTGTCAGTGGTTTCTTGAATTAGTTCTGGCCCCGTTATTCGGTTGTCTCCAATTTCAGTCCAACAGATCGGTGATCGACATTTCCGGCCATAAAGAGCCTCGAACGGTGCACATCCGATACTGCTGTGGCAACTGTTATTGTAGGAGAACTCAATCAGTGGCAAATGGGAATCCCAATTCCCACCGAAGTCTAGAACACAGGTTCTCAACATGTCCTCTAGGGTTTGAATAGTATGTTCGCTTTGGCCATCCGTTTGTGGGTGGTAAGCTGTACTCAAATTCAACTGTGTCCCTAGAGATTTCTGTAATGATTGCCAGAACCTTGATGTGAATCTGCTATCTCGATCAGAAATAATAGACAATGGCACACCGTGGCGTACCACTATCTCGTTGATGAATAATCTTTCCAGTTTATCCATGGCGAAGTTCTCACGCATGGGCAAGAAATGAGCAGATTTGGTTAAACGATCAATGATCACCCAAATTGTATCATGACCGCTGGAAGTGCGGGGTAACTTGGTGATGAAATCCATAGCTATTTGTTCCCACTTCCAGAGTGGAATCTCAGGCTGCTCCAATAGACCGGACGGTCTTTGGTGTTCCGCCTTTACCTTCGCACACGTTAGACATTGACCGACGTATTCGGCTATGTCCTTCTTCATTCCAGGCCACCAATAAAATCCACGCAAGTCTTGGTACATCTTATCAGCACCTGGATGAACAGAGTATTTAGTCTTGTGTGCTTCATCGAAGATAAGTTTCCTCAATTCATCTACCGCCGGTATCCATACACGTTCCCGGTAGTAGATCATTCCGTCAGACTTCGTGTCAAACTGTTTCTCTTCTCTCTGCTCCGCAATCAAGTTCTTTCTTCAGATTATCTCGGTCAAGTGCTTCTTGTTGCGCTTGAATAATCTTGTCACTTAAACTGGTCTGCACGGTTATCCCCATCGCTCTAACACGTAGGGGTTTGACTCGTTCCTTCCGGCTCAAGGCGTCAGCTACAACGTTCGCCTTTCCCGGATGGTACTTGATCACACAATCGTAGTCATTCAGAAGTTCAACCCAACGGCGCTGCCGCATGTTGAGCTCCTTCTGATCAAAGATGTGCTGTAGACTTTTGTGATCAGTGAATATGGTACACTTGGTGCCATATAAGTAATGTCTCCAAATCTTCAAGGCGAAGATTACTGCTCCCAGTTCAAGATCATGAGTAGTGTAGTTCTTCTCATGAACCTTTAACTGTCTTGATGCATAGGCTATGACTTTGTCCCGTTGCATTAACACACAACCAAGTCCCTGATGGGAAGCATCACAGTATACAACAAAATCATCACAGCCTTCTGGGAGAGATAGAATTGGAGCATCACATAATTTATGTTTCAAGGTCTAAAAAGCATCTTCTTGTATCTGCTCCCAGACAAACGGTTCACTCTTCTGAGTTAGTTTAGTGAGAGGCAAAGCTATCCTAGAAAAGTTTGAGATAAACCTTCTGTAATAACCTGCCAATCCCAGAAAAGACTGTATCTCCGTCGGTGTCTTCGGAGTGTCCCAATTCTTTATCGCCTCGATCTTGGCAGGATCTACATGAATTCCCTCGCTGTTGACCACATGACCCAGAAATTGAACTTCTCTTAGCCAAAACTCACATTTGGAGAATTTGGCATAGAGTTTCTCTTCTTTCAACAGCTCCAAGATCTTTCTAAGGTGTTGCTCATGTTCTGTTTTGGTCTTGGAATAAATCAGTATGTCATCAATAAAGACAATGACAAACTGATCCAAGTACGGCTTGCACACTCGGTTCATGAGATCCATGAAAACCGCTGGTGCATTTGTCAATCCGAAGGCATCACCATAAATTCATAATGCCCATACCTTGTTCGGAAGGCCGTTTTCGGTATGTCTTCATCTTGAACTCTCAGCTGATGATATCCAGACCGCAAGTCAATCTTTGAGAAGTATTGAGCTCCTTGCAGTTGATCAAACAAATCATCAATCCTCGGCAAAGGATACCGATTCTTGATGGTTAATTTGTTCAGCTCTCTGTAATCTATGCACATTCTGAACGATCCGTCTTTCTTTTTCACGAACAAGACCGGAGCTCCCCAAGGTGAGTAGCTCGGTCTGATGAAACCCTTGTCAAGTAACTCCTGTAACTGATTAGACAATTCCTGCATCTCTGAAGGTGCTAACCTGTAAGGAGATTTAGCAACAGGAGTTGCTCCAGGAATCAAGTCAATACGAAACTCTACTGGTCGCGCAGGTGGCAAACCAGGTAGATCTTCAGGGAATACTTCAGGATATTCTTTCACCACCGGTACGTCTTGAATCTTCTTCTTAATCTTCTCCTTTTCTACCACATGAGCCAAGAACGCCACGCACCGCTTCTGCAGACACTTACGCGCCTTTATGCAAGAGATGATTTTGACACTTCTCTTTGCTTGATCCCCTTTAACTTCCAACACGCGATCACTCATCAATGGAATTCGAAGCAGCTTTTCAGAACAGATGACTTCCACTCGGTTAGATGAAAGCCAATCCATTCCAATAATGATGTCGAAACTACCCAACACCATTGGTATCAAATCGATGGTGAACGTATGACCATTAAGTGTCAATGGGCAATTTCTATAAACTGTACTAACTGTAATCTGTTTCCCGTTAGCCACTTCTATAATGTAAGGGGAGTCTAACTGTTCCTCTACTAAATCTAGTTGGCATGTAAAATCGGTAGAGATAAAACTCTGATCCGCACCAGTATCAAATAAGACAGATGCATAAAAGTCATGTAAGAGAAACGTACCAGTGACCACATTCGGGTCCTGGCGTGCAGCTGGTGCTCCGATAGCGAAAGCTCGTCCACGTGGTGCTTGAACTGCTGGTTGTGCCTTCTTTGGGCAGTTCTTCGCAAAGTGGCCTTGTTCGCCACAATTATAGCATCCACCATTGTTATGATTTGTTGGTGGAGGGAGAGCCAAAGCAGCATTGTTGACTGCTTGGTTAGGTGTCATCCGGCAGTACTGGACCCAATGGCCCTTCCGTCCACATCCCGTGCAATGTTTGCAGGGAGTGTCAGCAGTGTGGTGATACTGACACTTGGCACACAGAGGATATGTGCCAGTGTAGGGTTTGCGGTTGGGGTTTTGTGGTGTTGCTGCTATTTGTTGCAGAGGTGTGACCACCGCGTAGTTCTTGATGGTCTTCTGTTTCTTCTTCTGATGATGGGAGGGTTTCTTTGAAGATTCAGCTTTGTTCTTACTGGGTTCAGCCTCCTTCTTTAGAACTCCAGAGGCTACCATGAGGTCAGTGAGTTTCCCAGACAGTCTCACTGCAGATTCAACAGTAGTAGGGTTGGCTGAAACAACCATGCCCTGAATGCAGGCGGGAAGTCCACCCACATAACGGTCTATCCTTTTCTCCAGAGTTGGTACCATATCTGGTACCAAAGCAACTAACTCGTGGTAACGAGCAGTGTACCCCATGTGATCAGCCCCCTTCATCACATGGTTGGATAGTTCAACCTCCAACTTCTGCAGCTCATTCTTGGGACAGAATTATGTTCGCAGCAGTGTCTTGAAGTCTTCCCATGACATTGCCATAGCTTCTTCTCTTCCCCGGGCGTTGATCTGACCATTCCACCAGGTCAGAGCCCGTTTGTTGAATGTTCCCGCTGAGTAACGGACCTTGTGGTGTTCGGGGCAGCTGCAAAGATCCAATGTTGCCTCAATCTTCTCAATCCATTGGATTAATCCAACGGCGCCTTCAGACCCACTAAAACTGGGTGGTTTACATCCTACAAAGGACTTGTAGGAGTAATGAGAGGAATCTCCAGTATTTCCACTGGCTTCTCCTGATGTGTTGCCAGTGTTGAGGATTTCATTACGAAGACGAAGGAACATCTCCGGTATTGCTTCCTTCATCTGATTTGTCATCTGGCTACTCAGTAACGTCACCAGAGCGATAGTAGCAGGATCCATGGTCGGTGCTGTGCCCGAACCAGATGCTTGAGTAATCAATGGAGGAGGGGGAGGAGGAGGTGGAGGAGGTGGTGGTGGTGAATCATTTGGTGACGGTGTGGAGGAGTGTGGAGCCAAGTCTTGTGGTGGTAGCTGTATCAAAGGAGGTTGTCTTCGTGGAGGCATTCTGATCATAACCAATAAAGTTATCGGTTAGTGCAATGATCGAATACAGGAGACAATATGCAAATAAGTCTTAAGTCCTATTTTCTCTACATGTAGGGTCCCTAGGTTATAGTCTAGGCCAAACCATTTAAATAAGTGACCTATATTTCTCTATAATCATGGCTCTGATACCAATCTGTCACACCCCGAGCCGGCGGGGTAGGATCGGAGTCCCCGTCGGGCGGAAGGTTCCCGGGGCGCGATATCGGGAGTGATAATCAGAAGTGATCAGATTGTTTACATTGCACATGATATAAATGAGAAATGCTAAATAAAATAGAATTACAAAGTTAAATTACATTAGTATCGTTTATAATTTAACAATGTAAATCTATTGTAAACATCATAAAATGACTATCTTGTATTTACACAAGATATACAAAATAAATTGTATAATGATGTCTTCAAAAGTATGCAGGTCCAAAATACTAGTCTTCTATATGAAGTCCTAGTCCGAACGAAATGACTTCCTAATTAACCTGTTCGTCACCTGAGAAGTCATGCAAAAAGATCAAGTCAACACATGGTTGGTGAGTTCATATAGTTTTAGTAGTTGAAAATGATTTGAAAACCTCCTTTGGTAAAGACCCTAACCTCATTAACACCACATGTAATATCCACATCGGTATGCTTATATATAGGGCATATGTAAGGGACAAGCCCTAGCCAACATCCCACCACATACTAATATGCATATGACACTGCTGTTAATGACAATTAAGCATTTTTACCCTTAACACAATCCCATAAGTTCTTCTGCTTGTTGACCCTGTCATTACAATCATTTGAAATCCATGTTGATTTCACAAGTTCATCACACAATATGATCAACCACACAATTGTATAAACAGTTATAAATGCTTAATTAAACAAGTAAGTAAACATTTAATAAAATCTAAGTCCTTATGATTGGGGCCTGTGGTCATACTCGAGTAGACTAGTCTGTCAATCTAGGTACTTAGTAGTTAGGGAATTCTGTAAATATCCTCAAACATAAGGCCTACAAGTCAATCAGTCTAGCTAGGACTTCTTGAAATATAGGATTTCTGGATTCAATGTGTTGGCATATGTTATCTCTGATATTTCCCATACTATCCCTTAAAAATGATTTAATGATTCGTCTGATTCTGTCACAAGAAGTACTTGATATGTTGATCATGGAATACTAGATTCGGTGATCGAATGTACTCTTGGTTCGTTGTTCATCAAACACTTGGTTTATTGAACTTCGAATGTTAACTTTGCAAAGATTGTTTTGTTTGATTTCTTGAAGTCCCACACTTGTTTGTCAAAATGTTTGGTTTGATTTCCTTGAATTCACCCACTTGATTTGTCAAAATGTTTGGTTTGATTTCCTTGAATTCACCCACTTGATTTGTCAAAATGTTTGATTTGATTTCCTTGAATTCACCCACTTGATTTGTCAAAATGTTTGATTTGATTCATTTGAAATGTTTTGACTTATTGAAAAGTTTGGTTTAACTCGATTATTCACTTAATATATAAGTAAAATCAGTGGTAAACCTGCATAAAATCTTCCTAGACATGGTCTAGGATAACATTTATATATATGTAAAACATATAAATTTAAAAGCATTTAAGTAAACAATTTAAATAACAGTTTACGCATGCTTCTCAGCCCCGCGTTTTAAAACAAAAATGTTTGAAAAGGGGCAATGAACTCACCTGTGCTGCTATGTAATTTGATCTAACACAAAATGCGCGCTCCTGTATGTAAGCTATGTTTCTTCGGTTCCTGAGTTATTTTATAAGAATTCGAATATAATAAGTACGCGTAGTAGTCGTTGTGCCTAAGGTTTGAGTCTTGTTGTGTGTGCAACTTAGTGTCTTAGTACTAAGTGTACCTAAGATCTAAGCTATCTTAATTACCCTTCTCATGATCCCAATTCCCGTGGTTAATTATAATAGCGTTCTTTTATATTTTAGAAAATTTTGGCAGAGTTTCCTTTGTTTTACTTTAAAAATCCATACAATTACATTGTCTATTTTATGACAAATCCCAACCAATGATATTACAACTAGCTTTTATAACTAAATTTAACTAAAAGAAAACAATGCCATTATAATTCACATTTCAAACTAATTAAAACTTTAGAAGTTATTAACAAACTCTTAAAAATTCACCATGACTTTTCCTTAGATCAACACATCATTAATTGAGTCTAAGTAACCATTCAATGTATGATGGGCCTAATTAAGCCCTATTGACAGCCTTTTGATTATTCCTTAATCATAACCAAAATATTTAAACCATGTGATATAGATATCAACTAGTTCATGTTAACAACCCATTTAATGTTGTTAATGCGTATTAATGATCTTTAGTTCTAGAACTTCTATCCCCACCATTCGGCTTCATTAATTATCATTAACACATTGTATTAATCCCATGCACCCATGCAAAATTCTAAGTTATTGAACCCTATGCATAGATCATATGGGTTCCCATGCACTCACATACCTTGCTTAACCCATACCTACGTACTTAGCCCCCTTTGCATCCTAAAATTTCAGGTTTAAGGTTGTTTGTTGTTCGGCATCATCCCAAGGCAGCGAACCTTTGGAGGTGCTGACCTTGGGTTCGGCTAACATGCATCACCAACGAACCCTTAGGGTTCGGTTCTAAGTTTGCCACCCACGAACCCTCAAGGTTCGTTCAGTTCTAAGGTGTTACATGCACAGAGGCCTGGTGAAACTAGTCCCTTCGGTTCGTGTAATGATTAAAGGTTCGGGATGCCTAAGGTTCGCTGCATTTGTTTTAGGGTTCGGTGGTCTAATGATGCAAGGTTCGTGGCTCCCAACTTGCAGGGTTCGGCATAGACAAGTTGCAGGTTCGTTGCAGACCACACAGGGTTCGTTGCTCATCCACAGGGTTCGTTGCAAATGGGGTCATAGGTTCGTCACCAGCATCGAAGGTTCGGCCGATCTAGAAGCCCACGAACCTGTATCTTCAGCTCCTTTCTCGATCCAATCTGTCACAACACAAGTCCCTAACTTCTCCTAGCTGATTACGTGATTCATCTAGGTGTTTTAAGTGCTTATCAACAATTATAATAACAAGACTCCATGAACTCGTGAAAAACCCTAATAACCGAGTTTAAACTTAACTATTACCTCAATTTTCGTGGATGAAAGCTCAAACAAGTTGTACTCCCGTGATCTACGTGTTGAAAGGATCGTCTTGACACCAATCTTGCTTAAATCCGACTTGAATCGAGCTCCCAATCGTAGAGAGAAGTGGTGTTCTTGAGAGAGTTTTAGAGAGAGAGAGAGAGAGAGAAAACGAATGAGAGAGAGAGAAAAGTGAAAATGGGTGGTGGTTGTGGCATTTATTGCCCACATTAATTGTGAGAAAATACCCGGTCGTTCGGTCTCGTTCGGTTTCGCGTAACGTGCCGGTTTCGCGTGGTTTTCGCGGCGAAACGATACGATTATAAAATAGAATTTATTTAATCATTCCAGGTTGTGATTCCTAATAAATTAACTAATATCTTCTATTTATTTTAAATTTAAAATATTAACCTACTGTTTAAATCGAAACGTACGGTCGTCGCGCGTATTCGTTCGAATCGTCACTCGTACGAACACGACGATAACTATACTTTTCAATTTTGTTTTCTAATTATAGAATATCATTCAGAACGTTAAACTTTCAGATATATTCGTACAGATCGTCACCTATACGAATAACCCGTCGGTTTAGCATTCACTTAACAATATTCGTGCGTTTTGTTCAGTTAAGCCTCACATACGTTTATACATAATAATTCCTAAGCAAATAATCACATGATGGTTCTGTGTTGCCAGATAATTATCCGACTCAAAAACCATTGTTCTGAACTGTGTTCCTGTTAAATGTGTCTGAAACTGTTCTCTGACAACTCACCATGATAATGATAAATGATATGAATATGAAAATTACTGAAATGTGTATGATTCATACCTGTTTTACTGTTCATGTACTGTAGAGATCACTGTTCCGGTGGCGGTTCCGGCACTGATGTTACAATGACCTTGTTATTAAAATCAATGATAAGGATACCATGCTTAAAGATATTGAGGAAACATTTGACAACTTGAAGCGGATCAATATGAAGTTAAACCTGGTCAAGTGTTCCTTCGGGTTCAAAGAGGGAAAATTTCTTGGTCACATTGTCAGTAAACAAGAAATGAAACCTAATCCTGACAAAATCCAAGCTATATAGAAATTGTCTTCCCCTAGAAGCAAGAAAGATGTGCAGAGCCTCAATGGGAATCTAGGGGCATTACACAGGTTCCTGTCCAAATTGGCAGAGCGTTCCTTGCCATTCTTCAAGGTATTAAAAGGATACACGAAAAGGTTCGAATGGTTCGACAAGGCAGAACGTGCTTTCTAGCAAATGAAAACCCATATAGCTGGGTTACCGCCTATGATTGCACCTCGAAATGGGGAAACATTGTTGTTGTATATAGCCATAGGTGATGAAGCCATATGTTCAGTATTGGTAGCAGAAAGAAATAAGCAGCAAGAACTCGCATTCTTTGTCCGCAAAGTTTTGAAGGATGCAGAAACAAGGTACCAGCCCTTGGAGAAAGCGATATTGGCGATTGTACACACTGCTAGATGGTTGATTTTCAATCTTATCATATTCAAGTCATGACCAATCACCATGTATGGGAAATACTGGCTAAACCTGAAAACTCAGGTCGAATGGCTAAGTGGGCGATTGAATTGGGCGAACATGATTTGACTTACCATCCACGAACAACTATAAAAGGGCAAGTTCTAGCAGACTTTATGGTCGAGGGGGGCAGTCTGGATACTGAACCAGGAAAAGAAGTATGTGAAGTTCCAAAGGAAGAAAGGCGAGGTCCTAGTGAATGGCTGTTATATACGGATGGGGCATCCAGTGTGGAAGGAGCTGGTGCTGAGCTACTTTTAGTAAGCCCAGAAGGTATTGAGCTTACCTATGCTCTCAGGCTAAACTTCCCAAGTACGAACAATGAGGCTGAATGTGAAGCCCTGCTGGCCAGTTTACGATTGGCTTTAAAGATGAAGGTAACACACTTGCTAGCTCACGTTGATTCATTGTTAGTGGCTAATCAAGTAAATGGAAGCTATGAAGAAAAGGAGGATACGATGAAAGCTTACGTCCAGCAAGTGAAACGATTAAAGAGCTTGTTTGTCGCATGTGATTTAGTGCAAGTATCCAGAAGTCAGCACAAGAAGGCTGATGCACTAAGCAAATTGGCATCACATGCATTTGCTCACTTAACAAAGAAAGTTATAGTAGAAGTGCTCCAAGCCAGATCCATCCTAAAGAATGAAATGAATGAAGTAATGGAGGAAGGGGATAGCTGGATGACCACTATCTTTCAATATCTCACTTCACGGTCCCTACCAAGCGATAACGAGGAAGCCGCTGGTGTTAAGATCAAGTCAAAACAGTATACGGTGGAAAATGACCTCTTGTTCAAAAATTCATACTTAGCACCACTCCTTCGATGTGTCGGGCCAGAACAAAGTAATTACTTGATTCGAGAAGTACACAAAGGAATTTGTGGAAATCATGTTGGGTCACGAATGGTGGTAGCAAAAATAATGAACATGGGCTACTATTGGCCGATAATGCACCAGGATACTATTGAAGAGACACGGATTTTTGAAGCTTGCCAATTCCATGCCCCGTGAGAAACACACCCAAATATGACTTGGTAACCATTTCTGTTGCATGGCCATTCTACAAGTGGGGAATGGATATAGTGGGCCCATTCCTAGCAAGCCGAGGAGGTGTGAAATTTTTGCTAGTTGCAGTAAACTACTTCACAAATTGGTCATAGGTTCGGCCCCTAGCTTTGATAACAGGAAAGCAAGTCATCAAGTTCTTTTGGGAAAACATTGTATGTCAGGGATAGTCATCACAGATAATGGCAAACAATTCGAAGCAGAACCTTTCAAAGGCTGGTGCGCTGGATTACACATCAAACAAATATTCACGTCCATTGGCCCATCCCAAGGCGAATGGACAAGTAGAAAGGATGAACAGAAGCATAGTGGAAGACCTGAAGACTAGACTGGGAAGACATGGGAAAAATTTGTTGGATGAACTGCCAAGTGTGCTTTGGGCAATTAGAATGTTGGAAAAAACTAGTCATGGGAAGTCTCCTTTCATCCTGGTGTATGGCTCCGAGGCAATGATCCCAGCAGAAGTAGGGGTGGTCTCCCCAAGGCAACACACATTTGAAGATTGCATGAATGAGCAAGAGCCAAGGCACATTGATGATTAAAATACGATCGTACGGAGACATTGTGACACCCTAGTCACTTTCATGTCACTTCCGGACATTTTACACCAATATTTAACAAACTACATTTAGGTCCCAGTAAAAACTTTCGTGCTTTACACACTTGTAAACATACTATTATTAACACCTGTTAAAACAAAGTTTACGTATGTTTACATACTCCATAAAAACATATATTACACAAAAGTTGCACAACTGTGTGGTTATTAAAATTTAAAACCATCATAGGAGCCTTTACGTTCGATTCTCAATCACCATCATCGCTCACCCAGCTCCTTAGTACCTGTAAACACCACATTTAAAACGTTAGAACTAAGTAAGATTACCCCACTATTTCACTAAGTGCATTCCATAATACCATATGGATACACTAATGAGGTTCCAAATAAAGTTTGGTAACAATATTCAACCACATTCAAAACGATTTACTAACGGGTCGTTTTCACCCAAAACCTCGATAAATCTCCCATTCATGCACAATTATAATTTAACATAACACATATATGCGCACACAAAACTCCAGTTGTGCATCATATTTCCCTAAACTCAAAATTGAACAATTTGACTCTTGAATTTTGAATGTCTACACCCTTGTAGGTCATCTTTTGTTCACACACCTTGTGAATCTGTTTCATTGGAAGTGCAAGTCTTATGTTCACACACCTTGTGAATCAAAGCATGTACATTACCAATTTAATGTCTACAAAGTTGTAGATCACCTTTTTGTTCACACACCTTGTGAATCAATTACATTGGAATTACAAGTCTTATGTTCACACACCTTGTGAATCAAAGCAGGCACATTACCAATTCACCGTTTGTTCACACACCTTGTGAACCAATTACATCGGAATTGCAAGTCTTATGTTCACACACCTTGTGAATCAAAGCATGCATATTTCCAATTTAGCATCTACACATTTGTAGATAACCACAACCATTAATATCAAATTCAATCAACTCAATGAATCATGAATATATGTTAAATGCACAAATTGCACTACAAAAAACTAGGGTTTTTAGGACTGAAAAATCAGTCCTCAATACTTCGCAATCAGTTGCAAATGGTTATCGAAGACTGATTAGGGACTGAAAAATTCAGTGACGGATACCTAGTACTAGATAGTGGTCATAGTAACTGAAAATCAGTCCCTATTTGTATTGCACAACTGGGAATAATATTCAGTATCGATTACGAAAATACTTAGTCCTTAATATGGACAATAAAACCACACCAAATTAGTCTCCTAAACATGTTTTAGCGACTATAATTCAGTCTCGGTTTATATGATATTTCATTCTCAAATGGATGATTATAGGGACTGAAAATCTGTCGTAAAACAATATATTTGTTGCCCAGATACATTTATTTAGTTTTACGACTAAAATTAATCAGTTTCCAATAAGAAGTTTTTAAGACTGAAAATTAATCAATGTTAGTGTTGTATTTTAGTCTCTAATACATATTATGAGATACTGATAATCAGTTCACGATATAGTTATTTTCAGTCTACAACATGTTTAGTTAATACATAAGATCAGTCTCAAAAGAATAATTTATTTTAATTTTAATACTGAAAAATAGTTTCTAATACAATTTGATTTAGTATTCAATACGCATTAACATTCAGTAATACATATCATAAATATCATTCATAACTTTGTTTCTTATGTTTCAAGAATCTCAATATATTCAAGCATTAACATTATCAATCAAACCAACACCAATTTATCAGTTCAAAAACAAGAAAATATACTTGACAATGAAATAAAATTAAAAAAAAAACATCTCCACTAATATTCTAGGTAGTGTGGTAACTATCACCGGACAGTCCTTCAGAATCAGTTGCTTCATCGGTCACAGGCGTGGATATTATATTCTCAAATTCTGGAAACTTTGTGCTTATAAACTCTGACATTCTTTGATATTTGTCATTACTATGCTCGAGTTCCTTCTTGAGTGCAATTACCTGGTTTTTCAGATCTTCATTGGTATGACTTGCATCTTGATGAGATGATTGGACACTTGTGTTCATCCAGCTATCTTTTTTCCTCAGCACGGGCCCAACACCTACTTGCCATGCAGATTGCAATGTTTTCTGTTTTCCGCAAACACTTTTGATAGCTTCCTTTTCAAGGTTGTGTTCTATAGCGGTAGTAATCACGGTTCCTTCCAAAGTTAATTTTTCAACGGCCGCCTTTTTATGCTCAATAATATTTTCCTAACGCAACATAATGTACAAAGAAAAAGAACATTATTAAAAACAAACATCAAACAAAAATCAAAATTAGAGAAAACTACAATTTTATATCAAGAGATTTTAGTACAGAGATGCTTACGTATTCAATTCTTGAATGATCGTTTAACCAACCTTGCTTCTTAACGTTATAATGAAGCTTGTAATAAACTTGTAATGGGCTAGGAGGCAATTGAGTCTTGGGATTTATCTGTCAATTTAATATAAAATTGATATTTGCTCAAAAATCTTGTATGCTATGTTATAAAAAGAGTGAACTAATTACTTGGTAACAAGCTAAGGCACTAATCAACAAAGCAATAAATTACAGCCAACAAGCAGTAAGCAACAACCAACAAGCACTTAACTAATGGCTAACACACTAAACAAGTAAGCAACAAAGTAATAAGCAAGCCAACAAGCAGATTAATTAAGCACTAATGGGGTGTAGTACTAGATTGAGTTCTATCTGGATCTTTAGTTGGGATTGGTGTGCATAATTCGTTTGGGCTTACTTGGTTTCAGTCCCGCTTGGTTCTTCTGGGTTGGGGCTTGCTGAGGCTACTGCTGGGTGTGTGTCTTGGGCTGCTGTGTAGCTGTTTCGGGCAGCTGGGCGGCTGTCTTGGGCTGCTAGGGTCAGGGTATGGGCTCGCTACTTTGCTGGGTGCCCTGGACCCGACATGATCTTGCTTGGTTGCTGGGTTGTTTGGTTTATGGGTGAGTTTTTCAGGGCGAAGGCTGTTAGCCTAGTGGGGGCTCATGTCCGGGCTGATGTCACATTGGGGCGGCCAAGGGTGAGCAGCTCATGGCTGGGTGATGTTACTGATGTCTAGCTTAGGCTGGTGGCCTAGGATTTACTATGTTTCGGCAGTTGGTGGGTGGTTGGTCTTGCATGTTTTGTTTGGGGCTGCTTGGGTGGTACTTGGGGCTGTCATATGGTTCTTGGGATTGTGGCCAGGTACCTTGGGGTTGCGGCCAGCATGTTGCTTTGCCCTGGGCCCTTGGCCATGTGGCCTGCCACATTGTTTGGTTGCTTGGCTTGGCTATGAGGCCTATGTATTTGGTCGTTTGTTGGTTTGTGGGCCTATTTGGTTTCTTGGCCCTTGGCTATATGGTGTTCGGTTGTTACAGAGTTGGCTTCTCTCCCTTACCATCTTTAGGATGTGGATTTTATTTGGTGCTTACTACTAAGGCAACAATCAATAAGCTTATAAGCAACAAACATTCAATAACTCAACATGTTAGGAAATAAGCCAAAAACCATCAACCAAATTCAGATTGAATAAGATTAATTAAATATCTAATTTATTAAAGACGCCCGAAAATGGCTGAATATTGTCACAAACAAGTAGTGAACTGTGATTCGTGAACTCCAGATAATGAACATACGGTGGGTGTGCGACATAGTCTGGTTACCTCATTGGGTTGCTGGTTAAAGGGGCTAATCAATAGTCTTATGTATCAGGTTGGGACTGATCTGCGCAGCAGGCCCTGTTTTGGGCAGAATATGGCCCTGTTGCCTGAAGGTTATATGCATGGGGCTGCATTAGGCCGGTCTGGGCTGTGTGGCCTGTGGCTAGGGCTGTGTGCCCTGCTAGAGCAGCAGATAAAAAGACATTTGTTGGCTGATGTTAACGCCCAGCAGGGCTAATGATAGTGGACAATCTAGGAGGTGGGGGCTCAGGCGAAGGGGATTGATGATTGCTAGTGCCAAACCCCATGTCCCAGGTATACCATATGTGACACACTCCCTGTGCCAAGCTAGTGCCACTGCCAGGCCATCCATGGGCTCGATGCATGGGGCTGACTTGGGGCTGCTAGGTGCTGGGTGCTAGGCAGATGAGGGGCAGGTGCCTTGATGCTGTCACTGGTGCGGCCAAGGGGTGTGGCCTTTGGCTCATGGAGTGTCACAGTGGTGGTTCTTTGGGCTAATGGGCTTCTGGGTGGCCTGTTGGAGCAGCAGATAAAAGCATTTGTAGGCTGATGTTATTGCCCAGCAGGGCTGATGATAAAGGGCAATCTAGGCGGTCGGGGCTCAGGAAAAGGGATTGATGAGTGCTGGGGAGTCTGCCAAGAACAATGATTTGGATCATTTTGATCATATTAATAGTTTTACAACAGGTAGAGTATTATACAAACAACAACAACAACAACCTTACCCAGTATATTCCCACTTTTCAGTAGGGTCTGGAGGGAAAGATAGATACAAACCTTACCCCTATCCCAGTTGGGATAGAGAGGCTGCTCCGAAAGAGTCCCCGGCTCAAAGTTATCATTTGAAGTTGACCATCCCAATGATTTTAACGTTATTTTCACAAATAACTAAAATAACGTTAAAATTAGTGCACTTTTACTTTTGCCTCTTAAGGGCCCACTCATATATACATTATATGTGTGCACCGCAAATAGGGCGTAGGTAGAGTATTATAAAAGCTATGCAAAACAATCACTTTAGGTAACTAGACAACATCACCTAACTACGCAAGTGATAACAAGCTTTATGCTCAACAACTTCTACTATGAGACATCTAAACAAAAACAGATTTCATATCTTTTAACCCAAAACTTTGTTTCAAAACAATAGCAATCCAGCAAGAATACATCAGAAAGCATAAAATGAACGTGCAACAGAATCAAAAGTCTTACCATTTGGAATACGTGATTAGATATTGAACGAGAGCCCCCTCTGCTTATGTTAACTTGTTTTGCTCTGTTTGGCTCTGTTTGCTTCCATCTTATCACTGTATTTCTACAAAATTTAATTATGTAATACATGTTAAAACACAAAAAAAAAATAAGAAAATTATTCATGAATATTTATTATGATTTGTAAAAATAAAAACATCAAACGAACCTTGGTTTTTTCTAACTCCCAATAGTTGCACAAATGATTCCAATCTTCCTCACTCCGACAACCTGGCTTCATATTCGATCTTGCCACGAGCGGATTTGTTTTTCCTCCGCTCTTTTTCCAAGGCTGACTCAAAACACCCCGGGTGCGTTTCCACTGGGCACGTAGTCGAGCATCTACATACTCCATAAAAACATTATCTGCTCGCAACAATTCAAAGCTTCCCTGCATTGAATATTTATGTTACTAATAAAAATTTAAATTTAAAATCAAAATATATTGAAATTATTAAAAGTAAAATATAAACAACTTACTTCCAGTTTCTCATACATAAGTGTTTTCACTTCTTTTGGTACTGAATCCCAAGTGTGAAAATTGATCGGACACACATTTCGAATGATGATTCCACACTCGGTAGCAAATTTTGTTGCTGAGGTCCCAACAAAAGTTTTGGTTTCCTTATCCATAGTCAAAGGAATTTTAGTACCCTCAGGCAAATTATGTAAAGTCCGAGCAACACTATGATTTATATTAGGACCACACCTTTTTGATTGATCAACACGTTGTTCTCTAGCAGGTATTTCAGCAACAGTTTGTTTAGCAATATGTTGTACTTCAGGATCAGTTTCTTCTTCAACAGCAACATGTTGTTCTGCAACTAAATCTGCAACTAAAATTATTTAAAATACAACCAGCAGGTAATTCAGGAGCATCATGTTCAGCAGCAACATTCTCAAAAGCAACGTGTTGTGCAGCAGCATGTCAATTATCAAACACTTTTATGGCTTTTTTTAAACTTTTAAAGAAAATAACCATCTGACCCATGTTATATACAACAATAACCATCTTACACTGGCTATAACAGTCACGAGGAATAGGCTATCTAACAGGTTGTATGCAACATGTTATATACATGTTATATATGGGCAGATGTGACAACAATAGCCTGAAACATCACCAATTTGCATTTATAAAAATATGTGTTTTGTAATGGTAAATTCATTGAATTCCATCACTATTGGGATGTGATCACAAAGGTAAAACAGAGGCACATAGTTTTAAAGTTGGTTAAAAATGTTGGATTTTAATACCACAATATGATCATGTTGGTACGTACCATTTGTTAAACACACATAAATACACTCAAACTTACGTATAGGAGGTCATTATCATTTAAAAATTGCTGCAAATAATTCACACACACTTCGAACATTTTTTTTACCTACTACCTTCATTCATATTTTAGAGAATTACATATAAAAAGGAAATAAACTACTGCTAGAACATGCAAATTGATTACATATATGGAGGAGAACTTTTCACGTTTTAGAGCCGCTCTAATTAACCGCTCGTGCCCATTGTTCGATCAAGATTAAACTATCACAACAAACCGTCGATAACTTTTTTAATCCATGAGGATACAATGCAAAAGTTAGTACATTTACTTCTATTTTGAATGAATAAATCTAGAGTTATGAAATTTAAATAATCAAAACCATATGAGGTTTACCATCAGGTCTGCTCTTGCTCGATTTATGCTCGCGTCTACGTTTCATGCCAACACTTCCCTGGGGCACTGACTGAATTGTAGGTAATTCAGATTCTGCATCAGCCCGTGTTCTTGTAAACACCATGACTAGCATAAGCATCCATATTTTACTACAAGAAAATTGTTACATTAACTAATTATTTAAAGTATTTATTTGAAACATCAAAATTATATTACCAGACATAAGTAAACAATTATCAAAACTATAATAACATCCAAAATTTAGTTCAGCCGTTCAAAAAAACATCAAATTAATGGAAATTCTTAGAATATGTGTTTGAATTTTAGCCATAATATAAAAATTTAATGGTTGAATAAGCATATTATACCTTAACAAAATGTCATCTAGCAGAATAATAGCACTCATAATCCAACAATTCTTGCTTGGTAGTCATTTAAAACAACAAAATTAACAAACAATATTAGATTTTATACCTTAATATGCTCATTATAGATCAATCGATAGTGTCTACGCCAAAACCAAGAATTAGCAACTTCAAATTGCAGAAAAACGGATTCAAGGCAGAGGGTTTAAGGAGGATATAAATAGCGCCAAATGGATTTTAATACTTTGGAAGCGATCATCGATATAGAAGGGATTGGGATCCCGATTTCTTTGGAACTTTGGTACACTATAATTGCAATTGACAGGGAGAAAATGGCCTACAAATTAGCTCGTGGATTTTTTTTCTTTTTGTTTCAAGGGATAAAGAGGGAAACAAATTATTTTAAAAATAAATGAAAATTTTTTGTCACCAAAATTGTTAAGATTTGTAATTATTATATGTGTAAAATGTCATTTTAGTTTGTATGGTTTGATAATTTTTGTCATTTTAGTCCAATAGTTTAAATTTTGTCATTTTGGTCATACAAGTTTCATGTTATAGCCATTTTAGTCATTATATTTTCCATTTTATTGTCAGTTTAGTCCAATTAATTTAAGCGTTAAAACCATAGTTTGAGAAATCGCTAGTCGGTCGACGAGGTAGGGACTAGGAATTTAATCGGGAGTCGATTGAGAACGGAAATAAGAAAAACCACAATTTCTTTGGTCTTGTACTAAAAAATTTTTGGATTAGACATAAAATTATTGGCATGTTGACAGGTTTTTTGCTCTGTTGACCGATATTTTTCCCTTGTACTGATTAATCCGACCACGCCCGACTAGCCCCGACTTGGTCCGAATAGTGTGACTTCCCCTGTCATTTCTTTTACTTTGGTTTTTAAAATAAATTGCAAAAATGTCATTGGTTTATAAAAATATTATTGCTTAAAATTTTGGATTGTAGTTGGTTTTATTTGTTACAAAAAATTCATTATAAATTATTAAACAAAGTCACAATAAATTGACATGTGACAATAGTAGTGTAAGAATGTGACGATTGTCAAAATATCATCATCATCGTACTCAGTATATCCCAATGGTTTTAACGTTATTTTCAAAAAAATAAAGTAAAATAACGTTAAAAATATTGCAACTTTACTTTTGCCCATTAACTAGCAAAATATTTGTTTCTTTATTAGTATATATAGTAAGATGCATAATAATACCAAATTTTTAAAGAGAATAGTTTTATGTAATAATTCACAACTTAAAACAAAACCATCAAAGTTCGCACATTCATGGTGTTTAAATATAATTATTGATTTTGCTTATGTTGGCTTGTAACAAGTTACAACGACTAGTCACAACCTCACTGAACGTTTATATTAATTCTTACATATCTTAATCAGTTATATGGTATTTTAGGTTCCTACGAGTTATACAAAGTATGTTATGGTCGTCTCAGTGGGTCATATATATAGGTTACTATTCAATCTATTAGATTTTAATATATAGAACTTAAATATCACATTATATTTAAAAAAAATAAATAAATAAACAATTGTAACAAACATATGTTAAAGTTCATAATATATCATAATGAGTCATATTATATTGAAGAAATATAAACGATTAAAATCGATCTGATTTATCAAGGTAAACTAACATTAACATGTATTCCTTACATTTAAGAATCATATAGCAATATATATACATACATACATATATGTATGTATACATAGATAGATAGGGAAGTGTTCAAATAATAACCCACTCTTAAAGCAATAACCCAATAACTTTGCCAAAATGAAGCCGAATCTTGAATTTTTTTTTTTGAACATCATTGTAACACAATTAGAACACTATGTTCTTTTATGAGTTTGTGAAAATTCATAACCGTTTAAGAGATATCATCGTTATAAGTTTTTGATTTACAACACTGTAACTGTTTTTGTCAAAAACTTACAACGATGATATCTCTTAAACGGTTATGAATTTTCACAAACTCATAAAAGAACATAGTGTTCTAATTGTGTTACAATGATGTTCAAAAAAAAATTCAAGATTCGGCTTCATTTTGGCAAAGTTATTGGGTTATTGCTCTAAGAGTGGGTTATTATTTGATCACAATCCTAGATATATATATATATATATATGTACATATATATGTATGTATATATGTATGTATAGATATATATGTATGTATGTATCTATATATATATATATATATAGATACAGATATATGTATATATAGATATATAGATAGATACAGATTTATGTGTATATATATACACCGTCTAGCGCATAGGGCAAAAATCGACAAGGTTAATTAATGGGCGCCTAGCGCCTAGGCGCCGCCTAGGCCGATTTATAAAACACTGGTATATGGGTGTATGTGTGATGTCGACGGAGCTTAGCTAATAAACTAACTAAAAACCGACTCTAAAACTAGACACAAAGTAATAAATCTAGACTCTCTAAATCCTAAGCTACCGACAGGCAAGTGTACCTATCGTATGTAGCAAGACAAAAGTAAGTCCGGATATCGAACCCACAGACTTCTACAGACTGTACTTACTAGACTCAAAGACTTATCTATACAAAATTTATTTAAATAAAATATTAATGAGGAGAAAGGGGGTTTTACTACCAAAACTAAGAATAACTTAAATAAAACAAGACGAAAGACTAGCAATCAACGAAATAAAGACTAAATCAAGAGAAGGAAAGAAGCACTACCTAGGCTTGAATCATATACATGCTTGACAAGGCTCTATCGGTAATGGAACTGATGTGATACCGGGATCTAAAAATACTAAACCTATTGGAAACTTAGAGTACCCTCGACCCTTCTCAAGGGTAATCAACTAAATATCCTAAAAGCTGTTAAACCACCGGTTGAATGGATTTCCTTCACAGTTCATCCAACTGCTTATGAAATATCCGTTAGATTATCTACCTCACAGTACGATAATCTCAAAACACCTAAGAAGTAACTGTTAAACAATCTACCTCACAGTACGAAAGTCACAGTTCACTTAAATGCTAGGGATAACTTGGGTTTTCCTATTGGACTCGATAAACAAGAAATGACAGACATACTAGAAAGATCTTCTCACAAAGTCTCTAAACTAGTCATCCGACATCCAAGACTCATCGACAACTTCTCACCTCACGGCTATTGAAGCAAGTTGCACATCTTATTTGTTTAAATCTTGATAAAACATTCCTATGAATCACTCGGCCGAAGCAAATCATCCACTAATCAAAAACACACAGTAATTGATTCTAGCATGCACCTATTTCGCGACAGACAATCGCCAAGACACATGAGGAATGTAATATTAATCATTTAACAACCAAAGACATGCATACACATCCAATATTCAAAACCAAATCTTTAAATTATAAATCCATCACATCATAATGTTCCAACACCAAAATAAACCAAATCAATCATGCATAATCATCTAACCTAGATAGTTCTAAGAGTTTAGCCACTAAACATTATATGAAAACAATCCATAATCTGTTTAATGTAAATGAAAACCATAAGATTCAAAAGAGAACAAAGAAACCAAGTAACCGAATGAAGAACACCCGATGTCTTCAATCCTAAGCCTTGATTCCTCAATCCTTAGCCTCCTAAATCTCCAAATCGCCTCCTTGGTCGCCCCTGCCGTCTCTCCTATTCGAAGATGCCCTAAAAATACCTTCCCAGCCGTTTTTAATTGTTCAAACTCGATTTTCTGAATTTTACCCCGCGTCGCGTACCGCGACGGCTACACCAAATCCCTTCGCGCTACGCGACGGGTCTCGCTACCCGACAAATTAGTCGGGTCAAACCGCAATGATTAATGAAGGGGAATTTGGACATTTTCCCCTGTCGCGTATCGCGACAGGGTTTCAGATGGGCTTCGCGATACGCGAAGGGTTTCAAAATCCAGATTTTTCTTTCTTTATTCTCAGATCCGTCTTCATCGAACCGGGAGCTCGTTTTCTTGATCTTTTGCTAAAAATCGATATGTTTATTACCTGCGAGCATAAATTTGTAGAAATGTGAAGAACCAGCATAAATCGACTCTAAAAACTAATAAACTATACAGAAACTCAATAGAAACAAATGGAAAAACAGATGTGTTTTGCAACACATCACATCCCCACACTTATCTTTTTTCGTCCCTGAAAAAGGCTTATGCAAAAATCTGGGATCATAGCTAGGTAAAATGGTTTCCACACAATTAAACTCATTAATTCAAAATTAAATGCTTTGGAAAAGATTGCAAGTATTGTTATCCTACTAAACTCATACTGATTATTCAAGTACCTTAGTCATGGTCTATTACGTTGATCTTCTACATTTCATTTCTTTAGACCCACACTTAGGAAATTTAAAACCAAATCAATCCTGGATTCTAGTTTTCAAGTCATCCTCACATATAAACAATACAAGATATTTCTCAAATCAGATTTTTATAATGGAAGCAGCTGAAAGCGTGAGCATTTTTCTTTTATTCATTTTTTTTAATTGAACTTAGCTTAGTGGTGTTTCAACCAGGCTGCAACCCGGCGTGTGACACATAAGTTTCTCGTCCAACTTTTTTTTTTCTTTTTACTCAGCTTATTTGGTGAAATGGAGGCGCCATAAGACTCGGATTTATTCTCATAAAAAGAGTACTTATGTGCCAAACAAAAATCAGATTTTCAAAACTCTTACTTGTTATTATGCAAAGACTCCTTTACAACTAGAAAACAGTTTCATTAATTCCAAATTCCCAAGATGTTTCCCATGAAAATCATGCATTTAAGTAAAATTTTACCAACCCTACGGGACAAATACAATCAGTTGAGCCTACCTACACATCCCATAACCAAAGCATAAAACCCAAACCAACAAGTTAACTATGAATGAAACCACAGAACCCAACTCTCTTATCATTTCCTATCATGCTTTTGCAACCAACTTAAACCAGGACAAAGAAAATCTAAGCTAAAGATGTAAAAACAAAGATAAAACAAACAATTTTCCAAAAATTTTAACCTAAAACTAACTACTAACACAAACTAAACCAAGTTTCCCATCCGCACACTTAAACTTTACATTGTCCTCAATGTAGAGAAAAAGGGAACCCAAAAGAAAAACTAAAAACTGAAAATGACTTAGCTGGTTGAAGAGAAGACTGTCGAGTGCCAATCTTTCCACGTAGCTCCACAATCTACAAATTTGCTCAGCAGGCTACAAACAATCACATAAGATCTACAAAAGCAAAGATCAAACAAGCATCAACACGTCCAAAACATACTAATAATGATATCCATGATTATGTCCAACCACAAACCCTACCATTTAACTAAAATCAACAAAGAAAACACAAATCAAACAAAGAAGAAAAAATAAGAACTAACTAAAAATTTGAAAAATATCAATCCAATGCAACAAGAATGAAGTTAGAGAACCTCCAATGGTGGTGAATGCGGTGTAGGATAGGTAAATTAGGGGTAAAAATTTGAAAACTAGGGTTTTTAAACATTTTTAAACACTCAGAGGCCTGTCGCGTACCGCGACAGATTTTCGAATGGCCATGGCGATACGCGACGCCTGTTTGACTCGCGCGTTGACCGAAATCACTAGTGTAGCGCGACAGATGGCCCTGTGGGTGTCGTGTGACGCGACGGGGTCATTTTTCCAGAAAGTTTCCGGATTTTCCATGCGTTAGCCAAAATTTTCACCCCTAAAACACCAAATCATCCTAAAACCAATCTAAGGCAAAGAAAAACATACCTGATGGCTCCAATTCATCTTTATGGCATCAAATTGATCAAAAACCTGCAAAACAAGTTAAAACACACAAAAACGAAAACGAAAAAAATCGAAAAACAATCACGAAAAATGAAAAACACACCAACGACACACAAAATAACCTACAAACTCTACACTTGGGTGTTTAACCCAAGAACTCACTCACACTCAACTCAAATGGGGGAGTCAAGGGAAACCTCCTCCCTTGCAATCAAGTCATGACCATGATCACCAACATCCCATGGTCCTCCTTCCATGACCTCATTCACACCTACATAATCACTCACCAACTTCACACCATCAACTTGATGGACTAACTCACCACCGGCGCTCATAGATTTTGCTATTTTCAAACAAACACTCTCATCACCCACTCTAAAAGTGAGTTTTCTCTCGTACACATCTATAATAGCCTTGGCGGTGCGCAAGAATGGCCGCCCAAGAATGATGGGAACCGCCGTGTCCGCCTCCATATCCATTACCACAAAATCCACGGGGAACATAAACCTATCCACTTTGACTAACACATTCTTCAAAATCCCCCGTGGACACTTAACCGACCGATCCGCCAACGATAAGGTCATGCGTGTGGGGGACAAATCACCAAGGGCTAGCTTCTCGTATAAAGAATATGGCATCAGATTGATGTTATCCCCTGAATCCGCCAGAGCATACCTCCTCACATCATCTCCAAATAAACACGGGATAGTAAACATTCCCGGATCCGCAAGCTTTTCGGGAAGCTTGTTTAAAATCACCGCGGAACAACCCGCACTCAATGATACGTTGGCGACCTCTCCTAAACGGTCCTTACCTTTCAGCAATTCTTTCAAAAACTTGACATACTTGGGTATGTGCTGAAGGGCTTCAATAAAAGGAAGATTGATCTTGAGTTGTCTAAACATGTCAAGAAAATGCCCGTATTCCTTAGCATGCTTTTGATCAGTTATGTAACACCCCGACCGACGGCGGAATCATCGGGATGCCACGAGGGATGTGTAGATTGTTCAAAAGCTCATGGGCATCTAAATCAAATCATCATATATCATTTAATCAACCAAAATAATTACACAAAAATCATGTTCATCATGAATCAAGTACATCAGTTACACAAAAGAATTAGTTAAACTAACTAAACTCTAATCGCCAGAAATTTAGTTAATTAACTACGTCCAAGATCCTATATGATGATGATGTCCAAAATAGAAGAGATCCTCTCTTCATTCCTACTTGTCTCCATCACCTGAAACATGTAAGAAAATCAAGTGTCAACTACAAAAGTAGTTGGTGAGTAATCATAAGTTTTTATATTTAAAAATGTTTTAGTAAAATGCGTTTGAAAGTTTATGCTTAAAATGGTTTTATAAAATGCTTTGTTTAAAACGGGTATAAAACTTATGATCTTCTTGAGAAAATCCATATGAATACCTGTATGAGATAATCCAACACACATCCATCAATTCAACAGCCAAACACATACACAATCACATAATCACATAACCAAATCAATCATAGCCAATCACAAATAATCATAATCAAATATAGGCAATCAATCCACAACAAATCAACCAAACCCAATCAATCAAATTCTCAATCAATGTTCGTGACTATACATGATCATTATGTAATTAACATAAGTTAAATACATGATTCATGGAGTGGTCGCTAACCACGTGACAATACATGAAGCCAAAGCAAATAACCGAAGTCAAAGACAAATGCTTCACAGATGTGGAAACCATCCACGTGACAATACACGATGTCAAAGCAATTAACCGAAGTTAAGAGCGATGATTCTCGGGGTTTGTGACAATACTTGTAATCTTTGTTATTGACCTAGGTCAATAACAATGTTTACATGGATATAAAATAATAAGAGATAATCCCATAATAAATGATAATTTCAAATGTGAATATCATATTGATAAACAGGTATTAACCTTGTGTTATCAAAATAATATTTAATTTGGTATACATGTTTCACCTCCGAGTTTTAAAACTAAAACAGTTTAAAGAAAGGGAGGTTATGAGAACTCACCTGAAGTCCTTAGTATAAGGGTTCTTGTATTATGCGCTCTCGCGTAAGTAACTCAAATCAACTCAAGGATCTGTAATTAGTGTAATTTCGTGTTCATAAGTATATGAGTAGTATTTTGAAATAGTTAACCATAAGTGTTTACTTTAATCATAATGTCGTTTTAACTTAGTTTCTTTATTCTAAGTTAAGTTGTTACCCTTATGGTTTTATTACCATTTGTCTCAAAGTTTAACTCACTTGTTATCTCTATTATTATTAGCAAATGTTAAGAAAACTTACAGTCCTCGGTATGGACTCATAATAGGTATGTGTAACATAATGATCCTATCACACATACCTATACTCACATGCATGACTCCATGCAAACCACCATCATGACCTAATCCATTATATCTACTTAGTTAAATAAAAGTGTATTTAAGGTATCTATATAAAGTATTAGTCTTGTCCCACCAATTCAATTACATGTGTAATCCATAGTTTTTTTTTTTTTGATAAAATTGTGTCTAGAGAGAGAAAAGGTGGTGGGTTAATATTCTCATGCATGCATAGTCATGTATATAGGTATATGTATTTTCTTGATCCCTAAATACCCTTAACACACTAGTTTAATGGATTTAGGTTTGATATCCCATTAAACCAGCGAACCTTTAGACCTAGTTAGGCATGGGTTCGGCTCAAGCCACTAGGGGTTCGTTGGTCAAAGGAGTTCGGCTAGCAACCAAGGTTCGACCACCGTATAGTTCGTGAGCCAAGGGAGGAGGGTTCGTGACTGTAGGGCACAAAGGGTTCGGCCAAAAGGCCAATAGGTTCGCTGCCTATGGCTTAGAAAGGGTTCGTGTCTGGCTGAGCATGGGTTCGTGGCTCATCATTCCCCCAACGGTTCGGCTGGTCAACAGTTCCAGGGTTCGTTCAACAAGACCAAGGGTTCGTGAGTCCCTTCAACTGGTTCGCTGAACAAAGAGGGTTCGTGACTCCCATGGATACAACATTGGGTTCGGCCCACCCTGGTTCGTGACCCAGCTAGGGTTCGGTTGAGTTAATTGCCGCCCAAAAGGATTCGGCTACTGCAGCCATACCTCACGAACCTGTTCACCTCGGGCATTCATCATCATCATCTTCAAGTTCCTGTCAATCCAAGCCTATACATGGCCTCTACCCATCCTTAACAACTCGTTTAAAGGTTTTATAAATACGTGGTTCGGTTATAACAATAATACATCCAAGATTCGTGATTTACAACTAAAACCGTAACTAAAAGCCCAGATTTACCTCAATCCCGTGAATGAATGTGATATTTTCTTGTACTTCCTCGTTCCCCTCGACTTCCCGGTCGTTTAGGCTCCAAGATCTTGAAGTTTCGTTGAGAAATGAAGAAGTAAGGCTAGAGAGAAGTTTGGGTCTTGTGAAGGTGACGAAAATGAGTGTTTAGTGAGAGAGAGTGAGTTGTGAAAATGAAGAAGAAGAAGGAAATAGTCTTCTTTATATCGCGCCTCATATACGCGTGCTCGATCCCGTTTTTATCGCGATTTATTTTATAAAATGCTCTGTTTTTAATCGGAAATATATTTAGAGCATTAAATCCTTTTAACTAAATTGGTTTTGTTTTAAATAAAATAAGTTTTAAATAAATTGTTTCGTAAATCGCTTCCGTTTCATTATCGTTAAATAATTATTTAATAAATTAAATTATTCCAATTTAATTTAGGTTGTGATTCCTAATAAATATTTTTAGTTTTAATTTATTAAATTAATATCGTTCGATATTATTTAATTTATCTCGTCGAAACGCGTTACTCGCGTACGTATTCGCAAAGATCGTCACCTTTCCGAATCCGACGCTCGTATCGTATTTCGATTTGATTTACAATTTATGGAACATCATTTCAGAATATTATTCTTAATAATTATATTCGTGTGAATCGTCACCCACTCGAATACATTATTAAGTTAATATTTCTGAACTAATATTCTCGTTTAATGATATCAGTAATCCTCACATCGAGTAAGTAAATTCTCATTATTTAATAACTTAAATATTATCATTTTCCCAAACCAAAACCCACTAAACCCTAGTCACTGACACATCCATGATAAACCGAAATATGCATATATATAGGGCATATGTAAGGGTCAGTCGCAACTGCCCTAGCCACCGTCCCACCGCTATTTCGATAAACCATGACCATGGGTCCTTGACTACGTTTAGTAACCAGACTCAAACAAACTCCCAATTCCATCTCAATCCATTCTCAGACCAATAATCCACCATTATCAGTGATAAGTAACCGCGATAAACACTACGGGTCTGTTTAGTTGAATTACAACTAAACTTCCCATGGTTTACGCGTATAATAAATTATAATCATGTATACCAGTAACAGTGATAATATCAGTAATGAATATCATTAATTCATAATCATTAATAATTAATAAAATCTCAGTCGTAACAGTGCATTCGTACGGATGTACGAACGTACGGACAACCGAAAGTACAGTGATGTTACAGTCTCCCCTAGTTAAAGGAATTTCGTCCCGAAATTCAACTTGGAGTGACCGTAGTAAATAAATGTGGGTACTTAAGCTTCATCTGATCTTCCCTTTCCCATGTGAATTCTGGACCCCGCTTCGATTCCCAACGTACTTTGACAATTGGAATTCTACTGCGTTTGAGCTGTTTAATCTCACGATCCATTATCTCCACTGGTTTTTCAACAAAGTGCATGGTATCATCGATGCGGATGTCATCGAGTGGTACCTGAAGATCCTGATCAGCTAAGCACTTTCTTAGATTGGACACGTGAAACATCGGATGCACATTACTAAGTTCTGGAGGAAGTTCCAATTTGTAAGCAACCTTCCCGATCCGTTCAAGGATCTTAAAAGGGCCAACGTATCGTGGAGCAAGCTTCCCCTTCTTCCCAAATCGAACAACGCCCTTCCAAGGCGACACTTTAAGCAATACCATATCTCCCACTTCAAACTCTAAAGGTTTTCTTCGTTTGTCCGCGTAACTCTTCTGTCTGCTGCGAGCAGCTAACAGATTGTCGCGGATCTGGCGGATCTTGTCAGTCGTTTCCTGAATAATCTCTGGGCCAGTAATCTGCGAATCGCCGACTTCGGTCCAACAAATAGGTGACCGACATTTCCTGCCATAAAGAGCTTCAAACGGTGCCATACCAATGCTCGCGTGATAACTGTTGTTATACGAGAATTCAACCAATGGTAGATGGCTATCCCAATTGCCACCGAAATCGATGACACAAGCTCTCAACATGTCTTCCAATGTCTGAATCGTTCGCTCCGTTTGACCATCCGTTTGAGGATGATAAGCAGTGCTAAGATCCAGTCTTGTTCCAAAAGCTTCATGTAGTGATTCCCAAAATCGCGCCGTGAAACGAGCATCACGGTCCGATATTATGCTTAAGGGAATACCATGTCGGCTAACGATCTCATCAATGTAAATACGAGCCAACTTCCGCACAGGGTAAGTTTCGCGTATCGGTAAGAAATGAGCCGACTTAGTCAATCTATCAACAATAACCCATATACTATCTTTACCGTTCGCGGTACGTGGAAGTTTAGTAATGAAATCCATAGAGATATTCTCCCACTTCCACATCGGTATTTCAGGTTGTATTAACAATCCAGAAGGTCGCTGGTGTTCCGCCTTGACCTTTGCACAGTTAAGGCACTTAGACACATACTCAGCAATATCCTTCTTCATTCCAGGCCACCAGTACAAGCCCCTAAGGTCTTGATACATCTTATCAGAGCCCGGATGGATTGAGTAACGAGATTTATGAGCTTCATCCATAATCAGCATCCTCAGATCACCCATGTTCGGTATCCACAACCGATTCAAATAATACATCAAACCGTCATCCTTAGTTTCCAATAAGATTTCAGCCCCGCACGACATCTCATTTTTCAAGTTATCCTGAGCTAATGAGAGTTGTTGGGCTGTGAGAACATCATTACGGAGGTTAGTGTGCACTCGGACACTATGGATCTGAACTTGACTTTTGCGACTAAGCGCATCTGCTACTACATTCGCTTTACCAGGATGGTATCGAATTTCACAGTCGTAATCATTCAACAGTTCAACCCATCTCCGTTGTCTCATATTGAGCTCTTTCTGATTTAGAATATGTTGCAAACTTTTATGATCAGTAAAGACTACACACTTGGTGCCATAAAGATAATGTCTCCATATCTTCAAAGCAAACACGACTGCACCAAGTTCCAAGTCGTGCGTAGTGTAGTTCTTCTCATGAATCTTCAATTGTCTTGATGCATAAGCCACAACCTTTCCCCGTTGCATGAGAACACAACCGAGACCTAAGTTGGATGCATCACAATAGACTACAAAATCATCATTTCCATCAGGCAGTGTCAAGACAGAAGCATCACAAAGTTTCTGCTTCAGAGTCTGAAATGCCTCTTCTTGCTTTGGTCCCCACTCGTATGGCCTATTTTTCTGAGTCAAAGCAGTGAGAGGGACAGCAATTCTGGAGAAGTTCGATATGAACCGCCGATAGTAACCGGCAAGTCCAAGAAACGATCGAATCTCCGTCGGTGTCTTCGGCGTACTCCAATTCCTCACAGCATCAATCTTTGCAGGATCCACGTGAACACCGTATTCGTTGACTATGTGCCCCAAGAATTGAACTTCCTTAAGCCAAAATTCACATTTAGAGAATTTGGCATACAGTCGCTCCTCTCTTAAGATCTCCAAAACCAACTTAAGGTGTTTCTCGTGTTCTTCCTTAGTCTTTGAGTAGATCAAAATATCATCAATGAATACAATCACAAATTTATCCAAGTATGGCCTGCAAACACGGTTCATGAGATCCATGAAAACCGCAGGTGCATTGGTAAGGCCGAAAGGCATTACCAAAAACTCATAGTGGCCATATCTGGTTCTGAAAGCAGTCTTGGGAATATCCTCATCATGTACACGAAGCTGATGATACCCAGACCTAAGATCGATCTTTGAAAACCACGCCGAGCCTTGAAGCTGATCGAAGAGATCATCGATACGCGGCAGTGGATATCGATTCTTGATTGTGAGTTTATTCAGCTCGCGGTAGTCGATGCACATCCGGAATGACCCATCCTTTTTCTTGACAAACAGGACCGGTGCACCCCATGGCGAATGGCTCGGGCGAATGAATCCTTTATCGGTAAGTTCTTGCAGCTGGCTCGCCAATTCTTGCAACTCCGAAGGCGCAAGTCTGTAGGGAGCTTTGGCGACTGGGTTCGCACCAGGTACCAAGTCGATTCGGAACTCAACTTGACGTTCTGGTGGAAGACCCGGCAAATCGTCTGGAAAAACTTCTGGAAAATCTCGTATCACCGGAACATCTTCAATTCTCTTTTCTTTCTCTTTCTTCTCCACAATGTGTGATAAGAAGGCTATACATTTCTTCCTAAGGTACTTGTGTGCTTTAGTGCAAGACATCAGCTTAAGACCTTTACTAACAGTTTCTCCAAATATTCTCAAAGTTTCACCCGAAGGTAAAGGAATACGAATATATTTCTCATGACAAACAATCTCCGCTCTGTGGGTGGCTAACCAATCCATGCCTATGATAACATCGAAGCTACCAAGATGCATAGGTATGAGATCAATTGGGAAAACGTGATCATTTAAGTTCACCGTACATCCAACGATAATAGTGTCAATATCAATAGTGTTTCCGTCAGCCACTTCCACGTTGAACGGTTTATCTAAGTATGTACGTGTTCTACCAAGCAAGCATTCAAAATCATATGAAACGAAACTCCTATCGGCACCAGAATCAAATAAGACAGATGCATAAGAGTTGTTGATCAGAAATGTACCGTTGACCACATCCTGGTTGGCTTGAGCAGCTGGAGCATTCAGTTGAAAAGCCCGGCCTCTTGCCACCCTTTGATTATTCCCGGTCAACTTTGGGCATTGATTCCTGAAGTGACCCACTTCACCACACTCATAACAGGCTTGCCTGTGCCTGAGGTACCTGGCGAATGGGTACAGCCGGAATAGGTTGAGTTTGAGGAGCTGGTAGTGCAAGCGGTGCTTGTTGCATCCTTTGTGCTTGCGGTGCACTCCGACAAACGTTTGCATAGTGCCCGAACTTGCCACAGTTGTTGCAAACGCGACACGGCAAGTTAGGGGCATGATGATATCTGCAAGTGTTACATTGGGGAGTGTTCCCAGTGTAATTTCTTGCAGCAGAGTTATTGGATGATTGCTGCGCAGACTTCGCAGCAGGTACAGTGACCATGAAGTTCCGATTCTTTCTTTTCTTGTTGCTGCTTTTGGACGAGCTAGCAGCTTCAGACTTGACTTCAGTTTTGACTTCCTTTGCAGCAGTCTTGGTGTCAGTCTTCTTATATCCCTTTCGAGTAAGAGTTCCATTCTTCACGTGATTGTCAGTAAGAGTTGCAGATAACCGGATTGCAGCCTCAAGTGTTTTGGGATTGCTCCCATAGACTGTATCCTGAATCTGCACCGGCAGCCCGCCGATATACTTCTCAATAGCCCTTTCCAAGGGTGTCACCAAGTGAGGTACCAGCAAGCTATACTCATGAAACTGAGTATTGTAGATGACATTCTCTCCGCTATCCTGCTTGAGTTCCCAGAACTCAGCCTCCAGTTTCCTCATCTCGCTTCTAGGACAGAATTCAGTGGTCATCAGAGTCTTGACCTCTGTCCATGTCAGTGCTAAGGCAGCATCCACTCCCCTAGTTCGCTTTTCCCCATTCCACCAAGTCAGTGCTCTCTTTTGGAAAACACTGGTGGCATAGCGAACTTTCAGATTCTCAGGGCATTCGCTGTTGATGAAGGTGTTCTCCATACTCTCAAACCACTGCAGCAGACCAGTGGCTGATTCAGCACCCGTAAATTTCAGGGGATTGCAGGAATTGAAGTGTTTGAATGTGCAAGTTGTCTGGTTTGCACCACCTCGATTCTGGTTGATGTTTTGGTTGGCCTGAGTCAACTGGTTCACCAACCCAGTGATGAGGTTAGCTAACTCTTGCATGCCAGGGTTAGCATTACCGTTAGCATCCTCTGCGTTCGTATCATCTCCGTTGTGACGGCGAGGCGGCATGTTTCTGAAGGAAATAGAAACATGTTACTACCGTTTACAACGTACATCATACAAACAATGTTTAAATGAGTCCATTAGACAATTAGGATTACATATAGGAACTATATTTCTCTCCCATCAGTCATTAAACTCAAAAAGGTTTATAATTTCCTATTATTATTCTAAGTGTCCTAGTTGGTCATAACTAGTGTTAACTAACTATTTCCTAAATCCTATACATTCTTCACTCTATACTAACACTGACAACCTCCCAATGCAATGCAACAAGCTTATATATAGGGCATATGCAGAGGTAGATCGCAATCTCCCCTACACCGTCCCACCACCGTTCCATTGCATCACGATTATGCCCTTGCTAGTGTGTAGAGTGTGTCATGTACTTCACCATAATCTCACTTCACAAACCTTATCCTAAATAGGATAATTTTGAGTGAAGTGATCACTAGTGTCCTTGAACAATTAGGTTTGCCTAATGTCTAAGTTCACCTGACATGTAGGCTCGCCTATTTCTAAGTTCACCTAATGTCTAAGTTCACCTGACATTAAGTTTCTCCCAATTGTATAAGTTCACTAAAACCCATATCAATCCCAGTGTAGATAATCATCATTAAGGGTTCATATCATCACGAAGTGCTCTTATTGTCACTAAGTGTTCATATCCTCCCTATAGTTTATTCTCATCAAGTGTCCATACCATCACTAAGTGTTAGTATCATCACTATGCGTTTATATTATCATCAAGTGTCTATATCATCACCCAAGTCCATATCACATCACTAATCGCTCATTATCGTTCATTAATCCTATGCACCCTACGTGTCCAATCCGTATGTTTTTATAAGGAAATTTATAAGTGTTTATCAAGTGTGATCATCCAAAGTGTCAATCCAAACCAACCTTAACCAACAGACCATCAACATCCATCTCACAATAATTCCTAGTAATATCCTAAGTTCCTGACACTGACAGACTCCCAATATACTACAAATGGTATATGTATAGGGCATATGTAGGGGTCAGTCGCAACTGCCCCAGCCACCGTCCCACCACCTTTGTAGTATACCACGAGTGTGTCCTTGTCTGGAGTTTATAGATCAAACAGATAATTTTCCTAAAACAGATAATTCCTAAGCAGTTAATTTCCTATGCAGATAATTTCCCAAACGGGTAGTTCCCACATTCTTCAATACTGACATCCACCTAATGTACCGTAAATGGTATATATATAGGGCATATGTAAGGGTCAGTCGCAACTGCCCTAGCCAACGTCCCACCACCTTTACGATACACCACGTGCATGTCCTTATCGAATCATTAGGGCACACGTAAGCAAGAAATCAATAAGCAGTATATATATCAGATGTATAACAGGAGTTCAATTAACATGTAATAAACACATAAGCATGAATCCTGAATATACTAACTAGTGTATGAATTTATTCATACTAGGGTATCCTACGGTTATAGACTAGGTCAACCATTTCTAGTAACCTAATTCCCTATAACCCAGGCTCTGATACCAATCTGTAACACCCCGACCGACGGCGGAATCATCGGGATGCCACGAGGGATGTGTAGATTGTTCAAAAGCTCATGGGCATCTAAATCAAATCATCATATATCATTTAATCAACCAAAATAATTACACAAAAATCATGTTCATCATGAATCAAGTACATCAGTTACACAAAAGAATTAGTTAAACTAACTAAACTCTAATCGCCAGAAATTTAGTTAATTAACTACGTCCAAGATCCTATATGATGATGATGTCCAAAATAGAAGAGATCCTCTCTTCATTCCTACTTGTCGCCATCACCTGAAACATGTAAGAAAATCAAGTGTCAACTACAAAAGTAGTTGGTGAGTAATCATAAGTTTTTATATTTAAAAATGTTTTAGTAAAATGCGTTTGAAAGTTTATGCTTAAAATGGTTTTATAAAATGCTTTGTTTAAAACGGGTATAAAACTTATGATCTTCTTGAGAAAATCCATATGAATACCTGTATGAGATAATCCAACACACATCCATCAATTCAACAGCCAAACACATACACAATCACATAATCACATAACCAAATCAATCATAGCCAATCACAAATAATCATAATCAAATATAGGCAATCAATCCACAACAAATCAACCAAACCCAATCAATCAAATTCTCAATCAATGTTCGTGACTATACATGATCATTATGTAATTAACATAAGTTAAATACATGATTCATGGAGTGGTCGCTAACCACGTGACAATACATGAAGCCAAAGCAAATAACCGAAGTCAAAGACAAATGCTTCACAGATGTGGAAACCATCCACGTGACAATACACGATGTCAAAGCAATTAACCGAAGTTAAGAGCGATGATTCTCGGGGTTTGTGACAATACTTGTAATCTTTGTTATTGACCTAGGTCAATAACAATGTTTACATGGATATAAAATAATAAGAGATAATCCCATAATAAATGATAATTTCAAATGTGAATATCATATTGATAAACAGGTATTAACCTTGTGTTATCAAAATAATATTTAATTTGGTATACATGTTTCACCTCCGAGTTTTAAAACTAAAACAGTTTAAAGAAAGGGAGGTTATGAGAACTCACCTGAAGTCCTTAGTATAAGGGTTCTTGTATTATGCGCTCTCGCGTAAGTAACTCAAATCAACTCAAGGATCTGTAATTAGTGTAATTTCGTGTTCATAAGTATATGAGTAGTATTTTGAAATAGTTAACCATAAGTGTTTACTTTAATCATAATGTCGTTTTAACTTAGTTTCTTTATTCTAAGTTAAGTTGTTACCCTTATGGTTTTATTACCATTTGTCTCAAAGTTTAACTCACTTGTTATCTCTATTATTATTAGCAAATGTTAAGAAAACTTACAGTCCTCGGTATGGACTCATAAATAGGTATGTGTAACATAATGATCCTATCACACATACCTATACTCACATGCATGACTCCATGCAAACCACCATCATGACCTAATCCATTATATCTACTTAGTTAAATAAAAGTGTATTTAAGGTATCTATATAAAGTATTAGTCTTGTCCCACCAATTCAATTACATGTGTAATCCATAGTTTTTTTTTTTTTGATAAAATTGTGTCTAGAGAGAGAAAAGGTGGTGGGTTAATATTCTCATGCATGCATAGTCATGTATATAGGTATATGTATTTTCTTGATCCCTAAATACCCTTAACACACTAGTTTAATGGATTTAGGTTTGATATCCCATTAAACCAGCGAACCTTTAGACCTAGTTAGGCATGGGTTCGGCTCAAGCCACTAGGGGTTCGTTGGTCAAAGGAGTTCGGCTAGCAACCAAGGTTCGACCACCGTATAGTTCGTGAGCCAAGGGAGGAGGGTTCGTGACTGTAGGGCACAAAGGGTTCGGCCAAAAGGCCAATAGGTTCGCTGCCTATGGCTTAGAAAGGGTTCGTGTCTGGCTGAGCATGGGTTCGTGGCTCATCATTCCCCCAACGGTTCGGCTGGTCAACAGTTCCAGGGTTCGTTCAACAAGACCAAGGGTTCGTGAGTCCCTTCAACTGGTTCGCTGAACAAAGAGGGTTCGTGACTCCCATGGATACAACATTGGGTTCGGCCCACCCTGGTTCGTGACCCAGCTAGGGTTCGGTTGAGTTAATTGCCGCCCAAAAGGATTCGGCTACTGCAGCCATACCTCACGAACCTGTTCACCTCGGGCATTCATCATCATCATCTTCAAGTTCCTGTCAATCCAAGCCTATACATGGCCTCTACCCATCCTTAACAACTCGTTTAAAGGTTTTATAAATACGTGGTTCGGTTATAACAATAATACATCCAAGATTCGTGATTTACAACTAAAACCGTAACTAAAAGCCCAGATTTACCTCAATCCCGTGAATGAATGTGATATTTTCTTGTACTTCCTCGTTCCCCTCGACTTCCCGGTCGTTTAGGCTCCAAGATCTTGAAGTTTCGTTGAGAAATGAAGAAGTAAGGCTAGAGAGAAGTTTGGGTCTTGTGAAGGTGACGAAAATGAGTGTTTAGTGAGAGAGAGTGAGTTGTGAAAATGAAGAAGAAGAAGGAAATAGTCTTCTTTATATCGCGCCTCATATACGCGTGCTCGATCCCGTTTTTATCGCGATTTATTTTATAAAATGCTCTGTTTTTAATCAGAAATATATTTAGAGCATTAAATCCTTTTAACTAAATTGGTTTTGTTTTAAATAAAATAAGTTTTAAATAAATTGTTTCGTAAATCGCTTCCGTTTCATTATCGTTAAATAATTATTTAATAAATTAAATTATTCCAATTTAATTTAGGTTGTGATTCCTAATAAATATTTTTAGTTTTAATTTATTAAATTAATATCGTTCGATATTATTTAATTTATCTCGTCGAAACGCGTTACTCGCGTACGTATTCGCAAAGATCGTCACCTTTCCGAATCCGACGCTCGTATCGTATTTCGATTTGATTTACAATTTATGGAACATCATTTCAGAATATTATTCTTAATAATTATATTCGTGTGAATCGTCACCCACTCGAATACATTATTAAGTTAATATTTCTGAACTAATATTCTCGTTTAATGATATCAGTAATCCTCACATCGAGTAAGTAAATTCTCATTATTTAATAACTTAAATATTATCATTTTCCCAAACCAAAACCCACTAAACCCTAGTCACTGACACATCCATGATAAACCGAAATATGCATATATATAGGGCATATGTAAGGGTCAGTCGCAACTGCCCTAGCCACCGTCCCACCGCTATTTCGATAAACCATGACCATGGGTCCTTGACTACGTTTAGTAACCAGACTCAAACAAACTCCCAATTCCATCTCAATCCATTCTCAGACCAATAATCCACCATTATCAGTGATAAGTAACCGCGATAAACACTACGGGTCTGTTTAGTTGAATTACAACTAAACTTCCCATGGTTTACGCGTATAATAAATTATAATCATGTATACCAGTAACAGTGATAATATCAGTAATGAATATCATTAATTCATAATCATTAATAATTAATAAAATCTCAGTCGTAACAGTGCATTCGTACGGATGTACGAACGTACGGACAACCGAAAGTACAGTGATGTTACAAGTTAAGCGCGCCGGATAAGGAACACGGGTAAGATCAATCTCCGTGGTGGGTCTAAACATGACCGGCTTACCAACTGCCGGCTTCTCAACGGGAGACTCACTGTTAGGTGCGGTACTTGCTGGGACTAGCCTCGGGGGCACCCTCCCAGGAGTCTCTATCTCAATCTCCTCATCCACCGGTTCCTCCTCAACTTCCACCAACATTGGTGGTATGAACACCTCTCCTCTACCTCCTCCAGAACGAGTGGTGACCGCCTTAACGTGGGCGTTTGGGTTGGTTTGGGGCTGACCCGGGAACTGGCCCTGAGGTCGTTCATCCAACCGTTTGGCTATGTCACCAACCGTTCGCTGTAAATCCAAGAACGCAGATTGCTGGTTCTTGAGGAGAACATCATGCTCATGTAGGATCTTCTGTGTAGTGGCATCCTTAGCCACTAACTGAGTCAACAATTCCTCTATCCTACCCAAACCACCACCAGCACCTGAAGTGTTACCAGAACTACCACTAGGCTGCCCCTGCCCCTGGTTTTGAGAGTAACTATGATGGAAACCAGGGGGATTGCCTGAAGATCTATAGGTTTGGTTCTGAGAATTTCCCCAACCGGGGTTATAAGACTGCCCAAACCTACCCTGTCCTCCTACATAATTAGCCTGCTCCTGGCTCACCAAACACTCAGAAGTGGCATGACCACCTCTACAAATCTCACACCGATCCACTCTCATCTTCAAATCCTTGACATCCCTAGCTAAAGACTCAAGAGCAGCAGCAACACTAGTGTCCACATTAACGTGGTGAACTCCTCTTGTGGAAGAGGAGGAACTAGCAATAGGAGTGGAATTCCTATTTGAAGACCGCTGCTCATACTCAGCCTGAGCAAAACTTTCAAACATATCGGTGCACTCAGCAACATCCCTTTTTCCCATGAGATGACCACCCCGCAGAAGTGTCAAAACGAGCCCGAGTCTCATAAGTTAGACCATTGTAGAACTTCTCTACAAGAGCCCAATCAGAGAGACCGTGCTGGGAGCATCTGCTTAGAAGGTTTTGGAACCTCTCCCAAGCAAGATAATAAGGTTCATCAGGTGCCATTCGGAATGAATGGATCTCATCTCGCAGGCGGGCAGCCTTAGCAGGTGGGAAGTACTTTTTAAGAAAAGCATCCCGAAGGCTAACCCAAGTAGTAAAAGTGCCTGGCGGATGAGAGTCAAGCCAAGTAGCTGCTCGCCCCGACAAAGAAAATGGAAACAGGTGCATGAAAATCGCATCTTCGGTAGCGCCTTGAAGATTAAAGGTGCCACAGATGCGTGTGAGCCGAGCAAGGTGTGCGGGTGCATCTTCATCATCACGACATCTGAATTGAGCATTATTGATAGCGGTCATGATATATGAAGGAATCTGCCACGAATTTTCATTCGGGATCGGTGGCGGTGCAATGGGGTTGTTAAGCCCCCTGAAACCCGCAGTGGCCTGCTGATGAACAGTACGACGCGCCGCCATGAGTGGAACAAAATGAAAACGTGGGCTAGAGTGAGTAGAAGAAGAAGAAGAAGAAGTGTGCTCAGAAAAATCTGCAGAAATGGGAGTAGAAGCACTTACCTCGCTCGTAGAACCCTCAGAGAAGTCTCGCGAATCGCTCCTTGAAGGCAAAGAAAGCTCAGGAGGCGGTCCGTGTGAGCGTAAGTGTGGCATACACTACCAAACCTGCAAACAAAATAAAAAATCAATCAAAAAGAAATATAAATAACACTAAAGCAAAAATGCACAGACAAGACAAAGAACTAGTTGGCACAATCGACTAAGAAGTCCCCGGCAACGGCGCCAAAAACTTGATGTCGACGGAGCTTAGCTAATAAACTAACTAAAAACCGACTCTAAAACTAGACACAAAGTAATAAATCTAGACTCTCTAAATCCTAAGCTACCGACAGGCAAGTGTACCTATCGTATGTAGCAAGACAAAAGTAAGTCCGGATATCGAACCCACAGACTTCTACAGACTGTACTTACTAGACTCAAAGACTTATCTATACAAAATTTATTTAAATAAAATATTAATGAGGAGAAAGGGGGTTTTACTACCAAAACTAAGAATAACTTAAATAAAACAATCAACGAAATAAAGACTAAATCAAGAGAAGGAAAGAAGCACTACCTAGGCTTGAATCATATACATGCTTGACAAGGCTCTATCGGTAATGGAACTGATGTGATACCGGGATCTAAAAATACTAAACCTATTGGAAACTTAGAGTACCCTCGACCCTTCTCAAGGGTAATCAACTAAATATCCTAAAAGCTGTTAAACCACCGGTTGAATGGATTTCCTTCACAGGTCATCCAACTGCTTATGAAATATCCGTTAGATTATCTACCTCACAGTACGATAATCTCAAAACACCTAAGAAGTAACTGTTAAACAATCTACCTCACAGTACGAAAGTCACAGTTCACTTAAATGCTAGGGATAACTTGGGTTTTCCTATTGGACTCGATAAACAAGAAATGACAGACATACTAGAAAGATCTTCTCACAAAGTCTCTAAACTAGTCATCCGACATCCAAGACTCATCGACAACTTGTCACCTCACGGCTATTGAAGCAAGTTGCACATCTTATTTGTTTAAATCTTGATAAAACATTCCTATGAATCACTCGGCCGAAGCAAATCATCCACTAATCAAAAACACACAGTAATTGATTCTAGCATGCACCTATTTCGCGACAGACAATCGCCAAGACACATGAGGAATATAATATTAATCATTTAACAACCAAAGACATACATACACATCCAATATTCAAAACCAAATCTTTAAATCATAAATCCATCACATCATAATGTTCCAACACCAAAATAAACCAAATCAATCATGCATAATCATCTAACCTAGATAGTTCTAAGAGTTTAGCCACTAAACATTATATGAAAACAATCCATAATCTGTTCAATGTAAATGAAAACCATAAGATTCAAAAGAGAACAAAGAAACCAAGTAACCGAATGAAGAACACCCGATGTCTTCAATCCTAAGCCTTGATTCCTCAATCCTTAGCCTCCTAAATCTCCAAATCGCCTCCTTGGTCGCCCCTGCCGTCTCTCCTATTCGAAGATGCCCTAAAAATACCTTCCCAGCCGTTTTTAATTGATCAAACTCGATTTTCTGACTTTTACCCCGCGTCGCGTACCGCGACGGCTACACCAAATCCCTTCGCGCTACGCGACGGGTCTCGCTACCCGACAAATTAGTCGGGTCAAACCGCAATGATTAATGAAGGGCAATTTGGACATTTTCCCCTGTCGCGTATCGCGACAGGGTTTCAGATGGGCTTCGCGAAACACGAAGGGTTTCAAAATCCAGATTTTTCTTTCTTTATTCTCAGATCCGTCTTCATCCAACCGGGAGCTCGTTTTCTTGATCTTTTGCTAAAAATTGATATGTTTATTACCTGCGAGCATAAATTTGTAGAAATGTGAAGAACCAGCATAAATCGACTCTAAAAACTAATAAACTGTATAGAAACTCAATAGAAACAAATGGAAAAACAGATGTGTTTTGCAACACATCAATGGGTGTATATATGTATGAAGATAAAAATATGTATATATGTATATATATATATATGAATATAGATATATATGTACATATACATATATACATACATACATACATGCATACATGCATACATACATACATACATACATACAATCATACATACATACATACATACATACATATATACATATAGTGGATCGTTCGAATGTTAACCCTTTCTTATTGGGATAATCGAATAACTACATTTATTAGCTTAAATAGATAGAGATAAATGTATATATATATATATATATTTATATATATAGATAGATAGAGATATATGTGTATATATATGTATGTATCTATATATATATGTGTGTGTGTATATATAGATAGATATATATGTGTGTATATATGTATGTGTGTGTGTATAGATAGATAGATAGATAGATAGATAGATAGAGATATATGTGTATATAAATGTATGTATAGATAGATATATGTATGTATCTATATAGGTATGTGTGTGTATGTATGTATGTATGTATGTATATGTGTATATATATTACCTAGTAACCATTTTTGTTAGGTTTGCAAGATGTAAAATTATGAATCAACCAAACACATGTATTATGAATGTTTTAATAAAAACATAACCATTATAAGTTGAACATATTACATAACGTCTCAAAATCAATTTAACTGAATACAAAACGTGTTCACATATAGAAAAATTACATAATAAGTTTATTATCATCAAAATCAACAATTGACGCGAATAAATTGGGTCCTTGATCTGAAGATCTACTACAAATTGATGAACAAAAGTTGTAGCATCAGCAAATTGAAAGCAAGAAACTTCATTAACTGCAGCAAATTGAAGATGACTTCCAGTTTCATATGCGGTTAATAAAAAGCCTGCATCATCCATAAAGGTATTAAAAATCAAAAGCAGCATCTATTTTAAATAAAACTGAGCATGTATAAAATTAAACATCATTAGATGTTGCAATATAACGCCATTAACAACAGGTTTGGTTTTTAATTGAAGGAAATTTCTGCTAGGGCGCAGACTTCCCAGCTCTCATAAATCCCCTTGCCTTATTGCCCTCTATCATCAGCCAACAAATGCTTTTATCTGACACTCCAACAGGCCACACAGCCCCAGCCACAAGACACACAACGCAGACCGGCCTAATGCAGCCCCCCTGCATATACCCTTCAAGCCACATGCCCCTGCTGCGCAGATCAGACCCAACCCGAGACAAAAGACGATTGATCAGCCCCTTAAACCAGCAGCCCATTAGCCCAAAGAACCACCACTGTGACACTCCATGAGCCAGAAGGCCACGCCCCTTGGCCGCACCAGTGACAGCATCAAGGCACCTGCCCCTCTTCTGCCCATCGCCCAGCACCCAGCACCCAACAGCCCCAAGCCAGCCCTATGCATCCAGCCCATGGGTGTCCTGGCAGTGGCACTAGCTTGGCACAGGGAGTGTGTCACATATGGTATACCTGGGACATGGGGTTTGGCACTAGCAATCATCAATCCCCTTTGCCTGAGCCCCCACCGCCTAGATTGTCCTCTATCATCAGCCCTGTTGGGCGTTAATATCAGCCAACAAATGCCTATCTATCTGCTGCTCTAACAGGCCACACAGCCCAAGCCAAAAGCCACACAGCCCAGACCAGCCTAATGCAGCCCCCCTGCATATAACCTTCAGGCCACATGGCCATATTCTGCCCAAAACAGGGCCTGCTGCGCAAATCAGTCCCAACCTGATACATAAGATCATTGATCAGCCCCTTTAACCAGCAACCCATTAGCCCAAAGTAAAAGACCACTATGACACTCCATGAGCCAGAAGGCCACCCCCCTTGGCCGCACCAGTGCTAGCATCAAGGCACCTGCCCCTCATCTGCCTAGCGCCCAGGGAGTGTGTCACATATGGTATACCTGGGACACAGGGTTTGGCACTATCTGGGCACAGGGAGGGTGTCAAGAGAACCTATGATGCCATCTAAGAGCAAAAATTCTTAATTTGTTATTGAATCTTACACTGCAATTCCAGCAGCTGTAACGACCAGATAATATGGGGAGTGCAAACCATCATAGCTCAAAACCTGCAAACGTATAAGTTCCATTACAGATTCAAAATTCAAAAAACCATCATAGCTCAAAACCTGCAAACGTATAAGTTCCATTACAGATTCAAAATTCAAAAAACATAAAACTTTGAACTTATAAAAATTATTTAGCATCTCCAATTGTAGATACATGACCAGGTGCAGCTGCTCATACTTGAACACCAAATAAACATATATAGCATCTAAAGTTGATAGAACTATAGTATCATTTAAAAAAAAATTTGAAACTTGAACAGATGTAATTATTTGAATAAAAAACAAAAGCAACCCAACTTACTAGTTTGATTTTGGTAATCTAGTGCGCGTGTTCGAAATTCTGATGCAAACGACAAAAAAAATAAATAGAAAGTTTCACTGGTCAAACCTATTGGGTTAAACTTGTTTTGTTTTAAAGTAAACCTAGTACTCACATTAGTATATCTGATGCAAACTACCTAACAAAATGCAAGTCTGAGAAGATGCACCTGGTCAAACCAAGATCCAAAACCAAAGAAACCGAGGTTACTACTTTGAAGTCTAAGAATATGCATCTGGTCAAACTAAGATGCTGCAACTGGTGAGATAAAAAGAACCATTTACAAAAGAACTTGTAAACAATTTTTTTCTAAGGTTATTAAGAGAACAAACCATTTACAAAACTGGATTCCCTTCTGCATAATGTCTCCATTTCCCATTCAACACTGTATTCTAACTTATTTATCATTAAGTAGAGATGGCTCCAACAAATACTACACTAAAACACAAAACATCAGACCTTGTTTAGACATATAGTTAATAGAACAATGAATTTTTATTAAAATGGTAGGATAAACAAAAAACCACACTTGAGAATTGAATACAATTAAAAAGAGAAAACTTCTACCAAATTTATAAGCAATAAACTTGAGAATTTGGTTCATCTTCTTGAAGTTATCTCAACAATATTGACTTTTAAAATTTACCTGCAAGCATAAGATATAGTAAATGTTTAAATAAAGTTAATAGTATATACTTGTACTAGTAACTATAATATGAGTATTAGATATATAAATAATCAAATGTCCACAAAATCATAGACTTATTATTACCAATCATCATCATCGTCAGACTCAACAATTTTAGGATCAATATTATGCGTATCAGTTTCTGAGTCATATAGATTCAACTCTGAACCAAAATCTTCCATACTGTAATCAGAATTATCTATCTCATCATCAATAAAATCATCCTTATTGGCATCTGAACCCCTAACATCAACATTTTCAACAATCTCATCTGCAATATCTTCACGAACTAGGTTGATATCTTCTAACAAATCTTCTTCATTCTTGTCTTTATGAATATCCCACAAGTGTCTGTGGTTAATTCTTTCAATTATTTTCCACTGTGAATTTGGTTTTAATGAATCATTTATATAAAATACTTGTTGAGCCTGGCTTGCAAAAATAAAAGGATCTTCCCTGTAAGCACTCCGTGATGTGTCTATGCTTATGAAGTGAGGTTCAAATATCACATGCTTTCTCCGTCGATCAGTGTCAAACCATGTGCATTTGAATAAAATAATACGATAACCTCTTATGAATGATAATTCAATTACATCATCAAGATACCCATAATAATCGTCTTCGACATCGTTATGGATGCCCGAGACCGTAACTCCGCAATTTTGTGTTTGCCTACAGTCATCTCTTGACTTTACTACATATTTAACTCCGTTCACTATGTATCCTCTGTGTGACGAAACAGGGTTATCAGGAAGGGAAGAGAGTGCGTACAACTCCTCATTAAGTTGAGATGGATTTTACGTATACATATCTCGAGTCTATTATAAATATAAATAAAATATTCATGTTATTAGAGTGCAACTTAAAATCACAAAGATAAGTAAGTAAAATAGAGTGTGATAATCACCCGCTTTGCAAACCAGTCTAGGAATGTAGAGTTTTGCAACTTGGAATAATCCGATGATTAAGGATGTTTGCTTTGTAAAACCCGCAAGTGTTCTCTGCCACATGTGATAAAATGTAAATTTTTCAACATGTATGTCACATTTAGTATTGATTCACAACCAAAGGTTAAAAAATATTAAATAAAATTCAAGCTTACTCTAAGAATGGTTGAACCTCTTGACAGTTGTTTAATACTTTCTCCATAAGAATGCTAGGAAGGATATGAACTTCTTTCTTCCCGATGCCTCGACCATTCAATCCAAAAACATCCATCACAAACTTTCTAGAATCACTAGAAGTTTTCTCATCATTTCTGTCATGTCTTTTAAACTTTGATTCAACACCTCGTAAATATTGTGAACAAAATGTTATAGCTTCTTCAACAACATAACCTTCTGCTATCGAACCTTCGGGTTTTGCTTTGTTTCTAACATATCTCTTTAAATGGCCAAGGTATCTTTCGATTGGATACATCCACCTAGATTGCACAGGTCGACCCAAAATTGCCTCTTGAGGAAGATGCACACACAAGTGTACCATAATTGTAAAAAATGGAGGGGGAAATATCCGTTCAAGCTTGCACAAAACCATAACTATCTCTTCTTGCAATAATTTTAACTCCTTCACATGTAATGTGACTTCATTAAGTTTTTTGAAAAATTGAGACAAGTCAACTAACGCATCACGAATTTGTTTTGTCCATATAAGTGCATCACGCAAGTTGAATATTTGTTTTGATTCACAATCATATGTTTCAACACCATTATCCCATAGAAGTTTCAACTCATCTATAAGTGGACGCAAAAATACATCAATATCCTTTCCTAGTGAATCTCTACCATAAATCAGCAATGTCAACATAAATGAAGCATCGTTCATAGACTTCCAAGGAGGCATATTGTGACAATCCGACTTTTCAAGTTAACCTTGTTAACCTCCGTAGGCCCAACAAGGCCAATGAAGGCCCAACAAGGTCAATGAAGGCCCAGTAAGGCCCAAGAAGGCCCAGTAAGGTCAAGGAAGGCCCAACAAGACAAGTCAGGCCCAATAAGGTCAAGTAGGCCCAATAAGGCCAGTGTAGGCCCATTGAGGTCTAAGAAGGCCCAATAAGGCCATTGTAGGCCCATTGAGGTTTAGATAGGCCCAATCAAGCCCAAGGTAGGCCCAATAGTATTTAGGAGGCCCAATTGGGTTAACCAAAGCCCAATAATGTTTCAATTGTCTAATTAGTGACAATTCGTTATTTCGGGTTAATCTCGTTAACAAGAAAAATTGTGAAAAATATCCCGAAACGATACGAAATCATAAGTGAAGGATTATCATTGGTCAAAATAAGTTCTGAAGTGTTAAAAGGTCAAGATTAGACGTGCAATTGAATGATAAGGTTCAATTTTGACTTTTTGAGTCAAAATTCGTTCATATGCAAAGGGGGGAATTTGAAATTAGTATTAATACACTGAAATTAATGAGATTAAACCTTCAATTAACTCATATTAGGGTGATGTAACAGTAATCATACGTTACTAAGGGTAGTAATGATCGAATTTAACTCAATTCGACCTCAAAGGTCGAAACCGAAACCATTAAGAGTTAAAATCATATAATTCCACTTAAATGCCTCAAATTGGTCATTCAGAATCATTAGTCGGCATCAAAGGAGGGTTCTGGATACAGCAATTGTGAATAAGAGATAGTGGGAGTTGAGTTCGACTAAAAGGGCGGCCGAAGGTTGAGCAACAAGACGATCTACATCAAGTTGAAATCAATTCAGGTAATTCTTGACTCCTACACTTTCTAAACATGCCGACTAAGAGTTATCCTAGATCAATTTCAACTTCTAACATCGAATTGATAGGGTTCAAGTAACTAGGGTTCTTACTAAAACGGTTTTGGGGGTATTGATCTTTAAGAGATTAATAATTGAATTGAATGTTATAGATAGCTTCAGAGAAGGCCGACTAAGATTAATTCTGAATCAATTTCGATTAACAACATCGAATTGATAGATTTCAAGTTCTAGGGTTTAGACACAAAACGATTTTGGGGATTTTGACTTAATTGTGTATAATATTCAAATTTAGTAGTCCAGACAACTTCGAAAATGTTATTTAAAGGAAATTACTATAAGAATTGGAATCAAGATGATCGAATTTGATGATTTTGAATTTAGGGATAATCGGTTAAGTTCGAAATTTGATTAGAATGAAAAAGTCAGATGTTTTTAATTATCATGATCAATTGGATACACTGATATGTTCGATTAAGGTAATAGAACAAAAGCCCTAAGAGTTTGTGATCGATTGGATTCGAATTCAAGACCAATTTTGTGGTGTAAGCTTCGGCTATAGATGATCAAAGGGAAACTCATCAGTGTGGGTTTAAAACAATTATTTCCTGATAACCATCGCGATACCCTAGCGGGCTTGACTGGTTAGTTGCGTGGGTGTTGGAGTTGAGGGTCGCGGGTTCGAGTCCCGGCCCAACCATACTTTTAGGTTTTAATATTAATTTTGTATTTTGAGCATAACTTATTCGTTTCAAGTCCGATTCGATTCGTTCAAATTGCGTTGGAACCGTAACGAGAATACGAACGTGTTGAAATGATAAAATCCATATTTTAATCCGAACACGAAATCGCGTATAATTACGTTTAATTAAATAAAATCAAATGTGATTTTATTTAAACGATTTCAAAAGCACGCGTACTTCCGTATGCCTAATTCTCACACTTTAACATACGTATGTTGATACGTATGTGATTTCAAGCACAAAACGACATTCCGAATAACTGTAGGTTATTGTTTAAATCACAGATTCTTCGTAGAGGATTTCTACGCAAGTTCACACGTATTTGATCATTCTACTACTATCAAAGGTGCGTACACGGCCCCTTTCTTATTTTAAACTGTTTTGGGGGAGAAAACATGTGCAACAAACTGTTTTTAGATACATATCACTTGCATGAGTTATCTGTTTACATTATGTGACAACATATCAACTTGAAAGTCCTTACACACCTCGAACCGTTTAGTTTGCTGTAATGCAAAGCGTGGTAGTTGGAAATAGATCTATTAGGTTTGACAAACCTCACCTGGTAGATGGGATCTACGCAGGTGTTTGACTGACCAAACACAATTATTACTATTGTTGTGATAGACAATAGTGGCAAGGCGAAAACATGCTATAGCATGGCAATCAGTCAGTTTCGGTGTCAAACACGTATGTAAATAGTTTATATGACTAGCTATCATGACTGTGCATTTGTGATTATGTTATCTACAACTTATTATTCAAACTGATGTTTTGAACACTATGATTATATAAAACCTGTGTTATGCACCAACCTTTGTGTTGACTTGATTTGCATGTTTTCTCAGGACGCTAAGGCGCGCGTTACAGCTGGCATGGACTAGGAAGATAGAGTCTCATGCATTTTAAACACTTTGAATTTGAATTTGAACATTTGAATATTTCAGTACTTTGGTTTGTAATGTTTACTTTCCAACTGTTTATGGTTTTTAAACGCTTCCGCAACTTTTTGTAAACTCTGAATGTTATGTTTTAAAGACCAACGTATGTTTTGAAATTCATATAGAGGTCTTCGCTATGTCTAATGATCTGAGATCCTGGTTTGTCACGCTCCCAAACGGTGTGATTCCGTTAGTTGGAAATTGGGGGTGTGACAGATTGGTATCAGAGACATTGGTTATAGCGAACTAGGTTTGCATTTGTAGGCCTAGACTATGACTGTTAGACATTAGACACATATGTTTACACACATTGCTTAGAAATTACATATGACATTATGTAATTGACTTGCTTACACATTCCATGGCATTGCACTTACATATGATATTATGTAACAGGCATGGCTTCATCATCAGTTCCTTATGTTATCATTGATGATTCCGAGGACGAGGAGCCGATAGTTCCGGCACCACCATCGTCACCACCACCACCTATTCCATCACCTCCACCATATGAGGGAGATGACTCAGACCCAGACGAGGATCCAGAGGAGGATCCAGAGGAGGATCCAGACGAGGATCCAGAGGAGGATCCAGATGAGGACCCGGATGAGGATCCAGAGGAGGCACCATGGGTGAATACTCAGGGACTCTATGCTGCAGGACCATCTACACATCCACCACCCGTACTAGATGCTCCTGAGCCTAAGAGGCGAAGGACGGACGCGGAGGAGATCGCCAAGTTGCGCGAGGACTTGGATGAGACAGAAGACAAGCTTATACAGAGATCTCAGGAGTTATGGGATGCCATTGAGAGGCAAGAGGAACTTGCCCAACTAGTTCATGACATGAGAGATGAGATGATCAACATGATTGGTCGTCTAGAAGAGTCAGAGAACCGAGAGGAGATTTTGGCAGGCAGGATTGAAGCTTTGGAGGACTTAGTGGTAGTTGAGAATGAGGAACAGGATGAGGATGAGGAGGAGGAACCAGCACCAGTTGCTGAGTCCGATCCTGAATCCACCGTCGAGGACGATTGATTATCTTTCATTTTTTTTCCTTGTTTTATTTAAACTTATTAGGAACGGGTTGTGTTCCTACATTAATAGTTTGAAACTTGTATTTCATTTCAAAAGTATTGTACTCAAAGAAAGTTTCTATCTATTAAAGAGTTATCTTTTATTTTCAACAGTTGTGTTGCTTTATACTACATGATGTGTTTGTTGTTTTACTTACACATGTTACATTGGATTTTGACTTCGTGCTAACACTTCTTATAAATAGGAAACTAATGGCTGAGGGAAACGTACATATGACTGTTGCTGAGCTAAACGAGCTAATTAACAACAGAGTCGCAGAGGCTATTGCACAGTATGCTCAGACACACAACACAGGGCCACAGGGTCCAGCTGGGGGATTGGTTAACCCACAAGTTTGCACATTCAAGATGTTCTTGGACTGCAAACCTCACAACTTCAAAGGGTCGGAGGGGGCCATTGGACTCCTTCGGTGGATTGAAAAGGCTGAGTCTGTATTCGAAATGTGCAACTGCCCTGAGGATAGCAAGGTGAAATTTGCTACTGGAACATTAGAGGGTCCAGCACTGACTTGGTGGAACTCCAATGTTCAGACTCTGGGATTGGGAGAAGCAAATGCATTGACATGGGACAACTTCAAAACTTTACTGCAAGAGGAGTACTGTCCTCGCAGTGAAATGCAGAAGTTGGAGGAGGAATACTGGCACCTCAAGATGGAGGGGTCAAACATTGAAGAGTACACGACCAGGTCGCATGAACTGGCCAGACTGCTACCACACATGGCTACTCCAGCCAGTAAGTGGATTGAAAGATACATTGGAGGACTAGTGCCTCAGATCCAAGGGTTGGTTACTTCAGCGAATCCCACCACCATCCAACAAGCTGTTCGTTTAGCGCATCAGCTTACTGACCAGGCAGTGTTACAGGGGACTCTGCCCAAACGAACATCTGCTACCAAGGTAGGAGATCATAAGAGAAAGTGGGAAAGTAATAACTTCAAGGGTAACAACCAACAGCAGAACAGGAAGCAGGACTCAAACAAGTCCTATCATAATTCCAACAGTGGTCAGCAATCATCATCATCGGGGGGCTATATTGGTAAGCACCCCAAGTGCAACAGGTGTGGTTATCATCATGCGGGTAACCAGTGTGACAGAGCTAAGTGCCAGAGGTGTGGCAAGATTGGGCACGCGGCTAAGGATTGTCGCGGGGAGCTGCAGAACAACCATAACAACCAGAACAATAACCAGAACAACGCTCAGAAAGGTTGTTTTGAGTGTGGCAAAATGGGGCATTTTAAGAAAGATTGTCCACAGCTTAAGAAGGGCGGGGACAATAATGTCAATAACAATGGTAATGGAAATGGAAATGGCAACGGTAATGGAAATGGCACCAACAACAACAACAACAACAACAACAACAATGGTGCTAGAGGCAGGGCGTTTGTGATTGGAGGACGTCAAGCGCGGGAGGATCCCAACATTGTTACGGGTACGTTCCTCTTAAATAATCACTATGCCTCTATGTTATTTGACACCGGTGCCGACCGGAGTTTTGTATCTAGTTCACTTGCTAAGTTGCTAAATGTTAGTCCTACTGCCTTAGATAGTCCCTACACTGTGGAATTAGCTGATGGTAAGTTGATTGTAGTAGAAAACATTTATAAGGGATGTATCCTTGATTTGATGGGTCAGACATTAGAGATTGATCTGATGCCTATTGCCTTAGGCAGTTTTGATGTAGTCATTGGCATGGACTGGTTGTCCAAAAACCAGGCTGAAATTATATGCCATGAAAAGATTGTTCGCATACCTCTTCCGCAGGGAGAGACATTATATGTACAAGGCGAGAAGAGCAGTACGCCACTGCGTCTCATATCTTGTATGAAAGCACACAAATGTCTGCGGAAAGGTCATACGGCAGTTATAGCACTTATAACTGAAAAGCCGGTAGCTGAGAGGAAGCTTGAAGATATACCTGTAGTTTGTGAGTTTCCGGAGGTATTTCCAGAAGACTTGCCGGGATTACCGCCTGTCAGACAGGTGGAATTCCGAATCGATCTTACACCAGACGCAGCACCGATAGCTAGGGCGCCTTATCGACTTGCACCGTCTGAGATGCAAGAGTTATCCACACAATTGCAAGAGTTGTTGGATAAGGGTTTCATACGACCTAGTTTTTCACCATGGGGAGCTCCAGTTTTGTTTGTAAAGAAGAAGGACGGAACTTTCCGTATGTGTATCGATTATCGGGAATTGAATAAGGTTACTATCAAGAACCGGTATCCGTTACCCAGGATTGATGATCTGTTCGATCAATTGCAAGGTTCGAGTTACTACTCGAAGATTGATCTCAGGTCGGGTTATCATCAACTAAGAGTTCAGGAGGAGGATATTCCGAAGACAGCATTCAGGACAAGATATGGCCATTATGAGTTCTTGGTCATGCCATTTGGGTTGACAAACGCTCCAGCTGTATTCATGGATCTCATGAATCGTGTTTGTAAACCTTATCTTGATAAGTTTGTTATTGTTTTCATCGATGACATTCTCATCTATTCAAAATTTGAGGAGGAACACGCTGAACATCTTCGACTATTATTGGAATTATTGAAACAGGAACAACTGTACGCTAAGTTCTCAAAATGTGATTTTTGGATGCGAGAAGTACAGTTCTTGGGTCACATAGTTAATGAAAAGGGCATACATGTTGATCCAGCGAAGATTGAAGCAATTAAGAATTGGGAAGCACCAAAGACCCCTACCGAGGTACGACAATTCCTTGGTTTGGCGGGTTATTATCGACGATTCATTGAAGGTTTCTCAAAGATCGCTCAACCACTTACAGCTCTTACGCACAAGGGAACAAAGTATAACTGGACGGATAAACAGGAAACTGCGTTTCAGTTATTGAAACAGAAGCTTTGCAGCGCACCGATTCTGTCCTTACCGGAAGGAACGGAAGACTTTGCGGTGTATTGTGACGCATCTGGACAGGGTTTGGGATGTGTATTGATGCAACGGGATAAAGTGATCGCTTATGCTTCCAGACAACTAAGAACGCACGAAAAGAATTACACTACTCATGACTTGGAATTAGGAGCAGTGGTTTTTGCTTTAAAGATTTGGAGGCATTATTTGTATGGAACTAAGTGTACCATTTATACTGATCATAAGAGTTTGCAGCATATCTTTGATCAGAAGGAGCTTAATATGAGGCAACGACGATGGGTTGAGTTGTTGAACGATTATGAGTGTGCGATTAAGTATCACCCGGGAAAGGCTAATGTAGTAGCTGATGCTTTAAGCAGAAAGGATACTTCAACGAGACGGGTTCGTGCACTTATGATGACAATACACACTGACTTACCAGACAAGGTACGCAGTGCTCAGATTGAGGCTTTGAAAAAGGAAAACTTGGTACAGCAATCTTTACGGGGAATGGAAGAACAGTTGGATGCGAAGTCTGATGGAATTCGTTATTTCATTAACCGAATGTGGATACCTTTATATGGAGGTTTAAGGGAACTCGTGATGGATGAAGCGCACAAGTCCAGATATTCAGTCCATCCGGGATCAGACAAGATGTACCATGACTTGAAGGCACTGTATTGGTGGCCTCACATGAAAGCTGATATTGCTAAGTACGTTAGCAAATGTTTGACTTGTTCGAAAGTCAAAGTTGAATATCAGAAGCCATCTGGTTTACTGCAACAACCAGAGATACCGATGTGGAAATGGGAACAGATTTCGATGGACTTCATTACTAAGTTACCCCGTACACCGAGTGGTTGTGATACGATATGGGTAATTGTCGATCGATTAACGAAATCTGCACACTTCTTAGCAATTAAGGAAACTGATAAGATGGAGAAACTGACTCGTATTTACATCAAGGAAGTAGTAGCACGACATGGCGTGCCCATCTCTATCATATCAGATCGGGATGCCCGGTTTACTTCCAACTTTTGGAAATCTCTTCATAAGTCATTGGGGACTCGCTTGGATATGAGTACAGCTTATCATCCACAGACCGACGGTCAAAGTGAACGCACGATTCAAACGCTCGAGGATATGTTATGAGCTTGTGTAATTGACTTTGGTGATAGCTGGGAGAATCATTTACCGTTGGTGGAATTCTCTTACAACAATAGTTATCATACAAGCATTCAAGCAGCACCGTTTGAAGCTTTGTATGGTCGCAAATGTCGTTCACCAGTTTGCTGGGCTGAAATTGGTGACAGTCAGCTTACAGGTCCTGAACTGGTGCACGAGACGACAGAGAAGATAGTTCAAATTCGGAATCGTATGGCAGCGGCTCGAGATCGTCAGAAGAGTTATGCAGACAAACGTCGCAAGCCGTTGGAATTTCAAGTGGGAGACCGAGTTCTTCTAAAGGTATCACCTTGGAAAGGTGTGATACGATTCGGCAAGCGCGGAAAGCTTAGTCCACGTTACGTAGGACCTTTTGAGATTCTGAAAAGGATTGGTCCGGTTGCGTACCAACTCAAACTACCGGATGAACTCAGTGGAGTTCATGATGTGTTTCATGTGTCGAACTTAAAGAAATGTCTTTCTGATGAGACATTGATTGTACCGTTGGAAGAAATACAAGTAGATGAACAGTTACGATTCATTGAAGAACCGGCGGAAATCATGGACCGAGAGGTCAAACAACTGAAGCAAAGCAAGATTCCAATAGTCAAAGTTCGATGGAATTCAAGACGTGGTCCTGAATTCACATGGGAACGGGAAGACCAGATGATGAAGAAATATCCTCATCTATTCAAAACAGCTACTGCTAACACGGAGAGCGCACGTTAAATTTCGGGACGAAATTTCCTTCAACAAGGGGATGACGTGATGCTTTCACACATCAACACTGCAAATTTCAAACTGTAAGCACAAACGTTTTATTTATTCAATTGATTTTGTTACAAATATTTGTGCTACATTACATTCTATATGTTTTATGTGCTACATTTCATATGTTACATGTTATGGTAGTACATACACGATTAGTTACACACATTTTGCTATGTGCGGGGTTGCATAGTACAAACGGTTATAGACACTCATTATGTGTGAGGTTACACAACACACATTTTGCTATGTGCGGGGTTACATAGTACAAACAGTTTCAGACACTCACTATGTGTGAGGTTACACAACACAGTACGATCAAACACAAACAGTTGAGTTGTGATGTTGCAAGCATTAGACTTTGTGTGTGAGTACACACAAGCACACAGAATGATCAAATCACACTAACACGTACGATTTAAACTCGTAAGTAGTTTCCTAACTACTCTTAACACTTGCTAATTTTCGGGACGAAAATTCCTTCAACAAGGGGATGATGTGACAATCCGACTTTTCAAGTTAACCTTGTTAACCTCCGTAGGCCCAACAAGGCCAATGAAGGCCCAACAAGGTCAATGAAGGCCCAGTAAGGCCCAAGAAGGCCCAGTAAGGTCAAGGAAGGCCCAACAAGACAAGTCAGGCCCAATAAGGTCAAGTAGGCCCAATAAGGCCAGTGTAGGCCCATTGAGGTCTAAGAAGGCCCAATAAGGCCATTGTAGGCCCATTGAGGTTTAGATAGGCCCAATCAAGCCCAAGGTAGGCCCAATAGTATTTAGGAGGCCCAATTGGGTTAACCAAAGCCCAATAATGTTTCAATTGTCTAATTAGTGACAATTCGTTATTTCGGGTTAATCTCGTTAACAAGAAAAATTGTGAAAAATATCCCGAAACGATACGAAATCATAAGTGAAGGATTATCATTGGTCAAAATAAGTTCTGAAGTGTTAAAAGGTCAAGATTAGACGTGCAATTGAATGATAAGGTTCAATTTTGACTTTTTGAGTCAAAATTCGTTCATATGCAAAGGGGGGAATTTGAAATTAGTATTAATACACTGAAATTAATGAGATTAAACCTTCAATTAACTCATATTAGGGTGATGTAACAGTAATCATACGTTACTAAGGGTAGTAATGATCGAATTTAACTCAATTCGACCTCAAAGGTCGAAACCGAAACCATTAAGAGTTAAAATCATATAATTCCACTTAAATGCCTCAAATTGGTCATTCAGAATCATTAGTCGGCATCAAAGGAGGGTTCTGGATACAGCAATTGTGAATAAGAGATAGTGGGAGTTGAGTTCGACTAAAAGGGCGGCCGAAGGTTGAGCAACAAGACGATCTACATCAAGTTGAAATCAATTCAGGTAATTCTTGACTCCTACACTTTCTAAACATGCCGACTAAGAGTTATCCTAGATCAATTTCAACTTCTAACATCGAATTGATAGGGTTCAAGTAACTAGGGTTCTTACTAAAACGGTTTTGGGGGTATTGATCTTTAAGAGATTAATAATTGAATTGAATGTTATAGATAGCTTCAGAGAAGGCCGACTAAGATTAATTCTGAATCAATTTCGATTAACAACATCGAATTGATAGATTTCAAGTTCTAGGGTTTAGACACAAAACGATTTTGGGGATTTTGACTTAATTGTGTATAATATTCAAATTTAGTAGTCCAGACAACTTCGAAAATGTTATTTAAAGGAAATTACTATAAGAATTGGAATCAAGATGATCGAATTTGATGATTTTGAATTTAGGGATAATCGGTTAAGTTCGAAATTTGATTAGAATGAAAAAGTCAGATGTTTTTAATTATCATGATCAATTGGATACACTGATATGTTCGATTAAGGTAATAGAACAAAAGCCCTAAGAGTTTGTGTTCGATTGGATTCGAATTCAAGACCAATTTTGTGGTGTAAGCTTCGGCTATAGATGATCAAAGGGAAACTCATCAGTGTGGGTTTAAAACAATTATTTCCTGATAACCATCGCGATACCCTAGCGGGCTTGACTGGTTAGTTGCGTGGGTGTTGGAGTTGAGGGTCGCGGGTTCGAGTCCCGGCCCAACCATACTTTTAGGTTTTAATATTAATTTTGTATTTTGAGCATAACTTATTCGTTTCAAGTCCGATTCGATTCGTTCAAATTGCGTTGGAACCGTAACGAGAATACGAACGTGTTGAAATGATAAAATCCATATTTTAATCCGAACACGAAATCGCGTATAATTACGTTTAATTAAATAAAATCAAATGTGATTTTATTTAAACGATTTCAAAAGCACGCGTACTTCCGTATGCCTAATTCTCACACTTTAACATACGTATGTTGATACGTATGTGATTTCAAGCACAAAACGACATTCCGAATAACTGTAGGTTATTGTTTAAATCACAGATTCTTCGTAGAGGATTTCTACGCAAGTTCACACGTATTTGATCATTCTACTACTATCAAAGGTGCGTACACGGCCCCTTTCTTATTTTAAACTGTTTTGGGGGAGAAAACATGTGCAACAAACTGTTTTTAGATACATATCACTTGCATGAGTTATCTGTTTACATTATGTGACAACATATCAACTTGAAAGTCCTTACACACCTCGAACCGTTTAGTTTGCTGTAATGCAAAGCGTGGTAGTTGGAAATAGATCTATTAGGTTTGACAAACCTCACCTGGTAGATGGGATCTACGCAGGTGTTTGACTGACCAAACACAATTATTACTATTGTTGTGATAGACAATAGTGGCAAGGCGAAAACATGCTATAGCATGGCAATCAGTCAGTTTCGGTGTCGAACACGTATGTAGATAGTTTATATGACTAGCTATCATGACTGTGCATTTGTGATTATGTTATCTACAACTTATTATTCAAACTGATGTTTTGAACACTATGATTATATAAAACCTGTGTTATGCACCAACCTTTGTGTTGACTTGATTTGCATGTTTTCTCAGGACGCTAAGGCGCGCGTTACAGCTGGCATGGACTAGGAAGATAGAGTCTCATGCATTTTAAACACTTTGAATTTGAATTTGAACATTTGAATATTTCAGTACTTTGGTTTGTAATGTTTACTTTCCAACTGTTTATGGTTTTTAAACGCTTCCGCAACTTTTTGTAAACTCTGAATGTTATGTTTTAAAGACCAACGTATGTTTTGAAATTCATATAGAGGTCTTCGCTATGTCTAATGATCTGAGATCCTGGTTTGTCACGCTCCCAAACGGTGTGATTCCGTTAGTTGGAAATTGGGGGTGTGACACATATTGTATGGTACTAGCACAACAGGCCACATACTATAGGAGAGACTCATTGCTCCAAAAGGATTAAAACAATCACTTGCAAGCCCTAGGCGAACATTTCTAGGATCATTTGCAAAATCTGGAAACACCGCATCGAAGTGTTTCCACGCCTTTCCATCTGCCGGATGCCTAAGAACCCCCTCCTCTTTGATTCTGTGTTGATCATGCCACAACATTTCCTTTGCAGTATGTCTTGAGCCATATAAGCGTTTAAGTCTACTTGTGATGGGAAAGTAACGCAAGACTTTTACTGGTTTCTACTTCCCTTTACTATTTTCTTCATAACGGCTAGTGCTACATACCGGACAATTCTGTAATTTTTCATTTTCTTTCCAAAATAATGCACAGTCATGTTTACAAGCATGGATAGATTCATATCCTAGTCCAAGAGTGCACAAATACTTTTTTGCCTCATAATGGTTTTTTGGAAAATTAGCATCCTTGAAAGCCCGGCTAAATAAATCCAAAATCATATCCATTGACACATTTGTCATTTTACATGTTACCTTCACATTCATTAATTCAAGTAAAAAGCCTAGAACAGAAAACTCATCACACCCCAGATATAAAGGCTTCTCCATATCGATAAATAACTTCTCCACATTTGGGTTGTTACGTATATTATCATCATCCTTGTGGTTTTCAGCTTCAGTATCAACACCCATAGGAAAAGCATCTTCAAGCAACTCATCCACACCATCATTTGATTCGATTTCACTTTCTTCAAACTCGTTTGTTTCATCTGTTTCATAACCTAGTAGATGTTCACCATGATATATCCACACGTTGTATGATGGTTCAAAACCATTATCTATGATATGACTAGCAACAACTGTGGGAACATGCCTCAACAAGGACAATGAATTCTACCATCACTATCAACATATGTTTTACCCCTTTCTGCAAAAGCCATCGCGCCTTTAATAAACATTGGATCTACCTTATTAGTAATTTTAGTCCAGCTCTTATCCAAAGTCATTGCAAAATCCTAGTTAACGACAAATATACATAAAATACTTATGAGAACAACAACTATCATTTTTAATTATGATTTAACATAATTCTAGACTAATCAACATACACACTTTCCAAATCTAATTACTTAGGTTTATCAATGAAGCTGGTCACAATTTCTAATCAGCAAGTTGCTACATCATGAAACATAAACTAGTTATCAAAACATTAACATAATGCTTTTGTTTATAATGTAACATAACTTTAGGCCTGGCAAGATATACGCGTCCAAATCCAATTAGGTAGTTTTTTCAATCATGCTAATCACAAGTTCTAATAAACAATGTTCACATATTATGCACTTTAGCCAAAGTCAAAATTAATTGATACATAACTGTAATGTTTAAAAATTCAGTCACATACATGCCTATTTTAACCCCATACAAGGCAATCAACCTAACATGGTCATAGGACTATAAAATCCAGTACTAGAATAAATAAAAACTAATACCGAGCTCACCATCAACATACATTGCAACCAAGAATTACAAAACTTATCCAATACGTAACCAACCAATTGACCTTAACTCAATTCTCATTCAGTTCAATTTTCTGAAAGGAAATTTATTTATTGTTCTCTTATCTATTTGATAATGATTACAATTCTTTCAAGCAAAATTTCTATAAACTTTTTAGATTAACCAAAACAAGATTAGGTTAACATTAGGCCTTTTAGCATAACCACATATAAGATTAGCCAAAAAAAACAAAAAAACAATCAAACAGGTAATGTTTACAAGCAATAAACTAAAACAAAATACGATATATGAGAACAACATGTCAACTACAGATGTGAGGAATACAATTCGCAATAGTTTCATGATCATTATAGCCAGTGGAGGATTCATACGTGCTTGTACCATATAACCTCAAATTGAGGTGAAAAACATATTAAATTGGTTCACTCTATGGTACCCATGAAATTGTAGAATTGAAAGAGGAAACTAAGTTGAGTGATTTCTCTAATGGCAAAGGGAAATTTCAAACCTAAAGAATATTATACGCAGCAAGAGCCTGGAATAAAATTCGAATCACAACTTCAAATTACCTCCAATTACCTCTCTCGATGATGGCCTGATGGAGCAGGGATGGTCGATCGGTGGTGGTTCGTTGATGAGGTCGATCGGTGGTGGTTCGTTGATGAGGTCGATCGATGGTGGTTTTGTGATGAGGTCGATCGATGGTATTCTGATGTAGCAGTGATGACGTCGATTGGTGTGGAGAAGGAATGATCAATCGGTTCTTTGCTGGTGGATCAGGGATGTTTCAATCGAAGAAGGTTATGGCGGGTGTTCAATAACAGACTAAGCCTTAGGCCTTAGCCGTGGTCTTCAGATGCTGGTCCTTGGCTTAATTTCATATGACCTAAGTTTTAAACAGGGGTGCTTATTTATTTTGAACCATCAACAAATGTCAAGAACTTCTTATGTGTAAAGTATAAAAACTTTTTCTAAATTTTCAAATATATTTTCTCTTTTTATATAATAGTTGATCTAAATGAAAAAGGTGAAAAAATCGATTCGATTTGATCTGAAACAAACTAGGCTTAATTTCAATCTCAATAAATTTTATTTATAAATCTCATACTTAAATGGCCGATAAGTATGTTTGTAAACTTGGGCTTGCTCATTTCCGATTTATTAAATATTTTATTTATATTTATTATTATTTTCATACTATTTTAAACTTTTAATTATTTTTATAGAATATGAACTGCATATAAATAAGTAATTTTATCATAATATTATACAATCATTCAAATATTACTCACAATAAATATTTATATATTTGTATTAAATAAAAAGTATATAGATCATTGATTTGTTTAACAATGAGAGTCGGTTATAACTCAGTAAGCGAGTCATAGTTTATATTTTTTTAATCTGCATATTAGTCCATAATATCATTGTCATAAGTTATAATAGCTACGAGGAATGATTTTTATTCCTTTAGAATAATATAAGTTATGTTAATTAAAGGCTAAATATAATACCATAGTTTCTATGTCATCAAAAACCCATTAAAGGATAAATATCCACCTAAACTAACCTTCCTAAGACTGGTTTAGTGCTCATCATATGTAGACTTTTGTAACAAAATAAGAATCTAAAAAATAATAATTGGTCATTTCTTCTAACAAGAAAAGTCATAATTGAATATTAGTTCTTCGTTATCTTGTAAATACTAAAACTGAATGTCAGTCCTAATATTCTCTAACAAGTTTGGTTCATTTTTTTTGATATAAATGACACATATTTAAGACTGAAATTCATTACCTAATAATTTTCCTTTTGTAACTATATTTGGTCAAAACATATTAGCGACTGAAACACGGTCTTGCATAAATATTTACTATATTAGAGACTGATTATTAGTCACTAATCTCCCCTTCGTAAATATTAAAACTGAATATCAGTCCCTAATATTCTCTAACAAATTTTGTTCATTTTTTTTATATAAATGACACATATTTAAGACTGAAATTCATTACCTAATAATTTTCCCTTTTTAACTATATTTGGCCTAAACATATTAGCGACTGAAACATAGTCTTACATAAGTAGTTACTATATCAGAGACTGATTATCAGTCGCAAATTTTTTAAAAAAAAAATTCAGTCTCTAATATTTTTAGCAACTGAATATTCAGTCCTAAATAGTAAGTATCTAAGACTGATATATCATTCCCTAAGAATTTACTCTCTAAAGATCACTTTTTTTGTAGTGAAATACTTGTAGTGTGGACTCACCCAGTCCTTCAACTACAAGTTCAGTCAAATAGGTAAACTTACCTTGATTTGGAGAGCTATCAACAATCTCCAATTCTTTCTCAGGCCTTCTAGAACTAGATTCACCTCCTCTTCTTGTTATATATTTACATCTAACAAGATTTAACAACATGACTCATAACTTGTGGTATTTATTTAATCTAGTTCATTTGACATGTCTTACTTTTCATATTTAATCAAAACGTCACTAAGGCTTTTTATCAAACAAATCATGTGCAAAAACTAATCTACACATGTTCTTAGTTATATTCAAGTTATCAAAATTTCATACTTTGTGCCAACACCTAGTTGCAAATCACACGTATACAACTACTTTCAATACACCCAACACCCATACATACTGATTCAAACTTATTTGAATCTTATTCATTACTATGTGGTATTTAAAAGTCAAGTTGTCACATATAATTAGCATATTTATGCCAAAATCATTAACTTTCAAATCTCAACATTTAATCAAGCATTTGAATCGAATTGATCATTACAAAGAATGATCCAACTCCATCATAAGCATGATTTTATCATCCTACTTGTTATCATACTCAATAATATGGATTTCATGACAACCGGAAATTATAACGGATCAAAACCAAGATTTCACCGTTAAACTATCGAGTTCTTCGTTTCTAATTATTCCTAGATATCATCTAGGCAATAGTCAACACCTATAAATATTATAATACCATATTTAACCTATATACTATCAAATCAGTAAGAGAGATCAAATCGTTACCCTTTTGAACGGAATTTTCGGATGAAAACGATGATTAGGAGTTGTAGAAACGATCCCTAGCTCGATCCGTATGTTTGGATGGCTTCAAAAGATTGATTAGATGGTAGAAAATCACCCTAAATCGTCTGGAAATCGAGTATATTTTAACAAGAATGAGTTTAGACCGAGCAGAACAGATTTTTAGGTCATCTGGGCCCGTCGCGTACCGCCAAGGATGGAAAAAGGGTCCTTGGCGTACCTCCACCGCCTTCGTCAGATTCCGATTTTGTTTTCGCGATTCCGGGAGCATACGAACTCCGTTTTACGCGCCATTTTCGCCCACGTTCACGATTTTCGAGCGCTTTCCAATGGTTATAATTTCAAGACCTGAAGAGTTCAAAATATCTGATCTCTTATTTAACACTATATTCGACTTAGTGTATCTTGAAATCGGAGCCTCGTTTCGTGGTATAAAAAAATGCTTGTGACCGTCTAAAACCGGTCGTTACAAATTCGCCTTCCCTTACGACGGTTTCGTCCCCGAAACCGTTTATACATCGAAGAGGAAAGGATAAAATTTCCTCATTCATCTTCTGACTCCCACGTAGCGTCAGATCCCTTTCTGTTTTTTCCATTGAAGCTTTACTTGGTTCAAGGATTTGTTTCTCAAATGTTTGACCTTTCCATCTAATATAGCTACCGGCTTTTCCACATAGTTCAACTTGTCATCAATTTCCAAGTCTTCTAGTGGCACAAAAGCCGATTCATCAGCTAGACATTTTCTCAGGTATGACACATGAAAGGTATCATGTATATCACTCAATTCTTCTGGTAGCTCAAGGCGATAAGCAACACTACCTATCCGAGCTATAACTCTAAATGGTCTGATAAAACGTGGACTTAATTTCCCTTGCTTACGAAAACGAATCACACCCTTCCACGGGTAGACTTTTAACAACACAAAGTCTCCTACTTGAAACTCAATTGGTCGTCTTCGTTTATCTGCATACGACTTTTGACGGTCTTGTGCCACCTTTAAGTGAGTTCGAATTTAATCGATTCGCTGGTTTGTAATTTAAGTATTTCTTTATTTTCGAGCTCTCGTGGGCCAACTTCTCCCCAACAAACGGGAGTACGACACCGCCTTCCATATATCATTTCATATCGAGTGATTCCCAACCCAGAATGATAACTGTTGTTATATGAAAATTCCGCCAAAGGAAGATAGTCATCCCAACTACCTCCAAAATCAATAATACATGCTCGTAACATATCCTCCAGTGTCTGAATGGTCTGTTCACTCTGACCATCAGTCTAAGGACGATACGCCGTGCTCAACAACAGTTTCATGCCCAATTCCTCTTGAAAATTCTTCTAGAAATGAGAAGTGAATCGTGTGTCTCGATCGGACATAATCGTCACTGGTATCCCGTGACGCGACACTATTTCTTTCACATACACTTTAGCCATCTTCCCAGAAGAATACGATTCACGAATAGGAATAAAATGAGCACTTTTAGTCAGCCGATCCAAAATGACCCAAATCGTATCATACCCCTTTCGCGTTTTCGGAAGTTTAGTAATTAGGTCCATTTTGATGTGTTCCCATTTCCACATAGGAATCTCTAAAGGCTGTAATATACCGTAAGGCTTTTGATGTTCAGCCTTTACTTGCAAACAAGTTAAACATTTTTCAACATATTTAATAATATCTCGTTTCATACCTGGCCACCAGTAATTTACCCGAAGGTCTCGATACATTTTAGTGGCTCCCGGATGAATTGAGTATTTTGATTTATGAGCTTCCTCCATCAACTTAGTTTTCAAAGAACAAGTTGGAGGTATTCACACCCTATCCCATCTTGCCTTTAAACCACGACTATATTCATCCAAGTTATGAACTTGCCCCTTTATTCGGTCTCGTTTCCAGTTTTCTTCTTTTAAAGTTTCAACTTGAGCTTCTTTAATTTGATCCACCAAATCAGAGGAAATCATAATCTTCATTGCTGTAACCCGAATAGGTTCATGTTCTTCTTTCCTACTCAAGGCATCTGCTACCACATTGGCTTTTTCCGGATGATAAAATTTCACAATCATAATCCTTGAGTAGTTCTATCAAACGTCTTTGCCTCATATTTAATTCCTTCTGTGTGAAGAAATATTTCAGGCTCTTGTGATCAGTGTAAATTGTACATTTCACACCATACAAATAATGCCTCCAGATTTTTAAGGCAAACACCAGTACCACTAATTCTAGATCATGAGTAGGATAGTTTACTTCATGAACTTTCAATTGCCTCGACGCATAGGCAATCACTTTACCCCTTTGCATAAGGACACAACCAAGCCCAAGATAAGATGCATCAGAGTACACCACAAAATCATCAGTTCCATCTGGTAGAGTTAATACCGATGCCTGAGTTAACTTGAACTTGAGTTCATTAAAAGCTTTTTTTTGATCATCACCCCAAACAAATTTCACATCTTTCCTTGTCAATCTAGTCAAGGGAGATGCAATTCTTGCAAAATCCTGTATAAACCACCGATAGTAACCGGCTAGACCAAGAAAACTTCTAATTTTAGTAAGAGTTTTAGGAGAACTCCACTTCATCACCGCTTGAACTTTCGAAGGATCAACAAGTATGCCATCAGCACACACCACATGTCCCAAAAACTGGACTTCACGCAACCAAAATGTGCATTTAGAAAATTTGGCATATAGTTTCTCCTTTCGTAAAGTTTCAAGGACTTCACGCAAATGACAAGCGTGATCACCGTCGTTTTTGGAACAAATAAGGATGTCATCGATAAAGACAACGACAGATCGATCCAACATTGGGCGACATACCCGGTTCATCAAATCCATGAATGCAGCCGATGCATTTGACAACCCAAACGACATCACAAGAAATTCATAGTGACCGTAATGAGTACGGATAGCAGTCTTGGGAATATCTTCCTCTTTAACCTTGAGTTGATGATAACCCGAGCGAAGATCGATTTTAGAAAACCATGACCTTGCAACTGATCAAAAAGGTCATCAATTCGAGGTAGAGGATATCGATTTTTCACAGTCACTTGGTTCAACTCTCTATAATCAATACACATTCTAAGGCTTCCGTCTCTCTTTTTTAAAAAAAGAATTGGTGCACCCCACGGGGAGATACTCAGAGGGATAAAGCCTTTATCTAAAAGATCTTGCAACTGTGTTATTAATTCTTTCATTTCAGATGGTGCCAACCGATGTGGAGCTTTAGCTATGGGCTTAGCCCCAAGAATAAGATCAATCTTAAACTCAACATCTCTATCACAAGGAATTCCCGGTAGATCATCTGGAAATACATCAGGAAAATCCCTGACTACTGGAACATCATTAAGTTCCTTTATCTCCTTTTGAACGGATTTTTAGGGTGAAAATGATGATTAGGAGTTTTAGAAACGATCCCTAGCTCCATCCGTATGTTTGGATGGTTTCAAAACACTGATTAGATGGTAGAAAATCACCCTAAATCGTCTGGAAATCGAGTATATTTCCACCAAAATGAGTTCTGATAGAGCATAACAGATTTTTATGCCATCTGGGTCCGTCGTGTACCGCCAAGGATGGAAAAAGGATCCTTGGCGTACCTCCACCGCCTTCGTCAGATTGCGATTTTGTTTTCGCGATTCCGGGAGCATACGAACTCCGTTTTACGCGTCGTTTTCTCCTACGTTCACGATTTTTCGAGCTCTTTCCAATGGTTATAATTTCAAGACCTGAAGAGTTCAAAATATATGATCTCTTATTTAACACTATATTCGGCTCAGTGTATCTTGAAATCAGAGCCTCGTTTCGTGATATAAAAAAATGCTTGTGACCGTCTAAAACAGGTCGTTACAAACATATTGCTGAAAAAGAAAAAGAAAGGAGAGTAGAGGCGTTGCCTGTGATTATTCAAATTAGGGTTTTAATAACCCTTGGGAGTTCATCATCCACAGTCGTTAGCTCTTCATACACAACCGTCTCCTATTTTAGAGTTTCACCCTGCTACAGCCGTCGTCCCATTCTCCGCCGACGATCGCTGCATCCATTGCCGCCGATCGCCTCAGTCGCCATCGCTGGTCGTAGCAGCCGCCACCGTTTCCGGAATCGCCGTGATGAGGGTTGATTTTGAGTTCTGAATTCGTGATTAGTGTTTTCCACCCTTGGAATTGCCAATTGAATCTCTGATTGCACAAATTTTGGTACAGAATTTGGGTCAACCAATGAATAGGGTTCATATAACTCCTGGGATCGTGTCTGCAGCTAATGTTGATTGATATTTATCAATTAGGGTTTCAAAATTGAACCCTTGAGTCGTCTTTGTTGATTTTAAGCCGGTTTTCAGATCTGTTTTGGGCGCTTTGGATTTGGGTTTGCATTGATTGTGATTTAGGTGGTTATTTTGAGATTGGGATTGGTTGGAGTATTCACCAAATAGATTGAATCGAAAGGTGGTGATTATTTTCAATTGGTTCGATTTTGTTACCGTGATTCGAATGGCTGACAAAGGGAAAATTCAGATTGAGAAGTTCAATGGAACTGATTTCGTCTGATGGAAACTGCAAATGGAAGCATTGCTTAATCAGAGGGATTTGGATATGGTGCTAGAGGATAAAGCAAAGAAGATGAATGCAAATGTTGAAATTGCATGGAACTCTAAGGACAAGAAAGCTAGAGGAGCTATTACATTGGGAGGAGCATCGCATTCAACATCATGCACGAGACTACTGCATGATGTCAAGTCTTTCAAATATGTATGAGAAGCCCTCTACTGCTAACAAGGTGTTCTTGATGAGGGAACTATTGTTGACAAGGATGAATCAAGGAAGCTCGGGCCAAATCAAAAACTTGAATTCGATTATGTCCAGATTATCATATGTGGGAATCAAGTTTGATGAAGAGACTAAAGTTGTGTTGTTGTTGTCTTCACTATCTGATAGTTGGTCTGGCATAGTGACTACTGTTACGAGTTCTGTTGGGACCACTGATATGGCATTTGAGGGGATCCATGATATTGTGTTGGGTGAAGATTTTCGCCAAAAGAGTACTAATGGAGAACCATCTTCTAAGTTGCTACATGTTGGTAGAGGAAGAGGGAATAACAGGAACACTGGGAGTCGGGGAGGAAGTTCGTCTAGGACATGGAAAACTGTGAAGTGTTAGAGCAGCAAGGAAGTTGGGCTTGCTAAGAATCAATGCCCGTGTACTTCAAAGCAAATGAACGCTACTAAGGGTGTTTATGATGATGCTTTGGTTTGCAGCATTGAAAGCTATATAGACTCTTAGGTCATGGATTCAGGGGCTTCGTTTCATGCTATGGACAGTGGAAAAATAATGTTAAATCTGAAACAAGGAGATTTTGGAAAGGTTCGACTTGCAAATGACGAGGTGCTTGAAGTTACGGGCATGAGGGGCATCGATTTGGTCACTTCATTGGGGACTACATGGAATCTGAAGAATGTTAGAGTTATTCGAGGTTAAATAGGAAATTAATTTCTGTAGGTCAGCTGGATAAATAGGTATTCGAAGTGAGGTTTGGTGGTGGAAAATGGAAGGTGGTGAAGGGAAATCTTGTGATTGCTTGTGTTATGAAGCATGGGTTGTTATATATGGTTGATGAGCCTGCTGAGGGATGTATCTGTCCCAATTAAGCAAAACAAAATCTGGTTTGCTAAATCTCATTCTAAGAGAGTCCATTTTTGCAAACTTGAAGTCTAGAGCCAAGGGGATGTTAGCAGAGGATGTTTAGAAATCTAAACCATTCAGAGGATTCGATGACAGTGGGAGCAAGAGTTGTGTTCCGGATATAGTTACGAAGAGCCGTTGGGTTTTGAAAATAGAACTAAAGAATTCTCTTCTGTTGATAGTTTGCAATGTGTGGAGAGTGCTCGTGGTCCTCAGTGTATCTATGGATCTAGTGGAGTGTCCATACTAGTTGAGATTAAGGATGAGTCGCTGACGGATGTTGTCATGACTGAGGGGGGAGCTTAGGGTAGCTTCAACTGTCCCTTCTTGTACTTGATGATGGGGGTATATCTAGATATGATGAAGTCTTAGCTTATTCTTAGGAACTGAGCCTTAGAAGGCTTGTTATTGAATATTACTGGATTTACTTGATGACTGGATTGCTTATGTTGGATTTAGGGCAGCCGCCCCAATTTTCCCCTGTTAGGGGTTTGACCTAATTGTTTTCTAATTTAAAGCTTTGTCATGTAATTGTTATCTTTAACACTCAATCAATAAAAAATACCTAGTTGCAACCCGTGGTCATAGGTCACATCGACTGAACCACGTTATATTGTGTCTCTATTTTCTTGCAATTCGTGTGCGTGTATTGTGTTAATCTGATTCCACTGCACTGCTTAATTCCTAACGGAAAGTCAACCATTGTCTATTTGTAATGCATATGATTTCAAATATTTATATTATTGTTGTAATAATGTTATTTTTGTAATCCTAATTAACACGTACATTGTTATTAAAGAAAGCCAAGTGTTTGTTGATCAAATCTTACTAAAACAGCCTGTTTTAACCCAAACCATTACTCAACCAGCCCAACCCATCTATCTTGCCACCTCATTTGTAAAGTTTGAGGTGTGATTGTAATTTATGCATCATTATGGTTATAGCCGGTAGGAGCACATACCGAGATGGAATTAGAAGACAGAAAGTTACGAATTGAGGATGCTAAAAATGCCACATATGCAGCGATGGATGAAGGTATTATGCCACCTATATTCATCTTTTGGAGGAAATTCCATCCATTAAAAAGTCTTTGGAAGATCAACATGAGGAAAGTGGGGCCGACATCATAGCATTAGTATGTTACTATCATCTTGCCTCTTTTTAATACTATTCTTATGTAGTTATGTTTAATTGGAGGGAAATATGAATAAGGACATGAGAATAATGGTATTAGGGTGTTTTTAGGAACGAGAATGATTCCCAAAATCTTGGTAATCTTCCAAACCGAATAAGAGGTTCATTCCCAATTCAACTTCCTATAAAAGGATAAAGGCCATCACCATAGAGATTCTCGGATGCCAACCATAAGCTATATTTCCCTCTTTAAATTTGTAAAATTACATATTTCTTCAAAACACAACTTTTCAAGGCCGTGCTCGACTTTGCTCCCATTTTATGTAGGGTCCGGGGAGGGGCAGGATTGCTTTGCGATCTGATGTTTGCTGCCTTATCTTACATGTTTTAAAAAAGGTTGTCTCACTGCTTGAACTGATGACCTCAAGGTGGAAACATGTAATTTTGCAAGTTTAGAGGGAAATATATGAAATTGTTCTCTTGATTAAACACACGAATGGTCATGTGATCATGTGGTATGCACGTTTTGCAGATTTGGTTTTTTCTTCTAAGAAATTATATATTTGATTCCTGCTGTTTTCCAAACCATAACGCATTTGGTCCTTATCATTGACAGACGTTACAAAAGGATTAAATTCATGTGAAATAAGTCAAATAACTACTTTACCCATTCTTGCAGTTAACTCTAATTTTCATTTTACACTTTTTTTCAAAGAATGGGAACCAAATTCGCAACGTCTAAGAAGGACCAAATCCATGAAGCGTGAATGCATGGACCATTCGCATGGTTGTAGAAATCACTAGTTGAGCGGTTAGATAGGGACTAGGGATTAATTGGGGTTAGTCAGGACTCAGGATTAATTTAATTGTAGTTTTATAAAATCAACTAAATAACTTCTTTATCCTAAAAAGTGTAATAAGGATTATTGACCATTAGATCATTAGATCAAATTTAAGAGGAAAGATTTAAAATTTTATAGGGAAAAGTTGTTAGAGGTAATTTAGTCATAACCACTTTCCCCTCACATTTTTAAAATTTTCTTAACTTTTACATACGATATTATTTTTTCAAAAAAAAACTATATCATAAAAATGAACAGTTTTTATATTTAAAATTAATATAATATTGATACAAAAAAATTATTTTTTTTTCAGCTCATTGTGTATAATGATTGTCATTAGAGGTGGCAATTTTTATCCATGTTAAAGGAAATGAGTTGGTTTGGATAAACAATTATGGTACAATGGATTGAAATGGATAACATCATAATATTAAATGGGTTGGGATGGGTAGCACTTAAACACAATACGGGTCAAGACGGGTAACCAAAAAAAGTATGTAAATGCAATATATTCAAACATTTAAGAATGATTAATAACATATTTGATGAGAAAATCACTAAAAATTATCCAAATGGACTATTTGTTTACTTATAACACATCTTAAATAAAACTAAATTGATGTTTTTTAAGAACAATCCATTTTGACCCGAACATATCTTGCTTAAAACCCGTTATCCAACCCGACCCAACCCGCCCATTTTGCCGGGCATAATTGTCATTGTTTCTTTTTATATTTCTGTGTATAATTATCTTTTTATGTTTTTTTTCTTACATATAATTGTCTTTTTTATAGGTAGTTGTGTCTTTCTTAAAATATCAATGTATTATTTATATTTATCGTTGTATCATCCTTACTTAACATTATGTGTTCTACAACATTATTGTGTCTTAAATTGGTTTAAAAAACACAATATTGAGCAGAAACACAGAAGACACTATATAAAAGACACAATGACATGTACAAAAGACAATATATATATAAAAGAAACAATGACATATACAAAATTGTTAATACTCGTCATTGTGTCTTTTTTACAGGTAATTATGTCTTTTCAAAGATCATTGTGTTATTTATACTCATCATTGTGTCATCCTTGCTTGCCATTATGTATTATACAACATCATTGTGTCTTAAATTGTTCACAAAAACACAACATTGATCAGAAACATAAAAGACACAATAACCTGCACATCATACACAATATAATTTACAAAAGACACAATGACCTGTACAAACGACACAATGAACTAAAAAAAAAAATTTTTCTATAGCAAAACTATAGGAATTTTGAAGATAAAAAAATGCTAGTTTTTATGATATATTTTTTTTCAAAAAATAATATGTAAAAGTTATGAACTTACAAAGAATATGAGAAAATATGATAAAAAGTCAACAAAAGTAGGCATGACTAAAATACACTTAAACAACTTGATTTAATCATAACCATTGATTAATGATGTAATGGCTAAAGATTCTTCTTAGGTTTTTATGTTAAGAGACTTATTTTGTTTAACTATATATATATATATATATATATATATATATATATATATATATATATATATATATATATATATATATATATATATATATATACTCCTTTATAATATATATTGGAGAGAGAAAGGGTAATGATCTTAATTTTAAGATATGTACATATGTTTAAGCTTTACATACAACACTATAATGCACAAATCCTTGAAATCGAATCTGATTGCCATACATCAGATGGTTTACTGGTTGCCCTACTTTACCATCTCCCTAACCACACATTGCCGTCTTAGTCTTCTACACCCCAACACAAGAAATCGTCACACACGAAGAGGAAAGATGGATGATTTTGTTTCCGTTTTCGGAATCATTCTCAACCAGATGTTAATTTCAATCTCTGAAGAACTCTGAAGAAGTCTGAAGCACGAAGACGAAAGAGGAAGGTTGAATGTCTTCGATAGATGGTTCTGAAACTTCATACACCAAAAAGGAAGATATGGCTCCAAATTCAAATTTCAAAATCTCAGAATTCATCTTTAAAGAGGGCTAGTTCGATGCATACGTTCCTCCACCGCTCTTCAATTGGAACCCCACGCCTTGCTGCTCTTCAATCGTGGTGTGGCTTAGAATTATTTTTAACCTAATTTTTGTTCATCTTCTAACCTTAGTTTTCTACTCAATTGTATGGATGCTTCAGACCACGACTGCTATTCTATCGAGCTCTTCTCTGAAGCTAACACGGAAATTGGTATGTGCATCCTTTTCATTCACTGTAGTTCTTGTTTTCACATTAAATTAAAGTGGTGAACCAGACCATTTGTTTTATGTTACTTCAAAATTTTGTTTAATTTGGATTCTAACTACTTTACTCTTCTTAAGAGATTTTTTTTGATTTTTTCACTAAATACTGAATCAGTTTGTATGTATTTAGGTATGTGTTTATGTTATGTGTACGCAGCTCTGTATGTATGTATGTATGTATGTATAAAAAATGTTTTAGTATATATATAGGTATTGTAGTTATTATGTTATTATGTTAGTATGTATTTTGTATGTTTAAAACATGTCCGGTATGTATAAAAAGTACATGTTAAGAGATTTTTTTGATTGTGCTGAACATATAATCTCAAATAAATCTCAAGTTAACAAATAAACTCAAATAAATCACAAGTTAACATATAATTGAAAGATGTTATATAAACTCAAAAACAAACTTCAAAGTTATGCTATAGAAGGATGTGTTGAACATATAAACTCAAATAAATCTCAAGTTAACAAATTTTACCATTAAATAATTCAAAAGAATGACATTTTGAGATAAGTGCATTTCAAAACAAAATGAGATCTATTATTTGAAAGTAAGAGTTAATCCTAGGCAATATTAGGTCATCTTATATACCCATATAGCAATGTGCCCTTTGGTTAAACTGGCAATTTGGTGTTCTTGCTCAATCTCAATTTATCATATGTATGTACGTATGAGTTAAAAGATTTAGAGTTATTTAATGAATTTATCTTTTTGATGACACTCTTTGTTTAAATTATACTAATTGTTTAAGGTTATAAGGTTTAAAAGGTTTTAAAGTAATGAAAAGGTTCCAAAGGTCTATGTAAATGAATCATAAACTCTTGAAAATGAATGAAAATCACCAAAGGTTGCATGGTGCAGCCCTGCAGTGGCCTGGTGCAGCCCTACAGTGGCCTGGTGCAGCACTTTGGTTAAACTGGCAATTTGGTGTTCTTGCTCAATCTCAACTTATCATATGTATGTATGTATGAGTTAAAAGATTTAGAGTTATTTAATGAATTTATTTTTTTGATGACACTCTTTGTTTAAATTATATTAATTGTTTAAGGTTATAAGGTTTAAAAGGTTTTAAAGTAATGAAAAGGTTCCAAAGGTCTATGTAAATGAATCATAAAGTCTTGAAAATGAATGAAAATCACCAAAGGTTGCATGGTGCAGCCCTGCAGTGGCCTGGTGCAGCCCTGCAGTGGCCTGGTGCAGCACTGCAGTGGCCTTGTGCAGCCTTGCATTGGCCTTGTGCAGCCCGGCAGTGGCCTTGTGCAGCCCTGCAGTGGCCTGGTTTTTCACTCATCAAGATCTCCTGAGTTCCCAATACATGTGATGCACGCATAACCCACTGTAGTTAATCTGTAGACCACTTAAAAAAAGTGAAAAAAGAAAAGAAAATAAGCTGTGAAATACATGTGATGCAGGCATAACCTAGATACATGTGTTTAAATTATATTAATTGTTTAAGGTTATAAGGTTTAAAAGGTTTTAAAGTAGTGAAAAGGTTCCAAAAGTCTATGTAAATGAATCATAAACTCTTGAAAATGAATGAAAATCACCAAAGGTTGCATGGTGCAGCCCTACAGTGGCCTGGTGCAGCACTGCAGTGGCCTGGTGATTGACTCATCAAGATCTCCTGAGTTCCCAATACATGTGATGCACGCATAACCCACTGTAGTTAATCTGTAGACCACTTAAAAAAAGTGAAAAAAGAAAAGAAAATAAGCTGTGAAATACATGTGATGCAGGCATAACCCAGATACATGTGTTTAAATTATATTAATTGTTTAAGGTTATAAGGTTTAAAAGGTTTTAAAGTAGTGAAAAGGTTCCAAAAGTCTATGTAAATGAATCATAAACTCTTGAAAATGATTGAAAATTACCAAAGGTTGCATGGTGCAGCCCTGCAGTGGCATGGTGCAGCCCTGCAGTGGCCTATATAATTGAAAGATGTTATATAAACTCAAAAACAAACTTCAGAGTTATGCTATAGAAGGATGTGTTGAACATATAAACTCAAATAAATCTCAAGTTAACAAATTTTACCATTAAATAATTCAAAAGAATGACATTTTGAGATAAGTGCATTTCAAAACAAAATGAGATCTATTATTTGAAAGTAAGAGTTAATCCTAGGCAATATTAGGTCATCTTAAATACCCATATAGCAATGTGCCCTTTGGTTAAACTGGCAATTTGGTGTTCTTGCTCAATCTCAGTTAATCATATGTATGTATGTATGAGTTAACAGATTTGGAGTTATTTAATGAATTTATGTTTTTGATGACACTCTTTGTTTAAATTATACTAATTGTTTAAGGTTACAAGGTTTAAAAGGTTTTAAAGTAATGAAAAGGTTCCAAAGGTCTATGTAAATGAATCATAAACTCTTGAAAATGAATGCAAATCACCAAAGGTTGCATGGTGCAGCCCTGCAGTGGCCTGGTGCAGCCCTGCAGTGGCCTGGTGCAGCCCTGCAGTGGCCTGGTGCAGCCCTGCAGTGGCCTGGTGCAACACTTTGGTTAAACTGGCAATTTGGTGTTCTTGCTCAATCTCAATTTATCATATGTATGTATGTATGAGTTAAAAGATTTAGAGTTATTTAATGAATTTATGTTTTTTGATGACACTCTTTGTTTAAATTATATTAATTGTTTAAGGTTATAAGGTTTAAAAGGTTTTAAAGTAATGAAAAGGTTCCAAAGGTCTATGTAAATGAATCATAAACTCTTGAAAATGAATGAAAATCACCAAAGGTTGCATGGTGCAACCCTGCAGTGGCCTGGTGCAGCCCTGCAGTGGCCTGGTGCAGCCCCGCAGTGGCCTTGTGCAGCCCTGCAGTGGCCTGGTTTTTGACTCATCAAGATCTCCTGAGTTCCCAATACATGTGATGCACGCATAACCCACTGTAGTTAATCTGTAGACCACTTAAAAAAAAGTGAAAAAAGAAAAGAAAATAAGCTGTGAAATACATGTGATGCAGGCATAACCTAGATACATGTGTTTAAATTATATTAATTGTTTAAGGTTATAAGGTTTAAAAGGTTTTAAAGTAGTGAAAAGGTTCCAAAAGTCTATGTAAATGAATCATAAACTCTTGAAAATGAATGAAAATCACCAAAGGTTGCATGGTGCAGCCCTACAGTGGCCTGGTGCAGCACTGCAGTGGCCTGGTGATTGACTCATCAAGATCTCCTGAGTTCCCAATACATGTGATGCACGCATAACCCACTGTAGTTAATCTGTAGACCACTTAAAAAAAGTGAAAAAGAAAAGAAAATAAGCTGTGAAATACATGTGATGCAGGCATAACCCAGATACATGTGTTTAAATTATATTAATTGTTTAAGGTTATAAGGTTTAAAAGGTTTTAAAGTAGTGAAAAGGTTCCAAAAGTCTATGTAAATGAATCATAAACTCTTGAAAATGAATGAAAATCACCAAAGGTTGCATGGTGCAGCCCTACAGTGGCCTGGTGCAGCACTGCAGTGGCCTGGTGATTGACTCATCAAGATCTCCTGAGTTCCCAATACATGTGATGCACGCATAACCCACTGTAGTTAATTTGTAGACCACTTAAAAAAAGTGTAAAAAGAAAAGAAAATAAGCTGTGAAATACATGTGATGCAGGCATAACCCAGATACATGTGTTTAAATTATATGTATTGTTTAAGGTTATAAGGTTTAAAAGGTTTTAAAGTAGTGAAAAGGTTCCAAAAGTCTATGTAAATGAATCATAAATTCTTGAAAATGAATGAAAATCACCAAAGGTTGCATGGTGCAGCCCTACAGTGGCCTGGTGCAGCCCTGCAGTGGCCTATATAATTGAAAGATGTTATATAAACTCAAAAACAAACTTCAGAGTTATGCTATAGAAGGATGTGTTGAACATATAAACTCAAATAAATCTCAAGTTAACAAATTTTACCATTAAATAATTCAAAAGAATGACATTTTGAGATAAGTGCATTTCAAAACAAAATGAGATCTATTATTTGAAAGTAAGAGTTAATCCTAGGCAATATTAGGTCATCTTATATACCCATATAGCAATGTGCCCTTTGGTTAAACTGGCAATTTGGTGTTCTTGCTCAATCTCAATTTATCATATGTATGTATGTATGAGTTAACAGATTTAGAGTTATTTAATGAATTTATTTTTTTGATGACACTCTTTGTTTAAATTATACTAATTGTTTAAGGTTATAAGGTTTAAAAGGTTTTAAAGTAATGAAAAGGTTCCAAAGGTCTATGTAAATGAATCATAAACTCTTGAAAATGAATGAAAATCACCAAAGGTTGCATGGTGCAGCCCTGCAGTGGCCTGGTGCAGCCCTGCAGTGGCCTGGTGCAGCACTTTGGTTAAACTGGCAATTTGGTGTTCTTGCTCAATCTCAATTTATCATATGTATGTATTTATGAGTTAAAAGATTTAGAGTTATTTAATGAATTTATTTTTTTGATGACACTCTTTGTTTAAATTATATCAATTGTTTAAGGTTATAAGGTTTAAAATTTTTTAAAGTAATGAAAAGGTTCCAAAGGTCTATGTAAATGAATCATAAACTCTTGAAAATGAATGAAAATCACCAAAGGTTGCATGGTGCAGCCCTGCAGTGGCCTGGTGCAGCCCTGCAGTGGCCTGGTGCAGCACTGCAGTGGCCTTGTGCAGCCCTGCAGTGGCCTTGTGCAGCCCGGCAGTGGCCTTGTGCAGCCCTGCAGTGGCCTGGTTTTTGACTCATCAAGATCTCCTGAGTTCCCAATACATGTGATGCACGCATAACCCACTGTAGTTAATCTGTAGACCACTTAAAAAAAGTGAAAAAAGAAAAGAAAATAAGCTGTGAAATACATGTGATGCAGGCATAACTTAGATACATGTGTTTAAATTATATTAATTGTTTAAGGTTATAAGGTTTAAAAGGTTTTAAAGTAGTGAAAAGGTTCCAAAAGTCTATGTAAATTAATCATAAACTCTTGAAAATGAATGAAAATCACCAAAGGTTGCATGGTGCAGCCCTACAGTGGCCTGGTGCAGCACTGCAGTGGCCTTGTGCAGCCCTGCAGTGGCCTAGTGATTGACTCGTCAAGATCTCCTGAGTTCCCAATACATGTGATGCACGCATAACCCACTGTAGTTAATCTGTAGACCACTTAAAAAAGTGAAAAAAGAAAAGAAAATAAGCTGTGAAATACATGTGATGCAGGCATAAACCAGATACATGTGTTTAAATTATATTAAGTGTTTAAAGTTATAAGGTTTTAAAGGTTTTAAAGTAGTGAAAAGGTTCCAAAAGTCTATGTAAATGAATCATAAACTCTTGAAAATAAATGAAAATCTCCAAAGGTTGCATGGTGCAGCCCTGCAGTGGCCTATATAATTGAAAGATGTTACATAAACTCAAAAACAAACTTCAGAGTTATGCTATAGAAGGATGTGTTGAACATATAAACTCAAATAAATCTCAAGTTAACAAATTTTACCATTAAATAATTCAAAAGAATGACATTTTGAGATAAGTGCATTTCAAAACAAAATGAGATCTATTATTTGAAAGTAAGAGTTAATCCTAGGCAATATTAGGTCATCTTATATACCCATATAGCAATGTGCCCTTTGGTTAAACTGGCAATTTGGTGTTCTTGCTCAATCTCAATTTATCATATGTATGTATGTATGAGTTAACAGATTTAGAGTTATTTAATGAATTTATTTTTTTGATGACACTCTTTTTTATGCTAATTGTTTAAGGTTATAAGGTTTAAAAGGTTTTAAAGTAATGAAAAGGTTCCAAAGGTCTATGTAAATGAATCATAAACTCTTGAAAATGAATGAAAATCACCAAAGGTTGCATGGTGCAGCCCTGCAGTGGCCTGGCGCAGCCCTGCAGTGGCCTGGTGCAGCACTTTGGTTAAACTGGCAATTTGGTGTTCTTGCTCAATCTCAATTTATCATATGTATGTATTTATGAGTTAAAAGATTTAGAGTTATTTAATGAATTTATTTTTTTGATGACACTCTTTGTTTAAATTATATTAATTGTTTAAGGTTATAAGGTTTAAAAGGTTTTAAAGTAATGAAAAGGTTGCAAAGGTCTATGTAAATGAATCATAAACTCTTGAAAATGAATGAAAATCACCAAAGGTTGCACGGTGCAGCCCTGCAGTGGCCTGGTGCAGCCCTGCAGTGGCCTGGTGCAGCACTGCAGTGGCCTTGTGCAGCCCTGCAGTGGCCTTGTGCAGCCCGGCAGTGGCCTTGTGCAGCCCTGCAGTGGCCTGGTTTTCGACTCATCAAGATCTCCTGAGTTCCCAATACATGTGATGCACGCATAACCCACTGTAGTTAATCTGTAGACCACTTAAAAAAAGTGAAAAAAGAAAAGAAAATAAGCTGTGAAATACATGTGATGCAGGCATAACTTAGATACATGTGTTTAAATTATATTAATTGTTTAAGGTTATAAGGTTTAAAAGGTTTTAAAGTAGTGAAAAGGTTCCAAAAGTCTATGTAAATGAATCATAAACTCTTGAAAATGAATGAAAATCACCAAAGGTTGCATGGTGCAGCCCTACAGTGGCCTGGTGCAGCACTGCAGTGGCCTTGTGCAGCCCTGCAGTGGCCTAGTGATTGACTCGTCAAGATCTCCTGAGTTCCCAATACCTGTGATGCACGCATAACCCACTGTAGTTAATCTGTAGACCACTTAAAAAAAAGTGAAAAAAGAAAAGAAAATAAGCTGTGAAATACATGTGATGCAGGCATAACCCACATACATGTGTTTAAATTATATTAAGTGTTTAAAGTTATAAGGTTTAAAAGGTTTTAAAGTAGTGAAAAGGTTCCAAAAGTCTATGTAAATGAATCATAAACTCTTGAAAATAAATGAAAATCACCAAAGGTTGCTTGGTGCAGCCCTGCAGTGGCCTGGTGCAGCCCTGCAGTGGCCTATATAATTGAAAGATGTTACATAAACTCAAAAACAAACTTCAGAGTTATGCTATAGAAGGATGTGTTGAACATATAAACTCAAATAAATCTCAAGTTAACAAATTTTACCATTAAATAATTCAAAAGAATGACATTTTGAGATAAGTGCATTTCAAAACAAAATGAGATCTATTATTTGAAAGTAAGAGTTAATCCTAGGCAATATTAGGTCATCTTATATACCCATATAGCAATGTTCCCTTTGGTTAAACTGGCAATTTGGTGTTCTTGCTCAATCTCAATTTATCATATGTATGTATGTATGAGTTAACAGATTTAGAGTTACTTAAAGAATTTATTTTTTTGATGACACTCTTTGTTTAAATTATACTAATTGTTTAAGGTTATAAGGTTTAAAAGGTTTTAAAGTAATGAAAAGGTTCCAAAGGTCTATGTAAATGAATCATAAACTCTTGAAAATGAATGAAAATCACCAAAGGTTGCATGGTGCAGCCCTGCAGTGGCCTGGTGCAGCCCTGCAGTGGCCTGGTGCAGCACTGCAGTGGCCTTGTGCAGCCCTGCAGTGGCCTTGTGCAGCCCTGCAGTGGCCTGGTTTTTGACTCATCAAGATCTCCTGAGTTCCCAATACATGTGATGCACGCATAACCCACTGTAGTTAATCTGTAGACCACTTAAAAAAAGTGAAAAAAGAAAAGAAAATAAGCTGTGAAATACATGTGATGCAGGCATAACTTAGATACATGTGTTTAAATTATATTAATTGTTTAAGGTTATAAGGTTTAGAAGGTTTTAAAGTAGTGAAAAGGTTCCAAAAGTCTATGTAAATGAATCATAAACTCTTGAAAATGAATGAAAATCACCAAAGGTTGCATGGTGCAGCCCTACAGTGGCCTGGTGCAGCACTGCAGTGGCCTTGTGCAGCCCTGCAGTGGCCTAGTGATTGACTCGTCAAGATCTCCTGAGTTCCCAATACATGTGATGCACGCATAACCCACTGTAGTTAATCTGTAGACCACTTAATAAAAGTGAAAAAAGAAAAGAAAATAAGCTGTGAAATACATGTGATGCAGGCATAACCCGGATACATGTGTTTAAATTATATTAATTGTTTAAGGTTATAAGGTTTAAAAGGTTTTAAAGTAGTGAAAAGGTTCCAAAAGTCTATGTAAATGAATCATAAACTCTTGAAAATGAATGAAAATCACCAAAGGTTGCATGGTGCAGCCCTGCAGTGGCCTGGTGCAGCCCTGCAGTGGCCTGGTGCAGCACTGCAGTGGCCTTGTGCGGCCCTGCAGTGGCCTTTTTATTGACTCATCAAGATCTCCTGAGTTCCCAATACATGTGATGCACACATAACCCACTGTAGTTAATATGTAGACCACTTAAATAAAGTGAAAAAAGAAAAGAAAATAAGTTGTGAAATACATGTGATGCAGGCATAACCCAGATCTAGATGTAGAAACCAAATTGAACCCTTAACCATACCTTAACACTTTATACATGAAATACAAAAAATATCATACCATGCTTTTGAAAAACCATAATAGATGTTTAACCTAAATGAAGTCATTTTATGATGTTAGTTTGAAGAAAAAGTTAAAACCAGCCTAAAAAACTTCATTTGATCTATTGTTTTCTCTCATTCTCTTTTTCATTTTTTTCTTTCTAAAACAAATTCAGAGTTATGCTATAGAAGGATGTGTTGAACATATAAATAAACTCAAATAAAACTAAAGTTAACAAATTTTAGCTTTAAATAACTCAAAAGAATAACACATCAACAGAAGTCTTTGTTGTTGGTCACTGCATGCATCAAACACAATTAACTTTTTAGTAGTATAGATTTCAGGTCAAAGGGAACATTTACATGCCATGTTATTGAAAAGATGCAGCTATTTAAATAGATTAGGTGTCATTTCTGAACTAAATCGGATTCTAATTTGGTTTATAAATCTGATTCTAAATATATAAATGGGTATTAACCAGTGTTCTTAAGATCAGTGGTGATTGCTTATAAGTGTATGCAGTAGTATGTATGTATGTATGCAGTGGTGATTGGTTATAAGTGTGTGCAGCCCTGCAGTGGCCTGGTGCAGCCCTGCAGTGGCCTTGTGCAGCCTTGCACTGGCCAAGTTCAGCCCTGCAGCATGCATACACTCACGGGTAAGGTCTATCTTTCTCTTTTTAGCTCACTTTTTTACTTGACACATAAGGGTAAACCATAACCAATTTAACCCATTCACAATTAAATTGGTTGAAGTTTCTCCTTATTTAGAACAAAGAAGCTTGCAAGATAAGCAAAGAGGAAGATAGACCTAAGCTAGCGTGTAAGAAAGATAAGCCATGAGTAGTAAACTGGAGTGGTTATTATTTTAATTTTCGTAAAGAAGTAAATATAAAATTAATAGGATCATGCTATTTGATAGGTTGTTGTGAAAGTTGCAAAAGTCTTGATTTTAATAAGTTCCACTAATTCCTATTAATTTTATGTAATCAGATTATTTTAACATGATGCTAATTTTTAAACTACTACTTTTAAACTTACTTTTAAAAATTACATGTTAAGAGATTTTTTTGATTGTGTTGAACATATATAAAGTACATGTTAAGAGATTTTAAAACATGTTCGGTATGTATAAAAAGTACCCTTTAAATAATTCAAAAGAATGGCATTTTGAGATAAGTTGGTTTCAAATTTAAAGAATACACCTAACTGTGGAATAGATTAGACCACTTTTGTGTTAACTGATGTATGTATGTATCATGTATCTATGCTATAACCTGTTATCACTACACCTACATACAAAAACCAGTTTATGTATGTATGACCACTTATGGTCATGTATATCTATCAGCTATGTAGATTGCATATATATAGATATATATTGCATGCATACAGACTGTATACATACATATAGGCTAAACACATACATATAAGACTGCATGCATACAGCCTGGTGCAGCCCTGCAGTGGCCTTGTGCAGCCCTGCACTGGCCAAGTTTTAACAAAGTGTTAAGGTGTTACTTCAAAGATTAGTTCATTAATAGGTAATTTTAACATTTTTTATATTACTTAAACATACATACATACTGTTTTTGTTATAATGGATGCCCGAAGGCTTTTGCAACTTAAACATACATACATATTGTTTTTAGATTTAATAATAAAAACCAATTTATACATACATAACATAAATACTTAACATACATACATACACACATACACACACATAACATTAATAATTATTTTTATCAAAGTGAGTTTTTATACATACATAACATAAATACTTATACATACATACATACACACATACATACATAAAGTGAGTTTTTGGTTTTAAAGTAAATTAAAGGTGTTTGTACAGACTAACCTTTGATAAACCATTTTAAAGGTTGATTCTGACAGACTAACTTGGAGGATCTATATATAATGTGTATCTGTAAGATGTATGCAGGTCTGTAGTATGTATGTATGTCGTATGTATGTATGCAACAGGTAGTGTTTGGAATTTTTGACATTTTTATGTGTGAATCAGGTTGTATGTATAAATATGCATGTATGTATGTATGTATTTATCAGTATGTATCAGGTTGTATGTATAAGTGTGGTCTGTGGTGTTGTATGCCATGCCAAAGCTGGCCACTCCCACTTTGTGGCTACCATAGCCAAGGCCTCCTGCCCATGCCAAGGCCCGCAGCCACACCCCTGTACAACCAGAAGGCTGCCCCAGCCAAGTCCCCTGACCCAGCCAAGCCCCCTGTCCTAGCTATAATGCTGGCCAATGCAGCCCTTTGTGACAGCCCTAGCCCTTTGTGGCCATTGCAACCCTAGCCCACATGTGCCCCCTTGCCAGGTCTGTGCAACCCTCCTACCACCCCCATACATAGCTTCATTAATACATAGATGTATGTAAGTATTTTAAGTGTATGTATTTTGTAATTGTATATCTGTATATCTAGTAGTATAAGAGATGTATGCAGGGAGTGTTTATTGTGTTGACTTTTTGATTAACTTTCATGAACTTGGATTTGGAAGTGTTTATATGTTTTTAATTCTAGCTTGTTGCATCTGTGCTTCAATGACTATGTGACCAACAACTTAATTGAAACACAATCATGACCAACTTAAGTATGTATGTATGTAGTAAACTGGAGTGGTTATTATTTTAATTTTCGTAAAGAAGTAAATATAAAATTAATAGGATCATGTTATTTGATAGGTTGTTGTGAAAGTTGCAAAAGTCTTGATTTTAATAAGTTCCACTAATTCCTATTAATTTTATGTAATCAGATTATTTTAACATGATGCTAATTTTTAAACTACTACTTTTAAACTTACTTTTAAAAATTACATGTTAAGAGATTTTTTTGATTGTGTTGAACATATAAAAAGTACATGTTAAGAGATTTTAAAACATGTTCGGTATGTATAAAAAGTACCCTTTAAATAATTCAAAAGAATGGCATTTTGAGATAAGTTGGTTTCAAATTTAAAGAATACACCTAACTGTGGAATAGATTAGACCACTTTTGTGTTAACTGATGTATGTATGTATCATGTATCTATGCTATAACCTGTTATCACTACACCTACATACAAAAACCAGTTTATGTATGTATGACCACTTATGGTCATGTATATCTATCAGCTATGTAGATTGCATATATATAGATATATATTGCATGCATACAGACTGCATACATACATATAGGCTAAACACATACATATAAGACTGCATGCATACAGCCTGGTGCAGCCCTGCAGTGGCCTTGTGCAGCCCTGCACTGGCCAAGTTTTAACAAAGTGTTAAGGTGTTACTTCAAATATTAGTTCATAAATAGGTAATTTTAACATTTTTTATATTACTTAAACATACATACATACTGTTTTTGTTATAATGGATGCCCGAAGGCTTTTGCAACTTAAACATACATACATACTGTTTTTAGATTTAATAATAAAAACCAATTTATACATACATAACATAAATAATTATTTTTATCAAAGTGAGTTTTTATACATACATACATACATACATACACACATACATACATAAAGTGAGTTTTTGGTTTTAAAGTAAATTAAAGGTGTTTGTACAGACTAACCTTTGATAAACCATTTTAAAGGTTGATTCTGACAGACTAACTTGGAGGATCTATGTATAATGTGTATCTGTAAGATGTATGCAGGTCTGTAGTATGTATGTATGTCGTATGTATGTATGCAACAGGTAGTATGTAATTCTGTTTGTTATTTTTTATATATATGCTGGTCTGTAGTATGTATGCAGCATGTTGTTCAGGGGCATAAGTATGTATGTATGCATGTACCATACTCAACAGCCCCACATGGCTAGGCTTTTGTGCTAAACTTTTATAATACATGTTTTTATACTTTTTATGTGTATGTAGATGTATATACTTTATAGTGGCTAATTATAATTGTGTATGTAAAAAGTCATATTTGAAGAAATGGAATTACATGCCGAAAGGATTCAAACTATGAATAAGACTGGAAAGGGCAAGCAACCCTTTGAGAATCTGGAACCATTGGAGGTAAGCACCATTGAGCAAATGGTGGTGTTCTTGGATTTATTGAATACCTTTGATAAGAGGATAGTCAAGGAAGATTGTGTCAAGGCTCGGTTCAACAAAATGGTGAAGTGGTTCAATAAATACGTAATAAAGAAGGATGATTTTTGGGTTCCAGTCATGGAGGGAAATGAAGTGGACATGTATTACCTATATATGGCTGTCAAATTGAATGGTGGAAAAAGAAACGTAACAAAAAATGGCTTTTGGTCATTAGTCGCTGCTGACATGAAACTTGATTCAAGAAAAGGGTTTCATCTAATGTTACAATACAATGAGCACCTTCAACCAATGGATTTGTATCATGCAAACATTAGAAGAAGACAACTTGAAGATTCTCAGTTTATCATTAAAGAAGGAATGAGCAGCAACATAAGAGAATCTCAACAACAAAAGGAATTAGCATTCAAGAAAAGAAAGGTTCCAGCAATCCGAGATTGGCCTCCCAGTTGTGGCCCGGCTACAAGAAAGAAATGAAGCTACTAAGAAATATGGTCAAGCTTAGGGTAGTGATTGTTGGGCTTAATCTTTATGGGAAGATATATAATGGCATTTTATTCATAAATGTTAACGTAATATGTTTGTGGGTCAAAACAGTTAGTCAAAGTTGTTGCTAAATTTCAGTTATGTTAGGAAGTGGTTTTTTGAAAACAATTTAGATTATTATTAAAATCACCTTCCTTCCCAAATAGTTTAATATTATTTATTTACTTTTTATCCTTCTTGGCATTTTCTCATCTTTGTGTATATCTTACCATGTACTATCTTACTACTAATATATGTGTGTGTGTTATATAAATTGTTGTGTGTATACAAGTGATTTCTAAATTATGCTAACCATTTGCAATTTTGTCTTTTTGTAGATACATTTTTGGCATCGAGATCTTTATATTTTGAGATTTAAGGTATTTCTTTCATGTTAAATAACAATAATAAGTACTTTATTAATTTTACTTTGTATTTGTTATTTATAGATGCAAAACTAATGACAAAGATAAAATGTTTGAAACAACAAAACCAAAGAAACCACTTATTAATGTTCATTTCGACTTTGGTTTGATTTTTATTAACAATTGAAGGTATAATTGAACATGGATGTGCATTCTATTGTTGACTCAGTTTCATCACTCACACAATATGGAGTTTGGTATACGTTGTCTTTTGTTTGGGTTGAGTTCATTTTGCCTATTTGTGAAAACAAAATATTGGTTATTTTTCTCGACCAACACGTAAGATCCTTTTTTATGTTAATATTTTATATGACATTTAGACTTCGTTATTTACTTTTTTATGATAAATTCATATTGTTTTTTAGAGACATAGGGTGCCTGCTTTCATCCCTGCAAATTTAATGAAATTTTACAATAATACGAATTTGGTCGACAACATGTTTGTATTAAATTGGTTCCAAATAGAGAGTTTCGACTACAAAGAGTGGCCAAAATATGAAAATTACATCTTGATTTGGAGAGATTACAAGATTGTGGTTACCGAACACACTAAACTTCTCCCATTTACATGTGATGTTCCTAGAGGGTTTCGTTTGTATCCTTTAGTGCCTTCTATAATGACTCTTACACACGACAGAGGATCTACAAAACTAATTGTTGGTACGTTTAAATACCACAATTTAAGATTTCGTTTTTGTATATAAAATAAATACTAATCGTAAACCTATATTGTATTTATTATTTTATTTTAGATGTTGTTGGTAGAATAATAGCAGGTGAACGCTCTATTTGTAGTTTTGAACTTTTCCTTCAAGATATGACGTAAGTAATAACTTTTATTTAAGCAAATATTATTTTATAAAAACAATGTTAACACAAAATTGTTATTGACAGCGGTCACATAATACAATTGTTTTTGTTGGATTTGGAGTTTACTGATGCTATACGTATCGTTCGAGCCATCTCACGAAAGTCTACCATATATGTATCTCGCGTTAAGTTGATTCATTTACTTGATAGTACGTTATTCCCCACACACAAACTTTTTAATAAATAGTTTCATATAATAACTCTTTTAATTTAATTTGTTATCTTTTTTTGTTAATTCAGTGAATATTTTGAGGTCTACCAATTTGAGTAGGATTATTTTTGAACCAGACATGGGCGAGGCAAGAAATATTAAAATAAAAGATCGATATCAAAGTACGTGTTCATGCTAAGATTATTAAAACACACATCAATATTCTAGAATTGTAATTGTTATGTGTTAAAATTTGCTGATAATGATTGGTTATGTTTTTATATATTTATTGATTATTGATGTATTAAGTTTTCTTATCTTCATGTTGGATGTATGCTTTAAGTATTTTATAAGTATGTTTTTTATGTATAATATGTTTTTTATGTATACTTTAAATATTTTATAAGTATTTTTATATGTGTCAACTGTTGTTTGCCTGAATTTTAGTCAAACATTCATCACTAATCTTTAACCATTATTATTTGTTGAAAACGAAGGTATCACCATGGTTCACATTTTTGATGAACTAATCATATTTGAGATACTAACAAGGGCGCCAGCGAGGACTGTAGGTCGTTCTAAATGTGTTTGTAAGAAATGGAAGGCATTATTGTTAACACCACAATTTATTAAGATACATTGTTCACGCTCATTAATTGCTGCTAATCAGAGAGCCGTTTTAGCTGATGACCATACATGTTCTGCTCATCCAATCAACTTTCAATCCGGTGATTATGGGCCAGGCACCATTCTTTCTTTTCCATTTAATAATGTCACGATTCATTCGCATTTGGATGGATTGTTGTGTGTTCGCTTGAACGATACTTATGAGTTAGCTCTTTGGAATCCAGTCACCGGTTCTTACAAACTTTTGTCTACACATGATCGCCATGGCTTTTTTGAACATAATGCTGATGCGGTCGGGTTGTACATCGATGCTTATGAAGACTACAAGGTCCTTCACATAAAGCGTAGGTTTGGTGTATTTGCTATAAACGTGTATTCTAGGAGATTTGAATCTTGGAGGAATATACCATTCTTAACAAGATCGAAGTATGCAAGCCCGTCTTTCTCCGTGTCGTCCAGTACTTTCTGCGTTGATAACCTATATTTCACAGTTTCGGAATGCTGGATCGGAGGTGAAAATGTTTTGATTTGTTTCGATGTAAATTCAGAGACTTTTAAGGAGATAACCTTTCCACCCCTAGCTTCAGCGGGAATGACTTTCGGAGACTTAGTGAATATTAATAATGAACTTCACATGTTCGTTAGCACTGGCATAGAATTTATGTGGGTAGAGTTGTGGATGTTAAAAGATGATCACTGGATTAAGAGTTTGTTATTTCCTCCAATTCCACCTATACCATTGGGATTATTTTGTGAAATCACACATTTTATGACTAATGGTAATTGGTTTTTAGTCACTAACCGTGGGGAACCTTATGTAATTGAAACAAATAGGAAGCCCTTTGAATGCTTTTACGCTTCTAATAGGTTTCGTCACCAACTCTTTAATTTAATTTTGATAGAATGTTTCATTATCTATGTTAATGTTTTAAGATATTTATATTAAATGAATAATTAATAATCTATCGTATGTATGTATGTTTATGGCAAATGAAATTTATATGATAAGTCTCCTTTATTATATTTACAAGGTATTCATAAAATTACAATGACTAACGGCCGACCAAAAAATGTTGATGGTGCTTCTGCCTCATCTGCATGTACGCCAGCTGAAAAAAAGAGAGAATGTAACGCACGATATTATGCGTCTCTTAAGGAGAATAGAAAACCACAAGAAACCAATGTTGCTTCTAGCTCAAGTGCATCCTCTTCACGTGAAAAACGAAAAGCAGCTAACGCGCGATATTATGCTTCACGCAAAGAGAGTTGCAAAGTATCTAAAATTTGCATTGGCGATAACTCTGAAAGAAATAGATTGATACCTCAAAGAACGTTACAAACTAATAGCGGTGAAAATTTTCAACTCCCAAGAGAGGATGTGTCAAACACACAAAATCCAACAGAAGATAGTACGCCGACAAGTACACTCCCTTGCGGAATTGGCGAAGTGATGCAAGAAATATCACGAGGTTTTTTTTATTTGTCAATTATTTGATTACTTAAGTTGACGTATTTGGTCATTTTCGTCACTTTTAAAGCATAATTTTTAGGTAATAGAATTCAACCACGCACACTATTACCTCAATTTCGTAACGTGATTAATCTACCAACCGATCGTGATGATAGCATACAAAGCCATCGTCTCATAAATGAAGCCACAACTGCAGTAGCACAAGGTTTTTTTATTGACGATCCTTTTTTATTACAATCATATGTTTTAAAAAATATTGTTTAATATAATGAATTTGTATTTATTATAGAGGAAAACGTTGAAGATGATCCGTATAATTTTGTTTATGGTGGTATACCTAGAAACCATCGTGTTTTAAAGGAGCGGAGTCCATGCCCTCATTGCGGCGCAAAATTATTTCCATTTGAATTTGCTACCTTTTGTTGTATGAGCGGAAAACAAAGTTAGCAAATTCGCAAATTCCCAATGAATTGTTCTGCCTTTTCACATCACAAGATGAGATTGGAAAAATATTTAGGCAGAATATACGTGCTTATAACACCAATTTTTCTTTTGCCTCAATGGGTGTGACATTGGATGAAACCATGAACAATATGAGAGACGGTGTTTATACCTTTCGTGCCCATAAAGGAATATATCACAAGATTGATCAATTGGTTCCAAGGGACGGAAAACCTAAATATCTACAATTATATTTTTACGATCCTGATACCGAGTTAGATCATAGACTCCAATGGCCAAATCTTGATCGAAGTATTACTCAGCTGTTGACACGTGTTCTTTCTGCAAACCCATACGTTAACACATTTCGTAGTCTTGGGGAATTAGGACCTCTGGACAACTATCGTGTCACTTTGAATGCTTCGGTGGAACTTGACCAAAGAGTGTATAACCGACCAACGACATCCGAGGTTTGACTAATATTATTACATTTATGAATTAAAATTTTCATGCACATAGTATATTTTTTTTTAGTTATTTATAACACACTATTTTATAGGTTGCTGGAATTTGGGTCGAAGTAAACGATAATATAACTTCATACAAAAGAAGTATTGTTGTTTATGGTAGGTCTGATTACCGTCAAACTATTCAGCCATACTTTGGTTGTTATGATCCATTGTCGTATCCTTTATTTTTCCCTAACGGTGAGTCGGGCTGGCATCCTAACATACCGCGAGAAGGGGTATCAATCAGTGAAGTTCAAAATAATGAAGACACCATCGACCAGGAAATGGAAGGTACTAACAATTGCCACGTCCTTTTTAAGTGAATAGCTTAAATATAATACCTTAATGACTATTATTATCTTTTAACATTGCTTTTTATTTAGAGACTAGCACACGGAGTGGTCGGAAAACAGTGGCTATGCGAGAGTACTACTGTTACAAGTTCCAAATTCGCTCTATAGAGAATGTGATTTTGTTTGGTGGTAGATTGCTACAACAATTCGTTGTAGATATTTACATAAAACTCGAGACATCACGTTTACAGTTTTGTGAGCAAAACCAGGCAAAGATTCGAGCAGATTTGTATCAAGGTATCGTGGATTGCGTAAATGCTGGTGAGGTTAATGCTAACAGAGTCGGACAACGCATTGTCTTGCCGGCTTCTTTCATTGGAGGGCCTCGGGACATGCGTCGTCGGTATCTAGATGCTATGTGTTTGGTTCAAGACGACGGAAAACCAGATCTATTCCTTACAATTACATGGAATCCGCGATGGCCTGAGATATGTGATAATTTAAAAGCTGGTCAAACTGCACAGGATCGACCTGATCTTGTTTCAAGGGTGTTTCGTGCTAAATTGGAGGATCTGAAGGAACAACTATTCAAGAAACATGTCCTGGGGAAAGTGAAGGCATATGTTTACGTCATCGAGTTTCAAAAGCGTGGTTTGCCGCATGCACATTTTCTTCTAATTTTTTACCCGCAAGACAAAATCAGTAATCCAGACCACTATGATAAGATCGTATGTGCCGAAATCCCTGACAAACTAACACATTCCAAGTTGCACGAGCTTGTTTTCAGCCACATGATTCATGGTCCTTGTGGACGCTTACGTTCAAACAGTCCTTGTATGCAAGGTGACCCTCCCATTTGTCGATTTCGTTATCCTAGACAATTTAATGAATAGACAACCCAAGGAGATGATGCATATCCATTATATCGAAGGAGAGATAATGGTATAAACGTGGATGTACGAGGAAAAAATCTGGATAACAGATGGGTTGTCCCATATAATCCAAGGCTGTTGATGATGTTCAACTGCCACATCAATGTCGAGGTTTGCTCAAGCATAAAATCAGTGAAATATTTATTCAAGTATGTTTATAAAGGCCATGATAAACAAGTTATTCATGTTGAACAAGATGAAGATGAGCAACAATCTGTCATTAATGAGATTAAGAAATTTCAAGATGCACATTATGTATCGCCCCCGGAGGCTATGTGGCGCATTTTTTCCTTCTCTCTTTCTCAGATTTATCCAGCTGTCTTAGCCTTACAACTTCATCTCCCTAATAATCAGATGGTTAGATTCAGTGATAATGATATAATGTCTGAGATTGTTGATCGGGAAAGAGATAAGAGGACAATGTTAACTGCATTTTTTGAAAGAAACAGAGTAGACGAATCATCTTGACAATACCTGTATAAAGATTTTCCCAAACACTACACTTGGAACGGAAGCACCCGACGTTGGAATCCCCGTTTACATAAAGTACAGAGGGGTCGTATTGTTTCAGCTAATCCAGCTGAAGGAGAAAGGTACTACCTACGCGTACTTTTGTCAAATGTTAAAGGTCCTACTTCATTTGATGATCTTTGCACAGTTAACGGTGTGAGGCACAACACATTTCGAAAAGCAGCTCTTGAGTTAGGCTTAATAGAAAACGATGAAAGTTTATCACAGTGTCTCACAGAAGCCTCTCTATTTCAGTTCCCGAATGCCTTAAGAAGGTTATTTGCAACCATCATGATTTTTTGCGAACCTGGAGATGTTCGAAAATTATGGAACGACCACTTTGATTCACTATCAGAAGATCATCGGTTACATTGTCAAAGTGTCGAACGTGTTCGAAATATGGTTCTTACTGATATTGAGGTCTTTCTAAGATCTATGGGTAAAAATCTCCATGATTTTGACCTCCCAAAGATAACTGTAGATGTTAACCCACAACATGTAACTCATCGTGAGGTGCAAGAAGAGTACGAGATAGTTGTGGATGCTGAACACTTACGTGGCAAAGATTTTCTTAATCCTGTCCAACGAAATGTGTTTGATGAAATCATGATGCATGTTGATAATGATTTATCAGGTGTGTTTTTTATAGATGGTCCAGGTGGAACGGGGAAAACATTTTTGTACAAAGCTTTGCTCGCAGAAGTTCGTTCACGTGGACTTATTGCACTTGCTACAGCTTCATCAGGTGCTGCAGCTAATAATATGCCTGGAGGGCGAACGGCTCACTCAAGGTTCAAGATTCCTATTAATCTTGATAATAATTCTTTGTGTAGCATTAAAAAACAAAGTGGAGCTGCTGCACTAATTAGGTATTCCAAAATAATCATTTGGTACGAAGCATCGATGGCAAAACGGCAAGCGATTGAGGCTGTCGATCGAACATTCCAAGATATTACAGGCGTTAGTCTTCCATTTGGTGGAAAGATAATGGTTATGGGAGGTGACTTCAGACAGGTTTTACCGGTTATTAAGCAAGGCACTCGAGCATAGGTTGTAGACGCGAGCCTACGAATGTCGCCTCTTTGGTTATTAACTAAAAAAATGCGTTTGACCACTAATATGAGAGCTATTAATGATCCTTGGTTTTCTGATTTTCTTTTAAGAGTTGGTGATGGAAACGAAGAGACTGTTGAAGGAAGTTTTATTCGCATACCTGATAACATGACCATTCCATTCACCATCCCAGAGAACTCTATCAAAGAGTTGATCAATGTCATCTTTCCATCAGTTCAAACCAATTTGCATTCGTCGGATTATATGATCTCTAGAGCAATATTATCTACCACCAATGACAGCGTCAATGAGATTAACGATCAAATGATTGACCTTTTTCAAGGAGAGGAAAAGATTTACTACAGTTTTGACGAAGTAGAAGATGATCGTCACAACATTTATCCGATCGAGTTCTTAAACTCACTTACTGTTAGTGGCTTGCCTCCTCATAAGCTTCGATTAAAACTTGGTTGCCCTATTATTTTGCTACGAAACATCGATCCATCACATGGTTTATGTAATGGAACACGATTGATTTGTAAAGGGTTCCAGCATAATGTTATTGATGCAGAAATTGCTATTGGTCAACACACTGGAAAAAGAGTATTTTTGCCAAGAATCCCTCTATGTCCTTCTGAAGACGACATGTTTCCATTAAAGCTTAAAAGAAAACAATTTCCGATTCAACTTAGCTTTTCAATGACAATCAATAAAGCTCAAGGACAAACAATTCCACATGTTGGTGTTTATCTACCAAATTCTGTATTCTCACATGGACAACTTTATGTGGCTTTGTCAAGAGGGATCTCACGCGAAAATACCAAGGTCTTGGTGCATCCTGCTAAGGATTTTGGACGAGAGGGTGTTTACACATCCAACGTTGTTTTTCGTGAAGTGTTGCACGATGAATAAAATGCATGTGTTATTAAGGTAATTTAATAATTGTTTTTTATAATACTCTACTATTCATTTATAGTATATTGATTTATTCATTTCTCTCTTAAATAAATTAGGATAATGCTTTGGGTGGAATAAAGAATGAGCGTAAAGACACGGCTTGTGTGTTCGATTTCTTTTTTACAATATCATAGTGTCTATTACTATCTTTATTTTTTTGAGTATTTTTAATTTAGTGTAGTTTTGTAAAAGTCATTACATAGATAATTCACACCTAAATTTGTACATAAAAGATGAACACTATCTATTTCTCGAAAGCAGTGATACATTTCTAAAATACGAACACCGTGAGAGAAAGGATGTTGTTGCTGCCGCCGCATCGCGCGGGTTTCCGACTAGAAGTCATAAAACCATAAAAAGTGCGAGAAGGAATTTCAATCATTAATCTTGAATTTGAAGGGATATAAATGTGACACATCAAAAAGAGATTTTAAAAGAAAATTAAAATGGCTGGAAGGGTATAATAGGTATTGTAACCATTGTTGACTTTTTATAACTTCTCTTTTTTTTCAAAAGCTCATAACTTTTTCATACGTAATTATTTTATAAAAAATATTACACCATAATATAAAGAATTTTTCTATCTTTTCAACGAGTATAATATTGATATATTAAAAAACAATTAATTTGGGCGTTGTATTCAACTGGGTGTTTTTATGGCGTTTTTAATATGTTTTAAAAAACTGATTGTTTATGGTGTTTTTTCGTAGGTTAATGAAACTTAGCATTTTATGGTGTCTTTTGAATGCTCATAAAACACTTTGATGTTTTTCACTAAATAAACAAAAGGGATAACAAATTTTTATGGTGTTTATTTTATGTCCCTTCTAAATTTTTCTCAAATAACAATATTTTATGGCGTTTTTATCTTGGAAAATAAACATGGTGTTTTCATTCAGCAAATGTATATGTTGTTGAATACATACATTCGTTTTATTTTGTAAATAACGTGGTGTTTTGCGAAATTTGGTGTTTTATCGTAAGTGCATGAAAACTAAACATTTTATGGTTTTTTTTATGCTCATAAAATTACTTGTTTTATAGTGTTTTTTAATAAATAAACAAAAAAGAAAAACGATTCTTTATGGTGTTTTTCAATATGTTTTTTCTTATGTTCACAATTTTCTACGAATAATAATGTTTCATGGTGTTTTATCTTGAAAATACATGTTGTGTTTTTATTCAGCAAATACACATAAAAAACACCATAAAATGCCCCTATGTAAAATTTTGTAGTTTAAAAACACCAAGTGCAAAATTAAGCGTTATTATTTTGTTTAGTGCTCAAAAACACCATAAAACATTTAGTTTCATTATGTAAAAACACCATAAAGCAAAAACACCATAAAATCAAGCATAAATGTGCTTTATGGTGTTTTTCAATATATTTTATTAGATAATACCATAAAACGAAACTTAAAAAACACTAGGTTTAAACTTAAGTGTTTATGGTGTTTTTTGTATTAAAAAACACCATAAAATGCCGTGTGGTGTTTTATGGTCTGCTAGTAGTGTTCAAAAACGCCATAAAAACGCAAGTTTCATGAACATTTAGTTTTGTTAATTTTTTTAATATAACAATATTATACTCGTTAAAAAAGTAAAAAAAAACGCTTGATTTTATGGTGTAATTTTTTTTTTTAAAATGTTAATGTGCAAAATAGTTACCAACGTTCACATATATATATATATATATATATAACCCCCAGAATTTTTTTTTAACTGGAAACTTTTTTGGATTCTAAAAAGTTGACGGAAAAATACCGGAATTTTTGCCGGAATCTGAAAAGTTGTCGGCACGAATTTGAAAAGTCGTTGGAATCTGTGGACTGAGGAGTCTAAAACACCAAGCTTTGACCGATTTTTGAAGGTTGACCGATTTGTATGATTAGTGCTAACTAGGTCCGATTTTTACTGACGACCGATTTTCCGACCGATTGTAAGAAAATTAATTGGCATCTAGTCGTCTACTGATTAATCCCTGACTAATCGGCCCACTGGGCCGACTTTTACAAACTTGACCATTCGTGCAATTAACTCTTTGAACACTTTACTTATAAATGACATATCATACGATGTTGTAAAACTATAATACCATGTCGCTAGCTCTAATATTTATTTACCTGTATGCCCTTTTGCTGTTTGTGACAAGGACCAAATGCGATAATGGTTTGGCAAAGAGAGGGAACCAAATTTATCATTTCTGAAAAAGACAAAATCTTTATAGCGCAAATCTCACATGGATCATTTGTTTAATTAACTCTAGCGAAGCAGCCTCTCTATTCTACTTGACGAAGCAGCCTCTCTATTCTACTTGTAGAATAGGGGTAAGGTGTGTCTTTATCTTTCCCTCCCCAGACCCCACTCTAAGTGGGATTTTTACTAGGTACGCCTGTTGTTGTTGTTGTAACACTTGTATTTTATTAGAGCCTTTAAATGTAATATCTGATAAGTTTGTAAAACCAGGCACTGCAAGCTCCTGCAAAATTGATAGTAGCCAATGCAGGAGTTGATGGCGATGTAGTTGTTGAGAAGATAAAAACACTTGAATGGAATTTCGGTTACAATGCGATGAATGGTACCTATGACAGCTAGAATAACCGATCCTTGTAGGCTTTCCAGGTTTGCTGATACGATTCCAGCTCCAGCTCGTCAGGTGATCTCTAAAGTTTATTCTAGACGCACAAAAGAAGGAACAGTGTGGGGAATTATTGATGACGTGGCAATGACTAAGCAACTGGGAATGATCATGGGTATTCAAATTGACCCATATGTGGCGGCAACCACTATGCAGTTCGAGTAGTGGAGGAGGAAGTTTAGGAAGCAGTTGTTTTATTTCTTTTAATTATGCATAGTATTTTCTTTTGTGTTCTTAGTCTTGTTTTTGATTAAGTATTACTTTTGTGGAGATTTTGTCCATCTCGAACTGGACTAGTTTGTAATCTTTCAATTACCAGTTTCAATCTAATTCAGTTGCTATCAATTGGTTCCATTACCGGGAAATCGAAAGGTGACTATGGTAAATACCTGGAATATGGATGGAAGTAGCAGCATTGCAAGCGGAGTTCCAGTAGCCGAGCAATTGGCAGCAATTGCCGCAAAGTTGGACGCGATGGAAAGGCTTAAGGAGGATGTCGCCTCGCTCAAGTTTCATGTGGAGAAAACGACGAGTGGTTCTGGGAAGAATGATGAAGGAGAGACGTTTCGGCCCTTCGGTCATCAATTTCGGCCTTATAACAAAATCGAATTTCCAAAGTATAGCGATGGGGATCCCAGGGGTTGGATCTTAAAAGCCGAGAAGTATTTCAGGTACTATAATGTACCAGACGAGGAGAAGATTGATGTCGCCTCCATGCACCTTGAAGGTGACGCACTGGATCTTTTTTCTTGTCTCTCCACAGATCAGGAGATTACTTTTTGGGAAGATTTGGTACATGCCTTCTAGAAACACTTTGGGCCAGCCAAGTTTCAAAACCTGGACGAACACTTGTGTAACATCCGGTAAACCGGTTCTGTCCAGGAGTATCGCCAAGAGTTTGCTAAGTGGTCCTCTCAGGTAACCAATTGGCCTGCCCATTGCTTATTGGGAGTCATCTGAATGGCCTCAAAGAGGAGCTGAAGGCAGATGTAAGGATACGGTCTACAAAGCCATGAGTATCGCCTTAGAATTTGAATCCAAGGTTAACCATACAAAATCAGCAGAAATTCCAGTTGGCAACCATCGGCTAAACCTCATGCGGCTGAGGCCATACCAACACCCATGAGCAACAATACCAATCCTCCAGTTCGTATATCCAATGCTGAAAAACAGGCTAGATATCTAAAAGGAGAGTGCTTCCGGTGTGGAGAGAAATATGGACCGGGCCATCATTGTAAGACAGGTACCTTGAAACTTAATAAAGTGGAAGAGGATCCGGAGGTAAGCCTTCTAGAGGATAAAGCAGAAAAAGAGGCAGAGATAGATGACATTAGCTTGAATGCTATCTTAGGGAATTCCCAACCTACTACTATGAAGGTACTTGGGCTGCTCAATTCAAGTGAGGTCCTCGTATTATTGGATAAGGGATCCACCCATAATTTCATATCTGATGTATTAGTGGGAGAGCTGAATTTACCCACACAAGCCGTACAACCCTCTGGAGTGCAGATAGGGAATAAAGATATCATCAGATGCAATTGGTTATGTAAGCAGCTGACTTTACACATTAATGACCTGAAAGTTGTAGAAGATTTTCACCTCTTTTCGATTGGAGGGGCTGATTTAGTGTTGGGCATTCAGTGGGTATCCACTTTGAAAATGGTGCAACTGAATTGGAAAGAGATGTCCATGGTGTTCACTATTGAGGGGAAGCGCTATAAATTACAAGGAGTCTCATCCGAACCACAGAAATCCTCCACCTTCCAACATTTAGCCATTGAGTCTAAGGTTAGTGCCACAATTCCATACTTAATTCAACCCTTACTCCATGAGTTTCAACAAGTTTTCTTGAGCCTACTGCCTTACCCCCCTTACGTACCCATTTCCACTCAATTCCCTTGATCCTAAATAATGTCCCACCTAACATCCGGCCCTATAGATACCCTCATTCCCAAAAGTCAAAAATTGAAAAACAAGTTTCTGAGTTATTAGCCGCAGGCTTTATCCAACCTAGCGAAAGCCCATTTTCTAGCCCAATTCTCTTGGTAAAAAAGAAGAATGGCACATGGAGGATGTGCGTGGACTATATGGTCCTTAATCGCATCACAATTGCTGATAAATATCCCATCCCAAACATAGATGAACAATGAGCTGTTTGGCTACAGTCTTTTCCAATCTCGGCTTGCGTTCGGGGTATTACCAAATCAGGGTCAAACCTGATGACAGCCTTCCAAACCCACTCAGGCCACCACGAATTTCGAGTTATGTCCTTTGGCCTCACTAATGCCCTTTTCACCTTTCAAGCAACTATGAACGACTTGTTTCGTCCATTTCTTAGACTATTTGTTCTGGTTTTCTTCGATGACATCTTAGTTTATAGTAAAAATATGGTGCAGCATTATAAGCACGTACTAGCCACTTTGAAGCTTTTGTCAACCCATCAGTTTTATGCCAAACTCATAAAATGTTGCTTCGGCAGAAGGCATCCAAGTTGATCAAGAATAGATGGCAGCAATCCAAAGCTTGCCACTCCCATCTAATGTTTGGCAAGTCAGGGGATTTTTAGGCCTGACAGGGTACTACAGAAGATTTGTGCGTAATTATGGTATTATAGCACGACCCCTTACCAATCTCACCAAGAAATAGGGCTTTAAGTGGACTGAAGATGCTACTCTAGCCTTTGAAAAACTCAAACACATTCTCATGACTGCACCCGTTTTACGGTTACCCAATTTTTCTCAACCATTCATTGTGGAGTGTGAAGCCTTCTCCGAAGGTGTCGGTGCTATTCTGATACAGGATAATCATCCTGTTGCATACTTTAGTAAGGGTATTTCCATCAACAGCAAGCTCAAATCAGCCTACGAACGTGAGCTATTAGCCGTTGTGTTAGTGGTGCAGAAATGGAGCCATTATCTTCTTGGCAGGCATTTTTTTCGTCAAGACAGATCATTATACTCTGAAATCTTTACTTGAGCAACGTGTCACTACAGTTGAGCAGCAGCGGCTTTTGGTTAAACTCATCCTCTATGATTTTTCCATCATCCACAAGGCAGGTAAAGAGAACAAGGGGGCTGATGCACTGTCAAGGCATCCCATAACCTCGGAGTTGTTAACTCTTATTGTTCCTTGTGGTTTGAAATCCGATTGAAGAGTAGTTCATGGTATTTGTTTAGGTAGTTAAGAGGATGGATGGGTATGAATTATTTTAATGTAAAATGCTAGGCATGGTGAACAAATGAACACGACACAAAAATAATCTGATTTTAGGTTATTTAATGAAAAAACAATTAGATTTTTTAGTTCTCTGATGCAAAAATTATTAAATTATCATAACCAACCATAACAATGAGCGTGAGGGAAAGAAACTCTCAAACTCAAGCGACCTTTTTTCATATCTTTAGGTATTATTTTTGATGGTCTAGTGGGAATTTGAGTTATAAAGGGTGTAGGGGGAAATTGGGTAACCAAGGCCACATGACTGGCCACAACGTGTATCTATAAGATGCAACTCTTGCTGCCGTGGAGGGATGTGCTGGAGTGTGGGTGAAGAAGAAGAAGCCCTTTAGGTGGACACTATCTTGGGGAAGGGCTCACACGAATGAGAAGTATTTGGGACCAAAAGAATACACTTTTTTTAAGAAAGGCATAACAACTCTTTCGAAAAAGAAACTTCTTTTTTCCTCTATAAATATTCACTCAAGTTACTTAAAATTTCACATGAAATCCTCTCAATTTCTTTAATTATTTTAATTTTCACAATCTAATGGATCCAAAAGTTCCTTTTTTGTTCTTCCAAATGTTAAACGACGAAGGTGAAGACCAAAATTCATGTCAACAACCTTTATTTCTTTAGTTTTTTCAACTACCTTCATTCAGCTAGTATTCACAAATCTTGTTACGAGTCAATATTATCAAGTCTAACTATGGTTATCTTTTATATTTTATCTTTCATCATTTTAGCATCATATGTTGTCATCTTTCTCTTAATGTTTCAACTAATATTATAATAATCTCTTACTTCCTTTTAATTTTCACATCTTTTGTAATTTTTTATTTAAAAGAGAGAAGAGAGAGATAAAGACATGATGAAGAGTGGGGAAATCATTAGTCATAAAGAGAGAAGAGGGTTGATGTGAAGATGGATTGTGTGATGATAATCACTGTATTAGGTTCAATACGTGACACTGTGAGGTAAGAGGTAGTGTTTCGTCTCTTAGTTGTTCGAATGAGCAAATTCACACCTATCCTTAACACCGAGTCTTAGATGTTTGTTAAATATTAAAAATAAAAAATTAAAAAAAATTAAAGTGACTTTTAATAATACTTTTTTATTGATTTTTGTTTTAAATAAATATAGATAATAACAACACAGTTTGCAAAAGTAGTTTAGATTAACTGGCACTCTTTTGCCATGACTTTAGTTTTTCCCACATACAGCCCCGTGTTCGATTCTCTGCAGGCTCCTTTTTTTGCTGAATTTTCAATTTAAGAAAAAAGAATATTATTTTTCTTAACTTAATAACTATATTTAATAACTATATTCATGTGTTTAAACCTGAACCGAAAAGAGGGTTTATATATTTATTCAGTTACCGCTAATATATGGATACGGTCTCACGGTGGTTGAGGAATCGAACTTTGTTAGCATGAGAAGAACTCCTGTCGTTAAAATAAATATATTACCAATTTGATACTAATTAAAAATAATAATAATTAAATATTTGTTTGTTTTATGTTCGCATTTCTACATATATTTTGCGATTAACACTTGCTTTTGTGATGGTTCGATTATTGACGGGCTAACACCCGTTATGACCGGCTTTTTTTTTGTGTGCGTTTGATATTCATTATGTTGTTACCGTCATCGTTATCAGATATTCATATCGACAAAGTGGTATGACCGAGTTTTAATTAAGAAGATATCATGTTTTATCCATTCAATACGGGATTGCCGCCGCAACACGCGAGGTAAACCCTAGTTAAAACGATTAGAAAAGTTTAGTATTGTTTGAAGCTTTTTTTTCATTTTAATCATGCGGATAATTACTAGAGCTTTACAAGAATAGTCAACATCTTACTAGCCAACGAGTTTAGGTAAGCCTCTGCACTAGGTAGATAGCCTTTAAAGAGATTATGTTAGGAAAAGAGATAAACCTTAAAGCATTAGTAAGCTTGCTTTCATGTGACTTGAAACTTGTCGATTCAAGTAACGTAATATACCACTTTCACAAATTTCATACAATGATGCATACATCAATTCCAAGTTGGCACAACATCTTCGAACCCCGCAAATATGAAAGTTGTTGGAACCATAAATATAATGTGGCCTACCCATTTATTTAAGTCTCACATATTGACATAAATGGTCCCTATATTTTGTCTATGTTGTATTTGATGGAAATGCAACACACACACACACACATATATGTATATAAGGGATTTACCTTTAATTGTTGCCTTAACCCTAAATGTATAATCCAGAGAAACTATCGACATCCATAGAGATATTTGTTCTCTGTTACCATCCATCAAATTGCAACATAAACGAAATCATGGATTCATCTTCATCATCCAAGATTGCAATTCCTTCAAGCAAGTATCACATGTCAATCCATATGTATTTGATTGTTCTAATCATTCCAATTCATGGCAACATGTGGCATCTGAGAGTATGTTTGATTAATTTTTTTTTTGAACAGCTAAAGGAGTCCTCGAACCCAACAACCCAAGCGCTGCGATCACAGACCGCTACCAACCCCCGGAACATTTAAAGCCGGGCGTTGGCGAGTGCCAAATCGAGGAACTGCCACACCATCTAAGAGCAAACTCACACTGAGAAAACCCTCTAGCTCACCAAGAACATTTTTTGTTCCAGGCGAGACTCGAACCCAAGACCTCTCATTGCTGGTGGTCAAGGAGTACCACTAGGCTATAAGCCCAATGATAGTATGTTTGATTAATTGAATATAATTTTTTTTTTCTTTTGATGGATGAATCTGCCGTGAAAATATGTTTCATAAATTGGCATATTATAACCAATTTTATGAAATTAGTATTTCGAAAATTGCCATGAATATAAAACTATAAAAGTAGTTTTTGCCGACAATTTTTTTTCCTTCTTCAATTTGATGAAATTAGAAATTAACACATGTTTTGACACAACAGCATTGAAATACTATTTGGCATATATTCGATAAGCATGAAAATTGGAAATTGGCACTTGTTTCAAAAATCGTGATTATACTATGCTTTCATTTTCCAATCGATTGCATATTTTGATTTATTATTGTGATTTAATAAACAGCAATCAAAATGGTGTGATCTTAAAATATAACAAATCTGGGTTTGCAAATTTTGGATTTTGACGACGGCTATCAACATCTTAAATAAATTGAATGCTTTCCATTTTTCTGAATAAGTAGCCGAATATTATAAGCTCTAAATGGAGTTGTCTTGAAAAACCTTCAATTTTGATGAACTCGATGAACAAGATCTTGACTCTGGGCTCTTTTGACCGAATATGTGTTGATAATTTTAGTGTTATCAATTATTTTAGTGTTATTGGATTAACTTGATATCAAGATCTCTAAGTCTAATCCGTTCAAGCATTTGATACGTATCATCAAATAGTTTGATCTGATAGTGGTTCACGATTCTTAGAGATTATCCAAGTTGCATTTCTTCAAGGTTTACAATTGTGATTTTCTGAAATTCAATCAATCTCAAGAACAATTCCGGTTAGTGATTTTATATCCTTATTATAATCAATAAGTGTTTACTTGATTCAACAAAGATCAAACTATTTGATTCGTTCAGTAGTAGTTATTTTAATTTTGGTGATTGTTGAATTTGATGTTGTTTTCGGTGTTCGTTAAACGGAATTATAACATCAAATTGATATTCGGATTCTGGTTCGGGATTTCTTTGGTCGGCAATATACAAATTAAGATTTGATTTCATATTGTAAACATCAATTTTGCAACATCAAATTATATTCCGATTTGGATTTCAAGATTTGCAAATTGTGGGCGATTACAAATCTCGAAAACAGTGACATATTGTTTGGATTACAAGTCTGTATTGAAAAATTAATATATGTTAATTATCTAAAATTAATTCTCATATACTAAGTTATATTTGATAGTGGGTGCCAACAGTTTCTGGAAATTATAATATAATACACGAAGCAAGTTTATTAGTAATTTTAAATTGGTAAATAATTACCTCTCAGGAACTTGAAATTGGTCACTTGGAATTTTAAACCTACATGTTTTAAGCAATTATACAGAAATTAATTAGTTTGATTTATTTGTTTGATTTATCAAAACTAATTTTAATTGTCTGTTCATTTAATTAATCAAGAATGGCTAGTGGTGAACTTGTTCGTGACATGACTAGTAAGTTTGCTAAACTTGAAAAGTTTAACGGACCAGACTTTAGGCATTGGAAGAAAAATATGCACTTCTTGTTAACAACTTTAAAAATTGTTTATGTGTTATCCACACCGTGTCCTGAAATAGTGGAGGATGAAACTCTAGAACAAACTAAAAGATGTCTCAAGTGGGAAAATGATGACTATATATGTCGAGGACATATATTGAATGGAATGTCGGATGCCTTATTTGATGTTCATCAAAATGATGAGTCGGCTAGGCAATTGTGGGATGCGTTGGAATCAAAGTACATGGCAGAGGATACTTCAAGTAAGAAATCCTTGTTAGTAATTTCATGAATTACAAGATGTCAGATTCCAGGCCGTTAATGGAGCAATACAATGAGTTATTGCACACTTTGAGTCAATTCTCTCAACACGACATGAAAATGGACGAGTCAATATCTGTCTCTAGCATCATTGATAAGCTTCCACCATCTTGGAAGGACTTTAAACATACTCTTAAACATCAAAAGAAGGATCTGAATTTGGTTCAATTAGGGAGTCATCTCAAGATTGAGGAATCACTTCGGTCTCAAGAAGTTGATAAAACCGAAGGTAAAAACCAAGCTTCAACATCGGCTAATGTTGTTGAAGATGATGGAAAATTCAAAAAGTTTAACAAACTAAAAGACAAAAAACGCCAGTTTAACAATGACAACAAGCATTCTAACAAGAAAGTTAAAAAGGCTTGTTGGAGAGGTGGAAAACTGGGTACATTTCAAGAAAGATTGTTGGGTGAAATTGTCAGGAGGAAGCAAGGCTGATGCAGCCGGTCCAAGTGGGTCTAAGGACCCAAATGTGAAACATGGTTCGTTCCTTGTTTCTGATTTTAATTCGGTTAAGAATTATGTTTCCTTTATTTCTGAATCATTCTATGTACAGGATGATGAAATGGCATGGTGGGTAGACTCAGGTGCTACAAGTCATGTGCGCAAGGATCTAAGATGGTTTGAGGAATTCAAACCAATCGAAGATGGATCGGTGTTGAGAATGGGAAACGTGGCAACCGAGCCTATCAAAGGAATAGGGAAAGTTAAACTTGTATTTACTTCTGGGAAACAATTATTGTTAGATTGTGTATTGTATGTATCAGGGATTCGAAAGAACCTCTTGTTTGGAATTGTGTTAAACAGTTATGGTTTTAAGCAGGGCATCGAGTAAGATAAGTTCATCTTATCTAAACATGGAACCTTTGTTGGATTTGGGTATTTATCTAATGGTATGTTTAAACTTAATATTCATGTCCCATTTTCTATGCATGTCGTATATTCTAATTAGGATTAATTATACTTGTATATTGGTTGTAACCAAAGTGAATCTAATGTTCAAAGTAGAATCATAAACATTAGTATATTATATGGGTGTTATAATAGGTTTTTATCCTCAATGTTCTTATATTTCTCAACTTGTTTGATTATCCAATAATCTAATTCATTTTTTTTCTTTATTTATAATTGTTTAGCATCTCCCATAAGTCCCAATTATAGCATTGATTTACTTACTTATGCAAATTTTTCTTCATGGAAAGATTCCATTAAGCTAATTATTGGCATGATGGATCTTGATTACGCTCTTCAACATGAAGCTCCTGTTGCTCTAACTTCTTCAAGTACTACTAAGCAGAAGTTAGAGTATGACAAGTGGGAGAGGTCGAATATAATATGGCAATGCAAAGACTTACCTATATTCAGTTGAAGAACAATTCAAAGGATCTTCAAAAGCACATGCAAGCACACTAATTATCAAGATGCTTACATCAAAATATGTTGGAGAAAGTGGTGTGCGTGAGCACATTATGATGATGAGCGACATGGCCCATAAGCTAATGGAAACTAACATGGAAATATCTGATGGAATCTTAGTCCATTTCATTATGACATCACTTCGTAGACATTTTGATGCTTTTAAAATCAACTATAACACTTAGAAAAACAAATGGTCAATGAGTGAGTTGATTGCTATGTCTGTACAGAAAGAAGAACGCTTGAAATTGGAGAAACCAGATTCTATTCATTTAACCACATCCACTTCAGATAAGAGAAAGGGTAATTTCGTGAAAGGAGAAAGTTATAAAGTCCATAAGTCAAAATTAAGTATTAATTCTAATTGCATCATGTCCAAGATGAAACCTCATTGCAAATTCTGCTGTAAGAAAAGACATTGGCAACGAGACTGCCGAAATTCAAGGACTGACTGACTAAGAAATGTGATCATATGTTTATGATTTTGAGTCTCTTAACATTAAAGTTCCTTATAACATTTGGTGGGTTGATTCTGTTTCTATGGTGCATATTTCTAATACTATGTAGCAATTCCATACAATCCAGAAGATAAGGAAGGGTCAAAGGATAGTTAAAGTTGGTGATGGTGTTGAACATGTAGTACAAGCTGTTGGTACTATGAAACTTGTAACTAAAATTGGCCATTGTTTGTACTTATATGATTCTTTGTATGTATCGAGAATTACTTTGAATTTAGTATCTATATGTAAATTAGACCTTTATGGTTATGTAATTCATCATGAATGTTCAACAGTTTGTATAAACTAGAATTAGATAACCAAATTTTGAAATCTTTATTGTCATATAATGTTAATGACGATACTAGGAAGAGAAAGAGAGATTTGGAAACTTCAACCATGTTATGGCATCAACGCTTAGGCCATATTTCACGAGATAGAATACAAAGACTTGTGAAAGATGAAGTATTACCAAATCTTGATTTTAGTGATTTTTAAACTTGTGTTAAATGTCTTAAAGGTAAAATAACAAAAAGAAATAAACAAGGTGCCACTAGAAGTTCTAGTCCTCTAGAACTTATACATATTGATATTTGTGGATCTTTTCCTGAATGAATAACTGGACATGAATCATTTATCACTTTTATTGATGATCATTCATGTTATATGTACTTATACTTGTTAAAAGAAAAATCTGAAGCTCTAGGTATGTTTAAAGTTTTCAAAGTTGAAGTTGAAAATTAGTTGAATTGTAAAATCGAAGTAATGCGTTCAGATTAGAGGCAGTGAATATTATGGCCAACATAGTGATATTGGTTAGGTTCCTGGTCCATTTTCTAATTTTTGTGGAGAACACGGGATCATAAACGAATATACCATGTCTGGTATTCTTTAGCAAAATGGTATAGCTGAGGGAAGGAACATGACCCTTATGGATATGGTACATAGTATGTTCAATTCAGGATTGCCTAAATTTCTTTTGACCGAGGCCTTAAAGACAGCTGTTCATATTGTAAATAGAGTTCCTTCTAAATCTGTTCCTAAAACTCCTTTTGAGATTTGGACAAGAAGGAAACTTCGCTTACGTTATATGAATTTATGGGACTGTCCTGCTGAAGCAAAACTCTATAATCCTAAACAAAAGAAGCTTGACATGAATTATAACCTTCACGAAATACAAGAGGTGGGGGGGATGAGTTCTTTATCCTTAACACCATTAACACCTCTTGTACATGACACTGCACCATCGCTTGTTGAAGAAGATCCAAATGTTCCTGATATTCCTCACCAGGTAGACATGCTAGATTCTGATCAGGCAGGCCCATCACATACCACTGTGATTGCTCAGCCCGAAAATCAACAAAGGTAGTCATCCAGGTCTAGACGACCCACTAATTTTGATGATTATGTAACTTACCTTCATGAAGTAGATATAGACATAGGAAGGTATAACGATCCAACTTCCTATAGTGAAGCCATTACTAGTGGCCAATCTTCTGAATGGCACAATGCTATGATTGATGAGCTTGAATCAATGGATAAGAACAACGTTTAGAATTGGTTGAATAACTAATGGGGTTAAACTCGTAGGATGCAAATGGGTTTATAAAACCAAATTAGACCTGAATGGAAACGTTGAGCGTTTTAAAGCGTGATTTGTTGTAAAAGGTTATTCTCAAAAGGAAGGAATTGATTATCAGAAAACCTTTTCACCTGTTTCAAAAATGGATTCCTTAAGGATTGTAATGGCCTTAGTATCTCATTTTGATTTGGAGCTACATCAAATTGATGCTAAAACGACTTTCCTTAATGGAGAACTATATAAAGATGTTTACATGACTCAACCTGATGGCTTTAAGCCTAAAGGTAAAGAACATCTAGTTTGCAAACTAAAGAAGTCTATGTATGGGCTAAAACAAGCATCTCGTCAATGGTACTTAAAATTTGATGAAGTTATGAAAAAGCATGGTTTTATTAAGAACTAAGTTGATCAATGCACCTACCTCAAAATGAGTGGGAGCAATTTTGTTATACTTGTCCTATACGTAGACGATATTCTGTTGGAAAGTAATAGTTTGGATATGTTGCATGAGTCAAAAGGATTATAATCGTCTAATTTTGATATGAAAGATCTTGGTGAAGCCTTTTATGTTATAGGTATTGAAATACATCGAGATAAAGCTAGTGGAACACTAGGTCTCTCTCAGAAATCTTATATTAATCATGTTCTAACTCGCTATAACATGCAACATTGCTTACCATAACTTGCTCCAGTAGTTAAAGGAGATGTTTATGGTACATTTTAGTGTCCAAAGACAGAGGTAGAAAATGAACATATGAGATTGATTCCGTATGCATCTGTTGTTGGGAGTATAATGTATGTTAATGTATGCACATGTCCTGACATAGAATCTATTGCTGGAATGTTGGGCCGTTACCAGTCTAATCTTGGCTTAGATCATTGGAAATCAGCAAAGAAAGTGCTAATATATCTTCAAGGAACAAAGGATTATAAATTAACATACAGAAGAAGTGACAATATTGAAGTGATAGGTTATTCAAACTCTGACTTTGCTAAGTGCAAAGATGATAAAAGTCAACATCTAGATACATCTTTATGTTAGCAGGAGGACCTATTGCATGGAAAATTCATAAACAACAGTTAACAACAACATCTACTATGATGGAAGAATACGTTGTTGTTTATAACGCAACTTGTCATGGAATGTTGTTGAGAAATCTAATTAGTTGACTCAAAGTTATAAATTCCACTTCACGACCATTAAAGACTTGTGATAATTCAGCAGTTGTAAGTTTTTCAAACAGTAACAGTTCAAATGGCACTGGTGTCACACTCCGACCGATGGCGGAATAGGTCGGGGCACGAGTTTGATTGTTCATTAGCTCATGGTGCTATTATAATGTTTCATAATTAGTGAATCATTATTACAAATTAAATACAACATTCATTAAATAATAAACAAATATTACATAACTTGAATCAAAGTATTACAATTGAAAAGTCTATACATTTTTTTCAATGTTTAAACTAGGTCACTAAGCCTATCTTATGTCTTTATCATGCTTCCTTAGCCTGTTACACATGTAAAATAGAGTTTGTCAACTATTTGCATAGTTGGTGAGTTTACACACTAAGTTTAAATAATAAGTATAAAAAAAGATGAGAACTATAGCCTAAGTAGAATATGTATCATAAGCATATCATGAATACAAGTTTGAATAAATAGAATGAATGAATGAATAACAATAGCTTGTGTCCAAACAAGTATCCTTACAACATGTTAATTCAAGCATGGTCATACTATAAATTAACAGTTATAATTCAACAAGTCTGCTCGGTGTAATTTTCACATTTTTCACACAATGACAAAAGCCAATGCGAAGATGGTATCTAACACATCTTAGGCTACTAAGTACTAGCTTGCTTGACTGGCAACCCACATAGAATCAACACATTGTATAAGCTTAGCATCTAACACATAAAGCTAACTAGGTCTAAGGCTTGCTTCATAGATTGAATGAATAATAGAATGAATAAAGTTTTGAATAAGACATGTGTAACATCCCAAAACAAATAATGTAAAGGGAGTGTGAAGAAACTCACTTGTTAGAATTGTAGCTAGTTCTAAGCCCTTGATTTAAATAATGAGGAAGTAAGGCTATCTACTCACCTATAATTTGAGTAATTCAAGTCTTAGCAATCCTATAGTTTATGTTCAAGGATCTTAAAACTATGGCATCCTAATGAAAGTCCTAGTTTTGAATGAATCTATGTTTGAATGAATACATAGTATAACTAACTTATAATATTGATTTAGTAAAATAGAATATCAAATGTATTCTTTTTATTTATCAATAGTATTTGTATGAATAAGCTAGACAGTTTACGATTGCGTAATAATATTCTTAAAATAAATAAAAATAGAATATTACATATTCCTTTTATTTATTAGTTTGTAATAGAATTCCCTAAGTATGAAAATTGAATTGATTTCCATCCATTTAATCATTTATTTGTATTAAAAAACTTGCATGTTTGAGTTATAAGTTTTATAAAATTTAGTTAGTCTTTCAAAAGTTTATAAACATAAAATAACCCCTTGAATTATATTTATCAAAAATATGTATTTCGTTTATTGAAAATACTATTAACTTTTATTAGTTAAAATCATTGTAATATGTTTCTTTTTGCTAAAACACCTTTTATTGTGAAATATAAAACATATTTTAAAAAAAATTGAACAAAATATATATGTATATATTTTTTTCACAAATTGTTTTAAAATCCGTTTACTTTTAGTTTTAAATAAATAAATTAAACTTTATTACTTTAATCTATTTAAAATATTTTGGTATAAATCAAATAGTATTTTAAGAAAATCAATTTCTTTTAATTTAAAAATTTTAAACAATATTTAAATACTTTTAAATCCCTTAATCTCTTTATTAAAACACTTTTTATAAGAAAATTAATTAAAATCTGGTTAACAATTTATGTGAATTTTTATCAGGATGTTTAAAATAAATTTCTGGATTTTTAATGAAATTTTTGTAAAAAAAAAAAACTGATGAAATACCCAAAAAGGGCACAAAATCGATTTTGGGTTAGCCGGCAAGGCTAGAACCCAAGTCTCCATGCCCAAACTCAAGAGTGCTACCATTGTGCTGGGCTTAGAAGCCTTGCATGTTTGGGATTCGGCCGACCCTTATACAAACATCGAAATGAACCCCAAATTTCAAGATGAACCCTAAAATTTGTTTTGATTCAAATTGCTCAACTTTGAGTTCAACAAAGAAATTAACCATAGGGTTAATCATCCTGGACCTATAACGAGTGGATTGGCATAGAGAATTACCAGTTAAATTTTCGAATGATAAGAGTTTGATTGAGTAGCAGAGCCGACGAGTTCTTGAATCAATTTGAGCTATGGTGCGTTCGAATGTGTGTTCTAGATACTCAGATTGTTTCGTATACACCAAAAGAGTAGGTATAATCAATTTGTTATTTTATACCCAGTTCGCTGCATTTCGATTTTTTTTAAGATTCTTATTTTTGGCATCTGATCTACGCGTTTATGGTGCTCAATCAGCCTTAATTATCGATTGCAAAGGCCTACGTGTTCAAATCATTGCTTAAAATAGTCCTAATCGAGTTAGGTGTGAGCTAGAACAAGTGGGAATTGCACTCGGGTCGTAACCGAGCGAGTTGGGTCATGGGTGTTAACCAGCCGGGTAAAGAAGGAGGGTTCGGTTTGGGCTTTATCCACTTTAGCCCCTCCTAATTTCAACATTTGCTTATTTTTAGTTCTAACCTTTTAAAACTGAATAATAGTTTGGTTAACTGCCCCATTAGGTCTTTTAGTTAAATAACCTATTATTTTTTTTTCTAAAATTTATAAAAGTTTTTATATAATTCTAACAACTTAGACTTTATGCATTAAATAATTTGTGTAAGACATTAAAATTTTATAAAACAAATTTAATGTCTTACTACTAGTAGTAGTAGTAGCGGCGGCGGCGGCGACGGCGTGGCTGCGGCGGCAGTAGTAGTAGGAGGAGGAGAAGAAGGAGCAGGAGCAACAGTAATTATTATTATTATTATTATTATTGTCACACCCTCGCCTGAGGCGGAAACGCGGGGATGCAACGAAACTATAGTAATGAGCATATGGTTTCAAGAGAATACTAAAAGAATGAATTAATTATCCAAACATAGTACACTACAATGTTTTACCAAAATACAAGTCTGGAGATTTCAAAATATGGCCTATATATCTAAGGCTAAAATAAATAATCTCTTCTTGTAGTCCCTAGCATTGTCTCGCATACCTTGAACTATTAATTAGCTGAAAAAAACGCTTGAAAGTGTCAACTAAAAAGTTGGTGAGTCCGTAGGTTTTATGACTCGATATTTAAAGTAATGAGAAACAGTTTATGATTATTGCTAACATGTATTATGCATAAAACAAGTAAGAAAGATGAAATCTACATAAGCCCACAACCAAACCTTATGACCGAATCATGCCCCGCCTAATTCCTTTTTATAAGACATTGGTATGAGTGTACAGTTTGTTTGCGTATAAGCGTATGGTATTAATCATTCAAGTATGGAATCATGATATGGGTTGGCCGTAGGTAGCAGTTCCAACCTGCATGAATGGGTGTTGTCTACCCCGATAGTACTATCTATAATCACCACTGGCTCGAATCCTCGAGTAAACTGGTTGTTGTAACATCCCGAGTTTTGCTAATTTGTTGTAGTATACTTTTGGGTACAAAGTGGAGTTATGGAAGTATGGTTTCTAAACTTAAGACCACATTAAAATAAAAAGTGAATGTTGAGGGGATGATTAAGTATAGGAATTGGATTATAAAGGGTCAAAGGGTAAACTAGGAAATTAATTTCCTTAATACTTGTAACCCTAGTGCACCACATTTTCTCTTAAATGGGAAAAGTCTCCCTCTTTGCTGCAATCACCATCGAGAAGAAAAAAAAGAGAAGGGGAAACCATAATGTAATTTTCTTTCTCACTGGGATGAGCCACAATCAAAAAGCTGGTGCCTTAAAACGTGTTCATGTCGTTTAGGGGTCGCATTTGATCGACATCATTGGGTGTGTTACCGATCTCCTATTACCTGGTACTATTCTCAGGCTCTTTTCACAAGTTTAGTTGTTAATAAATGATTGTTAATCATTGATTTGGGGCTGAAACTATCGGGTATTTACCTGATTAACCGTAAGCAGTTTAGGGTTGGTTTGAGGGTTACGATGGGTAAGTTTATAGTGTCATCACCAATCCCCAAACACAGCAGCCCCGATCTGCTGTGTGCGTATGTGTTTCGGCATGGTTTAGAAGGTTGAAATCACAAGTTTATGGGAGGCGATCATCCTGGATTTAATCGGGTGTATTTGCATTATTTCGTGTGAGTATGTATTGCGTGTTTTTGATTGATGAATCAATTATGGTGTCAAGTGAATACGTATGGAGTATGATGTGTGGGTGAACCAGGTTACATGGTGCATGAGATCTGCATCATCAGAATATGGGATGCAAGGTGGGGATTAATTTTTTTGATAATTGAAAGTGGAAGTGTGAGCTATGTGTTGTGGGTGTGTTCAATCATGTGTGGGTGACCTGAAACTAAGAAAAGGTATGGGCGGACATGGATGTTGGTAGATAAGGTGTGTGCAAGTCATGGGTATTATAAGGGTGTATGTAAAATGAAATATACATAAACCCAGGATGGCCGCCTCAAAACCATTAAATCAAACCTAACATGGCCGTTTCATGGTTATCATAAAAATATCACTTTTCTTAAATATTAAGTTTTATGTTCCATAACTCCTCCAACGCATTTTAAGGGTAATTATGATCCTTATACCATAACCAAAGTCCGTTAGTTTCTATGCCTTATGTAGTTAAGTATGTATTAATGTACGAACGGAATGTGTAGGTTCTTGAGTCCTTCACGGTTGTGTGATTCGAGTAAAGCAACCAGGTGAGTTTCTAGATGCCCTCTCTTAAATGATTTTAATGTTTTGGGCTGATATACATGTTATGGTTTATTTATATAAAGATGATATGATACTTTTGTTAAATAAAAGTCATGATATAAAATATATTTATAAAGTTATGTTAGACTATGTTTATGTTAAAAGAGTAATAACTATAGTTTGAGATATGTTTGAAGATATGTTCATGTATGATATTCTATGTGAATCTAATCTATGAAATGTGTTATGTGATTATGGTTGTGCACGAGTCGGCTCATTATGCAGAGTCTTGCTTTAGGGAAGAAGTAACCTATAGTTTGACTAAAGAGGAAGTCCTCTAAATGGGGCAACTATTACGCAGAGTTTTGCTATAGGGAAGAAGTAACCTATAGTTTGACTAAACAAGGAAGTCCTCTATATGGGGCAACTATGAGGAAGTCCTCTGAGAGAACCATGACTTAGTGTTTGGTTTGTTCGGGGCAATTATGTGATTTGAATAAACTATGTGTGTTAATTTTCTGTATTCATGTTAAGTATGTTATGTGATGATATGATCATGAAAAGGTTAAGATTTTAATAGATTTATTTATTTTTAAAACTAGAAGTCACTCAGCTGCGCTGACTTTTGCATGTATATTAGATTGATTGCAGGTTAGGTTGATGGCAAAGACTCTTGGTTGAGTAGTGAAGCTACCTACACCCTGAGGACTGGCATTCCTATCTAGAAACTTTATGCTTCATATTTAGATTTATCGAACCTTTGATTATGGATTATGTTTTAAACATTTAGATTTTTCGCTGCATTGCTTAAGACATTGTTTCCGTTGCTATGTGAAGTATTTTTATGTTTAAGAATTACGTTTATGCTATGAATGACCAACAGTAGGACCTCCCGGGTTTGGAGTCTTACAAGTTGGTATCAGAGCTTCAGTTTAAGAGATCTCGGCATCCATTAATGCCTAGACTTGAACTGTGAACAGGACCTTAGTTCGGAATGTCAGTACGGGTAGCTGCAAGCCAAGAGGTAAAGCTTATATGAGTAAATTATGTAGTTACTTAAGTTATGTATTTATTCTTTAAATGTTTAGTTGTAATAGATAGAATGCTAATGTGACTCATGACATGAAATGTTTAGAATTGGTTTAGTAAGGTAAACAACTAATTACACTTGATCAACGTCATTAGCAGTTTACAATTACTTGCCATGTTCTGAATTATAACTTGTGATGATCGTATGAATGTTCTATCTTCTGTCTTAGGTATTAGAAATGGTTAATACACGAGCTAGAGGTGGAGGAAGAACCAGAGGCCATGTTGGTGGACGTGGTGGTGGTCGCACAAACCCCCACAGGGAGACACCAGTAACTCGAAGGAAGACCAACCAAAAAGAACCAGAACAAGAAAATAATCACCATGAGGATAATGAGCATGTGTCTGAACACACAGATGAAAAGGTTGTGCTGGAGCCTACTGTAAGAGAAGCCATTGCAGACGAGGTCTACCAGGTGATTCACGATACCATGCCTGAGATCATGGCTGAGGTGCTTAAATCCTTAAATAAAGAAGTCCAAACTGATAAGAAAGATAAAGGGAAAAGTAAATGCCAGAGACTGTAATCAGTAGTGATGAGGAGGGTGAGAACTATTCATTCAAAGAAATTGTTAAAGGGTGTAACTATGGGACTTTTAAGAAATGTAACCCTCCTATATTTGATGGCACCAAAGATGGTGCAGCCGCTCACCGGTGGATTAGGGAGATGGATGCAGTGATCAAAATTAGTGACTGTAAGGAGGAACAAAAAGTGAAATATGCGTCACTCATTTGTTTCTGAGGCCTTGTGTTGGTGGGATAACCTTAGGCAGGCTATGGGTGAGAGAGCTATAGGAAGAATGAAATGGGAAGAATTAAAGAAGCTTGTTACTGAATATTTTTGCCCAACTAATGAATTAGACAAGATTGAGAGAGATTTTGTGAAGTTGGATGCGGGGATCATGACTCATCGGGAGTACACTTCTAAATTTAACGAGATGGCTCGTTTGGTTCCTGAGTTGGTAACTCCTGAGATTAAGAGGATCAAGAGATACATACAAGGGTTACCAGCTGACATTCGCAGACTGGTAAAGACCACCAATCCTGACACATTTCGCTCTGCGATAGACATTAGTGGAATGTTGTATGATGAAAGGGATCATGTGTCATCATCTGAGCCAAAGAATAATGATGATAACAACAAAAACAAGAGCAAACGGTTCAGAAATGAAAACTACATGCCTGAGGAAGGGGAAGACAAAATTCAAAAACAAGAATCATGAATGAAGAGCATTAATGAAAAGAAGGATTGCAACAAGTGTGGAAAGAGACACTATGGGGAATGCCATCTTGGCTTGAATCTATGTTTCAAATGCGGGAAGACGAGGCATTTCTCATTTAGATGTCCGGACGCTAAATGCACAACTTGTGGTGAGAATGGGCATATAGCTAACTACTGTGGAAAGGCAACGTCAGATGAGCGTAAGGACGGAAGGTCATTAGCGGACAAAGCTAAATGAAAGTATTGAGGTTGACACAGGTACATCCTTAAATAATGATTTAGCCATCATGATTTGTTGTCCGTTAATGAAATAAGCTTTATTGACATTATATCCTATCTAGTGCTAAATATAGTAACTAACTCATTAAAGCGCCCTTATCATAACATTGTTTTAGTAATCAATTGTAAGTACTTTCTATGTTAGGTCATGTGAATTAATGTGCCTATATGCTATGTTACTATATGTAACGCTATATGAAGTATAGTGATGTTTATGGTCATGGATCATATGATAGAATAGTTCTTACGACTTAAAGGATTTAGTAAGATTACACGGAGAGCTAGTAGCTGGTCTTAGAACTTTAATTTTCATAGGAAATGGTAGTACTATAAATGAAAGTGCCTCACAAACAACATCATAGTAGAGCTACGATTAACAACCAAAGGGTACGATGCCATGTAATAGAAATGTGCATCAATTACTCATGAGCAGGATAAAGAATGGAAAGTAGATTAAACATCAAGAGGATGACAACACCTGATAAAGGAAAAGCCTAGAAATAGAAACAATGGGGAAGCTTATAATATACAGGTTTCGAGGGCGAAACCTATTGTAAGGGAGGTAGACTTGTAACATCCCGAGTTTTCGCTAATTTGTTGTAGTATACTTTTGGGTACAAAGTGGAGTTATGGAAGTATGGTTTCTAAACTTAAGACCACATTAAAATAAAAAGTGAATGTTGAGGGGTTGATTAAGTATAGGAATTGGATTATAAGGGGTCAAAGGGTAAACTAGGAAATTAATTTCCTTAATACTTGTAACCCTAGTGCCCCACGTTTTCTCTTAAATGGGAAAAGTCTCCCTCTATGCTGCAATCACCATCGAGAAGAAAAAAAAGAGAAGGGGAAACCATAATGCAATTTTCTTTCTCACTAAGATGAGCCACAATCAAGAAGCTGGTGCCTTAAAACGTGTTCGTGTCGTTATTGGGTGTGTTACCGATCTCCTATTACCTGGTACAATTCTCAGGCCCTTTTCACAAGTTTAGTAGTTAATAAATGATTGTTAATCATTGATTTGCGGTTGAAACTATCGGGTATTTACCTGATTAACCGTAAGCGGTTTAGGGTTGGTTTGAGGGTTAAGATGGGTAATTTTATAGTGTCATCACCCATCCCCAAACACAGCAGCCCCGATCTGCTGTGTGCGTATGTGTTTCGGCATGGTTTAGATAGTCGAAATCACAAGTTTATGGGAGGCGATCATCCTGGATTTAATCGGGTGTATTTGCATTATTTCGTGTGAGTATGTATTGCGTGTTTTTGATTGATGAATCAATTATGGTGTCAAGTGAATACGTATGGAGTATGATGTGTGCGTGAACCAGGTTACATGGTGTGTGAGATCTGCATCATCAGAATATGGGATGCAAGGTGGGGATGAATTGTTTTGATAATTGAAAGTGGAAGTGTGAGCTATGTGTTGTGGGTGTGTTCGATCATGTGTGGGTGACCTGAAACTAAGAAAAGGTATGGGTGGACATGGATGTTGGTAGATAAGGTGTGTGCAAGTCATGGGTATAATAAGGGTGTATGTAAAATGAAATATACATAAACCCAGGACGGCCGCCTCAAAACCATTAGTCAAACCTAACACGGCCGTTTCAAGGTTATCATAAAAATATCACTTTTCTCAAATATTAAGTTTTATGTTCCATAACTCCTCCAACGCATTTTAAGGGTAATTATGATCCTTATACCATAACCAAAGTCCGTTAGTTTCTATGCCTTATGTAGTTACGTATGTATTAATGTACGAACGGAATGTGTAGGTTCTTGAGTCCTTCACGGTTGTGTGATTCGAGTAAAGCAACGAGGTGAGTTTCTAGACGCCCTCTCTTAAATGATTTTAATGTTTTGGGCTGATATACATGTTATGGTTTATTTATATAAAGATGATATGATACTTTTGTTAAATAAAAGTCATGATATAAAATATATTTATAAAGTTATGTTAGACTATGTTTATGTTAAAAGAGTAATAACTATAGTTTGAGATATGTTTGAAGACATGTTCATGTATGATATTCTATGTGAATCTAATGTATGAATGTGAATGTGTTATGTGATTATGGTTGTGCACGAGTTGGCTCATTACGCAGAGTCTTGCTATAGGGAAGAAGTAACCTATAGTTTGACTAAAGAGGAAGTCCTCTATATAGGGCAACTATTACGCAGAGTCTTGCTATGGGGAAGAAGTAACCTATAGTTTGACTAAACAAGGAAGTCCTCTATATGGGGCAACTATGAGGAAGTCCTCTAACAGAACCATGACTTAGTGTTTGGTTTGTTCGGGGCAATTATGTGATTTGAATAAACTATGTGTGTTAATTTTCTGTATTCATGTTAAGTATGTTATGTGATGATATGATCATTAAAATGTTAAGATTTTAATAGATTTATTTATTTTTAAAACTAGAACTCACTCAGCAACGCTGACTTTTGCATGTATATCAGATTGATTGCAGGTTAGGTTGATGGCAAAGACTCTTGGTTGACTTGTGAACTACCTACACCCTGAGGACTGACATTCCTATCTAGAAACTTTATGCTTCATATTTAGATTTATCGAACCTTTGATTATGGATTATGTTTTAAACATTTAGATTTTTCGCTGCATTGCTTAAGACATTTTTTTCGCTGCTATGTGAAGTATTTTTATGTTTAAGAATTACGTTTATGCTATGAATGACCAACAGTAGGACCTCCCGGGTTTGGGGTCTTACAGTTGTGTGAATCCTTGGGATTCAACTTGTATATTACTGACTTTCTTATGCAATTTACATCTATGTTAACTTGTTTACGACATAAACATATATACCAAGATTTGTCTCAAAGATTTAGTTTAAGCGTATTTTCCCCCCAGTTTAAAGAATAAAATTGTAAAAAGAGGGCGCAAAAACTCAAAGTCAGTGTGGGTCTCTGATTCCTGAGTATGAATGTTGTCTTGTTTGGAACCCCTACTCGGTTCCTATAACATTGTGGACTTTCATTAAGTTTTGTGTACTTGCCACAGTTCATGTTACCATCGTTTTGTTCCGTATGGTTATTACAGGGTCGTTAGTATGTTTATGTTATAGGGTTTGTTTTAGAAATATCTTTGTCTTACAGTCATAAAACACGTTATAATGCCTTGGAAAATAATTACTTATTGTTTTTAGGAAATTTCGGCATTATAATGTCACACCCCGAGTCGACGGGAACAGATCGGTTTTCCCGTCGAGCGGAAGGTTCCCGGGGCGCGATATCGTTGTGATAATCGAAATGATCAGATTGTTTACATAGCACATGATAATCAAATGAGAAATGATAACATGACATGAAATAGAATTACAAAGTTAAATTACATTGTTTCCTCATAATTTAACTAAGTAAATCTAATCAAAAGAATCAATGAGTTTATATCTTGTATCTGTACAAGATATACAAAAGATGATTCACTGTTTTGTCATCCCAAAAGTATGCAACACAAAATGTAGCTAGGCCTTCTAAAAGTCCACTAGCTATGTCCCTATAATCATGGTGACTAAACCTGTTCGTCACTTGAGAAAACATGCATTTAAACAAAGTCAACACTAGGTTGGTGAGTTCATAAATATAGTAATTGAAAACCTTGATTTTTTCACATGCACAATCACAATGTAATCCCTGTTACTTGTATGTTGTTTGATTCACCCATTCACCCAATGGCCTCTCCATAGTTATATTTACAAATATTATCTCATCCTATTAGTTATGCTTATATATAGGGCATATGTAAGGGAACAAGCCCTAGCCAACATCCCACCACATAACTAATAGAATTCCACACTACTTGCAATACAACTATAGATATCCATCCCCAGTTCATCTGTTTATCCCCGTTGTAATTCACCTGTAGTATCATAAGTAGTATAATAAAATAAGAGGGGTTAGTTATCAAACCGTAGTGTCGATAAGCCCTCAATGTGTTAAGGAAGTTAGATTAATTTAATCTTTTCCTTGTTATTATTCTTTTACTTGTGGGGTTAACTGTTAATCACTGTTAATAATAAAAGTGTTAGTTAACCGTTTGATAATAGTTCTCAACTTGAAAAGCATAGATCCTAAAAGGAATCCATTGCAATCCTCACGTAATCAGATTACAATGCATCCGATCTACCTCTACCACTTTGTATTACTATTGTCCTCATCGAAACAGTTACTAGCATTACGACTTGAGAGAATAAATTCTTCAGTCCATTAGTCAACAAGTAACGATGGATTGATTTCAATTTCACCGTCTAATTATATCACCATGCGACGTTTACCAAACCTGACTGATGTCGCCCTGTTACCGGTCATACGTTACCGGCCAAATGATGTTACAATTAACATACCGACCTACTCGCCGGAGGTTTGTCAAACCTATGGTACCACTATGCTAACGTCGGTTTAGATCCCACTAAATTAACTGGTAAACGATTTTTGTGAAGGGACTTACAATGAAACTTGAATATGTGGCACATGATTGATATGATATAATACAAACAGTTCAATAGCAATCAATTGTAGTGTGTTCATCATCATTGTTGTTTGTTCTCAATGTTGTGTGTTCCCATTGTTGTTAACAAAGTTAAATAAGAACTAGTCTTATTACATTATGTTAGTTGTTGTATGAATGATGTTGTTATCATGAAGTTTTGTTCCATGTAGTCACCATGTTGTCACTAAGCCATGGTCAGAGCTAGTCTTACCACCCTTAGTCGACTCAGGTGGTGGATGATAATTGCTCCATGTTAACTTGTAATATGTATAGAGTTGTAAACTAAGTGTTATAAGATCTTGTCTTATTACACTTATGTAACTCTAGTGTTGAATGTTATTATGAAGATGTGTTATCTTCATATCATTCATATGTTTTGTTCTTGTCATCATGTTCACCTGTGATTAACAGTTAACCCCACAACTATGTTATTCTATTGTGTGATGAGTTATGAAATTATATTATCATATTCATCTTACTTGTTCCTGTCATATCATGATCATACAAGCATGCATACAATGATAAACGATAATAAGTTAAACAATATTATCTAAATCAAAGCATAAGCAATATGTTAAGCTAAAACTTTTAAGTAAATAAAAGTAAGCATGTTTCTCAGCCCCGAGAGTTTAAAATCAGTTAAGATTAAAGAAAAGGGGCATATGAACTCACCTTGTTGTAGTTGGGGTTGACTTAGCTTAAATGAAAAATGCACGCACTCTTGATTGTACTTGTAGTTTTGTTCACGATCCTGTATTGATTTCATGTTGTTGTAATTCATAAGTATAAGCCTTTGAGTATGTGTTTGAGTGCGTGTTTGTGTTAGCCCTAAAGTTGGCTAACACTCGTGAGTCGCGGTCATCATTCGGCCTTGGATTTCCTTGTTGTGTAATACACTAACACCTACTCCAATTAATCTTAGCTCATAATGTTATATTACACTTGGCTTAACCAATTGGAATTCTATGAAAATAATTCCTAAGTGTTAGGTTTATATCTTATTAAAAATGTTGTCACCTTTGTAGTAAATACGTGTTTATTAACCCTCTCCCATATATGTTGTGTTACATCCAAATCCTTTAGTATTTGTTCCAAATTAACCCATGTGAGCCGATTGAATTTCTTGTCCTCATATTGGGCCAATGTATGTAAATGGGCCGAATTAAGCAACGTAGGACGAATAACATGTATGTGGGCCTTGGACCGAATATATTGTGTGTGAGTCCAATAAGTGAAATGGGCCGAATGGATCTCAGGGATTACCCCTATGATGTTGGGCCTAGGTAATTACAGTTGGCCCTAAGAATCTCAGTCGTGGGTCTAATAAGAGGTTTGGGCCGAAATGTCCCTGCTGGGCCGAACCAAAGACATAGGTTCATTGTCCTCAACAGTTTAAACAACTTAGTTCGTTGGAGAGTAATTAGGTTCGGCTAGGTGTTTTTCAGCCCAAGTGTTCGATGGTTGAGGGTTCGTTGCATTGCAGGGTTGGCCACATCCTGAAGTGGTTCAGCAAGAACGGTTCGGCCACAAGCAAGAGATGCATGGTTCGGCCGATTGTAGCAGGTTCGGCAAGGACATGAGGGTTCGGTGGCTGAGAAGGGTTCGACTGCATGCATGGGTTCGGCTAGGGTTAATCTCAACCAGCCTAGGTTCGTGGATCACAAAGGTTCGGCTGGCTCCGATTAGGTGGAGGGTTCGGGAGAACAGGAGGTTCGTTGATGTGGGGAGGTTCGCAGCCCCCTCGTGACATGATCCGTAGATTCGTGACCCCAAAGGGTTCGGCTGATGGGTGGTGCGACCAGCTCAGGCCCCTCACAAGCCCTGCACATTCATCATCTTCCTCCTCGAGCCTCACCGGTTTCATGATGGTTTCATGGTGCTGTCAAGCTACAGTGGTATCTCGTGGTCATGTGTTTTAAGCAAGGAGTGTTTAATCGGGTGTAGGTTAGTGGACCGAACAAACCTAGAAAACCCTAATTCCCGTGATTTTCCTTGGATCATACCTCGATTTTGGCCGGGTAAATGCTCATATATGTTGTACTTCCTTGTAGAGGAGGTTGAGAGCTTCTAGTGGACACCAAGAACGTCCGATTCCGTCAAGAAACAAGCAAGTTATCGCGATTTGAAGGATGTTTATTCTAGAGAGAGAGAATAGGTTCGTGGGTGGTGTTTTAGAGAGAGAATGGCTGGTGGGAAATGAGGGGGAGAGCCTCATTTGGTGTTTATATACCCCGAGGGTGTTCGGGTTCGTTTCGGTTGCTCGGTTTGTGTTTTTGTTGCGTTTCCGGAAGGTAACGCGTAATTTTACGTGTTTTAAAATAAAAGAGTTGTTTTTATTCATTTTTGATGAGTTTCAAAATTGTAAAATATAAAATATTTTATTTTCTTAATTTATTTGTCGTTCGTGTCGTATTTCGTTTTCATTTCGTCCGAACGCGTCACCATCGCGCGTATTCGTTCGAATCGTCAATCAAATGAACACGTTGATGGTTTGGCTTTCTGAATTTTGTATTCTACTTCCTAGTCATCATTTCAGAACGTTAAAATCACATATATGTTTGTGTGAATCGTCATCCACGCAAACACACTGTCAGTTCGTTATTCTGAACGACACTGTAATTATGTCTTTAATTGTATTTCCTCACTAACGGACTCAACTAAACATCCTGTTTTCACATTGTTTTCATACTGATTTGTCGGCCATCTGATTCCTGTCATCTATGGATATCAGATCACAATCGACTTGTTCTTGTTATTTACTTGAACACTGTTGTTTCTCTTGTTTCGTTGTATTATCTGTACTTAGGGTTTCACCTAAATACAAACAACTATTGTTTAAAATGAATGTTGTACTTACGGCATTTGAGTTTACACATAAATACGTACAACTGTTTCTTATATTTCGAATTCTGTTAATACAAGTACTGTTCACAATCATGCATTTACACATAGTAAATAGTGAAAGTACACATACCGTACGGACTTGCCGAACGATCTGGTACTGGATGTCACATATAACGACGTGTTTTCGTAAATTATCCATTTTTGCTTGTCAATACTCCACACTTTTGGAATATCATATTTCAACAATAGACATTTAAAACACTTAGTATATCTATTTATATACAAGTTAGTATTTTCTTTTTATGATAAAAACATGTATACCAAGAATATGTAGGTATACAATTTATAGTACTCGTTTCTGGATAGATTCAGTTTAACGTTTTCGAGTGAAATTTTGAAATAGCAAAACGTTTTTATAAAATTACAAAACTTTACAGTCCAATATTTTGATATGTCCCGAACAATATTCGTTTAGAAAAGTTTTTGCGATTCGGCCTGGAAATGGTTCAAAACAGTCGTTCAAGTATCTGCGCACATATTTTGTAGGGGCTGTTTGAGGTACCATTTGGTCGAGTTAGATAACATATAAGTAGTGCTTGGAAAGCTAACTCGACGAGCTGAGCGAGGTTTGATCAATTTCAAGTTGTTATGATCAAGTTATGGGCTCTTACATTTGACCTAGTTTCTGGCCAAATTCTACATATGTTTGTTTGTGCATTATTTTTAGTTAAAGCTTCATATATGTTAAATATTTCTTATTTGTGATGAATAGAACTCTGAGATGAACTCACTTCAATCAAGCAAGGAATGACAAGGCCTTGAGCTCCCTAGGATCTGCACGTCAAAAGCTGGCTGGAATTGAGAGCTGGTTGGAACGCGGGTAGCTGGAGGGCTGGAATGTGGTGCTGTTAAGAAACCAGAGAGCTGCTTTGCTCGAGCAGCTAGGCTTCCAAGAGGGACTGTTTGCTTGGTTTGTTGGTAGCTGGGTGGTGTTTGACCCAAGGTGCTGTTGTGTTCCAGCAGGGAAATAGCCAGGAGGTTGTGTTTCAGGTGCAGCCAAGAGGGACGACCAGGAGAAAAGAAAGGAAAGAAGGCAATATAAATTTGTTGTGATAGTGTGAAGTTTCTTGAAGACTTAGTCCTCCTTTTTATAGGTGATGTGAGGGTTGTTTTGGTCATTTTGGTTGGGGATGGGAAGTGTCTTAAGGCTGCCAAGATGCAGGGAGTAGTCTTAGGAGATTGTGTTGTAATATGAAATGGACAACACCTTTTTCTTCCTTTGCTTCCTGCCTAGAGATGTGGAGTTGTTGTAGGTGATTTGATTTCCATCCTAATTCTTGGAAATGTTCAACCGAAGTATGGATGGACAACAAATAACTTTTGGTGGCTCAAAAAAAATAGGGGTTGAGAGTGGTTGTTGAGGCTAGGGAACTACTGAATAGTAGGAGGATTGAGGTTTAACCTCACGGACATGTGTGTATATGTATTTTACAGGTTCATATATGTATATATAGAGACACACACACAAACACAAACATAAAATGTGTGGGTACCTTGTATGTGAATAATTATATAGCATTTCTTTCCATGTTGGGAAGAGTTTGATATTTATAGTATATTATATTATATAAATATATATATATATATACATGTTTTAATTTCGATTGACTCTGAGTAAATAATAAGGTCGTGTGAAGGAGTATACTTAAGTTCTACATAAGTTTTCATTCGGCTAAGCTTAACTGTGTGTTTGGTTAATTAATTCATCGAATTATTTATATATATTGGTATAAAAATAATGGATTTCTGTTAAATATTCAGTTTTATAGATTTGATGGGTTCATAAGCGTTTTATTTTCGTGTTTCGGTTCTATAAATTGTCGTTTCCTTTATGTAGTTTTTTAACAAGAATAATCCGTATCTTAATTTTGACGAATGTTACAATTATTGTATTATAGATGTATATATATTTATAACTTTAACTATAGATTATTTGCTAATAAAATGTTTATTATTTTATTATAACCTATTATAACTTCTTAATGTTTAAAAGAATTTTGACTTTTATAAAATAAATTTATAAAAGCTTAGATTATGTCTCGTGTTATTATTATTATATTTTAAATGAAATAGACCTTTCTATATAATTATATAAATTTTTTTTACAAGTGTTTCAACGAACATCCCAGACTTTTATTTATTTCAAATTAAACTCGATTACGATATTTGAATTTGCAACGGAAAACCCCGGTGATTTAAGTCTCCCCTACTTTAGTGAATTTCGTCCCAAAATTTATTTAGTAGAAATTTTTGACAAAGTTATTAGTTGTTCTTTTAACTTGTTTGTTTGCTCATTTGTTTGTTTTTTTTTTGTTTATATATATATATATATATATATATTATACAATTGTAATTATTATGGTTATAGGATAGTGTCTCAATATTCAGACCATTAATTGATGGTTTAGGGGAGCTTAAAATCACAATTCGTTTTAGAACTTCGAAATGAGAATGAACTTCACTCATAATAGGTATTTGTAACGCACTCGGATTTTTGGATTTGTATACAACTAGTTTGCTTGTTATGAGGGTTTCGAATTTAATCATAGTTGACTCAACTCATGGTGAGGTTAACTACAAATGTACTTGAATAGCTTGGGATATATAAAAGAGTTACTCCCTAAATATAATATTATGAGCAATAATTTATTTGTTGATTATTCTTGACTGGAGAATAGTTCACTCAGATTGTAGACTAAACTGACAAATCATATACTTGGTCAAGCTTTCGGTGCTACTATCTAAGTATTATTGGTGCTTATATATAGGGTATACCGCAGCCAACCCACCACATCACTAATACTTTGATAGCATTTAATTACCTACCAAGGCTAACCTAAACTTAATTACATTTGAATAGATGCTTGAATTTACTAGCTTTAGGAATCATACGAGTATAGAGATTCTAACAATTGCAATCATACAATAGAATCTCATAGTTTGTATGTATGTGATATTGTATGGTTGTGATAACTACTTATCATTAACCTTAAATATAATGTCATTGAATCTTTGAGTCCTTGTTTGAACGTATGAATCTAGAACAATTTGTTTAAGAACCAATAACATGATTCATATGATTATTGATAGCTTTGATTTGACCTGGTGTAAGAATACACACCAGATATCTATGAATAACAATCGGTTTGACTACTATGTTTGATTGATTCATGATTTGCGTGAATTTGTAAATTGAATTAACTCATCCAGCCCTTGATCAAGGTTTTGGTCCTACTATGAATGTATTATTAGTACTTATATATAGGGTATACCGCAGCCAACCCACAACACTACTAATACTTTGATTACATACCAAACGCCTACCAAGGCTTATATAAACTTTAAACATGTTTGAATAGGTGTGAAATACTTTGACTAGAATTTAAGTATCGTATGAGTAGAGAGGTTCTAAACTTTGCAAATTTTGCAATGGAATCTCTCAGTTGTAACGTATGAATTGATAAATGATCAATTTTTAGATAAACGAATGATGTAGAATACACAGGTATTTGATAATATAAGCTTTGATAATTGTGATAACTAAATATCACTAAGCTTAATTATATTATCATTGAATCTTTGAGTAGTTGCCTAAAGATACAAATATATCACAATTCGTCAAAATTCATTAATATGATTCACGTGAACTTGTTTGGAATTTTATACGGAATCACACATACAAAAATTCCATAAGTTCAAGTCATATCACCTTATTGAATTCTAAACAAAAAAATTAAATATAATGAGAAATCATATAGTCAAAAATCATTGACTTATTTAAAACATAGGAAAGAATTTTTAAGTTTGAATAACTACTGACATGTTAGAATTATTCAACACCGATTTTAGGTATAATATTATAGTGAGTTGATAATATTCGACCTCATGGATTTTATAAAAGATGTGATATCATAACTTTCTAGACATAGTGACAAACCACTAATCATAAGTACAAGATCATCGAATTTCTATCATGATTTTGAATATTGTAATATACAATACTATAACCATTCAGATTTAGTGACGAATCATCATCACAAAATCTTTAAGTATAGTATTACCGGTTTACTTGAACCGCAAAACATACATAATAAATCAAAGAATAATAACACCATAACCTTTTAGATTTCGTGATGTATCACCATCACAAATCTTAGGTTTAATGCTACTAACTTATTGATTCATATTATTGGTAACATAAAACAAAGAAAGGTGACATCATATCTTATGAGATACAGTGATGAATCACCATCACTAATGTTAAGTATGACATCATGGAATTCTAAAAATTATAGCTTATAAATATCAATCCAAGAAAGGTAACACCATGAACTTTAGATGTAGTGATGAATCACCATCACAAATCTTAGGTATAACGTTAGTAATTCTGGAATCATAATATTACGTAACATAAATCAAAGAGAATTGACATCATATCTTGTGAGACACAGTGATGAATCACCATCACTAACCTCAAGTATGATATCATGTAGTTTTAAGAATTAAAACATGGGCATTATCAACCCAAGAAAAATACCACCATAACCTTTTGATATTGTGATGTATCACCATCACAACTCTGAGATATAATGCTACTAACTTCTTGAATCATAACATAGGCAACATAGAACAAAGATATATGATATCATATCCTTTGAGAATAGTAATTAATCCCCATCGCTATCCCCAAGTATGAATCATGGAGGTATTGAATCATAACATGTACGTTACAAATCCAAAGAAAGCTATCTCATTGCCTTTAGATTTAGTAATGTATCGTCATTACCATCTTAGGGAATGATATTATTAACTTTCTTGAATCATAACATATATATTATTATTTATCAAAAGAAATGACATCATAACTTGTGAGATGTAGTGATGAATCATCATCACTAATCTTAGGTATGATATCCTAAGGTTTGGAATTGTATAAGAAACATTTTGAAATCATTTTGATTTTTGATTAAAAATCTTAAGGAGTAGTATCCAAGTTGGACACGTTTTGGATTATTAGAATTAATGCTGCTTGAAAAACGTAACAAGATTTGGCCTATAGGTAAAATACTCTCATTAAGATTCCCCAGGAAAGCTAGACTGGTCCCTCGTCAGGGATTATGAATCGCTTTTCTAGGCAGGAGTCTCAACTACCTGTATTCACCCTTCCTGATGCTACATGTTCATCTAACAAACTTAATTCTAATGAGGATTTGAATCAAAATTGAACTTTTAGTAAAATCACAGAAAGGTAAATCATTTGATCTTGTTTCAAAACAATAGGAATGGTATTCAAAATTGAATAACGGGTGGCTTATTAGGATCATTTAGTTTGTAAAGTGTTTGGTATGATATGATTTGGCATATAAGTGATTGTACTCTCATCAGAAGTCCCAAGGAAAGCTAGACAAGTCCCACAATATATCGGGGATTTATACGAATAGCTTTCCTAGACAGGAATTCTAACTACCGGTTCTAGACTCTTCCAGTTAGTACATATCCACCTCATAACTTAATTCTTACGAGATCTTAAAATCAGTGTAAGAATTCCTATGTTGTATAGGGAATGATATTAGGCAGCAAGCCTAATGAGTTTGAATTCCTATCATCTAATGATTATTCGCAATTACATGACTTTGGATAGGATTTTCTTAAGAAATGTCTAAACCACATTGTATAAAGTTGACTTAAGCTAAGGCATTCCTAACCAGGTATAAGCATAGGCATATTAACAACTATGGCTTTCCTCTATGGTAATATAACATAACAAATAGTGAATAAGTATAACACATAATGAACAAGTATATTGTGACACCCGGCAATTTTGGGTAAATTGCAACACTCATTTCACATCCATACTTGTTGCATTTCAGTTAATTGAGTTTAATTAGATGAGCTAAACACAAACACAAAACAATAATTTGGATATTTATTGAATTGTTCATTACACGTTGATTAGGATTAATCAAGCGTGCAAACACTTTGTAAACATACAAACACGAACCATCAAAGATAATTCAAGAAATTATCGAAACAAACACACGAGTCTCACGAACGTTGGTGATCAAACAATAACCGAACTTATGTGCTTATGTGCTAAATATGTGTTAGACGTTTAGGATAAATGTTAGAAATCAAGTACGAGCGTAATCGAATCGAAGAAATCGAAAAACAATGAAATGGACCCGTCGCGATACACGGAGAGTCCCTCGGCGAACGGCTTCGCGGTACGCAAAGCAAACCGGGAGTCGAGACTCCCGAATTACATCGCGGTACGCGGTAAATGATTTTGATCGGCCTTCGCGGTACGCGAAGGCCATGCAGATCAAATTTCTTTTAAAAACCAACCCCATTCATTCCAATCGGTCTTCTCTCATTTTCTCCGAACTCTTCTTTATTCTCTCGACCAAAACCCACTGATATCAGCCTCTAATCCCCCTGGAATCATCATTGAAGCCATTCATTGCAACTAGAAGTGTTCTTGGAGTCCTTGAAGCTTGGAAGAGGAACTAGGGAGCTAGAAACCATCACCAACAGTTAGATCATCATCATCAGGAGCTGTTCAACATCAATCCTAGCTGCTAAGGTAGTTTTAAACGTTTTCCTAGTGGTAGATCGTACATGCAAGGGCTAAAAACCCACATGCAACTCCGTTTAGTTATTGTGCTCGAATGTGTTGGTGATTCGTTGTTTAGATATCATAGATTTACTGATTTGATAGTATAAGAATGATAGATTTGAGTTTTGGTTAAGTTAAGTTTGATTTTGTGATGACTTGGGCAAACTTGCCATAAAAGGAAACTTTTATGTGCAAGTCTTGGATTTGTAATGATCTAGACATGTTAGACATGTCTAGATGTTGTTAAATGTGTATTGGAGTGTTTAGAAACACATTGGGATATTTGATTTTGTCAAAAACTTGGTTTTGTAGAAACTTACTATTTATGGAAACTTTTGTAAATCAAAAGAGGGATTTTGATGTTTTAAAACGTTTTGATGAACTTGGATTATTGGAATATGTTTAGAAATGGTTTTTAACATATTTGGAAGCTTGGATTTGTGAAAACAAACTTTTAAACGGATACTTTCCAAATAAGGAAACTTTATTTGGGCAAAACGGCATAAATGATGATTTATACGCAAACGACATGTTTTAAGGGTCTAAATGTATTTTATAAACATATTAAAGGTATTAACATCATGAAATGGAATTTCATAACCACACCTTCTTAAATGGGAAACTTTCTAAAAATGGTAACTTGTGCGAGTAGAGTCATAGGATGCATTTTGATGTCTTATGTGCATTGAGACACATAAACACAACAATCGTGTCACCAACGATTCGTCGAGTCTCACTAGTTAACACACGCACTCGGTTGAGCACACCGACAATTGGAGTTGTATGGATTACAACACACCACAAAACACATACTCACACCTAAATTATTATAGGAACGTACTAGCAGGACTGCTAGCTTTCACAGTTGCAAACATCACATAAACCGGAACTGCTTTATCAGGTGAGTTCACGGCCCCTTTTTACATTTTCTACCTTTGGGGGAGAAAACATTGCATACAACTGATTTTGATCAACATACATACTTTTGGTAACATTTGTACATGCTAATATCGTATATACATATGTGTGGCATTCATCCACAAAACTGATAAGTCCTCATTAAACACATCTCGAACCGTTAATAGCGCGTAGCGCTTAGCGTGGTAATTCTGAATAGTACTATTTGGGCCTGACAAGCCCCACTGTTGTGCGCCGTATGGCCACCCCGACTGGAGGTTGGAACAGTGCATAATTGACCAATAAACATTTCCATATCTTGTTGGATGGATATGGCGGGAGGCAGCATGTTAGCTTCGGTTACGAACCCGCATATGATATATAAAACTGCAAAACATTTACTTTAAACATTTTGATGTTTACTGCTGATACAAACCTGTGCTCTCACCAACCTTTGTGTTGACCCTTTTACTCGCATGTTTTCTCAGGTAACTAAGGCACGCACACAAGGATAGGATGCTAGGATGGAGTCCCATGCATCAGCTTTAGTGTCTTAGGCAATTTGATAACGATTGACATTTGTTTTGTTATGTAATGTTAAATACTTAAACCGCTTCCGCACTACTACTCTTTAAGTTTTCAAAACTGATTAAACTTATGCTTCCGCAACTTATAATTACAATGTTGTTGTGATAACTTAAACTTTTTACTTCCGCAACTCTGATTCTACTAAACTGTTTTATCCAAGTTATTGGATGTACGTATGAAACCAGACACGTAGGTCTCGCAACATGGTGTGACCGGAGACTGCGATCCTGACTGGTCTTGCTCGCGCCCCGTTCGGGACGGGATTTTTCGGGGTGCGACAGATTGGTATCAGAGACCTCTGGTTATTGCGAATTGGGTTTGCATTTAGTGAACTTAGTCTATAACCGTTAGTCTCCACACAACACATAGTGCTTAGTATTAGTACTACTTGCATACACTATCATACATATACACAATTCACACATTTAGATGTGGCGTCACTGTCATCACCGTCTATGCTCGCATACGACGAGAAGGAACATATTGTTCCTACACCTTCAATATCAATACTACCGGTAGCAGTTGAGTCACCGAACCAAGCACCAACGATCACCCGAAGACAGCACGTCTGAGCCATCGCAAGAGGAGCAGCCGGTACACATATGTTACATCACCGGTGCCCGAATCGAAGAGGCGACGACAAGAGCTGATCGGGGCTGAAACTAAAACAAGTCCAGGAATGGAATAGGGTCTGAGGTTCAACAACATTCTTGTAACCCTTTGGCATCTCTACACATACTGCTTACGAGGACCGTATGAGGAGATTTCAAACTCAACTCCTTGTCACTCATAGAATATCACCGAACGAACATGGTCGCTCGAGTTAAGAAAAACTAGGATGACCATGCGGAGAGATTTCACTACGGGTGCATACGAAACTCCATGACTGCTAGGTGGCCATCCACAAGCAACTATTCTAACACTCACACAATGAGTGACTCAACACCAAATGACCTGAGGAAAACACACTCGAGCCTAATAGCTATCCTTAAAGGATCTACAAAAGATCCTAGGATATCATTCAACTCACGTAACTATCCCAAGTATTAGTTTCGATAGGCTATTCAACCATACCTCATATGACTCATGTTTGAAATCTCGATGTCACGAATAAACTCTGAGTCCAAGTAAAACCTAATAGCTCTAAGCAGGAGGAACTAGAATTCCTATGTAAGGTAAATTGACGATCATGGTGCGCAACATAATCGTGAATTTACAGGTACGCATGAATTCTGGAAAATCCTATTGTGAGCCTATTTTTGAAAACACATACATTGATATTCGCTTATCCCTCGTCCTGATGGTTGCAACGGAATTCAAGCAACGTATCAAGACTTCAACATAACGTTCATCAAATTTCCAGCTATAGTCCAGATTACCATGTATCCATGAAAACCTCATGTTGCGACTTACACTTCACATGGCAACGTATCAAATTTTCTGATGAGGACCTTGAGAAGGATCCTAAGGAGGACCCCATGGAAGAGTCACCCAACAATACATAACCCATACTAGACTCACCTGAGCCTGAGAGGCAGTGTCTTGAGTCGGATTGGCTCAGGATCTGACCTGGGCAGACGATCGAATCGAGTGTCTTGAAGAGAAACTCAGACATACAAATATACGACATATAGAACTTGATAGCACAATCAACAAGATGGACGGGGATATAACCCAGTTGGTTTCACTATTCCAGGCAGCCGAAGGTCGGGCTGCCATCGCTAAAACTGGAATCTAAGGACTGGAAAACAAGGTCCCTGATCCAATTCCAGAAGAACTTGACTCTGAGGAAAAGGAACCAGCGGCGAGTGCTGATTCGGACTCCACTATCGATAATGCCCTTGATTTCCTTAGCATATATTTGGTAGGGACAAGTCGTGTATCTGTACTCGAAATTTTGGAATATTAGTGACTGAGTATTAAATAAATTGTAATCAGTACAACTTATTATATATCGAGACTAATATATGTTATTGAAAATTTTGTTTATGACAATCAATACATGTTTTCTTCTCATATCAATCATGTGCTTTTAGTCACTAGATCTACACTAACGCTTATTCTCGCTATGAAGATCATGGCTGGAAGACGCGAAGAATGCAAGAACGCGGGAGGGCGTGGAAACATTAACCTCACCGCAACGAAACTGAGTGCGCTAATCAGCAAACGATTTGAGGAGGAAATCGCTGCACGCGAAGCTGCAAGAAACCAGAATCAACTGACTCAAGGGACAAACCCTAATCCACCCCACTGTACATTCAAAACATTCTTAGACTGCAACCCACCTTCTTTCAATGGTACGGAGGGTGCTGTCGGCCTCCTCCGATGGATTGAGAAAATGGAAACAACTTTCATTATGAGCAACAGTAGGGTTAATGACCACGTGAAGTACGCAACAGGAACCTTAGAAGGAGCAGCCCTCACTTGGTGGGACACAAATGTTCAAACCATAGGACGAGAAACGTCTGAGGCTATACCTTGGGAGGAATACAAAAGAATGATGAACCACAAATACTTCCCTCACGACAAAGTTCAGAGATTGGAAACGGAATTTCGGAACCACAGGATGATTGGTTCTGAGATCGAGGCATACACTTCTCGATCTTATGAGTTGGCACACATGTGCCCAGAAATGGTGACCCCAGCCTACAAACATCTTGAAAGATACATTGAGGGATTGACACCGCAGGTTCGGGATATGGTACTATTCGCTGACCCCACCACCTTATGACAAGCCGTATACTTAGCTCATGAACTGACCAATACCATGGTTATTCAAGGATTATTACCTCCACGTGGCTCAATAATCACAACCACCGACAACAAACGCAAATGGGATAATACTCAAAACGAAACCCCCACTCTGCAACCACCAAGAAGACGTAAGGGTGTCTATGCTGGCAAAAACCCAAGGTGCAACAACTGTGATTATCATCATAAACGAGGACCGTGTGAAAGATACCGATGCCAATGGTGCGGAAAGCGAGGCCACACAACTAAAAACTGCTGGGGTGAACTGGTGACCAAAATTCCACAGCCTCAACCGCAGCAATACAAAGCACCAAAAGGTTGCTTCGGATGTGGAAAGCCAGCGCACTTTAAGAGGGACTGCCCCCATGCGGAAAACAATGGGGATGAGGCACCGAAGAGTTGCTTCGAATGTGGGAAGCCAGGGCACCTCAGGAAGGACTGCCCATATCTAGAGAACGACAACAATAACAGGAACAATAACGGTCCGAAGGAACGACCCCTCGTAATTGGGGCTAAGGAAGCCAGAAATGATCCTAATCTTGCAACAGGTATGTATCTCTTAAACGATCAATACGCTTCTGTATTGAGTGATACTAGAACTGAGAAGAGTCTTATATTTAAGCACTTTAGTAAATACTTGTCATAACCCCAATGTATTTAGAGGTTGAATACACCGTAGAGCTAGCTGATGATAAACTGATTTTAACTAAGCACATTCTGAGAAAATGCACTTTAGAGCTAGCAAACCATAATTTAGGATCGACCTCATGCCAGGTTACCCTCGGCAGTTTTGAGGTAGTTAGAAACCAGGTTGAAATCACTTGCCACAACAAGGTTGTGCGCATACCTCTCCCTAGTGGAGAAACCCTAGGCATCAACGGTGAAAGGAGCAACACTCCTCCGTCCCCACGTAGAAGTAGGAACAAATCTCCATGGATTTTATTACCAAATTACCCCATACTCCTAGTGGATGCGACACTATCTGGATTATTGTGGACCGACTGACCAGGTCAGCACATTTCCCTTGCAAATAAGGAAAACGATAAAATGGAAAAGCTAGCCAGAAGTTATGTCAAGAAAGTGGACTCACGACATGGAGTGCCAATCTCCATCATTTCAAATCAAGATATTAGATTCACTACCAACTTCGGGAAATCGTTGCAAAAGTCGCTTGGCACACGGTTGGATATGAGTACTGCATACCACCCACCAACTGATGGCCAGAGCGAACGTACAATACAAACTCTCGAAGATTTGCTACGAGCATGCGTAGTAGACTTCGGCAATAGTTGGGAAACTCACCTACCATTGTTGGAGTTTTCCTACAACAACAGTCACCACACCAGCATCAAGGCAGCGCCTTTTGAGGCACTCTATGGCAGGAAGTGCCAATCACCCCTCTATTGGGCAGAAGTGGGTGACAGTCAACTCACTGGCTCAAAACTTATACATGAAACAACCGAGAAGATAGTACAGATTAGAAACCGCATGGCAGTAGCTCGCGATCGTCAACAGAGCTATGCCGATCACCCTTCTGTTTTGGCGAACGAGGAAAACTGAATCCACGGTATATTGGGCCATTCGAAATCCTGAAGCGGATCGGCCCAGTAGCACACCAACCTAACCTGCCAGCCGAACTCGATGGAGTTCACAACGTATTCCATGTCTCAACTCGGAAGAAGTGGTTATCAGATGAGACACTTTTGATTCCACTGGATGAAATCCAGGTGGATGAACAACTACGATTCATGGGAGAACCGGTAGAGATAATGGACCGAGAGGTCAAACGAACTAAACAGAGTCGGATTCCGATTGCTAGGGTCCGATGGAACTCGATACGCGGACCTAAATTCATGTGGGAACGTGAAGATCAGATGATGCGCAAATATCCCCATCCTTCCAAACAGGCAACGTCGAACGCCGACAACAACGGATAAATTTCGGGACGAAATTTCCTTTCACCAAGGGGATGATGTGACAACCAGAAATTTTCAATATTTTCATTCTCAAACACTACCAACAACAACCAAATTTTGGGACGAAATTTCTTTCAACAAGGGGATGATGTGACACCCGGCAATTTTGGGTAAATTGCAACACTCATTTCACATCCATACTTGTTGCATTTCATTTAATTGAGTTTAATTAGATGAGCTAAACACAAACACAAAACAATAATTTGGATATTTATTGAATTGTGCATTACACGTTGATTAGGATTAATCAAGCGTGCAAACACTTTGTAAACATACAAACACGAACCATCAAAGATAATTCAAGAAATTATCGAAACACACACACGAGTCTCACGAACGTTGGTGATCAAACAATAACCGAACTTATGTGCTTATGTGCTAAATATGTGTTAGACGTTTAGGATAAATGTTAGGAATCAAGTACGAGCGTAATCGAATCGAAGAAATCGAAAAACAATGAAATGGACCCGTCGCGGTACGCGGAGAGTCCCTCGGCTAACGGCTTCGCGGTACGCGAAGCAAACCGGGAGTCGAGACTCCCGAATTACATCGCGGTACACGGTAAATGATTTTGATCGGCCTTCGAGGTACGCGAAGGCCATGCAGATCAAATTTCTTTTAAAAACCAACCCCATTCATTCCAATCGGTCTTCTCTCATTTTCTCCGAACTCTTCCTTATTCTCTTGACCAAAACCCGCTGATATCAGCCTCTAATCCCCCTGGAATCATCATTGAAGCCATTCATTGCAACTAGAAGTGTTCTTGGAGTCCTTGAAGCTTGGAAGAGGAACTAGGGAGCTAGAAACCATCACCAACAGTTAGATCATCATCATCAGGAGCTGTTCAACATCAATCCTAGCTGCTAAGGTAGTTTTAAACGCTTTCCTAGTGGTAGATCGTACATGCAAGGGCTAAAAACCCACATGCAACTCCGTTTAGTTATTGTGCTCGAATGTGTTGGTGATTCGTTGTTTAGATATCATAGATTTACTGATTTGATAGTATAAGAATGATAGATTTGAGTTTTGGTTAAGTTAAGTTTGATTTTGTGATGACTTGGGCAAACTTGCCATAAAAGGAAACTTTTATGTGCAAGTCTTGGATTTGTAATGATCTAGACATGTTAGACATGTCTAGATGTTGTTAAATGTGTATTGGAGTGTTTAGAAACACATTGGGATATTTGATTTTGTCAAAAACTTGGTTTTGTAGAAACTTACTATTTATGGAAACTTTTGTAAATCAAAAGAGGGCTTTTGATGTTTTAAAACGTTTTGATGAACTTGGATTATTGAAATATGTTTAGAAATGGTTTTTAACATATTTGGAAGCTTGGATTTGTGAAAACAAACTTTTAAACGGATACTTTCCAAATAAGGAAACTTTATTTGGGCAAAACGGCATAAATGATGATTTATGCGCAAACGACATGTTTTAAGGGTCTAAATGTATTTTTTAAACATATTAAAGGTATTAACATCATGAAATGGAATTTCATAACCACACCTTCTTAAATGGGAAACTTTCTAAAAATGGTAACTTGTGCGAGTAGAGTCATAGGATGCATTTTGATGTCTTATGTGCATTGAGACACATAAACACAACAATCGTGTCACCAACGATTCATCGAGTCTCACTAGTTAACACACGCACTCGGTTGAGCACACCGACAATTGGAGTTGTATGGATTACAACACACCACAAAACACATACTCACACCTAAATTATTATAGGAACGTACTAGCAGGACTGCTAGCTTTCACAGTTGCAAACACCACATAAACCGGAACTGCTTTATCAGGTGAGTTCACGGCCCCTTTTTACATTTTCTACCTTTGGGGGAGAAAACATTGCATACAACTGATTTTGATCAACATACATACTTTTGGTAACATTTGTACATGCTAATATCGTATATACATATGTGTGGCATTCATCCACAAAACTGATAAGTCCTCATTAAACACATCTCGAACCGTTAATAGCGCGTAGCGCTTAGCGTGGTAATTCTGAATAGTACTATTTGGGCCTGACAAGCCCCACTGTTGTGCGCCGTATGGCCACCCCGACTGGAGGTTGGAACAGTGCATAATTGACCAATAAACATTTCCATATCTTGTTGGATGGATATGGCGGGAGGCAGCATGTTAGCTTCGGTTACGAACCCGCATATGATATATAAAACTGCAAAACATTTACTTTAAACATTTTGATGTTTACTGCTGATACAAACCTGTGCTCTCACCAACCTTTGTGTTGACCCTTTTACTCGCATGTTTTCTCAGGTAACTAAGGCACGCACACAAGGATAGGATGCTAGGATGGAGTCCCATGCATCAGCTTTAGTGTCTTAGGCAATTTGATAACGATTGACATTTGTTTTGTTATGTAATGTTAAATACTTAAACCGCTTCCGCACTACTACTCTTTAAGTTTTCAAAACTGATTAAACTTATGCTTCCGCAACTTATAATTACAATGTTGTTGTGATAACTTAAACTTTTTACTTCCGCAACTCTGATTCTACTAAACTGTTTTATCCAAGTTATTGGATGTACGTATGAAACCAGACACGTAGGTCTCGCAACATGGTGTGACCGGAGACTGCGATCCTGACTGGTCTTGCTCGCGCCCCGTTCGGGACGGGATTTTTCGGGGTGCGACATATATCATATACAGCACACAAGCAAGTAATAAACAAAAAACTGTAATATGAGATAAGTCATATTTGGGTTAGCTTAGTTATAGTCTAGGCCACCATTTTCTAATAACCTAGATCCCTATAACCATGCCTCCGATACCAATCTGTCACACCCTAACTGACGGCGGAATACGTCGGGGCGCGAGTTTGATTGTTCATTAGCTCATGGAGCTATTATAATGTTTCATTATTAATGCAACATTATTACAAATTAAATACAACATTCATTAAATAATAAACAAACATTACATAACTTGAATCAAAGTATTACAATTGAAAAGTCTATACATTTGTTTCAATGTTTAAACTAGGTCACTAAGCGTATCTTATGTCTTCATCATGCTTCCTTAGCCTGTTACACATGTAAAATAGAGTTTGTCAACTATTAAATAATAAGTATAAAAAAAGATGAGAACTATAGCCTAAGTAGAATATGTATCATAAGCATATCATGAATACAAGTTTGAATAAATAGAATGAATGAATGAATAACAATAGCTTGTGTCCAAACAAGTATCCTTACAACATGTTAATTCAAGCATGGTCATACTATAAATTAACAGTTATAATTCAACAAGTCTGCTAGGTGTAATTTTAACCTTTTTCACACAATGACAAAAGCCAATGCGAAAATGGTATCTAACACATCTTAGGCTACTAAGTAGTAGCTTGCTTGACTGACAACACACATAGAATCAACACATTGTATAAGCTTAGCATCTAACACAAAAAGCTAACTAGGTCTAAGGCTTGCATCATAGATTGAATGAATAATAGAATGAATAAAGTTTTGAATAAGACATGTGTAACATCCCAAAACAAAGAATGTAAAGGGAGTGTGAAGAAACTCACTTGTTAGAATGGTAGCTAGTTCCAAGCCCTTGATTTAAACAATGAGGAAGTAAGGCTAACTACTCACATATAATTTGAGTAATTCAGGTCTTAGCAATCCTATAGTTTAAGTTCAAGGATTTTAAAACTATGGCATCCTAATGGAAGTCCTAGTTTTGAATGAATCTATGTTTGAATGAATACTTAGAATAACTAACTTATAATATTGATTTAGTAAAATAGAATATCAAATGTATTCTTTTTATTTATTAATAGTATTTGTATGAATAAGCTAGACTAATTTTTACGATTACGTAATAATATTCTTAAAATAAATAAAAATAGAATATTAAATATTCCTTTTATTTATTAGTTTGTAATATAATTCCCTAAGTATGCAAATTGAATTGATTTCCATCCATTTAATCATTTATTTGTATTTAAAAACTTGCATGTTTGAGTTATAAGTTTTATAAAATTTAGTTGGTCTTTCAAAAGATTATAAACATAAAATAACCCCTTGAATTATATTTATCAAAAATATGTATTTCATTTCTTGAAAATACTATTAACTTTTATTAGTTAAAATCATTGTAATATGTTTCTTTTTGCTAAAACACCTTTTATTGTGAAATATAAAATATATTTTCAAAAAATTGAACAAAATATATATATGTATATATTTTTTTTACTCAATTTGTTTTAAAATCCTTTTAATTTTAGTTTTAAATAAATAAATTAAACTTTATTACTTTAATCTATTAAAAATATTTTGGTTTAAATCAAGCAAGTTTTTTATGAAAATCAATTTCTTTTAATTTAAAAATTTTAAAAAATAATTAAATACTTTTAAATCCCTTAATCTCTTTATTAAAATACTTTTTATAAGAAAATTAATTAAAATCTGGTTAACAATTTGTATGAATTTTTATCAGAATGTTTAAAATAAATTTCTGGATTTTTAATGAAATTTTTGTAAAAAAAATATGGATGAAATACACAAAAAGGGCACAAAATCGATTTTGGGTTAGCTGGCAAGGCTATAACCTAAGTCTCCATGCCCAAACTCAGGAGTTTTACCATTGTGTTGGGCTTAGAAGCCTTGCATATTCTGGATTCGGCCGACCCTTATACAAACATCGAAATCAACCCCAAATTTCAAGATGAACCCTAAAATTCGTTTTGATTCAAATCGATCAACTTTGAGTTCAGCAAAGAAATTAACCATAGGATTAATCATCCTGGACCTATAACGAGTGGATTGGCATAGAGAATTACCTGTTAAATTTTTGAATGATGGGAGTTTAATTGAGTAGCAGAGCCGGCGAGTTCTTGAATCAATTTGAGCTATTGCGCGTTCAAATGTGTGTTCTGGATACTCAGATGGTTTTCTATACACCAAGATTCAGTGGGTATAATCAATTTGTTATTTTATACCCAGTTCGCTGTATTTCGATTCTTGTTTAAGATTCTTATTTTTGGCATCCGATCTACACGTTTAAGGTGCCCAATCACCCTTAATTGCCGATTGCAAAGGTCTACGCGTTCGGATCATTGCTTAAAATAGTCCTAACTGAGTTGGGTGTGAGCTGGAACAAGCGGGAATTGCACTCGGGTCAAAACCAGGCTAGTATGCTCGTGGGTGTTTACCAGCCGGGTAAGGGAGGGTTTGGTTTGGGCTTTATCCACTTTACCCCCTCTTGATTTCAACATTTGTTTATTTTTAGTTCTAACCTTTTTAGAATTGAATAATAGTTTGGTTAATTGCCCCATTAGCCCTTTTAGTTAAATAACCTATTATTTTTTTCTGAAAGTTATAAAATCTTTTATAATTCTAACAACTTAGACTTTATGCATTAAATAATTTGTATAAGACATTAAAATTTTAAAAAACAAATTTAATGTCTTACTATTATTATTATTATTATTATTATTATTATTATTATTATTATTATTATTATATTATTATTATTATTATATATATATACATACACATATTATATATGTATATATATTCATAACTTTAACAATAGATTATTTGCTAATAAAATGTTTATTATTTTATTATAACCTATTATAACTTCTTAATGTTTAAAAGAATTTTGACTTTTATGAAATAAATTTATAAAAGTTTAGATTATGTCTCATGTTATCATTATTAATATTTTATAAATGAAATAGACCTTTATATATAGTTATATAAATTTTTTTACAAGTGTTTCGAAGAACATCCGAGACTTTTATTTATTTCTAATTAATCTCGATTACGATATTTGAATTTGCAACGGAAAACCCCAGGATTACAACTGGATTATATCTTGATACAAAGTACTTGTTCGTTCATGAACGAGTAGAAGAAAATAATTTTTGTATCGAATACATTAACACAAAGGATATGCTTGCAGATCCGTTGACTACAGGTCTACCATCCAAAGTGTTGAAAGATCTTATATCTAGAATGGGTTTTATATAGATGTTATGTACTAAATAGCATATAGTGTGTATTATTAATTTACTTAAATAAATTATTTGTTTGTGATTATTATTGCATGCACTTATTATTCATAGATGTATCTATATATATGGCCATATAAGTAACATTAGATGATCATTTGTGTAATATTATGATGATATTGGTATGAAAATGGATTAGAAATGTTTAGGATGATCATTTGATGAGTACTTGGCATAGTTACTAATTATAGTAGCTTTATTTTGTGAAAACTTGGTAGATAATGATATTAGGTAAAATACGTTGTTAAAATAATGTGTTATTGTTAATAGTGAGATTATTAACATATATTAGGCATTAAATTGGTTAAGAGGATGCTAGAATGGGAAGTTGCCATTTTAGGAAACTTTATTGTATGAATTCATGAGCTAGGAATGCAAGACATGATTTGTACATGCTAAATGACATAACATGATGTAATATGATTATGGTATAGAAAGTTTTGTGATTGTTGATGTTAAACATGTCAAAACTAGCAACTTTCCATATTAGGAAACTTTAATGACTAAAAACGAGCTATGTGTTTATTTGATCGCATATGACAACGTGCTATGTGTTAACATGATCACGTAAGGTTAATAAACTGTTAGAATCATTAAAAGGAAACGTGTTGTGAAACATGCTAAAATGGAAACTTACTATAAATAGTAAGTTGACCATAAACGCTATCTGCGTGTTTTGCACACATTGAACACGATCACGAATGTTGCACGAGTTATAACCGACACATAGTTCACCAACGGGTCGTTGACTTGACACGGTCAAACAAAGACAAACACGGTCGATGTGGACCAATATGGACAAACATAACAATCGAGGGTTGTTGAGCACAAACACAAACACGAACATGCACACAAACTCATAAGTCCTATGTGATATAGGTAACCCGTATCCGATTCGCTGAAAATTTTGGGAGCTTACGCATATATACTCAGGTGAGTTCACGGCCCCCTTTTCTCATGACTGTTTAGAAACTCAAACCGGGGGGAGAATTACATACAACTGCTTTTGACAAACATTTTAGATAAACACTTTTGACAAACAAATTGTAACAAACGATTTTGACAAACACCTAAGACAAACAAATTTGACAAACACTGTTGACAAACGATTTGTAATAAACGCTTTTGACGAACACTTTGGAACAACACATTTGATAAACGTTTTGACAAACATTTTTGACCAACATCTGGGTCAACAGACTGGACAAACACTGTAGATTGCTCTGGATCGATTACTGAAATTCTATTAACGATTCAATCTATGCGGAATCTAGATTAAATCTATATGAATCAAAGACATACAATCATTATGATAAACATCATGTTCATTGATAACAAAATCTGATTACAAGAACACAAAATAAGAACACACAGTTTTTTACAATCACACAGATCTAACACAGGTGCTATCCCTCTCTCGTTCTATCACACACTCTAAAAAACAAACAAACCTGCAATATATATAAGACTCAGACAAACCTAGCCGAATCATCAGGTTCTCCAGACAAACCCACAGGTTCGCTGGACGAACCTTTACATGACAAATCATTAGGTTTGCCAAACCTATACATCCCATGCCTATGTTCGTGAGCCAAACGAACCTAGCAAAAACCTAAGTTAAATTACATAATTTTTGAAAGTAAACTATTACAAAATGACCTAACAAACTCCCCCTTAATAGTTGCTTCAAAATTTTCAAAATCTTGATCTTCAATCTTCAATATGAATCCCACTTGATGATTGATCTTTACAAACATTATCTTCAGCACTTATAATCATAGACTTTGGAATCTTCGATAATCGTTCAGCTTCAATCTTTGCATCTTTTTCATCAATTTCTTTCTGCAACGTCGTCAACTCAACATACAAATAATTCACATCCTCCCAATCACATCCATAATGAATTCCTAAAGTATAGCACATCCTAGCAATAGTCTGAAATTGATATGCCATATCTTTATAACTCACCCCCACATCATGATAACCTTCCTTAGCATAAATTTTAGCTTCATTAAGAACAACAATATCTTGTTTTGAGCAATTCACCAACCAAACAGGATCAAGTAGTCTGATTACTCTCCATTTGTCATCTTCTTTCAACAAAATGATAGCTTCAGAATATCTTTCATCATAGAACCAAAACTTTAAATGAGAATTCCAATTTTGTTCTATCTTCCTCAATCTTGGTCTTGAATAAAATTTTGGCTTAGAATAAACATAGGAATTATGCTTAAGCACTGAACATTAAGGAACCAACCAATTCCACCCTTTCTTTGCTTCCTGTAACATCAGTGACGGAAACGTAACCATAACAGTGATCTACACAGTAACATGAACAGTAAATCAGGTACAAATTTCAGTTGTTATTCATATATCATTATCATTTCATGCTTATCATAGAACAATTTCAATTTCATCGTAGAAACGTAACTCAAAACTATGGTTCATCAGTCAGATATTTATCAGACGACACAGAACCATCATGTGATTGTTCGTTAGGATTCTATAATGTCTAAACGTATGTGAGGATGTACAGAACAAAAACAACAACAGACGTCGTTACGTGAATGCTAAATTGACGGATTATTCGTGTAGGTGACGATCTGTACGAATATATCTGAAAGTTTAACGTTCTGAATGATGTCTAATAATAAAATCATATCGAAAAGTGTAGTCATCGTCGTATTCGTACGTGTGACGATTCAAATGAATACGCACAACGGCTATACGATTCGATTTAAACCATAAATTAAATCTTTTCAAAAATTTAAAAATAAACGAAAGATATTTAGTTAATTTATTAGGAATCACCACCTACACTAAATTTTCAAATCCTACTTTTAAAACCGTAATGTTTCTTACGAAAACAAAAGAAAACTGATATTCTACGCGAAACCGAGCGAAACCGGGTGTTTGAAAGCTTTAATGAGGCATTAAATGCCTCATCCTTCCCCCACCAACCAGATTCATCACCATCAATCTCGTTCTCTCTATCTACTTCCTCTCTCTAAAATCCAAAATTCTATCTTCTTCATTTCTCAACCAAATCAACCCATCTTAGTGTCAAAACGACCACTACAACTTGTAGATCATAAAAGTACAACCGATCTGGGCTTGGAACCATCCAAATCGAGGTAAAGATGAGATTTTTAGCTAGGTTTTAGGGTTTTCAAACCCTCTTTTTCGACCCACCTTCTAACCGGTTAAATCACCTCAAAACCATAGGGAAACATCACAAAACTACTTAGGGTTGATGTAGGAACATGAAATGCTTCTTGGGTAAGTCGATTTGTTCGAAAATAAAGGGCTACACCCAGCTAGTTCAACCACCCAAATGGGATCACCCTAGTTCACCGTATGAGCACCCCTGTTCACATTCGGCCGAATGGTCTGGCCAACAGACCCACAGCCGAACCAGCCGTGACCGAACGGCCAAGGCCGAAGGTCTTCATTTGCCTGGAAATCTCCTTCGGTCCAGGTCTCCTTCGGTCGGGATACTCCCATTCGCACGAGTCAGTTTCGGCCCAAGCCTCATACGACCAACTTTCATTCGACCAAGCAAGATCCATTAGCATTATTCGGCCAAGGAACCATACGCATGAAACCACCTTCGGCCAAAGCCCATTTCGGCTATGTCCCTTTCGGTCGGCCAACCCCTTATTCGCATGTTTTCTCTCTTTCGGTCAAGGCCACAGTAACACGAACTACATTCGGCCAAGTTTCATTTATTCGGCTGGCTACATAGGATGGAGTTAATGGGATTGTGCATGGGGTGGACTATGAGATTACATGCAAGGTTCTTGTACGTGGGATGCATGCATGGAGGTGAAATCATATTAGGGTTTGTAGAACAAATCGGTTTGGTGTATCACCAATGTCATGGATTTAAACACCCATATCTTTAAACTAATATAAGGTTCAAACATAGATTTTAACCTATCAAATGGGAACTAATACGAATGAGAGATCAAAGCTTCAACATCAATGTTTCCAACTACATTAATCTGAATCATGGGTAACAAGGAATCAAGAACACAAACTAAGTTTAGGTGTTACCCACATAGTTAGCACCTAACACTTATAGAAATTCATGCGAACATATAACTACATTAGATTGTTCAATTGAACTATCTAGGATGGGTTATACGCATGAGAGATCAAGGAACCGTGGGAAACTAAAACGTATCAAAGGACTTAAAGTTAATCGAATGAGATTAACCTAAGTCTAATCATGTTAAATCGTACTTTTTCAAAATAACTTATGCTTTTAATAAAAGAAATTGATTACAAACTTCTTTAAATTAAATTAAATGATTTCTAACTTAAAATGAATTATTTAGAATGCTTTAATTAAAAGACTTTAAATGTAAATAACGTAAACCTTACATCACTAAGGTTTAATAGTGACAATTCACGGGATAAGGGTTTATAAATGGGTAATACGTTTAGACTAGTTGGAGAGAATCATAGAAACACATTAGTAACATAGGACACTTAGTTGCACACCAAGACTAAAACCCTAGATAAGTCGAATATAAATACTTATAGTATTCGTATCCTCTTAAAACAACTCAGGTACTGAAGAAACATAGTCTAAAAGTAACGAGCGCGCATTTTGTTGTGGTTCAATTCTTAGCAACACTGGTGATTTAATCGCCCCTTTTCTAAACATTTTTGTTTATGAACGCGGGGCTGAGAAGCATGCGTAAACTTTTCTTTAAAATATGTTTTACGTAAATGCTTTTACTTATTGTATGTTTGATATACTTAAATGTATTCTAGACTCCAGTCTAGGTAAATCTATATATATATATATATGAACTTAATGAATTAATTAATTGCTCTTTATGAGTAAGACAATAATTCTAAATCAAACAATTATTCTATCAAAGTTCTAAATCAAAGAATCCAAATTCAGTGTGCGATAAAGAAAACTAAAAACTAAAGATCAAATCCAATGAATCTAAATTCAGTGTGTGTTCAAGAAAACTAAAGATCAAATTCAAAGAATCTAATTCAGTGTTGTAGCCATGGAATTCTAAGGATCTGAATCAAGGAAATCATATCCGTGTATGAATCAAAGAACTAATGAAATCATTACGATCAATTTAAGGTGGATATCAGTTGTATGCAGATCGAGACCACGTGATAACACACGGAAAGTCCCATCATAAATAGTAGACTTTTATAGTCAAGCTATATGGGCATAAATCAAACGATCAAACAAATTCTAAAGAACACAGGCGATCATAATCAAAGGATATCCTAAAGTCCCTACATGTACAGTAGGCCTGAGGGTCAAGCTGATATGGGCACATCATGAAAGTCCTGACACATACGGGTAGACTCATTTAGGTCAAGCCTGATATGGGCCACGTGTGAGACGATACAACTTGGACACCACCAACAACTAAGTCTAGTTGATTGAGTCAAATAAGGCCCAATCATCATGTCTTAGTTGTTTTTAAATGATTAATTATTCATTTAATTAAGCATTTAATATCATTTTTCTACAAATGCTATGGGTGATCATGAATGCATGACAAACTCAAGAAATCGGTAGTATTTCAATTTGTGGAACTCAAAATCTAATATGACGATGGTATGAGATGTAACGCTTAATTATCATTAACAACAATATGTTAAGCAGTTCGGTATGTGGTTGGACAGTGGTTGGGCAGGCGGTAAGTTCGACCCTACATATGCCCTATATAAGCATACTTGATTGGATAACATAGGTTGTTGTAGATGAGGTTAAGGTTTGCATTTCGGGTTATCAGGGTAAACAGGTTTTTCTGGTTATTCAAACATTGGGAATCAAAGGTATGGGATGAAATGCTTAATTATCACCAGGAACAATATATCATGTGGTTTGGTATGTGGTGGGACGGCGGTTGGGCGGGCGGTAAGCTCGACCCTACATATGCCCTATATATAAGCATAATGAACAAGATGGTATAGGTGGTTAATGGTGAGGTTAAGGTTGTCATTCGAACGGTTTATTCAAATTCATTTTTTTATAAAGCTACATGATTTCACCAACCATGTGTTGACTTGATCTTTTTGCATGACTTCTCAGGTGACGAACATGTCTGAGTAAGAAGTTATTGCTTTTGGACTAGGATGCCAGATAGAGGACCTAGCATTTTGGACCTGCATACTTTTGAACATCATTTTACAGATTATTTTGTATATCTTGTGCAGTTACAAGATAGAAGAATCATGATGTTAATAGTAGATTTACATTGTTAAATTATGAACAAAACTGATGTAATTTAACTTTGTAATTCTATTTTCAATAGCAGTTTCTCATTATATATCATGTGCAATGTAAACAATCTGATCACCACGATTATCTTTCCCGATATCGTGTCCCGAGGCCTTTCCGCCCGATGGGACACATGATCCGGCCCGCCAACTCGGGGTGTGACACTTCCCTTTTCAACAAAGTTTCAAATCTTTCATTATGCTTAGTCTGAAAAGGTTTGATCATCCTTAACCTTGACAACTGCATGCATTCAAATGATGGTAAAGGCATAAGATCATATGCTTTTCCAAAATATTGACATCCATCAGTTCTCTTCACCACTTAACAACCTCTATTCTTCAAAACTCTAGAAATATAATGAAAATATCCATAACTCAACCCTTCCACGCATTTTGGATTTAGATCCAATCTTGAATCTTGAAAATTGTCTTGAACACATTATTCATATCTTTCAACCATCTATCTAAAAATCATCAAATGATCATTAATATACTTGTGTTCTTCTTTATTTTCTCTCCAAACATCCATTTATGTCTAGATCTTTGATGTATCACATATTATATTTTGAAATTTCTTATGAGCTTCAATATCAAAATTTTCTTCAATGTCTGCAGATTATACAAATTTTCATCAAAAGATCCATCATGTTCAAACTCAATTGAACTATCTGCTTCTCCCATAATCATCCTTCCAGGGGCATTTGCATTTTGTAATTCATTTACTTTTAGTCCAAACAAATTGGCAAGATCTTCCTTTGTATATCCGTCTTCAATTTCTCCTTCTTTTAGTTCTTTAACTTTATTGAATTCACCAATCATCCTTTGTAACTCTCCATCTCCAGCTTGTTTGAATAATTCTATAAATGTTGGTAAAGAATAATCAACAACAGACTTTGGATATTCAAACTCAGTAAAATCTTCAATCTCCACATCCTCACAATCTTTTGCTTTATCAAGATTAACAGAAGAAACTGGATTCGCATCAAAAGAAATTCCTGATGGTCTGTAAACCACTATAGCTCCAGTAATAGAGTTCAATCCACTTGATCCACTAAATCCAGCTATATCACCATCATCATCTCCATCATCATCATTAAAGGCACCAAGACCTGGATGTTCACCAAAATCAGAATCCTCGTAATCAACTTTTTCTTCCTCATCTTCATCTTCTATATCCACATAAACAGGATCAACATCAGCTTTTTCAGACACATGAACTCTTTCACTATCTACAGCTTGTGTCTCAGTATGAGCAACAATAGAAATTTTATCTTGAATTTTATTGATTCTTTTCTGCAACATCTGATTTTTCTTTCTCCAAATCAACAATCTTGTCATTTTGTTCTTGAGCTAATCTTTCCAATGATACAATTATATCATTCATCATCATCTTATCTTGTAAATCCTCTTCTCTCCACTTCTGTAATTTATTGATATGACTTTTCATCATTTCAATATCATTTTGAACTGAAGAAGAGTGTTTTTCAGAATCAGCTTTATCTTTTTGCTTCTTATACTGATCAAATTCTTGAGACAGTACAAAAATTCTTCTCATTAACACTGAATCATCATAATCCAAGGAAAAGTTTAAATCCAGATAATCTAATCCTTCTAACATCGCATCAACTCTTGACGTAGAAGCTTCTTGAAATGAAGCAGTAACTGTAGTAGCATCAACAAACAAAACCATGAATGGTGTAACATTAACATGAACATAATCAGCTGAGCTTGGCATTGAATCTTTAGTATACACAGGATCTTGTGATGTAGATACAACAACATCTGGAACATATACAGCATTAGAAATAGGTACATTAGAGACAGAAACTGATACATGTGCAGAAGATGTAATCACAGGAGAAGAAACAATAATTCTAGGAGTCCTTGATTTCTTTCTTTGAGGCACTTTTGTCATTCTCTTCTTCTTCTTTGGACGGGATGTTTCTGGCTCATTTATAGTAAAATTTGGATCATTCCTTTCCTCTCTTTCTTCTATTCTTTGTTGTTGTTGCATTGTATTCTTCTTCATTCTTCTAACCATCCCGTTTCCAACTTGGATATCTTCCATTTCAGACTCAGTCGATTCTTCTTCCATTTCATCATCAACATTCTCAGTCTCAACCTTTGGAGATGATGTAGTAGTAGCAGCTTGCTCAGAAACATCTGTTTGATCAGGAATTATGACTTGAAGAGGCACAAATGTAGACTTAGTTACATTTGGAGTTTCTTGTTCTTGTTGATGAGATTGATATGATTGTGCTTGAACTTGTCTAACTTGTGGATCTTGTGGAGGAGGAGGTGGTGGTTGTTGATCATCATCCAACTGTTCACTTTCAGAATTTGAATCATCATGTCTCCATACATCATCCAGTGGAGCTACATAATTGACTCTTGCACAATGACACACCATGTCCTTTGTAAGAACCACATCATTACTCCTATGATAAGTCTTTACTTGACCTAAGCTTGAATCAGTCATATGCTTCAACTTTAGAATATTAGACACAACTCTTGGTAAATTCTGCTCTGGAAACTTCTCAACAATAAACATCTGTACAAATCTTGGATGAATCAAGAATTTGTATTTAGCTTTAGTGATGTTATCAGATAGATATCTGATAATCATAGCAGAAAAGTTGAATGGCTTGTTCAAAATCAAAGCAATCATAGCTGATCTCATTAAATCTCTCAGCTCATCTGTTGGTGCATGTAATGTTCCTATTTCTGTATTTTGTATGACTTTGATTGTATAAAGTTTATATTAGTAATGAAATCGAATATTCAGTATTGATCGTATATGTTTAATTGAGTTTAATATGTTTAACCATGTTTGACTTTGACTTTGGCTATGTTACAAACCCATTCGTGCGAATGGTACCTACGAATGAGTCCTTTCGCACGAATGAATGCCTAGCGAATGACTGAGGCAAACGAATGAGTCACTTGCATGGCTCATTCGGTTGACCAGCTTATTCGGCTGAGCCTTTCGTCCGAATGAGTGTTTCGCACAACTCATTCGGCTGAATGAGTTCTACCTTGTCACACCCCTGCGCCGCGTGCGGAATCCACGGCGCGGTGACGTATGATCAGTTGAATCATGCACAAGTATTGAATAAGAACAACCACAATGGATTACTACATTTCATAATGTTTAGACAGTTGATTAGTTACAGACAATCTCTCTACCAAAAGTAGGACAACTACCGACCCAAAATATAGTTTACAAAATAAGACTCCAAACAAGACAATTAAACATTTAGGATTTAGTGTGTTTCTAATCCATCCTAGCATGTTTCTTCATCTTGTTCTATCTTAGTATGGTCTCCTTAGTTGTCTCTGAGAATGTCTTAAATCTGATTACCTGAAACACGTGAAAAGTAACTGTCAACTACAGACGTAGTTGGTGAGAACAATAGGTTTAAGCATTTGTAAACATGAGTATATGATATAAGACATAGATAAGTTAAAGCATCATAAGATTCACACGGATGAGCTGCAACCCAAACTAACATCAAGTAGGAAAATGAGTGTAAACAGTCCAATCACTGTTTGCACATGAGTCAACATATAATATCAAGTCCCAAACCACGTTTGGAGTTAGATAATATGTCAACAGTTTTGAATAAACCATATGTAACCGAAATCTGCAGTTAGTTTATAAAACAGATTTAAAAACTAACTGCAGCAATCGGCCTGCCCCAATGTATGTGTCCGCTTTCCCTTGTTGTGATCACCCAGTACTAACGCTAATGAATATGATACTTGATGGGTTTATAAGTTTGTTTACAACAATGGACACCATGTTTTCTGAATCTTACTTTAACCGGATGTGTTAATGTCTTATTGAAAACCTGGATTTAACTCCACGAGTTGAATCCTTTGTTTATGTAACATGAAATGAATCTCTTGATTTGAATACCATGATGTGAACAACTTGACTTGAATACCATGTTTTGAACCAATGAGTTTGAATACCATGTTTTGAACCAATGAATTTGAATACCATGTTTTGAACCACTTGATTTGGATACCATGTTGTGAACCACTTGTTTTGAATACCATGTTGTGAACCACTTGTTTTGAATACCATGATGTGATGACCTTGTGTAATAACAAGGTTTATAACAAAAGAGTTTGTAAAATCCTTTAAAAGAACATTTGAGTAAAACTGTTATAAAACATTTCAAGAAAACATTATAAAATCCTTTTAGTAATAAGGGTTTAATAGTAAATAATTCCTTTGAAACAGTTGACAATTTCCTTAAACAGTTGAAGAATCACTTGGATTCATAAGATAAACCTGTAATATTTGTGAATGCACATAAACTGTGCAATGAAACAAGATTGAAATAGCGGTTTTTGATCACGTGTTCCACCCCAAAACAGTTGTAAAACAGTAAAAGAGGGGCTAGAGTTCTCACCTGTCTGCAGTAGACTCTGAACTAAACAGTTAGCAAGTAGCAAACAGGACTTCTAACTTGTTCCTATAACATTGTAATCATACATAAGATATAGGATTTATAATTGTATAACTTTGATTCATTGATTAACTTGTGTTCTATGATTTGATTGTTGTGAAAACTTGAATGTTATGCTTTGAATCATTAGATTGATCATGGGTCCAAGAAACTTATGAAATGTTCATTGATGCATAATTCTTATGCATAAAATGATAAATGTTTGAGACTTTGATAACCATTGATTAACATGAATTGTGAAAAGATGTTCCAAATGCTTTAAGTCGTTATGATTGTGACTTGATCATGTAATTAGGGTAAGTTGCAACTTAAACCCATTTTGATCAAATTCACATGTACTTAGAGTTTGTGGCCACACCATGGGCCTTAAGCCCATAAAACTATGATGGGTTTAAGTCCATGGGCCTCTTAGGTTAACAATTGGGCCAATTAATTGTTATGTTAGCCCAATCAACATGTAACTAACCCTTGTAACAAACCCAAGCTTAGGTCAAAGCCAATATCAACCCGATTTCATACTTAGTGGACCTAATGAGTTTGGATTGAGTCTAAAGGATTTGAGTGGACCAACCAATGTTTATGCAAACCATGTAAAGTTCCAAGGCGTTATTGGGCCAATTGAAGGTCTAATGAACCAACTTAACTCCCTTGAGCTTGGTTTATGTCTATGGGCCGAATTGTTAAGGAATTGGGCCGGTTGAAACTCGTGTTGGGCCGAAAGGAATGGAATTTAACTCATTCTTATGTGGGCCAAGGTAAACAAGTCAAATGGGCCAAGAAATGTAAAGAGAGTTGCATGTTGGGTCTCGGCCCAAACCTTTGGCAGCGAACCTTCCATGTTACTAGGTGAGGGTTCGGCCAACAATACAGAAAGGGTTCGGCTAACATGATGTAATGAAGGTTCGTGAACCATGAGGTGCTAGCAAGGTTCGACTGCCTGGGTTCGTGAGAATGTCTGCATGGGTTCGCGGCATGAAATACTTCGTCTAGGGTTCGTGATGGCTTATGGGAATCTCTAGGGTTCGGCTGATGGATCCCCGAACCATGCAGGGTTCAGCTGTCCTAAATGGTTTGCCATGACTCTAGAAGGTTCGTGATGTAACTAGTTCGGCAATGGCTCGTGAGGGTTCGTGAGTCTTGATGGCCTGAGGCAGGTTCGAGAGGACCTTTAAGGTTCGGAAACATCCACGAACCATGTAGGGTTCGTTCAGGTTCACCCTAATCAAAAGGGTTCGGTCAAGAAACCCTACTGGGTTCGGCTGCCTGCTGTGTGCAGCGAACATCCCACGAACCTGCACACCTGCATCTTCATCTTCATCGAATCCCCACCTCTAGGCCACGATCTAGGTTAGTACATCATCAGATAAGGTTGCTAGAGTTGCGAAATCAGAAATGGTGATGTTTTAACCGGTGGTTCGTCAGGTTTGATCATCAACACAAATACAAACATGAAAACCCTCTTTTTCCAGATTTTCAACCGATCATACCTCGTTTTTGGCTGGACAATTCCGTGGTTTTCTTGTACTTTCGTGTAGAGTTTGTCGAGAGCTTCGCGTGGACACCAAAAACTCCGAAATCCGTTGAGAAATAAGCGAGTTACGCGCGTTTAATGCTCGGTTTTTCTAGAGAGAGGTTGGAGAACGAATTTGGTAGAGAGAGAGAGGGTTTGGCTGATAATAAATGAAGGAAATGGCCTTCTTTAGGGCTTTTATAGTCCGGGTAGTGTTCGGGTTCGTTTCGGTCGCTCGGTTCGCGTTTCCGGAACGTAACGCGTAAATTTACGCGGTTTTAAATAAAAATAGATGTTAAACTCATTTAAATGATGAGTTTCAAAATTGTAAAAATATAAAATAATTAATTTAATTATTTTTACTCTTCGTGTGTTGTCGGATCGTTAAACATTCACAATTTACGTGTATACCCGCAATCGCGTACGTTTTCCGATCGTATTAAAATATTTAAAGTCGTTTAATCGTAATTATAAGTTCAACATTCGTATTATTATGGATCGTCACCCATAACTATACTCAGTCTCGCTTACAGATTACGATCTTGGTTGAATTAATTAATTGTTATACTATTCGTCTCAACACTACGCACTAACACTAACCTGTTACACCGAACGCAGTATATGTATAGGGCTCACTCTCGCTGCCCACCACTGTTTCGATATAACAAGTTACTGTTCTTGCTTAGTGAAATCGACTGTAAATAGATAATACATACTTGTTTTATGATTACTAAGATCCTGTAACACACAAGCACACATTTTGAACATACGAATTACATTGATGAACTGAACCATGAATAGACACTGTTCTAACACTGTTTACTACTACATGACTATATGCACAAATGTTACAGTCTCCCCTAGTTAAGGGAATTTCGTCCCGAAATTAACTAGCCGAAGATACTGTAAAAAGATGAGGGTACTTAAGCTTCATCTGGTCTTCACGTTCCCAGGTGAACTCAGCACCGCGTTTGCCCTCCCATCGCACTTTCACGATCGGGATACGGCTGCGTTTAAGTTTCTTGACCCCATGATCCATGATCTCAACTGGACGTTCAATGAATTGCATGTTGTTCTGAATCTGTATGTCTTCCAGTGGAATCTGAACATCATGATCCGCCAAGCATTTCTTAAGATTTGATACATGAAAAGTATCATGAACATTGCTTAGCTCCACTGGAAGTTTGAGTTTGTAGGCTACGGGACCAATCCGTTCCAGGATCTCAAAAGGTCCAACGTACCTTGGTGCAAGTTTCCCTTTCTTCCCGAATCGGACAACGCCTTTCCAGGGAGAAACTTTGAGTAAGACTCGGTCACCGACTTGAAACTCAAGTGGTTTCCGACGTCGATCAGCATAACTTTTCTGCCGATCTCGTGCGGCCTTAAGCCGTGACTGAATGATTGTGATCTTGTCTGATGTTTCCTGAATGAGTTCTGGTCCTACGACCTGTGAGTCACCAATCTCGGTCCAACAGACCGGTGATCGGCACTTTCTACCATATAGAGCTTCGAATGGTGCACATTGAATGCTCGTATGATAGCTATTGTTATATGAAAACTCAATGAGTGGGAGATGAGTGTCCCAACTTCCACCGAAGTCAATGACACAAGAACGGAGCATGTCCTCAAGTGTTTGGATAGTCCTCTCACTTTGGCCGTCGGTTTGGGGATGATACGCCGTGCTAAGATTAACACGCGTTCCCAAAGCCTTTTGCAATGATTGCCAAAAGCGAGAAGTGAAACGACTATCACGATCAGATATGATTGATGTTGGAGTACCATGACGTGCAATGATTTCGTTGATGTACAATGTGGATAACTTCTCCATCTTGTAATCCTCTCGGATAGGAAGGAAATGAGCAGATTTGGTGAGTCGATCAACGATCACCCAAATCGAATCGAAACCTCTCGGAGTTCTCGGCAACTTTGTTATGAAATCCATGGAAACTTGCTCCCATTTCCATTGAGGAATTTCAGGTTGCTGCAGAAGTCCCGAAGGTTTTTGATGTTCTGCCTTGACCTTTGAACATGTAAGACATTTTCCCACGTACAGTGCTATGTCTTTCTTCATTCCCGGCCACCAGTAAGATGTCCTCAAGTCCTGATACATCTTGTCGGCTCCAGGATGAACTGAGTATCGCGACTTATGTGCCTCATCACAGATGAGTGTGCGCAATTCTTCAGACTTTGGAATCCAAATGCGGCCGTTGAGATATAACAACCCATCAGCTCGAGGTTCTAGTTTCTTCTCAATACCACAATCCAAGTCTGTTTTGAGTTGATTGTCTGTTACTACTTGTTGTTGTGCAATACGAATCAAGTCTTTCAAGTTTGGCTGTGTATTGATCTCCATGGCTCTAACACGAATTGGTTTGACTGGTTCCTTGCGACTAAGAGCATCCGCCACCACATTGGCTTTACCCGGATGGTAACGAATCTCACAGTCGTAATCAGTTAGAAGCTCAACCCAACGTCGTTGTCTCATGTTGAGTTCTTTCTGATTGAGAATGTGTTGAAGGCTCTTGTGGTCTGTATAGATGACACATTTAGTACCGTACAGGTAGTGTCTCCAAATCTTCAGTGCAAAGACCACAGCCCCTAACTCAAGGTCATGAGTAGTGTAATTCTTCTCGTGAACCTTAAGTTGTCTTGAAGCATAAGCAATGACCTTGTCCCGTTGCATAAGTACACAACCGAGACCAAGGTTTGAAGCATCACAGTAGACAATGAAATCATCACTGCCTTCTGGAAGACTAAGGATAGGGGAATTGCATAACTTCTGTTTAAGAAGTTGAAATGCATCTTCTTGTTTCTGTCCCCATATAAACACTTGACTTTTCTGAGTTAATGTGGTAAGTGGCAAGGCTATCTTAGAGAAGTTTGCAATGAATCTTCTGTAATAACCTGCCAAACCCAGAAATGAACGAATCTCTGTTGGAGTAGATGGAGTAGTCCAGTTCTTAATCGCCTCAATCTTGGCTGGATCTACATGAATTCCATCTTTGTTTATGACATGTCCTAAGAAGTGAACCTCCTTTAGCCAAAATTCACACTTTGAGAATTTAGCATAAAGTTGTTCCTTTCTTAGTAGTTCCAAGACTTTCTTCAAATGATCCTCATGTTCTCGTTCTGACTTGGAATAAATCAGTATATCATCAATAAAGACAATAACAAATTGATCCAAGTAAGGCCTGCAGACTCGATTCATCAAGTCCATGAACACTGCGGGTGCATTGGTCAGCCCAAATGGCATAACCACAAACTCATAGTGTCCATATCGGGTCCTAAACGCAGTCTTTGGTATATCCTCATCATTTACTCTTAACTGATGATACCCGGATCGTAAATCAATCTTAGAGAAGCAAGTTGCTCCCTGTAATTGATCAAATAGATCATCGATCCTGGGTAGAGGATATCTGTTCTTGATTGTTAACTTGTTCAGCTCACGATAATCTATGCACATGCGAAATGAACCGTCTTTCTTCTTGACAAATAGAACCGGAGCTCCCCATGGAGAGAAACTCGGTCTTATGAAACCTTTGTCTAAAAGTTCTTGAAGCTGACTAGACAGTTCTTGCATCTCAGACGGTGCTAACCGATACGGTGACTTCGCCACTGGGTTTGCTCCAGGGACGAGATCAATTCTAAACTCCACTTGTCGGACTGGTGGTAGTCCAGGCAAGTCTTCTGGAAATACGTCTGGATAGTCTTTGATAACCGGTACGTCTCCAACTGCTTTCTGGTCAGGTTTCTTTTCCACCACGTGAGCTAAGAATGCGTAATATTTCTTCTTCAGATACTTCCTCGCCTTGATGCACGATACAATCTTCAATTCGCGGCAGGGTTTCTCACCGTAGACTATCATCGTTTCGCCGAACGGTAAGGGGATTCGAATAAGTTTCTCCGAGCATACGATTTCAGCATTGTTCTTAGATAACCAATCCATTCCTACTACAACTTCGAAGCTTCCGAGAGTCATAGGAATGAGATCGATGGGGAAAAGATGGTCATTTAGTCTTAGCTCACAAGCATTAATGATGGAATCTACAACTATAGTCTTACCATTCGCTACTTCTACAATATAGGGAGCAGTAAGTGTGGATAGTTGCATATTAAGCAAAGAAGCAGTATGAGCAGAGATAAAACTTTTATCAGCACCAGTATCAAATATGATAGGAACATAGTGATCATTGATAAGAAATGTACCCGTGATGACTGCCGGCTCTTCACGTGCTTCAGCAGTTCCAATTACAAAAGCACGAGCAGCAGCAGTGGTGTTGTTGAGTTTTGGACACTGGTTTCTGAAGTGCCCTTCTGCCCCACAATTATAGCAGGCTCTTCCACCTGCAGCAGTAGAAGTTGTGGCAGCAGTTGTTGCAGCAATAAGATGAGCAGATCGACAAGTCGCTGCAAAGTGTCCCATACGCCCACACTTGAGACACTTCTTGCATGGAGTATTGGGCAGATGATGGTACTGGCATTTGGTGCAGAGTGGAAATGAGCCAGTGTACTGCTTTCTGACATTAGCAGGTTGTGGCATAGCAGTGAGGGGAGTAGCATGAGTAGGTGCAGCCGCAGTCAATGCTGCAAAGTTCTTGATTGTTTTCTGTTTCTTCTTCTTGTGGTGATGCTGTTCAGGCTTCTTGCCTTCCTCAATCTGTGCCCTTTTGAATCCCTTTCGGGTGAGCACTCCCGATTTAACATACTCCTCAGTCAGAGTAGCACCGAGTTGAATCGCGGCTTCCAAGGTAGTGGGGTTGTTACCCATGACAGTTCCTCTAACAACCAGAGGCAACCCTTCAATGTATTTCTCTATCCTGCGGGATAGAGGAGTAACCAGATGTGGTACCAATATGCACAACTCATGAAAACGAGTTGTATACTTGGCATTCTCGCCACTATCCTGCACCAGATTCCACATCTCCACCTCCAGTTTCTTTAGCTCGTGACGTGGACAAAACTTTTCCACCAGTAAGTTCTTGAATCCATTCCATGGTAAGGCTAGAGCAACTTCACGTCCTCTGGTGTTCTTCTCAGAGTTCCACCAGGTGAGCGCTCCCTTATGAAAAGCACTTGAGGCCATCTTGACCTTCAGATTTTCAGGACATCCAGTGAAGTCGAGAATGTCTTCGATGCTTTCCAGCCACTGCAGTAGGCCGGTTGCTCCCTCAGTACCAGAGTACTTGGGAGGTTTAGCATCGTTGAACTGCTTAAAAGTAAAGTTAGCAGTTCCAGCGTTAGTGGCATTGGAGTTGTGTGCAGAATCACCGGTACTTCCCCGAAGATTCTGGGTAATATCAGTGACCATGCCCGGGATCACATCCCTCATGTGAACAGCGATAGCTCGAGCAATCTTGTTAATTTCATCATCATTACCGCTTGTCGAACCCCCAGCATTTGGGTCACGTCGAGGAGGCATTCTACGAATAGAAGCCACAAGTGGGTCAGTAATGAGAATGGATACAATTGAATTTCCATGATAAGGTCAGTAATATATCCATACTACTAGTATTATCATTCAATTGTAATATGATCCAGTACACGTATAAGTTATCAACTTATTTGTATACTTATCATGTGAATAAGTACGATGTCTCATGATCTCTCCACCAAACCTACACACTGACACTTTCCCGATATACCGAAAATAGCTTATATATAGGGCTCACTCTCGCTGCCCACCACCGTTTCGGTATACCACGATCATGCCCTTGCTAGCATTTGGCAACACGTTTGTACTGATTTCCATGTGTTTTCCATTGATTAAGAATCCCATGATCTTTGAGCAACTTGAACTATGATTGATTCCATGATTGAACTATGATTATGTTATGCGTGCACCTACTAACAGTTGTTAACATGTAGAACTAAGTCATACGTGTGTTCTACACTTTCCTGTTAACTTATGTCAGTAAGTACTAATGATGTAATCACTTAAGAATTTCACTTAAGGTTTACATTTATGATATGTTCACAACTTGGTTGATTCACCATAATGTCTGGTTCATCCAAGTTTGAATTTCATTATGATTTGATTCACCAATGATTGTTTCCCAAATGATTGTATCCCATGTGTTTTGACTAATGTTCCATGTGTCCAGTTGATCCCGAATCCTCACTCCAAATACAAACGCCGGATTCCCCCTAACATACTGAAATAAGCTTATATATAGGGTAAGCTCTCACCGACCCACCACTTACCTCAACACGTCAGCGTTAATCCGTCGTTTATATTTGGGGCTAAGATTCCAACTGTTGATTGATTATGATTATCCCATGATTTCCTCTTGTTCCTTGATTCTGTTTATGATTGTGTAAACCATGGTCCTTAATTTACTAGAAACTAAGACCTTAGGTTTATGTATATGTGTCCTAGGTTAATCAACCTAGTTTCCCAATACTTACAGTACTGAGCATAATGATTTCCTGTGAGAACTTCAACTAAAGAATACTGTTACACAGATTCTAAGTTATAAAGTTCCTATGATAATGAACACCTGATGATGATAACAATGATAACAATGACAAGGATTTCAAATCTAAGTTCTAAATTAATAGATCTTGATCTTTGAATCCTATAATGAATATGACAAGGATCTCAAATCCAAGTTCTAAATTAATAGATCTTGACCTTTGAATCCTATAATGAATATGACAAGGACTTTAGATCAAAGATAACCATCTTTGCCTCTAAATCCCATAATGAATATGACAAGGATCTTAGATCAAAGATACTAAATTAATAGATCTTTGCCTCTAAATCCCATAATGAATATGACAAGAAATTCATATCAAAGATACTGAAACTACAGATCTCTGCCTCTGAATTTCTATAATGATCTCTGTGTGAGAATTTCAGATCAAGGATACTAAGAATACAGATCCTTGCCTCTGAAATCCTTAAATGCATATGTGTGAGAATTTAATTCGGTTTCTAAAATTATAGAAGTCCGATTCAAATTCTTTGACTCGATGTCTAATCTTAGTAAAATGTCCCTAAGATCTTTCAAGCTTAATGTAGACTTAATGCTCACTTAAGTTACTTAGATCCTAAGTATCCTCAAGTCTATAGCACTTAGTCCTATTGGGTAGCTTAGGTTATAGTCTAGGTCATTAAACATTGGGTTTTTCCTAGTTCTCTACAACCTTGGCTCTGATACCAACCTGTCACACCCCTGCGCCGCGTGCGGAATCCACGGCGCGGTGACGTATGATCAGTTGAATCATGCACAAGTATTGAATAAGAACAACCACAATGGATTACTACATTTCATAATGTTTAGACAGTTGATTAGTTACAGACAATCTCTCTACCAAAAGTAGGACAACTACCGACCCAAAATATAGTTTACAAAATAAGACTCCAAACAAGACAATTAAACATTTAGGATTTAGTGTGTTTCTAATCCATCCTAGCATGTTTCTTCATCTTGTTCTATCTTAGTATGGTCTCCTTAGTTGTCTCTGAGAATGTCTTAAATCTGATTACCTGAAACACGTGAAAAGTAACTGTCAACTACAGACGTAGTTGGTGAGAACAATAGGTTTAAGCATTTGTAAACATGAGTATATGATATAAGACATAGATAAGTTAAAGCATCATAAGATTCACACGGATGAGCTGCAACCCAAACTAACATCAAGTAGGAAAATGAGTGTAAACAGTCCAATCACTGTTTGCACATGAGTCAACATATAATATCAAGTCCCAAACCACGTTTGGAGTTAGATAATATGTCAACAGTTTTGAATAAACCATATGTAACCGAAATCTGCAGTTAGTTTATAAAACAGATTTAAAAACTAACTGCAGCAATCGGCCTGCCCCAATGTATGTGTCCGCTTTCCCTTGTTGTGATCACCCAGTACTAACGCTAATGAATATGATACTTGATGGGTTTATAAGTTTGTTTACAACAATGGACACCATGTTTTCTGAATCTTACTTTAACCGGATGTGTTAATGTCTTATTGAAAACCTGGATTTAACTCCACGAGTTGAATCCTTTGTTTATGTAACATGAAATGAATCTCTTGATTTGAATACCATGATGTGAACAACTTGACTTGAATACCATGTTTTGAACCAATGAGTTTGAATACCATGTTTTGAACCAATGAATTTGAATACCATGTTTTGAACCACTTGATTTGGATACCATGTTGTGAACCACTTGTTTTGAATACCATGTTGTGAACCACTTGTTTTGAATACCATGATGTGATGACCTTGTGTAATAACAAGGTTTATAACAAAAGAGTTTGTAAAATCCTTTAAAAGAACATTTGAGTAAAACTGTTATAAAACATTTCAAGAAAACATTATAAAATCCTTTTAGTAATAAGGGTTTAATAGTAAATAATTCCTTTGAAACAGTTGACAATTTCCTTAAACAGTTGAAGAATCACTTGGATTCATAAGATAAACCTGTAATATTTGTGAATGCACATAAACTGTGCAATGAAACAAGATTGAAATAGCGGTTTTTGATCACGTGTTCCACCCCAAAACAGTTGTAAAACAGTAAAAGAGGGGCTAGAGTTCTCACCTGTCTGCAGTAGACTCTGAACTAAACAGTTAGCAAGTAGCAAACAGGACTTCTAACTTGTTCCTATAACATTGTAATCATACATAAGATATAGGATTTATAATTGTATAACTTTGATTCATTGATTAACTTGTGTTCTATGATTTGATTGTTGTGAAAACTTGAATGTTATGCTTTGAATCATTAGATTGATCATGGGTCCAAGAAACTTATGAAATGTTCATTGATGCATAATTCTTATGCATAAAATGATAAATGTTTGAGACTTTGATAACCATTGATTAACATGAATTGTGAAAAGATGTTCCAAATGCTTTAAGTCGTTATGATTGTGACTTGATCATGTAATTAGGGTAAGTTGCAACTTAAACCCATTTTGATCAAATTCACATGTACTTAGAGTTTGTGGCCACACCATGGGCCTTAAGCCCATAAAACTATGATGGGTTTAAGTCCATGGGCCTCTTAGGTTAACAATTGGGCCAATTAATTGTTATGTTAGCCCAATCAACATGTAACTAACCCTTGTAACAAACCCAAGCTTAGGTCAAAGCCAATATCAACCCGATTTCATACTTAGTGGACCTAATGAGTTTGGATTGAGTCTAAAGGATTTGAGTGGACCAACCAATGTTTATGCAAACCATGTAAAGTTCCAAGGCGTTATTGGGCCAATTGAAGGTCTAATGAACCAACTTAACTCCCTTGAGCTTGGTTTATGTCTATGGGCCGAATTGTTAAGGAATTGGGCCGGTTGAAACTCGTGTTGGGCCGAAAGGAATGGAATTTAACTCATTCTTATGTGGGCCAAGGTAAACAAGTCAAATGGGCCAAGAAATGTAAAGAGAGTTGCATGTTGGGTCTCGGCCCAAACCTTTGGCAGCGAACCTTCCATGTTACTAGGTGAGGGTTCGGCCAACAATACAGAAAGGGTTCGGCTAACATGATGTAATGAAGGTTCGTGAACCATGAGGTGCTAGCAAGGTTCGACTGCCTGGGTTCGTGAGAATGTCTGCATGGGTTCGCGGCATGAAATACTTCGTCTAGGGTTCGTGATGGCTTATGGGAATCTCTAGGGTTCGGCTGATGGATCCCCGAACCATGCAGGGTTCAGCTGTCCTAAATGGTTTGCCATGACTCTAGAAGGTTCGTGATGTAACTAGTTCGGCAATGGCTCGTGAGGGTTCGTGAGTCTTGATGGCCTGAGGCAGGTTCGAGAGGACCTTTAAGGTTCGGAAACATCCACGAACCATGTAGGGTTCGTTCAGGTTCACCCTAATCAAAAGGGTTCGGTCAAGAAACCCTACTGGGTTCGGCTGCCTGCTGTGTGCAGCGAACATCCCACGAACCTGCACACCTGCATCTTCATCTTCATCGAATCCCCACCTCTAGGCCACGATCTAGGTTAGTACATCATCAGATAAGGTTGCTAGAGTTGCGAAATCAGAAATGGTGATGTTTTAACCGGTGGTTCGTCAGGTTTGATCATCAACACAAATACAAACATGAAAACCCTCTTTTTCCAGATTTTCAACCGATCATACCTCGTTTTTGGCTGGACAATTCCGTGGTTTTCTTGTACTTTCGTGTAGAGTTTGTCGAGAGCTTCGCGTGGACACCAAAAACTCCGAAATCCGTTGAGAAATAAGCGAGTTACGCGCGTTTAATGCTCGGTTTTTCTAGAGAGAGGTTGGAGAACGAATTTGGTAGAGAGAGAGAGGGTTTGGCTGATAATAAATGAAGGAAATGGCCTTCTTTAGGGCTTTTATAGTCCGGGTAGTGTTCGGGTTCGTTTCGGTCGCTCGGTTCGCGTTTCCGGAACGTAACGCGTAAATTTACGCGGTTTTAAATAAAAATAGATGTTAAACTCATTTAAATGATGAGTTTCAAAATTGTAAAAATATAAAATAATTAATTTAATTATTTTTACTCTTCGTGTGTTGTCGGATCGTTAAACATTCACAATTTACGTGTATACCCGCAATCGCGTACGTTTTCCGATCGTATTAAAATATTTAAAGTCGTTTAATCGTAATTATAAGTTCAACATTCGTATTATTATGGATCGTCACCCATAACTATACTCAGTCTCGCTTACAGATTACGATCTTGGTTGAATTAATTAATTGTTATACTATTCGTCTCAACACTACGCACTAACACTAACCTGTTACACCGAACGCAGTATATGTATAGGGCTCACTCTCGCTGCCCACCACTGTTTCGATATAACAAGTTACTGTTCTTGCTTAGTGAAATCGACTGTAAATAGATAATACATACTTGTTTTATGATTACTAAGATCCTGTAACACACAAGCACACATTTTGAACATACGAATTACATTGATGAACTGAACCATGAATAGACACTGTTCTAACACTGTTTACTACTACATGACTATATGCACAAATGTTACATACCTATATATAGACCTGCATATAGAATGTTTGACATCACTTTTCTGACCCCTAAACATTCCCTATCGTACTCCTAGGATTTTGAGGCGCCATCCCTCTCCAACATCGTTCTCTCACCCCGTGGTGTTCGATTTTGATCAAAAAGTTGATTTCGTATCATCGGATTGCCACGGGGCTTGGTGATTTCGATTGGAAAACCCTTGAATAGGATTCCGTACTATTCAAGGGATTGCTGAGCAGAATCCGCAAGGAACAGAGTGGTTTTCGAGGTTCTCCAAGGTCCTACAAAGTGGTATCAGAGCTTTGGCTCTTGATTCTGCTCATTTTTCTGTCCAGATCATCATATTACAACTTGTTTATTCTTGTTTTCTGAAAACCCTATTTTTCTTGTGCTAAAAGTTACTGTTTCGTTGATAAACAGTAGGTTTCTCTGGTTTTTTCGATAAACCGTTCATTTCTAAAGATTGGAAATGTTGTCCTGAGTGTGTGTACCAAATTTGGTAGCCAAAATCGATCTAGATTCAAAGTTAGATGGATTTTTCGTGCTGCTAAAACCCAGATCGGGCAAATGGACCTTTCAAGCGAATAGCCCTCATTCGCACTGTGCGAATAGCTTCATTCGGGCGAATAACTCTCTCATTCGTTCGAAGTTTAATCTGAATAGCTTCTTATTCGGTTGATTGTTTTCATTCGCATCAATCACCTCATTCGGTACCCGTCATTCGCCCAGTATAACCTCATTCGCTCCTAAGGTCTAAAAATTGTTCTAGGTGTCAAATCAGATTATCTTTACTGATATGGAGGAACTTGCATTGATGCCTAACCCGAACAACATGATTAAGAACTTATTGCTTATAGAAACAAAGATGGGAAATTCAAACAAAGCTTCAAAGTTACTATCCTTGGATGATTATCCACATTGGAAGTATCGATTCGAGATTCATATTAATGGAGTGGATACAAATCTTTGTATGATGATTGAGGGTGGGTGTTTAAGACCACTTAGTGAGGATGGATCACCTATGCTTGTTACTTGGATGACTGAGCCTTAGAGAAAGTTGTATGATTTTGAGAAGAAGGTGTATGCAATATTGTCCCAGTCTATTGCTACAGATATATGTCATCAATTCAGATAGTTTACTTCTTCCAAATCTCAATGGGATGCTTTGCAACAAAGATATGAGGGAAATGATGCACTGAAAAACATCAAGTCTAAAGCTTTGTAGAAAGAGTTCAACAGTTTCATGTGTATGGGAAATGAATCTTTGGATGACCTGATTGCTAGATTCTATCTTCTTCTCAGTGATCTCTACAATCATCAAGTCAAGACAACTACACAAGAAAAGATACAAAGTCTGGCTGATGCACTACCTCCTAAATAGGAATCCTTTCTGATGGTCTTGAAACAGAATGAGATGATTGCAAACATGGACATTAATGAGTTTATCCAAAAGCTGAAGGAATAGGAAATAGAGAACAAGTGGAAAGCAAAGAGAGTTGCACAAGTTCAAGATCCATCACTATATTATTCTACTCCTACTGTTGAAAGAGCTCCTTCTCATGCTCCTCTGAAAACAGCTTTTGTTTCACAGACCAAAGAAGCTCCTGCTTCAATTTAGCCACATTTCAGTCAGCCTGCTACAACTTCTACATCTCAGAAAGAGGATAATCATTCTGTCATAAATTTGAAGACAAAAAATTTTGACAAGGTAACAGTGGAGGTTGCTAAAGAGCATACGGGTCTTTTGTCTACACTTGTGAGTTCTTATGATGGTTTGCTAGCTGGGAAAATTGGTAATCCATATTTGACAAATGAAGACTACTCTCAGATTGATCCTGATGATATGGAAAGGATTGACATCATGTGGGCTCTTGCAAGTGCTGTCAGAAGAGCAAAAGATTTTGACAGAAGAACTGGGAAAGACATCAATCTGAACAAACACTCCAAGTTTGGTTTTGATATGTCATCTGTTACTTGCTACAATTGTGGTGATAAAGGTCACTTTGCAAGACAATGCAACAAGCCAAAGAAGATGGGTAATCACAATCCATTTCAAAACCAAAGATCATCAGCTTCTAACTCAGAAAGAAGATTAGTTCCAGTTGACGCTTCTGCTAAATCTAGTTCATCAAATGCAAACAAGGCATTAATGGTTCCAAATGATGAGGGAGAAAGCTGGGATTTCAGATTCAATACTGAAAAGGGAGGAGAAGACAAAGCTTGTGTCGCAGAGATCAAGGAGGTAGCTGGATCCAGTGATGAAAGTAATTTAGAAGAAACAAAGACAAGTCTGGATGAATCATCAAGATCGGAATCAGAAAGCACAATAGATTCAGAACTTCAAGGTGAGTCAGACGCTGAGTCTGAAGAACAACCTGCTACAAAATTTGCTTTGATGGTGAATACTTCTGTCTCATCTCATTCTGATCAGGTATATGATGACTATTCTTCTTCTCATGCCAGTTGTTTTAATTGTGTTGACCTTGAAAGTAAGGTGTTGGCTTATCAACAACATAATGCAGACCTGATCAGCGATCTCAACTAATGCATTGAAGCAAACCGAATTTTAAAATAAAATGAAAACAATTTTCAAGCAAAAGTTGAGTTATTAAATAGGCATTTGCATGAGGTTGAAGCTCAAGAGCTATGAAAGCTCCTCATACATGATTGAGGACATGATCAGTAATGGGACTGATCCAAAGGGTAAGGGAAAAGTGAATTATAACCATTGTCCACCACTAGTCTTAAACTGTTTTGTCAAGTCACCAAATGACAAAGAAATTAAAGATTTTCCAGTTAAAACTCCATTAGTAATTGATCCTAATGGAATCATTTCTGTTGAGGGTTCCTCATTGGCTAAGAAATCTTTTGTGGAGGGAGTGGTTGAGGATTGGGTCTCTGATTCTGAGGATGATTCTGATGTTTCTCCTTCAGTGTCCATTGTTAAGAATCAGACATCTGGTGTCAAAAAGGTTGACCCAATCTCGTCATAGACAAACATATCTTCAAAGTTATCCAAAGCCATATGCTTTGTGAAATCTTCACAAGATGGTGAAGCAAGTGAGTCCAACAAGACTGTTAATCTTGTTTTTAATGGGACAAAGGGTTTAGGTTTCAAGAATGACAAGCCTAAGATAAATGCTTTTCATAAAACTCATGATTCAAAATTTCAAACCAAAAAGGACTATTCTAAACCCAAATAGTTTTATACCAAAGATAAACGAGCTTGTTTTGAGTGTGGTGCACCTGGACATTTTGCTAGATTTTGCCCCCATTTGATTAGACCAAAAGTTGCACCACATCGAATACAAAATCAACATTTTGTTAAAGAGGTCAAATATGCCTATCACTCACCTTTGGTTAAACCCAAACATCCTTCACCCATCAAATCTCAAGATAAAAGTAAACGGGTTATGGTTAATCATGATACACCCAAAGTTGTTTCTGACACACAATCCAAGCCATATTTAGTGTATTTAAAGAAATCTTTCAGCAAAAACACTGTTTGGATGCCCAAGTCCTCTGAAAATCTTGTTACCAAACTTCTTGATAAATTAAACTCAGATGGACAATAGATTGAAATGAAAATCCTGGACTCATTGAGTCAACCCAAGACTGTAAAGGCTTGGGTTCCCAAATTCAACTAATGATTTAGGGATGTGCAGGTTGCCCCAAATGCTGCTCTTAACAACACTTGGATTGTTGATAGTGGGGCATCAAGGCACATGACTGGAGACATATCTCTTCTTTCCAATGTTCATTCAATTAAAGGAGGATATGTAGCTTTTGCTGGTGACAAAGGAGGGTTTATTACTGGAGAAGTAATTCTTTCAAATGGTCAAGTTTCATTTGACAAGGTCAGATGTGTGAAGCAGCTGGAGAACAACCTACTTTCAGTCTCACAAATTTGTGACAAGAAGTACAATGTTCTGTTTGATGATTCTAGCCTCTGCATTCTCAAGCAAGGTATTACCATTCCTGAAGATTGGATTCTGATGTCTGCTCCAAGAAAGCAAGATTTGTATGTTCTCAATATGGCCACAGCTTCAACTACATCTTCTACAGCTTCATGTTTTATATCTAAGGCAACAGAGAAAGAGATTCTATCCTTTGGCATAAGAAGATGGGTCATTTGAGTTTAAGAGAGATGATGTTGCACCCCGGCCCTCCCGTCCCGGACGGGGGCGCGACGGCTGGCTAATCTTGCAGGATCGCAGTCTCCGGTCACACAATGTCGCAAGACCTATATGTCTGGTTGTATACATGCATCCAATTACTTGGATAAATTAGTTCGTAAAATCAGAGTTACGGAAGTAAGTGTAGGTTATCAAAACAAATTTAACATTCATAAATAGCGGAAACGTTAACAAAAATAGTTTTCAAAATGATAAGTAATGATAGTTGCGGAAGCAATTAAAGTAGTTTGACAATACTTAACTAACACAACCAAATGATAACAATGTTTAATAAACTAAGACACTTAAACAGATGCATGCGACTCCAGCCTAGCATCCTATTCCGTGTGCGCGTGCCTTAGTTACCTGAGAAAACATGCGAGTAAAGGGTCAACAAAAAGGTTGGTGAGAGCACAGGTTTTATGTCAGCAATAAACATCAAATGTTTAAAGTAAATGTTATGCAGGCCTACTTTCAATACAATGCAATATCCATTGATAGCTAGTCAATATGAGTTATATCATATGCGGGTTCGCAACTGAAGCTAACATGCTGCCTCCCGCCATATCCATCCAAGATATGGCAAATGTTGTTTGGTCAATTATGCACTGTTCCGACCTCCAGTCAGGGTGGCCATACGGCTCGCAATAGTGGGGCTTGTCAGGCCCAAATAGTACTATTCAGAATTACCACGCTAAGCGCAACGCGCTATTAACGGTTCGAGGTGTGTTTAATGAGGACTTAGCAGTTTTGTGGATGAATGCCACACATATGCATATACGATATTTGCATGTACAAAAATAACCAGAAGTATGTTGTTGTTCAAAAACAGTTGTAAGCAATGTTTTCTCCCCCAAAGGTAGAAAATGTAAAAAGGAGCCGTGAACTCACCTGTTACAGTAGTCTCGGTGTGTATGTGTGTTCGCGTCTTGCGAAAGCTAGCACCTGCTAGTATGCACCTATATCCATATAGGTTTTTTCAAAAAAAAAAAATTTTCAAAAAAAAATATCCATATAGGTGTGAGTATGTGTTTCATGGTGTGTTGTATTCCATACAACTCCAAGTGTCGGTGTGCTCAACCGAGTGTGTGTGTGTGTTGACTAGTGAGACTCGACGAATCGTTGGTGACACGATTGTTGTGTTATGACCGTCCAATGTGTCATAAGTACAAGTAGGACACTTACATGCATCCTATGACCCTAATCGTACAAGTTACCATTTTTAGAAAGTTTCCAATTTAGGAAAGCGTGGTTATGAAATTACATTTCATAAAGTTAACACTTCTAATGTGTTTCTAAAATACGTTTAAACCCTTAAAACATGCCGTTTGCGCATAAATCACAGTTTATGCCGTTTTGCCCAAATAAAGTTTCCTTATTTGGAAAGTATCTGTTTAAAAACTCGTTTTCACAAATCAAAGTTTCCAATATGCTAAGAAATCATTTTTTTAAGCATATTCCAACAATCCAAGTTCATCAAAACACTTTAAAACATCAAAAGCCCTCTTTGGATTTTTAAAAGTTTCCATATTTGGCAAGTTTATACAAAACCATGTTTTTGACAAAATCAAACATCCAAATGTGTTTCTAAACACTCCAATATACATTTAACAACATCTAGACACGTCTAACATGTATAGATCATCACAAATCCAAGACTTGCACATAAAAGTTTCCTTTTATGGCAAGTGTACCAAAATCATTATCAAATCAACCAATAACCCAACAAAACTTAAATCTAACATTTCTAAACTATAAAATCAGTAGATCTATGACAATAACACATCAAATCACCAACACATTCGTGCACAATAACCGTATGGAGTTGCATGCGGGTTTTTAACCCTTGCATGTACGATCTAACACTATGTAAACGTTTAAAACTACCTTAGAAGCTCCTTGATAATGAGATTGAAACTGATTTGAGGCTACAAGTGGCTGATGAGGGTTCCCTTGCTTGTTGATGGCCTCCAAGAACTCCCTTTGAGCTTCAATGGCTTCTAGATGCTCCAAGATGATCCAAATGTTGATTCCAGAAGCTTAGAGGGTTGGTTTTCAGTGTTTTTGGTCGAGAGGGTAAGTGAGAGTTCGGAGGAGATGAGAGAAAACCGAACAAATGAATTGGGGGTGGTTTAAATAAAAATTTCGATCTGCATGTACGCGAAGGCCGATCAAAAATGTTTATCGCGTACCGCGATGGGATTCGGGAGTCTCGACTCCCGGTTTTCTTCGCGTGCTGCGAAGCCTTTCGCCAAGGGACCGTCGCGTACCGCGATGGGTCCATTTTCATGTTTTTCGATTACGATGATTCGATTTCGCTCGTATTCGATTCCTAACGTTTATTCTAAACATTTAATGCATGTTTAGCACATAATCATATAATAACATATAAGTTTGATTGATCACCAACGTTCGTGAGACTTGTGTGTGTGTTTCGATAATTCCTCGAATTATCTTCGATAGTTTGTGTTCGTGTCTTACGAAGTGTTTGCACGCTTGATTAATCCTAATCAACGTGTGATGCACAATTCAATAATTCCCCAAATTATTGTTTTGTGTTAGAGTTATGTTTGCCACACTTGGTTTCCAAAACCAATGTGCAAATGTATGATTCGATAGTTCCTCGAACTATCGTTTCGTAGTTGCTTGTGTTAAACTCATCTAATTAACATAATTAAATGAAATGCAACAAGTATGAATGTGAAATGTAAAGAATGTAAGAGTCGCAATTTACCTGAAATTGTCGGGTGTCACATCATCCCCTTGTTGAAAGAAATTTCGTCCCGAAATTTGGTTGTTGTTGGTAGTGTTTGAGGAGCAAGAGTGTTTGAGAAAACAAAAATTTTCCGGTTGTCACATCATCCCCTTGTTGAAAGGAATTTCGTCCCAAAATTTATTCGTTGTTGTCGGCGTTCGACGTTGACTGTTTGAAGAGATGGGGTTATTTGCGCATCATCTGATCTTCACGTTCCCACGTGAATTCAGGTCCGCGTTTCGAGTTCCATCGGACATTGACAATCGGGATCTTACTTTGTTTGAGTTGTTTGACCTCTCGGTCCATGTTCTCTACCGGTTCTTCCACGAGATCTAATCCAGTGGAACTATAAGTGTTTCGTCAGATATACATTTTTTCAAGTTTGAGACGTGAAATACGTTGTGAACTCCATCGAGTTCGGCTGGTAAGTTGAGTTGGTATGCCACCGGACCAATCCTTTTCAGGATTTCGAAAGGTCCAATATAACGTGGGTTCAGTTTGCCTCGTTTGCCAAAACGAATGACGCCTTTCCATGGCGAAACTTTCAGAAGGACTTTATCTCCTACCTGAAATTTCAAAGGTTTCCGCCATTTGTCGGCATAGCTCTTTTGACGATCTCGAGCTGCTACCATGCGGTTTCTGACTTGCACGATTTTCTCCGTCATTACGTGTACAAGTTCTGGGCCAGTGAGGTGACTGTCGCCCATTCCGCCCAGCAGATGGGTGATCGGCATTTCCTGCCATAGAGTGCCTCAAAAGACGCTGCCTTTATACTTGTGTGGTAGTTGTTATTGTAGGAGAACTCTACCAACGGTAGGTGAGTTTCCCAACTGCTTCCGAAGTCTACTACACACGCTCGTAGCATATCTTTGAGTGTTTGTATTGTGCGTTCGCTCTGGCCATCAGTTTGCGGGTGGTATGCTGTGCTCATATCCAGCCGCGTACCAAGCGATTTTTGCAACGATTTCCAGAAGTTAGAAGTGAATCTGGCGTCTCGGTCAGAAATGATGGAGATTGGCACTCCATCTCGCGAGACTACTTCCTTGACATAGATTTTGGCTAGTTTTTCCATCTTGTCATTTTCCTTGATCGCAAGGAAATGTGCTGACTTGGTCAGTCGGTCCACAATTACCCAGATAGTGTCACATCCACTAGGAGTACGGGTAATTTGGTAATGAAATCCATGGATATTTGTTCCCACTTCCACATGGGGATCTCGGGCTGTGTGAGTGATCCAGAGGGTTTCTGGTACTCGACTTTGACTTTGGCGCAAGTTAAGCATTTGCCCACATAGGTGGCAATGTCGGCTTTCATGTGTGGCCACCAGTAAAGTATCTTCAGATCATGATACATCAGATCCAGGGTGAATGGAATATCGTGATTTGTGAGCCTCGTCCATCACAAGGTCTCGTAAGTTTCCGTGATGTGGAACCCCGATGCATTCCATGAAATAGTGTAAGCCATCGGCTTTGACCTCCAGTTGTTTATCCATTCCCCTTAGTGATTCGGCCACTAGGTGTTCTACCTTAAGTGCCTCAACTTGGGCATTACGTATCTGCTCAGGGAGATGGGGATGGATAGTAAGCTGCAGGGCTCGTACCCTCTTGGGTTTCAAGGTATGCTTCCGGCTTAGGGCATCGGCCACTACATTCGCCTTCCCCGGGTGATACATGATAGCACACTCATAGTCGTTCAGGATTTCGAGCCAGCGACGTTGTCGCATGTTCAATTCCTTCTGCTCGAATATGTGTTGGAGACTCTTGTGATCAGTGTATGTCGTACACCTTGTACCATACAGGTAGTGTCTCCAGATCTTGAGTGCAAATACCACGGCTCCAAGTTCCAAGTCGTGGGTGGTGTAGTTTTTCTCGTGGACCTTCAGTTGTCGAGAAGCATATGCGATCACCTTTTCTCGCTGCATCAGCACACCGAGTCCTTGTATCGAAGCATCGCAATATACTACGAAGTCATCTTTTCCATCAGGAAGAGATAAGATAGGTGCACTACAGAGCTTCTGCTTGAGAAGTTGGAATGCATCCTCCTGTTTTTCAGTCCAGAGATACTTCTTGTCCTTATGGGTTAAGGCTGTAAGGGGTTGGGCTATCTTTGAAAATCCTTCGATAAATCGTCGATAATAGCCGGCCAATCCTAGGAATTTTCGCACTTCAGTTGGAGTCTTTGGTGCTTCCCAGTTCTTGATTGCCTCTATCTTAGATTTATCCACATGAATCCCTTGTTCATTGACAACATGACCCAAGAATTGGACTTCTCGAATCCAGAAGTCGCATTTGGAGAGTTTAACGTACAGCTTCTCTTGTCGTAATAATTCAAGAGCCTGTTGAAGATGCTCTTTGTGTTCTTCCTGGGTTTTGGAGTAGATGAGAATATCATCTATAAAGACAATGATAAACTTATCCAGGTAGGGTTTGCAGACTCTATTCATGAGATTCATGAATACTGCGGGTGTGTTTGTGAGACCAAACGGCATAACAAAAAACTCATAATGGCCATACCGAGTGCGAAAGGCAGTCTTTGGGATATCTTCCTCTTGATTCCTTAGTTGGTGGTATCCGGATCGTAGATCGATCTTAGAGTAGTAACTTGATCCTTGCAGTTGATCGAACAGATCATCGATCCGAGGTAAGGGGTAACGGTTCTTGATTGTTACCTTGTTTAATTCACGGTAGTCGATGCACATACGAAATGTGCCATCCTTCTTCTTTACAAACAATACCGGAGCTCCCCAAGGTAAGAAGCTTGGTCTAATGAAACCCTTTTCCAACAGCTCCTGGAGTTGATTGGACAGTTCCTGCATCTCGGAAGGTGCATGTCGATAAGGTGCTCGTGCAATAGGTGTTGCTCCCGGTGCAAGGTCTATGCGGAACTCCACTTGTCGAGGTGGTGGAAGTCCTGGTAGATCCTCAGGAAATACGTCGGGATAGTCGCATACGACTGGGATGTCTTCTATTCTTTTCTCCTCTTCGGTCTTGTCGGTGATAAGCGCCAGAATGGTCGTGTATCCCTTTCGTAACCATTTGTGAGCTTTCATGCACGAGATGATGCATAGGGGAGTGTCACTCCTTTTGCCGTTGATGTTTAGGGTTTCTCCACTAGGGAGGGGTATGCGCACAACCTTGTCGTGGCAAACTATTTCGGCTTGATTTTCCGACAACCAATCCATGCCCACTACGACATCAAAACTGCCTAGTGTAACTGGCATGAGGTCAATCTTAAACTTATGGCCTGCTAGCTCTAAAGTGCATTCTTTAAGAATGTGCTTGGTCACAATTAATTTACCATCAGCTAGTTCTACTGTGTATTCAACCTCTAAGGGTGTTAGGGTAATGGCAAGTATCACACTAAAATCCTTAGATATAAAACTTTTCTCAGCTCCAGTATCAAACAATACAGAAGCATAATTATCGTTCAAGAGATACGTACCGGTTGCAAGGTTGGGATCCCTCCTGGCCTCCTTGGCCCCTATCACGAAGGCTCGTCCCCTCGTGCCATTGTTCCCATTGTTGTTCTGTTGGTTGTTGTTGTTGTTTTTCAGATGTGGGCAGTCCTTCTTGAAATGCCCAGGTTTCCCGCATTCGAAGCAGCCCTTCGGTGCTTCAAGTTGTTGTTGTTGTGGTTGTGGGGTTTTTGCAAGTAATTCACCCCTGCAGTTTTTGGCTGCATGTCCCCCTTTTCCACAGCGCTGACATTGAAAGCGGCCACACTGACCCTATGCATGGTGGAAATTGCACTTGTGGCATTTGGGGTATTTTCCGGCATAACCTACTTGGTTCTGGGTGTTTGGGATGGGTGGGGCATAAGCTTGGATTGATCCAAACTTCCGTTGCTGTGGTGGTGGTTGAAGAGTGGTTGGTTTGTTCATGGTGTTATCCCATTTCCTTTTGTTGTCAGCAGGTTTGGCTACAGCACCACGTGGTGGTAAGAGTCCTTGTGCAACAGCCGAATCAGTGAGTTTGTGGGTAAGTCGCACGGCTTGTTGCATGGTGATGGGATCAGCAGAGAGTACCATGCCCTGAATTTGAGGTGGTAGTCCCTCAATATACTTCTCTATGTGTTTGAAAGGTGGGTTTGCCATTTCCGGGCATAGGTTTGCCAACTCATATGACCGGGCAGTGTATGCTTCAACCTCGGAACCAATCATCTTGTGGTTCCAGAACTCAGTTTCCAGTTTCTGCACCTCACCGCGAGGACAGTATTCACGGTTCAGCATCCTTTTAAAAATCGTCCCAAGGCAGACCATTGGCTGCATCGAGCCCTAGGTTCTGGACGTTGGCATTCCACCAGGTGAGGGCAGCTCCCTCAAATGTTCCAGCAGCGAACTTGACCCTGTCCTCGTTCCTGCAATTGCTCATAGCAAAGGCTGATTCTGCCTTTTCGATCTAGCGCAATAGTCCAACGGCGCCCTCTGTGCCGCTGAAGGAGTGGGGTTTGCAATCCAAGAACATCTTGAACGTGCAGAGAGGAGGGTTGGGGTTTGTTCCTGAGATATGCAAAGAATAAAGTTGGATTCAGTATCGGCAAACGTGTTGAACTGGAAATGAGTGATTGTGGTGCAAGGTGAATATGAACAGATTCATCACCTTGGTTCAGTGGGTTTTGATTACGGGCAGCTTCCCGTGCAGCAAGCACCTCTTCAACCCGTTCGTTTATGAGTGCGTTCAGTTCAGCTGGTGTCAAGTTGATGTTTCCACGTCCGCCCGCATTCCTGCGTCCTCCACGTCTTCCAGCCATGATCTTCATAGCTAGAATAAGTGTTAGTGTTTGCCCAATGACTAATGTAGTGTGTGTGGTAGGTACTGAAAGGAAACATGTAGAGCTATCGGCTCCTCCTCGTCATGTGCAGCCACATGTGGTGACGATGATGACGCCATTTGTTATAGTGCGCATAATATGTGTGTGTACAATCGTGTATGCAAGTATCACAATACTAAGCACTAAGTGTTGTGTGGAGACTAGTGGTTATAAACTAAGTTTACTAAATGCAAACCTAATTCGCAATAACCGGAGGCTCTGATACCAATCTGTCGCACCCCGGCCCTCCCGTCCCGGACGGGGGCGCGACGGCTGGCTGATCTTGCAGGATCGCAGTCTCTAGTCACACAATGTCGCGAGACCTATATGTCTGGTTGTATACATACATCCAATTACTTGGATAAATTCGTTCGTAAAATCAGAGTTGTGGAAGTAAGTGTAGGTTATCAAAACAGATTTAACATTCATAAATAGCGGAAACGTTTGTCACACCCCCAATTTCCAACTAACGGAATCATACCGTTTGGGAACGTGACAAACCAGGATCTCAGATCATTAGACATAACGAAGACCTCTATATGAATTTCAAAACATACTTTGGTCTAAAACTGTAACATCAAAGTTTTCAAAGTTTGCGGAAGCGTTTTAAAACCATAACGAACATAACAGTTGTAAAATGTAAATTACAATGCAAAGTTTTAAATTGTTCAAATCCAAATAACTATAATGTAAAGACATGCATGCGACTCAATCTCCTAGTCCATGCCTGCTTTCTTGTGCACCTTAGCGTCCTGAGAAAACATGTAAATCAAGTCAACACAAAGGTTGGTGCATTACACAGGTTTTAACATTCACAATTGTTTGAAACAACAGTTTGAATATAAGTTTGCAGATAACATAATCACACATTGCATAGTCATGATAGCTAGTCATATATACTATTTACATAAATGGTCGACACCGAAGCTGACTAGTGCATGCTATCGCATGTTTTGCCTTGCCACTATTGTCTAGCACAAATAATAGTAATGAGTGTTTGGTCAGTCAAACACTTGCGTAGATCCCATCTACCAAGTGAGGTTTGTCAAACCTAATATATCTATTTCCAACTACCACGCTTTGCGCTACGGCAAACTAAACGGTTCGAAGTGTAAGGACTTTTAAATGCTATGTTGTCACATAATGTAAACAGCTAACTCATGCAAGTGATATGTATCTAAAAGTTGTTTGTTGCACATGTTTTCTCCCCCAAAACAGTTAAAATAAGAAAGGGGCCGTGTACGCACCTTTGATTGTTGCAGAATGATCAAACACTCGTGAACTCGCGTAGAAAATCCTCTACGAAGAATCTGTATTTTAAACAATAACCTAGTGTTATTCGGATAGTCGTTTTGTGCTTGAAATCACATACGTGTCAACACACGTATGTTTGACTTGTTAAAAATATGCATACGAAAGTACGCATGCCTTTGAACTCGTTTAAATAAAATCATATATGATTTTATTTAAATAAACGTAATTGTACGCGATTACATTTTCGTTCTAGAATATGAATTTTATTATTCAAATGTGTTCGGGATTCCGTTACGGTTCCAACGCAACTCGAACAGTTTAAATCGGAGTTCAAACGAAGAAGATATGATCCAAATACTAAAAAAATGTCAAAACCTAAAAACTGTTGGGGGCCGGGTTCGAACCCGCGACCTCCAACTCCAAACACACCCTCCCTACCATCTAATCTGATCAGTTTTTATTGACAGATCATGGAATTTAATTGTTTTAAGCCCAACTAGCCCAGTTCCCTTTTGTTAAACCAAACCGAACCATAAGGCTCCAATTGACCCGCAATTCGAACTCGATCAACTCTGAAATCATGGGGTTATGTTTCTAGAGACCCAACCGAACATAACTATGCTTCCAATTTATCCAAAGGTTCGATTAATCACCACAATTTAATCCTGAACAAAACCGAATTCGAATAACTAAATCTTAAATTCAATTGAATCGAATTCGAACATGTTAGTACCCGAAATCAAAGGGTTTTTCATCCCTAGACTAAACCGAACCCATCTGTATAGTTTAATTTGAACCTAACCTCTATTTAAACCGAAATCCCCAAATCGTTTTTACAACAAGAACCCTAGAATCGAAATCTTATAATTCGTAGTTCCATGATGAAATTAACATAGCATTAACCTTAATCGGGATTCTCTGAAACTACTCATGCTATTTAATTTGTTTTTCGAACTCAGTTTGTTCGAAATCCCCAATTCGGTTCCAAGAACAAGCCCTAGAATTCAAACACTATAATTTCGTTAATGCTTCATAAAATTGACACTTGTTTTAGCTTAATCAGAGGTTTCTGAAACTAATGATGCTGTTTAATTTCATTTTAAAGTCCATATCAATCGAAACCCCCAAAATCGTTGTAGTGATGAACCCTAACTATGAAACCCATATGATTCGATGCTTAAAACGAAAAGTAGCTTAGGATTACCCTTAATCGGCTGTTTCAGAAGATGTAGGAGTGATTTCTTACCTTGTTTGATACCGAATTGTAGTAATTCGACTTGTGGGTGGGGTTTCGGCCAAGTCTCGATCGTTTTCTTCAATCCCGAACTTGTTTCTTCGAATTGGTATATGGAAAAGCCTCTGAAGGTGCCGATTATAAGTTCTGGGAGTCCAATTTTGATAGATGTAATCGAATTGGTTGGTTTTGCTATTGAATAGCCACGGTTTTAACAATTAGAAACGGTTTTCAGTTAAATTCGATGATTTATGATCCCATAACGTATAATAACTATTAATCATCATCAATGTTATGATTTAAGTTGATTAATTTCAGTAGTAACCGATCATGAGATGCTATTCGAATTCCAATTTATCTTTAGGCCGAATTTTGACTTTCAAAGTCAACATCTTTGCATTTTACTCTAATTACAAACTAAATCCTTGAAATTGTGATGTTTATAGGTTGTTTTGTTCAATTCCAACCCTCGTAGTTGTTTTTGTTCGAATTCACATCATTTCGGTTAATTCCTGGTTAACGGGGTTAACCGCGAATTGCCGGATTATCATTAATTGGGCCAATTAGAACATTATTGGACTAGATTAATCCTTTTGGGCCTCATAAATACTATTGGGCCTACCTTGGGCCTCATATTTACAATTGGGCCTCCCTTGGGCCTCATATTTACAATTGGGCCTACCTTGGGCCTCATATTTACAATTGGGCCTACCTTGGGCCTCATATTTGTGATTTCGTTATTTTCAGTTAACGAGGTTAATTCGAAAAGTCGGATTGTCACAACGTTAACAAAAACAGTTTTCAAAATGATAAGTAATGACAGTTGCGGAAGCGATTAAAGTAGTTTGACAATACTTAAGTAACACAACCAAATGATAACAATGTTTAATAAACTAAGACACTTAAACAGATGCATCCGACTCCAGCCTAGCATACTATTCCTTGTGCGCGTGCCCTAGTTACCTGAGAAAACATGCGAGTAAAGGGTCAACACAAAGGTTGGTGAGAGCACAGGTTTTATGTCAGCAATAAACATCAAATGTTTAAAGTAAATGTTATGTAGGCCTACTTTTCAATACAATGCAATATCCATTGATAGCTGGTCAATATGAGTTATACCATGTGCGGGTTCGCAACCGAAGCTAACATGTTGCCTCCCGCCATATCCATCCAAGATATGGCAAATGTTGTTTGGTCGATTATGCACTGTTCCGACCTCCAGTCGGGGTGGCCATACAGCTCGCAACAGTGGGGCTTGTCACGCCCAAATAGTACTATTCAGAATTACCACGCCAAGCGCAACGCGCTATTAACGGTTCGAGGTGTGTTTAATGAGGACTTAGTAGTTTTGTGGATGAATGCCACACATATGCATATACGATATTTGCATGTACAAAAATAACCAGAAGTATGTTGTTGTTCAAAAACAGTTGTAAGCAATGTTTTCTCCCCCAAAGGTAGAAAATGTAAAAAGGAGCCGTGAACTCACATGTTACAGTAGTCCCGGTGTGTATGTGTGTTCGCGTCTTGCGAAAGCTAGCACTTGCTAGTACGCACCTATAACCATATAGGTGTGAGTACGTGTTTCGTGGTGTGTTTTATTCCATACAACTCCAAGTGTCGGTGTGCTCAACCGAGTGTGTGTGTGTTGACTAGTGAGACTCGACGAATCGTTGGTGACACGATTGTTGTGTTATGACCTTCCAATGTGTCATAAGTACAAGCAGGACACTTACATGCATCCTATGACCCTAATCGTACAAGTTACCATTTTTAAAAAAGTTTTCAATTTAGGAAAGCGTGGTTATGAAATTCCATTTCATAAAGTTAACACTTCTAATGTGTTTGTAAAATACGTTTAAACCCTTAAAACATGTCGCTTGCGCATAAATCACCGTTTATGCCGTTTTGCCAAAATCAAGTTTCCTTATTTGGAAAGTATCCGTTTAAAAACTCGTTTTCACAAATCAAAGTTTCCAATATGCTTAGAAATCATTCTTAAGCATATTCCAACAATCCAAGTTCATCAAAACACTTTAAAACATCGAAAGCCCTCTTTGGATTTTTAAAAGTTTCCATATTTGGCAGGTTTATACAAAACCATGTTTTTGACAAAATCAAACATCCAAATGTGTTTCTAAACACTCCAATATACATTTAACAACATCTAGACACGTCTATCGTGTCTAGATCATCACAAATCCAAGACTTGCACATAAAAGTTTCCTTTTATTTCAAGTGTACCAAAATCATTATCAAATCAACTAATAACCCAACAAAACTTAAATCTAACATTTCTAAACTATAAAATCAGTAGATCTATGACAATAACACATCAAATCACCAACACATTCGTGCACAATAACCGTATGGAGTTGCATGCGGGTTTTTAACCCTTGCATGTACGATCTAACACTATGTAAACGTTTAAAACTACCTAAGAAGCTCCTTGATGATGAGATTAAAACTGATTTGAGGCTACAAGTGGCTGAAGAGGGTTCCCTTGCTTGTTGATGGCCTCCAAGAACTCCCTTTGAGCTTCAATGGCTTCAAGATGCTCCAAGATGATCCAAATGTTGATTCCAGAAGCTTAGAGGGTTGGTTTTCAGTGTTTTTGGTCGAGAGGGTAAGTGAGAGTTCGGAGGAGATGAGAGAAAACCGAACAAATGAATTGGGGGTGGTTTAAAAAAAAATTTCGATCTGCATGGCCTTCGCGTACCGCGAAGGCCGATCAAAAATGTTTATCGCGTACCCGATGGGATTCTGGAGTCTCGACTCCCAGTTTTCTTCACTTGCCGCAAAGCCTTTCGCCAAGGGACTGTCGCGTACCGCGATGGGTCCATTTTCATGTTTTTCGATTACGATGATTCGATTTCGCTCGTACTCGATTCCTAACGTTTATCCTAAACAATTAATGCATGTTTAGCACATAATCATATAATAGCATATAAGTTTGATTGATCACCAACGTTCGTGAGACTCGTGTGTGTGTTTCGATAATTCCTCGAATTATATTCGATAGTTTGTGTTCGTGTCTTATGAAGTGTTTGCACGCTTGATTAAACCTAATCAACGTGTGATGCACAATTCAATAATTCCCCGAATAATTGTTTTGTGTTAGTGTTATGTTTGCCACACTTGGTTTCCAAAACCAATGTGCAAATGTATGATTCGATAGTTCCTCGAACTATCGTTTCGCTGTTGTTTGTGTTCAACTCATCTAATTAACGTAATTAAATGAAAGGCAATAAGTAGGAATGTGAAATGTAAAGAATGTAAGAGTCGCAATTTACCTGAAATTGCCAAGTGTCACAGATGAATCATCTGGTTCACAACAGTCTGGTTGAGGGACTGAGTTTGAAGAACTTCAAGCTGTCTGATGTTTGTGTTTCATGCAAGAAGGGAAAGCAAACCAAGCAGTCTAACAAACCAAAAAGTTTCATTCAATCACTGTTCCACTTGAGCTTCTCCACATGGATCTTTTTGGTCCTGTCAATCGCAAGAGCATTGCTGGAGATCAATACTGATTAGTCATTACTCATGAGTATTCCAGATACTCTTGGGTGTTCTTTATGAAGGAGAAATCTGAAACATTCAAATGTGTTCAAGTTCTAGTCACTAAGCTTGAATCACTGTATAAGCTCAAGATTCGCATGCTTAGAACAGATAATGGGACTGAATTCAAGAATCACAATATGGAGACTTTCTGCAATGAACGTGGCATTATTAAACAATTTAGTGCTCCGTATGTCCCACAGATGAATGGTGTTGCTGAGCGAAAGAATAGAACATTGATTGAGGTTTCTTGGACTATGCTTGTTGATTCCTCCCTACCGGTTCAATTCTGGAATGAAGCTGTTGCTAATGCTTTTTATACTCTGAACTGAGTGTTGATTATGAAGAGACATGGGAAGACTTGCTTCGAATTTCTCCATAACAGAAAGCCAAATCTTAAGTATCTTGAACCATTTGGTGCTCCATTCACAATGCTTAAGAAACATGAGCATGGCAAGTTCAATGAAAAGGTCGAAGAAGGCTATTTTCTTGGGTACAGCACTCCAAATAAGCGAGTTTATAACATATCAACTAATAATGTGGAAGAGTGGTACCATGTAGATGTTCAGAGATACACTATGCCACCACCTAGAAAGGGTCCTGACTGGAAGTTCAACTATTCTGACCTTTTTGACTCTTCCAACATACCTCCTCTGTATACTGATGAAGATGTTGCTGTTCAGATGATGTACAATGCACAAATGCTCCTGATGAACCATTGCAACCTTCTTCAGTTCAAGTTCCAGTGCAGGCACATGATGACAGTTCAGACTCAGATGATAATCACTCTCATCCAGATGTTCTCGAACCAGATGTTGATAATATTGTTCTTGTTCTTGAGGTTCTCAATCTAAACAATCTTGATCCACAGGTTGAGGTTCCTGCTCACCCTTCCTGCAGAATTAACAGAATTCATCCTCAAGACAATATTATTGGAAATCCAATTGATGGAGTGAAGACCAGAAATCAGTTATCTTCAGGTGGTCTTGCTGACATACTTGACTTTTCAGATGTAAACTTTTGTGCTCATTCTTGTTTTATCTCCCAATTTGAACCCAGAACCATTACTGAAGCTTTGAAAGAAGAATCTTGGGTAGATGCTATACAGGAAGAGCTGCTGCAATTTAAGAAGCTGGGAATTTGGCAGCTTGTTGATAGACCCAAGAGTGCAAAAGTTATTGGCACAAGATGGGTTTTACATTGCAAACGTGACGATGATGGCATTGTGGTACGAAACAAAGCACGTCTAGTGGTGCAGGGTTTTAGAGAGATTGAAGGAATTGACTACAATGAAGTTTTTGCACCGGTTGCTCGTCTTGAAGCAATCTGAATTTTTCTGGCTTATGCATCCTTCAAAAAGTTCAAAGTTTATCAGATGGATGTTAAGAGTGCATTTCTTCATGGTGTGATTAATGAAGTTCTGTATGTCAATCAACCTCCAAGGTTTTAAGATCCATTGCATCGAGACCAAGTCTAAAAGCTAGACAAGACCTCATATGGATTGCACCAAGCTCCGCGAGCGTGGTATGAGACACTGTCTACTCACCTTCTGAACAATGAGTTCAGAAGAGGTGTCATTGACTGCACTTTGTTCATTAGAGAGAGGGATGGGGATTTGCTCTTGGTGCAAGTATATGTGGATGATATCATCTTTGGATCCACAAATGATGTTCTGTGTGAAGACTTTGAGAAGGTCATAAAAGATAAGTTCGAGATGAGTTCCATGGTAGAGATGAAATTTTTTTAGGGTTTGCAGGTGGATCAGTCTGAGGCAGGAATTTTTATTCATCAGACCAAATACGTTGGTGACATTCTGAGCCGGTTCAGTATGTTGGATGCAAAACCTGTGGTACCCCACTGGGTGTTAATCACGGGATTTCTCCAGATGAAAAGGGGGAGTTAATTGATGCCACTCTATGTCAAGGAATGATCGGATCTCTCATGTATCTCACAGCTTCTTGTCCAGACATCATGTTTGCTACTTGCTTATGTGCTCGTTATCAATCGAAGCCAAGAGTCTCCCATCTTATTGCTGTGAAGAGGATTTTTCGTTATCTGAAGGGTACTTCGGATTTGGGCTTATGGTACCCTAATGATGATAACTTTGACCTAACTGCTTATAGTGATTCAGATTATGGTGGATACAAAAGAGACTTCAAGTCAGCATCTGCGGGGTGTTGGTTCTTCGGGAAATGCCTAGTTACCTGGCAGTGCAAGAAGCAGACGTCGGTGTCTCCTTCCACATGTGAAGCAGAATCTATTGCAGCTGCTAGTTGTTGCTATCAAATCATCTGGATTCAGCAACAACTCATGGACTATGGGTTACAGTTTTCTAACACTCCTTTATTTGATGATAACACAGCTGCCATTGCTGTCACTAAAAATCCTGTCCAGCACTCAAAAACAAAACACATAGACTTTATATATCACTTCATACGTGATTGTTTTGAAAAGAAATTGATAGATGTTGTTAAAATTCACACCAATAACCAGAAAGCTGATCTTTACACTAAAGCATTTGACAAACCCAGATTTTTATATCTGTTATCAGCTAATGGTGTTTTTCAAAAGGATGAAGTCTTTCCTTCATCTGAATCAAACAAATGATCATTATCTTGTTAGTTAGTTTCTTTTGTTCTGTTTCTATTTTTTTTGGTACTTTTGTTGTTTTTCTTTCACTTATTCAAAAACTCAAAAACATTTTCGGTTTTAGGTTTTTAGGGGGAGAAAAAAAGTAGTCTAATTGAAAAATCAAAAACATTTGAAAAATTGTAAAAAAATGAGAAAGTCTTGTTTGAGAAAGTGATGTGTTAGCTAGTCATGTCTTAAATGCAATATTGTGTGAATAAACTGAAAGCACATGGGTTTTATGATTCAATATACTGATAGGCCGACTTTATAAAGTTTATAAATTATTGGTGATTGCTTAGAATGTCTGATTTGTGGGATCCAGTTTTCAAAACTAGTTAAGAGATAAGCAGTTTTTAACTCAAATCAGGCATACACATGTTATCATAGGATCTTATGAGGTTTCCAATGATTCAGGAGCTCAAGTCTGTACACATGCCATATTGTTGGGTCTCAGCCTAGCTGAAGCTGTCCATTCAGATAAGAATGATTGAATCACATCAAAATAAAAGTGAATCCGAATCTGTACACGTGCTATATTGCTGGGTCGCAGCCTAGCTGACGTCGTCCATTCAGATAGGATATTCTAGAAAAATACAAAATTAAAATAAGTTCGATTCCATACATGTGTCATACTACTGGGTTGCAGTCTAGTTGAAGCCATCCATTTAGATAGAACAAGTTGATCTTGTCAACACAATTCTGTATACGTGCCATATTGCTTTGTAAAGACCTGGCTGAAGCCGTCCATGAGAATGTGTTGAACTTGAAAAGCTAATTCAAAGAGTAAAATACAAAAACAAAATAAATTGGAACCTTATAGAACTTATGATGTTAGGTATTAAGCTATGCAGAGATGAGTTATAAACTGATTTTGACCTAGATTGGTTGACTATAATGGGTAACTCAGTCAGAAAACATGGGTGATCATTGACTGGTTTAGAAATGAAGTATTGTCAGGTTTAAAGTGGACAAGTATATCAGTAATTGCTTCATAAGTCAAATGTGCCAGAAGTATAAACATTCATGAATGCTGATTTGATGTGACCTGGTGCATATGTCATTTACTTGAAAGACTACTCACAAAAATATGTGTTTTGATTATCTTAGGTTTAGTTGTACAGTTGTTTTCTTATAAGAAAAATACAAAAAGATTTTCATTTTAATTTGTCTTAAATGATCATTTGTTTGTTCGGATAGTCAATCTCATCTTAACCTTTCACCAAACCAAACAGAACTTCATAATTTCATTCACAACATGGTCAAAATGTTAAAAACACAAGTATGTTGTGTCTTGAGTGCTGGTATAGAAAAATCTTTGAAAGTTCTTGAAATTGATACTCATTTGCACGAATGAATAATTCAAATTTCTTAGCTGAACGAATGGGGATACCAGGCGAACGAGTCATTCGGACTCTCATTCATACGAATGAATGTCTCATGCGAATCGGCCTCCACCCAAATGGCTAACAACATTTAATGCTGCTCATTCGTTCGAGACTCTCATTCGCCCAAATAGTTGATTCGCCACACTCTGTGAAACCCCATTCGCCCGAACGATTAATTGCGTTTGTCATAACTGATTTTCAGCCATTGTCTTGATTCCATCAGATCACATTACATTCATTGACTATTTCAGGTACTTTTGGAATCAATGATCACCGAGTGGGAACCAATTTTGAACTAGAATCATTTAATTTCTAGGGTTTTAAGTTTCTGAGCTGTCACGGACCAATAGACCATCTAAATGATACTAAATAAAATTAAAATCCATTCTAAGACCTTAATCGGATGTGTCAGAGTGCAATGTTACCACTTTTATGGTCAAATCATTGGATTTTGAAATCAAGGGTTTCAGAACCTTTCAGTCGACCGAATGAATTTCATTCGCACGAATGGTCGACCGAATGAATCTCATTCGCATTCCCATGACATGTCGACCAATTGAACTTCATTCGCATGAATGAACTCATTCTTATGAGTCATTCGTGTGATAGTCTCATTCGTCTCATTTCCTCATTCGCTTGTTGAATCATTCACATGAATCTTGGTCATTCTCACTAGCTTAAGACGTGTTTAAAATTTTGAAATTTCTCTCATTGCTTATTAATCTGATCTAACAAGTCTATTTTCTTGTGATTACATAATGACAAGTCTCAAAGCATTCCCAAAGAACAACATTTGTGCTCATTTGGATGTTACTACAAGGAATGCCGCTCAGTTCGCGGACATTATTTCTTTTCTCAGACGCTCAAGGATTTTCACTGTTATTTCTATAGTTCATGTCCCCTACTTATCACATCAGAGAGCTTTCTGGGACTCTACTGATATCGACTACGAGGTAGATCCTCCAGTCATTTGAGGGATGATTAGTGGGCAAGAGGTTGTTGTTTCTGCTGAACACATCAGGAGGATGTGCTGATTCCAAGACCTGCCAGACCACCCGATTATCCTGGACAAGTATCTGGTCCAAGGATATTTTATGCGATGCGGATACAATGGGAATTTGGAAGCCGGCATGCTGAACAAAGCTCACTTATGTCCGCCATTCAAGTACCTAGCCCATGTCCTTATTCATTGTTTGGGCTAAGGCGTAGAGGATTCGATGAACTACGTGAGACTCTTTAGTGTGCCTTTGTGGCCCTCGTGCTGAACCTTCCTTTCAATTTCTCGGAGATGGTCTCCACGCATATGAAGGAGAATGTTTACTTGAAAGGGGATAAGAAGTTCTTGATGTATCCCAGATTCCTTCAGATGATATTTGATGCACAAGTGCCTGATCTTCCCAAGGTCAATCCTGATACACTCCGGTTGGAGCACATGATAGATATTACGCTCAATCAGATTTTCAAAACTCTAATCTGTTAGTATGCAAAGACTCCTTTAATAACCAGAAAACAGTTTCATTAATTCCAAATTCCCAAGATGTTTCCCATGAAATTCATGTATTTAATTAAGATTTAAACCAATCCTATGGAACAAAAACAATCAGTTGAGCCTACTTACACATCCCATGACCAAAACATAAACCTAAACCAACTAGTTAACTGTGACAGAGATCACAAAACCTAGCTTTTCTATCATTTCCCATCATGCTTTTTGCAACCAACTTAAACAAGGACAAGGAAGATCTAAGCCAAAGATGTAGAAATAGAAACAAAAATAAAAATTTTCAAAAATTTTGACTCAAAAACTTAAACTAAAACTAAAAATCAACAACCAACTACTAAAATAAAAAACTAAACTAAACTAAGTTTCCCATCCCCACACTTAAACTTTACATTGTCCCCAATGTAGAGAATAAGGAAAACCAACAAGAAAAACTAAAAAATTAAAAACTAAAAACTGAAAATGACTTAGCTGGTTGAAGAAAAAACTGTCGAGTGCCAATCTTTCCATGTAGCTCCACAATCTACAATTCTGCTCCGCAGGCTATAACAATAACATAAGATCTACACAAAACCAAGATCAAACAAGCATCAACATGTCCAAAGAACCATAATGATATCCATGATTAAGTCCAACCACAAACCCATCTTACCATTTAACTAAAATTCACAAAGAAAAACACAAAACAAATAAAGAAAATTAAGAACTAACTAAAAAATTGAAAAATACCAATCCAATGCAACAAAAAATGAATTTAGAAAACCTCCTATGGTGGTGAATGCTGTGTATGATAGGTAAATTGGGGGTAAAATTTGAAAATTAGGGTTTTCAAACATTTTAAAACATTCCTGGACCCGTCGCGTACCGCGACATATTTTAGAACGGCCGTCGCGTATCGCGACAAGTTGTTGACCCGCGCGTTGACCGAAATCCCTCGCGTAGCGCGACAGATGGCCCTGTAGGTGTCGTGTGACGCGACGGGGTCATTTTTCCAGAAAGTTTCCGGATTTTCCATGCCTTAGCCAAATTTTCACCCCACATCATTCCCAACCATCAAAAACCCTTCTAAAGCCAAGAAATACATACCCGGTGGCTCCAATTCATCATTATGGCATCAAATTAATTAACAACCTGCAAAACAAATTAAAAACACACAAAAAAAAAACGAAAACGAAAAACGAGAAACAATAACGAAAACACACCAAAGAAAATTAGAAACTAAAAATTCTACAAACTCTACACTTGGGAGTTTAACCCAAGAGTCAATAATCCTCAACTCAAATGGGAGGATCCAAAGAGATCTCCTCCCCTACAATCACCTCATGACCACGATCACCAACATCCCATGGTCCTTCTCTCATAACTTCATTCACACCTACTTCATGATTCATTAACTCACCACCGGTGCTCTTAGAATTCGCTATCTTGAGACAAACACTCTCATCACCCACTCTAAAAGTGAGTTTACCTTCATACACATCTATGATAGCCTTCGCTGTACGCAAGAATGGGCGCCCAAGAATGATGGGAACCTTCGTGTCCGCCTCAATATCCATCACAACAAAGTCCAAGGGGAACACAAACCTATCTACCTTTACTAAGACATTCTTCAAAATCCCCCGTGGACACTTCACCGACCGATCCGCCAACGACAAGGTCATGCGTGTGGGGGACAAGTCACCAAGGGCTAGCTTCTCATATAAAGAATATGGCATCAGATTGATGCTAGCCCCTGAGTCCGCCAGAGCATACCTCCTCACATCATCCCCAAATAAACACGGGATAGTAAACATTCCCGGATCCGCAAGCTTTTCGGGAAGCTAGTTTAAGATCACCGCGGAACAACCCGCACTCAATGGTACGTTGGCGACCTCTCCTAAACGGTCCTTACCCTTCAACAACTCTTTCAGAAACTTCACATACTTTGGTATGTGCTGAAGGGCTTCAATAAAAGGGAGATTGATCTTGAGTTGTTTAAACATGTCAAGAAAGTGCCCGTATTCCTTAGCATGCTTTTGATTAGTTAAGCGTGCCGGATAAGGAACACGGGTAAGATCAATCTCCGTGGTGGGCTTAAACATGACCGGCTTACCAACTGCCGGTTTCTCAACGGGAGACTCGCTGTTAGGTGCTGTACTTGCTGGGACTAGCCTCGGGGGCACCCTCCCAGGAGTCTCCATCTCGATCTCTTCATCCACCGGTTCCTCCTCATCTACATCAACCGGTGGAATCACTCTCTCGCTCTCCTCAACCTCAACTAACACGGGTGGCATGAACACCTCTCCTCTACCTCCTCCAGAACGGGTAGTAACCGCCTTAACGTGGGCGTTTGGGTTGGTTTGGGGCTGACCCGGGAACTGGCCTTGAGGCCGTTCATCCAACCGTTTGGCAATGTCACCAACCGTTCTTTGCAAATCCAAGAACGCAGATTGCTGGTTCTTGAGGAGAACATCATGCTCATGTAGGATCTTCTGTGTAGTGGCATCCTTAACCACTAACTGAGTCAGTAATTCCTCTATCCTACCCAAACCACCACCAGCACCTGAAGTGCTACCAGAACTACCACTCGGCTGCCCCTGCCCCTGGTTCTGATGATAACTATGATGAAAACCCGGGGGATTACCTGAAGATCTATAAGTTTGGTTTTGAGAATTTCCCCAACCGAGGTTATTATACTGCCCAAACCTACCCTGTCCTCCTACATAATTAGCCTGCTCCTGGCTCACCAAACACTCAGAAGTGGCATGACCACCTCTGCATATCTCACACCTATCTACTCTCATCTTCAACTCCTTGACATCCCTAGCTAAAGACTCAAGAGCAGCAGCAACACTAGTGTCCACATTGACGTGGTGAACTCCTCTTGTAGAAGAGGAGGGACTAGCAATAGGAGTGGAATTCCTATTTGATGACCGCTGCTCATGCTCGGCCTGAGCGAAGCTCTCAAAAAGATCATTGCATTCAGCCACATCCCTCTTACCCATGAGGTGGCCTCCTGCAAAAGTGTCAAATCTGGCACGAGTCTCATATGTGAGCCCATTGTAGAATTTCTCTACAAGGGCCCATTCAGACAAACCATGTTGGGAGCATCGGCTAAGAAGATTTTGAAACCTTTCCCACGCAAGATAGTAAGGCTCATCAGGGGCCATTCGGAATGAATGGATCTCATCTCTTAGACGGGCGGCCTTAGCAGGTGGGAAGTACTTTTTAAGAAAAGCATCCCGAAGGCTAACCCAAGTGGTGAAAGTACCTGGAGGATGAGAATCGAGCCAAGTGGCTGCTCGCCCCGATAAAGAAAAAGGAAAAAGCTGTAGAAAAATCGCATCATTAGTGGCACCTTGAAGATTGAAGGTACTACAGATACGAGTGAGCCTAGCAAGGTGTGCGGGAGCATCTTCATCATCACGACCATTAAACTGAGAGTTATTAATCGCATTCATGATATATGAAGGAATCTGCCATGAATTTTCATTCGGGATAGGTGGCAGTAAAATGGGGTTATTGAGCCCCGTGAATCCCGCAGTGGCCTGCTGGTGAACGGTCCTACGCTCAGCCATGGGTGGAACAAGATGAACAGGTGGACTAGAATGAGTAGAAGAAGAAGAAGATGGTGGTGTGTACTCAGAGAAATCAACAGAAATGGGAGTAGAAACACTTACCTCGCTCGTAGAACCTTCAGAAAAGTCCCGCGAATCGCTCCTTGAAGGCAATGAAAGCTCAGGTGGCGGTCCGTGTGAGCGTAGGTGGGGCATACACTTCCAAACCTGCAATCAAATAAAAGCAAATCAAAAAAAATAAAACAAAACAAAATAAAATAAACTCAAATTGAAAACAAAATAAACACAATTATGCACAGATAAGAACAAGAACTAGTAAGCGCAATCGACTAAGAAGTCCCCGGCAACGGCGCCAAAAACTTGATGTCGACGGAGCTTAGCTGTAAAACTAACTAAAAACCGACTCTAAACTAGACACTAAGTAATAAATCTAGACTCTCTAAAACCTAAGCTACCGACAAGCAAGTGTACCTATCGTATGAAGCAAGACAAAAGTAAGTCCGGATATCGAACCCACAGACTTCTACAGACTGTACTAACTAGACTCTAGGACTTATCTATACAAAAATTTGTACTTAAATAAAATAATATTAAGGAAGGGGGGGTTTTTACTAACAACTAAAATATTTAATAAACACTTAGAAATGAAAACAGACGAACAACCAAAGACTAAATCAGAGAAGAAAAGCAGCACTACCTAGGTTTGAATCATATACATGCTTGACAAGGTTCTATCAGGGATGGAACTAATGTGATACCGGGATCTTAAAATACTAAACCCAAAGGAAATATAGAGCACCCTCGACCCTTCTCAAGGATAGTCAACTAAAGATCCTAAAAGCCGCTAAACCACCAGACACATGGATTTCCCTCACAGGTCATCCAACTATTTATGAAATATCCGCTAGATTATCTACCTCACAGTACAATAATCTCATAAACACCTAAGAAATAACTGTTAAACAATCTACCTCACGGCGCGAAAGTCACAGTTCACTTAAATGCTAGGGATAACTTGGGTTTTCCTATTGGACTCAATAAACAGGGTTTAATAGACAAATTAGATTGGTCTTCTCACAAAGTCTCTAACCTAATACGCTAAAAACCAAGACTTATCGACAACTTCTCACCTCACGGATATTAAAGTTAGTTGCACATCTTAATCGTTTAAATCATAATAAAACACTCCTATGAATCACTCGGCCAAAGCAACTCATCCACTAATCAAGAACACACAGTAATTGATTCTAGCATGCACCTATTTCACGACAGACAATCGCCAAGACACATGAGGAACATAATATCAATCATTCAACAATCCAAAACACACATACACATCCAATATTCAAAACCAAGTCTTTAAATCATAAATCCATCACATCATAATGTTCCAACACCAAAATAAACCAAAATCAAACATGCATAATCATCTAACCTAAGTAGTTCTAAGAGTTTAGCCAAGAAACATTGTCAAAACAGAAATCATAACAAGTTTACAAAGCTTGAAACACATAGTAATCAGGAATGAAACCAAGAACGAGAAAACCGAATGGTTAACACCCGAAGGAACAATCCCGGGGCTTCAATCCTTCGATCTCTCGCTTCAAGAGCCTCCCAATCGCTTCCAATCGCCTCTGGCCGTCTCTAACCTCGTCCTAGATCGTCTAATATCGAATACCCTAGCCTCCAGCCGTTTCAGGAAACATAAACTCGACTTTCTGAATTTTTAACCCTATCGCGTACCGCGACAAGTTCCACTTAACCCTTCGCGTAGCGCGACGGGTTCCACTACCCGACAAAATAGTCGGGTCAACCGGCATTATTAAGTGAGGGACATTTCAGTCATTTCCACCTGTCGCGTATCGCGACAGGGTTTCCTGTGGTTGTCGCGTAGCGCGACAAGGTCTTTTTTTCAGCTTTTGACTTCTTTTGTCTTCGGGTCCATTCTTTTCCAACCGGGAGCTCGTTTTCTTGATCTTTTGCTAAAAATTGATATGTTTATTACCTGCGAGCATGAAATTACCAAATTGTGAAGAACCAGCATCAATCGACTCTAAAGTTAAATAAAACTGTACAAAAACAATTAAAAGCAAATAGAAAAACAGATGTGTTTTGCAACACATCACCAGACATCATCCCCTCCAGCAAATAAGAAGGAGAGGACATGGTTTATTATTCGGAGGTGGACAAAGTCTGTCACTGCTTCAGTAACAACTGCTACATCAGCTGCAGCAGTACGGACATCTTCACTGTCCAGGTCTGGGACAATCTCGACACGTACCACTGTTTCTATGTCCTAGACCTCCTCTATTCTGACTCCAGTATTCACTGTTGCATTAGCTTGCCCTTCCATCACACGCACCGACATGTTTATGCCATCTGTCTCAATTGCTGAGCAACTCAGCACATTGAACAGCTTGGTTCTTAGGTTGATGGAGAGGAATCATCAACAAGATCAGACCATTGCCCAGCTTACCCAGAGAGTGAGTGATCAGGACACTCTGTTGTTGCAAACGGTTGTTCAAAGAGCTGACTTAAGGGCACGTAATGCTGATCTAGAAGATCGTTTTCTCAAGTCTATAGACGAGCACAACTAGCTGGCCCTAACTGCTCATGGGTATAAAGAGAGGATCCTTACACTGGAGGCTGACAATCAACGCCTATCTGATGTTATTGACAGCCTGAAAGACTCTCTTCCCAGGATTGAGGGATCCAAACCTGCTTCCGATGATTTAGACAAGGAAGAAGAAGAAGATGATGAAGAATCTGATGAGGAACAGGTTGATTATGATGGCACGGATGATTCTGCTGACGACGATGATGACGATGATGGAACAGGTGATGCTGCTGCAGGTACAACTGGCACCTCAGGGCAAGCCAGGTCTGGAGAAAGTCAAATGAAGAAGAAACAAGATAAAGCTCCGGAGTCTTCCACCAGTCCAGCAGATAAGGGCAAAGCTACCGAGGAACTCGAAGCTATGCCTCTGAGACATCGTCTTGACAATACACTGACTATGATATTAGACGCTCAGGGCATCATATAGCACTTGTTGAGCTACGACGAGGAGGGAGAAATTATCCACTGCCTTACCAAGGAACACATAGCATAGCTGCTCAGATTAAATCCTGATGAGGTTGTCATCAATGACTCATCAGTTCTTGCTTATGATTTCCCGACTCCTGAGTCTTTTGATGATATTGATGAGGTGATTCTGGAAGATATTTCTGAAGAAGAAAGCACAAGGTGCACTTCAGCTGAAGAGGAGCTGCCTACTTTTGCTGATCATTTCGGTCTACATTCTGAGGAGGAAATGAAGAGAAAGATAGACGAGAAACTCAGCGGCAGCGAGTCTTCAGTAGAAGACCTTCAAAAGAGGAAAGAATAATGGGTTGCCTACTGGGAAGTACTGAAGAAAGAAAGTGTTCCACCGATGCCAACTTCGCACACCAAAGTCTACAGGACCAAAGGATATACATCTGGAGGTCAGATTCTGAGTTGGGCATATTTTCATGACTTGCATTGCTATGCAGTGAAGAAAGAGAGAGATATCTAGTACTTCCAATTTCCTCATAACTTCAAAACGTTGCCGAGATTTGAAGTTAATCAGCTTGCACGTCTGAACATGCTGTACTGTGAGGATTCGGGGATGTCGTCCTGGTTTTCTAGGCAAATCCAGTTTGAGTACAGGAAGAGATGGGTAAATTTCAAGCCACAACAACCGGAACGTTATTATCGGCCGGAAATCGATGCTAACACCTGTAGACATAAAGTGATCCTGAAGTGGCTGCCTCCGAATGTCATGAGGAAGATTCCATTACGGAAGATGCCTCAAGATTTTTCAGACAGTTTCAGATGGTGGTATTATGACGGGAGAACTACTGAGGCTATGGTTGTGCTATGCAAGGAAAACACATGGGATACCATGCGTATCTTTAATCCCATGTGGCTGACCAATATGTCATCAAAAGATGTCAAGACCGTATACAGATGTCAGATATTCTTTGACGTTGGAGACATGGAGCAGGCTCTAGAGTTTATGAGAGTCATCCGGATATGCTTAGTGTTTGGCATTCATGTCGGCTCTGACTGGAAAGCTCTGTCAGAAAATACTGGAAGAAAGGTGCAGATAAATAGGGAACTAGGTCCAAGGGGGAGTTTGTTGGTGCATGCAATGTCCCTAGTTCTATACATTGTATGACTTTGATTGTATAAAGTTTATATTAGTAATGAAATCGAATATTCTGTATTGATCGTATATGTTTAATTGTGTTTAATACGTTTAACCATGTTTGACTTTAACTTTGACTATGTTACAGACCCATTCGTGCGAATGGTACCTACGAATGAGTCCTTTCGCACGAATGAACGCCTAGCGAATAACTGAGGCAAACGAATGAGTCACTTGCATGACTCATTCGGTTGACCAGCCCATTCGGTTGAGCCTTTCGCCCGAATGAGTGTTTTGCACAACTCATTCGGCCGAATGAATTATGCCTATATATAGACCTGCAAATAGAATGTTTGACATCACTTTTCTAACCCCTGGACATTCCCTGTCGTACTCCTAGGGTTTTGAGCAGTCATCCCTCTCCAACTTCGTTCTCTCACCCCGTGGTGTTCGATTTAGATCAAAACGTTGATTCTGTATCATCGGATTGCCACGGGGCTTGGTGATTTCGATTGGAAAACCATTGAATAGGATTTCACATTATTCAAGGGACTGCTGAGCAAAATCCACAAGTAACCGAGTGGTTTCCGAGGTTCTCCAAGGTCCAACATCATCAAAAGTGCCTTTCCTCATACTAATGCAATGTAGAAGTATATGTACAAGAAATTTGTATTGTAGAGGCAGCTTCCATTCTTGGTCGAATACTCACTGTAGACACCAAAATATTTGATTCTCATAAAGAATCCTTTAATACACCTTTCAAGAATCAATGTCATTCCTTCAGGTTCTCCACCAAATTGCAAAACTCTCCTTACATCAGCTTCACTTATTCTAATCACTTGCCCTAAAACATTTGCTTCAATCACTAATACATCATCCACAGTAATCAGCCTTGCAGACTCCTAGACACTCGGAATATGAGATCTATAAATGTGACAAGAATTGGATATAGCATAGTAAATCCTCGTTCTTCTCAGAAACTCAATCATCAGTCTGAAATTCTTGCAATTCTTTGTTGTAGGATCCAGATAAGCACATAGATTGTGTTTATCACCAAATACTATAATTGACATATCTACAATTAAAACAACCAACAATTAGAAACAAAATTAATTTCAAAATTCAAAAATTAAGAAAAATTCTATGTCCAAATCCAGCGAACCTCTTGTGCCGAACCTTTGTTATAAACAAACCTAAACCTAGACAAACCTATTACTTGTATACGAACCTCACAAATGAACGAACCTATTGATCTAATGCGAACCTCATGGTCAAACAAACCTTTGACCAACTAAGGTTCGGTCCTTGACTTTGAAAAGGTTGAACACGAACCTTTTAAATTCAAACGAACCTGATCAATTTAATGACCTGTTTGAATTCAAATGAACCTACTCAAATTCCAGATCAAAATTCAAATCTATGAATTAGATTAAAAAAATCATACCCATAGATTTGCCATTAACCGATTAACATCTTTAGTAAAGACATTTTTCATCAAACTTTGATTTAAACAAATTTATTTAAAAGAAATTAGGTTCGACTATCTGGACTTAAAAACTCAAATACCTACAAATCTAGCAGATGAAAATTCAAAATATTTACCTATTTAGAATGATAACACAAATACGAGTCTAATGATATGAGGCAATCACACTGATTATCACAAAATCAAAAATCAATCTCAACACAATAAGGTTCGTTTTTGAGAGAGAATGATGAAAGTGACGAAGCTGTTCCACGAACTTTTAACTTTATACCTTTTCAAGTTTCAAACGAACCTGTGAAACAAAGCTTTTCACGAACCTACAAGCAAACCTTGTTTGATGAACCTTTCAACAAACCAGTTGAACGAACCTTTCAGCAAACCTACCAAACGAACCTTTCAGAATGAACCTATCATCAACCTATCATATGAACCTCTCACCAAACCTGATGAACGAACCTCCAAGCAAACCTATTAAAGATTCGTCTAAACAAATCCACATTTTCACAAATATTTTGACAATTTTAATTTTCAAATTTATTCAAAAATTTCAAACAAACAAAATTTGGTGTTTCAGAGTTAAATACAAATAATCGATAATTATTGATTTAATATCAGATATATAAAAAATCTTTTTGGACTTTTAAATTTTATATAACAACACACCAAAATTTTAATTCTGTAATAAACCTAAAATGAAATATGAAAATGAAAGAAACAAACACATATTTTTGGTGAGAAAGATCCAGACATGAGATCATATTGCATTACAATCATCTGCACAAACTGATTGAATTAATGAGTATGTTAATTAGCAAATTACAATTCAAAGATGATTGTCAGTATATAAATCCAATTTAAATTTAATTACTTAGTTAAGATATCAAATGAAATCAAAACCATCAAATACTTTATGTTCTTCATTTACTTGAATACATCCCCATTTTGTGAATAATTAGTCAAACAATAATGTTCTTGAAACAATTTAATTCAAATATAACTAGCTTGATCATGCAAAAACAAAATATAATTTCTTCTAGAAAATAATAAATTTTAAAACAATTTGAATTTGTTCAAAATTTTGGAACCAAGGTTGATACTTCCGTATGCTCAGATGATCCAGATAATGAACGAAACAATAATTTAAGATTAAGCTTTTAACAATCAGATCAATATTCTCATATACGCAGAGGTTGTCCAAAACTTAATCAAACCAAGAAAACAAATTTGAATTGTTTAAAGCTTTAACAATCAGTTCGATACGTAAGTATATGCAGAGAATGTTTCAGCTTTAAACTAAAATAAAAGAAAAACAAAAAATTAGAATTTCTTTTAAAATTGAACACATGATTAAAAACTAGCAATTAAGTAATTTTAATTCAAGAAACACATTGTAAGATTAACAATCACTCATTCAGGACAAAGCTAATCAGTGTATTCTAAGCAAGTGTCTCCCACAAAGTATAATCATAATTTTGTCAAATGTTATCTCAACTAAGTTATAAACCTACCAACATATCATACTCAGTAATTGTAAATGCTCTTTATGTTTAAGTTCTAGAATGATACAGATGTACTTCTGATTGCTGCAATGTACTATCATTTCTCACTAGGTCGAATCAATTTCTCAAATTTTTATTTTTTTATGTGTTTTGTGTTTTTGATTTTTCAAATGTTTTTGATTTTTTTAAATTTTCTCCCCCAAAAAACTAAAACACAAAGCAAACAAACAAAAAAATATATCTGATATCAAGTCAATAAAAGTTGATTATGAAGGAAATTGATTTGAAATGACCTCACCCATGACCCAAATTCCATTCAATTTGAGTAAATACTCAAAACGAGTTTTATCAAAAGCCTTGGTGATAAGGTATGCACGTTGCTCATTTGTGTGTATCTTCACCACATCAATAAGTTTCTTTTCATAGCAATCGCGTATGAAATGAAAACGAATATCGATGTGTTTAGAACGCGAATGATACACTGGATTTTTAGTAATAGCAATAGCAGCCTAATTATCAACATGTATCGGGGTTTTAAGATAATTCAAACTATAGTCTCTCATTTGTTGTTGTATCCACAGAACTTATGAACAACAACTCGCAGCAGCGACATACTCAGCCTCACAAGTTAAAGTAGCCACAGAAGTTTGCTTTTTACATTGCCAAGAAACCAGTCTTTCCCCCAGAAATTGAGCACCACCAGTTGTGGACTTTGCATATGTCTTACATCCTCCATAATTAGACTCACTGTATGCATTGAAGGAAAAGTTATCATCCTTAGGATACCACAGACCGGTGTCTGGTGTACCCTTCAGATAATGAAGAATCCGCTTAACTGCTATCAAATGTGACACTTTAGGTTTAGATTGATATATTGCACATATACTTGTAGCAAAAACAATATCTGGTGTTGAGGTAGTCAGATACATCAAACATCCAATAATTCCACGATAAAGTGTAGGATCCATCAACTCCCCCTTAGTATCAGGCTCAATTCCGTGAATAGGCTGAATTGGAGCGGAAATTGGTTTTGAATCAAGCATGCTAAATCGTTTCAGCACATCTTGAATATACTTAGTTTGATGAATGAAAATCCCATAATCAGTCTGATCAACTTGTAAACCCAGAAAAAATTTGATATCTGACATTGCACTCATCTCAAATTTATCAATCATCACCTCTTTGAATTCCAAGCACATTTGTTCATCAATAGATCCAAAAATGATATCATCCACATAGATCTGAACAAGAAGAATGTTCATGCCCTTTTCTCGATAAAGCAAAGTTTAGTCAATCTGACCCCTATTGAACCCATGTTCAATAAGGTGAGTCGATAAAGTCTCATACCAGGTACGCACTGATGAAGACCATACAGTGCTTTGTCCAAGAGGTAAACCTGATCCCGATGGATAGGATCCTCAAAACCTGGTGGCTGACAAACATACACTGTTTCCTTCAACGAGCCATATAGAAATGCAGATTTTACATCCAATTGAAAGACTTTTAACTTCTTGTAGGCAGCAAAAGCAAAAAAAAGTCGAATTTCTTATAATCGCGCCACAAGTGCAAAAACTTCATCATAATCAATTCCTTCAACTTGTCTAAAACCCTGAACCACTAAACGAGCTTTGTTTCTGACAATTACACCTCTGTCATCTCGTTTACATATCAACACCCATTTAGTGCCAATCTTTTTCTCTCCTTTTGGCAAATCTACCAAACGCGAAACTCCCAGCTTGCGAAATTGATTCAATTCTTCTTGCATAGCCTCCACCCAGGCTGGCTCACGCAAAGCTTCAGTCACAGTCTTTGGCTCTATCTGTGAAATAAACACTGAATTCATCCAAAGCTCTTGACAGCCATGAGTTTTCTATAATTCAGCATACACACTTTCTTCATTCGTGACTTGATTTTGTGTCTGCACTCCTGCATTTGGATCTCCAATTATCTGATCAATCGGATGATTAACTTGAACACAACCACATCATTATCTAGATTGGTGATGTTCTGGTCAAAATTTTTATCATGGGAAATAGCATCTTCAAATACATCATTTTCATCCTCAAATGACAAATCTTCATTATTAACTTCTGAAGTACCCTCTCCATGTGGTGTAAAAACTCCATCTTCAGATTGATGAAAAATACCTTGTTCTTTTGAATTCTGCAAATCATATAACATTTGTAAGGTTATTTCATCATCAGAAACATTTGTACTGACTCGAGATGCACAGAATCTACATGATTATTTTGCAAAACTTTAATTTTTAATTCGTCATTTTCTTTTCCCAAGTCAATGATCTTTTTGTCAAAACCTTTTTCTCTTGAAACCAACTTTTTGTTAACTTCAGTGCACTCGATGAGTCCAACAGTCAATTGAGCATTCAGTTCCTTCAACTTTTCAATGACCTCTAAAGATCATTATTTACCTGCTTAGCCTTTTCTTTTCCCTTGCTTGCTTCTTCATCCATAGAAGCCATAAACGCACCCATTATATCATCATATTGTTTTCCCCAATCATATCCTTCGTCTGATTAACTGACTAAGGCTTTTGTTGATTCTTCAAGCTCTCCTTTTTATTTTGATGATCTTCTTTTGGCTTGAAAGGATTCAAGTTGCCTTGCTTCTCTGGATTTTTACATTCTCGATCAAAATGACCCAATTCACCACAGTTGTAACATTGTGTGGCCTTTGGATTGAATCCAAACTTTGTATTTCGATCAAAAGTAAACTTCTTTCCTGTTTTCTTCTCATATCTGTTAATTCTTCTTATTGCACTAGCCAAAGCCCACTGAGTATCAATCAATTCCATCTCATCATCATCTATCTGCTCATAATCTTCAAAAGTAAGATTAGAATTCCCTATCCTTCCAGCTATCTATTCATCATAAGCACTGAAAACACATGACAGTATTGACATATGATCTCTAACAGCCTCCACAGACACCTTTCCCAGATTAGTTATATTCAATTAAATTGTAGTAGATGAAGAATCAGGCTTTTTCTCATTCACAGAATAAGATGAACTTGAACTAGTAGATGCAGATGGTACAGAAGTACTCTCAATAGTAAATGAAACAAAGTTGTTTGTATTTTAGCAGATGAAATAGGAGGTCTAAACACATATGCACCATAAAGTGAAGGATCATGTGTTACATTAATGTAACATCACTATATTTCAGGTATGTCCGTACATATTTAATTGTATTGACATAGGAGGTCTAAACACATATGATAATTTGATCATTTTTTGATTTATTTAATGGTATTATCACTGGTATATATTGATGAGAACATATGATTATTACACATAAACCATGGGAAGTTAGTTGAAATATAACTATACTGAACCACAGTGTTTATTACAGTTAGGTTAATTATGAAATGAATTTATTTTGGTTTGAATGGTTGGAAGTTATTGGTTTGGTCACTAAATATAATCAAGGACACATGGTCATGGTTTATCGAAATGGTGGTGGGACGGCGGCTGGATTGGTTGCGACCGACTCCTACGTATGCCCTATACATAAACTTATTTCGGTCTATCATGGATGTGTCAGTGATATGATTTAGTGGGGTTTGAATTGGGAATTTATAATATTTAAATTAATAAGATAATGAAAGCGTTATTGAAAATAATTACGTGATTTAGTGAGGTTTGAATTGGGAATTTATAATATTTAAATTAATAAGATAATGAAAGCGTTATTGAAAATAATTACGCGATGGTGAGGCTACGAATATAATTTAAACGCGAATATTATTTCAGAAATATTAACTTAATAACGTATTCGCGTGGGTGACGATTCACACGAATATAATTATTAGGAATAATATACTAAAACGATATTCCCTAAATCGTAAATTGAATCGAAATGCAATATGAATGATGGATTCGGAAAGGTGACGATCTTTACGAATTCGTAGGTGAGTAACGCATATCGATGAGATAACCGAAATAATATCAAATGATATTAAATTAAGAAAAAGAATTTAAAAACGTTTATTAGGAATTACAACCTTAAACGAATTTGAATAAAATTGTTATGTTAAACAAGTAATTAAACGAAAAATAATAAAATCATTTTATAAAATGAATTTAATTAATACCATTTTGTTAGACGAAATTATGTTAGTAAACGTTTCATGTTTTAAAATATAGTTTTACGAGAAAACCGAACAAGTTAAGACGTGTTAACGCGAAATAAACGAAACCGAGCACACGGGAAGACACGGAGTATATATGGTGGAAGCCTCTCCTTTTCCTTCATTTTTCATCTCCCTACTCTCTCTCTCTCTCTCTAAACACCAAAACCGTCACCCCTTTCTCTCTCTAACTTCTCTCTAGATTTTCTTCATAAATTCTCAACCATTTCACAAGATCTTGGTGCCAAATCGTTCGTATAATCGAGTAGAACAAGAAAACACGAAGATTTTAAGCATTTGATCAAGTTTAGAAGGTAGGTCGGACGTTTTACTTTTTGGAGTTTTGACAAAATGTTAACTGAACAAGGCTGCAATCTTTTGAACATTTTACACCCTTCAGATCGTTAGAAATGAACTTGTACAAATGTTCTGAAGCTACTGGCAGCCATGGACGGACCCGCAACATGCAGATGCTCGATGAAGATGATGATAATAGGCTGAACCTCAGGCTGGCCGAACCAAAGGTCAACGGAACCTAGGGGTTCGCCGAACTAGATTAGTCCCGAACCTAGAGATCATCGAATCAAGGGGTGAACGAACCTAGGTTTTCCCGAACCCCATGGTCACCGAACCTAGGGTTACTGTCGAGCTAAGAGACCACTGAACCTAGGGGTTCACCAAACCTCAAGGAGGTCGAACCTCTGGACGACCGAACCTCAGGGAGGCCGAACCTCAGGACCGCCGAATCTCAGGATCGCCAAACCTAGATGGTGCCGAACCTAGTGCTTACCGAACCATGTGTTGTCGAACCATGGTATTGCCGAACCATAGGTGTTGCCGAGCCTAGGGGCTATCAAAACCTATGGATTTCGATACTATCACGCATGCACATTGGTGGATACTCTTTAACGATAACTAACCGAGATAAACTTTTGGTACAACAATAAAGGATAATACATACACGGGTCCATGCATGCGTAGGTGTATTTTTAAACCATCACCTTTGTAATAAAAACCTAATATGCATAACTATCCAAACTCATGCATGCATGCACGCATATACATACGTATATGGGCATGATTGCATACCTTGTTTTTCCAATTGAAATCATCTAATTATTTAAAACTAACAAGTTTCAAAACTTTGTATTTAATAACTTATGTAATAACAAGTGTTTTTTATAATTTAGATGGAATAAACTAAGTTAGTGACACTTAATGATTAAAGGTAAACACGTGAGAACAATTAATAGTAATGAAATACATGTACTGATGAATGTGAAAACACGCGATAAATACAGGTTGTTGAGTCATCGTTGATTTTATTTTTGTGAGCGCGCATCCTACAAAATACTAAATCTGAGACATTTAGGTGAGTTCTCATAACCCCCTTTTAAATCATTTTTCTTTTAAACTTGGGGGTGGAACATGTATACAAGATTAATATTATTTTGATAACATATGGGTGACACCTGGACTATCAATACGATATTCGTATTATTGAATTATTAATGATTGTGGATTGACATGGATTATCACAATTCCGTGAGTTGTTCATTGAGTTGACTTTCGTCCTCCGCAATGATTGAGTTACTGTTGTTGAGTTGACTTCGGTCCTCCTCGGTGATTCCACTGTTGGTTGAGTTGACTACGGTCCTCCGCAGTGCACTGTATTGACACTTATGATTATTAGGAATGTCATTGATCGAGTTGACTTCGGTCCTCCGCGATGATTCCATTTACCGTTGTTTGAGTTGACTAAGGTCCTCCGCGGTACATTATATTGAGATAATTATGATGAATGATAATTGTTGATGATGAATGTGGATTTCTCTTGATTTATCTAATTGATGTGTTTGGTTGTTATTGATTGACTATACTTGGATGATTAACTGTGATTACTTGGATTACTTGATTTTTTGTGTTTGTTGTGTATTGGCAGAGTTGGATTATCTCACAGGTTCACATGTTTATTTTCTCAAAAAACTATAAACTTTTATGAACACTTATAAACATTTTTGAAAATTAAAAACTTATGATTACTCATCAACTACTTCGTAGTTGACACTTGATTTTCTACATGTTTCAGGGAATGAAGAAAAGTAGGTTGAGAAGGATGGTCTCACACTTTTGGACATCATCACTTAGGATCTTGGAGTTAGCTAAAATTAACTGGATTACTGAAGACTAGTGTTTAGTTAATTTAACTAATCTTTTGTGTAAATTGTTATAATTAAATCATGACGAACATGATTTTTGTGTAATTACTTTGGTTGACTTAATTGATATGTGATGATTTATTTAGATGCCCACAAGCTTATGAACAATCTACACATCCCTCGTGGCATCCTGACATTTCCGCCATTGGTCGGGGTGTTACAATTAACTTGTCTAGCTTTTATTTTATCCTCCATTTCTTGTTCTTCTAACTTTTGAATAAATTCTATAAGTGTCATTCCAGGAAGATTTTCTCTCAAAATCAACGCCAATGAATTCCATCTTTCTGGCAAAGCATCTGCAAAACAGTCTATCTTCTCTTCTTCAGAATACTCAATTCCACACTTACGAACTTCTGTCAACAAATGTCTATATCTTGTAATCAAAGCATCAAGACTTTCATTGCCAATATAGTTGAAATTCTCAAATCAGTGGCTTTCATTTTCTTGAGTTTGGTGTTTCCCTCTACTCTTACCTTCAAAGCATTCATAAACCATATGATGTTTTATGCTCATCAAATTGATGAAGAATTTGATTAGGTATAGCTGGACTTAACATCCAATATGTTTTCTTCTCAGAATCATATTTCTTTCTTTGTTCAACATCCAATCTATCAAGAGTTTGATCCAGATTTGTTCCAACCACCTTTGGTCATTCATATGGTGATAAAATTCTTTCCCAAAGATTTGTGTCAGTATCATCGAGATGAATTTCAAATCGACCTTTCCAATTTTCATAATCAGTCAAATCAAGTAATCTTGGTACTTTGTTTGTGCTACCTGACTCAGTTTCACTACTCTAAATACTCTGAATCTTAGAATTTTGATAAGCAACTGCTGCAAACATATCCGCCATGATTCAAATCTTTTATCAGCGAACCTCTTTCTTGTTTATAAGCTCACAAACCTAAGTATCAAACGAACCTCCTTCAAACCTTGACTAACGAACCTTAGTCAATGAACCAGCCATAAACCTTGACCAACGAACCAGCCACAAAACTTGACCAACGAACCTTATCCAACGAACCAGCAACAAACCTTGATCAACGAACCTCCTTAATAGACAAACATTGTTCAAAAACATTTCAAACAAACCTCTCCAAAATTTTAACACACGAACCTCTACTTGAAAAGATTCTTCCTCAGCGAACCTTAGAATAGAGCTGATAATCAACCAGGTTCGTCTCACGAACCTATGATTTAAATTTGAAAATTTTGGAGAGAAAACCTTCAAAACTTCAACCTTCTAATCCACGTTTTTTTTTACCAAACGAATCTTTGATTTTAACCAGCAAGATAGCAGTACATGATGATGAAATTATCAGCAAACATTTAGAAAATGAAAGTCAAACTCCAGCCATTTCAGAATCTTCAAAATGATTGATAATCTTCAAGAACTTGTATAGAACTCCTCCAATGCTCTGATACCACTGTAGATTGCTCTGGATCGATTACTGAAATTCTATTAATGATTCAATCTATGCAGAATCTAGATTAAATCTATATGAATCAAAGACATACAATCATTATGATAAACATCATGTTCATTGATAACAAAATCTGATTACAAGAACACAAAATAAGAACACACAGTTCTTTACAATAACACAGGTTCTACCCCTCTCTGGTTCTGTCACACACTTTAAAAAACAAACAAACCTGCAATATATATATAAGACTCAGACGAACCTAGCCGAACCATCAGGTTCGCCAGACGAACCCACAGGTTCCCTGGACAAACCTTTACATGACAAATCATTAGGTTCGCCAAACCTATACAGTCCATGCCTAGGTTCGTGAGCCAAACGAACCTAGCAAAAAACCTAAGTTAAATTACATAATTTTGAAACAAAACTATTACAAAATGACCTAACAAACACTGCTGACCAACTTTTGGGTCAGACAAATTGGGCAAACTATTTGTACGAACATATTATGATTGCTGGTTTATTAGGTAAAAACATTTAAGTGTTGTATATCGTAGTAAAGTCCTCGCAAAGTCATGTCGTTAATGTGTATACAACGAGGTGAGTTTAAATAGATATATTGGGTGTGACAAACCCCACGTGGCACAATACTGACTAGAGGTTGGGACATGTGTAATCTCAGCCTATTGCCATTGTTTGTACGATATACATGGCGGAGGCAAGAGCTAACAAGTCTAGTTCGGTAGTGACGCAACTGACACTTGGAGCCTAGGGCTCGGAACTAACATATGATAAACAGCAAATCATACAAAAAACTGGTTTTCCCTACTTTACTTTTAATATAAACCTGTGAACTCACCAACTTTATGTTGACCCGTTTTAGTATGTAATTCTCAGGTACTCAGCACGCTTAAGAGCATAGGATTGCACTTAAGGGAACTATAGGAAGGAGTCTTGCATGCATATAAACTTTTATTCGAACATTTTATATTAATGTACTTATAAAACAATGTAGTGCCTTCACGTTTTACTTTCCGCTATTTAACACTTACATTATTTTATTTCAACAAAATTGATTTATATTATTGAAACGATGTATTTCCAAACTCATATAGAGTCGTTCTATATGACTAAGGCATGTGATTCTAGCCATGTTACATCCAGCGGTCTGACACCGCAAGTGGAAATTTGGGGGTGTGACACATAGTGGTGGTTACCGGTGGTCTTGGCTAGGATCACCTACGGCTAGGGTTTCTAACTGATAGCTCCTAGTCCTCTCGTGTATGTGAGTTTTCAGGTAAGAACTTGATAAACCTATCATCTACAAGTTGAAATTATTCTGGATCTACTTCTGCTTCTTGATTTTTGTGATTATTTTGACTAGATCAGGCATGTAGATGATGAGCAATAGTTATGGCCACGTGAGTGACTTCCGGCCATTGTCAAGCATTTGTCAGCGACGATATCATACCAAACAATCACCAGATTGTGTTCATGAGAGTTTGGGATAATAACGATATTGTTGAAATAATCTTGTTAAGAATCTGGATAGACTTGGATTCGGTCAACATCAGTCAAAGCTGGTCAAACGACCCACCATGGTCAGACCCGGTAACAGGTGATAATCGAGTGCTTGGAAACGACCATGATGCAGAACCAAGTCCATCGGAAAGCTCAGATCCCAAATCGGGTTTCTAGTACTCAAAATGAGCTCGTGTACGCGAACCGACTCGGAAGGTATACCCGCGCGCTAACCTTTAACATGTTATCTTATCTCGTGCTTTATAAGTGTTTGCATTCACGACTAAATTAAAAGAAAGATGTAACATCCCAAATTTCCTAACTACAAGGTATTTAAACTCGCAAATGAGTAGCAGATAATATACTTGTTGTGGAAAAATATGAAGCATAAAACAAATTTAAAAGAGGGGCTTGGAATCGTGTACTCGAACCCAATTTCGAGTACACGAGTTCTCGAAATTGTTGTAGTCGAAATCTCAAGATTTCGAGTACCAGCCATTGCCTATAAATAGTGGTGCCTTGGGAAATGTGCGAACCTTTGGCTAGAGCACATTTTCTCCCAAGTACACGAGGCATAATCCCAGAACGTCAAGATCGAGCTTTTAATAGACCAAACGTAAGAGGGAACGCACGAGGATCTACAGGAGTACTCATCTACCTTCAAGTAAGTGATCCAAACTGAAAAGTTAGGAATTTTAGACAAAAGTGAACTTATGCATAAAGCTCACACCTTTATGCATAAAGTTCGGAACTTTGAGGTTCCAGTGTGTTGGTAACACCCTAAGGAAACTAGAACTAGCTCCCCAAAGCCTTAGATGAATTTTTGAGATGTTTAATGACTACAGTGATGAGTACACGAAATCCTGCACAAAGGGTACTCGAAATCATACTTAGAATTTCGAGTACATGGCCATTTCGAGTACAAGGTTATTTCGAGTACCCATAAGTTCGAATACACAGGCTATTTCGAATACAGATGATGGTTTCGAGTACCAGCCATTTCGTGAACTCGAAGACTTTCGTGTACATGGGTTTCGAGTATGGGGTGCTTAATGAACCTCAAGTGTTTCGAATACTTAGCTAAGGTTTGGGAACATGAGCTTATAATGGGGACTAGTTGGTTATGAGGACTTGGAATATATTCTAAGTCTAAGAATGTAATGTAATGAGACGATGTAACTAATGTAGGTCCCTAAGGCCCTAGCTAAGGAGTTCGGCTAAGGATAACATGAGTCTACTATCAGGTGAGTTCTAGACGCCCTATTTCATGTTCACTGTTTTGGGCTAGCATACATGCTTATGTTATGTTAGGATGATATATTACAAATGATGCATGCTATTATATGTGTTATGTACGATGAAATGAGCATGCAAATGTGCTAAGTATGATGAATACATGAAATGGAACATGATAACGAAATCCTAAATGACTAGGATGTAAGTATGAAACTATGACGTATGAATGATGAATAAATGTTAGCATAATACGCAGGCATGATGTAGGAGCGATGAAAAGATGCTAATGATATGTATGATGCCATGACGTATGCTAGGATGAGATGTTGCATACATTTTATGTATGCGATGCTTGAATGATATGATAAATTCCTAAGCTGTTAGGATAATATGAAAGGTGTTATGATGATAGCATGATATGATGAAGTCCTAAATGTAGGATAATGATAGAGGCTAGCATGTTATGTTGTGATGACCTTGTTATGATGATGAGACGTTACAAAGTCTAAAAGGGTTATGAATTTGCTGCTAGCATAATATGATTATGATATATGATGACATACTGGTAATACATCCCGTATGATGAATGAATGATGACCCTATACGTGTTATAGGATATGTATGCATGATGTACTAGTACCATTACTAGTAAGTATGGACGATTACCTGAACATATCAGGATATGAACAGCCGGTCGGGCTATAAACACAGAGTCGACCGGACTATAAACATGAGAGCCGATCGGACTATAAACACAGAGCCGATTGGGCTATAAACACGGAGCCGATCGGTCTATAAACACGGAGCCGATCGGAATATAAACATGGTAAGAGCCGATCGGGCTATAAACATGGTAAGAGTCGATCGGACTATAAACATGGAGCCTTGTGCCGGCATAAGCCCACTGCTCATGTTAATGACAGTGGTTTTGATGATGACGATGGTTATATGGCTACGATGATAAAATGGTTATGTGCTACGGTTTATGTGTATAAACTGATGCTTTCATGTTAACATGTTTAACTCACTAAACTATTATGATGTTTTATGAAAACTAGAACTCACCAGCGTAAGCTGACTTGATTTAGCATGTATGTCAAGTTAAAGCTATGATAAGAGAAGGCATGGAGCTCGGGCATCAATTCGGACGATCCGTTGGTTTTGGCAATTCGATATGATTTTGATACAGACACTTTATTGAATTCTGTTTATCAAACTATGTTTACATTTCCGCTGCATGATTATGAAAGTTTTTAGTTTAAGAGCTATGTGTTATGATGAAAACCAACCTCTGTGGGGTCTCCCGGTTTCAGGGCCCCACAAGTTGGTATCAGAGCCATAGTTTGAGAGATCTTGGCATCCCAAATGCCAAGACTTAAACTGAGAATGGGATTAAATGATGCGGATTGCCAACCACGGATGAACGGATGCCACGAGCTGAATGTTATGTACGAGTTAAGATGTAGATCTAAGGTTAGAATGGTAGTTAGTGACATGCACATTGAAGAGATGGGATGGGAAACGTTTAGAGCCTATGACTTGGGTAAATGGTTAATAACACCTAATCAACGTCATTAACGATTTACAAATCTTATTCCTTGCTAAACTGATTCCTGTACTAACCATCAATTGTTGCATCCTGTAGATAGTTAGATGGCTGGACAAAAGGGTAGACCACGTAAGCTGTCACACCCCCTGCGCCGCGTGCGGAATCCACGGCGCGGTGACGTATGAAGAGTTGAATCATGCACAAGTATTGAATAAGAACAACCACAATGGATTACTATGTTTCAAAATGTTTAGACTGTTGTTTAGTTACAGACAATCTATCTACCAAAAGAAAGACAACTACAGACCAAAAAATTATTGTTTACAAAATAAGACTTCAAACAAGACAATTAAACATTTAGGATTTAGTGTGTTTCTAATCCATCCTAGCATGTTTCTTCATCTTGTTCTATCTTAGTATGGTCTCCTTAGTTGTCCCTTAGAAATGCCTTAAACCTGATTACCTGAAACACGTGAAAAGTAACTGTCAACTACAGAAGTAGTTGGTGAGAACAATTGGTTTAACATTTGAAATATGAATCTGTAATGTAAGGCATATGTTTAAAGCAATAAATGAATTACATGGATGGGTTGCAACCCAAACTAACATCAAGTATGTCTAACTCGTGTAAACAGTCCAAAGACTGTTTGCACGAACACCAACATATAATCAAGTCCCAAACTACGTTTGGAGTCAGAAAATTAGTCAGCAACAGTGAATAACCATACGTAACCGAAATCTGCAGTTAGCTTATAAAACAAATTTAAAAGCTAACTCCAGAAATCGGTCTGCCCAACATGTGTCCGCTTTCCCTTGTTGTGATCACCCAGTACTAACGCTAATGAATATGAAACTTGATGTGTTTATAAGTTTGTTTACAACGATGGACACCATGCTTTTGAACCTTGCTTTAAACCAAAGATTAATGCCTTATTTGGTAACCTGATTTGAAAACCTTGATTTAGGGCCATGAAATGAATCCTCTGTTTTGAAACCCTTGATGTAGTACGTAAGATAGTGCCCTTGTATATCAACAAGGTTTATAAAAGATAAGTTTCGAAAACACGAGTTTAGAGTAAAAGAGTTTATAAATTCCATTATTTAAAAGTGTTTATCCTTTATAAAAAAAACCATTTGAGCAAAAGCTGATATAAACAGTTTAAAGAACTTTTCTAAAACCTTTTTAGTAGAAACTGTTAAATAGATGATGAAACAATCATAAACGGTTGATAATTCATTTGAAAACCATTGAGAAATCCCTTGGATTTCTAAAGTGAACCTGTAATGTTTGCCAAGTAACAGAATCATGTATCATGAAATATGATTGATTTAAGAGCATTTGATCACGTGTTCCACCCCAAAACAGTTGTAAAAACAGTAAAAAGAGGGGCTAATGTTCTCACATGTCTGCAATAGACTCTGAACTATAACAAATATCAAGTAGCAAATAGGACTTCTAACTGGTTCCTATATCATTGTAATCATACATAAGATATAAGATTTATAATTGTATAGCCCTTAATTCATTGATTGACTTGTGTTATCATGATTTTGATTAACATCATAAGTACTTGATCTCATGTTTGAAAATGTTGTACGAACGTGAAAGTCATGGTTGAGTTACTTGATTGATAATGATCCATGAAATGAATGTGTAATATTCTTTTATGCACACATATTATTTATAAAAATGACAAGTGTTCGTGAACTCGATAACCATTGGTTTACATGTATTGTGAAAAGATGTTTCAATTGTTTTACGTTATTGACATTATGACTTGGCCTCATGATTATGTTAAGTTGTAACTTAACTCAATTAAAACCAAATCACAACTCTATTTAAGTCGTGGGCCTCACATTGGGCCTTAAGCCCATAAAACCATGAGGCTAAATCCAAAGTCATGGGCCATTTAGGTTAATGATAGACAATGAAAGATGGTATTGGGCCTACAACACGTGTGTGGACCTTGTATCACACCAATGAAAATCTTGGGCCAATTAAGATCATAATGGGCCGAATGGGATCTAATTGGGCTATTCCAACTTTAAGTTAGGCTAGGTTTAAGATGTGTAGCCAAATCATGGGCCGGTTAAGGTTTTGTTGGGTCGAACAATGTGTATATGGGCCAAGCAATGTGCCAAGCACAAGATTGGGTCACTCATGATCATAATGGGCCGAAATAAAATTGAATTGGGCCAAGATGATAGAAGAATTTCCATGTTGGAGCTCGGCTAACCCCCCCTGGCAGCGAACCTTCTAAGGTTCCTGCCTAAGGTTCGGCCATATGACAGGAAGGTTCGGCTTCTCATGGAGACATGCAAGGTTCGTGGTTTTGGGAGGTTGAAAGGTTCGCAAGGGTTCGGTTCTGGCAGCTCTAGGGTTCGGCAGTCCTTCCACCATGCAAAGGTTCGGTGCAAAAGGGTTTGTGGCATGCACATTGGTTCGCCGCAGGTTCTTGGTTCGCCTATGGTTCGTGAGCACAGGTTCGACCAGGAGGGTTCGGTTGGTTGTGTTAGACGAACCATGGGTTCGCTTCTGTTGTAGGGTTCGTCTGATCCAGAGGTTCGGCTGCTTATCCACAAGCATGCAGGTTCGTTAGGGTTCGCCTATAGCCCAATGGTTCGGCCACCTTAACAGGTTCGGCCGAGGTTACCCCCACGAACCCTGTGCGAGCATCATCACCACCATCGAATCACCAGCTCCAGACCACGATCTAAGTTCTTCTAACCTCGAGAAAGGTTGCTACATGTGCGAGACTCGAAGGATGATGCAAGAAAACCGGTTATGTGTGTGTTTAGTAAAACCCACGAACAAAACCCTATTTTCCAGATTTTCATTCAAGCATACCTCGTTTTTGGCCGGTGAAAACCTCCGATCCGTTGTACTTTCGTGTAGGGAATGTCGAGAGCTCCGCGTCGACACCAAGAACACCAAAATCCGTTGAGAAACGAAGAAGTTATACGCGTTTGAAGTCGGTTTTCTAGAGAGAGAGAGGCATGGACGAATTTGTAGAGAGAGAAGTGGTTGTTGGTGGAATAAATGAGAAATTTAGCCTTGTTCAAGGCTTTTATAGCCCGCGCGGTATTCGGGTCCGTTTCGGTCGCTCGGTTTGCGTTTTCGTAACGTAACGCGTATTTTACGCGATTTTAAATAAAGGATTATTATTCTCATCATTTTGATGAGTTTCAAAATTGTAAAAATATAAAATAATATATTTTAATTATTTTTGCTCTTCGTTCGTTGTCAGATCGTTAAACAGATACAATTACGTGTATACCCGCAATCGCGTATGTTTTTCGATCGTCTTAATTATTTAAAGTCGTTTAATCATAATTATAAGTTCAACATTCGTATCATTATGGATCGTCACCCATAACTATACTCAGTCTCGCTTACGTATTATGATTCTTGTTTAAATTAATTGTTGTCATAATATTCGTCTTAACACTACGCACTAACACTATCCCATTACACCGAACTCAGTATATGTATAGGGCATACCCCAGATTCCAGCTACCTGCCGTACCTGACGCCGTCCCACCACTGTTTCGATATAATACGATACTGTTCTTGCCTAGTGAACTCGACTGTAAATGATAATACATACTTGTTCTTAAATAATAAAGATCCTAACACACAAGCACATTATGAACACATGAATCATATTGACAGATCTGATATGAAAACACATGGATTCTAACACTGTTTACAACTACCATGACTAAATGTACAAATGTTACATAAGCAACCACAGGAATCCAAAGAACCACGTGTCGAGAATGAAGAACCCGTCAGTGAGGACGACCACGAGCACAACGAGCAACCAGAGAATGAAGAAGAGGTCACTCTTGAGCCTATCGTGGTGAAGGCTATTTCTGATGAGGTCTGCAAGATAATGGATGAGAAGCTACCAGCCTTGATTGCTAAGGCACTGAAGGATGCTCTAAAAGACAAGTCTGAGGGAACCAAAGAAAGCTCTAAGGAAGATGAGGATGGTGTGATCATCGAGACAAAGAGCAGTGATTCTATGTCTGGGAAACTGAAGGGTTGTGATTACAAATCCTTCAAGGGATGTAACCCACCGACCTTCGATGGGAAGAAGGATGCTGTGGCCACCTGCCACTGGATTTCTGCGTTGGAGGCTGTTATCTCCATCAGTGAGTGCCGAATTGATCAAGCTGTCAAGTTTGCAGCTCACTCCTTTGTCAAGGAGGCACTTCACTGGTGGAACACCATTAAGCAGTCCAAGGCTGCAGCTGATGTGGAGAAGATGACTTGGGACGGTCTCAAGGAACTGGTTACTAAACAGTTCTGTCCCAAGAACAAGCTGGATAAAGTTGAAAGAGAGTTCCTGGTACTAAAAGCTGGGAGTCTAAACCACAGGCAGTACACTTCACGATTTAATCAGATGACGAGGCTTCTGCCTCATCTAGTTGCTACTGAGGAAAGGAGGGTGAAGTTGTACATGGAGAGCTTGCCTCCAAAGGTCAGAATTCATATCAAGCCCAATGCTCCCAAGACCTTCGACTCCACTGTTGTAACTCAGTGGGATAGTTTGGGACGATGTTATGTCTGCTGAACCAGTTAGAGAAGAAGCAAGGGTGAAGGAGTCCTCCGGGACTAAGAGGGGTCGAACAGACCAACAAAAGTTCTCAAGCAAGAAGGTGAAACGGGAAGATACTGGGCTATGTAGCAAGTGTGGCAAGAGCCATTCTGGGTCGTGCCGTGTGGGCACAAACTTATGTTTCAGATGTTGAAAGGTGGGGCACTTTTCAGCCAACTGTCCCGGTACGATTCGATGCTATAACTGTAATGGGGTTGGACATCTGTCCAAGGATTGCAGGCAACCACGGGCCGATGCTTCGGGTTCGGGTAAGAAAGAAAAAAAAGCAAAGGAGAAGCAGAAGGCTAAAGCACGAGCTTTCACGATGACAAAGGATGATGCTATTGAGGACCCGGACATGGTCACAGGTACCTTTTCTATCAACAATATTCATGCTTCTGTATTGTTTGATTATGGTGCCAGTATGAGTTTTGTGTCTTCTACTTTCTGTGATGGGTTATCTGGGAAGGTTAAGAAGATAGATCGGGTATTTGATGTAGAGACGGCTATTGGTAAGATGACCAGGGTGACTGAAGCTATTAATGATTATTATGTTGAGATAGAAGGTCATAGGTTCCCTGTCCGACTGTTTCTTATAACCTTAGGAGGCTTTGATGTAGTTTTGGGTATGGACTGGTTAGCCAAATACGAGGCTAATATTGTATGTCGACGAAAGATGATATGTTTACGTGCGATGGATGGGAGTTCCGTAACGGTTTATGGTGATAAAGCGATGTATGCGCCGAAGATCATTTCGATGATCAAGGCTGATGTTATGATGAGGCGAGGGTGTGTAGCCTACTTGGCCTATGTAATTGAGGAACGTACGGATATGAGGACGATTGATGATGTTCCTGTGGTGTGTAACTTCCCCGATGTATTCCCTGAGGAATTGCCTAGATTACCACCCGAACGGGAAATTGAGTTCCAAATCGACTTAGTGCCAGGGGCACAACCCGTTGCCAAAACACCTTACCGTCTAGCTCCAACTGAGATGAAGGAAATGATGACCCAGCTACAAGAAGTCCTCGATAAAGGTTTTATACGACCAAGTGTCTCCCCGTGGGGAGCACCGGTGCTGTTCGTTAAGAAGAAAGATGGAAGTATGCGTATGTGTATAGATTACAGGGAACTGAATAAGTTGACCGTAAAGAACAGGCATCCTCTACCTAGAATTGATGACTTGTTCAATCAATTGCAAGGGGCAAGCTGGTTCTCAAAGATAGATCTCTGATCCGGTTACCATCAGTTGAAAGTTCGAGAGCAGGATATTCCAAAGACTGCTTTCCGTACGCGTTATGGACATTACGAGTTTCTCGTTATGTCATTTGGATTGACGAATGCTCCCGCAGCATTTATGGATTTGATGAACAGAGTATGTCGACCGATGCTGGATCGATCGGTGATAGTGTTTATTGATGATATTTTGATTTACTCAAAGAACGAGGGAGACCATGCTTGCCACATACGTGAGGTATTGGAGATCCTAAGGAAAGAGAAACTTTATGCTAAGTTCTCCAAATGCGCTTTCTGGTTACGAGAGGTATAGTTTCTGTGTCACGTGGTGAACCCAGAAGGCATTATGGTAGATCCAGCTAAAGAGGAAACGATTATGAAATGGAGTCCCCCGAAATCACCTACGGAAGTACGCAGTTTCCTTGGTTTGGCCGGTTACTATCGGAGATTTATTCAAGATTTCTCTAAGCTAGCGATGCCGTTGACAAAGCTCACGAGGAAAGACGTAAAGTACGAATGGGGCCCGAACCAAGAACAAGCGTTTTCCATGCTAAAGGAGAAACTTACCCAAGCTCCTATTCTAGCACTGCCGGATGGAAATGATGATCTTGTTGTGTATGCCGATGCGTCATGACAAGGGTTGGGATGCGTACTGATGCAAAGGGGAAGGGTGATAGCTTATGCTTCGCGCCAGCTAAAGAATCATGAGGCTAACTACCCGACCCACGATCTTGAACTCGCCGCAGTAGTGTTTGCATTGAAAATATGGAGGCACTATTTGTATGGAGTAAGGAATACCATCTATACCAACCATAAGAGCTTGAAGTACTTCTTCGAGCAAAAGGATTTGAATATGAGACAGAGAAGATGGCTTGAGCTGTTAAAGGATTATGATTGTGATATTTTATATCACCCGGGAAAGGCCAATGTGGTAGCGGATGCTTTGAGTCGCAAGACGGATCATCCTGCCATACGAGTAAAATCGTATAGTTTGGTGATAACGCCAGACTTTCTGAACGAGCTCAAGCAGGCGCAACAGGAAGGGTTGAAAGAAGAGAACGTGGGTTTTGAACGTGTATTTGGGCAGGTCAAGAACTTGGAAGACAATGATTACGGTATAAAGATACGATTCGGTCGTATGTGGATGCCCAGAAATGGGGACATTCGATCGAGAATTTTAGATGAAGCCAACAAATCACGTTATTCGGTGCACCCCGGTGCGACGAAGATATAACAAGATCTTCGAAAGGATTATTGGTGGCCGGGCATGAAATTTAACGTGATGCAGTACGTGAAAAGGTGCCTTACTTGTGCGCAAGTGAAGGCTGAACATCAGAAACCCTACGGATATGTGCAACCTCTTGAGCTACCGGAATGGAAATGGGAATACATCACCATGGATTTCATCACCAAGCTACCGAGAACAGCTAAATGACATGATACCGTATGGGTGATAGTAGACCGACTGACGAAGAGTGCACACTTCCTTCCTATCAGGGAAACGTATACGTCCGAAAGGTTGTCTGAGTTGTTCGTGAAGGAGATTGTGACCCGACATGGAGTTCCTGTCTCCATTGTGTCAGATCGAGATACGAGGTTTACTTCCAGATTTTGGAAGCAGTTTCATGATGCTATGGGAACGAAACTGAACATCAGTACTGCCTATCACCCTCAGACAGATGGACAGTCAGAAAGGACTATCCAAATGTTGGAGGATAAGCTTAGGGCGTGCATTATCGATTTTGGAGGTAGCTGGGATGACCACTTGCCATTGGTGGAGTTTTCATATAATAACAGCTACCACTCTAGCATCGGAATGCCCCCATACGAGGCATTGTACGGAAGACGATGTAGAACCCCGGTATGCTGGGGAGAAGTTGGACAGAAAGAGATGGGAAATAAAGCTGCAGTAATTGATATGGCAGAAAATTTACGGGTGATAAAAGCACGTATGAAAGCTGCACAAGATCGCCAAAAGTCTTACGCTGACAAGCGTCGAAGACCGATCGAGTGTTGCTGAAAGTATCACCATGGAAGGGAATCATTCGATTTAGAAAGCGAGGAAAGTTGATTCCGAGGTACATCGGACCGTTTCAGATAGAGGCAAGGGTAGGGAAAGTCGCGTATCGACTGGACCTACCAGAGGAGCTGAACGGGATTCATCCTACCTTCCACGTGTCACACCTTAGGAAGTGTCTGGCAGACGAGCAAGCACATGTTCCTTTGGACGACATTGAAGTAGATGACCGACTGAACTACATCGAATAACCAGTCGCGATCGTGGATACAAAGGAAAAGCAGCTACGGAATAAAACGGTTCATCAAGTCAGAGTTCAGTGGAAGCATTGGAAGGGTTCAGACACGACATGGGAAACGGAAGACGAGATGAGGAAGTTGTATCCTCACATGTTCAATGTGTAACGAGGCAGGTTTCGGGACGAAACCTATTGTAAGGAGGAGAGACTTGTAACATCCCAAATTTCCTAACTACAAGGTATTTGAACTCGCGAATGAGTAGCAGATAATATACTTGTTGTGGAAAAATACGAAGCATAAAACAAATTTAAAAGAGGGGCTTGGAATCGTGTACTCGAACCCAATTTCGAGTACACGAGTTCTCGAAATTGTTGTAGTCGAAATCTCAAGATTTCGAGTACCAGCCCTTGCCTATAAATAGTGGTGCCTTGGGAAATGTGCGAACCTTTGGCTAGAGCACATTTTCTCCCAAGTACACGAGGCATAATCCCAGAACTTCAAGATTGAGCTTTTAATCGACCAAACGTAAGAGGGAACGCACGAGGATCTACAGGAGTGCTCATCTACCTTCAAGTAAGTGATCCAAACTGAAAAGTTAGGATTTTTAGACAAAAGTGAACTTATGCATAAAGCTCACACCTTTATGCATAAAGTTCGGAACTTTGAGGTTCCAGTGTGTTGGTAACACCCTAAGGAACCTAGAACTAGCTCCCCAAAGCCTTAGATGAATTTCTGAGATGTTTAATGACTACAGTGATGAGTACACGAAATCCTGCACAAAGGGTACTCGAAATCATACTTAGAATTTCGAGTACATGGCCATTTCGAGTACAAGGTTATTTCGAGTACCCATAAGTTCGAATACACAGGCTATTTCGAATACAGATGATGGTTTCGAGTACAAGCCACTTCGTGAACTCCAGGACTTTCGTGTACAAGGGTTTCGAGTATGGGGTGCTTAATGAACCTCAAGTGTTTCGAATACTTAGCTAAGGTTTGGGAACTTGAGCTTATAATGGGGACTAGTTGGTTATGAGGACATGGAATATATTCTAAGTCTAAGAATGTAATGTAATGAGACGATGTAGCTAATGTAGGTCCCTAAGGCCCTAGCTAAGGAGTTCGGCTAAGGATAACAGGAGTCTACTATCAGGTGAGTTCTAGACGCCCTATTTCCTGTTTACTGTTTTGGGCTGGCATACATGCTTATGTTATGTTAGGATGATATATTACAAATGATGCATGCTATTATATGTGTTATGTACGATGAAATGAGCATGCAAATGTGCTAAGTATGATGAATACATGAAATGGAACATGATAACAAAATCCTAAATGACTAGGATGTAAGTATGAAACTATGACGTATGAATGATGAATAAATGTTAGCATAATACGCAGACATGATGTAGGAGCGATGAAAAGATGCTAATGATATGTATGATGCCATGACGTATGCTAGGATGATATGTTGCTTACATGTTATGTATGCGATGCTTGAATGATATGATAAATTCCTAAGCTGTTAAGATAATATGAAAGGTGTTATGATGATAGCATGATATGATGAAGTCCTAAATGTAGGATAATGATAGAGGCTAGCATGTTATGTTGTGATGACCTTGTTATGATGATGAGACGTTACTAAGTCTAAAAGGGTTATGAATTTACTGCTAGCATAATATGATTATGATATATGATGACATACTGGTAATACATCTCGTATGATGAATGAATGATGACCCTATACGTGTTACAGGATATGTATGCATGATGTACTAGTACCAGTACTAGTAAGTATGGACGATGACCTGAACATATCAGGATATGAACAGCCGATCAAGCTATAAACACAGAGTCGACCGGACTATAAACATGAGAGTCGATCGGACTATAAACATGGTAAGAGCCGATCAGGCTATAAACACGGAGCCGATCGGGCTATAAACACGGAGCCGATCGGGCTATAAACATGGTAAGAGCCGATCAGGCTATAAACATGGTAAGAGCCGATCGGGCTATAAACATGGTAAGAGTCGATCGGACTATAAACATGGAGCCTTGTGCCGGCATAAGCCCACTGCTCATGTTAATGACAGTGGTTTTGATGATGACGATGGTTATATGGCTACGATGATAAAATGGTTATGTGCTATGGTTTATGTGTATAAACTGATGCTTTCATGTTAACATGTTTAACTCACTAAACTATTATGATGTTTTATGAAAACTAGAACTCACCAGCGTAAGCTGACTTGATTTAGCATGTATGTCAGGTTAAAGCAATGATAAGAGAAGGCATGGAGCTCGGGCATCAATTCAGACGATCCGTTGGTTTTGGCAATTCGATATGATTTTGATACAGACACTTTATTGAATTCTATTTATCAAACTATGTTTACATTTCCGCTGCATGATTATGAAAGTTTTTAGTTTAAGAGCTATGTGTTATGATGAAAACCAACCTCTGTGGGGTCTCCCGGTTTCGGGGCCCCACAAAAGACAAATTGTAAATATATAAAAGGCTTATAAAAATTATTAACCAATAAACATACATGATTTAATTTAAAGGACAAGTTAGATTAACGAAACGATCATGATTATAATGGATTGTTTCAAATATCGAGCTACGGAATATAAACTAATAAATTTCTATCAAAGAACAAAATACACACTCACTTTCAATTTCTTTAAAACGAGAGTTTTCAAACCAATGATTTTATTAAATATATCATGCAACTCGAAAGGTTTTTATTATTTTAAAACTCAAATATTAGCTTTTGTAAATAAACGAGTTCAAGTAAATCTGATAAGGAGATTTCGAATAAAATATGTTTATATTGGTAAATCGGTCGTAAAAACCTATATTTGGATCTAAGAAATAATGTTTCAACCAAATAATTTTAAATATCTTTTGTACATATATATAAATCACCAAATGACAATAATTGCTAATAAATGGGACAAATTCTTATATATATATATATATATATATATTAATAACGACTGGCATATAATAATTACAATTCGGGATACCATAACCTCGTTACAACATATTATACATAATATGAAATAACTATTCTACAAAATTATACATGATAACAATAATTATCAAGTTTTGATAAATACGATATTATATGCATATTTTAAGCATATCAATTGTATACACATTCGATTAGATAAATAATCGAGTATTAAAGGACAAGCATTTTTTACCCGAATGTAACACTCGTGAACAAAGGTCGTCAGTTAATCAAACTTAACATATGTGAGGACACATTAGATCACGTGTGACAGTCGTGTCAAGTAGGCACGTGAAACAAGAATGACAATATTAGTTATTGATACAAATTTGATCTACAACCATGACTTCTTATTTCATTTGATTGGGAAATGTTGTACTCTATCAAACATACCGAATTCACTTGCACTAATGTGGTGAATATGGTCACTCAGACTTTGGTTATCACAGTACGTGGACTTTGGTTCCTTGGCTATACACCAGGTTAGCATTCTTAGTCTCTTTTACATTTTACATATTTTGGGGGAAATATATGTTACAATACTTTACTCCTCTACTATGATACTCAAACTGTTTTTCATTACTATGCTAAATGTGTTGATATTGGAACATAAGTTAGCCGGATTGTAGATTGCATGAGACATCTATTATAGAAGTCCCTTCTTGGTAACACAACCATTAACTCATGAGTTTGAGCTAGTGGATAGATATTGAATAGTACTATTAGGGTTGACAATGTTGTCATTCATGATGAGTGTATTTCCAACATTTGCATTTTGAACTCAAGGAGAGTTTACTACACTATGATTAGTCACGGGCAGTTAGTCGGAGGTTTGGTTGTGGACTCATGTATATTGTATCCAATCACACTTATGATTGACATCTTATATAGAAGACAATACTTCTCTCATGGTCCGACATCTTACTGGTTTTCAGTATATTGTTGAATATAGTTGTCAACCACCCAACTCCTTCATCTTCTAAACATTTTCATACTATAATAGGAATATTGTCTAATCCCATTGCTTTCGCACTTCCCATCCTTCTAAGAGCACTATACACCTCTTCTTTGTTAATGTATCAACAATTCTTCTTTGTTAATGTATCAACAATATCAGTTGTTCCGTGGTGGTACTCTATTTGTGGATTTCTCTCCATCATTTTGATAATTCTTTTTTTTTTTGAAAAGATCGTGAAAATATATTTGTCACCTCTTTCTAATGGCTTTGTTTACTAGGACATGTCCATCATCTTCTTTTATGAATTTCATTACTCCTATATCTTGTTTTTTCTGCTCCATGGCATTAGCAATATTAAATATGTAAGGCTCTTCTTCTTTAGCTTTAAGTCGTTTATAAAATGTCATTGGACGCTTTGCTTCATGGTGTTTATTCATAGACACACACTAACACGATTTAATTATTTAACGTGTTTGTAAGTTAATCACTCTAGATACATTTGATACCACTTATATATAGCAAAACATGAATTCAAATCAATGTAACTGAGTTCATTGCACTTCCATTTGCAGACTGTAAGGCTCTGTTTGGTATGGGGTAATGGAATAGATAAAGGAATGAAATGGAATAGATAGGGTAACGAAATGGGCAAAGAAATGAAATGAAGCATTACCATTTCATTGTTGTGTTTGGTTACCAAGAGAAATGGAATGAATCATTACTTTGTTTTGTTTGGCAGACAAGAGAGAATATAAAATAAAGTTAGTGGTGAGTAGTGGACTGGTGATTATAAAGTAGTTTTGGGGGTGGTGGTGGTTGCGGTGGCAGTGGCGGATGGGCAGATGGTGATTGGAGGTGGTGATAGGTACGGTGGTGGTGGCAGTAGCAATGGGTGGTGGTGGTTGGTGGTAGGGGTGTGCATGGTAAAACCATAACCTAAAATTAACCGATAACCGCCCGAACCATAACCGATTTTAACCAAAACCGACTTTAACCGACGGTTATGGTTAAGCTAAGCCATTAACCGAACCATTCGGTTATGGTTATGGATAAGCGAAGTCATTAACCTAATTTTACCGAACCAAACCGATTATTGAATATTTGTTTTTTTAATATTTCTAGGTTTGTGTGTGTGTGTGTGTGTTTCTTTCTTTTAAAAGTTATGATGCACGTTAAGTATAGTGCAATGAGCTATAACTTTATATTGAATGAAAATATTATGGGTAACGTGTGAGACTAAATATATTAGGAGTTTAGTTAGTGTTCATAAGGTTTATTCTTTTTCTTCACTCATTCTCAATCATTCTAAAAGTTATGTGAGTTTTACTTAGATTTTCATCATCAATATATCTCTAATTCACAAGCTTATTTACAAGTTTTTTTTAGTTTTTCAACTATTTCATTATTAACCAAATTTAACCTAAACCGAACCAGAACCGGTGTTAACCGATTAATGGTTAACCGGTCAATTGGCGGTAGCATGCGGCACGATGGTGGGAGCCAGTTGTGGTTGGGTGGGCGATGGTTGATATATGGTGGTAGGGAGAATGGAATGAAAAAAAAATAAGAGGGTGGGATGGAATGAATTTTGAGTGTTTTGTATAGAATTGTATGGATTTGATAATGGCTGATAACTAGTAATTTGACCCACCGCGCGTTATGGCGGCGTCGATACGCATAGTAATTCAATTTTATGCTATCAAATGAAAACATATTATATTTGACCAAAGTTGTATTCTAACAGTCTAGTGACGAAACGTAAAAGTTTATGAGTTAAAGACAAAAGTTTTGATATTAATTATAGGAATAAACTTTAAGTTTTAAAAATTAAAGAGGTTAAAATGACATTTTATCAAGTTTAGGAATTAAAACGATAAAATTGTTTAACTAAAAAAAGAAAAGTAGGTAACAAAAAAATATATATGACAGTAAAGAAAACAAAAAATTGTGCTCTCAAGATTTGACCTTGAACACTCTTTGAAAATGGGTGAAGTCTAAAACCATCCAACCACAATCTATGATAACTTTCTGAAAAGAGAGTATATAAGTAGAAACATAATTGTTGTGCTTTCTAGCACCATCTCCTTCTCATTACAGACCGTGCAATCTACACCTAAAATCAGCTGCAATCCTATATAAATTGTAATTTTAGTAGCAAAATTCATTATAAACAAAAACCCCCTACAATTTTATAAAACCCCTAAAAATTTATCCTCTTGATTTCTACATTCGGTGAGATATGTGCCTACGTTTCACTGCTTAAGTACATTATCTAAAATAAGATTATGATGTAAGAGTTTTGTGGTTCTTCATGTAATTGAAAAGGAAATTAAGATTTATAAAGAATTCACTGGATATCATTTTTTTTTCTTGCTACATACCTAATAAATGATGAACTCTAAGCAACAGTAACCAAAAAGCAAGTATATAGCTGCCAATATTGTGATGCCATTATTTGCCTCGTACATATAATAAATGATAAATCCCAAACAACAGTAATCAAAAGCAAACGAAACACTTAGAGGTGGCAATTTTTACCCATATCAAAGGAAATGGGTTGGTTTGGGTAAACCATTGTAGTATAATGGGTTGAAATGAGTAACATCATAATATTAAATGGGTTGAGATGAGTAGCACCTAAACACAATGCGAGTCAAGATGGGTAATCTAAAAACTATGTTCATCCTTAACATATAAAAACAATTGATAAGCATGTTCATATATATAAAAAAAAAAAAAAAAGTTTTAGCACCCTCAAGTGCCCTTCTAAAGTAACTGTTGAAACTATCATCGCATTTCACAAACGTTGAATGCAAATTTTGGGGCTCTTTGTATTTGATGTCAGTGTTAGTGTTCTCCATAATTTTTCTTTGGCCAGTATATATCTCTTATAAATGAAAAAAGTCCTAACCTTAATTTAAACAAACCATAAAACTTTAATCAGATTTGTTACCTGACAAACGTGAGACCCAACTGTTGGGGTTTCAAATCGCTAAAAAAAGCAAACAAAAAGTGCTAAATTTTTTGACCTATAAAACATCCTTTTAAAGCATAAAACCACCGTTGAGGGCAAATCTGTCCACCGGTCACCGGAATTTCTAACGGAATCCAACAACACAACAAACATGTCAATCTTCCGGAGAAAAAAGATCTGGAATTCTTCTTCTGAAACGAAGACGTTTTGTCGGGGAATGAAGAGATAAGGTCAATTGCAACGGTGGTTAGTGTTTTCAACAACTCGACTACATCGTCTTGTAGATGCACCGGCGTCAGAAACGTGTCTAACATTGACAACCAGCTCCTGCGTTAGGATGAAAAAGCACCGCTAACGCCATTTTGCAAGCTCCGTCCACCTTATGACACAATCATTTTCAGGTTCCCTTTTTCTTTCTCTCTTAGCTTCTCCTCTTTTATATACCAAGTAATAATCTCATCTTCAACACATCAAATTCAACACAAACCAATTAACCTCCCTTTCAACAATTCCAACAAAAAAATCCATTAATTTCAACCGTAGAATTGTTATTGGGTTTATACACATATTACCACCTAAAATTATGAAATTTATTAACCCAAAAGATCAAAATTCATAGACACATGCTTGCAATCCTTTTGCACTTATCTTAGAAGATAGAAAAGAGATGCCATAATCAGTGTCTTTATTTATACCCTAATCCCTAATTCTCCATGTCAACACAATTGGAATCCAGGACACTACCACCACCAATCTTGAAAACTAACCCCACTGGCCCCTCCCACATCATCTCTATATCTTCAAGACCGGTATGAATTTTTTTATTTTTGTTATACTCAAAGAAAGTCACGATTAAAAACCAAAATTGTGCTTGAAATCCTAAAGCACCTCCCAAATAACGATTAAAAGCAATATTGGTCAACTAAAGCTTTAAAATTAACATGAACGTACCTTTACTGTCTAAAATCACGATTAACCACAACCGGAGAAGGATGACGGTAGGCGAAGGGTGGTGGTGGCTGCCCCGGTGTTGTCTTCCGACCGCGGCGAAACCGAGCGGTGGGAGGATACGAAGTGTGGATACGAAGATCGGTGGGAATAACACCTTCAGAAAGAGAGAACTCTATGTGAAGATCATTGGGTGGATATGAAGTGTGGGAGGAGGTAGCACCAGATAAAAAGAGAGGACGGTGGAAACTGGAAAGGCGGTGAAGATGTAAGAATGTGGTAATAGCTTGGAGGAATGAAGGATAGAGACATGTGTTTGTATCTAATTCATACGCAGTCAGTGGTTGTGCGGTAGGCATAATATTTGGTAAGAAATGAATAGTAGATTTTGAGAGAGTAAGATTTTGGTTTTTAATATATATATATAATATTTCATTGGCCAATCAAACACACTTTTTTATTCTCTTGCTACAGTTCATTACATTCAACCTCTCATTCGTGTGTATCACACGTCACCTAAATATTTGTTAGAGTAAAATGTCACTTTAGTCCATGTGGTTTGCAAACTTGTCATTTCAGTCCAATAATTTAAATTTTGTTGTTTTGGTCATTATGGTTTTATTTTATTGCCATTTTCGTCCGTATGGTTTGGTAACTTTTCCATTTTAGTCCAAAAATTTAAATTTAATTGGACTAAAATGACAATAAAATGAAAACCATAATGACCCAAATGGCGATAAAATGAAACCATAATGATCAAAATGACAAAACTTAAACTATTGAACTAAAATGACAAAAGTTGTCAAACAAAATGACATTTTACTAGATTTGTTACTAATTTCCAAAGATTTGTTCAATCTTTATATGATTCTAGAAGAACCACCTATTATTCAGCATGCTATGATAGTTTCACCACGTGTTTATCTCCAACGTCATTTGAAAAAATATTAAAAAAAAACAGAATAAAAATCACACAGATTATAAGACCCTCCGGTGTGCCGGGTGAAGGGGCGTGGGTGGGGCGCCACTGGGCGTGGCACACCGCCCCCCATGGGGCGTGACTGGGGCGTGAACGGCTCACGGTGAGCAGAGCCACGGGCGCGGGGAAGGGTGGGGGGTTGGGTTTCGACCGTTGGCCACTTGGGTGATTAAAAAAAAAAAAAATTAAATAAAACCTATATATAAAATGTGGCACATGATTCAACACCCTGCTAGAGCATGGAAGCCAAGTCGTATCCGAAACGCGTTATACGCATGTGTGATACTACACAACATGATAATTGAAGACAACGGTCGAGCGATATGTGAATTTTATGAAGAAGACGATCCGAATTTGTTGGAGCATGTGGAGATCAACGAGGAAGAAAAACAAGCAAACCGTCGAATGCTTCGCAACGAGGATACACATGCGAACCTCAAAGCCGATTTGATTGAACATTTATGGAAAAATCGTTTTTATTAGTTTGTATTTTTTTTTAATTTTTTTTATTAGTTTGTATTTTTTTTTTAATTTTTTTTATTAGTTCGTATTTTTTTTTTAATTTATTTTATTAGTTTGTAATTTTTGATTAATTTGTAATTTGTTTTTATTAATTATATCTAAAATTAAATTAAAAAGGAATGATGACGTGGAGTGAGTGGGGTAATGGGGCATTTCCACCAAAATGGTGGGGTGAGTGGTTGTGGTGAGTGCTTATGTGGCGCCTACGTGGCGCACACGTGGAGTGATTGGGGCGCCTTGGCACACCCAATAGTCTAAGCATTATTAAAAGGATGAGACATCATAAATCAACAAAAAAGGCAAACGAAAAATTAGGTCCAAAGCCACCATAATAGTTTGATAATCACATTCTATCTATCTTTTTTTATTGTTTTTTAGTTATATAGATACAAAAAAAGAAACTAAATAAAAATTCCAATGTCTGTCTAGTGGTACACTACTCTATGTAGCCAATGGGAGTTCGACTCTCTTTGTAACCCATCTTTTTTTTAGCTTTTTTGTTCGTTTTTTAGGCATAGCTAGCGGGGGCCTAACCCTGGACAAAAATAACGTTTTTTAAAATTCTAATAGTTTAAAAATTAACTCATAATTTTATAATATCTTATTTTGTCATATTCTGGTTTTTATAATTTACGGAGCTTGTATATATATAATTTGGTCTTTGCTCCATAAATATCGTTGGTTAATTTTAAAAAAATAATAATGTGTTATATGGTAACGGTAAGATGCTCGTACCATGAAAAATGAGACGGACACCGATCAAAAAACATCGATACAGTTATATTACTAGTTTGATCTTCAAAACTGAGTTGTCGTAGCCTAGTATGTTACAATGTGCCTAATGTCGCTGTAACAATGTACCTAATGAAGTTCGTAAATAATCGTCATTGCATGATGTCACTCTCTCTTCTTTACATTTTTTTACTATTAAATTATTTCATTAAAATTCTTATGCCGTCATATACGTTAAAAATCTTATAGTTTCTTTATTTACATCTTCACCTACATTATCTTTTTTTTTTTGAACGGCAAATATTATCTCCTACTAAACTATCCAAACTAATTACACCATTACATGTTACATGAGTGAGGGGTTGTTTGTTTGCATCTGAATGAGTCTGAATCTGAATCATTCAGATTCACACCGTTTGTTTCGCACGTCTGAATGGAAAAAAAGTCTGAACTAGCATCTGAATCATTCAGATCTTGATTCAAGTCTGAACCATTCAGACCATCCCCTCCTCCTCTCCCACGCAGTCGCCTCCACGCTCTCCTCCCCTCTGACATCGTAAGCTCTAAAACTCAGCCCCAAACCTTATCTCCTCCGCCGCAAATTCCGCCAGAAAATGGACCTCGGACAGCTGGAAATCAAAACCGACACTCAAAATCTCTGGCGGCGATTGTGCGGTCCTTGATTTAGGCGGCGATGGTGCGGTTTTGATTCATGGTGGCGATAGCTGGAAATCAAAACCGACACTCCAAATATCTGGCGGCGATTGTGCGGTTCTTGATTCAGGCCGCGATTGTGCGGTTCTGATTCATGGTGGCGATTGATGAAGACTTAGTTGAAGCCACATGCGAAGGTGCTTTCTTCATTCAAGGCGGTGGTACGTTCTTCATTCAAGGCAAACTCAACGGAGATGACATGTGGGAGCTGCGGTGGCTCTAGGTTTTTACCCAAAAAAAAAAATATATTTTTTTCAACTTTTTATTTTTCATTCAGATATGTAATCAAACGGTCTTAACCGGTTCAGCACTTAATGGTTCAGACTCTCTTAACCATTCAGACATCTTAATCATTCAGCAATTAATAGTTCAGATCCAACCAAACCGCCCCTTAGAACCCATGACCTACATTATCTATCCGTCATGATTTTATATGTTTTTATAATCACATCATCATGCCGATAACTTTAACGTTAACATCAAAAGTCAAAGAGCCATTGATGACTTTATGCAATTCTGACGTTATGTGTTTTGTTGCTGAGTGGACATCCAAGCAGCTGTGTCCTAAACTCTATCCATATTCGGGTCCAAAATGAATGGACCCAACAAAGCCACATGCCCATGTTCTCCACCTAATCTTTTGGTCAACTGGTTACAAAAAGACTCGAACTTTATGACTAACCCAACAACCCTCACATGCTTTCACCCTTCCCTTTGTCTAGATCCTTACAAAACACCTACACCTTTCACTGCCATAACCATGGCCAATGTTCAATGTACCAAAAATCTTTCATAAACGGTTTTTAACTCATTTTGTATTATTTATTTATTTAATTTTATTTCAAGAATGACAGCTGTCCAACACAAGCTGTCTAATCCTATTGATAAGCATGGTTTTCTACTTTTAACCACTTGACCATCAGAGGCCGCTTGAACTTAATGAACATTGAGTATTTAAGAAACAAAAACTAATTCCTACCAAACCATGATCAAGGTTCTATGTTCCAAATATCTTTCATCAACAAACAAAAACTAGATGGTTTTCTGTCTTTAAAGGCCATCTGCCTCGCAAGATATGATTTACCTGATCATGTTGGCTACAACTACTGGCTAGAAAGTTTTCTGGTGACAGGTTCTTACGGTTAAAAAAAAACAAACAAAAGAAACCAATAATTGAGATATTACACAATATTATAAGCAAATATACTTACACAAGTACATTAGTATTTGGTCCCATGAAATTTAAACAAGCATTATATGAAATAACTACAACTTATTACTACTATACTTTGGATTAAGAAGAGGCTGTTTCACCTGTTCATCGGGAGTCTTGTCTTGTTGAAGATTTTAAAGGTACCACAATGACATATCTGGGGTCGAGTTTGACTCGCCAGAAAAGTCAACTCCTGCAAGATTGAATGGAGACTGTGAAACAAATCTGAAATCCATATTACTGTTTGGATCAAAAGCAGGGCTGTAAGATGTTTTGTTGTCAAGCTGAAATCCTGCTGGCAAAAACGTCGACTGGTTTGAAGGTATGTTTGACTCGACGACATGTCCAAACAAGTCATCATCAAGTGTCCTAGAACTGATATTTCTGTTGATGTTTTGATGATTAGCATCATAAAACGACATTAGATCATTAATCACCCTTTGACCATCACCTGAAAGTCCAAGCTGTGAAGCAGAACCACCAAATGGAGCATCATTGTTCACGGGTTGAGCAGTTGTCATCTTTGGCTGACCAAATGGCGGCATGGTGAACATGGGTTCTTTCATTTGGAAGCTTAAGGTTCCACTAGTTAAAGGATTATGATTCGGGTTAGGAGAAGGGCGATATGGACAATTCATCTGGTGATTGTTTCGAGAAAATCTGTCTGTAAAACCTACACGCTTGTCACTATAAGCGCATTGAGAGAATTCACAAGTGTACACTTTCGGCGATTGCAACTCGTCAGATGATTGTGCTTGTTTCCTCTTCTGAACAAAACTATCAGGGCTCTGGATCTCAACCAACTCACCCTTGACTTGAGCCAGTTGAGGCCCCATGAGCCCATGGTTAAACAAGTTATTAACCTCAATGGGCTGTGGCTTACACTCATCTGCTTCAACAGTCTGGTCATCTTCCACACCATCCACATCATAATCACTGGTGTCGGCTACAAGATACACCCCGGTGGGCCCACTTAATGATACAGGAGGACAACTGTCAGGATACAACTCACGCGATAAAACTTCTTCTTGGTTAATAATAGCAAGCCATGTTGCACTTTCTTTAGCTGTCATTTTGTCTTGCAAACATTTAGATTGTCTAACAAGCTTGCGAATTTTCGCGATATCAGGTGACATATGTTTGATCACAGCAGTTAAAACTCCAACTTTCCAAGCTTTTTTTAGATCATGAGGTTTCTTGTAGGGAGGGGTTCCTTGTTCTTTAGGTAACCCGAGTTGGGCCCACCAGTCCTCATCCCCGGTGGGCCACCATGGCGGTGCAACACCCTTTTCTAAAGGAAATCGCCTCTGTGGCGGGTTACAATGCTGCATCAAAGCAGACAAAAGTGATCCGAGAGTTGTGTCTTGAAGTTCTTGCAACGTGTGTGGGGTGGCAACGGGGCTGGAATTATCCTCGTTTTGACCAGGGATCGAGTGATCTGCTTGGTATTTACAAATTGCAGCCGGCCCGTTTCTATCAAACCGGACCTTTTCCTTCCACCAGGCCCGTAGATTATCCGAGGCCCCACTAACAGGCTTCCCATTTTCAGGTATGATCCCATAAACAAACCCTTGAGCCTTACACACCTCCATCATTTTTAGCATGTATTTCAAAATCCCGTCTTGGGCCCGAGACATTTTCTTTCTTCTTGCTTGTTCTTGAGATTGTTTTTGCTTCGGGTTATCGACATCTTTACCTTTGTTTTGATCTTTAAGTCTCCTTAAAAGCATTCTGTCCCGCCACATACGCCTTTCAAGCTCATCAACATCCATTTCTTCATCACTGTAATCTTCCTCAACGGGCCCCTCTTGTTCCGTTTCTGGCACCTTTTCTCCCTCACAGTTAGGAGCAGAAAGAAAATCAAGGTTTCCATAGAATCCCGCTTCATCAAAGAACCCCATGGATCACAGTGATCACAAATCAAGAAAATACTGTAATTTTATTGATTGAAATAATCGATACCACTTCAATTGTTCACAAGATCATCAACTGTCAATCTGACCCTGGAATAATGAAACATCATTAGCAATTATCAAATTATTCATATCAGTAGCAAAAAACATCATATGTAAGCTTCTTATGTTCATTGTTTTTTTAAAGTCTTGAAGCCCATAAATGATTAAAAGAACACCGTGAGGATAAATCAAAGGTGCATCAATTGTAGATAGCTAAACATACAGATCAACACACACCTACATACACAAAAATAAGCATTCAAATCAAAGGATTGAAATTTAGTCTTAATTAGAACTGGTTTCTGAACTAATTTAAAGTTTATGATCAAAAACCTGCTGTTCTTGACTTTTTTCTAAGATGAAATAGAGCAAACAGGAAAGATTACGCTACAGATGTCATAGATCTCATCAAAAAGATGAAAAACAAAAAATCCCATCACAACAAATCAACATTAAAATTCAAAAACGTGTTTTTTCAAAGATCGTAAAACAAAAGCAAGAACACTCTAACGACCTGGAATCATCATCATAAAGGGGCGATTCAGAATTAAACCGAAAAAAAATTACGGTCTATTCAAATTCAGACAAACCCAAATTGAAATCAGTAAGGATCTACTATCAATCACAAGAACCCAGATCAATTTCATAAAAATATCAAACCCCATTAAAAGGGTCTGCGTTTCAATCAAAACCCGAGAAGATTGTTCATATGATGAAGGTGGAATCGATTAAAAAGAGGCGAAATGAATGAATGAACTCACCAGCTATCTATGATTAAGGGGTTTGGTTAATCTTCTTACGGCATCTGAAGAATCGTTTTAGGCAGCTGTTGACTGATGGTGGTGGCTGGAAAAGAGAGAAGATGAATATTAAAACTGACAAAAGAGGTTTATGCAATGCAAGTGGTATAACCAATGTTTTAAAAACCGGTATTTTAGGTGTACCGGATTTGGCTCAAAAATGGTTCAACCGGTTGAACCGGGTTGTACCGGATGGTTCAACCGGACACACTAATAACCATATAATTCTATAAAAATACAACTTATACTCAAATAAGTTTTCAAAACGTATACAAATTCATCCAAAAACAATTCAAAAAGTACTTAAACTCATCAAAAACAATCTAAAAGTATTCAAATTCTAATAATTTTTTTTATATAAAAGTGCATAATAGGATTATGACATTGGCGTGTTAAACATATCGAGTTCATGATCGCTTAAAACCCGAACATCGCTTAAACGCCAAAATTTTGTGTTTTTCTGAAACCGGAAATACCGGAAATACCGGTAAAACCGGATTAAACCGGCGGCACAATCTATCGAAGAAACCTGCATAATACCGGAGTGTTTCGTACCGGTTTGGTAACCGGCAACCGGTTGAACCGGTTAAACCGGCCGGTATGAACCGGTTTTTAAAACATTGGGTATAACAAGTCAAGCACATGCATCAAATTAATTTTTTTTTTACAAAAAAAAAAAAGAAGAAAGAATTAAATATAATTTAATTTTATGCTTTTCATTAAATTAATATTATATATTTATATGTTTTTGAACTTATAATTATAGTAGATGACAAAGAATTATATTTGTTTTAGTTTTCTATCTCTTCAAATCTTTTTATTTTAAAAGGAAAGTTTAAAGAAAAATTATCAAAAACGTTACTTATACTTTATTTTATTTTATTTTATTTTTCTTATATTAAAAAACTTGTTAAAATATAATTTTATAGTTTTTTTTTCATTTCTTTTTAATTCTCTCGTTCAAATGGAAACACTGTAAAGAAAGAGTCACAAAGAGAGGGGGAAAAAAATTAACATCAACTTTATAATTAAACTAGTGAAAGTAAACTCACACCTTGTGGGAAGATCAAGGATCAATTATGTTTATAATTAAATACTGAATGTTAGACCGGGAATTTACATGATAATATATACAGTGAAAGGATAAAAATATAACCCATTAAAAATGAATTAGCACGTTAATCATCATCCAACGGTTAATTTAAAATGTAAGTGTATATTACCATTCCATGTGTCGTTTTTTATTTTTTAATAAGAAATGACACTTATGATATTTTGTAACCAATTAAAAAAAATAGTTTTAATATAGTGGTGACAAGTGTCATCATCTAATATAATTTAATAAATCTAATTTTTTTATTTAAATTTAATTTACCCCATTTTCTTTAAAAATTCATAACTTTTTATATTATATTATTTTTTTAAAAAAATGGCATCATTATACTCGTTTCTTTTTTCTCTTTAATTCCGTTATAGTATCGACTATTTTTTTAATTTTTTAAATGTCATGTATTTACATCATTGTAACAAACTTAAATATAACAAATTAATTTGAAATTTTTTCTATCAATGATAAATTACAGTGATGTAATTTACAGTAATTTACATCATTGTAACGAACTTAAATATACTAAATATCTCACTTTACATCGATGCAATAAACATAAACATAACACATTATTTTATTCTTTTTTTCTAACATCGGTAAATTAAAGTAATGTAATGCAAATTGAAATAATATACAATGTGTTACAGTGATGTAACACATTATTTACATTAATGCAATTTTATTTTTAATTTTGTTATAATCTTGACTAGTTTTTTTTAATTTTTTTCCCATATGACATTTATTTACATCGATGTAACGAGCATAAAAATAACACATTATTTTGAAAAAAAAAATTCTATCAATGCTAAATTAATAATGATGTAATATAACACATTATAAGAACGCATTATTTTGATTTTTTTAACAATGATAATTACAGTGACGTAATATACAGTGATGTAATTTACCATTGTGATGTAAATACGATAGATATAAAAAAAATAAAAAAAAACTAGTCGAGAGCATAACGGAATTAAAGAGAAAAATGAGACGAGTATAATAGTGTAATTTTTATAAAAAAAAATAATATAGTGTAAAAAAGTTATGAATGTTTAAAAAAAGAGGGGGTAAACTTTATATAAAAAATTAGATTTATTAAAATATATTAGATGGTGATAGTTGTCACCACGATATTAAATAGTTGATCTTCATCTTATCTTGTTACATATGTAAAATAAAGGTCAATTATTTGCATAGTTGGTGAGCAATTCTATAGTTTAATACAATACTTAAAAGGATGCAAAACTATTAAACTAAATAGACTAGATCTAAAGCATATGTAAATTTACAAGTAGCACAAAGCAAGAATCCAAACAAATGATCTTACAAAGTTTAAATCAAGACTACCTAGGTCCTAACTTAAACAATGTAAATCATAATGTTTATGTATGTGTATTTTTCACCATTTTAACACAAGACATAAGTCAATGCGAAGAACGTAGCTACATTCTTAGGCTACTAGATATTGTTTATGTATATTGTATGAAACGTCTTCTAACCTAAATCCCACATAGCATTTAGCACATAAGTTCACATAGCATCTAAATCATGTTTATTAAGCTTAAAAGTTTTCATCATGTATATGTTTTGACTCAAAGAATATGTTTGTGTATAAAGCATATGTAACATCCCAAAAAGTTTACAAAATTTAGAAGGGAGTAAGAATTAACTCACTTGTGTTTTGTCTAAACTTATCCAAATCTTTGTTGTATGAATGAGGAAAAGCTAGAAATCTTTTCCTAATGTTTAAAGCATATGTCTTAGACTGAAGTAGGGGTGTGTTTTTTACCCGAACCCGAAGAACCAACCCAAAAAACACCAACCCGAACCCGAAAAACCCGAACCCGAAAATAACCAACCCGAAAAAGCCTATTACCCGAACCCGAAAATTTAGAATGGTTCGGTCCTTGGGTACCCACGAGGTTTATTCGAGTAAACCCGAAAAACCCGAACTAGGTTTCTAAGGGGCAATAACATTTTTTTATTTTCAAAGCATATATATGTTTTGAGATTGTTGAAGAAACACATGTTTTGGTTAAACACGTTCTAGTTATGTTATGGTTAAATATTTGAAATTTTTAAGAAAATGTATGTTTTGGTAAAACATGTTTTAATTTTATTTGTTTGAAAAATAGAATATTAGTTTTTCAAGTATTACCCGAGAACCGTTTAACCCAACCCGATTAAACCCGAGAACCGAAACCCGAGAACCAATTAAACCTAAGTTAAATGGTTCGGTTCTCAGTTCTAATTTCATATTACAAAAACCCGAATAACCCGACCCGAGCAACCCGAAACCCGAGGAACCAACCCGAACGACACCCCTAGACTGAAGTTCAAATGATTGCCTAAAGTTTCAAATGTTTGCGTAAAAGTATATGGCTTCTATGGAATCCCTAATGTTCTAAAATGTGTACTTAGAATAATGGTTTAGGCTTATTTAATTATCTATTATAATTAAACAACCTCCATTGTATAAATAAATTGGAATACTTTTATTATTTCATTTATTTATTATAAAAGTATAAGAATAATTGTTTTGAGAATATTAAATATTCTTATTTGTATATAATAAATATAATGAAATGTCAAAGCATTTCAAATTATTTATTACACAAAGTCTATGATTCTAAAGTTGTGCCCCATTGATCATGGTTTAGTTTGTTTGAATTTATTTATATAAAAAAATTAAATTATTCTATATAATATTTATTGTATAAAAAGTTTTGATTTAAAATAATTTATTGAATATAAGTTTTTCTTTTTAACAAAACAATATTCATTGTGAATGTTTTGTAATTTATAAAAATTATTTTTCAACTCATTTTATAAAATCACCAATTATAAGTTTAATGATTTTTAGAAAGATTAGTTTGAAAAACTTATTATTAAGTTTATAATTACTTTGTTAATAAAATCATTTCTTAGCATTTTCAACGGATATAAACAAAATTTAAAAGTGTTTTTTCTTTTTTTTTATTTTCTTACTGTTTGTAAAAGAATTATTTTTTAAAAGTTTATGTTTTGCAAAAGTTAAAATGGTTTTAAAATGTTTTATTCACACATTTTTTTATTTATTAAAACAGTTTTTGAATAAAAATAATCTGTAAAATAATGATTTAAGTTTATAAAAGAATTCAGAATTTTATTTATTTATTTATAGGTTTAAATGGGTTAAAATAAAAAAAAACTGGTTTAAACGGCTCCGGGTAGGGTTCGAACACCCGACCCTTAACTCAAATGTGGGGCGCCCAACCAGTGGGTTAACTTCTATTTGTCAGAATATTTCAGATTTGATTTAAACTTATTCAATCATAGAAATTGAGTCTCAAATCATACGAACCCTAATCCAAATCGAATTCTAAATCCGCTCGATTGTTGTTTGTGAGGGATCAAAAGAATAGGGCTTTTGATCCTCAGACCTATGTGGTTCTAAGGATGTAATGATTACCTGGATTGATGTTTGTTTGATATGAGGTCGAGCTACGCAGAAGTTCCGGCCATTCTCTGCTTCTAATCACGTTCCAGCTTGTTGTTTGATCTTGTTTGTTCGTCCAGACAAGTTCGCGAGAGTGCTACGGTTCTAAGGGTACCATTTGATTGGGTTTTTATACTAGTCTCCTATGAAATCGAATTCTCAGTCAACCGAGGTAAATTTGGAATGAATTGAGGGTTTGGATTGATTTCGAGTAAATGATGATTGCTAGCTATTACCACGTGAATATCCTTTCCAAATTGATAGAGAATGGGTTGTAATTGAGCTGGATTCGCACGGGGAAGGGAAATGGTTTGGATTCGGGTTGGTGGGTATCCGAATAGGATAACCGGATGAAGGGGGAAACTCAATTTTTGAGTTTTTACAACTTGGCCCCTTCATTTTTAGCTTTTCTCACTTTGTTTTTAATTGTTTTTAAAGTTGAAAATTTAGTTTTAAAATCTGTAAAGTTGATCCCTCAAGTTTGCTTCTTAATGTCTTAATCTTATGAAACTTTTTATAAATAATTGTTAATGAATAAAAATATTATTTCAAGTTTAATAACTTTTATTTATTTATTTATTATTATACATTTATTATTTGATGCTCAAATGTTTAACAGTTTATAAATTTTAGAAATTTGTGGTTTATAATAAATTGTTTTTAAATTTTATAAAAGTTTAAATATTTTATTATTATTACTACTTTATTTATATATGTATCTTGTTAATCATAAGAATTATTAATCATAATAATTTACTAATGAAAAATGTTTGATATGTGTTTTTATATATTTCATGTTTAAACACATATGCTCTTTTTATGAAATGTAATAGTCTTTATAATTGTCATATACTTATGAAGTAAATAAATACCCCAAACTTTGTTTTATTAGAATTTAATCACAATTACATTCACTAAATTTTCAAATTAAACCCTAGGGATTAGACACTGGGAAACATGCGCATTCGTCTTGAGAAGAGACGCGAAATCTGTTTTAAGGGAAGCATATTGAATTTGTGCCTCAACCATAATCATTGATGTGTTAGTTTAATACATCTGTTTTTATACATATTCGAGTCCATTTTCGTTAGTTTTGTAAATATTTCAAGTCGGTTTTAGTTCCTTTTTACATTTTTGTGTTTTTGTGCAGGAATGTGTCCAGAAGGAGCGGAAATGAGGGAAAACGGGCAGCGGAATCAATTGCGGTTGATCGAACGAAGAAAACAAGAATTTTTGACCTAGGCGGTACGCCTATCGAGAGTTCCTGGTCCCAGGCGATACGTGCGGCATCATCAGCCGCCAATCTCCCAATAATCCCTCGCTTAACGCCTAGCCTCATGCAGGCTCGATAGGCATTACGCCCCAGATGATTTTTGAGCCTAAAACCCTAATTTGAAGCCCTCTATAAATCAATCGCATTCCAGTCGTTTCAAGGGTCTTCTTTTGCGTCTTTGGAACCCTAATCAAGCTAGGAGGCTGCTGGAGCTTAACCATGGAGTCAAGGGCTTGATTAGGGCTTGTTGAAGTGAAGAAGGACCTTGTTTTTGAGTATTTTCCTTATCTTTACATGTTCTTTGTTTAAAGCATTGATCTTTCATGTATTTAGACATATTTCAGACCTGTTTAGTTACTGTTGATATGATTTGTGGCTAGATCTAAGGTTGTATCTAGGATTGGGATGATAAAGTTTTGATCTTTGATGATTTTGGACATGATTTATGCTTATGGATGATATATGCTTTGTAATCAGCTGTAAAGTTTGAAACTTTGATGAAATTTGTATGTGTTGAATGATTATATGAGGTGAATGTTTGATCCACATGTGTTTAGGAAGGTATTTCCACACATAGATGCATGTTAGGCCTACTACTTTGTGTTTTAGGTTAGTTTATGGGGTGTTGATCACATTCTATAGGATTAGACTTCATTAAGTATAGTTATTTGCATGTGTGACCTAACCTAGAAATCCGGGAGGTGATAGGTTAGATGGTTGGTCTCTTACACTTGAGATTTTTGAGTTAAACGACCCGGGAGGGCGTTGTCTTAAATCTACTTAGTGTTAGTGTCAATCCATGTTAAAGTTGTCAACTTTATAGCTCTCTAGTGTCTTAGGATACAAACGGGTGGAGAAATCCGGGAGGTGATTCATCCGTTAGAGTGCAACTGCATATCGGGAAATCCGGAAGGTGACCCGATAGACTAGTGCATACATTACAGCCTTAGGATTCCCATTGGAGTTGCCTGGTATCTGATCTGGGTCCCATTAGGTATTCCTTAGTATGTTCCTTAAGATCCTAGTCTTCATCCTTCATAAGTCAGTCCAGATCAGCATCTGTCATACTTTTCATTCCCAGCCTAGATACACCAGTTTTCCTCACTGCAGTTAGATTCCAGTTTCATTATCAGTTTTAGTTTGTTTTTTTAGTTTAGTGTTCCAGTCAGATCAGTCATATTAGGTTATCAGTTTGCACCAAACCCCCCCTTTTACCTTAGTTAGTTCACAGTCTAGGTTTAGTTTGTTATACTAGTGTCCATTGGTTCGATATCTGGACTTCCATCACCTATTCTGCCACCGACAGGTACACTTGCCTTAGGAGCGGTCTAGTTTAGGTTTTCCGATTATTACTAGGTGTTTAGGATAAGTATAGGTTTAGGATTAGATTTGGTGTCTTTAGCTTAGGTTAAATAGATTAGATTTAGTCTTGTTTTTAGTATACTGACCGCTCGCATCAAGTTTTTGGCGCCGTTGCCGGGGATACTAGGCAATAGCATCATTTACTTAGATTGTGGCGTTTACTTTCTTGTTTTCTTAGTTTCTTTTTCTCCCCCCTCTTTAAGTTTAAGTTTTCCTTTTTAGGCTTAGTTTTTATTTTCTTCTTAGTGCCTTTATTTGTTTTGTGTTATATGTGCCTTAGATTACGATTTTTCTTTGTGCATATTTGAGTCTTACTTGCTTGTTTGATTAGGGTGTCGGTAGTTGTATGCCCCACACCTGATCGCAGGGAGCGCCAGAGTTCGAGCTTACATCACCAGAGCAGATTCTGCGGGCCCGACAACAGGTAAGTTTTCTTGATCCCTTTCTTGTCATGGATCCACCACCTGTAGAGACCGCCAAACGATGAAGACTGACAAAGTCAACCCGGAAGAGTCAAAGTTTTTGGATAATTTCGTGTACAGCTTTTCGAGTACACGAAGTTATCGTGTACTCGAACCTTTTGTATCTAGATTTCGTGTACACCTAGGCCTAGTATAAATAGACGTATTTTGTACAGGTTTAGGTTGGAATCCCGAGGCATACGCTCTCTAGACGTATTGAGGCGCTTGTACTCGAAGTTTTGCAATATTTATAAAGTTTGCATTTTTCTACTTGCTTTCGTGTTTCTAACTTGGATTCCGCACTTGTTAGAGATCATTGATGATGTTTACAGAGATAAAGTTTGGATCTTGATCAGTTTGAGGACCTACAAGTGGTATCAGAGCTTGAGTGCTCTTTTCATCATCAAGGTGACAACTTTTCTAGGCAAGTTTGCTACTTTATCATTCTTCTTTACTCCTACTAGCTACTGCATAAATTTGGGACTCTGAATCTTAAGAAATAATTTTATAAATTTTTCTTAAGTATTTTCGAGTTCAAAATTTTTAGAGTTCAGCTATTTCGAGTATAGGCAGAGTGTTTGAAGATCAGTTAGATTTCGAATACAGAGAGTTTCGAGTACAACATCAATTTCGAGTACAAGATTGAGTTTCGAGTACACAAAGTTTCGAATACAGCAAAATTTTCGAATACACAGTTTCGTGTACATCAGTTTCGTGTACTCGATTTCGATTACATCCAGAATTTTGAGTGTTGTTCACTTCTGGCAGCTTTATTGACTATCATCTACAGGGAAATACAGGGAATTCGTGTACAACACTTAGAAATTTTTCAGACTCACAATGGGTACAAAGAATCTGACAAATTTGTCTAATTTGCTCAGTCTTGACAATGAGATCGGCACCGGAACAAAGCCACCAAGGCTCGTGTCAGGAGATAACTTTCAAGACTGGAAATTTCGATTTCAGTCATTTATCAAGTATACCGACCCAAAGCTTTGGAGATCAATTGAAGAAGGTCCCTTTGTACCTTCATTCCAGAGTAAGCTCAATGGTCCTCTCATTCCAAAGGATCCAGAACTGTATACTGACAATGACATACTCATGATGGAGAAGGATGAAAAGGCATATGCCTCGATCACAATGGCTTTGTCAACAGATGTTGCTCACGGATTCAAGGAACACAAGACTGCTAAGGAACTCTGGAATGCCTTAGTTGAAAGATTTGAAGGAAATGAGGACATGCGAGAGAGTCGGAAGGACATGCTCAGACAAAGGTTCAACATGTTTAATCATATCAAGGGAGAGTCTCTCGAAGCACAACTCAACAGATTCACTCATCTGATGACTGAGATGACTAGTTCTGGGATTGAGATGACTAAGGGAGAGGTAAACAAGAAGCTGCTGAATTCACTACCTTACACTTGGAACTCTAACTGTACAACTATCAAAAGGACCAAGGACATGTACAAGACTTCTTTAAGTGAGCTGATCTCAATCATCAACTCATATGACATGGATGATAAGCAGAGAGCACTGAATCATGCCAGCTCAATGGGCATTGCACCTACTTCTGAAAACTCTGCTCTTCTATCAGCAATTAATCATCAATCATCAGGAATGCATCATTATCAGCCTCCTTCCTCTCATGGAGTTCCTTTTGAGACTGCTTTCCTGTCATCTGGACAAGCTGGATCAGTGCCTAAAGTCAATCCAGAAAGTGAAGAGAATCTACTGCTATTTAAGGGATTCATGAATAGCTACAATGCTTTTATTGCAGGAGAATTGGCACCCTCAAATCTCACTCAAGACAATCTAGAGCAGATTAATCCAGCTGATGTTGAAGAAATGGATATCTCATGGCAGATGGCAATGGCTGTGTTCAGAGCAAAGAAGTTCATCAAGAAATATGGAAGAAACAGCTTTGGAAACGCTCCGGGAAAGAAGCTTGGCTTTGATAAGTCAAAATTACGATGCTACAACTGTGACCAACCGGGTCACTTTGCCAGGGAATGTAAGCAGCCAAAGGTGGCTAAGGAAGGGGGAGAAAAGAAGCCTGAAGAGAAGTCAGGAAATACAGCTGCTGGAGGAAGCGCTAGCACTTCTAAAGCGTTGGTGACTCAGGAGACTGACTCCTATGATTGGAGTGATCAAGTGCTGGAACTGGAACTGACTCTGAGTCATGCATTCATGGCTGAGGTGGACGACAAGCAAAAGGAGGTAACTGAAAATCTTTGCTCTACCTCATGCATAAATAAAGTATTTAAGTACAGGTCGCACAATGAATCACTAATCAAAGAATTAAACAAACTTAAATACTTTAACTCAGAATTTCTTAAAAATGAAGGAATTTTTAAAAGGAAACTTGAAGCCGAGGGTCGGGATGTGGCAAGGCTAAAAGAACTTCTAAGTGATAAAGAGTCCAACTATAGAGAAGCTCGACGAAAAATCGATGAACTCACTCTAGAGTTGGATCAAGTCAAATCTCAACTTTCTAAATCATCAATTAAATGTGAAAGATTTGATTATTCAAGCAAGATTTTAGAAAATATGACATCAATGCGATTCCGGGAAAAGAGGGGTAGTGGAATTGGGTATAATGAATGTGCACCACCTTTTAACCATAATTACTCATGCATGCCAAGAATCAACACATCCGTTGATGACTTGGAATTGGATTCTAGTCGTGCTTGTGATTTTCCCACCGAACCAGTTGTGATTACAGCTGACCCTGTTATAACTAATGATTCTGAGGTTTGTGCAGAAAAACTAAGTGTTGCAGGTTTAAAGGAGGAGAAGGTAGAAAGAAGTGCAGGGAGGAGCACAGATTGTTCATCATCTACTAGCAAATCATTTTTTGTTCCAACAATTGATTTTGATAGAAAGTTTGATGAAATTAACATTAATATCAATGATATGCCGAAACATTTTCAGAAAACATTTGCTATAAAATCAACTCTCTCTCCTTTAACAACACAGACTGCACCGGCTCATTCCACAGTTACCAAAGAGGAAAGTTCATTGTTAAATCCTAACTGTGAACCTTATATTCCCACCTCTTTCTCTAGTCAAAGTAACTGTGATGTAAAGCCCTTTGACCCAATTGAATTTCACCAAAAGGTCTGCTGTTATGCATGTGGGAAACCAGGCCACATTGCTAGATATTGTCTGCACCGACCTACCGAATTCTTCTATGGGAAGAATCAGAAGGTCATCCCTAAGGCTAAACCAGTTAATAAACATATTAGGACCTTACCATCCTTCAAGCCTGAGGCAACCTCTCAGAAGGGGACACAGACTCAGACTTCTTCCACTGCAAAAAGACCTAAGAAATCCAACAAACCTCCATCTAATTTTCATAAGCAAACAAAAGGGATTTTCAAAAATAAGACAAAACAAGTTAACCAGGGCAGTGGAAGCATGACAAAACATATTAGGTACAGCTCAGGCAGACCCAAAAACCGACCCAAATCAAAACCCAAGGACAAAGTCTCTTCCATTACCAAAGTACCTAAATCTGTTATGGTTTGGGTACCTATTTCTCACTGATTGTGTGTAAAATGCAGGGACGGCCAAGTAAGCACAAACATGTTTGGTACGTAGATAGTGGCTGCTCCCGGCACATGACTGGGGATTTTTCTCAGTTACATGAAGTTACACCATTCAATGGAGGATATGTATCATTTGCAGGAGACAAGGGAGGAAGGATAAGTATGAAAGGCACGGTCACAAATGGAACTCTTAGTTTTGAAGACGTATATTATGTTGAAGAGCTCAATCACAGTCTCTTGAGTGTTTCTCAGATCTGCGACAAGAGTTTTTCAACACACTTCACAAACAAGGAGTGTCTTATTCTTAAGCCTGGTTTTGTGGTGCCTGAGAAGTGGATTCTGATGAGAACTCCAAGGATAAACAATGCATACATTATCAACATGAGCTCAGATTCGTTTACAGAGAACACTTGCTTGTTTTCTAAGGCATCGGAGCATGATTGTCTGTTGTGGCATCGGAGACTGGGTCATGTAAACCTAAAGAATCTGAACAGACTCGCCAAGGGAGATCACGTCATTGGTCTACCTTCTAAAGATTTCTCCACTATTGAGAAATGTATCGCTTGTGCGAAAGGGAAACAACACAAGAGACCTCACAAGCCAAAATTGTTCAATTCCATCTCTTCAGTTCTTCAACTTCTTCATATGGATCTTTTCGGACCGATTAACGTAATGAGTATCGGGAAAAAGTCATATTGTCTCGTTGTGACAGATGATTATTCCAGATTCACTTGGGTGTTCTTTCTAGCCAAGAAAGATGAAGCTCCAGAGATTTTGAAGAAGTTCATTACCTTGATTGAAAATCAGAAGAATCTAAAGGTCAAGGTGATTAGAACTGATAATGGAACTGAATTTAGAAATCAGACTCTTATAGATTTCTGTGATGAAAAAGGGATAGCTAGGCAATACAGTGCAGCTAGAACGCCTCAGCAAAATGGAGTTGCTGAAAGGAGAAACAGAACGCTTATAGAAGCTGCACGAACGATGTTGTCAGAATCAAAGCTACCAATCTTTTTCTGGGCTGAAGCAGTTAACACTGCGTGCTATGTTCAAAATAGAGCACTTCTGAACAAGCGTCATCATAAGACTCCCTACGAGATTCTATTCAATCAGAAGCCCAAAGTTGGACACTTCAAGTCATTCGGATGTCCTTGCACTCTTCTTCATACAGAGCCTAATCATAAGTTTGATGATAAGGCAGATGAGTGTTACTTCGTGGGCTACTCGTCTGAAAGGGCAGCATACAGAGTTTATAACAAGAAAACTCGGATGATTGTGGAATCATACTACATAGATTGGCAAGAAATGAACTCTACTGATGCTGGTTCTGGTCCAAACTGGCTGTTTGAGTATGACTCCACTTTTAGGCCCTTCAGTACTACATCTAAGAACGCAGGAGGATCTAAGCAAGCTGATGAATTTTTCACAGGTGATGACATGGACTACAGGGTTGACTATGTTCCTTGTGATCCTAGTCATCTGACAGTTGACCCTCCAGGAATGTATAATCGTGCCTCTCCAGCTCAGCCAACCCCAATTCATGAAGTTCTTCCATCAGAACCAGACAATTCTCAGTCGGTTCAGCCTCTTCCTGACACTGATCAAACCTCATCCTCTTCCCACCAGACCTTTGATAATCCACTCTTCTCAGATAGCATTCCTGAGGAACATTGTGTGGATCCTGGAGCTGAAGCAAGTGAAACTGCTCCTATTGACCACATTTCCTCTTCAAGTGAAGAACAAGTCAATAACATCAGCAACCTGCTAGATAATCTGGCTGTAGAAGAAGTGCCAACACTTAGTGTAAACAAGAATCATCCAGTGGAGAATATTATTGGACCTCTCTCAGAAGGCGTTCTTACTCGAAGCAAATCCATTACAGTTCAGAACGCGTTGCCTGAAGAGACACTCACTCGAAGTCAATCAGGTCCTATTAACTCTTGTTTATATTCTTGTTTTATTTCACAGGTTGAACCCAAGAATGTCAAAATGGCTCTAAAGGAGTCCAGCTGGGTTGAGGCAATGCAAGAAGAGTTGATGCAGTTTCAGAAGCTCAAGGTTTGGAATCTGGTTCCTCTACCCAAGGGAAAATTGCCTATAGGAACCAGATGGGTTTTCAGAAACAAGAGAGATGATTCTGGTGTAATTATCAGAAACAAAGCCAGACTGGTCGTTCAAGGATTTTATCAGCAGAAGGGGATAGATTATGAAGAAGTCTTTGCACCGGTTGCGAGACTTGAGGCCATACGGATTTTCTTGGCTTATGCCTCCTATATGAACTTTACGGTATATCAGATGGATGTGAAAACAGCTTTCTTATACGGAAAGGTAAAGGAGGAAATATATGTGTGCCAACCCCCTGGTTTTGAAGATTCTCAGTATCCAGAGCATGTCTACAAGTTAGACAAAGCTCTTTACGGCCTTCATCAAGCACCGCGAGCATGGTATGCTACGCTTACTGATCACCTACTCGCAAATGGATATACTCGTGGAGCTATTGATCAGACCTTGTTCGTCCGCAAAGATAAGAATGATTTAATTCTCGTTCAAATCTATGTGGATGACATCATATTTGGCTCCACCAACTCAGCGTTGTGCAAGGAATTTGAAGGGGTAATGAAGAAGAAATTTGAGATGAGTGCGATGGGAGAAATGACCTTCTTTCTGGGTCTGCAGGTAAAGCAAGATTGTAAGGGTGTGCTGATTCACCAAGGAAAATACGTCACAGACATTTTGAACAAATTCAAAATGACGGAGTCAAAGCCGGCATCCACTCCCATGGCTGCACGTCCTATCCTGACTTCGGATTTGGAAGGTGAAGATGTTGATCAGCATCTCTATCGCTCGATGATTGGTTCTCTGATGTATCTGACTGCTAGTCGTCCAGACATTATGTTTTCAGTATGTCAGTGTGCCAGATATCAGGCAAATCCGAAGGCATCTCACCTCATAGCTGTCAAGAGAATCTTTCGGTACCTAGTCGGGAAACCTAAGCTCGGACTTTGGTATCCAAAGAACTCTGAGTTTCAATTATTTGCATACTCAGACAGTGACTTTGGTGGATGTAACCTAGATAGGAAGTCAACCACGGGTGGGTGTCAGTACCTGGGAGATCGTCTTGTTTCATGGCAATGCAAGAAGCAGACCACCGTATCCACATCCACCGCAGAAGCTGAATATGTTGCTGCTTCCAGTTGCTGCTCTCAGGTTATTTGGATGCAACAACAACTCCTCGATTACGGTTTGAACTTTCTTGACTCTCCTATTTATTGTGACAATGAAGCAGCCCTACAGATCGTCAAGAATCCGGTACAACATTCCCAAACTAAACATATTGACATCCGGATTCACTTCATCCGTGACTGTTTCGAACGAAAGCTGATTCATCTTGAAAAGGTCCACACTGATGACAATCTAGCGGACCTTTTCACAAAACCGTTCGATACAGCACGCTTCCATCACCTGCTTGCCTCTCTCAAATTAATAAGCTTTAATTAAAAGCATTTTTGTAAATACATTAAAATTTGTGTCCTCCCATAGTCACAAATTTAGGGGGAGAAAATTTACAAAAACAACAAAAAGATTTTTCATTCTTTGAGTCAGAAAATTTACAAAAACAACAAAAAGATTTTTGGTTGGTTTTTTGAGTCAGTCTAAGATGATCTATAAGTTTAGGGGGAGTTAAGTTTTGAAATCTTAAGAAAAGGAGATGTTGTCTCTAGCTATTCAAAGAAAATTACAAAAACATTTTTAAATTTTAACTTTACAAAACTTAAGAAAATACAAAAAGATTTTATTTGGACAAGCAAAGTGAATCGATCAAATTGGGAAGTGAAATAATCTCTAAGGATCAGAATTTCACTATCTTATTATGATATCAAAAGAAATCACAACCTTGAATATCTATTCTATGCTAAGAAGTTGAAATGAGTTTTTCAAAACTTAAATAATCAGACTTGATCAAACTTAAAATACATATAAATAGATAAATAAGTGTGAAATTGTGATCATTAGATAACTAGAAACGTGTGACAACTATTTGACTTCTTGTTTAAATCCTTGAATCAAAACAAGATTGTGTTTCTATAAACTTGAAATTGTGTTTGAAAAACTCGGGTATTTTCCATGTTTTGTGCAAACAAAGAGCGGGAAATACCTACTGAAGCATTCTATGTTTTGCGTAAGCAAAGAACTGGATGTGTGACGTTAAGGCCAATGTGTCTGCAGATCAGAAAATAAAAGATGCCAATGAGCACAAGATGATAGAACCCCTTCTTGTTCTTGATTCTAAACCTACTAGATCTGTTCTTTTCTTTTCTCATCTTAAAACTCTGTCAAAATAATTTGAAGTTCGTTGAAACACAATCAAAGTTTGAAACAAAGGATTTAACAAGACTGATAGGTTGCATATTAATCTAGTCTTACAATCTAATTGATCACAAAATTCCCAAAAGATATTTTCAGAAAAAAACTTGATCATATAACTGACCTTTAAGAGATGGAATAACGAGTGGAAATAATTGGTAGGGAATAGCTATTTAAAGGTTGTGCTTCTTTAAGAAATTATCTAATATAGTTAAAATTTTGATAACAGATTTGATCCCACAAATTTGAACCGACTAAACTTTAAAACTTGTTCAAAGTTTATTTTATTTTATTTTATTTTATTTTATAAAAGTTAGAATTTTAAAATCGAAATAAAATAAAATAAGTGTGTACTCGAAAATTATGTACACGAAATCTCGTATTCGAAATGACCCTATAAATAGTCCAACCATATTAAATTTCGAGTACCATATTTTCGTGTACACATTTTCTTCATTTCGAGTACAGACTTGGTGCTCTGAGGCGATCTCGATTTCTAGACCCGATCTCAAAATTCTACTCCGGCCATCTTTTAGATCATCATTAGGCGAACTTAGGTATAGATTTTTATCAATTTTTGACCGTGGATTCGAAAGTTATGGTCAAAAGTAATTTTCGAATACGCGATTTTCGTGTACAGAAAGTCTTTGGTCAAATTGACCTTGAAATGCTTAAAATTGAAAGGCGATTCGTGAATATGTTGGTCGCCTTTCAATTCCGAGTATATTGAATCGGTTTAGAAGTTCTAAGGAGCCAAAATGATAAACTTCTCTAAGGATTTTGAGTACACGAAATTTCTCAACTTCGTGTACACGAATATTTCGTGTACAACCAATATTTCGTGTACAGACTAAATTTCGTGTACAGAATGAACTTCGTGTACAGATCACATTTTCGTGTACAAGTTCCATTTCGTGTACATAGTGGATTTCGTGTACAATATGTACTTCGTGTACATCATGGTTTTCGTGTACACAAGACTTAGAAAATTTTCAACAAATTCAATCTTCATGATCATTCTGGTCTTCGTGAACACTAAGACTTAGACAATTTTACGAATCATTCGTGTACAACTGTTGTTTCGTGTACACTTCATGTTTATCTAACTTAATCAGTTTTCTGTTTCAGATGGCTGACTTAAGATTTGTGCACGATCACAATATGACCGCATTCCTTGGGAAACCACCAGCCAAGCACTCAGAGTTTCAGAGCATGATTGAAGGCCTGATACTGTCCCCCGTCAACTACGCTATCATGGAGTACCCTCAAATCGTTACCTCATTTATTCGAGACTTCTGGAGCTCAGTAGAGGAGAGTATTGATGCGGATGGAAACATCAGTATAGTCGGAAAGATCCAGGGTCACTCCATCACTATTTCAGAGCAAATTATTAGAGATTGCCTGCAGTTCGGAGACAAAGAATCTGATCCTGTTGAGCTAGATCAAGAGCTGGTAAACAAAACTGTTTATCAGATGGGACATGAAGGCGCTTACCCACCCACCGAGAAGAAACTACTGCATCCGTATTGGAGATATCTAGCACACGTGGTGACACAGTGTCTTTCTGGACGAAAAGGGGGATATGATGTACTCAACCAGACACTTAGCTCTTGTATGGTGGCCCTAGCACTTGGAGAAGACTTCAACTTCTCAAGGATGATTTTTCAGGATATGCACGCGAACATCAAAGGCAAGAGGAAAGAGAGATTCCTGGCCTTTCCAAGATTCATTCAGATTATTCTGGATAAAAGATATCCGAACCTGCAACGCACATTTGGTTCACTGGAAGTTAAGAGGATGCGAGACGATATCTTCGGCTACATGAAGATGAACAAACGAGGAAAGAAACAGTACATTGGTCAAAGGCCCCTAATCAAGTTTGGAAGATTCGTGGGAGAAGGTGTAGATGAAGACATGCCTGGAACCCCAGTGGCAATAGTTGCCGAGGAGCATGATACTCATGCTACAGGCTCAAGTGTTAAAGCTAGTAAAGCTGCTGCTGCTAATGATTCTTCATCTTCTTCAAGCGAAGATTTTGTTCCTGAAAAGCCACCAACCAGACAGGAACGAGAAGAAGCTCAAGATACGGATTACACTCCAACTCCTGAGTCTTTGCCAAAGAAGAAGAGGCAAAAGACAATGGCTAAGAGAACCAGAGATCCTCGACTTCAAAAGATGTTCTCAAGTTTATCTTTCTCTTCTGCTGCTGCTGTCATGACACAGGCACCCGTTAAACCCACTCCCGTCACCAAACCGCCATCACCACCTCATGTCACATTACCACCATCACCACCTCACGTCACTAAACCACCATCACCACCTCATGTCACATTACCACCATCACCACCTCATGTCACAAAACCACCTTCACCACCGCTTGTCACTCAACCACCTCCACCGCCTAAACCTTCTCAACCCATTAAGCCACAACAACCTAAACCTGCATCCAAACCTTCGAAAACCAAACTCATCATCCGAGTTCCCTCCACACGTCCATCAGTCACCATTCCGCCTAAAGCCAAAACCAAGACCAAATCACCTTCACCCCATTCCGGAAGCAGCAAAGGAAAATCTCCTTTGCGTTCCGATTCACCCTACGAGCCTGTGCAGGTGCCTGTGGATCTCATTGGACTTCAGGAGCGAGTCTATCAGTTAGAGAAAGATGCGGAGATAAAAGACAAAATGATCATGAACCTGCGTGAAGGGAAGATCAAAATATGTTCTCATCTGAACAAGTGCAGAGGAAAGGTCAAGGCGCATGAGAAATTCATCAGAATTCTTTTATTAGAGAACCACAAGATGCAGAGGGATATCAAACGACTCAAAGGAGAAGAAGTCTCCGAGTCTGAAGATGAAGTCATGGATGTCAGTGATGACAGTGACGACAGTGATGATGATGATGATAATGATGGAAATGATGAACAAGATCAAAAGAAAGATAAAGATGAAAAGAAGGACAAGGATGATAAAGACGACCAAGGCGACAAAGATGATAAAGATGGAGATGACAAAGATAAAGACCAAGGTCCTCCTGATGACAAAGATCAAGGTGGAGACTCTGGGAATCCATCATCTTCCGAAAAGCCTTCTGGTCTGTATGATGATCTATTTGGAGACATTCCAGATGACATCCTTTTCGGTGATTGTGTACAGCCAGACGAGACTACTGGAGCCGGACTTGACAGTATATTTGATGATCTTCCGGATGATTTTGATTTTGGGTCACCAAGCCATCTGAAGAATGATCAAGCCAAGTCTTCTGCAGGGGCATCTGTAGAAGAAGAACCAGAAAATATAATTCTTGGCAATGTGTCATCAGATCCTTATATCGATTATCTGTATGCCCACAAATACATTGATGCATTGGGAAATGAGATCACTTCTCTGAATGAAGTGATAGATAGCTGGTTTGATCGAAAGAAGGACTGGACGCCTGCTCCTCCAGTAGATAAAGCAGCTTGGTTCAAAGAGATGGGCGACCAGCATCCAGAGCATACCTTCATTTCCGATGACAGAAACCTATTTGCAGTTCGCAATGATAGATCAAATGTATGCTGCTGGATGTACGACAAGCAAAGAGATATCTACTTGGTGAAACGGATGAGTGGAAAGGTCGAGTTCTACAAAAAGCCAAGAGATTTTTGTTCGTTGCCCAAAGTAGACATCAGAAGCATTGACAAGGCTATGTTCTTCAACCCGTCTAAGGACTCACAGGCTGATTTGTTCGCAAAGTTTATCAAAGATCAGTGTGAGAAGAATTTCCCTGTGATGCGCACGGCAAAGGGACGACGTTTTGTCTCTTCGTGCATCATAGATCCAAAGACAAAGAAGCCTTGGGTGTACTATAAGTACCCTCCTCCTCATGTAGAGCAAGCAGTCCCCGTCTCGCCAAGAGTTCCTGATAACTCTTTGGCTAAATTTCTATCTTGGTATTTTGATGATCTGAACCTTGCTGCAGTCATTCTTAGGAATATGGACGATATTGATGACATCGACATGATTCTTGACCCTATGGATCTTCTGAAGTATGGTAAGGATGACATGATGAAGCTGCACAACTCTCATATACGAGTATATTCCGGAAATGATGAGCTGGCTAAGCCATTTACACGAGTTGTTGCTTATGCCATGAAGCTGAAGCTGTATGCTGGAGCAGGGCCACACAGTGTTACTCTTCCTATCGGATGACTTCGCCAGTCTGGGGGGAGTTTGTAGAGCCCGCCAAACGATGAACACTAACAAAGTCAACCCGGAAGAGTCAAAGTTTTTGGATAATTTCGTGTACAGCTTTTAGAGTACACGAAGTTATCGTGTACTCGAACCTTTTGTATCTAGATTTCGTGTACACCTAGGCCTAGTATAAATAGACGTATTTTGTGCAGGTTTAGGTTGGAATCCCGAGGCATACGCTCTCTAGACGTATTGAGGCGCTTGTACTCGAAGTTTTGCAATATTTATAAAGTTTGCATTTTTCTACTTGCTTTCGTGTTTCTAACTTGGATTCCGCACTTGTTAGAGATCATTGATGATGTTTACAGAGATAAAGTTTGGATCTTGATCAGTTTGAGGACCTACACCACCACCACATCCGCCACCGAGGCGGACTGTTCACGAGCTAGCCAGTCATGGGGTTGTCGGTGCCCGGTCTGCCATAACAAGACCTGGCTTCAACAACAACTGGCAGATCCCTCTCACGTGATGTCGACGATCACGAATTCGACACAGTTTCATGGCCTGGTCGACGAGGATGCCCCAGGCCATATCTCCCTCTTTGTGCGTATATGCGACACGTTCCGCATCAATGGAGTTTCAGAGGAGGCCGTCTACCTTCGTTTGTTCCCATTCACACTCACCAGACGAGCTGCTACATGGCTGAATCTTCTTCCCAGGGACTCGATCACTACATGAGCTGACCTTCAGACAAAGTTCCTAAAGAAATATTATCCTCCTTCTAAATCTGCCAGATTACGGGATCAGATCCATTCGTTCCGAATGGACGATGATGAGCCATACTACTTGGCGTGGGAGAGGTTCAACTCCCTTCTGAGCAGATGCCCCCAGCACGGCCTATCTGATTGGGCCCTTGTCGAGAAGTTCTACAATGGACTGACATTGGAGATGAAGCGGAGATTTAATACAGCTGGTGGGGGGCACATTATGGACAAGAAGGAGCCGGAAGAGTGCGAGGCGATGTTTGAGGACTTCACTTTAGCGGAGTATGAGGACCCGTCCTATGTGAGAAGAGCTGTGCTGGCTGTAAAGCCCACTATTGCACCGCCTATCCCGACTCGAGGGATGCACCATGTTTCACCCGACACGAGCACTGCCGCTGCCTTAGAGGCACTAGCGAAGGACATTAAAGAACTGAAGATGGCAGCTGCTCGGTGCGAGATTTGTCGTGGTGGACATAGTACTGCTAAGTGCCCGGTTACCGATCAGGCATAGGTTGAGGCCATAAATTCTGGTTGGAATAGGTCCTTCAACCCTAACCATCATGGGAATCAGAATTCAAGCTGGCGAGGCCAGAATCAGGGACAGCATCATGTGAGGCCCCAAAACCGGGCACATCGCAGAGGTTGGTTTTCATCATAACACATAGCTCTTAAACTAAAAACTTTCATAATCATGCAGCGGAAATGTAGACATAGTTTGATAAACAAAATTCAATAAAGTGTCTGTATCAAAATCATATCGAATTGCCAAAACCAACGGATCGTCTGGATTGATGCCCGAGCTCCATGCTTTCTCTTATCATAGCTTTAACCTAACATACATGCTAAATCAAGTCAGCTTACGCTGGTGAGTTCTAGTTTTTCATAAAACATCATAATCGTTTAGTGAGTTAAACATTTTAACATGAAAGCGTCATATCATACACATAAACCATAACACATAACCATGTCATCATCGTAGCCATATAACCATCGTCATCATCGTAGCCATATAACCATCGTCATCATCAAACCACTGTCTTCAACATGAGCAGTGGGCTTATGCCGGCACAAGGCTCCATGTTTATAGTCCGATCGACTCTTACCATGTTTATAGCCCGATCGGCTCTTACCATGTTTATAGCCCGATCGGCTCCGTGTTTATAGCCCGATCGGCTCTTACCATGTTTATAGTCCGATCGACTCTCATCTTTATAGTCCGGTCGACTCTGTGTTTATAGCCCGATCGGCTGTTCATATCCTGATATGTTCAGGTCATCGTCCATACTTACTAGTACTGGTACTAGTACATCATACATACATATCCTATAACATGTATAGGAATTCATCATAACATTCTATCATCACATACATAGCATGCAAGCATCATAGCATATTATCATTCATCATGGCATCATGTAGTGCTAGCATCATTTCCTCATTCATACATCATGGCATCATATTTTCATATCATGCTAGCATATAATCATCATTCAACATTCGTGCATCCTAGTATACTAGGACCTCGTCAAAGCATCTATTAACTATTGTCTTAGTTAACATCATAATGCATGCTCTCATTAACATGTTATGTCATCATAATTCATTTACCATGCACGTATCATACCTTAGTATATTCCCAGACACATTTCATCATGTGAAATACATATTCATACATACATCATCAAGGCATAACATCATTCATTAATCATCATAACATAATCACATAATATAACAATAAGCATGTATGCCAGCCCAAAACAGTAAGTGTAAATAGGGATTCTAGAACTCACCTGATAGTGGACTCTTGTTTCCTTAGCCGAACTCCTTAGCTAGGCCTTAAGAACCTACATCCGTTACATCTTCTCATTACGTTATGTTACGTTCTTGGACCTAGAAAATATTCTAAGTCCCCATAGCCTACTAGTTCCCCCTACTGAATCCAAGTCCTCGACACTTAGCTAAGTGTTCGAAACCCTTGAAATTCATTAAGTCCTCATGTACACGAAATCCATGAGTATTCGAAATACTAGTACACGAAATACCCAAGGTACACGAACCCCCGGGTGTACACGAACATCCATGTGTACTCGAACCTAATGGTGTACTCGAAATCACCATGTACTCGAAATCACCATGTACTCGAAATGTCAATGTACTCGAAATAAGATGTATGATTTCGAGTACCCTTTGTGCATGATTTCGTGTACTCATCAATTTCGTCATTAAACATCTCAGAGATCTATCTAAGGCTTTGGGGAGCTAGTTCTAGGTTCCTTAGGTTGTTACCAACACACTGGAACCCCAAAGTTACGAACTTTATGCATAAATGTGTGAGCTTTATGCATAGGTTCACTTTTTGTATAACCATCCTAACTTTTGTATAAAAATCCAGCTTTCTATATATGAATAACTTACTTGAAGGTAGCTGATTCTCCTGGTAGAATCCCGTGTTTTTCCTCCTTTGTTTGGTCGATTAAAAGGTCGACCTTTGCAGTGTTCGAACTTTGCTTCGTGTACTCGAGAGAAGATGCGCTTCAGCCAAAGGTTTGCACCATTCCCAAGGCACTGGTATTTATAGGGAGGATCCCAGTATTCGAAAACTCCTGTACACGAAAATATGGTGTACTCGAAATATGGTGTATTCGAAATCCTTCTCATTTCGAGTACACGATCTCTACACCCTGCCTTGTCTATTTTTCGTCTATTTTCCTACGAGCTTATTATTCGTTACCATTTGTAAGTTCAAGTAACTTATATTAAAAAATTTGGGATGTTACACATCAGCAGCAACACTCAAATTGGCGGGGCAACCACGGCAGCAGCAGCTTTTACGAGAAGCCACCGGCAAATATTGTCATCAAGGCCCAATAACAAATTTAATTGGCCCATGAGACTTTATTTCGGCCCAAGGTCACAATCGGCTCACACTCAAAATGTTTTGTCCAACGGTTAAGACATGAGATTCATAAGGAGGACATTCGGCCCAATGGTTTTAAACGTAACTCGAGTCATGAATTAATGGTTATTAATTGGCTATGTAACAAATTGTTTTGGGTTTAACAAAACCCACAATTGAAATATCCAACTATAAACCTAAGATCACCCTTAGGTTGAATGGCAAAGTTATGGACTTAGGCCATAAATCTAAACCAATGTAGTTGAAGGTTTTAACTAGCAAATTCTAGTATTACATCACACGAGTAAGTGAACATGTAAAACTCATAATAAGTATATGGGGCCGAATGAAAACCGAGACCTATGATGGGTTAACCGACTATAAGGTTAACACATACACGCGCACAAATCTATAAAAATCAATACTTATAAGATGAATACATCGTGAAATCAATACAGGAGCATGAAAACTACCTCAAGAACAATCAAGAGCGCGTGTCTTCTTGCTTTTAAGCTAAGTCAACCCTACTACTACAAGGTGAGTTCATATGCCCCTTTTACTTTAATCTTAACTGATTTTTAAACTCTCGGGGCTGAGAAACATGTTTACTTTTATTTACTTAAAAGTTTTGCTTAACATGTTATTTATACATTGATTTAGATAATATTAAACTGTTTATTATCGCTTATCATTGTATGCATGCTTGTATGATCATGAGATAACAGGGAAACTCAGATGAATATGATAATGTAATTTCATAATCATCAACACATTAGAATAACATAGTTGTAAGATTATATCTTATAACACTTAGTTATTCCTACATGAGTAAACATTGAGACAATTCTTACACAAACAAACAATGAGAACTACTACAGTGGAACATGGTGACACTTCACAGCACATGAATGATTAGAAGATAAAATATCTTCTTAATATCATTTCACATTATAATTGATTGAGTGTGATAAGTCAATTACTTATAACACTTAATCTACACCCTAAAAACATACTATGTGATAGTATGATCGCATTGATACTTCACCGCCATACGTTGCTTAAGGGTAATAAGACTTGTTCTTAATACAGCTTAAGGATGTTATGGTGAGCATATGGGTTTAAGCGAATGATGTCATGATAACGTAACTTCATGATGACAATATCATTCGTATCATGATTTACATAACGTAATAAGACAAGTTCTTATTCAACTTTGTTAATCACATTGAGATCAGTAACAACACAGATGTACATCATCCATCGTTACCTGTGGAATAGTAGACTGAGGAAATTTATTTTCTCTCATGTCATATTATTAGTAACAGTTTCGATGAAGTCATTGGGATTCACACGGCGGGATAGAGGTGAATCGGGTGCATTGTAATCTGATTACGTGAGGATCACAATGGACTCCTTTTGGGCTCTATACGTTTCATTTGAGAATACATTACATACAGTTAACTAACACTTTTAATAATTTAAAAGTGTAACAACAGTTAACACGCATAAAATAGAATAATACAAGGAACAGATTAATTAAATCTAATATCCTTATTACCCAAAATGGTTATCAATACTTCAGTTATCAAACTACAACGCTATCATTATATTATTCTATTCATGAGAACACAGGTGATTCAGTGGGATAAACATGAGAATTGAGGATGGAAATCAATAGTTGTATTGCAAGTAGTGTAGAGTTCTGGTGGTGATGTGGTGGGATGTTGGCTAGGGCTTAGTTCCCTTACATATGCCCTATATATAAGCATCACTACTAGGATGATATAATACTTGTAAATATAACAATGAAGATGCCATTGTGTGAACAAGTGAAACAGACAATCATACAAGTAACATATTTATCATTGTGAATGTGCATGTGAATGAATCAAGGTTTTATATTAACTTACTTATGAACTCACCAACCTAGTGTTGACTTTGTTTAAATACATGTTTTCTCAGGTGATGAACTGGTGTAGCTACTTATATGCATGAATTAGCTAGTGGACTTTTAGAAGACCTAGCTACTTTTGATGATGCATACTTTTGATGACTAAACAATGAATCATCTTTTGTATATCTTGTACAGTTACAAGATATAGTTACATTGATTCTTTTTGGTAGATTTACTAGATTAAATTATGAACGATACATTGTAATTTAATCTTGTAATTATATGTCATGGATGTATTAGCATTTCTCATTCATTTATCATGTGCTATGTAAACAATCTGATCATTTGATTATCACTCAAGATATCGCGCCTCGGGAACTTTCCGCCCGACGGGAAAACACGATCCGTTCCCGCCGGCCCGGGGTATGACACGCGATCCTTTTCTTCGATATATCCATCGGATCCTTGGCAGCACCTTGATTCCTCGCCACTCCGGCAAGGACAAGGTAAGCGCCTTTGACCTGTTTTGCCTCTACTGCATTCATGGTCGCCACCCGGCGAACCTCGCAGCCATCCTTCTCACATCATTCGCGAGGCCACGCCGGGGAGGCCGCACGGCGCGCCTCGATATGGGGCCATACATAGGGCATTTGGCACACGTTCTCAGTGTATTCCTCACATATCTTGTTGAGCATGTTACGAGAGGCCCGGAGACGACGCCATACGAGCTATATGACATGCAGACAGCTGGGATGGTGACCTTTGATTCACCACCTCGTTGGATGCCCATCTTACCGGCACCAGAGCATGCCCCCGCCGCCATCGACGCACCGCATCTTGCACCGGGGGGAGCGACCAGCTCGTGATGCCCCGCCACGCCCTCCTACTGCTCCTCGTCTTACCCAGCGTTATCTCCTTCAGAGATTAGATGCCATTGAGGACAGCGTGAAGCGCATAGCGGCTCGTTTAGAGGTCGAGTTGGCCCCTCGGATGCCAGACCCTCACCTTCCGTCCGACCATGAGGGCGGATCTGACATTGATCCCGAGGATGAGGAGGCGAATGAGGATGAGGATGACGAGTGATCTAGTGTATGAAGTTTAGGTTTTGTATTTTCTTGTCTTGTATTTGTACTCGGACAGACTTTATATATATTTTAGTTTGGCATGTTCATTTCTTATTTTGTTTTATTGTGGTTGTATTTATATTTGTGTTGTGATTATGGTTGTGCATTTTTGTATCTTGTGTTGATTATTTAATTTCTTGTACAAATTTGTAAATTGTGGTGGTTGTAAATAATTGTGTAATTATGTAATTTATTTGTTGTATTATTTGTGTTGTGATGTAAATTGTAATTATATTGTTGTGTTAACAATTGTATGTTTGAGTTGATTTGTATATATTGAAAGGCGCGCAACTCCATTTATGACACGTCTACATATATTCAGGGAGTTCGTTGCTAACCTTTTGTACATTTATTTTTATTTTTGTTAGCCAGTTCTGAATCCACATTGAGGACAATGTGTTGTTCTAAGTGTGGGTATGTCAGGCTGGCGCCTTTTAGTTTTTAAATTTTGTAAAAACAAGTCATTGTATATACCAAGTCAAATTTTTATAAAATTTTGTAAATTAGAATAAAATTTAAAAATTTTTTGAAATTTTTGTAACTAATTTAGAACTTGTAATTAAATAATGAAATTGTAATTGTTTTAAGTTAAAAACACAAAAAAAAATTAAAAAATCAAAAACTTTGCAAAAAGATTTTTCTTATATTTGAGTCAGTTGTAAATAATCAATCAAGTCAGTATTTGAGTCTTTTTATTCTCAATTAATCTAGTTGGTTTGTTTGAGATCTTAATTTGCAGTCCGGTTTTAACCACTCGTACTCAATTACATTCGGGTGGCGGCTACTCAGACTACTGCATTTGCAAACGGCCGGCTGTGGATTGACTTCTTTTCGGATTAGACTCACTCGTGCTGATGTTGCGTGATCAGCTAAGTCTTTTCCACTTTTTACCTTAGTTTTATCTTTCTGTAAATATTTGTTTGTTTATTTATTAATTTTGCATTTTCTGATTGAGTCTAGAGTTTTAGGATGTATATAGCTAGAGTCTTGAAAAATGTCCTGGTTCTAGCTTGCATTTTATAAATGGAAGATGATCGGACTATGATTAGGGCTTAGGTTTTTAGAGGCTAACTTGTGTATTGATTTGGGATTTGTTGGTAGGCCCAGCCAATAGAAAGTTCCTTTGGATTGATAGAATAAGCTTAAATTCAGGATTCTTGTGGGTTTAAGACTTGGAAAATTCGGGAAATCTGAAACTAAGTAATAGTGAATAAAGGAACCTCTGTAAACTAACAACCTAGAATTTTTAAAATTTAAACCTGGCACGTATGTTCTCTTTTTATGAAAATAAATCCGAGACTTATGGCGCCCGCTAAATAAAAGAATTCCACAATCCACTAAGTAAGCTGAGCCTGTGAAAAAAAAAAGAAAGAGAGAATAAGAGCTAAAAAGCAGTTGTCATACCCCGGCTCATAACCGAGTGAAACAATGCTGTAATATGCTCAAGTGAGGTAAAAACAAAAGAAAATGAGTGAATAAAAAGGCAAAATGCTCACACCTTCATCCTTCCCCATCATTAGGTTTAAATTTTAAACTTTGTCTAGGTAGTTTACATACAGAGGTGGGTTTAAATCTTTTGATTTAATCATGTGCCTTGAAAGCTGTTATTTAGGATTAAGATAACTCGTTTTGACCAAGGGATGGGATCCATAAGATGAATGATTAAACTTGAACATAAATAAATCATGATTAGGGAACTTGAAATTGGTGTTTGGGTTTAGATTGGACCAGTATATCAACAATCGCGATTAATACACAAGGGTTTTATATTTTTAAATCTTTAGCAATTAAAAGCCAAGCCCTAATCTATGATTCCATCTTGTTAGCTTTTTCGAGGACGATAAAGGTTTAAGTGTGGGTATTTTTGATGTGTTAGTTTAACACATCTGTTTTTGTACATATTCGAGTCCATTTTCGTTAGTTTTGTAAATATTTCAAGTCGGTTTTAGTTCCTTTTTACATTTTTGTGTTTTTGTGCAGGAATGTGTCCAGAAGGAGCGGAAATGAGGGAAAACGGGCAGTGGAATCAATTGCGGTTGATAGAATGAAGAAAACAAGAATTTTTGACCTAGGCGGTACGCCTATCGAGAGTTCCTGGTCCCAGGCGATACGCGCGGCTTCATCAGCCGCCAATATCTCAATAATCCCTCACGTAACGCCTAGCCTCATGCAGGCTTAATAGGCGTTACGCCCCAGATGATTTTTGAGCCTAAAACCCTAATTTGAAGCCCTCTATAAATCAATCGCATTCCATCCGTTTTAAGGGTCTTCTTTTGCGTCTTTGGAACCCTAATCAAGCTAGGAGGCTGCTGGAGCTTAACCATGGAGTCAAGGGCTTGATTAGGGCTTGTTGAAGTGAAGAAGGACCTTGTTTTTGAGTATTTTCCTTATCTTTACATGTTCTTAGTTTAAAGCATTGATCTTTCATGTATTTAGACATATTTCAGACCTGTTTAGTTACTGTTGATATGATTTGTGGCTAGATCTATGGTTGTATCTAGGATTGGGATGATAAAGTTTTGATCTTTGATGATTTTGGACATGATTTATGCTTATGGATAATATATGCTTTGTAATCAGCTGTAAAGTTTGAAACTTTGATGAAATTTGTATGTGTTGAATGATTATATGAGGTGAATGTTTTATCCACATGTGTTTAGGAAGGTCTTTCCACACATAGATGCATGTTAGGCCTACTACTTTGTGTTTTAGGTTAGTTTATGGGGTGTTGATCACATTCCATAGGATTAGACTTCATTAAGTATAGTTATTTGCATGTGTGACCTAACCTAGAAATCCGGGAGGTGATAGGTTAGATGGTTGGTCTCTTACACTTGGGATTTTTGAGTTAAATGACCCGGGAGGGCGTTGTCTTAGATCTACTTAGTGTTAGTGTCAATCCATGTTAAAGTTGTCAACTTTATAGCTCTATAGTGTCTTAGGATACAAACGGGTGGAGAAATCCGGGAGGTGATTCATCCGTTAGAGTGCAATTGCATATCGGGAAATCCGGAAGGTGACCCGATAGACTAGTGCATACATTACAGCCTTAGGATTCCCATTGGAGTTGCCTGGTATCTGATCTGGGTCCCATTAGGTATTCCTTAGTCTGTTCCTTAAGATCCTAGTCTTCATCCTTCATAAGTCAGTCCAGATCAGCATCTGTCATACTTTTGGTTCCCAGCCTAGATACACCAGTTTTCCTCACTGCAGTTAGATTCCAGTTTCATTATCAGTTTTAGTTTGCTGTTTTAGTTTAGTTTAGTGTTCAAGTCAGATCAGTCAGATTAGGTTATCAGTTTGCACCAAAACCCCCCCTCTTTTACCCTAGTTAGTTCACAGTCTAGGTTTAGTTTGTTATACTAGTGTCCATTGGTTCGATATCCAGACTTCCATCAGCTATTCTGCCAGCGACATGTACACTTGCCTTAGGAGCGGTCTAGTTTAGGTTTTCCGATTATTACTAGGTGTTTAGGACAAGTATAGGTCTAGGATTAGATTTGGTGTCTTTAGCTTAGGTTAAATAGATTAAATTTAGTCTTGTTTTTAGTATACTGACCTCTCACATCAATCATCAACATTCTTATTTTATGTCAATTAAGAATACGTGGAAGACATAAGCGTATTGAATCATTTGTTGCCGGCTCATCAAGATACTTGATTGAAGACTCAACATTAATCATTCTCTAATCTAGGAGGCTATTTGGAGTATCCAACAAAGACATGGATCAAAACAAGTTTGGTATATAAATTATTAATTTATATTTTTTATTTTAGTCTTGTAACATGTAATGTACTAGATTATTTTTTTTACTAATAACGAGAGAATCGTTATTATTTATATTTGATTATTATTTTATAATAAAAACGTGAACCAATTGCTACAATCAGTTGTTTAAAGGTCCGTTCTCAAGAAAAGCAAAGTCATAACGCAAATTAATATATATATTAAAATGCAACCTAAATGAATAGTATACATATTAATATTATATTGAAATAGAGTGTGTCTATATGTATATATATATATTATTAAATAGTATGAACAATGAATATATATAGTGAAAAAATGTGGTTCTTTCTAGGGTTTCGTTGGTGTTCGAAGAAGGCTACGGTGATTTATTTGTTCTCATTGAAAATTGATGTTTGCTTAGAAATTTATATATATTTTTTAATTCAACCAATTGGTTGCTTATGAAAAGGATTTTGTGAGTATTTTTTCTATTATTTTCGTAACTTATTTGTATGGATTTTGTATGATTTTATGTTTTAACGGAAAATTAGTATATAGTTCGTGATGAGAGATTTGATATTGGTATGTAACTTATACTACTGCAAATAATATATAATACCCATTATCGGGAGTAAACATGATAACAAAAGAAAACATGATAACAACCACAAATGGTTAACAAAAGGAACGAGCATTAAACACATTTTCAAATAATCTATTATACTTAATAAATCAAAATAATTAGGGGACACTTGTCACAAATATAGAGTATCATCATACTAATTTCTCCTTCTCTCTCCTAATAAATACATAATTTTAATAAATACTAATTATATAATTATATATTCATTATACCTTTTCTAAGCGAAAAAGTTCTTAATATTAAAAATAATATTACATAATAGTATTAAATACTAATTATATTATATATATGTATATACCTTTTATAATTAAAAAGGATTTCTTAATATAAAAAAATATTTTAATTTCAAAAAACACACTTTTAAAAAATCAAATTATTATAAAATATGAAAATTTTAAAATAATTTATAACTCATAAAATCTTTTTATAATTTATAAGTCATTATTAATAACTGTTACATTTTTTTCTATATTAACTTGTGAAATAATAGACAACATCCAATAATTTGTTTAAAAAATGACATTTTTTTAAAAAAACTTATTTTTAAAATATAATGTTTAAAACCAAACTGTGAAAAAGGAATTTTTAAAATACAATATCATTATTCTATTTTCTATGTAATGTTGATCATATTTTAATCAAAAAGTCATTTACAATTTTTGAATTTATATTATTGAATATTTATTCATTTTTATTCAACCCTTGTAATACACGAGATATTAACCTAGTTAATTCATATAAGCAAATATAGACCGAATTTAAAATCAAATTCACTCAAATGGGAAATGAGAAGCTGCTATCAAACACTCAAATGTCTGCATCCTTAAATGTGAAACAACTAGTTGCTCTTAAAATCAAACCCAAAACTCAAAACTATAAACATCACATAACAACCTGATATCACTTGTTTTGTTTTTGTTTCTTTAAATTTTGACCCAATCAAGCATAACATCGGCAATGGTGATATGAAAGACTTTATGCATTTTGACCAGGAATGATCACGAGTGTAACATTCGAATTGAAGTTAGCTTTGGAAATTGCATTATAAAAAGAGAAAAAAATTTAGTGGAAATTTCTTGAAATTTTAAACATCAGAATATAGAAGGATTATGGTTTTGATGAGAAGGTGATGGAGATGGAGATGGAGATGGTGGTGGCTTCGTTTTCAGATAGATATCTTGGCCAAAGATGATTATGGTAACTGGAGTAGGAAAGATGTGTTAAAAGTGGTGGATCTCACTATATACAATATATTATTTATTTTGAATTTTAGAGACTTTCTTAAATATATAGATTGATGATTGTTATCATGTGTAACATGCATGTCTTAGTTTTTATTTTATCCAAGTTAATGACGATTAATGTCTGTTTAATTAACTCTTATTTTTAGTGAGTAAACATCGCTTTCACTTTAATAAATTACCGGATTTAAATAACCACAGCAAATTGGATCCGACCAACCCAAATTATTAAAAATATAGAGTAAATTAGTGATATGATTTTAGTGGTTTGCTTGTATTCACTATTGTTATTTATGTTTAATAAATTATTCATATAGTCTGAAAATTTAAAAATTTGTAACATATATAATGTTTAAATTACAAAATTACCCTCACATGCCTATCAAATTACACCCACATAAGGATTATATGTCTTATAAATGTTTAAAATTTGGACCATGCCACTAATTTATTAAACCTAAATACTAAGAGTGAAATATTAGTAAATCAAGCGGATTAACTCAAAAATAAAAAAAATAAAATAAAATAAAAAAACTGGGAAATGCTTGAATTCAAAATCAGAACACAGGGCAGTCGACCGTTTGCACAGCAGAACCGCATGAAAAATCAAGGGTCTGTTTGGTATGAAGGAATTGAATGGACGGGGGAATGGAATGAACGGGGGAATGGAATGGACAAATGAATGAAATGGATCATTACCATTCCATTGTCCTGTTTGGTTACCTATGGTAATGAAATGATTCATTACTTCATGTTGTTTGTTAGACATGAGAAGATGAAGAAATGGAATACAATTTATGGGTTGATTCGTGGTTCTAATCATTGTTCGAATCATGGGTCGGGTCGTTTCGTGGTTCGGACCATCAGTCGGTTCATTGGTCGGTTTTTGTTTTGCCCATGGTTCGATCATGGGTCGTGCCACGGGGCAATTCATGGATCGGGTCATGGTTTGGGTCATGCGACGGATCATAGTTCAGATCATGGTTTGGGTCATGGGTCGGGTCATGGTTTGGGTCATGGGTCGGGTTATTGTTTGAGTCATGGGTCGGATAATTGTTTGAGTCATGGATCAAATCATGGTTCAGGCCATCTTTCGATTCATGGTTTGGGTCATGGGTTTTGTTATGGGTCGAGTCATAGTTCGAATCATAGTTTGCATTATGGTTCAGGTCATGGGTCGAGTTATGGTTCGAATCATGGTTCGCGTCATGGTTTAAGTCATGGTTCGGGTCATGGGTCGGGTCAAGGGTCGGGTTGGGTTCTAGTCATAGGTCGGGTCATAGTTTTGGACATGGGTCGGGTAATGTTTTGGACATGGGTCGGGTCATTGGTCGAATCATTCCTTCAAGAGAAGGAATGAAAAAAAAACACCCCTACTCCAAGGAATGAAAATCATCAAAAATGAAGGAATCACATTCCTTATGGAATAGTACATTCCATTCCTATGTGGTAACCAAACACGCTTCTTTTCATTCTAACGTAATGACTCATTCCATTCCACCATTCATTCATGCATACCAAACGCTACCCAAGAATGGCGAGAACCAAACACCCTGCCAAACAGAGTTCTAAAACGCCAATAAATGGTAAAATTTTCCTCTCATGCTCGCTGATCAAGTTTTTATTTCCAGATGCTGTTCAAACCCTAATTTTCCCCTCCTTTCTGTCAATTTGCAGGTAGATCATCCACTTCAACGGATACAGTATGTTCATTTCTGCTACTCTTTCATTTCATCATTATTTTCTTCACGTTTTGCTGATTTGATTTCGTTTTGGTTACTTTTGAATCTGGCAGCATAGGAAAAGTCCAAAAAAGGATCCGAGGAGTGATGGATTGCATACAATTTGATTTATTTGTAAAAGCTGTGTGTGTCTGTGTGTTTGATTTGATGAATTGAGGTGTTGTGGGATTTAGGCTCAGGAACTGGAGAAAAGAAGAAGCCCCATCGTTTTAAACCTGGGACTCAGGCACTTCGCGAGATTAGGCGTTTGCAAAAGACTGTTAATCTTCTCATTCCTGCTGCACCCTTCATTCGTACTGTGAGATGTCTTTATCTAACTAGATTTTCTATGAATGTTTTTCACATTTAATGGTGATATGCTAGTTATTGGTTGTTAATCTTCTCATTCCTGTTGTGCCCTTCATTCATACTGTGAGATGTCTTTATCTAACTAGATTTTCTATGAATGTTTTTCACATTTAATGGTGATATGCTAGTTATTGACTTAGGATGTGGTAAATAGAATGAAATTTTTTTTGAAAGTTTTGATTAAGACTGGTTGAATTTGAAGATAAAAAAACAACATAAAGCCTGTACAAATCTTGATCCTTCTATAGTTATCAGTTTATGCATCAAGTTGACAATAAATATACCTAGATAGTTAAAGGATTTTAGTGATCTAAACACAACTTGATTTAGGATATATCAAATATTGTGGTATATTCAATCATTGCCATTGAAAACCTGTGATGAACATACAATTACTAACATGGAACCTTCATATGTACATCTGGCATCATATAAATTGTGATTCGTAAACTCTCTACACATCCAAAACAACATACACTAGGTAAGAAATATGTGGTACTCTTTATAGGCCCATATAATGGACTTTCTTAAGCCATATGATGTTGTTTGCGAGTTGGAATAAATCGTGACAATCATAAAAGATTCTATTGATGAAATTCCGGTGTGTAGCTTTTTATGTATAAATCGAATATTGTGATTCAAATTAGGAATATTTTGATTTTGAGTTTTTATTAAAAACTCTAAACCTTTCCATTATGTCCATATAGAACCATTATCATTTCTCCACAATTCCATATTAATAAGTGCCAAATTGTTTCTTAACATTATATTTGTCATTTTTTGAGCAATTGGTCTTCTTGCTAATTCCTACTAAATGTTGCTTCAAAACAGAAGTGTCATGCAATGTAGGGATGTCCGTAGTGCGGTTTGGTTAAAAATTTATGCGTAACTTCCCCTCAATAGTTATAAATCAAATTGATCGACCTTATCCTTTAGGTGGCTCCATTACAAACTCTATTAATTATCTTAACTATGACTCAATAGCTAATAAGCCCCTCAGCTATTAGTTCTTTGTCAAGATTGGTCCAACAACCACCCTCCCAATTTTGACACTTAGTCTTCAGCGATTTTTCCATGTCTTCTGTCATCTTCATTCCTAGAGCATCTCTCATTTCAGCAAACTTGATATTTAGAAGAACCTTGTTTAAAATATCAGCAAGCAAGCTGCTGATCAGCTCTAATGAATTCAACTTTAATTTGATTTTTCTCTATACATTCTCGAATAAAGTGATAATGCCTATCTATGTGTTTACTTCTCCCATGAAAGACCAGATTCTTCATTAATCACTGCTGACCTATTATCTACTTCTATGATTATAAGCTCCTCTTTTCTTCCGATAATTTCTGCCAAAAAACCTCTCAATCAAATTCCTTGACATGCTGCCATTGTAGCTGCTATAAATTTAGATTCACAGGAGGAAAAAGCAAATGTTGGTTCGTTCATCGTCTTCTGAGTTGGCTAGAAACTATTGTCACTGAAATTCAACAGGTTATCACTTCCATTCCTTTGATAATGATGACAGTCGCTTTTGCATACCAAAGTATTTGTTTAATAGCCTTACGATGGGTGGTTTTGGGAGCTTGCATATACATGCTTGTGTATCCAACCGAATATGCAAGATACGAGATCCCTAAGACATCCAACTGTTTTTCGATACCTAGTTGCATCTACACAACAACTACCATCATTTTTTTTCAATTTCAGCCCACGTTCCATTGGATATTTTGTGGGATTACACTCCTGCATTCCAGCCTGTTGTAGGATCTTTTTAGCATAAATTGATTTTCTTACGTTGATTCCATCTTTACCCTGATTTAACTCAAGTCCCAGATAATAAAAAAGTAAGCCCAAATCATTCATTTCAAATTTATCTTCCATTTGTCTTTTGAACTGCAAAATCTTTTCAATATTGTTTCCAGTCACAATCAAATCATCTACATAAATTCCTACAAGTAGTGAGCCTTCATGAGTTCTTTTTGTATACACTGCTTGTTCCAGTCTGCACATGTGAAAACCATATTCCTTAAGAACCCCATCCAACTTCATATTCTAGGCACGTGGAGCCTGTTTTAAGCCGTAAAGAGATTTAGTTAGTTTGTACACCATTCTTTCCTTACCTTTCTTGATAAATCCTTCTGGTTGTGAGAACTGATACGAACACTTCTTTAAGTTCCCCATGAAGGAAGACTGATTTGACATCGAGGTGGTTCTCATTCCACCCTTTTTTTGCTGCCAATGCTAGAATGAACCTAATCATATCTAGTCTGGCCATGGGTGCAAAACTCTCGAATACAATACAACACAATCCAAAGAAACAAAACCATCTCTATTTATAGCTGATTAAACTTGTCCATCAAGTTAACCAAATATTTTGGCCAACTTAACTCCTACTAAGTTAATCCAAATGTAAATCTAATTGACCGACCTTATCCTTTCGGTGGCTACATTACATACTCAATTAGTTATTTTAACTATGACTCAATAGCTAATAAGCCCCTCAACTATTAAGTCTTTGTCAAGATTGGTCCAACATGGATATTGTTTTGATATATGATATGCATTCTATTTGCTACTGCGTTATGTTGATTGTTTGGTCATTATGGATTGGTTGTATCTTTATGCTTTTGTTGGTGCGTGTGTGCAAATAAATAAAAAAATAAAACAAAACAAAAAAGAAAATGTGAGTTTTGTCGCATTTCTAAGCTGAGAGTCACTTTAGAAGCGGCCTCTTCGTTCCATTGGAATAAAGGTAAGGCTTTCTTTTGACTTATTAATAAGTGGGACTTTACTGGGTATGTTTGTTTGTTTGTAATCACAAATTTCACCATTTTGGATCTTAGCATCGTAAATCTTTGATGAGTATCTGTCCAACACTCATGAAGTACTACTTAAGGGTGGCATTTTTTACACGACATAAAGATAACTAGGTTTTGGGGTGAAATGTTTAACATGTTTAATTAAAGCTTTATTTGGGTTGATCTATTTATAAAACAAACAAACACCCAATAAAACTCACTCAAAGAGTAGGGTTTAACCGTATACAGAGAGTGAGATGAGGGCAAACCTTACTGTTAATTCAACCCATTTATACTTGTTGCAACCAGCTAATTAAATTATGCCCAATTTAACCCATTCACAACTTGATTAAGGTGGTGTTTGTTTTTTAAGAGGTAAAACATCTGCAGTCTGCGGACCACGTCTGCAAACATCTTTTGTAGAAGAGGTGGACCAAACCCCTACAAGAAGAGCTTTTGGGGGTGTTTGTTTTTCACAACCTCTTCAAACTCTTCCCAACCCACCATCCCCAACCCCACTGTATTCATCCCCACCGTCGACCATTGAGCCACCACCGCCCACCACTGTCTTCATCTCCGACAGTCCTCCTCCACCTACCGTTGAGCCACCACCGTCCACCACTGTCATGTTCAAACCCCTGTCTTCGATCGAAGGAACCAGAGGCAGTGGAGGAGGAGACCGCGACTAGGGTTTGGATCGTTCTAGGGTTTCGATCGAACCAGGGTTCGCGACTAGGGTTCACCGATGGGAAGAACCGCGACGGTGGAGGAGGACGGTCGTCGCAGGTTTCGATCGAACAAGGGTTCGCGACTAGGGTTTCGGCTGAACCAGGGTTCGCGACTAGGGTTCACCGATGGGAAGAACCGCGACGGTGGAGGAGGACGGTCGTCGCAGGTTTCGATCGAACAAGAGTTCGCGACTAGGGTTTCGGCTGAACCAGGGTTCTCGACTAGGGTTTGCCGATGGGAAGAACCGCGACGGTGGAGGAGGAGGCCGCGACTAGGGCGGTGGAGGAGGGCGGCGGCGGCGGAGATCGGTGGAGGAGGGCGGCGACGGTGATCATCCCTTGTGTGCGCCGATGGGAAGAAAAAAAATGGTTTGAAGAGGTTTGAAGACGTAAGAAGTGGATGGTCCACCTCTTCTCCAAGAAGAGGTCTCGCAGACGTTTTTTAATGAAATGTCTGCGAGAAAACAAACACCCTACATCTTTCCTTGGTCTGCGAGGTGCAGACATAAGAGGTTTCGCAGACCTTCGCAGACGTTTTTTCAAAAAACAAACAGCCCCTAAAACTCATTTATGACCCATCAACCTGTCAACCTATTTGACTCATTTAGATAAATGAGTTACATTAGCCATGTTCGGGTTACATGATTTTAAGTGTGGCTGGTAAGGTTGATGTTTCTAAGTTGAATAAATATGAGTTGTGTTTGCGTTTATCAATTAAGCCATCCAACCCGACATGATTGCCACCCTTATTTGCATAATCAAAATAACCTGATACTCTTGTGATATTGTTACACCTCAGAGTAAATAAATTTTTTCGCTCTTCTTTGTATTTGGTGATGTTAACTAGAGAATGAACTGAGAGGCGTTTGCTGTTTAATAACATTTTGCAGGTAAGGGAGATAAGCCACTACATGGCACCTGAAGTCACTCGCTGGCAAGCTGAAGCTCTGCAAGCCCTTCAAGAGGTATATATAAATCTAAATCTTGTAATTTCATACTTATAAAATCCTAACTTTCCACAAAATCTGGTTTTATATGTTATGCATCTCAATTTTATTATCCAAGTTTTGTAGCATTCTTGATAATGGAAAAGTATATTTTAGATCCTATTCTAGTAAATTTATAACCAAGTAGTCCCATTTTTTCTCAGGCAGCAGAAGATTACATAATTCAATTGTTTGAAGACTCATTACTATGTGCGATTCATGCCAAGCGTGTTACCGTTAGTAAGTTTTCACGAATATCGTTCATGTACTCAAAATGCAGCTCGACCATTTACTTATAAGTTCATCTAGTTTGTGTTTTATCTCAAACAAGGCAAATAGAAAAGATTAGGTAGGATCTAAATGTGTTGTAAGTTTCACAATGATTGTACTTTAATGCATACGACTTCCTAGATCGTTAATGGCACTAATAACTGATATTATAGTTCAATTCTAGACAAATTAGTGTTTGCGAGTCAACACAACCAGTAATCATTGTTTCTTTATTTGCATTTTCTTCCGTGAAAAAGGACTGGGAGTTGGCGAGGCGGATTGGGAAGAAAGGGCAACCATGGTAGCTAGATAAAACAGGGAATTGGTGTATCTAATGTGTACAAATAGGCATATACGTTTACGACGAAAATAGGATATACCAAATGGTCAATTATTTGTAATAGCTCTATCAATACTTTGCAAAATTTATGTTTGGAATGCTATTTATTTTGCAAGTATTCTATATATGGTCTGCAAACTTACTATTGGTGTTCAGTGAAAATATATTGTTATTTTGTGAGTGTGTTTGGGTTCAAGTGTGGTTTTGGTGGGGCCCTGCTACTTTACTTAGTTCTTGTTTTGCTTAGGGTTTGGAAGCGGCCTAATTGTTTTGAGATACGATGTACGTAAACTCGTTACTAAATGAGATGAGTCTGGCCAACTCTTTTTGTAATTGAGCTGAGCCAACTTCTTTTATAATCTAGGTAAGCTCTAGCCTAGATTGGCTAAGCTCTGAGTTTGGCTTGATTTTAAACTCTCTTTCTCTCTCTCTCCCTCTCTCTCTCTATATATACACATGTTTATATATTTTTATTCAAAAAAATCCCAAGCATCACAATTTATTACTAAAAAATAGTGGGTTTTTATATACAACAAAATGCAAAAATAAATTACAAAAAAAAAAAGACAATAAATGAGCTGGGTCGTTGAGCCACAAGCTGGCTCGAGTTTTTTTATGAGCCAAGCTTTAGCTCGATTATCCGGCTAGATACAAAAAAATTAAGCTGAGTCAAGCCACTCAACTCGTTTGCATCCTAAAGTGTGACCTAACCTTACACATGAACGCAAGTGACTGCTTTTTGTCATGGTTGTAAAAGTCGCTAGGCACTAGTCGGGCGGCGAGGTACCGCCTAGTGATTAATCGGCGCTAGGTGGATTGGATTTTTATATGTAATTTTACAAATATATATTATATACACACATCGATATCAATAATTTAATATAATACTTCAAATAATTTAAGAAATAAACTTAAACATAGTTAGTGGATTCCGATGTTTAGTGGTTATATTTGATGTTTCATATGTTAGATTTGATGTTTTAGAGACATTAATGATTTTAGGTTGGGAAATGTCTCAAATAATTATTGATTTGGGTCCTTTTTACCTGAAAAAAGTCAAAAAAAATAATAAAAATTGACAGCCTAGGCCGATTTTTACAACACTGTTTTTTATGGCTTGAACGTATGACGTTAAACATTTTATTTATTTAGTTATTTATTTTTTGAATGATAAATCTCTCTCATTCCTATGCTAATTAAATTACTCATATTAATCTCCCGTTACCTAGATTTGAACTTAGGAGCTCTACAAAATAAACTATTCTCACTTAACTCGTAAACATTTTAATGATTTTTCAATTATTCAATAAATTTACAACAGCCAAAAAAAATATGTTGGGTTTTACTCTCCACACTTAAAGAACCCATACTAGGACATCCATGTTGTAAATCCTTAGATTTACATTCAAGATATTAAATTCGAATACATCAACTTATTTATTTCTATCAAGCACAATAATTCTACAATAATCATGCGCAAAATATCTATCTCTTTCAGTCTAGTAATCCTAAACCTAAGAACATAAGATATTATAGACAAAACATGACTAATGTTGCCTATTTGTCTAAACTAGTTGATGAGTTGTATATGAATTAAACATGAGTTACATATGAATTGTAACAATTTTTCCTCTCGTGTTACAACGAGGTCATATGATGATACTATCATCATTAAAGGCGTATTTGCAAATTTTCTAACCAACGTTGAAATGTTGTTACGAACCCCAATCATGACGGTGAAGTCAACCTGGTCAATTATTTAAAAAAAGCGTAAGTTTTATGGTCGTAAAAACAATAGTTACAAAACACGAATTCAATTTTTTTAACTCGTACGCAACACGACTAAGTTGTTGGAATTTTGTACGAAATGAAAAAAAATAAAAATAAAATAGAAATCTTTCAACTGCCAATTCATTTGTCAAGAATTAGTTATTAACTAAGTCATAAATTGGTTTGTTATTTGTCATGAATTGGTTTGTTATTTGTCATGAATTGGTTATTAACTAAGCCATGAATTGGCTTGTTAATAGACATGATGGCAACCTTTAATATGCCATGACTACATGTATAAATAGAGACATTTGGTCTCTTGTTTTCTTGGCTAGTTTTTGAGAAATCTCTATACCATTTGAAACACACACACAAGCTTCAAAGGTTCTCAACACAAGCATATTGTGACATCCGTCAATTTTTCATGTTTTAATCTCAATCAAACTTTAAATTTAATGCAGCTATTTTAGGCTCATTTAAAACCGAGCAAATATATATATATATATATATATATATATATATTATATTTAGTTCGAACTTATAATCACAATCAAATCTCAAACCTAAAATTTTATGTAATATAATCAAAAACTTGATATATAATACCATTAACATTGGGTCTTTAAAACACAATCAAATGAATGTGTGTGTATATTTTTGGAACCCGATTATACTCCTATACACAATCCTATTATTTTCGTTTAACCTACATTCATATATATATATATATATATATATGTATAATACTAATGGAAATGAACAATTATATGTTCTTCTTGTAGAGAGGACATGGTCAAAATAAATAAACATATATGTAGTACTACTATTCCAACTTTCTTTTCCTGGCTCCTACGAAATGCAGTACACCAACCTCAACAATTATTTTTTTATTATCACCTAAAACTATTTCTAAATATCTAAATAGTTTTCCATACCTCTACAACTTTTACAAAACTTTCGTAGACCTATAATTCCAAGATTACACTCCAAATCTACCATATCACAAGATCTTCATTATTATTTTAATTTGAAAGCCATACCTCCAAAACATTATAAAATAAAGCTACATGTCTTACTAAAAATCACACCAAAGAACTCATACTCAACTCAAACAAATTTTTCTCTTATCTTCTCTTGTTCTCACTCGTACAACCACCAACAAGTGTTCGTCATTGGCCTCATTGCAACTAGAACAACCCCTTTATTATTTTTTTTTACTCTACTAAGCTCAACTCTAAAAATCACCATCCATTTAGTTCCCTCAAGGCCAAACAACAGCAGCAAATCACATTCACTTTCCTACCACTCAATCACAACCATTGTTTTTCAGCCTTTTAACTTGGAGGCGCACCACCATTCACCACACCATCTTTGATTGGAGCAACAAAAACATCATCGCCAAGCTCTTATCCTTCTCCTTGCTTGCTAAGGTGAAATCCTCTCTCAAAAGTTTAGTTTAAAATTACATATACACACAAATACATATTCCTGATTTTTAGACAGAATCTGTCCCAACTTTAACTAACTATAACTTTGTCTTAAAAACACGAAAATTAGCAAACTCAAACTCTATGGTTAAGTTCGTTGAGTTAGCTTTCTAAGCACTACTTATATATTTTCTAACTCAACCAAATGATACTCGAAACAGCCTCTACAAAATCAGTGCGCGGATTTTGACCTTCTGAATTGGACGGCTGTTTCGGCCTATTTTCGAGCAGAATCACAAAAACTTTTCTAAACAAAAGTTGTTCGGAACACGTTAAAATACTAGACTGTAAAGCCTCATAATTTTTGAAACCCGTTTGCTATTTTAAAAGCTCACTCGAAAATGTTAAACATAATCTGTCAAAAACGAAAATTTTATAAATGCATACTTACATGTCCTATCTATATATTTTTCATGAAAATGAACTCATTTGTATATTTATATATACATATATGAAGTATTTTAAAATGTTTATTTTTGAAATATGGTATTTTAAAGTGTTGGGTATTGATAAACAAAAATAGATATTTTTCAATGCGTCATTATAATACCCAAATTTCTTAAAAATAATAATAAGTGATTATTCTCTAAGGCATTGTAACATGTTTTATGACTATAAGACACGATATTTCTACAAAAAGAAAAACCCGTCAACATAAAAATACCAAGAAAACATAACAACACTAAATAACACAACAACATAGAATTTTCGAACTCAACCTAAGTCTATAATATTATAGGAACCAAGTAGGGGTTCAAACACAAGACGGTATTCATACTCTCAGGACCCGGATCTACACTAACAGTGAGTTTCACGGCCCCTATTTCTATAATGTTTTACTAACTCACAGGGGGATAAATTATGCTTGTACTCGTTTCATTGATACAAGTGGTTTTGGTTCAACACATTATTACATGAGTCACATTTATCGCTTTAAGTCCCCTATTCTATAACCGTTAATTATGGGTAGACGTGAATTATTGGGAATAGTACTATTTGGGAGTGACAACCCCTACCCGTGGTTAGTAGCTCTAACTTTGATTGTAGGTCAAATCGGGTGCATAATATTCATATCAATACAATGTTTTGCGATAGAACATTGGGATGGGGCAATTCAATCATGTCGAGTTCGGTTATGGGAGCTCATGGTAATAATTAATATACACAACTCATGATATTGTTTTTGAGAACAATGGTTACATTTTAAAACCTTGTGGTCAGATGAAACAACTTTATTTAAAGTGTCTAAACCTGTGAACTCACCAGTTTTATGCTGACTGTTTTTAGCATGTTTTTCTCAGATAATTGAAGGAATATTATGGGGGCGCATTTTGGGTGTTAGCATATGGAGTCACATTACATCAGGAAGCGCACATTTTGAGGATTTTTCTAGCATAGTCTATTGACTTAGGCCATGTTTATAAAATCTTGTTAACAATTTTTATTGTGAACTCTAGTATGCATTTATTTTTCTTATGTTGGCTTAAGGAATGACTCGTAAACTCTTTTGGTTAATTCATTTAGAAGTCATTCAATGTAAACAATGACTGTGAAACCATGACCGTCGCACCTCGCATGTTCCGCCTTGGCGGGGTGTGACATATATACTTTGTTGAGTTTTCAACAACCTACAACAATCGATTTCTCGTGTTAACACTCTTGTTTCAGGTAACGTTTTGGGTTTTTGGTTAACTCCGGCAGTACATACTGCTTCGGCTGTTGTACCCTGGGAAACAGTCGGGTTCACCAGGGTGGCTCGAAGTCTGTTTTAAAGGACCTCTGTTAAACAGAATTACTCAGTCACCGAACTCGTTTTAATTCGTTTCATCTTATGCTATACTTCTTATTTTAATTTAAATTTTAGAACTTGTTTCATCTTGTACTTTATATTTTTTCTTATAATTTAAATTTTAACACTTTTATGTTTCTTGTAATAATTTCATTGTGTATTTATCTGAATTGTAATTCTAGTAATTGAATAATAAAAGTATGTATTTATTTTGTGAACGGTGTTTCTACAAGCTTAAAACATATTTTAGAATCACCGTTCATAAGTTTGTGTTTTTAAAAATTATCGGATTACAAAACAGAAATATAAACTCTTTAGTTTCGTACAAATATTTGTTTATTAAGAAATTTAAAATGTGTTTTTTAAATTTTGTTTTTGGTAAACAAGTATTGTTTTCTTATTAATAGGAAAATTCAAACATTTTGTTTTGGGTTTTTGTAAACCATAACTAATTATTTTCTGTTTTGCTAATTGTTGGCAAAGTTTGGTTTTATACAATTCAATTTGTTTTTTTGTAAACCAAAAATTTTATAAACCATTTTGTTAAAGTTTATTTAACGAACATATTCGAATCAGTTTTTTTTAACTGCGAGTTTTATAAACGATAGTTATAATCGTTTATTTCTAACAAGCGTGTTAGAAAAATGTTTATGATATAAAAACTGAATATCAGAATATGCATGTTACTTTAAAAAAAATAATTTGGTTTTGGGGTCGGTTTTATGTAAACCATAATCCTCAAATAAGTATCAAATTTTAGTAAAATTTGATTTTGGTTTTGTGTAAACCATACGGTTTTTTGTAAACCACAATATTTTGATAAATTAAACTCATCAAAGTTTAAGTTCTAAGTGATGGACTTGTAGTAACCGGAAGGGTGGACATCGTTATCTGAGTTTCCTGTCTAGGAAAGCAATTGGCATATATCCCAAACAGTCGAGGGGCCTGTCCTGCTTTCCTAGGGATTCTTGGAGAGAGTGTCTTAACATATTAGGCCAAAACAAGTCATGCAAACGTCACATGAACTGAAATAACTTTGTTTGAGTTAAAAAGTTAATTTTTAACTTTGGTTTTGTGTAAACCTTATTTCTGAAAATTTGACTTGCTTCGTTTGCATTTCCACTTTTGTTTCAGAAATGACAACTATATATGCTCAAACTTGAACACCTATGGGACCACTAGTTGGTACCCAAGCTGCCCAGACTGTGGCAGATCATGCTGAAAGACCTGAAAAGTTTTCGGGTTTGGACTTTAAGAGGTGGCAACAAAAGATGTTGTTTTACTTGACCACTTTGAACCTTGCGAGGTTCCTGACTAAATCCCCTTCTGCAATTACTGATGGGGATGTCCAATCCATAAGCGCTTTGGAAGTGTGGAAACACTCGGAATATCTATGTCGCAACTATGTGTTGAACGGTTTAGTGGATGCATTGTATAATGTTCACTGCAAGATAACAACTGCCAAAGAGTTGAAGTCATTAGACAAAAAGTATAGAACAGAGGATGCTGGCATGAAGAAGTTTGTGGTAGCCCGTTTCTTGGACTATAAAATGGTTGATACTAAAACAGTGTTGAACCAAGTTCAAGAGTTGCAAATTATACTAAGCGACATACATTCTGAGGGAATGACTCTTAGTGAGACATTTCAAGTTGTAGCCATGATTGAAAAATTGCCTCCAAGTTGGGTGGATTTCGAAAACTACCTAAAGCAGAAGCGAAAGGAAATGACTGTGGAGGACCTTGTGGTACGTCTTTGAATTGAGGAAGACAACACGTTGCGTTGAAAATAACACAACAACAATTTGCTCCAAAAGCCAATATGGTGGAGCATGGTCAATCTTCCCGAGGGAACAAAAAGAAAATTGACAACCACAAGGGTAAGGGCAAAGGCAAAGGCAATGTTGTGGACCTTGGGCCGAAAAAAGGTGGTGTGAAGAAGCAGGTTTTCCCATTTAAAGGGAAATGCTACAATTGCGGTGAACATGGTCACTGTGCTGATAAGTGCAAGGCTCCTAAACAGGACCGAGCACATATGATGGAAGACGATATGCCTCTTGCTGCTATGGTTTCTGACATCACTACTATGATGGAGGAGATCAAGTTGGTGTCAAATGACCCTAAGGGGTGGTGGATTGACACCGGTGCTACTCGCCATGTGTGTCCTGATTGGGCCCTCTTTAATACGTTTAAAGAGGTTGCGGGTGACTCGAAGTTGTACATGGAGAATGCAGCAACTGCCGATGTCAAGGGTGAAGGTAGTGTGATCTTAAAGTGGACTTCGGGGAAGAAGCTCACTTTGAGCAATGTGCTCTATGTTCCTGACATACGCAAGAGCCTCGTGTCAGGATGATTGATTAACAAACATGGTTTTCGTCTAGTCTTTGAATCTGATAAATTTGTTTTAACTAAGAGAGAATATTTGTTGGTAAGGGTTATGCCCAAAATGGAATGTTTAAACTCAATGTAATAGCTAAGGTTGAGAACATGAATGAAAATGCTTCTACTTCTGCTTATTTGATTGAGTCATCTAATGTTTGGCATGGTCGTTTAGGTCATGTTAGTTTCAATTCAATGTGTCGTTTGATTAAATTAGATTGCATTCCAAAGTTTGTCATTGATTCAAAATACAAATGTACAACATGTGCTGAAGCAAAACAAACAAGATCATCTTTTAAGTCGGTTGAAAGAATAACCGAACCCCTTGACATAATTCGCACTGATGTCTGTGATTTAAAATTAATTCCCACAAGAGGTGGAAATAAGTATTTCATCACATTTATTGATGATAGTACACGATATTGCTATGTCTACTTACTTAAGAGTAAGGATGAAGCAATTGACAAGTTTGTCTTGTATAAAACTGAGGTTGAGAATCAACTCAACAAAAAGATAAAAGTTCTAAGGAGTGATAGAGGCGGAGAATATGTTTCACCATTTGCTGATATTTGTGCACAAAGTGGAATTATCCATGAGTGTACCGAGTCTTATTCCCCACAACAAAATGACATTGCTAAAAGAAAGAATATAATCTTAAAAAAGATAATGAATGTTATGTTAATTAGTTCTGGAATGAGCCAGTACATGTGGGGGGAAGCCATTTTGTCAGCAACTTATCTTTTAAACAAAATACCTTTCAAGAAAAAAGATGTAACTCCTTATGAGTTGTGGATGGGAAGAAAGCCATCTTACAAATACTTGAAAGAGTGGGGGTTCCTAGCAAAATTGGTGGTTCCACCGCCAAAGGTTCAAAGAATAGGAACCAAAACCGTGGATTGGGTATTCATTGGTTATGACTATCATAGTAGTGCTTATCGTTTTCTTGTTTTTGATTCAAAGAATCCTGAAATACACAAGAATACTATAATGCAGTCACGGAATGCATCATTCTTTGAAGAAGTGTTTCCTTGTTTGAAAAAGGAACTCCCAAGTTCATCAACACCAGTTGATGAGATTGTTCTTGATGAAGATCAAGAACAATTAGAGGCTGAAGTGGTTGAGCCAAGAAGAAGTAAGAGGCAGTACATATTGCTTCGGCTGTTGTACCCTGGGAAACAGTCGGGTTCACCTAGGTGGCTCGAAATCTGTTTTAGGGACCTCTGTTGAACAGAATTCCTCAGCCGCTGAACTCGTTTTAATTCGTTTCATCTCATGCTATACTTCTTATTTTAATTTAAATTTTAGAACTTGTTTCATCTTGTACTTTATATTTTTTTTCTTGTAATTTAAATTTTAGCACTTTTATGTTTCTTGTAATAATTTCATTGTGTATTTTTTTAAATAGTAATTCGAGTAATTGAATAATAAAAGTATGTGTTTATTTTGTGAACGGTGTTCCCACATAAGTACATATTATTATCGACCGAACATGTTTAAGAGCAAACTTGAATTTATATCATTGATCAAAACACATTATATTTACCACGATTCATTTCCGAACAAAATTTAAACTATTACTTAGATCAACTCAAAATGCACATAAAAAAGAATGAAAAACTATTATGTTTGACATGATTCTTTTTCGAACAAAATTTATGTTAAAAATAGGCCAAATTGAATATATAACGACACTTACAAGCATGCATCAAACTATATTTTCTTAATAAAAAGTCAGCAAACGAAAGTTATTAAAAAAAAGTCATATTATATATAATTATATATTACAAAGGGTTAACTCTTAATTTTAAAAACTTCATTTAGCGTTTGGTATGCATGAATGCAAGGTGAAATGAAATGAGTCATTACGCTAGAATTAATAGAAACAAGTATGGTAATAACAAAGGGATGAAATGTATTATTTCATAAGGATTGTGATTACCTCTCTAATAGTTATTTTCATATTTAGTTGAGTAGTGTTGTAAGCCCCAAAAACCCACCAACACATGACACGTGTTTTAATACAACAACAGAGTTTAGGTCCAAGATTTTTCAAACAAGCAAGTGTATTAAACACTTGAACACCCCACTTTACAAAGACTTTACAAAATATTTGAAATTAGACAAACATTCAACAACCAAATTACGTTTAAAGTTATTCGCCAAAAACTTTGTTTCAAAACAACAAAGATTAAACCCCAAAATATGTTTGATCCAAGTCCTCGCAAAACGATCCGATCACATCCGCCTTCACCCCTTCCGTTCACCTGAAAACACCATAATTAAGTCACCGTTAGTTCGTTAGAACTAAGTAAGATCACCCCTAACGTTGCCCCAAGCTTCCACCAAGCTTAATCACCCTTTAACGCCACCTAATAACTCCCATTTATCCATAGGAACTATGTAAATTAATCCCCAAAGGTTCCCCAAGTAAAAAGGTCAAAAAAATCTCAAATTTTGGTCCTGGCCGTAAGCAAGGCCGTAAACCCGAGAGCTCTGGGCGTAAGTTACTCCCAGCCCAGACCCAGGCCGTAAGTTACTCCCAGCCCGCCGTAACTTACTCCCAGACCTGCACAAATATGCAGATTTTCATTTTTTTTTCTGCGTTTTGACCCGTACCGACCCCCGGAATCATTCCCACTCAATTCCGATCATTTCAATACTCCCATATACATGTCATAACACCATATGAACATAAAAATCCAACTTCAATCACCTTTTTATGAAAATATTAATAATAACAACAAACTACTTTCTAACGGGTCGTTTTCACCCAATTCACCAATTAAATCTTGTTACACCCAAGATTTCTCAAGTTTAAGCAAATCACACCACTTGTGATTAAATAAGCTTGATTTCACCAATCAAGGACATTCACACACCTTGTGAAAAGTCCTTTTAATGATCACACCACTTGTGATTCATTACACCAATTTGAGTCAACCTCAATTATAATTCACACACCTTGTTAACTAATTCACATCATTCAACACACATATAATTAAACACCAAGTCAATCATAGACAAGCATTTAAACACCATAACAACAATAATCAAGCAATATATCTCCTATTGCTTAAATTTGTCTATCAACAAATACTCCATGACTTATTCACCATAAAGTCAAATCTTCTACAAAACATTCATATATGTAAAGCACCATTACACCTAATTAGTAGAAGAGTTGGGTGACTTACCTCGTCCCGATGTGTTATCCACAAAAATCTCCGTCCCGGGTCTTTTGATTCCACTATTGTTTCCTATCATCACAACTAATAGGTTTAAGAATAGAGTTGACTACAACTAGTCAAATTAAACCTATTTGACCCATTATCACCCAAGATCACCATTTTACATTTATGTAACACATTTCACCTCATCAATACACTTAAAACTCAGTTTTAAGTTAAAACCCTCAAATTGTCATTTCATCAAACACCTTATGTGCATGTACTTACCTACCCATGACCATTTATCCACAACACTTCTATCCAACTCCATTTTTGATTCACAAGAATAACAAGTTCATCATGTACACCAACAAACTACAACCACTTTGTGAAATCATCAAACTCAACATTTGAACACCAAGTTTAACCACCAAGTTCATATACCCCATGAACACCATAAACCCCCATTTACCATACTACATCAATATGCAAGAAAAATGATTAAAATGTTGTTTCTAGATGATTATCACTATGAATAACAACATTTAACACCTCCAAACACCCAAATTTCATATTTCACCATACCCCACTCATACCCCATATGAGACCCACTAAATTTATACCAAAACCACCCAAAAATTCATACCTTGATGTTGTATGACTCAAGAACAACTCCAATTTGTGATTGCATGAACAATCCTTGATGATTTGGAGCCTTAATTTTGAAGGTTGAAGGTTTTTCTTCCTCTCTTTTCTTCTCTTGATCGACACCCACCAGCCAAGTGGTCTAATGACCAATTTTGACCACCCACACTTCCATATAACCCCCTTCTATAATTAAGTTCCAGCTATTAACACTTTTAGCCCTCCAATTAATGGTTAACTCCAACTAGTTATAACTAACTAAGTTAAGTTAGTTAACACCCACCATTTAGTTATAATTAACAAGTATTTATAAAAAAATTCACCAAATAATATTAAAGATAATTAAATCTTATAAAGCAACCATCAATTAAAATAAACATAATTATACACCAATTATGTTCGTTTTATAATATTTTTCCCAAAACGGGTCGTTACAAGTGTTTTTTTTTCATTTCTTCAAGGAAAGGAATGATTTTTTTTTAATCCGATGTTATCTTTTACAAATAATGTGACTCAATATATGACTCCACCCATGACCAAAACCAAGACCCGACTCATGACGCTACCCATGAACCAAATCCATTATCCGAGTCAATCCATGATTGACCATTAGCTTAAACCATGAACTGACTCATGACCTGACCATGAATCGAACCAAGTTCGTACCATGAACCGAACAATCACCTGATCCATGGCCCATATCATGACCCAACTCATAACCCAGACCTTGACCCAACCCATAACATGTACCAAGACTCAAACCATGACTCGACCCATGACATGATACATAACCTAAACTATGACCTGACCCGTGAATTGTAGTTCATTTCTTTATCTTTTTATGTCTACCAAACAATCTTAAGTAATCATTCATTTCATTTCATAAAGTAACCAAACAAGACAATGGAATCATAATGGTTAGTTTATTTCCCTCATCCATTACATTCCATCATGTATTCCATTCCATTGGTCATTTTATTACCACGTATCAAACAGACCCTTAAGGGCGTAAAAATAAAAATTTATAAAACGTTAGGGTTTCCATTGCCATTACAAATAGGAATATATATGATATGATACGCCCCATTTGTAGTGCATACACATAATGTATATATGTGTGAGCCCTTAAGGACATAAGTAAAATTGCACTAATTACAACTTTATTTTACTTAGTTTGTGAAAATAACATTAGAAGTGTTGAGATGATTACTTTCAAACCATAACTTTGAGCCGAGGACTCATTTGGAGTAGCCACTCTATCCCAACTGGAATAGTGGAAATCTTTTTTTTCATCCTTCCTTCCCAAACCCTTCTTAAGAATGTGAATATAATGGTAAGTTTGTTTGTATTCAATATAATAAGAATGCTAATATATTATATTTTTTGGAGGGATAAACATGGCTTATTTTTTAAACATACTTTCCTATTTCTAATTACAATTACTTATGCGTAAAATGTGAGATATATTTTAACCATATATGCTTTCCTATTATATTTGGATATATGCTAATACTTTTTACGGAGAGGCCTTAAATAGTGTTTGAATTAAAAGGGTGCATTTAGAATTTCGTTAAGATGCTAGTTAAGGTTACATCTTAACCATTTATCAAGAGTTCTCATTATTTCTTAGACAACCAACCAACAAAAAACATTAACGCTTTTAGTTGAAGCGGGCCATCTGAAGTAAGGATCGAAATGGGCAGGATTAGCCTATGTTTGACGGTGGAACAAAAATGTTTTAGGAGGCTGTATGCTTAAAAGCACATATCTTTACTGTCACACCCCGCCAAGGCGGAACACGCGAGGTGCGACGGTCATGGTTTCACAGTCATTGTTTACATTGAACGACTTCTAAATGCATTCACAATAAAGTTTTACATGACGTCTTAGATTACAATTATACAAAATATAATAAAACAAAACAAAGGCTCTAAACTTCAAAATTATGATGTGTAAGACTTCACAAGCATGGCGAGTAAATAAGCTATGCTAGGAAAATCCCAACATTATGTATGTTAACGTGATGAGTCTCTATGCAAATCATTCCCAATATATGTCCCATGATTGCTTCAATTTTCTGAGAATACATGCTAAAAACAGTCAGCATAAAGCTGGTGAGTTCACATGTTTATACACGTAAAAATTGAGTTGTTTCATTCGACCACAAGGTTTCAAAATGTGACTATTGTTCTCAAAAACAATATCATGAGTTGTGTATATTAATTATTACCATGAGCTCCCATAACCGAACTCGACATGATTGAATTGCCCCATCTCAATGTTCTATCGCAAAACATTGTATTGAGATGAATATTGTGCACCCGATCTGACCTACAATCAAAGTTAGAGCTACTAACTACGGGTGGGGGTTGTCACTCCCGAATAGTACTATTCCTAATAATTCACGTTTACCCATAATTAATGGTTATAGAATAGGGGACTTAAAGCGATAAATGTGACTCATGTAATAATGTGTTGAACCAAAACCACTTGTGTCGAAGAAACGTGTACAAGCATGATTTCTCCCCTTGTGAGTTAGTAAAGCATTGTAGAAATAGGGGCCGTGAAACTCATTGTAAAGGTGGAACCCTGATCCTGAGAGTGTGAATGTTGTCTTGGGTTGTAATCACTAGCTGGTTCCTACAACAATTCAGATTCATGTTGATTGTGTGAACTTATGAGGTTTGGTGTTGTTTTGTGTTATTGTTATATATTCTTTGTATTTTTTTTATGTTGTCAGATTTGTCGTAGTAAAACCATGTCTTACACTTGCAAAACTAGTTATAATATCCTAGAAAATATAATTTATTATTTTCGAAAATTTCGGCATGATAACAAAGTATTTTTGAAAAATATCCATTTTTTTTGTTTATCAATATCCAAAGCTTTAAATTATTATATTTCAATAATAATCATTTAAAATAACTATATATGTGTCTGTGTGTGTATTTATATGAGTTAATATTTCATTTTCTTGACAAATATATAAAGACAGGATATGTCATTTTTATAATTTTCCGTTTTTAGACAGATTATGTTGAACATTTTTAGAAGAACTTTTCAAATAGCAAACGTTTTTCAAAAATTACGAGACTTCACAGTCATGCATTTTAATGTGTTCCAAACAACTTTCGTTCAGAAAAGTTTTTGTGATTTGGCTTAGAAATTGGCCGAAATTGCCATCCAAGTCAGAAGATCCGAATCTGCGCATCGATTTTGGTAGATGCTGTTTCGTGTATCATTTGGTTGACTTAGAAAATGTGTAAGTAGGCATTGGAAAGATAACTCGACGAACTTAATCATAGAGTTTAAGTTTACTTAGTTTCATGTTGTTATGACCAAGTTATAGTCTCATGAAATCAAGATAGATTCTGTCTGAAATTCAAGAATATGCATTTGTGGGTAGATATAATTTTAAACTATACGTTTGAGAGCGAGTTTTACCTTAGGAAGCATGGAGAATATGCAAGAAGTTAGATGGAAAAATATTGAACCCTTGGATGATGCTTGAGATAAACCATGATGGTGGCGGTTCCAACTTAGCTTCCTTCCTTAGGTGTGGTTGTGTTATGATCGGCTAAAGTAGAACCGAAATATAGGGGGCAAGGTGAAAAATGATGGACTTTTATTTTGGGGACTTTGAGCCTTCAAGTGCTCTCTTTATAGGATAGAAGTGTATTCCTTTTAATCTTATTTTTTTATATTAAAACTAAACAAATATATACATGTATGGGTGACTTGACCAAATTGTTTGAGTGTTAGATTTAGCAAATTGAGTAGCAACGGTGATTTGATGGGGTTGGGATTGCCGTCCATATGGGATAATATGAATATATTTTTTATTGTATGATTTTGTTTATGAATGTTGGTAAAAGAGACTGTATGCTATTTATACTGATTGTGAGTATGACACTGTGTGAGAAATCATGAAAGAAACATGAAATGATTATATGAAGAATTTATGGGTTGAGTGTTGGAATTTCCAAAGCAAGATAGTGGAGTGGTGATTTTACACGTAGAGATGAAAAAGTGTGGTTTGTCATCAATTATTGTGGTCTAAAACAAGATGGGAAAGTAAGAATCTTGTCAGAAGTATGGGGATTTAGAATAAAAATTGAATGGTGGCATGGTGTAGACTGCATCTACCATCTAATACATACATATGTATGATTTGTGTTTCTTTTATTTTTCCCACGTACACATACATATATTTAATATTATTATAATTATTAACCAAGCCTTTGGCTTCTTTTTTTTTCTTAACTGATTGGTTTTGATTAAATTTTGAGAATTCATTGTAAAATACATAATTTGAACAAAATATATAATATTATATACATTTTCTTTATTTAACTTGTTGGATTTAAAATGGGTTAAATAAGTCAAATGTTGGCACATAAAATTAAAGTTTGGTCAAGATTGAAACATGAGAAAATTGGCGAATGTCACATTCTCCCCCAGTTAGATGAATTTCGTCCCAAAATTCAGTCTGTGTTTCCCGAAATTAATGCTTTCTTGAATAGTTGGAGGTACTTGAGTTTCATTTGATTTTTTCGTTTTAAAGTAAATTTTAATTCTCACCTAGAGTTTTATCGAACCTTTACTATAAAGATGTGAATTAGTTTCAATCCTTTTATTTCTCTGTCCATGATTTCTGTTGGTTGTTTGAGAAGGTGGAGTTTTTCGTAGATTCGATTTTTTTTTCTAATAGTTTAATGAGTGTTTCATATGATAACCATCTTCTGGTTTCATATGTGGAATGTGTTGTGACCTCCACGGAGTTCTTGGGAAGATGGATTGATTAATCCAAATGACCAATCCTTTTTAGGATTTAGAATGGTTTGATATATCATGGGCTCACTCTTCAGTGTTTTTCTAACCTAACGATTCCTTGGTGAGACTTTGAATATGAATTTTCTTCAACTTGAATTTCCAAAGGCTTACTTATATGAGCATAACGTTTCAAAGCATGTAATACTTTGAATCTTTTATCATTGGTTTCCTGAATTAGTTTTGGACAAGTGAGTTGGTTGTTGGCTATAACTAATTTATGTCCAATATACAGGAGACTGACACTTCCAATCTTATAAGCTTCAAGGTTGAATAAGCATAAATAACTATTCAAGAGTTAGTAGATGATGTTACCATGATTCGTGGTGGTCATAATGTATTGTTTTAGTATCTGATGACTGAGTTGTTCAAGGGGTTATAAACACATAATCTTAGTACTAACAATTCTTAAGAGTGATGTTAGTGAAAGTACGAGTAACAAAGCTAGGTGTGAGTTTCAAACATAGTTTGATGTGCTAGATGCAAAGCTCTTGCATCTAGGGAACTAGTTCATGGCTAGTGTTATGTTTCTCTTTTGTGTGTGGTTCAGATTTTCTAATCTTGAACCTTCTCTAGAGAGTATATTTGTTTCTCTTTTTTTTTTAACCTAGCATTCCATGGTTCGCCCGAACATTGATAGAATGTTAGTATTGGATAACCTTGTATTTGTTCCAAATTTTAATCATGCCCTGAATGGTCCATCCATTAGGGCTCCAAAGAAATGTCATTATAGCTGGATATTGTTAGTATCAATAATCATTGACAAATATTAGAATGTGACTTTCTTATGTAGATTTACATTATGGTTGGTGTGCACAACAAAATTTAAGTAGGTATATTATGTTTTAAAAATTGACATGCCATGAAGTTCTCATTCTTAAGTAAGGGTAGGATCAACACATGTTGTCTAGTTACTAGAGAATAACTAAGATGGTGATAAGCACAAGCATCAAAGTTCCTAGCATCATATGTATAACTTTCAATGTGTGAGATTTTGTCAAGCAAAATTGAAATAGGATTCTGTGAGATAATTAGTTTAAGATCAACTTACTCAACCCTATTTGAGATCAATGGTAGTTTTGTACACAATGACGTTTGTATATAATATCAAAGATATTGTGGTTCCTTGTTATAAGGTATATGGAAGGGCATCGACTTGAATGAGTCACCATCTTCAAGAGAAAGAATGACATAGTTGCTTGTGATGACCTTTCATTAAGGACTTCACATGGTGCTTTAGTTAAGTTATTGGAAGGTACGGTAGAGATTGAGAGTGAACGTTCAAGTTTTTCTAGGTATAGTTTATGTTCCATATGGAGAAAGTTGCATTTTAGGAAGATTAGTTCGTTATTCTTTCGAAGGTTTTAACCCGTTGCAAGTTAATGGGTTGAATGGTTGAGCTATCTAGACTAAAGTTCCAGATATTTCAGGTAGTGGAATTAAATCATCGAAAATTCAACAAAGTTTGGGTAGTGGGGTTTCAGAAGTTCACATTGTTCTTCTAAAGCTCTCTTCTTGAAGTCTAAGTATTTTGGCCTTAGGAGGCTGTCTTTCAAAAATTGAAGTATTTTGTTCTTCAGAAGCTCACAGTTAGCTGCCAATGACTAGTTATCAATTTTTTTTAATGGGTTATTCTTTGAAAGATAAGGACATAGCTTCCAAAGCATAATATTTTTATCTTCTAATAAGTAAGTAGCTCAATCAGGGTGTGAATAGTTGTTTATTAAAAATGTAGTTGGGTATTCTACGAATTTAGTTTAAGGATTAATTATAGTTAGGATAAAAGAATTTAGCAGTTTAGAGAGAAATTTTGTACCCTAATTTTTCCGATGTCATATAGATACACAAGGTGTGGATGCCATACAATGACTTGTAAATAGACAGGGTGTCTAGAAGCTTTCAAAGGGATGGCCAATTTCTTTACAAGATGCAAGGTAGAAGCGAATGTGGTTTCCAGGCTTAGGTGAGTTCCCGATCTAGCTCTAGTTCTTACATTCGAGGTACTGTTAGGATATATGTGTAAAGTGTACCACAGCTAATCCATCACACTGTCAGCGAAGGTGAATCGATCATATACCATAAATAATTGTGGTGTTACAACAAACCAAATGTAGATATCTAAACCTTCCTAAAACTTTTGTCAAAGGAGGCTGAATTTAGTTGTTTGGTCAATGATTGGCTACAATATATCTTTGGGGACAATTTTCTTGCAGACCATATAGTTGTGCATCGATACATTATGATTTACCATTTATGTTTTCACGATAGAGGACCCTAGAGGCGTCATACAATCATTATAGGAATTTTAACACAAATAATCTAGGTAACAAATTCGTTATGGGGAGCGCTAAGATCTTGAGTAATAGACTTTGGTTAGTGCCTAGATGGCTAGTTGTCTATGCCAGAAGTTGGAGTACCCTATCATTTGTCCTATAAGAAATGATGAGGTGAAGTTGGATTAACAATTCTGATGAAGAATGAAGAATGTATTAAAAATGAATTAATTTTGAGGTATATTGACTTGTCGGACATGTTAGCTTTATATAAGGTAATCTTAGGAGCTGGATTAGGTTGAATTAATACAAATGTGATAGGTCTACATAGAACCACATTATGGTTAAACTTTGGTTATATGTAGGAATCAATGTGATAGAGTCCATGAAATGGTAAAGATAAACTACATGCGTAGTTATGATCCTTACATGTAACATTGGAATAGGTGTTTGATTAACCGTCTGAAGTTCGTGTTGACATCTTTCTTTGACATATGTTCGAGAGAGTTTTGTTAATCATCCACATTAGGTTATGTGTTTACATACTTCACAATTGAAATCTAAAATAAGATTAAAATCACTGCACCGTTTAACGAGTGTTGAGCACTCGTAATGGAAGAGTAAGCATGTGAGGTATTTTTACTTCGGATGTATCGGTGATAGTTTGCGCATCAGAAGATGAAATATGATTTGGCGATTCTATGGGGATGATCATACTAGAATTAGTCGTATGTTGTTGAAATAGGTATAAGAAACATGTTGAGGTATCGATGTTTATTATATGTTTAAGTGTTGATAAGGCGACTAACACTTAAAGATTTTTTTTTTTTTTAGGTTCTGAAATTTTCACTCAGAAAAGTGAAATTAGTATAGAAAAGAGATTAACAGCCTCAATGGGTTTGAAAATTGTCTTACCAAATTTCTCAATTCTGATTCCTATACTCAAATCATGATGATTGCTTAGAGGCTTCGTTATGGTTTTTGTCAAGATAGTCTTCTAGACAAAGTTGTGATGAGAGTCTTAGACTTACTAAGACTCCTGTATGAGGGAGAAAATATGGATACTACAAACCATCGATGAATGTGATCAAAATCTAGATTAGTTGGGATCAAATGAGGTTTCTATTTGATAAACTTAGTTTTGTTGTCAACATGTGGTGTCTTAAAGATGAAAGTAGTTTAAAATTTGTGAAACTTGTGCTAAATGAGGGGCTGACATACATTGGAAGCAATGTAATACACTAAGTTCCAACCCTATGGGCGAAGTTTTCCCACTTTACTTTCAAATAAGGAAATGCTTATTGCGTCAATTCAATCCTTCTTCGTTTGTTACTTTGAATTCAGTTGAAAAGCTTCCTTAGTAGATGGGTGTGGTCAAGTTACACATTACCCTTGATGTGTAGTCTATTGACTTGATTTTTGATTATGAGTACTTAAGTGAAGTGTAAGGGTTGCACCCTTGGAGGTTCAATGAACGTACGACAACCATAAATAAGGAGAGAAAAATTGGGAGTCTTATTCCATCCTTCCATCATGTTCTTAGCGATGAATGGAAATACAATCCTTTGTAAGGTGTTTTCGATATCTCCTATAAATTTTTCTTTATGAATTGGGTTTTCTTTGTATTTTGAACAATAAGTTTTGCCAAAATTCATATGTGCTTGTAAATTCACCATTACGTTGGCCACCCATAATCGTCAATTTACCTTACATAATCATTTTGGTTCATCCTATCTCGATTCAGAGTGTTGTCCTTAAGAGCATCACGAGTCCATCCTGTAACCACCGGTTACATGGTTGAGAGTTATTCGAAATAGAGTGTTTGACAAAGTATTCACTTGAGATGGATGGTGGTAGAGAAACTACTCTAAGACCTGAAAGCGTCGTCCTCCATTTCATCTAAAATAGAGTGTCCTTAGAGTATTGTGTATGGTACAATCTATTTAGATTTAGTATTCTCGTTCATAATGTTAACGTGGCCTGCATCATCCTCAACTAGACTCCCTCATAGCTCTTCTAGATTGGACCCGTAATTCTCTTTGTTGTCTTTGCCGTCTGACACTGTGACCTCCTCCAAGGTATCGCTAGACAACTCGATGGGTGATGGTGTCTCTGCTGACAGCGGTGGTGAAGTTGGTGTGAATGACGTGCAATCCTCAAACGATGAATAGATATAAACAGGGTTACATGTTATCGACATGCTTGTAATAAAACAATCCTAGAATCTTTTTACTTAAGTCATGCCTATATGAGTAGTATGAATGGAACCTTGTGAGCCTATGGTTATAGTTCAAGTTACTACATGCAACCTGGTTCTCTATAACCAATGGCTCTGATACCAATCTGTCACACCCCGCCAAGGCGGAACACGCGAGGTGCGACGGTCATGGTTTCACAGTCATTGTTTACATTGAACGACTTCTAAATGCATTCACAAAAAAGTTTTACATGACGTCTTAGATTACAATTATACAAAATTTAATAAAACAAAACAAAGGCTCTAAACTTCAAAATTATGATGTGTAAGACTTCACAAGCATGGCGAGTAAATAAGCTATGCTCGGAAAATCCCAACATTATGTATGTTAACGTGATGAGTCTCCATGCAAATCATTACCAATATATGTCCATGATTGCTTCAATTTTCTGAGAAATACATGCTAAAAACAATCAGCATAAAGCTGGTGAGTTCACAGGTTTATACACTTAAAAATTGAGTTGTTTCATTCGACCACAAGGTTTCAAAATGTGACTATTGTTCTCAAAAACAATATCATGAGTTGTGTATATTAATTATTACCATGAGCTCCCATAACCGAACTCGACATGATTGAATTGCCCCATCCCAATGTTCTATCGCAAAACATTGTATTAAGATGAATATTGTGCACCCGATCTGACCTACAATCAAAGTTAGAGCTACTAACCACGGGTGGGGGTTGTCACTCCCGAATAGTACTATTCCTAATAATTCACGTTTACCCATAATTAACGGTTATAGAATAGGGGACTTAAAGCGATAAATGTGACTCATGTAAAAATGTGTTGAACCAAAACCACTTGTGTCAATGAAACGTGTACAAGCATGATTTCTCCTCCTGTGAGTTAGTAAAACATTGCAAAAATAGGGGCCGTGAAACTCACTATAAAGGTGGGTCCCTGATCCTGAGAGTGTGAATGTTGTCTTGGGTTGTAATCACTAGCCGGTTCCTACAACAATTCATATTCATGTTGATTGTGTGAACTTATGCGATTTGGTGTTGTTTTGGGTTATTGTTATATATTCTTTGTATTTTTTTATGTTTTCAGATTTGTCGTAGTAAAACCATGTCTTACACTTGCAAAACTAGCTATAATATCTTAGAAAATATAATTTATTATTTTCGAAAATTTCGGCATGATAACAAAGTATTTTTGAAAAATATCCATTTTTTTTGTTTATCAATATCCGAAGCTTTAAAATATTATATTTCAATAATAATAATTTAAAATAACTATATATGTGTCTCTGTGTGTATTTATATGAGTTAATATTTCATTTTCTTGACTAATATTTAAAGACAGATATGTCATTTTTATAATTTTCTTTTTTAGATAGATTATGTTTAACATTTTCAGATGAACTTTTCAAATAGCAAACGTTTTTCAAAAATTACGAGACTTCACAGTCACGCATTTTAATGTGTTCCGAACAACTTTCGTTCAGAAAAGTTTTTGTGATTTGGCTTAGAAATTGGCCGAAACTGCCATCCAAGTCAGAAGATCCGAATCTGCGCATCAATTTTGTAGATGTTGTTTCGTATATCATTTGGTTGAGTTTGAAAATGTGTAAGTAGTCATTGGAAAGATAACTCGACGAACTTAATCATAGAGTTTAAGTTTACTTAGTTTCATGTTGTTATGACCAAGTTATAGTCTCATGATATAAAGATAGATTCTGTCTGAAATTCAAGAATGTGCATTTGTGGGTAGATATAATTTTAAACTATACGTTTGCGAGCGAGTTTTACCTTAGGAAGCATGGAGAATATGCAAGAAGTTAGATGGAAAAATATTGAACCCTTGGATGATGCTTGAGATAAACCATGATGGTGGCGGTTCCAACTTAGCTTCCTTCCTTAGGTGTGGTTGTGTTATGATTGGCTAAAGTATAACCGAAATATAGGGGGCAAGGTGAAAAATGATGGACTTTTATTTTGGGGACTTTGAGCCTTCAAGTGCTCTCTTTATAGGATAGAAGTGTATTCCTTTTAATCTTATTTTTTTTATATTAAAACTAAACAAATATATACAAGTATGGGTGACTTGACCAAATTGTTTGAGTGTTAGATTTAGCAAATTGAGTAGGAACGGTGATTTGATGGGGTTGGGATTGCCGTCCATATGGGATAATATGAATATATTTTTTATTGTATGATTTTGTTTATGAATGTTATTAAAAGAGACAGTATGCTATTTATATTGATTGTGAGTATGATACTGTGTGAGAAATCATGAAAGAAACATGAAATGATTATATGAAGAATTTATGGGTTGATTGTTGGAATTTCCAAAGCAAGATAGTGGAGTGGTGATTTTACACGTAGAGATGAAAAAGTATGGTTTGTCGTCAATTATTGTGGTCTAAAACAAGATGGGAAAGTAAGAATCTTGTCAGGAGTATGGGGATTTAGAAATAAAAATTGAATGGTGGCATGGTGTAGACTGCATCTACCATCTAATACATACATATGTATGATTTGTATTTCTTTTATTTTTCCCATGTACACATACATATATTTAATATTATTATAATTATTAACCAAGCCTTTGGGTTTTTTTCTTAACTGATTGGTTTTGATTAAATTTTGAGAATTCATTGTAAAATACATAATTTGAACAAAATATATAATATTATATATATTTTCTTTATTTAACTTGTTGGATTTAAAATGGGTTAAATAAGTCAAATGTTGGCACATAAAATTAAAGTTTGGTCGAGATTGAAACATGAGAAAATTGGCGAATGTCACATTTACCACAAACAACTGTCTTTCAAAGGAGAATTATCGAATTGGTCACCACACACATGAGCGGATCTATAGCCATGGTAGCGGGGTTCATAAAAACCCATTGTGTTTCGTGGATTTAGTAGGTTTTTTTCCTAAAAGACTTAAAAGGTAAGGTGAACCTACTAATATTTTTTGGGTGAATCTTTAATGTAATTTTCCCAGGATTTGTCAAGAGAAATGATAGTTATTGGCGGTTAAATTCGCGGGTGATCTCCAAAATGCATCAAGGGTTCTCCTCCAGCCTTTACATCCATAAAGAGTAAAGTGTCTAGTAAAAGCTAATAACTGTCACAAATAACAAAAGGACTTCTAATAATAAGTTCCAAAAAGGATGCCATGGATAACACATATACCCTTATTCAACAGACAATCGTTCATTTGTGTTTGTGAACGTTCGGTAACGTGTTCGTTTACGTTTGTTTATGTTCATCTATTATATTTAATTATGAAATGTGTTGTATATTCTTAAATTTTTATTTTTAATTTAATATCATAATATTTAATATAGGGATATAGTCATTTGTAATTTATATCTTCCTAAATACATATAAAATTTAAACTAAGGTTTTTGAAACATTAATTTAAGATAATTTTATTTGCGATTATTACTTTTAATTTTTCTTTTGTTTTGTTTTATGATATTTTTTTTGATTTTTATATAAAGTGTTTAACTTTATACTTATATAAATTATTATCTCTAATGCTTGAGATTAAAATGTTGATTTTATTGTTTAAATAATGTTTTTGTTTCGTGAGCCGTTCGTGAACAATTTTAATTATTTAATGAACGAACACGAACAAGAATTTTTGTTCGATTCGTGTTCATAATCAATTTGTTAACAAGTTAAAAGTTAAACAAACGAGCATGAACAAAGGCTCGTTCATGTTCGTTTGGTTCATCTACAACCCTAACTCCTCCCCTGTAGGAGGTGTATCCACCATTTTTTGTGAACCACCACTTCCTTCTACAAAAGGGTTAGCTTATTAGTACACTGGTGTTTCAATAAGACAATTTTTTATTTTTTATTGATAAATTGTATTTAAAAAATATTCATGAATAAATATAATGAGTGTGTGATATGATTAATTTGACCTCAATATGTTGCATAAATAACGAGATGGTGTACGAATAATAATACCATGTTGAAAAAGCAATATTTCCATCATTTGAAATTGACCTAAATATCACTTATGTGAGTCTTAACATTGTAACTCTTTCAAAATTTCCTCGTATACATGCACCATATTTCGAATTGTTGTAGTTTAGGCAAGGATTTAAACACTTAAATCATTCTTAATTAACTTTAATTGCTATTAATCGTGAATCATGCGTTAAAAGCATACCAATTTTAACCAACAGAACCAAAATTAGAATTTGAAACAAACGTTTATAAAAATCAAATTAATTTATCACATGTTCTTCCTTTGGTTATTTTGAACTGGTTTGAAACATAAACACACAATCAAAAGCCTTCTGGAGCACGATCTGAACTCAAGAAAAGTCAAGCCTGTGCGTGTACTCGATCTCTATCAAAACCAAATCATTCAAGGTAATTCACCATTCATTCTCGATCGTTCTTAGGCCATGAATCAAATCCCCATGGTTTTCGGACCAATAGGTATATTAATTAAACGAATTCGAAACGGGAAGGATTCTAGGGTTCATCTTGAATTAGGGCTAATTTCTAAGCAGGGCAACTATAGAGTTCAAATAACAATTTATGGCCTAGCATGGCAACTATAGAGTTCAAATAACAATTCATCGCCTAGAGTTCAAACTAAGGCATCCTATGGTTATAGTCTAGGTCTTTCATTCTTAATAACCTAATTCTCTATAACCCAGGCTCTGATACCAATCTGTAACACCCCGACCAATGGCGGAATCATCGGGGCGTTCATGAAGTGTAGATTGTTCAAAAGCACAAGTTACTTAATTGTAAATACTTACATTCAATTTCATTACAATAATTACATATCATTAAACCTGACTGTTTAACTAGGTTTGTTAATAGCTCCACCTGAAACATGTTTAAAATAAAAGGTCAACTATAAAGCTGGTGAGCTTCACAGGTTTTAATGCACACACACCAAAATAGTTGATATAATATAGATACATAGTTGTCACATGTGAATACTAATCATAATGAACTAGAATAATGAACAAAGCATGTAAAAGCAGATCAAATAGTGTTAACAGATAATGTTTGACCAAGTTTAGCATTCCTAACAATGCTGAAGTAGCAAACAATCACCTCGGGCTTCCCCCGAAGGGTAAATCAAACACGGTGGGTCTGGCCGGGCCAATAGATCTATCATTGTTTACCATAAAGTTTAAGTTTGTGATCAATGCAAATTCATAACTAAGGTTCACTACATCTAAAACCATTAAACTAAGTTAACATGATTAACAGTTTAAAATATAGTTTAATAGTTGTAAACATGTTTCACCCCAAAGATAAAAGCGTAAAAAGGGGATATGAAGACTCACCTTGATAGTGAGATATCCTTTGGAATTTATTGATACCAAATTCGTAGTCAAGCAATATCCACACAATCAAATCAACCTAGATCGTTTAGTTACGCATAAGCAATGTAAATATGACTTATATGATATTTCTAACACAACTAGGTTAGTGTAATTGTATTTTATGTGAAACTTTGTAAATGCTTTGAGATTTTTCATGTATACCTTTTAAATCTTTTAAAGTTTATGTTTCAATTTAAATATCCATTTAAAGATAGTATTCCTAATAATTATCCTTAATAATTTAGAGAGATTATTTTATAGATTCTTTGTTAAACAAAGTTATTTAAATCTTAACAATTTAATATTAGTTTTAGTAAAACAACTTTGTAATATATTTTCTCTTAGTAAATATTAGCATTGAAAGATTTAAAATTTAAAAGTTGCTGAATAACTTTACTAATTAATGTAGTGTTTAAAAGTTTATTTTAAAATAACTTTATGAATAAACATTTTTCATGTAAAGATACAAATTTAATAATAAGTTTCTAAGTTTTTTCATAAAAATCTAATTAATGTTATTTGTTAGATTTAAATGCCATTGTTATATGTTTTGTTAACCTTAATTAAATATATAAAATAAAATATTTTAAGTAGCTTTTAATGTCATAAGTTTTATAGATTTTAAAATAAATTTAAACAATAAAGCCTTAAGTGAAAAAAAAAAATAACAAATTGTATTTTGTATCTATATGTATTCTTTTATTTGTTTATTTTATATAAAAAAACTGAATTTTATTATTATTATTATTATTATTATTTTTATAAACATATCTGTTTTTTTCATCCAAATAATAGTTTTAAGTTTATATAAAAAAATTTGTGAAAACAGAATTTAAAAATAATAGTTAAAACAAAAGTTACAAAAAAATGAGTAAAACCAGGCTCAGGCCAGGATCGAACCACGACGTTCGCGCATCCGGGCTTCAGATGCGGCCGGGATCGAACCCACGACCTTCGCGCCTCTGGGCTTCAGATGCGTCTGTTGTTACCGGTTGAACTAGAGCCTTGCTCGCGATATTCACGCGGTTTAAATTGTTTTAACATCTTCTGTCGGTTTTCCCCTAATCCCTTTTTAACCAACGAAGAACACTAATTCTATTGATTCAAAATTCGTTCATATCACGACGAGATCAAATCAATAACCATAGGGCTTTTAATAGAGATGCAAAACCGAGTAGATTGGTATATAGAATACTAACCTTTGATAATGTTGTTATCGATTTCGAGTAATGGTTCGAAGGACGAAAACCGAAGGGGTTTTGGGCTTGATCCGCGAGCTGTAAGGTTTGTGAGTCGATTTCTTATGCACAGAGTTGTTCGTTGGGTTTATATGTGTGTGTGTGTATGGATTTAATTTCATCATTAGGCTCGTTTATATAGATTTCAGCCATCAAGATCGAGTACGAGTTGCTAGGCTAAGATTTCGTAAAATTTTGAATTTTAAACATTGAATTGATGATATATATCGATCCCAAATTGTTCGTAGTTGATAAAAGTTCGATTTTTTATGGGATTTAGTCAACAATTGAGGCTGAAATCGAATTGGGTTGGAGGTGCTAACCATGGTGACGAGTTTGGGGTTGGGGAAGAAGATGGGTTTAAGTTAATGGCAAAAACAATCCTTCTAAGTTTTTCTCTTAAAGAATAAGTCCCCATAGTTTTATAAAACCTATTTATAAAATATTATAAACTTTATTAAAATCTTAAAACTTGTTTAATTAAGGTATTGATAATGTTTTGTTGTTTGTTATTTTATAAACTTATTTTATAAGCTTTTACAACTTGAATTTATTATTATTATTATTATTATTATTATTATTATTATTATTATTATTATTATTATTATTATTATTATTATATTGTGTATATATACATATTTTTGTCATGAGTATATATATGTATTATTATTATTACTATATATATATGTGTGTGTATGTATGTGTATATATATTTAAAGAATTCCAACAAAATGACATGTCGGATTTCTCATTATTAAAGAGGAATTACATTATTTATTGAAATGTTATAGAACCTCTTCTTGAACCCCCAAACCAGTTTTGTGTTTTTCACCACCATTTCAAACTAATATTTTTAGGAAAAATTTTATATATAATTTTTAAAAAAAACCTAAAATACAATCCTAAACAAATCTGGAAATTTTTTTGTTTGTGATCAAATTCCGAAAATGCTTTAACAAAAAATAGTATTTTTAGATAAAATAATTTAAATTTTATAAAAATTATTTATTATAAATAACATAAGTAAAAACAATGAATTAAATTATTTTAAATTTAAAACTTAAATCATTTAGTTTTTTTAAATAGTAAAATATATTTATTTGAGTTAAATAAAGCTAATTAATAAAATCTAAGAGTATGTTTATAATTCCTAAAATTTATTTCTAAATGAAATGGTTCTAAAACAAGTATTCATAATCTTTAAACATATATTTAATTAAATAAAATATCTCTTTGAATAAACTATTATTGAAAGAAATTTTTATAAACAAGGCATAAAATAAAATTTGAAGTAATATAAGTTCTATTAAAAGAGTTGAATAAATGATTTAAATCTTTAAAACTATTAATGGTATAAACATGAGTAATTTTACTATTTGTTTTAAATACGTTTACAATTACTCTAAATAAATTTTTTGGATCCTTAAAACAATTATTGTTACATAAACCTTAAACAATATTTTGAAACAAATAAATTTATAAATCAAACGAATGGAATGAGGTCATTCAAATGCTAGATATAACTTAAATACAAATAGGAACATTTATTTACTTAAATAAATAGATATTCCACATGTTACCGGTCAAACTTAGACATATACTCTAAGACTTTCATAGTGTGCCATAGTTCTAGGACATCAAGACTTAAACACTAAGAAAATGCTAAGACTATTATGCCTTTGTAACTCTAGGTTGAAGCACTAGCTACAACTCCATTTTGTATCACATATCCAAGAAAACAATCATGTGAGTAACCATACTCCCTCTTTTATATTTTGTACTTTTGGGATGTCACACAAGTCATTATTCAACCAAAGTTTATTCTATAGTCAAAATCAATTAGATGAAAAATATTAGTTTAAGCTGTTTGACTTAAGTCCTATAGTACACCTACTTGTTTATATGTCATGTTTATTCTTGTTAAATCATGTATATCTAGTAAATAGTAGCCATTGCAATATAACTTAGGTTATTAATTATATATTGCAAAGGTGAAAGAGTCGATAATCAATGTAACTAGTAGCTTTTGCACAATAACTTTGGTTATTGTAAAATGCAAAGGTGGAAGAGTCGATATTCAATTGTTGTGACTAGCAGCCTTTCATTAATGACTTATGTCATTAAGTTATTAAAGGTGAAAGAGCCAAATAATTCATGTTAAACTTGTAGTTATACTTGCTTTAGGTCTTATAAATTTGGGCTTTGTTTGCATTTAAACTTTTAAACATATTCTTGTTTATATTAACTGCATGGTTAACTCACCAACTATTCATTTAGTTGACCCAAATTTATTTTACATATGTAACAGGATAAGGCTGATTCCTTTTATTTAAATACACAATCCCAAATTGATCTCAAATTCATAAGAACCCTAAAACAATAATGCTTTTAATTTGATTTCCTACTTGTTTGTAAGTGTAACATCTGTGAAAATCCCAGGTAAAATCCATATTAAGATCATACTTATCTTGTCATTACGAACAAAAACCAAGTATTACGTAAGTTGAGTCGATGGTATTTAAACAAACTAAGAAACCATGATCAGTCATGGGTTTCAGATGTCGTAATGCGTATAAAAAAAAAAAAAAAAAAAAAAAAAAAAAAACAATCAAGAAATAACTATGGGGTCTTCGAAATATTTAATAAAATAAACTATTTACAACCATGCCCGGGAATAAATGGCCCGCGATCAGCCCAGGGCGCCCGTGTCCCCGGCCTTCATCTTCGGCAACACCCGAGCCGCGGCCAGGCCGCCCGGCCTCACTCCTCGGCAATTGCAGGTCGCGACCCACCTTGGCGGCCCACTTCCTCGGCAGTCTCCTCGGCAACTCCAAGCCGCGACCAGGCCATGCGGCCGAGTCCGCGGCCAAGCCGCTCGTGCCATTCGCCGGCCATGCGCTCGTGCCTTCGGCCATCCGGCCCATGACTTCGGATGGTGCCAGCATGCCACCGCCCAGCACCACTCGGCCTTCCGGCCCCTCGGCCAGGCCGCTCGGCCAAGCCGGCCCCTCGACCAGCACCATATAAATTTTAAACTTTGCATTTTGCCCTAAACTTTATGGATTAGTATTTTATGACCCAAATCTCTATTTTATAAATAATATTACACATTTTATTTATAACAATTGAAAGAAACTCTTTCACTAATTAAATTTTAATCAAAAACCTTAATTAAACATAATCATTTTACTTTTAACCTACTAACCTATATCCCCACACTTTTGCCCCCTTCCAACATTTGTGTCCCCCTCTCCCACTCCTCTCTTGAACGGCCAAAGGACCTTCCCCATGGCACCCCCTCTCCAAAATTTCAACTATAAATACCAAGCTTCATCCTTCCTTAATCCTTTGCACCAAATCCATTTTCTTTGGATTTCAAATTCTATCTCCCTAATTCACCTCTCTTGAAATCTTTCTAAGATTTTCAAGGTAATTCTCATTTAAACTAAATGTTCTTACATGATTTACATTATGTCTTCTACTTCTTCTTCTTCATCATCTTCTTCTAATCCTCTAAATTCTAAGTTGTTACCATGCTTGATAACACAAAGGTTTGTGTGTTGTGAGGTTTCCTAATGACTGGTTTTATGACAAGTAACCTATGATCAACCCATGCACAAACATACTTTCAAGTCATGAATTCTTGCAATATTGATAACAAAAAGGTTTGTGTGTTTGTTCTTCACCAAGCATCCAAGCATACCTTCAATATTTGCCTTATTATATTAAATGTTGATAACACAAAGGTTTTGTATAATTATGGGTCTTTAATCAAAGATCAACAACTATACAAAACATACTTTCAACATTTACCATATTTTAGGTTTGTAGCATTTTGATTTAATACATTCACAAAATATATACTTGTAATTATTCAAACATATTACTTGAATGTTATTAACCTATTACATCAAAGAAATAAATCTATAAACCTTATTCCTAAACTTGATTATACGCATTACAAATGTAATCATTTTAAACCATCTTTGGTTTCATTATTTACTATTAGACCATCTGTGGTCCTATTATTATTAAACCATCCGTGGTTTCATTCGTAATTTGGTACGACTCAAAATAAAGAGTCGATTAAAATGTCAAATTAAAAAGCGAACTGTGTTATGGCTTAGTATCATTATTAAGTTGGAAGATAACAAGTTCGAGTAACGTATTATCATTTCTTATATGACTTAATGAAAGTCATGACTTTGCAACAACCCCAATCTATTAATCGGGTTAACGCATTTTTATAAAAATACTAAATATTAAATCCATCGTAAAACTCAACAAAAGTATATTTTCCTTATTATAGGGGTTTGAAGTTCGTGGTGACCCTCAAGATCTTATTATCAATCACCTTCTATCATTCTACTACTAGTGAGTTTCATAGCCCCTCTTTTATTTTAATATTTTGGGGTGGAATACATGCTAGAAATCTTTACATCCATATGTGTTTAATTGAAATAGGCATTTTTGTGATTACTTGAGTATACGTGTTTCTATCGTTTAAACTTCTTTAATATTCATGATGTACATTAATAATATTTTGAGTGAAGTATACGTTTGACATCGTTTAAACTCATAATCATAAAATGCATGCTTTATGGTTAACCATTATTGGATGTATGTTATTATAAACTCTTTTCTAACCATGCTTTATCGAGTCATAAACCTATGAACTCACCAACTATTTTTAGTTGACACTTGAGCATGTATTTCAGGAAATTAGCGTCATGGGAATATTTTGCAACAAGAAGATTTGAAGATATTGTTTAATTTAGATTAGACTATATGGAGAAATCTTTCATGTTGTATTATTTTGGTCATATCATTTTGTAAAACTCTTATTGATATGTTATTTGAATTTATGTAATTCTCTTATGTATGTTTATTTGGATTATGAATGCAATTTAGTAAGTTTCTTTATAAACAATGTATTTGTAATCCAATTTCGTCTCGCCCTCGTGATTCCGCTTTAGCGGGGGTGTGACAGATTGGTATCAGAGCCATTGGTTATAGAGAATTAGGTTGCATGAAACCTAGACTATAACTTATAGCTCATCCTAGGACTTACATGGACTCTATGTGCTACTTTACTCGAACTACTTGTTATCACCATACGTGCTTACTTGCTTGCTGTTAGAAATAAGATTCCTTAGAATTTAAGTATCCCATTAAGAATGCCTTAGATTATAAAAGCCTTAGTTAGATCCTACAACTTTTACTTATATAAAAATATAAAACACATAATATGTATGTATGACAAAAATATGTTTGACACTCTCACACTCGAAATTTTTATTCTGTTCTCGTTAGAGCTAAGTTTGTACAAACGGACATGTATTAACTGGAAGGGCGAATGCCGGTAGTTGGGACTCCTGTCTAGGAAAGCGATTCGCATAAATCCCCGACATACTGCGGGACCAGTCTAGCTTTCCTGGGGAATTCCGATGAGAGTATTCTAACCTATAGGCCAAAGCATGTTACACCAAACGTTGTACGAACTATACGGTTCTAATAAGTCAACGGCAAGTCCTTTGGGTTGCCATTCCGCTTCACTTTGAAGCCAACCTCATTGATTTATATAAACTCCAAAATGATTATTCTATACTCATATTTATATGTCAACCTAAGATAGCAAGAACCAAAGTGATCATGCAAGTCAAATCACCATTACGAGTGCACGCGTAATCGCCATTTGAAATGCATGAGAATTTTGGCAATTCCTATTCTGAGTTCACTATTAATATGGGTTCCTAATCTTAAAATTTTCAAAACATGGGTTATGACCAACAAGATAAACCCTTCCATTTTGACAAAAGGATGATCCATACTTTTGCACACACAAAGAGCTCAAATCAAGTATATAACGAATAAATTACTACATTAAATGAAATACTAAACCATTTCCTTTCAACTTCATAGCTAATGGCTCCAACAAGAAGAGGACGAAAACCAAAGAATAAGGAACCAGTTGACAATACAGATACTACCATCCCAATGACACCCGACGATATCGAAAAACTAGTGGAAGCTCGAATAGCCGCAGCTATACCCGGCATACTTGCTCGAGCAAACTCGAACTCGGGAAACAACAATAACAACCACAACACCAATAATAGCAACACCACCGACCCCGAAACCAGTAATGCAAGAAAAGGCTGCACGTACAAGCACTTCATGTCCTGCAAACCAAAGGATTACTATGGCAATGACGGGGCCATAGGGCTACTAAAATGGATAGATAAGATCCAAGCGGTTTTCCGTATTTCTGAATGCCTTGAAACCCACAAGGTTCGTTATGCTGCAAACTCCTTCCAAGGGAAGGCCTTGAACTGGTGGAACAATCAAATACAGGCTCGGGGTGTTGAGGAGGCAGAAACCATGGGTTGGGAAGAATTCAAAGCCCTACTACTAGAAGAATACTGCCCCATCAACGAACTGCAAAAATTGGAGAACGAATTCTGGCACCTCACGATGAAAGGTGCTGAACTAATGGCCTATAACGACCGATTCCATGAACTCTCGAGTTTATTACCACACATGGTAAACTCGGAAGCTCGGAAAATCGAACGTTATATCTGGGGACTTGCACCCCAAATTGGAAGCATGGTTACCGCTTCTAGGCCAACCACACTCAAAAGTGCCATCCTTTTGGCCGGTCAAATTAGGGACCATCTGGTGAGGACTAATGCTTTCGAGAACAAGAACTCGGGAGAAAAGAGGAAGTCTGATAACACCACCCATCCAACCTCACCAACCATTCCAATCAACCCAACCACTCCAAAAGGCACAACAACAACAAGAAACCCGCAACTGCCCGTAACTATGGGGCAGTTAATCAAGAAAAGAGGAACCAACATGCACCTAAGTGTGCGAAATGCAACTACTTTCACTTTGGAGCTTGTCTCGTCTGCTCCAAGTGTGGGAAACCCGGACATCAAGCAAACAACTGCCGGAGCAACCCAACCCCGCGTGCCTGCTATGGATGTGGAAGCCCCGACCACATGCTCAACACTTGTCCAAAGAGGCCACAAGGATCTGGAGCTGCCAACCAACCACCTCGGGGAAGAGCTTTCGTCATGGGAGCTCAGGAAGCCCGTGAAGACAACAATGTTGTCACTGGTACGTTCCTCGTAAACGACCATTTAGCATCTATTTTATTTGATACTGGCGCTGATAAAAGTTTCATATCAACTAAGTTTGAGCATATTGTAAACCAAAAATCTACCCCATTAACTGAAATGTACACCATAGAACTAGCCAACGGGAAACTATTAACTGCACGAAAAATCCTCAAAGGTTGCGTCCTTAACTATGACGGTCACTCGTTCTACCTAGACCTCATTCCCATCCAACTTGGAAGTTTCGATGTAGTCGTTGGAATGGACTGGTTGTCCAAACATCAAGCAGAAATCCAATGTCACCTAAAAATTGTTCGAGTCCCACTACCGAACGGGGAAACCTTGGAGATTCAAGGAGAAATATCGAGTGGAAAACTACACCTCATTTCCGCTATAAAGGCACGTAAGTACCTAAAGAAGGATTGTCAAGCCTTCCTTGCCCACGTCAAAGTCAAGGATCAAGAAGAGAAGAAAATCGAAGACATACCTATAGTCCGAGACTTTCCCGACGTATTTCCCGATGAACTACCTGGAGTACCACCCGTGCGACAAGTGGAATTTCATATCGATCTGATTCCAGGAGCAGCACCGATAGCAAAGACACCCTATCGTCTTGCACCATCCGAGATGCAAGAGTTATCAAGCCAATTACAAGAACTTTTGGATCGAGGGTTCATTCGACCGAGCTTCTCGCCATGGGGAGCACCCATTCTATTCGTCAAAAAGAAGGATGGATCTTTTCGAATGTGCATTGACTATAGGGAGCTCAACAAAGTAACCATCAAAAACCGCTATCCTCTTCCTCGGATTGATGACTTGTTTGATCAATTACAAGGATCTAGGTACTTCTCGAAGATAGACCTTCGGTCGGGTTATCACCAATTAAGAATTCACGAAGACGACATCCCAAAACCGCATTCAGAACAAGATACGGGCACTACGAATTCCTAGTAATGCCCTTCGGACTCACCAATGCTCCTGCGGTATTCATGGACCTAATGAACCGTGTATGCAAGCCTTACCTCGACAAGTTCGTGATCGTATTCATCGACGACATCCTTATATACTCACAAAACGAGGAAGATCATAAGCAACACCTAAAGCTAGTACTCCAACTCTTGGCAAAGGAGAAACTATATGCCAAGTTTTCCAAATGCGAGTTCTGGTTAAAGGAAGTTCACTTCCTTGGTCATGTGGTTAATGATAAGGGTATTCAGGTCGACCCAAGCAAGATTGAGGCGGTAAAGAAATGGGAAGCACCGACAACCCCGACAGAAATCCGACAATTCTTAGGGTTGGCCGGATACTATCGTAGATTCATTGAAAACTTCTCTAAAATAGCCAAACCATTAACTATGCTCACCCAAAAGGAGCAAAAGTACAATTGGGGAAGAGAACAAGAAGAAGCCTTCCAATTACTGAAACACAAATTATGCCAAGCCCCGATCCTATCACTCCCCGACGGCACTGATAACTTTGTCGTGTACTGTGATGCATCGCACCAAGGTCTCGGTTGCGTGTTGATGCAAAAAGACAAAGTTATTGCATATGCATCCCGGCAACTCAAAGTGCATGAAAAGAACTACACCACTCATGACTTGGAGTTAGGAGCCGTTATCTTTACTTTAAAAATCTGGAGACACTACCTCTACGGTACCAAGTGTATTATATACACCGATCACAAAAGCCTCCAACACATCCTTGATCAAAAAATGTTGAATATGCGTCAAAGAAGATGGGTTGAATTACTCAACGACTACGATTGTGACATACGCTACCATCCAGGTAAAGCAAACGTGGTGGCTGATGCACTAAGTAGAAAAGAGAGGATCAAACCCGTTCGCGTACGCGCCTTGGGTATGACAATACAAACCTCTCTCAAAACCCAAATTCTTGAAGCACAAAAGGAAGCTCTAAAGGCAAAGGAACTCAAAGAAGAACTGCTATGCGGGGCGGAGAAGAGACTAGAACTAAAGGAAGATGATGTGTTGTATTTCCAAGAAAGAATGTGGGTTCCCGAGCTGAACAACATCCGAGAGCTCATTTTTCATGAAGCCCACAAATCCAAATACTCCGTTCATCCGGGCGCCGACAAAATGTATAAAGATCTCAAGGAATACTATTGGTGGCCCGGAATGAAGAAAGACATCGCTCTATATGTCGGAAAGTGCCTAACCTGTTCTAAGGTTAAGGCCGAACATCAAAAACCATCGGGTATGCTACAACAACCCGAGATTCCACAATGGAAATGGGAGCAAATTTCCATGGATTTCATCACCAAACTACCACGTACCCCTAGTGGTTACGATTCTATATGGGTCATCGTCGATCGATTGACGAAATCCGCTCACTTCTTGCCCATTAGAGAGGATTTTAAGATGGAGAAGCTTGCAAAACTGTACATCACCGAAATCATCACAAGGCACTGCGTGCCCATGTCAATCATCTCCGACCGAGATAGTCGATTTACCTCCCGATTTTGGCAATCCATGCAAAAGGCACTCGGAACTCGTCTTGATCTTAGCACCGCTTATCATCCACAAACCGATGGCCAAACTGAAAGAACAATCCAAACCTTGGAAGATATGCTTAGGTGTTGTGTGGTAGACTTTGGTGGGAGTTGGGATAACCATCTTCCACTAATTGAATTCTCGTATAATAATAGTGACCATACAAGCATCAAGTGTGCACCGTTCGAAGCCTTATACGGACGGAAATGTCGATCTCCCGTATGTTGGGCAGAAATCGGGGAAAGTCAAATAACCGGTCCGGAGATCATTCAAGAAACGACGGATAAGATTGCACAAATTAAAGACCGAATCAAAGCCGCTAGGGATCGTCAGAAAAGCTACGCCGACAATCGAAGAAAACCGTTAGAATTTGCAATTGGCGATAAGGTAATGTTAAAGGTGTCTCCATGGAAAGGTGTCGTACGATTCGGAAAGAAGGGCAAGCTAGCTCCAAGGTACGTTGGACCTTTTGAAATCCTCGATAGAATTGGTCCCGTGGCCTACAAACTTCAATTACCACAAGAGCTCGGTGGAGTTCATGATACCTTCCATGTGTCAAATCTGAAGAAATGCTTATCGGACGAGACCTTGATCATTCCACTGGATGAGGTTCGACTCGACGACAAACTCCACTTCATTGAAGAACCAATTGAGGTTATGGATCGAGATGTGAAGACGTTGAAGCGAAGCCGTATTCCAATCGTTAAAGTTAGATGGAACTCTAAGCGAGGACCTGAATTCACTTGGGAAAGGGAGGACCATATGAAGAATAAATATCCTCAATTTTTCACGGACACTTCTACCTTGGTGAATAAAGACTGAATTTCGGGACGAAATTCTTTCAACCGAGGGAGACTGTAACATCTGTGAAAATCCCAGGTAAAATCCATATTAAGATCATACTTATCTTGTCATTACGAACAAAAACCAAGTATTACGTAAGTTGAGTCGATGGTATTTAAACAAACTAAGAAACCATGATCAGTCATGGGTTTCAGATGTCGTAATGCGTATAAAAAAAAAAAAAAAAAAAAAAAAAAAAAAAAAAACAATCAAGAAATAACTATGGGGTCTTCGAAATATTTAATAAAATAAACTATTTACAACCATGCCCGAGAATAAATGGCCCGCGATCAGCCCAGGGCGCCCGTGTCCCGGCCTTCATCTTCGGCAACACCCGAGCCGCGGCCAGGCCGCCCGGCCTCACTCCTCGGCAATTGCAGGTCGCGACCCACCTTGGCGGCCCACTTCCTCGGCAGTCTCCTCGGCAACTCCAAGCCGCGACCAGGCCATGCGGCCGAGTCCGCGGCCAAGCCGCTCGTGCCATTCGCCCGGCCATGCGCTCGTGCCTTCGGCCATCCGGCCCATGACTTCGGATGGTGCCAGCATGCCACCGCCCAGCACCACTCGGCCTTCCGGCCCTCGGCCAGGCCGCTCGGCCAAGCCGGCCCTCGACCAGCACCACCATATAATTTTTAAACTTTGCATTTTGCCCTAAACTTTATGGATTAGTATTTTATGACCCAAATCTCTATTTTATAAATAATATTACACATTTTATTTATAACAATTGAAAGAAACTCTTTCACTAATTAAATTTTAATCAAAAACCTTAATTAAACATAATCATTTTACTTTTAACCTACTAACCTATATCCCCACACTTTTGCCCCTTCCAACATTTGTGTCCCCCTCTCCACTCCTCTCTTGAACGGCCAAAGGACCTTCCCCATGGCACCCCCTCTCCAAAATTTCAACTATAAATACCAAGCTTCATCCTTCCTTAATCCTTTGCACCAAATCCATTTTCTTTGGATTTCAAATTCTATCTCCCTAATTCACCTCTCTTGAAATCTTTCTAAGATTTTCAAGGTAATTCTCATTTAAACTAAATGTTCTTACATGATTTACATTATGTCTTCTACTTCTTCTTCTTCATCATCTTCTTCTAATCCTCTAAATTCTAAGTTGTTACCATGCTTGATAACACAAAGGTTTGTGTGTTGTGAGGTTTCCTAATGACTGGTTTTATGACAAGTAACCTATGATCAACCCATGCACAAACATACTTTCAAGTCATGAATTCTTGCAATATTGATAACAAAAAGGTTTGTGTGTTTGTTCTTCACCAAGCATCCAAGCATACCTTCAATATTTGCCTTATTATATTAAATGTTGATAACACAAAGGTTTTGTATAATTATGGGTCTTTAATCAAAGATCAACAACTATACAAAACATACTTTCAACATTTACCATATTTTAGGTTTGTAGCATTTTGATTTAATACATTCACAAAATATATACTTGTAATTATTCAAACATATTACTTGAATGTTATTAACCTATTACATCAAAGAAATAAATCTATAAACCTTATTCCTAAACTTGATTATACGCATTACAAATGTAATCATTTTAAACCATCTTTGGTTTCATTATTTACTATTAGACCATCTGTGGTCCTATTATTATTAAACCATCCGTGGTTTCATTCGTAATTTGGTACGACTCAAAATAAAGAGTCGATTAAAATGTCAAATTAAAAAGCGAACTGTGTTATGGCTTAGTATCATTATTAAGTTGGAAGATAACAAGTTCGAGTAACGTATTATCATTTCTTATATGACTTAATGAAAGTCATGACTTTGCAACAACCCCAATCTATTAATCGGGTTAACGCATTTTTTATAAAAATACTAAATATTAAATCCATCGTAAAACTCAACAAAAGTATATTTTCCTTATTATAGGGGTTTGAAGTTCGTGGTGACCCTCAAGATCTTATTATCAATCACCTTCTATCATTCTACTACTAGTGAGTTTCATAGCCCCTCTTTTATTTTAATATTTTGGGGTGGAATACATGCTAGAAATCTTTACATCCATATGTGTTTAATTGAAATAGGCATTTTTGTGATTACTTGAGTATACGTGTTTCTATCGTTTAAACTTCTTTAATATTCATGATGTACATTAATAATATTTTGAGTGAAGTATACGTTTGACATCGTTTAAACTCATAATCATAAAATGCATGCTTTATGGTTAACCATTATTGGATGTATGTTATTATAAACTCTTTTCTAACCATGCTTTATCGAGTCATAAACCTATGAACTCACCAACTATTTTTAGTTGACACTTGAGCATGTATTTCAGGAAATTAGCGTCATGGGAATATTTTGCAACAAGAAGATTTGAAGATATTGTTTAATTTAGATTAGACTATATGGAGAAATCTTTCATGTTGTATTATTTTGGTCATATCATTTTGTAAAACTCTTATTGATATGTTATTTGAATTTATGTAATTCTCTTATGTATGTTTATTTGGATTATGAATGCAATTTAGTAAGTTTCTTTATAAACAATGTATTTGTAATCCAATTTCGTCTCGCCCTCGTGATTCCGCTTTAGCGGGGGTGTGACAGTAAGCCCATTCAAATAATAGGGCTTTGATTCTTGGCCTCAAAATGAGTAGAATGACATATCACGTTACCCGTTTTGAAGTCAAATCAATAATTTTCAAGGTTACTTAGTTTCTTGAAAACTCACCAATTCGATTTGATGATGGAAGGATTATCCGATATTGTATAGTAGCTCGTTCATGTTAGATTAAGGTCTCGAGTGTTTGTTCAAAGTAAATTTGAATATCGTTTTGATTATAGTCGAATTCCAGTTACGATTTCATTTGAATAGTTCGGTTATGGTTCGACATTGTCAATGTGATTTAAGTTCAAATTAATTGTGCGTTCTTACACGTTAATTATACTATAAACGTTTATCGTTTACCAATCTAATTTAAAATCACGTTAATAATGGCTTTCAGGATTGAATTGTGGATAACCGCTTTCAAACTAGAGATTAGTTTCAAATTGTTCTTGAGTTTCATTATTTACACACTAGTCCTCCTATTTTCTTATTATTTAATATAGTTCTCAAACATATAAACAATGAATCAAAGATTAATATTTTATAGTTATGATCCCTCAAGTTTACAAACTTGTAATTTTATGTTTAAAACTATAATGAGAAGTTTATAAAACTTTTTTTAGTTGTTTATAATAATAAAGATCAATCGTTTTTAGCAATCCTATAATTTTTATTTATAACTTAACAAAACTTTTATGTGTTTTTATTATTTAATTTAATCAAGTTTTGATATAATTTGATTAATTTAAATTAATTATTATTTAACCTAAACTTATTATAGTATATGTAACACCCAAAATTCTCCCACGTGTGACACGTGTTTAAAACACCCTCAGAGTTTGGTCCCAGATTTTTCAAAAATTAAACATCAATTTTAAACACCCAACTTAACCTAACCCGTCATCAAAGCCGATTACAAACATGTTAACTATAATCACACTTTACATTATTTATAACCGTTCACAAAAAGTTGGGTTTTTAACCAAAAACGTGTTCAATCGGAGCCTTCTCAAGATATCCGATCACGATCGCCTTCACCCTTTATGTTCTCCTGAAAAACACCACATTTAAATAACCGTTAGTTCGTTAGAACTAAGTGAGTTCACCCCGCTATATCCCCAATTGTATTCCATAACACCATATGCATACAATAATAATGTCCCAAATATAATTTGGTAACATTAGTAGCAAAACGATTTACTAACGGGTCGTTTTCACCCAAAACCCCTTAAATCTTCAATTCTTGCCCAAACGAATTAGATTTACCCCTTGAAACCCCATCAAAGTTGAAATAAGTCAATTTATGACATTTTCAAAGATATAGACGCAACATGGGCATGTTCCGAGGCAACATGGCCATGTCAGAAAGTTTTCAGCATCTGATGTGCAGATATGACATGGGCGTGTTCCAGTGAAACATGACCATGTCGAAACTGCGTCCACATACATGTAATTTCTTTGTTCTCCCACCCTCACCCCTTTTCACCAAGGATTTCAAACTTGCACAACCACAACAATATATTCAACACATTAAATTCATATTCATAGCACTTTAAAACACCAATAAAGTGTTAGAACATGAAACCACATACTAAAAGTCAAATTTCAAACAATTCCCTTAAGACCTCCTTTTCCACCAAGGATTCTCAAGGTAGGTAATCACATCACTTGTGATTTATCTAAACTCTATAAATTCACAATAGAAAGATCACACCCCTTGTGATTCAACCCATTCCACATGCACACCTCTTGTGAATAGTTTGACCAAGTTTGGTCAAATTTCTACCCAATCCTTTAATACATCATTTTTCACCAAGGATTCTCGAAGTAGGTAATCACTCCACTTGTGATTTACCTAATCTCCATAAATTCACTATAGGAAGATCACACCACTTGTGATTCGACCCATTCCGCATTCACACCTCTTGTGAATAGTTTGACCAATTTTTGTCAATTTCAACCCAATCCTTTGAGACCTCCTTTTTCACCAAGGATTCTCAAAGTAGGTAATCACACCACTTGTGATTTACCTAAACTCCATAAACTCATCATAGGAAGATCACACCACTTGTGATTCAACCTATTCCGAATTCACACCTCTTGTGAATTGTTTGACCAATTTTTGGTCAAACTTCGAATAAGAGTTCACACCTCTTGTGAATCATTCTTATTCTTTCACACCACATATATGCATATCAAATCACAATAACTAAGAAATTTAAACACCTATTGCATGTTATTGTCACCACCAAATATTCAACACCAATTATACACCAATTTAATCACAAAACACCCAAATTCATACATGCACCAATTATACACCAATTTAATCACCAAACACCCAAATTCACACATACACCAATTATACACCCATTTGATCAACAAACACCAAATTCATACATACCCCAGTTATACACCAATTTGATCAACAAACACCAAATTCATACACACACCCATTATACACCAATTTGATCAACAAACATCAAATTCATACATACACCCATTATACACCAATTTGATCAACAAACACCAAATTCATACATACACCCATTATACACCAATTTAATCACCAAAGACACACAAGTTGATGCCACTAACGGGTCAATCACCCAATTTGACTAATTTCAACAATTTGGTCAATCACCCAATTTTGACTAATTCCAACAATTTAGTCAATCACCCAGTTTGACTAATTTCAACAATTGTTATCAAACACTTAATGAAACCATATTATGTTATGTAATTATAACATAACATTCACAACAAAACTCACCACAAATAGTCAACTTTTAAGTCAAACACTCCTATTGCCACTATATGTGGTCTTAGGTATATAACTACCTTAGCAATCATAATCCACACGCATACATTGTAAATTTAAACACCACTTCATCCCAACAATTCATACTCCACATACATTGTCAAGTTAAACACCAACTCATCCCAACAATGCATATTCCACATACATTGTCAAGTTAAACAACAATTCATCCCATCAATGCATATTCCACATACATTGTCAAGTTAAACATCAATTCATCCTACCAATGTATATTCCACATACACAATAACAAACTACCATGTTTTAACACCAACACCAAAACTTCATAATCTATCAAAGCAATGTAGTTTACACCTACATTGACTTTTATAGATTTAACACATAACATTCACCAAATACTACAAGACATAAATCAAGTAGTCAACATTCAACACCAACACAAATATGACTTATGGTTGCATATTTAGTGAGTAGGTTACTTACCTTAGCCCGTAGGAACACCATCAAAATCATCTTATTCTTTCCCAAGCCTTTGACTTGTTCCTTGACTTTCACCACCACTACCTAGTTGTATTACACACATAAAACTATATTCAATACAAGTAACTCATATTTACATTCTTTCAACCTACTTGACCCGTTATCACCATTTCATCTAATTTACACCCAAATGATCCATTCTCACCCAATTCACCATTTATGATTATATATATGCTTATTTCATACCACCACAACTTAAAAACTCATTTTTAAGTTAAACACCTTAATTGGCATTTCATCAAACACCTCATATGCATATATTTGTTTGCTTATGATCATTGACCAATAACACTTCTATAAAACTCCATTTTGGTTTCTAAATGAATAAATTCATCATTTTCACCAACAAACTACAAAAACCCCATGAAATCATCACAACCAACAATTTAACACCAAATTTAACCACCTAGTTCATATATCTCATGAACCTTACAAAACCCCATTTATCATCTTACAACATGTAAGAAAACAATCAAAAAGTTGTTCTTAGATGAATACACTAAGAATAACAACATTTAAGACCCTCCAAACACCCAAATTTCGTATTTCACCATACCCCACTCATACCCCATGTGAGACCCACGAAATTTATACCAAAAACACCCAAAAATTCATACCTTGTTGTTGTATGATGCTAGAAGAGCTTCAATTCTTGGTTGTATGAACAATCCAAGCCTTCCAAGATCACCAAATCACTCATTCTTCACGTTTTAGGGTTTTTCTCCCCCTTTCACCTCTCTTGAACGACACACACACACTTACACCTATAAAATGTGTATTTTGACCAAGTCAAGACATAAATCCCCTCTTTAATTAAGTTTGGCTAATTGGCACAAATTGTCCCTCAACCTTTATATTTAGTTAACTAATTCGACCAACTTAATCAAGTTAGTTACTAGTCAACTCTAACACCTTAATTGTTGTTAAAACAACCATCAGTTAAAATATAATGATAATTATCCACCAATTATATTATATTTTCATATTTTCTCAAAATGGGTCGTTACAGTATATGTGTGTAACAAGGTTATAAATATTTTTATCTTTTGTTATACATGTATTTGTGCACTTATATCACATAACAACTTATGTGTGTGTGTGCGCCTATATACACATATATACACATAAATTAGAATATTTTGTTTTATTAACATTTAATTAGATCAAATCTTATTAAAATTGTCTTGCATAACTTGTATTCACACACACACACACATGTGTGTGTGTAGGGTAAGAATACTATAAAAAGGTTTGAAACCTTAAATAGCTTAATAAGCCACAAAAGAATGACATATGGATTGGAAGTCAAAGGGTAAACATGTCAAAACAAAAAATAAACTTACACATGCAAGTCACATGCAAATTTCTCTCATTTTTTTAAATATTCGTAACATTTTTTTATGTTAATTTTTTTTTCTAAAAAAATTTCACCATAAAATCCAGTGTTTTTTATCTTTCTAAATAGGATAATATTAGTATATTTTTTTAAAATAAAAATAATTACTTAAACTGAGTTTCACGAACTGTTCGTTTTATGGTGTTTTTCGAATGTTATTTAAACAACACTTTTAAGGTGCTTTTTTTGTGACGCATCTCTACGTTTTATGGTGTTCATATTTTATGGTGTCTTTAAATTATTTATGGTGTTTATGATGTTCAAACATTAATGCACTAAAACAAAGCGTTTTATGGTTTTTTTATAACGTATCGGTACATTTCATGGAGTTTTTCAAATTATTTTATGGTTTCAGCATTTTATGGTGTTTATGATATCCTGGTGTTAATGAAGATAAAACATGACATTTTATGTTGTTTTTTTAACACTAAAAACGCCATAAACACTTAAAGTTTGTATTTGATGTTTTTTTAACTTAGCTTTATGGTGTTAACGTTTATGGTGTTTTTTTGAGATATTTTATTATGTTTATGGTGTTAACAATTTATGGTGTTTATTGTTCGGATATTCATGATATTAAAGCCGGACATTTTAGGATGTTTTTTGTGTCCAGGGTTATGAACATCAGAAAACACCATAAAACGCAAAATTTACATACACCAATTTAGGTCGTTTTTTTATATAACAATATTATAGTCGTTGAAAAGATTAAAAAATGCTAAATTTTATGGTGTAATTTTTTTAAAAAATAACGTATAAAAAAGTGATAAACGTTTAAAAAAACAGGGGGAGTTGTTAAAAAGTCAATAATGGCTACAATTCACCTTAAAAATCACTTAAATTCCCTTTAATTCTCTCCAATGATGTGGCGCACTTACAACCATTCATCTTAAAAACCACTTGCTCAAATTTCTTCCTATACTTTTTATAGTTTTTCTCCTCTTTAGCCTAACCACACACACACAGACATATACATATATATATATATATATAGGATTGGGATCAAATACTAACTCACACTTAGAGCACTAACCCATTAACTTTCTTTACCCAATCATAATTAAACACATGGATTTTTCTTTTATTATTTGATAAGGGTAAATTAGTAATTTGCTTTATGTACTAACTTACCCCCTCTTTTTTTATACATCCATAACTTTTTTATACTATAATATTTTTTTATAAAAATTGCACCATTTTACTCGTCTTATTTTTCTCTTTAATTTCGTTATAGTCTTGACTAGGTTTTTTTATTTTTTCCGGATGTTCGTATTTACACCAATGTAACAAGTATAAAAACAACAAATTATTTGGAACAAGTTGTAACGAATTTGGGGTTTACATTGTTGTTGAATAAATAGGATTTACGTTTAAGAGTGTAAACGAGCCAAGCCGATCCCGAGCTAGTTAATTACGTTATATTCTTGACTAGGTTTTTTTATTTTTTCCGGATGCTCCAAAATTCGTTATATCTACAAGATTGTAAATATATTTTAATACTATAAAAAAATTATATCTACAAGATTGTAAATACATTTTAATACTTAAAAAAATAGTATAACATTTTGTTGATAAAAAACAAAATTCATTATATCTTCTAGATTGTAAATACGTTTTAATACTTTAAAAAAATTATATCTACAAGATTGTAAAGACATTTTAATACTTTAGAAAAATAATATAACATTTTGTTGATAAAAACCAAAATTTCGTTATGTATACAAGATTGTAAATACGTTTTAATCTCACCGTGGAGGGTAAAAGGGGAAGGGGTACACCGAGGTTGACATGGGATGAGCAGATTCACCAGGATTTGACAGAGCTACACCTCTCTGAGGACATGATCTATGATAGGAGTACGTGGAGACGAAAAATAAAGGTGAAAGATACATAGAGCCTTTCTTAGGTGTCGTGGGTTGTTGCTATATCTTTGCTGGTTTTGGGATATATGATATGAGACTATATGTGTTATATGCATGCTTGCGGGTTGGGGGTTTTTAGCCTTCTCTAGGGGTCGTGGGTTATATCTTTGCTGCTTTTGGGATATAGGATAGTAGATTATATGTGTTATATGTGGTATTTGCATGCTTGCGGGATGGGGGTTTTTAGCGTTATCTGGTTAGTGTGGTCTATATGTGTTTGTGTATGATACTTTGTGCTTGTTTTTGGTTGCTTGCTTAAATGTCATAATGGGATATGGATTTGGTTTCTCTGTTGGTTTGTTTTAGTCCGTAGATGACTTTTGTGGTTAGTGCTTACCTGCTTATATGTTTACGTTTAAATCGTTACCTGCTTATCTGCTTACGTTTAAAATTTTTGTGCTTCATCTTTATGCTTAACGCTCCTACTTTTCGTTACATGTTTTCAAAAAAAAACAATTTTTTTTTCGGGATCTCTGAGCCAGGTGACTCTTACGAAGCAGCCTCTCTATTCTACTTGTAGATAGGGGTAAGGTGTGTCTTTATCTTTCCCCTCCCAGACCCTACTTTAAGTGGGATTTTTACTGGGTGCGCTTGTTGTTGTTGTTGTAAATACGTTTTAATACTTTAAAAAAATTATATCTACAAGATTGTAAATATATTTTAATACTTTAAAAAAATACTATAACATTTTGTTGATAAAAACCAAAATTCGTTATATCTACAAGATTGTAAATACATTTTCATACTTTAAAAATTATATTTACAAGATTGTAAATACATTTTAGTACTTTAAAAACCAAAATTCGTTACAAAATCAAGAATATAACGTAATTAACGAGCATCCGGAAAAAATAAAAAACCTAGTCAAGAATATAACGTAATTAACGAGCTCAGGATCGGCTTGGCTCGTTTACACTCTTAAACTTAACCCCTATTTATTATACAACAATGTAAACCCAAATTCGTTACAACTCGTTACAAATAATTTGTTAGTTTTATACTTGTTACATTGGTGTAAATACGAACATCCGAAAAAAATAAAAAAACCTAGTCAAGACTATAACGGAATTAAAGAGAAAAAAAGACGAGTAAAATGGTGCAGTTTTTATAAAAAAATATTATAGTATAAAAAAGTTATGGATGTATAAAAAAATGAGGTAAAGTATTTAATATAGCAAATTACATTAATACCCTTATTCCCTTTTCTTTCAAATCAATTACATTATTATATTATAGTTTAATATCAACCATTAGATTAGCATCTTGTAATTTGATCATTAAATATGGTGAGGTTAATGTGTTATTACTCTATCCTAAGGTTAGCATTAGAACCCTTCCATATATATATATATATGGTAACATATCACTGAAAATGCCCATAAAATTTTCTATTTATTTGAAGTTGACGCAATTATATTTACCGGAAACCTAAGGATTACAATAGTCATCTTATTTTCTCAGATGAATACGATTCACGAATAGGAATAAAATGAGAAATTTTAGTTAACCGATCCACAATGACCCAGTTAGGTCCATTGTGATATGTTCTCATTTCCACATAAGAATATCCAAGGTTTTAATTTTCCATAAGGCTTTTGATGTTCCGCCTTTACTTGCAAACAAGTCACTCATATTTAACATATCTAGCTCCTTTGTCTCATATTTAATTCATTTTGTGTGAAGAAATATTTCAAGCTATTATGATCAGTGTAAATTGAACATTTTACACCGTACAAGTAATGCCTCCAGATTTTTAAGGCAGATACCACCGTTGCTAATTCTAAATCATGAATCAGATAGTTCACCTTATGAACCTTTAGTTGCCTCGATGCATAGGCAATACCCTTGCACCTTTGCATAAGGACACAACCAAAACCAATATAAGATGCATCATAATATACTAAAAAATCATCAGGCGCATCTGGTGGGGTTAACACTGGTTCCTGAGTCAACTTGGACTTGATCATTGAATGCTTTTTCTTGGTCATCATCCCACAAAACTTTAACATGCTTTATTGTAAATGTAGTCAAGGTGGACACAATTCTTGAAAAGACTTGTGTGAATCACCGAAAGTAACCGGCCCGACCAAGGAAACTTCTAATATCATAAGGAGTTTTAGGAGGACTTCACTACATAACCGCTTGAACCTTCGAAGGATCAACAAGTATGCCATCAACACACACCACGTGTCCCAAAAACTGGACTTCATCACTCCCTTTTTTTCTGTACATAGTGTTACTTTTTTGATCGAAAGGTTATTTTTTGTTTAAAGCATCGATTTCGCCATCTCGCTTCAAAAAATTAATATGTATTGTTGGTCACGTAAATTTCTACCCCTTTCAAAACTTTGAAGCCTAGTCGCTGCATAAAATCGTTTAAATGAATTTATTTAAACATCTAAGTTATTATTTCACTTAAATTTGTATTTGTATAGCCATATTTGCTACCAAAATCGGTTAAAATAGAAGTTGGTTTGCATACCTCTACTCAAAATGAAAAAAAAAATAAAGCCAACCCAATTTGGACAATACTGACTTGTAAGCTGTAGTTACCAAACAAGTCTAACTAACCATTGTTAAATTTGACTGTATCTTATTTACACAAAGAATGATCAACAGAGGTGAAAAAAAAGGGTCTCTGATCCTTAGACTTTATAGTCAGTTTCTAACCCAATTTAAAATAATTTTGACAAGAACCTGACCAACACAGTTTCAACCCGGTTATAGTGAATCCCTTTCCCCTCAAAAGCCAGTTTCTACCCATATTGGTTATATTTAAACTGGTTTTCGACCAAAAACGGACTGAACCGAACCGGTTTGAGCAAAAAACCAGTTTGTGCATAGAATGATTAAAGCCCAATAAGAACAATATATAAAAGAAAACAAAGGCCACCATATAATGGGCCCAAATTGTATGGCACGAGTTCCTTTAAGGCGACACATGCCCATTTAAAAAGATGTGGCAATTTTGGACTTCTGGGCAATTGATATGATCATAAAGTATAAAATGCTTAGGGGCATACCATATATAGTCATATCATTTAATAGGGGTGTTCACGGTTCGGTTCGAAACCGCGAAACCGCCCAAACCGGTCATCGGTTCGGTTTCACGGTCGGTTTTTTTCTAAACATTTGGTCGGTCGGTTTCGAAAGTTCAAAACCGTAATGAACGGTTTGGTTTACGGTTTTTGCCAAAAACCGGTCGTAAAAAACCGGACCGGACCGTATGTGTATATATATATGTATGTGTGTGTATGTATGTATTTTGATGTGTATATGCTATTTAGATAAGTTATTGGTTGTTTGGTTAGTACTTGAAGTTTTATAACTTTGGAAAGTAAGTTGGTTGTTTTTGAACTAGTTGATTTATTTTTTGATACTATGTTTTCTAGAAAAATTTTGTACTTTATAACATGTTTTGTAATAGTAAATATTTTTTACTTCTTCTATTTTGTAGCAGGTTTTGTAATGTTTTTTACACATTTTATAATTTTGGACATGTTAGTGACATAAGGTTTTTTTCTCAAAGGTAGGCTTCACTTTTTATTTTTAACATGCCAAAACCATAAACCAAACCGGAACCAAACCGTTTATAACGGTTCGGTTTTTATTTTTAACTGTTCGGTTTTGGTTTTTACTATTCAAAAACCGTTCTTAACGGTTCGGTTTATGGTTTAACTTAAAAACCGTCAAAACCGGACCGTGAACACTGTCACACCCCGCCAAGGCGGAACACGCGAGGTGCGACGGTAAAAGTTTCATAGTCATTGTTTACATTGAACGACTTCTACATGCATTGATAATAAGTTTTTACATCATGTCTTAAATTACAATCATCCGATTTATAACAAACATATGTTCTAAACTTCAAAATATGATAGGTAAGACTTCACGAACATGCCTTAAGTAAATAGGCTATGCTAGGATAATCCCAAAAATATGTATGTTAACGTGATGAGACTTCATGCAAATCATTCCCAAAATATGTTCGATGCTTGCTTCAATTATCTGAGAAATACATGCTAAAAACAGTCAGCATAAAGCTGGTGAGTTCACAGGTTTAAACATGTAAAAATTGAGTTGTTTCATTCGACCACAAGGTTTCAAAATGTGACTATTGTTCTCAAAAACAATATCATGAGTTGTGCATATCAATTATTACCATGAGCTCCCATAACCGAACTCGACATGATTGAATTGCCCCATCCCAATGTTCTATCGCAAAACATTGTATTGAGATGAATATTGTGCACCCGATCTGACCTACAATCAAAGTTAGCGCTACTAACCACGGGTGGGGGTTGTCACTCCTGAATAGTACTATTCCCAATAATTCACGTTCACCCACAATTAACGGTTATAGAATAGGGGACTTAAAGCGATAAAAGTAACTCATGTAATAATGTGTTGAACCAAAACCACTTGTGTCAATGAGACGATTACAAGCATGATTTCTCCCCCTGTGAGTTAGTAAAACATTGTAGAAAATAGGGGCCGTGAAACTCACTGTTAAGGTGGATCCGTGATCATGAGAGTGTGAATGTTGCCTTGTGTTGGAATCAGTACCCGGTTCCTACAACATTTCAGATTCATGTTGAGTCTGTGAACTTATGAGGTTCGGTGTTGTTTTGTGTTCTTCTTATATGCTGTGTGTTTTTATGTTGCCGTATTATTCATAGTAAACTCATGTCTTACACTTGCAAAACTTGTTATAATACCTAAAAATAACTATTTATTAATTTTAAAAATTTCGGCATGATAACGGAGTATTTTTAAATAATATCAATTTTTTTGTTTACCAATAACCAAAGCTTCGAAATATTATATTTAAATAATAATCGTTTAAAATCACTATGTATATAAGTGTGTATGTGTGTATACGAGTTAGTATTTCATTTTCTTGACAAATATATAAAAATAGGATATGCATGTACACATTTTTATCATTTTCGTTTTCAGACAGATTATGTTTAATATTTTCAAGTGAACTTTTCAAATAGTAAACGTTTTTCAAAAATTACAAAACTTCACAATCACACATTTTAATGTGTCCCGAACAACTTTTGTTAAGAAAAGTTTTTGTTATTTTGCTGGGAAATAGGCCGAAACAACCACTCAAGTCAGAAGGTCTAAATTTGACTACTGATTTTGTGGAGGCTGTTTCGGGTATTATTTGGTTGAGTTAGAAAAAAATATTAGTAGTAGCTAGAAAGCTAACTCAACTAAATTAACCATAGAGTTTGCGTTTGCTAATTTTTGTGAGTTTAAGACAAATTTAGAGTTAGTGAAAGTTGGGACATATTCTGTCCAAAAATCAGGAATGTGTAATTATGCATATATATAATTTTAATAAAAAAGTTAAAGAGCGGGTTTCACCTTAGCAAGCAAGGAGAAGGATAATATCTTGATATTGAAGATTGATGAATATGATGGTGTTGTAAAAATCAAATATAGGTTGTCAAAAAAATGGAGGGCTGCCAAACGAGCAATAAGAGTGGTAAGGTGATGGTGAGCTCAAAGCTTGCTTATATAGTGTATCGAATTTATGGCCTTGTGAATTTAAAATAGGGATTTTTCTGACATTAAAATCTTTTGAATGTATGGTATTATTTTATAAAATCAACGTATGGTGATGGAGACAGATGACTTGTTGAAAAATGCAATAAGAATGGAGAATTTGTTTTTTTTTTATAATATTTTGAGAACAGAGATTGAAATGATTATATGGATTGCCTTCAAAACCAACTCCACTGTAAAATAAAATAAAAAATGAGGTGATGTCCATTATTGCAGTAGCCTCCAAATCTCATGTAGAGATTTTTTTTTCCCTTCTTCTTGATAGATACGAAGACTATATAAGTATATATATGTATATGTATTTTTTTTCCAATTCGTACATACATACCCATCTATATATTAATATTTTTTTATTGGACGTAAAATATATATATATATATATATATATATATATATATATATATATATATATATATATATATATATATATATAAGATTTGGTTCAAATAAGAACCCACCATTTTTGTAGTAACCTATTAACCCATTTGAGCCAATCAGATTCATACATATCATAGATTTCTTTTTGATTTTATGAGGGTATTATGGACATTTTATTAACTCATTTAAGCCAATCAGATTCACCCACATCATAAATATAATATCTATTTTCCTTTTTTTAAATCAAAGTTTCCCCCTTGATTTTTATACACTTATAACTTTTTTATACTATGTCATTTTTTATAAAAATTACATCATTAAACTCGTTATATTTTTCTCGTTAATTCCATAATAGTCATGCCAATTTTTTTTTGAATTTTTTTCGAGCGTTTGTAATTACACCAACATAACGAACAATAAATATAATAATTTTCTCTCGTTTTTTCAAAATCTTTCCATCTTTAAAATGTTTTCGAGCATTCGTAATTTTCTCTCATTTTTTCGTTTAACATGTTTTTTCGAGCGTTCGTAATTTTATCTCATTTTTTTGTTTAAAATGTTTCAAAATCTCGTTTAACATGTTTAACATCTTTAAAATGTTTTCGAGCGTTCGTAATTTTCTCTCATTTTTTCGTTTAACATGTTTTTTCGAGTGTTCGTAATTTTATCTCATTTTTTCGTTTAAAATGTTTCAAAATCTCGTTTAACATGTTTTTATGAGCGTTCGTAATTTTCTCTCTTTTTTTCGAGCGTTTGCAATTACACCAACGTAAAATCTTTTCATCTTGTTACAAATTATTTTTACTACAAAAATTAGTTCATTAATATTTTAAAAAATTAAGAACACTTTGAAAAAATCCAGATCCTTACATCAGTGTAATTACGAAAACTTTGTAAAAATTCAGCTCGTTATATCATTGTGATTACATCAGTGTAAAAAAATGCATTTCGTTACGTCAGTGCAAAATGTCGTTGCATCAGTGTAAAACGTCGTTGCATCAGTGTAAAACATTGTTCCATCAGTGTAAATTACGAAAATTTTAAAAAAATTTGACAAAATTATACTTGAATTAAAGATAAAAAAGTGACAAATTTAATGGTGAAATTTTTATAAAAAAATAATAATGTATATAAAAGTTATGAGTGTTTAAAAAATTGTGGGGTAAACTTTTTTTAAAAAAGAAAATCAAGTACATCCACCAAATGTCAAATCAGTGTAAAAAAATGAATTTCGTTACATCAGTGTAAAACATCGTTGCATCAGTGTAAAATGTCGCTGCATCAGTGCAAATTTGAAAAAATTATACTTGAATTAAAGATAAAAAAGTGACAAATTTAATGGTGAAATTTTTTTAAAAAAAATAATAATGTATATAAAAGTTATGAGTGTTTAAAAAATTGGGGGGTAAACTTTTTTTAAAAAATGAATCAAGTGCACCCTCACCAAATGTCAAAAATGCCCTTAAACAAATCTCATCCACATGTTTTTTTGACTTTTTTCAGATTGAATATGGACCACTCATTTTAAAAAGCTTTATTTTAACAACCAATGAAAATGAGTTAATAGGTTTACACACTTGGAGTGGGTTACCATTTGAACCTTACCCTATATATATATAATACTTACACATGTTTTGTTGTTTTAATTTTTGGATGATGATACATGAGAGCAAGTTAAACAAAAATAATAAGATTGTGTATAGGAGTTAAATCGGATTCTTAAAATACATATACATATTTATTCGACTATGTTTTTAAGAACCGATGTTCGTGTTGTTAAGGAACAAATTTTGGTTATGTCACTAAAGATTTTAAATTTTGAGATTTGATTGTGAAATATAAATTCGAACTAAATAATTAACATCATTATCTATAATGTTAATTATTTATTTAATATTATTATTTTTTTTACCTGTTGAATTTTAAGCGTATTTTAAATGAGTCTAATACTGTTGTACAAAATTAGAGTTTAATCAAAATTAAAATCTAAGAAATTGGCGGATGTCACAGTCTCTCCCAGTTAGTAGAATTTCGTCCCGAAATTCAGTTTGTGATTCTCGAGATTGAAGCCTTCTTGAATAATTGGGGATACTTGAGTTTTATTTGATTTTCGCGTTTCCAAGTAAATTCTGGTTCTCACTCAGAGTTTCAATGAACCTTTACTATTGGGATGCAACTTTGTTTCAATCCTTTTACTTCTCGATCCATGATTTCAATTGGTTCTTCCATAAAGTGGATTTTTTTTCGTAGATTTGAATTTTTTTTATAATGGTTTAATGAATGTTTCATATGATAATCATCTTCTTGGGTAAATGGATTCGGTAAGCCACAGGACCAATCCTTCTCAGGATTTTGAATGGTCTGAGTCTTCCGTGTTTTTCTACCCTAACGGTTCGTTTTCATAATGAGACTTTTAACATGATTTTGTCTCCAACTTGAAATTCCATATGCCTACATCTCACGTTAGCATAACTTTTCTGGCGTCTGTAGTCAATCCTATATTTTTGAAGATTTTATCAATAGTTTCTTGAACGAGTTATGAACCAGCGAGTTGGATCTAACAAATATTTGTCCAATATACTGGTGATAAACACTTCTAATCATATAAGATTCACAATTGGTTGGGCAGAAATATTGATCCAAGAGTTAGTAGATGATGTTACGTGGATCATAATGTATCCTCGTAGTATCCGATGATGGAGTTGCTCAAGAGGGTATGAAAAAATTATGTTACTTCTAAAAAGTTCTAAGGGCGATGTCAGTTCAAGTACGAATGAACACACCATGTATTAGTTAGACACATAGTTCAATAGGATAGAAGATGTCTTCTATTTAGGAAACTGGTTGGTGGCTAGTGTAACGTTCCTTTTGTGTGTGGTTTAGGTACTCAAATTTGAACCTTGTCTAGGGACTAAATTTTTCTTTGAATTCTCTATAATTCTAGGGTTAACTCGAAAGGGCAATGGAATGTTAGTATGAGATAACCTTGTAGTTGTGCCACACGACCTGAGTACTCCAAGCATTGGTGCTCCAAGGAAATGTCCTTACAACTGATTATTATTGGTACCAATAATCGTTGACAAAGGATAGAACGTGTGTTGAGGTTCATCATGGTTGGTGCGCATAACAAAATCTGAGTATGTGTCTCGAGTTTTAATAATTGACGTCTCATGAGGTTCTCGTTCTTGAGTGAGGTTAGGATGAAGAAATGTTATCTAGTTACTAGAGGATAACTAGTTGGTGAGAAGCACACACATCAAATCTCATAGTGTGTCATCATATGTTTAGCTTGTAATGTAAGCATAGATGCGAAAAAGAAGGATCTTTTTTTTTAAGCTAAGATTTTGTCAAATAAAGCTAGTAGGCTAAGATTCAGTGATATAATCTGTTCAAGATCGGTTTACTCAATCCTATTCGAGATCAATGGTGGTTGTGTATACAACGAAGTTTGAGTACACTATTAAGGATATATTGTGTTTCTTTATCACAAGGTATATGGAATGGCATTGGCTTGTGTGAGTCACCATTGTCAAGAGAAGGCATGACATAGTCGTTGTAGTGACCTTTCATCAAGAATTTCACATGGTGCTTTAGTTAAGTCATTGGAAGATCTTGGTAGAGAAGTTGACTAACATTCAAGTTTCTCGAGATATAGTTTAAGTTCCATGCTGGGAAAGTCACATGTTAGGAAGAGGAGTTTGTTACCTCTTAGAAAAGATTTAACCTCTGGGAAGTTAATAGGTCAGATGGTTGAGTTAACTCATTGGAGGTTTGAGATATTTCATGCAGTGGAGTTAACTCTTTGAAATTTCACATTCTTCTTTGGAAGGTCACTTCTAGAAGTTTAAGTACTTTGTTCTTCGACAGTTCACAACCAAGCCGTCGATGAAATTTCCCAATTATTCAAAGGATTATTCTTCATAAGCTATGAACTTAGCTTCCGAAGCATAAGATTTCTATCTTCAGATAAATAGGTAGCTCAATCAGGGTATGAATCGTTGTTTATCTAACCAGTAGTTGGGCATTACGAATTTAGTTAAGGATCAAGTTTGGTTATGATAAAAGGATTTAGAAGTTAGAGGGTAGTTTTGTACCCTAATTTAGATGGATGTCATATATATACACAAGGTGTGGATGCCATGCAACGAGATGGTGAGTAGATAGGATTTCTATATGTTGTCGAAGAGATGGCCATCTTTTGTACAAGATGCAAGGTAATTGTGAATATGGTTTCTAGGCTAAGGCTAGTTCTTGATCCATATCTAATTCTAACATTCGAGGTACCGTTAGAATTTTTGTGTAAGGTGCACCGCAACTAATCTATTGGAATATCAGTGAAGGAGAATCTGTCACACATCACTAATTGTGGTGTCACAACAAATCAAAGGTATATACCCAAGATTTTCCAAGAGATTTGTCAAATGAGGTTGAATTTAATTGTTTGCTCAATGCTTGGCTGCAATATATCTTTGGGGATATATGCTTTGTTGACAATGTAGTTTTGCATAGATACATCATGACTTATGAGTTATGTTGGCACGATAGATGTACCTAGAAGTGTTGCACAGAAAACATGTAACAATCATCTCATGGGCATGGAACTTTAATATAAATGATCAAGGTAACAGATTTGTCATGGAGAGTACTAAGATCTTGGGTAATAAACTCTAGTTAGTTCCAAGGTGGCAAGTTGTATATGTCTGAAGTGAATGTACACTATCATTTGTAATACGAGTAATGATGAGGTGCAAGTTGGTTTAACAATCCCGATGAAGAAGAAGAGTGCATTAAAAAGGAACAACTTTCGGGGTCACTCGTCGTGTTCGCTTGATATAGCGTAATGATGTGGAGTGGCTTGGATCAATATAGTTGTGATAGGTCAACATAGAACCACAATAATGCTAAAATTTGGATATATGTAGGAATCATTGGGATAGAGTTCATGACAGGGTAAGGATAAACTACATGGCTAATTATGAAACTTATGGATAACATTAGAGCAGTTGTTTGATTAACTCTCCGAAGTTTGTGTTGACATTTTCCTTTAATATTTGTTCAGAAGAGTTTTGTTAATAGTTCGCACTGAAAGTTGTTTACATACTCCACGATTGAAATCTGAAATATGATTAAAATCACTACACCGTTTAACGAGTGTGAGGTATTTTTACTTCGAATATATCGGTGATAGTTTGCGCATCAGAAGATGAAATATGATTTGGCGATTCTATGGGGATGATCATGCTAGAATTAGTTGTCTATTTTTGAAATAGGTATAAGGAACAAGTTGAGGTATCGATGTTTATTATCTGTTTAAGTGTTGACAAGGTGACTGACACTTACAGATTTTTAGGTTCTGAAATTTTCACTCAGAAAAGTGAAATTAGTATAGAAAAGAAATTAACAGCCTCAATGGGTTTGAACATTATATTACCAAATTTCTCAATTCTATTTCCTATACCTAAATCATGATGATCACCTAAAGGCTTTGTTATGGTTTTTGCCAAGATAGTCTTCTAGGAAAAGTTGTGATGAGAGTCTTAGACTTACTAGGACTCCTGTATGAGGGAGAAAAGATGGATACTACCAAACCATTGATGAATGTGATCAAAATCTTGATTATGTGAGATCAATGAGGTTACTATTTGATAAACTCAGTTTTGTTGTCAACATGTGGTGCCTTAGAGATGAAAGTAATTTAAAATTTTTGAGACTTGTGCTAAATGAGGGGCTGACATACATTGGAAGCAATGTAATATCCTAAGTTCCAACCCTAGTGGTCGAAGTTTTCCCAACTTCATTTTCACAATAAGGAAATGCTTATTGCAACAATTCAATCCTTCTTCATTCGTTCCTTTGGATTTCGTTGAAAAGATTCCTTAGTAGATGGGTGTGGTCAGGGTACACATTACCCTTGATGTGGAGTCATTGACTTGATTTACGATTATGAGTACTTAATTGAAGTGCTAGGGTAACAACACTGGAGGTTCAATGAACATATGACTAACCTAAGGAAGGAGAGAAAATTTTCGAGTCTTAATCCATCCTTTAATCAGGTTGTTAATGATGAATGGAAATAAAATCCTTTGTATGGTTTTTTTTCAATATCTCCTATATTTTTTTTTTGATTTGTACTTTGAACAATAGGTTTCGCCAAAATTCATATACATGTGTAAACTCACCATTACGTTGGCCACCCGTAATCGTCAATTTACCTTACATAATCATGTTGGTTCTTCCTATCTCAGTTTAGAGTGTTATCCATAAGGACATATGGAGTCCACCCTGTAACCACCGGTTCTATGATTGAGAGTTATTCGAAATAGAGTGTTTGAGAAAGTATTCACTTGAGTTGGTTGGTGCAGAGAAACTACTCTAAGACATGGAAGCGTAGTCCTCTATCTCGTAGAGAGTCCCTAGAGTATTTGGTATGGTACAATCTCTTTAGATCCGGTATTCTTGTTTCTAGTGGTAACCCGGACTGCATCATTCTCAACTAGACTCCCTTGTTGTTCTTATAAATTGGACGCAATTCTCTTCGATGTCTTTATCGTCTAACACTGTGACCTCTTCCATGGTATTTCTAGACACCTCGATAGGTGATAGTATGAATAGGGTTATCCTCACCCGATGAGTACACGTGAACATGGTTACATGTTATCAACATGCTAACAATACAATAATCCTAGAATGTTCTTACTTAAGTCATGCATATATGTGTAGTACGAATAGAATCTTGTGAGCCTACAGTTATAGTTCAAGTTACTACATGCAACCTGGTTCTCTATAACCAATGGCTCTGATACCAATCTGTCACACCCCGCCAAGGCGGAACACGCGAGGTGCGACGGTAAATGTTTCATAGTCATTGTTTACATTGAACGACTTCTACATGCATTGATAATAAGTTTTTACATCATGTCTTAAATTACAATCATCCTATTTATAACAAACATATGTTCTAAACTTCAAAATATGATAGGTAAGACTTCACGAACATGCCCTAAGTAAATAGGCTATGCTAAGATAATCCCAAAAATATGTATGTTAACGTGATGAGACTTCATGCAAATCATTCCCAAAATATGTTCGATGCTTGCTTCAATTATCTGAGAAATACATCCTAAAAACAGTCAGCATAAAGCTGGTGAGTTCACAGGTTTAAACATGTAAAAATTGAGTTGTTTCATTCGACCACAAGGTTTCAAAATGTGACTATTGTTCTCAAAAACAATATCATGAGTTGTGCATATCAATTATTACCATGAGCTCCCATAACCGAACTCGACATGATTGAATTGCCCCATCCCAATGTTTTATCGCAAAACATTGTATTGAGATGAATATTGTGCACCCGATCTGACCTACAATCAAAGTTAGCGCTACTAACCACGGGTGGGGGTTGTCACTCCCGAATAGTACTATTCCCAATAATTCACGTTCACCCACAATTAACGGTTATAGAATAGGGGACTGAAAGCGATAAAAGTTACTCATGTAATAATGTGTTGAACCAAAACCACTTGTGTCAATGAGACGATTACAAGCATGATTTCTCCCCCTGTGAGTTAGTAAAACATTGTAGAAAATAGGGGCCGTGAAACTCACTGTTAAGGTGGATCCATGATCATGAGAGTGTGAATGTTGCCTTGTGTTGGAATCACTACCTGGTTCCTACAACATTTCATATTCATGTTGAGTCTGTGAACTTATGAGGTTCGGTGTTGTTTTGTGTTCTTCTTATATGTTGTGTGTTTTTATGTTGCCGTATTATTCATAGTAAACTCATGTCTTACACTTGCAAAACTTGTTATAATACCTAAAAATAACTATTTATTAATTTTAAAAATTTCGGCATGATAACGGAGTATTTTTAAATAATATCAATTTTTTTGTTTACCAATAACCAAAGCTTGGAAATATTATATTTAAATAATAATCGTTTAAAATCACTATGTATATAAGTGTGTATGTGTGTATACGAGTTAGTATTTCATTTTCTTGACAAATATATAAAAATAGGATATGCATGTACACATTTTTATCATTTTCGTTTTCAGACAGATTATGTTTAACATTTTCAAGTAAACTTTTCAAATAGTAAACGTTTTTCAAAAATTACAAAACTTCACAATCACACATTTTAATGTGTCCCGAACAACTTTTGTTAAGAAAAGTTTTTGTTATTTTGCTGGGAAATAGGCCGAAACAACCACTCAAGTCAGAAGGTCTAAATTTGACTACTGATTTTGTGGAGGCTGTTTCGGGTATTATTTGGTTGAGTTAGAAAAAAATATTAGTAGTAGTTAGAAAGCTAACTCAACTAAATTAACCATAGAGTTTGCGTTTGCTAATTTTTGTGAGTTTAAGACAAATTTAGAGTTAGTGAAAGTTGGGACAGATTCTGTCCAAAAATCAGGAATGTGTAATTATGCATATATATAATTTTAATAAAAACGTTAAAGAGCGGGTTTCACCTTAGCAAGCAAGGAGAAGGATGATATCTTGATATTGAAGATTGATGAATATGATGGTGTTGTAAAAATCAAATATAGGTTGTCAAAAAAATGGAGGGCTGCCAAACGAGCAATAAGAGTGGTAAGGTGATGGTGAGCTCAAAGCTTGCTTATATAGTGTATCGAATTTATGGCCTTGTGAATTTAAAATAGGGATTTTTCTGACATTAAAATCTTTTGAATGTGTGGTATTATTTTATAAAATCAACGTATGGTGATGGAGACAAATGACTTGTTGAAAAATGCAATAAGAATGGAGAATTTGTTTTTTTTAATAATATTTTGAGAACAGAGATTGAAATGATTATATGGATTGCCTTCAAAACCAACTCCGCTGTAAAATAAAATAAAAAATGAGGTGATGTCCATTATTGCAGTAGCCTCCAAATCTCATTTAGAGATTTTTTTTTCCCTTCTTCTTGATAGATACGAAGACTATATAAGTATATATATGTATATGTATTTTTTTTTCAAATTCGTACATACATACCCATCAATATATTATTATTTTTTTTATTGGACGTAAAATATATATATATATATATATATATAATACTTACACATGTTTTGTTGTTTTAATTTTTGGATGATGATACATGAGAGCAAGTTAAACAAAAATTATAAGATTGTGTATAGGAGTTAAATCGGATTCTTAAAATACATATACATATTTATTCGACTATGTTTTTAAGAACCGATGTTCGTGTTGTTAAGGAACAAATTTTGGTTATGTCACTAAAGATTTTAAATTTTGAGATTTGATTGTGAAATATAAATTCGAACTAAATAATTAACATCATTATCTATAATGTTAATTATTTATTTAATATTATCATTTTTTTTACCTGTTGAATTTTAAGCGTATTTTAAATGAGTCTAATACTGTTGTACAAAATTAGAGTTTAATCAAAATTAAAATCTAAGAAATTGGCGGATGTCACAGTTTCTCCCAGTTAGTAGAATTTCGTCCCGAAATTCAGTTTGTGATTCTCGAGATTGAAGCCTTCTTGAATAATTGGGGATACTTGAGTTTTATTTGATTTTCGCGTTTCCAAGTAAATTCTGGTTCTCACTCAGAGTTTCAATGAACCTTTACTATTGGGATGCAACTTTGTTTCAATCCTTTTACTTCTCGATCCATGATTTCAATTGGTTCTTCCATAAAGTGGATTTTTTTTCGTAGATTTGAATTTTTTTTTTATAATGGTTTAATGAATGTTTCATATGATAATCATCTTCTTGGGTAAATGGATTCGGTAAGCCACAGGACCAATCCTTCTCAGGATTTTGAATGGTCTGAGTCTTCCGTGTTTTTCTACCCTAACGGTTCGTTTTCATAATGAGACTTTTAACATGATTTTGTCTCCAACTTGAAATTCCATATGCCTACATCTCACGTTAGCATAACTTTTCTGGCGTCTGTAGTCAATCCTATATTTTTGAAGATTTTATCAATAGTTTCTTGAACGAGTTATGAACCAGCGAGTTGGATCTAACAAATATTTGTCCAATATACTGGTGATAAACACTTCTAATCATATAAGATTCACAATTGGTTGGGCAGAAATATTGATCCAAGAGTTAGTAGATGATGTTACGTGGATCATAATGTATCCTCGTAGTATCCGATGATGGAGTTGCTCAAGAGGGTATGAAAAAATTATGTTACTTCTAAAAAGTTCTAAGGGCGATGTCAGTTCAAGTACGAATGAACACACCATGTATTAGTTAGACACATAGTTCAATAGGATAGAAGATGTCTTCTATTTAGGAAACTGGTTGGTGGCTAGTGTAACGTTCCTTTTGTGTGTGGTTTAGGTACTCAAATTTGAACCTTGTCTAGGGACTAAATTTTTCTTTGAATTCTCTATAATTCTAGGGTTAACTCGAAAGGGCAATGGAATGTTAGTATGAGATAACCTTGTAGTTGTGCCACACGACCTGAGTACTCCAAGCATTGGTGCTCCAAGGAAATGTCCTTACAACTGATTATTATTGGTACCAATAATCGTTGACAAAGGATAGAACGTGTGTTGAGGTTCATCATGGTTGGTGCGCATAACAAAATCTGAGTATGTGTCTCGAGTTTTAATAATTGACGTCTCATGAGGTTCTCGTTCTTGAGTGAGGTTAGGATGAAGAAATGTTATCTAGTTACTAGAGGATAACTAGTTGGTGAGAAGCACACACATCAAATCTCATAGTGTGTCATCATATGTTTAGCTTGTAATGTAAGCATAGATGCGAAAAAGAAGGATCTTTTTTTTTTGAAGCTAAGATTTTGTCAAGTAAAGCTAGTAGGCTAAGATTCAGTGATATAATTTGTTCAAGATCGGTTTACTCAATCCTATTCGAGATCAATGGTAGTTGTGTATACAACGAAGTTTGAGTACACTATTAAGGATATATTGTGTTTCTTTATCACAAGGTATATGGAATGGCATTGACTTGTGTGAGTCACCATTGTCAAGAGAAGGCATGACATAGTCGCTTGTAGTGACCTTTAATCAAGAATTTCACATGGTGCTTTAGTTAAGTCATTGGAAGATCTTGGTAGAGAAGTTGACTAACATTCAAGTTTCTCGAGATATAGTTTAAGTTCCATGCTAGGAAAGTCACATGTTAGGAAGAGGAGTTTGTTACCTCTTAGAAAAGATTTAACCTCTGGGAAGTTAATAGGTCGGATGGTTGAGTTAACTCATTGGAGGTTTGAGATATTTCATGTAGTGGAGTTAACTCTTTGAAATTTCACATTTTTCTTTGGAAGGTCTCTTCTAGAAGTTTAAGTACTTTGTTCTTCGACAGTTCACAACCAAGCCGTCGATGAAATTTTCAATTATTCAAAGGATTATTCTTCATAAGCTATGAACTTAGCTTCCGAAGCATAAGATTTCTATCTTTAGATAAATAGTGTGACACCCGACAATTTCAGGTAAATTGCAACTCTTACATTCTTCACATTTCACATTCATACTTGTTGCATTTCATTTAATTATGTTAATTAGATGAGCGAACACAAACAACTACGAAACGATAGTTTGAGGAACTGTCGAATCGTACATTGCACATTGGTTTTGTAAACCAAGTGTGGCAAACACAACACTAACACAAGACAATAATTCGAGAAGTTATTGAATTGTGCATTACACGTTGATTAGGATTAATCAAGCGTGCAAACACTTCGTAAGACACGAACACAAACCACCGAAGATAATTCGAGAAATTATCGAAACACACACACGAATCTCACGAACGTTGGTGATCAATCAAACTTATGTGCTAGATGTATTTATGTGCTTAAACGAGCATTGATTGCTTAAGATAAGTGTTAGAAATCGAATACGAGCGAAATCGAATCGTCGAAATCGAAAAACAAGGAAGTGGACTCATCGCGGTACGCGATGGTCCCTCGGCGAAAGGCTTCGCGGTACGCGAAGCAAACCGGGAGTCGAGACTCCCGAATCCTATCGCGGTACGCGGCAAACAATTTTGATCGGCCTCCGCGGTACGCGAAGGCCATGCAGATCGAAAATTTTATAAAATCAACCCCAAGCTCATTTCATTCGGTTTGCTTTTGATTTCACCAAGCTTCTTCACCTAATCCCGACCCAAACTCACTGAAACCAGCATCCAAACCCTCTGGAATCACCATTGAAGCCATTCTTGGTGATTTGGAGCCATAGGAACATCGAGGAAGAATCGAGGAGCTCTCAATCGACAAGAAGGTCGAAATCCAGCCACTTGAAGGACCTCCAGAAGCTATTCTAGCACGAGTCTTGCATCTAAGGTAGTTTTAAACGCTTTCCTAGTGTTATATCGTACATGCATGGGCCAAAAACCCCCATGCAACTCCGTTTAGTTATTGTGCTTGAATGTGTTGGTGATTCGTTGTTTAGATGTCATGGATTTACTGATTTGATAGTTTAGTAACGTTAGGTTTGAGTTTTGTTGAGTTATTGTTTGATTTGATAATGATTTTTATACACTTGCCATAAAAGGAAACTTTTATGTGCAAAGTCTTGGATTGTGATGATCTAGACATGTTAGACATGTCTAGATGTTGTTAAATGAGTATTGGAGTGTTTAGAAACACATCTTGATATTTGATTTTGTCAAAATCATGGTTTTATAGAAACTTACTAAAAATGGAAACTTTTAAAAATCAAAAGAGGGCTTTTGATGTTTTAAAGGGTTTTGATGAACTTTGATTATTGAAATATGTTTAGAAACGATTTCTAAGCATATTGGAAACCTTGATTTGTGAAAACGAGTTTTTAAACGGATACTTTCCATATAAGGAAACTTTATTTGAGCAAAACGGCATAAATAGTGATTTATGCGCAAACGACATGTTTTAAGAGTTTAAACGTGTTTTATAAACATATTGGAAGTTATTAGTTTTATGAAATGGGATTTTATAACCACACTTTCCTAAATTGGAAACTTTCTAAAAAGGGTAACTTATGTGATTAGAGTCATAGGATGCATTTTGGTGTATTATGTGCATCAAGGTACATAAACACAACAATCGTGTCACCAACGATTCGTCGAGTCAACACAAGTCAACACACTCGGTTGAGCACACCGACACTTGGAGTTGTATGGATTACAACACATCACAAAACACATACTCACACCGATATGGATATAGGTGCATACTAGCAGGTGCTAGCTCTCGCAGACGCGAACATTCACATACCGGAACTACTATCAGGTGAGTTCACGGCCCCTTTTTTATCTTTTCTACCTTTGGGGGAGAAAACATTGCATTACAACTGTTTTGAACAACAACTCATTTTATTTACGTATGGACATGCTTTATCATTATATGTATATGTGTGGGCCCCTATCACAACTAAAAGTCCTCGCGATACTCCTCAGACCGTTAATAGCATAACGCCTAGCATGGTAATCTTGAATAGTACTATTTGGGTCCGACAAGCCCCACCCATCGTGTCTTGGAGGCCACCCGACTGGAGGTCGGAATGGGTGCAATATTGACCAATACTTTGCCATTGTCCTGTGATAACATGGCGGGAGGCACAAACTGTCAGCTTCGGTACCATCCACAATATAATATAACTGTATTGACTAGCTATCAATCGATACAGCATTGTCGTGATATGTAAATCTACTGAACTCTTACTTTAAACATTTGATGTTTACTGCTTATGAAAAACCTGTGCTCTCACCAACCTTTGTGTTGACCTTTTACTCGCATGTTTTCTCAGGTAACTAAGGCACGTGCACAAGGAATAGGATGCTAGGCTGGAGTCGCATGCATCTGTTTATGTGTCTTATTTTACTAGACTCTGATTATCATTTGATTATGTTGTGTAATGTTAAACAACTTTATTCGCTTCCGCAACTATTGTCACTTATCGTTTTAAAAACCTTTTTGAATCAACGCTTCCGCAAACTATGAATGATTAAACTGTTTGGTTAACTCATACTATACTTCCGCAACTCTGATCTTACTAAACTGTTTTATCCAAATTATTGGATGCACGTACGAAAGCAGACATATAGGTCTCGCATGTTGTGTGACCGGAGACTGCGATCCTGACAATCTGCCGCCGCTCGCGCCCCGGAAGGGACGGGATTTCTCGGGGTGCGACAGATTGGTATCAGAGACTCCGGTTATTGCGAATTAGGTTTGCATTTAGTGAACTTAGTCTATAACCACTAGTCTCCACACAACACTTAGTGCTTAGTATTGTAGTACCTGCACACACGTTACATCTTTTATGCATTACGTTCATCACCGCACGTGACTACCCATGACGGGGAAGAGCCGATGGCTCTACATGTTTTTCTTCAGTACCTACCGCACACACACTACGTTGGTCACTGGACAAACACTAACACTCATTCTTGCTATGAAGATCATGGCTGGAAGACGTGGAGGACGTAGGAATGCAGGAGGACGTGGAAACATCAGCCTGACACCAGCTGAGTTGAACGCACTCATCAACGAGCGGGTTGAGGAGGTGCTTGCTGCACGGGATGCTGCCCGTAACCAAAACCTACTGAACCAAGGTGATGAATCTGTTCATACTCACCTTGCACCACAATCACTCATTTCAAATTCAACACGTTTACCCGATACTTAACCCAACTCTACTCTTTGCAAATCTCAGGAGCAAATCCTAACCCACCTCTCTGCACGTTCAAGATGTTCCTGGATTGTAAACCCCATTCATTCAGCGGCACTGAGGGAGCTGTTGGACTGTTACGTTGGATTGAGAAGGCGGAATCAGTTTTCGCTATGAGCAACTGCAGGAACGATGACAGGGTCAAGTTCGCTGCAGGAACATTTGAGAGAGCTGCCCTCACTTGGTGGAACGCCAATGTCCAAAACCTGGGGCTAGATGCAGCCAACGCTCTACCTTGGGACGACTTTAAGAGGATGCTGAACCGCGAATACTGTCCTCGCGGTGAAGTACAAAAACTTGAAACGGAATTCTGGAACCATAAGATGGTTGGTTCCGAAGTTGAGGCATACACTGCCCGGTCTTATGAGCTGGCACACCTGTGCCCGGAAATGGCAACCCCTCCATTCAAACACATAGAGAAGTATATTGATGGATTGCCACCTCAGATTCAAGGCATGGTACTCTCTGCTGACCCCATCACCATGCAACAAGCCGTACGGTTAACCCACAAGCTAACTGACTCAGCTGTTGCTCAAGGACTCTTACCACCTCGTGGTGCTGTAACCACAACCACCGACAAGGGCAAACGCAAATGGGATGACACCCAGAACAAGACTTCCAATCTCCAACCCCCTCCACAACAACGTAAGTTTGGGTCGTCTCAAGCTTACGCACCACATGTTCCATCCAACCAAACCCGAGGAGCCTATGCAGGCAAACACCCCAAGTGCAGCAAATGCAACTTACATCATGCCTTGGGACAGTGCGACTCTATCCGATGCCAACGCTGTGGCAAAGGAGGACACCTCGCCAAAGACTGCAGGGGTGAACTGCGAATGAAGACCCAACCACAGCAGCCACAACAACTTGAATTACCAAAGGGTTGCTTCGAATGTGGGAAACCCGGGCACTTCAAGAGGGACTGCCCACATTTGAAAAACAACAATGATAACAGAAACAACAACGGTCCGAAGGGGCGAGCCTTCGTGATCGGGGCTAAGGAGGCCAGAAGGGATCCCCACCTTGCAACCGGTACGTATCTCTTAAATGATAATTATGCATCTGTGTTGTTTGATACTGGAGCTGAGAAAAGCTTTATATCTAAGGAATTTAGTGAGATACTTGCCATTACCCCAACACCCCTAGATGTCGAATATACAGTAGAGCTAGCTGATGGCAAATTAATTGTGACTAAGCATATTCTGAAAGAATGCACATTAGAGCTAGCAGGCCATAAATTTAAGATTGACCTCATGCCAGTTACACTAGGCAGTTTTGATGTTGTAGTGGGCATGGATTGGTTGTCTGAAAACCAGGCCGAAATCATTTGCCATGACAAGATTGTGCGCATACCTCTCCCTGGCGGAGAAACTCTAGATATCAAGGGCGAAAGGAGTGACACTCCTCTAAACATCATCTCATGCATGAAAGCTCACAAATGCTTACGAAAGGGATACACAGCCATTCTGGCACTTATCACCGACAAGGCTGAAGAGGAAAGAGAATAGAAGATATCCCAGTCGTATGCGACTATCCCGACGTATTTACTGAGGATCTACCAGGACTACCACCACCTCGACAAGTGGAGTTCCGCATAGACCTTGTGCCGGGAGCAGCACCTATCGCACGAGCACCATATCGACTTGCACCTTCGGAGATGCAGGAACTGTCCAACCAACTGCAAGAGCTGTTGGACAAGGGTTTCATTAGACCAAGCTTCTCACCCTGGGGAGCTCCGGTCTTGTTCGTAAAGAAGAAGGATGGCACTTTCCGTATGTGCATTGACTATCGGGAATTGAACAAAGTAACAATCAAGAACCGTTACCCAGTACCCCGCATTGACGATTTGTTCGATCAACTTCAAGGATCGAGTTACTACTCTAAGATCGATCTGCGATCTGGGTACCATCAGTTGAGGATTCAGGAGGAAGATATCCCCAAAACTGCATTTCGCACTCGGTATGGCCATTACGAGTTTTTGGTTATGCCGTTTGGACTGACAAACGCACCCGCAGTATTCATGGATCTCATGAATAGAGTGTGCAAACCGTACCTCGACAAGTTTATCATTGTCTTTATAGATGACATTCTCATCTACTCCAAAACCCAGGAAGAACACAAAGAGCATCTTCAATTGGCTCTTGAATTGCTACGACAAGAGAAGCTGTACGCTAAACTCTCCAAATGCGACTTCTGGATCCGAGAAGTCCAATTCTTAGGTCATGTTGTGAATGAACAAGGAATACATGTGGATAAATCTAAGATAGAGGCAATCAAGAACTGGGAAGCACCAAAGACCCCAACTGAGGTGCGACAATTCCTAGGCTTGGCAGGCTATTATCGACGATTTATCGAAGGATTTTCAAAGATAGCCCAACCACTCACAGCTTTAACCCATAAGGACAAGAAGTATCTCTGGACTGACAAACAGGAGGATGCATTTCAACTTCTCAAGCAGAAGCTCTGTAGTGCACCTATCCTATCACTTCCTGATGGAACGGATGACTTCGTAGTATATTGCGATGCCTCGATACAAGGACTCGGCTGTGTGCTAATGCAGCGAGAAAAGGTGATCGCATATGCTTCTCGACAACTGAAAGTCCACGAGAAGAACTACACCACCCACGACTTGGAACTTGGAGCCGTGGTATTTGCACTCAAGATCTGGAGGCACTACCTGTACGGTACAAAGTGTACGATATACACTGATCATAAGAGTCTCCAACACATATTCGAGCAGAAAGAACTGAACATGCGACAACGTCGCTGGCTCGAGCTTCTTAACGACTATGAGTGTGCTATCAAGTATCATCCGGGGAAGGCCAATGTGGTGGCCGATGCTCTAAGCCGGAAAAACACTTCGAAACCCAAGAGGGTACGAGCTTTACAGCTCACAATCCTTCCCAATCCCCCTGAACAGATACGCAGTGCCCAGGTGGAGGCACTGAAACCTTAAAACTTAGCGGCTGAATCACTAAGGGGAATGGAGCAACAACTTAAGGAAAAAGCCGATGGCTTACAATATTTCATGGAACGCGTCTGGGTTCCACATTATGGGAACTTACGAGACCTTGTGATGGACGAGGCTCATAAATCCCGGTATTCCATTCACCCTGGATCTGATAAGATGTATCATGATCTGAAGACACTTTATTGGTGGCCACACATGAAAGCCGACATCGCCACCTACGTAGGCAAATGTTTGACTTGTGCCAAAGTCAAGATCGAGTACCAGAAACCCTCTGGATTACTCACACAACCCGAGATCCCTATGTGGAAATGGGAACAGATATCCATGGATTTCATCACCAAGTTACCCCGTACACCTAGTGGATGTGACACTATTTGGGTAATTATGGACCGACTGACCAAGTCAGCACATTTCCTTGCGATCAAGGAAAATGACAAGATGGAAAAACTAGCCATAATCTATGTCAAGGAAGTGGTCTCGCGACATGGAGTGCCGATCTCCATTATTTCGGATCGAGACGCCAGATTCACTTCTAACTTCTGGAAATCATTGCAAAAGTCACTTGGCACGCGGTTGGATATGAGTACAGCCTACCACCCACAAACTGATGGCCAGAGCGAACGCACGATACAAACTCTTGAAGATATGCTACGAGCATGCGTAGTGGATTTTGGAAATAGTTGGGAAACTCACCTGCCGTTGGTGGAGTTTTCCTACAACAACAGTTACCACACAAGCATCAAAGCAGCGCCTTTTGAGGCACTCTATGGCAGGAAATGCCGATCACCCATCTGCTGGGCAGAAGTGGGCGACAGTCAGCTCACTGGCCCGGAACTTGTACACGAAACGACGGAGAAAATCGTGCAAATCAGACATCGCATGGCTGCAGCTCGTGATCGTCAAAAGAGCTATGCCGACAAACGCCGAAAGCCTTTGGAATTTCAGGTAGGAGACAAAGTCCTTCTGAAGATTTCGCCATGGAAAGGCGTCATTCGTTTCGGTAAAAGAGGCAAACTGAACCCACGATATATAGGACCCTTCGAGATCCTGAAAAGGATTGGTCCAGTGGCATACCAACTCAACTTACCAGTCGAACTCGACGGAGTTCACAACGTATTTCATGTCTCGAATCTGAAGAAATGTTTATCAGATGAGACACTTATTGTTCCACTGGACGAGATCCAGGTGGATGAACAACTACGGTTCGTGGAAGAGCCGGTAGAAATCATGGACCGTGAGGTCAAACAACTCAAACAGAGCAAGATACCCATTGTTAAAGTTCGATGAAACTCGAAACGCGGACCTGAATTCATGTGGGAACGTGAGGATCAGAGGATGCGCAAATATCCCCATCTCTTCAAGCAGACAACGTCGAACGCCGACAACAACAAATAAATTTCGGGACGAAATTCCTTTCAACAAGAGGATGATGTGACAACCAGAAAATTTTTGTTTCTCAAACACTCTTGTCTCTCAAACACTACCAACAACAACCAAATTTCGGGACGAAATTTCTTTCAACAAGGGGATGATGTGACACCCGGCAATTTCAGGTAAATTGCAACTCTTACATTCTTTACATTTCACATTCATACTTGTTGCATTTCATCTAATTATGTTAAATAGATGAGCGAACACAAACAACTACGAAACGATAGTTTGAGGAACTGTCGAATCGTACATTGCACATTGGTTTTGTAAACCAAGTGTGGCAAACACAACACTAACACAAGACAATAATTCGAGAAGTTATTGAATTGTGCATTACACGTTGATTAGGATTAATCAAGCGTGCAAACACTTCGTAAGACACGAACACAAACCACCGAAGACAATTCGAGAAATTATCGAAACACACACACGAATCTCACGAACGTTGGTGATCAATCAAACTTATGTGCTAGATGTATTTATGTGCTTAAACGAGCATTGATTGCTTAAGATAAGTGTTAGAAATCGAATACGAGCGAAATCGAATTGTCGAAATCGAAAAACAAGGAAGTGGACTCATCGCGGTACGCGATGGTCCCTCGGCGAAAGGCTTCGCGGTACGCGAAGCAAACCGGGAGTTAAGACTGCCGAATCCTATCGCGGTACGCGGCAAACAATTTTGATCGGCCTCCGCGGTACGCGAAGGCCATGCAGATCGAAAATTTTATAAAATCAACCCCAAGCTCATTTCATTCGGTTTGCTTTTGATTTCACCAAGCTTCTTCACCTAATCCCGACCCAAACTCACTGAAACCAGCATCCAAACCCTCTGGAATCACCATTGAAGTCATTCTTGGTGATTTGGAGCCATAGGAACATCGAGGAAGAATCGAGGAGCTCTCAATCGACAAGAAGGTCGAAATCCAGCCACTTGAAGGACCTCCAGAAGCTATTCTTGCACGAGTCTTGCATCTAAGGTAGTTTTAAACGCTTTCCTAGTGTTAGATCGTACATGCGTGGGCCAAAAACCCACATGCAACTCCGTTTAGTTATTGTGCTTGAATGTGTTGGTGATTCGTTGTTTAGATGTCATGGATTTACTGATTTGATAGTTTAGTAACGTTAGGTTTGAGTTTTGTTGAGTTATTGTTTGATTTGATAATGATTTTTATACACTTGCCATAGAAGGAAACTTTTATGTGCAAAGTCTTGGATTGTGATGATCTAGACATGTTAGACATGTCTAGATGTTGTTAAATGAGTATTGGAGTGTTTAGAAACACATCTTGATATTTGATTTTGTCAAAATCATGGTTTTATAGAAACTTACTAAAAATGGAAACTTTTAAAAATCAAAAGAGGGCTTTTGATGTTTTAAAGGGTTTTGATGAACTTTGATTATTGAAATATGTTTAGAAACGATTTCTAAGCATATTGGAAACCTTGATTTGTGAAAACGAGTTTTTGATCCATATCTAATTCTAACATTCGAGGTACCGTTAGATATGGATCAAGACACGATGGGTGGGGCTTGTCGGGCCCAAATAGTACTATTCAAGATTACCATGCTAGGCGTTATGCTATTAACGGTCTGAGGAGTATCGCGAGGACTTTTAGTTCTTGATCCATATCTAATTCTAACATTCGAGGTACCGTTAGAATTTTTGTGTAAGGTGTACCGCAACTAATCTATTGGAATATCAGTGAAGGAGAATCGGTCACACATCACTAATTGTGGTGTCACAACAAATCAAAGGTATATACCCAAGATTTTCCAAGAGATTTGTCAAATGAGGTTGAATTTAATTGTTTGCTCAATGCTTGGCTGCAATATATCTTTGGGGATATATGCTTTGTTGACAATGTAGTTTTGCATAGATACATCATGACTTATGAGTTATGTTAGCACGATAGATGTACCTAGAAGTGTTGCACAGAAAACATGTAACAATCATCTCATGGGCATGGAACTTTAATATAAATGATCAAGGTAACAGATTTGTCATGGAGAGTACTAAGATCTTGGTAATAAACTCTAGTTAGTTCCAAGGTGGCAAGTTGTATATGTCTGAAGTGAATGTACACTATCATTTGTAATACGAGTAATGATGAGGTGCAAGTTGGTTTAACAATCCCGATGAAGAAGAAGAGTGCATTAAAAAGGAACAACTTTCGGGGTCACTCGTCGTGTTCGCTTGATATAGCGTAATGATGTGGAGTGGCTTGGATCAATATAGTTGTGATAGGTCAACATAGAACCACAATAATGCTAAAATTTGGTTATATGTAGGAATCATTGGGATAGAGTTCATGACAGGGTAAGGATAAACTACATGGCTAATTATGAAACTTATGGATAACATTAGAGCAGTTGTTTGATTAACTCTCCGAAGTTTGTGTTGACATTTTCCTTTAATATTTGTTCAGAAGAGTTTTGTTAATAGTTCGCACTGAAAGGTGTTTACATACTGTAACATCCCAAATTTTCTAAAAACACAAGTTATTTGGACTTACGAATGGGTAACGGATAATTAACTTGTGAGAAATGGGCGAAAAATAAAATGTTAAGGCTTCGGGTTCGTGTACTCGAAGTCTAGCCTTCGAGTACACTGTATTCGAAATTCTGTATTCGAGCATCCTTCATATTTCGGGTACAGGACATTGCCTATCAATAGTAAGGCCTTGGGAAACGTGCTAACCTTTGGCTGAAGCACATTTTCTCCCGAGTACTCGAAGTTGGAGCTCAAGAACTTCAAGATCGAGTTTTTAATCGACCAAACGGAAGAGGGAACGTATGAGGATCTACAGGAGTGCTCATCTACCTTCAACTAAGTGATCCAAACTGAAAAGTTAAGATTTTTGTACAAAAGTTAGGATGGACATACAAAAGGGAACTTATGCATAAAGCTCACACCTTTATGCATAAAGTTCGGAACTTTGAGGCTCCAGTGTGTTGTTAACAACCTAAGGAACCTAGAAACTAGCTTCCCAAAGTCTTAGATGAATTTCTGATATGTTCATGAAGAAAATGATGAGTACACGAAATCATGTACAGAGGGTACTCGAAATTATACATGTTATTTCGAGTACATGGTCATTTCGAGTACATGGCATTTCGAGTACAAAGACTATTTCGAATACGAAGGGGTATTTCGAATACACAGGTTATTTCGAATACATGTGATGGTTTCGAGTACCAGCCATTTCGTGAACTCTGTAATTTCGGGTACATGGGAACTTAATGAACTTCAAGTGTTTCGAATACTTAGCTAAGTTTCGAGAACGGGAAGTTAGAAAGGGGAAGCTAGTAGTGATGGGGACATAGAATATATCCTAAGTCTAAGAATGGTATGTAATGAGACGATGTAACTAATGTAGGTCCCTAAGGCCCTAGCTAAGGAGTTCGGCTAAGGATAACAGGAGTCTACTATCAGGTGAGTTCTAGACGCCCTATTTACACTTACTGTTTTGGGCTGACATACATGCTTATTGTTATGATATGTGATTATTTTATGATGATTAATGAATGATGTTGTGCCATGATGATGTATGTATGAATATGTATTACACATGAGGAAACGTGCCTGGGAATATGCTAAGGTATGATACGTGCATGGTAAATGAGTGTTGATGACATAACATGTTAATGAGAGCACGCATTACGATGTTAACTAAGACAATAGTTAATAGATGCTATGACGAGGTCCTAGAATACTAGGATGCATGAATGTTGAATGATGATTATATGCTAGCATGTTATGAAAATATGATGCCATGATGCTTGAATGAGGAAATGACGCTAGCATTACATGATGCCATGATGTATTATAATATGCTATGATGCTTGCATGCTATGTATGTGATGATAGAATGTTATGATGAATTCCTATACATGTTATAGGATATGTATGCATGATGTACTAGTACCAGTACTAGTAAGTATGGACGATGACCTGAACATATTAGGATATGAACAGCCGATCGGGCTATAAACACAGAGTCGACCGGACTATAAACAAGAGAGTCGATCGGACTATAAACATGGTAAGAGCCGATCGGGCTATAAACACAGAGCCGATCGGGCTATAAACATGGTAAGAGCCGATCGGGCTATAAACATGGTAAGAGTCGATCGGACTATAAACATGGAGCCTTGTGCCGGCATAAGCCCATTGCTCATGTTGATGACAGTGGTTTTGATGATGACGATGGTTATATGGCTAAGATGATGACGATGGTTATATGGTTACGATGATGACATGGTTATATGTTATGGTTTATGTGTATGATATACCGTTTTCATGTTAAAATGTTTAACTCACTAAACGATTATGTTGTTATATAAAAACTAGAACTCACCAGCGTAAGCTGACTTGATTTAGCATGTATGTCAGGTTAAAGCTATGATAAGAGAAAGCATGGAGCTCGGGCATCAATCCAGACGATCCGTTGGTTTTGGCAATTCGATATGATTTTGATACAGACACTTTATTGAATTTTGTTTATCAAACTATGTTTACATTTCCGCTGCATGATTATGAAAGTTTTTAGTTTAAGAGCTATGTGTTATGAAGAAAACCAACCTCTGCGAGGTGCCCGATTTCGGGGCCTCACAAGTTGGTATCAGAGCCATAGTTTGAGAGATCTTGGCATCCCAAATTCCAAGACTTAAACTGAGAATGGGATTAATTGATGCGGATTGCCAACCATGGATGAACGGATGCCACGAGCCGAATGTTTATGTAGGAGTCAAGGGTTAGATGTAAGGTTATGTAAGTAGTTATTGTCATGCACATTGAAGAGATGGGATGGGAAACGTTTAGAGCCTATGAGTTGGGTAAATGGTTAATAACACTTGATCAACGTCATTAACGATTTACAACACTTATTTCGTGCTAAACTGATTTCTGTGCTGACTCATCAATTGTTGCATCCTGTAGATAGTTAGATGGCTGGACAAAAGGGTAGACCACGTAAGCAACCATAGAAACCCGAAGAACCACGTGTCGAGGATGAAGAACCCGTCAATGAGGACGACCACGAGCACAACGAGCAACCAGAGAATGAAGAAGAGTTCACTCTTGAGCCTGTTGTAGTGAAGGCTATTTCTGATGAGGTCTGCAAGATCATGGATGAGAAGCTACCAGCCTTGATTGCTAAGGCACTGAAGGATACTCTGAAGGACAAGTCTGAGGGAACTAAGGAAAGCACCAAAGAAGATGAGGTGGTGATCATCGAGACAAAGAGCGGCGACTCTATGACTGGGAAACTAAAGGGCTGCGATTACAAGTCCTTCAAAGGATGCAACCCACCGACCTTCGATGGTAAGAAGGATGTTGTGGCCACCTGCCACTGGATATCTGCGATGGAGGCTGTTATCTCCATTAGTGAATGCCGAGTTGACCAAGCTGTTAAGTTCGCAGCTCACTCTTTTGTCGAGGAGGCACTTCACTGGTGGAACACCATTAAGCAGTCCAAAGCTGCAGCTGATGTGGAGAAGATGACTTGGGACGATCTAAAGGAACTGGTCACTAAGCAGTTCTGTCCCAAGAATGAGCTGGATAAGGTTGAAAGGGAATTTCTGGTTCTGAAAGCGGGAAGTCTGAACCATCGTCAGTACACGTCGAGGTTTAATGAGATGGCCAAACTCGTTCCTCATCTGGTCTCCACTGAGGAACGTAGGGTGAAATTGTACATGGAGGGCTTGCCTCCAAAGGTCAGGATTCATGTTAAATCGAACGCCCCAAAGACTTTTGATTCTACTGTTGAACTCAGTGGTATTGTATGGGATGATGTGATGGCTGATGAGCCAGTGAAAGAGGAAGTCAAGGTGAAGGAGTCCTCCGGGACAAAAAGGGGTCGAACAGACCAACGAAAGTTTTCAGGCAAGAAGGTGAAACGGGAAGATACTGGGCTATGTAGCAAGTGTGGTAAGGACCATTCTGGGCCGTGCCGTGTGGGCACCAACTTATGTTTCAGATGTGGAAAAGTGGGGCACTTTTCAGCCAACTGTCTCGGTACGATTCGATGCTATAACTGTAATGGGGTTGGACATCTGTCCAAAAAATTGCAGGCAACCACGGACCGATGTTTCGGGTTCGGGTAAGAAAGAGGAAAAAGGAAAGGAGAAGCAGAAGGCTAAAGCACGAGCTTTCACGATGACGAAGGATGATGCTATTGAGGACCCGGACGTGGTCACAGGTACCTTTTCTATCAACAATATTCCTGCTTCTGTATTGTTTGATTCTGGTGCCAGTATGAGTTTTGTGTCTTCTACTTTCTGTGATGGGTTATCTGTGAAGGTTAAGAAGATAGATCGGGTATTTGATGTAGAGACGGCTATTGGTAAGATGACCAGGGTGACTGAGGCTATTGATGATTGTTATGTTGAGATAGAAGGTCATAGCTTCCCTGTCCGATTGTTTCTGATAACCTTAGGAGGCTTCGATGTAGTTTTGGGTATGGACTGGTTAGCCAAATATGAGGCTAACATTGTATGTCGACGAAAGATGATATGTTTAAGTGCGATGGATGGGAGTTCCGTAACGGTTTATGGTGATAGAACGATGTATGCGCCGAAAATCATTTCGATGATCAAGGCTGATGATATGATGAGGCGGGGGTGCGGTGCCTACTTGGCCTATGTGATTGAGGAACTTAATGATACGAGGATGATCGATGATGTTCCTGTGGTGCGTAACTTCCCCTATGTATTCCCTGAGGAATTGCCTGGATTACCACCTGAGCGGGAAATTGAGTTCCAGATCGACTTAGTGCCGGGGGCACAACCCGTTGCCAAAGCACCTTACCGTTTAGCTCCAACTGAGATGAAGGAAATGATGACCCAACTACAAGAACTCCTTGATAAAGGTTTTATACGACCGAGTGTCTCTCCGTGGGGAGCACCGGTGTAGTTCGTTAAGAAGAAAGATGGAAGTATGCGTATGTGTATCGATTACAGGGAACTGAATAAGTTAACCGTAAAGAACATGTATCTCTACCTAGAATTGATGACTTGTTCGATCAATTGCAAGGTGCAAGCTGGTTCTCAAAGATAGATCTCCGATCCGGTTACCATCAGTTGAAAGTTCAAGAGTAGGATATTCCAAAGACTGCTTTCCGTACGTGTTATGGACATTACGAGTTTCTCGTTATGTCGTTTGGATTGACGAATGCTCCTGCAACATTTATGGATTTGATGAACAGGGTATGTCGACCGATGCTGGACCGATCGATGATAGTATTTATAGATGATATTTTGATTTATTCAAAGAACGAGGGAGACCATGCTTGCCACGTACGTGAGGTATTGGAGATCCTGAGGAAAGAGAAACTTTATGCTAAATTCTCCAAATGCACTTTCTGGTTACGAGAGGTACAGTTTCTGGGTCACGTGGTGAACGCAGAAGGCATTATGGTAGATCCAGCTAAAGTTGAAACGATTATGAAATGGAGCCCTCCGAGGTCACCTACGGAAGTACGCAGTTTTCTTGGTTTGGCCGGTTACTATCGGAGATTTATTCAAGACTTCTCCAAGCTAGCGAGGCCATTGACAAAGCTCACGAGGAAAGATGTAAAGTACGAATGGGGCCCTAACCAAGAACAAGCGTTTTCGGTGCTAAAGGAGAAACTTACCCAAGCTCCTGTTCTAGCACCACCGGATGGAAATGATGATCTTGTGGTGTATGCCGATGCGTCACGACAAGGGTTGGGATGCGTACTGATGCAAAGGGGAAGGGTGATAGCTTATGCTTCGCGCCAGCTAAAGATTCATGAGGCTAACTACCCGACCCACGATCTTGAACTCGCTGCAGTGGTGTTTGCATTGAAAATATGGAGGCACTACTTGTATGGAGTAAGGAGTACCATCTATACCGACCACAAGAGCTTGAAGTACTTCTTCGAGCAAAAGGATTTGAACATGAGGCAGAGACGATGGCTTGAGCTGCTAAAGGATTATGATTGTGATATTCTATATCCCCCGGGAAAGGCCAATGTAGTGGCGGATGCTCTGAGTCGCAAGACTGATCATCCTGCCATACGAGTAAAATCGTATGGTTTGGTGATAACGCCAGACTTTCTGAATGAGCTCAAGCAGGCGCAACAGGAAGGATTGAAAGAAGAGAATGTGGGCTTTGAACGTGTCTTCGGGCAAGTCAAGAACTTGGAAGACAATGATCACGGTGTGAAAGTACGATTCGGTCGTATGTGTGTGCCAAAAAATGGGGACATTCGAGCGAGAATTTTAGACGAAGCCCACAAATCACGTTATTCTGTGCATCCCGGTGCGACGAAGATGTACCAAGATCTTCGAAAGGACTATTGGTGGCAGGGTATGAAGTTTAATGTGATGCAGTATGTGAACCGATGCCTTACTTGTGCGCAAGTGAAGGCTGAACATCAGAAGCCCTACGGATATGTGCAACCTCTTGAGGTACCGGAATGGAAATGGGAACACATCACCATGGATTTCATCACCAAGCTACCAAGAACAGCTAAACGACATGATACCATTTGGGTGATTGTGGACCGACTGACAAAGAGTGCACACTTTCTTCCTATCAGGGAAACGTATACGTCCGAAAGGTTGTCTGAGTTATTCGTAAAAGAGGTTGTGACTCGACATGGAGTTCCTGTCTCCATTGTGTTAGATCGGGATACGAGGTTTACTTCCAGATTCTGGAAACAGTTTCACGATGCTATAGGAACGAGACTGAACATCAGTACCGCCTATCACCCCCAAACGGATGGACAGTCGGAAAGGACTATTCAAACGTTGGAGGATATGCTGAGTGCGTGCATTATCGATTTTGGAGGAAGCTGGGATGACCACTTGCCATTGGTGGAGTTTTCGTACAATAACAGCTATCACTCAAGCATCGAAATGCCCCCATACGAGGCGTTGTACGGAAGACGATGTAGAACCCCGGTATGCTGGGGTGAAGTTGGACAGAAAGAAATGGGAAATAAAGCTGCAGTAGTTGATATGGCAGAAAAGTTACGGGTGATAAAGGCATGTATGAAAGCTGCACAAGATCGCCAAAAGTCTTACGCTGACAATCGTCGAAGACCGATCGAGTTTGATGTTGGCGATCGAGTGCTGCTGAAAGTATCACCATGGAAGGGAATCATTCGATTCAGAAAGCGAGGCAAGTTGAGCCCGAGGTACATCGGACCGTTTCAGATAAAGGCAAGGGTAGGGAAAGTCGCGTATCGACTGGACCTACCAGAGGAGCTGAACGGGATTCATCCTACCTTCCACGTGTCACACCTTAGGAAGTGTCTGGCAGACGAGCAAGCACATGTTCCTTTGGATGACATTGAGGTAGACGACCGACTGAACTACATTGAAGAACCAGTTGCCATTGTGGATACGAAGGAAAAGCAATTACAGAAATAAAACAGTTCGTCAAGTCAAGGTTCAGCGGAAGCATTGGAAAGGTTCAGACACGACATGGGAAACGGAAGACGAGATGAGGAAGTTGTATCCTCACTTGTTCGATATGTAACGAGGCAGGTTTCAGGACGAAACCTATTGTAAGGAGGGGAGACTTGAAACATCCCAAATTTTCTAAAAACACAAGTTATTTGGACTTACGAATGGGTAACGGATAATTAACTTGTGAGAAATGGGCGAAAAATAAAATGTTAAGGCTTTGGGTTCGTGTACTCGAAGTCTAGCCTTCGAGTACACTGTATTCGAAATTCTGTATTCGAGCATCCTTCATATTTCGGGTACAGGACATTGCCTATAAATAGTAAGGCCTTGGGAAACGTGCTAACCTTTGGCTGAAGCACATTTTCTCCCGAGTACTTGAAGTTGGAGCTCAAGAACTTCAAGATCGAGTTTTTAATCGACCAAACGGAAGAGGGAACGTACGAGGATCTACAGGAGGATCTACAGGAGTACTCGAAGTTGGAGCTCAAGAACTTCATGAAGAAAATGATGAGTACACGAAATCATGTACATAGGGTATTCGAAATTATACATGTTATTTCGAGTACATGGTCATTTCGAGTACATGGCATTTCGAGTACAAAGACTATTTCGAATACGAAGGGGTATTTCGAATACACAGGTTATTTCGAATACATGTGATGGTTTCGAGTACAAGCCATTTCGTGAACTCTGTAATTTCGGGTACATGGGAACTTAATGAACTTCAAGTGTTTCGAATACTTAGCTAAGTTTCGAGAACGGGAAGTTAGAAAGGAGAAGCTAGTAGTGATGGGGACTTAGAATATATCCTAAGTCTAAGAATGGTATGTAATGAGACGATGTAACTAATGTAGGTCCCTAAGGCCCTAGCTAAGGAGTTCGGCTAAGGATAACAGGAGTCTACTATCAGGTGAGTTCTCAACGCCCTATTTACACTTACTGTTTTGGGCTGACATACATGCTTATTGTTATGATATGTGATTATGTTATGATGATTAATGAATGATGTTGTGCCATGATGATGTATGTATGAATATGTATTACACATGAGGAAACGTGCCTGGGAATATGCTAAGGTATGATACATGCATGGTAAATGAGTCATGATGACATAACATGTTAATGAGAGCACGCATTACGATGTTAACTAAGACAATAGTTAATAGATGCTATGACGAGGTCCTAGAATACTAGGATGCATGAATGTTGAATGATGATTATATGCTAGCATGATATGAAAATATGATGCCATGATGTATGAATGAGGAAATGACGCTGGCATTACATGATGCCATGATGTATGATAATATGCTATGATGCTTGCATGCTATGTATGTGATGATAGAATGTTATGATGAATTCCTATACATGTTATAGGATATGTATGCATGATGTACTAGTACCAGTACTAGTAAGTATGGACGATGACCTGAACATATCAGGATATGAACAGTCGATCGGGCTATAAACACAGAGTCGACCGGACTATAAACATGAGAGTCGATCGGACTATAAACATGGTAAGAGCCGATCGGGCTATAAACACGGAGCCGATCGGGCTATAAACATGGTAAGAGCCGATCGGGCTATAAACATGGTAAGAGTCGATCGGACTATAAACATGGAGCCTTGTGCCGGCATAAGCCCACTGCTCATGTTGATGACAGTGGTTTTGATGATGACGATGGTTATATGGTTACGATGATGAATTGGTTATGTGTTATGGTTTATGTGTATGATATACCGTTTTCATGTTAAAATGTTTAACTCACTAAACGATTATGTTGTTATATAAAAACTAGAACTCACCAGCGTAAGCTGACTTGATTTAGCATGTATGTCAGGTTAAAGCTATGATAAGAGAAAGCATGGAGCTCGGGCATCAATCCAGACGATCCGTTGGTTTTGGCAATTCGATATGATTTTGATACAGGCACTTTATTGAATTCTGTTTATCAAACTATGTTTACATTTCCGTTGCATGATTATGAAAGTTTTTAGTTTAAGAGCTATGTGTTATGAAGAAAACCAACCTCTGCGAGGTGCCCGATTTCAGGGCCTCACAAGTTGGTATCAGAGCCATAGTTTGAGAGATCTTGGCATCCCAAATGCCAAGACTTAAACTGAGAATGGGATTAATTGATGCGGATTGCCAACCATGGATGAACGGATGCCACAAGCCGAATGTTTATGTAGGAGTCAAGGATTAGATGTAAGGTTATGTAAGTAGTTATTGTCATGCACATTGTGAATATGGTTTCTAGGCTAAGGCTAGTTCTTGATCCATATCTAATTCTAACATTCGAGGTACCGTTAGAATTTTTGTGTAAGGTGTACCGCAACTAATCTATTGGAATATCAGTGAAGGAGAATCGGTCACACATCACTAATTGTGGTGTCACAACAAATCAAAGGTATATACCCAAGATTTTCCAAGAGATTTGTCAAATAAGGTTGAATTTAATTGTTTGCTCAATGCTTGGCTGAAATATATCTTTGGGGATATATGCTTTGTTGACAATGTAGTTTTGCATAGATACATCATGACTTATGAGTTATGTTGGCACGATAGATGTACCTAGAAGTGTTGCACAGAAAACATGTAACAATCATCTCATGGGCATTGAACTTTAATATAAATGATCAAGGTAACAGATTTGTCATGGAGAGTACTAAGATCTTGGGTAATAAACTCTAGTTAGTTCCAAGGTGGCAAGTTGTATATGTCTGAAGTGAATGTACACTATCATTTGTAATACGAGTAATGATGAGGTGCAAGTTGGTTTAACAATCCTGATGAAGAAGAAGAGTGCATTAAAAAGGAACAACTTTCGGGGTCACTCGTCGTGTTCGCTTGATATAGCGTAATGATGTGGAGTGGCTTGGATCAATATAGTTGTGATAGGTCAACATAGAACCACAATAATGCTAAAATTTGGTTATATGTAGGAATCATTGGGATAGAGTTCATGACAGGGTAAGGATAAACTACATGGCTAATTATGAAACTTATGGATAACATTAGAGCAGTTGTTTGATTAACTCTCCGAAGTTTGTGTTGACATTTTCCTTTAATATTTGTTCAGAAGAGTTTTGTTAATAGTTCGCACTGAAAGGTGTTTACATACTCCACGATTGAAATCTGAAATATGATTAAAATCACTACACCGTTTAACGAGTGTGAGGTATTTTTACTTCGAATATATCGGTGATAGTTTGCGCATCAGAAGATGAAATATGATTTGGCGATTCTATGGGGATGATCATGCTAGAATTAGTTGTCTATTTTTGAAATAGGTATAAGGAACAAGTTGAGGTATCGATGTTTATTATCTGTTTAAGTGTTGACAAGGTGACTGACACTTACAGATTTTTAGGTTCTGAAATTTTCACTCAGAAAAGTGAAATTAGTATAGAAAAGAAATTAACAGCCTCAATGGGTTTGAACATTATATTACCAAATTTCTCAATTCTATTTCCTATACCTAAATCATGATGATCACCTAAAGGCTTTGTTATGGTTTTTGCCAAGATAGTCTTCTAGGAAAAGTTGTGATGAGAGTCTTAGACTTACTAGGACTCCTGTATGAGAGAGAAAAGATGGATACTACCAAACCATTGATGAATGTGATCAAAATCTTGATTATGTGAGATTAATGAGGTTACTATTTGATAAACTCAGTTTTGTTGTCAACATGTGGTGCCTTAGAGATGAAAGTAATTTAAAATTTGTGAGACTTGTGCTAAATGAGGGGCTGACATACATTGGAAGCAATGTAATATCCTAAGTTCCAACCCTAGTGGTCGAAGTTTTCCCAACTTCATTTTCACAATAAGGAAATGCTTATTGCATCAATTCAATCCTTCTTCATTCGTTCCTTTGGATTTCGTTGAAAAGATTCCTTAGTAGATGGGTGTGGTCAGGGTACACATTACCCTTGATGTGGAGTCATTGACTTGATTTACGATTATGAGTACTTAATTGAAGTGCTAGGGTTACAACACTGGAGGTTCAATGAACATATGACTAACCTAAGGAAGGAGAGAAAATTTTCGAGTCTTCATCCATCCTTTAATCAGGTTGTTAATGATGAATGGAAATAAAATCCTTTGTATGGTTTTTTTTTCAATATCTCCTATATTTTTTTTTTGATTTGTACTTTGAACAATAGGTTTCGCCAAAATTCATATGCATGTGTAAACTCACCATTACGTTGGCCACCCGTAATCGTCAATTTACCTTACATAATCATGTTGGTTCTTCCTATCTCAGTTTAGGGTGTTATCCATAAGGACATATGGAGTCCACCCTGTAACCACCGGTTATATGATTGAGAGTTATTCGAAATAGAGTGTTTGAGAAAGTATTCAGTTGAGTTGGTTGGTGCCAGAGAAACTACTCTAAGACATGGAAGCGTAGTCCTCTATCTCGTAGAGAGTCCCTAGAGTATTTGGTATGGTACAATCTCTTTAGATCCGGTATTCTTGTTTCTAGTGGTAACCGGGACTGCATCATTATCAACTAGACTCCCTTGTTGTTCTTCTAAATTGGACGCAATTCTCTTCGATGTCTTTATCGTCTAACACTGTGACCTCTTCCATGGTATTTCTAGACACCTCGATAGGTGATAGTATGAATAGGGTTATCCTCACCCGATGAGTACACGTGAACATGGTTACATGTTATCAACATGCTAACAATACAATAATCCTAGAATGTTCTTACTTAAGTCATGCCTATATGTGTAGTACGAATAGAACCTTGTGAGCCTACAGTTATAGTTCAAGTTACTACATGCAACCTGGTTCTCTATAACCAATGGCTCTGATACCAATCTATCACACCCCGCCAAGGCGGAACACGCGAGGTGCGACGGTAAATGTTTCATAGTCATTGTTTACATTGAACGACTTCTACATGCATTGATAATAAGTTTTTACATCATGTCTTAAATTACAATCATCCGATTTATAACAAACATATGTTCTAAACTTCAAAATATGATAGGTAAGACTTCACGAACATGCCCTAAGTAAATAGGCTATGCTAAGATAATCCCAAAAATATGTATGTTAACGTGATGAGACTTCATGCAAATCATTCCCAAAATATGTTCGATGCTTGCTTCAATTATCTGAGAAATACATGCTAAAAACAGTCGGCATAAAGCTGGTGAGTTCACAGGTTTAAACATGTAAAAATTGAGTTCTTTCATTCGACCACAAGGTTTCAAAATGTGACTATTGTTCTCAAAAACAATATCATGAGTTGTGTATATCAATTATTACCATGAGCTCCCATAACCGAACTCAACATGATTGAATTGCCCCATCCCAATGTTCTATGGCAAAACATTGTATTGAGATGAATATTGTGCACCCGATCTGACCTACAATCAAAGTTAGCGCTACTAACCACGGGTGGGGGTTGTCACTCCTGAATAGTACTATTCCCAATAATTCACGTTCACCCACAATTAACGGTTATAGAATAGGGGACTTAAAGCGATAAAAGTAACTCATGTAATAATGTGTTGAACCAAAACCACTTGTGTCAATGAGACGATTACAAGCATGATTTCTCCCCTGTGAGTTAGTAAAACATTGTAGAAAATAGGGGTCGTGAAACTCACTGTTAAGGTGAATCCGTGATCATGAGAGTGTGAATGTTGCCTTGTGTTGGAATCACTACCCGGTTCCTACAACATTTCAGATTCATGTTGAGTCTGTGAACTTATGAGGTTCGGTGTTGTTTTGTGTTCTTCTTATATGTTGTGTGTTTTTATGTTGCCGTATTATTCATAGTAAACTCATGTCTTACACTTGCAAAACTTGTTATAATACCTAAAAATAACTATTTATTAATTTTAAAAATTTCGGCATGATAACGGAGTATTTTTAAATAATATCAATTTTTTTGTTTACCAATAACCAAAGTTTCGAAATATTATATTTAAATAATAATCGTTTAAAATCACTATGTTTATAAGTGTGTATGTGTGTATACGAGTTAGTATTTCATTTTCTTGACAAATATATAAAAATAGGATATGCATGTACACATTTTTATCATTTTCGTTTTCAGACAGATTATGTTTAACATTTTCAAGTGAACTTTTCAAATAGTAAACGTTTTTCAAAAATTATAAAACTTCACAATCACACATTTTAATGTGTCCCGAACAACTTTTGTTAAGAAAAGTTTTTGTTATTTTGCTGGGAAATAGGCCGAAACAACCACTCAAGTCAGAAGGTCTAAATTTGATTACTGATTTTGTGGAGGCTGTTTCGGGTATTATTTGGTTGAGTTAGAAAAAAATATTAGTAGTAGTTAGAAAGCTAACTCAACTAAATTAACCATAGAGTTTGCGTTTGCTAATTTTTGTGAGTTTAAGACAAATTTAGAGTTAGTGAAAGTTGGGACAGATTCTGTCCAAAAATCAGGAATGTGTAATTATGCATATATATAATTTTAATAAAAACGTTAAAGAGCGGGTTTCACCTTAGCAAGCAAGGAGAAGGATGATATCTTGATATTGAAGATTGATGAATATGATGGTGTTGTAAAAATCAAATATAGGTTGTCAAAAAAATGGAGGGCTGCCAAACGAGCAATAAGAGTGGTAAGGTGATGGTGAGCTCAAAGCTTGCTTATATAGTGTATCGAATTTATTGCCTTGTGAATTTAAAATAGGGATTTTTCTGACATTAAAATCTTTTGAAGGTATGGTATTATTTTATAAAATCAACGTATGGTGATGGAGACAGATGACTTGTTGAAAAATGCAATAAGAATGGAGAATTTGTTTTTTTTTTAATAATATTTTGAGAACAGAGATTGAAATGATTATATGGATTGCGTTCAAAACCAACTCCACTGTAAAATAAAATAAAAAATGAGGTGATGTACATTATTGCAGTAGCCTCTAAATCTCATGTAGAGATTTTTTTTTCCTTCTTCTTGATAGATATGAATACTATATAAGTATATAGGATTGTGCTCAAATAATAACCCACTCTTACGGCGATAACACATTAACTTTGCCAAAACGAAGCCGAATCTTGAATTTTTTTTTTGAACATCATTGTAACAAAATTAGAACACCATGTTCTTTTTTGAGTTTAGGCTAATTCATCACCGTTTAAAAAATATCATCGTTGTAAGTTTTTTGCTACAGTACTGTACGTTTTAAATATTTAAACACCTACAGCACTGTAAGAGCCCAAACGGTAATGAATTAGCCCAAACTCATAAAAGAACATGGTGTTCAAATTGTGTTACAATGATGTTTAAAAAAAATTTCAAGATTCAGCTATTTTTTGCTAAAGTTAATGGGTTATCGCCGTAAGAGTGGGTTAGCATTAAAACACTACCCTAAGTATATATATGTATATGTATTTTTTTTTTCCAATTCGTACATACATACCCATCTATATATTATTTTTTTTTATTGGACGTAAAATATATATATAATACTTACACATGATTTGTTGTTTTAATTTTTGGATGATGATACATGAGAGCAAGTTAAACAAAAATAATAAGATTGTGTATAGGAGTTAAATCGGATTCTTAAAATACATATACATATTTATTCGACTATGTTTTTAAGAACCGATGTTCGTGTTGTTAAGGAACAAATTTTGGTTATGTCACTAAAGATTTTAAATTTTGAAATTTGATTGTGAAATATAAATTCGAACTAAATAATTAACATCATTATATATAATGTTAATTATTTATTTAATATTATTATTTTTTTTTTTACCTGTTGAATTTTAAGCGTATTTTAAATGAGTCTAATACTGTTGTACAAAATTAGAGTTTAATCAAAATTAAAATCTAAGAAATTGGCGGATGTCACAAACACCCCTATCATTTAAGTAGTGAGAGTACACTTTTAAGTTAATTTTAAAATAAAACGGCTTATATCTATAAATGCTTAGGGGCATACCATATACGTTAGGGGTTGTTTCTAGATACGTGATTTTGTATGTTTGTGCTATCTTTTGTGGTTTCTTTGCGTTTACTTGGTATATTACTAGTGAATGTTTTGCACGTACTTCCATGCATTTAAAAAGTAAGTCAAGGATAAGGTCGAGCTGAAAGTGAAGATCAAATACAAAAGAGTTTGACGATCATTGTCGTCAAGTGCCAATGTTATTAAGTCAAGATGTCACAAGTTTTTGTAACTACATCAATTTTATTTGAAGTATAACAAAAAGTGTGTTTCTTGACTACAAGTGGAGAGAATTTTTGGGACATAGCTTCTATCAACTAAATACTGAAACATTTTCATGAAGTTATTAGAAAACGATGATGTTAAATAACCGCTCTTCATATATGTTTTATTTGTTTCGTTTAACTTACAAATTTAACGTTTATAAATAAGTTGTAAAACAATAGAACAATTAATGAAAGTTGAATATTTTATCGTAATAAAAAATATAACTAATTTTAATATGACACTTAAAAAACTTGGTTTTTATTATGTAAATTCTGTTAACATTGATATGGCTATGAAACTTGTTTTATAATGTTAAATTAATTTGTTTACTTTATTATATTAAAAATATAATTGATTTAATTTATACTATTTTAAAATTTTGATTTGGGGGCCATCTTGAGGCATATGCATTCGCTAGAGATATTTTTAGAACATCACTATCGAGCTTTTAATGTAAGATTATTATGAACTTTTATATATATATATATATATATATATATATATATATATATATGGTACGGATAATTTGAAAACATTTTCTTAATGTGAAAACCTTGAAAACCACCTTGATAGCCATTGATTTGTAGGATGTGTGGATGAGATTAATCTTTAATTTCTTGATTTATTTAATTGTTTGGTAAAATATTTGAAAAGTACAGAAAGGGTAAATATGTCTTTCTACCATTTGTACTTAAAACCAATATATTACTTTTCAAATCCCCAAAAACCGTACACCATCTTTTCCATACGAAAAACCGCCGCCCAAATTTACTCCCATTTTCCAGTGGTGTTACGCTTAAATTACTGACATATTACAATATTTAAACGTTGTATATGCATATATAACACATTAACATAAAATTTTTAAAACTAAAACAGTTACATTAAAACTAAAACAGTTACATTAAAAAAATTGATTCTTCAAAAAGTACAGAAGGTACAAAAGGTGCAATCATGACCTGTCACATCGGTTAAAAAATTTTAAAATTTCCTTGAAACTGATTTTTCAAATGTAACATATACGTAACATAAGTGTAACTACGACGCATGTCGCACATTTCGAACACATTCAAAAAACTTCTAATAACAAAATCAAAAGACAACTTTTATGAAAGCATAAAAAAAGAACAAACACCCTAAATGTTTTTTTAAACCACATTTAACATTTATAAAAAAACAAAAAGTGCATGATATTAAATACTTTTCGACATTCACGTTAGTGAGATCAAAACCCTTTGTCTTGCAATTACATGAATCATGCCCAATAACCTAATTCTGACATATACAACAAGTCCTATGTGTAAATCATATATAAATCATATGTAATATAGTTGTTCACAGTAAAAGCTATCTGAGTTGTTATATGTAAACCTTGTGTAACGAACGCAATTTATCCGTAAAACATATGTAATATAGTTGTTCCTAGTAAAACATATGTAATATAATAAAACAAAGATTGTAGCTAGTATGTAACATCTTTGTAACATAGGTGCATTTACAAACAAATGAATTCTAAACTTGGATTTATATTAACTCATTTCAGTTAATAAATTCATTAAAATTCCGGTAAAATAAAATGGCACAAGCATGTTAGTTTATAAAGAACACAAATATATCACTGATTTTTAAAATAAATGAATTGATTTATTAATAAAAATAAATTAACAAGTATAAACGAACCTAAACGAACAAATATAAACGAACGTAAATGAACGAATAAAAACGAACGTTTACAAACATAAATGAACAAATGAGACGTGTGTTCAGGTTCGTTCGTTTAGTTAAATGAACAAAAAAAATTTGTTCATGTTCGTTTATTTACTAAATAAAACTTTGATAAACGAACTTTTTACTTGTTTAGTAAACGTTGGTTCATTTACATGCCCAAAAAAGTGTAAAAATTAAAAAAGCTAGACTGAAAAAATAAAAACACAGGTAACATCATTGTATTTGTTATTATGCGGCCTAAGAGGCTGCTTAAGCGCCCCTCCACTAAAAACTATATGTAAAACAATGGTAACATCGTTGTATTTGTTATGTGAAATGACCGTAATTTATATGTAAAACATATGTAACATAGTAAAACATATGTAGCATAAAAAAAGAACAAACACCATATATGTTTTTTTTAAACCACATTTAACATTAATAAAAAAACAAAAAGTGCCTAATATTCCCTACTTTTCGACATTCACGTTAGTGAGATCAAAACCCTTTGTCTTGCAATTACATGAATCATGCCCAATAACCTAATTCTGACATGTACAACAAGTCCTATGTGTAAATCATATATAAATCATATGTAATATAGTTGTTCACAGTAAAAGCTATCTGAGTTGTTATATGTAAACCTTGTGTAACGAACGCAATTTATCCGTAAAACATATGTAATATAGTTGTTCCTAGTAAAACATATGTAATATAATAAAACAAAGATTGTAGTTAATATATAACATCTTTGTAACATAGGTGCATTTACAAACAAATGAATTCTAAACTTGGATTGATATTAACTCATTTCAGTTAATAAATTCATTAAAATTCCGGTAAAATAAAATGGCACAAGCATGTTAGTTTATAAAGAACACAAATATATCACTGATTTTTAAAATAAATTAACAAGCATAAACGAACCTAAACGAACAAATATAAAGGAACGTAAATGAACGAATAAAAACGAACGTTCACAAACATAAATGAACAAATGGGACGTGTGATCAGGTTCGTTTGTTTAGTTAAATGAACAAAAAAATTTTGTTCATGTTCGTTTATTTACTAAAAAAACTTTGATGAACGAACTTTTTACTTGTTTAGTAAACATTCGGTTCATTTACAGGCAAAAAAAGTGTAAATATTAAAAAAACTAGACTAAAAAAGGTAAAAACATTGGTAACATCATTGTATTTGCTATAATGTGGCCTAAGAGGCTGCCTAGGTGCCCCTCCAATAAAAACTATATGTAAAACAATGGTAACATCGTTGTATTTGTTATGTGTAATGACCGTAATTTATATGTAAAACATATGTAATATATTTGTTCCAAGTAAAACATATGTAACATAGTAAAACATATTTAGCATAAAAAAAGAACAAACACCCTAGATGTTTTTTTAAACCACATTTAACATTAATAAAAAAACAAAAAGTGCTTGATATTCCCTACTTTTCGACATTCACGTTAGCGAGATCAAAACCCTTTGTGACACCCCAGTCACTTTCATGTCCCCTCCAGACATTTTACACCAAAAATTAATAATTTATATTTAGGTCCCAGTTAAAACAACTTTTGTGCCTTACACACCATTAAACATACTATTACCCACATCTGTTAAAACAAGTTTAAGTATGTTTACAAACTTCACAAAATATTTACTACACAAAAGTTTCACACAAGTTAGATTATTTAAAGATTAAACCACCATACGAGCCTCCATGTTCGATTCCCGATCACCATCACCGCTCACCCTACTCCTTTGTACCTGTAACCACCACATTTAAATTCACCATTAGTTCGTTAGAACTAAGTAAGATTACCCCACCATTTCACCAGATGTATTCCATAACTCCACATGGATACACTATTAATGTTCCAAATAAAATTTGGCAACAATATTCAACCACTTACAAAACGATTTACTAACGGTTCGTTTTCAACCAAAACCTCTCTATATCTCCCATTCATGCACAATCGTTATAATTTAATATAACACATATATAAACACACAAAACTCCAATTGTGCATCATATTTCAAAAATCACAATATACAAATTGACACTTGAATTTCAAATGTCTACCCCTTATAGGTCATCTATTGTTCACACACCTTGTGAATCAATTACATTGGAATTGCAAGTCTTATGTTCACACACCTTGTGAATCAAAACATGCTCGTTACCAATCCACCGTTTGTTCACACACCTTGTTAATCAATTACATTGGAATTGCAAGTCTTATGTTCACACACCTTGTGAATCAAAACATGCTCATTACCAATCCACCGTTTGTTCACACACCTTGTGAATCAATTACATTGGAATTGCAAGTCTTATGTTCACACACCTTGTGAATCAAAACATGCACATTACCAATTTAACATCTACTCATTCGTAGATCACCACATGTTCACACACCTTGTGAATCATGCAACAACAATAACCGCAATCATTTATATTCATATCAACCAATTCAACGAATCATGTATACATGCTAAAAGCACAATTGGACTCACCCAGTCCTTTAACTACAAGTTCAATCGATTAGGTAACTTACCTCAATTTGGAGAGTTATCAACAATCTCCAATTCTTTTCCAGGCCTTCTAGAACTAGATTCAACTCCCCTTCCTATTATATATTCACATATAACAGGATTTAATAATATGAACACACAACTTGTGTTATTTATGTAATCTAATTCGTTTGACCTGTTTCACTATTTATTTTCAATCAAAACCTCATTGAGGCTTTTATCAATAACCCATGTGTAGAAATTAATCTACACTTTATTAGTCATATTTAAATTATCACAGCCTCATATTTCAACATTTAATCAACCTTGGAATTGGGGTTACCCTTCCAAAGGATGATCTAAAACCACCATAAACATTATTTAATCATATCACTAGTTATCCTACTCAATACAATGAGTTTCATGACAACCGGACATTATAACGGATCCAAATCAAAATCTCACCGTTAAAACATCTAGTTATTCGTTTCTAATCATCCCAGATCATTATTTAATACTCAAATCTATATTTAATCCACACATAATATTAAAATCAATGGAATAAAACGAATCGTTACCCTTGGAACAAATTTCTGATTGTAACACGATGATCCGGACTTGTAGAAACGATCCACGGCTCGATCCAGACGTTCTGATGATTTCGGAATTGAGTTTTGATGGCAAAATTTCGATTTAGTGGCTTATGGTGGAGCTGAAGTTCGAAAATAATCAAATTTGATGTTTTCTGGCGAATTCCTTCGAAGATAAGCAATCTGCAGCCGCCATAGACGCCAAGCACATCGCCCCGAGTGGAGGTGTGGTCTCAGGCGTACCGCGCGGGACGAGTTTTCCCCTTTCCGCGCGTACCGCCTAGGGTCGGCGTGTGGCTCGGGGCGTACCGCCCCAGGCCATTTTCCCCCATTTTTTGATTTTATCTTCGTTTCGCGATTCCGGAAAATCCGGAACTCCGTTTCGCGCTCGGTTTTCTCCCACGTTCATCATTTCTCACATATTTTCAATTTTTAATAATCACAATCATTTTATTAATGATTATTTCAAACGTATTTACTTTATTTAAAAAAAAACGGGTCGTTACACCCTTTGTCTTGCAATTACATGAATAATGCCCAATAACTTAATTCTGACATGTACAACAAGTCCTATGTGTAAATCATATATAAATCATATGTAATATAGTTGTTCACAGTAAAAGCTATCTAAGTTGTTATATGTAAACCTTGTGTAACGAACGCAGTTTATCCGTAAAACATATGTAATATAGTTGTTCCTAGTAAAACATATGTAATATAATAAAACAAAGATTGTAGTTAATATGTAACATCTTTGTAACATAGGTGCATTTACAAAAGTTATTGGGAATTCAAAAGTGAAAAAACAAAGTGAGAGGATGGCTTTGGCGTGGAAGGGTATTCATACTTTGACAAAATGTAATATATATCAAATAAAAAGTACACTTATAAGTGACTCACACTTACAAAAAAACACTTTTTTATTAATTAGAGACACGATGGTGGTAGACAAAACATGACAAAAAAATACAAAAAGATTGTCATTTGTTCTAGAAAAAAAAAGACAAAAAGGCAAAAGTATTTAAAATCTGTTACACATTAAATTAAAAAAAAAAACTTCAGACCACTTGTAATATTAACGTAACAAAACACGTGCACTGTATAATAGGTGAGATTCAAAAAATAACAACGTAACAATAGTGTAACTTCTTGGCGTTAACTGATGTCCAGATGCGGAACATATCAAAACAACAAATGTTACGTAACTAACATATTTAAAACAACGTAACAATGGGTCTTCGTGGGTGACACTGTACAAATGTGTATAAAACAAACATGTAAAAAAAAAATTTCAGAACGCATGTAATCTTTACGTAACAAAACATGTACACTCTACTATAGGTGAAACACAAAAAAAATCAACAACGTAACAACAGTGTAACCTCTGTGCGTTAACAAATTGGCAGTTGGAATCAAAAATTCAAATAATAGAAAGATATGAGTTAAAAATAATAAAAAATGAACAAAAGTACATGGGGTAAAAAGACTATATTGCCCAAATGAAAAAGGGTATCCAAGTCATTTCACTTAATATAGAAAAGTCAGATTTAATAAGAGAGTGACAAGTGTCACACTCTTAAAAATCTATCAATTTTTCCTTTTTTTAAATCAAAGTCTCCCCCTTGATTTTTATACACTTATAACTTTTTTATACTGTGTTATTTTTTTTATAAAAATTACACCATTAAACTCGTTATATTTTTTCGTTAATTCCATAATAGTTATGCCAATCTTTTTTTGAATTTTTTTCGAGCGTTCGTAATTACACCAACGTAACGAACACTAAATACAATAATTTTCTCTCGTTTTTTCAAAATCTTTCCATCTTTAAAATGTTTTACAAATTATTTTGAGCGTTCGTAACTTTCTCTCATTTTTTCGAGCGTTTGTAATTACACCAACGTAAAATCTTTCCATATAGTTACAAATTATTTTTTATGACAAAAATTAGTACGTTAATATTTTAAAAAATTAAGAACACTTTGAAAAAATCCAGCTCCTTACATCAGTGTAATTACGAAAACTTTGTAAAAATTCAGCTCGTTACATCAGTGTAAAAAAATTCAGCTCGTTACGTCAGCGCAAAACGCCGCTGCATCAGCGTAAAACGTCACTGCATCAGCGTAAAACGTCGCTGCATCAGTGCAAATTACGAAAATTTTAAAAAAATTTGACAAAATTATACTTGAATTATAGATAAAAAAGTAACAAATTTAATGGTGAAATTTTTATAAAAAAATAATAATGTATATAAAAGTTATGAATGTTTAAAAAATTGGGGGTAAACTTTTTTTTAAAAAAGGAATCAAGTACACCCCACCAAATGTCAAAAATATACTTAGACAAATCTCATCTACTTGTTTTTTCCAGATTTAATATGAACCACTCATTTTAAAACACATTATTTAAAGAACCAATCAAAATTAGTTAAATGGTTACCACACTTGGAGTGGGTTACCAATAGAACCATCCCCTTTATATATTTATATAGGGGTTGGATCTAGTTAGAAGAGATTTTTGCCTAAGAAGAGTAAGAAGCAATAGAAATTTGACATGTGGCATAATCAAGTACAAAAAACATAATCCAGTACATAAAAAATAAAAATCCAGTACAAAAAACAAGAATCCAGTACAAAAAATAAGAATGCAGTACAAAAAAATAAAAATGTATTACAAAAAACACAAAAATCTAGTATAAGTAAAACGAAGAACAAAAAAATAATAATATAATATAAAAAATAAAAATCTAATACAAAAAATATGAAGTTATACGTAAATTATCATGCCAAATTTCAAATTCTTATTAGTTCTCACTCTTCTTAGGCAAAAAGTTATTTTTATTTGATCTTTCTCATATATATATATATATATATATATATATATATATATAAAGTACTTTAGAAGAGATTTTATTTCTAGATTTAAAAGGTTGACAAATGAAAAAGTAATAATAAGAGAAACTTAGAGGTATTGATTACGTTTTAACTTGTTTATAAAAGATCTTAAGTTTGAATCCGGATTGAGATATATTTGCTGAGGTAATGCAAAAGGGTTTACACAGTTGTTAGCTTCTTCCTAGGTGATTCAGTTATATATACCTCAGAACGTCAAATCTAGTTAAACAGTTAAAATTCTGTCTTATGTGTCATCTTACCAATCCTTTAAAAAAATAATAAGGGAAACGTGTGGAGGGCCCACATTACCTTCCTTAAAATTAGAAAGCCCAGGAAATTACGAGACATGCTTCCGGACGGCAAAACTTCTTGTTATACTTGCCAAATAGCCGGACTGTTTTGTCCTTTAAACCAAGTGCAATATAAAATTATTAATTATTAAATATTAATCTTTTTAATAATATCTTATCTTACTATACTAATAAACAAAAATGTTTTTTGCCACATGTCATGTTTTTACACCTTAATTGCCACATGCCAACTTTTTGTCAAACTCATTTAATTATCTTCTATTAAATAATTGTATTCTCTTTCCTATTAAACAATCATAATACTAATAACTAATAATATTATTTATCTTTTAATTAGAAAGCACATGCAAGAAAATTTTATAAAATATAAAAAAAGATAATATTATTTTTTTAAAATAAGAAATACTATATTTTCAAAATATCAAAGTCATATAGAAATTTTTTTTTTAAAAATGATTTTTTAATAAAATAAAATAAAATATAATATAAACCGGTGTTTAAAGCAATAAGATTTTTATAAACTGATGACGTTTTTTAAATTTATTTAAAAACCAAAGTAAAAAAATAATTGAGAAAGTTACACTTTTGGTCTTGATATTAAACGTTATATATAAATTGAGTCGTTAAAATTAAATAATTAAATAAATTATATTTTTTACATTTCTAATTTATAAAAGTTAGTCTTTAATAGAATACAAACTAAATCTTTATTATCAATTTGTTCAAAGATAATAATTGTTACAAATTCAAAATATCATATATTATTTGTATAGTTATTAAAGTTTTTAATTTATTTTTTATTATTTGAAGTATTCATTAATATTTAAATTAATCATTTTCAATTAAAATATCGTTTTATATTTTTTTAAATTTTATTACTAACTATTTAATATTTTATATTTTATATTAAACCCGTGTAATACACGGGTTAATACTCTAGTATAATAATAATTGGAAACACTTTTTAGGAATCACGACTGTAGGTCGTTTACATTTGGTTTTCTTTTTATTTTTTATTCAATAATCGGTATTTATTATTTAGTTAAGGATAATATAAATATAAATATAAATATAAATAATTATTAATATATTATTAAATCACGAAGTTTTTAAGTTAACTTAGTTTTTATTTAAAAGATTCTATTTAAGTTTCTAAATATCAGTGTGTTTAAATTATGCTTATTAAATATAATTCCAAAAAGAAAGAAGAATTATAATAATTGTTTTTATAAGGAATTTTAAAATTTATCTTATATATTTAATGTGGTTAGATGATTTAGGTAGTGAAAATATAATATGTAAAATTAGCAAAAAAAGAAGTATTTAAAAAAAAGATCCAATTTTAGTTCTTAATTTTGTAGAGCCAATTTCAAGATGAAGACTGACAAGCCAACCATAGAAGAGTTGAAGTCCATATTTTGATCAGGTTTTTATTGATTTTCGAATACATAGATTTCGTATACATACGTCTATTTCGTATACTCAATCTTATTCCGTATAGTAGTTCGAGTACACCTAGACTTAGTATAAATAGACGTATTTTGTACAAGTTTAGGGTTGGATTCCCGAGGTGTGCTCTCTAGACGTATTGAGGCATATTTTCGAATACTTCACTGAATATATAAAAATTTTGATCTTTCTTCTTGTTCTTCTTATTTCTTTGATTCTATTATAGATTCTGCACATTATAGAGTCATCTGATGCAGATTAGAGACATAAAACTTGGATCTTGATCCGTTTTGGGACTTACAAGTGGTATCAGAGCCTTAGTGCTCTTTTCTACATCAAGGTACTAACTTTTCAGTGCAAGTCTACTACTTTATTGTTCTACTACATCTCCTCTAGTTGATATTCAAATTTGGTGCTCTGAATCTTGATAAATATTTCTCCGGAAATTTTTCAAGAATTTTTTGAGTTCAAATTTCGAAAACAGCGTGTCCGAGTACAGTGGATTTCGTATACATGTAGAATTTGGGTAATTTGGGTTTCGTATACAGTGAAAGTTCGGATACATTGGTTTTCGAATACACAATCTGGTTCGGGTACTACTGATCTTTGAATAGTCAAGATTTTCGAGTACACCGAAGACTTCGAGTTTGGTTTAATCTTCGAGTACAGCCTGTGTTCGAGTACAGAAATTGTTCGTGTATACTGAAGACTTCGAGTATGGTTTGATCTTCGGGTTGTGGTATCACTTCGAGTAGTACTTGGAGTTCAGTGCAATTGGGACTTCGTGAACTATACTTAAAAAAAAATTTCAGATCAATCATGGCATCTAAGAATCTGACCAATCTGCTCAAATTGGACAATGAGATCGGCACCGGAACCAAGCCACCTAGGCTCGTGTCGGGAGACAACTTTCACGATTGGAAGTTCAGATTTCAATCATTCATCAAGTACACTAACACGAAACTTTAGAGGTCGATCGAAGAAGGGCCTCATGTGCCCATGTACCAAAGTGAACTCAATGGATTAATTCCCAAGGATCCTGAACTGTATACAGAAGCTGACATTCTTATGATAGAGAAGGATGATAAAGCATATGCATCGATCACTATGGCTTTATCCACTTATGTTGCCCACGGTTTCAAGGAACATAAGACAACTAAGAAATTATGGATGCGTTGGTTGAAAGGTTTGAAGGCAATAAATATATGCGAGAGAGTCGCAAAGACATGCTAAGGCAGAGGTTCAATATGTTCAATCATATCAAAGGTGAATCCTTGGAAGCTCAAATGAACCGTTTCACTCACCATATGACTGAGATGACTAGCGCTGGAATTGAGATGACCAAAGGAGAGGTCAACAAGAAGCTCTTGAACTCATAGCCTTACAATTGGAATTCCAACTGCACCACAATCAAGAGAACAAAAGATATGTACAAGACCTTCCTAAGTGAGCTGATCTCAATTATCAATTCCTATGACATGGATGACAAGCAAAGAGCTCTCAATCATGCAAGCTCCATGGGTATTGCACAAGCCTCAGAGAATGCTGCTCTCCTATCAGCCATTAACTTCCAAACATCAGGGTTGCAGCACTATCAAGCCCCTTCATCTCAGTCAATTCAATTTGAGACTGCATTCCTATCATCTGGGCAAGCTAGTTCAGTGCTGAGAACGAAGAAAATCAGCTTCTATTTAAGGGTTTTATGAACAGTTATAATGCATTCATAGCTGGAGAATTGGCACCTGCCAATCTTACTCATGATAATCTAGAACAGATAAACCCAGCAGATGTTGAGGAGATGGACATTTCATGGCAAATGGCAATGGCTGTGTTCCGAGCAAAGAAGTTCATCAATAAGTATGGAAGGAACAGCTTCAGAAACAACCCGGGAAAGAAACTGGGCTTTGATAAGTCAAAGCTGCGATGCTACAACTGTGACCAACATGGTCATTTTGCCAGAGAATGCAAACAGCCAAAGGTGACTAAGGAAGGAGAGAAGAAGCCTGAAGAGAAGGCTGTGACTGCTGCTGGTGGAGGAGTTGCTAGCTCGTCTAAAGCACTGGTGACTCAAGAAAATGACTCCTATGATTGGAGTGATCAAGTGTAGGAACTGAAGTTGACTCTGAGTCATGCCTTCATGGCTGAGGTGAATGAAAAGCAGAATGAGGTAACCCAAAATCTTTGTTCCACTTCTTGCGTTGATAAAGTCTTTAGATATCGGTCTCATAACGAGGACTTGATCAAAGAGGTCACCAAACTTAAGGACTTTAACTCTGAGTTTTTTAAAAATGAGACACTTCTCAAAAAGAAAGTTGATGCTCAAAGGCGTGATATTTCACAATTAAAAGAGTTATTAAGTGATAAAGAGTCCAACTATCGTGACGCGAGGTGTCGGATAGATGAACTCACTTTAGAGTTGGAGCATCTTAAGTCTCAATTGTCTAAATCAAAAATTCAAGCTGATAAGTATGAGTATGCTAGTACTATGGTGGCCAATATGATTGATGTCCAATGTAGGAGAAAGTCAAAAATTGGGATTGGTGTTACCGAGGTGAAACCTCCGTTTAACAACTGTAACATCTGTGCCAGAAACGTTACCGGAACGGTGACCGGTACAGTAACTTGCACAGTAACTCAAGTACAAACTATGTGAAACACTGATATGCTATTAACACTGTGATGCTTGACACTAAACTATTATGCAGTTGTTCTGAAATCTGATTTAAACCTCATGGTTTAACAGTCAGAAATACATCAGACAACACTGAACGGACACACAGATGCTTGATTTAATGCTATTTTGTATAAACGTATGTGAGGCTAAACAGAACAAAACAAAACCATGACGGTTGTTGTTACGGAATGCTGAACCGACGAATTATTCGTATAGGTGACGATCTGTACGAATAAATCTGAAAGTTTAACGATCTGAAATGATGACTGAAAAGTAGAAAACAAGAATCAGAAAGTGAAACCAACACCGTGTTCGTTCTGGTGACGATTCGAACGAATACGCGCGGAGGTGACACGTTTTGACGAAACGAAAATGAAGTATGAAACGAACGAAAATAAATTAAGAAAATTTAATATTAAACATTTATTAGAAATCACAACCTTTTAGAAATTTAAAAATTTAAAGTTATTTAATTAAAATGCATAGAATACGCAAACGAGTTATCGAAACGTTTAAAATAATCAACCACGATAAATAATTCAAGAAAAATGGATTTAAAACATTTACTAGGAATAACCAGCTTCCAAACACTTAAAGACAAACTCTTTTTATTAATTCACAAAAACGCGCGCGTTACGATCCGGAAACGCAACGGAGACGAGAAACGAGCAACCGAAATGAACCCGAATACCCTCGGGGTATTTAAAGCCTAAATGAGGCTTTTTCCTCATTTTTTTCTATCATCTCTCTCTCTCTCTACAAGCTTCCACCGTTTTCTCTCTCTCTCTAGAAGTTCAAGACTTCAAATCATCATAACCCCTTCGATTCTTGGTGAAATCTAGTGTTCTTGGTGTCCACGCGTAGCTACAACCATCCTCTACCTAGAAGTACAGCAGATCAGAGACGATAACCACTGAAATCCGAGGTAATGTTAAAAGAAAACTCACGAAAGTAGGGTTTCTTTACCCTTTTGTTCGACCTAACCTTCAAACGGCCCAAAACCTTGATGCATACACACCCTACATGCATGAGGATTAACTTGCGCGCAACCCTAGCCAGATAATAGTCCTGCAACAACTTTGAGCTTGATGGGGATGGTGATGATGAACAGTGAGCGCGAGTGGCAGGTGGACGAACCAAGGTCAACCAGCCGAACCTTACCCTGACTGGTGAACCTTCACATGACCGAATATCGTACCCCGGCCGAACCTCACTTTGGGTGGCGAACCTGTAAGCCATGAACCTTGTTGTTGCTGATCATCCTCACCGAACCCACGACTTGGGGTGGCCGAACCTGACATGATTCACGAACCCATGGAAGAACAGCCGAACCCTTGGAGGTGTGGCCGAACCCATGTCCTAGTTATGAACCTCCTAGCCGAACCTTCTTCCATGCACGAACCCGCACAGGAACGAACCCCCTGATCACCGAACCATTGTTCCAGCCGAACCCAGTAGTGAATAACGAACATATTACAACGAGTCTTTCATTCAACCGAACCTGTTAACACTGCTACTGGCCGAACCCCTTGGATGCCATCAACCGAACCTTCATCGGAGCGAACTGTAAGGTTCACTATGCATGTCGAGGCCGAACCTTGGGTCATTCCACTAAGAGGTTCGCTGAAGTTGGGATGGGACTCACCTTTCATCGACCAGCCAACCAACTAAACCATAATTCATTTGGCCCAAAACATTTGTTCAGCCCATACATCCTATTCGGCCTAACAGCACACTTTTGGCCCATATATGTTCTTACTTGGCCCACACACATACATGGTCCAACACTTTAGAGAAACTAAGCCCATATTTGCTCGAGTAGCCCATGACCGTGAGTTGGTCTAATGGACCGGCCCACACGACACAACCGGCCCAAGGTCCACCTACATTCGGCCCAATTGATCTTTCGGCCCAAATGGTTAGAGGGTAACCTAACATGCTAAAACTATAAACTACATGTATAGATTTATATAAATAAGTCTTAATAACTACAACGGTGGCAAGTCAAAATCAACAAGTTTTCTAAGACCTAAAACATGGTAGGTTGAATATGTTAACAATATGTTAAGAGTTTCTAACATCTCATCTAAAACCCTAAGTTTTGATACCTAGAAACTCTAATGATATGACATTGAATCAAGGAGCATAAGAATTAATAACAAAGTATATTAACACTAAATTAATTGGGTTAGGGGTTACTAAAATCTCTAACAAGTAAACAGGGCCGAATAATGACCCACACCATTGATTGTTAGCCAACTCTAGGGCTAACATGTACACGTACGCAAAACACTACAACTTATACTTATAGGTTACATACACTGTGAAATCAATACAGGACCGTGAACACAACAAATTACAACAACGAGAGCACGCATTCTTGTTTATAGTTAGTCATCCACTTCAAACGCAAGGTGAATTCATTTGTCCCTTTTCAAAGATATTTGTTTTACCTCGGGACTGAGAAGCATGTTATACATTTTAAACAATTATAGAAATGTTTAATAAATGCTTTTATACTTATTCATGATACTTAAACTATATGCTCGATGCTTATGCTATAAACTCTATGCTTAAACTATACGCTCGATGCTTATGCTATAAACTCTATGCTTAAACTACATGCTCGATGCTAAAGCTTGAACGCTTGCGCTAAATGCTAATACTTCATATACTATCTTGAAAAGCTAATACTATATACACATATTCTAAATACTAATACTTTATATATTTTAAAAGATAATATCTTATACTCTCAACCTTAAGGCTAATGGTACCTACACTTATACTGAATTGCTTAAAACTCTCGAAGCTTTTAAATACATAAGGAAGACAAAAACTAAAACTGGGAATGCTTTTGAAAACTATACTTATGTAAACTTGAAAACTTAAAAACACTCACTTGTTCAAAAGGCTATAAAGACTTTTATGCTTGGAATACTTGAACACTTGAATGCTCGATGTGTTTGAAATACTTGAATACTTGAATGCTCGATGTGCTTGAAATACTTGAACACTTGAATGCTGGATGTGCTTGAAATACGTGAACACTTGAATGCTTGATATACTTGGAATGCTCAGACAACAGGCTGATTGACCGCCGCGTGTTGACCTATGTGTCAACCCCTACTAGTCATCAGTAAAACCATGGGAATGCTCTAAACTTGTATGCTTAAGCTATCGGACATCGTAAGACAGACTGTTGGCCATCGCGTGTTGACATTGGTCAAGCCCTACTAATCATCAGTGTTCTTCGTTGTCGGACATCGTAAGATAGACTGTTGGCCATCGTGTCTTGACAGTGGTCAAGCCCTACTAGTCATTCAGTGTTCTTGATTCATCCACGGTTATGACGAGTGACTAGGATGATTTTGGTTTCTTCTTGCTGACTTTGTGTCATCTTGAGTATTCCTTAATCAAAACACCGATGTCGCTTGTCATATTCAGTTCTGTTATGGATGGATGCTGAATTCCTTAGGGTGTTCAGATGTCCATAGTGGTAACTCTCAAAACTTGATATTCACATGCTACTTTTTGCGTGTTGAAACTCATAATCAGAACACTTAAAGCTAAGATGGGATTTGATAGTAGGTAAGACGCTTAATTATCATTAACAACAGTGTCATATGTGGTTTAGTATGTGGTGAGATGGCGTCTGGGCGGGTTGTAGGCTCGACCCTTTCGTATGCCCTATATATAAGCATACCGATCTGGATATTACATGTGATGTTAACGAGGTTAAGGTTGTTACCGAAGGGATTTGGGAATGCTATTGGGTAGATATCTTAAACTTCTAAACAGGATGCTTTAAACTATGATGGAATTGAATGGTAGGTAAAATGCTTAATTATCATTAACAACAATGTCCTATGTGTATTAGTATGTGGTGGGACGGCGTCTGGGCAGGTTGTAGGCTCGACCCTTTCGTATGCCCTATATATAAGCATACCGAGTTGGATGATACAGCTGGTGTTAATGAGGTTAAGATTTTATCGAAAAGGTTTGCAAAACATTTTTTTTCAAATACTAAAATTACATAAACTCACCAACCATTATGTTGACTTTGTTTTCTTACATGTTTTCTCAGGTGACATACAGGACTAAGCTAAGGCTCAGGATTGCATACTAGGATACCTAGTTAGTGGACCTAGTAGTCTTTTGGAAAGCACATATTTTGGTTGTTGATGCGAGTCGCTTTTGATATCTTGTACCGATACAAGATAGAAACATTTGATTATTTTGATAGGTTTAGTTAGTTAAATTATCAACATTAACAGTTGTAATTTAACTTTGTAATCCTAGTTTAATGTTGTATTGTGTTTTAGTTATTCTTAACATTGATGCTATGTAAAAAATCTGATCATCACGATTATCACTCACGATATCGCGCCCCGGGAACCTTCCGCCCGACGGGAAAGTCGATCCGTCCCGTCGGCCCGGGGTGTGACAACAACAATTACTCCATCATGCCCAATATCAACACATCTGTTGATGATCTGTTGTTGAAATCTGACCGAAGGTTTGATTTCATCACTGCTTCTAGCAAACTAGTTACTTTGACAACAGATCCTATTGAGACCATCCCCAATATTTCTGATGATTCTGAGGTGTGTGCAGATAGTTTAAATGAAACAGGTGTGAGGGGGAAGATTGAAGAAAGAAGTGCTGGGAGGAGCACAGATTGTTTAACAACTTTTGGAACATCACCTTTTATTTCAAACACTGATTTTGTTGGAAAATTTGATGGACTTAAAATTAAAACCAATGAGATGTCTAAAAACTTTAAGTCAACTTTTGTTAAGAATGATGTTATTTTGGAATCAATATCTTCGTGTTTGCATCATGAGTACAAGGGTCATTCCATAGTCATCAAAGAGGCAGGTTCAAAGTTGAACCCTAACTGTGAACCTCTTGTTCCAACTAGGTCATTGGAACAAGCCTCTACAAGCTCATCATCTGGTCACAATGACAGTGATGTAAAATCCTTTGACCCTTAGGAATTTCATGAGAAGGTATGTTGTTTTGTATGTGGTAGACCTGGACGCATTGCCAGAAATTGTCTGCACAGATCTACTGAATTCTTTTATGGAAAGAATCAGAAGATCACACCCAAGGCCAAACCCTCTTTCAGATAAATGAGGACTGACCAATCCTCAAAGCCTAGGGTGACACCTTAGAAAGAACCTCAGAAACCTTCCACTGCCAAAAGGGCCAAGTCATTTAAACAAAATCAATATGGTTTTCAAAAACTAAACTCAAATTTTTCTAAAGTTAAAAGAAGGTCACAGTGGAGAAATAATCCACCAATGAGAACCCCATTAAAACCAGTTAACCATGGCAGTGGTGCAAGGCCAAAAATTGTTAAGGGCAAACCAGTTAAACCTAAAGGGGCTCACAAGAAAGAACCTCTTATCTCTCATGTGCCTAAACCTGTTATGGTTTGGGTACCCATCTCTCATTGATTGTGTGTGAAATGCAGGGTTGGCTAAATAAGCTCAAAAATGTTTGGTATGTAGATAGTGGCTGCTCCCGGCCTATGACTGGGGATTTCTCTCAGTTACATGAAGTTACACCATTCAATGGAGGATATGTATCTTTAGCGGGAGACAAAGGAGGGAGGATAAGCATGAAAGGCACAGTTACAAATAGAACTCTTAGTTTCGAAGATGTGTATTATGTTGAAGAGCTCAATCACAGTTTATTGAGTGTTTCTCAGATTTGTGATAAGAGTTTTTCTACACACGTCACAAACAAGGAGTGTCTTGTTTTGAAGCCCGGTTTTGTTGTACTTGAGAAGTGGATATTGATGAGGACCCGAAGAATCAATAATGCCTACATTATCAATATGGATTCAGATTCATTCACAGATAACACCTGCTTGTTCTCAAAAGCATCGGAGCATGATTGTCTACTATGTCATCGCCGAATGGGTCACATCAATCTGAAGAATCTCAACAGACTTGCTAAGGGAGATCACGTCATCGGCCTGCCTTCTAAGGACTTCTCCACAATTGAGAAGTGCATCGCATGTGCCAAGGGGAAGCAGCATAAGAGACCCCACAAGCCTAAGCTATTCAATTCTATATCATCGATTCTGCAACTTCTTCACATGGATCTCTTTGGACCAGTTATTGTTATGAGTATCGGGAAGAAATCATATTGTCTGGTAGTGACAGATGATTATTCCAGATTTACTTAGGTGTTCTTTCTGGCCAAGAAAGATGAGACACCAGAGATACTGAAGAAGTTTATCACCTTGATTGAAAATCAGAAGAGCTTGAAGGTTAAGGTGATCAGAACCGACAATGGCACGGAATTTAGAAATCAGACTCTCATTGATTTCTGCGATGAGAAGGGAATTGCCCGGCAGTACAGTGTAGCACGTACACCTCAGCAAAATGGAGTTGCTGAAAGGAGAAACAGAACACTCATTGAAGCTGCACGAACCATGCTGTCTGAATCCAAACTTCCGATATTCTTTTGGGCCGAGGCTGTTAACACAACTTGTTATGTTTAGAATCGAGCACTGCTGAATAAACGCCATCAGAAGACACCCTATGAGATCTTCTTCAATCAGAAGCCTAAATTTGGTCATTTCAAATCATTCGGATGTCCGTGTACTCTCCTCCATACTGAGCCGAATCACAAGTTTGATGACAAGGCTGATGAGTGTTACTTCGTGGGCTATTCATCCGAAAAGGCCGCCTATTGGGTGTACAACAAGAAGTCTTAGATGATTGTAGAATCATATTATATCGATTGGCAAGAGATGAACTATACAGACGTCGGTTCTGGTCCAAACTGGTTATTTGAGTATGATTATCCTTTCAAGCCTTTCAACACTACATCAGAGAGTGCAGGACCATCTGAGCAAACCGATGATTTCTACAAGGGTGATGACATGGACTATCGGGTTGACTACGTTCCCTTTAATCTCAAGCTTCTGGCAGTTGACCCTCCAGGCATGTACAATCGGGCCCCTCCAGTTCAACCAACCCTGATAAATGAAGTCCTCCCATTAGATCCAGACACTTCTCAGTCTATTCAGCCCCTTCCAGAAACCGATCAAGCTTCATCTTCCTCCCACCAAACTTTTGATAATCCACTGTTCTCAGAACACATTCCTGAAGAACATTGTGTGGATCATGGAGCCGAAGCAAGTGAGACTGCTCCTGTTGAAAATCTCTTCCTCTAGTGAAGATCAATTGAACCACATCAGCAATCTGCTAGACAATCTAGCCGTGGAAGAAGTGCCAACACTCAGCATTAACAAGAATAATCCAGTTGAAAATATTATTCGACCTCTCTCAGAAGGCGTTCTCACTCAGAGCTGATCTATTCCAGTTCAGAACACCTTGCCTGAAGACACTATCACACGTAGTCAATCAGGTCCGATTAATTCTTGTTTGTATTCATGTTTTATTTCGCAGGTCTAGCCCAAGAAAGTCAATATGGCTCTTAAGGATTCTAGATGGGTAGAGGCAATGCAGGAAGAGCTGATGCAGTTTTAGAAGTCCAAGGTGTGGAATTTGGTTCCATTGCCCAAGGGAAAGCTGCCAATTGGAACCAGATGGGTCTTTAGAAACAAAAGGGATGACTCAGGAATCATTATCAGAAATAAGGCACGGTTGGTAGTTTAGGGCTTCTACCAACAGGAGGGGATAGACTATGAGGAAGTCTTTGCACCAGTTTCAAGACTTGAAGCTATACGGATCTTCTTGGCCTACGCTTCCCACATGAACTTCACATTGTATCAAATGGATGTGAAGACTGCTTTCTTGTATGGAAAGGTCAAGGAAGAAATTTACGTGTGCCAACCCCCAGGTTTTGAGGATTCGCAACATCCTGACCATGTCTACAAGTTAGACAAAGCCCTCTATGGTCTTCATCAAGCACCTCGAGCATGGTATGCTACCCTCACAGATCATTTACTTGCTCATGGATATACCCGTGGAGCCATTGATCAGACACTGTTCGTTTGCAAGGATAAGGATGATCTGATTCTAGTCCAAATCTATGTGGATGATATTATTTTTGGTTCCATGAGCTCGGTGCTGTGCAAGGAATTTGAAGCGGTGATGAAGAAAAAGTTTGAGATGAGTGCAATGGGAGAAATGACCTTCTTCCTGGGTCTTCAGGTAAAGCAAGATCAGAAAGGCGTGCTGATTCATCAAGGAAAGTATGTTACTGATATTCTGACAAAGTTCAAGATGTTGGAATCCAAGCCTGCATCGACCCCCATGGCAGCTCGTCTAGTCTTAATTCGGATTCTGATGGTGAAGAAGTTGATCAACACCTATATCGCTCGATGATTGGCTCATTGATTGCTGTCCAGTCTTAACCGCCAGCAGACCTGACATCATGTTCTCTGTATGTCAATGTGCCAGATATCAAGCCAATCCAAAGGCCTCTCACCTGATTGCTGTCTAGAGGATCTTTCGTTACGTTGTCGGGAAACCTCGTCTCGGTTTATGGTACCCTAAGAACTCTGAGTTTCGTTTACATGCTTACTCTGACAGTGATTTTGGTGGTTGTAACTTAGACAGGAAATCAACTACGGGAGGATGCCAATATTTAGGAGATCGTCTTGTCTCTTGGCAATGCAAGAAACAGACGACCGTGTCTACTTTCACTGCAGAAGCTGAGTATGTTGCTGCTTCCAGTTGCTGTTCTCAGGTTACATGGATGCAACAGCAGCTTCTCGATTACGGTTTGAATTTTCTTGACTCTCCTATTTATTGTGACAATGAAGCTGCCCTTCAGATCGTCAAGAATCCGGTACAACACTCCAAAACTAAACACATTGACATTCAGATTCACTTTATCCGCGACTGTTTCGAACGAAAAATGATTCATCTTGAAAAGGTCCACACAGATGATAATCTAACAGATCTTTACACAAAACCGTTCGATACAGCTCGATTTCACCATCTCCTTGCATCTCTCAAACTAATCAGTTTTGACTAAACCATATTTGTAAATACTATAAAATTTGTGTTTTGTTTTTACTTTAATTTTTATCTGTCACAAATTTAGGGGGAGAAAATTTACAAAATTACAAAAATTACAAAAAGATTTTTTGTTTATAAAATTTACAAAAACTACAAAAAGATTTTCGGTTTTTTGAATACAAACTGTATTTCGAATACACCCATTATTTCAAAAACACTTTAAACTTCGTGAACCCACTTAGTGCCTTAGAATATTTTCTGATTTTTGTAAATTTGTCTAACTCCTTTAACCTGCACCCGGTCTTTGACCTTTGACCTTTAACTTTTGACTTCTACTATGACTAACTTGATTTGTTTTGTTTTCAGATGGCTGACTTACGATTTGTATCGGATCATAACATGTCAGCGTATTTTGGAGATCCACCAGAGAAGCATTTGGAGTTCAAGAGTCTGGTTGACGGACTGATCTGTCACCAGTAAACTATGCTATCATGGAGCACCCCAACATCGTTTCCGACTTCATTCAAGATTTCTGGGGTACAGTTGCTGAACACACTGATGTTAATGGAACTGTCAGTATTATTGGGAAGGTTCAAGGTCAACCCATCATTATTACAGAGCAAATTCTAAGGGAGTGCCTGCAATTTGGAGACAAAGCAACCGATCCAGTGGAGTTAGATCAAGATCTAGTTAATAGGACCGTTTATCAGATAGGACATGAAGGTACTTATCCTCCCACTGAGAAGAAGTTATTGCACCCATACTGGAGATATCTGGCTCATGTCGTCACTCAATGCCTCTCAGGGAGAAAAGGCGGTTATGATATCCTTAATCAGACTCTCAGCTCATGTCTTATAGCTTTGGCCTTAGGAGTTGACTTCAACTTCTCCAAGATGATTTTCATATATATGCACGCCAACATTAAAGGAAAAAGGAAGGAGGGATTTCTAGCTTTTCCTCGCTTTCTGCAGATTGACATCAACAAAAGGCATCCCAATCTAGTTCCTACTCTTGGCACTCTGGGAATCAAGAGAATGAGAGATGACATTTTTGGCTACATGAAGATGATCAAAAGAGGAAAGAAGCAATACATAGGGGACGCCCACTGATAAAGTTTGGAAGATTTGTAGGTGATGATGTGAATGAAGATGAACTAGGAACCCCAGTGGCCATTGTAGTTGAGGAACATGATGTTCATGCTACCAGTACAAGCACACGTGCCGATGAAGCGGCAAAGGAACTCATTTCTGAGTCATCCTCTTCATCCAGTGAGGACTTTATAGCAGAGAAGCCTCCTCTCCAGGGAAGAAAGAGAAGAAGCTCAGGATGCTGACTATGCACCCACTCCCGAGTCTTCACCAAAGAGGAAAAGATTGAAGATGATGTCCAGAAGGACTAAGGACCCAAGACTGCAGAAGAAGTCTGCTGAGTTCTCTTCTTCTACTCCTCCTCCGACTCCACCACCTCCTCCTCCCGTATTGCCCACTTCACAGCCCATTCCACAGTCCACTCTACATTCACCAACACCTATACAACCTAAGCCACCTATGCAGCCTAAGCCACCTACACAACCTAAGCCACCCAAACAACCTCAGCCCAAACATCAAACCTAGCCGAAACCATCACAACCACCAAAACCCACAGCATCCACCCAAAACCCAATCCCTCAACATACCACCACCACCACCACAGAAACCATCCATGTCACACCATCATCGCCTCCACACTCTCCCAAAGACAAAGGAAAATCCCCATCAAACACAGAATCACCTTATATGCCAGAGAAATTTCCTGTAAACTTGGAATGGCTACAAGATCGAGTGTTCATGCTTGAGCAAGCTTCAGAAGCCAAAGACAAGGTTATCAAGGAAATGCAAGACACACTGCTTGACGTCTGTGGACAGATCAAGGCACATCGGAAGGTCATCAGGTTTCTCTCGATAGAGAACGCAGAAATGCGTGAAGAGATTAATGAACTGAAGGGAATTAAGCCCTCAGAAACTGAAAAATGAGAGATGATGACAAAGATGATGATGAAGGGAAGGATGACAGTGATAATGATGATGATGAGGGTAAAGGCAAAGACTCCTCAGGAAAGAAAGATGATGAGCCTCCCAATGATGACCATCAAGGGGGTGACATAGGAAATCCTTCTTCTTCAAGCAAGCTTGCACGCGACTATGACGATCTTTTCGGAGATATTCCTGATGATGTTCTGTTTGGTGATAGTGTTCAAGGAGCTGACATTGGGAAGGCAGGTTTTGATGATTTGTTCAAGGATCTGCCTGACGACTTTCAGTTTGAAGGGCTTGGTGAAGAGCTAAATGGAGCTGGACTTGGAGATCTATTTCTTGATATCCCTATGGACTCAGTCTTTGATGCAGTTTGTGATCAGGAAAGAGCTGAGTCCTCCACAAGTGCACCTGACAAGGAAGAGCCAGAAAACGTAGTGATCGGAGACGTGACCAAAGATCCCTATGTTGACTACTTGTATACTCACAAGTATATCAACAAATATGGAGACGAGATTCCTCCTTTAGGGACGGTCATCAATAGCTGGTTCGACAAACAAAGAGATTGGACTCCGGCACCTCTTGAAGTCAAAGCCACTTGGCTAGGAGAGATGAACGTAGAACATCCAGAGCACACCTTCATTTCTGATGACCGATCGTTGTTTGCTGTACGCAACGATAGGTCAAACGTCTGCTGCTGGCTATACAACAAGGAAAGAGATCTCTACCTAGTCAAGCGAATGAATGAAAAAGTGGAATATTACCGGAAGCTGAGAGATTTTTGCACTATGCCAAAGTTTGATCTCCGGAGCATAAACAATGCCATGTTCTTCAACCCTTCCAAGGACAATCAAGCCTACCTATTTTCCAAGTTTTTGAAGGATCAGTGCGAAAAAGATTTTCCCGTGATGCGTACTACCAAGGGAAGGCGTTTTGTTTCAAAATGCATTATTGATCCGAAATCAAAGAAGCCATGGGTATACTACAAGTATCCTCCTCCCCACACTGAAGAGGCTATTCCAGTGTCTCCCAGAGTTCCTGATAACTCACTGGCAAATTTCCTATCTTCGTATTTTGATGAGAAGAGTTTGGCAGCTATCATCCTAAGGAATAAAGATGAAATCAACGATGTGGACATGATCCTGGACCAGATGGATCGGCTAAATTATGGAAAAGAAGACATGATGAGATTGCACAAGTCTCCCATCAAGGTGTATGGCGGATGGGATGAAGAGGCCAAGCCTTTTACACGTACGGTTGCGTATGCCATTGAGCTGAAGCTTTACGCTGGAGCTGGACCACATTCAGTCACTCTTCCTATCGGTTGACTTCGCCAGTCTAGGGGGAGTTTGTAGAGCCCATTTCAAGATGAAGACTGACAAAGCCAGCCATAAAAGAGTTGAAGTCCAGATTTTGATCAGATTTTTGTTGATTTTCGAATACATAGATTTCGTATACATACGTCTTTTTCGTGTACTCGATCTTATTCCGTATAGTAGTTCGAGTACACCTAGACTTAGTATAAATAGACGTATTTTGTACAAGTTTAACCAAGGTGTGCTCTCTAGACGTATTGATGCACATTTTCGAATACTTCACTGAATATATAAAAGTTTTGATCTTTCTTCTTGTTCTTCTTATTTCTTTGATTCTATTATGGATTCCGCATGTTATAGAGTCATCTGATGCAGATTAGAGACATAAAGCTTGGATCTTGATCAGTTTTAGGACTTACAAATTTTATGTGTATCAATATAAATTGCAATTTATTTTAGTTGAACTATGTTAAAAGGATAGTTAAAAGACCAAGTATACTAAATAGAATAAATATTTACGATTACATTAAAAAAATGAACATATAGTTAACAAATTATTTAAAAATCAATTAAATAGAGTTTATAATTATGACATCACGATTTATTCAATTAATGACATACTTTGAGAATTGCATTAATAACAAATTATGTTATATTTTATTTAACTTTTGTAATACATATGTTTATTCAACCAATACAATGCAAATGCTTTTTCAAGACATTAGTTTTTGTTAATAAATATACAACATTTTATTTATTCAACTTGTGTAACACACATGATTCTAACCAAGTATATGTCACACCCCGATCGACGATTGAATAGGTCGGGGCGTGAGTTTGACTTTTCATTAGCTCGTTGTGCTATTATAACATTTCAATATTTAAAGATCATTATTAATCAACACAAACAAGCATTCAATAATCTCAAATAACATTACATCAATTGAATATACAAAAAATTATAAATGAAATTCTAAACAATGTTTTAAAGTTTAAACTAGGTCTACTGATCCTATTCTAGGCCTTCATCTTAACCTATTACATATGTAAAATAAATTTGGGTCAACTATATGAATAGTTTGTGAGTTACCCATACAAGTTATATAGATATATGTATTAAAAAACTTATATATGTATTAAAAAACTTAAAATTCAAATATAGTCCATATGGATATGACCTAAAGCAAGTATACTATAAGTTCAATATGTTTTCTTTGGTGCTTTCACATTTACTAACTTAATGACATATATCATTAATGAAAGGCTACTAGTTTAGGCTCTTTCACCTTTATAATTCAATAACCTATGGTTTTGATAAAGGCTACTAGTACATTAATTGATTATCGACTCTTTCACCTTCTCACTATACAATAACCAAAGTTATTGTGCAAAGGCTACTAGTTACTATTGATTTTTGGCTCTTTTACCTTTGAAATATACATTAACCTAAGTTATATTCCAAGGTCTACTAGTTACTAGACATACATGACATAACAAGATAACACATGACATACAAACAAGTGGACTTCTAATAACATTCAAGACAAACAACATATGTCACACCCAAAAATTTCGCCTTTCGAGGGTGCGACGATTGGGCTGGCAGGATCACAGTCTTCGGTTTGCGAGACCTACATGTCTGTTTAATACTTATATCTAGTAACTTGGATAAAACTGTTTTTCTTCATAAATCAGAGTTGTCGTAGTATTGTTTGAAAAGTTTCATTTAAAATAACTGAAAGTGCGGAAGCGCTGTAAATTATTTAAGTTACATGTTCAAATGTTTAAAGATATTAATGATGTGCGGACTCCATCCTAGTATCCTATCCTGAGCTTGTGCCTTAGTGACCTGAGAAAAACATCCGAGCATCGTCAAAACAAAGGTTGGTGAGAGCACATGTTTTCATAATAAGTGTTAACAGTTAATGTAGTAGGATCACATATATCATTACAATGCATAATATTTTGATAGTTAGTAAATGTATTTTATACCATATGTTATCTGACACCGAAGCTGGCTATTTTCTGTTTGTGCCTTCCACCATGTCCATCACAAGGAAATGAAAATGTTGTGTTTGGTGAATTTTGCATCTGTTCTGACATCCAGTTGGGGTGGCCATACGACGCACAATGGATGGGGTTTGTCAAGCCCAGTAGTATTATTAAGAATTACCACACTGAGCGCCGTGCACAATTAACAGTACGATATGTAAGGACTTTTGTGATATGTCACACACATATATAAATCATTAGCAACATCTAATATTTATCCAAAAATGTTTGTTGTATCAAAACGTTTGTAATGAATGTTTTTTCTCCAAAGGGACAAAAAAAGGAAAAAGGGCCGTGAACACACCTTAAAGTGCAGTTCCTGTTTGTGTTGCTAGCGTCTTCTAGTTACCACCTATAATCATAAAGGTTCATGAGTTTGTACTCGTGTTATTCTTGTGTTTCATTGTATTTAGAAAACTCAAAGTGTTTGTGTGTATCAAAGATTATTGTGTGATTGACTAAGTTGACTTGTGGTGACTCTATGACCCGTTGGTGACACGTTTAGGTTGTTAAGGCTTTTTTGTGTATAATCTAGTTAACAAAAAGGAAAGCATCACAATTTTGGATTTCCTATGATTCTATTACAGAAATGTTCAACTAGATCACACACGTCAAGTACGAAAGTTGTTTTAGAAAGTTTCCATATTTGGAAAGTTTAATCATGAAATCCAATTTCATCAAATCGACACTTCTAATATGCTCCTAAAACATGTTGAATACATATTTTAGAATTAAAGATCGTCATACATGTCTAAATCACGATATCTAGCATTTTAGAATTAGAAAGGTACAACTGAAAATTGGTTTTTAATGAAAAAAATGTTCCAAACATTAAACCTATATCATTCCTAAACATATTCCAATGTTAACTTATCATCCAATCATGACAAATCAACTCAAGCAATCATTTCAGTACTATAAGTAGTAAAGTATGAACATTAGTTACATTTCCTCAAAACTAACTTTCCAATCAAGTTAATAAACTCACTAGTAAGCATGAATAATTATTTATAAATATCTAGCATGTCTAGAACACAACTTAGCAACCATTTTTCATGTTAACGTCTCATTATTTAGTAACTAGCATGAATCTTCACAAGGTGTAGCCAAAACTCATTTTAATCATTCCTATACTTCAATATGTAACAACAAATAATGAATAAACTATCCACAAAAACAAATTCGTGCATGTGACAGACCTTGGAGTTGCATGTGTGCATATATGTGTTTGTGCATTATGAGTGTAACTCACCATTAAAACTACCTCACAAGGTCATGGCTTATTGGGATTCAACTAGAGTAGGTTTTAGGATGCTGTGAAGGCTGATGATTATGTTCTCTAGCATGATGGTGGTTGCAACGGTCCTTCTAATGCCTCCTTCAAGATCCAAGGCATCCAAATCATCAAGAAATGGAAGGAAAAGGATAAGAATGAGTTAGTAGGGGCTTGGGAGCTGATTTGTAGCAAGTTTGGTCAAGAGGTTTTGTAGAGACTTTGTGTTTTGAGTTAAAAGAATGAGATGTGGAGAATGGGTAGTATTTATAGGATTTTTGTTGTCAGTGGGTCTTCGTGTGTCACGAAGGCATGAGGGTTAATCCTCCACGTGTTGCGGCGGACAAAATAGGCGGCCTCTGATTTCTGATTTCTTAGAATGTTGTGAAAATGGAAGTTGATTGGTCATTTCCTGTCGCGTCCATTTCCCGCTCATTTTTCGAAAGTTCCCTCCAAAGCTCATCGGGTGTTGCCAGCAACTATTTGCCCAATCCTTTGCGTGTTACAGTGGGTTCGTGACTCTATAGATTCCACTTAATCACGTGTCATGATGGTTGTTGATCTTTTAGATCGCATGTCACGATCCCTAAGTTTTCCAGATTTTTCATTTTCTTTGTTTGGTCTTTTCCTCGTGTTCGATTAATGTTATTTTCTCTACGGATTTAATTAACACTTAGCACATAGTAACATGTAAGGCATACTTGTATGTTCGAATTATTCACTTGTTAGTTCACCAACGTTTGTGGAGCAAGACTCATGTGTGATCTGGTAATTCCCTGAATTAACAATTCATAAATGTTCAACACCGACTATAAATCCTAACCAAGTGTACTATATGAAATATGAATGTGTTCAAAGAGCTTGTATGAGTTGCAATTTACCTGAAATTGTTGGTTGTCACATCATCCCCTTTTTGATAGAAATTTTATCCTGAAATTTGATTGGTGTCAGAAATGTTTGAGAATATAATTTTCGTGTTGTCACATCATCACTTTGTTGAGAGAAATTTTTCACCGAAATTTATTTGTTGTTATTTGTGTTTGATACTGTATGTTTTAATAGGTGTGGATATTTAGACATCATTTGATCCTCACATTTCCACGTGAATTCAGCTCCACGTTTTGAGTTCCATCGGGCTCTAACAATGGGAATCTAATTATGTTTGAGTTGTTTAACTTCACGGTCCTTAATTTCTACTGGTTCTTCCACAAATCACAGTTTTTCTCTCCTAGTGGGATTACGAGTGCCTTGTCTGACTAACACTTCTTTAACTTTGAAACATGAAATATGTCATGAATGTCACACCCCGACCGACGGCGAAATACCTCGGGGCGCGAACTCGACTGCTCATTAGCTCATGGTGCTATTATATGTTTCAATATTTAACGCATCATTATTAATCAATAAAATCATTAAATTCATAAAATTGAATTTACATTACAAGAATATAAATACACAAACAATTACAAATGAAATTCTAAATATTGTTTTAAAGAATAAACTAGGTCTACTATTCCTATTCCTTTGTCTTCTCCATGTCTTCATTTTAACCTGTTACATATGTAAAATAAAGGCCAACAATTTGCATAGTTGGGGAGCAATTCTATGGTTTAATACAACAGCTAAAAAGGATGCAAAACTATTAAATTAAATATAATAGATCTAAAACATATATAAATTTGCAAGTAGCACAAAGCAAGAATTCAAACAAGTGATCTTACAAGGTTTAAATCAAGACTAGCTAGGTCTTAACTTGAACAATGTAAATCATAATGTTTATGTATGTGTATCTTTCACCTTTTTCACACAAGACATAAGTCAATGCGAAAAATGTAGCTACATTCTTAGGCTACTAGATACTGTTTTTGTTTTTGTATGAAACGTCTTCTAACCTAAATCCCACACTGCATTTAGCGCATAAGTTCGCAAAGCATTTAAATCATGTCTATTAAGCTTAAAAGTTTCCATCATGTATGTTTTGTCTCAAAGAATAGGTTTGTGTATAAGGCATATGTAACATCCCAAAATGTTTACAAAATGTAAAGAGGGAGTAAGAATTAACTCACCTGTATTATGTCTAAACCTTGATCAAATGTTTCTTGTGTTTGTATGAGGAAAAGCTAGCAACCTTTTCCTAATGAATAGCACATGTCTTAGTCTATGTTCAAAAGTTTTCCTAAAGTTCAAATGTTTGCCTAAAAGTCTACGGCTTCTATGGAATCCCTAATGTTTTAATTTTGATAATGTGTACTAGACTTAGAATAATAGTTTTAGGAATATTTAATTATCTATTATAATTAAATATTTTCAATTGTACAGTAATAAATAAATTGGAACCCTTTTGATATTCCAATTTATTTATTAAAGTCTAAGAATAATTGTTTGACAATATTTAATTATTAATTATAATTAAATATTAATATAATAAATATATAGGAATATTTTAATTTTCCTTTTATTTATCATGTAAGTCTAAGGATATAGATTTATGCCCCATTGGTAATGGTTTAACTTTGTTTGAATTTATTTATATAGAATAATTAAATTATAATATTTATTGTTTAAAAGTTTTGAGTTTAAGAATCATTTTATTGAATTAAAAATTTGCTAATGTAATATTCAAGGTTAATGTTTCATAATTTTATAAAAATTTGCTTTATAAATTATAACATCATATAAATTTGTATTAATTTAAAGATGTAAAAATTTGTATATTATCATCATGATTATTATTATTATTATTATTATTATTATTATTATTATTATTATTATTATTATTATTTTATTCATAAATCATGTTATAAAGTTTTAAAAATACGTATTCATCAAGTTTGTAATATTTTATAAACAAAAGGTTTCATTATAGTTTTTAAAAGAATTTAAAATGTATAATGTATTTACAAAATAAAATTATGTTATTTCAAAATGATTTTTAAAGATTATGTCTAAAGCTAAAAGATTTCAATTAAACCCTCTGTTTATTTATTAAAACTGTTCAGTAATGTTTCTTATGTTGTATAAATTTTTATTAGTATTTTTGATAAAAAAATGCCATTAAAGAAGTTAAAAATGGTAAAACCGGTTACAGAAGCATGTTAAGAGGCTATAACCCACGCCCTCTCCCTCAGCCAACGGACACACCACCGCTGGGCTGGGGGAGGGTGATGTTGAATCAATTGGAATGAGATTAGTTTTATACAGATCTATCAATCGGATATTGAAACATATGAACCCTAATTCTGAACAACCCCAAATTTCGTTCGATCTGTTGATTGTGAGGGATCAAAAGCATAGGACTTTTGATCCTCACATCTGTACGAATCTAAAGGTATATAACTTACTTGGTTTGCGTTCGAATCGTGCTCTGTGATGTTTTTGAGTTCTCTTCTCTTGCTCAGACAGTTTCGAGAGTATGCAAAAGTTATTAGGATGTTCTTTGATTTGGGTTTTATACGGGTGTTCGATGATTTTGAATTCCGAGTCGTTTGAGATAGTTTTGGAAAGGATTTTGAGTTTAATTGAGTTTTTTAGGAATGAATGATGATTGAATGCTGTTAACGCGTGCAATCCTTACCAAAACGGTCAAGCCTTAGCTGTCCTCAAGCTGTGATTCGAACGTGATAACGAATTGGGTTGAAACCGGTTATCTGGGTCGAACAAATGGGGAAAGAGGTGAAGGGGTTGACCCAGCTTTTGGGTTTTATCATTTTAGCCCTCCTAGTTTCTGAAAGTTGCCATCTAAACCCAAATTTATTAAAATTATTTTTTTAGTTGTTTTATTTACACCAATAGTCCCTCACATATACCTTAGTATTTTATGTAAAAATCTATAGATTTCATTACTAATTATTTTGTTATTGTTTTTATAAAACATTTATAATCAAGTATTATTTTTAAGAAATAGTTTATAATTAACTTGTTCTTAAATGCTTAGCATTTGATAATACATATACTTCTATTTAGTCAAAACTTATATTTTTATAATAATGTTTTGCAAAACTTTGATTTGTTTTCAAATATTATATCATAATATTAGTTTAAGTTGTTGTACAAATATATATATATATATATATATATATATATATATATATATAGTAATAAAATAAAAAAATAACAAAAGAAATGTTTTTAATTGAATAGGATGTTACATTGTACTAGTTTACGAACAATTCATAAAAATTCATATCTTTTGTTAATTCGAGTTTCAACACTACTACAAATGGAATTAAGATAGAAAAACCCTGGGGATTACAGTCTCCCCTACTTTAAAGAATTTCGTCTCGAAATTTATTTAATAAGAAATGTTGACACGTGTGTTAATTGTTTCTTAGTTTCCCTTTTACTTGTTTTGTTTCTTTCTAAGCTTTCGATTATCGATTTATCATATTAGGATTTTTTTATCATCATTATTATTATTGTTGTTGTTATTATTATTATTATATATACATACATATATATATATATTTTGGTGTTAATAGGATATTGTATCAATTCAAAGATTACTATATAGGTGTTTAAGGGATTTTAGGATTATCTTTTTGTGTTAGGGTTTTTTTTTGGAGTGCAATAAACTTTATTACTAAGTAGTCATGTTTTCGTATTTGTATGCAACTAGTTACTTTCTAAGAGGATCCTGAGTTAAATGGTAGTTTACTTAACTCAAGGTAAAAGTATTTACTATCCTTGAGCTATTTGAGTGAAAGAATACACACCCGATATATGTGTATCAATCGATTTGGATAATATTCTTGACTAAAGAATAGTCGACTTGAAGTTGTAAATTGAATTGACAAATCCTGCACTTGGTCAAGCTTTCGGTACTACTATTAATGTATTATTGGTGCTTATATATAGGGTATACCACAGCCAACCCACAACACCACTAATACTTTGGTAGCATTCCAATTACCTACCAGGACTATCCTAACTTTAACTACATCTGAATAAATCTTTGAATTCTTGACTAGCTTTAGGAATCTTATGAGTTTAGAGACTCTAATCAATTGTAATTATTGCATTAGAATCTCGTGGTTGTAACATATAAGTTGATGAATGGTCAATTTTGAACATATGAATGATATAGAATGCACTAGAATGCGATTTAGATGGTTGTAACACATGAGTTGATTAGTAGTCGATTTTTGAATATACTAGTGATCTAGAATACACTAAAATGTGATATTATATAGTTATGATAAATAATTATCATTAACTTTGCTATAATATCATTGATTACTTGTTTAATCATACGGGCACAATGTATTTCATTTAAACATCAATAGCATGATTCACATGATTACCAATATCTTTGTTTTGATCTGGTGTAAGAGTGCACACCATTTATGAGTAATAACTGATTTGACTAAGATTTCTTAACTAAGGCATAGTTTACTCGAAATTTGAGATTAAATTGACTAATCCAGTCCTTGATCAAACTTTTGGTTTTACTATCAATTTACTATTGGTGCTTATATGTAGGGTATACTGCAGCCAACCCACCACACCACTACTACAGTGATAATGTTGGAAAATAAGGACTGATGAAGCAAAACCACCTTTCAAATAATCAATTTGAATAAATGTTGCAGGACACTAACTTCCGAAGACATGAAGAATAAAACTTTAGAAGATGCTTCGGAAGGCTCTATCGGAAGACAAACCTCAGAAGACACTATCGGAAGAAAACAATTGCTTCCGAAGAACAAAAGTCAGAAGACACTATCGGAAGAGAATAATTGCTTCCGAAGAATAAAAGAATAAAAGACAATTACTTCGGAAGACTTTCGAAGACATCTGCTTCGGAAGAAAAACATTACTTCAGAAGACTTATGTATTTACATCAGCTTCCGATGAAAGAATGAATGTTTCCTTCTTCAGCTTCCGATAGGATAGCTGATTCCTTTAATCAGCTTCCTATGAAGAACTTCCGAAAGAATAACTCCTTAGCATCAGTACAAATGTCTGAACCTCGGAAGACTTCAAGATCTTTGAAGATCCTAAGTTGACTTTGCACTTGTACTATTATGATGCTACTGTGACAATCCGACTTTTCAAGTTAACCTTGTTAACCTCCGTAGGCCCAACAAGGCCAATGAAGGCCCAACAAGGCCAATGAAGGCCCAACAAGGCCAATGAAGGCCCAATAAGGTCCATGAAGGCCCAGTAAAGCCAAAGAAGATTCAGTAAGGACAAGGAAGGCCCAACAAGACAAGTCAGACTCAATGAAGTTTATGAAGGCCCAATAAGACAAATGTAGGCCCAAGAAGCCAAGGTGGGTCCAATAAAGCAAGAGTAGGCCCATTGAGATCTAGGTAGGCCCAGTAAGCTCAAGATAGGCCCAGTGAGCCTAAGGTAGGCCCAATTAGCCCAAATGGATTAATTGAGTCCAATAGCATTCCAATTAGTGATAGTTAGGGAATTTCGGTTCAACTTTGTAAACCGAATTGTTAGGTAATTGAGAAAAATCAACCTAAAGGATTAGTATTAACTGAAATCTATCCTAATACACTTTAATTACAAGTTTAGACTTGTAATTAGTTAAAGGAAGGTTCAATTTTGACTTCAGGAGTCAAAATTCGTCATCAAGCAAGAGGGGAATTTGGAATTCTATGCAATACACTATAATTAATTGTAATAATCATTCATAACCATCATATTGATGATTGTGATCGGTTATAACCAGTTAATTCTATCATAACGTTCGAATTAATCATGATATTAACTCAAAAGTCGAAACCGTTTTGAGTCATTATCAAATTCGTATCATTGGATCATAATTCTTGAAATTGAAACCTCAGAACCTCTAGTCGGCTTACTTAGAAGCTTTCCTATATCACAATTCGATTTCAGAAGTTTGGGAAGAAGGATTTCGATTAAAGGGTTGCCGAATCTAGGGCTCAAAGTGGTTCTACTTCAATTCCATATCAAATCAGGTTAGTAATTGATCCTAAACTTTCTAAAAGGGCCGATTAAACTAACCCATATAACAATTTCGTTAATTAGCATCGAATCATATGGTTTTTGATTCTAGGGTTTATACTAAGAACGGTTTTGGGGGTTTTGATCTTAAAGAGTTTAAGAATCGAATTAAAATATATGGATAGTTTCAGAAGATCCCGAATAAGCTAACACACATGACAATTTCATGTAATGTACACGATTTATTTGATTTCGATTTCTAGGGTTCTAAGCATAAACGGGTTTGGGGGTTTTCAACTTAATGAGTATTAGAATAAAATTAATGCACATGTATAGTTTCAGAAGGGTTCGGTTAAGCTAATCCATGTATCAATTTTAGTGAGTAACATCGAATTGGTTGAATCCTAGTTTCTAGGGTTTGTTATAAGAACGAATTAGGGATTTCGGATTAATTGAAGTTAATAATCAAATTAATCATTACAGAAGGTTTCGAAATTAGGGAATTGATGAAAACCCTATGAATTAAAGATCAAGTGGACATCAATTCGATTGATTTTGATTAGAAATTTACGGATTGGAATTCGATCATGTATATAGCCAATTAATCGGGTTATAGTGGTTTGTTTTCGAATTAAAACCACATGTAGAGTTGATTGAATGTCAGAAACAAAAGCCCTATGGTTTCATGGACTATCGAGATCGAATTCGTGATCAATATGGGACTTTTTGCTTCGGCTATATTATAGAAAGGGATTTGGACTGGAATGGGATTTAAAACAATTTAATTCTGATATCCATTGCGACACCCTAGCGGGCTGAGTTGGTTAGATGCATGTGTGTTAGTGTTGAGGGTCGCGGGTTCGAGTCCCGGCCCAACCAATTTTTGGGTTTTTATGCTAAGTTAGTATTTTAACCATATTTCACTCGTTCTAACTCCGTTTTAATCCGTTCGAGTTGCGTTGGAACCGTAACGAGAATACGAACGCATTAGAATGATAAAATTCATATTTTAATCCGAACACGAAATCGCGTATAATTACGATTAATTGAATAAAATCAAATATGATTTTATTTAATCGATTTCAGTAGCACGCGTACTTTCGTATGCGCAATTTTAGCAAATCCAACATACGTGTGTTGACACGTATGTGATTTTATGCACAAAACGATTATTCGAATAACAATAGGTTATTGTTTAAATCACAGATTCTTCGTAGAGGATTTCTACGCAAGTTCACACGTGTTTGATCATTCTACTATTATCAAAGGTGCGTACACGGCCCCTTTCTTATTTTAAACTGTTTTGGGGGAGAAAACATGTGCAACAAACTGATTTTTAGATACATATCACTTGCATGAGTTATCTGTTTACATTATGTGAAAACATATCAAATTGAAAGTCCTTACACACCTCGAACCGTTTAGTTTGCTGTAATGCAAAGCGTGGTAGTTGGAAATAGATCTATTAGGTTTGACAAACCTCACCTGGTAGATGGGATCTACGCAGGTGTTTGACTGACCAAACACAATTTTTACTATTGTTGTGATAGACAATAGTGGCAAGGCGAAAACATGCTATAGCATGGCAACTAGTCAGCTTCGGTGTCGAACACGTATGTAAATAGTTTATATGACTAGCTATCATGACTGTGCATTTGTGATTATGTTATCTACAACTTATTATTCAAACTGATGTTTTGAACACTATGATTATTTAAAACCTGTGTTATGCACCAACCTTTGTGTTGACTTGATTTGCATGTTTTCTCAGGACGCTAAGGCGCGCGTAACAGCTGGCATGGACTAGGAAGATAGAGTCTCATGCATTATAAACACTTTGAACATTTGAATTTGATTATTTCAGTATTTTGATTTGTAATGTTTTACTTATCAACAGTTTATTGGTTTGATTTGAAACGCTTCCGCAACTTTTTGTAAACTCTGAATATTATGTTTTAAAGACCAACGTATGTTTTGAAATTCATATAGAGGTCTTCGCTATGTCTAATGATCTGAGATCCTGGTTTGTCACGTTCCCAAACGGTATGATTCCGTTAGTTGAAATTGGGGGTGTGACAGATTGGTATCAGAGCCATTGGTTATAGCGAACTAGGTTTGCATTTGTAGGCCTAGACTATGACTGTTAGACATTAGACACATCTGTTAATACGTATTGCTTAGAAATTACATATGACACTATGTAATTGACTTGTTTACGTATTCCATGGCACTGTACTTACATATGGTATTATGTAACAGGCATGGCTTCATCATCAGTCCCATACATTATCATTGGTGATTCCGAGGACGAGGAGCCGATAGTTCCGGCACCACCATCGTCACCACCACCACCTATTCCATCACCTCCACCATATGAGATGGATGACTCCGATCCAGAGGAGGATCCGGAGGAGGATCCAGACGAGGACCCATATGAGGATCCAGACGAGGATCCAGAGGAGGACCCGGATGAGGATCCGGAAGAGGAGCCTGAGGAGGGCACTCAGCAGATCCCTGTTGAGGGACTTTCCACACACCCACCACCAGTACTAGATGCTCCTGAGCCTAAGAGGCGAAGGACGGACGCGGAGGAGATCGCCAAGTTGCGCGAGGACTTGGATAAGACAGAAGACAAGCTTATACAGAGATCTCATGAGTTATGGGATGCCATTGAGAGGCAAGATGAACTTGCCCATCTAGTTCATGACATGCGGGATGAGATGGTGAACATGATTGGTCGTCTCGACGCTGCAGAGAACCGAGCTTTGTTCTTGGAGGGTAGAGTAGAAGCTTTGGAGGATTTGGTGGCCTCTGAGAATGAGGAGGAGGATGAGGAGGAAGAAGGGGAGGAACCAGCACCAGTTGCTGAGTCCGATCCTGAATCCACCGTTGAGGACGATTGATTGTTTTCTTATTTTATTTCTGTTTTGTTTAAACTTATTAGGAACGGGTTGTGTTCCTACATTAGTAGTTGGAAATTTTGTATTTCATTTCAAAAGTATTGTACTCAAAGAAAGTTCTATTTATGGAAGAATTATTGTTTGTTTCCAACAACTGTGTTGATTATATTACATGTTGTGTTTGTTGTTTTTACTTACACATGTCAAAATTGGATTTTGATTATGCGCTAACATTTCTTGTAAATAGGAAGGAAATGGCTGAGGGAAATGTTCAGATGACAGTTGCTGAGCTCAACGAGCTAATCAACAACAGGGTTGCAGAGGCAATAGCACAGTACGCACAGGCACACAACACGGGGCCACATGGTCCAGCTGGGGGATTGCTTAATCCACAGGCGTGCACGTTCAAGATGTTCTTGGACTGCAAGCCACACAACTTCAAAGGATCGGAGGGGGCCATAGGACTTCTCCGATGGATTGAAAAGGCAGAGTCTGTGTTCGAAATGTGCAACTGCCCTGATGACAGCAAGGTGAAATTTGCTACTGGAACGTTGGAGGGTCCAGCACTGACTTGGTGGAACTCCAATGTTCAGACCCTGGGGTTGGGAGAAGCAAATGCATTGACCTGGAACAACTTCAAAACATTACTACAAGAGGAGTATTGTCCTCGTAGTGAAATGCAGAAGTTGGAGGAGGAGTATTGGCACCTCAAGATGGAGGGGTCAAATATTGAGGAGTACACAACCAGGTCACATGAGTTGGCCAGACTGCTACCACACATGGCTACTCCAGCCAGTAAGTGGATCGAAAGGTACATTGGAGGACTAGTGCCTCAGATTCAGGGGATGGTTACTTCAGCAAATCCCACCACCATCCAACAAGCTGTTCGTCTAGCGCATCAGCTTACTGATCAGGCAGTGTTACAGGGAACTCTGCCTAAGCGAACATCTGCTACCAAGGTAGGAGATCACAAGAGGAAGTGGGAAAGTAACAACTTCAAGGGTAACAATCAACAGCAGAACAGGAAACAGGACTCAAACAAGTCCTATCATAATTCCAACAGCGGCCAACAATCATCATCATCGGGGGGCTATATTGGTAAGCACCCCAAGTGCAACAGGTGTGGTTACCATCATGTGGGTAACCAATGTGACAGAGCTAAGTGCCAGAGGTGTGGCAAGGTTGGGCATGCGGCTAAGGATTGTCGCGGAGAGCTGCAGAACAACAATAACAACCAGAATAACAATCAAAACAACGCGCATAAAGGTTGTTTTGAGTGCGGCAAGATGGGCCATTTCAAGAAAGATTGCCCACAACTTAAGAAAGGCGGGGACAACAATGGTAATGGTAATGGAAATGGCAACGGTAATGGAAATGGCACCAACAATAACAACAACAATACCAATAACAACAACAACAACAACGGTGCTAGAGGCAGGGCGTTTGTGATAGGAGGACGTCAAGCGCGGGAGGATCCCAACATTGTCACGGGTACGTTCCTCTTAAATAATCACTATGCCTCTATGTTATTTGACACTGGTGCCGATCGGAGCTTTGTATCTAGTTCACTTGCTAAGTCACTAGATGTTAGTCCCACTGCCTTAGATAGTCCCTATACTGTGGAATTAGCCGATGGTAAGTTGATTGTAGTAGAAAACATTTATAAGGGATGTATCCTTGATTTGATGGGTCAGACATTAGAGATTGATTTGATGCCTATTGCCTTAGGCAGTTTTGATGTAGTCATTGGCATGGACTGGTTGTCCAAAAACCAGGCTGAAATTGTATGTCATGAAAAGATTGTTCGCATACCTCTTCCGCAGGGAGAGACATTATATGTACAAGGCGAGAAGAGCAGTACGCCATTGCGTCTCATATCTTGTATGAAAGCACACAAATGTCTGCGGAAAGGTCATACGGCAGTTATAGCACTTATAACTAAAAAGCCGGTAGCTGAGAGGAAGCTTGAAGATATACCTATAGTTTGTGAATATCCGGAGGTATTTCCAGAAGACTTGCCGGGATTACTGCCTATCAGACAGGTGGAGTTCCGAATCGATCTTACACCAGAAGCAGCACCGATAGCTAGGGCGCCTTATCGACTTGCACCGTCAGAGATGCAAGAGTTATCTACACAACTGCAAGAGTTGTTGGATAAGGGTTTCATACGACCTAGTTTTTCACCGTGGGGAGCTCCAGTATTGTTTGTAAAGAAGAAGGACGGGACTTTTCGTATGTGTATCGATTACCGGGAATTGAATAAAGTTACTATTAAGAACCGGTATCCGTTACCCAGGATTGACGATCTGTTCGATCAGTTGCAAGGTTCGAGTTACTACTCGAAGATTGATCTCAGGTTGGGTTATCATCAACTAAGAGTTCAGGAGGAGGATATTCCGAAGACAGCATTCAGGACAAGATATGGCCATTATGAGTTCTTGGTCATGCCATTTGGGTTGACAAACGCTCCAGCTGTATTCATGGATCTCATGAATCGTGTTTGTAAACCTTATCTTGATAAGTTTGTCATTGTTTTCATCGATGACATTCTCATCTATTCAAAGTCTGAGGAGGAACACGCTGAACATCTTCGATTACTGTTAGAGCTATTGAAGCAAGAACAGCTGTACGCTAAGTTCTCGAAATGTGATTTCTGGATGCGAGAAGTACAGTTCTTGGGTCATATAGTTAATGAAAGGGGTATACATGTTGATCCAGCAAAGATTGAAGCGATTAAGAATTGGGAAGCGCCAAAGACCCCTACCGAGGTACGACAATTCCTTGGTTTGGCGGGTTATTATCGACGATTCATTGAGGGTTTCTCAAAGATCGCTCAACCACTTACAGCTCTGACGCACAAGGGAACAAAGTATAACTGGACGGATAAACAGGAAGCTGCATTCCAGTTATTGAAACAGAAACTCTGCAGTGCACCGATTCTGTCCTTACCGGAAGGAACGGAAGATTTTGCGGTGTATTGTGACGCATCTGGACAGGGTTTGGGATGTGTATTGATGCAACGGGATAAAGTGATCGCTTATGCTTCCAGACAACTACGAACACACGAAAAGAACTACACTACTCATGACTTGGAGTTAGGAGCAGTGGTTTTTGCCTTGAAGATTTGGAGGCATTATCTGTATGGAACTAAGTGTACTATTTATACTGATCATAAGAGTTTGCAACATATCTTTGATCAGAAGGAGCTTAATATGAGGCAACGACGATGGGTTGAGTTGTTGAACGATTATGAGTGTGCGATTAAGTATCACCTGGGAAAGGCTAATGTAGTAGCCGATGCTTTAAGCAGAAAGGATACTTCAACAAGACGGGTTCGTGCACTTATGATGACAATACACACTGACTTACCTGATAAGGTACGCAGTGCTCAGATCGAGGCCTTGAAAAAGGAAAACTTGGTACAGGAATCTTTACGGGGAATGGAAGAACAGTTGGATACGAATGCTGATGGAATTCGTTATTTCATTAACCGAATGTGGATACCTTTGTATGGAGGTTTAAGGGAACTCGTGATGGACGAATCACACAAGTCCAGATATTCAGTCCATCCGGGATCAGACAAGATGTACCATGACTTGAAGGCACTGTATTGGTGGCCTCACATGAAAGCTGATATTGCTAAGTACGTTAGCAAATGTTTGACTTGTTCGAAAGTCAAAGTTGAATATCAGAAACCATCTGGTTTACTGCAACAACCAGAGATACCGATGTGGAAGTGGGAACAGATTTCGATGGATTTCATTACTAAGTTACCCCGTACACCGAGTGGTTGTGATACGATATGGGTAATTGTCGATCAATTAACGAAATCTGCACACTTCTTAGCAATCAAAGAAACTGACAAGATGGAGAAATTGACTCGCATTTACATCAAGGAAGTAGTAGCACGTCATGGTGTGCCAATATCTATCATATCAGATCGGGATGCCCGGTTTACTTCCAATTTTTGGAAATCTCTTCATAAGTCATTGGGGACTCGCTTGGATATGAGTACCGCTTATCACCCACAGACCGACGGTCAAAGTGAACGAACGATTCAAACGCTCGAGGATATGTTACGAGCTTGTGTAATTGATTTTGGTGATAGTTGGGAGAATCATTTACCGTTGGTGGAATTCTCTTACAATAATAGTTATCATACAAGCATTCAAGCAGCACCGTTTGAAGCTTTGTATGGTCGCAAATGTCGTTCACCAGTTTGCTGGGCTGAAATTGGTGACAGTCAGATAACAGGTCCTGAACTGGTGCACGAGACGACAGAGAAGATAGTTCAAATCCGAAATCGTATGGCAGCGGCTCGGGATCGACAGAAGAGTTATGCAGACAAACGTCGCAAGCCGTTGGAATTTCAAGTAGGTGACCGAGTTCTTCTAAAGGTATCACCTTGGAAAGGTGTGATACGATTCGGCAAGCGCGGCAAGCTTAGTCCACGTTACGTAGGACCTTTTGAGATTCTGAAAAGGATTGGTCCGGTTGCATACCAACTCAAACTACCGGAGGAACACGGTGGAGTTCATGATGTGTTTCATGTGTCGAACTTAAAGAAATGTCTTTCTGACGAGACATTGATTGTACCGTTGGAAGAAATACAAGTAGATGAACAGCTGCGATTCATTGAAGAACCGGCGGAAATCATGGATCGAGAGGTCAAACAACTGAAGCAAAGCAAGATTCCGATAGTCAAAGTCCGATGGAATTCAAGACGGGGTCCTGAATTCACATGGGAACGGGAAGATCAAATGATGAAGAAATATCCTCATCTATTCAAGACAGCTACTGCTAACACTGAGAGCGCACGTTAAATTTCGGGACGAAATTTCCTTCAACAAGGGGATGACGTGATGCTTTCACACATCAACACTGCAAATTTCAAACTGTAAGCACAAACGTTTTATTTATTCAATTGATTTTGTTACAGATATTTGTGCTACATTACATTTTATATGTTTTATGTGCTACATTTCATATGTTACATGTTATGGTAGTACATACACGATTGGTTACATACATTTTGCTATGCGCGGGGTTGCATAGTACATTGGTTACATACACTTTGCTATGTGCGGGGTTGCATAGTACAAACAGTTTCAGACACTCACTATGTGTGAGGTTACACAACACAGTATGATCAAACACAAACAGTCACAGTTAGGTGAACTAACTAGTGTACACGCAAAACAGTTACATTGAAAGATCACAATTAAGTTGTGATGTTGCAAGCATTAGACTTTGTGTGTGAGTACACACAAGCACACAGAATGATCAAATCACACTAACACGTACGATTTAAACTCGTAAGTAGTTTCCTAACTACTCTTAACACTTGCTAATTTTCGGGACGAAAATTCCTTCAACAAGGGGATGATGTGACATTCCGACTTTTCAAGTTAACCTTGTTAACCTCCGTAGGCCCAACAAGGCCAATGAAGGCCCAACAAGGCCAATGAAGGCCCAATAAGGTCCATGAAGGCCCAGTAAAGCCAAAGAAGATTCAGTAAGGACAAGGAAGGCCCAACAAGACAAGTCAGACTCAATGAAGTTTATGAAGGCCCAATAAGACAAATGTAGGCCCAAGAAGCCAAGGTGGGTCCAATAAAGCAAGAGTAGGCCCATTGAGATCTAGGTAGGCCCAGTAAGCTCAAGATAGGCCCAGTGAGCCTAAGGTAGGCCCAATTAGCCCAAATGGATTAATTGAGTCCAATAGCATTCCAATTAGTGATAGTTAGGGAATTTCGGTTCAACTTTGTAAACCGAATTGTTAGGTAATTGAGAAAAATCAACCTAAAGGATTAGTATTAACTGAAATCTATCCTAATACACTTTAATTACAAGTTTAGACTTGTAATTAGTTAAAGGAAGGTTCAATTTTGACTTCAGGAGTCAAAATTCGTCATCAAGCAAGAGGGGAATTTGGAATTCTATGCAATACACTATAATTAATTGTAATAATCATTCATAACCATCATATTGATGATTGTGATCGGTTATAACCAGTTAATTCTATCATAACGTTCGAATTAATCATGATATTAACTCAAAAGTCGAAACCGTTTTGAGTCATTATCAAATTCGTATCATTGGATCATAATTCTTGAAATTGAAACCTCAGAACCTCTAGTCGGCTTACTTAGAAGCTTTCCTATATCACAATTCGATTTCAGAAGTTTGGGAAGAAGGATTTCGATTAAAGGGTTGCCGAATCTAGGGCTCAAAGTGGTTCTACTTCAATTCCATATCAAATCAGGTTAGTAATTGATCCTAAACTTTCTAAAAGGGCCGATTAAACTAACCCATATAACAATTTCGTTAATTAGCATCGAATCATATGGTTTTTGATTCTAGGGTTTATACTAAGAACGGTTTTGGGGGTTTTGATCTTAAAGAGTTTAAGAATCGAATTAAAATATATGGATAGTTTCAGAAGATCCCGAATAAGCTAACACACATGACAATTTCATGTAATGTACACGATTTATTTGATTTCGATTTCTAGGGTTCTAAGCATAAACGGGTTTGGGGGTTTTCAACTTAATGAGTATTAGAATAAAATTAATGCACATGTATAGTTTCAGAAGGGTTCGGTTAAGCTAATCCATGTATCAATTTTAGTGAGTAACATCGAATTGGTTGAATCCTAGTTTCTAGGGTTTGTTATAAGAACGAATTAGGGATTTCGGATTAATTGAAGTTAATAATCAAATTAATCATTACAGAAGGTTTCGAAATTAGGGAATTGATGAAAACCCTATGAATTAAAGATCAAGTGGACATCAATTCGATTGATTTTGATTAGAAATTTACGGATTGGAATTCGATCATGTATATAGCCAATTAATCGGGTTATAGTGGTTTGTTTTCGAATTAAAACCACATGTAGAGTTGATTGAATGTCAGAAACAAAAGCCCTATGGTTTCATGGACTATCGAGATCGAATTCGTGATCAATTTGGGACTTTTTGCTTCGGCTATATTATAGAAAGGGATTTGGACTGGAATGGGATTTAAAACAATTTAATTCTGATATCCATTGCGACACCCTAGCGGGCTGAGTTGGTTAGATGCATGTGTGTTAGTGTTGAGGGTCGCGGGTTCGAGTCCCGGCCCAACCAATTTTTGGGTTTTTATGCTAAGTTAGTATTTTAACCATATTTCACTCGTTCTAACTCCGTTTTAATCCGTTCGAGTTGCGTTGGAACCGTAACGAGAATACGAACACATTAGAATGATAAAATTCATATTTTAATCCGAACACGAAATCGCGTATAATTACGATTAATTGAATAAAATCAAATATGATTTTATTTAATCGATTTCAGTAGCACGCGTACTTTCGTATGCGCAATTTTAGCAAATCCAACATACGTGTGTTGACACGTATGTGATTTTAAGCACAAAACGATTATTCGAATAACAATAGGTTATTGTTTAAATCACAGATTCTTCGTAGAGGATTTCTACGCAAGTTCACACGTGTTTGATCATTCTACTATTATCAAAGGTGCGTACACGGCCCCTTTCTTATTTTAAACTGTTTTGGGGGAGAAAACATGTGCAACAAACTGATTTTTAGATACATATCACTTGCATGATTTATCTGTTTACATTATGTGAAAACATATCAAATTGAAAGTCCTTACACACCTCGAACCGTTTAGTTTGCTGTAATGCAAAGCGTGGTAGTTGGAAATAGATCTATTAGGTTTGACAAACCTCACCTGGTAGATGGGATCTACGCAGGTGTTTGACTGACCAAACACAATTTTTACTATTGTTGTGATAGACAATAGTGGCAAGGCGAAAACATGCTATAGCATGGCAACTAGTCAGCTTCGGTGTCGAACACGTATGTAAATAGTTTATATGACTAGCTATCATGACTGTGCATTTGTGATTATGTTATCTACAACTTATTATTCAAACTGATGTTTTGAACACTATGATTATTTAAAACCTGTGTTATGCACCAACCTTTGTGTTGACTTGATTTGCATGTTTTCTCAGGACGCTAAGGCGCGCGTAACAGCTGGCATGGACTAGGAAGATAGAGTCTCATGCATTATAAACACTTTGAACATTTGAATTTGATTATTTCAGTATTTTGATTTGTAATGTTTTACTTATCAACAGTTTATTGGTTTGATTTGAAACGCTTCCGCAACTTTTTGTAAACTCTGAATATTATGTTTTAAAGACCAACGTATGTTTTGAAATTCATATAAAGGTCTTCGCTATGTCTAATGATCTGAGATCCTGGTTTGTCACGTTCCCAAACGGTATGATTCCGTTAGTTGAAATTGGGGGTGTGACAGCTACAGTGTCTATAAAAGTGTCATCAGTCTTATCTGTTTGTCTTCTTCTTGTATTTGTCCTGAAACATTAAATGTCGGGGCTATTTATACCCCAACATCAACTGTATAACTACAACACTTTTCTGAATCTTCTTTGTGTTGCCTTACTATTTTCTGTTCTCTCTTTTCTTTAAAACAAGAAAACTAAACACTAAAAATAACTTAAGTGCAAACCCTAGAGGGAGCTAATACCAAAGGCTTTGACTCAGTATCCAAAGCTCTTGTTCCTGGTTGAATCAGCCTCTCCTTAGGTCTTTGATTTTTTACAATTGGTATCAGAGCCTTGTTCATTAGTCTTGGTTTAACCATCAAGTCTAAATTCAAAGCTCACTTTGATATCTTGTGTTTAGTTTTCTGTGTTCATCTACTTTTCATAATCTGCTGAAGATTGATTTTTGAAACTCTAAGGTGTTCAAGAATCATTCAATCAAACTACCTTGAGTACTCATTACTTGTTGATTTATTCATAACTGTTTGAACACATGACAGAAAAATTCACCTTAGATCCCCATAACACCGGTTCTGCCATGAAGCCACCAATTTTGGTTAGGCATCAATACAATATTTGGCAGAGACGAATGTTACATTTCCTGTCAAATAATCATACAGGATGTTGGAAGTCTGTCATGTTCGGACCTCATAAACCAATGGTCCTGGACACGGAGACTGGAGATGATGTCCCTAAGGACCCCCGAAACTACACTGAAGAAGATTTTCAGAAATTGGAGCTTGATGCCAAGGCACATGCTCAGCTGGCTATGGCCCTTCCGAATGAAATTTATTCGGGTCTTCTTCACCATGAATCTGCTAAGGATTTATGGGATGATCTAAAAGAGCAATTCGGTGGTACCGATGATGTTGTAGCCAACACTTAGGGAAATATTGGCTCAACAATATGAGACTTTCTGCCAACTAAATAATGAGTCAATGACTCAGCAATTTGAAAGGTTCACTTCTCTATTAAGTGAACTAAAATTAGCTGGTCAAGTGTACTCTCCTGTCTCAGTTCTTAATCGATTTTTAAGATCTCTTCCTGAAAAATGGGAAACTTATTCTATAGTTATGAGATCTTCACCAGATTTTGGTAAACTCTCACTTACCCAACTTCATGGTAAGTTGCTCACTTTTGAGCGAGAGATTGACCAGAAAAGAAAACTCATAAAATCTGGTAAATCAACTGAAGAGTATGTTCAAGGGAACACAGCTCTTCTTAGTCATAACTCTGTGATAAATGATCAGGGTTATGATGAACACATTGACATAACTACTGGCATCACCTCTTCATTTTCCTCACGTGATGACCATTCTCTCCCTTCTGACCATCTGTGTTTTATCATGGACGATCTTCATGAAGTTCCAAGTGATGACTTGGAAGAGATGGACATTCTTCATCAACTGGCTCTCTTGAGCATAAGAACTAACAAGTTCTACAAGAGGACAGGAAGAAAATTTCCTGGTATTCATGGAAAAACCAGGATCGGTCTAAATAAGGCTAATGTCCAATGCTATAGGTGTCATGGCACTGGACATTTTGCCAGGGAATGTTCTAATGCTCCAATTTCTAACCCTTCCTCTTATGTGACCTTCCCAAACACACCTTCACACACCTCTTCAACACCATTTTCTTCCACCACTTCCTCCTCCTCTTTTAAAAGGTCCAATAATCCTCAAGAATCAGCACGCATTGTACAAAACTCTTCTTCCTCCAATGTGCAATATGTACAAGCTGCAAACGGTAACATGTATCAACTCACTCCTGCTTCACTTCAAGTTGTTGCAGCTCCTTCTTCACAAATAAATGCACCAGGCCATGCTGTCCAGTCTTCATCATCTAGTCAACAGGATCTTTTCTCTCAAGAGTACATAGACTGGAGCAGCTTGCCTGAAGATGTTGGCTATGCCCTCATTACTTCTGAACCAACAGAATTTGCTCTCATGGCTGTTGGTGAAGACTCCTGTTCTTCTGTTCAACCTGAAGCAGATATTTCTGATGCTCTGGTATCTTCTTCTACCTTAGAAAAACTATGTTCCAATGCTTGCATAGAGGCTTTTGCAAAAATAAAGAAAGCCAATATGTTGCTTCAAAAGCAAAATCAGGAGTTGGAACAACTCCTTGACAATAAAAATTCTGAAGTGGAAAAACTAATAAAAATAAAAGATAATGAGATCTCCGCTTTAAAAACTGAGAAAATCAACTTACAAGCATCATTTGATCTACAAAGAGAAAATATTATGCTTGTAAAGATGAATTATCTCAAACTCAAGTAAGCTGTGAAAAGTGGGTTGAGTCTTACAAAGGATTCAAAATGCTTTTACAAAAGCAAGTTCACAGCAAAGCAAGATTTGGGATTGGGTATAATCACACTGCTCAACCAGAGGATTACACCCCAATCGATAACAATAAGGATGAAACCACTTCTGAACCTATCTCACCAACCTTTCTTCCTGATGAAATTTCTCCAATAATAGATAGACCTCCATTGGTGTATCAACCAAACTATTCTTCCAAGTTTGTATACTCCACTAATACAAATCTGACAAGATTAGAAAAACCTCAGTTGAACTCAGTTCAACACAATAACTCTTCAGAACAAAATGAGATAGCTCCTGATATGAGCTCTACTCATAGTTCATAAGAAACAACTAAATCGGGTCTCTCTTCTAGCATCAAGTCAAATCTTGACAAAGGAAAAGGACCTATGGTTAATATCCAGTTTCCTCCTTCTCATCCTCATCCTCCTTACCCCACAATGAACGTAAACAGACCTTTCATCCCAAATTATTCATCTCTTTCTCCAGCCTGCTCAAAATGTTTTAAGTACAACCATGCTACTGAAAACTGCAGAACAAAAACGCCTTTGGAGAAAGCTAGATTGAAGGCTAATAAGTTGAAAGCTGATCATGCCTCTTCATATAGAGGGAACCTACCTAATAAGATAAAGAAAGTAAGAACAGCAAGTAAACAATTTGTTGGACCAAACCCCCATTCTTCGTTCAACTTACCCTCTTCCTTGACTGCAAACTCTAGATCTTCTATTTTGGGAACACCACCTCCTTACTCTACGGTGAACCCAGTTTCTTACTCTCATAATGTTGCTAACACTTCTCCCGTGGATTCTCAAATCAATCTTCTCCAACAAAATCAGCAACAACTGCTGTTAATGATGCAGAAATTGATGAATGATACACAACAGAATAAACCAAACAAGTAAAATAAAATAAAATATCCCATGTCTAACCTATTGTACTTGATCCTCATGTGCAGAAACTCTCTTCAAACCAAAATCATCTCTGGTATGTGGATAGTGGAGGATCTAGGCACATGACAGGTTGCATATCCATTCTAAATGACTTCATTACAAAGAATGGAGGATCTGTGTAACATTTGTGCATTTAGTCATGATAGTCGTAAACAGTGTTAGAACAGTGTGTATCCATGTTCAGTCAGTCAATGTGAATCATGTGTTCATTATGTGATTGTGTGTTAGAATCTTTATTATTTAACAAGTATGTATTACTTATTTACAGTCGAGTTCACTAGGCAAGAACAGTATCTTGTTATATCGAAACAGTGGTGGGCAGCGAGAGTGAGCCCTATATATATACTGCGTTCGGTGTAACAGGATAGTGTTAGTGCGTAGTGTTGAGACGAATATTATAACAATTAATTAATTCACAAAAATCGTAATACGTAAGCAAGACTGAGTATAGTTATGGGTGACGATCCATAATAATACGAATGTTGAACTTATAATTACGATTAAACGACTTTAAATAATTAATACGATCGAAAAACGTACGCGATTGCGGGTATACACGTAATTGTGAGTGTTTAACGATCTGTCAACACACGAAGAGTAAAAATAATTAAATTAATTATTTTATATTTTTACAATTTTGAAACTCATCATTTATTTGAGTTTAACAACTCTTTTATTTTAAAACCGCGTAAAATACGCGTTACGTTCCGGAAACGCGAACCGAGCGACCGAAACGAACCCGAATACCTCACGGGCTATAAAAGCCTTGATCAAGACCATTTCTCTCATTTATTTCAGCCAACCACCACTTCTCTCTCTAAAACTCGCGAACCTATCCTCTCTCTAAAAATCCAAGCTTTAAACGTTCGTAACTCGCTTATTTCTCAACGGAATTCGTCATTCTTGGTGTCCACGTGAAGCCCTTGACATCCTCTACACGAAAGTACAAGAAATCAGTGGTTTTATCCGGCCAAAAACGAGGTATGATCGAGAGAATAATCACGAACGTAGGGTTTTCTATGTGTGTTTGTTGGAAAACCGACAACCAGCCGGTTTTAGCACTCCATTTCTATTTTCGCACCACTAGCAACCCTATCTGAAGTTATACTAGTTAGATCGTGGTCTGGATCCAAGGATTTCGATGATGGTGATGATGCTGGTAACAGGTTCGACGGCCGAACCTTTTTCCTCAGATGGCCGAACCCTAACGAGGCTCCACGAACCTGCATGGTTCGTTAGATAGCAGCCGAACCCTTAGGGGATCTCTTGAACCTGTGCCGAGCCTTGATGCCTCCGGCGAACCATCCTAGTGCCACGAACCCCCTGGATCAGTCACGAACCATAGCGAATCAATGAACCCCACGAACCCTAATGGGTTTTCCAACCGAACCTGCATGGTATTGAGCAACCTCGGCGAGCCCTATGGAGTCCACGAACCCTGCATGGTTCGTGGAAGTACCAGCGAACCCTTAGATCTCAGTCAGTCGAACCATTGAGGACTCACGAACCTTACTATGTCGAACCTTAGTGCTCATGGCGAACCCTATACCTGCACGAATCTTCTGCATGGGAGACGAACCCTTGATGAGCCACGAACCCTGCATGGTTCATGGCATAACTTTTCGAATCCTAGAAGGACCACTGAAGCACCTTGCCGAACCATGTAATCAGGTTGCCGAACCCTTGGACACTTCACCATAAGCGAACCCTTCGGCTATAAGGGACGAACCTTGGGCTGAAAACCATAAAGGTTCGCTGCCCAAAGTTGGCAGCCCACTAGTCTTTCGGCCCAATTCAGTTGAAATCAGCCCAATTCCATTTACAACTTGGCTCGTAGGTTTAAATCAAGCACAATTGAGATAGTTCGGCCCATTAAGATATTTAATTGGCCCAATGTCGCTTTGGAACCTTACATGGCCTACTTAATCATTTCTTAGCCCAACTCAAATCCCTTAGGCCCAATCCAAGCCCATACGACTCATTATGATCTTAATTAGCTCGATATTAGCTTGGACGCGTTATGAGGCCTATATACAAGTTGTTGGGCCAACGTCACATGCAATTGGCCCAACATCACCTTCAATTGGATCATTATCATTTGAAATGGCCCATGGTTGGCCACAACTCAAAGTATTTGTAATGGATCTTAGTTGGTTTAAGTTACAACTTAAACTAATAATGGGATCAAGTCACAAACTCAAGAACTAAAACAATTGGAATATCTTTTCATAAATCATAGTAATCAATGGTTATCAAATTCGCAAACAATTATCATTTTATGCATAAGATTTATGCACAAAGGATCATTTCATATTCGTTTCTTGGACCCATGATCATTCAAATGATTCAAAGCATAACTTTCAAGTGTTAATCAAGTTCTAGAGAAAACAAGTCAATCAATGAATCAAAGTCTATACAATTATAAATCCTATATCTTATGTTTGATTACAATGTTATAGGAAACAATTAGAAGTCCTGTTTGCTACTTGCTATCTGTTTTAGTTCAGAGTCTACTGCAGACAGGTGAGAACTTTAGCCCCTCTTTTACTGTTTTTATAACTGTTTTGGGGTGGAACACGTGATCAAACCAATCATTTACAATCATATTTCATTACACAAGGTGTGTGTATTCGTATAAACATTACGGGTTCATTTTACGAATCCTAGGGATTCATCAACTGTTTTAAGGGAATTATCAACTATTAAACTCTTTTCACTAAAAAGGTTTTATAAAGGATCTTTGAACTGTTTTGTAACTGATTTACTCAAATGTATTTATGAAGGATAAACACTTTTAGATAAAGGATTTTATAAACTCTTTTGTTATAAACCTTGTTGTTACACAAGGTCACCACATCATGGTATTCAAAACAAGTGGTTCACAACATGGTATTCAAATCAAGTGGTTCACAACATGGTATTCAAATCAAGTGGTTCACAACATGGTATTCAAATCAAGTGGTTCACAACATGGTATTCAAATCAAGTGGTTCACATCATGGTATTCAAATCAAGTGTTCTTTTCATGGTATTCAAAACAAAGGATTTAATTCGTGGAATTAAATCTAGGTTTTCAATTCATGTTATCAAATAAGGCATTAACACATCCGGTTAAAGTAAGGTTCAGAAACATGGTGTCTATTGTTGTAAACAAACTTGTAAAAGCATCAAGTATCATATTCATTAGCGTTAGTACTGGGTGATCACAACAAGGGAAAGCGGACACGCACATTGGGGCAGGCCGATTGCTGCAGTTAGTTTTTAAATCTGTTTTATAAACTAACTGCAGATTTTGGTTACATATGGTTTTATCAAAACTGTTGACACATTATCTAACTCCAAACGTGGTTTGGGACTTGATATTATATGTTGACTCTCGTGCAAACAGTGATTGGACTGTTTACACTCATTTTCTTACTTGATGTTAGTTTGGGTTGCAGCTCATCCGTGTGAATCTTATGATGCTTTAACTTACCTATGCCTTATATCATATACTCATGTTTACAAATGTTAAACCTATTGTTCTCACCAACTACGTCTGTAGTTGACAGTTACTTTTCACGTGTTTCAGGTAATCAGGTTTAAGACATTCTCAGGGACAACTAAGGAGACCATTCTAAGATAGAACAAGATGAAGAAACATGCTAGGATGGATTAGAAACACACTAAATCCTAAATGTTTAATTGTCTTGTTTGGAGTCTTATTTTGTAACTATATTTTGAGTCTGTAGTTGTCTTTCTTTTGGTAGATAGATTGTCTGTAACTAAACAATTGTCTAAACATTATGCAACTTAGTAATCCATTGTGGTTGTTCTTATTCAATACTTGTGCATGATTCAACTGATCATACGTCACCGCGCCGTGGATTCCGCACGCGGCGCAGGGGTGTGACAGGTTGGTATCAGAGCCAAGGTTGTAGAGAACTAGGAAAAACCCAATGTTTAACGACCTAGACTATAACCTAAGCTACCCAATAGGACTAAGTGCTATAGGCTTGAGGAAATTAGGAGCTAAGTAACTTAAGTGAGCATTAAGTCTACATTAAGCTTGAAAGATCTTAGGGACATTTTACTAAGATTAGATATTGAGTCAAAGAATTTGAATCGGACTTCTATAATTTTAGAAACCGAATTAAATTCTCACACATATGCATTTAAGGATTTCAGAGGCAAGGATCTGTATTCTTAGTATCCTTGATCTGAAATTCTCACACAGAGATCATTATAGGATTTAGAGGCAAAGATTGGTATCTTTGATCTAAAGTCCTTGTCATATTCATTATGGGATTTAGAGGCAAAGATCTATTAATTTAGTATCTTTGATCTAAGATCCTTGTCATAATCATTATAGGATTTAGAGGCAAAGATTGATATCTTTGATCTAAAGTCCTTGTCATATTCATTATAGGAATTCAAATGTCAAGGTCTATTAATTTAGAGTCTTGATTTGAAATCCTTGTCATATTCATTATAGGAATTCAAATGTCAAGATCTATTAATTTAGAGTCTTGATTTGAAATCCTTGTCATGCTCATTATAGGAATTCAAAGGTCAAGAACTATTAATTTAGAATCTTGATTTGAAATCCTTGTCATTGTTATCATTGTTATCATTATCAGGTGTTCATTATCATAGGAACTTTATAACTTAGAATCTGTGTAACAGTATTCTTTAGTTGAAGTTCTCACAAGAGATCATTATACTCGATACTGTAAGTATTGAGAACCTAGGTTAATTAACCTAGGACACACATGCTAAAACCTAAGGTTCTAATTTCTAAGTAAATTAAGAACCATGGTTTACATAATCATAAACATATCCATAGAACAAGAGGCAATCATGAAACAATCATAATCAATCAACAGTTGGAATCTTAGCCCCAAATATAGACGACGGATTAACGCTGACGTGTTGAGGTAAGTGGTGGGTCGGTGAGAGCTTACCCTATATATAAGCTTATTTCAGTATGTTAGGGGGAATCCGGCGTTTGTATTTGGAGTGAGGATTCGGGATCAACTGGACACATGGATCATTAGTCAAACACATGGGATACAAACATTTGGGAAACAATCATTGGTGAATCAAATCAAAGTGCAATTCAAACTTGGATGAACCAAACATTATGGTGAATCAATCAAGTTGTGAACATTCTGTAAATGTAAACCTTAAGTGAAATCCTTAAGTGATTACATCATTAGTACTTACTGACATAGGTTAACAGGAAAGTGTAGAACACACGTATGACTTAGTTCTACATGTTAACAACTGTTAGTAGGTGCACGCATAACATAATCATAGTTCAATCATGGAATCAATTATAGTTCAAGTTGATCAAAGATCATGGGATTCTTAATCAATGGAACACACTTGCAAATCAGTACAAACGTGTTGCCAAATGCTAGCAAGGGCATGATCGTGGTATACCGAAACGGTGGTGGGCAGCGAGAGTGAGCCCTATATATAAGCTATTTTCGGTATATCGGGAAAGTGTCAGTGTGTAGGTTTGGTGGAGAGATCATGGAACATCGTACATATTCACATGATAAGTATGCAAATAAGTTGATAACTTATACGTGTACTGGATCATATTACAATTGAATGATAATACTAGTAGTATGGATATATTACTGACCTTATCATGAAAATTCAATTGTATCCTTCCTCATTACTGACCCACTTGTGGCTTCTATTCGTAGAATGCCTCCCCGACGTGATCCTAACGGAGGGGGTTCAACAAGTGGCAACGACGATGAGATCAACAAGATTGCTCGAGCTATTGCGGTTCATATGCGGGATGTGATTCCTGGTATGGTCACTGATATCACCCAGAATCTTCGGGGAAGTACCAGTGATTCCGCACACAACTCAAATGCCACTAACGCTGGAACTGCTAACTTTACTTTCAAGCAGTTCAACGATGCTAAGCCTCCTAAGTACTCTGGTACCGAGGGAGCTACCGGCCTACTGCAATGGCTGGAAAGCATTGAAGACATTCTCGACTTCACTGGATGTCCTGAGAATCTGAAGGTCAAGATGGCCTCAAGCGCTTTTCACAAAGGCGCATTCACCTGGTGGAATTCTGAGAAGAACACCAGAGGACGTGAAGTCGCTCTAGCTTTACCGTGGGACGGATTCAAGAACTTACTGGTGGAAAAGTTTTGTCCACGTCATGAACTGAAGAAACTGGAGGTGGAGATGTGGAATCTGGTGCAAGATAGTGGAGAGAACGCAAAGTATACAACTCGATTCCATGAGTTGTGCATTCTGGTACCCCATTTGGTTACTCCTCTATCCCGCAGGATAGAGAAATACATTGAAGGTCTACCGTTAGTAGTCAGGGGAACTAACCCTACTACTCTAGAGGCGGCGATTCAACTTGGTGCTACTCTTACTGAAGAGTATGTGAAGTCTGGAGTGCTCACCCGAAAGGGATTCTAGAGAGCTCAGATTGAAGAAGGCAAGAAGCCTGAACAGCACCATCACAAGAAGAAGAAGCAAAAGACAATCAAGAACTTTGCAGCGCTGACTGCGGCTGTACCTACTCATGCCACACCTATCACTGCTATGCCACAACCAGAAAATGCCAGAAAGCCTTATACTGGCCAGTTTCCACTTTGCACCAAATGCCAGTATCATCATCTGCCCAACACTCCATGCAAGAAGTGTCTCAAATGTGGGCGTATGGGACACTTTGCAGCTACTTGTAGATCTACTCATCTTGCTGCTGCAACTCCTGCTACCACTACCACTGCTGCTACAGGTGGAAGGACCTGTTATAATTGTGGAGCAGAGGGACACTTCAGAAATCAGTGTCCAAAACTCAACAACAATACTGCTGCTGCTCGTGCTTTTGTGATTGGAACTGCTGAAGCACGTGAAGAGCCGGCAGTCATCACGGGTACATTTCTTATCAATGATCATTATGTTCCTATCATATTTGATACTGGTGCCGATAAAATTTTTATCTCTACTCATACTGCTTCTTTGCTTAATATGCAACTATCCACACTTACTGCTCCCTATACTGTAGAAGTAGCGAATGGTAAGACCATAGTTGTAGATTCCATAATTCATGCTTGTGAGCTAAGATTAAACGACCATCTCTTTTCCATCGATCTCATTCCTATGGCTCTCGGAAGCTTCGAAGTTGTAGTAGGAATGGATTGGTTATCCAAAAACAATGCTGAAATCGTATGCTCTGAGAAACTTATCCGAATCCCCTTACCGTCCGGCGAAACGATGATAGTCTACGGCGAGAAACCATGCCGCGGATTGAAGATTGTATCGTGCATCCAGGCGAGGAAGTACTTGAAGAAGAAATATTATGCTTTCCTAGCTCATGTAGTGGAAAAGAAACCTGAAAAGAAAGCAGTTGGAGATGTTCCAGTTATCAAAGAATATCCCGACGTATTTCCAGAAGACTTGCCTGGACTACCACCAGTCCGACAAGTGGAGTTTAAAATTGATCTCGTCCCTGGAGCAAACCCAGTGGCGAAGTCACCGTATCGATTAGCACCGTCTGAGATGCAAGAACTGTCTAGTCAGCTTCAAGAACTTTTAGACAAAGGTTTCATAAGGCCGAGTTTCTCTCCATGGGGAGCTCCGGTTCTCTTTGTCAAAAAGAAAGACGGTTCATTTCGTATGTGCATCGACTATCGTGAGTTGAACAAGTTGACAATCAAGAATAGATATCCTCTGCCCAGGATCGATGATCTGTTTGATCAATTACAGGGAGCAACTTGTTTCTCTAAGATTGATTTACGATCCGGGTATCATCAGTTAAGAGTAAATGATGAGGATATACCAAAGACGACATTTAGGACTCGATATGGACACTATGAGTTCGTGGTCATGCCATTTGGACTGACCAATGCACCTGCAGTGTTCATGGACTTGATGAATCGAGTCTGTAGGCCATACTTGGATCAGTTTGTTATTGTCTTCATTGATGATATACTGATTTATTCCAAGTCAGAACAAGAACATGAGGATCATTTGAAGAAAGTCTTGGAACTACTAAGAGAGGAACAACTTTATGCTAAATTCTCAAAATGTGAGTTTTGGCTAAAGGAAGTTCACTTCTTAGGACATGTCATCAACAGGGATGGAATACATGTAGATCCAGCAAAGATTGAGGCGATTAAGAACTGGACTACTCCATCTACTCCAACAGAGATTCGTTCGTTTCTGGGTCTGGCGGGCTATTACAGAAGATTCATTGCAAACTTCTCTAAGATAGCCTTGCCACTTACCAGTCAAGCTTTTATATGGGGACAGAAACAAGAAGATGCATTTCAACTTCTTAAACAGAAGTTATGCAATTCCCCTATCCTTAGCCTCCCAGAGGGCAGTGATGATTTCATTGCCTACTGTGATGCTTCAAACCTTGGTCTTGGTTGTGTACTTATGCAACGGGACAAGGTCATTGCTTATGCTTCAAGACAACTTAAGGTTCACGAGAAGAATTACACTACTCATGACCTTGAGTTAGGGGCTGTGGTCTTTGCATTAAAAATTTGGAGACACTACCTTTATGGTACTAAATGTGTCATCTACACAGACCACAAGAGCCTGCAACACATTCTCAATCAGAAAGAACTCAACATGAGACAACGACGTTGGGTTGAGCTTCTAACTGATTACGACTGTGAGATTCGTTACCATCCGGGTAAAGCCAATGTGGTGGCGGATGCTCTTAGTCGCAAGGAACCAGTCAAACCAATTCGTGTAAGAGCCATGGAGATCAACACACAGCCAAACTTGAAAGACTTGATTCGTATTGCACAACAACAAGTAGTAACAAACAATCAACTCAAGACAGACTTGGATTGTGGTATTGAGAAGAAACTAGAACCTCGAGCTGATGGGGTGTTATATCTCAATGGCCACATTTGGATTCCAAGGTCTGAAGAATTGCGCACACTCATCTGTGATGAGGCTCATAAGTCGCGATACTCAGTTCATCCTGGAGCCGACAAGATGTATCAGGACTTGAGGACATCTTACTGGTGGCCGGGAATGAAGAAAGACATAGCACTGTACGTGGGAAAATGTCTTACCTGTTCAAAAGTCAAAGAAGAACATCAAAAGCCTTCGGGACTTCTACAGCAACCTGAAATTCCTCAATGGAAATGGGAACAAATTTCCATGGATTTCATAACAAAGTTGCCGAGAACTCCGCGAGGTTACGATTCGATTTGGGTGATCGTTGATCGACTCACCAAATCTGCTCATTTTCTCCCGATCCGAGAGGATTACAAGATGGAGAAATTATCCACATTGTACATCAACGAAATCATTGCACGTCATGGTACACCAACATCAATCATTTCTGATCGTGATAGTCGTTTCACTTCTCGCTTTTGGCAATCATTGCAAAAGGCTTTGGGAACGCGTGTTAATCTTAGCACGGCGTATCATCCCCAAACCGATGGCCAAAGCGAAAGGACTATCCAAACACTCGAGGACATGCTTCGTTCTTGTGTCATTGACTTCGGTGGAAGTTGGGACACTCATCTCCCACTCATTGAGTTTTCATATAACAATAGCTATCATACGAGCATTCAATGTGCACCATTCGAAGGTCTATATGGTAGAAAGTGCCGATCACCGCTCTGTTGGACCGAGATTGATGACTCACAGGTCGTAGGACCAGAACTCATTCAGGAAACATTAGATAAGATCACAATCATTCAGTCACGGCTTAAGGCCGCACGAGATCGGCAGAAGAGTTATGCTGATCGACGTCGGAAACCGCTTGAGTTTCAAGTCGGTGACCGAGTCTTACTCAAGGTTTCTCCCTGGAAAGGCGTTGTCCGATTCGGGAAGAAAGGGAAACTTGCACCAAGGTACGTTGGACCTTTTGAGATCCTGGAACGGATTGGTCCCGTAGCCTACAAACTCAAACTTCCAGTGGAGCTGAGCAATGTTCATGATACTTTTCATGTATCAAATCTTAAGAAATGCTTAGCGGATCATGATGTTCAGATTCCACTGGAAGACATACAGATTCAGAACAACATGCAATTCATAGAACGTCCAGTTGAGATCATGGATCATGGGGTCAAGAAACTTAAACGCAGCCGTATCCCGATCGTAAAGGTACGATGGGAGGGCAAACGCGGTGCTGAGTTCACCTGGGAACGTGAAGACCAGATGAAGCTTAAGTACCCTCATCTTTTTACAGTATCTTCGGCTAGTTAATTTCGGGACGAAATTCCCTTAACTAGGGGAGACTGTAACATTTGTGCATTTAGTCATGATAGTCGTAAACAGTGTTAGAACAGTGTGTATCCATGTTCAGTCAGTCAATGTGAATCATGTGTTCATTATGTGATTGTGTGTTAGAATCTTTATTATTTAACAAGTATGTATTACTTATTTACAGTCGAGTTCACTAGGCAAGAACAGTATCTTGTTATATCGAAACAGTGGTGGGCAGCGAGAGTGAGCCCTATATATATACTGCGTTCGGTGTAACAGGATAGTGTTAGTGCGTAGTGTTGAGACGAATATTATAACAATTAATTAATTCACAAAAATCGTAATACGTAAGCGAGACTAAGTATAGTTATGGGTGACGATCCATAATAATACGAATGTTGAACTTATAATTACGATTAAACGACTTTAAATAATTAATACGATCGAAAAACGTACGCGATTGCGGGTATACACGTAATTGTGAGTGTTTAACGATCTGTCAACACACGAAGAGTAAAAATAATTAAATTAATTATTTTATATTTTTACAATTTTGAAACTCATCATTTATTTGAGTTTAACAACTCTTTTATTTTAAAACCGCGTAAAATACGCGTTACGTTCCGGAAACGCGAACCGAGCGACCGAAACGAACCCGAATACCTCACGGGCTATAAAAGCCTTGATCAAGACCATTTCTCTCATTTATTTCAGCCAACCACCACTTCTCTCTCTAAAACTCGCGAACCTATCCTCTCTCTAAAAATCCAAGCTTTAAACGTTCGTAACTCGCTTATTTCTCAACGGAATTCGTCATTCTTGGTGTCCACGTGAAGCCCTTGACATCCTCTACACGAAAGTACAAGAAATCAGTGGTTTTATCCGGCCAAAAACGAGGTATGATCGAGAGAATAATCACGAACGTAGGGTTTTCTATGTGTGTTTGTTGGAAAACCGACAACCAGCCGGTTTTAGCACTCCATTTCTATTTTCGCACCACTAGCAACCCTATCTGAAGTTATACTAGTTAGATCGTGGTCTGGATCCACGGATTTCGATGATGGTGATGATGCTGGTAACAGGTTCGACGGCCGAACCTTTTTCCTCAGATGGCCGAACCCTAACGAGGCTCCACGAACCTGCATGGTTCGTTAGATAGCAGCCGAACCCTTAGGGGATCTCTTGAACCTGTGCCGAGCCTTGATGCCTCCGGCGAACCATCCTAGTGCCACGAACCCCCTGGATCAGTCACGAACCATAGCGAATCAATGAACCCCACGAACCCTAATGGGTTTTCCAACCGAACCTGCATGGTATTGAGCAACCTCGGCGAGCCCTATGGAGTCCACGAACCCTGCATGGTTCGTGGAAGTACCAGCGAACCCTTAGATCTCAGTCAGTCGAACCATTGAGGACTCACGAACCTTACTATGTCGAACCTTAGTGCTCATGGCGAACCCTATACCTGCACGAATCTTCTGCATGGGAGACGAACCCTTGATGAGCCACGAACCCTGCATGGTTCGTGGCATAACTTTTCGAACCCTAGAAGGACCACTGAAGCACCTTGCCGAACCATGTAATCAGGTTGCCGAACCCTTGGACACTTCACCATAAGCGAACCCTTCGGCTATAAGGGACGAACCTTGGGCTGAAAACCATAAAGGTTCGCTGCCCAAAGTTGGCAGCCCACTAGTCTTTCGGCCCAATTCAGTTGAAATAGCCCAATTCCATTTACAACTTGGCCCGTAGGTTTAAATCAAGCACAATTGAGATAGTTCGGCCCATTAAGATATTTAATTGGCCCAATGTCGCTTTGGAACCTTACATGGCCTACTTAATCATTTCTTAGCCCAACTCAAATCCCTTAGGCCCAATCCAAGCCCATACGACTCATTATGATCTTAATTAGCTCGATATTAGCTTGGACGCGTTATGTGGCCTATATACAAGTTGTTGGGCCAACGTCACATGCAATTGGCCCAACATCACCTTCAATTGGATCATTATCATTTGAAATGGCCCATGGTTGGCCACAACTCAAAGTATTTGTAATGGATCTTAGTTGGTTTAAGTTACAACTTAAACTAATAATGGGATCAAGTCACAAACTCAAGAACTAAAACAATTGGAATATGTTTTCATAAATCATAGTAATCAATGGTTATCAAATTCGCAAACAATTATCATTTTATGCATAAGATTTATGCACAAAGGATCATTTCATATTCGTTTCTTGGACCCATGATCATTCAAATGATTCAAAGCATAACTTTCAAGTGTTAATCAAGTTCTAGAGAAAACAAGTCAATCAATGAATCAAAGTCTATACAATTATAAATCCTATATCTTATGTATGATTACAATGTTATAGGAAACAATTAGAAGTCCTGTTTGCTACTTGCTATCTGTTTTAGTTCAGAGTCTACTGCAGACAGGTGAGAACTTTAGCCCCTCTTTTACTGTTTTTATAACTGTTTTGGGGTGGAACACGTGATCAAACCAATCATTTACAATCATATTTCATTACACAAGGTGTGTGTATTCTTATAAACATTACGGGTTCATTTTACGAATCCTAGGGATTCATCAACTGTTTTAAGGGAATTATCAACTATTAAACTCTTTTCACTAAAAAGGTTTTATAAAGGATCTTTGAACTGTTTTGTAACTGATTTACTCAAATGTATTTATGAAGGATAAACACTTTTAGATAAAGGATTTTATAAACTCTTTTGTTATAAACCTTGTTGTTACACAAGGTCACCACATCATGGTATTCAAAACAAGTGGTTCACAACATGGTATTCAAATCAAGTGGTTCACAACATGGTATTCAAATCAAGTGGTTCACAACATGGTATTCAAATCAAGTGGTTCACAACATGGTATTCAAATCAAGTGGTTCACATCATGGTATTCAAATCAAGTGTTCTTTTCATGGTATTCAAAACAAAGGATTTAATTCGTGGAATTAAATCTAGGTTTTCAATTCATGTTATCAAATAAGGCATTAACACATCCGATTAAAGTAAGGTTCAGAAACATGGTGTCTATTGTTGTAAACAAACTTGTAAAAGCATCAAGTATCATATTCATTAGCGTTAGTACTGGGTGATCACAACAAGGGAAAGCGGACACACACATTGGGGCAGGCCGATTGCTGCAGTTAGTTTTTAAATCTGTTTTATAAACTAACTGCAGATTTCGGTTACATATGGTTTTATCAAAACTGTTGACACATTATCTAACTCCAAACGTGGTTTGGGACTTGATATTATATGTTGACTCTCGTGCAAACAGTGATTGGACTGTTTACACTCATTTTCTTACTTGATGTTAGTTTGGGTTGCAGCTCATCCGTGTGAATCTTATGATGCTTTAACTTACCTATGCCTTATATCATATACTCATGTTTACAAATGTTAAACCTATTGTTCTCACCAACTACGTCTGTAGTTGACAGTTACTTTTCACGTGTTTCAGGTAATCAGGTTTAAGACATTCTCAGGGACAACTAAGGAGACCATTCTAAGATAGAACAAGATGAAGAAACATGCTAGGATGGATTAGAAACACACTAAATCCTAAATGTTTAATTGTCTTGTTTGGAGTCTTATTTTGTAACTATATTTTGAGTCTGTAGTTGTCTTTCTTTTGGTAGATAGATTGTCTGTAACTAAACAATTGTCTAAACATTATGCAACTTAGTAATCCATTGTGGTTGTTCTTATTCAATACTTGTGCATGATTCAACTGATCATACGTCACCGCGCCGTGGATTCCGCACGCGGCGCAGGGGTGTGACAATCTGTTTCTTTCGGAAACAATGCAAAAGGTTGGATAGTGGGGTCTGGTTCTGTCTCAAGTGGAAATTTGAAATTTAAAGATGTTAGCTTAGTTGAGAATCTCAAGTTTAATCTCTTGAGTGTTTCTCAACTAGCTGACAAGAATTTTAGTTCATTTTTCACTAAAGACAGTTGCAAAATTCTTTCTCCGGAAATAAATTCAAAAATAAAGGTCTTGATTGATCAACACACTCTGCTAACGACTAGAAGAAGTGGAAATGTCTATATTGTAGATATGACTACTGACTCTCAAACATCTTCTCCTACATGTTTGATAGCCAAAGCATCATCTTCTGAAACTACTCTTTGGCACAGAAGACTCAGTCACCTTAATCACAAAACTCTTCATAAGCTTTCAACCCTTTCTTTAGTGAGAGGATTGCCTTCTAAAGAATTTCACTTTGAAGGTCAATGTGAACCTTGCTTAAAGGGAAAGCAACATAAAACTTCACATAAGTCCATTGAGGAATCCAAAACAACTAACTGTCTTAATCTGCTTCATATGGATCTGTTTGGTCCAGTGAAGGTAGCCAGTTTGGCAAGAAAAAGATATTGTTTAGTTGTTGTGGATGATTACTCAAGATTTTGCTGGACCTTCTTCCTTTTCAGCAAAGACGAGACTTCTGATAAAATAATTGCTCTTATCACTAATCTTGAGAGACAATTTAGTCTCCCTGTTAAAATGATAAGGAGTGACAATGGCACAGAATTCAAGAATCAAGTTCTTGATAAATTCTCTATCTCTAAAGGAATCCTTAGACAATATAGTGCTCCTAGAACTCCTGCTCAGAATGGAGTTGTAGAAAGAAAGAACATGACACTATTTGAAGCTGCAAGAACCATGTTTGCAGACTCAGGATTACCTTTATCATTCTGGGCTGAGGCAGTAAACACCGCTTGTTATGTCTTAAACAGAGTTCACATTGTAAAAAGACATAACAAAACTACCTATGAAATCTTGTATAACATAAAGCCTCTCATTTCCTTCTTCAAAGTCTTTGGATGTCCGTGTTTTATCTTAAACACAAAAGACTCCTTGTCCAAATTTGCTGCTAAAGTTGATTCTGGATATTTTGTTGGATACTCTCAGACCTCTAAGGCATACCGAGCCTTCAATCTCAGGACCAAAATCATTGAGGAATCCATTGATGTTAAATTCAATGAATTAGCATCAACCTCATCCTTCCCTTCTACTCCTGATGACCTCTATGATCTTGAAAGCTTATCCTTCATTCCTCCCATCTCCCCCTCTTCACCTTCTTCAGAATCGTGTCAAACCTTTGAAGATCTATCCTCTCTGGATGAATGTTCTGCTTCTAAATTCTTTACTTCCTTTCCTTCTTATCAAATAAATTCTCAAGAAACAAACTCTCAAAACCAAGACAATCAAATATCTACTCCTTCATCTCCTGTCTTGGATAATCTACCCGTAGACATTCCTGAAAATACTCATGTCTCTCCTCCAGAAAATGCTCTGAGCCCCATTGAAAACTCACCTACTTCCGAAGCTGCCTCCTCAAATAATTGTTTAGACATTATTCCTTTCAACAAAAATCATCCTCTAGAACAAATCTTAGGTGATTTAAGTAAAGGAGTTCAAACTAGGAGTCAGATTTCAAACTTTTGCCTTCATGCTGCCTTCTTATCTGAAATTCAGCCTTCTAAATATCAGGAGGCTCTCAAAGACAATAATTGGGTGGAGGCTATGCAAGATGAACTCTTACAGTTCAAAAGGCAAAATGTTTGGACTCTATGTCCTTTGCCAGCTGGAAAATATCCCATCGGAACCAGATGGGTATTCAGAAACAAAAAGATGACAGAGGCATTGTAATAAAAAATAAGGCCAGATTAGTGGTACAAGGCTACTGGCTAGAGGAAGGTATTGACTATGATGAAACATTTTCTCCAGTGGCAAGATTAGAAGCCATCAGACTCTTCCTAGCATTTGCCATCTCCCATAATATAAAGGTATATCAAATGGACATAAAAAGTGCATTCCTGTATGGGACAATAAAAGAGGAAGTCTATGTGTGTCAACCACCAGGATTCGATGATGTTCATCATCCTGATTGGGTGTACAGACTAGACAAGGCACTTTATGGTCTGAAACAAGCACCCAGAGCATGGTATGATACTCTTTCTCAGTTTCTCCTTTCTAATAAATTTTCTCGGGGAACCATTGATAAGACTTTGTTCATCAAAAGGGTAGATAAGGAACTTCTGCTTGTTCAAATTTATGTTGATGACATTATTTTTGGATCAACAAAACCTTCTATGTGTGAACAATTCTCTCAATTAATGTCTTCTAAGTTTGAAATGAGTGCTTTAAGTGAACTAAAAACATTTTTAGGACTTCAAGTCAAACAAACCCCAAATGGGATCTTCATTCATCAATCTAAATATGTAAAAGATCTTCTAAATAAATTTGATATGAATGATTGCAAAATAATTTCTACTCCCATGGCAACAAGTCCTGGCATATGTCCAGACGACAATGGTGAACCTGTAGATCAAACTCTCTACAGGTGCATGATTGGTTCTCTGATGTATCTCACTGCATCAAGGCCAGACATTATGTATGCAACATGTGTCTGTGCAAGATACCAATCTGCTCCCAAACAATCTCATCTTTCATTTGTGAAAAGGATACTCAGATATCTCAAAGGTACTCCTGTGCTAGGTATTTGGTATCCTGCTAATCAAATTTATAAGCTTGTTGGTTTTTCAGATAGTGATTATGCTGGCTGCTCGCTCACCAGAAAGTCTACTTAAGGAGGTTGTCAGTTCTTTGCAGGTTGCTTAGTGTCATGGCAAAGCAAGAAGCAAACATCAGTGTCAAATTCAACTGCTGAAGCTGAATACATTGCTGCAGCCCACTGCACTGCCCAAATTCTTTGGTTACAATACCAACTGCTAGATTTTGGAATAACTGAACTAAAGACACCTCTCCTAATAGATAGCGAAGCTGCCAAAAACATAATAAAGAATCCTGTCTATCATTCTAAAACCAAACACATTGAAATAAGGCATCACTTCACTAGAGACTGTTTTGAAAAAGGACTAATTGTTCCAGAACATGTCTCTACAAGTGACCAAATAGCTGACATATTTACCAAGCCCTTAGACTCCTCAACTTTCTCTAAGTTTGTGGCAAAATTGGGAATGATAAATATGAGTTAATAAACATAGATAAGATTATGTTTATTAACCTTTATATGAGAGGATAATTCTTAAATTGTCCTAACAATGGATATCTGATAAACCACTGTTAAAGAAATCTTGGTTTCTTTCAGTGTTTATCTCAACACATGGATAGGATCAGTGGTAATATGGTCACTGTTTCATATCTATCCGATGTTTAAACCTTCCATTGTTACATTCTTTAACCACTTTGGTTTCTTCTCCTTCCGATGATTTCTCTTCCTTCCGAAAATAATCACATGATAATTTAACTTGCTTCCGAAAATTATCACATGACCATTTAACTTGCTTCCGAGGATAAGATTCGTCAGATATGCAAATTAAATTCTTGAGCTTTGCACCTGATGTGACAGTTGTCAACTTCTCTGCAAGATTCGATTCTCAATGCTAACTCTCACGGCTCGAGAAGATACTTATCGTCATCTTAATAACCAACAATCTTATTTAAATCAATAATCACCTTTTTCATTTCTCATCTCTCTCACCATTAATTTACTTAAACTTTCTTGATCCTCCGATCATCAAGAAACCCTTCATCACCTTCAAAATTCTGAGTAATGCTCATGGCTACGGATGATCACTTGTCAGGCATGTCACCTAGCATGGAGCACTTACACAAAATTTGTCTAAGCATTAAGCTTATAACAATGGTGTAACGGCTTCGGACCAGGCTTCATTCCTCATAAAGCTTCGTCTGTACTTCACGGTGTGCATTAACATGTCTTCTTGTCATGATATGTAAGTATCAAATTTTCTTTTCTTCTCAAAAATAATCATGAAGCTTTCGACTCATTCATTTTTTATTATAAGGTTAACCTGAAAAACCTGATTGTGCACAAACACTTCTTTTGCTCTACATATCACGTGTCTCTACAATTTTAGGGAAAATCATTTCAATAACATGCGGTATATTAGCATATCCTTGATCATCTGGTACATTACCAGAAATGTCCTTCGTCCCTGCCGTGTATTCAGTTTGTCCCATTGATACTCATAATAACATGAAGGATTTGACAAACTAGTGTTCACAAGTTTGAACACAGATGGATGACACTGAAGAAACACCCATCTTCAGTGAACCCACATCCACCTTTCTTTCACACCTATAACAGGTACCGGCCATAAAATAATTTTTCTCATAACCTTCTAAGCCTAATAAACCCAAAAAGTTTGTTCAGGAAGATGAGATCCCTGAACATGACTGTGTTCTTACTGAACACATGGATACATCTGTTCCATCCTCACAGATGAATCAAGAATCTCTTCCCTTCCAGCTCCTCATCAATCCTCTCAAAAGGATGATGTTGTATTCCTAAGGGGACCCTCAATAACCACTGAAATGTCATTTGACACTCAGATGGTCGTCCTCTCTCCCAGGGATATCTCTGTTCTTTCTAAAAGCCCCCACTCTCTCTTAACAAATCTGTTACCCATGAAAAGAGGATGAGATCCGGATGTCAGGTCCATCTAGACTTCTTGATCCTATATCAGGAGCATCCACTTCACATGAATATCCAATGGATTCTCATCTGAATGGAGCAGGCAAAAAGACTCCTGGTATGGCAACAGCCAATGAAGTTTTTCTTTTAAAATAAGGCTGGAAATCCCCAGAACTAAGAAAAAGGGGTTCATGACAATTCTGAGATGGACTCAGGTCATGATAAAACTGACTCTAAAGTCAGGGATTCGGATGACATCTGTACAATGATGGACGGATTCGTTCTTAATAATAAGGAATTGACGGATTTCCCTTTTCATATTCAGATCGGTCTGACCACATTCATTGTGTTAAGTCACACCAATATTGAATATCCATAGTCCTGCAATCCAAATCCATCCCAATGCAGGCACCTTCATTTGAAGGTCCCCCAACCTCTACAACCACCTTCACTTTCCCCCACCTTCCTTCTACTTGCCTCCCGGCTGATAAAGCCAAAAAGAGGGAGATAAATACATAAGCCACCATTCTAAAAAAGTGGCTAAAGCTTAAATAAACAAAGAAGCATTTGCTGAACTTCCTTTGCTGTACTGAGACCCCATTTGAACCATTCTCATGTACTTTCCCCACTGAGTCTGATGTTCTAGAAATTGATTCTAGAAATTAACTGGGTTCTAAAGCTAAGTGGTTTTGGCTTCATCAGTCCAGAGGGAGATTGTTGGAAAATAAGGACTGACGAAGCAAAACCACCTTTCAAATAATCAATTTGCATAAATGTTGCACGACACTAACTTCCGAAGACATGAAGAATAAAACTTCAGAAGATGCTTCGGAAGGCTCTATCGGAAGACAAACCTCAGAAGACACTATCGGAAGAAAACAATTGCTTCCGAAGAATAAAAGTCAGAAGACACTATCGGAAGAAAACAATTGCTTCCGAAGAATAAAAGTCAGAAGACACTATCGGAAGAGAATAATTGCTTCCGAAGAATAAAAGAATAAAAGACAATTACTTCGGAAGACTTCCGAAGACATCTGCTTCGGAAGAAAAACATTACTTCAGAAGACTTATGTATTTACATCAGCTTCCGATGAAAGAATGAATGTTTCCTTCTTTAGCTTACGATAGGATAGCTGATTCCTTTAATCAGCTTCCTATGAAGAACTTCCGAAAGAATAACTCCTTAGCATCAGTACAAATGTCTGAACCTCGGAAGACTTCAAGATCTTTGAAGATCCTAAGTTGACTTTGCACTTGTACTATTCTAATGCTACAGTGTCTGTAAAAGTGTCATCAGTCTTATCTGTTTGTCTTCTTCTTGTATTTGTCCTGAAACATTAAATGTCGGGGCTATTTATACCCCAACATCAACTGTATAACTACAACACTTTTCTGAATCTTCTTTGTGTTGCCTTACTGTTTTCTGTTCTCTCTTTTCTTTAAAACAAGAAAACTAAACACTAAAAATAAATTAAGTGCAAACCCCTAGAGGGAGCTAATACCAAAGGCTTTGACTCAGTATCCAAAGCTCTTGTTCCTAGTTGAATCAGCCTCTCCTTAGGTCTTTGATTTTCTATAGATAACATACAAACGCCTACCAAGGCTAACATAAACTATAAACATATTTAAAGAGGTGTGGAGGACTTTGACTTGTTGTTAAGAGTTGTATGAATATAAAGATTTTAAACATTGAAATTTTGCAATGAAATCTCTTGTTGTAACGTATGAGTTTGTAGTTGATCGAGTTTTGGATAAACGGATGATATGGACTACTCAAGTAGTTGATACTATATGACTTTTGATAGTTGTGATAATTAATTATCACTAATCTAAGTCATATTGAATTCTTGAGTCGTTCTCTCGACATTCAATTTTAGAATAATTTATGTGAGAATTAATCACATAATTTATGAGAACTTGTTTTAGTATTTTATATGGAATCACCCATACTAAAATTTGCATAAGTTTGTATCATATATCTTGAGATTCAAATGAAGTAGGAAATATATAAATAAACCATGATGTTCTAGACAATTCACATAGAATTATGAATTAAGTTTAAGATGAAATCTAAGATACGAGAATCAAAACAAATGAAAGTTCAAATTTGATCACTCATTAATAGAGTTACACAGTTGGTTATTCAGACGATGTCGTTGTCGTTGATATGTTTGATTTATACGGAGGTTGAACACAAGAGCACTCATCCCTGAATTGACAAGATTCGTAGAGTTGTTGGACACGTTATTCCTGTTGACCCAAAGTGGACAAACATTGACAATGTGATCTGAATTACCACATGGACAACATGCCTGAACCATTAAAGTTGCTTTTGGGGTAGCAGTGTGTGGTACAATGGTCTGATTCACTTGAGATTTTGGTCTCTTGTATTTGTGGATAAGGTGACCAAAACGATTGCCATTGGAGCACTGCCAACATTTTTGGGTAGATAGATGATGATAATTACAAGTGATGCACAAAGGTGTATTCCCCATATAGCCTTTCTTTGTAGGAATAGTAAGGTTCTGATGATTGGCTTTTCTTTTGTTCATCTTGGGAGTGGGAGACGGTTTAGCTTGGTTTTTCAGTTTTGAAGATTCTTGTGAACTTTTTCCCTTTGCCTTCTTTGACCCTTTTGTAGGTAGGGTCTCTATTGTTAAGGTGATTTTGTTAGGGATTGCATTTTGTTGTTGTATCACTTGTGCTATTATATCTGGTAGAATGGATTCCATTTGTCGAACGACTTCAGCAACCATTCTACTTTCAGAAGCACGTTGTTGTGGAGTCATCCTAGAAAACAAAGAATAGATATCAGTCAGAGATTGAATATGAATTGATGAAAGCTATTGAATACTTTCAAATTTTTTGCGTTTATATTATCTTAGATATAGTAGTAATTAGATTACTAATCATAGATATAATGTTATTGATTCAAAATTGTAAAATTTGAAGGATTGGTGTTCAAAACTGAGTATCTAATAACACTTTAGGATTATTGTATCATTGATTTTATGCATGTATTTAGTGTTTTTCATAACGTTAGAGATATTTTGAATTTTACATGTGGTTTGTGGCATCATAACTATTTAGATGCAGTAACAATTTAGTAAACATAAATTCAATGTTATTGAATTGTCTATCACAAGAGTGAATGAAGTATGCATTATTATAGTTTTCCCATTGCAGTGATGAATCACCATCACTAATGCTATGTATAATATGCATCATAGGACAAGGGGAGGTGACATCATATCTTGTAAGATGTAGTGATGAATCGCTATCACTAACTATGATATCAAAGGATTCAAAGTTGTATATGTGATGTATTGAAATCATTTTGAATTTGGTTAAACCATAGGGGTAGTATCCAATTTGAACACCTTTTGGCTCATTAGAATCATTTGCAAGATGTAACATGGTTTGGCCTATAGATAAAATACTCTCATTAAGATTCCCCACGAAAGCTAGACTCGTCCCTCGTTCGGGATTGTGAATCGCTTTCCTAGACAGGAGTCTCAACTATTGGTATTCCAGTTACTACATGTTCATCTTAACAACTTAATTCTAATAAGGGTTTGGAATCAAATGGTTAATAAAATCACAAGAAATCAAATCAATTGAATTCATTTTGAAAACAATAGGAATGATATTCAAAATTGAATATCGGTTGACATATTAGAATCCTTTGGTTTGAAGGGTGTTTGATGTGATATGCTTTGGCCTAGAAGTGGTTGTACTCTCATAAGAAGTCCTTAGGAAAGCTAGACATGTCCCACAGTACCTCAGGGATTTATACGAATAGCTTTCCCAGAAAGGAATTCTAACTACCGGTACTACACTCTTCCAGTTAGTACATATCCATCCCACAAACCTAATTCTAACGAGATAAAAAAAATCAATAATGGAATTCCTATTTCATCTGGAAATTAAGCCTAAGGAGTTTTGAATTACTATTTTCTAAGGATTGTTTGTGTGGCCTTGAGTTTGGGGTTGAATTCATCAAAGCATTTTGTAAGGCACTTACTTAAGTAAGTAAATTCCATGATATAAGACAATCTTAATCTAAGGCATTCCTAAGTAAGTGTAAGCAAAGTAATTTAACAACTATGGCTTTCCTATATGGTATTTAACAAACTATTGCTTTCATCTATGGTAACCTTATAATATAGCACATATTAAATAAGCATAGCACATAAGCAAATAATGAACACATAATAGTAACATGGGGCAAATCATATTCAGGCAAGCTTAGTTATAGTCTAGGCCACCATTTCTAATAACCTAAATCCCTATAACCTGGCTCTGATACCAATCTGTCACACCCCGACCTACGGCGGAATAAGTCGGGGTGCGAACTCGACTGTTCATTAGCTCATGGTACTATAATATGTTTCAACATTTAATGCATCATTATTAATCAATAAAATCATTAAATTCATAAAATTGAATTTACGTTACAAGAATATAAATATACAAACAATTACAAATGAAATTTTAAACATTGTTTTAAAGAATTAACTAGTCTACTATTCCTATTCCTATGTCTTCTCCATGTCTTCATTTTAACCTGTTACATATGTAAAATAAAGGTCACCTATTTGCATAGTTGGTGAGAAATTCTATGGTTTAATACAATATTTAAAAAGGATGCAACACTATTAAACTAAAAAGAATAGATCTAAAGCATATGTAAATTTGCAAGTAGCACAAAGCAATAATCCAAACAAGTGATCTTACAAGGTTTAAATTAACACTAGCTAGGACTTAACTTAAACAATGTAAATCATAATGTTTATGTATGTGTATCTTTCACCTTTTTCACACAAGACATAAGTCAATGCGAAGAACGTAGCTACACTCTTAGGCTACTAGATACTATTTTTGTTTTTGTATGAAACGTCTTCTAACCTAAATCCCACACAACATTTAGCGCATAAGTTCACATAGCATTTAAATCATGTCTATTAAGCTTATAATTTTGCATCATGTATATGTTTTGTCTCAAAGAATATGTTTGTGTATAAGGCATATGTAACATCCCAAAAAGTTTACAAAATGTAAAGAGGGAGTAAGAATTAACTCACCTGTATTATGTCTAAACCTTGATCAAATGTTTCTTGTGTTTGTATGAGGAAAAGCTAGCAACCTTTTCCTAATGAATAGCACATGTCTTAGTCTATGTTCAAAAGTTTTCCTAAAGTTCAAATGTTTGCCAAAAAGTCTATGGCTTCTATGGTATCCCTAATGTTTTAATTTTGATAATGTGTACTAGACTTAGAATAATAGTTTTAGGAATATTTAATTATCTATTATAATTAAATATTCTCAATTGTACATTAATAAATAAATTGGAACCCTTTTGATATTCTATTTATTTATTAAATTCTAAGAATAATTGTTTGACAATATTTAATCATTAATTATAACTAAATATTATTATAATAAATATATTGGAATATTTTAATATTCCTTTTATTTATTATGTAAGTCTAAAGATATAGATTTATGCCACATTGGTAATGGTTTAACTTTGTTTGAATAGAATAATTAAATTATAATATTTATTGTTTAAATGTTTTTAGTTTAAGAATAATTTTATTGAATTAAAAATTTGCTAAAATAATATTCATAGTTAATGTTTCATAATTTTTTAAAAATTTTCTTCATAAATTATAACATCATATAAATTTGTATTAACTTAAAGATGTAAAAATTTGTATATTATTATAATTATTATAATTTCTTTATTCATTAATCATGTTATAAAGTTTTAAAAATACATATTCATCAAGTTTGTAATATTTTATAAACAAAAGGTTTCATTATAGTTTTTTAAAAGAATTTAAAATGTATAATGTATTTACAAAATAAAATTATATTATTTCAAAATGACTTTTAAAGATTATGTCTAAAGCTAAAAGATTTCAATTAAACCCTCTGTTTATTTATTAAAACTGTTCAGAAAGGTTTCTTGTGTTGTATAAATTTTTATCAGTATTTTTGATAAAAAAATGTCATTAAATAGGTAAAAAATGGCAAAACTGATTACAGAAGCATGCTAAGAGGCTAGAACCTACCACCCTCTCCCTTAACCGGCGGACACACCACCGCTGGGCTGGGGGAGGGTGTTGTTGAATCAATTGGAATGAGATTTGTTTTATACAGATCTATCAATCAGATACTAAAACATATGAACCCTAATTCTGAACAAACCCCAATTCGTTCGATCTCTTGATTGTGAGGGATCAAAAGCATAGGACTTTTGATCCTCACATTTGTACGAATCTAAAGGCATATAACTTACTTGGTTTGCGTTTTGAATCGATAGGCTTTGAGTTCGAGAAAGGGTGCGGCCGAAGTTGAGTTCGAATCGTGCTCTGTGATGCTTTTGAGTTCTCTTCCCTTGCCCAGACAGTTTCGAGAGTGTGCAAAAGTTATAAGGATGTTTTTTATTTGGGTTTTATACGGGTGTTTAATGATTTTGAATTCCGAGTCGTTTGAGATAGTTCTAGAAAGGATTTTGTGTTTAATTCGAGTTTATTACGAATGAATGATGACTGAATGTTGTTAACGAGTGCAATCCTTACCAAAACGATCAAGCCTTAGCAGTCCTCGAGCTGTGATTTGAACGGACTAACGAATTGGGTTGAAACCGGGTATCTGGGTCGAACAGATGGGGTAACGGGTGAAGGGGCTGACCCAGCTTTTGGGTTTTATCATTTTAGCCCTCCTTGTTTCTGAAAGTTGCCATCTGAACCCAAATTTATTAAAATTATTTTATTAGTTGTTTTATTTAAACCAATAGTGCCTCACATATTAGTACCTTAGTATTTTATGTAAAAATCTATAGATTTCATTACTAATTATTTTGTTATTGTTTTTATAAAACATTTATAATCAAGTATTATTTTTAGGAAATAGTTTATAATTAACTTGTTCTTAAATGCTTAGCATTTGATAATACATATACTTCTATTTAGTCAAAACTTATATTTTTATAATAATATTTTGCAAAAGTGTGATTTGTTTTCAAATATTATATCCTAATATTATTTTAAGTTGTTGTAAATAAATAAATAAATAAATAAATAAATATATATATAATAAAATAAAAAATAGCAAAAAAAAGTTTTTAATTGAATTTGATGTTACCTTGTACTAGTTTACGAACAAATCATAAAAATTCATATCTTTCGTTAATTCGAGTTTCGACACTATTACAAATAGAATTAAGACAAGAAAAACCTGGGGATTACAATGAACACCTTTGAGTTTATCGTGTAAGTTGAGTTGGTATGCCACTGGACCAACCCTTTTAATAATTTCGAATGGTCCAATGTACCGTGAGTTTAGTTTGCCTCGTTTCCACAACGAATCCCACCCTTCCAAGGGGAAACTTTCAGAAGGATTGTATCTCCTATATGAAATTTCAAATGTTTGTGGCGTTTGTCTGCATAACTTTTCTATCGATCGCGGGCTGCTACCATGCGGCTTCTGATTTGCACAATTTTCTCCATAGTTTCGTGCATTAATTCGAGACCAGTGAGTTGGCTGTCGCCCACTTCTGCCTAACGAATAGGTGATCGACAATTCCTTCCATAAAGTGCCTTGAATGGTGAAGCTTTGATGCTTGTATGGTAACTGTTATTATAAGAAAATTCTACCAAAGGTAAATAAGTTTCCCAACTATTACTTGAGTCTACTACGCAAGCTCGTAGCATGTCCTCGAGAGTTTGAGTTGTACGTTCACTCTAGCCATCTATTTGTGGGTGGTATGTTGTGCTCATATCCATCTGTTTGCCAAGAGATTTCTGTAGGGATCTCCATAAGTTTGAGGTGAATCTAGGGGTGTCAATCGTGTTGGGTTGACAGGTTGCGGGTTGGCGGGTTGAATTTTGCCACCCGAACCTGACCCATTTATTTATTCATGTCAAAGTTTTCAACCCTAACCTGAATTGACATAAATTCGGGTCAACCCGAACCTGACCTATTTAACCCATATATAAATAAATCATATTAATTTGCATATTGTAAGCTTGTTCTTTGTTGAAATAACGTCAATAATAACGTGCTTTGTAGGTGTGTATGAGTAACAAATAGTTAGTATTGTATTTTAACAAAGAAAACTAATACTATTATAACTAAACATATAATTATGTAATCATAATTATAAAGTATGAAATTTAAAATAAACTCGTTATTGAAAAAAAATTAAAATCATTTTTGTAGAAGAAAAAAATATATATATTGTTACTCGATCAATTAAAGTATGATAAATAATCAAAAGAAAAACAACTAAGTATATGTTAAAAGAAAAAAACATAATAATTTTGAAACCTTAAATGGGTTTACAGGTCAACCCATTTATAAATGGGTCAACCTGGACCCGACCTGTTTTATAAACTGGTCAACCCGAGCATGACCCATTTTCTTAAACGCGTTATACTTGTCAACCCAAAACTTGATTATTTCCGGGTCGAGTCAGGAATTTCCACCCCTAGGTGAATTGAGTGTCTCGATCCGGGATGATGGAGACCGACACTCCACATCGTGAGACTACCTCTTTAATATAGATTCAACATACTTTTTCCATCTTATCATTTTCTTTGATTGCGAGGAAGTGTGTGGATTTGGTTAAACTATCTATAATCACTCACATGGTGTCACATCCACTAGGGGACCTTGGCCATTTGGTGTTGTAGTTAATGGAAATTTTCTCCTTTTTTCCAAATAGGGATTTCTGGTCATTGTAATAAACCGGATGGCTTCTTGTATTCGATCTTGACTTTGAAGCATGTGGCATCCAGTACCTGATCGTCCGGCAAGTCCGTACGGTACGCATACTTTCACTATTTACTGTGTGTAAATACAACGCATGAACTGTGTTTGTGATAACAAAATTCAGAATACAAGAAACAATTGTACGTATTTATGTGAAAACTTAAATACCGTAAGTACAACGACTGACGATAAACAATAGTTGTTTGTATTTAGGTGAAAACCTAATTACAGTTAATACAACGAATCAAGAGAAACAACAGTGTACAAGTAAAGAACAAGAACATGTCGGTTGCGATCTGATATCCATAGATGACATGAATCAGATGGCCGATAAATCAGTACGAAAACAACGTGAAAACAGGAAGTTAGTTGAGTCCGTCAGTGAGGAAACACGATTTAGAACATAAATGCAGTGTTATTTTAGAATAACGAACTGACAGTGTGTTTGTGTGGGTTATTATTCACACAAACATATCTGTGAGTTTAACGTTATGAAATGATGAATGAAAAGTAGAAAACAAGAATCAGAAGGCAAAACCATCGTCGTATTCGTTCGTTCGGTCCACATGGATTGGCTTACAATCAATACAAGAAACTAAAGGGTAAGGTGGGTAACATACATGGATTTCTTAAAATACTACAAAGGTGGTGGGTATTGGGTTAATCATCAAGCCTAGAACCTTAACCCTTGAGAATGAGGGCAACATAACCAATGACAACCTATGATTTTAGTTCAACTACACGTGGTTTCAAAGTGTTAAGACAAACGGACAACGGTGTAACATCACTGTACTTCCGGTCGTCCGTACATCCGTACATCCGTACATCTGTACGATTGTACTGTTACGACCTAAGATTTTGTAATTTTTAATATTGATACATTATCTGATGATTATCACTGTTACTGGTATACAGGTTTAGAACATATTATACGCGTAAACCATGGGAAGTTTAGTTGTAACTCAACTAAATAGAACCAGAGAGTTTATCGCAGTTATATTGTTGATGATTATGGATTTGGTTTGGAAATGGAAAGGGGATTTAAGTTGGGTGTTGTTTGGTTACTAAACATAGTCAAGGACACATGGTCATGGTTTATCGAAATAGCGGTGGGACGGTGGCTAGGGCAGTTGCGACTGACCCTTACATATGCCCAATACATATGCATATTTCGGTCTATCATGGATGTGTCAGTGACTAGGGTTTAGTGGGTTTTGGATTGGTTGGATAATATTAAAGTTAATAAATAATGGAGGTACAATTGGAAATGAATACGTGATGGTGAGGTTACGAACGTAAGTTAAACGCGGATATTAATTCGGAATTATTAACTTAATAATGTATTCGCGTGGGTGACGATTCACACGAATATAATTATTAAGAATAATATTCTGAAACAATATTCCATAAATCATAAATCGAATCGAAATACGATACGAGCGTTGGATTCGTAAAGGTGACGATCTTTACGAACATGTACGTAAGTAACGTGTTTCGACGAGATAATTAAATAATATCAAACAATATTAGATTAATAAATGAAAATTTAAAACGTTTATTAGGAATCACAACATAAAACGAATTCAAATAGATTAATTATTTAAATAATTGATTTAACTAAAATAAATGGTGACCTTTTATTTAAACGATTTTAATTGAAAAACTATTTATTTAAAATGAAAATAATATAATTGAATGTTTTATGATTAAAAGTATTTCACGTTGAAAAACCGAACACTTTGTTATATTTTAACGCGATAAAAACGAGACCGAGCACGGGGGGAAGTGACACGCGAAATAAGGAAGAACATTTCCTTCCTTTCCTCATTTCCCACCTCCTTCTTCTCTCTCTAACCCAAATTTCGTCACCCACTTTCTCTCCCAACTTCTCTCTAGATTATCTCACTCGTTACACGTCGGATTCGAAAGATCTTGGCGCCTACGCGTTCGTGAGACCGAGGAGAACAAGAAAGTACGAAGAAATCTCACGTTTGGGTGACATATTGAGGTAAATCTAAGTTTTTCTTTCGGTTTTAGTTTCAAATCATGAATCTTACAAGTTATATATGTTACAAACGATTTAAACACTAGACAACGCTAAACCAAACTAGAATGAGTATTGGGAGGGACAAAAATCGAGTTGTGCAAGTCGTGGATGGAAGATGGAGACGAGGCTGTGATGATTCACGCTTAAAACCAGTCGGCCGAACCTTTGTTTCAGCCACACCCCTAGGAACGAACCTATGTCTTTGGGCCGAACCCTACCCCGACGAACCCTCCATGGTCGGGAAAGAAGGATGGGCCGAACCTATCAAGTCCCGAACCCTGCATTCAATAGGCGAACCCTTGGCTTGTTTAGCCGAACCTTGGCCTAGGCGAACCCTAGCCGATCCTGCATCAGTTAGCCACGAACTCTTGTGCATTCACGAACCTCTGGGCTGGCAGCTCCATCACCGAACCTTAGAGCCGAAGCTTGCATGACACGAACCTTTTCTGGAAACATTAGCCGAACCCTACGAACGAACCATGGCGTCGGTTGTAACTTAGTGTGAGCCGAACCCTCCCTAGTTGAGGCGAACCCATGTACATGAAACCTAGATGCAGCGAACCTTTGGTCTATAACCATTCCTCATGGGTCGGACCCATTGGGCTTAGCCGAACCTGGACCTGAGTGGGACTAAGGGCAGCGAACCTAAGGACAATTGATTAGTCGAGGGCTGCTAGGACTTAAACATGTTATCAAAAAGCTAAGGGGGATAATTGAACAAAGTAATGGTACGTAATTATGCATGCATGGGAGATATTGGTTGCCACCTTTTCCTTCAACAAATATAAGTTACATCTTGAGTTTTTATATAATAAATAAATTATAAGGACTTTATTAAATTGATCTTTTAAAGTTAAGTTTAAAGGCATTGATTTAAAAACTAACATGGCAACTTAATAAGAAGTGCATGCAAATGTGTATGTATTGATATGTATGTGACATAGATTACCACTTTAGAGTATACATATATATATGGGAGCACATATGATCCCTCACAACTAGACATTGTCATAGAATGGTTTAAAACGATTAATTTAAGTTATACTTTAAGAAAATTTATATAATATATTGAATAACTATTTCAATCTCGATGAACTAAATGGAATGAATGAAACATTCAATAAAATTAAAGTAAACACTCATGATCAATTATTAGTGATGAAACGCATATGCTTATGAACATGTAAACACACTAATTACAGATCTTTGAGTTGATTTGAGTTATATACGCGAGCGCGCATAATACGAGAACATTGAATCTAAGGACTCAGGTGAGTTCTCATAACCTCCCTTTCTTTAAACTGTTTTGTTTTAAAACTCGGAGGTGAAACATGTATACCAATTTTAATATTATTTTGATAATACAAGGATAACACCTGTTTATCAATATGATATTCACATTATAGAATTATCATTATTTATGGATTATCTCTTATTATCATTTATCCGTGTAACATTGTCATTGACTTCGGTCAATAACAAAGATTACATGCATTGTCACTTGGATTATCACAACTCTATGAATCGTCGCCTTTAACTAATTGCTTTGATTTCATGTATTGTCACGTGGTTAGCGACCACTCCATGGATCATGTTGCTAACTTATGTTAATTACATAATGTCCATGTATTGTCACAGATACTCTTGAGAATATTGTTGTTGAGATTGGTTGAATGGTTATGTGATTGATTATCTATTATTGTCTATGGTTATCTATGATTAACTATGATTAAATTGATTATGTGATTATGTGGTTGTTTGTATGTTTGATTGTTGAGTTTGGAGATGTGTTGGATTATCACGCAGGTATTCTTGTGGATGTTCTCAGATAAACTATAAGTTTTTATACTCATTTTAACTAAACTTTTTATAAAACTCTTTTCAAACACTAACTTTTAAATTCATTTTACTAAAACACTTTTAAGTATAAAAACGTATGATTACTCACCAACTACTTCGTAGTTGACACTTGATTTTCTTACATGTTTCAGGTGATGAAGCTAAGTAGGTTGAAGAAGATGAATTCTCACTTTTGGACATCATCACATAGGATTCTTGGACTTAGCTAATTAACTAAATTTCTGGCGATTAGAGTTTAGTTAGTTTAGCTAAATCTTTTGTGTATTTGAGGTATTTAATTCATGATGAACATGATTTTTGTGTAAACATTTATTTGGTTTGATTGATATATGATGGTATATATTAGATGCCCACGAGCTTTTGAACAATCTATACATCCCTCGTGGCATCCCGACGTTTCCGCCATCGGTCGGGGTGTTACAAACGGATTTCTAACCATTAAGTTAAGGTCGAAGTTTTATACTTAGAACCTCTAATATTAAGACATTGATGCAAGATTGATCATAAAATCAATAGCAAGGTGCGTTAAACTTAACCTAATTGGATTAAGTGCTACTAAACTCAAGAACAATTACACAAGGCCGAATGATGACCGAGACTTACGAGTGTGAGCCAATTTTAGGGCTAACACACACACACACACCCCTACACACACTCAAGCACATACAACTTATACTTACAAGTCACAAAAAACGTGAAATCAATACATGATCGTGAAAACTACTACAAGTACAACAACGAGCGCGTGCAATTCTTGTTTATACATTGTCAACCCCAACAATTACAAGGTGAGTTCATACGCCCCCTTTTACTAGTCTTAATTGATTTTAAAATCTCGGGGCTGAGAAACATGCTAACTCTTTTATTACTACATTTTAGTATTTTATTTCATTCAACAGGTAATATAGATAAAATTGATTTTTATCTTCGTTATCATATTATTACTTGATTGTATTATTATGTGTGCTTGTGTGTGAAATAGCATGTAAAGCATAACCGGAATACTATCATGATACTATATTATCAAAATTAAGGACACAATGCATCAAGATTTGATCTCATAACAACGAGTTGCTAACACTGAGAGAACGAGGATGATAATCGTGATAATGTAACTTCACGATGATATTATCATTCATCACATTACTAACACTATGAAACAGGACAGGATCTTATTTCACTCTGTTAAAAACATTGAGTTTACACAACATTGAGGCAACACGAGAACAATCACTGGGGTTAATTATGTTGATAATCATGTTAACATGATTTCAAGATATCACCCTTTACATTAACTAACATTGAATGATAAGTTGATATCTTATGCATCAATGTTAAAGACTAGAGATCGTAGCATTGTGTTCATTTTATTTTGATTAAAACATTAACAACAACAAACAAGAATGATAGTAAGATAATATATCTTCATAATATCAGTCACCACCGGAGTTAGCTGAGGGTAATAGGACAAGTTCTTATAACACTCAGCTTACAAGTCGACGCAGACTACGAGATAACACGAACAAATATCATCCACCACCTGAGTCGACTAAGTGTAGTAAGACTAGCTCTTACAACACTATAGTGGAAATAGGGTGACCATATGGAACAACGAGAAAGGTAATCATGATAGCATGACTTCATGATAACAACACCATTCACACAACAACTAACATCGTATAATAAGACAAGATCTTATATAACTTTGTTAACATCAACGAGAACACACAACATTAAGAAAAAACAACATTGGTGAACACACAATACAATTGATTACTATTGAACTATCTGTATTATATCATTTCAAAGTTGATCATTGTAAGTCCGTTACACAAATCGCTGACCAGTTAGTTTGACGTGACTAAACCGACGATAGCATAGTGGTACCAAAGGTTTGACAAACCTCCGGCTTGTAGGGCTGGTATGTTGATCCTATTTATCTTTTGGCCTGTAACGTATGACCGGTGACAGGGCTACTTCAAGTCAGGGTCTGGAAAGTGACACATGGTGATATTAATCTGCAGTTATAATTGTAATTCATTCTTCGATTCTATTGACTAGTAGATTGAGAAATTGATCTTCTCTCATGTCATAATACTGGTAGTAGTTTCGTCGAAGTCAATGATAATACCAACATGGTAGAAGTAAATCGGATGCATTGTGATCTGATTACGTGAGGATTACAATGGATTCCTTTTAGGCTCTATGCACTACCAGCAACAAACACATATCAATTGATTAACTAACACTACTACTATTAGTAGTGACTAACAGTTAACACCTTAAGCAATAGAATAATTACAAGGATAAGATTAAAATTAATCTATCTTCCTTAACATATTGGGGGTTTATCAATACTTCGGTTTGATAACTAAACCCCTTTCTCTATATTATTCTACATACAATACACTGGGTGAAGAACACAATAGATGGTTGAATATCAAACGGATTGGACATGCGTGAGATGGGAATGGATATCTATAGTTGTATTGCAAGTAGTGTGGAGTTCCATTAGGCATGTGGTGGGATGGCGTCTGGGCGGGTTGTAGGCTCGACCCTTTCGTATGCCCTATATATAAGCATGCTTGATGGAATGAGATAGTACTTGTCAATATAACTATGGAGATTCCATTAGGCAAGTCGGATAAATCAAACATTAACAAGACTCATGTATGACATTGGTATTGTGAATGATAACAAATCAAAGTTTCAATTACTAAACTTATGAACTCACTAGCCTAATGTTGACTTGTTTAAATGCATGTTTTTCTCAGGTGATGAACAGGTTTAGTCACCAGGATCAGGATGCATTAGCTAGTGGACTTATATACTGGACCTAGCTACATTTTGGGTGCATAACTTTTGATGACATATTGTGGTGAATCACTTTTGTAAATCTTTTGAAATACAAGATGGAAAACTCAATTATTCATTCAAATTGAATTACTTTGTTAAATTATGAACATGACAATGTAATTTAACTTGTAATTCAATATCAATGTTATATTAACATTTCTCAATTATATATCAGGTGCCATATAAACAATCTGATCATTATAATTATCAAACAATATCGCGTCCCGAGAACCTTCCGCCCGACAGGAAAGTCGATCCAGCCCGCCGGCTCGGGGTGTGACAGTGCAAGTCAAAAATTTACTCACATACATGGCAATATTAGCATTCATGTTTGGTCACCGATAAAGTACTTTGAGGTCGTGATACATCTTGTCTGATCTAGGGTGAATAAAGTATCAGGTTTTATGAGACTTGTCCTTCACAAGGTCTCATAAACTCTCGTGGAGTGGAACCCATACGCGTTACATGAAGTAGCGCAAACTATCGGCGTTAACTTCTAGTAGTTTTTCTACTTTGTTAAGGATTCGACCATTAAGTTTTCCTCCTTGCTCGAGTGGTACTTGATGGCACCCTCATAATAGTTTAGAAGCTCGACCCTGCAACACTTTCTCATATTCAGCTCCTTCTGTTTAAAATGGAGTTGGAGGCTTTTGTGATTTATACACACACACACACACACAGATATATATATATATATATATATATATATATATATGGTACATTTCATGCCATACAAGTAATGTCTCCAAATCTTGAGTGCGACCACCACTGCTCCTAGTTCCAAGTCGTGGGTTGTGTAGTTCTTCTCATGGGTCTTCAGTTGTTGGAAGTATATGCGGTAACCTTTCCCATTGCATCAACATGCAACCAAGGCCCTGAATTGAGGCAACGCAGTGTACCGCGGGATCATTTGTTCCCTCAGGCAGGGATAGAATAGCGGTCCTGCAGATTTTTTGTTTGAGTAACTCGAAAGAAGATTACTACTTATCATCCTAGTGGTATTTCTTGTCTTTATGGATTAGAGCAGCGAGTGGTTGACCTATTTTAGAAAATCCTTATACGAAACGACGATAATAACCTACCAGACCTAGGAATGGTCGCACCTCCATTGGGGTCTTTGGTGCTTTCCAGCCCTTGAGGCCATGAATCATGGATTTATCAACATGTATTCCATATTCATTGATAACATATCCCAAATATTGAACTTCTCGCATCAAAAAATCACATTTGGAGAGTTTAACATACAATTTATCCTTTCACAAGAGCTTTAGTGCTAGGCGTAGTCATTTTTGTGTTCGTCTTGGGTTTTGGTGTAGATAATGATGTCATCAATGAAGACAATGATGAATTTTTCAAAATAAGGCATGCTCGCACGGTTCATGAGATCCATAAATACCTTAGCTACATTGGTCATGCCTAATGGGATTATCATGAACTTGTAGAAGCCACACCTGGTATGGAAAGCTGTTTAGATGTATTCTTCTTGAATCCTTAACTTGTAGTATCCAGATCATAGGTTGATATTGTTGTGGTAGCTCAACACTTGCAACTGGTCGAAGAAGTCATCCATGCGAGGGAGGGGTAACGGTTCTTGATGGTTAAATTATTCAATTTGTGGTAGTTGATGCACATACCAAATGTGTCATCCTTCTTCTTTACAAATAGAACATGGGCTCCCCATGGTGAGAAGGTTAGTCAGATGAATCCCTTTTCCAACAACTCTTATAGCTGATTGGACAGTTCTTACATCTCGGGATGCAAGCTGGTAGGGTTCTTGAGCTATGGGATATGCAGAATGCCACTTGACATGGGATGGAAGTTCAGTAGATCCTCGGGAAATACGTATGGAAAATCGCAAACAATAGGCATGCCCTCAAGTTTCTTCTCTCCGATTTTTTCTCGGTGAGAAAGGATAAGATGGGGCGTAAGCCTCAAGTAAATATTTGTGGGCTTTTATGCATGAAATGATGCTTAAAAGAGTGCCACTATGCTCACCCTGAATGAATTAGACTTCTCTGCTAGGTAGAGGTATACGCACAATCTTCTCTTGACCGACTATTTCGGGTTGGTTCTCATATAACCAATTTATATCCACTACGATATCAAAACTGCCAAGTGTAACTGGCATGAGTTCAATTTTGAATTTATGGGTTTCCAGATCTAAAGTGCATCCTTTAAGGATGTGTTTGGTTCCAAATGGTTTGCCATCAGCTAGTTCTATAGAGTACTCAATCTCTAGTGAAATCCGGTAATATCGAGCAATTTACAAAATTCACTAGATTTGAAACTCTTTTTTTCTCCAGTGTCAAATAATACAGAAGCATAATGTTCATTTAGGATGTACGTACATGTAGCGAGGTTGGGGTCTTTCCTTGCTTCGTTTGCTCCGATCATGAAGGCTTGTCCGTTCGGACAGTTGTTGTTCCCATTGTTGTTATGGTTGTTGTTGTTCTTAGTTCTAGTGAGCTTCAACTGTGGACCATCTTTCTTGAAGTGTCTAGGCTTGCCACATTTGAAACACCCCTTAGGGGCCTCTTGTTGTTGTTATTGGGGTTTAACCTGGATTTCACCCTTGCAGTCTCTTGCTGCATGTCTCATTTTTCGTATTGATCTTGATGGTGAAAACCACACTTGTTGCACTTTGGGTGTTTTCTTAAATAGGTACCCTCACCTTGATGGTTTGGAGTGGTAGAGGTATACACTTTTGGTGATTCGAATTTTTGTTGTTGGGGTGGTGGCTGGAGAGTTGAGGAACTTGGTGGAGTATTTTTCCCATTTATGCTTGTTTTCATGGATCTTGGCCACTTATACACGTGGGATAAGAGACCCTGAGTTACCGCCTGATCGGAAAGCTTATGAGTTGTAACATTTCTATAAATCATGTAAGTTCAAGTTTATCAATGAAAAATGCTAGTTCTTATATATATATATATATATATATATATACATACACACACACACATATATAGGAGGATCTTTGATCGAACACCTCCACTTCTGGTGTCATCTGGTCATCTTCATAACCTTCGATTTCACTGCTTCGCAATTTAGGGTTTATGTCTTCTCTTAAGTTTCTGTATATCAGCCAAACTAAGCAGGAATCGTTTATTTTGGTAGAATCGAAATAAATACACAAATATCTAACCAAACATCAAAAATCCTAAGTGTTGGGGCTAGCGCTTGGATGAGAGAGCCAAAGGTGGCCATCGGAGAGAATGAGAGAGCCAGATTACTTATATCATAGGTTGGGGCAAGGGTTTGGTTGAGAGAGCCAGATTATTTGCAGAAACATCGTATATACAATCAAATCTTTGAAAAACCTCATATACTTACCTTGTCCAAGAGGAACATAAGCACCAAGTCACGACCACCACCGCTGCAATTGGTGGTATTCTTAGGTCGAGGGAGACTAAGGGTAGGGGTAAACCCTTAGTACTGCTGACAACCACACTTGAGAACCAAGAACCATTCCAAGTCTGCACCATAGGTTGGAGAAGCCAACAAGGGTCGGATTCATAAGAACAAGTCGGACCCTAAAATAATAATTCCCTAACAAAGTGAGATTGAAAATGAACAACTTACCTAGGGCAGGAGGGAACAATGGTGATGCTAGAGCAATCGCCTGGAGAAAAACTGGAGAATCAGTGGGGGAAATGAGTGTGAATTTTGAAATGCGTTTGGGGTTTTGAAATGTTTCTCCCGCTCACGTGTTTCAGACTTCATGTCGTGCATTATAGATTGTACATGAAGCATGAAAGCTTGTACATTTCTTAATTTTAAGACTTTTCCCACTCTCTCTCCAATCTCTATTATATAATAACATAGATATAGCATAAATAAATTCTCATTAATTTTTTTGCTAGTATTTTAACTATAAATTTAATTAATTTATTAATCTTTACCAAATGGAAGGAGATTTTATTATTAAATTTTTACATTATAATTATTAATATTTATTTATGAAGTTATTTTAAAATAATATTTATAAATATTTAATAATACATTGGTTATTAAAATTATTTACTAAGTTCAATTTTTGTAACCTTTTCAAAATTATAATAAATTATTCCAGGGAATAGTTACCAAATTTATATCTAACTATGTATGCATGTATGTATGTATTTATGTAAACTTTTATAGACAAACTATGGTATTATTATGGTATTATAAATTATTAAAGATTTAATGTATGTGATTGAAATAAAAACTATAAACAATCATTTCAACTTATTAAGAAAAATAGTTATTATTATTATTTGTCTTATTATTATAATTATGTTAACTCATTGATTATAAGTCAAAAACTATTTTATACATATAATTTAAACTTTAAATGATTATCCAATTTGAAACATAAACTTTAAGGATTTAAAGAAGGTTATACTTACAAAACCTTTTTGAACAATACAATTTATAAACATTCGCTTATGGAATCTTATTACACTATTGTAGTTGTATTAGGAATTCCATAAGACGCTATAGTTACATCATCTTAAATGAGATTGAACTGTCTAGGTTGATTTGAGTGTGTTGAGAATTATTTGGGCTATACATTGACATCTATTACAAAGGCTATCTGTAACAACCCATTTGCATTTAATTATATTTTAATCAATGACGATGTAATTTCAAGTTAAATGTTCTGTAACTTGCTAAGAGTAAATGTGTTAACTCGATTTGTTAACTTGATGAGATTAGTAGAAAACAAGTTAAATAGAAAAGAAAGTGCAAGGACTAATATTTTCATTAGTGAGACATGGATAGAAGGGGTTAAATATGAAAAATAGGGAAACCAAAACCCTAGTTCCATCTCAAGCAATTCTTGTTGATCGATTCCTTTGATTATGAACATGTATATATACAAAAATCAGTAAAAGAATATAGATTAGATGAAACCTGTGAATCTAGTGAATGCGTTGTTGATTCTTGACCTGATTCCTGTGAGCAGATCTGACTATGTTCCCTTTTAGGGTGTAATATTAGGATGGGATTGTAGAGAGGCTCATAGGGGTTCATGAATTCTCTATAGTGAGGAGAATTCGATTATGATGTTAAGTAACCTAATTATGATCCTTAATCTCTTATTTATATACACCCAAGGGAAAACCCTAATTAGGATAAATAAGTATTAAGTGAGAAAATTTATTTAATTGTTTGTGTCCAACATTCTCCCACTTGGATAAACCCAAGGGGAAACCCTAATTAGGATAAATAAGTATTAAAGGGAAACCTTAATCTCTTATTCTGCTAGAAGTATTTAGGTAATTGATATATTAATTAAATAATCATGAGTGCCATATATTATTTATTTAATTATTTATGTCCAACATTCTCCCACTTGGCTAAGTGATTATTTATTATGAGCATTAAATAAGTCTGCAGATTGATAATACTCATTTTAGTTCTAAATTGTAATCATAGCAGAGAAATACACTCATTGAATCATTATTCAATTCAAGACCCCATTAATCATACTGGAATACAAATTTAAAACTTAAGTTGTGATCCATTAACAAGTAAGCTCTTTAACAAATTATTTGCATTATTAGTGTCTATATGTCATTAGGCATGCATAAACATATACTTAGAGACAAACAAATCAATTAAGTGATGAAATTTCTTTAATCATAAGCAAGTACATTATGCAATAAGGTCTTTACATAAGCCCATCTTTGAAACATGTTATTCGAATATCTCAGGAGGGATACCTTTAGTCATTGGATCCGCAAGCAGAACTTTAGTACTTATATACTCAATACAAAGGTTATTTTCTCAACTTGCTCATGAACGAACAAGTTCTTCGTATCAAGATATAAACCAGCACCAGTCGATCTGTTATTGTTCGGGAAGTTAACGGCCGCTGAGTTATCACAGAAAGCTTCAATGATGTAGAGATAGAGTTAACGATTTTGAGTCCAGCGATAAGAATTCTCAACAACATTCCATGACATGTTGCATTATACACTGCAACATATTCAACCATCATAGTTGAGGTTGTCGCCAGCTGTTGCTTATAACTCTTTCATGAGATCGGTCCGCCTGCTAACATAAAGATGTACCCTGAAGTTAATTTCTTTTCATCTTTGCATTTAACAAAGTCAGAATTAGAGTAACCAACCACTTCCAAATTATCACTTATTCTATAAGTCAACCTGAAGCCTTTTGTCCCTTGAAGATATCGAAGTACTTTCTTAGCTGCTTTCCAGTGATCAAGGCAAGAATTAGTTTGGTAATGGGTGTAGATTAGCTCTTGATCGATCAACGGAATTCTATTAACAATCAAATCTATCCGGAATCTAGATTAGATCAATATGAATCAAAGATACACAATCATTTAGATAAACATCATTTCATTGATCAATTGAATCTGATTACAATGAAATGAAACTAGAACACACTGTTCTCAAATCTCTCTCAGGTTCTCTCCCTCTCTCAGATCTGTCACACAACTACAAAAGACAGACAAACCTACTATATATACACAACACACAAACGAACCTAGCCGAACCCTTAGGTTCGCCAGACAAACCCTTAGGTTCGCCAGACGAACCTTTACAAGACAAACCCTAGGTTCACCGAACCTTTACAAAACCTTGCCTAGGTTCGTGGGCCAGAAGAACCTTAGCAAAACCTACATTAACTTATACATTTTGAAAGCAAACTATTACAAAATGTCCTAACAAACTCCCCCTTAATAGTTGCTTCAAAATCTTCAAAGTCTTTGTCTTCAGTCTGCAATCTGAGTTCCACTTGATGATTGATCCTTACAAACATTATCTGCAGCACGAATAACAACTGACTTTGGAATCTTTGATAATCGTTCAGCTTCCAACTTTGCATCTCTTTGATCAATCTCTTTCGGCAATTTCATCAGCTCAACATACAAGTAATTCACATCATCCCATTTACATCCAGAGTGAATTCCCAAAGTATAACACATTCTTGCTATCGTTTGAAATTGTACAGCCATGTCTTTATAACTCACACCAACATCATGAAATCCTTCACTTGCATAGATTTCAACTTTATTAAGTAGATCAATATCTTGCTTTGAACAGTTAACCAACCAAACTGGATCCAACAGTATAATCACTCTCCACTTTTCATTTTCTTTCAAAAGAACAACTACTTCAGAAGTTCTTTCTTCATAGAACCAAAACTTGAAATAAGAATTCCAATTTTGTTCTATCCTTCGCAATCTTGGTCTAGAATAAACTTTTGGGTTTGGATACACATAAGAATTATGCTTTAACACTGAAAATTGTGGAACGAACCAATTTCAGGCTGTTTTAGCTTCTTTCTTTAACAGCTTCTCAAATCTTTCATTGTGCTCTGTTTGAATAGGCTTTATCATTCCCAGTCTTGACAACTGCATACACTCAAAAGAAGGTAATGACATAATGTCAAATGCTTTTCCAAAGTATTGGCATCCATCCGTTCTTTGTACAACATAGCATCCTCTATTCTTCAAAATTACAGATTTGTTGTGAAAGTAATCATAACTCACAATTCTTCCTCTCATCTTAGATTTAGATCCAATATTGAATCTTGAGAACTGTCTTGATTGATCTTCTTTAACTTGTTCATTGAACACTTCAACCATTTGATTAAAAATCACTAAATGATCAATGATATACTTGTGTTCTTCTTGACTCTCTCTCCACATATCCATATAAGTTTTTATCTTCATTGGATCAACTATTGTACTTGAAATTCTTTTATGAACTTCAATATCAAATATTTTCTTCAAAGTTTGCAAATTATACAAATTCTCATCAACCTTATCATCTTGTTCAACTTCAAAAGACTATCTTTCCAGAATCATTTGCACTCTGTATATCATTAACTTTCACTCCAAACAACACAGCTAGACTTTCCTTTGAATATCCACCTTCAATCTCTCCTTCTTCCAAGTCTCTATCTTCATTCAATTCACCAAACATCTTTTGTAAATGTACATCAACATTTTGTTTGAATAACTCCACAAAAGTTGGTAAAGAACCATTAACAACTTGCTTTGGATACTCCAATTCTGTTAAATCTTCAATCTCAACCTCTTCATTATCCTTGACTTTATCAGATGAAACAAATGAAATAGGATAAGCATCAAAAAAAAATTCCAGATGACTGACAAATCACTATAGCTCCAGTAATAGAATTCAATCTATTTGAACTTCCAACTCCAGTCAAATCACCATCATCATCTTCACCATCATCATTGAAAGTATTAAAACTTGGATGTTCATCAATGTCAGAGTCTTCATAATCAACCTTCTCTTCTTCTTTCTCATCATCAATATTGACATATACTGGATCAACACTAGCACCAGTAGCTTCAACTTGAGTTCCAGAAGACTGACTTTGACTTAAATATCATGCATCTTTTGCTTCAACACTTGATTCTCTTTCTTTAACTCAGCAAGTTCAACACTCTGTTTCTCAGTCAGTATCTCCAATGATGCAATTCTATCATTCATTAACTTCTTTTCCAGTAAATCCTCTTCTCTCCACTTCTGAAGTTGAGCAATATGGCTTCTCATCACATCCATATCAGTTTGACTTGAAGAAGATGATTTTTCAGCTTTAGCTTTCTCCTTCTGCTTCTCGTACTTGTCAAAATCTTGTGATAAAATAGAAATCCTCCTTCTTAACTCAGAATCATCATAATCCAATGAGAAGTTTAAGTCCAAATCATCCAAACCTTCAAATAAAGAATCAGCTCTGGAAGTACACAAATTAAGGCATGAATGATGCAACATTTGCATAATCAGGATTAGGCATGAAAGTTTCTGAATGCACATGAACTGAAGATGCAGGCACAACAGTCCCTTGTACAGTTGCAGCAACATAAATACATACAGATACATGAATAGAAGCAGGTGTAGAAGATGTAGTCACTGGAGAAGATACAATAATCCTAGGAGTCCTTGACTTCTTCTTCTTAGGAACCTTAGCCATCCTCTTCTTCTTCTTAGGCCTTGATGTCTCTGGTTCATCAACTGTAAAGTTAGGATCGTTCACCTCTTCTCTTTCTTCTTCATTCTGTTGTTGTGTTGGCCTTCTCTTTAGTCTCCTCACCATTCTGTTGCCAACTTGAATTGTTTCCATCTCTGATTCAGTAGATTCTTCATCATCTTCAGCATTAACATCTTCAGCTTCAACATGTGGAGAAGATACAGTAGCATCTTCTTGTCTTTGAGCATCTTGTTGACCTGGATAAATGACTTGAAGAGGAACTAAAGTAGTAGGAGTTATATTTGGTGTTTCTTGAACTGGATCTTGTGTTTGTTGATATGATTGAGAAGATTGAGCTTGAGATTGTCTAGCTTGTTGATTTTGAGGAGGAGGTGGTGGTTGTTGATCATCATCATCATCCAATTGTTCATTATCTGAATTTGAGTCTTCATGTCTCCAAGCATCATCCAAAGGAGCAATATAGTTAGCTCTAGCACAATGACCCACCAAATCTTTTGTCACAATGTCATCAGTACTCTTCTGATAAATCTTAACTTGTCCAAGACTAGAATCAATCTTGTGCTTTAGCTTGAGAATGTCAGAAGCAACCCTTGGCCAGTTCTGTTCAGGAAATCTCTCATCAATCAGCATCTGAATAAATCTAGGATACATATAAAATCTGTCTTTAGCCTTGGTAATGTTGTCTGACATATATCTGAAGATCATTGCAGAGAAGTTGAACGGCTTGTTCAGAATCAACGCCACCATAGCAGACTTCATCAGATCTCTTAACTCATCAAAAGTACCCTTCCTCATGCTAAGACAGTGAAGAAGTACATGAGCCAAGAACTTGTACTGTAAAGGCAACTTCCCTTTCTTGATAGAATACTCACTGTATACTCCAAAGTATCTTATCCTCATAAAGCATCCCTTGATACACCTTTCAGGAATCAAAGTCATTCCTACAGGTTCACCTCCAAACTGCAATACACTCCTGATATCAGCTTCAGTAATTCTAATGGCTTAACCAAGCACATTAGCTTCAATCACATAGGCATCATCCACAGTAATCAATCTAGCAGACTTCCAGAAACTCTGAATATGTGATCTATAGATGTTGCATGAGTTGCAGATAGCATAATAAATCCTTGATCATCTCAAAAACTCAATCATCGGTCGAAACTCCTTGCCATTCTTTGTCGTTGGATCCAGATAGGCACATAAATTGTGTTTATCTCCAAAGGTGAGATTTGCCATTCCTACAATCAAAACAAACACCAATTAAAAAAAAATCAAAAGTTAAAAAAATAAAAAAAATTCTAAGTATGTAACCAGCGTACCCTCCCTGTGCCGAACCTATATTAGACGAACCTAACTACAAGCCGAACCTATAAATGAACGAACCTTGAATATACTGCGAACCTTATGGTTAAACGAACCCTTGACCATACAAGGTTCGGTTCAATAATTTGAAGAGGTTCGGCCCGAACCTATCAAGTTCAAACGAACCTTTTCAAATCAACGAACCTGTGTTCATTTACACGAACCTGTTCTACTTTAAAATCAAAATTCAAATCTATGAATTAGATTAAACAAAATATATCCAAAGGTTCGCCATTCACAGATGATCAACTTTAATGAAAGAAATTTCTCTCAAATTTAGATTTAAACAGATTTTAATCCATAAGTATAGGTTCGACTAAGTAGATCTAAAAATAAAATATCTACAAATCTAGCCGGTCAAACTCCAATCTATTTACCTATTTAGAATCATAATACAATTCCAAAACTAATGGTATAAGGCAAAGATACTGAATGATCCAGAATTGAAAAAATCAAAATCAAGTGCGAAGGTTCGTGAAAGTGGTTCTGATGAAAGTGACGAAGCTTATTCACGAACCTTTGTATTTATACGAACCTATGAACAAACCTTCTGAACGAACCTTCAACCAAACTTGTTGAACGAACCTGTCCACAAACCTTTTGGATGAAGCTATCAACAAACCTTATCAAGCGAACCTTTCAACGAACCTGTTGAACGAACCTCTAAACAAACCTGATCAACGAACCTTCTCACAAACCTATCAAATGAACCTCCAAGCAAATCTATCAAACGAACCTGCAAGCAAACCTTTTTAAAAATCAATTTTATTTAAAATTTTAAACAAACCAATGTTTTAATGTTTCAGAGTTAAAACAAATAATCAAAAATTATTGATTTAACATCAGATAAAAACAAAAAATCTTTTTGTATTTTTCAAATTTTATATCAAACACACTACAAAAGTAATGAAACTAATTTTGAAATAATAAAAAATAACCAAAACAAACACATTTTTGGTGAGAAAGATCCAGACATGAGATCATATTGTATTACAGTTATCAACACACCTGATTAAATTAATGAATATATTTATCAGCAAATTACAATTCAAAGATGATTGTCAGTATATAAATCCTCTTTAAATTTAATTACTTAGTTAAAATATCAATTAAAACAAAACCATCAAATACTTTATGTTGTCCATTTACTTGAACACATCCCCGTTTTGTGAATAATTAAACAAACAATAATGTCCTTGAAACCATTTAATACACTTTTTAACTAGCTTGATCATGCAAAAACAAAATAGAATTTGTTTTGAAAAACAACAGAATGTAAAACAAATTGAAATTGTTCAAAATCTTGGAATCAAGGTTGATACTCTCGTTTGCTCAGATGATCCAGAAAATGAACGAAACAATAATTTAAGATTAAGCTTTTAACAATCAGTTTGATATTTTGATATACGTAGAGACTGTCCAAAACTTAATCAAACCAAGAAAACAAATTTGAATTGTTTAAAGCTATAACAATCAGGTCGATACGTAAGTATACAAAGAGAATATTTCAGCTTTAAACTAAGACAAAAGAAAAACAAAATTTAGAATTTCTTTTAAAATTGAAAACATGATCAAAACTAGTAAATTAGTAATTTTTGTTCAAGAAACATATTGTAAGATTAACCACCACTCATTCAGGACAAAGCTAAGCACTGTATTCTAAGCAACTGTTTCCCGCAAATCATAATCAAAATTTTGTCAAATGTTATCTCAACTAAGTTATAAACCTACCAATATATCATACTAAGTAATTGTAAATGCTCTTTATGTTTAAATTCTAGTATGATACTAATGTGCTTTCGATTGCTACAATGTACTATCATTTCTCATTTGGTCAAATCAATTTCTCAGAATTTTAATTTTTTTAATGTTTTTGTGTTTTTGATTTTTCAAATGTTTTTGAGTTTTAAATTTTCTCCCCCTAAAAACAAAAACACAAAACAAACAAAAACACAATTAAAATATCTGATGTCAAGTCAATATAAGTTGATTATGAAGGAAGTTGATTTGAAATGACCTCACCCATGACCCGAATGCCATTTAATTTGAGTAAATACTCAAAATGATTTTTATCAAAAGCCTTGGTGAGAAGGTCTGCTCGTTACTCATTTGTATGTTTTTTCACCACATCAATAAGTTTCTTTTCATAGCAATCGCGTATGAAATGAAACCTAATATCAACATGAATGATACACATGATTCTTTGCTATAGCAATAGCAGCCTCATTATCAACATGAATTGGGGTCGTAATATAATTCAAACCATAGTCTCTCATCTATTGTTGTATCCACAATACTTGTGAACAACAACTGGCAGCAGCGACATACTCAACCTCACAAGTTGAAGTAGCCACAGATGTTTGCTTTTTACACTGCCAAGAAACTAATCTTTCCCCCAAAAATTGTGCACCACCAGTTGTGGATTTGGTATCTGTCTTACATCCTTCATAATCGGAGTCACTATAGGCATTGAATGAAAAATTATCATCCTTAGGATACCACAGACCGGTGTCTGGTGTACCCTTCAGATAACGAAGTATTCTCTTGACTGCAATCAGATGTGACACTTTAGGTTTTGATTAATATCTTGCACAGATACTTGTAGCAAAAACAATATTTGGTCTTGAGGCAGTCAAATACATCAAACTACCAATAATTCCACGATAAACGGTGGGATCAATTATCTCCCCCTTAATATCAGGCTCAATCCCTTGATTATGCTGAATGGGCGTGGAAATTAGTTTTGAATCAAGCATGCTAAACCATTTTAGCACATCTTGAATATACTTTGTTTGATGAATGAAAATTCCATTATCAGTTTGATCAATTTGTAAGCCGAGAAAAAATTTGATATCTGACATTGCACTCATCTCAAATTTATCAATTATCACCTCTTTGAAATCCAAACACATTTGTTCATCAGTAGATCCAAAAATGATATCATCTACATAAAGCTGAACAAGAAGAATGTCCTTGCCCTTTTCCTGAAAGAACAAAGTTTTGTCAATCTGACCCCTATTGAACCTGTGTTCAATAAGATGTGTCGATAAAGTCTCATAGCAGGCACGCAGAGCCTGATGAAGACCATACAATGCTTTGTCCAAGAGGTAAACCTGATCCCGATGGATAGGATCCTCAAAGCCCGGTGGCTGAAAAACATACATTGTTTCCTTCAACGAACCATACAGAAATGCAGATTTTACATCCAATTGAAAAACTTTAAACTTCTTGTGAGCAGCAAAAGCAAGAAAAAGTCTAATTGCTTCCAGCCGCACCACATGTGCAAAAACTTCATCATAATCAATTCCTTCAACTTGTCTAAAACCCTGAACCACTGTCATCTCCTTTACATCTCAGCACCCATCTAGTACCAATCTTTTTCTCTCCTTTTGGCAAATCTAACAAATGCCAAACTCCCAACTTTTGAAATTGATTCAATTCTTCTTGCATCACCTCCACCCAGGCAGGCTCATGTAAAGCTTCAGTTATAATCTTTGGCTCTATTTGTGAAATAAATGCTGAATGCATCCAGAGCTCTTGACTACCATGAGTTTTCTCTAACTCCACATACATACTTTCTTCATTTGTAACTTGATTTCGTGTCTGTACTCCTGCAGTTGGATCTCCTATGATCTGAGCAACCAGATGATTAACATGAACACGTGTGACAGTCACTTGCGGTACACCCATATCATGATCCAGATTCGTAATATTCTGATCAGTATCTTGATCATGAGAGATAGCATCTTCAAAAACATCATTATCATCATTAATTACTTCTGAAGTGCCTTCCTCATGTGGTGTAGTAATTCCATCTTCAGATTGATGAGAAATACCTTGTTCTTCTGAATTCTGCAAATCATACAACATTTGTAAAGTTATTTCATCATCAGAAAAAGTTGAATACATATTAAAAGACTTAGACAATTTATTATAATCAAAAAGCCAATTTGGACCCTTTCCATCTGGTATAGGTGTATGTCTTTGAACATCCACATGATACCATAATTCCACAACACCCGTACGTTTATTAAACACACATTTGTTAGGAAGACTATAACTAAGAAAGAAACCCTCTTCAACTTTAGATTTGAATTTTGAATCTTTTTTTAGCATTGTACAAGGAGCCCTAAAAGGTTCCAAGTGTTCCAAATTGGGCTTTCGATTCTGAAGCAATTCATAACAAGTTTTATTATGTCTTTTAACAAGTAAAACTCTGTTAAGAGTAAAACAAGCTGTAGCCACAGCTTCACTCCAAAAAGTAATGGGAAGTTTAGAATCAGCTAGCATTGTTCTTGCAGAATCAATCAAAGTCCTGTTTTTTCTTTCAGCTACACCATTCATCTGAGGCTCATACGGTGCACTGAATTGCTATTGAATGCCTTTGGAATTACAAAATTCCTCCATTTGGTGATTCTTAAACTCAGTCCCATTATCCGATCGTACACGTCTCACTCTCAACTTATACAAAGTCTCCAACCTGTTGATCAAAAACACAAAATTTTCATAAGCATCTGATTTATGCTTTAAAAACATGACCCATGAAAATCTTGAAAAGTCATCAGTCATAACAAAACAATAAGATTCACCACCTATACTTTTCACATTGATTGGTCCAAACAAATCCATGTGAAGAAGTTCAAGTGGCATATCAATAGAAAAGATTTTCTTTATTTTGTGAGACTTCCTTTTCTATTTACCCATTTTACATGACACACACACATCCGGAAGTTTAAAATGTTTAACAGGAACACCCTCAACTAAATGATTATGCACAAGATGATTCATCTTCCGAATATGAATATGTCCCATTCGCCTGTGCCGTGAACGTGTATCCTGTTCAGTAGCCTTGGACACCAGACACATTGTTGGATATTGGATGTCCGATTAACGATAAGTTCAACATTACTATAATAGGTATGATCCAAAGAGTTACACTTTGGAAGGCAACGAATTAATGTTTAATTGTTAAACATAATATACGATCACGAACTATCGGTTTTAAGGATTTGGTGATTTTATTATTTATGAAATAATAATCGGTGGGAATTAATTATTGAGATAATTAATTCATTAGACGAATAAAGTTTTGAACTTTATCAAAGGGTTATTTACTAATTAATTGTTAATTATTAAAAGGAGAATTGATTAAATAAGTAATGTTTAAATCAATTAAACATTAACTATTGAATGGATATTAACTGATTAATTTTTAATTAGTTAAATGGAGATTGTAGTAATTAAATGGTTTAATTACTAAAAGGTGTTTAATCAAATTAAAAGGGTTTTAATTTGAATTAAATAAAAGGGTGGGAAACCAATTTTGAATTGGTAATCCTAGATCCTAAAATTGTGGATAACATTTGACTACTTATAGTTCAAATCACCACAATTACAAACACACTTGAAAAACCCTAGTTCTCATTCTCCTTCCCCCCTTGGCCGTCGCACATCACCACCATAATTGGTGGTGTTTTGGTCAACTAGCCACTAGCCGGATCAAGTCGTGGTGAGCCGTGGGTTGCACCGTCGTTCCGAACTGAGCCGTGGGTGGAACCGTCAAGCCGTGAGTGGTGCTATTCTAGCCAAACTAAGCCAAAACTAGTTTTGGTTATTTCTGGTGATTCGTATGACGAAATCTGGAATCGGGTGATCGTATTGTGTCAACTAGCGAGACCGTTGCCGATCCATCGTGTGTTTTTTGAACCGCTTCGTAAAGGTCAAATTTCTAAAACCCCCTATGGTTGTGTTGTTAGAATTTAATTGTTGTTTAAACTGTTTGTAACTGGATCCTGACTTGGGAATTTTTTCGATTACGAATCGAAAGGTTATGAATTTTAAATGCTTCCGCTGTGTCAGATCTGATCTGATAGTTTAATCCGGTTTTGTGAAAACTAATCTTGTCAATTAATGCGATTAATTGAAACTGATTATAATTAAAAGTAACCTAAAATTCCCAACAGTGGCATCAGAGCGGCTTTTACAAACGTTTAAATGAAATTAATAAATCGATCTTTATTTGTTTTCGTTTTGTCAAAACTTTTGTTTGACAAAAAGATCGAAAATGTGAATGTGATGATTGTGATTGTGATTATGATTATGAATCGAGCCCTAGAATCCGACCCATGTGATTGTATCTTTTGTTTTCTTTGATTGGTTGGTTTATTTGAAATCATGTATTTCTACCGGTATTTGGACCCGATGTAATAGAATAGGTTTCAATTTTTTGTAATGTAATTTGTATTTTACAAATGTAATCAAGCAATGGATACAAGGCGGAAGATAGAGACAATCGGGGAGATCGAAGATGGAGATCTTGGATCAAGTGGGAGACAAGATTCAAGGCGTTGAATTGTAAACCCTAGAATTGTTCGGTTTGTGTTTGATGACTCGAACTAAACCGAACAAATGAGACTTTGGCTCGTTTCATAATCACATTTTGTTTTGTGGTTGTTTAATGTTTAGGAAATATAAAACTAGTGAAAAAAATTTTTTTCATAGTCATTGCAAAACGATAAGTAATACAAAAGGAGTTTTGTAGTTACTTTAAAAGGGGTTTTAAAATATAAGGTTTATTTTATAAAAATTAGAACTTGTTATTATAAAATGATTCGCGATAATTACCGACTTAGTTTAAATAAGATATTTAAAACTAATCGAGTCGAGAGTTGAAAGGAGTTTCAAACTATCGCAAATCAAGAACAAATATGATTTTGTTAATATGAAATTGTACGATTTGTGTCATGCTTCAAATCGTTCAATAGTTTTAAACTAAAAAGATCAATACGATTGATTAGACTAACAAATTTGCGATTATGATCAATTTGGTTTTTAGTAAGGTATTAAAACAAATTAGGTCAAAATTGAAATAGGATTTCAATTAGATAGCGAATAAATAAAATAGAGATTTTATAAAATGCACAACTATCCTCATTTAAAATTAGTTGTCCATAATGTTTTTGAAACATAAAAGCGATTAATTAAAGTAATTAAATGACTCATTGGTCAAGATGTTTATATTCTAAATATGTAAACCTAGAGTTAGTGCTTACCCTGCTATAGGTTTATATATGTTAGAAAAGGATAAACATTTTGATTTAAATGCCACCTTAGATTTGAGACACTTTATCTATTTGACCTAACATCTAGTGTTAGTGCTTACCCTGCACTAGGTCTATGTTTTATTGAAAAAGGAATGATCGCGATTCCTAATACACTTAGGCCGGTCATTCAGTCAAAAATCGTAAGGCGTATACTTGAAGAGTCAAGTTGGCATAGCTGGGGTAAATGTACAAAGTTAGAAATGAGTGTTCTAACAAACCCCAAAACTTTAGGATTATGATTGTCATAATTGGTTATCGTAACTCTCCTGTATTATTGTGAACAGTAAATAGAGAGCTTAGCCAATTCACTGTTCTTTATATAAACTTGATCTCACAATTCTAAATTAATTTTGTTAATGAGTCATAATTAATTTGGGATTATATAAAGCATGAAATACTAAAACTTTTCTTTTGAATTTTATAAATGTCTTTCATTGATGCTACTAAACCACATAGGATAAATCTATTTCGAAATCAGTTCAATGGGAATAACTTTTCTACTTGGATGCATCACCTTAGAGATGTCCTTAGAAAATAAGGAATATTGTATGCATTGGATAACCCTATTACTCCCGAACAACCTATAGGCTGCACCACATCTGAAAAGATGAAACACATTGGACACAAATGTGAGATAAAATATCTCATATTAACTTCAGTGTCTTCTGAATTTGTGGACAAGCTTATGTATCTCTCCAGTCATGAGATGATTGAGGAGATCAAAAAGAGTTTCCTGCCAAACAGGTTTTGGCGATTTGAAATTCTGAAGGATTTGGTGATTTTATTATTTATGAAATAATAATCGGTGGGAATTAATTATTGAGATAATTAATTCATTAGACGAATAAAGTTTTGAACTTTATCGAAGGGTTATTTATTAATTAATTGTTAATTAATAAAAGGAGAATTGATTAAATAAGTAATGTTTAAATCAATTAAACATTAACCATTTAATGGATATTAACTGATTAATTGTTAATTAGTTAAATGGAGATTGTAGTAATTAAATGGTTTAATTACTAAAAGGTGTTTAATCAAATTAAAAGGGTTTTAATTTGAATTAAATAAAAGGGTGGGAAACCAATTTTGAATTGGTAATCCTAGATCCTAAAATTGTGGATCACATTTGACTACTTATAGTTCAAATCACCACAATTACAAACACACTTGAAAAAACCTAGTTCTCCTTTTCCTTCCCCCCTTGGCCGTCGTACACCACTTTGGGGCTGCCCATTACCGTCGCACATCACCACCATAATTGGTGGTGTTTTGGTCAACTAGCCACTAGCCGGATCAAGTCGTGGTGAGCCGTGGGTTGCACCGTCGAGCCGAACCGAGCCGTGGGATGAACCGTCAAGCCGTGAGTGGTGCTATTCAAGCCAAACCGAGCCAAAACCCGTTTTGGTTGTTTCTGGTGATTCGTAGGACAAAATCTGGAATCGGGTGATCGTATTGTGTCAACTAGCGAGACCGTTGCCGATCAATCGTGTGTTTTTGGAACCGCTTCGTAAAGGTCGAATTTCTAAAACCCCCTATGGTTGTGTTGTTAGAATTTAATTGTTGTTTAAACTGTTTGTAACTGGATCCTGATTTGGGAATTGTTCCGATTATGAATCGAAAGGTTATGAATTTTAAATGCTTCCGCTGTGTCAGATCTGATCTGATAGTTTAATTCGGTTTTGTGAAAACTGATCTTGTCAATTAATGCGATTAATTGAAACTGATTAAATTAAAAGTAACCTAGAATTCCCAGCACACGTTTCCATTTTATTCACTATCTCCGCCTTTGCCATGTCAAGCACGTAAAGATCCTTGCTCCGATCAGCTGTCATCAGAATCCAATCATCAGAAATCTGAAATCCTTGCTTGAGTACATAACACCTGTCTTTGTCGAACATCACTTTGTAATCCTTATCACGAATCTGTGAAACACTCAACAAATTGTTAGTTAATTCTTTGCAAAAATTAACATTATCAAACGAAACCTTTCCATTTGTCAAACTACCAAACCCTGTAATTTGACCTCCTTTATCTCCAGCAAAGTTCACATAACTCCCTTTCACTAACTTGAAATCTCTTAACAAGTTCAACTCTCCAGTCATATGCCAAGAACATCCACTATCAACAATCCAACGATTGTTGATATGGCCCATGGATGCAACCTGCACAATAAATTAAAAGAACCTGTCAGTATTCAAAAGGGATGACCCCCGCCATTTCGGCGTCGAGTCTCCCGGAATGGATCCCTTCCATTCTTTTGTGATGATTTGATCGAATACCCATCATCACTTGTATCATCCTCTTTCTTAGAAACTTCATCACCTGATCTATTTTTGAGTTTCCAAAATGATTTTGATTTAAAATGTTGATTTGAAAATGATTTTGATGAAAAATTTTCAAATGAATCATCATCTATTGAAGTCACAATTTTCACAATCTTTTTAACATTTCTTTTATTCTCAAAAATTCTTTTCTTTTGATTGTTTTCTTCTTTCACCTAAAAACAATCAGGATTGAATTTTCTAAGAACTCTCATTTCATCTTCACTAGGTCTAATTCTCCTAGGACTTCCACCTGAACCATTCACCCGACACTCCTCATCAGAACTCTTTCTGATTTTGTTATTTGGACAATTAGCAGGAATATGTCCTTTACTACAACAAGTAAAACACTTTCGTGTTTCTCTTGGTGAAAAAGATTTAAAACTGCTACAATCAGTTGAACTGAAATCCAGATTACAATTAGCAACCAAATGACTCGTATTACCACATCAGTAACATTTTCTATCTTTCAAATGATTCTTTGGTGTGGGTTCATCATAAAATGTTGATGAACTGAAAGGTTTTGAAACAACCTTTGAAGATGAGATTTTGTTTCTCAAACCAGTTGATTTTGTCTTTGAATTATTCATTTGATTTTGAAAAGTCATTAATTTTACTTTATGTCCAACCCCAAAATTATCAAAGAAAAAATCCACCTTTCCAACATTTTTAGAAACCACATTTTTCTTTTGAAACTTTCCACTAGACTCTCCTAGATGTATATTAGATGACTTAACATACACAATCGGTTTAAGAGTAGTGGTTGGTTTGGCTCTAATCACTGGTTTGGAAACTTGAGTGTTTTTAAGCACCACCTTCTCAACTGGTTTAATCTCAGATTTTGACTTCTAAGATTTCAAACTCTTTTTCTCAACAATGTTAACTTTGTAACCATTATGTCTCAAAATATCAGATGAATATTCTGTCTCAGTGATATCTTCAATGATAGGAGCATCACTATCAAGTGACACTTTTTCATCATCTGATGAAACTCCAGCACTGTCAACAACTTGTTCAGACTCATGTTCATTCAAAGAAACTAGATGAACTTCCAAATTTGGATCAATTTGTGGTCTAGGAACATAGCTTGAAGGAGGTGGTACAAAATGAAATCCCAAGCCAGTAGTATCATTCGATGATCTTTGCATGGCAGCAACGTAATCGATAACATACTGAGAATTCTGATAATTCTCTAGCTTGCTCTTATTCATTTATGCTTCTGCTCTTGCTGCTGACAACTCAACTTTCAACTTTTGTACTGACTCGAGATGCACAGAAACTGTATGATTATTTTGCAAAACTTTAATTTTTAATTCTTCATTTTCTTTTCCCAAATCAATGATCTTTTTGTCAAAAGCTTTTTCTCTTGAAATCAATTTCTTGTTAGCTTCAGTGCACTCGATCAGTTCAGCAGTCAATTAAACATTCATTTCTTTCAACTCGAGCAAAATGACCCAATTCACCACAATTGTAACATTGTGTAGCCTTTGGATTGAATCCAAACTTTGTGTTTCGATCAAAAGGGAACTTCTTTCTAGTTTTCTTCTCATATCTATTAATTCTTCTTATTGCACTAGCCAAAGCCCACTGAGTATCAATCAATTCCATCTCATCATCATCTATCTGCTCATAATCTTCATAAGTAAGATTTGAATTTCCAATCTTTCCAGCTATCTGTTCATCATAGGCACTGACAACACATGACAATATAGACATATGATCTCTAACAGCCTCCTCAGTTAATTTTCCCAAATTAGTTGTATTCAATTGAATTGGAGTGGTTGACGAATCAGACTTCTTCTCATTCACAGAATAAGATGAACTTGAGCTAGAAAATGCAGATGGTATAGAAGTATACTATCAGCAGTACTTGAAACAAAAGCTGTTTGAATTTTTGCAGAAGAAAGAGGAGGTGTAACCATAGATGTACTGTAGAGTGAAGGATCCTGTGTTACATTAACTCTTCTTTCTTTTCTTTTATCTTTCATTTCCTGTTCTTCTAACTTTTGAATAAATTCAACCAGTGTCATTCCAGGTAAATTTTCTCTCAAAATAAACACCAACGAATTCCATCTTTCAGGCAAAGCATCCGCAAAACAATCTATTTTCTCTTCTTCAGTATATTCAATTCCATACTTACGAACTTCAGTCAACAAATGTCTATATCTGGTTATTAAAGCTTCAAGACTTTCATTTCCAATATAATTGAAATTCTCAAACTCTTTGCGTAAATCAGTGGCTTTCATTTTCTTGAGTTTGGTGTTTCCCTCAATTCTTGCCTTTAAAGCATTCCATAAACCATACGAAGTTTTATGTTCATCAAATTGATGAAGAATTTGATTAGGAATGGCTTGACTCAACATCCAATATGATTTCTTTTCAGAATCATATTTCATTCTTTGTTCAACATCCAGTCTATCAAGAATTTGATCCAGATCTGTTCCCACCACCTTTGGTCGTTCATATGGTGACAAGATTCTTTCCCAAAGATTTGTGTCAATACCATTGAGATGTGTCTCAAATCGACCTTTCCAGTTTTCATAACCAGTCAAATCAAGTAATTTGGGTAATTTATTTGTGCTTCCTGACTCAATTTCACTAATCAAAATACTTTGTATCTTAGAGTTTTGACTATCAACAGCAGCAAACATATCAGCCATGATTCTGAGTTTTTCTATCAGCGAACCTTCCTTGAAATTATAACTTCACGAACCTAAGTGACAGATGAACCTTCTCCAAACCTTGATCTCATGAACCTTATCTCACGAACCTTAGACAAACCTTGATCTCACGAACCTGATCCAAAGAACCTGAGACAAACCTTGACCAACGAACCTCTTCAATAGACCTTTGACCAACGAACCTTAGTCAAACGAACCCTAACCAAACGAACCTCAGCAATAGACAAACTTTGAGACGAACCTCTTCAAAATCTCTACACGAAACTTAACAGAAATCACCTTTTACAGCAAACCTCTACTTCAAACAACACCTGAGATACCCCAAGGTTCAGCTCATGAACCTGACTGTAAAATTTGAAAATTTTGGAGGGAAAACCTTCAAAATTTCAAGAAGAAACCTTCAAAATCTACAGATTTCATCCACAAATTTCTTAATTTTGATATACTAAAGCAGCAAATGATGATAACGCTGTCAACAAAGTAATCAAATACTAAGAAAAACGAAATTTAAGCCATCTCTTGATTTCTTGATCTTCAAAATGATTGATAATCTTCAATTGACTTGTATAGAACTCCTCCAAAGCTCTGATACCACTGTAGATTAGCTCTTGATCGATCAACGGAATTCTATTAACAATCAAATCTATGCGGAATCTAGATTAGATCTATATGAATCAAAGATACACAATCATTTAGATAAACATCATTTCATTGATCAATAGAATCTGATTACAATGAAATGAAACTAGAACACACAGTTCTCAAATCTCTCTCAGATCTGTCACACACCTACAAAAGACAGACAAACCTGCTATATAAACACAACACACAAACGAACCTAGCCGAACCCTTAGATTCGCCAGACGAACCTTTAGGTTCGCTGGACGAACCTTTACAAGACAAACCCTAGGTTCGCCGAACCTTTACAAAACCTTGCCTAGGTTCGTGGACTAGACGAACCTTAGCAAATCCTACATTAACTTATACATTTTGAAAGCAAAACTATTAAAAAATGTCCTAACAATGGGCAAGCATTCCAGCATTGTAAGCGATATCTGGACGAGTACAGAAGCATACATAAGGTTCCCGATTACTAACGCATAAGGTATCATTCTCATTTGCGCCTTTTCAGCCTCAGTGTTCGAACCCTGAAAGGAACCGAAAACATCTCCTTTAACTACTGGAGCTACAGAGGGAGAGCAGTTGTGCATGTTGTAGCGTGTGAAGACTCGTTCAATGTAAGCCTTCTTAGATAAACCAAAAATCCATTGACCCTATCTCGGTGTATTTCGATGCCAATAGCGTAAGAGGCCTCTCCGAAATCCTTCATGTCGAAGTTATGCGAAAGTAAGTGCTTCTACTCATGCAACATATCTAAGCTACTACTTATATGAAGAATGTCATTGACATAAAGGACAAGTATAGTAAAGTTACTCCCACTGTTTTTGAGGTAGGTGCATCGATCCACTTGATTCCTTAGGAAATCGTGCTTCTTCATCACTTTATCTAACTTTAGATACCATTGACGTGAGGCTTGATTCAACCTGTATATGGATTTCTTTAGCTTGCAGACTAAATGCTCTTGACCTTAAGGCATGAAGCCCTCAGGCTGTTTCATGAACACGTCTTCATACAAGTTGTTGTTTAGGAAAACAGTTTTGACGTCCATCTGATGCAACTCTAAATCAAAATGAACTACGAGGGGAGGGCCATCACAATCCTTAAGGAATCCTTTCGAGAGACCAGAGAGAAGGTCTCTTGATAATCAATTGCCTATTTCTGAGTGAAACCTTTTGCAACCAATCTTGCTTTGAAGCATTCAATGTTCCCTTTCGGATTCAGTTTTGTTTGAACACCATTTATAGCCTACTGTTTTTACTCCGTTGGGTAGTTCTACCAAATCCAAAACATCATTTTTGTTCATGGAATCAATTTCATCAGTCATAGCTTGCTTCCATTCAGAAGACTGATCACTAGTAATGGCTTCATGATAAGAGGTAGGATCGGTAAACTTTTCGGCATCCATTTCAGCTTCAGTCAGGTAGGTTACATAGCCATCAAAGCTAGTAGTCACTTTAGGCCTAGATGACCTCCTGAGTTGATTAGCAGTTTCCGCATGGTTGGTATTGCTTTGATGTTGATCAGTTGAGGTGCATTCATTCTCGGTAATGTTTGGAGTCGTATTAAGTCTTGATTGTGTTGGAGGTGGTGTAGTGAAGTTCTGAGTAGCATGGTGTACAAGAGGAGTAATCGGAGGTAAGTTAGTTGATGAGTGTCTCCCCCGTGTCTTGTAATTCTTGTAAATTAGAATCAGGATTTTCGCTTCTCCCACTGACCTTAAAATCCTCAATGAAATGAGCATGCTTTGCTTCTACAATTATAGTGACATGGATAGGAAAATAGAATCTATAACCCTTTGAGTGATCTGGATACCATATGAAATAGCATGTAATAGTTTTCATGTCAAGCTTCTATAAGAAGGGGTTATTGAGTTTAGCTTCGTCAAGACAACCCCATAGTTTCATATATCTAAGACTCGATATCCTTCCTGTCAAAAGTTCATAAGGAGTTTTAAGGACAGATTTTGAAGGAACTCTATTGAGTATATAAACAACTGTCTTTAAGGCCTCGGTCCAGAAGAATGAGGATAAATCTGAGTTGGCTAACATACTACAAACCATGTTCATTAGAGTTCTATTTCTCCTTTCAGCAACACCATTTTATTGAGGAGTACCTGGCATGGTGTACTGGTCCCCGATCCCCTGGCCTTTACAAAACTCATAAAATGGACCAGGAGCCTGACCCACATCAGTATCTCTACCATAATATTCACCTCCTCTATCTGATCCCACAACTTTTATTTTAAGATTTATTTGGTTTTCAACTTTATTTTTATTATCTTTAAAAGTTGCTAGTGATTTACATTTATCCTTCATTAGATACAAGTACATGTAATGTGAATGATCATCAATGAAAGTGATAAAAGAAGTACGTCCAGTTATTTCAGCGATAATGTAAAGGCCACTAATTTTAGAGTGAATAATTTCTAATAAATAAGAACTCCAAGTGGCGCCTTTCTTAGTTGTTGTTGCCATTGCCTTTAAGGAATTTGACACATATTCCAAAATCAGTGAAATCAATGGAAGGTAAAGCTTCATCCTTCAAAAGTCGAGATAAGTGATCCTGTGAGATGTGGCATAAACGTTGATGCCACAACATGGATGAAGTTTCTAAGTCTCTTTTTCTTTTAGTATTTGTTGAGTTCTCATTAATATTATATGACAACCAAGATCTAGAGAAATCATCATCTAGTTCTAATTTATAGAGACCACCATCCATAAGGCCAGTACCAAATATTTGAGAATTAGAACTAATAGTAAGTTTGCCATTACCATGAGAAACATAAAAACCATCCATGTCTAGCTTTGGTCCAGATACAAGATTACTAGAAATTTAAGTAATATATAAGGTATCATAAAGTTTAATACATAGACTAGTTTTCATTATTAATTCTAAGGTTCCCACGGAAGCAACAGATAGTTCCCTTCCATCCCCAAGCTTAAGTGTTCTTTGGTTTCTTTCCAGCCTCTGGATTGTAAAGAATTTCAAAGTAGAATTGGACACATGAACCATAGAACCAGAGTCTAACCACCATGTGTTAGTTAGAACATTTAAATTAAAGGACTCAATTATCATATTAAGATGATTACCTCTTTTAGCCAGTCATTCCTTGAAATCAGGGAAGTCTTTCTGTTTATGTCCTAACTTTCGGCAGAACTTGCACAAGAGCTTGCCATTAGAATTGTTAGAGAGCTGGAAGAAGCACCTGCATTGGATTTTATGGACCTTAGAAGCATCCTTGTGAGAATTTTTCTTCCTTTTCTTTGAACCAGCAGCCATTAGGTAAACAACATCAGGCTTCTCGAGCTTCTGACGCTCTTCCTCTTGTACGCGCATAGGAATCAATTCATTCATCATCCACTTCTCTTTATGAGTGTTCTAGATGATCTTGAAAGCCTAATAAGATGTAGGAAGAGAAGTCATAATGAAATGAACCAAGAAACCATCACTGATCTCCATGTCTAATCCCTTAAGTTTACGGGCCATGTCGTTCATCATCTTGATGTGCTCACGAATGCCACTGATCCCATCATACTTTGTAGACACCATTTTCATGATTAGGGTGATAGCATTCACCTTGTAGGTTCCTTTGAATTGCTCCTCCACATAATAATGTAAGCTTTCACATTAGCCAAGCCAGGTATGGCTCCTCTGATGATTGGGCTAATGAAGTTCTTGATAAACATGAGAGCCATCCGATTAGCCTTATTCCATTTCTCATAAAACAATTTAGCTTTTGCAGCGCTCTTATCAGTGAGTACAGGAGGTGCAGGCTCTCTCAGTGCGTAGTCAAACTCAGTAATCCCAAGAGTTAGCATCAGCGAATCTTTCCAAGACGAGTAGTTCGCACCAGTAAGGGTTTCAATTCCCATATTAGGAGCTATAGATTAAATTAGACAAAAAGAGTAATATACTAAGGCTATAGAAGAACTTAGATTGATCTATGGGGTCACTTAGATCTAAGGCAAGCGGATATAAGGACCATTATAGTAATGAAACCGTGATAAAAGTCTACTATAAGATCAAATTAATAGACTAGATTAGGTTCCACTTAAACAAATGGTTTTCACTTTGGTTAATAACCATTCATTTAAGCATTAGGAACAATTTAATTAAAAGGAAATGTGCATTAGGAAGGTAACACATCACCTTTGGGCAAAAGTGAGACATTGTAAGCATTATGCACATGTTAAGCTTGCAAACATGAATGTAACACATCACCTTTGGGCACAAGTAAAACATACATGCTTTTTGGAAAATAATGCCATGCGAATATCTAATGTTTAAGGATATACACAAGTGAGTGACAATGCTTAATAAGACTGAAATAATAAGATGTAATATATCACCTTTGGGAAGAAGCGAAACATTTGTTATTGAGTTTAAGTAGATTTTGTATTTTAAGGTTTTGTAAAACTTAATAGTTTAAGGTTTTAACAAAACAATTTATTTTATCTCTTAGCCCCCTGATTGCGCAGATCGAAAAAATTCGTGTATTTTTAGTAAAGTTCTCGAATTTTGTTAGGTTCTCGAAAATGATTAAGTATTCGAAAAAATTTGTGTACTTTTAGATTTCGTATACTTTTTGATTTTAGTGAACTTTTGAGTTCGAGAACTTTTAAGTTCATGAACTTTTAAGTTCGAGTACTTTCAATTTCGAGTACTTTCAATTTCGAGTGCTTCTAAATTCGTAAACTTCTAATTTCGTGTACTTTTATTTTTGAATACTTTTAAACTTCGAATACTTTTATGTTCAAATACTTTTGTATCCGAGAATTTTTAAGTTCATGAAAAACGCACCAGATTTCAAGTTTACGAAAAAGAACCAATTTTAAGGTTTTACGAAAAAACGAACTACTATTCACACTCGTTTTCAGAAAAAAAAATTTGATTTTGATATCAATTTTGGATTAGGAATCGATTAAACAACATATTGCTCTAATACCACATGTTGATCGAACCTCTGAATCCAATGAATGCATTATTGATTCCTGACATGATTCCTGTGATTAGAGCTGACTATGTTCCCGTTTAGGGTGTATGAATAGGATGAGATTGTAGAGAGGCTCTTAGGGGTTCACGAATTCTCTATAGTGAGGAGAATTCGATAATGATGTTAAGTAACCTAATTATGAGCCTTAATCTCTTATTTATATACACCCAAGAGGAAACCCTAATTAGGATAAGTAAGGATATTTATGTCCATTAAATAATTATCTATCTGCTAGGGGTATTTAGGTAATTGATCTATTAATTAAATAACCATGAGGGCCATGTATTATTTATTTAATTATTTATGTCCAACAATTCTCAGTGATTTCAAGCGGGAAATCACCCTCTAGGTCGAGATTCATTATCTTCATTGTATTCTATACCCTAGATAACTGTTTCTTGGTGATTGAATGTGAAGACGATGATTGCATGGATGATGAGATTGTAGGTTGTAGAACCAAAACTGAAATATGATGTTTCTATGTTGTTTTTACACTTGATTATGCTTGAATTAATAGTTAAACATGCAAATTTACATCCAATTGATATTTATAATTTTGGATGGGAATTGGATATATAAATGGCTGATATGAATGTGTAGATGAATTACGCATAAAAGGTGTTTGTGAAAATGCTTAAGCTAAATGGAACTAACTGTTGTTTGGAAGTACTCATGATTGATGTACTGTTTTGTAAAATTCGTATAAAATCACAAAAAAATCATGAAAAAATGTATCTTATATGTTTAAAAAATCTCTTTGAACTGGCTACAATTCATATTTTGACATGAAGAGCTGAGATAAATCGTAGAGTGGTCTAAAGGGACAATTTCAGCAGTAACACAGGAAGTTCAGCAAGCTGAATTTTGAAAAAAATGAAGCTGCTGATCTGTTTTTTTAAAATCTCTTTAAAATCGTCGAAAAATATGTTGAACACGATCCTTATATGCCAGGAAAGGTCTAAGGGTCTACTACAATATATCTTTCAACATGAATAGCTAAATTAAATTGCAAATAGATCAAGATGAACGATTACAGCAACAACTTTCAAATTTTTTTCCAAAATGTGATAAAAATGAGAAATTTAGTAGATATGCTTTTGAAAAAGAATGAATGGTACTCGTAGATAATATAAATATTGTTGGGTGTGTTACAAGTGTCTATGATACTTGAAAAATGGATAGGACCTGTATTTTTATTAACGGGTCAAATTGAGAATTTCATACAAACAAGTAGAAAAGAGGATCTTTGTGTTATTATGTTGTTTGTTTGAATATGGAAATGATAAATGGCATGTGTCATTTATTTGTATAGGAAATGAAATTGTAAGTGAAATCCATAGGTTCGAGAAGGAGTTGCGAGTTTAGCTTTCCTACGGGCCAAGGTAAGTAACCTACTCATTAAATATGCAACCATTAGCCATATTAGTGTTTTTATGTTTGTGTGGAATGTTTGACTATTTGATAAATGTCTTGTAGTACTTGTTGAATGATATGTGTTGATTTCAAGATTTTTAATGGTATTGTTAAATGATAATTGATAACTGATACATAAATTGGTGAGAATCCACAATTGTATGGAGGTATATATATAAAACCAAATAGAGTGGTATTGGGATGATTTGAATCAAATATTTGATGCATACATATCAGTTTAGTGGTATTTGTATTGTTTGAGTCAAATACTGGATATAGTAATTTGAGTTTTGTTGAAATTTGTTAATATTATGATATAATTGAATAACTAATGAAAGTGTCATTATATGTTTAGAATAAATTAACAAAAATAATTGGAGACAAGTCACATTCGTGTGAAACTAATGTAAGACCATGATATATGGCATTTTGGTGATGTTCCATATTCGTGTGGAGGAACATGTAAGACCACTGGTGAGTGGCGTTGGGTTTGTCATGTAAGCCTATATTGAAATGGCATTGAAATTATCATGTAAGACCACTGGTGTATGGCAATGAGATTATCATGTAAGTCCATAGTGAAATGGCATTGGTGTTTGTCATGTAAGTCCACATTGATGTGGCGTTGGGGGTAATCAACGTACGGGTATGTTTAAATGATAAGTTAATTAAAATGGGTTTTGACCTGTTAGTGAAATATTAAGTTGAAAGTATGACTACACAATTGTTTCATATGAATATTGGCTAAACAAATTATTGTGAGTATTCAAATGATTGATAAATTGCATTAGACTTGAATTAATAAATTGAATCTTGGGTGAACTAACCCAAAGCCTAATGTTTTTTTAAATCTTTGATAACCATTTGATTTATAATGTAATTTGGTTGATAAAAGGATGATGACTCAACACAAACGGTTTGGGACTTAATTAGCTTCCATGTAACGTCATGGAATGGAAGTGGATGGTTAAAATGGTTGAATTAATTAAATGGTTTATTATGGCCCTTTAGCAGTATTCGTTGAATTTAATTGAGATTTATAGATTTTGAAATAATGATATTTAGATCATAGATATGATTAGAAATGTGATATATTTAGTTTTAAATGTAGTTTGAAACCACATAATTTTTAGAAATGGTTTTGGGTGTTAAAAATGAGGTAAAGAAGAAAAATTGTTGAAAGGGGCGTACAATACGTTGTAGTGGGCGTATGACACGCTGACCCCAATATGGTACGCTAGGAAGCTTCTGTCATACACCCAGGGTCTGGCGTATGGTACGCCGGGGCTAAAGTACCATACGTCAGGCTGTGTAATTTTTCTGGATTTCAAATTTCGTGATCGATTTGATTCCGGTGGTCAATGGGTTAACTCACTTAGTTTTTATGAACTAACATTTGATTATTTTTGGTGTTTTCAGGTCATAAATAGGTACGGTTCAGAATCATGACCAGCCAGGAGTTTGTGAAGAATCAAACATTATGCATGTCGAAAGTTTTAGTCACATACAAACTAAGTATTTATGATTTTGATGATGTAGCTAATAACTAAACATGCGTGTTTAATATATTTAATTTGTGTTCATGCATTCGAATGATATGTTTTTTAAAGTTTAAGTCGAAATTTTCTTGGACCAGATTTTGAACACATGTAACCACGTATTTGTTTTGGGTGTCAGATTATCTCACTTATCAAGCTGCGTCTTTATAGCCCCTCTTTTATGCTTTTACTTTAGAGGTGAAACATGTTAACATATTTTTTTACTATTTCTATGTGAACTTAGTTTAATGGCCTTAGAATTACTGAAATTTAGCTACAATGTGCATTGATCACACTATTACATACTTTGTGACTATGATAGATCTATTGGACTAACCAACCCACCAATCTTTGATTTACCCTTCGGGGGAAGCCTGTGGTGATAGGTTACTAACTTCAACATTGCTAGGAATGCTAAACATTGGTCAAACATTATTTGTTAAGATTATTTTATATGCCTTACTTGCAAGTTCATTATGCTTAGAGTTCACATATGACATTTTATATACATTTTATCAACTATTTTTGGTGTGAGTGTTTGAAACCTATAAATGCTCACCAACTTTATAGTTGTCCTTTTATTTTAAACATGTTTCAAATGGAAATGCTACTTAAGCTCTTTAGGAGTTTAGTCATTTAATATTTCAATAATGTTTAGAGTTTGAATTTAAGACTTGTTTTGGTACTATGACATATTGAAATATGAATGTTTGAGTTTATTTGAACGAAGTTTTGAATTCTATCAAATATGATGTTTTGAATTATTTACATTAAACACCTAGTGCTTTTGAACAATCTACACTTTGTGGTTCCCCAATTATTCTGTCATTGGTCGGGGTGTTACATATCGGTATCAGAGCATGTGCTACTGTCGCACCTCAAGAAATCCCGTCCCTTCCTGGGGCGCGAACTACAGACTGTCAGGATCGTAGTCTCCGGTCATACAGTATAGCGAGACCTACATGTCTGGTTTCATACATACATCCAATAACTTGGATAAAACAGTTTAATAAAACCAGAGTTGTAGAAGTTTAATAAGATCAAAACAGATTCAATTCATAAACTGCGGAAGCGTTGTTAAAACAGTTTTCAAAACATTACAGAGTACTAGTTGCGGAAGTGGTTTAAGTTGTTTAACAATACATAAAGTAATATAACCAAATGATAACAAATGTTTAATAGACTAAGACAATATAGTAGATGCATGGACTCCATCCTAGCATCCTAGATTCCTCGTGCACGTGCCTTACTTACCTGAAAAAACATGCGAGTAAAAGGTCAACACAAAGGTTGGTGAGAGCACAGGTTTTATGTCAACAATAAACATCAAATGTTTAAAGTAAATGTTATGCAGGTTTACATTTCATTACTATGCAATATCCATTAATAGCTAGGCAATATGATTTATACCATATGCGGGTTTGCAACCGGAGCTAACATGCTGCCTCCCACCATATTCATCCAACAAGATATGGCAATGTTGTTTGGTCAATTTTGCACTGTTCCGACCTCCAGTCGGGGTGGCCATATGGCGCGCAACAGTGGGGCTTGTCAGGCCCAAATAGTACTATTCAGAATTACCACGCTACGCGCTATTAACGGTTCGAGATGTGTTTAATGAGGACTTATCAGTTTTGTGGATGAGTGCCACACATATGCATATACGCGATATTAGCATGTACAAATGTAACCAAAAAGTATTTATGTTGTTCAAAAGTAGTTTGTATGCAATGTTTTCTGCCCCTAAGGTAGAAAATAGAAAAAGGGGCCGTGAACTCACCTAGTAGTGCAGTTTCCGGTTATGAGTGTGTTCACGACTGCGAATGCTAGCACCTGGTAGTACGCACCTATAATCATATAGGTGTGAGTATGTGTTTTGTGGTGTGTTGTATCCCATACAACTCCAAGTGTCGGTGTGCTCAACCGAGTGTGTGTGTGATGACTAGTGTTGACTCTACGAATCGTTGTTGTCGTGTTTGTTGTGTCATAAATACAAGATGGGGATCTACATGCATCCTATGACTCTAATAGTGATACTTTCGCGAAATCAAGTTTGAAAATCATAACGTTTCCGTATCAGAGGGGTTTCTATTTTTAGAAAGTTTCCTAAAATAGCAAGTATCTGCTTAAAAGCTCGTTTTCACAAATTCAAGTTTCCAAATATGTTAAAAATCCTTTTTAAACATATTTCAATAGTCAAAGTTCACCAAAACATTCAAAAACATCAAAAGCCCTCTTTTGATTTATAAAGTTTTCCTTATTTAGAAAGTTTCTTCAATACCATATTTTTGACAAAATCAAATACCCAAATGTGTTTCTAAACACTCCAATATACATTTGACAACATCTAGACATGTCTAACATGTCTAGATCATCACAAATCTAAGACATGCAACATAAAAGTTTCCTTTTATGGCAAGTTTACCTAAATCATCATTAAATCAACAATAACTCAACCAAACTCAAATCCAATCAATACTATACTATAAAATCAGTAGATTCAAATCAATATCTCATAAAATCACCAAAAAATTCGTGTACAATAGCCATGTGGAGTTGCATGTGTGCAAACACACTTGTATGTGTGTTTTTACATCATGCATGTACGATCTAACAACTAATAAACATGTAAAACTACCTTATGAGCTAAGATCCACTGAGATTGAGTAGTAATAGCTTCTGATGGCAGTGATTCAGTGTGTTGATCGTTGTTTCTAACCTCCTAACTTCTCCTCCAAGCTCCAAGGTCTCCAAGCTCACCAAGGATGAGGGAAATACCTCCAAGAGTGCTACCAGAGGTTTGGAATGGATTTTGCAGAGGTTTTGGTCGAGAATGAGTGAAAGAGTTCGAAGAAATTGTGAGAGAACAGGATAGAAAGTGAATGGGGTCGATTTTATAAAAATTTTGATCTGCATGGTCTTCGCGTACCGCCGAGGCCGATCGGAATGACCATCGCGTACCGCCAAAAATTCGGGAGTCCCGACTCCCGCTTTGCTTCGCGTATCGCCAAGCTCTTCGCCGAAGGCCTTGGCGTACCGCGACGGGTCCATTTTCTTGGTTTTCGATTTCGTCGATTCGATTTCGCTCATGCTCGATTTCCAACGTTTATCTTAAACATCTAATGCATGTTTAGCACATAATCAGCTAATATCACATAAGTTGTTTCATCACCAACGTTCGTGAGACTCGTGTGTGTGTTTCGATAATTTCTCAAATTATCTTCGATAGTTTGCGTTCGTTATTACGAACGACTTGCATGCTTGATTAACCATAATCAACATGCATTGCACAATCCAATAATTCCCCGAATTATTGTTTTGCGTTTGTGTTTGTCACACTTGTTTTCCAAAACCAATGTGCAATGTACGATTCGATAGTTCCTCGAACTATCGTTTCACAGTTGTTTGTGTCTGGTTCATCAAATTAAACATAATTAAATGAAATGCAACAAGTATGAATGTGAAATACATAGAGTGTAAGAGTTACAATTTACCTGAAATTGCCGGGTGTCACATCATCCCCTTGTTGAAAGAAATTTCGTCCCGAAATTTGGTTGTTGTTGGTAGTGTTTGAGAACAAAATTTTCTGGTTGTCACATCATCCCCTTGTTGAAAGGAATTTCGTCCCGAAATTTATTCGTTGGTGTCGGCGTTTGACGTTGTTTGTTTGAAGAGATGGGGATATTTGCGCATCATTTGATCTTCACGTTCCCACGTGAATTCAGGTCCGCGTTTTGAGTTCCATCGGACTCTGACAATTGGAATACGACTTTGCTTGAGTTGTTTGACCTCCCGGTCCATGATTTCGACCGGTTCCTCTATGAACCGTAGCTGTTCATCCACCTGGATCTCTTCTAGTGGAATTACCAGTGTCTTATCAGATAGACACCTTTTCAAGTTCGAGACATGAAATACGTTGTGAACTCCACTGAGTTCAGCTGGTAGGTTGAGTTGGTATGCCACTGGACCAATCCTTTTCAGGATCTCGAAGGGTACAATATACCGTGGGTTTAGTTTGCCTCGTTTACCAAAACGAATGACGCCTTTCCATGGCGAAACTTTCAGAAGGGCTTTATCTCCTACCTGGAATTCTAAAGGCTTTCGGCGTTTGTCGACATAGCACTTTTGACGATCTCGAGCTGCTACCATACGGTTTCTGATTTGCACGATTTTCCTTGTCGTTTCGTGGCCAGTGAGCTGACTGTCGCCCACTTCTGCCCAGCAGATGGGTGATCGGCATTTCCTGCTATAGAGTGCCTCAAAAGGCGCTGCCTTTATACTTGTGTGGTAGCTGTTATTGTAGGAGAACTCTACCAACAGTAGGTGAGTTTCCCAACTGTTGCCGAAGTCTACTACACACGCTCGTAGCATGTCTTCGAGAGTTTGTATCGTGCGTTCGCTCTGGCCATCAGTTTGTATCCAGCAGCAAACTTGACTCAGTCTTCATTCCTGGAATTGCTCATTGCAAAGGCCGATTCCGCCTTTTCTATCCAGCGCAACAGTCCGACGGTACCCTCCGTACCGTTGAAAGAGTGAGGTTTGCAATCCAGAAACATCTTGAATGTGCGGAGAGGTGGGTTAGGATTTGCTCCTAAGATACGCAGAGAATAGTATTTGGTTCAGTATTGGGTAAACGCGTTGAAATGGAAATGAGTGATTGCGGTGCCAGGTGAATATGAAATAAGACTCATCACCTTGGTTCAGTGGGTTTTGATTGCGAGTAGCTTCTCGTGCAGCAAGGGCCTCCTCAACTCACTCATTGATGAGTGCGTTCAATTCAGCTGGTGTCAGGCTGATGTTTCCACGTCCTCCCACGTTCTTGCGTCCTCCGCATCTTCCAGCCATGATCTTCATAGTGAGAATAAGTGTTAGTGTATGTATAATGACTAATTAAGTGTGTGTGGTAGGTACCGAAAGAAAACATGTAGAGCTATCGGCTCCTCCCCTTCATGTGTAATCACATGCGGTGACGATGGTGACATCATATATATTATGCGCGTAGTAAGTGTGCGTACAATCATGTATGCAAATAATAAATGATTACGTAAGTTAGTACTATTGCTACTAACACTATATGTGTGTGGAGACTAGTGGTTATAGACTAAGTTCACTAAATGCAAACCTAATTCGCAATAACCGGAGGCTCAGATACCAATCTGTCGCACCCCGAGAAATCTTGTCCCATCCTGGGGCGCGAACTACAGACTGTCAGGATCGCAGTCTCCGGTCACACAGTATAACGAGACCTAGATGTCTGGTGTCATACATACATCCAATAACTTGGATAAAATAGTTTAGTAAAATAAAAGTTGTAGAAGTTTAATAAGATCAAAACAGATTCAATTCATAAATTGCGGAAGCATTGTTAAAACAGTTTTCAAAACATTACAGAGTACTAGTTGCGGAAGCGGTTTAAGTTGTTTAACAATACATAAAGTAATATAACCAAATGATAACAAATGTTTAATAGACTAAGACACTATAGTAGATGCATGGACTCCATCCAAGCATCCTAGATTCCTCGTGCACGTGCCTTAGTTACCTGAGAAAACATGCGAGTAAAAGGTCAACACAAACGTTGGTGAGAGCACAGGTTTTATGTCAGCAATAAACATCAAATGTTTAAAGTAAATGTTATATAGGTTTACATTGATAGCTAGTTAATATGAGTTATACCATATGCGGGTTCGCAACCGAAGCTAACATGCTGCCTCCCACCAAATCCATCCAACAAGATATTGCAATGTTGTTTGGTCAATTTTGCATTGTTTCGACCTCCAGTCGGGGTGGCCATACGACGTGCAACAGTGGGGCTTGTCAGGCCCAAATAGTACTATTCAGAATTACCACACTACGCGCTATTAACGATTCGAGATGTGTTTAATGAGGACTTATCAGTTTTGTGGATGAGTGCCACACATATGCATATACGCGATATTAGCATGTACAAATGTAACCAAAAAGTATGTATGTTGTTCAAAAGTAGTTTGTATGCAATGTTTTCTCCCCCTAAGGTAGAAAATAGAAAAAGGGGCAGTGAACTCACCTGGTAATGCAGTTTCCGGTTATGAGTGTGTTCACAACTGCGAATGCTAGCACCTGCTAGTATGCACATATAATCATATAGGTGTGAGTATGTGTTTTGTGGTATGTTGTATCCCATACAACTCCAAGTGTTGGTGTGCTCAACCGAGTGTGTGTGTGATGACTACTGTTGACTCTACGAATCGTTGGTGACGCGTTTGTTGTGTCATAAATACAAGTTGGGCACCTACATGCATCTTATGACTCTAATAGTGATACTTCCGCGAAATCAAGTTTGAAAATCATAATGTTTCCGTATCGGAGGGGTTTCTATTTTTAGAAAGTTTCCTAAAGTAGAAAGTATCGGTTTAAAAGCTCGTTTTCACAAATTCAAGTTTTCAAATATATTAAAGGTCCTTTTTAAACATATTTCAACAATCAAAGTTCACCAAAACATTCAAAAACCTCAAAAGCCCTCTTTTGATTTATAAAGGTTTCCTTATTTAGAAAGTTTCTTCAATACCATATTTTTGACAAAATCAAATACCCAAATGTGTTTGTAAACACTCCAATATACATTTGACAACATCTAAACATGTCTAAGATGTCTAGATCATCACAAATCTAAGACATGCAATATAAAAGTTTCCTTTTATGGCAAGTTTACCTAAATCATCATTAAATCAACAATAACTCAACCAAACTCAAATCCAATCAATCCTATACTATAAAATCAGTAGATTCAAATCAATATCTCATAAAATCACCAACAAATTCGTGTACAATAACCATGTGGAATTGCATGTGTGCAAACACACTTGCATGTGCGTTTTTACATCATGCATGTACGATCTAACAACTAATAAACATGTAAAACTACCTTATGAGCTAAGATCCACTGAGATTGAGTAGTAATAGCTTTTGATGGCAGTGATTAAGTGTGTTGATCGTTGTTTCTAACCTCCTAACTTCTTCTCCAAGCTCCAAGGTCTACAAGCTCACGAAGGATGAGGGAAATACCTCCAAGAGTGCTACCAGAGGTTTGGAATGGATTTTGCAGATGTTTTGGTCGAGAATGAGTGAAGGAGTTCGAAGAAATTGTGAGAGAACAGGATAGAAAGTGAATGGGGTTGATTTTATAAAAAAATTGATAGTTTGCGTTCGTTATTACGAACCACTTGCATGCTAGATTAACCATAATAAACATTCATTGCACAATCCAAGAATTTCCCTAATTATTGTTTTGCATTTGTGTTTGTCACGCTTGGTTTCCAAAACCATTGTGCAATGTACGATTCGATAGTTCCTCGAACTATCGTTTCGCAGTTGTTTGTGTCTGGCTCATCTAATTAAACATAATTAAATGAAATACAACAAGTATGAATGTGAAATACATAGAGTGTAAGAGTTACAATTTACCTGAAATTGCCGGGTGTCACATCATCCCCTTGTTGAAAGAAATTTCATCACGAAATTTGGTTGTTGTTGGTAGTGTTTGAGAACAAAATTTTTTGGTTGTCACATCATCCCCTTGTTGAAAGGAATTTCGTCCCGAAATTTATTCGTTGGTGTCGGCGTTTGACGTTGTTTGTTTGAAGAGATGGGGATATTTGCGCATCATCTGATCTTCACGTTCCCACGTGAATTCAGGTCTGCGTTTTAAGTTCCATCGGACTCTGACAATTGGATTCCTACTTTGCTTGAGTTGTTTGACCTCCCGGTCCATGATTTCGACCGGTTCCTCTATGAACCGTAGCTGTTCATTCACCTGGATCTCTTCCAGTGGAATTACCAGTGTCTCATCAGATAGACACTTTTTCAAGTTCGAGACGTAAAATACGTTGTGAACTCCATCGAGTTCAGCTGGTAGGTTGAGTTGGTATGCCACTAGACCAATCCTTTTCAGGATCTCGAAGGGTCCAATATACCATGGGTTTAGTTTGCCTCATTTACCAAAACGAATGACGCCTTTCCATGGCGAAACTTTCAGAAGGACTTTATCTCCTACCTGGAATTCTAAAGGCTTTCGGTGTTTGTCGGCATAGCTCTTTTGACGATCTCGAGCTGCTGCCATACGATTTCTTATTTGCACGATTTTCCCTGTCGTTTCGTGTACAAGTTACGGGCCAGTGAGCTGACTGTCGCCCACTTCCGCCCAGCAGATGGGTGATCGGCATTTCCTGCCATAGAGTGCCTCAAAAGGCGCTGCCTTTATACTTGTGTGGTAGCTGTTATTGTAGGAGAACTCTACCAACGATAGGTGAGTTTCCCAACTGTTGCCGAAGTCTACTACGCACGCTCGTAGCATGTCTTCAAAAGTTTGTATCGTTCGTTCACTCTGGCCATCAGTTTGCGGGAGGTAAGCTGTACTCATATCCAACCGCATACCAAGCGACTTTTGCAACGATTTCCAGAAGTTAGAGGTGAATCTGGCGTCCCGATCCGAGATGATGGAGATTGGCACTCCATGTCACGAGACTACTTCCTTGACATAGATTCTGGCTAGTTTTTCCATCTTGTCATTTTCCTTGATCGCAAGGAAATGTGCTGACTTAGTCAGTCGGTCCACAATTACCCAAATAGTGCCACATCCACTAGGAGCACAGGGTAATTTAGTAATGAAATCCATGAATATTTGTTCCCACTTCCACATGGGGATCTCAGGTTGTGTGAGTAATCCCAATGGTTTCTAGTACTCAACCTTGACTTTGGCATAAGTCAAGCGTTTGCTCACGTAGGTGGCGATGTCGGCTTTCATGTGTGGCCACCAGTAGAGTACCTTCAGATCATGATACATCGTATCCGATCCAGGGTGAATGGAATACCTGGATTTGTGAGCCTCATCCATCACAAGGTCTCGTAAGTTTCCGTGATGTGGAACCCTGACACGTTCCATGAAATAATGTAAGCCATCGGCTTTTACCTCAACTTGTTGCTCCATTCCCTCAGTGATTCAGCCGCTAGGTTTTCTACTTTAAGTGCCTCCACTTGGGCAATACGTATCTACTCAGGGAGATTGGGATGGATGGTGAGTTGTAAAGCTCGTACTCTTTTGGGTTTCGAGGTGTTTTTCCGGCTTAAGGCATTGGCCACTACATTGGCCTTCCCCGGTTGATACTTGATAGCACACTCATAGTCGTTTAGGAGCTCGAGCCAGCGACGTTGTCGCATGTTTAGTTCCTTCTGCTCGAATATGTGTTGGAGACTCTTGTGATCAATGTATATCGTACACTTTGTATCATACAGGTAGTGTCTCCAGATCTTGAGTGCAAATACTACGGTTCCAAGTTCGAAGTCGTGGGTGGTGTAGTTTTTCTCGTGGACTTTCAATTGTCGGGAAGCATATGCGATCACCCTCTCTCGCTGCATCAGCACACAACCGAGTCCTTGTATTGAGGCATCACAGTATACTACGAAGTCATCCGTTCCATCAGGAAGAGATAAGATAGGTGCACTACAGAGCTTCTGCTTGAGAAGTTGGAATGCAGCTTCTTGTTTGTCAGTCCAGAGATATTTCTTGTCCTTATGGGTTAAAGACGTGAGTGGTTGGGCTATCTTTGAAAATCCTTCAATAAATCGTCGATAATAGCCTGCCAAGCCTAGGAATTGTCGCACCTCAGTTGGGGTATTCGGTGCTTCCCAGTTCTTGATCTCCTCTGTCTTGGATTTATCCACATGAATCCCTTTTTCATTAACAACATGTCCCAAGAATTGGACTTCTCGAATCCAGAAGTCGCACTTTGAGAGTTTAGCATACAGCTTCTCCTGCCGCAAGAGTTCAAGAGCCAATTGAAGATACTTTTTGTGTTCTTCCTGAGTTGTCGAGTAGATTAGAATATCGTCTATAAAGACAAAGAAAAACTTGTCGAAGTAGGGTTTGCACACTCTGTTCATGAGGTCTATAAATACTACGGGTGCATTAGTCAGCCCGAATGGCATAACCAAAAACTCGTAATCGCCATACCGAGTGCGAAAAGCAGTCTTTGGGATATCTTCTTTCTGAATCCTTAGCTGATGACACCCAGATCGCAGATCGATCTTAGAGTAGTAACTTGATCCTTGTAGCTTATCGAACCCATTGTTACGTCTTGCATGAGGATAATCACTACAAAGAATGCTCTTATACTTTCGAGTCTAATTAAACTTTTGAATCCTGTCAATAGTCTTTACTTTCATATTAGTGAGTAGAAAACACATGCAATCAAGAAGGGTAAATACCTGTACTTTGGGGATTTCCGACTAGGAAATCATTTCGCATAAATCCAAATTAACAGATGGACCTGTATTGATTTCCAGGAACCCTTAGAGTGAGTGTGAACCTATAGGCTAAATTATGTCTTTCTGAAGGTTAGTTGACTTAAACACTTTGATATGTCAAAAGTATTCTTTTAAATCCAAGCATTGCGTTGTGATTGAACTTTCATTTGAACTCTTAATTCTTCATTGAACTCTTTCAGTTATATAACTTCTAATCCTTTTTATTTGAAATCTTGTAGAATCATAACTACTCGTCGTAATAATGCAAACAACACTAACACCAAGAACCCCAACACTCAAGAGCTTCCAACACTTATTGCTCAACAAATGGCCGTGGTCATACCAACTATTGTGACCCAGTATAATCAGACAAACAATGAGAACGGGGCTTGAAACAGCAGTAACAGGAATGGTACGGGTGATAATAACACTTGCACCTTTAAGCATTTCCACTCTTGTAACTAGGGGTGTCGAAAATGCCCGAACCTGATTAACCTGGATCGCACCCAAACCCGAATAAGCTTAATAAGATCGGGTTATTCGGTTCAAAAGCATTAGTCGGTTTATTCAGGTCAACCAGATTAACCCAAATTGTTAATAGGGTCGGGTTTCGGGTATATTTTTAAACATTAGTCGGTTTCGGGTTAACCCGAACAACCTGAATAAGGATGATTATTATTTTATATATATATTAATTTTTAATTATAAAACCTATTTAACTTTTCACCGAAATATTTGTTTACCTTAACTAAATATATCTATAACTATGAATCAAATTATGTATAGTTTAAGACATTTTCTATTAATTATGTGTTTGATAATGAATTATTTGGGCCAATTTAAAATTAAGGCAAGATAATAACAAATAAATATGAACCCGGTTGGATCGAACCAAATAACCCGTGACCCGACTAACCTGGACCTGATTAACCCGAACGTTATTTGTCACACCCCCAATTTCAACTAACGGAATCATACCGTTTGGAAACGTGACAAACCAGGATCTCAGATCATTAGACATAGCGAAGACCTCTATATGAATTTCAAAAACATACGTTGGTCTTTAAAACAAACATAATAACCAGAGTTTACAAAAAGTGCGGAAGCGTTTAAAAACCATAAACAGTTGTAAATCAAATATTACAATTCAAAGTACTAAAATATTCAGATTTAAATAATCAAAGTGAAAGAAATGCATGAGACTCTATCTTCCTAGTCCATGCCAGCTGTTACGCGCGCCTTAGCGTCCTGAGAAAACATGCAAATCAAGTCAACACAAAGGTTGGTGCATAACACAGGTTTTCAATAATCACATTGTTCAAAACATCAGTTTGAATAATAAGTTGTAGATAACATAATCACAAATGCACAGTCATGATAGCTAGTCATATAACTATTTACATACGTGTTCGACACCGAAGCTGACTAGTTGCCATGCTATAGCATGTTTTCGCCTTGCCACTATTGTCTATCACAACAATAGTAAATGTGTGTTTGGTCAGTCAAACACCTGCGTAGATCCCATCTACCAGGTGAGGTTTGTCAAACCTAATAGATCTATTTCCAACTACCACGCTTTGCATTACAGCAAACTAAACGGTTCGAGGTGTGTAAGGACTTTCAAGTTGATGTAATTGCACATAATGTAAACAGATAACTCATGCAAGTGTTATGTATCTAAAAATCAGTTTGTTGCACATGTTTTCTCCCCCAAAACAGTTTAAAATAAGAAAGGGGCCGTGTACGCACCTTTGATGATAGTAGAATGATCAAACACGTGTGAACTTGCGTAGAAATCCTCTACGAAGAATCTGTGATTTAAACAATAACCTATTGTTATTCGAATAATCGTTTTGTGCTTAAAATCACATACGTATCAACATACGTATGTTAAAGTGTGAGAATTAGGCATACGGAAGTACGCGTGCTTTTGAAATCGTTTAAATAAAATCACATTTGATTTTATTTAATTAAACGTAATTATACGCGATTTCGTGTTCGGATTAAAATATGGATTTTATCATCCTAACACGTTCGTATTCTAGTTACGGTTCCAACGCAACTTGAACGGACTTAATCGGAGCTCGTATGCGAAAGTTATGCCCAAAATACTAAAATGATTTTAAAAACTCAAAAATGGTTGGGCCGGGATTCGAACCCGCGACCCTCAACACTACACACATGCATCTAACCAACTCAGCCCGCTAGGGTTTCGCGTTAACTATATGAAAATCAATTGTTTTAAATCCTCATCCAGCCTAGTTCTTATTCCATATCACAGCCGAAGCATTTTAATCCGAATTGGTTCCAATTTCGAATCCGATTGCACCCATCAACACCAGATTATCATTCTAATCACTTATGCGTTCCTAATGGTGGTTTTAATTCGATCAAACAAAATCAATGAGTTCTAATTGATCCCAAATAGGTTCGGTTTTGAACCGAACTAATTTTCAACACCAAATCTTCTAATTCCCGATTATAACATCAAATTACCTTAGGCTTTAGTTCAATCGAATCCATCTGAATCTTCCTATATAATTTAATTCGATTATTAATCACTTAACAATCAAAACCCCCAAACCCGTTTTAGTAAGAACCCTAGTTACTAGAGCCCCATCAATTTGCTATCATCAATCGAAATTGTTATAATAATAACCTTGTTCGGCCTTTTCTGAAACTAACCATGTAGTTTAATTTGAATATGAAATCCATTTAATACGAAATCCCCAAAACGTGTTCTATGATAAACCCTAGAACTCGGATTCATATCAATTGATGTTATAAGCCGCGATTAACATATGGGTTTACTTAATCGGCATGTTTAGAAAGTTTAGGAATGAAAACTTACTTGATTTGATAGCAAATCGAAAGAGATCAACTTGTGAGTTGATGTTCGGCCGCCCTTTGTTCGAATTCTTCGAATCACTGCTTCTGGATTGAAATTGTTGTGTGTTTAGGATGCTAAGGGTGCCGAATAAGACTTCTGTAACTCTAATTGTGATGATCGAAATCGAATTGTGAGGTTTTGGTTGTAAAGAGCTACGGTTACAACTCTTGGGTGCTTATTTCCATTTAATTCGAATTCTAATGGATTAAAACGCATGTAAACGGTTTGTAATCATTATTACAATGATTATGGGTACTAATTTCGCAGTTACAACTCCGAATTTAATACATTTCGAATTTCCTTCATGCATTCTACACGAATTTTGACTTTTAAGAGTCAAAATCAAGTATTTTTACAACTTATAGCCTAATCCTTGAAATTAACACTTTAAAACCTGATTTTTGATACTTCTTAACCCTTATAGATCATTCCGGACCAATAACTTAACATTTCAATTAACACAGTTACACTAAAAATCCCGAATTGTCACTAAACGGTTAAATTGGAATACCACTGGGCTAAATTAATCCATTTGGGCTCTTTAAATCCAATTGGGCCTCACTGGGCCTTCCTGGGCCTACCTTGGCTTTCCCTAGGCCTACCTTGATTTACATTGGGCCTTACTTGAATTTATAGGGCCTTATTGGGCTTCTATTGGCTTATTGGGCCTACATTGGCTCTGTTGGGCCTACATAAACTTTGTTGGCCCTAATTGATCTTGTTGGCCTCCATTAACCTTATTGGGCCTTCATTGGCCTTGTTGAGCCTTTATTGGTATTATTGGGCCTTGATTTGGCCTTGTTGGGCCTGTTAGACCTTCAGTGGTCTTATTGGGCCTTGATTGGCCTTGTTGGGCCTGTGATAGCACCAACTCCCGTTAACAAGGTTAGTGTGAAAAGTCGGATTGTCACATCATCCCCTTGTTGAAGGAATTTTCGTCCCGAAAATTAGCAAGTGTTAAGAGTAGTTAGGAAACTACTTACGAGTTTAGATCGTACGTGTTAGTGTGATTTGATCATTCTGTGTGCTTGTGTGTACTCACACACAAAGTCTAATGCTTGCAACATCACAACTCAATTGTGATCGTTCAATGTAACTGTTTTGCGTGTTCACTAGTTAGTTCACCTAACTGTGACTGTTTGTGTTTGATCATACTGTGTTGTGTAGCCTCACACCTAGTGAGTGTCTGAAACTGTTTGTACTATGCAACCCCGCACATAGCAAAGTGTATGTAACCAAATGTACTATGCAACCCCGCACATAGCAAAATGTATGTAACCAATCGTGTATGTACTACCATAACATGTAACATATGAAATATAGCACATAAACATATAAAATGTAATGTAGCACAATTATTTGTAACAAAATCAATTGAATAAATAAGACGTTTGTGCTTACAGTTTGAAATTTGCAGTGTTGATGTGTGAAAGCATCACGTCATCCCCTTGTTGAAGGAAATTTCGTCCCGAAATTTAACGTGCGCTCTCAGTGTTAACAGTAGGTGTCTTGAATAGATGAGGGTATTTCTTCATCATTTGATCTTCTCGTTCCCATGTGAATTCAGGACCCCGTCTTGAATTCCATCGGACTTTGACTATCGGAATCTTGCTTTGTTTCAGTTGTTTGACCTCTCGATCCATGATTTCTGCCGGTTCTTCAATGAATCGTAACTGTTCATCTACTTGTATTTCTTCCAACGGTACAATCAATGTCTCATCAGAAAGACATTTCTTTAAATTCGACACATGAAATACATCATGAACTCCACTGAGTTCATCCGGTAGTTTGAGTTGATATGCAACCGGACCAATCCTTTTCAGAATCTCAAAAGGTCCTACGTAACGTGGACTAAGCTTGCCGCGCTTACCGAATCGTATTACACCTTTCCAAGGTGATACTTTTAGAAGAACTCGGTCTCCTACTTGAAATTCCAACGGCTTGCGACGTTTGTCTGCATAACTCTTCTGTCTATCCCTAGCCGCTGCCATACGATTCCGGATTTGAACTATCTTCTCTGTTGTCTCGTGCACCAGTTCAGGACCTGTTATCTGACTGTCACCAATTTCAGCCCAGCAAACTGGTGAACGACATTTGCGACCATACAAAGCTTCAAACGGTGCTGCTTGAATACTTGTATGATAACTATTATTGTAAGAGAATTCCACTAACGGTAAATGATTCTCCCAACTATCACCAAAATCAATTACACAAGCTCGTAACATATCCTCGAGCGTTTGAATCGTTCGTTCACTTTGACCGTCGGTCTGTGGGTGATAAGCGGTACTCATATCCAAGCGAGTCCCCAATGACTTATGAAGAGATTTCCAGAAATTGGAAGTAAACCGGGCATCCCGATCTGATATGATAGATATTGGCACACCATGCCGTGCTACTACTTCCTTGATGTAAATGCGAGTCAATTTCTCCATCTTGTCAGTTTCTTTGATTGCTAAGAAGTGTGCAGATTTCGTTAATCGATCGACAATTACCCATATCGTATCACAACCACTCGGTGTACGGGGTAACTTAGTGATGAAATCCATTGAAATCTGTTCCCATTTCCACATCGGTATCTCTGGTTGTTGCAGTAAACCAGATGGCTTCTGATATTCAACCTTGACTTTCGAACAAGTCAAACATTTGCTAACGTACTTAGCAATATCAGCTTTCATATGAGGCCACCAATACAGTGCCTTCAAATCATGGTACATCTTGTCTGATCCCGGATGGACTGAATATCTAGACTTGTGTGCTTCGTCCATCACAAGTTCCCTTAAACCTCCATACAAAGGTATCCACATTCGATCAATGAAATAACGAATTCCATCAGGTTTAACATTCAATTGTTCTTCCATTCCTCGTAAAGATTCCGGTACTAAGTTTTCCGCTTTCAATGCCTCAATCTGAGCACTGTGTACCTTGTCAGGTAGATCAGTATGTATTGTCATCATAAGTGCACGAACCCGTCTTGTTCCCGTTGTATCTTTTCTGCTCAAAGCATCGGCTACGACATTAGCCCTTCCCGGGTGATACTTAATCGCACACTCATAATCGTTCAACAATTCAACCCATCGTCGTTGCCTCATGTTAAGCTCCTTCTGATCAAAGATATGTTGCAAACTCTTATGATCAGTATAAATAGTACACTTAGTTCCATACAGATAATGCCTCCAAATCTTCAAAGCAAAAACCACTGCTCCTAACTCTAAGTCATGAGTGGTGTAATTCTTTTCATGTGTTCGTAGTTGTCTGGAAGCATAAGCGATCACTTTATCCCGTTGCATCAATACACATCCCAAACCCTGTCCAGATGCGCCACAATACACCGCAAAGTCTTCCGTTCCTTCCGGTAAGGACAGAATCGGTGCACTGCAGAGTTTCTGTTTCAATAACTGGAATGCAGCTTCCTGTTTATCCGTCCAGTTATACTTTGTTCCCTTGTGCGTCAGAGCTGTAAGTGGTTGAGCGATCTTTGAGAAACCTTCAATGAATCGTCGATAATAACCCGCCAAACCAAGGAATTGTCGTACCTCGGTAGGGGTCTTTGGCGCTTCCCAATTCTTAATCGCTTCAATCTTCGCTGGATCAACATGTATACCCTTTTCATTAACTATATGCCCCAAGAACTGTACTTCTCGCATCCAGAAATCACATTTCGAGAACTTAGCGTACAGTTGTTCCTGTTTCAACAGCTCTAGTAGTAATCGAAGATGTTCAGCATGTTCCTCCTCAGACTTTGAATAGATGAGAATGTCATCAATGAAAACAATGACAAACTTATCAAGATAAGGTTTACAAACACGATTCATGAGATCCATGAATACGGCTGGAGCGTTTGTCAACCCAAATGGCATGACCAAGAACTCATAATGGCCATATCTTGTCCTGAATGCCGTCTTCGGAATATCCTCCTCCTGGACTCTTAACTGATGATAACCCGACCTGAGATCAATCTTCGAGTAGTAACTCGAACCTTGCAACTGATCGAACAGATCGTCAATCCTGGGTAAAGGATACCGGTTCTTGATAGTAACCTTATTCAATTCCCGGTAATCGATACACATTCGGAAAGTTCCGTCCTTCTTCTTGACAAACAATACTGGAGCTCCCCATGGTGAAAAACTAGGTCGTATGAACCCCTTATCCAACAATTCTTGCAATTGTGTGGATAACTCTTGCATCTCTGACGGTGCAAGTCGATAAGGCGCCCTAGCTATCGGTGCTGCGTCTGGTGTAAGATCGATTCGGAATTCCACCTGTCTCACAGGCGGTAATCCCGGCAAGTCTTCTGGAAATACCTCCGGAAACTCACAAACTATAGGTATATCTTCAAGTTTCTTCTCAGCTACCGGCTTTTCAGTTATAAGTGCTATAACTGCCGTATGACCTTTCCGCAGACATTTGTGTGCTTTCATACAAGATATGAGACGCAGTGGCGTACTGATCTTTTCACCTTGTACATACAATGTCTCTCCCTGCGGAAGAGGTATGCGGACAATCTTTTCATGGCATACAATTTCAGCCTGGTTCTTAGACAACCAGTCCATGCCAATAACTACATCAAAACTGCCTAAGGCAATAGGCATCAAATCAATCTCTAATGTCTGACCCATCAAATCAAGAATACATCCCTTATAAATGTTTCCTACTACAATCAACTTACCATCTGCTAATTCCACAGTATAGGGACTATCTAAGGCAGTGGGACTAACATCTAGTGAGTTAGCAAGTGAACTAGATACAAAACTCCGGTCGGCACCAGTGTCAAATAACATAGAGGCATAGTGATTATTTAAGAGGAACGTACCCGTAACAATGTTGGGATCCTCCCGCGCTTGACGTCCTCCTATCACAAACGCCCTGCCTCTAACACCGTTGTTGTTGTTGTTGTTGTTGTTGTTGTTATTGTTGGTGCCATTTCCATTACCGTTGCCTCCTCCATTACCATTACCATTGTTGTCCCCGCCTTTCTTAAGTTGTGGGCAATCTTTCTTGAAATGGCCCATCTTGCCGCATTCAAAACAACCTTTCTGCGCGTTGTTTTGATTGTTATTCTGGTTGTTATTGTTGTTCTGCAGCTCTCCGCGACAGTCTTTAGCCGCATGCCCAACCTTGCCACACCTCTGGCACTTAGCTCTGTCACATTGGTTACCTGCATGATGGTAACCACACTTGTTACACTTGGGGTGCTTACCAATATAGCCCCCCGATGATGATGATTGTTGACCACTGTTGGAATTATGATAGGACTTGTTTGAGTCCTGCTTCCTGTTCTGCTGTTGGTTGTTACCCTTGAAGTTGTTACTATCCCACTTTCTCTTGTGATCTCCTACCTTGGTAGCAGATGTTCGCTTAGGCAGGGTCCCTTGCAACACTGCCTGGTCCGTAAGCTGATGTGCTAAACGAACAGCTTGTTGGATAGTGGTGGGATTTGCTGAAGTCACCAAACCTTGAATTTGAGGCACTAGTCCTCCAATGTACCTTTCGATCCACTTACTGGCTGGAGTAGCCATGTGTGGAAGCAGTCTGGCCAGTTCATGCGATCTGGTCGTGTATTCCTCAATGTTTGACCCCTCCATCTTGAGGTGCCAATACTCTTCTTCTAACTTCTGCATTTCACTACGAGGACAATACTCCTCTTGTAGCAAAGTTTTGAAGTTGTTCCAGGTCAACGCATTTGCTTCTCCCAACCCCAGAGTCTGAACATTGGAGTTCCACCAAGTCAGTGTTGGACCCTCCAACGTTCCAGTAGCAAATTTCACTTTACTATCATCCGGGCAGTTGCACATTTCGAACACAGACTCGGCTTTTTCAATCCATCGGAGAAGTCCTATAGCCCCCTCCGACCCTTTGAAGTTGTGAGGTTTGCAGTCCAAGAACATCTTGAACGTGCAGACTTGTGGGTTAACCACTCCCCCAGCTGGACCCTGTGGTCCTGTGTTGTGTGTCTGAGCATACTGTGCAATAGCCTCTGCGACTCTGTTGTTAATTAGCTCGTTGAGCTCAGCAACAGTCATATGTACGTTTCCCTCAGCCATCAGTTTCCTATTTATAAGAAGTGTTAGCACGAAGTCAAAATCCAATGTAACATGTGTAAGTAAAACAACAAACACAACATGTAATATAATCAACACAGTTGTTGGAAATAAACAATAATTCTTCCATAAATAGAAACTTTCTTTGAATACAATACTTTTGAAATGAAATACAAAATTTCAAACTACTAATGTAGGAACACAACCCGTTCCTAATAAGTTTAAACAAAACAGAAAATAAAAGAAAGAGAATCAATCGTCCTCAACAGTGGATTCAGGATCGGACTCAGCAACTGGTGCTGGTTCCTCCTCTTCATCCTCGTCCTGTTCCTCATTCTCAACTACTACTAGATCCTCTAAAGCTTCAATCCTGCCCTCCAAGATCTCGGCTCGGTTCTCTGACTCCTCTAGACGAACAATCATGTTCACCATCTCATCCCGCATGTCATGAACTAGATGGGCAAGTTCCTCTTGCCTCTCAATGGCATCCCATAACTCCTGAGATCTCTGATAGAGCTTCTCCTCTGCTGTATCCACGTCCTCGCGCAACTTGACGATCTCCTCCGCGTCTGTCCTTCGCCTCTTAGGCTCAGGAGCATCCAGTACGGGTGGTGGATGTGTAGATGGTCCTGCAGCATAGAGTCCCTGGGTATTCACCCATGGTGCCTCCTCCGGATCCTCATCCGGGTCCTCAACTGGATCCTCGTCTGGATCCTCCTCTGGATCCTCATCAGGATCCTCGTCTGGATCCTCCTCCGGATCCTCCTCCGGGTCTTCCTCCGGATCCTCCTCTGGATCGGAGTCCTCCATCTCATATGGTGGAGGTGATGGAATGGGTGGTGGTGGTGATGATGGTGGTGCCGGAACCATCGGCTCCTCGTCCTCGGAATCATCAATGATAACATAAGGAACTGATGATGAAGCCATGCCTGTTACATAATATCATATGTAAGTGCAGTGCCATGGAATACGTAAGCAAGTCAATTACATAATGTCATATGTAATTTCTAAGCAGTATGTGTAGACATGTGTGTCTAATGTCTAACAGTCATAGTCTAGGCCTACAAATGCAAACCTAGTTCGCTATAACCAATGGCTCTGATACCAATCTGTCACACCCCCAATTTCAACTAACGGAATCATACCGTTTGGAAACGTGACAAACCAGGATCTCAGATCATTAGACATAGCGAAGACCTCTATATGAATTTCAAAAACATACGTTGGTCTTTAAAACAAACATAATAACCAGAGTTTACAAAAAGTGCGGAAGCGTTTAAAAACCATAAACAGTTGTAAATCAAACATTACAATTCAAAGTACTAAAATATTCAGATTTAAATAATCAAAGTGAAAGAAATGCATGAGACTCTATCTTCCTAGTCCATGCCAGCTGTTACGCGCGCCTTAGCGTCCTGAGAAAACATGCAAATCAAGTCAACACAAAGGTTGGTGCATAACACATGTTTTCAATAATCACATTGTTCAAAACATCAGTTTGAATAATAAGTTGTAGATAACATAATCACAAATGCACAGTCATGATAGCTAGTCATATAACTATTTACATACGTGTTCGACACCGAAGCTGACTAGTTGCCATGCTATAGCATGTTTTCGCCTTGCCACTATTGTCTATCACAACAATAGTAAATGTGTGTTTGGTCAGTCAAACACCTGCGTAGATCCCATCTACCAGGTGAGGTTTGTCAAACCTAATAGATCTATTTCCAACTACCACGCTTTGCATTACAGCAAACTAAACGGTTCGAGGTGTGTAAGGACTTTCAAGTTGATGTAATTGCACATAATGTAAACAGATAACTCATGCAAGTGTTATGTATCTAAAAATCAGTTTGTTGCACATGTTTTCTCCCCCAAAACAGTTTAAAATAAGAAAGGGGCCGTGTACGCACCTTTGATGATAGTAGAATGATCAAACACGTGTGAACTTGCGTAGAAATCCTCTACGAAGAATCTGTGATTTAAACAATAACCTATTGTTATTCGAATAATCGTTTTGTGCTTAAAATCACATACGTATCAACATACGTATGTTAAAGTGTGAGAATTAGGCATACGGAAGTACGCGTGCTTTTGAAATCGTTTAAATAAAATCACATTTGATTTTATTTAATTAAACGTAATTATACGCGATTTCGTGTTCGGATTAAAATATGGATTTTATCATCCTAACACGTTCGTATTCTAGTTACGGTTCCAACGCAACTTGAACGGACTTAATCGGAGCTCGTATGCGAAAGTTATGCCCAAAATACTAAAATGATTTTAAAAACTCAAAAATGGTTGGGCCGGGATTCGAACCCGCGACCCTCAACACTACACACATGCATCTAACCAACTCAGCCCGCTAGGGTTTCGCGTTAACTATATGAAAATCAATTGTTTTAAATCCTCATCCAGCCTAGTTCTTATTCCATATCACAGCCGAAGCATTTTAATCCGAATTGGTTCCAATTTCGAATCCGATTGCACCCATCAACACCAGATTATCATTCTAATCACTTATGCGTTCCTAATGGTGGTTTTAATTCGATCAAAACAAAATCAATGAGTTCTAATTGATCCCAAATAGGTTCGGTTTTGAACCGAACTAATTTTCAACACCAAATCTTCTAATTCCCGATTATAACATCAAATTACCTTAGGCTTTAGTTCAATCGAATCCATCTGAATCTTCCTATATAATTTAATTCGATTATTAATCACTTAACAATCAAAACCCCCAAACCCGTTTTAGTAAGAACCCTAGTTACTAGAGCCCCATCAATTTGCTATCATCAATCGAAATTGTTATAATAATAACCTTGTTCGGCCTTTTCTGAAACTAACCATGTAGTTTAATTTGAATATGAAATCCATTTAATACGAAATCCCCAAAACGTGTTCTATGATAAACCCTAGAACTCGGATTCATATCAATTGATGTTATAAGCCGCGATTAACATATGGGTTTACTTAATCGGCATGTTTAGAAAGTTTAGGAATGAAAACTTACTTGATTTGATAGCAAATCGAAAGAGATCAACTTGTGAGTTGATGTTCGGCCGCCCTTTGTTCGAATTCTTCGAATCACTGCTTCTGGATTGATATTGTTGTGTGTTTAGGATGCTAAGGGTGCCGAATAAGACTTCTGTAACTCTAATTGTGATGATCGAAATCGAATTGTGAGGTTTTGGTTGTAAAGAGCTACGGTTACAACTCTTGGGTGCTTATTTCCATTTAATTCGAATTCTAATGGATTAAAACGCATGTAAACGGTTTGTAATCATTATTACAATGATTATGGGTACTAATTTCGCAGTTACAACTCCGAATTTAATACATTTCGAATTTCCTTCATGCATTCTACACGAATTTTGACTTTTAAGAGTCAAAATCAAGTATTTTTACAACTTATAGCCTAATCCTTGAAATTAACACTTTAAAACCTGATTTTTGATACTTCTTAACCCTTATAGATCATTCCGGACCAATAACTTAACATTTCAATTAACACAGTTACACTAAAAATCCCGAATTGTCACTAAACGGTTAAATTGGAATACCACTGGGCTAAATTAATCCATTTGGGCTCTTTAAATCCAATTGGGCCTCACTGGGCCTTCCTGGGCCTACCTTGGCTTTCCCTAGGCCTACCTTGATTTACATTGGGCCTTACTTGAATTTATAGGGCCTTATTGGGCTTCTATTGGCTTATTGGGCCTACATTGGCTCTGTTGGGCCTACATAAACTTTGTTGGCCCTAATTGATCTTGTTGGCCTCCATTAACCTTATTGGGCCTTCATTGGCCTTGTTGAGCCTTTATTGGTATTATTGGGCCTTGATTTGGCCTTGTTGGGCCTGTTAGACCTTCAGTGGTCTTATTGGGCCTTGATTGGCCTTGTTGGGCCTGTGATAGCACCAACTCCCGTTAACAAGGTTAGTGTGAAAAGTCGGATTGTCACATTATTCGGGTCGGGTTGCAATTTAATATTTTTCTAAGGAAAACCCGTCTAACTCGACCCGATTAACCCAAACCCGATCAGGTTGACCTAATCAACACCATACTTGTAACCCTGCCAAGTTCCTTGTATCTGAAGGGGCCATTGGATTGCTTTAGTGGTTCGAAATTATTGAATGCACCTTCTTGCATGGTGATTGTCCTAAAAATCTCAAGGTTCTTTATGCTACTAGTTCCCTACAAAAGAGGGTATTAACTTGGTAGAATGGAGGACTAGGGGTGTTGATGCTACTTTGGCCTTGACTTGGAATAAGGTCAAGTCACTATTGGAAGACGAGTTTTGTCCTCGCAAAGAAATGAGAAACTCGAGGCTAAGTTCTTGGAGCTCAAACAATAAAGCGGGGAAAATTTGACTTACACGAACCGTCTTCATAGCCTTTTGGTGCCTCATCTTGTTATCCCACTTTCTCGAGATTTCGAGAAGTACATCGGTGGCCTTCCGATGCAAATTAAAGATGCCACTTTTGGTATTAAAGTGGCTACACTGGAGGATGCAATTTGTTTGGCTGCTACACTAAGTCATATTTTCTTATGTGTGTACTAAGTTCATTAGATGTGCTAACCTCATGCATTCAGCTTTATAATCGAGACTTCAGATCAAATTTTATTGTTCCCTATCAAGAGCAAAAAATTTTGAGATCAAGGGTTCGCGATTTACTTGATTTACTCATACTGTTGGCTCTGATACAAACTTGTGAAACCAAAAAAAGTGATTACACGTTTTCAAAATGCAGTCTCGAAAAATTTACAACTTACATTTATACAAAACATGTCATTTTGGAAGCGTGAAACTAAAACCTATCTAAAACGCATTTGTTAGGTTAAATTACAACACAAAATCGTTAATATTTTGCTTGCATGAAAGCCCAACAAACAAAACTTCCTTAATGTTTGATCTTTACAAAAGAAGTGCCCGATCATTTGCTCCGTATGCACACCCATTTTTGGCATGCTAACACGACATCTATAGACACAATTAGTTCATATGAACTAAGTAAATCACCCATTTAAAATCCCGAACAAGTATGGTTAATCGTAAAAACGTTACAAAAATTCTGCAGTTGGCGTATGGCTGGGCGTTGGCAGAAACCTCTAGGCGTATGACTGGGCAAACCCAAACTTGTGCCAGCAAACCCAAATTTGCTATTTTAACACGTTTTAAGTGTTTCGAACCATTCATTTTCCCTAGTTATCACCCAAATTAACCCAAACACATATATTTAATGTTTTTACGTAATCAAAACATCAAATCATTCAAAATCAAAGTACCAAAGTCAACTTAGATTCACTACTTCTAAGTGTAATTCGTTAACTAGTCAAAACCACCAGATTACACACCAAGCTTTTATTATCGTCTTCTCACTCAATTATTTCCATCATAACTTTAACATTCTACTATCACACTCTAGTGTATAGTATTCAACCATTGTTATGATGTTCACATTCAAGTTTTTCCATCATAACATTAAATCTTATAACCACAGATAATGGAAAATAACCAACCATTGTTTTGATGTTCTCACTCAAGTTCTTCCATCATAACATTACCATCTTATTACCACACTCTAATGGTTAGTATTCAACATTTGTATGATGTTCACACGCAATTACTTCCATCATAACATTTCAACAATGAGTACTATGATGTTCTCTCACAAGTTCTTCCATCATATACTCCAATCATTATAAAATCAACTATAAGTTTATCCCATTTCAAAGGTTAATACTACAGTATTAACCCACTCGTACTTCTACCATAGTTTTACTTAACCATAAGATACCCATGTTCATTATCAATAACTAAAGCCACAATAAACATAATATGTCATATTGACCAACATACCAATTAAACAATAAACCCAATCAATCTATGAAATTAATCAAATTCATAAATAACCCAAACAAATTAGTAGGCTATATCTAATATAAGTATATGGTGCTTAGTCAGTTGGGTAACTTACCTTAGCACTATTATCACTAATTGACAACTGGTGTTTTGCCTTATCTTTGACTTTCCTTTGAACTTCCACTACTTCCACCTATAATTAACAACATTTCCAATTATCTTAACTACAATTCTAGCTACGATTGACATAGGCTCCCCCAATTATACCCATTTGTTATCAATTTCTCATATGTTCATGAGGTAACTTATTTAACTCAGATGCAATATCCAAATCTCCAGTTTGAAAAAAAAGTCAATTAATAACATTTCAACAAACACTTGGTGTGCATAAACCTTCTAACCACCAAAACTCAGTTTTTGTAAACATTATGTATTTCCAATTTTATTTTAAATACAACAATTCCCTGAAATTTACCTGAACTATTTAGAAATTCAAGAATTTTAGATACGATCTTGTCAATGGAAGTCAACAATTCTAGTCAACAACCAATTCCTCATTAACCAAGTTCTTATGAACTTATTTCATAAAATTCAAGTTATAATCATTATCCAAAAACATGATATTCAATATTTCTATGCATTACCAACATGATTTCTAAGATCATACATGCATAATAGCCTAAAATCAACTATCATTTTAGGATTACCAAGTCATCCCATGAACACCCATAAAACCCACGAAAATCATAATCAAAACACACCAAATCACTTTCATATGGGTGTAGAATATTAAGAGGAACTTAATTCATCGTTTGCATGAAGAATCAAAGCTCTATTTTGTTAGATTTGGATCAAATTTCAGAAACCCTGGTGGGGTTTTCTTTTCCTCGTCTACCAGATGCCAAGAAGAAGAAATATGAATGTTGACTTGGGTTAACACTCTTTCTTATCTTAAAAACAACTTTGGGCTATTGACACATATAGTCCCTCAACTTAATATGGCACATAACTAATTTGACTAACTTAATTAATTAATTTATCATAACAACCAAATCCAAAATTTTAAATAATAAAAATTTAAATTCAAAATATCAAACCATTAATTATATTATAATATTTTTCCCAAAACGGGTCGTTACATGTATGTATTAATAAACTGTATTATTCTTTACTCAACATATGTGAAATATTAGTTTATTTAAACTATGTAATATAAAAAAAATTCGTTACATATTGTTTTGCTACTATATGCGTATATCTAATATACTATTTTTTTCAACCCGTGTAACACACGTTATTTTAAGCTGGTATATATATCTTATATATCAAAACTAAGAAAACTAATCACAATCATTACCAATTACTTTTTTTTAATTTTCCTATTATTATAAGGTAAGAAATGTACGAAAAAGAAAATAAATTAAAAAAAAATATGTATTTCATGTTATTACATATATGTAACTTGTATGTTACACATATTAGTTACATATATGTAACTTTATGAGTTACATGCGTAACTTTTTGAGTTATATATACGTAACTTCGTAATTTACATATCATTATTAAAATTTTATTTTTGATTATAACATTTTTAACCTTATAATAAAAAAATAAGATTTTTTTTTAAATTTATTTGTAAGTATAAGTTTCTTGGTTTTCTCTAAAATGAAAAGTTTTCTTATAAACATTCTAATACATATGTATCATAAAGTCATCAATTTCTTAAATTCGGTCCGACTACTGACCTATAAAATGACCGGTTAGTCGACCGGTCTAGTTTTAAAAACATTGAACACAGCTCTAAAGGCTAAATATATCAAGTTTATTACTTAGCGATGTGCCAAAATAATTATACAATCCAATGATCTAGTCTCACCTCAATCTTTCCTTACGGTTCATTGTTAGGTTAGTTGGGGATCCTGGGTGTATTTCCAAATAGCCTTTTCCCCAAAACAATATGGTTACACATAATAATTCTAATGTCTAAAGGAAGACCGACTCAAGATTTTTATAGGCACAAGAGGAAATGAAAATTGAAGATTTTTTTTTATGAATTTTATATATAATAAAATCTATCTATTTATCTTTATTGGTGTTGAATAATAATAAACTAACATGTGTAAATTTTAAACTAAGATTTAACTCGAGAATTTATTTATTTTTAACTTATATAAACAGTGAAAGGTTATGCAAATCTGTCAGCCTTAATATTTAATCCATATCTATTTTTTAACAGTCTAGGCCACTTACAAATGCAAATGACGCTCTAACAAATAGTCAAATACCTAACACAAATAATCAAATATACACATTCAATTTTTTTTTGAAAAAATGAGACACCAAACTTTTAAGAATTTAAAACAAAAGCCAAAAGTTTTACAAGAGAAAGCTAACACTACTTAGGGGCTGTTTGGTAGCATCTGAATGGTTCTGAATCTGAATGGTTCGGATTCAGACCGTTTGTTTGATGCAAAAAAAAACACATCTGAATGAGGTCTGAGGCCTGAATAGGGGTCTGAATGATTCAGACTTGAGAACAAGTCTGAATGGAAAATAATGGAGCTGAATCGATCACATCTCAGCCGAACCTTTCCTTCTCGGTTGCTCTCAGCCTGTCTGGCCACCCACCGCCGCTCTCAGCCGCCCTCCGCCGCCTGCCGCCGCACCCATCGAAGGTAGATGGCTAGGGTTTTTCACGACCGGACTGACATGGGTTTGGCACCACCGATCGAAGGTAGATGGCTTCACGGTGGTGCGATCGAAGGTAGATGGGAAGATGGGACGGCGGCGATGCTTGCGGTGCTGCTCGACGGCGATGCTTGCGGTGGTGCTCGACGAAAAGATGGGACGGCGGTGTTCACGGTGGTGCGATCGAACTGTGTTGTGTCCTCTATTTATGCTCGTGGTGCTGCTCGACGGCGATGCTTGCAGCGGTGCTCGACAGGAAGATGGGAAGATGGGACGGCAGTGCTTGAGGCGGTGCTCGACGGCGGCTTCACCTGTTGGGAGACGATGGGAAGATGGGACTGGTAGGTTTTTTTTTTTTTGAGAAATTTGACATTTTTTATTTTTATTCAGATATTACAACCAAACACCCTTAATTGGTTCAACACTTAATCATTCAGACCCTCTTAATCATTCAGACGTTTTAACCATTCAGCACTTAATGATTCAGATCCAACCAAACGGTTCTTAAAAGATTCAACTTAAAAGTTACAACACTTGTAAACGAATCAGAAAGATAGCTTTATTGAACAAATGGGCTAGAAATTCAATTATTATAAATCTGAATAGTTGGAATAATAAAATTAATAATTATCTATATAAGTATATATATTCTTTTAATGGAATGAAAAGTGATTGAGCCCGGAAAGAAGTTATAATTAATATAATAAGAATCAATTGTATTTAATAATAACAAATGTATTAATTAGATATTTTTATGTAAATAAAAAACATAACAAGAAATTAAAAAAAAAAAATTATAATTTTTGTCAACATTTCTAATGCTGATATCCCTTTTGGATCACATTACCATTTCCTTTGTGTGGTGTGGCCTGAAATCAGTTGCAAGTCACTAATCATTTAAATACAAAGCAGTCATTCTCCTTTGTAACCTTCACTTGGAGCACTCACTTCATTATCTTCCTACCAATCATATATATCTCCTGTTGCTTCAATAATGCCGAATACAATACAGATGGCAAGCTTTTTTTTTTTTTTTTTAAACGCTAGTAGACAAACTTATCATATCAACACGCTTTGAAAGCTTTATCCGTTACTTCTAAAGTCGTTAGGATGATATGACAAGTCATATCGTTTTATATAATTTGAATTCTATCTTCTACAAGTAAATGCGTTCGGAGACCAAAGAGTAGTTGGATTAGTACTAGTTTTTATGACTTTTTTTATTAAAAAATATATGTCCGGGTGTCATGTAAAATAAAGTTTGTTTCGGGTTAATTCAACTGAATTTTCTAGTTAAGTTTCCTTTTGAACATGATGGGTTTGGTCTTTATATTACTGTTATTTAATATTAAAAATGATTTGTTTGCTATGCTGATCGTGAGTGTCAAGGCTTTCCTGTTAAAAAAATGGAAAGTTTCACTTAATAATAATCTAAGTTTTTTTATTATTTTAATAAATTCTCTTAAAGTAAAGCATTACAATCAACTAAATCATTACAATATAATTAAAACACATAGTGAAATTAAATCATTTTAAAAAGACAAGAAAAAAAAACTTTGAATCACTTTATTGAAACACTCGATAAAATTCGTTACTATTTTATAAAATTACCCCAAAATAATGTATTTAGAGCATAAGAGATGACTAGCTAACTTGTCATATCCCTATCATATCATTATTATTTTCATATCCTTGTTGTTTAGTATTACTACTTGGTACTACATAATTTATGTACTACACATATATGTACACGCATTGTTAACAATCATATATATAGCTATGGTTATATAATTGCACTTTATAAAAAAACTAAAACGATCAAAGTTATAACAATTTGGAATTGTTAAAGTTTTGTACAAGTTAAAATAGCTTGTATATTATATATACAAGTTAACGTATATAAGAGGCAAATTTTTTTAAAATGTTGTCTTTGCTAAATTTTAAGCAATACTATGAGTTAGGGTCACATATCCATGATATTATTGGCTCGGGCATGTAATGAGTTTTACTAATTTCATATCACTACTTGACTAAAAAAAAGAGTTTTAGTGATTTCTTGTCAAAACTTGACTGAAAAATCTGTCATATTTGATACCCGGTATCCATTGGGTTTAAGCCACCTAAAAAATTAGTTTTTTCGCATATTTTTCTTATTAAATTTAACATCTGCTTATACAATATAAACACCATAAAGTAAAACACCATAAGAATGTCAACAATATATTTTAACATCTCACGGTTATAAAAAAACACCACAACACAATACTTTAATAATAAACACCATATAAAAATTAAACACCATAAAAATATTACACACCATAAACCAAATAAACACCATAAAGAAGATTATAAACCTTATCTAAATGCTTCGGACTTGGCACGAGGTAATGATTCGGATTCGTGCGACGAGTTGAACTTTTGTTTTTTCAAAAATCCTATATTGTATTCGTATGTTAGTTAATTATGGCGTTTTAACTATGCTCTGTTTTTTGATATTATGGTATTTTTTATATGTATTCTGTTTACACTTCTGGATGTTATGTTTGGATATGGCGTTTATGGTGTTTATATTTTCCATGAGGTAACGTTAGTTTGGATATGGCGTTTTCAATAGGGTGTTTTTTGTAGTTGTAATGTATGAGTTATATTATGGTGTTTTATATGGGATGGTGGTGTTTTATGGTGTTTTGTGAAATGGTTAATGGGTAGTATCTGTATCATTATGTATGGTGTTTTCATTTAATGTTTAAACTATGCTCTGTTTTTTGATATTACGGTGCTTTTTATATCTTTTCTGTATACACTCCTGGATGTTATGTGTTACCAGGTATTCAAACATTACGGTTGTATTTCAGCCTGAATTGATCCATGAATGACATTGTTATGTTATGGTGTTTTCTTTAGCAGAAAATTTGGTTTTTCGCGTCAATTATGGAAATTACGAAGATTGTGGTTTATGATTATGTTTTAAAAAATGTCAAATTACGCTTATGTCCATCACCCACAACTCCGCGCATTTTAAACACCATATTATTTACAAGAACGCCTCACGTAATCAGATTCCAATGCACCCGATTTACCTCTATCCCACCGTGTGATCCCAAAGTCTCCATATGGGATTTGTTCTCATGTGATTAACAAAGTTGAATAAGAACTTGTCTTATTACATCAAGATAATCATGTGTGAATGATAAGAATCATCATGAAGTTACGTTATCATGATCATCATTCACTGTCATCCATATGATCCCAAAGCCTCAATGTGGGATTGTTCTCATGTGATTAACAAAGTTGAATAAGAACTTGTCTTATTACATTATGTTTATCATGTGTGAATGATAAGAATCCTCATGAAGTTACGTTATCATGATCATCATTCACTGAAATCCATATGTTCACCATGTAATCCTTAAGCCGTAGTAAGAACATGTCTTTGTACCCTTAAGTGAGCAGGTGGTGGATACCCAAATGCGATCATACTATCACATAGTATGTTTTTAAGGTATAGATTAAGTGTCATAAGTGATTTACTTATCACACTCCATCAATTATAATGTGAAATGATATTAAGAAGATATTTTATCTTCTAATCATTTATATGTTGTGAAGTGTCACCATGTTCCACTGTAGTAGTTCTCATTGTTCGTTTGTGTATGAATTGTCCCAATGTTACTCATGTAGAAATAACTAAGTGTTATAAGATATAATCTTACAACTATGTTATTCTAATGTAGTGATGCTTATGAAATTTACTTTATCATAATCATCTGAGTTTCCCTATTATCTCATGATCATACAAGCATGCATACAATGATATATGATAATAAACAATGTAATATCAATTAATCAAAGTATTAACAATATGTAAGCAAAACTTTTAAATAATTAAAAGTAAAGCATGTTTCTCAGCCCCGAAAGTTAAAATCAGAAAAGATTAAAGTAAAAGGGGCATATGAACTCACCTTGTTGTTGTAGGGTTGACTTAGCTTAAAAGAAAGAAGACACGCGCTCTTGATTGTTCTTGCGATAGTTTTCACGCTCCTGTATTGTTTACACGTTGTATGTAATTTATAAGTGTAAATTATATGAATTCGTGTGCGTGTGTTTGTGTTAACCTTAAAATTGGTTAACACTCACGAGTATTGATCATTGTTCTTCATTCGGCCCGGTGTTTTTGTTGTTGGCTCTATGTTCAACCTCATTCAATGAACCATTATGAAAATCCTAAGTATAACCCTTAGGTTTTAAATTCATGATTATCAATTCTTAATGTCTTAAGTTTCACTATGTTTCATAGATCTTCAATTTGTATCAACATGATGTTTATAGCTTTCTTTTGAATTAAAACGAGATTACAACTCCCATTTTCATTACGTGTCACCCTTAATTATTTGTTCATGAATCGAGTTACTTAGAACCTCATTGGGCCGAATGTGACTTGTTGGGCCGAACTACAACTGGGCAGAAAGAAATGGGCTGTTAGTGGGCCTGGGGTCGAATTAGCTAATTATGGGCCAATTACAAGAAAGGTGGGCCTATTAGGCTATGGTGTTGGGCTGCAATTATCATAATCTGTTGGGCCAATCATAGTTTTGCTGGACCAGATTATAGATAGTGGGTTGCATCAAAAGAATTGGGTCAAAGTAGTTTCTGGGCCAAGGATTCAGTCTTGGGCCAGCCTAGCCATTTCAGTTCAGATAACATGTAAGTGGGCTGAGTTGATGATTTGTGGGCCATAGCAACTTATGGACCGAACTCTAAGGCCCAATGGTTGTAAGGTGACCGAACCAAAGGGTTTGAATATGGATGATCGATGGTGCTTGGCTTGGTTTCAGAAATAGTTTGGTTGCAACATAGGTTCGGTGAGGCAACAGAAGATGAGGGTTCGTTGTTTCCATCAGGTTCGGGAAAACCATGCAGGTTAGTCTGCACACTGATGGTTCGCCGGAGTCATAGGTTCGGCAGTTGGCCCCAAGTTTGTCGACGACATAGAAGGTTCGGCAGTGCAGAGATGGTTCGGCCAGTAAGGGTTCGTCAGTCCTGATAGGTTCGGGGTTACACACACCAGCAAAGGTTCGTGATAGCTACAGGGTTCGCTCGAGAAGGTTTAGTAGGTGAAGAAGGTTCAGTCACCTTTGTTCAGGTCGAGGGTTCGGCCAACCCTACTTTCACGAACCCTATGTGTTTCGAAGCCACCATTCAGCACCAGCCCTTGATCCATGGTGTTCTCGACCTCATCTCAGTGATTCTAGACTTCGTGCGGGTAGAGTATAGATCTAGAACCGATGTCAAACATTAGAGTCGATCTAAGGTTACAAAATAAAAAAAACCCTATTTTTCCAGATCTTCCATGCTTCATACCTCGTTTTTCGGTGGTTAAACCTTCAGATCGATTGTACTTTCGTGTAGAGGACTTCACAAGCTTCGCGTGGGCGCAAGAATCACTCAAATCGGATAAGAAATGAGAAAGTTATGCTAGTTTGAAGGTTGAAAATAGGGGAGGAGAGTGATGGCCGGATTTTTGATAGAGAGAGAGAATGAAGATGATAAAAATGAATTAATGAGTTCATTTAGGGTTTTTATACCCTGTGTGGTGTTCGGGTTCGTTTTGGTTGCTCGGTTCGCATTTTCGTCGCGTAACCGGAAAATTACGCGTAATTTAATTGTAATAAATAAAAGAAATTATTTTAATTTATTGATGAGTTTCAAAATTGTAAAATGTTAAATATTTTATTTTATTAAATTTAAAATCGTTCGCGTCGTGTTTTCGTTATCGTTTCGTCGAATCGCGTCACCATCGCGCGCATTCGTTCGAATCGTCATTCGAACGAACACGATGATGGTTTTGCTTTCCGACTTTGGTTTCCTACTTTCCAGTCATTATTTCAGAACGTTAAACTCACAGATATGTTTGTGTGAATCGTCACCCACGCAAACACACTGTAAGTTCGTTATTCTGAAACGACACTGTGAATTATGTTTGAATTGTGTTTTCTCACTGTCGGACTCAACTAAACACCCTGATATCACATTGTTTTCACATTGAAATGTTGGCCATCTGATTCCTGTCCTCTATGGATATCAGATCGCAACCGATTTGTTTCTGTTAACTGTTTGAACACTGTTGTTTCTCATGATCTGTTGTGTTAATTGTACTTAAGTTTTCACTTAAATACACACAACTAAAGTTTCAAATGTACGTTGTACTTACTGTATCTAAGTTTACACAAAAATACGTACAACGATTTCTTGCATTCATGATTCTGTTAATACAATACTGTTCACAATCGCATATGTTCACATAGTTACTGTTTACAAGTACACATACCGTACGGACTTGCCGGCCGGTCAGGTACTAGTTGTCACATTGAGACAACGATTCAATATGTTCAATCACATCAAAAGAGAAACCTTGGAGACACAACATAATCGCTTCACTCATCTCATGACAGAATTGAAAAGTGTAGGAATTGAATTGACAAAAGGAGAGGTGAACAAAAAGCTGCTGAACTCTCTGCCATACAACAGGAACTCCAACTGCACAACTATCTAAAGGACCAAGGATACGTATAAGACATCATTAGTGAATCGATCCCTACTATCAAAACACATGACATGGATGATAAGCAACATGCTTTAAATCATGCAAGCTCAATGTGAGTTAACTCAGTCTCAGTCAGTATAGCTTTGATGTCCATGATAAATCAACAACCTCAACTTTACAGAATGCATCAAATGAGACTGCCTTCATTGCTTCCGAACAAAGTCAACATCTTTCAAAGCTTAGTGTTGAGGGAGAAGAACATCTGATGTTGTTCATGAGTTTCATGAACAACTATAATGCCTTTCTTGCATGAGAACTTGCCCCTGCAACTCTCACACATGATAATCTTGAGCAAATCAACCTAGCAAGTGTGGAGGAGATGGATATCGAATGGCAAATGGAGATGGTTGTGTTTCGTTTCAAAAAGCTTATCAAGAAATATGGCAAGAACATCTTTGCAAACAACCTGGAAGGAAATTGGGATATGATAATCAAAGCTACGGTGCTACAACTTTGATCAACCCGGACATTTTGCTAGAAAATTAAAGCTACCTAAGAATGGAAAAAAGCTGAAAAGAAAGTTGATGAAGCTGCAGGTGCTTGGACTTCAAAGGCCTTGGTCACTCAAGAGTCAGACTCTTATGATTGGGTGATCAACTTTAGGAGCTGAAGATCTCTTTAAGTCACGCATTCATGGCAGAGGTTGATGAGAAACACTCTGAGGTAACTAATACTTATGCTCTTCTTCTTGCATTGATAAAATTTATAACTACATGAAACATAATGAATCATTAATCAAAGAAGTAACAAAATGCCAAAAGCATAATATCTGAGATAACTTTATAACTAAATCAAGTTAAAATTGAGTTATCAAAAACTAAGAAAACCGTTGAGAAATATGACTACTCTATTAATGTTGTTGCAGGCATGATCAATGCCCAAGTGCACGGCAAAAGGACCAATGGTTGAACCTCCTTTTAACCACAACTATTCTAGCATGCCAAGATTGAGCAACTCTGTTTATGACTTAGTCTCAAAGTCAGATATTGAGTCTCATTTCTCAATTGGTTATGACACGCCAGTCTATCTAATGGTTGATCCTGAAATGAAAACTGTGAACTGTTTTGATAATTTTGGGATGTGTGCAGAAATGTAAGTCCTTATAGACAGGTTGACGAGCAAGTGGAAAGAAGTGCTAGGAAGAGCACAGATTCTTCTTTTGTGTTGAACAAATCAAAAACTTTTGATTATATATTTAACAATTTTGTCAGTTTTCAAACTGCTTCTATTAATCATAGAAAACTAATTCATGATTTCAAGACTAAATTTATAAAACCTTCTAGTGATGTTAAAAGTAATTTGAGTTTGGAAACAAATGTTAAACTTCAAAAGGTAATGAAAGCAAATTTCGTGACCCAATCACTGAAGGGACAGGTTCAAGTCTAAATGTAGATTGCTCTGGATCGATCAATGGAACTCTATTAACAATTCGATCTATGAGGAATCTAGATTAAATCTATATGGATCAAAGATACACAATCATTATGATAAACATCATGTTCATTGATAAAGAAATCAAATTACAAAAACATGAAATAAGAACACACAGTTCTTTACAATCACACAAATCTCACACAGGTTCTCTCCCTCTCTGTTCTGTCACTCTCTACAAAATACAGACAAACCTTCTATATATACAAGACTCAACCGAACCTAGCCAAACCATTAGGTTCGACAGACGAACCTTTAGGTTCGCTGGACGAACCTTTACATTACACATCAATAGGTTCGCCGAACCTTTACAACACTTGCCTAGGTTCGTGGGCCAGACGAACCTACCAAAAACCTAACTTAACTTACATACTTTTGAAAGCCACCTATTACAAAATGACCTAACAAACTCCCCCTTAATAGTTGCTTCAAAATCTTCAAAATCTTGATCCTCAATCTTCAATCTGAGTCCCACTCGAATATTGATCTTGACAAACATTATCTTCGGCACGAATAATCACTGAATTTGGAATCTTTGATAAACGTTCAGCTTCAATCTTTGCATCTCTATCATCAATCTCTTTCTGCACTTCCATTAACTCAACATACAAGTAATTCACATCTTCCCAGTTGCATCCAAAATGAATTCCCAAAGTGTAACACATCCTTGCTATAGTTTGAAAATGCAAAGCCATATCTTTATAACTCACACCAACATCATGATATCCTTTACTTGCATAAATTTCAGCTTCATTGAGAAGATCAATATCTTGTTTTGAACAATTCACCAACCAAACAGGATCAAGCAATCTTATAACTCTCCATTTCTCATTTTCTTTCAATAAAATAACTGCTTCAGAAGATTTTTCATCATAGAACGAAAACTTGAAATAAGAATTCCAATTTTGTTCTATCTTTCTCAATCTTGGTCTAGAATAAACCTTTGGCTTTGGATAAACATAAGAGTTATACTTCAGCACTGAAAATTGAGGAACCAACCAATTCCATCCTATCTTCGCTTCCTTTTTCATCAACTTTTCAAATCTTTCATTGTGTTCAGTCTGAATAAGCTTGATCATTCTCAGTCTTGACAACTGCATGCATTCAAAAGAAGGTAAAGACATAAGATCATATGCTTCTCCAAGATATTGACATCCATCTGTTCTCTTCACCACGTAACATCTTATATTCTTCAAAACTCCTGGAATGTTGTGAAAGTATACATAACTCACAATTCTTCCACGCATCTTGGATTTAGATCCAATCTTGAACGTTGAAAATTGTCTTGACTGATTTTCTTGAACTGATTCATCATATACTTCAATCATCTGTTTAAAAATCATCAAATGATCATTGATATACTTTTGTTCTTCTTGATTTTCTCTCCAAACATCCATATGTGTATTGATTTTCAATGTATCACTTGTTGTGCTTGGAACTTTTCTATGAACTTCAATATCAAAAATTTTCTTCAACGTCTGCAGATTATTCAAATTTTCATCAACATATTCATCATGCTCAAATTCAAATGAATGATCTGATTCTCCAACTTTCATCTTTCCAGAAACATTTGCATTTTGTAACTCATTGACTTTTACTTCAAACAACACAGCAAGATCTTCTTTAGTGTATCCATATTCAATCTCTCCTTCTTCTAATTTTCTAACTTTACTAGAATTCACCAATCATCCTTTGTAGTTTTTCATCACCATCTTGTTTGAATAATTCTGCAAATGTTGGTAAAGAATAATCAATCACAAATTTTGGATACTCTAATTCAGTAAGGTCTTCAATCTCCACATCTTCATTATCTTTGGCTTTATCAGGAGAAACAGATGAAACTGGATTTGCATCAAAAAAAATTCCTGATGGTTTCTAAATCACTATAGCTCTGGTATTCAATCCACTTGAACTTCCAACTCTAGTTACATCACCATTATCATCTCCATCATCATCATTAAATGCATTAAAGCCTGGATGTTCATCAAAATCAGAATCTTCATAATCAACCTTGTCTTCCTCCTCTTCATCATCAATGTTTACATAAACAGGATCAACATCAGCACCTTCAAAAATATGAGCTCTTTGAGTATCTACAGTCTGATTCTCTGAATGAACAACTTTAACTTGAATCTCATTAAGTCTTTGCTGCAACATCTGATTTTCTTTCTTTAAATCAAAAATCTTATCATTTTGTTCTTTGGCCAATCTTTCCAATGATACAATCCTTTCATTCATCGTCTTCTTGTCTTGTAAATCCCCTTCTCTCCACTTTTGTAATTGATCAATATGACTTCTCATCATTTCCAAATCAGTTTGAATTGAAGAAGATTGTTTTTCAGTCTCAGCTTTCTCCTTCTGCTTCTTGTATTTATCAAATTCTTGAGACAGAATAGAAATCCTCCTTCTCAATCCAGAATCATCATAATCCAAAGAAAAGTTTAAATCCAAATCATCTAAACCCTCAAACATTGAATCAACTCTGGAAGTAGAAGCTTCTTGAAATGATGTAGTAACTGTAGTAGCATTCACAAATGAAGGCATGAATGATGCAACATTTACATAATCAAAACTAGGCATAGAAGCTTCAGTATTCACAGGAACTTGAGATGTAGAAACAGCAGCCTCTGGAACAGATACAGCAACAGACACAGGTACATATACAGAAATAGAAACAGGTGCTGAAGATGTAGTCACAGGAGAAGAAACAATAATTCTTGGAGTCCTTGGCTTCTTTATCTTAGGCACATTAGCCATCTTCTTCTTCTTCTTTGGTCTTGATGTCTCTGGTTCATCAACCATAAAATTAGGATCATTCCTCTCTTCTCTTTCTTCCATGTTTTGTTGTTGTTGCATTGGCTTTCTCTTCAACTCCTCACCATTCTGTTTCCAACTTGAACAGTTTCCATTTCAGATTCAGTGGATTCTTCTTTCACTTCAGCATCAACATTTTCAGCCTCAACATTTTCAGCCTCAACATGTGGAGATGAAATAGTAGCATCAACTTGTACTTGAACATCAGGTTTATTAGGATAAATGACTTGAAGATGAACAAATGTAGTATGAGTTACATGTGGAGTTTCTTGTTCTTATTCCTGTGCTTGTTGATGAGATTGGGATGATTGTGCTTGAGTTTGTCTAACTTGTGGATCATGAGGAGGAGGTGGTGGTGGTTGTTGATCATCATCATCTATTTGTTCACTTTCTGAGTTTGAATCATCATGTCTCCATGCATCATTCAGTGGAGCAACATAATTGGCTCTTGCACAGTGACAAATCAAATCTTTTGTCAGAACCACATCACCACTCATCTGGTAAATCTTCACTTGTCCCAGACTTGAATCAGTCATATGCTTTAACTTCAAAACATCAGAAGCAACTGTTGGTAAATTCTGCTCAGGAAACTTCTCATCAATCATTATCTGGATGAATCTTGGATACATAAAGAATTTATCTTTTGCCTTAGTAATATAGTCAGAAAGATATCTGAATATCATAGTAGAGAAGTTGAATGGTTTATTCAGAATCAAAGCAACCATAGCAGATCTCATCAAATTCCTTAATTCATCGAAAGTGCCTTTCCTCATACTGATGCAATGTAACAGTACATGAGCAAGAAACTTGTACTGTAAAGGCAGCTTTCCTTTCTTGATTGAATACTCACTATAAACTCCAAAGTACTTGATCCTCATGAAGCATCCTTCGATACACCTTTCAGGAATCAAAGTCACTCCTTCAGGTTCTCCACTAAATTGTAAAACTCTTCTTACATCAGCTTCACTTATTCTGATTGCTTGTCCCAACACATTAGCTTCAATCACAAAAACATCATCCACAGTAATCAACCTTGCTGATTCCTAGAAACTCTGAATATGAGATCTGTAAATGTGACATGAATTGGAAATAGCATAGTAAATCCTTGATCTTCTCAAAAACTCTATCATCGGTCTGAACTCCTTGCCATTCTTTGTAGTTGGATCCAAATAAGCACATAGATTGTGTTTATCATCGAATGCTAGATTTGCCATATCCACAATTAAAACAAACATCAATTAAAAAAAATTACAAAAATTAAAAAAAATCAAAAGTTAAAAAAATTTCTAAGTCTAAAATCAGCGAACCCCCTATGCCGAACCTATTGTAAACGAACCTAAATTCAAGATAAACCTGTTTAACATCACGAACCTCCAAGATTAACGAACCTATGAATCTAAAGCGAACCTTATGGTCAAACAAACCTTTGACCAAAGGTTCGGTTCTAGAATTTGAAGAGGTTCGGCCCGAACCTTTTGAATTCAAACGAACCTGATCAAATCAGCGAACGTGTTTGAGTTCAAACAAACCTGTTCAAATTTAAAATCAAAATTCAAATCTACGAATTATATTAAGCAAATGATACCCATTGGTTCGCCATTGACAGATTAACAACTTTAATAAAAGCATTTTCCCTCAAATGTTGATTTAAACAGGTTTAATCAAATGAACATAGGTTCGACTAACTAAACTTAAAAATCAAAAACAAATACAAATCTAGCCGGTGAATATTCAATCTATTTATCTTTTTAAAATCACAATACAATTACTAGTCTAATGATATAAGGCAATGATACTGAAAGTCACAAAATCGAAAAAGTCAAAATCAGTCCAAGAAGGTTCGTTTCTGAGAATCTGATGAAAGTGACGAAGCTGTTACACGAACTTTCACATTTATACCTTCATTACTTTCACACGAACCTATGAACAAACTTTTTTGAACGAACCTTTCAGCAAACCTATTGAACGAACCTCTCAACAAACCTATTCAAGCGAACCTCTCAGCAAACCTAATGAACGAACCTTTCAACAAACCTTTTGAACGAACCTCTCAACAAACTTATTAAAGGTTCGTTTCAACAATTTCATATTTTCAAAAAATCAAGTTTATTTAAAATTTCAAACAAGCCAACACTTTGGTGTTTCAGAGTTAAAACAAATAATCAATCATTATTGATTTAACATCAGATATATAAAAAATCTTTTTGGATTTTTCAAATTTTATATCAAACACACCACAATATTAATTTTGTAATAAACCTAATCATGAAATATGAAAATAAACAAAACAAACATATATTTTTGGTGAGAAAGATCCAGACATGAGATCATATTGCATTACAATCATCAACACAACCTGATTGAATTAATGAATATGTTTATTAGCAAATTACAATTCAAAGATGATTGTCAGTATTTAAATCTAATTTAAATTTAATTACTTAGTTATGATATCAAATGAAATCAAAACCATCAAATACTTTATGTTCATCATTTATTTGAACACATCCCCGTTTTGTGAGTAATTAAACAAACAATAATGTTCTTGAAACAATTTAATTCAATTGTAACTAGTTTGATCATGCAAAAAAAAAATAGAATTTCTTTTTGAAACACAACAAAATGTAAAACAAATTGAAATTGTTCAAAATCTTGGAACCAAGGTTGATACTTTTGTATGCTCAGATGATCCAGAACATGAACGAAACAATAATTTAAGAGTAAGCTTTTAAAAATCATATCGATATTCTCATATACACAGAGACTGTCCAAAACTTAATCAAACCAAGAAAACAAATTTGAATTGTTTAAAGCTATAACAATCAGGTCAATACGTAAGTATACGTAGAGAATGTTTCAGCTTTAAACTAAAATAAAAGAAAAACAAAATTTAGAATTTCTTTTAAAATTGAACACATGATCAAAACTAGCAATTAAGTAATTTTTTTTATCCAAGAAACATATTGTAAGATTAACAACCACTCATTCAGGACAAAGCTAAGCACTGTGTTCTAAGCAACTGTTTCCCGCAAAGTATAATCATGATTTTGTCAAATGTTATCTCAACTAAGTTATAAACCTACCAACATATCATACTAAGTAATTGTAAATGCTCTTTATGTTTAAATTCTAGTATGATACATATGTGCTTCTGATTGCTACAATGTACTATCATCTTTCACTAGGTCAAATCAATTTATCAAAATTTTAATTTTTTAAATGTTTTTATGTTTTTGATATTTCAAATGTTATTAACTTTTCAAATTTTCTCCCCCTAAAAACTAAAACACAAAGAAAAAAAATTAAAATATCTGATGTCAATTCAATAAAATTGATTATGAAGGAAGTTGATTAGAAATAACCTCACCCATGACCCGAATACCATTTAATTTGAGTAAATACTCAAAACGATTTTTATCAAAAGCCTTGGTGAGAAGGTCTGCTCGTTGCTCATTTGTATGTATCTTCACCACATCAATAAGTTTCTTTTCAGAGCAATCGCGTATGAAATGAAACCTAATATCAATATGTTTAGAAAATAAATGATACACTGGATTTTTAGTAATAGCAATGGCAGCCTCATTATCAACATGGATTGGGGTTTTGAGATAATCCAAACCATAGTCTCTCATTTGTTGTTGTATCCACAAAACTTGTGAACAACAACTGGCAACAGCTACATACTCAGCTTCACAAGTTGAAGTAGCCACAGATGTTTGCTTTTTACATTGCCAAGAAAATAATCGTTCCTCCAAAAATTGTGCACCACCAGTTGTGGACTTTGCATCTGTCTTACATCCTCCATAATCGGAGTCACTGTAGGCATTGATGGAAAAGTTATCATCCTTAGGATACCACAGACCGGTGTCTGGTGTACATTTCAGATAACGAAGCATTCTCTTGACTGCAATCAGATGTGACACCTTAGGTTTAGATTGATATCTTGGACAAATACTTGTAGCAAAAACAATATCTGGTCTTGAGGCAGTCAAATACATCAAACTTACAATAATTCCACGATAAAGTGTAGGATCAATCAACTCCCCCTTAATATCAGGCTCAATCCCATGATTAGGCTGAATGGGCGTGGAAATTGGTTTTGAATCAAGCATACTAAACTGTTTTAGCACATCTTGAATATACTTAGTTTGATGAATGAAAATTCCATTATTAGTTTGATCAACTTGTAAACCTAGAAAAAAAATTTGATATCTGACATAGCACTCATCTCAAATTTATCAATCATCACCTCTTTGAAATCCAAACACAGTTGTTCATCGGTAGATCCAAAAATAATATCATCGACATAAATTTGAACAAGAAGAATGTCCTTGTCCTTTTCCCGAAAGAACAAAGTTTTGTCAATCTGACCCCTATTAAACCCGTGTTCAATAAGGTGAGTCGATAAAGTCTCATACCAGGCACGTGGAGCCTGATGAAGACCATACAATGCTTTGTCCAAGAGGTAAACTTGATCCCGATGGATAAGATCCTTAAAGCCGGGTGGTAGACAAACATACCATGTTTCCTTCAACGAACCATACAGAAAAGCATATTTTACATCCAACTGAAAAACTTTAAACTTCTTATGAGCGGCAAAAGCAAGAAAAATTCGAATTGCTTCCAATCGCGCCACAGGTGCAAAAACTTCATCATAATCTATTCCTTCAACTTGTCTAAAACCCTGAACCACTAAACGAGCTTTGTTTCTGACAATTACACCACTGCCATCTCGTTTACATCTCAATACCCATCTAGTACCAATCTTTTTCTCTCCTTTTGGCAAATCAACCAAATGCCAAACTCCCTACTTGCGAAATTGATTCAATTCTTCTTGCATAGCCTCCACCCAGGCAGGCTCACGTAAAGCTTCAGTCACAGTCTTTGGCTCTATTTGTGAAATAATTCTGAATGCATCCAGAGCTCTTGACTGCCATGAGTTTTCGCTAACTCCACATACATATTTTCTTCATTTGTGGCTTGATTTCGTGTCTGTACTCCTACAGTTGGATCTCCCATGATTTGAGCAATCGGATGATTAACATGAACACGTGTGACAGGCAATTGCGGTACAACCACATCATGATCCAGATTAGTAATGTTCTGATCAGTATCTTGATCATGAGAAATAGCATCTTCAAAAACATCATTATCATCATCAGATGACCAATCATCATTAATGACTTCTGAAGTGCCTTCCTCATGTGATGTAGTAATTCCATCTTCATATTGATGAGAAATACCTTGTTCTTCTGAATTCTGCAAATCATACAACATTTGTATAGTTATTTCTTCATCAGCAACATATGAAGACATATTAAACGACTCAAACAACTTATTGTAATAAAAAAGCCAATCTGGACCCTTCCCGTCTGGTATAGGTGTATGACGTTGAACATCCACATGAAACCATAATTCCACAACTCCCGTGCGTCTGTTAAACACATGTTTGTTAGGAAGACTATAGCCAAGAAAGAAACCCTCTTCAACTTTAGAATTGAATTTTGAATCTTTCTTTAGCATTGTACAAGGAGCCCTAAAAGGATCCAAGTGTTCCAAATTGGGTTTTCGATTCTGAAGCAATTCATAACAAGTTTTATTATATCTTTTAACAATTAAGACTCTGTTAAGGGTAAAACAGGCAGTAGCCACAGCTTCACTCCAAAAAGTAATGGGAAGTTTAGAATCAGCTAGCATTGTTCTCGCAAACTCAATCAAAGCCCTATTCTTTCGTTCAGCTACATCATCCATCTGAGGCTCATAAGGTGCACTGAACTGCTGCTGAATGCCTTTGGAATTACAAAATTCCTCCATTTGATGATTCTTAAACTCAGTTCCATTATCAGATCGTACACGACTCACCCTCAGTTTGTATAAAGTCTCCAACCTATTTATCATCAACACAAAATTTTTATAAGTATCTGATTTATGCTTTAAAAACATAACCCATGAAAATCTTGAAAAGTCATAGTCACAACAAAACAATAAGATTCACCACCTATACTTTTCATATTAATTGGTCCAAAAAAATCCCTGTGAAGAAGTTCAAGAGGCATATCAATAGAAAAGATTTTCTTTGTTTTGTGAGACTTCCTTTTCTGTTTACCCATTTTACATGACACACACACATCCATAAGTTTAAAATGTTTAACAGGAACCCCCTCAACTAAATGCTTATGCAAAAGATGATTCATTTTCCGAATATGAATATGTCCCATTCGCTTATGCCAGGAACGTGTATCCTGTTCAGTAGCTTTGGACACCAGACATGTGTCCACTTTATTTACTGTCTCAGCCTTTGCCATGTCAAGCACATAAAGATCCTTGCTCTGATCAGTTGTCATCAGTATCCACTCCTCAGAAATTTGAAATCCTTGCTTGAGTACATAACACCTATCTTTATCAAACACCACTATGTAATCCTTATCACAAATCTGAGAAACACTCAACAAATTGTTAGTTAATTCTTTACAAAAATTAACATTATCAAACGAAACCTTTCCATTTGTCAAACTACCAATCCCTGTAATTTGACCTCCTTTATCTCCAGCAAAATTCACATAACTTCCTTTCACCAACTTGAAATCTCTTAAAAAGTTCAACTCTCCAGTCATATGGCGGGAACATCCACTATTAACAATCCAACGATTGTTAATATGGCCCATGGATGCAACCTGCACAATAAATTAAAAGAAACCTGTCAGTATTCAAAAGGGATGACCCCTGCCATTTCGGCGTCGAGTCTCTCAGAATGGACCCCCTCCATTCTTTTGTGATGATCTGATCGAATACCCATCATCACTTGTGTCATCCTCTTTCTTAGAAACTTCATCACCTGATCTATCTTTGAGTTTCCAAAATGATTTAGATTTAAGATGTTTGTTTGAAAATGATTTTGATGAAAAATTTTCAAATGAATCATCATCAGATGAAGTCACAATTTTCACAATCCTTTTAACATTTCTTTTATTCTCAAAAAATCTTTTTTTTTTTGGTTGATTTCTTCTTTCACCCAAAAACAATCAGGATTGAATTTTCTAAGAAATCTCATCTCATCCTCACTAGGTCTATTTTTCCTAGGGCTTCCATCTGAACCATTCACCCGACACTCCTCATCAGAACTCTTTCTGATTTTTTTATTTGGACAAATAGCAGAAATATGTCCTTTACCACAACAAGCAAAACACTTTCGTGTTTCTCTTGGTGAAAAAGACTTAAAACTGCTACAATCACTTGAACTGAAATCCACATTACAATTAGCAACCAAATGACCCATATTACCACATTGGTAACATTTTCTATCCTTAATATGAATTCTGGTTGTGGATTCATCATAAAAATTTGATGCACCAAAGGTTTTGAAACAACCTTTGAAGATGAGATTTTGTTTCTCAAACCAGTTGAATTTGTCTTTGAATTATTCATTTGTTTTTGAAAATTATTTGATTTAGCCTTATGCCCAACCCTAAAATTTTCAAAGAAAAAATCCACCTTTTCAATTTTCTTAGAAATCACATTTTTCTTTTGAAAATTTCCACTAGACTCTCCTTGATGTGTATTAAATGATCTAACATACACAATCGGTTTAAGAGTAGTGACTGGTTTGGTTTTAATCACTGGTTTGGAAACCTGAGTGGTTTTAAGCACCACCTTCTCAACTTGTTTAATCTCAGATTTTGACTGCTGAGATTCAAAACTCTTTTTCACAACACTTTTTCCTTTGTAACCATTTTGTCTCAAAATATTTGAAGAATATTCTGACTCAGTAATATCTTCAATGATTGGAGCATCACTATCAAGTGACACCTTTTCATCAGAAGATGAAACTTCAGCATGTTCAACAACATTTTCAGAGTCATGTTCATTCAAAAAAACTGGATGAACTTCCAAATTTGGATCAATATGTGGTCTAGGAACATAGCTTGAAGGAGGTGGTACGGCATGAAATCCCAAGCCAGTAGTATCATTCGATGATCTTTGCATAGCAGCAAAATAATCGATAACATACTGAGAATTTTGATAATTCTCTAGCTTGCTTTTATTCATTTCTGCTTCTGCTCTGGCTGCTGACAGTTCAACTTTCAACTTTTGTGCTGACTCGACATGCACAGAAACTGCATGATTGTTTTGCAAAACTTTAATTTTTAATTCTTCATTTTCTTTTCCTAAATCAATGATCTTTTTATCAAAACCTTTCTCTCTTGAAACCAACTTTTTGTTAGCTTTAGTGCACTCGATCAGTTCAGCACTCAATTGAGCTTTCATTTCTTTCAACTTTTCAATGACCTCTAAAAGATCATTATTTACCTCTTTAGCCTTTTCTTTGCCCTTACTTACTTCTTCATCCACATAAGCCATAAACGCACCCATTAAATCATCATATTATTTTCCCCAGTCATATCCTTCGTCTGCTTGACCGACTAAAGCTTTTGTTGACTCTTCAGGCTCTCCTTTTTCTTTTGATAAGCTTTTTTTGGCTTCAAAGGATTCAAGTTTCCTTGCTTCTTAGGACTTTTACATTTTCGAGCAAAATGACCCAACTCACCACAATTGTAACATTGTGTGGCCTTTGGATTGAATCCAAACTTTGTATTTCGATCAAAAGTAAATTTCTTTCCTGTTTTCTTCTCATATCTATTAATTCTTCTGATTGCACTAGCCAAGTGAAGGATCCTGTGTTACGTTAACTCTTCTTGCTTCTCTTTTGTCTTTCATTTCCTGTTCTTCTAACTTTTGAATAAACTCAACCAGTGTCATTCCAGGAAGATTTTCTCTCAAAATCAACACCAACGAATTCCATCTTTCTGGAAAAGCATCTACAAAACAGTCTAGTTTCTCTTCTTCAGAATACTCAATTCCACACTTACGAACTTCTGTCAACAAATGTCTATATCTTGTTATCAAAGCTTCAAGACTCTCATTTCCAATATAATTGAAATTCTCAAACTCTTTTCGCAAATCAGTGGCTTTCATTTTCTTGAGTTTGGTGTTTCCCTCAATTCTTGCTTTTAAAGCATTCCATAAACCATATGATGTTTTATGTTCATCAAATTGATGAAGGATTTGATTAGGAATAGCTTGACTCAACATCCAGTTTGCTTTCTTTTCAGAATCATATTTGTTTCTTTGTTCAACATCCAGTCTATCAAGAGTTTGATCCAGATCTGTTCCAACCACCTTTGGCCGTTCATATGGTGATAAAATTCTTTCTCAAAGATTTGTATCAGTACCATTGAGATGGGTCTCAAACCGACCTTTTCTGTTTTCATAATCAATCAAATCAAGTAATTTTGGTACTTTATTTTTTCTCCCCGACTCTGTTTCACTAATCAAAATACTTTGAATCTTAGAATTTTGATTAGCAACAACAGCAAACATATCCGCCATGATTCTAACTTTTTATATCAGCGAACCTCTTCTTAGATTATAAGCTCACGAACCTAAGTGTTAGACGAACCTTCTCCAAACCTTGACCTCACGAACCTTATATAACGAACCTGTAACAAACCTTGATCAACGAACCTCTTCAACAGATCTTTGACCAACGAACCTTAGTCAACGAATCAACACCGAACCTTAACCAACAAACGTCATCAATAGACGAACCTTTGTCAAACCTATGAAACGAACCTCTCCAAAATTTTACTACACGAACCTCAACTTAAATCTTCTTCTACAGCGAACCACTTGTTTAAACTGCAGCTGAGATACAACAAAGTTTGGCTCACGAACCTATCAGTTAATCTTGAAAATTTTGGAGGGAAAACCTTCAAAATTTGGAGGGAAAACCTTCAAAATCCACAGATTTCAACCAAGAATTTTCTGATTTCTATCAACCAAATAGCAGTAAATGATGATGACAATGTCAGCAAACAATCAGATATAAAAACTCAAAATTTCAGCCATCTCTTGATCTCTTGATCTTCAAAATGATTGATAATCTTCAAGAACTTGTATAGAACTCCTCCAATGCTCTGATACCACTGTAGATTGCTCTGGATCGATCAATGGAATTCTATTAACATTTCAATCTATGCGGAATCTAGATTAAATCTATATGAATCAAAGATACACAATCATTATGATAAACATCATGTTCATTGATAAAGAAATCAGATTGCAAGAACATGAAATAAGAACACACAGTTCTTTACAATCACACTAATCTCACACAGGTTCTCTCCCTCTCTGTTATGTCACTCTCTACAAAATACAGACAAACATTCTATATATACAAGACTCAACCGAACCTAGCCGAACCATTAGGTTCGCCAAACGAACCTTTAGGTTCGCTGGACAAACCTCCACATTACACATCAATAGGTTTGCCGAACCTTTACAACACTTGCCTAGGTTCGTGGGCCAGACGAACCTAGCAAAAACCTAACTTAACTTACATACTTTTGAAAGCCACCTATTACAAAATGACCTAACAAACTCCCCCTTAATAGTTGCTTCAAAATCTTCAAAATCTTGATCTTCAATCTTCAATCTGAGTCCCACTCAACGATTGATCTTGACAAATATTATCTTCGGCACGAATAATCACTGACTTTGGAATCTTTGATAAACGTTCAGCTTCAATCTTTGCATCTCTATCATCAATCTCTTTCTGCAATGCCATTAACTCAACATACAAGTAATTCACATCTTCCCAGTTGCATCTAGAATGAATTCCCAAAGTGTAACACATCCTTGCTATAGTTTGAAAATGCAAAGCCATATCTTTATAACTCACACCAACATCATGATATCCTTCACTTGCGTAAATTTCAACTTCATTGAGAAGATCAATATCTTGTTTTGAACAATTCACCAACCAAACAGGATCAAGCAATCTGATAACTCTCCATTTCTCATTTTCTTTCAATAAAATAACTGCTTCAGAAGATTTTTCATCGTAGAACCAAAACTTGAAATAATAATTCCAATTTTGTTCTATCTTTCTCAATCTTGGTCTAGAATAAACCTTTGGCTTTGGATAAACATAAGAGTTATGCTTCAGCACTGAAAATTGAGGAACCAACCAATTCCATCCTATCTTCGCTTCCTTTTTCAACAACTTTTCAAATATTTCATTGTGTTAAGTCTGAATAAGCTTGATCATTCTCAGTCTTGACAACTGCATGCATTCAAAAGAAGGTAAAGACATAGGATCATATGCTTTTCCAAAATATTGACATCCATCTGTTCTCTTCACCACATAACATCCTCTATTCTTCAAAACTCCTGGAATGTTGTGAAATTATCCATAACTCACAATTCTTCCACGCATCTTGGATTTAGAAATCCAATCTTGAACCTTGAAAATTGTCTTTACTGTTTTTCTTGAACTGATTCATCATATACTTCAATCATCTGTTTAAAAATCATCAAATGATCAATGATATACTTTTGTTCTTCTTGATTTTCTCTCCAAACATCCATATGTGTCTTGATCTTCAATGTATCATTTGTTGTGCTTGGAACTTTTCTATGAACTTCAATATCAAAAATTCTTTTCAACGTCTGCAGATTATACAAATTTTTATCAACATATTCATCATTCTCAAATTCAAATGAGTGATTTGATTCTCCAACTTTCATCATTCAAGAAACATTTGCATTTTGTAACTCATTGACTTTTACTCCAAACAACACAGCAAGATCTTCTTTAGTGTATCCATCTTCAATCTCTCCTTCTTCTAATTCTCTAACTTTACTGAATTCACCAATCATCCTTTGTAGTTTTCCATCACCATCTTGTTTGAATAATTCTGCAAATGTTGGTAAAGAATAATCAATCACAAATTTTGGATACTCTAATTCAGTAAGGTCTTCAATCTCCACATCTTCATTATCTTTGGCTTTATCAGGAGAAACAGATGAAACTGGATTTGAATCAAAAGAAATTCCTGATGGTTTGTAAATCACTATAGCTATGGAATTCAATCCACTTGAACTTCCAACTCTAGTTACATCACCATAATCATCTCCATCATCATCATTAAACGCATTAAAGCCTGGATGTTCAACAAAATCAGAATCTTCATAATCAACCTTGTCTTCCTCCTCTTCATCATCAATGTTTACATAAACAGGATCAACATCAGCACCTTCAGAAATATGAACTTTTTGAGTATCTACAGTCTGATTCTCTGAATGAACAACTTTAACTTGAATCTCATTAAGTCTTTGCTGCAACATCTGATTTTCTTTCTTTAAATCAACAATCTTATCATTTTGTTCTTTGGCCAATCTTTCCAATGATACAATCCTTTCATTCATCGTCTTCTTGTCTTGTAAATCCTCTTCTCTCCACTTTTGTAATTGATCAATATGACTTCTCATCATTTCCAAATCAGTTTGAATTGAAGAAGATTGTTTTTCAGTCTCAGCTTTCCCCTTCTACTTCTTGTATTTATCAAATTCTTGAGACAGATTAGAAATCCTCCATCTCAATGTAGAATCATCATAATCCAAAGAAAAGTTTAAATCCAAATCATCTAAACCCTCAAACATTGAATCAACTCTGGAAGTAGAAGCTTCTTGAAATGATGTAGTAACTGTAGCAGCATTCAAAAATGAAGGCATGAATGATGCAACATTTACATGATCAAAACTAGGCATAGAAGCTTCAGTATTCACAGGAACTTGAGATGTAGAAACAGCAGCCTCTGGAACAGATACAGCAACAGACACAGGTACAAATACAGAAACAGAAACAGGTGCCAAAGATGAAGTCACATGAGAAGAAAGAATAATTCTTGGAGTCCTTGACTTCTTTATCTTAGGCACATTAGCCATCTTCTTCTTCTTTGGTCTTGATGTCTCTGGTTCATCAACCATAAAATTAGGATCATTCCTCTCTTCTCTTTCTTCCATGTTTTGTTGATGTTGCATTGGCTTTCTCTTCAATCTCCTCACCATTCTGTTTCCAACTTGAACAGTTTCCATTTCAGATTCAGTGGATTCTTCTTCCACTTCAGCATCAACATTTTCAGCCTCAACTTGGGGAGATGAAATAGTAGCATCAGCTTGTACTTGAACATCAGGTTGATTAGGATAAATGACTTGAAGAGGAACAAATGTAGTATGAGTTACATCTAGAGTTTCTTGTTCTTTTTCTTGTGCTTGTTGATGAGATTGGGATGATTGTGCTTGAATTTTTCTAACTTGTGGATCCTGAGGAGGAGGTGGTGGTGGTGGTTGATCATCATCATCTATTTGTTCACTTTCTGAGTTTGAATCATCATGTCTCCATGCATCATACAGTGGAGCAACATAATTGCTCTTGCACAGTGATAAATCAAATCTTTTGTCATAGAAGAAAAATTGAATTGTTTATTCAGAATCAAAGCAACCACTGCAGATCTCATCAAATTCCTTAATTCATCGAAAGTGCCTTTCCTCATACTGATGCAATGTAACAGTACATGAGCAAGAAACTTGTACTGTAAAGGCAGCTTTCCTTTCTTGATTGAATACTCACTATAAACTCCAAAGTACTTGATCCTCATGAAGCATCCATCGATACACCTTTCAGGAATCAAAGTCACTCCTTCAGGTTCTCCACCAAATTGTAAAACTCTTCTTACACCATCTTCACTTATTCAGATTGCTTGTCCCAACACATTAGCTTCAATCACAAAAACATCATCCACAGTAATCAACCTTGCTGATTCCCAGAAACTCTGAATATGAGATCTGTAAATGTGACATGAATTGGAAATAGCATAGTAAATCCTTGGTCTTCTCAAAAACTCTATCATCGGTCTGAACTCCTTGCCATTCTTTGTAATTGGATCCAAATAAGCACATAGATTGTGTTTATCACCGAATGCTAAATTTGCCATATCTATAATTAAAACAAACATCAATTAAAATTACAAAACTTAAAAAAATTTCAAAAGTTAAAAAAATTTCTAAGTCTAAAATCAGCGAAACCCCCTATGCCGAACCTATTGTAGACGAACCTAAATTCAAGATAAACCTGTTTAAAATCACGAACCTCCAAGATGAACGAACCTATGAATCTAAAGCAAACCTTATGGTCAAACAAACCTTTGACCAAAGATTCTGTAGATCTGCTGAACTTGATCTTGATCGTATAACGGAATCCTACGAACAATCAAACACATGCGGAATCTATGTTTGATCTATAAGAATCATAGAAGAACAAGCATTCCAATAATCATCTTCATCTCATTAATAAATCTTAATTGATTACAAGTCTCACACAGAGAAATCTCACACTGAGAATTACACAAAGAATTTCCAAAGGTTTTCTAAAGTTATGACAAAATCAGACAAACCTACAATTTATACGGATTGCCAACCGAACCTATCATAGCCGAACCCTTAGGTACGCCAGCCGAACCTTGAGGTTCGCTGGGCGAACCTAGTCAGCCAAACCTAATAGGTTCGCCGAACCTTCCAAGGTTATAGGTTCGTCAAACCTATCAAGATGATAGGTTCGCCGAACCTGCTAAGGTTCGTGGACCAGACGAACCTAAGCCAAACCTTATTAACTTTCTATAATTTACATGTTTGAATAGCAACCTTTTACAAATATGTACTAACAAACTCCCCTTTAATAGTTTCTATCAAAATCTTCGGTCTTTGACTTCAGTCTTTGTCTTGAAATCCACTTGTTTCTTCACACACATTATCAACAGCTCGTATCACAACAGATCGTGGAATCTTTGATAATCTTTCAGCTTCCATTTTAGCATCTCTATCATCAATCTCCTTCTGTACCTTCATCAACTCAACATACAAATAGTTTACATCTTCCCAGTTGCATCCAGTATTTATACCCAGAGTATAACACATCCGAGCAATTGTTTGAAACTGTACTGCCATGTCTTTATAACTGATTCCAACATCATGATATCCTTCAACTGCAAAAATCTTAGCCATGTTCAACAAATCAATATCATCTTTTGAACAGTTGACTATCCAAACAGGATCCAACATTCTAATCACCCTCCATTGTTCTTCTTGTCTTAACAGAATCACAGCTTCAGATGTTTTCTCGTCATAGAACCAGAACTTGAAATAAGGATTCCAATTCTGTTCTACCTTCCTCAACCTTGGTCTTTTAAAAACTTTAGGCTTTGAATATCCATGCAGCTTGTCTTTGACTTGAGGACTCAACAAACTCCATCCAGATTTAGCCTCTTTCTTCAATAGCTTCTCAAATGTATCATTATGCTTAGTCTGAATGGGCTTTATCATCTTCAATCTGGATAACTCCATACACTCAAAAGATGGTAAGGACATCAGATCTAATGCTTTTCCAAAATACTGACATCCATCAGTTCGTTTAACTATATAGCATCCTTTATCCTTTATGCTTCCTGAAATGTTGTGAAAGTAACCATAACTAACAATTCTTCCAATCATCTTTGACTTAGATCCAATCTTGAATCTTGTGAATTGTTTAGCTTGGTTATCTTGAACTTTATCTTCTATAACTTCAATCATTTGCTTGAAAATGTACAAGTGATCAACTATGTACGTATTCTCATCTTGATTCTCTTTCCATAAATCCATGTAAGTCTTTTCTTTTATCTGAGCCAATGATATTCTGGATACACCTCCAAGATCAAAAATCTTCTTTAATGTTTGCATATTGTACAAGTTTTCATCCATTGGATCATCTTGCTCAAAATCAAATAACTCTAACTCATCATTTTGTTCAAAATCAAAGACTTGATCTGAATTCACTTCAAACATCTCATAAAATTCATTCTCTGAATAACCACCAGCAATCTCTCCTTCCTCCAAGTCTTTATCTCTAAATCTTTCAACAATCATTCTCTACAAATCAATATCAGAATGTTGTTTAAACAAATCAAGAAAAGTAGGCAGAGAATAATTTATAATCTCCTTTGGATATTCCATTTCATTTAAATCTTCAACATCAACATCATTACAATCTCTAGCCTTATCAGAAGCAACAACAGAAACTGGAGTAACATCCAGAGAAATCTTGGAAGGGTTGTACACAACAATAGCACCAGTCTTTGAAGTCAAACCATCTGAGCTACTAACACCATCCACATCACCATCATCTTCTTCATCATCACCATTAGCATTCAAGCTTGGATGTTCATCAACATCTGAATCACCATAGTCAACCTTCTCATCTTCCTCTTCCTCTTCCTCATCAACAACATTCACAAACACCTGTTCAGCACCAGTAGCTTCATCTTGATAATCCTTGACTTGAATATCATTAATATTTTGTGTCAAATCTTGATTTTCCTTCTGCAAATCAGCAATATCAACATTTTGTATTTCAATCATAGTCTCCAAAGAAGTAATTCTTTCACTCATCAACTTCTTCTCAAACACATCTTTTTCCCTCCACTTCATCAGCTGAGAAATTTGACTCTTCATCATATCTAATTCACTTCTACCTGAAGAAGATGGTTGATCAGCTTTCATTTTCTCCTTTTCCATTCTATACTTATCAAATTCTTGTGATAACATAGATATCCTTCTTCGAAGCTCAGTGTCATCATAGTCAACAGTAAAATTTAGATCCAAGTCATCTAAATTTTCATATAAAGATCCTCCCCTGGAAGCAAAATCATCTTGAAATGAAGAAGTTTCTTGAAAAGATGTCGTCACAGTTGTAGTATCCATAAAGGAAGGAACAAAAGAAGCCACATTCACATACTCAAGAGTTTGCCCAAATCCTCCTTGAACTGTAGAAACAGTAGTAACTGGTGTAGAAACCATAACAGAAGCATATTCAGAAATAAAAATAGAAATTGGTGTAGTAGAAACATCAACAGAAGATGATACAATAATCCTTGGAGATTTAGTCTTCTTCTTCTTTGGCATCTTAGCCATCCTCTTTTTCTTCTTTGGCCTAGAAGTCTCAGGCTCTTCAGCAAGAAAATTAGGATCATTTTCTTCTTCCCTTGCTTCTTGACTCTGATGTTGAACTGGTCTTTTCTTCAATCTTTTAATCACACTACTCCCTCTAACAATAGTCTCTAATTCAGACTCAGTCTCAGTAGACTCTGCACCTTCATCTTCAAATTCAACATTCTCAGCATCAACTTGAACAGAAGAAGTATCTTCTTGTTGCCTTTTTTCTCCTTGTTGATCTGGAAATATAACATCAAGAGGAACCAATGTAGAAGGAGTTACACTTGGCGCTTGAGATTGATCTTGACTTTGTTATTGTGATCTTGAAGACTGAGCTGGTGACTTCCTTGTTTGTTGTCTAGGAGGAGGAGGTGGTGGTGGTTGTTGGTCATCATCATCATCACTGATCAATTCATTCTCAGAATTTGACTCTTCATGCCTCCAGGCATCATCTTTAGGAGCTACATAGTTAGCCCTAGCACAGTGACAAACTAACTCTTTAGTCAACATAGCATCACTACTCTTCTGATACACCTTGACTTGACCAAGACTTGAGTCAGTCATATGTTTAAGCTTGAGAAGATCAGAAGCAACTCTGGGTAACATCTGCTCTGGAAGTCTCTCATCAATGAGCATCTGGATGAATCTAGGATACATGTAGGATCTATCCTTAGCATTTGTGATATTTTCAGACATGTATCTGAATATCATAGCAGAGAAATTGAACGTTTTGTTCAAAATCAAAGCCACCATAGCCGATCTCATCAGGTCTTGGAGTTCATCAAAGGTACCCTTCCTCATACTCAAGCAATGTAGTAAAACATGAGCAAGTATCTTGTACTATAGAGGAAGCTTTCCTTTCTTGACAGAATTAACACTGTACACTCCAAAGTAATTAATCCTCATAAAGCAGCCTTTGATGCATCTTTCTAGAATAAGAGTCATCCCAGCAGGTTCACCACCAAATTGTAAAACCCGTCTAATATCAGCCTCAGTAATACGAATTGCTTGACCAAGCACATTCACCTCAATCACATAGTCTTCATCAACACTAATCAATCTTGCGGATTCCCAGAAGCTTTGTACATGCGATCTGTATATGTGACATGAGTTTGATATAGCATTATAGATCCTTGAAGGTCTCAGAAACTCTATCATCGGCATGAAATCTTTCCCGTTCTTGGTATTAGGGTCTAGATATGCACAAAGATTATGCTTATCTCCAAAGGTAAGATTCGCCATTTCTACAATCAGAAAGAAAACAAAATTAAAACAAAAAATTTTTTTAAAACAATTAAAAAATAAAAAATTTTTCTAAGTGTTGAAACCAGCGAACCTCCTGAGACGAACCTAAGTTTAGACGAACCTGTTGTCAAGACAAACCTATTAAACTTAACGAACCTTTGATGAACGAACCTTGAATGAACGAAACTACAAAGAACGAACCTTCATTGAACGAACCTTCATAACAAACGAACCTTTTTGGTGAAACGAACCTTGACCAACAAAGATTCGGTTCTCTGATATTCAGAGGTTCGTCCCGAACCTATCAAGTTCAAACGAACCTTGAAGATTCCAGCGAACCTTAGTTCATTCAACGAACCTAATCCATTTTAAAATCAAAATTTCAAATCTTCGAATTAGATTAAAAAATTTATATCCCAGGATTCGTATAACAATGATGAACAACTTTAATAAAAACAGTTTGTCCAGAAATTAGATTTTAATAGATTTTGACTCAACAAACAAGGTTCGACTAAAACTATCCTAAAACTTGTCATATCTCCTGATTTAGCCGGTCAAATTCCAAGATTTTTACCTATAAATGATCACAAATCAATTTCGAATCTAATGATATCAGGCAAAAAGCTTCTGAGATCCTCAATCAAAAAAATAAAAATGTCAACTTCCAGGTTCGCGAACAAGATCTGATAAAAGTGGCGAACGTATTTCACGAACCTGTTATTTATATGCGAACCTATTGACAAACCTTTTGAACGAACCTATCCAACAAACCTATTAGACGAGCCTATCCAACAAACCTAGTGGACGAACCTGTTGGACGAACCTATCCACCAAACCAATTCGACGAACCTGTTTGACGAACCTGTCCAACAAACCTCTTCACAAACCTTTCAGGCGAACCTTTTTTTTGTAAAAAAAATTCAATTTTATTTAAAATTTCAAACAAATCAATGTTTTAATGTTTCAAAGTCAAAACAAATAATCAAAAATTATTGATTTAACATCAGATAAAACAAAAATCTTTTTGTATTTTTAAAAATTTTTTAAAACAAACAAACAAACTACAATTTAACAAATCTAACTATTCTAACAAAACAATCACATATTTTTGTTTGAGAAAGATCCAGACATGAGATCATATTGTATTACAATTATCAACACATCTGATTGAATTAATGAATGTATTTATTAGCAAATTACAATTCAAAGATGATTGTCAGTATAATTATCCTCTTTAAATTTAATTACTTAGTTAAGATATCAATTAAAAGCAACATTATCAAATAGTTTATGTTTTCCATTTACTTGAACGCATCCCAGATTTATGAATAATTAATCAAACCAAAAAGTTCTTGAAACAATACATTTCAATTTTAACTAGCTTGATCATGTAAAAACAAATCAGAATTTCTTTTGAAAATAACAAAATATAAAACAATTTGAATTTGTTCAAAATCTTGGAATCAAGGTTGATACTTACGTATGCTCAAATGATCCGGAAAATGAACGAAACAATAATTTAAGATTAAGCATTTAACAATCAGATCGATATTCTCATATACATAGAGATTGTCCAAATCTAAATCAATAACCAAGAAAACAAACTTGAATTGTTTAAAGCTATAACAATCAGGTCGATACGTAAGTATACGCAGATAATGTTTCAACTTTAAAATAAAACAAAAGAAAAACAAAATTAGAATTTCTTTTGAAAATTAAACACATGATCTAAACTAGTAATTTAAGTTTTGTTCAAAAAACATTTTGTAAGATTAACTACCACTCATTCAGGACAAAACTAAGTAATGTGTCCTAAGCATCTGTTTTTCATAAAGCATAATCAAAATTTTGTCAAATGTTATCTTAACCAATTAATAAACCTACCAACATATCATTCTTAGTAATTGTAACTGTTCTTTATATTTAAGTTCTTATATGATACAAATGTGCTTCCAATTGCAAACAATGTGCTATCATTTCTCACTTGGTCGAATCAATTTCTCAAAATTTTAAAATTTTTAATGTTTTTGTGTTTTTGATTTTTCAAATGTTTTTGTATTTTTCAAAATTTTCTCCCCCTAAAAACTAAAACACAAAGCAACAAAAATTAAAATATCTGATGTTAATTCAATAACATTGAGTATGAAGGAAGTTGATTTTTAATTACCTCACCCATGACCCGAATGCCATTTAGTTTGAGCAAATACTCAAAACGGTTTTTATCAAAATCCTTGGTGAGAAGGTCTGCTCATTGCTCATTGGTATGTATCTTCACCACATTAATAAGTTTTTTTCATAGCAATCGCGTATGAAATGAAACCTAATATCAATATGTTTGGATCGTGAATGATACACAGGATTCTTAGTTATAGCAATAGCAGCCTCGTTATCAACATGAATTGGAGTAGTCAGAAAATTCAAACCATAGTCTCTCATCTGTTGTTGTATCCACAAATCTTGTGAACAAAAACTGGCAGTCGCTACATACTCAGCCTCACAGGTCGAAGTAGCAACAGATATTTGCTTTTTGCACTACCAAGAAACTAACCGCTCCCCCAAAAATTGTGCACCTCTAGTTGTGGATTTCGCATCTGTCTTACATCCTCTATAGTCGGAGTCACTGTAGGCATTGAAGAAAAAGTTATCATCCTTAGGATACCACAGACCGGTGTCTGGTGTACCCTTTAGATAACGAAGAATTCTGTTGACTGCTATCAGATGTGAAACTTTAGGTTTTGATTGATATCTAGCACAGATACTTGTAACAAATACAATATCTCGTCTTGAGGCAGTCAGATACATCAAACTTCCAATCATTCCACGATACAAAGTAGCATCAATTATCTCCCCCTTAATATCAGGCTCAATCCCGTGATTAGGCTAAATGGGCGTGGAAATTGGTTTTGAATCAAGCATGCTAAACCGTTTTAGCACATCTTGAATATACTTCGTCTGATGAATGAAAATTCCATCATCAGTTTGATCAATTTGTAAACCCAGGAAAAATTTGATGTCTGACATGGCACTCATTTCAAATTTCTCAATCATCACCTCTTTAAACTCCAAACACAGTTGTTCATCGGTAGATCCAAATATAATATCATCTACATAGATCTGAACAAGAATAATATCCTTGCCCTTTTCCCAATAAAACAATTTTTTGTCAATCTGACCCCTATTGAACCCGTGTTCAATAAGGTGAGTCGATAATGTCTCATACCAGGCACGTGGAGCCTGATGTAGACCATACAGTGCTTTGTCCAAGAGGTAAACCTGATCCCGGTGGATAGGATCCTCAAAGCCCGGTGGTTGACAAACATACACTGTTTCCTTCAAAGAACCATACAGAAATGCAGACTTGACATCCAACTGAAAAACTTTGAATTTCTAATGGGCAGCAAAAGCAAGAAAAAGTCTAATTGCTTCCAACCACGCCACAGGTGCAAACACTTCATCGTAATCAATTCCTTCAACTTGTCTGAAACCTTGAACCACTAAACGTGCTTTGTTACGAACAATTACGCCTCGATCATCTCGTTTGCATCTTAACACCCATCTGGTGCCAATTTTTCTTTCTCCTTTTGACAAATCAACTAAATGCCAAACACCCAATTTCTGAAACTGATTCAGCTCTTCTTGCATAGCCTCCACCCAGGAAGGCTCACGCAACGCTTCAGTAACAGTCTTTGGCTCAATCTGAAAAATAAATGCAGAATGCATCCATAGCTCTTGAGTTCCATGAGTTCTTTCTAACTCAACATACAAACTCGCCTCATTTGTAATTTAATGTCGTGTCTGTACTCCAGCATTAGGATTTCCAATGATCTGATCAACAGGATGATTTACATGGACTCTAGTGACAGGCACTTGCGGGACCCCAACATTATGATCAAGATTTGTAATATTCTGATCAACATCTTGATCATGAGAAATAACATCTTCAAAAATATCATGATCATCATCAGATGACCAATCATCATTAATTGCTTCTGAAACGCGTTCCTCATATGGATTATTATCTTCAACTTGATGAGAAATACCTTGATCTTCAGAATTCTGCAAATCATATAACATTTGTAAGGTTATTTCATCATCAGAAACATTTGGAGACAAATTAAAAGACTCAAACAGTTTATCATAATCAAAAAGCCAATCTGGTCCTTTGCCTTCTGGTATAGGTGTATGTCTTTGAACATCCACATGATACCATAATTCCACAACACCCGTACGTCTATTAAACACACATTTGTTAGGAAGACTGTAGCCAAGAAAGAAACCCTCTTCAACTTTAGAGTTGAATTTCGAATCTTTCTTAAGCATGGTACAAGGAGCCCCAAAAGGTTCCAAGTGTTCCAAATTAGGCTTTCGATTTTGAAGCAATTCATAGCATGTTTTATTGTGTCTTTTAACAATCAAAACTCAGTTAAGAGTAAAAAAAGCTGTAGCCACAGCTTCACTCCAAAATGTAATGGGGAGTTTAGAATCAGCAAGCATGGTTCTTGCAGACTCAATCAACGTTCTGTTCTTTCTCTCAGCTACACCATTCATCTGAGGTTCATATGTTGCACTGAATTGCTGCTGAATGCCCTTTGAATCACAAAATTCTTCCATTTGATGATTTTAAACTCAGTCCCATTATCTGAACGAACACGCCTTACTCTCAACTTATATAATGTCTCCAACCTGTTAACCAACAACACAAAATTTTCATAAGTATCTGATTTATGCTTTAAGAACATGACCCATGAAAATCTAGAAAAGTCATAAGTCACCACAAAATAATATGATTCACCACCTACACTTTTCACATTTATTGGTCCAAACAAATCCATATGAAGAAGTTCAAGTGGCTTATCAATAGAAAATACTGTTTTTGTTTTGTGTGACTTCCTTTTCTGTTTACCCTTCTTGCATGACACACACACATCAGGAAGTTTAAAGTGTTTAACCGGTACACCCTCAACCAAATGATTGTGTACTACATGATTCATCTTCCTGCTATGAATATGCCCCATCCGTCTGTGCCAAGACCGTGTATATTGCTCAGTTGCCTTAGACACCAGACACGTCTCCACCTTATTCACTATCTCCTCTTTCGCCATGTCAAGTACATACAAATCCTTACTCCAATCAGCAGTCATCAGAATCCACTCCTCAGGAATCTGAAATCCTTGCTTAAGTACATAACACCTGTCTTTATCAAACATCACTTTGTATTCTTTGTCACAAATCTGCGACACACTCAACAAGTTGTTAGTTAATTCTTTGCAGTAATTAACATTGTCAAATGAAACTTTACCATTCGTCAAACTACCAAACCCGGTAATTTGACCACCTTTGTCTCCTGCAAAGTTCACATAACTTCCCTTTATTTGTCTGAAATCCTTCAACAAATTCAGCTCTCCAGTCATGTGCCGTGAACATCCACTATCAATAATCCAGCGACTATTGATATGGCCCATGAATGCCACCTGCACAATAAATTAAAACCAATCAGTATCAAAAGGGATGACTCCCGCCATTTCGGCGTCGAGTCTCCCTGAATGGACCCCTGCCATTCTGTTGTGATGAACTGCTTGAAGACCCATCTTCAATGTTTTCATCCTTTTTCCCAGAAAAGCGATCACCTGACCTGCATCTCAATTTCCAAAAAGATTTTGACTTACCAGTTCGTTTTGAAAATGATTTTGAAGAAAATTTGTCAAAGAAATCATCATTAGATGATGTCACCATTTTCATAAGCTTTTTCACATTCCTTTTGTTATCAAAAACTCGTTTCTTTTGACTAAGTTCTTCTTTTACCCAAACACAATCAGGATCAAATTTCCTAAGAACTCTCATTTCTTCCTCACTAGGTTTCACTTTCCTAGGACTTCCACTTGACCTATTCACCCAACTCTCATCATCTGAACTCTTTCTAATTCTGTTGTTTGGACAATTAGCAGAAATATGTCCTTTTCCACAACAAGTAAAACACTTTCGTGTTTCTGTTGGTGAATAAGACCTAAACCTGCTACAATCAGTAGAACTGAAATCCAAATCACAATCAGCAATCAGATGACCAAATTTACCACACCGGTAACATTTTTTGTCTTTCAGATGATTCTTTGGTTTTGGTTCATCATAGTACTTAGATGAACTGAAAGGTTTAGAAGCAACCTTTGCAGATGAGAATCTGTTTCTCAAACCAATTGATTTTATCTTTGAATTAGTCTTTTGATTTTGAAAATTCTTTGATTTGACTTTATGTCCCACTCCAAACTTATCAAAGAAAAAATCCACTTTATCAACCTTTTTAGAAAAAAACATTTTTCTTTTGAAAAGTACCACTAGACTCTCCTTTAAGTGTAGTAGATGACTTTACATACACCATAGGTTTGAGAGTAGTGGTTGTTTTGGGTTTCATCACTGGTTTAGAAATAAGATTGGGTTTGATCACCACTTTCTCAACTGGTTTCATCTCAGCTTTTGACTTCTGAGACATCAGAATCTTTTTATCACTAGTTTTAACTTGATAACCATTTTGTCTCAGAATATCAGGTGAATATTCTGATTCAGTGATGTCTTCAATAATGGGAGCATCACTATCAAGAGACACTTTTCATCAGATGATGATCCTCCAGCACTTTCAATGACATGTTCAGATCAATGTTCATCCAAAGAGACATGATGAACTTCCAAATTCAAATCAATTTGTGGTCTTGAAACATAACTAGGAGGAGGTGGTACAGAATGAAAACCCAAGCCAGTAGTATCATTTGATGATCTTTGCATGGCAGCAAAGTAATCAATGACATACTGAGAATTCTGATAATTCTCCAGCTTGCTTTTGTTCATCTCTGCCTCTGCTCTTGCTGCTGATAAATCAACTTTCAGCTTTTGCACTGATTCGAGATGCATAGACACAGCATGATTATTTTGTAAAACTTTGATTTTCAAATCTTCATTTTCTTTACCTAAATCAATTATTTTTTTGTCAAATGCTTTTTCTCTTGAAATTAGCTTCTTGTTAGCCTCTGTGCACTCTATCAGTTCAGCAGTCAGCTGAGCATTCATCTCTTTCAATTTATCAATGATCTCTAAAAGATCCTCATTTATCTTATCAACCTTCTCTTTGCCTTTACCAGTGTCTTCATCCAAAGAAGCCATAAAAGCACCCATCAATTCATCATACTGCTTTCCCCGATCATAACCTTCATCAGCTTGACTACCCAAAGCTTTAGATGACTCTTTAGACTTTTCTTTCTTCTTCTGATAGGTTTCTTTTGGCTTGAACGGGTTTAAATTTCCTTGTTTCTTCGGATTCTTACATTCTCAAGCAAAGTGGCCTAAATCACCACAGTTGTAGCATTGAGTAGTCTTTGGATTAAATCCAAACTTGGTGTTTCGATCAAAAGTGAATTTCTTGCCAGTCTTCTTTTCATATCGATTGATTCTTCTAATCACACTCGCCAATGCCCATTGAGTGTCAATCAACTCCATCTCGTCATCATCAATTTGCTCATAATCTTCAAATGTAAGATTAGAGTTTCCAATCTTTCCTGCAATTTGTTCATCATACGCACTGACTACACATGACAAAATTGACATATGGTCCTGAATAGCCTGTATAGTTACTTTCCCGAGATTTGTTGTACTCAGCTGAACAGGAGGTGTTGTTGAGTCAGTCGTCTTTTCTTTCCCCTAATAGGATGAACTAGAACTTGCAGATGCAGAAGGTGCAGGAGTACTATTAGAAGTACTAGAAACAAATGCTGTCTGAATCTTTGCTGAAGATACAGGTGGTGTAACCACTGATGCACCATATAAAGAAGGATCTTGAGTAACATTCACTCTCCTTGCTTTTCTCTTATCCTTCATCTCCTGTTCTTCTAGTTTTTGAATAATTTCCACCAAAGTCATTCCTGGTAGATTTTCTCTCAAGATTAGCACCAATGAATTCCACTTTTCAGGCAAAGCATCTGCAAGGCAATCGATCTTTTCATCTTCAGTATATTTGATTCCACACTTTCTAACTTCAGTTAACAGGTGTCTATATCTTGTAATCAATGCCTTAAGACTTTTATTGCCAATAAAGTTGAAATTTTCAAACTCTTTGCGAATATCCATGGCTTTCATCTTCTTAAGATTTGTATTTCCTTCAACTCTTGCTTTCAAAGCATTCCATAGACCATAAGAAGTCTTATGCTCATCAAACTGATGTAAAATCTGATTAGGAATTGCTTGGCTTAACATCCAATACGCCTTCTTCTCCGAATCATATTTCTTTCTTTCATCAACATCTAATCTCTCAAGGATTTGATACAAGTCTGTTCCCACCACTCTAGGTCTTTCATATGGCGACAAAATCCTTTTCCAAAGATTAGTGTCAGTTCCATTAAGGTATGTTTCAAAATGACCTTTCCATTTATCATAATGTGCCAAATCCAGCAACTTTGGAACTTTGTTCGTACTTCCAACCTCAGTTTCACTAATCAGAATGCTATGTATTTTAGAATTCTGATCTCCGCCATGATTTCAAAATTCTATCAGCGAACCTTTTCACTTCACGAACCTAACAATCAGGCGAACCTCCAACAAGCTTTGATCTGAACGAACCTTCAATCACGAACCTTCAGTCACACGAACCTCAAGTTGCGAACCTCAAGTCACGAACCTTAATCACGAACCTGAAGTCACGAACCTTGAAACAAACCTGATCTCACGAACCTTGATACAAACGAACCTTGCAGAAAACCTTCAGACGAACCTTGCAGAAAACCTTCAGACGAACCTTTTCAAAAACTCAAAACGAACCTCAAAAAATGTCAATAACAGCGAACCTATTGTTCCAGCTATTCACAGGTTCAGCTCATGAACCTGTACTTCCAAATTCAAAATTTTGGAGGGAAAACCTTCCAAAATGTGAAGAAAATCCTTCAAAATCTTCAAATTAACACCACAAATCCTTGAATTATAATATTTCACAACAATTGATGATGAAATTGCACTCAAAATAACAATCAAACACAAAGAAAAATAGAATTTTGATCCATCTCTTGATCTTTAATCTTCAAATCTTCAAATACTTGTAGATCTTTGACAGTTCTTGTATAGAACTCCACCAAAAGCTCTGATACCACTGTAGATCTGCTGAACTTGATCTTGATCGTATAACGGAATCCTACGAACAATCAAACACATGCGGAATCTATGTTTGATCTATAAGAATCAAGGAAGAACAAGCATTCCAATAATCATCTTCATCTCACTAATCAATCTTAATTGATTACAAGTCTCACACAGAGAATTACACAAAGAATTTCCAGAGGTTTTCTGAAGTTATGACAAAATCAGACAAACCTACAATTTATACAGACTGCCATCTGAACCTATCATAGCCGAACCCTTAGGTACGCTAGCCGAACCTTGAGGTTCGCTGGGCGAACCTAGTTAGCCAAACCTAATATGTTCGCCGAACCTTCCAAGGTTATAGGTTTGTCAAACCTATCAAGATGATAGGTTTGCCCAACCTGCTAAGGTTCGTGGACTAGACGAACCTAAGCCAAACCTTATTAACTTTCTATAATTTACATGTTTGAATAGAAACCTATTACAAATATGTACTAACAGATTCGGTTCTAGAATTTGAAGAGGTTCGGCCCGAACCTTATGAATTCAAACGAACCTGATCAAATCAGCGAACCTGTTTGAGTTCAAACGAACCTGTTCAAATTTAAAATCAAAATTCAAATCTACGAATTAGATTAAGGAAATGATACCCATAGGTTCGCCATTAACATATTAAAAACTTTAGTAAAAGCATTTTCCCTCAAATGTTGATTTAAACAAGTTTAATCAAATGAACAAAGGTTCGACTAACTGAACTTAAAAATCAAAAAAAAAATACAAATCTAGCTGGTGAATATTCAATCTATTTACCTTTTTAAAATCACAATACAATTTGAGTCTAATGATATTAGGCAATGATACTGAAAGTCACAAAATCAAAAAAGTCAAAATCAGTCCAAGAAGGTTCGTTTCTGAGAATCTGATGAAAGTGACGAAGCTGTTCCACGAACCTTCACATTTATCCCTTCATTACTTTCACACGAACCGATGAACAAACCTTTTTGAACAAACCTCTCAGCAAACCTATTGAACGAACCTCTCAACAAACCTTTTGAACGAACCTCTCAACAAACTTATTAAAGGTTCGTTTCAACAATTTCATATTTTCAAAAAATCAAGTTTATTTAAAATTTCAAACAAGCCAACACTTTGGTGTTTCAGAGTTAAAACAAATAATCAATAATTATTGATTTAACATCAGATAAATAAAAAATCTTTTTGGATTTTTCAAATTTTATATCAAACACACCACAATATTAATTTTGTAATAAACCTAATCATGAAATATGAAAATAAACAAAACAAACATATATTTTTGGTGAGAAAGATCCAGACATGAGATCATATTGCATTACAATCATCAACACAACCTGATTGAATTAATGAATATGTTTATTAGCAAATTACAATTCAAAGATGATTGTCAGTATTTAAATCCAATTAAAATTTAATTACTTAGTTAAGATATCAAATGAAATCAAAACCATCAAATACTTTATGTTCATCATTTACTTGAACACATCCCCGTTTTGTGAGTAATTAAACAAACAATAATGTTCTTGAAACAATATAATTCAATTGTAACTAGTTTGATCATGCAAAAACAAAAATAGAATTTCTTTTTGAAAAACAACAAAATGTAAAACAAATTGAAGTTGTTCAAAATCTTGGAATCAAGGTTGATACTTTCGTATGCTCAGATGATCCAGAAAATGAACGAAACAATAATTTAAGATTAAGCTTTTAACAAGCAGATCGATATTTTCATATACACAGAGACTGTTCAAAACTTAATCAAACCAAGAAAACAAATTTGAATTGTTTAAAGCTATAACAATCAGGTCGATACGTAAGTATACGTAGAGAATGTTTCAGATTTAAACTAAAATAAAAGAAAAACAAAATTTAGAATCTCTTTTAAAATTGAACACATGATCAAAACTAGCAATTAAGTAATTTTTTTTATCCAAGAAACATATTGTAAGATTAACAACCACTCATTCAGGACAAAGCTAAGCACCGTGTTCTAAGCAACTGTTTCCCGCAAAGTATAATCATAATTTTGTCAAATGTTATCTCAACTAAGTTATAAACCTACCAACATATCATACTAAGTAATTGTAAATGCTCTTTATGTTTAAATTCTAGTATGATACAGATGTGCTTCTGATTGCTACAATGTACTATCATCTCTCACTAAGTCGAATCAATTTCTCAAAATTTTAATTTTTTAAATGTTTTGTGTTTTTGATTTTTCAAATGTTATTGATTTTTCAAATTTTCTCCCGCTAAAAAGTAAAACACAAAGAAAAAAAATTAAAATATCTGATGTCAATTCCATAAAATTGATTATGAAGGAAGTTGATTAGAAATAACCTCACCCATGACCCGAATACCATTTAATTTGAGTAAATACTCAAAACGATTTTTTCAAAAGCCTTGGTGAGAAGGTCTGCTCGTTGCTCATTCGTATGTATCTTCACCACGTCAATAAGTTTCTTTTCATAGCAATCGCTTATGAAATGAAACCTAATATCAATATGTTTAGAACGTGAATGACACACTGGATTTTTAGTAATAGCAATGGCAGCCTCATTATCAACATGGATTGGCGTTTTGAGATAATCCAAACCATAGTCTCTCATTTGTTGTTGTATCCACAAAACCTGTGAACAACAACTGGCAGCAGTTACATACTCAGCTTCACAAGTTGAAGTAGCCACAGATGTTTGCTTTTTACATTGCCAAGAAAATAATCGTTCTTCCAGAAATTGTGTACCACCAGTTGTGGACTTTGCATCTGTCTTACATCCTCCATAATCGGAGTCACTGTACGCATTGATGGAAAAGTTATCATCCTTAGGATACCACAGACCGGTGTCTTGTGTACCCTTCAGATAACGATGCATTCTTTTGACTGCAATCAGATGTGACACCTTAGGTTTAGATTGATATCTTGCACAAATACTTGTAGCAAAAACAATATCTGGTCTTGAGGCAGTCAGATACATCAAACTTCCAATATTTCCATGATAAAGTGTAGGATCAATCAACTCCCCCTTAATATCAGGCTCAATCCCGTGATTAGGCTGAATGGGCGTGGAAATTGGTTTTGAATCAAGCATACTAAATCGTTTCAGCACATCTTGAATATACTTAGTTTGATGAATGAAAATTCCATTATTAGTTTGATCAACTTGTAAACCTAGAAAAAAATTTGATATCTGACATAGCACTCATCTCATATTTATCAATCATCACCTCTTTGAAATCCAAACACATTTGTTCATCGGTAGATCCAAAAATAATATCATCAACATAAATTTGAACAAGAAGAATGTCCTTGCCATTTTCCCGAAAGAACAAAGTTTTGTCAATCTCACCCCTATTAAACCCGTGTTCAATAAGGTGAATCGATAAAGTCTCATACCAGGCACGTGGAGCCTGATGAAGACCATACAGTGCTTTGTCCAAGAGGTAAACTGATCCTGATGGATAGGATCCTCAAAGCTGGGTGGCTGACAAACATACATTGTTTCCTTCAACGAACGATACAGAAAAGCAGATTTGACATCCAACTGAAAAACTTTAAACTTCTTATGAGCGGCAAAAGCAAGAAAAAGTCGAATCGCTTCCAATCGCGCCACAGGTGCAAAAACTTCATCATAATCAATTCCTTCAACTTGTCTAAAACCCTGAACCACTAAACGAGCTTTGTTTCTGACAATTACACCACTGTCATCTCGTTTACATCTCAATACCCATCTAGTACCAATGTTTTTCTCTCCTTTTGGCAAATCAACCAAATGCCAAACTCCCAACTTGCGAAATTGATTCAATTCTTCTTGCATAGCCTCCACCCAGGCAGGGTCACGTAAAGCTTCAGTCACAGTCTTTGGCTCTATTTGTGAAATAAATGCTGAATGCATATAGAGCTCTTGACTGCCATGAGTTTTCGCTAACTCCACATACACACTTTTCTTCATTTGTGACTTGATTTCGTGTCTATACTCCTGCAGTTGGATCTCCTATGATTTGAGAAATCGGATGATTAACATGAACACGTGTGACAGGAAATTGCGGTACAACCACATCATGATCCAGATTAGTAATGTTCAGATCAGTATCTTGATAATGAGAAATAGCATCTTCAAAAACATCATTATCATCATCAGCTGACCAATCATCATTAATGACTTCTGAAGTGCCTTCCTCATGTGATGTAGTAATTCCATCTTCAGATTGATGAGAAATACCTTGTTCTTCTGAATTCTGCAAATCATACAACATTTTTAAAGTTATTTCTTCATCAGAAACATATGAAGACATATTAAAAGACTCAAACAACTTATTGTATTCAAAAAGCCAATCTGGACCCTTCCCGTCTGGTATAGGTGTATGACGTTGAACATCCACATGATACCATAATTCCACAAAACCCGTACGTCTGTTAAACACACGTTTGTTAGGAAGACTATAGCCAAGAAAGAAACCCTCTTCAACTTTAGAATTGAATTTTGAATCTTTCTTTAGCATTGTACATGGAGCCCCAAAAGGATCCAAGTGTTCCAAATTGGGTTTTCGATTCTGAAGCAATTCATAACAAGTTTTATTATGTCTTTTAACAATTAAGACTCTGTTAAGGATAAAACAGGCAGTAGCCACAGCTTCACACCAAAAAGTAATGGGAAGTTTAGAATCAGCTAGCATTGTTCTCGCAGACTCAATCAAAGTCCTGTTCTTTCGTTCAGCTACACCATTCATCTGAGGCTCATAAGGTGCACTGAACTGCTGCTGAATGCCTTTGGAATTACAAAATTCCTCCATTTGATGATTCTTAAACTCAGTTCCATTATCAGATCGTACACGTCTCACCCTCAATTTGTATAAAGTCTCCAACCTATTTATCAACAACACAAAATTTTCATAAGTATCTGATTTATGTTTTAAAAACATAACCCATGAAAATATTGAAAAGTCATCAGTCACAACAAAACAATAATATTCACCACCTATACTTTTCACATTAATTGGTCCAAATAAATCCATGTGAAGAAGTTCAAGTGGCATATCAATAGAAAAGATTTTCTTTGTTTTGTGAGACTTCCTTTTCTGTTTACCCATTTTACATGACACACACACATCCGGAAGTTTAAAATGTTTAACAGGTACACCATCCACTAAATTATTATGCACAAGATGATTTATTTTCCGAATATGAATATGTCCTATTCGCCTATGCCATGAACGTGTATCCTGTTTAGTAGCTTTGGACACCAGACATGTGCCCACTTTATTTACTGTCTTTGCCTTTGCCATGTCAAGCACATAAAGATCCTTGCTCCGATCAGCTGTCATCAATATCCACTCCTCAAAAATTTGAAATCCTTGCTTGAGTACATAACACCAATCTTTATCAAACACCACTTTATAATCCTTATCACAAATCTGAGGAACACTCAACAAATTGTTAGTTAATTCTTTACAAAAATTAACATTATCTAACGAAACCTTTCCATTTGTCAAACTACCAATCCTTGTAATTTGACCTCTTTTATCTCCAGCAACATTCACATAACTTACTTTCACCAACTTGAAATCTCTTAACAAGTTCAATTCTCCAGTCATATGGCGGGAACATCCACTATCAACAATCCAACGATTGTTAATATGGCCCATGGATGCAACCTGCACAATAAATTAAAAGTAACCTGTTAGTATTCAAAAGGGATGACCCCCGCCATATCGGCGTCGAGTCTCCCAGAATGGACGCCTTCCATTCTTTTGTGATGATTTGATCGAATACCCATCATCACTTGTGTCATCCTCTTACTTAGAAACTTCATCACCTGATCTATCTTTGAGTTTCCAAAATGATTTAGATTTAAGATGTTGGTTTGAAAATGATTTTGATGAAAAATTTTCAAATGAATCATCAGCAGATGAAGTCACAATTTTCACAATCCTTTTAACATTTCTTTTATTCTCAAAAAATCTTTTCTTTAGGTTGATTTCTTTTTTCACCCAAAAACAATCAGGATTGAATTTTTTGAGAACTCTCATCTCATCTTCACTAGGTCTATTTTTTCCTAGGACTTCCACTTGAACCATTCACCAAACACTCCTCATCAGAACTCTTTCTGATTTTGTTATTTGGACAATTAGCAGAAATATGTCCTTTACCACAACAAGTAAATCACTATCGTGTTTCTCTTGGTGAAAAAGACCTAAAACAGCTACAATCACTTGAACTGAAATCCACATTACAATTAGAAACTAAATGATCCATATTACCACATCGGTAACATTTTCTATCCTTAATATGAATTCTGGTTGTGGATTCATCATAAAAATTTGATGAACAAGGTTTTGAAACAACCTTTGAAGATGAGATTTTGTTTCTCAAACCAGTTGAATTTGTCTTTGAATTATTCATTTGTTTTTGAAAATTCTTTGATTTAGCCTTATGCCCAACCCCAAAATTTTCAAAGAAAAAATACACCTTTTCAATTTTCTTAGAAATCACATTTTTCTTTTGAAAATTTCCACTAGACTCTCCTTCATGTGTATTAGATGGTTTAACATACACAATCGGTTTAAGAGTACTGACTGGTTTGGTTTTAATCACTGGTATGGAAACCTGAGTGGTTTTAAGCACCACCTTCTCAACTTGTTTAATCTCAGATTTTGACTACTGAGATTCAAAACTCTTTTTCACAACACTTTTTCCTTTGTAACCATTTTGTCTCAAAATATCTGAAGAATATTCTGACTCAGTAATATCTTCAATGATTGGAGCATCACTATCAAGTGACACCTTTTCATCAGAAGATGAAACTTCAGCATGTTCAACAACATTTTCAGACTCATGTTCATTCAAAGAAACTAGACGAACTTCCAAATTTGGATCAATTTGTGGTCTAGGAACATAGCTTGAAGGAGGTGGTACAGCATGAAATCCCAAGCCAGTAGTATCATTCGATGATCTTTGCATAGCAGCAAAATAATCGATAACGTACTGAGAATTCTAATAATTCTCTAGCTTGCTTTTATTCATTTCTGCTTCTGCTCTGGCCGCTGACAATTCAACTTTCAACTTTCGTACTGACTCGAGATGCACAGAAACTGCATGATTGTTTTGCAAATCTTTAATTTTTAATTTTTCATTTTCATTTCCCAAATCAATGATCTTTTTATCAAAACCTTTCTCTCTTGAAACCAACTTTTTGTTAGCTTCAGTGCACTCGATCAGTTTAGCAGTCAATTGAGCATTCATTTCTTTCAACTTTTCAATGACCTCTAAAATATCATTATTTACCTCTTCAGCCTTTTCTTTGCCCTTTCTTACTTCTTCATCCACAGAAGCCATAAACGCGCCCATTAAATCATCATATTGTTTTCCCCAGTCACATCCTTCGTCTGCTTGACTGACTAAGCTTTTGTTGAGTCTTCAGGCTTCTCCTTTTTCTTTTCATAAGCTTCTTTTGGCTAGAAAGGATTCAAGTTTCCTTGCTTCTTTGGATTTTTATGTGACATCCAGTACCAGATCGTCCGGCAAGTCCGTACGGTATGTGTACTTTCACTATTTACTATGTGTAAATACATGTTTGTGAACAATACTTGTTTTAACAGAATTCAAAATACAAAAAACAGTTGTACGTATTTATGTGTAAACTTAAATGCCGTAAGTACAACACTCATTATTAACCATAGTTGTTAGTATTTAGGTGAAAACCTAAGTACAGTTAACACAACTAATCAAGAGAAACAATAGTGTTCAAGTGAATAACAAGAAAAAATCGGTTGCGATCTGATATTCATAGATGACAGGAATCAGATGGCCGACAAATCAGTGTGGAAACAATGTGATAAACAGGATGTTTAGTTGAGTCCGACAGTGAGGAAATACAATTTAAAACAATATTGCAGTGTGGTTTCAGAATAGCGAACTGACAGTGTGTTTGCGTGGGTGACGATTCACATAAACATATCTGTGAGTTTAACGTTCTGAAATAATGACTGAAAGGTAGAAAACAAAAGTCGGAAAGCAAAACCACTGTCGTGTTCGTTCGGGTGACGATTCGAACGAATACGGGCGATGGTGACGCGTTCCGACGAAACGAAAACGAAAAACGACACGAACGACATTAATTTAAGAAAATAAAATATTTTATGTTTTACAATTTTGAAACTCATTAAAAATAATTAAAACAACTATTTTTATTTAAAACACGTAAATTACGCGTTACGTTCCGGAAACGTAACGAAAACGCGAACCGAGCAACCGAAACGAACCCGAACACCCATGGGGTATATAAGCACCAAATGAGGGTGTTTTTCCCCATTTCTATCAGCTCTCTCTCTCACTAAACCCCCATTCCCGAACCCTCTCTCTAGGAGAATCACTGTTCAAATCGCGATAACTTGCTCCTTTCTTGACGGATTTGGGCGTTCTTGGTGTCCACGCGTAGCTCTTGATCTCCTCTACCTAGAAGTACAACTGATCTGGAGTTTTGTCCGGCCAAAATCGAGGTACGATCCAAGAAAGATCACGAAAAAGAGGGTTTTCATGGTTGGGTTTTGATACACACACACTTAGCCGGTTTCCCGTCCTTCCCTCCGAACCATACACCTCCGAAGACCTCTACTGGCACAACCACGACGTGTGGGCAGCCCTGCATGACCACCAGATTCGATGTGGATGATGAAGCTCAACCATGAAGCAGGTGGCCGAACCTGCATGGGTTCCCGCCGAACCCGTGGTCGTCATCACCACCGAGTCTCTTGCACACGAACCTAGCACATACTGGCAAACCTGTTGTGGCTAATCCCGACCAGCCGAACCCTGGGCATGCCTTGGCCGAACCTGCTGCGAGTTACGAACCATTGAAGCCATCTCGAACCCGCATGGTCAAGGTTCTGCTAGCCGAACCTACGGGGGGCAGGATGAGCGAACCTTCACATGTAACCCAGGGCCGAACCTCCCATCATCATGGCCGAACTCTCTAGTTGTTGCGAACCCTTGGCCAAACTTTCATCCACGAAACTAGGGGGTACATGTCCTAACTCAGCCGAACTTTCCCTGCACATGGGGCCTAGAGTAGCCAAACCTGGGACCACTTAGTCTTGAGGTTCGCTGGTTTTGGGGAGGGGGGAATTACTGAATCTGAATTCGGCCCAACAACAAGTCCATTGGCCCAATTCTTTTGCTTCGGCCCAAATCCCTATGAGACCAAGTGAATCAACCGGCCCATTCACATATATTTGGCCCAACAAATGATACTCGGCCCACACAACATAACCGGCCCAAGGCTAAAATGACTATTCGGCCCACGTGACAAGGATGCGAATACAATTTAAACAAAAGTTAAGCGATACAATACATGGGAATTAATCAGTAGAATAAAAGTGATGGTTTGAGTTAATACATTTCAAAAATATAAAGCATTAAGTGTTACAAGGGTAGCTCATGATCATTCACTAATGATGTAATTACTTAATCAAATTACGAGAACCAAAGATGAGGCTTTATGTTGAGAAAATAACGATGGGTTCAAGTTGACACAATGGGACAAGGTCAAAACAAAATTAAACATGGAATAAATAACGAGGTAAACTAAGTTAACCTAAATCGATTAAGTGTTAGTAACATCCTTCACAAGCAAATCAGGGCCGAATAAAGACCGCGAATTACGGGTATTAGCCAACTTTAATGGTTAACACCAACACACGCAGAAACACGTACTTAAAACTTATACTTATAAGTTAAATACAACGTGAAATAAATACTGGAGTGTGAAAACTACTACAAGTACAATCAAGAGCGAGAGCATTCTTTGTGTCATTAAGGAGCAGTGGTTTTTGCTTTGAAAATTTGGAGGCATTACCTATATGGAACTAAGTGTACCATTTACACTGATCATAAGAGTTTGCAACCTATCTTTGATCAGAAGGATCTTAATATGAGACAGCGATGGTGGGTTGAGTTGTTGAACGACTACGAATGCGCGATTAAGTATCACCCGGGAAAAGCTAATGCGGTAGCTGATGCTTTAAGCAGAAAAGACACATCAACAAGAGGGGTTCGCGCACTTATGATGACGATACAGACTGACTTACCTGACAAGGTACGCAGTGCTCAGCTCGAGGCCTTGGAAAAGGAAAACTTGGTACAGGAATCCTTACGGGGAATGGAGGAACAATTGGATGTTAAATCAGATGGAATTCGTTATTTCATTAATCGACTAGGGATACCTTTCTATGGAGGTTTAAGAGAACTCGTGATGGATGAAGCGCACAAGTCTAGATATTCAGTCCATCCGGGATCAGATAAGATGTATCATGACTTGAAGGCATTGTATTGGTGGCCTCACATGAAAGCTGACATTGCTAGATACGTTAGCAAATGTTTGACTTGTTCAAAAGTCAAAGTAGAATATCAGAAACCATCTGGTTTGCTGCAACAACCAGAAATACCAATGTGGAAATGGGAACAGATTTCGATGGAATTCATTACTAAGTTACCCCGTACACCGAGTGGTTGTGATACGATATGGGTAATTGTCGATCGATTAACGAAATCTGCACATTTCTTAGCAATCAAGGAAATTGACAAGATGGAGAAACTGACTCGTATTTACATCAAGGAAGTGGTAGCACGACATGGCGTGCCAATTTCCATCATATCAGATCGGGATGCTCGATTTACTTCCAACTTTTGGAAATCACTTGATAAGTCATTGGGAACTCGTTTGGATATGAGTACCGCATATCATCCACAGACCGACGGTCAAAGTGAACGTACGATTCAAACGCTCGAGGATATGTTACGAGCTTGTGTAATTGACTTTGGTGATAGTTGGGAAAACCACTTACCGTTAGTGGAATTCTCTTACAACAACAGTTATCATACAAGTATTCAGGCGGCACCGTTTGAAGCTTTGTATGGTCGTAAATGTCGTTCACCAGTTTGCTGGGCTGAAATTGGTGACAGTCAGATTACAGGTCCTGAACTAGTGTACGAGACGACAGAGAAGATAGTTCAAATCCGGAACCGTATGGCAGCGGCCCGGGATCGACAGAAGAGTTATGCTGATAAACGTCGCAAGCCGTTGGAATTTCAAGTGGGAGACCGAGTTCTTCTAAAGGTATCACCTTGGAAAGGTGTGATACGATTCGGCAAGCGCGGGAAGCTTAGTCCACGGTACGTAGGACCTTTTGTGATCCTGAAAAGGATTGGTCCGGTTGCGTATCAACTCAAGTTACCGGATGAACTCAGTAGAGTTCATGATGTCTTTCACGTATCGAATTTAAAGAAACGTCTTTCTGATGAGACGTTGATTGTGCCACTGGAAGAAATACAAGTGGATGAACAGTTACGATTTATTGAAGAACCAGCTGAAATCATGGACCGAGAGGTCAAACAGCTCAAACAAAGCAAGATTCCGATAGTCAAAGTTCGGTGGAATTCAAGACGTGGTCCTGAATTCACATGGGAACGGGAAGATCAAATGATGAAGAAGTATCCTCATCTGTTCAAAACAACAGAAACAAACATTGAAAGCACACGTTAAATTTCAGGACGAAATTTCCTTCAACAAGGGGATGATGTGATGCTTCACACATCAACATTCCAGATTTGAAACTGTAAGCACAAACACTTTATTCAATTGATTTTGTTACAAACATTTGTGCTACATTACATTTTATGTGCTACATTTCATATGTTACATGTTATGGTAGTACATGCATGATTAGTTACACAAGTTTTGCTATGTGCGAGGTTACATAGTACAAACAGTTTCAAACACTTACTATGTGCAAGATTACACAGCATAGTATGATCAAACACAAACAGTCACAGTTACACGCAAAACAGTTACATAGAATGATCACACTTAGTTGTGATGTTGCAAACATTGGATTCGTGTGTAAGTACACACAAGCACACAGAATGATCAAACCACACTAACACGTACAATTTAAACTCGCAAGTAGTTTCCTAACTACTTCTAACAACTAGCAATTTTCGGGACGAAAATTCCTTCAATAAGGGGATGATGTGACAATTCGATATTTTCGGGTTAACTCCGTTAACAAGAATTAGCAGAAATGATCATGATGATTCAAAATCAAATTAGAAGGTTTAAGCTTGAATAAAATAAAGTATAATACATTTAGATTATAAGAAATTGACTTATAATTAGTTAAATTATTCAATTTTGACTAGAAAAGTCAAAATTCGGCCAAGAAGGTTGATGGAATTTGATTCTCACATGGATTATCAGTTACAATTGATTTAAACCACTCTTAATCATTTCATTAAGGATGACTAACGGTTAGAATACAAGAATTACTCGTTTAATGATCGAATTTAATCTAGAAGTTAACCATAAGTCGAAACCGTCGTCTATGGCATTAGAACTCTCATAATTCGATTTCAACATCACAAATTGAGTATCCCAGAGCATCAATCGGCATTTTCAGAGATATTAGCACAAACAATTTGATCTCAGAAGCTTCGAATTGAAGGATTGGATTTCGTAGAGGCCGAATCTAGGGTTAAAGTCGATCTACAACAATCCTACATCAAACCAAGTAAGTTCTTGTTCCTACACTTTCTAAAAATGCCTATAAAGCTAATCCCCATGTTAATTTTAAGTTGTAATATCAAATGATCCAAGATTGAATTCTAGGGTTCATCATGAATACGGTTTTGTGGATTTCCAATGAAAGGATTTTGAAAGTTCAATTGATTTATATAGTGAGTTTCGTGATAACATATTAAGAGAAAATCCTATATCAATTTCATATCATACATTCGAATTAATCGATTTCAATAACTAGGGTTTATGTAAGAAACGGTTTTGGGGGTTGTTGATCAAACAAGTTTAAGAATCAAATTAATGTGCATGAATAGTTTCAGAAACCTCCGACTATGCTAATTGATATGTTAATTTCGTGATGCCAACACTAATTAGATGAATTCTAATTCTAGGTTTTACTTCATAAACCCAATTGGGGGATTTCGAGAGAATGAGGTTAAGAACTAAATTAATTGTTACGGTTAGTTTCAGAAAGTTCCGAAGATGGATAACCCCATGTTAATTACATCTAATAGCAATGAATTTCACGAATTCGATTGATAGGGTTGTAAGTATAAAACGTTTTATGGTTTTTGTTCTTAACGATTATCAAAATCAAATTATACAATGCGGTTAGCTTCGAAAATCATGTCTTAGTAAAAACCCCATGTAACTACAGATTGAGGTTGTCGAATTTAGCCAATTCGAATCAATGGGGAATGGGTTTTGGTTCGAGACGAGTTAGAGTATAATAAGCTTATGATTTTGCTGAAATATGTCATATAATCATACACTTAAACTCGATTAAACCTTTACAAGCAAAGACCCATTGTCTAAGGGTTTATCAGGTTCGAAATCCGGACTAATTAAGGATTAGTTGGTTCGGCTAAGGGTAAAACAAAGGGGAACCAGTTAAGTTGTGTTTAAAACCAACTGAAACAAATTCATTATCAAATGTTGAAGCAGTTGAGTTGGTAGGGTGTGTGTGTTATGAGTGAGGGGTCGCGGGTTCGAGCCCGGCTCCTACTGGTTTTTGGGTTTTTAAAGCATTTTCCATATTTTCATCATAACTCTTTCATTATAACTCCGATCCGACCCGTTCGACTTGCGTTAGAACCAAAATTAAATTCCGAATGTATTAGAATAATAAAAGTCACATTTTAGATCGGAAACGAAATCGCGTATAATTACGTTTAGTTAAATAAAATCATATATGGTTTTATTTAAACGATTTCAAAGGCACGCGTACATACGTATGCATATTCTTAACACCCTAACATACGTGGGTTGACACGTATGTGACTACAATCACAAAACGACATCCCGAATAACACTACGTTATTGTTTAAACGCAGATTTTTCGTAGAGGATTTTCTACGCGAGTTCACGTGTGATTGATCATTCTACTACAATCAAAGGTGCGTACACGGCCCCTTTCTTATTTTAACTGTTTTGGGGGAGAAAACATGTGCAACAAACACTTTTAGATACATATCACTTGCATGAGTTAGCTGTTTACATTGAGTGCAAACATAGCATTACAAGTCCTTACATTTCGAACCGTTTAGTTTGCCGTAGTGCAAAGCGTGGTAGTTGGAAATAGATCTATTAGGTTTGACAAACCTCACTTGGTAGATGGGATCTACGCAAGTGTTTGACTGACCAAACACACATTACTATTGTTTGTGCTAGACAATAGTGGCAAGGCAAAACATGCGTTAGCTTGCAACAGTCAGCTTCGGTGTCGACCACTTATGTAAATAGTATAAATGACTAGCTATCATGACTATGCATGTGTGATTATGTTATCTGCAAACTTATATTCAAACTGTTGTTTCAAACATTTGAGAATGCTTAAACCTGTGTAATGCACCAACCTTTGTGTTGACTTGATTTACATGTTTTCTCAGGACGCTAAGGTACACAAGAAAGCAGGCATGGACTAGGAGATCGAGTCGCATGCATGTTTTACATTTCTGTCATTTGGATTTAAACATTTGAAACTTTGTTTTGTAATTTACAGTTTTCAACTGTTATGGTTGTTTATGTTTTAAAAACGCTTCCGCAACGCTAGTACTTTAATATTACAGTTTTAGACCAAAGTATGTTTTGAAATTCATATAGAGGTCTTCGTTATGTCTAATGATCTGAGATACTGGTTTGTCACGTCCCAAACGGTATGATTCCGTTAGTTGGAAATTGGGGGTGTGACAAGTAGTACGGCACGGTGTGCCATTGTCTATTATTTCAGACCGGGACAGTCGATTTACTTCGCGGTTCTGGCAATCATTGCAACAATCCTTAGGGACAAGTGTTAACTTGAGCACCGCTTATCATCCACAAACGGATGGACAAAGCGAGCGAACCATTCAAACCCTAGAGGATATGTTGAGAACATGCATCCTAGACTTCGGTGGAAGTTGGGATATACACTTACCGCTCATTGAGTTCTCCTACAACAATAGCTACCACAGCAGCATTGGATGTGCTCCGTTCGAAGCACTGTATGGTAGAAAATGTCGGTCTCTAATTTGTTGGACCGAAGTGGGAGACAACAGAATCACGGCCTAACTTATTCAGGAGACTACTGATAAGATAGCCCAGATACAACAACGATTACAAGCAACACGTAGCCGCCAAAAGAGTTACGCAGACAAACGGCGAAAGCCTTTGGAATTCGATGTGGGAGACCGAGTTATGTTGAAAGTGTCCCCATGGAAAGGCGTAGTTCGTTTTGGAGCTAAAGGCAAGTTAGCACCAAGGTATGTCGGACCGTTTGAGATTACTCAACGCATAGGTCCTGTGGCATACAGACTTAAACTCCCTGATGAACTCAGCGGAGTACACGATGTGTTTCACGTATCAAAACTCAAGAGGTGTTTAGCTGACAAATCATTGATCATACCATTGTAAGAGATACAAGTTGATGAGCAATTAGATTTCATTGAAGAACCTATAGAGATTATGGAACGTGAAGTCAAGAGACTGAAACGAAGCCGTATCCCTATTGTAAAGGTTCGATGGAACTCCAAGCGTGGACCAGAATTTACTTGGGAGCGCGAAGACAACATGAAAACAAAGTATCCCCACCAGTTCAAGAATTAGATCCCGACTTTGATGCTTAAATTTCGGGACGAAATTTCTTTAACAAGGGGAGACTGTGACATCCAGTACCAGATCGTCCGGCAAGTTCGTACGGTATGTGTACTTTCACTATTTACTATGTCTAATACATGTTTGTGAACAGTACTTGTATTAACAGAAATCAAAATACAAGAAACAGTTGTACGTATTTATGTGCAAACTTAAATGCCGTAAGTAACACTCATTATAAACCATAGTTGTTAGTATTTAGGTGAAAACCTAAGTACAGTTAACACAACTAATCAAGAGAAACAACAGTGTTCAAGTGAATAACAAGAACAAATCGGTTGCTATCTAATATTCATAGATGACAGGAATCAGATGGCCGACAAATCAGTGTGGAAACAATGTGATAACAGGATGTTTAGTTGAGTCCGACATTGAGGAAATACAATTTAAAACAATATTGCAGTGTGGTTTCAGAATAGCGAACTGACAGTGTGTTTGCGTGGGTGACGATTCACATAAACATATATGTTAGTTTAATGTTCTGAAATAATGACTGAAAAGTAGAAAACAAAATTCGGAAAGCAAAACCACTGTCGTGTTCGTTCGGGTGACGATTCGAACGAATACGCCCGATGGTGACGCGTTCCGACGAAACGAAAACGAAAAACGACACTAACGACACTAATTTAAGAAAATAAAATATTTTATGTTTTACAATTTTGAAACTCATCAAAAATAATTAAAACAACAATTTTTATTTAAAACACGTAAATTACGCGTTACGTTCCGGAAACGTAACGAAAACGCGAACCGAGCAACCGAAACGAACCCGAATACCCACGGGGTATATAAGCACCAAATGAGGGTGTTTTTCCCCATTTCTATCAGCTCTCTCTCTCACTAAACCCCCATTCCCGAACCCTCTCTCTTGGAGAATCACTATTCAAATCACGATAACTTGCTCGTTTCTTGACGGATTTGGGCGTTCTTGGTGTCCACGCGTAGCTCTTGATCTCCTCTACCTAGAAGTACAACTGATCTGGAGTTTTGTCAGGCCAAAATCGAGGTACGATCCAAGAAAGATCACAAAAAAGAGGGTTTTCATGGTTGGGTTTTGATACACACACACTTAGCCGGTTTCCCGTCCTTCCCTCCGAACCATACACCTCCGAAGACCTCTACTGGCACAACCACGACGTGTGGGCAGCCCTGCAAGACCACCAGATTCGATGTGGAGGATGAAGCTGAACCATGAAGCAGGTAGCCGAACCTGCATGGGTTCCCGACGAACCCTTGGTCGTCATCACCACCGAGTCTCTTGCACACGAACCTAGCACATACTGGCGAACCTGTTGTGGCTAATCCCGACCAGCCGAACCCTGGGCATGCCTTGACCGAACCTGCTGCGAGTTACGAACCATTGAGGCCATCTCGAACCCGCATGGTCAAGGTTCTGCTCGCCGAACCTACGGGGGCAGGATGTGCGAACCTTCACATGTAACCCAGGGCCGAACCTCCCATCATCATGGCCAAACCCTCTAGTTGTTGCGAACCCTTGGCCAAACTTTCATCCATGAAACTAGGGGGTACATGTCCTAACTCAGCCGAACCTTCCCTGCACATGGGGCTTAGAGTAGCCAAACCTGGGACCCCTTAGTCTTGAGGTTCACTGGTTTTTCCGGGGGGGGGGGGATTACTGAATCTGAATTCGGCCCAACAACAAGTCCATTGCCCAATTCTTTTGCTTCGGCCCAAATCCCTATGAGAGCAAGTGAATCAACCGGCCCATTCACATATATTTGGCCCAACAAATGATACTCGGCCCACACAACATGACCGGCCCAAGGCTCAAATGACTATTCGGCCCACGTGACAAGGATACGAATACAATTTAAACAAAAGTTAAGCGGTACAATACATGGGAATTAATCAGTAGAACAAAAGTGATGGTTTGAGTTAATACATTTCAAAAATATAAAGCATTAAGTGTTACAAGGGTAGCTCATAATCATTCACTAATTATGTAATTACTTAATCAAATTACGAGAACCAAAGATGAGGCTTTATGTTGAGAAAATAACGATGGGTTCAAGTTGACACAATGGGACAAGGTCAAAACAAAATTAAACATGGAATAAATAACGAGGTAAACTAAGTTAACCTAAATCGATTAAGTGTTAGTAACATCCTTCACAAGCAAATCAGGGCCGAATAAAGACCGCGAATTACGGGTATTAGCCAACTTTAAGGGTTAACACCAACACACGCAGAAACACGTACTTAAAACTTATACTTATAAGTTAAATACAACGTGAAATCAATACAGGAGTGTGAAAACTACTACAAGTACAATCAAGAGCGCGAGCATTCTTTGTGTTAAGCTAAGTCAACCACTTCCACAACAAGGTGAGTTCATATGCCCCTTTTCTTTAATCTTAATTGATTTTAAACTCTCGGGGCTGAGAAACATACTTGCTTTTATTTACTTAAAAATTTTAATGTTTAACATATTGCTTATACTATGATTAGATAATATTGCTTGCTTTATTATCGATTATCATTGTATGCATGCTTGTATGATCTTGATATGACAGGGATAACTTAGATGAATATGATAATATAACTTCCTAACTCATCAACACAATAGAATAACATAGTCGTAAGATTTTATCTTATAACACTTGGTTATTCTTACACGAAAAACATTGGGATAATCACATGATAACATCAAGGCAACAACCACAAAACACAAGAATGTTAGGAAGATAATATATCTTCATAATAACATTCAACACAAGAGTTAAGTAAGTCTCATAAGACGAGATCTTATAACACTTAGTTTACAACTCGATACATATTACAAATTAACATAGAACAACTATCATCCACCACCTGAGTTGATTAATGGTAGTAAGACTAGTTCTTACTACGGCTTAATGGCAACATGGTGACTATATGGAACAATTATCATCCACCACCTGAGTCGATTAAGGGTAGTAAGACTAGTTCTTACTACGGCTTAATGGCAACATGGTGACTATATGGAACAATGATCATCCACCACCTGAGTCGATTAAGGGTAGTAAGACTAGTTCTTACCACGGCTTAATGACAACATGGTGACTATATGGAATAGCTAGAATGATAATCATGATAATGTAACTTCATGATAACAACATCATTCACACAGCAGTTAGCATAAAGTAATAAGACAAGTTCTTGTTTAACCTTGTTAACAACAATGACAACACAAGGAGAACAACTATCATCCACCACCTGAGTCGATTAAGGGTAGTAAGACTAGTTCTTACTACGGCTTAATGGCAACATGGTGACTATATGGAACAATTATCATCCACCACCTGAGTCGATTAAGGGTAGTAAGACTAGTTCTTACCACGGCTTAATGACAACATGGTAACTATATGGAACAGCTAGAATGATAATCATGATAATGTAACTTCATGATAACAACATCATTGACACAGCAGTTAACATAAAGTACTAAGACAAGTTCTTATTTAACGTTGTTAACAACAATGAGAATACACAACATGGTAGAGGTAAATCGGATGCATTGTAATCTGATTACGTGAGGATTACACTGGATTCCTTTTAGGCTCTATGCGTTACAAGTTGAGAACAAATAACAAGTCGTTAACTAACACTTTTAATATTTAAAAGTGATCAACAGTTAACCCCACAAGTAATAGAATAATACAAGGAGTAGATTAAGTAAATCTAATATCCTTAATACATATAGGGGTTATCTATACTTCGGGTTGATAACTAAACCCTGTTATTATATTATTCTATACATGATATAACAAGTGATCAACTAATGAGATGCACATGTGATATGGAGATGGATATCGATAGTTGTATTGCAAGTAGTGTGGAGTTCTAGTAGTTATGTGGTGGGATGTTGGCTAGGGCTTGGTTCCCTTACATATACCCTATATATAAGCATAACTACTTGGATGATATATTACTTTTGAATATAACTATTGAGAAGCCATTGGGTGAACGGGTGAGTCAAACCACATACAATTAAAAAGAACTACATTGTGATTGTGCATGTGAACAAATCAAGGTTTTCATTTATCATACTTATGAACTCACCAACCTAGTGTTGCTTTGTTTAAATGCATGTTTTCTCAGGTGACGAACAGGTTTAGTCACCAGGATTACAGGGACATAGCTAGTGGACCTTTAGAAGGCCTAGATACATTTTGTGTTGCATACTTTTGGGATGACAAAAAAGTGAATCATCTTTTGTATATCTTGTACAAATACAAGATATAAACTCATTGATTCTTTTGACTAGATTTACTTAGTTAAATTATGAGAAACAATGTAATTTAACTTTCTAATTCTATTTCATGTCATGTTAGCATTTCTCATTTATTTATCATGTGCTATGTAAACAATCTGATTATTCTGATTATCACAACGATATCGCGCCCCGGGAACCTTCCGCCCGACGGGAAAGTCGATCCATTCCCGCCGGCTCGGGGTGTGACAGATTGGTATCAGATCCATGGTTATAGAGAAATATAGGTCATGTTACTTAAACGGTTTGGCCTAGACTATAACCTAGGGACCCTCATGTAGAGAACACGGGACATCGGAATTATTTGCATATGTTACATTACTTGATCATAAATACTAACCGATGGTTTTCGGTTAGGATTGTCATGTCACAGGGACAACCACCATCACCACCTCATCCTTCTCCATCCGAGGTGGAACCAACGACTGCTACACTGGCAACCTTGATCATCGAACAGTTGGTTGCAATCATTCCCAAGATCATCAGTAGGATCAGGAGCAGCGATGAGTATGCTAGGACTTTTCCACCTGTCACCACCAAAGGAAAGGAACCTGCGGAAGGTGACACCAGCAAGAAACACAGACATTATTCTGCTAAAAAGCAGAAGAGACCTGTGAACTACACCGAGGCCACCCCGATCAGTCAAGTCATGCTGGACTTGTCTAAAAAGGGTAACAAAACTTATGTTGGGACGGCCCCTCTTTGTCAACTCTGCCAATATCATCACCATGACAGAAACCAGTGTCGCCAGTGCACCCGTTCTGGAAAGACAGGACACTGGGCTGCTTATTGCAAAACCTCAATGACAACATTGGCACTTCCACTAAGGAAAAACTCACTCATATCATCAATTTACTCAACAACTTGGAAGTAGAAGATAATCCCACTTCTACCATCAACAAAAATAATCTAGTGGAAAACATCATTGGTCCTATTTCTAAAGGATTTCTTACAGCAAATCCATTCCTATTTCGACTGCTTCTCTTGAGGTACTGTTCCACGTAGCAAGTCAGGTCCAACTAACTCTTGCTTGTATTCTTGTTTCATATCACAAGTTGAGCAAAAGAATATCAAGATGGCCCTAAAGGAGTCTAGCTAGATCAAGGCAATGCAAGAAGAGTTAATGGAGTTTCAGAAATTGAAAGTATGGAATTTGGTGCCACTACCCAAGGGAAAGATACCAATTGGTACTAGATGGGTGTTTAGGAACAAAAAGGATGACACCAGGTTTATCATTAGAAACAAAGCTCGTTTGGTGGTGCAAGGTTTCTATCATTAGGAGGGAATTGACTACGAAGAAGTCTTTGCACCAGTTGCAAGACTTGAAGCTATCCGCATATTCTTGGCCTATGCTTCATACATGAACTTCACTATTTTATCAAATGGATATGAAGAATGCTTTTCTGTATGGAAAATTCAACGAAAAAATCTACGTTTTTGAACCTTCGGGCTTCGAAGATCCAATGCATTCTGACTATGTCTACAAGTTAGACAAAGCTCTTTATGGGCTTCACCAACCCCCTCATGCTTGGTACGCTACACTCACCGATCATTTTCTCACCAACGGATACACACATGGAACTATCGATCAAATACTATTCATTTGCAAGGATAAGGGAAATTGGATTATTGTCCAAATATATGTTGACGACATCATTTTGGATCCACAAGCACAATGTTGTGTAAAGAATTTGAGACCGTGATAAAAAGAAAGTTTGAGATGAGTGCAATGGGAGAGATGACCTTATTCTTAGATCTTCAAGTGTAACAAGATTCAAAAGGAATACTCATTCATTAGGGAAAGTATGTGACTAACATACTTACCAAGTTCAACATGACAGATGCTAAACCTGCTTCAACTACCATGGCTGCACGCCCAACATTGACTTATGATCTTGCTAGAGAAGATGTGGATCAACATCCCTATCGATCCATGGTTGGCTCCCTTATGTATCTCACGGATAGCTGACCAGACATCATGTTTTCCGCGTGTCAATGCGCAAGATATCAAGCAAAGCCCAAAGCATCTCATCTAATCGCTGTCAAAAGAATTTTTCGCCCACTTCCTCTACAGAGGCTGGGTATATTGATGCCTCAAGTTGCTATTCTCAAATAATTTGAATGCAATATCAACTATGGTACTATGGTTTATATTTTCTTGAATCTCTTATTTTCTGTGATAATGAGGCAGCACTTTATTTCATCAAAAATCCGGTACAACACTCCTAAACTAAATACATTGATATCCAGATTCAATTTATCTATGTGGCATTAAAATTAATGCGTCTGTAAATTAGCGTGAAATAAAAGATGCAATATTTGCACAAGAATGATAGAACCCTTTCTTGTTCTTGTTCTTGACTCTAGTCTAAGAAAATGACCTGTTCTTTCTTTTCTCATCTGAAAATTTTCTGAAAATATGTTTTGTGTTCGTTAGAACTATAATTAAAATTGTAGAAAAAGGTTTTCACAAGAATGATACGTTGCATATCATACCCGAACAATGTACTTGATCATATCTAAAATTCATATGAGTAAATAAAAATCAATCAAAATTGATAACAATTTAATTGTCTGAATATGTAAAGCTAAAGTTTTAGTTAACTATAATTATCTAAAAATTACAAATTGAGAAATTTGTTTTGAGATAAATAAAATTTTTAGGAGATTTGATCCCACAAATTTGGACAAACTTAACTTTGGCTTTCTCAATTTTTTATTTTATTTTATTTTATCAAGAAAAGTTAGAAAAATTGTACAAAATCGATAAAATCTCGAAATAACCAAGTATTCGAAATGATGAAGTATTCAAAATGAAAAAGTTTACAAAGTTCAAAGTACACGAACTGCAAAATTATCTTCGAGAAATTTCCATGGTGTATAAATACTTCGTGAACCCTCTCATTTTGAAATCTTTGACTTCATTAACTCCATGAATCCTCTTAGGTAAAGACCAAGATTTAGAGACTATTTCAAAATTCCGATTCCACCATTCGATAGATCTCACTTAGAAGACCATAGGTGTGATTTTTGAACAAATTTGAACCGGTAAATTTTGATAAAATGAAGTTTGAAATATTTCGAAAACTTTTGTTTCTTTAACTTCAGTAAAACGAGAAATTCTTCGTAACCAGTTCAAATTGGAAAACCATTTTCGAATATGTGGAACGTTTTTTAATTCTGATCAAAACAATGAATAAAAACTCTGTTCCCACTCGGGGCTACAACATAAAAATCGATTCCAAAGGAGTGAAACTGAAAATTTTCTAAGCAAAAGCAAGTCCTCGAACATAAATTTCGAAAAGTTCATAAGTTTTATTACTTTCAATTGTGTATACTTTTAATTTAGATTACTTTAGCTTTTGAGTACTTTAGATTTAGAATACTACTGAATTTTTGAATACATACATGTTTGCGAGTACTTCTGAATTTTCGAATACTCTTATTATTTCGTGAACTTGCCATGCTTCAAAAACTTTTTAAATTTGAAAACTCCATAATTTTGAAAACCTTAACTTACTGAGTCTGTTTTCTTGTTTTTCATCACAGATGGCAGAACTATGATTCGTACCAAATCATAACATCATTGCTTTTCTTGGTGATCCACCAACCAAGCACGAAATGTTCAAGACTATGGTGCACAGTCAGATTCTCATTCCTATTAACTACGTGATCATGAAGTCTCCTGCAATTTGTTCAAGCTTCATACATGATTTCTAGAACTCTGTCAAAGATGACAAACACTCCAAAGGAAACAGTTGTCTGATAGGGAAAGTTCAAAAACTCCCTGTGTGGGTGTATGTTGTTACATGAAATACACACACACACATTTATGAAAAATTTGTTGGATGATAATTTTTGATACATGCATGTACATACAAATGTATGTATGTATGTATGCATGAATGTATAAAAGGGTTTTGTTGACATGCATGTGTATATATATAGGTATATGTATGTATGTGTGACCTTGGATGTATGTATATGCATGAGTGAAAAATATAAATATCGTGATATGCATGTATGTTGATTTATATATGATTCGTGAAAAAAAACCTTTTTAATTTTTGTAAACATATATATATATATATATATATAAATAAATGATAGATAATAATTTAAAAATTAATCTTGGTGACTTGGTACATGTATGCATGTATGCATGCATGTGTATCTATACACATATATGCTTATATGTCTGCAAGTAAGATATATAAATATATGGTTTACTACAAATTTTAGTTTGAAAGTAGTTTTAAACATAAAACATAAACGAAAATGTTATAAATTGAAGGACGAGCGATGAACATATTCGTTATTCATCATGCATCAAAACTTGTAAATTTCATATGTAAAAATTTTGATTAACAAGGGTTTTGTATAATATGAAAACAAGGACTAAAATATGGTGCATTTTTTTTTATTAAAAAGAGAATCTCATATGTTCTAGTTTCAAATTCCTTTTCCAACACAGTAAATGCTGCATTTCAAATTACTCTCTTGAAGTGACTCAATTTGCGCTTCTTGAATTTGAGTCTTTAAACTAGTTTGAATTAACATTCCCAAGGCATGAACTCGATTAGGTTTGATCCTTTCTTTCTACTCAATTCGTCGGCTACTATTTAGCCTTTCGAGGGTGATATTTGATTTCACAATCATAATCATTCATTACCTCTACCCTTCTCCTTTGACGCATATTTAACATCTTCTGGTCAAATATGTGTTGAAGACTACTATGGTCTGTGTATATAGTACAATTGGTACCATAAAGATAATATCTCCAAATTTTAAGTGCAAAAACCACCGCTCCAAGTTCCAAATCATGAGTGGTATAATTCTTTTCATGAACTTTAAGCTGTCGTGGAACATAAGCGATAACTTTATCTTTTTGCATTAAAACACAACCAAGATTTGGTGAGAAGCATTGCAATACATTACCAAGTTATCTGTTCCTTCAAGCAAAGCTAAAATTGTCACACCCCCACCTCTAGTCACTTGATGATGATGTCACTAATCACTATGAGATGGTTGCGGAAGCATAGTGGTGATGTCTCAGAAATGGGGTGTAACTTACTTGATCCGGTATCACAACACACAAGATTAACTTAAAGACAATACAATACAATACAAGGATAATAGCGTCATTACAAGCCACAAGTCACTGTTCGCAACATAAACACACTAAACAAACTGGGTTACTTAATTACAATTTCCTAATAGTGCAGTTTTCACATGTCGTCATCGTCTACCTGTAAAAATTTGTAAGTTTGAAAAGTCAGCACAAAGCTGGTGAGTTCATACACAAGACTTGATACAATATGATATATTAAGTGTAGTCAATAACATATATTGACACAATTGGAATAATCATGTCACCCATATCTAGTTCCTTTCCGACTGTAAGATACGACAATACACAACGGTAATCATATGTGCCTCATTAGAGCTTATACACGGTGATGTTGATATTGGAAATGGTTACAAACATTCACACTAGAGGAGATGCAATCCTTCCAGCAAATAGGGTTGTCAGCCCGATAGTACCGCCATTGTTCACTCGTTCGGCCCTACATGGGTTTACTAGATATAGCTCTCAAGAATGAGGATTTTTTGATATGTCACTTTGATACCAACGGTTATCCCATGATATCCCAAAGCTGGCACACAATTATATAAGAATATCATAAGTTTAAGAAAGATTTCATAAAGATACCCCTAAGTTTACAAAACATTAAAAATAAAAGGGGTTGTATGAAACTCGCCTGAAGTGTTGGAATCGAGGGTTAGTGTGCAAACTTGTGTTTGTAGTTCAGTTCTGCTTTAGTTAAGGTTATATAAGTTATTTTTGTTTTAATTTGCTTAATAGATCTTCCTTAACGTTCAATGTCAAGGACATTTCATTTCAAGTCATCAAACTGATCTTAATTCCTTAATTAGTTGTTTTAATTGAATATCATACAATGTATGATAAAATGGGAACCTATAATGATTTAGGTTCCTATTCAGAAGTTGATGACTCATTGTATTAATTAGAATGTCCTCAGATTAACCAAATAGGTATTGTTGTTAATTATATCTCTGAAACAGTTTTCCGGTATAGGAATAGTCAATCCTTGTTATTGATCATTTAGATATCATGAAATACAGGAATATTATATTGGAATAGGTTTAATAACCATATTCAATATATTAATATGACAATTAACATAAACATCCAATCATTATTCCTATGATTATCTAAATTCTTGTCATTAGCTTGAAACACTTGGATTTGATATAGCATTCCAAGGAATGATCAAGACAATCACAAACATTGTTACAATCCAATGGTTAAAACCATTATAATCTATGACATGGTTTTATGATAACCGAAAATTATAACGGATCAAAACAAGGATTTCACCATGAACATATCGAGTTGTTTCGTTTCTAACTATTCCTATCCATTATCTAGGCAATAATCAACAACAATAACTATTGCATTACTTTCAAAAACTAGATTTAATCCATACATTATCAAACTAGTAGGAGAAGTTGAATTGTTACCCGTTCGAACAGATTTTCAGCTGCAAAACGACGATCGGGTGTTGTAAGATCGTTCCCTAGCTTGATTGCGATGTTCTTGCAGCTTGAAAACAAGATCTTGGAGCTAAAAAGTCGATCAGATCGAGTTTTGGGTGTGTAGGTTCGAGATGATGAAAGAAAGTGTATGTTTGCATGAAATCTGATTGTTCTAGGTGATTTATTTATGCTGATATATTTTCGCGTACCGCGAACAGGGCCTGATGGGGGCTTGGCGTACCGCGAAGGAATTCGGAGGATTTTAGATATTTTGGACACATCGTGTACCGCCAAGGGGATTCAAAATGAGATCGGCGTACCGCGAAGAGTTCTAGAGTAAAATATCTTCAAATTTTTCTTGTTTTTACGATTTCGTAGAATCGTGAACTCAATTTTTCGCACGGTTTTCACCCACGTTTACGATTTCTCGCGTATTTTCAAATCATTATGAGTTTACGATCATTTTATCAACGTGCATTTAAAACAAGAATGACGTGGATATTTTTAATGTAATTGTCACAAAAATAGGTGCACTGCATTACTTCTACTTATCTATGATAGGGATAGTAGATTTGCTTCACGATTTTGGCAAACACTACAAACTGCTTTGTGGACACGTATTAACTTGAGTATTGCATATCATCCCCAAACTATCCATACTTTAGAGGGCATGCTTAGATCTTGTGTAATAGACTTTGGTGGAAATTGGGATGCTAATCTACCATTAATGCAGCACCTTTCGAAGCTCTTTATGGTCGAAATTCGCCACTATGCTGGACGGAAATCAGAGATAGTCAACTTACAGGTCCAAAAATCATTGAAGAAACGACAGACAAAATTTTTAAAATTAAAGAAAGATTGAAAGCAGCTAGAGATAGACAGAAAAGTTATGCCAATAATAGACTAAAACCCTTAGAATTTCAAATAAGGGTCAAAGTCTTGTTAAAAGTGTCACCATGAAGAGGCATAATTTAATTCAGTAAAAGGGGCAAATTGAGTACAATATATATTGGGCCAATCAAAGTTGTTGCACCAATTGGTTTCATTGCCTATCGATTGGAACTTCCAGAAGGATTATCCGATATACATAATGTATTTCATGTATCTAATTTGAAGAAATGTTTATCGGATGAAACACTAGCCATACCTCCGAAAGAAATTCAACTAGATGACAAATTACACTTTATAGAAGAACCACTTGAAATTGTTGACAAGGATGTTAAAAAGCTTAGACAGAGTCGTATCCTGATTATTAAAGTCAAATGGAACTCCAAGAGAGGTCTCGAATACCCATGGGAACGGGACGACTAGTACAAGTTAAAGTATCCACACTTGTTTGAAAGAAATCATCCTCACTCACAAGTTTAAATTTTGAGGTCGGAATTTATTTATGAGGGGGAACCTATGATATCCATGAGTATTGACGAATAAATCCAATATGGTGAGTACACCGAACTCGATTAATTAACTAGTTAATAAATTTAATATTTGTTATTAAATTAAAACTTTTAAAATTTAGTAAAGAGTATTTTATTTTAAATGCATGGTCTTCCATTTGATGATTTTAATTTGCACCGCTTGACGGTACACTATCCTAAACGAACGTTGGTGACGACTCCGTTAACGAATCTAGTAATACGCTTGTATTAGCATGAAGTAATAAATCCTAAGTGAATATCTTTAGTCGATGAAGAAAAACCACAATTTTAATGTTAACTGTTAATTTTTCAAACAATACACTTTATTCGTGTTTTATCTGGATTAATTGGATTTAATTAACCAAATGACATCTAAAGTCATTATCATTAACTAAAAATTAATTATTTTTGTAATGTTAAATATTCTAATATTTTTTTGAATAAAAATCGCATTTTAATAAAATTTTCGGTACAAGATTTACACACCATAGGACTCAGATTATACCTTTTTTTGTCTGTTTTGATCCAAGATAAATACATAATGAGGACAAGGGTCCACCACATGGCATCTTTTAGGGAAAATAAAATCAAATAAGGATATTATATGATGATATATAGATATGCAATCATTTTACATATACACAATCTCGTTACCTTTTTCACCATCTTCCAACCGTCATCTCTATATCTCTCTACGTTTGATTTTTCAAGCTTCCATACTCCACATTTTGATCAAGCTTTGGTGGTTTTGGGTCTTTTGATGAAAAAGATTGGATCAAGAAACACACACTTTGCTTCTTGCACTAAGGTAAAGATTTTCTTACATTTTGATTTTATTCAAAGTTTGTTCACCCAAATGTTTAGTTTAAATCATATGTTTTTTGAGTGCAAATATGAAAATGTGGGAGTTTATAAGAGTGTATGTGTGTGACGATTGTGTGTGTGTGTGTGTAAAAGTGTGTGTATGTGTATTTTATGTATTATATAATCACACACATGGGTGTGTACCATAATATATATATACACACACACACATAAATGTGTGGGTGTATGTTGTTACATGAAATATATACACACACATGTATGAAAAATTTGTTGGATGATATTTTTGACACATGCATGTACATACATACATAGGTATGTATGTATAAAAGGGTTTTGTTGACATGCATGTGTGTATATATACACATATTTGTGTGTGTGTGTGTGATCTTGGTTGTATGTACATGCATGAGTGAAAAATATAAATATCTTGATACACATGTATGATGATTTATATATGATTCATGAAAAAAAAAACTTTTTTAAATTATGTTGACATGTATATATAAATGATGGATAAAAATTTAAAATTGTTAATCTTGGTGACTTGGTGCATGTATTTATGCTTATATGTGTGCAAGTAAGATATGTTAATATATGGTTTATTACAAATTGCAGTTTGATAGTATTTTAAAACATAAACTAAAATGTCATAAATTGAAGCATGAGTGATGAACACATTCGGTGTTCATCATGCATCAAAACTTATACATTTCATATGTAAAAGTGTTGATTAACAAGCACTTTGTATAATATGAAAATAAGGAATAAAATATGGTACATTTTGTTTATTAAAAAGATATTTTTATTATATAAGTATTGATGATTGGTTACATAATTTGTCATAATCACTAGCTTAAAACGGGTGTTTTTATTAACTTAACTTTTGAAAAATATGAAGTTTTGTTGAAAAATTATTTAGGCCAGAATTATTGCAGTAAAATATAATATTTCAAATTATATTAGAAGCATAAAATCAAGTGGATTTAAACATATAGGCATATAATGGTCATTGTGATCGAAATTACTTGTTTTCGGGCGATTTTTAACATGTAAAAGACTTGCTTTGAAAATCTTATTTTTGATCAGAAAATTTATGAGTTTTTAGGATAAAAATTTGTAGTGTATAATGCATAAGTGTTTAAAAAAGTATAAAATGAAATACTTGAAAACTATGTTTAACAAATTGAATAAAAATGACGATTTAACGTGAAATTTTGACATAATTATATGGCTGATTTTAATCATAAAATTTTGTATAAAAGTATGCAAAATTAAAGTATTGAAAGTAACTAGGGTCATATTGCATGCTGGATGTGATTTGGTGTGCGTTACGTTGTCGGATTTACAATAAATGATGGAAAATTTGCCATTTTTGGTAAATTGTTACAAGTAACTAAGTTAATAGTTAAAATGTATTTTAACAAAGAGAACTTAGCTATTTGAAAATAATATGAATTTAAAAACGTTAACTAGTAATTTATGATAAATGAACTAAATTCGAGTCACCAACGAGTCGTTTGGATAAACACTATTTTAAAATAATTCTAAGTCTATTAAGTTGGGTGACCAACTTATAAAATAGACTTGCGTACAGACTGTTAATATGTCCTTGGGTTTTAGGACACGAGTAGGATTACTCTCAGTGGCTATTCAGCATGTGGATTTTTACTCGTTATTTGCTTCGCATAGTAATTCATCAGCTACTATTTTATGAGTTCTCACAACCCCATTTTCTCTTACTTGTTTTAATACTTGGTGTAAAAAAAATTGCGTGTTACATTTTGTGTTCACTTTAAACTTTTTATTTATGATGATGATTGCATGGCCGATTCATGGCTTGGTCTGGCCATACCGAGACATTGTTACATACTCCTTGTGTCAATGAATGCGTATAACTACAATTACTTGTTACAAGCTAGTCCGGATGGGGCACGTTACAGTCGTAGGCTTAGTTGTTGAAAGTTGTAATCAGATGTCATATTGTGCATATTTAAAAACTATTTTTATTCGAGTCATCCAACCTGTGAGCTCACCAATTACTTTTTAATTGAATATTTTAATTATGTTTTTAGGTACACCCCAATGAAGTTTGTACAAAATTTCTATTTAAGCTTTAGCATGAATAATTATGTGTAATGAACTGCGCATTTTGGAGACTTAGTTTATTATATGAATAATGGTACTCAAGACATGAAATTTTATCAGTTGTGTAAGAAAATTATGAATATGTAATGTTATGTTTAGTTTTCTCGTTAACCGATGAGCTCTAGCTCAAAACCTTACGTCGCAATCCCGTGTTTCCATTTTAGTGGGGTGTGACCAAGGAGCACGATCAAGCAGCCAACAGAGAAGCTGACGATGTTATCGCTTCTGAATCCTCCTTTGAAGATCATGAAACTTCCCCTTGAGAGGGAGAGACTATGGAAGAGGAAAGCCTCTTAGGCACCTAAGCCCGCCACTACTGATGAGAATGACGATGACTATGTTCCATCGACTTGGCGCACGAGGTAATCCAGAATTAGGAAACAACAAGCCTCCCAATCTCATGTTACTCCTCACCAAACCACCCAACCTCATGTCAAACCTCAACAATCCCCTCTACCTCTAACCACCCAAACCCCACTTAAACCACCATCTCCCATCAAACTCAAATCTCCTTCACCATCAAAACAGTATCACCACAAAACCTCAATCACATTTTAAACCCATATCAACACCTCAATCACCAACTCTCATTCACTTTTCACACCCTGCCTCTCCACTCAAAACCAAGGTTGATAAGGGAAAGGCGCCAATAGGATCATCACTTGAGTACATTCCAGAATATCATCCTATTGATGTTGATCTTCTTCAATCTCAAGTTTTCAAGACTGAGCAAGATTCTGTGAAGAAAGATTAGGAGATTAAGAACCTGAGACTTGAAATTCAGATGAAAGATGGAAAACTTGAAGCATTGAAAAAGAACATTTTGCATTTGCTGAAAGAAGTTCAAGAACTGAAGAAGGCCAAGGTTTCCAAAGACAAAAAGGATGACGATTATGACAAAAGGGATGATGACAAAGACAATGATGATGAGAAAGATGACGATGACAAAGATAAAGACCAAAAGAAAGAAAGAAAAGGATGCAGATGATAAGGATGGATAGAACAAGGGAAATTGGTCATCCGACAAGACTACTGAAGAGTTTGATGACTATTTCTTTGCTGATTTGCCAAAATTCACATTTCAAGGACTTTCTGATGAGTTGACCGAACAAGGATTTGATAACATGTTCAAAGACATCAACATGGACTCCATTTTGAAGAAGAAAAGAAAGGTGATCTTCAACAGCCTTCTTCATCTTCCAGTCAAGCTTAGGAGACAGTGTTGGATGACATTATTGGGGGTGATGCTACAAAAGATCCGTATCTAGACTACTTGTACTCTCACAAGTATGTCAATCCTCAGGGAGATCATCTCGTAGGTTTTGATGAAGTGATTGAAAGCTAGTTTGAGTAGAAAAAGGATTGGAAGCCTGCATCAAAATTAGAACAACAAACTTGGCTATCAAAAACCCAGGCTGAAGCTAAAGAAGATCCTGATTTCTATACATTGCTAGCTCCAAGGATGTTTATGCCATTCGCAACGATGGATCCTGGATCGTTAGTTGGAGCTTTGACAACGAAGAGCAGTTGTTAGTCCTTCAACAAGACAACGAAAAGCTTGAGTACTTCAAAAGGCCTCAAGATTTCTGTTTAACACCTGCAATCGACCTCAGAAACTTGTGGAAAGTCACACTTATGAATGCTGAGAAAGTTGGAAGAGCAAATCAATTTGCCAAGTTCCTGAAGGACTAATGTGACAAAGATTTTACTGTGATGAAGCTAGTACAGGGGAGACGATTCAAACACAAATGCGTTCTGGATCCTATCAAGAAAAAACCTTGGATTTTTTTCAAGTATCCTCCACCACGAACCGAGAAATTAGTGCCTGTACATACAAGGATCCCATATGACACTTTGAAAGACTTCACATTTTTGTACTTTGATGAAGAAACTTCTGGGACTGTCATTGTCAAAGAATCTGGAGACATGTTCATATTGGATCCCATGGACTTGTTGAAGTTTGGGAGAATTGACATGACTGTTTTGTTTCAAAATCCCATAAAGATTGTAGACGTATTCGATCGAGAGGCAAAGACCTTCACTAAAGTGGTGTCTCTTGCTATTACAAAAAGTTTGTATGCTATTGCAGGATCGTTCACAACTACTTTGGAGCTTGATTGATTTCATCAGTCTAGGGGGAGTTTGCAGAGCCCAAAAAATACCAAGAGACCGACAAAATCAAGCTGAAGAGGCAAAGTATTCGAAGTCAAAATACTCGGCCGAGTACTTTCTATTTCGGGAACTTTTGATTTCGTGAACTTTGTATACTAGTATAAATAGATGTATTTTGTACATGTATAGGTTCAGATCCCAAGGTATTCTGTTCTAAACATACTAAACAATACCTTGTAAAGTTCACGACTTTATTAATGCAAAACACTTGTTTCTTCTTCTAACTTGGATTCCGCACTCTTTAGAAGATTGTTGACTGTTTATATTTGCTGTTCAAGTTGGTTTTTATCAGCTGTGGGACCTACATTTTATTTTAATCCACACTTTTATTTTATATTCTTTGATTTGGTTGCAACTTATTTTCTTATTTTTTTGCTCTTTTTTTGTGTTATGAATGCGAAGCATTACAATATTAAGTAATCAAAGGCTTCTAACTTAACAGTAGCCTTTAGACTTCTTTTATGAATTTTTTTTCTATTTTATTAAATTCTTTGAGTTATTTATAACATTTTTATAAGACATGATTTTTTTTTGCAATAATCACACCATAAAACAAATGTTTTTTTCTTTGATTTGATTATAGTGTTGATTTATTTATTCATTTATTTTTAAATCTACCTATTAAATGTGTTATACTATTAAAAGTAATTAAAGATATAATATTTTTCCTTTTAATTTGAGTGTATTGTTGATTTTTGTTCCAATCAAGGCATGAAAGATTCCCGGATCTTTGATACATGGAAAGAAATCTTGTGATGTTAAATATGTTTAAAAGGAGACTCTTTTTTCCAATATCTATATGAAAGACTCAAAAAACAAGTCACTTGGAGACTTATAACTCTAGTGACAAAGAATTTGAAAGCTTACACGATGACATCATTCAACTAGACCCAAGAGACGATTGTCTTCCAAAGGATCTTGAATTGACCCCAATGTCATTGATAAAATAAAGATTCATGTCCAACAATGACTTAATTCAGTTGAATCATATTAATTCTAGTGAGATACCACCAAACCAAGAAACATTAGACAATGATTGCATTATTCACAAACTAGAGACTAAGCAAGAGAAAAATCAAGCAAGACCCATCTAAGCAGTTAAATGCTAATCATGTAAAACTGCCACCATTTATAGTCCATGTTTAAACCACAAACAATCAATCACCCTTTTCTATCTAATTCTCTTTCATATGAAAAGTTTTCTAGTTCACACGAAGCTTACTTGATGGCCATTAATACCCACCATGAGTCAAACCTTTCCATCAATCCATGTTGGATAAATGTGTATACAAGCAATGAAAACAGAGGTTCAAGCTCTTGAGGAGAACAATATCTGTACTTTTGAGCAATTTCCATAAGGAAATCATGCTGTTGACTCTAAATGGGTGTAAAAATAAAGATAAATCAGATAGAGAGATTAAAGGATTTAAGGCTAGCTCATCTTGTTACCGGAGGTTTAATTAAAATGGAAAGAATTAACATTCGTGATATGCTTGCTCCAGTTTCTAAACAACTCTGCTTGATGTAGTAGTAAAATAAAAATTGGGTGATTAGTCAACTAGAAATGAAAAATGCTTTCCTACATGGAATATAAAAAAAGAAGTCTATATGAAAATTCCACAAAATTTTGCCTAGTAAAAAGGAACAACACTACAAGAAAAAGGATCTAAGGCCACTAAGTCTATAGGGACGACGGAATGTCGTTTCTATAACCCTAGCTATAGCGACGACAGGTCGCCTCTATAGGCTCGAGGTTTCTTTTTTGACTTTTTCAACAATAGCGACGAAATGTTGTCGCAATAGGTCACTTCAGAATTGGCGGGCTTTGACTTTTATTTTAGTGCCTGTTGAAAACTCTATAGCGATGACACGTCGTCGCAATAGATTAAATTTATTTTTTTGTCTTTTTTTAATTCGCTTTTATTCTGATGTGATTAAAAAGAAAATAAAAAATTATTACATGTTTCCTATAGCGACGATCTGTAGTCACAATAGCCATAATTTAGAAAAAAAAAAATATATTTATTCAATAAAGGTTAAACGTAGTCGTTTTGGTTGTTGGCTATGTCGTCGCTATAGGCGATTTAACCTTAAAAAAACCGCAGATACCCTCATTTGCAAAAAACGATCGGGACTCTCCATTTTCTCCCCCAGGCAACGAAATTCGGCTATTTCAAGCATTGGACGATATTTAAGGTTCTATTTTCTAATTTTACCCCTTATTTCATGAATAGATACGTTTATTTCTTTCCATTTGAATCTTTTTTGTGTTTTGGGGATTTTTGTGTCTATGTATATACATGTGTGTAAGCATAATCGTATGTGTATGTGTATTCATTTATTCACTTGGTTATTTTCATTATTTTGTGTTCTTTTGCACATATGTATGTATATAAGTGAGATTTTTTTTGTGTATGTGTTTTTTTTTTTATGTTGTATGTGTGTGTATTGGTATATTAATATATGTATCTCCTTTGTTTTGAGATGTTTTGGGTTTATGTTGGGATATCAGTATATGTATGTGTATTATTGTTTGATTCTTTTATGTGTATGTGTTTGTGTATGTTGTATATGTATGTTTATGTTATGTGTATATGTTAGAAACATCAAGTTAGAGGATTTGAGATAATTTAAGATTTAAATTGATGTATGTGTGTAAGTCTATGTTTATGTTATGTGTATGTTTAACTTATGTTAACTTAAGGTTAGAATTTGTATATGTATTTTTATGTTGGGATATTTGTTTGTGGATCTTTATATGAACGTAAAATATATGATTGTTTGATGTTTTAGAATCACAATATGTATTTTTGAATATGTTTAGCCATGTGTATTCATGTATTCATAATTAGAATTACAATATGCAACTTATGCTAACTTAAGGTTAGAATTTGTATGTTTATTTTTATGTTGGGATGTTTGTATGTGTATGTTTATGTCGAGATATTTGTATGTGCATGTTTATGTTGGGATATTTGTATGTGTATATTTATGTTGGGATATTGGTTTTTGAGGTAACTTAAAGTTTAGATTTGAAACAAGTTGTTGTGATCATACATTTGTGTTGTGTTATTCTTGTATGTGTGTGTATGGTGTATGAGTATGTTTATCTTTATGTTTATGTTTGTGTTTATGTTTATGCTTATGCTTATGCTTAAGTTATTCTTGTATGGAGTATGTTTATGTTTATATTTATGTTTGTTGAATTTAGTACAATTCTACTCGGTTTTTGACATTATTTTTGTGGTTGTATGTTTGATTTCGTGCTTTAAGGTTGTTGGAGCCTTCTCATTTTCACAGGCATGTTTTTTCCTTCAATTTTTTATTTTTTTATGTTAACGTATTTTACAAGAGGGTTTTTTATTTTTTTTTCATATTTTTTTTGCAATTTATGTGATCTTATAAGGTTGACTTCGTGTTGAAGCCTTCTTGGAACCTTAATTCGACATAGGTAAGTTTATTTCGTGTTGACCAAGCCCTATAGCGGCGATCTGACGTCGCTATAAAAAAGTTGACTTAACGTTGGCTTTAGTTAGTTGAAAAGAGGTCATTCCTTCTTCGCTTTCAAATCTTGCGATTTTCTCTTGGCTATGCTCATTTACATTGATGATGCTATCATGATTGGCAACCAAATGGAGAAAATCCATCAAAGATCTTGGTGTTTTAAAGTATTTTTTAAGAATAGAGATGGCAAGAATGCCTAATGGCTTAGTTCTAAGCCAAAGAAAGTATACTTTGGAAATTTCAAAAACTCTAGGATGATGGGATGTCAGTCAAGCTCCTATTTAATAAAACAAAACCTCAAACTCGATCGACGTAGCCTATACAACTCAAACCTAATGAGTATTCGTGATCTTCATGCTTCGTCTTAAAAGAGAGTAAAGAAATGAATCCATATCTTTTATTTTAGTTTGTACCTTTATATTTTTATCTTTAATTTTTTATTATTATATTTTGTAGACTCTCTATGAATTTATATTCTCCTATGATGAAATGAGAATTAACAATTTATTGATATCGTAATCTTTAGTTGTTCTTTAATACAAGTTTCATATGGAATACTAATGGTGATAATAACGTAATTTTTATGTTGTAGACTCTATGAATTTATATTCTCCCGTCACAAAATGAGAATACAATCTATTGATATCGTAATCTTTAGTTGTTCTCTGATACAAATTGCATGTGTAATACTAATAGTAATTATAACGTATGACTTTTATGTTGTAAACTATTTATGAATTTATATTCTCCGGTTACGAAATAAGAATTAACAATTAATTGATATCGTAATATTTAGTTGTTCTTTAATACAAGTTGCATGTAGAATTAACAATTAATTGATATCGTAATGTTTAGTTGTTCTTTAAAACAAGTTGCATGTAGAATTAACAATTAATTGATATCGTAATGTTTAGTTGTTCTTTAATACAAGTTGCATGTAGAATACTTATAGTAATTATATTATGACTTTTATGGTATAAAGGAGGTGATTGAATATACTTTGTACGATTTAACACAATATTAATAATGTACTTTTTTAATTTTTATAATATTTTAAAAAGCAATTTAATTAATTTAGAGTACAAATTCAGATCTATAACACTACTTAGAATAAACTAAACAGCTGTTTTATAATTTTTTACTAATCCTAATAGAGTAATTTCCCTTGTTTTCTCATCACTTTCATTATACAAAATAAGGATCTTTTTTATAAGGTTTAATTATTTAATTATTTATAAATAACAAATCTGATTAAAAACTTCATAATTTCCTTATCAAATAATTAAAAAAGTAATACGGTGATTAATTTGAAAATTAGAGATTAAATTCTAATAAAAATAAATCCTTATTATACATTATTACATTACTATATTATATAACTAGGATAGTATTATTAATTTGTATTAAATGGATTGACTAAAATATACGACAAATAGTCATCAAGACAATTTTTTGATATAAAATATGATTAAAATTTCGTATAATCTGATGCATTGATTAATTATATAATTATACCATTTCATTAAACACAATTTTTTATAAAATTGGTTTCTTTTAATATTTCGTTTTAAAAAACTATTTTAAAATTTTTTATTTTTTATAATAATTTAGTTTATTTAAAATGTGTGGTTTTTTATATTAATATATTTTTAATATATTAAAAAAAATTAACATAAAAATGAATAAAATTATCTTTAATATTTAATATTATTATTTAATATGATATGTATATAACAGAAGAGAGAGACATAAATAAAAAAAGTGATCTATAAAACATTGGACGTGTCTCTAAAAACCTTATATTATTAAAGAGGTAATTTTGTAAAGTGGTAACAAAATTTCTCAAATATTTCAATTAAATCATCAATAGTTTTTATGTCTCTTTAAGTCACTTAATTTTCACTTTATGTTTCACTCATATTTAATTTTTTTATGAATATTTAAATCTTTTATATTTAATCGACTACAAATGAAGCATATATATATATATATATATAGATATGAAAATTAATAAGTATTTGATTTTTTTTCTTAATTTGATTTAAATTTAACAATTTTGAAAGTTTTTATTATTTCGTGAATTTGTTTTCCTTAAGATTACCTCTTCTTTCAAGTTAATTAAAAACAATTTTACTTATTATTAGTAAATATTCATATATGTTTCGTTTGTCTCTATTAATTTTTAAAAATTAAACAATTTAAAAAAAAATACATATGATTGAAAGTTTGAAACAGTTACCGAAAGTTGAGTGACTTTATAAGAACAAAAACTTTAATTTAGTTTAGTAAAATATTAAGAAAACTTAACTACTATTAGGTGAAATATTCCATTTACAAAAATAGATAAATTTATTTACTTATATAATTAAATAGATAGAGTGTAAGTTTGTTTCCGAAGATTGAAAGGTTGGTCGATTAATAACATGATTCAGATTCGTTTTAATTTTTTTTCTTTTTTATTTTAGGTCATGTTAATATTTTATTAAAAACTAGGTTATATAGTATATACCCATGTATTACACGGGTTTTGTGAATAAAAATTATTTGATTTTATAATTCTTTATTATTATATTTTTTTTTTCATTAAATAATTATATCAAAAATAGTAATATTAGTTATACCTTTTTTATATTAAAAAACTTTAAATACAAAAAATTATAATAAAATGTTTTTAATACACACACATATATAACATTAGACATAGATTATATTTATTATTAAGCATTAATTTTGTGTATATATGTAAACAATGTATATTATTAATATTAAATGTGAGTTTTTATATTAAAAATTACATTTTTTTTGGAATAACATGAGAATGCCATGTGACATTTTTTGGAATAAATTATTAGTAAGGAAGATTTATTAAGAAAAGGTGAAACAACTATTAGAACATAAAGGTGGTGGGTTGCGATTACGGGCGGCAAGTTTTGTATTATTTGGACCTCCTACTTTGACAGGTTTATTGGAAATTGAACTCCACCTTGTTTTGTTTCTCCTTTCAATCATTTTCCGTTGGTCAACGTATTAACGAATCTAAAAATAAGCATGCCACAAACATATATAAAACGTACTTAAAAAAAAATGCATCAGTAGAAAGAAATAAGAAATGTATATAAAAATATAGAAAACAAAATTAGTATGTCACAATAGTATATATCAAATGTAGCATATTGCGACGATGGTTAAGTGTGTTAAGAGTATGGTTGCTTGATTTTGAATATCAAAAAGTAAATCGTAGACAAAAAGAACAAGTTGCAATACTATAATAAAAAATTAAAAGAGTATCATCGTTGTAAAATGAGTTCTCTCAAATTCAAAGATATATTTTATAAAATGGTAAAAGATAACATAGACTCACTCGATTTCGAATAAAATTTATACTGTAATGTATACAAAAATAAGCATGTTACAACCATGGGCGGAGCCGTTGACGGAGCTAGAAAAAAAATCTTTGTAAGGCCCAATCCAAAGATGAAGACTGACAAAATCAAGTTGAGACGAGATGAAGACCAAGTTTTTCAATTTTCGTGTACTATGTATTTCGTATACTTGTAAATTTCATGTACTTTACATTTGCGTGTACATAGGTTCGAGTACTTCTAGGGTAGTATAAATAGACGCATTGTATGTTGCTCTAGGGTTGCGAATCCCGAGGCAGACAGTTCTAGACACATTGAAGTCATTTGCACAAAGTTCACGTTTTTATAATAGAAATTAACTTTTCTATTACATATTTACCTTCTAACATGGATTCCGCACATATTAGAAGCATTTCGTGTTGATTGAGCTGATAAAGTTCAGATCTTGAGAGTTCAAGGGACCTACAAGTGGTATCAGAGCTTGGAGGCTATTTTCAACACCAATCTACTTTTTCAATCAAGTTTGCCACTTTCCTATTTATTTCCACTTCATCTAGTTGCACAATCAATTTAGAGGTCTGGATCTTGAATAAATTTATTCTGAAATTTTTCAAGTATTTTTCGAGAACTCCATTTCGAGAACAGGGTTTCGAGTACTAGTGTTCGTGTACTGCATTTCGGAAACTTGGATTCGTATACTGCATTTCGAGTACAAAAATTCGTGTACTGGATTTCGGCTACTTGGGTTCGGCTACTTGATTTCGTGATCTTCAGTTCGAGTACAACATTTCGTGATCTTCAGTTCGAGTAAAACATTTCGTGATCTTCAGTTCGAGTACATTATTTCGAGATCTTCGGTTCGAGCTTTTCATGATCTTGATTTCGTGTAACTTTCTTCGAGTACCTGGACTTCCCATACTTGGAAATTTCGAGAACCTTTGGAACTTCGAGTAACTTCTGGATTTTGAGTACTTGAGGACATCGAGAACATTGAGGACTTCATGTAGTCTGTTTCGTGTACCACTCTTAGAGTACTTCTTTGCTTTGTGAATTGACACTTCGAATTTTTCTGGTCATGGCTTCCAAGAACTTGACAAACCTTTCAAACCAATCGAACCTGGACAATGAGATTGGGACAGGTACCAAGCCGCCTAGGCTTGTTTCAGGCGACAACTTTCAGGACTGGATGTTCAAGTTTCAGTCCTTCATCAAGTATACAGACCCAAAGCTGTGGCGATAGATTAAGGAAGGGCCTTACGTGCCCATGTACGAGAGTGAGTTGAATGGGTTGATTCCTAAGGACCCAGAATTCTTCACCGAGAACGCCATTCTGCTGAGAGAGAAAGATGACAAGGCTTATGCCTCCACCACTATGGCCCTATCTACTAAGGTTGCTCACGGGTTTAAGGAGCACAAGACTGCCAAACAACTATGGGATGCTTTGGTTGAACGCTTTGAAAGAAAAAGAAGACATGAGAGAGAGCAGAAAAGACATGTTGAGACAACGGTTCAACATGTTCAACCACATTAAAGGAGAAACTCTAGAAGCTCAACTTAACCGTTTTACCCACCTGATGACAGAACTTACAAGTACAGGGATTGAAATGACCAAGGGTGAGGTCAATAAGAAGTTGCTGAACTCTCTGCCATACAATTGGAACTCCAACTGTACCACCATCAAAAGGACCAAGGACATGTATAAGACTACGTTGAGTGAACTAATATCCATCATCAATTCATACAATATGGATGATAAGCAGAGAGCATTGAACTATGCCAGCTCCATGGGTATTACCCCATCCTCAGAGAACTCAGCACTTCTCTCTTCAATCAGTTATCAAGATTTAGGATCACAATCAGTTTCGTATGAGACCACATTTCTCTCCGCAGGGCAAGCTCAGTCAATGCCCAAAATCATTCCAGAGAGTGAAGAAAACCTGCTACTGTTAAAGGGGATCATAAACAGTTACAATGCTTTCATTGCTTTCATTGCAGGTGAGTTGGCACCGGCCAATCTGACACAGGATAATCTGGAGCAGATTAATTCTACTGATTTGGAGGAAATGGATATTGCATGGCAGATGGCCATGGCAGTCTTCAGAGCGAATATGTTCATCAAGAAATACGGGAAAAATAGTTTTGGGAACAATCCGGGAAAGAAGCTTGGATTTGATAAGTCGAAGCTCAGGTTCTACAATTGTGACCAGCCGGGCCACTTTTCTTGGGAGTGTAAGCAGCCGAAGAATGCAAATGAGGCTGAGAAGAAAGCAGGTGATACTTCCGAAGTTGGAACATCCAAAGCTTTAGTAACTCAAGAACCAGATGCTTATGACTGGAGTGATCAAGTATAGTAGTTGGAAATGACGTTGAGCCATGCATTCATGGCTGAGGTTGTAACATCACTGTATTTCGGGTCGTCCGTACATGTTTGATTGTACTGTTAAGACCTGATATGATAATTGTTAATGATTATGAATTATTGGATGTTATTACTATTATTGGTATACATATTGAGAACACATTATTATAGCATAAACCACGGGAAGTTTAGTTTGAAATACAACTAAACAGAACCAGAGAGTTTATTGCAGATGAACTCACATGTTATGGGTATTGATTTGGATTAGTTGTGATTTAGGATTCTATAATCAAAGATAGGCAAGGATATAATGATGGTCTATCGAAGAGGTGGTGGGATGGCGGCTGAGGCAGTTGCGACTGACCTCTACGTATGCCCTATACATAAACCATCATCGGTTTATCATGATTATATCCGTGTTGAGGCTTTGGTGAGGAGAATCCGAGGTTTTGGTTTGGAATAGAAAAGAGTTATGAGTTGGTTATTGTCTGGTTACTAGACATAGTCAAGGACACATGGTCATGGTTTATCGAAATAGCGATGGGACGGTGGCTGGATAGGTTGCGACCTACTCCTACATATGCCCTATACATAAGCATATTTCGGTCTATCATGGATGTGTCAGTGATATGGTTTAGTGGGATTGGATTGGGGAATTATAATATTAAAGAAAATAATGATAATGAAAGCGTCATTGAAAATGATTACGCGATGGTGATGTTACGATCATAAATTAAACTCGAATATTAATTCAGAAATGTTAACTTAATAATGTATTCACGTGGGTGATGATTCACACGAATATAATTATTAAGAATAATATTCTGAAACGATATTCCATGAATCGTAAATCGAATCGAAATACGATACGAGCGTCGGATTCGAAAAGGTGACGATCTTTACGAATACGTACGTGAGTAATGCGTTTTGACGAGATAACGAAATAATAGTGTAACGATATTAATTTAAGAAAATAAGAAAAAGGGTTTTAAAAACGTTTAGTAGGAATCACAACCTAAGACGGATTTCGAACAAATCATTTATTTAAATAAATAATTTAACGATATCATTTACGAAACAACCGTATTTAAATAAAATCATTTTATGAAAACGAAACATAATTATTTAAATGTTTTATGTTTTAAAACACGTTTACGAGCAAAACCGAGCATATTATAATTTTTATTGCGATAAAAACGAGACCGAGCACGTGGGGACGGGACGCGATATAAGAAAGAAGGATTGCTTCTTCTTCCTCATTTCCCACCATCTCTTTCTCACTCTAGAAGTAATTCCCGTCACCTCTCTCTCTCTCTAACTTCTCTCTACCGTAACTTCTTCGTTTCTCAACGGATTCACGAGATCATGGTGCCAAAACGTTCGTGTGATCGAGGGGAACGAGGAGATACGAAGAAATCTAGCTTTTGAACACGATTTGAAGGTAGATCTTCCATTTTACTTTTGGGTTTTACTCATTTAGAAACCGGTTCTTATATCATCTTTATAAACAAATCTCACTCATGAAACCCTATATATCGAGCCTGTGTGAACGACATGAAACAAATCTGAAACAACTTGAGGCCGAAGATGATGATGATGACTGGCTCAGATCGTGGAGGGTGCAGGTCGGCAAACCTCCTGGGAGCCGAACCTCTTCTCAGCCAAACCTAAGGGAGGCTGAACCCAAGGGTGGCCGAACCCTAAAAGGGCCGAACCTGAGCCAATCGGCCGCGAACCCTTAACCGCGAACCTGCATGGCCGAGCCTATAGGTTGCAGCGAACCTGGAACGAACCAGTAATCATGGCCGAACCCTACGAACCAGCCGAACCCATGTAGACGAACCTTTGGTTTGCAAACCCTAATGCCACGAACCCTTACTTAGCCGAATCTCAATTACGGCCGAACCTTATCATGCATGGGCGAACCTCTTTTGATCTGAAAGAAAAAGAAACGGCTGAACCCATGGTCCCTTCTTGGTCAGCCGAAGCCACTGCCTTGGCCAAACCCTATGAGGCCGAACCTAGGGTCGAACCTTGTGCCCACCGAATCTGTTAACTTGGCCGAACCTTAGTCTACTTAAACCCTTGGATGAGCAGCGAACCTAGGGAAAATGAGTGGGTCAAGGGCTGTTAAGACTTAAACATTTTACTAAATGTTGAGGGTGAACAAAAGATCATGATAATGAAATAAACCCATGCATGCATGAAGAATTTAAGAGTGCCACCTTTCCTTAATAATATAAACTCTAAATTATGAGATTTTGTATAATGTGAACACTTGTGGAAATAATTTAAATATAATTTCTTAAATCTTGAATTTGATTTTAATAACTTAGGTTAAGGTGGCCGATTAATTGATCATGCATGTATGTGTTGATGTGTATATGATTAAAGTCATCACCTTGGAGTATACATGTCGGTGGGAACGTATGTAAGATATCATAACTAGTTATCTTAATGGAATGATTTAAACTATCAAGTCTAAATGATATTCTAAAGATGACTACTATAAAATATTTAGTAAATCATCTTAACTTAGATTAAATAAACCAAGTTAAAGAGTCATTTAATGATAAAAGTAAACACTAAGGACACTTGATTGAAATAAAACGCATATACTTATGAATATGAAATACACAATAATTACAGATTGTTGAGTTGCATTTGATTTCACGTACGTGAGCGCGCATTTTGCAAACATACTGAATCTAAGGACTCAGGTGAGTTCTCATAACCTCCTTTTTAAATCATTTTGTTTTTAAAGTCGGAGGTTGAACATGTATACCAATTCAAATATTATTTTGATAACACATGGGTGACACCTAGATTATCAATATGATATTCACATTAATGGATTATTATTGATTATGGATTGAGATGGATTATTACTATTCCGTGAGTCATTGTTGGTTGAGTTGACTTAGGTCCTCCGCAATGATTGAGTTACTGTTGGTGAGTTGACTAACGTCCTCCTCAGTGACTCCACTTTTGGTTGAGTTGACTGCGGTCCTCCGTAGTGCATGTATTGACACTTATAGGAATATCGTTGTCACACCCCTGCGCCGCGTGCGGAATCCACGGCGCGGTGACGTATGAAAGTTGAATCATGCACAAGTATTGAATAAGAACAACCACAATGGATTACTAAGTTTCATAATGTTTAGACCATTGTTTAGTTACAGAAAATCTATCTACCAAAAGAAAGACAACTACAAACCCAAAATATAGTTACAAAATAAGACTTCAAACAAGACACTTAAACAATTAGGATTTAGTGTGTTTCTAATCCATCCTAGCATGTTTCTTCATCTTGTTCTATCTTAGAATGGTCTCCTTAGTTGTCTCTGAGAAAGTCTTAAACCTGATTACCTGAAACACGTGAAAAGTAACTGTCAACTACAGAAGTAGTTGGTGAGAACAATAGGTTTAACATATGAAATCATGAATTTGTAATATAAGGCATAGGTATATTAAAGCAATAAATGAATTACATGGATGGGTTGTAACCCAAACTAACATCAGGTATGTCAAACGAGTGTAAACAGTCCAAAGATTGTTTGCATGAAAACCAACATATAATCAAGTCCCAAACTACGTTTGGAGTCAGAAAATTTGTCAGCAACAATGATAACCATACGTAACCGAAATCTGCAGTTAGTTTATAAAACAAATTTAAAAACTAACTGCAGCAATCGGTCTGCCCAAATGTGTCCGCTTTCCCTTGTTGTGATCACCCAGTACTAACGCTAATGAATATGAAACCTGATGTGTTTATAAGTTTGTTCACAACGATGGACACCATGCTTTTAAACATTGCTTTAAACTAGCGTGTTAATGCCTTATTTGATAACATGATTTGAAAACCTTGTTTGAGTACCATGAAATGAACCCTCTGTTTGAATACCATGAAATGAATCCTTTGTTTGAACATCATGAAAACCATTGTTTGAATGCCATGTTGTGAATCCTTTGATTGAGTACATAAGATAGCGTCCTTGTATAGTAACAAAGTTTATAAAAGATTATTTTCGAAAACACGAGTTTAGAGTAAAAGAGTTTATAAATTCCTTTAAAAGCAATTGAGAAATCCCTTGGATTTCTAAAGTAAACCTATAATGTTTGCCAAGTAACAATAATATGTATCATGAAATATGATTGAAGTAAGATCATTTGATCACGTGTTCCACCCCAAAACAGTTGTAAAAACAGTAAAAAGAGGGGCTAATGTTCTCACCTGTCTGCAGTAGACTCTGAACTATAACAAATAGCAAGTAGCAAACAGGACTTCTAACTGGTTCCTATATCATTGTAATCATACATAAGATATAAGATTTATAGTTGTATAGACTTTGATTCATTGATTGACTAGTGTTCTTTTGAACCCGATTTACACTTGAATACTTGTTCTCATGTTTGAAAATGTTGTGTGAACTTGAAAGTCATGATTGTGTTACTTGCTTGATCATGGATCCTTCTTTTATGCACAATCTTATGCATAAAATGACAAGTGTTTGTGAGCTTGAAAACCATTGATTAACATGTATTGTGAAAAGATGTTCAATTGTTTTAAGTCCTTGTGATTGTGACTTGATCCCCTAATTAGGTTAAGTTGTAACTTAAAACCAATTACGATCAATTCACATTTCATAAAGTAAAGAGGCCAAACTTGGTCTAAGTATATGTTATTGGGCCCTTATCGATATTTAAGATATAAATAACCAATTGGGCAATGATAGACCAAATGGAATGATATTGGGCCCAATTGTATGCGGATAAGCCAAAATAATGATTTGGGCCGAATTAATACGCAACGGGCCAATTTAGGTTCATAATGCACCGAAGTAGAATGGATTGGGCCTTCAAGTACTAAGTTGGGCTAACTAACGTGCATATAGGCCATGTAATTTTTCAAGGCAACATTGGGCTAATTAAGTACCAAGATGGGCCGACCTAACTTTCTTGGGCTTAATTTAACTTATGGGGCCGAGCACTAATGAAGTTGGGATGCATGGAACTGAATTGGGCCGAAGGAGTCTTGGGCTGCCAACAAAGGCAGCGAACCTTCCCCATTTCCTTCTAAGGTTCGGCTTGCATGGCCAAGGGTTCGTCCGAGATTAGATGGGTTCGTGAAAGCAAGGGTTCGTTCATGGTGAGATGTCCAAGGGTTCGGCACCAACCTACGAACCATGCAAGGCTCGTCCAGTTCTATGGTTCGCATCCATGGTGTGGGTTCGTCTAAACCAATGGTTCGTCTGCATGGGTTCGGTCTAGAAGGTTCTTGGCATGCACAGTGGTTCGCCGCGGTTCCTGGTTCGCCTAGAGTTCGTGAGTCTTTCACTGGTTCGGCCACTGCTCAACGAACCATGCAAGGTTCGTTTATATTCCAAGGGTTCGTCGAGGTGATCAGGGTTCATCACTCCAGTAGGGTTCGGCCAAAGCTGCGCCCCACGAACATGCAGGTTCAGCAAGCTAAAGGGGAGGGTTCGGCAGCCTCTAAGGGTTCGGCACCCACAACCTTCACCGAACCTGTCACCTGCATCATCACCATCGTCGAACACTTGGTTCTAGACTACGATCTAATCTCATATAACTTCAGAGAAGATTGCTATAGGTGCGAAACTAGGAATGGTGTGCAAAAATCCGGCTAAGTGTCGAGTTTCAACACACCCACATCAAAAACCCTAATTTCGTGATTATTCTTTCAAGCATACCTCGTTTTTGGCCCGACAAATCCACTGATTTGTTGTACTTTTGCGTAGGTTATGTCGAGAGCTTCGCATGGACACCAAGAACACCCAAATCCGTGGAGAAACGAAGGAGTTATGCGCGGTTGAAGCTCGGTTTTTAGAGAGAGAGAGGGTTGACGGAAATTTTAGAGAGAGAAAGGGTTGGCTGAAATTAAATGAAGGAAATGACCTTCTTTAAGGCTTTTATAGCCCCTGTGGTTTTTGGGTTCGTTCCGGTCGCTCGGTTCGCGTTTCCGGAACGTAACGCGTATTTTACGCGATTTAAATAAAAGAGTTGTTAACTCAATAAAATGATGAGTTTCAAAATTGTAAAAATATAAAATAATTATTTTAACTATTTTTACTCTTCGTGCGTTATCAGATCGTTAAACGCATACAATTATGTGTATACCCGCAATCACGTACGTTTTTCGATCGTATTAGTTATTTAAAGTCGTTTAATCATAATTATAAGTTCAACATTCGTATCATTATGGATTGTCACCCATAACTATACTCAGTCTCGCTTACGTATTACGATTCTTGTTGAATTAATTAATTGTCATAATATTCGTCTTAACACTACGCACTAACACTATCCTGTTACACCGAACGCAGTATATATATAGGGCTCACTCTCGCTGCCCACCACTGTTTCGATATAACACGATACTGTTCTTGCCTAGTGTAATCGACTGTAAATAATAATACATACGTGTTCACAAATAATAAGGATTCTAACACACAAGCACATAATGAACATATGAATCACATAGATTAACTGAACATGGACACACACTGTTCTAACACTGTTTACGACTACCATGACTAAATGCACAAATGTTACAGTTGAGTTGACTGAGGTCCTCCGCGGTAACTTATATTGATACGATTATGGTGATTATTGATTATTGACTTGATTGTGACTGACTGAGATTGGTTGAATATATGTGGTTGATTATTTGTGATTATTTGAATTAGGTGATTGTTGGGTTTGTGTTTGTGTGTTGGATTATCTAGCAGGTGCACATGTTGATTTTCTCGGGAAATTATAAACTTTCATAAACAAATTATAAACTTCTATAAACATTTTGTAAATATTTTTGAAACATAAAAACTTATGATTTCTCACCAACTACTTTATAGTTGACACTTGATTTTCAACATGTTTCAAGGAACGAGGAGAAGTAGGTAGAGCAGGATAGCTCTACATCTTTTGGACATCATCACGTAGGGTCTTGGACTTAGCTAAAATAACTGAAATTCTGGAGACTAGAGTTTAGTTAGTTCAGATAAATCTTTTGTGTAATTGATGTAACTAGCTCATGATGAACATGATTTTTGTGTAATTAATGTGGTTGATTAATTGAGATGTGATGATTTAATTAGATGCCCACGAGCTTATGAACAATCTACACATCCCTCGTGGCATCCCGACGTTTCCGCCATCGGTCGGGGTGTTACAGAGGTGGATGTAAAGCGAAGTGAGGTAACTGAAAAACTTTGCTCTATCTCTTTCATTGAAAAAGTTTATAAATATTGATCTCATAATATGGAATTGATCAAGGAGGTCACCAAATTAAAATATTTTAACTCTGAATTTCTTTAAAATGAAGAAATTTGCAAAACAAAAGTTGATGCTGAAAGGCGCGATATTTAAAAATTAAAAGAACTTTTAAGTGACAAGGAGTCTAAATATCGGGACACCAAGCGTTGGATAACAGAGATTACCTCAGAGTTAGATCAAGTTAAAACTGAGATGTCAAAAAAAAAAATTAGAGTTGACAAATATGACTACTCAATTAACATGGTGGATAAGTTGGTCGATTTTGAGGTCAGGGGAAGGGAGCCAACGGAGCTTGGTTATAATGAGGTAAAACCTCCTTTTAACCACAATTATTCCATAAAGCCCAAAATCAACAATTCTGCTGATGATCTACAGTAGAAGTCTGACCGTAGGTACGAGTTCACTACTGGTTCTAACAAACCTATTTCACTCACAGTAGATACAATTTTGTCTAACTTAAATTGTTCTGATGATTCTAAGGTTTGTGCAGAAGGTTAAGTGTTTCAGGTCGAGGTGAGGAGGGAGAAGAAAGAAGCGCTGGGAGGAGCACAGATTGTTCAATCTCATCTAGCAAATCACATATTCTGTTTCAAAAGTTGATTTTGTTGGAAAGTTTGAAACAACCAAAATTAAACCAAATGAAATGATTAAGAATTTTAGGACTAATTTTGTTAAAAGTGGTGATGATGTTAAAAACAAATGTGTCTTAGAATCAAATTCTTCTCCTTTGACAGAAAAGGTAACGGAGGCTCATTCCACAATCACACAAGAGACGGGTTCAAAGTTAAATCCTAGTTGTGAACCTTATGTTCCAACTAGGTCATTGGAACAAGTCTCCACAAGTTCATCTCCTCGTCAAAGTGATTGTGATGTAAAGCCATTTGACCCACAAGAATTTTACCAAAAGGTATGTTGCTATGCACGTGGGAGGCCAGGCCACATAGCCAGACACTGTCTGCACAGACCCACTGAGTTCTTCTATGAGAAGAATCAGAAGGTCACACCTAAGGCAAAGCCAGTCAGTATACCTGTGAGGACTGATCAATCCTCCAAGCCTAAGGTGAAACCTTAGAAAAAGCCTCAGAATCATCACACTATCAGAAGCAGAAAGGGGTCCAAATCAAATCAAAATGGTTCTACAAAACAAAATGTGACACCTCGCAAATTCCAGGTCAGCATTTATTTTATTTTAATAATAATGTGTATTATTATTTCATATGTGGCACTAGAATAATTGTATTTAGTGTGACACGTGGCACAACAGACCAAACACACCGATAATTCGAGGAATTATCGCACGAAACTCGCACGTGTCTTGAATGACGAACGTTGGTGAACGGATCAAACCACAGCACAATAACACTACACTTAGGTTCGGGTGAACCTAACTTAGTTAGAACAATGCTTATATGCCAAGAAACGATGATCGTATTCGAGAAATACGGGAAATTCGCTTCGAAACAATGAAATTGGGCTTATTGGACTCAACCGAGACCCATCGCGGTACGCGATGGGCACCCAATTGGGCCTTCGCGGTACGCGAAGCCTGGGAGGGAGAATTTGAATTCCCCGAAAACCATCGCGGTACGCGACGACCGATCAACTTCCACTCTCGCGGTACGCGGCGTGTTTCGGGAACAGAATGATTATTTTAATCATCGCGGTACGCGATGATGCTTTTTGCGCGGTGCCGCGGTACGCGACGGGTCTAATTTCGCAGAAATCTTTATAAAACCAATGTTAATCATTCTGTCGCCCCTACTTCGTTTCTCTCGACTGAAACTCGTCTTCTTCGACCCTTATCACTCTGTAAACACCATTGGAGCCACCTTAGATCATTGTGAAGCCATTTCAAAGACATTCTTGAGGAGCATTGAAGGTTTGAAGCTCAAGAACACCATACCATCTTATTACTCGTGATTAGCATCATCCCAGCGACGTTTAGGGCTTCTACAAATCTGCTCAAATCCTTCCTAGACGTTCTAAAGCCTTGTGAGGTAGTCTTCTTGCACTATTTGTGTTTCTAGCACTTAGAATCACACATGCAAGCCTTTTAGGCTACATGCATCACCACCACACACCATTGTCACGAAATTTTGATAGTTTATATCTGTTATTGGGTGTGTTTATTACTGATTTGATGATTTGGCTATGATCCATGATGATATTGAATGCCTATGATGGCTACTTTAATCATCATGCATGTATGATTTACAATAGTTTGTGTAATTGTTAGTATTGAAATGTTATTGATAGTGTTATTGATGATGTTCCATGTGATTAGAATGTTTGATTATGGTCAAGAAATGTCAAGGACATAATAGTTACTATAAATGGTAACTTTGTTGTTGCAAAATGTGTGTTCTTGATGAAACGACCACTTTTGCATGTTTAGATCTATATGTTAAGTTTAAGAATGATATTTGGAAGTTAAATAATGATTTTTGATAAATAGGAATGATTAGAATCGTCAAAGTATGAACTTCGTGAATGTCACTATAAATAGTAACTTTTTGTCACAAGTTTGCAACTTGATGATGGGTATGATAATGCTATGAGTCTAACATGTTTATCTGATGATTATATGATGATATTAAAAGGAATATGTTGTTAGGAGACTTGATTTTGGTTATTTTCAAAAGTTACTAAATATAGTAACTTTATTTTGCAAAATCTACGAATTATCACTTGATAGTCGTAACGATCATGATTAAAGGATTATTTAGGACTAAGATGATGATATTAGATGATGTTGGTTGTTAAACTTGATGAAATGTGCTTGTTTATGAAACTTTCTAAATATAGAAACTTTTACGCGCAAACTATGCTAAACCAGCTATGTGTAACTACGTGCTATTTGATAACATGCTCATTTAGGATAAATATGCATGTTAGAATAATCGGAATGTGATTTAATGCATGACTTGCCTAATGTGGAAACTTTCCTAAAATAGAACTTACTATAAATAGTAAGTTTCCTCATGGGAATGATTTTTGGTATCCGTACACTTCACACGACACTAAACCGCACGTTACACGAACACTTGATCCAAAACCGTCACCAACGGGTCGTTAGGTCAACACGGTCAAACATGGTCAACATGACCCACTTAACAACTCGGTGTTGTTAAACACGAACACGGTCCTGTGAGGCCCACATGTGTGAACAAGAACTCATAGTACCTATATGATATAGGTGACTACTAGCCGGCGAGCTACACTATCTCTTTGAGCAAACACATTATTTAACTCAGGTGAGTTTACGGCCCCACTTTTACTCTTTAACTGATTTACTAAACTTTGGGGTGAGAATACTATGCAACGATTTAGATGTATGACTGGTATGTTGTGAAAACTATTTTCGAGTGTAACTTCTATCGCTTAAAGTCCTCACTTATCCTTACCGTTAGTTGTGTATCAAACGAGTCATAATTACGTAGTACTACTGGGTTTGACTGACCCCACTCGGCACCAATGTTGACTGGAGGTCATAACGAGTGTAATTTCGATGGGAATGCGGGTTCAGCGATGACCTGCGGAGGCAAGCGGGAACAGTCTAGTTTCGGTAAGATGAACTGACACACTCCACGGATCATAGTATCCAACAACAAAACTTAACATACCCAGTATATGTCTGTTTACTATTTGTGTCTGTCTAAACCTGTGAACTCACCAACTTTTTAGTTGACGCTTTTCGCATGTATTCTCAGGTAACTGATGGAGCACAAGCAAGGACACGCACAAGGACACTCTAAGGAGTCTGGCTTTCATATAGACTCATGTCTTAGGCGTTGTGTGCATTGGATGTGTTTTCAAACAATTTAAACTTTGTAGTGTCTGTTAAACAGTTTACTTCCCGCTGCAACTTACTTATTTTATTAAACCATTTCCGCTGCTTATGCATTAATTATTCCGCTGCTTTAGTTGAAAACTTGTTTGTTTTGCAAAACTGTGTGATTGTACAACTCATATAGAGTCGTTCTATATGACCATGAGCTGTGATCCTGGCCACGTCACACCCACGTGGATTGACACCACGAGTGGGAATTTGGGGGTGTGACAGACTGGTATCAAAGCCTTGGTTATAGGGAACTAGGTTTGCATCTAGTGAACTTAGACTATAGCCACTGCTCTACGCTAGACACTACACTAGAACTTGCACACTGATGTTGTTAATACTTTTATTGAACTGTTACTTACTAACCCGAAACTTACAGGATGGCAGATAACAACCGAGATGCTAACAGGAACCCGGGCAAACGCCCAACGAGTGACGACCCGACCGAGGACAGTCGACGTAGGATCGACGACATTGTATCTCAAGTGGACGCCGAGATGGCGAGGCGAGCACAGAAGTTGGCTCGGGATCGGTACTGGGGATGGTTACCTAACATCATACAGGATTGGGTACTGGGGGAGCGAGTACCTCCATTGCGACATAAGGGCGATACCACTGAGGGTCCACGACTACCCGCACTCGGGGTGCCGATGGAGAGAGCTTTTGCGGCCCACATTGCCGTTACGCGACGGGAGATTAGGAGGAATGTTGAAGTATCTGACGAGATTCGCGTTCTTCGCGAGAAGAACGATCGCCTGGAATGGCAAAACGATCGCCTGGAAAGGCAAAACGATCGATTGGAGGAGCAGATGGAGACTCTACGTCTTCAGGTGTCCCAGCTAATGACACAGCATGGACAGATAGTGGATATCATGCAAGAGCATAACGGACGCATCACTGAGAATCGAACGGACATAATTGAGACTCAGGCGATGGTTCAAGCAAGCGACGCTATGCTCAATGCATGGGCGGCGCAGTTCATCGAGGAACCGCCAGTCGAGGACGACGGACCACAATTCGAGGCCGAGGACCTCGAAGAAGGGGATTTTGATGAGGATCCCAATGAGGATCCTGAGGAGGATGATGATGATGGAGGCGCTGTTAGTGATGTTTCACATGTCTCCATGGACTCGGATTAGTGGACTATTTTATTTTGTATTTTTCTTATTTTGGCCTAGACGAGCGAGATGTGCTCGAAGAACTTATATTGTACTTTCCTTTAAAAATTATTGTACTTCAAAAATTTGGTATTAATGAGAATTATGCTTTATTATTATCTGTTGTGTTATTATGACTGTTGCTAACACAATCTCTGATATGATATCTAACTTGACCTCTGACATGACATCTTATTCTAACCTCTGACTAACATTCTAACCCTTCCATATAGAATCATGTCGGGAAGGGGATCCAATGCACGAAATCTCAAGCGTAAGGCCGAGAAGGCAAGGATCAATATGATGGTTGAACGGAGGGTCAACAAAGTACTCGCTGAGTACGAAGCCAACCGACTTGCTAGCGAGACTAGCGGCACCAACAACGGTACTAACACCTGCCCAAACCGAATAGATTAGTGTAGACAACTTCAAGTGCTAACACGTTACATTGAACTCCGATGCACAGGTTCCCATGGGAGTGCAGCAAAAGGATGTTCGTTCAAAGCCTTCCTGAGCTGCCACCCTCACAAGTTCCAGGGTACCGAAGGGGCAGTGGGACTGCTTCGCTGGATCGAGAAGCTGGAATCAGTCTTCTCTATGTCTGAATGCTTGGAGGAAAACCAAGTGAAATATGCTATAGGAACACTAGAGGGACCAGCCCTCACATGGTGGAACACCCATGTACAGACTCTCGGATTGGAGACCGCCAACTCTATTCCTTGGGAGAACTTCACAAGGATGCTTCATGAAGAGTACTGTCCTTGTGACGAAATCCGGAAGCTGGAACAAGAATATTGGGTGCACAAGATGGTGGGATCGGAAATCGAGAAGTACTGTACTCGGTTTCATGAACTGTGCAAGCTCTGCCCGGCAATGGTGACGCCGGAGTATAAAAAGATCGAGCAGTTCATAAGTGGACTGCCGGAGCAAATTCAGAGCATGGTAACTGCATCTGACCATTCCACCATCCAACCACTGATTCGCTTGGCACACAAGTTGACTGACCAGGCGGTAGCCCAGGGGAAGCTGCCTAAGAGGGGTGAACATCTGAAACCCCAAGAACCCAAGCGAAAGTGGGAACCTAGCAACAATCGTACTTTCTCACCCCAGCAGCCAACTCAGCACCGGCCAGCACCTGCAAAGGTTTTCACTGCCACCCAGCCAAACACCCAAGGCAAGGGAGGATATCAGGGCAACAGCCCAAAATGCAACAGCTGCAACTATCATCATTTTGGCCCATGCAAGAAGGGCAAATGTACAAACTGTGGCAGAAACGGGCACCTGGCCAAGGAATGCCGATCAAACCCCAATCCCAACTTCAACAAGGATAATACATTGGAGGGGTGCTTCACTTGCGGAAAACCGGGGCACATGCGCCGAGACTGCCCGCAGAACAAGAACGCAGGTGGCAACCCAGCTAGGGGTCGGGCGTTCGTCATCGGATCAGGGGAAGCTAAGGATGATCCAAATGTCGTCACTGTTACGTTTCTGTTAAAGTAACGGTCAAGAATCGATACCCTCTATGTGACACCCACTGTCACTTTCATGTCCCCTCCGGACATTAACACCAATATTTAATAATTTACGTTAGGTCCCAGTAAAAACTTTCGTGTTTTACACACCTGTAAACATACTATTTACTAACACCTGTAAACATACTATTTACTAACACCTGTAAAAAAATAGGTTTACATATGTTTACATACTCCACAAAAACATTTATTACACAAAAGTTACACAACTGTTTGGTTATTAAAATTAAAACCATCATATGAGCCTTCACGTTCGATTCCCGATCACCATCACCACTCACCCGTCTCCTTAGTACCTGTAAATGCCACATTTAAAATCACCATTAGTTCGTTAGAACTAAGTAAGGTTACTTCACTATTCCACCCAGTGTATTCCATAATACCATATGAATACACTAATGAGGTTCCAAATAAAATTTAACAACAACAGTCAACCACATACAAAACGATTTACTAACGGTTCGTTTTCAACCAAAACCTCATTATATCTCCCATTCATGCACAATTATTATAATTTAATATAACACATGTATAACCCCACAAAAACTCTGATTGTACAACATATTTCACACAAATCACAATTCACAGTTTGACATTTGAATTTCAAATGTCTATCTCCTTTATAAGTCATCTATTGTTCACACACCTTGTGAATCAATTACATTGGAATTACATGTCTTATGTTCACACACCTTGTGAATCAGCATGCACATTACCAATCCATCATTTGTTCACACACCTTGTGAATCTATTACATTGGAATTACATGTCTTATGTTCACACACCTTGTGAATCAGCATGCACATTTCCAATCCACCATTTGTTCACACACCTTGTGAATCTATTACATTGGAATTACATGTCTTATGTTCACACACCTTGCTAATCAGCATGCACATTTCCAATTTAACATATGTTCACACACCTTGTGAATCTATTACATTGGAATTACATGTCTTATGTTCACACACCTTGCGAATCAGCATGCACATTTCCAATTTAACATCTACACAATAGTAGATCACCACATGTTCACACACCTTGTGAATCATGTAACAACAATAACCACATTCATTTATCTCATTTCAATCAACTCAACAAACCATGTATATATGCTAAATGCATAGTTACTTATAGTGTGGACTCACCCAGTCCTTCAACTACAAGTTCAATCAAATAGGTAACTTACCTCGCTTTGGAGAGTTATCAACAATCTCTAACTCTTTCCCAGGCCTTCTAGAACTAGATTCACCTCCTCTTCCTATTATATATTCACATATAACAGGATTTAACAACATGAACACACAACTTGTGTTATTTATATAATCTAATTCATTTGACCTGTTTTACTTTTCATATTCAATCAAACCTCGTTGAGGCTTTTATCAACAATCTATGTGTAGAAATTAATCTACACATGTTCTTAATCATATTCAACTTACCAAAACTGCATATTTTGAAATTCGTTGCTTGACTTCCTTTACCAACACCTAGTTGCAACTCACACGTATACAACTAGTTTCAATACACCCAATACCCATACATGTTGATTCAAACTCATTTGAATCTCATTTATTAGTGTGTGGCATTTAGAAGTCAAGCTATTCTTTATAATTAGCATATCATGCTAAAATCATTAACTTTCAATTTCAAACATTTTATCAACACTTGAATTGGATCTATCATTCAGGAGAATGATCTAAAACCACCATAACCACAATTTAATCATTCCTCTAGTTATCATACTCAATAATATGAGTTTCACAACAACCGGACATCATAACGGATCAAACTCAAAATTTCACCGTTAAAACATCTAGTTCTTCGTTTCTAATCATCCCAAATCATCACATAATACTCAAAACTCAATTTAATCCGTAATCTATCAAAATCATTGAGATAAAACGAATTGTTACCCTTCGAACGGATTTTTGATTGAAATCTGACGATCCAGACTTGCAGAAACACTTCCTGATTCGATCTGGATGATCCGGTAACTTGAAAATGAAGATCAAATGCTAATTTTTCGTCTATGTGTGTGTTTATGGTGCACAGGCTCGAGAAGAAGAAATAATTAAATTTTCTTCGTAAAATTCTGATAAAATCAAGAATCTGCTGAACCGCCTTACCCGTCGCGTACCGCGACCGAGGGTTCAAGGATTCTTCGCGTACCGCGAAGAAATTCGGGATCTTAGATATTGTGGGTTCTTCACGTATCGCGAAGAGGGGCTCACGAAGCCTTCGCGTACCGCGAAGCAATCCAAAACATAATTTCTTCATTTCGCGATTCCGGACAATCCGTAACTCCGTTTCACGAACGGTTTTCTTCCATGTTTATAATTTCTCACATACTTTCAATTTTTAATAATCAAAATCGTTTTATTGATTATTATTTCAAACGTGATCGATAATTGAAAACCGGTCGTTACAAATCTCCCCTCCTTACAAAGGTTTCGTCCTCGAAACCGCTTATACATCAAAAAGATAAGGATAAAATTTCCTCATCTCGTCTTCTGATTCCCATTTTGCGTCAGATCCCCTCCTGTTTTTCCATTGAACCTTCACCTGGTTCAAGGACTTGTTTCTGAGTTGTTTGACTTTTCGATCTAAAATCGCGATTGGCTTTTCAACGTAATTTAATTTATCATCAATTTCCAAATCTTCAAATGGAACATAAACCGATTCATCCGCCAAACATTTTCTCAGATATGATACGTGAAAAGTATCATGTATACCACTCAATTCCTCTGGTAGCTCAAGGCGATAAGCAACATTACCTATCCGAGCTATAATTTTGAATGGTCCAATAAAACGCGGGCTTAACTTCCCTCGTTTACGAAAGCGAATTACACCCTTCCAAGGGGAAACCTTTAACAACACAAAGTCTCCCACTTGAAATTCAATCGGTCGTCTTCGTTTATCTGCATACGACTTTTGACGGTCTTGTGCCGCTTTCAAGTGAGCTCGAATTTGATCAATTCGTTGATTTGTAACTTTCAGTATTTCTTTATTTTCAAGCTCTCGCGGTCCAACTTCTCCCCAGCAAACGGGAGTACGACATCGTCTTCCATACAACATTTCATATGGAGGCATCCCCAACCCCGAATGATAACTGTTGTTATATGAAAATTCCGCCAGAGGTAGATAGTCATCCCAACTACCTCCAAAATCAATAATACATGCTCGCAGCATATCTTCCAGCGTCTGAATGGTTCGTTCACTCTGACCATCAGTTTGAGGATGATACGCCGTGCTCAACAACAGTTTCGTGCCCAATTCCTCTTGAAAATTCTTCCAGAAATGAGAAGTGAATCGTGTGTCTCGATCGGATACAATCGTCACTGGTATCCCGTGACGTGACACTATTTCTTTCACATATACTTCAGCCATTTTCTCAGAAGAATACGATTCACGAATAGGAATAAAGTGAGCGCTTTTAGTCAACCGATCCACAATGACCCAAATCGTATCATATCCCTTTCGGGTTTTTGGGAGTTTAGTAATTAGGTCCATTGTGATGTGTTCCCATTTCCACATAGGAATCTCCAAAGGCTGTAATTTGTCATAAGGCTTTTGATGCTCAGCCTTTACTTGCAAACAAGTTAAACATTTTTCAACATATTTAACAATATCTCGTTTCATACCTGGCCACCAGTAATTTACCCGAAGGTCTCGATACATTTTAGTGGCTCCCGGATGAATTGAGTATTTTGATTTATGAGCTTCCTCCATCAGGTCAGTTTTCAAAGAACAAGTGGGAGGTATCCACACCCTACCCCATCTTGTCTTTAACCCACGACTATCTTCATCCAGATTATGAGCTTGCCCCTTTATTCGATCTCGTTTCCAGTTTTCTTCTTTTAAAGCTTCAACTTGAGCTTCTTTAATTTGATCCACCAAATCAGAAGAAATCACAATCTTCATTGCTGTAACTCGAATGGGTTCATGTTCTTCTTTCCTACTCAAGGCATCCGCCACCACATTGGCTTTTCCCGGATGATAAAGGATTTCACAATCATAATCCTTGAGTAGTTCTATCCAACGTCTTTGCCTCATACTTAATTCCTTCTGTGTGAAGAAATATTTCAGGCTCTTGTGATCAGTGTAAATTGTGCATTTCACACCATACAAGTAATGCCTCCAAATTTTTAAGGCAAACACTACCGCTGCCAATTCTAGATCATGAGTAGGATAGTTTACTTCATGAACTTTCAGTTGCCTCGACGCATAGGCAATCACCTTACCTCTTTGCATAAGGACACAACCAAGCCCAAGATAAGATGCATCAGAGTACACCACAAAATCATCAGGTCCATCCGGTAGAGTTAATACCAGTGCCTGAGTTAACTTGAACTTGAGTTCATTAAAAGCTTTTTCTTGATCATCACCCCAAACAAATTTCACATCTTTTCTTGTTAGTTTAGTCAAAGGAGATGCAATTCTTGCAAAATCCTGTATAAACCGCCGATAGTAACCGGCTAGACCAAGAAAACTTCTAATTTCAGTTGGAGTTTTAGGAGGACTCCATTTCATCACCGCTTGAACTTTCGAAGGATCAACAAGTATGCCATCAGCACCCACCACATGTCCCAAAAACTGGACTTCACGCAACCAAAATGCGCATTTAGAAAATTTGGCATATAGTTTCTCCTTCTGTAAAGTTTCAAGGACTTCACACAAATGACAGGCGTGATCACCCTCGTTTTTAGAATAAATAAGAATGTCATCGATAAAAACAATGACAGATCGATCCAACATTGGGCGACACACCCGGTTCATCAAATCCATAAACGCAGCTGGTGCATTTGTCAACCCAAACGACATCACAAGAAATTCATAATGACCGTAACGAGTACGGAAAGCAGTCTTGGGAATATCTTCCTCTTTAACCTTGAGTTGATGATAACCCGAGCGAAGATCGATTTTAGAAAACCACGACGCTCCTTGCAACTGATCAAAAAGGTCATCAATTCGAGGTAGAGGATATCGATTTTTCACAGTCACTTTATTCAACTCCCTATAATCAATACGCATTCTAAGGCTTCCGTCTTTCTTTTTAACAAAAAGAATTGGTGCACCCCACGGGGAGATACTCGGACGGATAAAGCCTTTATCTAAAAGATCCTGCAACTGTGTCATTAATTCTTTCATTTCAGATGGTGCCAACCGATATGGAGCTTTAGCTATGGGCTTAGCCCCAGGAATAAGATCAATCTTAAAATCAACATCTCTATCACAAGGAATTCCCGGTAATTCATCCGGAAATACATCAGGAAAATTCCTGACTACTGGAACATCATTAAGTTCCTTTATCTCCTTTTCTACATCAAGAACATAAGCTAAGAATGACTGACCCCCATGGTTCATGTAATTCATAGCTTTAGCTAAGGAACACAATATGGTTCCACCTCGTTTCTCTCCCTGAATACATACTTCATAACCACCCGGAGATGTTAATTGAATAACCTTGCGGTTACATACAATGTTAGCTCCATATTTAGACAACCAATCCATCCCAATCACAACATCAAATTCTCCCAAGCTCATTGGAATCAAATTAACCTCATAATCCTCACCATCAATAGTGAGTTTACATTTATGATAGATGTCATATACTAAGAAACTCTTAGAATCAGCTATTTCTACCTTTAATGGATAAGGTAGCTTAGCTAGCATAAACGAATCATGATTCACAAATTTCACAGATATAAAAGAGCGACTAGCTCCAGAATCAAACAATATATAAGCAGGCAAGGAATTAATATGAAAAGTACCTGTCACCACGTCTGAAGCGACCTTGGCCTCTTCCGCTGTAATTTTGAAGGCTCTACCCTTTGGTGGGGGTATTTCAACCTTCTTGCCACTACCTTGGGCCTTAAAAAACCCACCACTACTACCTCCTGCTTAACCTGCCCCTTTTAACTCTGGACACTCACTTCTTCGGTGCCCCGGTTTGTAACAATTATAGCATAGATTAAGTGCACTGGCACATTGAGAGGCAAGATGCCCCAACTTGCCACATTTATAACATACCACCGATTTAAAATAGCACTCACCAAAATGTTTCTTTCCACATTTTGAACAATGTTTAGCTTCTCCCAGAGAACTAAACTTTTTAAGTGGACTAACAAATTTCCCCTTTTTAGAGGATCCCACATCCCTTTCCATCTTTCGTTTTTCTCCACGATCCTCTTACCTTTTTAACTCCAATTCACGCTCACGAGCGCAATCAATCAATTCCGACAAAGTTTCAAACTTTGATGGTATAAGGAACTCACGGTACTTAGCATTCAACATACTATGGTACCTGTTAATCCACATTCTTTCCGTCCTAAGAAGATCAGGACAGAATTTAGCTTTATCAAAGAACACTGCAGTAATAGTGTCTATATCCTCCTCCTTGTGCCTCATATGTAAAAATTCCTCAGTAATTCTATCAATAGCAGCCTGAGGACAGAATCGTTTAAGGAACAATTCCTTAAATGCACTCCAAGTCAATTCCTTTATACCATCTCGACCCTTCTCCTTTCGAAGAAGTTCCCACGAATCTTTTGCTCGTTCTTTCAATTGGTTTCCAGCAAACATTACCTCGTCAGACGGATCACAATGACACGTTTCAAACGTGCTTTCCATATCAGCTATCCACCTTTGGCTCAACAGTGGATCCACTTCGCCTTTAAACTCCGTTGGCTTACAAGCCACAAACTCTTTATAAGTAACCTTTTTAGAAGGTTTTTCACCACCCATTTCATCTTTAAGAGTTGCAAACTCTTCATGTATAAAATCTTTCAACGAAGCTTGTAATCCTTCTATACGAGTTGGTAAGGTAGCATCAAATGCCTTAGCCACCTCCTCCCTCACCGTCACTTGCAGTTCGGTGAGATGTTCTTCCTCATGCCCAAACCCCTCGGGGTTATGTTCATCAGCCATTTTATGACTGAAATAATTTAAACATATCATTAGTTTACATATCTATACTCAACATATATGCAAACCACATACTCCAAACCACACACTCGTCCTTAACGGACTTATACATTACATGTATATGTGTCTTTATTGAATATTCACACTCTTGTGAATTACTCAATTATTCAACTAATGATGACACAATTGTGATTCTAACTGATCACATACATTCACCTTTAACACCTTACCAAATCTTCCATAGACTAATATGAAATAATGTTCCCAAGGATACGTTCATATCGTGTATATGTTACTAAACTGGCCAGGTATAGCAAGATATGCACCATATACTCGTGTCCTTGCGTTCACTGTTTCACTCAAGTTAGGAATATTAGTTTGTATTACAACAATTCCCATATCATATAACATCAAACAACAATTTACAGATACATCATACCTGGTGAGTTCGGCTTTGTGATCGGATTTCGGATCGAACGGCTCTTCTCATCTACCCAGAGCTCAATGGTTTGAGTTTAAGTGTTCATGACGCACTCAAATCGCTCAAACCTTTGGCTCTGATACCAACCTGTGACACCCACTGTCACTTTCATGTCCCCTCCGGACATTAACACCAATATTTAAAAATTTACGTTAGGTCCCAGTAAAAACTTTCGTGTTTTACACACCTGTAAACATACTATTTACTAACACCTGTAAAAAAAACTGGTTTACATATGTTTACATACTCCACAAAAACATTTATTACACAAAAGTTACACAACTGTTTGGTTATTAAAATTAAAACCATCATATGAGCCTTCACGTTCGATTCCCGATCACCATCGCCACTCACCCGTCTCCTTAGTACCTGTAAACGCCACATTTAAAATCACCATTAGTTCGTTAGAACTAAGTAAGGTTACCCCACTATTCCACCCAGTGTATTCCATAATACCATACGAATACACTAATGAGGTTCCAAATAAAATTTGACAACAACAGTCAACCACATACAAAACGATTTACTAACGGTTCGTTTTCAAACAAAACCTCATTATATCTCCCATTCATGCAGAATTATTATAATTTAATATAACACATGTATAACCCCACAAAAACTCCGATTGTGCAACATATTTCACACAAATCACAATTCACAGTTTGACATTTGAATTTCAAATGTCTATCTCATTTATAAGTCATCTATTGTTCACACACCTTGTGAATCAATTACATTGGAATTACATGTCTTATGTTCACACACCTTGTGAATCAGCATGCACATTACCAATCCATCATTTGTTCACACACCTTGTGAATCTATTACATTGGAATTACATGTCTTATGTTCACACACCTTGTGAATCAGCATGCACATTTCCAATCCACCATTTGTTCACACACCTTGTGAATCTATTACATTGGAATTACATGTCTTATGTTCACACACCTTGCGAATCAGCATGCACATTTCCAATTTAACATTTGTTCACACACCTTGTGAATCTATTACATTGGAATTACATGTCTTATGTTCACACACCTTGCGAATCAGCATGCACATTTCCAATTTAACATCTACACAATAGTAGATCACCACATGTTCACACACCTTGTGAATCATGTAACAACAATAACCACATTCATTTATCTCATTTCAATCAACTCAACAAACCATGTATATATGCTAAATGCATAGTTACTTATAGTGTGGACTCACCCAGTCCTTCAACTACAAGTTCAATCAAATAGGTAACTTACCTCGCTTTGGAGAGTTATCAACAATCTCTAACTCTTTCCCAGGCCTTCTAGAACTAGATTCACCTCCTCTTCCTATTATATATTCACATATAACAGGATTTAACAACATGAACACACAACTTGTGTTATTTATATAATCTAATTCATTTGACCTGTTTTACTTTTCATATTCAATCAAACCTCGTTGAGGCTTTTATCAACAATCTATGTGTAGAAATTAATCTACACATGTTCTTAATCATATTCAACTTACCAAAACTGCATATTTTGAAATTCGTTGCTTGACTTCCTTTACCAACACCTAGTTGCAACTCACACGTATACAACTAGTTTCAATACACCCAATACCCATACATGTTGATTCAAACTCATTTGAATCTCATTTATTAGTGTGTGGCATTTAGAAGTCAAGCTATTCTTTATAATTAGCATATCATGCTAAAATCATTAACTTTCAATTTCAAACATTTTATCAACACTTGAATTGGATCTATCATTCAGGAGAATGATCTAAAACCACCATAACCACAATTTAATCATTCCTCTAGTTATCATACTCAATAATATGAGTTTCACAACAACCGGACATCATAACGGATCAAACTCAAAATTTCACCGTTAAAACATCTAGTTCTTCGTTTCTAATCATCCCAAATCATCACATAATACTCAAAACTCAATTTAATCCGTAATCTATCAAAATCATTGAGATAAAACGAATTGTTACCCTTCGAACGGATTTTTGATTGAAATCTGACGATCCAGACTTGCAGAAACACTTCCTGATTCGATCTGGATGATCCGGTAACTTGAAAATGAAGATCAAATGCTAATTTTTCGTCTATGTGTGTGTTTATGGTGCACAAGCTTGAGAAGAAGAAAAAAATAAATTTTCTTCGTAAAATTCTGATAAAATCAAGAATCTGCTGAACCGCCTCACTCGTCGCGTACCGCGACCGAGGGTTCAAGGATTCTTCGCGTACCGCGAAGAAATTCGGGATCTCAGATATTGTGGGTTCTTCGCGTATCGCGAAGAGGGGCTCACGAAGCCTTCGCGTACCGCGAAGCAATCCAAAACATAATTTCTTCATTTCGCGATTCCGGACAATCCGTAACTCCGTTTCGCGAACGGTTTTCTTCCATGTTTTTAATTTCTCACATACTTTCAATTTTTAATAATCACAATCGTTTTATTGATGATGATTTCAAACGTGATCGATAATTGAAAACCGGTCGTTACACTCTACCTCGAATAGACGACCTGTTTGACCAATTACAAGGGTCAAGCTATTATTCGAAGATCGATTTAAGATCCGGTTACCACCAACTTAGAATACAAGAGGAAGACGTACCGAAGACAGCTTTCAGAACACGGTACGGACATTACGAATTTCTAGTCATGCCTTTCGGGCTGACCAACGCACCGGTAGTATTCATGGATCTCATGAATCGGGTGTGTAAGCCGTATCTGGACAAATTTGTAATCGTGTTCATAGACGATATCCTGATTTACTCCAAGACTCAAGAAGAACATGCCGATCACTTAAGGCGTGTCTTGGAATTGCTGAAGAAGGAACAACTATATGCGAAATTTTCCAAATGTGATTTTTGGATTCGCAAAGTCCAGTTCCTTGGACACGTAGTAAACGAGAAAGGAATACACGTAGACCCAGCCAAGATTGAGGCAATCAAGAACTGGACTGCACCTAAAACTCCGACTGAGGTGCGACAGTTCCTGGGATTGGCCGGGTACTACAGGCGATTTATCGAAGGATTCTCGAAGATCGCACAATCATTGACTTCCCTTACGCACAAAGACAAGAAATTCGAATGGGGAGAGAAACAAGAAGCTGCCTTCGACTTGTTGAAGCAGAAATTGTGCAGTGCACCTATCCTATCGCTACCGGACGGGTGCGAAGACTTTGTAGTTTATTGCGACGCATCGAAGCAAGGACTCGGTTGTGTGCTGATGCAACGCGAGAAGGTTATAGCTTATGCGTCACGACAATTGAAAGTGCACGAAAAGAACTACACGACTCATGACTTAGAATTGGGAGCCGTAGTGTTCGCATTGAAGATCTGGCGACACTATCTGTACGGCACTAAGTGCACTATATTCACTGATCATAAGAGCCTACAGCACATTTTCGACCAAAAGGAGCTAAACATGAGACAACGCAGATGGGTCGAGCTGATAGGTGATTATGACTGTGCAATCAAGTATCACCCTGGGAAAGCTAACGTAGTAGCCGACGCACTGATCCGGAAGGAAACAACTAAACGCGTACATGCACTACAGCTTACCATTCACTCTGAACTACCCAATCAAATCCATAATGCACAACAGGAAGCTCTGAAAAAGGAAAACCTTACCCTCGAAGCTATGCGGGGTATGGACAAACAGATAAAACAGAAGGATGACGGAGCTTACTATCTGATGGATCGAATTTGGATTCCACGCTACGGAGGATTTAGAGAAGTAGTGATGGATGAAGCTCACAAGAGTCGATATTCAGTACATCCAGGTTCCGACAAGATGTACCACGATTTAAAGGCAACTTACTGGTGGCCTAACATGAAATCAGAAATTGCAACCTATGTGAGTAAGTGCCTGACTTGCTCCAAGGTTAAGGTCGAATATCAGAAACCATCAGGGTTACTCCAACAACCAGAAATTCCAGTATGGAAATGGGAGCAAATTTCCATGGATTTCATCACGAAACTGCCAAAGACGACAAGTGGTTGCGATACCATCTGGGTTATCGTAGACCGACTCACGAAATCGGCACACTTCCTACCGATCAAGGAAACCGATAAGTTGGAGAAGTTAACCTGAATATACTTGAAGGAAATAGTATCCAGGCACGGAGTCCCAATCTCTATAATATCTGACCGGGACAGTCGTTTCACGGCACATTTTTGGAAGTCCCTACACAAGGCACTCGGGACAAGATTGGATATGAGCACTGCTTATCACCCACAAACGGATGGTCAGAGTGAACGAAACATCCAGACCCTGGAAGATATGCTTCGAGCATGTGTGATTGATTTTGGTAACAGCTGGGAGACTCACTTACCTTTGGTAGAGTTCTCCTATAATAACAGCTATCACACCAGCATTGGAGCTGCACCGTTTGAAGCACTTTACGGACGTAAATGCAGATCACCACTCTGTTGGGCGGAAGTTGGTGAAAGCCAATTGACCGGACCCGAACTTGAGCACGAAACAACTGAAAAGATCGTGCAAATACGTAACAGAATGGCAGCAGCTCGAGATCGACAGAAGAGCTATGCCGACAAGAGGCGCAAACCTTTGGAATTCCAAGTGGGAGATCGAGTACTTCTTAAAGTCTCGCCTTGGAAGGGAGTGATCCGATTCGGGAAACGGGGGAAGTTAAATCCTCGTTATATCGGACCATTCGAGATCACTAAACGGATAGGCCCCGTGGCCTACGAACTACGGCTACCACAGGAAATGAGTAGCATACACAATGTATTCCACGTATCGAACCTCAAGAAATGTTTATCAGATGAAACGCTTGCAATTCCTATGGAGGAAATCTAGATTGATGAACAACTTCACTTTGTTGAGGAACCGGTGGAAATCATAGACCGGGAACTCAAGAAGTTGAAGCTTAGTAAGATACCAATCGTGAAGGTACGATGGAATTCGCGACGAGGACCGGAATACACCTGGGAACGAGAGGACCAGATGAAAAAGAAATACCCTCACTTATTTTCCGGCCAAACTGGCACGATCAACACGAACTGAATTTCGGGACGAAATTCCTAATAACTGGGGGATGATGTGACACCTCGCAAATTCCAGGTCAGCATTTATTTTATTTTAATAATAATGTGTATTATTATTTCATATGTGGCACTAGAATAATTGTATGTAGTATGACACGTGGCACAACGGACCAAACACACCGATAATTCGAGGAATTATCGCACGAAACTCGCACGTGTCTTGAATGACGAACGTGGGTGAACGGATCAAACCACAGCACAATAACACTACACTTAGGTTCGGGTGAACCTAACTTAGTTAGAACAATGCTTATATGCCAAGAAACGATGATCGTATTCGAGAAATACGGGAAATTCGATTCGAAACAATGAAATTGGGCTTATTGGACTCAACCGAGACCCATCGCGGTACGCGATGGGCACCCAATTGAGCCTTCGCGGTACGTGAAGCCTGGGCGGGAGAATTTGAATTCCCCGAAAACCATCGCGGTACGCGACGACCGATCAACTTCCACTCTCGCGGTACGCGGCGTGTTTCGGGAACAGAATGATTATTTTAATCATCGCGGTACGCGATGATGCTTTTTGGGCGGTGCCGCGGTACGCGACGGGTCTAATTTCGCAGAAATCTTTATAAAACCAATGTTAATCATTCTGTCGCCCCTACTTCGTTTCTCTCGTCTGAAACTCGTCTTTTTCGACCCTTATCACTCTGTAAACACCATTGGAGCCACCTGAGATCATTGTGAAGCCATTTCAAAGACATTCTTGAGGAGCATTGAAGGTTTGAAGCTCAAGAACACCATACCTTCTTATTACTCGTGATTAGCATCATCCCAGCGACGTTTAGGGCTTCTACAAATCTGCTCAAATCCTTCCTAGACGTTCTAAAGCCTTGTGAGGTAGTCTTCTTGCACTATTTGTGTTTCTAGCACTTAGAATCACACATGCAAGCCTTTTAGGCTACATGCATCACCACCACACACCGTTGTCACGAAATTTTGATAGTTTATATCTGTTATTGGGTGTGTTTATTACTGATTTGATGATATGGCTATGATCCATGATGATATTGAATGCCTATGATGGCTATTAGTTGATTTTGTTACAAAATGGCTACTTTAATCATCATGCATGTATGATTTACAATAGTTTGTGTAATTGTTAGTATTGAAATGTTATTGATAGTGTTATTGATGATGTTCCATGTGATTAGAATGTTTGATTATGGTCAAGAAATGTCAAGGGCATAATAGTTACTATAAATGGTAACTTTATTGTTGCAAAATGTGTGTTCTTGATGAAACGACCACTTTTGCATGTTTAGATCTATATGTTAAGTTTAAGAATGATATTTGGAAGTTAAATGATGATTTTTGATAAATAGGAATGATTAGAATCGTCAAAGTACGAACTTCGTGAATGTTACTATAAATAGTAACTTTTTGTCACAAGTTTGCAACTTGATGATGGGTATGATAATGCTATGAGTCTACCATGTTTATCTGATGATTATATGATGATATTAAAAGGAATATGTTGTTAGGAGACTTGATTTTGGTTATTTTCAAAAGTTACTAAATATAGTAACTTTATTTTGCTAAATCTACGAATTATCACTTGATAGTCGTAACGATCATGATTAAAGGATTATTTAGGACTAAGATGATGATATTAGATGATGTTGGTTGTTAAACTTGATGAAATGTGCTTGTTTATGAAACTTTCTAAATATAGAAACTTTTACGCGCAAACTATGCTAAACCAGCTATGTGTAACTACGTGCTATTTGATAACATGCTCATTTAGGATAAATATGCATGTTAGAATAATCGGAATGTGATTTAATGCATGACTTGCCTAATGTGGAAACTTTCCTAAAATAGAACTTACTATAAATAGTAAGTTTCCTCATGGATCGTAGTATCCAACAACAAAACTTAACATACCCAGTATATGTCTGTTTACTATTTGTGTACGTCTAAACTTGTGAACTCACCAACTTTTTAGTTAACACTTTTCGCATGTATTCTCAGGTAACTGATGGAGCATACGCAAGGACACGCACAAGGACACTCTAAGGAGTCTGGCTTTCATATAGACTCATGTCTTAGGCGTTGTGTGCATTGGATGTGTTTTCAAACAATTTAAACTTTGTAGTGTCTGTTAAACTGTTTACTTTCCGCTGCAACTTACTTATTTTATTAAACCATTTCCGCTGCTTATGCATTAATTATTCCGCTGCTTTAGTTGAAAACTTGTTTGTTTTGTAAAACTGTGTGATTGTACAACTCATATAGAGTCGTTCTATATGACCATGAGCTGTGATCCTGGCCACGTCACACCCACGTGGATTGACACCACGAGTGGGAATTTGGGGGTGTGACACAAAAGATATCAAAGGCTTTTCAATCCGAAATTAAAACACAATGGAAGGGTAGACCACAAGGAAAACCACCATTAAAACCAAATGACCCTGGCAATGTGAACAAGCATATAAGCACAAAATTGCCTAAAGTGCCTAAATCTGTAATGATTTGGGTACCTGTTTCTCATTGAATGTGCGTTTGTTGTGCATGGACAACCAAACAAGCTGAAAAATGTATGGTATGTTGGCAGTGGTTGCTCTCGGCACATGACTGGGGATTTCTCTAAGTTACACGAGGTCACACCACTTAATGGAGGATATGTCTCTTTTGCCAGAGACAAAGGTGGGAAGATTAGCATGAAGCGAACTATTACCAGTGGTAATGTAAGCTTTGAGGATGTTTACTATGTGGAGGAACTCAATCATAACCTGTTGAGTGTCTCCTAGATTTGTGACAAAAGCTTCTCAACTAACTTCACTAACAAGGAGTGTTTAATCTTAAAGCCGGGTTTTGTTATTCCAGAGAAGTGGATTTTGATGAGAACTCCGAGGATCAACAATGCCTACATCATCAACATGAATTCAGATTCATTCACTGAGAACACCTATTTGTTCTCCAAGGCATCAGAGACTGATTGTCTGTTGTGGAATCGCAGATTGGGTCACGTCAACATAAAGAATCTCAATATATTGGCTAAGGGAGATCACTTAATTGGCCTCCCTTCTAAGGACTTCTCCTCCATTGAGAAGTGCATCGCATGTGCCAAGGGGAAACCCACAAGCCGAAGTTGTTTAACTCAATTTCATCACTTCAGCAACTTCTTCTCATGGATCTATTTGGACCAGTCAACGTCATGAGCATCGGGAAGAAGTCATACTATCTTGTGATTACAGATGATTATTCCAGATTCACTTGGGTTTTCTTTCTTGCTAAGAAGGATGAGACGTATAGATCCTGAAGAAGTTCATCACCTTGATAGAGAATCAGAAGAACTTGAAGGTTAAGGTGATTAGAACTGACAATGGCACAGAGTTTAGAACTCAAACTCTTATTGATTTTTGCGATGAGAAAGGGATTGCTCGACAGTACAGTGTAGCTCGTACACCTCAGCAAAACGGAGTAGCTGAGAGACTAAACAGAATGCTTATCGAGGCTGCATGGACCATGCTGTCTGAGTCAAAGTTGCCAATCTTCTTCTAGGCAGAAGCTGCCAATACAGCTTGCTATGTTCAAAACCGTGCACTACTGAACAAGAGCCATCAGAAGACTCTATATGAGATTTTCTTCAATCAGAAGCCAAAGGTCGGTCACTCCAAATGCTTTGCGTGTCCTTGCACTCTCCTCCACACTAAGCCAAATCACAAATTTGATGACAAAGCCAATGACTGTTACTTTGTTGGCTATTTTATGAGAAAGCTTCCTACTGGGTCTACAACAAGAAGACAAGGCAGATTGTGGAGTCATACTACGTCGACTAGAAAGAGTTGAATCACACTGATGCTGGTTCAGGTCCAAACTGGTTGTTCCAATATGATTCAACTTTTGTGAAATAAGTTGTGAACTCCGTCGAGTTCGACAGGCAAGTTGAGTTGGTATGCCACTGGACCAATCCTCTTTAGGATCTCGAAAGGTCCAATATACCGTAGGTTCAGTTTTCCTCGTTTACCAAAATGAATGACGCCTTTCCACGGCGAAACTTTCAGAAGGACTTTATCTCCTACCTGAAATTCTAGAGGCTTCGGCATTTGTCGGCATAGCTCTTTTGACGATCACGAGCTGCTGCCATGCGGTTTCTGATTTGCACGATTTTCTCTGTCGTTTCGTGTACAAGTTCCGGGCCAGTGAGCTGAGTGTCGCCCACTTCCGCCCAACAGATGGGTGATTGGCATTTCCTGCCATAGAGTGCCTCAAAAGGCGCTGCCTTGATGCTGGTGTGGTAACTGTTGTTGTAGGAGAACTCCACCAATGGTAGGTGACTTTCCCAGCTATTTCCAAAGTCTACTACGCAAGCTCGTAGCATATCTTCGAGGGTTTGTATGGTGCGTTTGCTCTGGCCATCAGTTTGTGGGTGGTATGCTGTACTCATATCCAGCCGTGTGCCAAGCGACTTTTGCAATGATTTCCAGAAGTTAGAGGTGAATCTGGCATCTCGATCCGAAATGATGGAGATTGGCACTCCATGTCACGAGACCACTTCTTTGACATAGATTCTGGCTAGCTTCTCCATTTTATCATTTTCTTTGATCGCAAGAAAATGTGCTGACTTAGTCAGTCGATCCATAATTACCCAAATAGTGTCACATCCACTAGGAGTACGAGGTAATTTGGTAATGAAGTCCATGGAGATTTGTTCCCACTTCCACATGGGGATCTCAGGTTGTGTGAGTAATCCAGAGGGTTTCTGGTACTCGACCTTGACTTTGGCACAAGTCAAGCATTTGCTCACGTAGGTAGCGATGTCGGCTTTCATGTGTGGCCACCATAGTGTATCTTGTAGGTCCTAAAACTGATCAAGATCCAAACTTTATCTTCATAATCATCATCGTTGGTGTCTAACGAGTGCGGAATCCAAGTTAGAATCAAGAAAGCAATAAGAAAAATGCAAACTTTTATAAAATCTGAAAAGTTCGAGTACAAGTGCCTCAATACGTCTAGAGAGCAAATGCCTCGGGATTCCAACCTAAACCTGTACAAAATACGTCTATTTATACTAGGCCTAGGAGTACACGAAATCTATTACAAAAGTTCGAGTACACGATCAGTTCGCGTACTCGAAATACTGTACACGAATTATCATCAAAAATCTGATCTTTGACTCTTCCTGGTTGACTTTTTCAGTCTTCATCGTTTAGCGGGCTCTACAAACTCCCCCTAGACTGGCGAAGTCATCCTATCGGAAGAGTAACATTGTGTGGCCCTGCTCCAGCATACAGCTTTAGCTCCATGGCATACGCAACGACTCGAGTAAAAGGCTTCGCCTGTTCGTCATTTCCCGAATGTACCCGAATGGGAGATTTGTGCAGCTTCATCATATCTTCTTTACCATACTTTAGAAGATCCATAGGATCAAGAATGATATCAACATCATTAATATCATCCTTATTCCTAAGAATAACTGCAGCAAGGTTCAGATCATCAAAGTACCAGGAAAGAAAGTTAGCCAAAGAGTTATCAGGAACTCTTGGCGAAACCGTTACTACTTGCTCAATGTGAGGAGGAGGGTACTTGTAGTAGACCCACGGTTTCTTTGTCTTCGGATCGATAATGCAAGAAGAAACAAACCGTCTTCCCTTTGCCGTGCGCATGGTTGGGAAGTCCTTCTCACATTGATTTCTGATAAACTTTGCAAATAACTCAGCCTGAGAATCTTTGGAGGGATTGAGGAACATAGCTTTGTCAATGCTTCTAATGTCAACCTTAGGCAAGGAACAAAAATCTCTTGGCTTCTTGTAGAATTCGACCTTACCGCTCATTCTTTTCACCAAGTAGATGTTTCTGACTTTGTCGTACATCCAGCAGCATATGTTTGACCTGTCGTTACGAACAGCGAACAGGTTTCTATCGTGTGATATGAATGTATGCTCTAGATGTTTGTCTCCCATCTCTTTGAACCATGCAGCTTTATCAACAGGAGGAGAGGGTGTCCAATCCTTCTTCCTGTCAAACCAGCTATTAATCACTTCGCGCAGAGAGGTGACTTCCTTGCCCAATGCATCAATATATTTGTGGGCATACAAATAATCGATATAAGGATCCGATGACATATTGCCAAGTATGATGTTCTCTGGTTCTTCCTCTACAGATGCCCCTGCGGAAGACTTGGCTTGATCCTCTGTTGGTTCGCCGGGTGACTCAAAATCAAAGTCATCAGGAAGATCATCAAATATACTTTCAAGCCCGGCGCCTGAAGTCTCATTTGGCTGAACACAGTCTCCGAACAGGATGTCATCTGGAATATCTCCAAATAGGTCATCATATAAACCAGATGGCTTCTCGGATGAGGATGGATTCCCAGAGTCTCCTCCCTGATCTTTGTCATCAGGGGGTCCTTGATCTTTATCTTTGTCATGCTCATCCTTATCATCTCCTTTATCATCCTTTTCATCTTTGTCCTCTTTCTGGCTCTGTTCATCACCTCCATCTTTATCATCATCATCGTCACTATCATCACTGAAATCCAAGACTTCGTCCTCAGACTCGGAGACTTCTTCTCCTTTGAGTCGCTTAATGTCTTTCTTCATCTTGTGGTTCTCCAGTAGAAGAAATTGGATGAACTTCTCATGAGCTTTGATCTTTCCTTTACATTTGTTTAGATGGGCGCAGATCTTGATCTTTCCTTCACGCAAATTCTTGATCATGCCATCCTTGATCTCAGCATCTTTGTCAAGCTGAAATACTCGATCCTGCAACTCCACAATATCTACAGGCACGTGTTTGGGTTCATACGGTGAGTCAGTGTTCAAAGGAGATTTTCCTTTGTCGCTTCCGGAGTGGGGTGGAGGTGATAGGGTCTTGGTGTGTGGAAGGGTTGTGGTGGATGGACGAGGAGTGGGGATTCTGATGACGAGCTTAGGTTCGGTTGGTTTGGGTTTGCAGATTGAAGGCTTAGAAGGTGGAGGTGGTGGAGGTGGATAAGTAACATGTGGAGGTGAAAGTGGTTTTGTAACGGGAGGTGGTGAGAGTGGCTTGGTCGTTGTAGGTGGCTTGGGAAGTGTGGATGGTTGAGGTTTAGTAGGCGGAGGTGGTTGTGTAGGTAGCGGTGGTTGTGGTTGAGTAGGTGGCGGTGGTTGTGGTTGAGTAGGTGCCTGAGACATAATGGAAGCAGCAGATGAGAAAGATAAGCTCGAGAACATCTTTTGCAGTCGTGGATCCCTTTTTCTCTTGGCCATTGTCTTTTGCCTCTTCTTCTTTGGCGAAGACTCAGGAGTTGGAGTGTAGTCGGCATCTTGAGCTTCTTCCCTTTCTTGCCTTGTGGGAGGTGGCCTCTCTGGGATGAAATCCTCACTTGATGAAGAGGCAGGCTCAGCCCTCGAACTTGTCGCTTGGGTGTCGTGCTCGTCAGCGACAACGGCAATAGGGGTGCCTTGATCTTCCACAACGTTGTCTTCCCCCACAAATCGTCCGAACTTGATCAGAGGCCTTTGACCAACATATTGCTTCTTCCCTCGCTTGTTCATCTTCATATAGCCAAAGATGTCATCACGCATCCTTTTGATTCCCAGAGTGCCGACAGTGGGAACCAGATCCTGGTGCAATTTGTTGATGACGATCTGTATGAAGCGAGGAAATGCCAGAAACCTCTCCTTTCTCTTTCCCTTGATGTTAGCATACATGTCAAGAAATATCATTCTTGAAAAGTTGAAATCCATTCCCAGAGCCAGAGCTGTCAAACAAGAGCTCAGTGTCTGATTCAGCACATCATACCCGCCTTTCCTTCCGGACAGACACTGTGTGACAATGTGAGCCAGATATCTCCAGTAAGGATGGAGAAGTTTCTTCTCGGTAGGAGGATAAGCACCCTCGTGTCCCATCTGGAAGATAGTACGGTTGACCAAATCGTGGTCCAACTCAACCGGATCTGTATCCTTGTCTCCAAATTGCAGACATTCTCGTAGGATCTGCTCTGTGATGGTGATTGACTTCCCTTGAATCTTCCCAACAATACTGATGTCTCCATTACTGTTAGTGTGCTCAGTAATGGTGCTCCAAAAGCTCTCAATATAATCAGAAAAGATGGTAGGATGCTCCATGATAGCATAGTTTACTGGAGACAAAATCAGACCATCGACCATGTTCTTGAACTCTGAATGTTTTTGTCGTGGATCTCTGAGGTACGCTGACATGTTGTGATCAGGTACGAATCGTAGGTCTGCCCTCTGAAAAGGAAACTGATTAAGTTAGTTTAACTTCAAGAAAAATTTTCTAAGTCTCGATGTACACGAAGACCATGGTGTACACGAACTATGATTTGTTAAAAATTTCCAAGTTTTAAGAAGTACACGAAATACTTGATGTACACGAAATGTGATATGTACACGAAGTATAACCTGTACACGAAGTTCGGTTGTACACGAAATCCAGGCTGTACACGAAATCATGTACTCGAAAGTTTTTATTTTCGTGTACTCAAGATTCCATGAAAAGTTTAAATTTTTGGCTCCTTAGAATTTCTAATCAGGTTCAATATACTCGGAATTGAAAGGCGAATAACATATTTACAGATAGCCTTCCAATTTCAAGTATTTCTTGGTCAATTTGACCAAAAACTTCCTGTATTCGAAATTTGCGTACTCGAAAATCAATTTTGACCATAACTTTCGAATGCACGGTCAAAATTTGATAAAATTCTATACCTAGGGTCGCCTAATGATGATCTATAAGATGGCCGGAGTAGAAGTTTGAGATCGGGTCTAGAAATCGAGATCGCCTCAGAAAGACCAACTCTGTACTCGAAATGAAGAAACCGCGTACACGAAATTGTGGTATTCGAAATTAAATATCGGTGGACTATTTATGGGGTCACTTCGAACACACATTTTCGTGTACACGATTTCGAGTACAAACACTTAGTTAATTTTCGATTTAAAAATTCTAACTTTTCTAAATAAAATAAAAATTAAATAAAATTAAATAAAAATTAAATTAAATAAAATAAACTTTGAACAAGTTTAAAGTTTAGTCGGTTCAAATTTTGTGGGATCAAATCTGTTATCAAAATTTTAACCATCTTAGTTAATTTCTCAGTGAAGCACAACCTTTAAATAGCTATTCCCCACCAATGATTTCCACTCGTTAATCCATCTCTTAAAAAATCAGTTATATGATCAAGTTTATCTGAAAATATCTTATGGGAAATTTGTGATCAATTAGATTGTAAGACTAGATTAATATGCAACCTATCAGTCTTGTTAAATCCTTTGTTTTAAACTTTGATTGTGTTTCAGCGAACTTAAAATCATTTTGACAGAGTTTTAAGATGAGAAAAGAAAAGAACAGATCCATTAGATTAGAATCAAGAACAAGAAGGGGTTCTATCATCTTGTGCTCATTGGCATCTTTTATTTTCTGATCTGCAGACACATTGGCCTTAACGTCACACATCCAGTTCTTTGCTTATGCAAAACATAGAATGCTTCAGTAGGTATTTCCCGCTCTTTGTTTGCACAAAACATAGGAAATACCCGAGTTTTTTCAAAACATAATTTTAAGTTTATAGAAACACAATCTCGTTTTGATTAAAGGATTTAATCTAGAAGTCAAATAGTTGTCACACATTTCTAGTTATCTAATGATCATAATTTCACACTTATTTATCTATTTATATGTATTTTAAGTTTGATCAAGTTTGATTATTTAAGTTTTGAAAAAACTTATTTCAACTTCTTAGCATAGAATAGATATTCAAGGTTGTGATTCCTTTTGAAATCATATTAAGATAGTGAAATTTTGATCCTTAGAGATTATTTCACTTCCCAATTTGATCGATTCACTTTGCTTGTCCAAATAAAATCTTTTTGTATTTTCTTATGTTTTTGTAAAGTAAAAAGTTAAAAATATTTTTGTAATTTTCTTTGAATAACACGGAGCAGAATCTCCTTTTCTTAGGATTTCAACACTTAACTCCCCCTAAACTTATAGATTATCTTAGACTGACTCAAAAACCAAAAATCTTTTTGATGTTTTGTAAATTTTTGACTCAAAGAACGAAAAATCTTTTTGTTGTTTTGTAAATTTTCTCCCCCTAAATTTGTGAATTGAGTAAGACACAAATTTTAATTGATTTACAAAAATGCTTTCAACTAAAGCTTATTAGTTTGAGAGAGGCAAGCAAGTGATGGAAGCGTGCTGTATCGAACGGTTTTGTGAAAAGGTCCGCTAGATTGTCATCAGTATGGACCTTTTCAAGATGAATCAGCTTTCGTTCGAAACAGTCACGGATGAAGTGAATCCGAATGTCAATATGTTTAGATTTGGTGTGTTGTACCGGATTCTTGACGATCTGTAGGGCTGCTTCATTGTCACAATAAATAGGAGAGTCAAGAAAATTCAAACCGTAATCGAGGAGCTGTTGTTGCATCCATATAACCTGAGAACAGCAACTGGAGGCAGCAACATACTCAGCTTCAGCAGTCGAAGTAGATACAGTCGTTTGTTTCTTGCATTGCCATGAGACAAGGCGATCTCCCAGGTACTAACACCCACCAGTGGTTGACTTCCTATCCAGGTTACATCCACCAAAGTCACTGTCTGAGTATGCAAATAATTGAAACTCAGAGTTCTTTGGGTACCAAAGACCGAGTTTAGGCTTCCCGACTAGGTACCGAAAGATTCTCTTGACAGCTATGAGGTGAGATGCCTTTGGATTTGCCTGATATCTGGCACACTGACATACTGAGAACATAATGTCTGGACGACTAGCAGTCAGATACATCAGAGAACCAATCATCGAGCGATAGAGGTGCTGATCAACATCTTCACCTTCCGAATCCGAAGTCAGGATAGGACGAGCAGCCATAGGAGTGGATGCCGGTTTTGACTCCATCATTTTGAACTTGTTCAAAATGTCCGTGACATATTTTCCTTGATGAATTAGCACGCCCTTAGAATCTTGCTTCACCTGCAGACCCAGAAAGAAAGTCATTTCGCCCATCGCACTAATTTCAAATTTCTTTTTCATCACCCCTTCAAATTCCTTGCACAACGCTGAGCTGGTGGAGCCAAATATGATGTCATCCACATAGATTTGAACGAGAATTAAATCATCCTTATCCTTGCGAACGAACAAAGTCTGATCAATGGCTCCACGGGTATATCCATTTGCGAGCAGGTGATCAGTAAGCGTAGCATACCATGCTCGCGGTGCTTGATGAAAGCCGTAAAGAGCTTTGTCTAACTTGTAGACATGCTCTGGATACTGAGAATCTTCAAAACCAGGGGGTTGGCACACATAGATTTCTTCCTCTACCTTTCCGTATAAGAAAGCTGTCTTCACATCCATCTGATATACCGTGAAGTTCATATAGGAGGCGTAAGCCAAGAAAATTCGAATGGCTTCAAGTCGTGCAACTGGCGCAAAGACTTCCTCATAATCTATCCCCTATTCTTGATAAAAGCATTGAACCACCAATCTTGCTTTGTTTCAGATAATGACTCCAGAGTCATCTCTTTTATTTCTGAAAACCCATCTGGTTCCTATAGGCAGTTTTCCTTTGGGCAGGGGAACCAGATTCCATACTTTAAGTTTCTGAAACTGCATCAGTTCTTCCTGCATTGTTTCAACCCAGCTGGACACTTTGAGAGCCATTTTAACATTCTTGGGCTCAACCTGCGAGATAAAACAAGAATATAAACATGAATTAATTGGACCTGATTGACTTCTGGTAGTCGTCTCTTCAGGCAAGAGGTTCTGAGCTGTAATGGTTCTGCTTCGAGTGAGAACACCTTCCGAGAGAGGTCCAATAATATTTTCAACTGGATGATTCTTGTTTATACTGAGTGTTGGCACTTCTTCCACAGCTAGATTGTCTAGCAAGTTGCTGAGATTATTCACTTGATCTATACTTGAGGAAGAAATGTTGTCGGTATGAGCATTTTCACTTGACTCGGTTCCTTGATCCACACAATGTTCTTCAGGAATGCTATCTGAGAACAATGGATTATCAAAGGTCTGGGGGGAGGAAGATGAGATTTGATCAACTTCTGGAAGTGGTTGAACAGACTGAGAAGTGTCTGGTTCTGATGGGAGAACTTCTTGTACTGGGGTCGGCTGAGCTGGAGGGTCACGATTGTACATGCCAGGAGGATCAACTGTCAAAAGATTGGGATCACATGGAACATAGTCAACTCTATAGTCCACATCATCACCTTTGTAGAAATCATCGGCTTGCTCAGATGCTCCTGCATTCTCAGATGGAGTGTTGAAGGGCTTAAAAGAGTCATACTCAAATAGCCAGTTTGGATCAGAACCAGCATCAGTAGAGTTCATTTCTTGCCAATCTATGTAGTATGATTCCACAATCATCCAAGTTTTCTTGTTATAAACTCTGTATGCTGCCCTTTCAGACGAGTAGCCCACGAAGTAACACTCATCTGCCTTATCATCGAACTTATAGTTAGGCTCTGTATGAAGAAGAGTGCAAGGACATCCGAATGACTTGAAGTGTCCAACTTTGGGCTTCTGATTGAATAGAATCTCGTAGGGAGTCTTCTGATGACGCTTGTTCAGAAGTGCTCTATTTTGAACATAGCATGCAGTGTTAACTGCTTCAGCCCAGAAAAAGATTGGTAGCTTTGATTCTGACAACATTGTTCGTGCAGCATCTATAAGCGTTCTGTTTCTCCTTTCAGCAACTCCATTTTGCTGAGGTGTTCTGGCTGCACTGTATTGCCTAGCTATCCCTTTCTCATCACAGAAATCTATAAGAGTCTGATTTCTAAATTCAGTTCCATTATCAGTTCTAATCACCTTGACCTTTAGATTCTTCTGATTTTCAATCAAGGTAATAAACTTCTTCAAAATCTCTGGAGCTTCATCTTTCTTGGCCAGAAAGAACACCCAAGTGAATCTGGAATAATCATCTGTCACAACGAGACAATATGACTTTTTCCCAATACTCATTACGTTAACCGGTCCGAAGAGATCCATATGAAGAAGTTGAAGAACTGAAGAGATAGAATTGAACAATTTAGGCTTGTGAGGTCTCTTGTGTTGTTTCCCTTTGGCACAAGCGATACATTTCTCAATAGTGGAGAAATCTTTAGAAGGTAGACCAATGACATGATCTCCCTTGGCGAGTCTGTTCAGATTCTTAAGGTTTACATGACCCAGTCGCCGATGCCATAACAGACAATCATGCTCCGACGCCTTTGAGAACAAACAAGTGTTCTCTGTAAATGAATCTGAGTTCATATTAATAATATAGGCATTGTTTATCCTTGGAGTTCTCATCAGAATCCACTTCTCAGGCACTACAAAGCTAGGCTTCAGAATAAGACATTCTTTGTTTGTGAAATGTGTGGAAAAACTCTTATCATAGATTTGAGAAACACTCAGAAGATTGTGATTGAGCTCTTCAACATAGTACACATCTTCAAAACTAAGAGTTCCATTTGTGACCGTGCCCTTCATGCTTATCCTTCCTCCCTTGTCTCCAGCAAATGACACATAGCCTCCATTGAATGGTGTAACTTCATGCAACTGAGAGAAATCCCCAGTCATATGCCGGGAACAGCCACTTTCTACATACCAAACATGTTTAAGCTTGCTTGGCTTTCCCTGCATAGTACACATTCAATTAATGAGAAACAGGTACCCAAATCATAACAGATTTAGGTACTTTGGTAATAGAATAAACTCTATCCTTGGGTTTGGGTTTGGGTCTGTCTGAATTGAGCTTAATATGTTTTGTCATGCTTCCACTGCCCTGGTCAACTGGTTTTATCTTAGTTTTGAAAATCCTTGGAGTTTGCTTATGAAAACCAGATTGTGTTTTGTTTGATTTCTTATGTCTTTTTGCAGTGGAAGGAGTCTGAGTCTGAGTCCCCTTTTGAGAGGTTGCCTTAGGCTTGGAGGATGGTACAGTCCTCACATGTTTGTTAACCGGTTTAGCCTTAGGTATGACCTTCTGATTCTTCCCATAGAAGAATTCAGTAGGTCGGTGCAGACAGTGTCTAGCAATGTGGCCTGGTTTCCCACATGCATAACAGCAGACCTTTTGGTGAAATTCAATTGGATCAAAGGGCTTTACATCACACTTACTTTGACTAGAGGATGAGTTTGAAGAAATTTGTTCCAATGACCCAGTTGGAATATAAGGTTCACAGTTAGGGTTCAACTGTGAACATTCCTCTTTAGTAACTATGGAATGAGCCGGTGCAGTTTGTGCTGTCAAAGGAGAGAAGGTTGATTTTATAGCAAATGTTTTTTGAAAATGTTTCAACATATCATTAAGATTAATGTCAATTTCATCGAATTTTCCAACAAAATCAGTTTTTGGAACAAAAGATGATTGTCTTGTAGATGTAGAACAATCTGTGACACCTCGGAATTTCCAGGTCAGAAATTTATTTATTTTAAACTAATAATATATATACTGTTGCATACGTGGCACTAGAATAATTACTATTTAGTGTGACACATGGCACGACAGACCAAACGCACAGATAATTCAAGGAATTATCGCAAAACATAACGCACGTGTCTTGAATAACGAACGTTGGTGAATTACACAGACCACAGTCCATTTGCACAACACTTAAGTACTAGGGAACCTAAGGTAGGAGAAATGATGTTCATATGTCTCGAAACAACGATCGTAATCGAGAAATACGAGAAAATCGGTTCGAAACAACAAAATTAGGCTTATTGGACTTCTCTGGGACCCATCGCGGTACGCGATGGCCCAACAGGAGGAATTATAGCTGTACGCGACAGGCATCGCGGGGGTTTGGCTCCCGAAATCCGTCGCGGTACGCGAAGATTCTTTTAACCCTCCACCGCGGTACGCGACAGGTGCCAGTCGACAAATCTTTATAAAATCAAGACCACCATGCCTATTAACTCCACCCTTCATCATTTCTCCGGTTCTACACACCAACTCTCGACTATTCCTCTCTGAACCAGCTGATTTGACCCTTGGGAAGCCATGGGAGACCTCCATTGAAGCTCCAAGCTTGAAGGTTTGAAGGTTGAAAGCTTGAAGACCCCATTGGAGCTCAAAACCACCATCACAACCATCTCATTTCTGCAAGAACCTACTGTCCAGAGAGTTTAGAGGCTGTTCTTGTCGTTATCTGGGCATTCTTGAAGCATTAGAAGGTAGTTCTATACCCAAAACACACTTTCTTCACCTTTACACTTACATGCATGACTTTAAACACACATGTAAGCACCCTAGATGCACATGCACGAATTTTAGTTCTGGGTTTGATGATGTTTACATGATATTTGATGATCTATGATGTTTAGAATAAGTTTTGTGACGATCCATGATAATGTTAATGTGCATGTTGATGATTTGGTCATAAATGGATGTTTGTAGTAGCATGCATGAATGATCTAAGCCTAGTGGTATGATTCTTGATATGGAAATGTTGTCATAAGTGATATTGATGATGATTTGCAAGATTAGAAATGGTTGATTTGTCAATATTTGGTCACTTGGTGAATATTGCTAATTTTAGTAACTTTAAGGTTACAAAGTATGTACTTTTGATGAAATGGTCACATTTGTATGTTTAGATCTATAAGTTATGTTTAAAATGATGTTTAGAAGTTAATATGATGGTTATTTGATGCATTGGAATCACTAAAATTGCTAATAGTATGATATTTAGGAATGTTATTAAATATAGTAACTTCATTTTACAATTTGGAGAATAGGAGCATACTAGTCATAATGGTTATGATTAAATACTTATTTAAGACTAATATGATGATGTTATGATAAGATTTATATCTAGACTTAGTGATATATGCATATCTTGTAACTTTCTAATTATGGTAACTTTTACGCGCAAAACATGCTAAACCGACTATGTGTAACTATGTGCAATGTGATAACATGCTCATTTAGGATAAACACGCATATTAGAATAATCGGAATGTGGTTTATGCATGACTTGACAAATGTGGAAATTTTCCTTATGGAAATGATCATTGGTATCCGTACACTTCACACGACACTAAACCGCACATTACACGAGCACTTGATCCAAACCGTCACCAACGGATCGTTAGGTCAAACACGGTCAAACACGGTCAACGTGACCCACTTAACAACTTGGTGTTGTTAAATACGAACACGGTCCTGTGAGGCCCACATGTATGTAAACACGAACTTACAACACCTATGTGATGTAGGTAAACATTAGCCGGCGAACTACACGATTCCTGTACGGTATCTCTACTCAAACTCAGGTGAGTTTTACAGCCCCACTTTTACCTTTAACTATTTTATTTAACTTTGGGGTGAGAATACTATGCAACCGTTTTAGATATAGTATTGTTATGTTGTGAAAACCATTTTCGAGTGTAACTATTATCGCTTAAAGTCCTCACTTATCCTTACCGTTAATTGTATCACAAACGAGTCATAATTACGTAGTACTTCTGGGTTTGACTAACCCCACTCGGCACCAATGTTGACTGGAGGTCATAACGAGTGTAATTTCGATAGGAATGCGGGTTCAGCGATGACCTGCGGAGGCAAACGGGAACAGTCTAGTTTCGGTAAGATGAACTGACACTCTCCGCGGATCGTAGTATCCAACAACAAAACTTAACATACCCAGTATATATCTGTTTACTTTTCAGTCTGTCTAAACCTGTGAACTCACCAACTTTTTAGGTGACACTTTTCGCATGTATTCTCAGGTAACTAAATGGAGCACACGCTAGGACGCGCACAAGGAAGCATTAAGGAGTCTGACTGGCATATAGACTCATGTCCTAGGCTTTGTGTGCATTTCCTTTGTTTTAAGAACAATTTGAACTATGTAGTGTCTTGAACAATTTACTTTCCGCTGCAAACTTTGTTTACTTGGGATGTTTAAAACATTTTCCGCTGTTTACTTATGAAAGCCATGATTATTTTACAAACATGTGTGATTGTTTAACTCATATAGCGTCGTTCTATATGACCATGAGCTGTGATCCTCGCCACGTCACACCCACGTGGACTGACACCACGAGTGGGAATTTGGGGGTGTGACAGACTGGTATCAGAGCCTTGGTTATAGGGAACTAGGTTTGCATGTAGTAAACTTAGACTATAGCCACTGCTCTACATTAGACACTACACTTAGAGATTTCACACTTATAGTATTATTACCATTGTGAACTATTACTGACTGATTTGGGACTTACAGGATGACTGATGACAATGGGGACATGGGGCGTAACCCGGGGAAGCGACCTGCCGAGTATGAGCTGACAGAGGAGGATCGTCAGCGAGTTAGGGACATCATGACCCGAGAGGACTTTGAGGAGGCAGAAAGGGCACGCATTTCCAAGCGCGCCAGGTCGTGGACTTGGTACCCACATAATGTGTGGGACTGGATCATCGAGGAGAGAGTACCCTTACAGCGAGTACGGACAGATGATAACCGAGCACACAGACTACCGTCACTTGAAGTGTCACTCAAGCGGGCTTTCGCAGCCCATGTTGCTCGGACTGCTCGTGAGGCCAGTAGGTCGCGTGAGCGTGATGAGGAGATCATGGCTCTCCGGAAGGAGAACCAACATCTCCAAGAGCAGTTAGACCACCTGCGGAGTCAGGTAGTGGATGAGATCGCGGCGCTTCGGAACCGGACAGCGCAGTTAGAAGAGCGACAAGAGGAAGTCGCTGCTGTGGTCCAGGACCAAGGTGAGCGACTGGTTGTGGTAGAGAATGTTGCAGGAGAGAACCAGGCGGCACTTCAGAACGCTTGGGCTGACCAGTTGATCATGGAGCCGGAGCAGGAGCCGGACCAAGGACTTCAGTTCGAGGTTGAGGATCTTGAAGAGGAAGATTTTGATGAAGACCCAGATGAAGACCCAGAAGAGGAAGATGACGACGGTCCCGCTGACAGCGGAGACTCACACTCTACTGTCGCATCACACTAGTTTAGTTTTTCTATTTCAGTATTCTACTTTTGTAGTACTTAGCCGAGCGGGATGTGCTCGTGCAAATTTTGTAGCATCTCTTTTGAAAATCATTGTACTTCAAGTTATTATTATTAATGAAATGATGATTTACTTTACTTATTATGTCTTGATTATGATTTCTTGTTAACATAACACCTGACTTGACTCCTGACATGACAATCGGCTAACACTCTAACTCATGCTAACCAACGTTCTAACCTTTCCATATAGAATCATGTCTGAAAGAGGACCCAACGCCCGCAATCTCAAACGTAAGGCCGAAAAGGCAGGATCAACATGATGGTCGAACGTAAGGTCAACAAAGTTCTCGCTGAGTACGAAGCCAACCGACTTGCTAGCTAGACTAGCGGCACCAATAACGGTACTAACATCTGCCTAACCTGACTAACTTAGCATTGGCAATGATGACACTAACACATTTTACAATTGAACCCCGATACACAGGATCCCAGGGAAGCGCAGCAAAGGGATGCTCGTTTAAAGCCTTTCTGAGCTGCCACCCTCACAAGTTCCAGGGTACAGAAGGAGCAGTGGGACTGCTCCGCTGGATTGAAAAGCTTGAATCGGTCTTTGCCATGTCTGAGTGCTCGGAGGAAAACCGAGTAAAGTATGCCACCGGGACTCTGGAGGGACCAGCCCTCACCTGGTGGAACACACACGTCCAGACTCTTGGACTGGAAACGGCAAACTCCATCCCATGGGAGAACTTCACCCGAATGCTTCATGAGGAATACTGTCCTCGTGATGAGATCAGAAAGCTTGAGGAAGAATTTTGGGTACACAAGATGGTAGGATCCGAAATCGAGAAGTACTGTACTCGATTTCATGAGCTGTGCAAGCTGTGCCCGGCAATGGTGACGCCGGAATACAAGAAAATTGAACAATTCATCAGTGGGTTGCCCGAGCAGATCCAAAGCATGGTGACTGCTTCTGATCTCTCCACCATCCAACCACTGATTCGCTTGGCTCATAAACTAACTGATCAGGCGGTAGCCCAGGGGAAGCTGCCAAAGAGGGGTGAACATCTGAAACCCCAAGAGCCCAAGAAGAAGTGGGAGCCCAGCAATAACCGAACCTTTTCACCTCAGCAACAAACCCAACACCGACCAGCACCTGCTAAAGCCTTCGCTGCCACCCAGCCGAACACTCAAGGCAAAGTGGGATATCAGGGCAACAGCCCAAAATGCAATACCTGTAACTTCCATCACTTCGGACCATGTAAAAGGGTCAAATGCACTAACTGTGGAAGAAACGGGCACCTGGCCAAGGAATGCCGATCCAACCCCAACCCCAACAACAACAACCAAAACACTCTCAAGGGGTGTTATGAATGTGGCAAACCGGAGCACATGCGGAGGGACTGCCCGCAACTGAAGAAGGGTGGAGGTGGAGCAGCGAAGGGACGAGCCTTTGTGATTGGCTCGGGAGAAGCAAAAGATGACCCCAATGTTGTCACCGGTACGTTTCTTTTAAATAATGTCTATGCTAGTATATTATTTGATACCGGTGCCGATAGGAGTTTTATCTCAAGTGATTTTAGTAAACTGCTTAATAAGACGCCAACACCACTAGACCATCAGTACATCGTAGAGTTAGCAGACGGCAGGCTGATAGAAACACAACATATCATCAAGGGGTGTGTCCTGACATTAGCAGACCACCAACTGGTGATTGACCTAATGCCGGTAACTCTCGAGAGCTTCGACGTGGTGATTGGAATGGATTGGCTATCTGCAAACCACGCTGAGATCGTGTGCAATGAGAAGATCGTGCTAATTACATTGCCAAGTGGGCAGCAGATCTCAATTCAAGGAGAACGGCGCGGAATACCGTTAAACCTCATGTCTTGCATGAAGGCAAGCAAATACTTGAAGAAAGGGTACACGGCTATCCTGGCACTTATCACCGAACAACCAAAGAAGGAACGGGAGATCGAGGACATCGTTATTGTTCGCGATTATCCGGAAGTTTTTCCTGACGATCTACCTGGACTACCACCATCACGACAAGTGGAATTTCAGATAGATTTAACACCAGGAGTAGCACCAATAGCCAAGGCACCATACCGATTGGCTCCTACTGAAATTCAAGAACTATCTAACCAACTACAAGAGTTGTTAGATAAAGGATTCATCCGACCGAGTTTCTCACCTTGGGGAGCACCGGTCTTGTTTGTGAAGAAGAAGGACGGTTCATTCCGTATGTGTATAGACTACCGAGAACTGAACAAGGTAACGATCAAAAATCGATACCCCCTACCTCGAATAGACGACCTGTTTGATCAATTACAAGGGTCAAGCTACTATTCGAATATCGATTTAAGATCCGGTTACCATCAACTTAGAATACAAGAAGAAGACATACCAAAGACAGCCTTCAGAACACGGTACGGACATTACGAATTTCTGGTCATGCCTTTCGGACTGACCAACGCACCGGCAGTATTCATGGATCTCATGAATCGGGTGTGTAAGCCGTATCTGGACAAATTCGTAATCGTATTCATAGACGATATCTTCATTTACTCCAAGACTCGGGAAGAACATACCGACCACTTAAGACGTGTCTTAGAACTACTGAAGAAGGAACAACTATACGCGAAGTTTTCCAAATGTGATTTTTGGATTCGCGAAGTTCAATTCCTTGGGCACGTAGTGAACGAGAAAGGGATACACGTAGACCCAGCCAAAATTGAGGCAATCAAGAATTGGGCAGCACCCAAGACTCCGACTGAGGTGCGACAGTTTCTGGGATTGGCCGGATACTACAGGCGGTTTATCGAGGGATTCTCGAAGATCGCACAATCATTGACTTCCCTTACGCACAAAGATAAGAAGTTCGAATGGGGAGAAAAACAAGAAGCTGCTTTCGATTTATTGAAACAAAAGTTATGCAGTGCACCGATCCTATCACTACCGGACAGATGTGAAGACTTTGTAGTCTACTGCGACGCATCAAAGCAAGGACTCGGTTGTGCGCTGATGCAACGCGAGAAGGTCATAGCTTATGCGTCACGACAACTAAAGGTGCACGACAAGAATTACACAACTCATGATCTGGAGTTAGGAGCCGTAGTGTTCGCATTGAAAATCTGGCGACATTATCTGTATGGCACCAAGTGCACTATATTCACTGATCATAAGAGCCTGCAGCACATCTTCGACCAAAAAGAACTAAACATGAGACAACGCAGATGGGTCGAGCTGATAGGCGATTATGACTGTGCAATCAAATATCACCCCGGAAAGGCAAACGTAGTGGCTGACGCGTTAAGTCGGAAAGAAATAACCAAACGCGTACGTGCACTACAACTTACCATACACTCTCAGCTACCCAATCAGATCCGAGTTGCACAACAAGAAGCTTTGAGAAAGGAAAACATTTCTCTCGAAAACATGCGGGGTATGGATAAACAATTGAAACAGAAGGACGATGGAGCTTCCTATCTGATGGATCGGATTTGGATTCCACACTACGGAGGATTGAGAGACGTAGTGATGGATGAAGCTCACAAGAGCCGATACTCAGTACATCCAGGCTCTGACAAGATGTACCACGATTTGAAGACCACTTACTGGTGGCCTAACATGAAGTCGGAAATCGCGACTTATGTGAGTAAATGTCTGACTTGCTCCAAAGTCAAGGTCGAATACCAGAAACCCTCAGGATTTCTTCAATAACCATAAATCCCAGTATGGAAATGGGAACAGATTTCCATGGATTTTATCACCAAGTTGCCGAAGACATCAAGTGGCTGCGATACCATCTGGGTTATCGTAGACCGACTCACTAAATCGGCACATTTCCTACCGATTAAGGAAACTGATAAGTTGGAGAAGTTAACTCGAATATATTTAAAGGAAATCGTATCCAGACACGGAGTCCCAATCTCTATAATATCAGACCGAGACAGCCGTTTCACGGCGCACTTCTGGAAGTCCTTACACAAGGCACTTGGGACGAGGTTGGATATAAGCACAGCTTATCACCCGCAAACCGATGGTCAAAGTGAAAGAACCATCCAGACCTTGGAGGACATGCTACGGGCATGTGTAATCGATTTTGGTAACAGCTGGGAGACTCACTTACCTTTAGTTGAGTTCTCATATAATAACAGTTATCACACCAGCATTGGAGCTGCACCATTTGAAGCACTCTACGGGCGTAAGTGCAGATCACCACTATGTTGGACAGAAGTTGGGGAAAGCCAACTGACCGGACCCGAGCTTGTGCACGAAACAACTGAAAAGATCGTGCAAATACGTAACAGAATGGCTGCAGCTCGGGATCGACAAAAGAGCTATGCAGACAAGAGGCGCAAACCTTTGGAATTCCAAGTGGGAGACCGAGTACTTCTTAAAGTCTCGCCTTGGAAGGGAGTGATTCGATTCGGGAAACGGGGGAAGCTAAACCCTCGTTACATCGGACCCTTCGAGATCACTAAACGGATAGGCCCCGTGGCCTACGAGTTACAGCTACCACAGGAACTGAGTAGCGTACACAATGTATTCCACGTATCGAACCTCAAGAAATGTTTATCAGACGAAACGCTCGCAATCCCTTTAGAGGAAATCCAGATTGATGAACAACTACACTTCGTTGAGGAACCAGTGGAAATCATGGACCGAGAAATCAAGAAGTTGAAACTTAGTAAGATACCCCATTGTGAAAGTCCGATGGAACTCACGGCGAGGACCGGAATACACCTGGGAACGAGAGGATCAGATGAAAAAGAAATACCCTCACTTATTCTCCGACCTGACTAACACGAGCAACACGAACTGAATTTCGGGACGAAATTCCTATTAACTGGGGGATGATGTGACACCTCGGAATTTCCAGGTCAGAAATTTCTTCATTTTAAACTAATAATATATATATTGTTGCATATGTGGCACTAGAATAATTACTATTTAGTGTGACACATGGCACGACAGACCAAACGCACAGATAATTCAAGGAATTATCGCAAAACATAACGCACGTGTCTTGAATAACGAACGTTGGTGAATTACACAGACCACAGTCCATTTGCACAACACTTAAGTACTAGGGAACCTAAGGTAGGAGAAATGATGTTCATATGTCTCGAAACAACGATCGTAATCGAGAAATACGAGAAAATCGGTTCGAAACAACAAAATTAGGCTTATTGGACTTCTCTGGGACCCATCGCGGTACGCGATGGCCCAACAGGAGGAATTATAGCGGTACGCGACAGGCATCGCGGGGGTTTGGCTCCCGAAATCCGTCGCGGTACGCGAAGATTCTTTTAACCCTCCACCGCGGTACGCGACAGGTGCCAGTCGACAAATCTTTATAAAATCAAGACCACCATGCCTATTAACTCCACCCTTCATCATTTCTCCGGTTCTACACACCAACTCTCGACTATTCCTCTCTGAACCAGCTGATTTGACCCTTGGGAAGCCATGGGAGACCTCCATTGAAGCTCCAAGCTTGAAGGTTTGAAGGTTGAAAGCTTGAAGACCCCATTGGAGCTCAAAACCACCATCACAACCATCTCATTTCTGCAAGAACCTACTGTCCAGAGAGTTTAGAGGCTGTTCTTGTCGTTATCTGGGCATTCTTGAAGCATTAGAAGGTAGTTCTATACCCAAAACACACTTTCTTCACCTTTACACTTACATGCATGACTTTAAACACACATGTAAGCACCCTAGATGCACATGCACGAATTTTAGTTCTGGGTTTGATGATGTTTACATGATATTTGATGATCTATGATGTTTAGAATAAGTTTTGTGACGATCCATGATAATGTTAATGTGCATGTTGATGATTTGGTCATAAATGGATGTTTGTAGTAGCATGCATGAATGATCTAAGCCTAGTGGTATGATTCTTGATATGGAAATGTTGTCATAAGTGATATTGATGATGATTTGCAAGATTAGAAATGGTTGATTTGTCAATATTTGGTCACTTGGTGAATATTGCTAATTTTAGTAACTTTAAGGTTACAAAGTATGTACTTTTGATGAAATGGTCACATTTGTATGTTTAGATCTATAAGTTATGTTTAAAATGATGTTTAGAAGTTAATATGATGGTTATTTGATGCATTGGAATCACTAAAATTGCTAATAGTATGATATTTAGGAATGTTATTAAATATAGTAACTTCATTTTACAATTTGGAGAATAGGAGCATACTAGTCATAATGGTTATGATTAAATACTTATTTAAGACTAATATGATGATGTTATGATAAGATTTATATCTAGACTTAGTGATATATGCATATCTTGTAACTTTCTAATTATGGTAACTTTTACGCGCAAAACATGCTAAACCGACTATGTGTAACTATGTGCAATGTGATAACATGCTCATTTAGGATAAACACGCATATTAGAATAATCGGAATGTGGTTTATGCATGACTTGACAAATGTGGAAATTTTCCTTATGGAAATGATCATTGGTATCCGTACACTTCACACGACACTAAACCGCACATTACACGAGCACTTGATCCAAACCGTCACCAACGGATCGTTAGGTCAAACACGGTCAAACACGGTCAACGTGACCCACTTAACAACTTGGTGTTGTTAAATACGAACACGGTCCTGTGAGGCCCACATGTATGTAAACACGAACTTACAACACCTATGTGATGTAGGTAAACATTAGCCGGCGAACTACACGATTCCTGTACGGTATCTCTACTCAAACTCAGGTGAGTTTTACAGCCCCACTTTTACCTTTAACTATTTTATTTAACTTTGGGGTGAGAATACTATGCAACCGTTTTAGATATAGTATTGTTATGTTGTGAAAACCATTTTCGAGTGTAACTATTATCGCTTAAAGTCCTCACTTATCCTTACCGTTAATTGTATCACAAACGAGTCATAATTACGTAGTACTTCTGGGTTTGACTAACCCCACTCGGCACCAATGTTGACTGGAGGTCATAACGAGTGTAATTTCGATAGGAATGCGGGTTCAGCGATGACCTGCGGAGGCAAACGGGAACAGTCTAGTTTCGGTAAGATGAACTGACACTCTCCGCGGATCGTAGTATCCAACAACAAAACTTAACATACCCAGTATATATCTGTTTACTTTTCAGTCTGTCTAAACCTGTGAACTCACCAACTTTTTAGGTGACACTTTTCGCATGTATTCTCAGGTAACTAAATGGAGCACACGCTAGGACGCGCACAAGGAAGCATTAAGGAGTCTGACTGGCATATAGACTCATGTCCTAGGCTTTGTGTGCATTTCCTTTGTTTTAAGAACAATTTGAACTATGTAGTGTCTTGAACAATTTACTTTCCGCTGCAAACTTTGTTTACTTGGGATGTTTAAAACATTTTCCGCTGTTTACTTATGAAAGCCATGATTATTTTACAAACATGTGTGATTGTTTAACTCATATAGCGTCGTTCTATATGACCATGAGCTGTGATCCTGGCCACGTCACACCCACGTGGACTGACACCACGAGTGGGAATTTGGGGGTGTGACACAATCTGTGCTCCTCCCAGCACTTCTTTCTACCTTCTTCTCTTCTAAACCTGCAACACTTAGTTTTTCTGCACAAACCTTAGAATCATTAGTCATAACAGGGTCAGCTATGAGCATAACCGGTTTGGTGGGGAAATCACAAGCATGACTAGAATCCAATTCCAAGTCATCAACAGATGTGTTGATCCTTGGCATGCATGAGTAATTTTGGTTAAAAGGTGGTGCACACTCCTTAAAACCAAGACCCTTATTATCCCTCTTGAATTGTATGCTTACCATGTTTTCTAATACTTTGCTTGAATAATCAAATTGTTCACATTTTACTGAAATTTTAGAAAGTTGAGTTTTGGCTTGGTCTAGCTCCAAAGTGAGTTCATCGATTTTGCGTCTAGCATCACGATAGTTGGACTCTTTATCACTTAAAAGTTCTTTTAGCCTTGCCACATCCCGACCCTCGGCTTCAAGTTTCCTTTTAAAAATTCCTTCATTTTTAAGAAATTCTGAGTTAAAGTATTTAAGTTTGTTTAATTCTTTGATTAAAGATTCATTGTGTGACCTGTACTTAAATACTTTATTTATGCATAAGGTAGAGCAAAGATTTTCAGTTACCTCCTTCTGTTTGTCGTCCACCTCGGCCATGAATGCATGACTCAGAGTCAGCTCTAGCTCCTGCACCTGATCACTCCAATCATAGGAGTCAGTCTCTTGAGTCACTAGTGCTTTAGATGTGCTAGCACTTCCTCCCGCAACTGCAGTCACAGATTTCTCTTCAGTCTTCTTTTCTCCTTCTTTAGCCACCTTCGGCTGCTTACATTCTCTGGCAAAGTGACCCGGTTGGTCGCAGTTGTAACATCGCAGCTTTGATTTATCAAAACCAAGCTTCTTTCCAGGATTGTTTCCAAAGCTATTTCTTCCATATCGCTTGATGAACTTCTTTGCTCTAAACACTGCCATTGCCATCTGCCATGAGATATACATTTCTTCAACATCAGCTGGATTGATCTGCTCTAGATTGTCTTGAGTGAGATTGGATGGAGCCAATTCACCTGCTATGAAAGCATTGTAACTGTTCATGAATCCTTTAAACAGCAGCAGATTCTCTTCGCTTTCTGGATTGACTTTAGGCACTGATCCGGTCTGTCCAGATGATAGGAATGCAGTCTCAAAAGGAATTGTATGAGATGAAGAAGGCTGATAGTGCTGCATTCCTGATGATTGAAGATTGATTGCTGACAGAAGGGCAGAGTTTTCAGATACCGGAGCAATGCCCATTGAGCTAGCATGATTCAGTGCTCTCCGCTTATCATCCATATCATAGGAGTTGATGATTGAGATCAGCTCACTCAAAGAAGTCTTGTACATATCTTTGGTCCTTTTGATTGTTGTACAATTTGAATTCCAAGTGTAAGGTAATTAGTTCAGCAGCTTCTTGTTCACCTCTCCCTTGGTCATCTCAATTCCAGAACTAGTCATCTCAGTCATCAGATGTGTGAATCTGTTAAGTTGTGCTTCAAGAGACTCTCCCTTGATGTGATTAAACATGTTAAACCTTTGCCTGAGCATATCCTTCCGACTTTCTCGCATGTCCTCATTTCCTTCAAATCTTTCAACCAAGGCATTCCAGAGTTCCTTAGCAGTCTTGTGCTCCTTAAATCCATGAGCAACATCAGTCGGTAAGGCCTTTTCATCCTTTTCCATCATGAGTATGTCATTGTCGGTGTACAATTCCGGATCCTTGGGAACAAGAGGACCACTGATCTCACTCTGGTATGAGGGTACATAGGGACCCTCCTCAATCGATCTCCAAAGCTTTGGATCAGTATACTTGATGAATGACTGAAATCTGAACTTCCAATCTTGGAAGTTATCTCCTGACACGAGCCTTGGTGGCTTTGTTCCGGTGCCGATCTCATTGTCCAGATTGAGTAAGTTGGACAAATTTGTCAAATTCTTTGAAGCCATGATGAATCAGAAAATTTTCTAAGTCCAGTACACGAATTCCCTGTAGCTCCCTGTAGATACTGCTCAAAGTTAAACAGACAAATCTGTACTCGAAACTCCTTGTAATCGAAAATATCCCTGTACTCGAAAATCTTTTGTACTCGAAATCCTGTGTGTATTCGAATCTGACACTGTATTCGAAATTCTGTAGTCGAACTCCTCTTGTACTAGAAAAGTATTTATACTTCGAACACTCTAACTATACTCGAAATAGCTGAACTCGAAAATTCTGAACTCGAAAATACTTAAGAAAAATTTTATAAAAATATTTCTTAAGATTTGGAGTCCCAAATTTACACAGTAGCTAGATGAAGTAGAGAAGAATGATAAAGTATAAAACTTGTTTCAGAAAGTTGTTACCTTGATGATGAAAAGAGCACTCAAGCTCTGATACCACTTGTAGGTCCTAAAACTGATCAAGATCCAAACTTTATCCTCATAATCATCATCGTTGATGTCTAACGAGTGCGGAATCCAAGTTAGAATCAAGAAAGCAATAAGAAAAATGCAAACTTTTATAAAATCTGAAAAGTTCGAGTACAAGTGCCTCAATACGTCTAGAGAGCAAATGCCTCGGGATTCCAACCTAAACCTGTACAAAATACGTCTATTTATACTAGGCCTGGGAGTACACGAAATCTATTACAAAAGTTCGAGTACACGATCAGTTCGCGTACTCGAAATACTGTACACGAATTATCATCAAAAATCTGATCTTTGACTCTTTCGGGTTGACTTTGTCAGTCTTCATCGTTTAGCGGGCTCTACATATCTTCAGATCATGATACATCTTATCAGATCCAGGGTGAAAGGAATAACGGGATTTGTGAGCCTCATCCATCACAAGGTCTCGTAGGTTTCCGTGATGTGGAACCCAGACGCCTTCCATGAAATAATGTAAGCCATCGGCTTTTACTTCAAGTTGTTGTTCCATTCCCCTTAGTGATTCAGCCGCTAGGTTTTTTGCTTTAAGTGCCTCCACTTGGGCAATATGTATCTGTTCAGGGAGATTGGGATGGATGGTGAGTTGTAAAGCTCGTACTCTCTTAGGTTTCGAGGTGTTCTTCCGACTTAGGGCATCAGCCACAACGTTGGCCTTCCCCGGGTGATACTTAATAGCACACTCGTAGTCGTTCAGGGGTTCGAGCCAGCGACGATGTCGCATGTTCATTTCCTTCTGCTCGAATATGTGTTGGAGACTCTTGTGATCAGTGTATATCGTACACTTTGTACCATACAGGTAGTGTCTCCAGATCTTGAGTGCGAATACCACGGCTCCAAATTCCAAGTCGTGGGTGGTGTAGTTTTTCTCGTGGACCTTCATTTGTCGAGAAGCATATGCAATCACCTTTTCTCGCTGCATCAGCACGCAGCCGAGCCCTTTTATCGAGGCATCGCAGTATACTACAAAGTCGTCTGTTCCATCAGGAAGAGATAAGATAGGTGCACTACAGAGCTTCTGCTTGAGAAGTTGGAATGCAGCTTCTTGTTTGTCAGTCCAGAGATATTTCTTGTCTTTATGGGTTAAGGCTGTAAGGGGTTGGGCTATCTTGGAAAATCCTTCAATAAATCGTCGATAATAGCCTGCCAAGCCTAGGAATTGTCGCACCTCAGTTGGGGTCTTTGGTGCTTCCCAGTTCTTGATCGCCTCTATCTTGGATTTATCCACATGAATCCCTTGTTCATTAACAACGTGACCCAAGAATTGGACTTCTCGAATCCAGAAATCACACTTTGAGAGCTTAGCGTACAGCTTCTCTTTCCGTAGCAGTTCAAGAGCCAACTGGAGATGCTCTTTGTGTTCCTCTTGGGTTTTGGAATAGATGAGAATATCATCTATAAAGAAAATGATAAACTTATCCAGGTAAGGTTTGCACACTCTATTCATGAGATCCATGAATACTGCGGGTGCGTTTGTGAGACCAAACGGCATAACCAAAAACTCATAATGGCCATACCGAGTGCGAAAATCAGTCTTGGGGATATCTTCTTCCTGAATCCGTAGCTGATGATACCCAGATCGCAGATCGATCTTAGAGTAGTAACTTGATCCTTGCAGTTGATCGAACAAATCGTCAATGCGAGGTAAGGGGTAACGGTTCTTGATTGTCACTTTGTTTAACTCACGGTAGTCGATGCACATGCGAAACGCTCCATCCTTCTTCTTTACGAACAAGACCGGAGCTCCCCAAGGTGAGAAGCTTTGTCTAATGAAACCCTTGTCCAGCAACTCTTGCAGTTGATTGGACAGTTCTTGCATCTCTGAAGGTGCAAGTCGATAAGGTACTCGTGCGATAGGTGCTGCTCCCGGTGCAAGGTCTATGCGGAACTCCACTTGTTGAGGTGGTGGTAGTACTGGTAGATCCTCAGGGAATACGTCGGGATAGTCGCATACGACTGGGATGTCTTCTATTCTTTTCTCCTCTGCAGTCTTGTCGGTGATAAGCGCCAGAATGGTTGTGTATCCCTTTTGTAAGCATTTGTGAGCTTTCATGCATGAGATGATGCTTAGAGGAGTGTCGCTCCTTTCGCCTTTGATGTCTAAGGTTTCTCCACCAGGGAGAGGTATGCGCACAACCTTGTCGTGGCAAATGATTTCGACTTGGTTTTCCGACAACCAATCCATGCCCACTACGACATCAAAACTGCCTAGTGTAATCGGCATGAGGTCAATCTTAAATTTGTGGTTTGCTAGCTCTAATGTGCATTCTTTCAAAATGTGCTTAGTCACAATTAATTTACCATCAACTAGCTCTACTATATATTCAACCTCTAAGGGTGTTGGGGTAATGGCAAGTATCTCACTAAAATCCTTAGATATAAAGCTTTCTCAGTTCCAGTATCAAACAATACAGAAGCATAATTATCGTTTAAGAGATACGTACCAGTTGCAAGGTTGGGATCTTTTCTAGCCTCCTTTGCCCCGATCACGAAGGCTCATCCTTTCGGACCGTTGTTGTTCCCGTTATTGTTGTTGTTCTTCAGATGTGGGCAGTCCCTCATGAAGTGCCCTGGCTTTCCACATTCGAAGCAGCCCTTCGGTGCTTCAAGTTGTTGCTGTTGTGGCTGTGAGGTCTTTGCCAGTATCTCGCCTCTACAATCCTTAGCGAGATGTCCTTCCTTGCCACACCGTTGGCATCGGATAGAGCCGCATTTTCCCAAGGCATGATGTAAGTTGCATTTGTTGCACTTGGGGTGTTTACCTGCATAGGCTCCTGGATTTTGGTTGGTTGGGATGGGTGGTGCGTAAGCCTAAGATGACCCAAACTTACGTTGCTGTGGTGGTGGTTGGAGAATGGAAGTTTTGCTCTAGGTGCTGTCCCATTTGCGTTTGTTGTCAGTGGTTGTCGTTAAAGCACCACGGGGTGGTAAGAGTCCTTGTGCGACAGCTGAATCAGTGAGTTTGTGGGTTAGTCGCACGGCTTGTTGCATGGTGATGGGGTCAGCAGAGAGTACCATTCCCTGGATTTGAGGAGGAAGTCCCTCAATGTATTTCTCAATGTGTTTGTAGGGTGGGGTCACCATTTCCGGGCACATGTATGCCAGCTCATACGATCGAGTAGTGTACGCCTCGACCTCGGAACCAACCATCTTGTGGTTCCAGAACTCAGTTTCAAGTTTCTGCACCTCACCGTGAGGGCAGTATTCGCGGTTCAACATCCTCTTAAAGTCATCCCATGGTAGGGCGTTGGCTGCATCAAGCCCTAGGTTTTGAACATTTGCATTCCACCACGTGAGGGCAGCTCCCTCAAGGGTTCCGACAGCAAACTTGACCCTGTCATCGTTCCTGCAGTTGCTCATGGCAAAGGCCGACTCCGCCTTTTCCATCCAGCGTAATAACCAGACGGCTCCCTCAGTGCCGCTAAATGAGTGGGGTTTGCAATCCAGAAACATCTTGAATGTGCAGAGAGGTGGGTTGGTGTAACATTTGAACATTTAGTCATGATAGTCGTAAACAGTGTTAAAACAGTGTGTGTCCATGTTCAGTCAGTCAATGTGAATCATGTGTTCATTATGTGCTTGTGTGTTAGAATCTTTATTATTTAACAAGTATGTATTATTTATTTACAGTCGAGTTCACTAGGCAAGAACAGTATTGTGTTATATCGAAACAGTGGTGGGCAGCGAGAGTGAGCCCTATATATATACTGCGTTCGGTGTAACAGGATAGTGTTGGTGCGTAGTGTTAAGACGAATATTATGACAATTAATTCACCAAGAATCGTAATACGTAAGCGAGACTGAGTATAGTTATGGGTGACGATCCATAATGATACGAATGTTGAACTTATAATTATGATTAAACGACTTTAAATAATTAATACGATCGAAAAACATACGCGATTGCGGGTATACACGTAATTGTGAGTGTTTAACGATCTGTCAACACACGAAGAGTAAAATAATTAAATTAATTATTTTATATTTTTACAATTTTGAAACTCATCATTTTAATGAGTTTAACAACTCTTTTTATTTAAAACCGCGTAAAAATACGCGTTACGTTCCGGAAACGCGAACCGAGCGACCGAAACGAACCCGAATACCACCCGGGCTATAAAAGCCTTGATGAAGGCCATTTTCTTCATTAAATGCAGCCAACAACCTCTCTCTAGCTCCAAATTCGCGAACCTTTTCTCACACTAGAATTTCAACCTTCCAAGCTTCATATCTCCTTCGATTCTACACGGATTTGGGCGTTCTTGGTGTCCACGCGAAGCTCTCGACATCCTCTACGCAGAAGTACAAGAAATCAGTGAGATTAACCGGCCAAAATCGAGGTAATTGAGCTTGAAGTTTCGTAAAAATAGGGTTTAGTGTGTGTGTTCATGAAACCCGACATTAAGCCGATCCTTACACTACGAATCTTAGTTTCGCACCTCCAACAACACTCCCTAGTGCTAGGTTAACTTGGATCGTGGTCTGGAGCAGGAGATTCGATGAGGAGGATGATGCTAGTAACAGGTTCGACGGCCAAACCTTCAGCCGCCATTGACGAACCCTAGAGGTGCTCCACGAACCATCATGGTTCGTAGGTTTTCAGCCGAACCCTTAGGGGTCCTCCCGAACCTGCATTCAGTCATCATTGATCCCACGAACCCTAATGGATCTCACGAACCTGCACGAATCTTCCATGCTTGCCAGCCGAACTATGAGGTGCCGAAACTATTAGGGTTTTCTAGCCGAACCTGCATGGGAATGAGCAACTTCGGCGAGCCCTATGGAGTCCACGAACCCTGCATGGTTCGTGGAAGTACCAGCCGACCCTTAGTCCTTAGTCAGTCGAACCATGAGGCCACCGAACCAACTGTACATTTGCCGAACCATTCAACTATGCAGCCGGCCGAACCCATGCATACAAACCATTATATTGAACGAACCCTTAGCCTATGGCAGACATTCACGAACCTTGCAGGAGTTAGCCATCATGCATACAGAACCCTGATGAGATGTAGTCGAACCTTAAGGAACCTTCACGAACCATTGATGACCACCGAACCCTCTACAATGAACGAACCTTTGCATGGTTCCTTAACATGTAGCCGAACCTTAGGTCATCAACATGAAGGGTTCGCTGCCTAAGGTGGCAGCCCAAACCCATTCGGCCCAACTCAATGATTCAAGGCCCAATTCCATTAACAACTTGGCCCATAGGTTTAAACTAAGCACAATAGAGTTAAATTGGCCCATTATGGTTTAATTGGCCCAATATTGTCTTAGAAACTTGTGTGGATTACATACACATTAGTGGGCCCAATTAAATTCTTTAGGTCTAATCCAAGCCCATTAGGCTCACTATTATCCTAATTGGCCCAACCTCACATACAATTGGCCCATTGTTAACCTAAGTGGCCCATGGACTCGGTTTAAGGACCATCATGGTTTCATGGGCTTAAGGCCCAATGTGAGGCCCTCGACTATGACAATTGTGAATTGATCATAAATGGGTTAAGTTGGTAACTTGCAATAATCATGAAGATCAATTCACAATCACAAGACTTGAAAACAATTGAACATCTTTTCATAAGTCATGTTAATCAATAGTTATCAAATTCGCAAACAATTATCATTTTATGCATAAGATTTATGCACAAGGGGAACATTTCATATTCGTTTCTTGGACCCATGATCAATCAAGTAATTCAAATCATAACTTTCAAGTTTTCACAACAATCATAATCATGAGAACAAGTTATCATGTGATAATCAATCTCAAGGGAACACAAGTCAATCAATGAATCAAAGTCTATACAACTATAAATCTTATATCTTATGTATGATTACAATGATATAGGAACCAATTAGAAGTCCTGTTTGCTACTTGCTATCTGTTTTAGTTCAGAGTCTACTGCAGACAGGTGAGAACATTAGCCCCTCTTTTACTGTTTTATAACTGTTTTGGGGTGGAACACGTGATCAAACCAATTGTTTACAATCATATTTCATTACACTAGGTGTGTGTATTCTTATAAACATTACGGGTTCATTTTCCGAATCCTAGGGATTCATCAACTGTTTTAAAGGAATTATTAACTATTAAACTCTTTTCACTAAAAAGGTTTTATAAAGGACCTTTGAACTGTTTTGTAACAGATTTACTCAAATGTAATTATGAAGGATAAACACTTTTAAATAAAGGATTTTATAAACTCTTTTGTTATAAACCTTGTTGTCACACAAGGTTACTATTTCATGGTATTCAAATCAGGTGGTTCACATCATGGTATTCAAATCAAGTGGTTCATTTCATGGTATTCAAATCAACAGATTCATTTCATGGTATTCAAAACAAAGGATTTAATTCGTGGAATTAAATCTAGGTTTTCAATTCATGTTATCAAATAAGGCATTAACACATTTGGTTAAAGTAAGGTTCAGAAACATGGTGTCTATTGTTGTAAACAAACTTGTAAAAGCATCAAGTATCATATTCATTAGCGTTAGTACTGGGTGATCACAACAAGGGAAAGCGGACACACACATTTGGGGCAGACCGATTGCTGCAGTTAGTTTTTAAATTTGTTTTATAAACCAACTGCAGATTTCGGTTACGTATGGTTTTATCAAAACTGTTGACACATTATCTAACTCCAAACGTGGTTTTGGGACTTGATAGTATATGTTGACTCGTGTGCAAACAGTGATTGGACTGTTTACACTCATTTTCTTATTTGATGTTAGTTTGGGTTGCAGCTCATCCATGTGAATCATTTATTACTTTAACATACCTATGCCTTATATAATATATTCATGTTTACAAAAGTTTAAACCTATTGTTCTCACCAACTACGTCTGTAGTTGACAGTTACTTTTCACGTGTTTCAGGTAACCAGGTTTAAGACTTTCTCAGGGACAACTAAGGAGACCATACTAAGATAGAACAAGATGAAGAAACATGCTAGGATGGATTAGAAACACACTAAATCCTAATTGTTTAATTGTCTTGTTTGAAGTCTTATTTTGTAAACTATATTTTGGGTCTGTAGTTGTCTTTCTTTTGGTAGATAGATTGTCTGTAACTAAACAACTGTCTAAACATTATGAAATGTAGTAATCCATTGTGGTTGTTCTTATTCAATACTTGTGCATGATTCAACTGTTCATACGTCACCGCGCCGTGGATTCCGCACGCGGCGCAAGGGTGTGACAGTTGGGGTTTGCTCCTGAGATATGCAAAGAATAGATTTGGATTCAGTATTGGGTAAACGCGTTGAATTGGAAACGAGTGATTGTGGTGCAAGGTGAATATAAAAATAATATTCATCACCTTGGTTTAGTGGGTTTTGATTACGGGTAGCTTCCCGCGCAGCAAGCGCCTCTTCAACTCGCTCGTTGATGAGTGCGTTCAATTCAGCTTGAGTGAGGTTGATGTTTCCGCGTCCACCCGCATTCCTGTGTCCTCCGCGTCTTCCAGTCATGATCTTCATAGCGAGAATAAGCGTTAGTGTTTGTCTAATGACTAATGTAGTGTGTGCGGTAGGTACTGAAAGGAAACATGTAGAGCTATCGGCTCCTCCCCGTCATGTGCAATCACATGCGGTGATGATGATGACGCCATTTGCTATAGTGCGCGTAGTAAGTGTGTGTACAATCATGTATGCAAGTATCACAATACTAAGCACTAAGTGTCGTGTGGAGACTATTGGTTATAGACTAAGTTCACTAAATGCAAACCTAATTCGCAATAACCGGAGTCTCTGATACCAATCTGTCGCACCCCGGCCTTCCCGGCCTGAACGAGAGGGCGCGACTGGACTGATCTTGCAGGATCGCAGTCTCCGGTCACACTGTGTTGCGAGACCTACATGTCTGGTTACGTACGTACATCCAATAATATGGATAAAACAGTTTAGTAAAATCAGAGTTGCGGAAGCAAGTATAAGTTATCAAAACGGATTATAGTTCATAAACTACGGAAGCGTTGTTAAATAGTTTTTCAAAATCAACATTAAGTAATGGTTTGCGGGAGCGGTTTAAGTCATAAACATTACATAACAAATCATACGATTAAATATTCTCAAAATATCCTAAGACACTAAAGCTGATGCATGGGACTCCATCCTAGCATCCTATCCTCGAGTGCGTGCCTTAGTTACCTGACAAAACATGCGATAAAAAGGGTCAACACAAAGGTTGGTGAGAGCACAGGTGTTTTTTCATAAGCAGTAAACATCCAATGTTTAAAGTAAGAGTTGTGATTTACATATCATTACAACGCAGTATCGATTGATAGCTAGTCAATACAGTTATATTATATGCGGGTTCGTACCGAAGCTGACAGTTGTGACTCCCGCCATGTCCATCACAAGACATTGGCAAAGTGTTAGTCAATATTGCACCCATTCCGACCTCCAGTCGGGTTGGCCTCCCAGGCGCGATGGGTGGGGCTTGTCAGGCCCAAATAGTACTATTCAAGATTACCACGCTAGGCGCTACGCGCTACTAACGGTCCGTGGAGTATCGCGAGGACTTTTAGTTGTGATGTGGTCCACACATATACATATAGTGATAAAGCATGTCCATACATAAATAAAATGAGTTGTTGTTCAAAAACAGTTATAATGCAATGTTTTCTCCCCCAAAGGTTAGAAAAGTAAAAAGGGGCCGTGAACTCACCTGTTAAAGCAGTTCCTGTATGTAAGTGTTCGCGTCTGATAATGCTAGCACCTGCTAGTATGCACCTATAATTATATAGGTGTGAGTATGTGTTTTGTGGTGCGTGGTGCGTGGTATCCCATACAACTCCAAGTGTCGGTGTGCTCAACCGAATGTGTGTGTTGACTTGTGACACTCGACGAATCCTTGGTGACACGTTTGTTTTGTTAAGTCCGCCTAATGCGTCATAAATACAAGTAGGACACCTACATGAATCCTATGACTCTAATCGTACGATGTTCACATAAGCGACATGTAAGAATCGTAAAAGTTACTATTTTTGGAAAGTTTCCATTTTAGGAAAGTGTAGTTATGAAATCCCATTTCATAAAGCTAATACCTTTCATATGTTTAAAAAAACACTTTTAAACACTTAAAACATGTCATTTGCGCATAAATCACCATTTATGGTGTTTGCCCCAAATAAAGTTTCCTTATTTGGAAAGTATTCGTTTAAATGTCCGTTTTCAAAAATCGAAGTTTCCAATATGCTTAGAAATCATTTTTAAGCATATTCCAATACTCAAGGTTCACCAAAACATCTTAAAACATCAAAAGCCCTCTTTTGATTTTTAAAAGTTTCCATATTTAGTAAGTTTCTACAAAACCATGTTTTTGACAAAATCAAATACCCAAATGTGTTTCTAAACACTTCAATATGCATTTGACAACATCTAGACATGTCTAGCATGTCTAGATCATCACAAATCTACAACATGCATCATAAAAGTTTCCTTTTATGGCAAGTCTTACAAAATCATTATCCCATCAACAAAACCCAATCCTAGATGATTTCTATCATCAATCTACTTCAAAATATATCAATAAACACTCTAGACCCATTAAAAATTCGTGCATGTGAGCGGATCAGAGTTGCATGTGACCAAATTCACGTGCATGTGGGTTTTTAGCCCTTGCATGTACGATCTATCCATAAATAAACATATAAAGCTACCTTAGATGCTCTAGAATCGCACAAGATGGTTGTAGCAGCTCTAGTTGCTTCTGGACAACAATGATTTGCAGAAAACAAAGTGATGGTGATGATCTTCAAGCCCACCAATCTTCCCCTTCAAGCTTCTTGTGAGTTCCTAGCTTCAATCTTCATGTATGGGAGCTCCAATGGCGTCCAATGGGTGACAATTGCAGGTAGTAGCTGGCTAGGGAAGGAAATGGCCGAGTATTTGCGTGTGGGTTCGAGAATAATGAGTGAAAATAGAGTAGGTATCATTTTTGTGGCTTTTAAGAGATTTTCAGCGATTTTACTGTCAGGCGTACCGCCTAACGTGGCGCACCGAGTCTAGGCGTACCGCGCGGATGGTTCTCATCCGGATCAGATTTCCTTCTCCCGCGCGTATCGTCTGTGTCCTAAGTCTGGGTCGGGGCATACCGTCTGGGCCTCCAGGCAAGTCCAATAACCCCAATTTCATCGTTTCGATCCGTTTTTCGATTATTTCACGCTTATAACTCATCGTCTAACATCATTTGACCCTAATTACCAATGTTCGGTCATTTGTGACTCAATTATCATTTAATCGTTTGTTAACCAACGCTCGTGAGACTCGTGTGTGTTTCGATAATTCCTCGAATTATCGGTGATCGTTTGTGTTCGTTGCTACGAACCGTTTGCATGCTTGATTAACCATAATCGACATGTATTGCACAACCCAATAATTGCCCGAATTATTGTTTTGTGTTAGCGTTGTGTTTGCCACACTTGGTTTCCAAAACCAATGTGTAATGTACGATTCGATAGTTCCTCGAACTATCGTTTCGCAGTTGTGTGTGTTTGACTCATCTAATTAAACATAATTAAATGAAATGCAACAAGTATGAATGTGAAATACATAGAGTGTAAGAGTTGCAATTTTACCTGAAATTGTCGGGTGTCACATCATCCCCTTGTTGAAAGAAATTTCGTCCCGAAATTTGGTTGTTGTTGATGGTGTTTGAGAAGCAGAAGTGTTTGAGAAACAAAAATTTTCTAGTTGTCACTTCATGAAATCTGGTGGTGTAGGCCAGATGCCTAGCACCAATCATGACAAGGTTGAGTAGCTCAATTTCAACCTTTTTCAGTTCGTTTCTCGAGCAAAACTCTGCCCTTACCATGGTCTTGAAATCCTCCCAAGGCATAGATAATGCCTCGTCTCTTCCCCTGACTTGGACTTGAGCGTTCCACCAAGTCAGTGCTCGTTTGTTGAACGAGCCAGCAACATACTTGACCTTGTACTGATCAGGGCAGCCACTGATATCAAGAGTTGTTTCCATCTTCTCGATCCATTGGATAAACCGACGGCTCCCTCATTGCCACCGAAGGTAGGTGGCTTGCATCCTACAAAGCTCTGGTAGGAGTAATCTTGTTGGTGTCTGGCGTTGCCACTGCCTTCACCAGATGAGTGGCCAGTGTGGTTGCCACTGTTGGAGTTAATCATGTTCATCATATCGGGAATTACTTCTCTCAGTTGACTGGTCAGCAACGTGGCCAGTGCAATGGTGGCAGGATCCAACTCATGGTTGGGTGGTGGCGGAGGAGGAGGAGGAAATGGAGGTGGTACAGGAGATGCAGGTGGTGTAGGTGTTGAGGAGTGAGGTGACTGCGGTGGTGGTGGTAGCAAAGGAAGTTGTCTTCTGGGCGGCATTCTGATCAAAACCAAAAGAAAATCGGTTAGTGCAGTGATCGAATGCAGAAGACGCATGCAAATAGAATCCTATGTTTTATGTTCTCTACATGAGAGTCCCTAGGTTATAGTCTAGGCCAAACCGTTTAAGTAATATGACCTATATTTCTCTATAACCATAGCTCTGATACTAATCTGTCACACCCCGAGCCGAAAGGCTGGATCGACTTTCCCATTGGGCAGAAGGTTCTCGGGGCGCGATATCGTTTGATAATCAAAATGATCAGATTGTTCACATAGCACATGAGATATAAATGAGAAATGCTAACATGACAATGATATAGAATTACAAAGTTAAATTACAATGTTTCGTTCATAATTTAACTAAGTAAATCTATCCAAAAGAATCAATGAGTTTCTATCTTGTAACTGTTCAAGATCTACAAAAGACGATTGACTGTTTTGTCATTCAAAAATATGCTCAACACAAAATGTAGCTAGGTCTTCTAAAAGTCCACTAGCTAAATTCCTGATGTCTGGTGACTAAACATGTTCGTCACCTGAGAAAACATGCATTTAAACAAAGTCAACACTAGGTTGGTGAGTTCATAAGTTTAGTAATTGAAAACATTGATTTGTTCACATTCACAGTCACAATGTCATACAAGATTCTTGTTAATGTTTGATTCATCCGTCTCACACAATGGCCTCTCCATAGTTATATTCACAAGTAGTATCTCATCCTATTAGTTATGCATATATATAGGGCATACGTAGCCGACATCCCACCACATACCTAATAGAACTCCACACCACTTTCAATACAACTATAAATACCCATTTTCATCTCACATGTGTTCAGCCTGTTTGATATTCACCCGTAAGATCATGTTCATCACCCAGTGTGTTATATGTAGAATAATATAGTAAGAGGGATTTAGTTATCAAATCGAAGTGTTGATAAACCATCAATGTTTTAAGGAAAGTAGATTAATTTAATCTAATCCTTGTTATTATTCTCTCGTTTGTGGGGTTAACTGTTAGTCACTACTAATAATAGAAGTGTTAGTTAACCAATTGATATATGTTCTCCGCTTGAAGTGCATAGAGCCTAAAAGGAATCCATTGTGATCCTCACGTAATCAGATCACAATGCATCCGATTTACCTCTACCACTTTGATGTTCTCATAGCCTTCAACAAAACTACTACCAGTAATGTGACATGAGAGAAGATCAATTCCTCAGTCTACCAGTCAATAGAATCGAAGGATTAATTACAATTATCACTGTAGATTAATATCACCATGTGTTGCTTACCAGACCCTGACTGATGTCGCCCTGTCACCGGTGATACGTTACCGGCCAAATTATAATACGATCAACATACCAGCCCTACCCGCTGGAGGTTTGTCAAACCTATGGTATCACCATGCTATCATCGGTTTAGTCGCGTCAACTTAACTGGTAAACGGTTCGTTGATGAGGGACTTACAATTTGAACTTGAATATATGGCACATGATTGAAGTGATATAATACAGACATTTTAATAGTAATCAATTGTTGTTGTGTTCACAATAGTCATGATCTCAGTGTTGTTTGTTCTCAGTGTTATGTGTTCTCGTGGTCTTTAACATAGTTTTATAAGAACTTGTCTTATTATACGATGTTAGTAGTTGTGTGAATGATGTTATTATCATGAAGTTACGTTATCATGATTATCTTTCTTGTTTTCCATAGCCTTCACCCAGTTGTAACTACATTGTTGTAAGAACTAGTCTTACTACACTTAGTTAGCTCAGGTGGTGAATGATGTCATGAAGTCATGTGGACATGATCATCATTCCTGTTCCCATTGATGTTTGTTTCGTGTTATCCCATAGTCTTCACCGAGTTGTAAGCATAGTGTTATAAGAACTTGTCTTATTACACTTAGCTAACTCCGATGGTGAATGATATTGTGAAATTATATTATCATCATATCATTCTCGTTTGTTGTTGTCATTGTCATCATGTTAACTCGTGATTATCTCGTTGTTCATTCATATAAGAATAATAAGATGGTATAAGATATAACTTACAACTAGTATTATTCTATTGTGTTGACGATTCATGAAACTAAATTATCATGTTTCATCCTAGTTATCTCAGTTGTGTTATGATCAGACAAGCATGCATACAATGATAAACGATAATAAAGACAAACAATATTATCTAAATCATAGTATAATCAATATGTTGTACTAAAACTTTTAAGTAAATAAAAGATTTAGCATGTTTCTCAGCCCCGAGATTTGAAATCAGTTAAGATTAAAAAAGGGGCGTATGAACTCACCTTGTAGTAGTTGTTGTTGACTAAGTATAAACAAGAAATGCATGCGCTCTTTGTTGTTCTTGATGTTGTTTTCACGATCCTGTATTGATTTCACGATGTTTGTAACTTATGAGTATAAGTTATAGATGTTTGTGTGTGTGTATGTGTTAGCCCTAAAGTTGGCCATCACCCATAGGCCTTGGTTATCAATCGGTCTTGGTTCCCTTATGATGGATTATACTAACACTTAACCAAATTAGAGTAAGCTTAGTATATCTCTTTATTTGCTTTATGTTTAACTTGATTTGAACCTTGTCATGTTGTGTAGACTTGAAACCTATTATAGTTTACAAGTATAAAACTTACGTTTTAGATTAAAGCTTTGCACTTTGCCTTTGTATTACTTTGATTAATTATCCATTTAAGACTTTATGATAAAAGGTTTCCCCATGTTATTAGCTTTACACCTTTGCCACCTTTGTAGTAAATGTTGTTACCCATAATATCATTGTTTTTAACATGTTGCATGATATTCCATTCTAGTTGGTTCAAGTGTTTGTTGCAATTTAAACCATGTGGGCTGAACAATTGATCATAGGCCGAACCAATGACCCATGGGCCGAATCAATGAGTCTGGGCCGAAGGTATAGGTTTAGGCCGAATGAAATGTGGCTTGTTCGAACGAAGGTGGCCGAATGGTAGGTGGTGGCCGAATATAGGCATGGTCCCTGGCCGAATGAAAATGAGATGGGCTGACCGAATGGGTGTGCCAAGCGAAGGGAGTCATTCGGCTCTGGATCTTTCGGACCTGCCCATTCGCTCGAAGGTGGTTTTGTCGTGGCTCTATCGGCCAGAAGCCATTCGGCCGACCTGGTGGTTACTCATTCGGCTGGTCGAAGATTAGGGTCGACTAAGGTGCTCAAATCAAGCTTCTACTCGAGGTCCATGGTGGTCTCCCATAGTTGTGTATGCTAGGACTAGTTTCAGTGGTGTATGGTTCGAGTAGGAGGGTTTTGACCGGCTGTTTCATATGGTTCGACTAAGGGTTGCAAAAACCCTAAAATCCGAAACTTGCAGATCCAATTCCTCGATTTTTGGTGGTTTTTGATTCAGATCGGTTGTACTTTTGTGTAGAGGATGATTGTAGCTTCGTTTAGACACCAAGAACGCCAAATTTCATCAAGAAATGAGAGAGATCTAAGGGTTTAAAGTTTGAATTTTTCTAGAGAGAGAGTTCCGGGATTTTGATTGTAGAGAGAGAGAAGATGAATTAAATGAGGTTGTTGGCTCATTTAGGGTATTTATACCCCAGGTGTGTTCGGGTTCGTTTCGTTTGCTCGGTTCTCGTTTTCGTTGCGTTTTCGGCACGTTACGCGCGTAGTTTACGAATTTAAATAAAAAGGTTTTAAATTTGACATTTGGAAAGTGGTTATTCCTAGTAAATCTTCTAAATTTATTTTTCTTAAATTATTTTATCGAGAATGATTATTTTAAAGGTTTCGTCAGATTGCATCACCGTCGCGCGTATTCGTTCGAATCGTCACCCGAACGAACACGACGATTGTTTCACTTTCTGATTTTTGTTTTCTTCTTTTCAGTCATCATTTCAGAACTGTAAACTCACAGATATGTTTGTGTGAATCGTCACTCACGCAAACACCCTGCCAGTTTGTTATTCTGAAACGATACTGAACTTATGTTTTGATTTGTGTTTCTTCACAAACGGACTCAACTAAACTTGCCTGTTTTCACATTGTTAACCTTGAATTCACATTGTTTTCATACTGAGTTGTCGGCCATCTGATTCCTATCATCTATGGATATCATATCGCAACCGATATGTTCTTGTCATTTGTTTGTACACTGTTGTTTCTCTTGAGTTGTTGTATTAACTGTACTTAAGTTTTCACTTAAACACATACAACTGTTGTTTGTTTTCCTGAGTTCTGTTTTCACACACTGTTTACACATTGTATTTACACACAGTAAATAGTAAAAGTACATGTACCGTACGGACTTGCCGGACGATCAGGTACTGGTGGTCACACATTCATATGTCGATACTATCCTCATCCAACCCAGATCCTTTTGTTGATGTTATCCAAGCATGGGGAATCCATTTTAATGCATTTCAAATGAGATTTGAGGGTAAAAATTTAGGTTCCATGTTCGGTTAGCCAGTTCTAAGCAAAACCCAGAAAATCCGACCCTTTGAGCTCATTTTACCTTCGATTCAGCTGGTTTCAAACCCGATCCTTTGTACTTTTGTGTTGTGGATGTTAAGAGCTTTGTTCTAATACCAAATTCAAGTGATTTGGTTGAGAAATGAGGATTTTAGGTTTTAAAATCTAGTGAGAGAGAGAGGTTAGAGAGAGAAACAGGGTTGGTGATGAGAGAGAGAGGTGGTTGAGGGATTTAATGATGAATTAAATGCTTTTAGGGTTTATATACCCCGTGGTATTTCGGGTTCGTTCGGTTTTGCGTTTATGTTACGTTTACGAAACGTAACGAAGGGTTTTTGTAGTTTTAAATAAAATAGTTTTCTTTTAAACCTTTTTAAGGTTGTAATTCCTAATAAATCTTTTAAATTTCCTTTTCTTATTTTAATGTTTTGAAAACGTTTATTTTTACCATTTCGTCCGATTGTATCACCTTCGCGCGTATTCGTTCGAATCGTCACCCGAACGGACACAACGATGGCTTTACTTTCTGATTTTGTTTTCTACTTTTCAGATATCATTCAGAACGTTAAACCCACAGATATGTTTGTGTGAATCGTCAGCCACGCAAACACTCTGTTAGTTTAAGATTCGAAAACGATATTGAATTAATGTTCTGAAATTAACTTTCTCACAAACGGACTCAACTAACCTAATTGTTTTCCCTTGTTGTGACAGTTGCATACGAGAATTACGTCATTAATGGTGTGATCACATTTGGTCGTTTTGGAAATTCACGCTAATTTGGCGATTGAAATTACTACAGGTTGATAGTACACAAGAAATGATGAACGTGGGCGAAAACCGTGTGCAAAACGGAGTCCTGGATTGCCCGGAATCGAAAAACGAAGATAAATTTCTAAGTGTTGATCGAATGGGCTCGTCGCGGTACGCGATGGAGGGGTTGAGAATCCTCCGTGGTACGCGATGCTTGGAAAATATTTTAGATTCCCCGGAAATCGTCGCGGTACGCGAAGCCCACTTTGGCTTCCCATCGCGGTACGCGATGGATGAGGCGGTGGTGAAATCTGATCTACTTCATCAGATTTCATGCAGAGTTTAACTTTTATTTTTCATTCGAACTCAGACGACCCACCAGCCAAAAACTCGACCAAACTACCATCCAATCTTCATCTTCAAGCCCTCTGAATGCAAGGATCGCACCAGGGATCATCTCTACAAGTTATGATCGTTGTTTTAACCGCAGATATCCGTCAGATTAGGTAATGATCCGTTTAATTGATTGATTAGATCTTGATTTTGAACGTAATGACATAGTTAGGATTGTTGATTATTGCCTAGATGATGGCTAGGATTGATTATAAACAAAGAACACGAAGTTTTAACGGTTAAATCCTTGTTTTGATCCGTTGTAATGCCCGGTTTGCATGAAATCATATCCATGATTATAATGGTTTAATCCATTTGATTATAACAATGTAGGTGATTAGTTGGATTAATCCTTGAAATGCAAGGTTAAATCCAAGTGTTTCAAACTAATCACAACCATTAACATACTCATTGGAATGATTATCTGATGTTTATGATAACAGTCAGATTAGTATGTTAAACCTGGTTATTACACCTATTCTGATGCTACATTGTGATATTTCATGATATCTGGGTAATCAATAACAAGGATTGATCATTCCTAAGCCATTAAATTATCTAGAAACTGTTACAGTATCATAATCAACAACATTAACTATTTGATTAATCCGAGATTATTCTGATTAATCAAGAGTGTCATCAACCTTGTATTAGGAACCTAATGCAATGTAGGTTCCTACATTATCATACATTGTATGATATAATACTACTGTAATCAATTAAATACCTAATTCCAGTTTGATGACTTACAAAGCAATGTCTTTGACATTGAACGTTCAGAAAGATCTAATCAGTAAACTAGAACATAAATAACTTATTAAATATAACTAAATGCAGAATCATCTCTTTGTTATCAACTTCGAGATATTTTGCTACATTTATATCATCAGGTGAGTTTCGTACAACCCCTTTTTTCTTTTTAATGTTTTATAAACATCGGGATAACTCTGCAAACCTTTTCTGAACATATGATATGCATCACTGTTATCTGTGTGATTTCATGTGACTTTTGTGTGATTTCATAGAATTTTGCCGTTAGTATCTCTATCACAGTATCAAAAAGTCCTCATCTCTTGAACTGTATCTAGTGAACCCATGTGGGGCCGAACAGGAATCATTGATAGTACTATTAGCTGACAACCCATTTGCTGGGAGGATTGCATCTCCCCTTGTGTGAATGTTTGGTACCTGTTTCCAAAACACTTTCTTAATGTTAGTGATAGACATTAAGATAATGAGGCATTAAGATATTTACCGACGGGTAGTATCTTCGTGAAACGTACAACTGTCCGAAAGGAACTAGATACGGGTCCCATGGTTATCCGGAACTGAACTTTTGAGAACATACTTATCATATCATATTGTTTTAAATTTGAACTGTCAAACTCACCAGCTTTGTGCTGACGTTTCAAACTCAAACCTTTTTGCAGGTAAATAGTAAACGCCAGTGAGGACACACTTTTGGAGTACTTGCACTTGAATAATTTAGTTTTGTAATTCAATAAACTTAGCTGTAATGTAATTGTGATTGCGACATCCTTCTAATGTATTTACTTTAAGTTAATCTGTGTGCTTGTGATATCGGATCAAGTAAGTCACCCCTCATCTCAGAGACATCACCACTATGCTTCCACAACCAGTTCAGTGACATCATACACGAGGTGACGAGAGGTGGGGGTGTGACACTTGTTATGACTGATTTCACATTGTTTTCTCTTCGAATTGTCGGCTATCTGATTCTTGTTATTTGGGGGAATCAAATCACAACCGATATGTTTATGTCATTTGAATTCACAAATGTTTGTTATTTCACATGAATGGTTTTATATTTATTCTAATTCTCATTGAAATACATACAACTGTTAAATGTTTTCACAAAATTGTTATCACATAACTGTTTATCACATAGTATTCACACATAGTAATAAGTGAAAGTACACATACCGTATGGTTGCCGGACGGTCATGTACTAGTTGTCACAGATCGTCGTATCAAAAACCATTGTAACTGTCACTGACCGCAATGTAACCACCTTAATCATTGCAAACCGTCATGCGACTGCCCCAACCATCTATTATAAATGGTTTATATCTCGTTTCAAAATGTTTACATGGTAGAGATCGATCATGACGTCAATTGCATAAACCAGTGTCAATATATGTTACTTTAACCAAATTTAATACATATAATTTGGATCCTCATCATAAGGTATTATATAAAAATCTCTAAAATGGTAATTTTATTGAGACGACCACAATAAGACTAACTACCATCTCCTTATGAATATTGTCTTTTTTTATAATTGGGTGAGTGAAAGACAACAGATCTTGATGAACCACTTGAGAAGGTTCCCTTAGTGAGCATCTATGCATGTAACTAACCACCTATCTTCTTATCAATGATGCCTTATTTATCATTAAAAAGGTGGAAGAAAAACATACCTAAGGAACCACTTGACAGGGTTCCCTTAGTGAGACACTTGATCACATTGTGGAGTTACAAATCCCTCATTTTCAATGAATGCATGATCATCTTTCCTTAACATCAATAAATTTAAACATCAAGTGGAGAATAAAACTTTTGTGATTTATAACTAAGAATCCACAAGTGTGATATCTATATTTCTTTTTATGTTACTTATCTTACATTTACCATCTTATTTTTGGGATTTATATTATATAAATTTTGTGAGATATAAATTAAAATTAGCAGCATAATTCATTTAATTTATGTGCTGGGTAACTGAGGTATTTTATGTCAAATAATGTGTGTATAGGTTATCTCTCTACTTTTTAAACACTCTTTTAGATTGCAAACCTACAAAAATTTGTTATGATCAATTTGTTTTTTATATTTTTATTACTACATATTTACAACATTTTCGTCATAAGAAATCTTTTTTATTTTTTTAATATTATTATTACCTATATACAATACTTTCATTTTTTACTTGTGGTAAATAGTTAACACATGAGAAGTGTAAAAACTAAAAAGGATTCTGAGCCATTAATCTTGAAAATCAATAATTCAAATCTAATGATGAAATTATGAAATATTATAATGGAATGGTAAAATTGTCAGGTAATTAATCCCTATGTAATTAACATTTTCCATGTTATTTGTGGTTTTAATCTTCACTTATATTTGAGCTGTTTGTGTTTGAACAGACGGAAAATAAACATATTTTTATAATTTGTTGTGGGGTTTTCTAACGAATTAAATCGATATGTTAATTCTTTTTATTGGGAATCAATCCAGTATTATCAGATAGATTTGGATATTAGGGATATATAAGGTATAAATGGTGGTGTGCTGTGGTTTTAGTGGATGTTTGAAGATGAATGGTTACGAGAAAAAGTTTTTCACCCTGTGAATTGCAAGAGTGTCATACAAAAACATTAACATTTACATGGTAAAATACATGATAAACTTTGTAACCAACGTGATGCGATGCCTAAAGAGAACCGTATACTTTGTCAGGGGCGGCTCGTGGAAAGGGGCAAACCCGACTTTCGTTTAGTGCTCATTATTTTAGGGGCACACGAATTTTGTTATATATAAATATACTAGTCTATTACCCGTGTGAACACACGGATTAAATATAAAATATTAAATAATTAATAATAAAAATTTAAGAATTATAAATGATGATATTTTTATATAAAATGATTAAATTATGTATTAATAATTACGTTAGATAATAAAACAATAATCAAAAATTTTAAATAACAGTATTAATACCTTTAACATTTTTGATTCGTAATAACTGAAAATATTTGAACTAAAGTTAAAGATCTAATTAGTTAGTTTTATATCAAAAACTAACTATTTTAAAGTAAGATGATAGGTAATATTTTTGTAATCATTAAAGTTAAAGAACCTAATTTGAAATTACCGTTAAATATATAAAACAAAAAAAAAAGTAACTTTTATCATCATTTACATATTTTTCTACTTACATTTTATTTATTTTTTTTAAATTGCTTTTTAAGAAATGTTGTTGTAAAAATATTATTTTCTAAAACAAATTGATATATTTCTTTTTTTAAAAAAAAATTGATATTTATAAAAAAATATATTTTATAAACTTTTTAAAATATATTTTATAATAAAATTATTCGATTTAAATGTATAAAAACTATTTTTAAATTTGCAAAATAAAAACAATATCATTAGTTATTATTATTATAATTATATAATAAGATAGATAATATAATTTATTTAATATGAGAGATAATATAATGTATTTAATAAGAGATACTTAAATGATTTCATAAAAAATTGACAAGTGGCATTATGGCGTTAGAATATGACAAGTGGCAAATATAGATTTTTGTTTATTAGAATAGATAGATATATGGAGGTGATCAAAAACTAATTATTTCTTATTGCGTTAACCGAATAACTACATTATATTACTTTGAAACCAAATTAAAGTAAATCTAAAGGTGTAGGTTTTTCCTATTTTTTAATTAATGTAATTAATATGGGGTCCACTTACATTAATAAAAAGGAGAAGAAAAAACTTACACATTTAGATATACTTTAATGTGGGCCTCAAAACAATAAAATGTAATTATTCGGTTATCGCAATAAACATGGGTTAACAAATGAACCACACTCTATATATATATATATATATATATATATATATATATATATATATATATATATATATATATTCAAATGAGATCCAACAAGTTTCAGATAACTAAAAATAATTATTTATAAACACATGATTTAATATATACAACCAAATAAACTGATTAAAAAACGAATAATCCGTTCCGAATAAACCGAATTCAACCAAATAAACCGGTTAATAACCGAATAAACCGATCTGAATAAACTAAATTCGACCAAATAAACCGGAGTCAACCTTATATATTATAAATAAAATAATGAATTTAAATTTGAATTAGGTTTAATTGGTTAACCGAACAAACCGTATTATAAAAAAAATTAGAACCGATAACTGGACCAAAAATTGAAATTTAGAATTCAAATACGGTTTGGTTTTCGGTTTTGAACGGTTTTCAATTTTTTTGAACCTCCTACTTTAATATTTGAAAATGCTAGGGGCTTTTTTTTTCCTGTTCGCTCTGTGCACCTCAATTCTCAGGGTCATCATCTAAACTTTGTGGTTATTAAGTTTGTAGAAAGTTACCCCTTTTAAAAACTAATTATAGAAGACGAATCTGGGTTTTTTACCGGCATTTATTAAACGTGACTAAATATGCATTATTATCATTGAACTCGTTTCCAAAACAAGTTCAAATTTATACCGTCAAACCAAAATTTATTATACAATTTATACCTGAGACTACTTGTATCTAAACAAAATTTACATCGTTAACTAGAAACACACAAAAATAAGAATGAAAGAGTGTTACAGCTTGTTTCCGAACAAAATTTGTGAGAAACATAAACCAACTCGAATTTATATTAATACGTATATAAAAATAAATGCGTAGTAAATTAACTTTTTAAGTTGCAAACGAATGTTATATAGAAAATTTATTTGTATATATTACAAGGACTTTAGCTCTAAATTTTAAAAATTTAAAGAGATAAAATATGCAATGCACAAAGGTGAAAATATGAGAATATGAGATATTTGTCTAGTGGGACCACAATTTTTTTATGCTAATATTTTTTTTGTTATTTTTTTAAATGGGTCTTACTAATTATACTTCATAATTTGTTTTTTTTTATAACACTAATGGTATTTTTGACAGAAAAGTTAAAACAAAACAAAAGGTATAACACATGTCTATTTAAATCCTGCTTTAGATAGCATTTAGTTCAAACTTCAAATAACGTTTTCATAGTAATTGAAATTTGGGTTGAAGTCGGAACTCAAATTCTTTTCAAAAATCATATCGTTTCGGGTTAGAAAAACAATTCATTGATTTGATATTATATTCGATGAATTAGATGCTCAAATTACGAAAATACCCTCTAGACCTAGGGATGACAATGGGTAGGGTTTGGGACGGGTTCGAGTAATTCCAACCCGATTATCAAAGCTTGTCGCATACACTGCCCAAAACTTATCGGGTATCTGTTAGGTATTTACCCATCGGGTATTAGGTATTCCCGCGGGTTTCTGTATATATGTTAGTTAAATATACCCGTTCGAGGATAACCGACTTAAATACCGTCAGATATGTATCAGGTAACTAATGATAAATTTATTTTTTTCATAACCAAAAAATATATATTAAATACCTTGTTATTAACCCATGTATTACATTTATTTAATATAAAATATTAAATAGTTAGCAATGAAAAGTTAGCCAATTATCAAACAATATTTTCATATAAAATGATAATTTGCATGTTAATAAATATTTTAAGTGGTAAAATAAAACTTTAATTATATACAAATGATATATGATCTTTTAATGTTTAACAATTGATATTTTTAAAATAACTGACGTTAAAAACTTTAGTTAGTATTATATTAAAAACTAACTAACTTTTATAAATCAATAAAATAAAATAAAATTTTTATAATTATTAAAGTTAAATGACCCAATTCTAAAATAACGTTAAACATAACGGACCAAAAGTGTAACTTTCTGACTCTATCATTTTTATTATTTCAATTTCTAAATAAATTAGAAAACACATTTGTTTATAAAAATCTCATTGTTTAAAAACTTCTTTTATAGTATATTTTATTTTTAAAAAATTATTTTTTAAGATAACTTGTTTTTTACATAAATTTTGTTTTTTTTTGTTTGAAAATAAAATATTTCTTACTTTAAAAAATTTTGGTTTTAGAAAATTTCATATTTTATAAAAAAAATTAATTGTGTTTTATAATAAAAAGATAAATAATATATTGGTTATTATATTATAATTATTTAATAAAAGAAAAAAATTATTTAATAAGAGAGAGAAGATAATTATTTAATAAGAGATACAATTAAGTGAAATGATAAGAAATTAACAAGTGACAATAATGTTGTAAAAATGTAATAAATGACAATAGTGTTGTAAGAGCATACGGTGTGCCCTGTGGTGGAGGCGTGGTTGGGGATGGTTGCGGTGTGGGTGGGTTGGGCGTGGCCACAACAACGGCTCATTCGACCGTTGAATCTTATTTGTTGAAAGTTGCTTTCTTTAAAAAAAATTCCTATATATACAACCACTAGGCATTTATATCACAAGTGGTTGAGTGGGTGGTTGTAGTGGATGCCTACGTGACGTGTAGGTGGAGTGTTCACAACCAAGGGGCATACCCCATGGTCTAAGGAGGTAACAAGTGGTAAAATATATACACTTTTATTATATAGTATATGTGACACCCGGCAATTCTGGGTAAATTGCAACACTCATTTCACATCCATACTTGTTGCATTTCATTTAATTATGTTTAATTAGATGAGCTAAACACAAACACAAAACAATAGCTTGGACTATTATTGTGCATTACACGTTGATTAGGATTAATCAAGCGTGCAAACACTTCGTAGACACGAACACAAATTATCGAAGATAATTCAAGGAATTATCGAAACACACACACGAGACTCACGAACGTTGGTGATCAATCAAACTTATGTGCTATTTGTATTTACGTGCTTAAACGAGCATTAGATGCTTTAGATAAACGTTAGAAATCGAATACGAGCAAAATCGTATCATCGAAATCGAAAAACAAGGAGATGGACCCGTCGCGGTACGCGACAAGTCCCTCAGCGAAGTTCTTCGCGGTACGCGAAGCAAACCGGGAGTCGAGACTCCCGAATTTCATCGCGGTACGCGATAGAAGATTTTGATCGGCCTCCGTGGTACGCGAAGGCCATGCAGATCAAAATTTCTTTATAAACAACTCCAACTCATTCCCATTCGTTTCTCTTTCATTTCTCCGAGCTCTTACACTTTATACTCGACCAAAGCTTACGGGAACCACCATCCATACCCCCTAGAAGCATTATTGAAGCTCTTCCTTGCAACCTTGGAGTGATTTGAAGCTATTGAAGCTCAAGGAGAGTTCTTGGAAGCCATCTACAAGCTAGGAGCTCATCATCAGCCACCATTTGGATTCCAGAATCTGTTCAACCACGGATTTAAGCTTCTAAGGTAGTTTCTTGTGTTTATCTATAGTTAGATCGCACATGCAATGGGTAAAAACCCACATGCAACTCCGTTTGGTTATTGTGCTAGAATGTGTTGGTGATTTGATGTATTAGATGAGTTAGATCTACTGATTTTGAAGTCTAAGATGTTAGATTTGAGTTTTGGTTTAGTCATTGGTTGATTTGATAATGTTTTGGTGCACTTGCCATAAAAGGAAACTTTTATGTTGCAAGTCTTCGATTTGTGATGATCTAGACATGTTAGACATGTCTAGATATTGTTAAATGTGTATTGAAGTGTTTAGAAACACATTGGGATATTTGATTTTGTCAAAAACTTGGTTTTATAGAAACTTACTAAAAATGGAAACTTTTATAAATCAAAAGAGGGCTTTTGATGTTTTAAAGAGTTTTGATGAACTTTGATTATTGAAACATGTTTAGAAATGATTCCTAACATATTTGGAAACCTTGATTTGTGAAAACGAGCTTTTAAACAAGTACTTACTATTTTAGGAAACTTTATTTGGGCAAAACGGCATAAATGGTGGTTTATGCGCAAACGATGTGTTTTAAGTGTATAAACGTGTTTTTACAAACATACTAGAGCTATTAGTTTTATGAAATGGAATTTCATAACCACACTTTCCTAAATTGGAAACTTTCTAAAAATGGAAACTTATGTGATTAGAGTCATAGGATGCATTTGGTGTCTTATGCGCATCAAGGCACATAGACACAACAATCGTGTCACCAACGATTCGTCGAGTCAACACAAGTCAACACACACATACTCGGTTGAGCACACCGACACTTGGAGTTGTATGGAATACAACGCATCACAAAACACATACTTACACCTATATGATCATAGGTGCTTACTAGCAGGACTGCTAGCTTTCGCAGTCGCGAACATCACATAAACCGGAACTGCTTCATCAGGTGAGTTCACGGCCCCTTTTTACATTTTCTACCTTTGGGGGAGAAAACATTGCATACAACTGATTTTGATCAACATACATACTTTTGGTTTCATTTGTACATGCTAATATCGTATATACATATGTGTGGCACTCATCCACAAAACTGATAAGTCCTCATTAAACACATCTCGAACCGTTAATAGCGCGTAGCGCTTAGCGTGGTAATTCTGAATAGTACTATTTGGGCCTGACAAGCCCCACTGTTGTGCGCCGTATGGACACCCCGACTGGAGGTTGGAACAGTGCATAATTGACCAATAAACATTGCCATATCTTGTTGGATGGATATGGCGGGAGGCAGCATGTTAGCTTCGGTTTTGAACCCGCATATGATATATAAAACTACAAACAATTACTTTAAACATTTTGATGTTTACTGCTGATTCAAACCTGTGCTCTCACCAACCTTTGTGTTGACCCTTTTACTCGCATGTTTTCTCAGGTAACTAAGGCACGCGCACAAGGAATCTAGGATGCTAGGATGGAGTCCATGCATCTACATATGTGTCTTAGGCTCTTAAACATTTACTATCATTTGTTATGTTATGACATCTTAAACATCTTTAATCACTTCCGCAACTGTTGTTACTTATCATTTTGAAAACTATTTAATTAACGCTTCCGAAATTTATGAACTTTATCTGCTTGATGTTATCAAACTTCCGCAACTCTGATTTTACAAAACTGTTTTATCCAAGTTATTGGATGTACGTACGCAACCAGACATGTAGGTCTCGCAACAGTGAGACCGGAGACTGCGATCCTGACAATCTGTTGATACTCGCGCCCTAGGAAGGGACGGGATTTCTCGGGGTGCGACAGATTGGTATCAGAGACTCCGGTTATTGCGAATTAGGTTTGCATTTAGTGAACTTAGTCTATAACCATTAGTCTCCACACAACACATAGTGTTTAGTATTAGTACTACTTGCATACATTACCGTACATATACACAAGACGCACATTTTGATATGGGGTCACTGTCGTAATCATCTATGCTCGCATTAGATGAGAAGGAACAGATTGTTCCTACCTCCTTCAGTATCAACACTACCGGTAGCAGTTGAGTCACCGAACCAAGCACCAACTATCACCCGAAGACAGCACGTCTGAGCCATCGCAGGAGGAGCAGCCGATACACATACGCTATATCACCGGTGCCCGAATCGAAGAGGCGACGACAAAAGCTGATCGGGGATGAAACTTAAACAAGTCCAGGGATGAAACAGGCCCTGTGGCTCAACAACATTCTTGTAACCCTTTGGTACCGCTACACATACTGCTTACAAGGACCATATGAGGAGATTCCAAACTCAACTCCTTGTCACTCATAGAATATCACCGAACGAACATGGTCGCTCGAGTTAAGGAAAACTAGAGTGACCATGCGGGGGGATTTCATTACGGGTGCTAGGTGGTCATCCAGAAGCATCAATACTAACACTCACACAATCAGTGACTCAACACCAAGTGACCTGAGGAAAACACGCTCAAGCCACGTAGCTATCCTTATAGGATCTACGCAAGATCCTATAATATCATTCAACTCACGTAACTATACCAAGTATTAGTTTCGATAGGCTATTCAATCATACCTCATATGACTCTTGTTTGAATCTTGATGTCATGAATAAACTCCGAATCCAGTAAAACCTAATAGCTCTAAGAAGGAGGAACTAGAATTCCTACGTAAGGTAAATTGACGATCATGGTGCGCAACATAATCGTGAATTTACAGGTACGCATGAATTCTGGCAAATTCTATTATGAGTCTATTTCTGGAAACACATACATTGATATTCGCTTATCCCTCACTCTGATGGTTGCAACCGAATTCAAACAACGTATCAAGATTTCAACATAACGTTCATCAAATTCCTGGCTATAGTCCGGATTACCATATATCCACGAAAACCTCATGTTGCGACTATACACTTCACATGAAGCAACGTATCAAATTTTCGATGAGGACCCCGCCAAAGATCCTAAGGAAGACCCCATGGAGGAGTCACCCGACAATGCATCATCCATACTAGACTAACCTGAGCCTGAAGGACAGTGTCTTGAGTCCATTTGACTCGGGACCTAACTTGGGCAAACGACCGAATCGAGTGGCTTAAAGAGGAACTAAGATATACAAGTACCCGACATACGGAGCTTTGTAGCATAGTCAATAAGATGAACCAGGATATAACCCAGTTGATTTCACCATTCCAGGCAGCCGAAGACCGGTTGCCATCGCTAAAGTTACAATCGAAGAGCTGGAAAAGCAAGGTCGCCAATCCAGTTCCGGAAGGATCTGACACTGGAGAGAAGGAACCAGCGGCGGATGCTGATTCTGATTCCACTATCGATAACGCCTCCGATAAACTTAGCATAGACCTGGTAGAAACAGGTTGTGACTCTGTACTTGAAAATTTTGGAGTCTTAGTGTTTGGGGTATTAAATGAATTGTAACCAGTACAACTTATTATATATCAAGACTAATATATGTTATTGAAAATTTTGTCTATGACAATCAATACATGTTTTCTTCTCATACCAATCATGTGCTACTTTAGTCATTAGATCTACACTAACGCTTATTCTCGCTATGAATATCATGGCTGGAAGACGCGGAGAATGCGAGAACGCGGGAGGGCGTGGAAACATTAACCTCATCGCAACGAAGCTAAACGCACTAATCAGCAAACGAGTTGAGGAGGAAATCGCTGCACGCGAAGCTGCACGTAACCAGGATCAACTGATTCAAGGGACAAACCCTAATCCACCCCACTGCACATTCAAAACATTCTTAGACTGCAAACTACCTTCTTTCAATGGTACGGAGGGGGCTGCCGGTCTCCTCCGATGGATTGAGAGATTGGAATCAATTTTCATCATGAGCAACTGTAGGGTTAAGGACCGCGTGAAGTACGCAACAGGAACCTTAGAGGGAACAGCCCTCACTTGGTGGGACACAAATGTTCAAACCCTAGGACGAGAAACGTCTGAGGCTATACCTTGGGATGAATACAAAAGAATGATGAACCACAAATACTTCCCTCACGACAAAGTTCAGATATTGGAAACGGAATTTCGGAACCACAGGATGATTGGTTCTGAGATCGAGGCATACACTTCTCGATCTTATGAGTTGGCACACATGTGCCCATAAATGGTGACCCCAGCCTACAAACATCTCGAAATATACATCGAGGGATTGACACCACAGGTTCGGGATATGGTACTATCCGCTGACCCCACCACCTTACGACAAGCCGTTTACTTAGCTCATGAACTGACCGATACGGCAATCATTCAAGGATTATTACCTCCACGTGGCTCAGTAATCAAAACCACCGACAACAAACGCAAATGGGATAACTCTCTAAACGAAACCCCCACTCTACAACCACCAAGACGACGTAAGGGTGCCTATGCTGGCAAAAACCCAAGGTGCAACAACTGTGATTATCATCATAAACGGGGACCGTGTGAAAGATACCGATGCCAATGGTGCGGAAAGCGAGGCCACACAACTAAAAATTGCAGGGGTGATCTGGTGGCCAAAACCCCGCAGCCACAACAGCAGGAATCCAAAACACCAAAAGGTTGCTTCGGATGTGGCAAGCCAGGGCACTTCAAAAGGGACTGCCCCCATGTGAATAACAACGGGGACGAAGCACTGAAGAGTTGCTTCGAATGTGGAAAACCAGGGCACTTCAAGAAGGACTGCCCACATCTGAAGGACAATAACAATAACGAAAACAACAACGATCCGAAGGAATGACCCCTCGTGATTGGGGCTAAGGAAGCCATAACTGATCATAATCTTGCAACAGGTACGTATCTCTTAAACGATCATTACGCTTCTGTATTGTTTGGTACTAGAAATTGAGAAAAGTCTTATATTTAAGCACCTTAGCAAATACTTGTCATAACCCTAATATCCTTAAAGGTTGAATGCACCGTAGAGTTAGATGATGGTGAACTGATTGTAACTAAGCACATTCTAAGAGAATGCACTTTAGAGCTAGCAAACCATAAATTTAGGATCGACCTCATGCCAAGGTACACTAAGCAGTTTTGATGTTGTAGAGGGCATGGAATGGTTGTCTAAAAACTAAGCTAAAAACCATTTGCCACGACAAGGTTGTGCGCATATCTCTTCTTAGTGGGGAAACCCTAGACAACAATGGAGAAAGAAGCGACACTCCTCCGTCCCCACGTGGAAGTAGGAACAAATCTCCATGGATTCTATTACCAAATTACCCCATACTCCTAGTGGATGCGACACTATCTGGATTATTGTGGACCGACTGACCAGGTCAGCACATTTCCCTTGCAAACAAGGGAAACAATAAAATGGGAAAAGCTAGCCAGAAGTTATGTCAAGGAAGTGGCCTCACGACATGGAGTGCCAATCTCCATTATTTCAGATCGAGACACCAGATTCACTACTAACTTCTGGAAATCATTGCAAAAGTCACTTGGCACACGGTTGAATATGAGTACAGCATACCACCCACAAACTGATGGCCAGAACGAACGCACCATACAGAACCTCGAAGATATGCTACGAGCGTGCGTAGTAGACTTCGGCAACAGCTGGGAGACTCACCTACCGTTGGTAGAGTTTTCCTACAACAACAGTTACCACACAAGCATCAAAGCAGCACCTTTTGAGGCACTCTATGGCAGGAAATGCCGATCACCCATCTGTTGGGCGGAAGTGGGCGACAGTCAGCTCACTGGCCCGAAACTTGTACACGAAACTACGGAGAAAATCGTGCAAATCAGAAACCGCATGGCAGCAGCTCGAGATCGTAGAAGAGCTATGCCGACAAACGCCGGAAACTTATGGAATTTCAGGTAGGAGATAAAGTCCTTTTGAAAGTTTCTCCATGGAAAGGCGTCATTCGTTTCGGTAAACAAGGCAAACTCAACCCACGGTATATTGGACCTTTCGAGATCCTGATAAGGATTGGTCCGATGGCATACCAACTCAACTTACCAGCCGAGCTCGACGGAGTTCACAACGTATTTCACGTCTCAAACTTGAAAAAGTATCTATCAGATGAGACACTTGTGATTCCACCGGATGAAATCCAGGTGGATAAACAACTACGATTCGTGGGAGAACCGGTAGAGATCACGGACCGAGAGGTCAAACGAATTAAACAGAGTCGGATTCCGATTGCCAGGCTCCGATGGAACTCGAAACGCGGACCTAAATTCGCGGGGGAACGTGAAGATCAGATGATACGCAAATATCCCCATCTTTTCAAACAAACAACGTCGAACGCCAACAACAACGGATAAATTTCGGGACGAAATTTCCTTTCAACAAGGGGATGATGTGACAACCAGAAATTTTCAAAATTTTCATTCTCAAACACTACCAACAACAACCAAATTTCGGGACGAAATTTCTTTCAACAAGGGGATGATGTGACACCCGGCAATTCTGGGTAAATTGCAACACTCATTTCACATCCATACTTGCTGCATTTCATTTAATTATGTTTAATTAGATGAGCTAAACACAAACACAAAACAATAGCTTGGACTATTATTGTGCATTACACGTTGATTAGGATTAATCAAGCGTGCAAACACTTCGTAGACACGAACACAAATTATCGAAGATAATTCAAGAAATTATCGAAACACACACACGAGACTCACGAACGTTGGTGATCAATCAAACTTATGTGCTATTTGTATTTACGTGCTTAAATGAGCATTAGATGCTTTAGATAAACGTTAGAAATCGAATACGAGCAAAATCGTATCATCGAAATCGAAAAACAAGGAGATGGACCCGTCGCGGTACGCGACAAGTCCCTCAGCGAAGTTCTTCGCGGTACGCTAAGCAAACCGGGAGTCGAGACTCCCGAATTTCATCGCGGTACGCGATAGAAGATTTTGATCGGCCTCCGCGGTACGCGAAGGCCATGCAGATCAAAATTTCTTTATAAACAACTCCAACTCATTCCCATTCGTTTCTCTTTCATTTCTCCGAGCTCTTACACTTTATACTCGACCAAAGCTTACTGGAACCACCATCCATACCCCCTAGAAGCATTATTGAAGCTCTTCCTTGCAACCTTGGAGTGATTTGAAGCTATTGAAGCTCAAGGAGAGTTCTTGGAAGCCATCTACAAGCTAGGAGCTCATCATCAGCCACCATTTGGATTCCAGAATCTGTTCAACCACGGATTTAAGCTTCTAAGGTAGTTTCTTGTGTTTATCTATAGTTAGATCGCACATGCAATGGGTAAAAACCCACATGCAACTCCGTTTGGTTATTGTGCTAGAATGTGTTGGTGATTTGATGTATTAGATGAGTTAGATCTACTGATTTTGAAGTCTAAGATGTTAGATTTGAGTTTTGGTTTAGTCATTGGTTGATTTGATAATGTTTTGGTGCACTTGCCATAAAAGGAAACTTTTATGTTGCAAGTCTTCGATTTGTGATGATCTAGACATGTTAGACATGTCTAGATATTGTTAAATGTGTATTGAAGTGTTTAGAAACACATTGGGATATTTGATTTTGTCAAAAACTTGGTTTTATAGAAACTTACTAAAAATGGAAACTTTTATAAATCAAAAGAGGGCTTTTGATGTTTTAAAGAGTTTTGATGAACTTTGATTATTGAAACATGTTTAGAAATGATTCCTAACATATTTGGAAACCTTGATTTGTGAAAACGAGCTTTTAAACAAGTACTTACTATTTTAGGAAACTTTATTTGGGCAAAACGGCATAAATGGTGGTTTATGCGCAAACGATGTGTTTTAAGTGTATAAACGTGTTTTTACAAACATACTAGAGCTATTAGTTTTATGAAATGGAATTTCATAACCACACTTTCCTAAATTGGAAACTTTCTAAAAATGGAAACTTATGTGATTAGAGTCATAGGATGCATTTGGTGTCTTATGCGCATCAAGGCACATAGACACAACAATCGTGTCACCAACGATTCGTCGAGTCAACACAAGTCAACACACACATACTCGGTTGAGCACACCGACACTTGGAGTTGTATGGAATACAACGCATCACAAAACACATACTTACACCTATATGATCATAGGTGCTTACTAGCAGGACTGCTAGCTTTCGCAGTCGCGAACATCACATAAACCGGAACTGCTTCATCAGGTGAGTTCACGGCCCCTTTTTACATTTTCTACCTTTGGGGGAGAAAACATTGCATACAACTGATTTTGATCAACATACATACTTTTGGTTTCATTTGTACATGCTAATATCGTATATACATATGTGTGGCACTCATCCACAAAACTGATAAGTCCTCATTAAACACATCTCGAACCGTTAATAGCGCGTAGCGCTTAGCGTGGTAATTCTGAATAGTACTATTTGGGCCTGACAAGCCCCACTGTTGTGCGCCGTATGGACACCCCGACTGGAGGTTGGAACAGTGCATAATTGACCAATAAACATTGCCATATCTTGTTGGATGGATATGGCGGGAGGCAGCATGTTAGCTTCGGTTTCGAACCCACATATGATATATAAAACTACAAACAATTACTTTAAACATTTTGATGTTTACTGCTGATTCAAACCTGTGCTCTCACCAACCTTTGTGTTGACCCTTTTACTCGCATGTTTTCTCAAATAACTAAGGCACGCGCACAAGGAATCTAGGATGCTAGGATGGAGTCCATGCATCTACATATGTGTCTTAGGCTCTTAAAAATTTACTATCATTTGTTATGTTATGACATCTTAAACATCTTTAATCGCTTCCGCAACTGTTGTTACTTATCATTTTGAAAACTATTTAATTAACGCTTCCAAAATTTATGAACTTTATCTGCTTGATGTTATCAAACTTCCGCAACTCTGATTTTATAAAACTGTTTTAACCCGTGTATTACACTGATTAATCATAAAATATTAAATAGTTAGTAATAAAAACTTAAAAATTATAAAACAATAATTTATGATAGAATGATTAAAAATAAGTATATAAATATATTTTATGTAATAAACTAACAATTAAAAATTCTAATAACTAAAGAATTATTATTTGATTTTCTTAGTTTGTAACATCAAACATTTATAAACTATGACGCTAAAATAATTCATATAGTTTTATGTTAAAAGTATAGTTTTACTTATCATTTCCTTAAAACTTTTGGTTTAAAAAAAAAACATTTTTAAAATATTTTGTTTAAAAAGATGTCATTTGTTTATAAAAATCATATTGTTTAAAACTTAGTTTTAATTTCATTAAAAAAATCTATTAAGAAAACTTGTTTTTTACAAAAGTGTTAATCACCTAAAAATAACGATTTTACATTTTTTTATTTATAAGAAAATTCTAATTTTATAAAAAAGTATATAATTTTTAATAAAAATTAAATTTTAATTTATGTAAAACTATTTTCAATTCTTAATATAAAAAAGGTAAATAATATGATTAATATTATAATTATTTAATATGAGAGATAATATAATTATTTATTAAGAAAGAGATTTAGGCTATGTGTTATCATCAAGCCCCCCTCACTCCAAGTAGGCGTCACATAATCAGTCAACACCATCACCTCCTTATCACTCCACATCATCTTTTCCTATGTTATCCATCACGCCCCCATCACTCCACGTCATCACCACCTTTATTCAATATTCTATTAATTTGAATTTTATTTTTTTAATTATAAATTAAATTAAAAAAAGACTTAATATTATTAAAAAAATTAATATTACAAAATAAAATAAAAAAAATTACATGATAAAAAAATTAAACTACATAATTAAATAAAAAACAATAAAATAAATTTAAAAACTTTTTAAAAAAACTACAAATTTTCTCCACGATTTTTCCAGAAATGCTCAACCAAATCGCCTTTAAGCATGTTATGTATCTCCCTGCTTCGGATCTCAGCTCGTATTTCAACTCTTTCTTCCGGTGTAACCTCTTGGACTGGAGGGTCGACCTCTTCGTAATTTTGGCAAATGGCTTTTCCTTTGTCTTCAAAAATCATGTTATGCAAAATAATGCAAGCATACATAGCGTCCCGAATTTTACTTTTGTGCCAAATCCTACATGGATTATCTATCATATGCCATTTCTTTTTAAGTACACCGAACGCTCGTTCGACATCCTTTCTCGCCGCCTCTTGAGCCTTTTTAAAATATTTTCGTTTGTCATCGTCTTCACGAGGACATGTAAACGATTTGACAAACGTAGCATATTCAGGGTAGATACCATCGGCCAGATAATACCCATACTTGTAGTAGGTGTCATTAGCATAAAATGAAGACCCGGCGCGACTCCGTCTAATATGTCGTCAAATATTGGGGATTGATCTAAAACGTTTATATCATTATTCGAACCAGAAACACCAAAATACGCATGCCATATCCAGAGATCATTAGAGGCCACCACTTCCAGCATTATTGTAGGATGGTGGTGATCGCCTCGTTGATGAGATCCTCGCCAAGCGGTTGGGCAATTTTGCCACTCCCAGTGTGTGCAATCAATGCTTCCGAGCATGCCGGGAAACCCGTGGACATATTCATGCACTGCATAGATTTGTTGAATGTCGCTCCATGTCGGTTTTCTCAAATATTGCGAGCCGTATAATGCGATAACACCTTTACAAAAGTTGTAAAGACTATCTCGTGAAATTTTATCCGACATTCGTAAATATTCGTCCCAAGAATCGCTGCATGTGCCGTAGGCCAACTGTCGAATAGCACTTGTGCACTTTTGCAAATGGTGTGAAACCTGCTACACCCACTGCATCTAACCTCTGTTGAAAAAACGGAAAATTTTCTTCCATATCGCTAACGATTTGAAGAAATAAATTGCGGCTCATTCGAAAACGACATTTGAAATGCTTTTCGTCGTATGTTGGATTTTGACTAAAATAATTTTGAACGAGACGTTTGTTACCACCTTTACGATCACGGTTTATTTTTTTTCTTCGTAACACTTGTGCAGCGTTTTCTTCAATATCTGCTACGACGGATGTTACCGTTGCTTGAACGCTGCGTAAAAACATGAACGCTCCTTCGTCTGAGTCGGATGATGACGATTTCGTAATTTCCTCCTCCCAACTCATTTTTTTTGTTGTAAATTGGGTTATTTTATAGAAAAATAATGGTTATTTTAGAGAGAATTGTATGGAGTTGAATGTTGGTTTAAGAGGAATGGTTTATTTATAGTGGTTTATTTTTAATTTTTTTTTTATTTTCCAACGGCTATAATTTTTGTTTTGTTTTATTTATTTCTTTTGTTTTCTTTTTTCCAACGGCTATAAGGTTTTTTTTTTCTTTTTTCCAACGGTTATAAGTTTTTTTTTTCTTTTTTTTTTCCTTCCTTTCTCAAGCCCGTGACCACCCTCACGAGTTGCCCCTCACGCCACTCTTCACGCCCCTGTGTAATGGGGGGAGGGCGCCACCGGGGCGTGACCGGCCCCTCTCACGCCCCCATCACACACCATAACACATACCCTTAAATGAAGTAACAATAAAATGACAAGTGACATTAGTATACTAAAAACATGACAAGTGACAAAAATAATTTTTGTTTATTATAGTAGTAAGATAAGATATTGATATAGATGTTATGAACATGATTGTAGAAGTCGCTAGGCGCTAGTTGGGCGGCGAGGATCAATCGGCGCTAGGCGGATTGGAATTTTTATATATAATTTTACATATATATATTATATACACACATCAATATCAATAATTTAATATAATACTTCAAATAATTTTAAAAAATATACTTAAATATACTAAAGAAAGTACTTTAAAGTGCAAAACTTAAACACTGGGTTCAAAGTTTAGAGATAAATTTCGATGTTAACTGCCTGGATTCGATGTTTCAGAGACATATTAAAGATTTTTGGTTGAGAAATGTCTAAATAATCATGAAATTGGTCCCTTTTTACCATAAAAAAGTCAAAAAAAGTCAAAAAAATGAAAAAAAATAAACATCTGATTGGGCCGCCTAGGCCGCCTAGCGCCTAGGCACCGCCTAGGCCAAAAATTAGACAGTAGATGGGCGCCTAGCGCCTAGGCGCCGCCTAGGCCGATTTTTACAACATTGGTTATGAACAAATTATTGATTATAACATGATAAGTCAAATGTGAAATTTAGAAATCAATTATATATACTAAAAACAAACAAATCTGAAAGAGGAAATCATATATATTTATCTTGTAAATGTGAATTTATAATTAGGTACACATGACGGGTAAACGAGACAGTTAAACGGGTATATATAATCAGGTAATCGGTTAGGGTAAACGAGTTTATGAGCCAATCTCATATCCATACCATACCCACAAAAATTTTTAAATTAATTTCATGCCCAGCCCAATGCCCATGGGGTTTGAGAATATCCAAAACATATGTTACAGGTTTCGGGTAAACCCGTCGGACGTAAGTTTTTTTTTTGCATCCTTATGACCTTATCTAGACCCCTTAATTTACCTGACTAACCATAATCTCCACATTGGAATCTTCACCACCACTAGACAAGCAAAAAAAACTGGTTAACCAAATCGGTATAGCTTTTTTATCGATTTTAGATTTTTTTAAAATAACTAACAACTTAGACTCGATTTGAGGTTTCAAGTGACAATATCAGTTAACCGGTTAACTTTAGTAAAAATTTGGTTATTTTCTGGTTAACGGGTTTCGGTTATTAGATCCGTTTCGGTTTTTCAAATTGAAAAACCAGCTAATTCAATGTAAGTAAAAAGAAAAAATAAATATATACAATATAATTTTGTATTTTAGAGTTTAAAGAAAAAGAAAGAAACTAAAAGTTGTCTAAATTTTCATTAATTGCTATTTATTATATTACTAGGTTAGTAACTCATGTATTACATGGGTTGAATAAAAATTAATACTATTCAATAATATAAATTTAAAAATTGTAAATGATTTTTTGATTTAAAACATGATCAACATTACATAGAAAATAAAATAATAATATTGTATTTAAAAAAAAAAAATCTTTTTTCAAGTTTGGTTTTTAAACATTTCATTTTATAAAAGTTGTTTTTAAAAGAATGTCATTTTTTTACAAAATTATAGGATGTTATCTATTATCACATAAGTTAATAATTAAAGAAAAAAATAGTTAATAATAATGACTTATAAATTATAAAAGGAATTTATGAGTTACAAATATAGGAAAATTTTTATATTTTATAGTAGTTTGATTTTTTAAAAGTGTGGTTTTTAATATTAAAATATTTTTTACTATATTAAGAAATCCTTTTTAATTATAAAAGGTATATATATATATATGTATAATATAATTAGTATTTAATACTATTATGTAATTATTTTTTAATATAAATTAAGAACTTTTTTAATTAAAAAAGGTATAAATAATATATAATTATATAATTAGTATTTATTAAAGTTTTGTATTAATTAGAAGAGAGAAGCGGGAAAAGTGGTATGAGGATGCTCTAAATTTGTGACAAGTGTTTACCAATTATTTTGATTTATTAAGTACTAGGTCAATACCCCGTATATTACACGGGTTAAATAAAATAATAATAAATATTCAATAATAATATGATTAATAGTTTATATAGTTTAATACATAATTAATAAAATAATAATATTATTTATTTAAACACTAAGTTTATTAAAGTTTGTTTTTTGAATATTTCGTTTTGAAAAACAGTTATTGAATATTTTATATTTCATAATAATTTGGGTTCTAAAAAAATTACTCTTTTAAAATTAATATATTTTTTAATGCTTTAAAAACATTTTTTAATTTAAAAATGTATAAAAGTATATTTAATATTATTATTGAATATGGGTGCATTTAATAGAAGAGAGAGACGGAAAAAATTTTTATAAGAATAGTATAGAAAAGTGACATGTGACACATTTTATTTTCATTTATAAGTTTTTTTTTTTTTTTTTGAACGGCTTATTTACACCCACTACCCTACTTATAAAATTACCACCTATACCAGGTTCGAACCTGGGTTTTCCTCCAAAGAGGCGTTGCCTCTTACCACTGGGCTACAACCCAAGTGGCTTCATTTATAAGTATAGATAGATAATAGATAATATATTTTATTCAACTTGTACTAACCTAGTAACCAATAAAACAATAATATCATTTCATTTAAAAAGTTTGTTTTATTTAAAATTTTATTTCAAGAAAACTGTTTTTTAAAAAATGCCATTTTTAAAAATATTTCATCGTTAAAAACTTTGGTTTCTAAATTTTCTTTTATAATTTTTTTATAAATTTTTTTTTCTAAAAATATCGGTTTTTTTAATAATTTGTATTTTCAAAAAGTTTGTTTGTTTAGAAAAGATTAATATTTCAAGAAAGTAAATCTTATTTTAATAATTTTGTTTTTTTAAGTGTGGTTTTGGTAAAAATATTTTAATAAATTAAAATAATCTTTAATTTGATGTAATATAAATAATAAATAATATTTATATAATTATCTAAAACATGTGATATTTATTTAAGGGAAAATGTCATACAAATATAACCAACTGTCAGCTTTATTCCACTTAGGTCAATCATACTTTTTTTTTTTCGATTAAGTCACTTATATTTTTTTTATTCTGATTTTTAGGTTGAGCTAAGGGGTTTTTCCAGTATGAGTTTGCTCCTAAATGATGGTGTCAATATACTAATTTAAACAGAGATTCTTGACGTTAGCTGTTAAAAAAATTAATAAAGTCTTTTGTAATAATTATTTATCTAAAAATATTATAATGCATTAAATTGATCGTTAATTAACACGTCTTTGCCACAACACGAAGAACTGTTAAATTGGCACATATATACACACATGTTCCCAGAGTTTGACGTCCTCTTTGATCCAGAACAACAATCTTCATTCAAATTCCAACTTTCTCTGAATGCATAAACACAATCGAACTGTTTTGAAGAAACTTTATCAGATTGCAAAACTGCAGCATGTTTTTCAGGTTCTCTTCTCTCTATCTCCGTCTGTTTCTTCATATCCAACAATGAACGCATTAAACCCACATAAATTTGCACTAAGTTGACTTATTTATTCCCATACAACAACACATTTGGGGTTTTCAATTTCTCCTGATTCTGAACGAATTATTTGTTTCCATAAATCAGGTTATGGTGTTTGGGGGTTTTCAAGGATGGGTTTCTTTTCTGTTCTATTTTAGTAAAATATGAGTTTGGTGTTTGTTTGATTTCTTGATTTGATTCTTGCGTTTTTAAGTTATGTTTTGATCTTTTCAGTTGAGGCCTAGATTCTGGATCTTACCCATGTGACAATGACTGGAAGAAATGAAGTTAGAAAGGTTTGCATTTGGGATTTGATTACTAATTTAATTTCTATTTGATCCATTAATTCTCTGTGATTATGTTATTCATTTTCTTTTACTTTTTCTTTTGATGTATGTTGTATGATGATGCTGATGCTGATTTACAGTCCTTTATTCATAAATTTTTGTCAATGAAGATGAACAGTGGAGATGAAGGAAAAGTATTGAAAAATAGTCATGATCCCACAGGTTGAGTACTTCTTGAGCATCCAAATTATGCTTTATTTTTCTTTGAATTGAATTTTTTTTTAGCTTAAAAGTTGTGTGACATTAGCATACAACCTTTGGTCAAAGTCTCAATTAAATGCCTGTGAATTTTTATTATTTTAAGATAAGATAATTAGGAATATAACAAGTTGATGTAAATAAAAGTGAGAAAATTGTTTTTGCTTTTTAATCTCACTAAGCAACATAGAAAAGAAATATATTCTGACATCACTTGATGCCTTCAATAAGATCATTTAAAATCTTGTATTACCTTTTTATCCATCTAATTTTTATATCCACCCTTCATTTATCATGGGTTTCATGTTAAATCCTTTTTTCAAGTTATAAAATCTTGAATTTGCTCCATTATTTGTGCAGAAATTCAAGTTGCTGGTGGGATTGGTGTGTTGGATTCAATGGCAATTAGTCATGAGGTGCAGTCCCTCAGGTGCAAAATCATGGCTTTCTCTGCCTTCCCATATTTGGATAATTCACTAATTCTATTAACAAATTTTCTTGTTTTATTTTCATCATTTTTGTTTTGTTCATCAGGGTGTTCACAGCAACTTGGAATGTAGGGGGTAAATCTCCTTCTAGTGATCTTGATCTTGATAACCTTCTGCAAGTTCATAATCAATCTGATCTATACATATTAGGGTGCGTTCTATACTCTATTTCTTTGAATACCCTACAAAGATTCTGCTATATTGTAAATATTGTTTTAAATTTCTGATATGCATCTCTATAATGTTGTTTCGAACTGTTTTATGCCATCAGGTTTCAGGAAATAGTTCCTTTGAATGCTGGAAATGTGTTAGTTATAGAAGATAACGGTTCCGCAGCAAAATGGCTATCATTAATAAGTCAATCCCTCAATAAATCAGCTTATATCAATTATTGTCCTCTAAAGAGAACAAATACAAATACAAATTCATATTCTTTAGAACGGAAGTGTAGTGGCAGCAGTTCAATATTCCTTCAAAGAACATCTCTGAAGTCTGCTAGTAGATCCTTTCGATCAGAGAGTCGAAGAAGATTTAAGAGTTGCAACTGCCCGATAATGGAGCTTGAAAGAAAGAGTTATGGTCGAGATTCGTGTTTTGCATGTCAAAAGTCTAAGTCAAATGGTTTTGAAGATCCTTCTTCATCAGAAGAGGATGATGCGGTTGTTGACGCCCGTGCTGCTGTACCGCCTGGCAAGAATCAACATTTGAAATATAGTCTTATAAAGAGCAAGCAAATGGTTGGAATATTTGTTACGATTTGGGTTAAAAAAGAGCTTATTCCCTACATAGGCCACTTAAGAACTTCTTGCATAAGTCGAGGGATTTTGGGTTATCTTGGAAATAAGGTATGACACTATCTAATATCTCTCCCACACGATAAATAGTGCTTAAAGATAGAAACCACTGCTTATGTATTACTAGTGGGCTCTAACGTAAAATTTATTGTTTTAGTTTTTAATCTGATAAGCAAACGTACCTAGCAATATGCCACTCATATTGAAGGATTTGGGAGGGTGAGATGAGTATAAACCTTAGCTCTATCCCAAGGAGTAGATAGTTGCTCCTAAAAAGACCACCGACTTAAACAAACCCCTTTTAATTTGATGATCTCATATAATGAATAGTGCTTAGGAGACCTCCTCACGTACAGTTAAAGTCGTCCCGCATAAGTGTGATGCATTTCTTAACATGTTTTCAATGTATCAAGATACTTCCGGAATAACCTCCTCAAACTGTAATAATGGGGCCCACCTAGCATTCTGCATGTGGGATTCTCTTTGTTACCTTCTTTTACTTTCTGACACAATGAAAGGTTTAAAGGAAGATGCATTCGTCCCCACATGCAGTACAAGTGGGCCCTCACATAAGGTTCTACATAATGGGTCTTTTTTTTAATCATGTTTGTGATTTAAATATTTACAGGGTTGTATCTCGGTGAGCATGACCTTTAAGCAAACAAGCTTTTGCTTTGTGAGCAGTCACTTAGCATCAGGAGAGAAAGAAGGGGATGAGCGTCGTAGGAACTTAGATGTTATAGAGATACTTAAAAGCACACAGTTTCCAAAGATCTGCAGGACACAAAATGCTAATGTGCCAGAGAGAATTTTAGATCATGAGTAAGAACCTTGCTTTACAATTATTTTTTTATCTATATATATGAGTAATTATATGTCAAGATCCAATTTTAATCTCATCTTATGACTATTTCTTCAGCCGCGTCATTTGGTTAGGGGATTTAAACTATCGGATAGCTCTTAGTTACCATGAAACTAAGAAACTTTTAGAGCAGAATGATTGGGATGCTCTTCTTAACAAGGATCAGGTACTTCTAAATTATGTTAATATAAATGAGCTAATTTTACATATCAAGTCAGTTTGGGTTAACCCAAAACACTTTTTGTCATAAAGTTTTTTCAGAACTATTAGCATATCAAATTTCTCTCAATAGTAATATAATTTTTGGATATAATATTTTCATGATGCACTTAAAATACACCATGACTTTCAACTCATATGACACATTACATTTGACCCGTTAGTGATAGACATATCCTCAGACAAAATCATATATAAGTAAGTTGAAATTGCCAATTTTATTTGAGATATCTTTATATCTTTTTGTGCTTTGGGTTTTAACTACATCTTGTATTTGTTCAATAGTTTCATGCATTTTTTTAACTTTAAATTTTGTTTCTTGTAAAAAAGAATGTATATAATTTCCATTAACAATCTTGAATCTTGACATGAAGGAATACTTGCTTGTTTTTAAATGTTTTATTTTGTTGTGTTTCATGTGGTATTTATAATAGCTTAAGATTGAAAGAGAAGCTGGAAGAGTATTTGAAGGATGGAAAGAGGGGAAAATCTTTTTTCCACCAACATACAAATACTCCTACAATTCGGATATGTATGCTGGAGATACTATAACATCAAAGAGCAAAAGGAGAACACCCGCATGGTAATGACTCGGGAATTTAGCGTTTGAATGCCACAAGTTGGATCCCAATAAAGATGTAGCTTTGACTTCCATTGGTCAAAGAATTTACTTTCAAGCTCCAAATCAATAAAGAAATCTTTATACCAAAAGTAAAATCTACATTGCAACAGTAATTTAATGTGTTTTCCCTTTTCCAGAAGCATGATAATAAATTTTGCTCATCTATGCTAGAGTGGGAAAGCCAGGCAAATGGGGTCGGGTGGTTTCACACACATTTTTAATAAAATTGTATGTATTAAATTTGATTGCAAAAATTGTATTATTACAATAATAGTTTTTAACTTTTCTCCTCATAGGGTCGTCCTGGTGGTCAATGGTGTAAATAGCTCACCGACTTGTGAGGGTTTGAATCTTTCAGTGTGTAGGTTTTGTGGTGTTTAGACCTCACAATCTTGACCCAACGCAAGATAAATGGGTTGGTTTGGTGGATAACTATTGTATTTTGGGTTGAAATGGGTAAAACATTATAACATAGGACAAGTTGAGATGGGTAACATCAACATAATGTGGGTCAAGATGAATAACACAAAAACTATGAGAATATATTGAATTCAAACGGATAAGAATTATCAATATTATATTTGTTGATAAATTACTAAAATTATGCAAATAAACTATTTGTTTACATTCAACACATTTTATATATGAACTAAATTGATGTTTTTTTGAAAAAGACTCGTTTGGACTCAAACTGATTTTGTTTAAAACCCATCTTGACCCCCACCTAGCATGACCCGAACCCATTCTGACCTGTTACCTGAATCGACCCAACCCTCCCATTTTTCTAGGCTTAGTGGTAGTTAATAGAAGTTGATTGGGTGCTGGTCAAAAATTTTTTTTTTTTTTTTGGCAGACTTCTTAAACAGGTTTGACCTGTTTTCTTTTTACCCAATGCTTGTTTACCCATTTTACCACATAAAAGATAAAAGGAATCCCAATCATTTAAGTAAATGGGTTCATAGTCTAATCGGGGTGGATCATGATCCATGGGTTTCCCTTAATATACTGGATTGACTTGATTTGTTCACTGATTAAGAACCTAAAATTGCAGGTGTGACAGAATACTATGGTATGGGGAGGGGATCCATCAAAAATCATATACGCGTTGGGAGTCACGGTTCTCTGACCACCGGCCCGTTTGTGCAACATTTTTAATATTTTTACATAACTAAGGTGAGTAGAACATATAATGTGGGTCAACATGAGTATTGACTTAGATTAACTTGATGTAAATCAAGTGTAAAAACACATTGTTTTATGCAGGGATTAAGAAAGCCAATTGTGGATGCTGATCAATGATGGATGCTTACATGGTTTGACCGGTCAATGGATACAAAAATGTATAATAATCAACTTTAAGTTCCTCTAACAGTACATAGCAGCAACATTCTTTCAAGATTATGGAGTCAACAATAATGGTTTAAGGGATTGGCCATTTTTTATATTTGATTTTTTGGCAACTCTTTTAACTGTTTTAAAAAGTAGGTCACATTTGACTTTCATACAGTCAACAAGTCCGATTTTGAACTATTTTCTGTAATTTATTTACTTTATTTTTGAAATATATGAGTATGATATGGTGATGTGGTTTCAGATCATATGATCATGTGAGAATGAGTTGATAGAATTTGGTCAATTTGTTCATACTCTTCTATTAGTCATGAATTTTTTTTCAAGTGGTTACTATCAAGACCGTTACAATCTAACTGCATTTCATTTTTCTGTAATTGTTGTTATTCTACAAATATTTATCAATTATACTAACACTCACATTTATTTTTAACTACCGTTATGTTACCGGTCCCATATAAAACTCTTGACCATGAGGAGTAGGGACTGGGGATGCTTATTGAAAATCATCATTTTGATTTTTTGAAAGTGAATTTGGATAACTGATTCTAATTCGAATTTTGGTTGATTCAAACAAACCGATTCAGCCTAAGCTTCATAAGTGTCGGCTAAGCCTCTGCCAAGGCTTGGCCTACTTTTTAACATGTGGCAATTTCATATTGGTTTTTATGACTAGATAAAAGGGGTTGACTTAGCCAACTACTATATGTGATGTTTGTTAGAGATATCACACACAAACCAGAACACATACACGAAAGCAATAAAGAGCATGAGGGTTTAACGTATGTCCACACGTGACAACCAGGATGCCCTTATTATGATTTGTTTAAGCATTATAAGCACATGATCATATTTATAAAAATGAAATATAGGGTTAATCAAAATAAACTCGTTCCAACTAGGGTTAGGATCAAGCCCCCCCACCCACACCCACAAAGTTTCTAGCCTTTTTGGTCATGTTATGTGATAAGACTCAATCCTTACACAACCCAACAATCTCTCACTTAGAATCCTTGAAAACCTTCAGATGCACTTTTGATTCTGATTATACTTTTGTAATCTGCTCATAGAACTATTGGTCTCCTAATTACCATTGCCTTCTTAACAATTAAACTCAAGGGAAGTTGAAGCTCCCGTTAAATAAAATTGCCCATAGTCCTATAGTTCCTGTTGTAAATGATTGTTGAATCCTATGCTTTGGGAACAAACAACACTCTTTTTTTAAGCAAGTAATCCTTCGAAGAGGTTTTATCAGTTGGAACACTAGTTCTTTTCACCCACTGTCGTTTAGGAACCCTTGTTGAAGCACGGGGTGTGCTCCCACTGCTATGAAATCATATAACTTTTTTACATGAATCTTTCCATGCACAATCACTCCCTCATAAGGCTCAACCAAATTCAATGAAACTTTCTTTTTACATTGAGCTATGACGTGATTCTCTTTAACAACTTTCCATTACCCCACTCATGAACTTGATTTCATACCCTTGTTTAGCCAACTAGCAGGCAAAAATTAAATTGATTTTCAAGCTTGGAATAACCTTGACATTCTTTAATGTCCATGAACTGACTAAAGTCTTCAAATTAATATTGCTCTTCACACTAAGCATCAAAACATCATCACATGTTTTGTCTACAACAAGATAAATTTCCTTCTTCATATTTAAATACTGATAACTAAAATGTCCTAAAATTCCAATAGACCACATCAAAAGCCTTAGGCTGACTCCTCCTCCTACATCCTTTCTAAGAGTAAGATCCTGTGTGATCCGAAACATGGTGTCCTTGTGTGATCCTGAACAAGAGTCGTGGTTTGGGCTAATCTAATATACGTCCATAAATGGTAGCTAGGATATTTTATTATGAGGTGTTTAAACATTAAAAGTACAATATCATGTTTATAAAGAATGAAATCTAAGGCTAACAAAAATGGAAAGGCTGCCAACTAGGGTTAAAGTCGATTGTTCCTATGTTTTTTTTTTTCCTTGTTCTGCAATTAGGGCCTAGTTAAGATAACAATGTTAGTATTTCAGCTGACTAGAAGAGTAAGATGCAACTTTTCCTTTTATATTTTGTTTTTTTACTTCTTCTAATTTTATGTATTTTTTCATATTAACATATTCTAGGAGACGAAATGTGAATCACAAACTATTTCAAGTGAAGATATATAGTGTCAGCTGGAGCAATTAAGTATCTAGCTTTTTCTCCAGCCTCACTTAACTTGGAAGATAGTGATCACTAGTGTTTTCAAAATCGGGTGGAACAACATGCGTATTGTCTTGCTGGCCACTGGTCAAATCGAATTTAAAAACTGATAAACATATTGGAAAACTCAACATTGTTTATATATATGTAATTTATAAAAAAAAAATTAAAATACTATATTTTTAATGTAAATTTGCAATTAAAATACTATATTATGAATCTTAGAATACTGAATCAATAAAAAAACTTTTGAAAAAATTATTGAAATCTTGTCGGTCCTATTCGCCGGACCCTGTGAAAAGCGATCTCGCCCCACCCTAGGCTTTGTAAAAAAGAGAGCCAAGGCAACGAACATATACACTTATGGTCATAGTTTCACAGAGTGTTTTTTTAAGAAACTACTTGTTTGCTTAATTGATCGCTAGTTCCATTCTACTACTACAAGGGTTTTTTGTGATTCTTCTAAAAGGTTGTTTCAAAAGAAGACACAAAAATTTTAAAGAAAGGTGAATGTCCTTTGTTGCTTGTCGCATTTGATTCATGTGAAGTTGGTGCTAGTGAAACAAGCCTCTTTGTGCCAATCAAAGGTGAAAATTTTAACATTTAATTATAAATGGATCATTCTAGGTTACAATGGATGACAATTGTTTGTATTCAAATGCTTAAACCCTATTAAACAACTTTATATAAAAATACTGCATTCAACTTTAGATAAATAGGGCAACATTGCATGTTTTATCATTGGGCCAACCCAACCCATACCAACCAAGCCTACTAGGGTTTGATGCTTCCTCCTCTATAAAGAGAAAGCTCACCCTCTCATTCTATTCACTCCAATTTTCCTAGATTTGATTCACGGAATCTCACCCATCTTTCCTTTAAAGAACCAACTAATCTTTATCATTAGCCAAGGAAACAACTTCATGCTGCTGAGACGTAGTAAAAAGCTACATGTAGCAATGTTAAATTTTTGTAATTACTTCTATAAGCATCATACTTGTTTGGATGGTTGAATGCATCCTTTTAACTTCTTCCACTCATTAATAAAGCAACTTCTTACAACTAAGCATCATTTTGCCAATGAAGCAACTTCATGTTATTAAGGCACCATTACAACCGCCAACTCCTACATATATACACGTTATATATTAAATGTTCATTTACTTGTCTACATCTTTGTATATGATAACTAACTAATGTTGAGCATTTAAAGGTGGTTCAAAGACCCCAGTTTCAAATCCCTTCTAATAAGTTTTTTTTTCATGTTAACAAGACCAAGTGAAAAAGGAGAGAAGGATGATATTCGAGAAATTTAGGCGTATTTTCCTGTCCTATATTTGTTTTTCAACAAGTTGGCTCCCATCATGGGGCTAGACTAATTATAATAAAGAAACTTTTGTATTTGAGCTACATTTGTTCCCAATTTATTACCATATAACTATATAAGGAGAGCATGTTCTACAGATGTCACATCTACATCTCCTACACACCACGATATCTAGATTAGCTTTTGTCATGCATAAAATTCAGATTTGAACACTTTCTCTAATTTCACAAGTTGATAATCTTTTGATTATCTTCTTAATTTACTAAAGGCACATATTCGAAACCATAAGATATGTACACTTACTACAAAAGGTACATTCAATAGATAGATATGTTAGTATCATAAAGCTAGATTTGTAGCTTTTTGTTGTAAAAGAACATGCATAAAGGATCCATAATGCTCATGCTTATAATTATGGTTGGTTATGTACAAATTGTTAAACATATAATAAACCAAAATAATTAAAAAATTAAGAAAAAAGTGTCATTGGTATGTGCATTTTAACTTTTGTTGGTGATAAAAGTCAGGAGATTTTCATAGAATAGTTTTAAAAAGTCTTCAAATTATTTTAAGATGTTAAAGAGCCTCTTATTTTAAAAAGATCTTCATCCCTGACACATCAAAACTTTTAGTATTTAGCATCCATGATTTACATAGCGATATAAACTTTCGTTACAACTTGTTGTGAGTCGTTACATTAATATAAACGGTTTTTTTTATACGACGTGAATGTTGTGTTCTCAAGGTTTGTTACGTTGATGTACATACGGTGATCGGAGAAAAACTAAAAAAACCTCGTCAGAGCTCTAACGGAATTAAAGAGAAAAATGAGACAAGTAAAATATTATAATTTTTATAAAAAAAATAATATAATATAAAAAAGTTATAAATGTATAAAAAAAAGGGTAAACTTATATTAAAAAAGTAGATTAATTAAATTAAAATAAAAGGTGACAAGTGTCACCACTATATTAAATATAGCATTTAGTAATAACAAAATGCCTAATATGTCCTTACATATTAAAAAAAAAAAAGAAACTTGACACATGACATGATCTTATTCACTTGACTTTTTGATTAACTATTAGATGATAGTTTTTGGGTTATAACTTTATCCATGAGTTCTTATTTGTTCACAATCATACACACACACACACACACACACACATATATATAGGGGAAGGTTAAAAATATAACCCACTAAATGTGTACTAACCCAAATAACTTTGGCAAGATGAAGCCAAATCTTGGATTTTTTTAATATCATTGTAACACAGTTAGAACATTATGTTCTTTTATGAGTTTGTGTAAATTCACCACCGTTTAAGAGATTACATCTTTGTAAGTTTTGGACAAAAAACACTTACAACGATGTTATCTCTTAAACGGTGATGAATTTACACAAACTCATAAAAGAACATAGTGTTCTAAATGTGTTACAATGATGTTCAAAAAAAATCCAAGATTTGGCTTCATCTTACCAAAGTTATTTGGGTTAGTACACATTTAGTAGGTTATGTAAAATTCCATGCCCTATATATAGATGAAAGTATACATAACCTCTAAAAATGAGATAACCCATTAACCATCATCCAATGGTTAATTTAAAATGTAATTGCATAAGATTGTGCCATGTGTCATTTTTCATTTTTTAATATGAGAGGGTATTTAGGACATTTTGTAACAACCTAAAAAGTCAGATTTAATATGCTGGTGACAAGTGTCACCATCTAATATATTTTAATAAATTAAATTTTTTACATAAATTTCACCCTCTTTTTTAAATACTCATAACTTTTTTATATTATATTATTTTTTTAAAAAATGTACCATTATACTCGTCTTATTTTTCTCTTCAATTCCGTTATTGTCTCGACTATATTTTTTTATTTGTTTAAATGTCATGTATATACTTTATTGTAAAGAGCTTAAATATAACAAATTAATTTGAATTTTTTTTAACAATGGTAAATTACAGTAAAATGTAATTTACTTTGATCTAATTTACAGTGATGTAACATTATTTACCGAGATATAATTTATTATTTACAATGATGTGCTTTCTCTTTAATTCCATTTTAAATAGGACTACTTTTTAATTTTTTTTCCACATATCCCGCTTTACATCGATATAACGAATATAAACATGACATATTATTTTAATTTTTTTCTAACATTGGCATATTAATGTAATGTAATATAAAATGAAGTAATATACATTGATAGAATTTACGGTGATGTAACACATTATTTACAGTGAAGTAATTTTTTCTTTAATTCCTCTATAATCTCAACTACTTTTTTTTCTCATATATCCTTCATTTACATTGTGACAACTACGTTTGAAGCTCATGTCATCATGTTTGAAATCCACGTTAAGAGAACGGTTGTGATTATCACGATTTTATAGTACGCAAGAAATCGTGAACGTGGGTGAAAACCATAACAAAAATAACGGAGTTCCCGATTCTCCGGAATCGTAAAAATAAGAAACATTCGAAGTTATAGCACTCCAGAACTCTTTGCGGTACGCCAAGGCCATTTTGAGGTTCCTTGGCGGTACGCGATGAGTCCAAAATATCTAAAGGACTCCGAATTTCGCCGCGGTGCGCCAAGCCCCTTTCGAGGATCCTTGGCGGTACGCAACGACTAGGTCGGGTTAAAGATCAGGTTCGAGAATCAGTTTCATGTAAGAAATTCCTTCTTTCTTTTCATCTCGAACATACACACCCACCAGATGAAAACATCACTTTTGGAGCTCCAAAACTCAGTTTTAAGCTGTAAGATCATCAAGATTGAGCTAAGGATCATCTCTACAACTCCTAATTGTTGTTTTCATCCATGAATTCGCTCAAAAGGGTAACGATTCATTTTAACCTACTAGTTTAATAATGGTTTGATTAGATCTCGTTTTTGAACGTAATGCAATAGTTATGGTTGTTGATTATTGCATTGATGATGGCTAGGAATGGTTAGAAACGAAGAACTTGATATGTTAACAGTTAAATCCTTGTTTTGATCCATTATAATGCCCGGTTATCATGAATTATATCTTAGAATATAATGGTTTAAACCATTTGATTGTAACAATGATAGTGATTGTCTTGATTATTCCTTGAAATGCTAGGTTAAATCCAAGTGTTTCAAACTAATGACAAGCATTAAGATAATCATTGGACTAAAGATCAGATGTTTATGATAACAATCTGATTAGTACATTGAACATGGTTATTAAACCTATTATAATATCACTTTCTTATGTTTCATGATACCTGGGTGATCAATAACAAAGATTGACTATTCCTAAGCCAGAAATTCATCTGGAAACTATTTTAGTAATATAATCAGCAACAATACCTATTTGGTTAATCTGAGAACATTCTGGTTAATCTAATGAGTCATCAATCTTGTATGAGGAACCTTAATCATTGTATGTTCTTACATTATCATACATTGTATGATATTCAACTAAATTAACTAATTAAAGACTTGATATCAGTTTGATAACTTTAAATACAATGTCCTTGACATTGAACATTTAGAAAGATCTAATCAGTAAGTTAAAACATAAATAATTTATTAAACATTAACTAATGCAGAATTAAACCATAACTAACAATCAGTGCGTTATCTGCTAACTACAATATCTCAGGTGAGTTTCGTACAACACCTTTTCTTTTTAATGATTTACAAACATCGGGGTATTACTGTGAAACTGTTTTTGAACATATGATATGTATCACTCTTATCAGTGTGATTTCGTGTGAACTCGTGGTGAACTTGTAAGATTTCATGGGATTTTGCCTGTAGATCAGAACTCTATCACAGTATCTAAAAGTCCTCATTCATCGAATGTATCTAGTGAACCCATATGGGGCCGAACAACAAACAATGATAGGACTATCAGCTAAAAACCCATTTTCCTGGAGCTTGCAACTCCCCTTGGTTTAAATTTTTGTTACGTGTTTCCAATATCCGCTTAATTTTGTAATAGACATTAAGACAATGAGGCACTAAGATATTTACCAACGTTTAGTATCTTCATAGAACAGAATGGAGTAGTCCGAAAGGAACTAGATATGAGTCCCATGGTTATCTTTGGAACTGTATATCAAGAACTTGCATGTCATATCATATTGTGTAAATCAATCATTACGAACTCCCCAGCTTTGTGCTGACTTTTCAAACTCAAACATTTTTGCAGGTAGACAGTGACGGCGGGTGAGATTGTACTTCAGGCACTTGTAATTAAATAACTTTGTTTGTAAACTATAACTATTGGTTTGTAATAACATTTCCCTTGTAATGTAATATATTTAAGGTAATCTGTGTGTTTGTGATACCGGACCAAAGTAAGTTGCACCCCATCTCTGAGACGTCACCACTATGATTCCACAACCTTCCTAGTGTGATCAATGACATCATCAACAGATGACAAGAGGTGTGGGTGTGATAGGGTGGTATCAGAGCCACATGTTATAGATAGTTAGGCTGACTTAGAGACCTATACTATAACCATAGGCTCGTATATTAACACTGAGTGCACTGAACATAACTAAAGAACAAAACTTGTTTTGATTTGAGCCAGAATAATCAGGTGATACAAATTTTAGTTATGAGTGGCCAGCACAATTGGAATTTGCAACACGTGTGCGCTCTAGTAAATTTCAATACAAGTATAACAATAATAACCGTAATGGTGAATAGTTGTTTTAAGATAGGAATAGATATCATATCATGGTTTCGTTGAATATTATTATTCAATATTCATTTCATGATACTGATCTGGAAATTTTGTTTGTATAGCGATGGCAAATCCAGGTGAGCGCTATATATATCAGAGGATTCCATACGTGATCCTTGACGACACACCTAGTCCTAGTTCGAGCTCAGACTTAGATCCGTCCGAGGCATCTTCAGCGGCGTCTCAAGTAGTACCACATGTGCTGCCTACACCACCACCACCATAGGTACCACACACTCCACCTACACATCTTCATGTATCAGATGAGGAAACATCTGCTGGTAGGATGTGTTCTTGTCCATAGAGGGTCCCAATATTAGCAGGACTCAGACGCATGCGGGGCCAGGCCCACAAGATGACAGGTCTTCCTCCCAGACACCAGTTGGCACCCAGAGATGTGCCGGGCTCCATACATGAGGTAGGGGAGTCCTCACAGCAGGTGGAGCTTAGGGCGCAGCTTCGCCAGGTGACTTTGGATCTATAGGGGACTCACTTGATGTTATAGGAGTCACGCACTACTCTGCAGGAGACTCGCACCACTCTGTTAGAGACACTCACATCTCACCTGACACTGATGGTGACTGCTGTATTTTGGCAGCAGGTGAGAGGATGAGGATGAGTGTTGAGGTGATGAGGGAGAGTATTAAGAGGTTGAGGATGTTGAGTGTGGAGGCGAGATTGTTAGGGGTGGCTATAGTGAAGGCAGTTATAGCCATTATGATAGCCAGCTTACCGTACTTTCTACGGTAAGTATGATCATGATACTGAGCTTTTGGGGACGTTCATTGTAGATACCATCGAGCACTGGAGGATAGATTGAGTGGATGATGTTATGGGATATTTTTGACATATAAAATAGATCCCATGTGGTTAGGTTGTTGTAGTGTGGTTCTTGTGACACTCTCTTGTATCAAACTCTACAGCGGTGTAAAAATGGTGTTGTAGTAATAAACTGTTTTATTTCAGTATGTGTGTTGTGTGTGAACATGTGTGTTAATATTAAACTTTTATTTTTATGAATAGTAACCACATATCAGAATCTTGTGTGACAACATATCTAAATGCTGTGTGAGAACTAACCAATTGCCTGTATGGCAACATATCAAAATACTGTGTGAGAACATATCAATTGCCTGTGGCAAGATATCGAAATACTGTGTGAGAAAATATTTATTGTCTGTTTGAAAACATATCGAAATACTGTGTGAGAACATATCAATTGCATGTGTGGCAACATATCGAAATACTGTGTGAGAACATATCTATTGTGTCTGTGTGGTAACATATCAAAATATTGTGTGAGAACATATTTATTGTCTATGTGACAACATATCGAAATACTGTGTGAGAACATATCAATTTTCTGTGTGACACGTATCAAAGTCATGTATGGCAATATATCAAAAAAATGTGTGATAACATATCAAAACATGGGTGATGTTGCATCTAGTGTGAACAATAGCATATCTTTATTGGTGTCACCAAGCCATGTGCTGTGTGAAACTGTAACATGTTTTCGAGATAACATGACTGAGTATAACTACAAATATCTATGTGATTACTTTGTGTTGAGAACATATCTAGATAATATCGATGTAGTTATACTATATTTCTTATAATCACTTATCAACATGATTTTTTAGTATGACTGAATATGTTTGAATTTATGTGATTAAAAGGGTTATCTTTTAGTGTTCTTGAACTGACCTGAGTTTGTCTGCATGTGAGTAGAACAATGGCTCCAAAAAGAGGTTGACCAGCTAGGAAAGCTGGTAAGAACGTTGTTAACCCTGAACCAAATCTAGTTCCATGCGTTAATCCAAAATAAAATCCGGATTCACGTACCAATCCGGAAGCGAACATGATTCCACCAGTAAATCCAGAAATGAATACAGTTCTACCTGAGAACTCGAAAGTGAACATAGTTCCACCTGCGGCTGCAAGTGGATCAAAACTGAACGAAGCAATGATAGCACGAATAGTGAAAGAACAACTATATGCTATAGTACCGGGTATCTTAACACAACATCAACAACACATCACTTCTGGTTCTAGTGGGGACCATGATCATTTTGAACATAATGCTACTGGTGGACTCGTAGAAACGCATCATACCACTGGTACAACAACTGTTCCTAATCCACCACAACATGGATGTACTTACAATACTTTGCTTCCTGCAACCTTCTTACTTTCACAGGTAAGAAAGGAGCGGCAGGACTTTTGAAGAGGATTGAGGAAATGGAAACCAAACTCAGAATCAGCCAATGTTTGGCAGAGCATAAGGTTTATTATGCTGCTTGTTCTTTGAAGGATTCAGATCTAAGCTGGTGGAATACCCAGGCAAAAAAGTTGGGTTCAGCCACAGCCGATGCTATTGGCTGGAATGATTTTAAAACTCTGATTATGTCAGAGTACAGCCCAATCACTGAAATCTAGAAACTACAGGAGGAATTCTAGAACCATTCTATGATCGGTGCTGATTGTCTAGCTTCTAATCTAACTAATGAGGCAGTAAGAAGTGATACTTTGTCAACGAAAACTCAGACGGCTGTGGGCCATAGTGATCTCAGTGCCCCTAGTACCACAAGGGGTACCAAAAGAAAGTGGTTTGGTAAAAGCAAAACCAATGCTCCAGCCGAGATTAGCCAGAGTAAACCAACTGTGAAAAACTATGGTGCGGCTATTCCTGAGAAGAAAGCTTATACTAGGCAGGCGCCCAAATGCAATAAGTGTCCATATCATCATACAGGACCATGTCCTGTTTGTGCAAACTGTAATCGAATTGGACACTATGCTAGGTACGGTAAGTTTTCCTGCTCTTCAACCAAATCAAGTAACTTGACAAACCACTCAAACAAACTGGTCATGCTTCAAGTGTGGAAGCCCTGACCATTTCATGAGAAACTGTCTGAACAAAAACAACAACACCAATTAAGGGAACGAAGCTAGGGAAAGAGCTTTCCAGAATGGTGAAACAGAAGCTAGGCATGATGCGAATATTGTCACTGGTACGTTTCTTCTCAATAATTTATATGAATCAGTTCTGTTTGATACAAGGGCAGATAAGAGTTTTTTCTCTCCTGAATTTGCATCATTACTTTTATTTACTATTTGAGATCTAGAAAATCCCAATGTCATTGAACTTGCTAATGGCAAGTTTATCAAAACTAACAGTGTTATTCAAGGATTTTCCTTGAATCTAAATCATCACCTTTTCAATATCAATCTACTTCCCATGGAACTTGGAAGCTTTGATTTCGTGATTGGCATGGATTGGCTATTTGATAACCAAGCGGAAGTTGTGTGTCAAAACAAGGTGATCCGTATTCCATTACCTGATGGTAATACACTGATAGTTCAAGGATAACGAGCTGGTAGGAAACTTGTTATCATATCTTGTATGCAAACTCAGAAATGTTTAAAGAAAGATTGTTAGGCCTTTCTAGCACATGTTGTCACACCCCGAGCCGACGGGCTGGATCGACTTTCCCGTCTGGCGGAAAGTTCTCGGGGCGCGATATCGTTTGATAATCAAAATGATCAGATTGTTTGCATAGCACATGATATATAAATGAGAAATGCTAACATGACAATGATATAGAATTACAAAGTTAAATTACATTGTTTCTTCATAATTTAACTAAGTAAATCTATCCCAAAAGAATCAAAGTGTTTCTATCTTGTAACTGTACAAGATCTACAAAAGATGATTCATTGTTTTGTCATTCCAAAATATGCACGACACAAAATGTAGCTAGGTTTTCTAAAAGTCCACTAGCTATGTCCCTGAATGTCTGATGACTAAACATGTTCGTCACATGAGAAAACATGCATTTAAACAAAGTCAACACTAGGTTGGTGAGTTCATAAGTTTGATAGTTGAAAACCTTGAATTGTTCACATACACAATCACTATGTCATACATGTTACTTGTAGATTGTCTGATTCACCCGTTCACACAATGGCCTCTCCATAGTTATATTTACAAGTGATATCTCATCCTATTAGCTATGCTTATATATAGGGCATATGTAGGGGAACAAGCCCCAGCCACCGTCCCACCACATACCTATTAGAACTTAACACCACATGCAATACAACTATAGATCTCCACTTTCATTTCACCCGCCCGTTTGTGTTCGTCACCCATTGTTTCATATGTAGAATAATATAATAAGAGGGGTTTATTTATCAAACCGAAGTATTGATAACCCTCAATGTGTTAAGGAAATTAGATTATATTAATCTGATCCTTGTTATTATTCTATTACTTGTGGGGTTAACTGTTAATCACTTTTAATAATAAGAGTGTTAGTTAACCAATTGTTATATGTTCTCAACTTGAAGTGCATAGAGCCTAAAAGGAATCCATTTAATTAGATTACAATGCATCCGATTTACCTCTACAACTTTGTATTATCGTAGACCTCATCGAAACTGTTACTAAAAATATGACATGAAGGAAAATAAATTCCTCAGTCTACTAATCAACAAGAAACGATGGATTAATTACAATTATGACTGCAGATTAATATCACCATGTGTCGCTTACCAGAACCTGACTATTCGTCGCCCTGTCACCGGTCATACGTTACCGGCCAATGATGATTACGATCAACATACTAGCCCTACAAGCTAGTGGTTTGTCAAACCTATGGTACCACTATGCTATCGTCGGTTTAGTCACATCAAACTAACTGGTCAGTGATTTTTGATGGGACTTACAATGATCAAACTTGAATACATGGCACATGATTGAAATGAAATAATACAGACAGTTCAATAGTAATCAATTGTATTGTGTTCACCTATGTTGTTTGTTCTCAATGTTGTGTGTTCTCGTTGTTGTTAACAAAGTTGTATAAGATCTTGTCTTATAATAAAATGTCAGTTGTTGTGTGAATGATGTTGTTATCATGAAGGTACATTATCATGATTACCATTCTTATTGTTTCATATAGTCACCCTGTTGCCACTACAGTGTTGTAAGAGCTAGTCTTACTACACTTAGTCGACTCAGGTGGTGGATGATACTTGTTTCATGTTATCTTGTAGTATGCACCGAGTTATAAGCTGAGTGTTATAAGAACTTATCTTTTTACACTTAACTAACTCCAGTGGTGAATGATATTATTAGGATATATTATCCTCATATCATTCTTGTTTGTTGTTGTTGTCGTCATGTTCACCTGTGATAATCTCATTGTTTGTTCTTGTAAGAATAATTAAGTGTTATAAGATAAATCTTACAACTACATTATTCTATTGTGTTGATGATTCATGAATTTACATTATCATGTTCATCTTATCTATCCCTGTCATGTTATGATCATACAAGAATGCATACAATGATAAATGATAATAAGTCACGCAATATTATCTAAATCAAAGTATAAGCAATATGTTAAACTAAAACTTTTAAATAAATAAAAGTTAAGCATGTTTCTCAGCCCTGAGAGTTTAAAATCAGTTAAGATTAGAAAAGGGGCGTATGAACTCACCTTGTAGTTTTGCGGTTGACTTAGCCTAAACAAGAATGCACGCGTTCTTTGTTGTACTTGTTGTTGTATTCACGATCCTGTATTGATTTCACGTTATTGTAACTTATAAATAATAGTTGTAGAGATTCGTGTACGTGTATGTGTTAACCCTAAGTTGGCTAACACTAGTGAGTCACGGTCATTGTTCGGCCCTTGTTCATTGGTCATCTATTTTACTAACACTTAACTATTTTAAGTTAAGCTCAGTACGTATTGTTATCGATTTTTGTGTTTTAGTTTCCTTAACTCCTTCTTGAAATTCCAAAACCTATCTTTACATGTTTGTTACTTGTATTGATGGAAAACTTTACAAAGTCAACCTAAGATTAACTTAGGTTTATAGTTTAAAGTCTTTGCAAATTTTGTTTAACTAATTTGTTACCACCTTTATAGTAAAACATCCCCATGCATAATTATCCTTTAACCTTTGTTTAAGAAAAGTGTTAATTCTCTCTTGTCATGTGGGCCGAATAACATGTATATGGGCCGAATCAGTGGGCCTTGGGCCGAATCCAATGACTCTGGGCCGATACAGTCACATGGGCCCATCAGATAAGCCTAAACCGTCTAGTTGTATCTTGGCCGAGAGAAAGGGGAATCCAGCTCTAATTCCAGCAAACCTCTTGGATTAATTTGTCTAAGGTTCGGTCCTGCCATGGTTCCAGCGAACCTAATGGTTCGTTCAAGTAGGGTTCGGCCCTGGGTTAGGTTTGCAAAGGAGAAAGGTTCGCATGGAGGGGAGGTTCGCCATGGGAGGTTCGTTCCTGAAGGGTTCGTGGATAGAGCTTGGGCTGCTAATCAGGTTCGCAGCGCACAAGGTTCGGCCAAGATGCATGCAGGCTCGACCATTATAGGTTCGGCTGATCGAAGGCTGGTCCAGCATGGTTTTGTGGATCCAAGGTTCGTTGGTGATGCTGGCTCGTGGCTGCCTCATAGGTTCGGCTGGTTGAAGGTTCGGCCAGCCCAGCTCTTGTGCGAACCAGGGACTGTTCATCATCATCTTCATCGAACTAAGGATGTCCCAGGTTGTTCCCAAGCTAGTGTCATGCGATGAGAGGTTCTCGAAGGTGTAGGGTTCGTTTTGTGAGGGTTCTAAACCGGTTTTAGGTTAGTGGGTCAAAACAAAAGTGAAAACCTTAAATTTTCGAAACCTTCAAGCTTCTATACCACGATTTCGGCTGGATAACTTCTCAGATCGGTTGTACTTCTAGGTAGAGGAGGTCGAGAGCATCGTTTAGACACCAAGAACGCGTGATTTCATCAAGAAACAAGCAAGATCTTGAGGTTTGAAAAGGGTTTTCTAGAGAGAGAGAGGTTCGGGAAAGTGTGTTTAGAGAGAGAGAAAGAGTGAAATAAATGAGAAATTTTAATTTAGGGTATATATACCCCGTGCGTGTTCGGGTTCGTTTTTGTAGCTCGGTTCGCGTTTCCGGAATGTTACGCGCGTATTTTACGTATTTAAATTAAAAGAATTTATTTTTAATGTATGGAAAGTGGTTATTCCTATTAAATCTTCTAAGTTTGTTTTTATTAAATTATTTTATCGAAAATGATTACTTTAACTGTTTCGTCAGATCGCGTCACCTTCGCACGTATTCGTTCGAATCGTCACCCGAACGAACACGACGAGAATTTTGCTTTCTGATTCTTGTTTTCTACTTTTCAGTCATCATTTCAGAACATTAAACTCACAGATATGTTTGTGTGAATCGTCACCCACGCAAACACACTGTCAGTTTACTATTCTGAAATAACACTGCATTATTCTCTGAATTGTGTTTCCTCACTGCCGTACTCAACTAAACTTCCTGTTTTCACATTGTTTTCATAATGAATTATCGGCCATCTGATTCCTGTCATCTATGGATATCAGATCGCAACCGACATGTTTTTGTTGTTTACTTGTAAACTGTTGTTTCACTTGATTCGTTGTATTAATTGTACTTAGTTTTTCACCTAAATACATACAACTATTGTTTATCATGAGTTGTTGTACTTACAGTATTTAAGTTTTCACTTAAACACGTACAACTATTTCTTGTATTCAGAGTTCTGTTATCACAAACACTGTTCATATATTGTATTTACACACAGTAAATAGTGAAAGTACACATACCGTACAGACTTGCCGGACGATCAGGTACTGGATGTCACACATGTGATGGAGAACTGTTCCTCACAAAAACGTATCGAAGATATTCCCATAGTCAAGGATTTTCCTGAAGTTTTTCAAGAGGATATATCAGGATTACCCCTAGGGAGGCAAGTTGAATTTCGTATTGACTTGATTCCAGGTGTAGCACCTGTTACTAAAGCTCCTTATCGTTTAGCACCCTCAGAAATTGTCACACCTCGAGCCGGCGGGCTGGATCGACTTTCCCGTCGGGCGGAAAGTTCTCTGGTCGCGATATCGTTTGATAAGAACAATGATCAGATTATTGCATAGCAAATGATATAATAATGAGAAATGCTAACATGACAATGATATAGAATTACAAAGTTAAATTACATTATTTCCTCATAATTTAACCAAGTAAATCTATCCCAAAAGAATCAAACTGTTTCTATCTTGTAACTGTACAAGATATACAAAAGATGATTCATGGTTTTGTCATTCAAAAATATGCACGATACAAAATGTAGCTAGGTCTTCTAAAAGTCCACTAGCTATGTCCCTGAATGTCTGATGACTAAACCTGTTCATCACCTGAGAAAACATGCATTTAAACAAAGTCAACACTAGGTTGGTGAGTTCATAAGTTTGATAATTGAAAACCTTGAATTGTTTACATACACAATCACTATGTCATACATGTTACTTGTAGGTTATTTGATTCACCGGTTCACACAATGGCCTCTCCATAGTTATATTTACAAGTGAAATCTCATCCTATTAGATATGCTTATATATAGGGTATATGTAGGGGAACAAGCCCGAGCTACCATCCCACCACATACCTATTAGGACTTAACATCACTTGCAATACAACTATAGATCCGCATTTTCATTCCGCCCGTCCGTTTGTATTCATCACCCGTTGTATCATATGTAGAATAATATAATAAGAGGGTTTAGTTATCAAATCGAAGTATTGATAACCCTCAATGTGTTAAGGAAATTAGATTATGTTAATCTGATCCTTGTTATTATTGTATTACTTGTGGGGTTAACTGTTAATCACTTTTAATAATAGAAGTGTTAGTTAACCAATTGTTATATGTTCTCAACTTGAAGTGCATAGAGCCTAAAAGGAATCCATTGCAATCCTCACGTAATCAGATTACAATGCATCCGATTTACCTCTGCCACTTTGTGTTACCGTAGGCCTCATCGAAACTGTTACTAGAAATATGACATGAGAGAAAATAAATTTCTCAGTCTCCTAGGCAACAGGAAACAATGGATTAATTACAATAATAACTGCAGATTAATATCACCGTGTGTCGCTTAACAGAACCTGACTGTTCGTCGCCCTGTCACTGGTCATACGTTACCGGCCAATGATGATTACGATCAACATACTAGACCTACAAGCTAGAGGTTTGTCAAACCTATGGTACCACTATGCTATCGTCGGTTTAGTCACGTCAAACTAACTGGTCAGTGATTTGTGAAGGGACTTACAATGATCAACTTGAATACACGACACATGATTGAAATGATATAATGCAGACAGTTCAATAGTAATCAATTGTATTGTGTTCACCAATGTTGTTTGTTCTCAATGTTGTGTGTTCTCGTTGTTGTTAACAAAGTTGTATAAGATCTTGTCTTATTATACATTGTTAGTTGTTGTGTGAATGATGTTGTTATCATGAAGTTACGTTATCACGATTATCATTCCTTGTTGTTCCATATAGTCACCCTATTGTCACTATGGTGTGGTAAGAGCTAGTCTTACTATACTTAGTCGACTAAGGTGGTGGATGATACTTGTTTCGTGTTATCTTGTAGTATGCACCGAGTTATAAGTTGAGTGTTATAAGAACTTGTCTTATCACACTTAGCAAACTCTAGTGTTGAATGATATTATGAGGATGTATTATCTTCATAGCATTCAAGTTTATTGTTGTTGTTCTCATCATGTGCACTTGTGATAATCTCAATGCATGTTCTTGTAATAATAACTAAGTGCTATAAGATAGAATCTTACAACTATGTTATTCTATTTTGTTGATGATTTACGAATTTACATTATCATATTCATCTTAGTTGTCCCTGTCATATCATGATCATACAAGCATGCATCCAATGATAAATGATAATAAGTCAAGCAATATTATCTAAATCAAAGCATAAGCAACTTGTTAAACTAAAACTTTTAAATAAATAAAAGATTTAGCATGTTTCTCAGCCTCGAGAGTTTAAAATCAGTTAAGATTAGAAAAGGGGCGTATGAACTCACCTTGTTGTTGATGTGGTTGACCAAGTATAAACAAGAATGAACGCGCTCTTTGTTGTACTTGTTGTTGTATTCACGATCTTGTATTGATTTCACGTCATTTGTAACTTGTAAGTATAAGTTGTAAGATTTGTGTGTGTGTATGTGTTGGCCCTAAAATTGGCTAACACCTCTCGGTCTTGGTCTTCATTCGGCCCCGGTTCTATTGTTATGGTTCATTATTATAATATGCCTTTTTGTTGTGTGCCTTGCTTGATTCATTTCCATAAGAAGTTGTGAGGAATTTAAACCCATAAGAGTTTCTAAGTATAATACTTAAAAGTTTAATTTGTTTAACCCCAACTATAGTTTACTTGAAAGAGTTGTTATTCTTTTTAGTGTGTTGATGTACTTAACTAATGAAAACTTAACAATTTATCCCACTTTGAAAGAATTCTAGGTATTAATTGATCTTTAAAGGATCATGGCACAAGTCTTGTAGTAAACTTGAATTTTCATGTGTTTGTTCACAAAGCAACCATGTGGGCCGAATGTGGGACTAGTCTTGGGCCGAAATAGTCATAATGAGTCGTATAGTGATGTTGGGCCGAACCAATAAATCCTTGGGCCGCTTGAACCATGATGGGCCAAACTAGTGGCCATGGGCCTAACTGGGCCAAGGTAAGGAAGGTGGGCCAGTTGACATAGAACATGTGAAGCCGGATTAATACATGGGCCGAATGGTGTGGGTTTCACATGCTGGTGTGCATGGCCGGATAAGGGATCCTACGTTCGCCCCATGCTTGGGTTCGGCCACATAAGGGTTCGACCATATCATGATCCGTGGTTCACTGGTTCGCATCCGAAGGTTTGGGCTGTCAGGTTCGTGGCTAGGAGCTTCGGCCAGGTGGTTCGCGCGCCCAAGGTTCGGTTGAAGGTTCGTTCCTCTTATGGGTTCGGCGAACCTCATGGTTCATTCAAGTAAAGGTTCGGCTCTGGGTTAAGTTCAGAGCTCATAGGTTCGTTGATGATGGTTCGCCACTAGTGGTTCGTCTATACAAGGTTCGTAGGGTTTGAGGTTCGACTGGTCATGCAGGTTCGGTGGTAGTGGTTGGCGAACCCAAGGTTTGGTGATGCTGTAAGGTTCGGTCCTCCCTGGCTCGCGACAACACACAGCTTCGCATGGATGGAAGGTTCGCAGTCTACTAGGTTCGTTGGTCCTAGGCTCGGCCACCCTTGGTTCGTGAGAAGGAAGGTTCGGCCAGCCTAGTCCCTTCGCGACCAGCAACTGTTCACCATCATCTTCATCGAAACTAGCTGTTCCAGATCGTTTCCACCCTCCTGCTGGTTTGTTCTAAACTTCATGGTGTTCGAATGAAAGCCTGGGGGTCGAGTAGATCAAGGTTTTAAACAGGTTGCAAGTGTGGTCAACGAAGGGTTTAGAAAACCCTAGTTTTCGTGATATTCTTAGCCAAATACCTCGAATTTCAGTGGATGAATCCTCAGATCGGTTGTACTTTCTTGTAGAGGAGGTCGAGAGCTTCGTTTAGGCTCCAAGAACACTTGATTTTGTCCATAAACGAGCAAGTTATGAATATTTGAAGATTGGATTTTTAGAGAGAGAGGGGTTCGAGAAAGGGTGTTTAGAGAGAGAAAGAGTGAAATAAATGAGAAAAATGCCTCATTTAGGCTTTATATACCCCGTGCGTGTTCGGGTTCGTTTTCGTTGCGCTTCTGGAATGTTACGCGCGTATTTTACGTTATCAAATAAAAATATTTATTTTTAATGTTTGGAAAGTGGTTATTCCTAGTAAATCTTCCAAGTTTGTTTTTATTAAATTATTTCATCGAAAATGATTACTTTAACTATTTCGTCAGATCGCGTCACCTTCGCGCGTATTCGTTTGAATCGTCACCCGAACGAACTCGACGATGGTTTTCCTTTCTGACTTTTGTTTTCTACTTTTCAGTCATTATTTCAGAATATTAAACTCACAGATATGTTTGTGTGAATCGTCACCAACGCAAACACACTGTCAGTTCGTTATTCTGAAATAACACTGCATTTATGTTCATAATTGTGTTTCCTCACAGACGGACTCAACTAAACTTCCTGTTTTCACACTGTTTTCCTTGAATTCACACTGTTTTCTTAATGAATTATCGGCCATCTGATTCCTGTCATTTATGGATATCCGATCGTAGCCGACATGTTCATGTTGTTTACTTGTACACTGTTGTTTCTCTTGATTCGTTGTATTAATTGTACTTAGGTTTTCACCTAAATACATACAACTATTGTTTATCGTAAGTTGTTGTACTTACGGCATTTTAGTTTTCACATAAATACGTACAACTGTTTCTTGTATTCAGAGTTTTGTTATCACACACACTGTTCATGCATTGTATTTACACAGTAAATAGTGAAAGTACACATACCGTACGGACTTGCCGGACGATCAGGTACTGGATGTCACAGAAATGCAATAACTTTCAGGTCAATTACCGGAACTATTAGACAAAGGTTTTATTAGACCTACTTTCTCACCTTGGGGAGCACTGTAACACCCCAATTTTCTAACACAAGTATTTGAATTCTACGTACGAGTAACGGGTAAGTAACTTGCTAGAAAAGGGACGAAAAATGACTGAGTTCAGGTCTCAAAGTCGGGTACTCGAATTTAAGTTGGAATACACTAGTTCTCGAAAACCAAGTATTCTAAATCCACAATTTCGAGTACAAGACACTGCCTATAAATAGTAGTGCCTTGGGAAACGTGCTAACCTTTGTCTGGAAGCACAGTCTCTCGAGTATACGAAGGGGATTTCGAGAACTCCAAGAAACGAGCTTTTGTTCGACCAAACAAAAGAAGAAACGCACGGGATTCTACCAGGAGAATCAGCTACCTGCAAGTAAGTGATTCATATATATAAAGCTAGATTTTTATACAAAAGTTAGGATAGTTATATAAAAAGGGAACTTATGCATAAAGCTCACACCTTTATGCATAAAGTTCGGAACTTTGAGGTTCCAGTGTGTAGATAACACCCTAAGGAACCTAGAACTAGCTTCCCAAAGTCTTAGATGAATTTCTGAGACGTTTAATGATGAAATGATGAGTACACGAAATCAGGTATAGAGGGTACTCGAAATCATACATTGTTATTTCGAATATATTGTTATTTCGAGTACATGACTGTTTCGAATACAAGGATACTTCGTGTACAGGGCATTTCGAGTACAAGGGCCATTTCGTGTACACATGCTACTTCGAATACACTTAATGATTTCGAGTACAATCCATTTCGTGAACTCCAGGAATTTCGTGTACATGGGTTTCGAGTATGGGGTGTGTAATGAACATCCAGTGTTTCGGATACATAGCTAAGATTCGGGAACTTGAGTTTATAATGGGGACTAGTTGGTTATGAGGACTTAGAATAATTTCTAAGTCTAAGAATGTGATGTAATGGGATGATGTAACTGATGTAGGTTCTTAAGGCCTAGCTAAGGGGTTCGGCTAAGGAAACAGGAAACTACTATCAGGTGAGTTCTAGACGCCCTCTTTTATGTTTGATATTTTGGACTGACATGCATGCTTATTGTGATGTCTATGATGTTATGTGCTTATGATGATGATGAATGAATGACGATATGCCCTGACTATATATGCATGTTTATGTGTTAGCTTGGTGTATGCATGAAAGTATGCTAATTATGATGAATGCATGATAAATGAGTTATGATGATAAATAACATGACATGATAATGATGCTAGCATATGATATGATGATGACTTTATGATCACATGCTTCATGACGATAACTATTAGAATAGTTATAGGGATATGGCAAGGTCCTAGGTGGCTAGAATGATAGTATGATACCATGATGTTATGATATGATAACGATGCTAGTATGTTATGATGGTATGATGAAATGATGCTAGTATGTTATGATGATATGATGAAATGAGGCTAGTATGTTATGATGGTATGATGAAATGATGCTAGTATGTTATGATGGTATGATGAAATGAGGCTAGTATGACATGCCTAAGATGCCATGATTAACCCGATGAATGATGTTATAATGCTAGCATGAAATGTATGAGGATTGTGATGAATGACGGTATGATGCTAGTGTATCATGTATGATGAATGAATGATGTCCCTATACGTGCTATAGGATATGTGAGAATGATGATGCTCCGGTACTTGTACTGGGTGAATATGAATGATGACCTGATTGTATCAGGATACGAACAGCCGATCGGGCTATAAACAAGGGAGTCGATCGGACTATAAATAGGGAGCCGATCGGGCTATAAACATGAGAGTCGACCGGACTATAAACATGGAGTCGACCGGACTATAAACAAGAGAGTCGATCGGACTATAAACATGGAGCCGACCGGGCTATAAACACGGAGCCGATCGGGCTATAAACATGGTAAGAGCCGATCAGGCTATAAAAATGGTAAGATTAGATCGGACTATAAACATGGAGCCTTGTGCCGGCATAAGCCCACTGTTCGTATGGTGACAGTGGAACGTATGATGATGATGGAAATGATGATATGTGCTAAGGTTATGGACTATGTGTATGAAATGATGTTTATGATATGTATGTTTAATGTTGTTTTACGAAAACTAGAACTGACCAGCGTAAGCTGACTTGATTTAGCATGTATGTCAGGTTAAAGCTATGATAAGAGAAGGCATGGAGCTCGGGCATCAATCCAGACGATCCGTTGGTTTTGGCAATTCGATATGATTTTGATACAGACACTTTATTAAATTCTGTTTATTAAACTATGTTTACATTTCTGCTGCATGATTATGAAGGTTTTTAGTTTAAGAGCTATGTGTTATGATGAAAACCAACCTCTTCGAGGTGCTCGGTTTCGGGGCCTCACAAGTTGGTATCAGAGCCATAGTTTGAGAGATCTTGGCATCCCAAATGCCAAGACTTAAACTGAGAATGGGATTAAGTGACGCGGATTGCCAACCATGGATGAATGGATGCCACGAGCTGAATGTCTATGTATGAGTTAAGGGTTAGATGTAAGGTTATGTATGTAGTTAGTGTCATGCGCATTGAAGAGATGGGATGGGAAACGTTTAGAGCCTATGAGTTGGGTAAATGGTTAATAGCACTTGATCAACGTCATTAACGATTTACAAAGCTTATTTCGTGCTAAACTGACTCCTGTACTGACTCATCAATTGTTGCATCCTGTAGATAGTTAGATGGCCGGACAAAAGGGTAGACCACGTAAGCAACCACAGAAACCTGAAGAACCACGTGTCGAGAGTGAAGAACCCGTCAATGAAGACGACCACGAGCACAATGAGCAACCTGAGAATGAAGATGAGTTTACTCTAGAGCCTATTGTGGTGAAGGCTATTTCTGATGAGGTCTGCAAGATCATGGATGAAAAGCTACCAGCCTTGATTGCTAAGGCACTGAAGGATGCTCTAAAAGACAGGTCTGAAGGAACCAAAGAGAGCACCAAAGAAGATGAGGTGGTGATCATCGAGACAAAGAGCGGTGATTCTATGGCGGCGAAATTGAAGGGCTGTGACTACAAGTCCTTCAAGGGATGCAACCCACCAACCTTTGATGGGAAGAAGGACGCAGTGGCCACCTGCCACTGGATTTCTGCGATGGAGGCTGTTATATCCATCAGTGAGTGTCGAATTGACCAAGCTGTCAAGTTTGCAGCTCACTCTTTCGTTGAGGAGGCACTTCACTGGTGGAACACCATTAAACAATCCAAGACTGCTGATGATATGGAAAAGATGACTTGGGAGGATCTAAAGGAACTGGTCACTAAGCAGTTCTGTCCCAAGAATGAGCTGGATAAGGTTGAAAGGGAGTTTCTGGTGCTGAAAGCGGGAAGTCTGAATCACAGGCAGTACACTTCACGGTTCAATGAGATGGCAAGACTCGTTCCTCATCTGGTTTCTACCGAGGAACGCAGGGTGAAGTTGTACATGGAGGGCTTGCCTCCAAAAGTGAGAATTCATGTCAAGGCCAATGCTCCTAAGACCTTTGACTCCACTGTTGAACTCAGTGGTATTGTATGGGATGATGTGATGGCCGATGAGCCAGTGAAAGAGGAAACCAGGGTGAAGGAGTCTTCCGGGACTAAGAGGGGTCGAACAGACCAACGAAAGTCTTCTGGCAAGAAGATCAAGCGAGAGGAAACAGGTCTATGCCGCAAGTGTGGCAAAAGCCACTCTGGGCTGTGCCGTGTGGGCACAAACTTATGCTTTCGATGTGGAAAGGTGGGGCATTTTTCAGCCAATTGCCCCGGTGCTATGAGATGCTACAACTGCAACGGGATGGGACATCTGTCCAAAGATTGTAGACAACCACGGGCCGATGCTTCGGGCTCGGGTGAGAAAGAAGAGAAAGGAAAGGAGAAGCAGAAGGCTAAAGCACGAGCCTTTACGATGACGAAGGATGATGCGATTGAGGACCCTGATGTGGTCACAGGTACCTTTTCTATCAACAATATTCCTGCTTCTGTATTGTTTGATTCTGGTGCCAGTATGAGTTTTGTATCTTCTACTTTCTGTGATGGGTTATCTGGGAAGGTTAAGAAGATAGATCGGGTATTTGATGTAGAGACGGCTAATGGTAAGATGACTAGGGTGACTGAGGCTATTGATGATTGCTATGTTGAGATAGGAGGTCATAGGTTCCCAGTACGATTGTTTCTTATTACCTTAGGAGGATTCGATGTGGTTTTGGGTATGGACTGGTTAGCCAAATATGAGGCTAACATTGTATGTCGACGAAAGATGATATGCGTACGTGCGATGGATGGGAGCTCCGTGACGGTTTATGGTGATAAAGCGATGTATGCGCCTAAGATCATTTCGATGATCAAGGCTGATGTTATGATGAGGCGAGGGTGTGTAGCCTACTTGGCCTACGTGATTGAGGAACGTATGGATATAAGGACGATTGATGATGTTCCCGTGGTGTGTAACTTCCCCGATGTATTCCCGGAGGAATTGCCTGGATTACCACCCGAACGGGAAATTGAGTTCCAGATCGACTTAGTGCCGGGGGCACAACCCGTTGCCAAAGCACCGTACCGTTTAGCTCCAAACGAGATGAAGGAAATGATGACCCAGCTACAAGAACTCCTTGATAAAGGTTTTATACGACCGAGTGTCTCTCCGTGGGGAGCACCGGTGTTGTTCGTTAAGAAGAAAGATGGAAGTATGCGTATGTGTATCGATTACAGGGAACTGAATAAGTTGACCGTAAAGAACAGGTATCCTCTACCTAGAATTGATGACTTGTTCGATCAATTGCAAGGTGCAAGCTGGTTCTCAAAGATAGATCTCCGATCCGGTTACCATCAGTTGAAAGTTCGAGAGCAGGATATTCCAAAGACTGCTTTCCGTACGCGTTATGGACATTACGAGTTTCTCGTTATGTCGTTTGGATTGACGAATGCTCCCGCAGCATTTATGGATTTGATGAACAGGGTATGTCGACCGATGCTGGACCGATCGATGATAGTGTTTATTGACGATATTTTGATTTATTCAAAGAACGAGGGAGACCATGCTTGCCACATACGTGAGGTATTGGAGATCCTGAGGAAAGAGAAACTTTATGCTAAATTCTCCAAATGCGCTTTCTGGTTACGAGAGGTACAGTTTCTGGGTCACGTGGTGAACCCAGAAGGCATTATGGTAGATCCAGCTAAAGTTGAAACGATTATGAAATGGAGCCCTCTGAAGTCACTTACGGAAGTACGCAGTTTTCTTGGTTTGGCCGGTTACTATCGGAGATTTATTCAGGACTTCCCCAAGATAGCGACGCCACTGACGAAGCTCACGAAGAAAGTCGTAAAGTACGAATGGGGTCCAAACCAAGAACAAGCGTTTTCAGTGCTAAAGGAGAAACTTACCCAAGCTCCTGTTCTAGCACTGCCGGATGGAAATGATGATCTTGTTGTGTATGCCGACGCGTCACGACAAGGGTTGGGATGCGTACTCATGCAAAGGGGAAGGGTAATAGCTTATGCTTCGCGCCAGCTAAAGATTCATGAAGCTAACTACCCGACCCACGATCTTGAACTCGCTGCAGTGGTGTTTGCGTTGAAAATATGGAGGCACTACTTGTATGGAGTAAGGAGTACCATCTATACCGACCACAAGAGCTTGAAGTACTTCTTCGAGCAAAAGGATTTGAACATGAGGCAGAGACGATGGCTTGAGCTGCTAAAGGATTATGATTGTGATATTCTATATCACCCGGGAAAGGCCAATGTAGTGGCAGATGCCTTGAGTCGCAAGACTGATCATCCTGCCATACGGGTAAAATCGTATAGTTTGGTGATAACGCCAGACTTTCTGAACGAGCTCAAGCAGGCGCAACAGGAAGGGTTGAAAGAGGAAAATGTGGGTTTTGAACGTGTCTTCGGACAAGCCAAGAACTTGGAAGACAATGACCAAGGGATAAAGACACGATTCGGTCGGATGTGGGTACCCAGAAATGGGGACATTCGGTCGAGGATTTTAGATGAAGCCCACAAATCACGTTATTCTGTGCATCCCGGTGCGACAAAGATGTATCAAGATCTTCGGAAAGATTATTGGTGGCCGGGCATGAAGTTTAATGTGATGCAGTATGTGAACAGGTGCCTTACTTGTGCGCAAGTGAAGGCTGAACATTAGAAGCCCTACGGATATGTGCAACCCTTAGAGGTACCGGAATGGAAATGGGAACACATCACCATGGATTTCATCACCAAGCTACCGAGGACAGCTAAGCGACATGATACCATATGGGTGATTGTGGACCGACTGACGAAGAGTGCACACTTCCTTCCTATCAGGGAAACGTATACGTCCGAAAGGTTGTCTGAGTTATTCGTAAAGGAGATTGTGACTCGACATGGAGTTCCTGTCTCCATTGTGTCAGATCGAGATACGAGGTTTACTTCCAGATTCTGGAAGCAGTTTCATGATGCCATGGGAACGAGGTTAAATATCAGTACCGCCTATCACCCTCAGACGGATGGACAGTCAGAAAGGACTATCCAAACGCTGGAGGATATGCTTAGGGCGTGCATTATCGATTTTGGAGGGAGCTGGGATGACCACTTGCCATTGGTGGAGTTTTCTAACAACAACAGCTACCACTCTAGCATCGGAATGCCCCCATATGAGGCGTTGTACGGAAGACGATGTAGAACCCTGGTGTGCTGGGGTGAAGTTGGGCAGAAAGAAATGGGAAACTAGGCTGCCGTGATTGATATGGCAGAAAAGCTACGGGTGATAAAAGAACGTATGAAAGCTGCGCAAGATCGCCAAAAGTCTTACGCGGACAAGCGTCGAAGACCGATTGAGTTTGATGTTGGCGATCGAGTGCTGCTGAAAGTATCACCATGGAAGGGTATCATTCGATTCAGAAAGCGAGGGAAGTTGAGTCCGAGGTACATCGGACCGTTTCCGATAAAAGCAAGGGTAGGGAAAGTCGCGTATCGACTGGACCTACCAGAGGAGCAGAAAAGCTACGGGTGATAAAAGCACGTATGATGCTAGCATATGATATGATGATGACTTTATGATCACATGCTTCATGACGATAACTATGAGAATAGTTATAGGGATATGGCAAGGTCCTAGGTGGCTAGAATGATAGTATGATACCATGATGTTATGATATGATAACGATGCTAGTATGTTATGATGGTATGATGAAATGATGCTAGTATGTTATGATGGTATGATGAAATGAGGCTAGTATGACATGCCTAAGATGCCATGATTAACCCGATGAATGATGTTATAATGCTAGCATGAAATGTATGAGGATTGTGATGAATGACGATATGATGCTAGTGTATCATGTATGATGAATGAATGATGTCCCTATACGTGCTATAGGATATGTGAGAATGATGATGCTCCGGTACTTGTACTGGGTGAATATGAATGATGACCTGATTGTATCAGGATACGAACAGCCGATCGGGCTATAAACAAGGGAGTCGATCGGACTATAAACAGGGAGCCGACCGGGCTATAAACATGAGAGTCGACCGGATTATAAACATGGAGTCGACCGGACTATAAACAAGAGAGTCGACCGGACTATAAACATGGAGCCGACCGGGCTATAAACACGGAGCCGATCGGGCTATAAACATGGTAAGAGCCGATCGGGCTATAAACATTGTAAGAGTCGATCGGACTATAAACATGGAGCCTTGTGCCGGCATAAGCCCACTGTTCTTATGGCGGCAGTGGAACGTATGACGATGATGGAAATGATGATATGTGCTAAGGTTATGGACTATGTGTATGAAATGATGTTTAAGATATGTATGTTTAATGTTGTTTTACGAAAACTAGAACTCACCAGCGTAAGCTGACTTGATTTAGCATGTATGTTAGGTTAAAGCTATGATAAGAGAAGGCATGGAGCTCGGGCATCAATCCAGACGATCCGTTGGTTTTGGCAATTCGATATGATTTTGATACAGACACTTTATTAAATTCTGTTTATTAAACTATGTTTACATTTCCGCTGCATGATTATGAAGGTTTTTAGTTTAAGAGCTATGTGTTATGATGAAAACCAACCTCTGCGAGGTGCCCGGTTTCGGGGCCTCACAAGCACCGATTCTTTTTGTGAAAAAGAAAGTTCATTCAGAATGTTTATCGAGTACGGGGAACTCAACAAATTAAAAATTAAGAACCGTTATCCACGACCTCGTATTGATGATCTGTTCGATCAATTGCAGGGTACTACTTATATTTCAAAAATCGATCTAAGATCTAGATATCATCAGTTACGGATTCATGATGATGATGTTCCTAAAACTGCTTTCTGAACCCGATACGGACATTACGAATTTTTAGTAATGCCATTTCGGTTAACAAATGCACCTGCAGTTTTCAAGGATCTGATGAATCGAGTATGTAGACCTTATCTGGGTAAGTTTGTGATTGTATTTATTGATGACATAATCATTTACTCCTGAAACCAACATGAACATGCTCAATACTTGAAACTAATATTAGAACTTTTATCACGTAAGAAGCTATATGCCAAATTTTACAAGTGTGAATTTTGGTTACGGGAAGTTCAATTTTTGGACTCATTGTAGGTGAGAATGGTATACAAGTGGAGCCTAGTAGAATTAGAGCAGTGAAACAATAGGAGACACCACGAACCCCAACTGAAATACGTCAATTCTTAGGACTGGCGGGTTATTACAGGCGATTCATTAAGAATTTTTCAAAAATAGCCTTGCGACTAAGCACTTTGACACAGAAAAATAAATAGTTTATATGGGGTTCTCAACAGGAGGAGGTATTCCAACTGTTGAAACACAAACTTTGCAACATGCTTATACTTTCATTACCGGAAGGTACCGATAACTTCACAGTATACTGTGATGCTTCTCATCAAGGTCTCGGGTGCGTGCTTGTAGGTCCGTGGTTAGGATCTAATGATCTGGCATAACATAACATAACGTGCGGAATCCATCATATTATGTTTAAACAAATTAAAAGAAAATTTAGATGAATAAGATTGGACAAAAGAACTTCTCTTCTTGTATTAATTTTGTGGAATTAAGTACATACAATAAGAGAAAGATATTACATAATTCAGTGTCTAAGAATTCTGCTCAATCGATACTAATGGTTTCGAACTTAGCTTATTTATAGGCAATATGTCGATAGTATTAGTATCGAGACTAAGCCTTCTGTCGATACTAATAGTATGGATGCTAATACCATCGATATCGTTAGTATCGATGGATCAACACTTAGCCATTTTTCAAACAAACAAAACTAAAAAAATAAAAACAAAACAACTAACATTAAACTAAAACAAATACAATAAACATAAAAATCACTTCAAATCAGCAATACATCTTCAATCTTCAGTCTACAGTTCAACATCTGATGCTGATGCTATCAAGGTACTAACAGACTCCCCCTTAGCAACATATCAGTGTTGGTCTTCATTCTTTCCACTGAGAAGGCAGATGACTACCAGCACATATCTTGTGCTTGACACAAACATTCAACACTTTCGTGAATTGCATTGCCTCTTCTTTATGATCTTTATGATATTGAATTTGATTTATTAACAACTTTATCTGATTATCTTCTGAAAGATTTATAAGATGAATAGGATCAAATAATCTAAGCAACTCCATTCTATTCTTATCTTCAAAAACAGCTTCAGAAGTATAACCATCAAGATACCACCGATAAAGGTTATTTAGAATACCTAAATTAAGCTTTAAAAGAGGAATTCTTTTTAAAGACTTAACATGTTTGAATTCATATCGCACCTTCCATTTCCATGTAATCCAATCTAGATTACCAACGATCGGTATCTTCTTCAGCTTTTGAGGTTTTAATAATTCTAACTTCATGGATCGAACCTCTTCCCTTATTCTTTGCTCAATCAAATGAGCCATGTAATCGTCAGCATAATTAATCAACCTTATTTCTGCCAACACTCTTAATTCACACAATGGGAATTGATTAAAGCTTTTAATTGTTTTCTTCAAATATTGAACTCCATCAATTCTCTTGATTATGAACAACTTGCTTTGAACATCAAACTTCCAAGCCAAAATCTTTCCAACACACTCCTTCTTGTTCTTGTAAGTCCTTTTCTGAATTGGACTTTGTGGAGCATTAGCTAAATCATCTTTAGCTATTTGAATTACCTCTGCAGTAGTCAAAAATTTAACTGAATCTTCATTTTGAAGTTTCTTTTGCAGCTTGCTTCAATTTAACTTCATCCTTAGTTGATTTAACAACACATTCAACAATCATCTTTTCTGAACTTTCTTTAATGAACTTTTCTTCTCAATTCAAATCCATAAAGAGATCTCTAACTTCTTTAATGGGAAACCATTATCCCTCTTTAAGCTCTTGATCAGTACTGTTATCCATATCATCAAAACATGGCTCAAAATGATACTCTTTTTCATTTAACCGAGGATCAACATCAAGAACATAGTTACCATCATCTTGATCATCATATCCATGGTCATCATCATCTATATCAACCAGAGCATCAATCATATCTTCATCATCATCAGCTTCATCAGCAAACAAACTATTTACAAAGTCATCCTCTTGAACCTTTCCCTTCCCTTTATCATCATCCCTACAACCAACAAATGGTGTAATCGCTTCACCTCTACAAGAAGTCTCCTTCTGAGCTGGAGGATTCATCATTTGAATTTGAGCTTTAAGTCCTTGAATTTGATGACAATGATCCTTGAAAACTTAATAAGATTTGTCATGAAGAGATTTAATCATTTTGTTCATTGTCTGAATTTTAGCATTCATAGTGGCAAACGAAGCTAAATCCATCTTGTTAACTGCCACCTCAACTTGTAAAGTATCCAATCTATCTTGCAAAGGAATAATCAATGCAGCTTTCTTTGATAAATCAGCAACAATCACCTCCAATGTATTTACCCTATTCTTTAATTGAATATTCTCAGATTGCAACTCCTGTACTTGAGCTTCCAATGCCAAGATCTGAGAAGATTGGGTAGCAAAACTATTAGCTAAGATAGCATTGATATTAGGTGATTCAAATACTGATATAGTAGTCATAACCGGTGGAGTAATAGGTGGTGTAGATGATTGTGTAACAATGAATGGTGGAGTAGACATATGTGCAGATGAAGAGGAAGGAGAAGTATGATTAGGAGAATCAAAATGAAAATCCTTATCGGAAAGAACATAGTCTGAATCACTATCATTTGATCTCTTCTTCTTTTGTGCAGCAACCTCCTGTTGATGAGCTTCACTAATGATCTCTGAATAAGGTCTTTTGCTGAAACCACAACGAATGATAACATTACCACTAGTATCAGGAGCTTCATCACTATCATTATCAGAATCGTAACCTGAGCTAGAGGTATCGGCAACTACTGCTTCATCAGGCATAGGAGAAACATAATCTTGTGTTTCCTTCTGAACTTGTTCAGTTTGTTGTGAAGAAGAAACAACCACATCCCTGAACTGTGAAACAATAGATTGGGCTTCAGTAACAACATGAGGAACCGGTACATCTGCATGAATGTGTTCATCTAAATGGGCTTGTTGATCAGCAACAGGTGATTCAACATGAAACCAAGCATTATCAGCTGGTTCTTGAAACTTTGCATCAATAATATGACCAAATAATTGTAACACCCCAAATTTTCTAAATACAAGTTATTTGAATTTACGAATGGGTAACGGATAATTAACTTGTAAGAACATAGACGGAGAATAAACTAAGCTAAGTTCACAAACTTCTGTACTCGAAATGGATTTCGAGAACTCTAGTTCTCGAAAATCAGTACCCAAAAATGACCCAGTTTCGAGTACCAGGTTCATGAACACTGCCTATATATATGAATTCCTTGGGAAACGTCCACACCTTTGGCTGGAAGCGCAGTTTCTCTCAAGTACTCGAATTTGAGTCCAAGAATCTCATGAAACGACTTTAAATCGCTCAGGAAGAAGAAGGAACGCACTGGAAGCTACCAGGAGGATCATTTACCATCAAGTAAGCATTCTACACTAAAAAGTTAGGATTTTTATACGAAAGTGAACTCATGCATAAAGCTTGCACGTTTATGCATAAAGTTCGAGACTTTGCGGTTCCAGTGTGTTGATGATGCCATAAGGAACCTAGAACTAGCTCCCCAAAGCCTTAGATGGATTTTTGAGATGTATTATGATGATCACAAGAGTACCTGAATATGTACCTGAGATGGTACCTGAATTTCCTTCGAGTAGGAGATTTCGAGTATGATGTTTCGAGTAGTTATTTCGAGGGCATGGATTTCGTGTAGTCCATGGGTTTCGAGTACTCAACTATTTCGTCTAGTCCATGGGTTTCGAGTACTCTACTATTTCGTGTAGTCCATGGGCTTCGAGTACTCAAGTGCTTCGGGAATTTCATGGATTTCGGGTACTACTTAGTGAACTTCAAGGGTTTCGAATACTTAGCTAAGTTTTGGGAACTTGACCTTATAAGGGGGAACTAGTAGACTATGAGGACTTAGAATAAATTCTAAGTCTAAGAATGGAATGTAATGAGACGATGGAATGGTGTAGGTTCTTGAGTCTTAGCTAAGGATTTCGGCTAAGAAGACAAGGAGCTACTATCAGGTGAGTTCTAGATGCCCTATTTCAACACTTTTGTGTACTTATGTTTTGGGATGACATACATGCCGTTAATATGTTTATTATGTTATGTGACTATGCCACGATGATGAACGCATGTTAATGAGTTATGATGATTCGTGTACTGTGCTAAGTATGATGAATGCATGTTGGTGAGTTATGATGATGAACTGTATGATAACATGCTATGATGATAATTATAGATGTTATGTTATGATGAAATCCTAGGCTGCTAGGATGAAATTATGATGTTATGATGATTAGATGCTATCGTGACGTGTTTATGATGCCATGATGAATGATATGATGATATGATGCTAGCATGACATGTATATGACGCTAGGATGTTATGGTGATATGATACTAGCATAGCTTGTTATGAGTAATCCTATGTTATTAGGATAAGGTTACGATGTTACGATGAATGATGATATAGTGCTAGTATATCAAGTTATGATGAATGATGTTGCTCCCATATTCGTATGGGGTAAGTATGGTTGCTCCCATATTCGTATGGGGTAACTATGTGTCACACCCCCTGCGCCGCGTACGGAATCCACGGCACGGTGACGTATGAATAGTTGAATCATGCACAAGTATTGAATAAGAACAACCACAATGGATTACTAAGTTTCATAATGTTTAGAAAATTGTTTAGTTACAGACAATCTATCTACCAAAAGAATGACAACTACAGACCCAAAATATAGTTTACAAAATAAGACTTCAAACAAGACAATTAAACATTCAGGATTTTAGTATGTTTCTAAATCCATCCTAGCTTGTTTCTTCATCTTGTTCTATTTTAAACGGTCTCCTTAGTTGTCCCTTAGAATGTCTTAAACCTGATTACCTGAAACACATGAAAAGTAACTGTCAACTACAAAAGTAGTTGGTGAGAACAATAGGTTTAACATTTGTAAACATGAATTTGCAGTGTAAGGCATATGTTTAAAGCAATAAATGAATTACATGGATGAGCTGCAACCCAAACTAACATCAAGTCTTTCAAACGAGAGTAAACAGTCCAAAGACTGTTTGCACAAAAGCCAACATATAATCAAGTCCCAAACTACGTTTGGAGTCAGAAAATTAGTCAGCAACATTGATAAAACCATACATAACCAAAACCTGCAGTTAGCTTTTAAAACAAATTTAAAAGCTAACTCCAGAAATTGGTCTGCCCAAATGTGTCCGCTTTCCCTTGTTGTGATCACCCAGTACTAACGCTAATGAATATGTAACTTGATGTGTTTATAAGTTTGTTCACAACAGTGGACACCATGCTTTTGAACTTTGCTTTAAAAACCAATGATTTGATGCCTTATTTGATAACATGATTTGAAACCTTGTTGAATACCATGATTTGAATCCTTTGTTTGAAATCACCATGAAAACCATTGTTTGAATATCTCGTTTTGAAACCCTTGATTGAGTACATAAGATAGTGTCCTTGTATAATAACAAGGTTTATAAAAGATCATTTACGAAAACATAAGCTTATAGTAAAAGAGTTTATAAATCACATTATTTAAAAGTGTTAGTCATTTATAAAACTATTTGAGTAAAACTGATATAAAATAATTCAATAAAACTTTATAAAACCTTTTTAATAAAAAGTGTTTAACATTTGATAAAATCCTTTGAAACAGTTGAATAGTCTGATGAATTTATACCATGAACCTGTGATGTTTGTAGAATAACATACATTTTGTATAATGAATTACCAAAGTAAGGAATATATTTGATCACGTGTTCCACCCCAAAACAGTTGGAAAACAGTAAAAGAGGGGCTAATGTTCTCACCTGTCTGCAGTAGACTCTAAACTATAACAAATAGCAAGTAGCAAACAGGACTTCTAACTGATTCTTATATCATTGTAATCATACATAAGATATAAGATTTATAATTGTATAGACTTTGATTCATTGTTTGACTTGTGTTATCAAGATTTGATTAACTCTTGATTACATGATCTCATGATTAAGAATGTTGTGTGAACTTGAAAGCCATGATTTAGCCACTTGATTGAGAGTTGTTTCATGTAAAAGAGGGGTCATGTTCTTTTATACACAACTTATGTGCATAAATGACAAGTGTTTGCGAATTCGATAACCATTGTTTAACATGCATTTTGAAAGAGATGTTCCAATTGTTTTAAGTTGTTGAGATTATGACTTGTTCTCATGATTTTGTTAAGTTGTAACTTAACTCAATTGAAATCAAATCACAACTCTATTTAAGTCGTGGGCCTCACATTGGGCCATAAGCCCATGAAACCATGGGGCTTAATCAAAAGTCATGGGTCATTTAGGTTAACGATGGACCAAATGCCAGATGGTATTGGGCCTACAACATGTGTATAGACCTTGTAACACACCAAAGAAAATCTTGGATCAATTAAGATCATAATGGCCGAATGGGATCTAATTGGGCCTATCGGCATTGGTTTGGGCCGGATGGAATGGAATTGGGCTAATTGCTAAGTATTGGGCCGAAATGGATATCGTGTTGCCAAATAGGTGATTTGCTGGGCCACGAGTCCTATTGGACTTCTTCTAGTGTGGGCCGAGTTTAACCAATCGATTGGGCCAAGAAATATAACGAAAATTGCATGTTGGGCCTCGGCCAACCCACGTGGCAACGAAACCTTTTAGGGTTCTGGCCTAAGGTTCCCCATGCAACCTATGCATGGGTTCGCCACACTAAGAATGGTTCGTGATACACTCAGGGTTCGTCCAGTCATCATGGTTCGTTGCACGCATTGAAGGTTCGCTGGGTATCCCATGGTTCGGCTATTCAAGTTGAGGGTCTAAGGGTTCGGTTGCATGAAGGTTCGTGAACAGGTAAAGGTTCAGCCCAAGCTTCCCATAAGGTTCGGCCTTATAGATTTGCATGCAAGGTTCGTTCATGCCATCACCTCATGGTTCGGCTGCTTCTAACTTCAAGCTGGTTCGTCTATATGTTGAAAGGTTCGTGATTGAGGAAGGTTTGTTGGGGAAATAGGTTCGGCTAGTCGAGCTGGATGTCCAAGGGTTCGGGAACCACGCTGGGTTCGTGGCTCCTCAAAAGCTTCGGCAGGTTGGACCAGGGTTCGCCTTCAATATGGAAGGTTCGCCGTGGCATTTGGGTTCGGCTCCCCCAACCACCACCGAACCTGTCAACCTGCACATCACCGTGGATCATCCCCGACCACCCAACGCCTGGGTCGTGTTATTGTTGTTCCAGATCCACTCTCGAATGTACAATATCGATACTACAAATTTCTAAACCGGGTTTTGCATGAGTTGACAAGAACACAACCAAAAACCCTATTTTTCCAGATTTTCATCCACGCATACCTCATTTTTGGCCGGAAAAATCCACTGATTTCTTGTACTTTCGTGTAGGAAATGTCGAGAGCTTCGCGTGGGCGCCAAGAACACCGAAATCCGTTGAGAAACGAGCGAGTTACGAGCGTTTGAAGTTCGGTTTTTAGAGAGAGAGAGGGTTGGACGAATTTTGTGACAATTGCATTCGAAGAGCTACGTCATCAACGAATTGAGCATATTTGATCGTGCTTAGAAACCACGTTGAGGTGTCAACTCAAAACTCTCAGGTTAGAATCATAACTCAAAGATGAAGAGAATGAGTGTAAGCGAAATCGCGAAACGAGGCTCCGATTTCAAGATACACTGAATCGAATATAGCAATAGATAAGAGGTCAAATATTTTGAACTCTTTAGGTCTTAAGATTATAACCATTGTAAAGATCTCGAAAAATCGTGAACGTAGGCGAAAACCGTGCGCAAAACGGAGTTCGTATGCTCCCGAAATCGCGAAACGAAGATTTAGTCGAAAAATGGACGAAATTACCTGGGGAGGTACGCCCCGGGCCACACAATGACACGGGGCGATGCGCCCGGCGACCACGAAAATATCTGAAATCAGCCACGGACCGCGCGGTACGCCCTAGACCATCGTCTGGGTTGGGGCGATGCGCCTGGGGCCAGAAAGTCGCGAAAATTGCTTAAAAAGTCAAGATTTCATCCAGAAGAGTTTATTTCTTCTTCCTTTCGACGTTTCTCGCCTCCATACCCACAAAATCTTCATTTTTAGCTCTCCAACTCTATTTTGAAGGATTTCAAACATTTAGGTCGCGCCAGGGAACGTTTCTGCAAGTTTAGATCATCATTTTACCCGCAGAACTCATTCAGAACAGGTAACGGTTCATTTTAACCTTCTAGGTTGATAATGATTGATTAAATACTGGTTTTGAACGAAATGATATAATTAGGGTTGTTGATTATTGCCTAGATGACGGCTAGGAATGATTTATAAAAGAAGAACTCGAACTGTTAATGGTCAAAGCCTTGTTTTGAGCCGTTATAATGTCCGATCATCATGAAACCCCATTATGGATCACAATGGTTTTAACCATTTGATTATAACAATGGTTGTGGTTGTCCTGATCATTCTTTGGAATGACCAATGACAAGGGTTAACTATTTCTAAACGTGGAATCCATTGAGAAACCGTTTTGGGGACATAATCAACAACAATACTAACTTGGTTAATCTGAGAATGTCCTGATTAAACCAAAACGCTATAAATTTCTTAATGAGAACCTAAATCGTTATTAGGTTCTCAGTGAAAACACGTTGTGAGATATTGAACTAAGGAAAGTTCTGAGAATCAGCTTAGAATTAAGTAACTCAGAGAACTCTAATGACATACAGGTTTAGAGTTCAGGAACTAGTGATACGAGTGTTGTGCACTGTTAGTGATTTGAATCAATTCAGGTGAGTTCACGACACCCCTTTTATGTATTTTGGTTTTTGAACTCGGGGAATGAGAAAACATAACAACGTGTTTGAAACATACTGGTTATTATGAAGCTTTGAAACAGTTTTTGAAATATTTTGTGAAACATGATACCTGAATTGATCAGGTGGAGCTTTGAAAACAGTTTTGATACATTTGTGAAACATGATACCCGATTTGATCAGGTGAAATTCTAAAACGGTTTTTGATACATTTTGTGACACATGAACTTGATTTGAGCAAGTGGAGCTCTGAAACATTTATGAAACATTTGGTGAAACATGATGCCTGATTTGAGATCAGGTGGAACTCTGAAACATTTATGAAACATTTTGTGAAACAATATGCCTGATTTGAGATCAGGTGGAACACTGAGACAGTTTTGATACATTTTGAGAAAAATGATACCTGATGAGATCAGGTGGAACACTGAAACGCTTTCGCTATATTTTGTGGAACATTTTGATACTTTTGAAACATTTTGTGAGACATAAAAACGAAAGCGTTGTAAAACATTTGGTTGAAACACGTGACAGTGGGAAAAACATATGACCAAGCTTGTCGTTATTTCTCGGGTTGAACCTTTGTCGCTAAGTCCCCTATTCTGTAACCGTTAACCGTGGGGGGGGGGGGCGTGATTATTGAGAATAGATTCTATTTGTGATTGACCATCCTCGCCCGTGGTTCGTAGCTAAAACCTCGACTGGATGTCGAGCGGGCGCTCAATAATGGGAGAAACGCACAATGTCTTGCGACAAAGGCATTGGGAAAGGGGCAAACACTGAAACGCGTCAGCTCGATTATGGGAGCCCTGGAGTTATAACTGGACTGTTGGTCAGAGCGGAGAAACATGGCATTGTTGGAAGGAACAATGTCTGCACTGAATACCAATATTTTACTCCCAGTTTGGGACACTAACAGTTTTGAACTATTGTCACACCCCCAATTTTCAACTAACGGAATCATACCGTTTGGGAACGTGACAAACCAGGATCTCAGATCATTAGACATAACGAAGACCTCTATATGAATTTCAAAACATACTTTGGTCTAAAACATCAAAGTTTTTAAAGATTGCGGAAGCGTTTTAAAACAATAACCAAAGGAACAGTTGTAACATGTAAATTACAAAACAAAATCCCCAAATGTCTAATTCAACCAATATAAATGTAAAACATGCATGCGACTCTATCTCCTAGTCCATGCCAGCTTTGTTGCGCACCTTAGCGTCCTGAGAAAACATGTAAATCAAGTCAACACAAAGGTTGGTGCATAACACAGGTTTTAAGTATTCACAATATTCAAAACAACAGTTTGAATATCAAGTTTGCAGATAACATAATCACACATGCATAGTCATGATAGCTAGTCATATAAACTATTTACATAAGTGGTCGACACCGAAGCTGACGATTGCCATGCTATAGCATGTTTTTGCCTTGCCACTATTGTCTAGCACGAACAATAGTAATGTATGTTTGGTCAGTCAAACACCTGCGTAGATCCCATCTACCAGGTGAGGTTTGTCAAACCTAATAGATCTATTTCCAACTACCACGCTTTGCGCTACGGCAAACTAAACGGTTCGAAGTGTGTAAGGACTTTTAAATGCTATGTTGTCACATAATGTAAACAACTAACTCATGCAAGTGATATGTATCTAAAAAGAGTTTGTTGCACATGTTTCCCCCCCCCCCCAAAACAGTTTAAAATAAGAAAGGGGCTGTGTACGCACCTTTGATTGTTGCAGAATGATCAAATATGTGAACTCGCGTAGATAATCCTCTTACGAAGGATCTGTGTTTAAACAATAACGTTCTGTTATTCGAGATGTCGTTTAATGTGCGAAATCACATACGTGTCAACATACGTATGTTAGATTTGTTAGGAATGTGTATACGTAAATACGTGTGACTTTGAAATCGTTTAAATAAAATCATATCTGATTTTATTTAAATAACCGTAATTATACGCGATTTCGTTTTCGTTCTAGAATATGAATTTTATTACTCTAAAACATTCGGGATTTCGTTACGGTTCCAACGCAACTTGAACGGTTTAAATCGGAGTTGAAACGGGTGAGTTACAATATAAAAACCAAAATGGTTTTAATTGTCAAAAACCGGCCAGGTCAGGGTTCGAACCCGCGACCTACCAGTCCACACACCCAAGCCACAACCAGTTGATCTACCACCGCATTCGTTATTAACCTTAGTTTTAATTAGTTTTATAAATAACTAATCTGATTCCCCTTCATTTACCCATAGCCGAAGCAAAGAACCCTCAATTGGGCATCAATTCGAACCTATTTGATCCCGAAACTATAGGGCTTTGATTCTAGACCTACAAACGAGTTTCCTTGTGTAATCAATTTCATTATTTCAGCCAATTCATAGAACTATTGTGCCCTAACTCGTTTCGAACTCTAAACCTATTCTTTTGATCCAATCTTCCACATTCGCTACTGATATTTTGAAAAACTCTTAGGGTTTTTATTAGAGCAGATATTTCGAAACCCACAGTGTGTGCTAATTCGATTATCACCACCAATTATATCGAAACCCCCAAACCGTTTATCTCACTAGAACCCTAGAATCAAACTCCATCCATTTGTTATGATTTTCTAAAATTAATATAGGCTTAATCTCAATCGGCCTCTTCTGAAACTAAGGATATCAATCAATTTGATATTCAAACACATATAGATCATTTCCCCCAATTTCGTTTCTTAAATGAACCCTAGAAATAGAAATCCACGAACTCGTTATGATTTCATGAAATTGACATAAGGTTGTTATCAATCGAAGGTTTCTGAAACTTCCCATATGGTTTAATTTGATTCTTAACTTCGTTTACACTGAAATCCCCAAACCGCATGTTAGTATGAACCCTAGAAATCAAATCCTATTTATCCGATTATAGAAACTGAAATTAACCTATTATAATCTTTAGTCGGATCTTTTAGAGTGATAAGGATTAAAAAACTTACTTGTTTTGATAATCAATTGCCAGAGATCGATTTGTACTTGAACTACGATCGACTTCCAACTCAAAATCCTCTTCTGGCTGCTTGATGGTTCGAATTGATGTAGGGGAAAGCTTCTAAATATGCCGATTTAGAGTTCTGGAAGTCCAATTTGTGCGTTTATAGTCGAATTATATATTCACCATGATTTCAAGTGACGGTTACGACTTTTCATCCCCATTTGAGTTAAATTCGACCCATCATGTGCTTATAACGGATAATTAACTATTAATCATCATCTTAATGAGTTGCTAGAGAGTTTAATTCGGTTATTAACACTCAATTAATACGAATTTGAACTCTTGTTTGCACTATAGCCGAATTTTGACTTCAAAAGTCAAAATTGAGACTTTTTCTTGATTTGAAATCTTAATCCTTGAAGTTTTAACCTTATAATACTGTTTTGATCAATTAACATCCCTCTAGTTCTATTTTAAATGATTTCCCATCATTACGGTTAATTCTAAAGTTAACGGAATTAATCCGGAATACCGAATTGTCACTAATCGGATCACTTAGAACATTGTTGGGTTAAATTAACCCAATTGGGCCTCTTAAATACAACTGGGCCTATCCTGGCTCATTGGGCCTACCTTGGCCTCATTGGGCCTACCCTGGGCCTACTTTGACCTTATTTGGCCTACTTGGGCCTCATTGGGCCTTCCTTGTTTTCATTGGGCCTAACTTGGCCTTATTGGGCCTACTTGGCCTACTTGGCTTTATTGAGCCTTCATAGACTTCATTGGGCCTAACTTGTCTTGTTGGGCCTTCATAGACTTCATTGGGCCTAACCTGTCTTGTTGGGCCTATGATCTCACTATTTTCAGTTAACGAAGTGAATTCGAAAAGTCGGATTGTCACAACTATTTTTATGAAAACATTGACTGCTTTGGATACATTGCATGCATTTATGAAAATATTTTATGCAAACGTTCGAATCATTTGAGATACATTACATACGTTTTGAACAAGTAAATCTGTGAACTAACCAGCAATATGCTGATTGTTTTTAAAACCATGTTTTCTCAGATGCCTAAAATACAGGGGGTGGAGCTGGAAGCTCAATGTTTGGAGACACATAGGAGAGTCCATGAGAACTAGACTCAACAGGGTGAAACATAGTGAAGGATAGATGAGGAACCTTGAAAGTCACACCGTACGCTTCCGCAACGACCGGGGTGTGACAGATTGGTATCAGAGCCACAGGTTATAGAGAATTAGGTTGACTTAGAGACCTAGACTATAACCTTAGGCTCGAATATTGACACAGTGAGCCCCGAACATAACAAACGAACAAAACTTGTTTTGAATTAAGCCAGGATGGTCAGGTGGTACGAATTCCAGTTATGAGTGGCCAGCGTAACTGAAATTCGCAACACGTGTGCGTTCTAGTGAAGTTCAATACAAGCAGAACAATAATAATAGTAACGACGAATAGTTGCTTGGAGATAGGAGGAAATGACATATCATGATTATGTTGAATACTATTATTCAATATTCACTTCATGATATTGATCTGTAAATTTTGTTTATATATGAATGGAAAAACCATGTGAACGATACATATATAGACAAATTCTATATGTGATTCTGGATGATACGCCGAGTCTCAGCTCAAGTTCTGACTCAGATCCGTCAGAAGCTTTTTCTGCAGCATCCTTAGTAGTACCTCAGATTTTACACATACCACCACATCCACAGAGGTGTCAATACACATACATCTGTGGACAGATGGCTAGAAGCCCATCACCTCAGAGAATCCTGATCTATACGAGAATTTTAGAGGATAGGATGAGGCAGATTACGGTTTACAAAGTGATCTCAGTGCTCATTTTTAAATACCTTATGCGGTATCATTTCTGAATACCTAGTGTGGTACCATCTCTGCGTACCTTGTGTGGTATCTCCTCCATCGTTTGTGTGTAAACATATGAACTATAAGTTAATGTCAAACTTGTGTGAACAATTCTGTGTGAGAACATATCTATTGCCTGCATGGCAACGTATCATAAAATTGTGTGAACAATTCGGTGTGAGAACAATTCTGTGTGAGAACATATATATTGCCGGTGTGGCAACGTATCATAGAACAATATAAGCAATTATGAGTGAGAACATCTCTGTGTGAGAACGTATCTGGATTGTGTTAAGTAGTTATACTGTATTTCATATAATCACAATTTCAACATTTGAAATCTTCAGTATAACTGAATATGATTGAACTTATGTGATCGAACGAGTTATATATTTAATGTTCTTGAACTGATCTGAGTTTGTTAGCATGAGAGCAGAACAATGGCTCCTAAACGAGGTCGATTAGTTAAGAAAGCTATCAAGAACGTTACTAACTCTGAGCCGAACCAAGTCTCACCAGTAAATGTTAAATTAAATCCAGATTCACGGGTTAGTCTGGAAACAAATACAGTTCCACCTAGGAACCCTCGAGTGAACACTGTTCCACCTGTTGATGCAAGTGGATCTGAACTAAACGAAGCAATGATAGCACGAATTGTGTGAGAACAGCTATCTGCTTGTGCTGTTTTGATACAACACTAACCTTATGTCATTACGGGTTCTGGTGGGGAACACAATCACACTGAGTATAATGTTACAGGTGGTAACGGGGAAACTCATAATATCACTGAGACAACAACAACAAAAACAACCGTACCTGATCCACCTCAGCAAGGATGTACTTACAGGTACTTTGCTTCTTGCAATCCTCCTACTTTCACGGGTAAAGAAAGAGCGGCTGGATTGTTAAGGTGGATTGAGAAAATGGAGACCAAACTCAAGATCAGCCAGTGTTTAGCGGAGCATAAGGTGTCTTATGCTGCTTGTTCTCTGAAAGAGTCAGCTCTAACCTGGTGGAATACCCAGGCTAAAACTTTGGGTTTCGTCACAGTTGATTCAATGGGCTGGAATGATTTTAAAACTCTGATTATGTCAGAGTATTGCCCATCACTGAGATTCAGAAGCTCAAGGAGGAATTCTGGAATCACTCCATGATCGGTGCTGATTGTTTAGCTTATATCGATCGATTTCATGAGCTTACTTGTTTACTTCCCAATATGTTTCCGACGGAAGCAACGTTGATTGAGAAGTATATCAAAGGACTGGTTCCCCAGATTAGGGGAAAGGTAACTGCAGCTGAACTAACGACTCTTAAACGTACAATTCTTTTGACCACTAAGCTTACTGATGAGGCAGTAAGGAGTGGTACTCTGTTCACAAAAACTCAGACGGCTGCAGGCCGTAGTGATGATGATACTTCTAGTGCTGTGAGAGGCACTAAATGAAAGTGGTGTGGCAAGAATAAAACAAAGGCTCCGGCTGAGACTAGTCAGAGCAACTCAGTAGTGAAGAACTAAGGTGCAACTGTTTCTGAAAGGAAAGTTACAATGGACAGGCGCCTAAATGTGTTCGGTGTTCATTTCATCATACTGGGTCGGGTCCTGTTGTGCCAACTGTAATAGAGTTGGATACTACACCATGTATTGTAACTTGCCTGCTCAACCATCAAACCAAGTACCTTGACAAACCAATCAAACAAAATGGTTATGTTTTAAGTGTGGAAGTCCTGACCACTTGATGAGAAAATGTCCAAACAATAACAACCCAATCGGGGAAATGAAGCTAGGGGAAGAGCTTTTCAGATTGGTGCAATTGAAGTGAAGCATGATGCGAATATTGTCTCGGGTACGTCTGGTCTCAATGATCCTTATGCATCAGTGCTATTTGATACGGGCGTAGATAAGAGTTTTATCTCTCCTGAATTTGCATCATTACTTTCATTGCATGCGGTAGATCTAGAAACTTCATATGACATTGAACTTGTTAGTGTCAAGTTGATCAAAACTAACAGTGTTATTCAAGGATGTTCCTTGAATCTGGACGATCATCTTTTCAATATCGAATTACTTCCGATCGAGCTTGGGAGTCTGATGTCGTTGTTGGTATGGATTGACTTTATGATAACCAAGCGGAAGTAATATGTAAAAATAAGGTGAACCGTATTCCATTACCTGAAGGTAATACACTGATAGTTCAGGAAGAACGGGCTGGAGGGAAACTTGGTATCATTTCTTGTATGAAAACTCAGAAATGCTTACGGAAAGAGTGTCTGGCTTTTCTATCGCATGAGATCGAGAACAGTTCGTTACAAGAAACAGGCTCAACACTTGAAATTGATCTTGGAACTTTTGGCACGTGAGAAACTATATGTCAAATTTTTCAAGTGTGAGTTTTGGTTACGAGAAGTTCAATTTCTTGGTCACGTAATGAATCGAAACTGTATTCAAGTGGAACATAGTAAGATCAAGGCTGTAGAACAATGGGAGACACTGTGAACCTCAACTGAAATACGTCAATTTTTAGGGATGGCAGGTTATTAACGCCGACTTATCAAGAATTTTTTTCTCTCAAAAATAGCCTTGCCACTGACCACATTGACGCAGAAAGATCAACCGGTTATATGGGGATTCTCAACAGGAGGAGGCATTCCAACAGTTGAAACACAGACTCTGCAACGCACCTATTTTGGCATTACCGGAGGGTGCCGATAATTTCACAGTGTACTGTGATGTTTCTGATCAAGGCCTTGGGAGTGTTTTAATGCAGAATGATAAAGTGATTGCTTGTACTTCTAGGCAATTGAAAGTACATGAGAAGAAGTATACCACTCATGATCTAGAACTTGATGCAGTGGTGTTGCACTCAAGATTGGAGATATTAGCTAAACGGAACGAACCAATCAAACTTTGGAAGATATGCTCAGAACTCATTCAAGAATCAACTGATAAGATCGCACTCATTCAAGAACGAAGTAAAGTTGCTCGTGATCGACAAAGGAGTTATGCTGATAATAGTCGTAGACCTGTGGAATTTCGAATAGGTGATCTTGGCATGTTGAAGGTTTCACTTTGGAATGGCATTTTCAGATTTGGGGAGAGAGGTAAGTTTTCACCAAGGTTTGTAGAATCATTCAAAATTCTGGAACGAATTGGATCAGTAGCCTACAGACTTGAATTACCTCCTGAACACAGTAACCTTCATGATGTTTTTCATGTATTAAATATGAAGAGATACCTAGCTGATGAAAATAAGATACCCACACCTATTTTAATGATCAATTGTTATCAGGTAAGTCTTCAGTAAATTTCGGGACGAAATTTTTCTAACAGGAGGAGACTGTGACAATTGCATTCGAAGAGCTACGTCATCAACGAATTGAGCACATTTGATCGTTCTTAGAATCCACGTTGAGGTGTCAACTCAAAACTCTCAGGTTAGAATCATAACTCAAAGATGAAGAGAATGAGTGTAAGCGAAATCGCGAAACGAGGCTCCGATTTCAAAATACACTGAATCGAATATAGCAATAGATAAGAGGTCAAATATTTTGAACTCTTTAGGTCTTGAGATTATAACCATTGTAAAGATCTCAAAAAATCGTGAACGTAGGCGAAAACCATGCGCAAAACGGAGTTCGTATGCTCCCGGAATCGCGAAACGAAGATTTAGTCGAAAAATGGACGAAATTACCTGGGGAGATACGCCTCGGGCCACACAATGACACGGGGCGATGCGCCCGGCGACCACGAAAATATCTGAAATCAGCCACGGACCGCGCGGTACGCCCTAGACCATCGTCTGGGTTGGGGCGATGCGCCTGGGGCCAGAAAGTCGCGAAAATTGCTTAAAAAGTCAAGATTTCATCCAGAAGAGTTTATTTCTTCTTCCTTTCGACGTTTCTCGCCTCCATACCCACAAAATCTTCATTTTTAGCTCTCCAACTCTATTTTGAAGGCTTTCAAACATTTAGGTCGCGCCAGGGAACTTTTCTGCAAGTTTAGATCATCATTTTACCCGCAGAACTCATTCAGAACAGGTACCGGTTCATTTTAACCTTCTAGGTTGATAATGATTGATTAAATACTGGTTTTGAACGTAATTATATAGTTAGGGTTGTTGATTATTTCCTAGATGATGGCTAGGAATGATTTATAAACGAAGAACTCGAACTGTTAATGGTCAAAGCCTTGTTTTGAGCCGTTATAATGTCCGATCATCATGAAACCCCATTATGGATCACAATGGTTTTAACCATTTGATTATAACAATGGTTGTGGTTGTCCTGATCATTCTTTGGAATGGCCAATGACAAGGGTTAACTATTTCTAAACGTGGAATCCATTGAGAAACCGTTTTGGGGACATAATCAACAACAATACTAACTTGGTTAATCTGAGAATGTCCTGATTAAACCAACAAGCTATAAATTTCTTAATGAGAACCTAAATCGTTATTAGGTTCTCAGTGAAAACACGTTGTGAGATATTGAACTAAGGAAAGTTCTGAGAATCAGCTTAGAATTAAGTAACTCAGAGAACTCTAATGACATACAGGTTTAGAGTTCAGGAACTAGTGATACGAGTGTTGTGCACTGTTAGTGATTTGAATCAATTCAGGTGAGTTCACGACACCCCTTTTCTGTATTTTGGTTTTTGAACTCGGGGAATGAGAAAACATAACAACGTGTTTGAAACATACTGGTTATTATGAAGCTTTGAAACAGTTTTTGAAATATTTTGTGAAACATGATACCTGAATTGATCAGGTGGAGCTTTGAAAACAGTTTTGATACATTTGTGAAACATGATACCTAATTTGATCAGGTGAAATTCTAAAACGGTTTTTGATACATTTTGTGACACATGAAACTTGATTTGAGCAAGTGGAGCTCTGAAACATTTACAAAACATTTGGTGAAACATGATGCCTGATTTGAGATCAGGTGGAACTCTGAAACATTTATGAAACATTTTGTGAAACATGATGCCTGATTTGAGATCAGGTGGAACACTGAGACAATTTTGATACATTTTGAGAAACATGATACCTGATGAGATCAGGTGGAACACTGAAACGCTTTCGCTATATTTTGTGGAACATTTTGATACTTTTGAAACATTTTGTGAGACATAAAAACGAAAGCGTTGTAAAACATTTGGTTGAAACACGTGACAGTGGGAAAAACATATGACCAAGCTTGTCGTTATTTCTCGGGTTGAACATTTGTCGCTAAGTCCCCTATTCTGTAACCGTTAACCGTGGGGGGGGGGCGTGATTATTGAGAATAGATTCTATTTGTGATTGACCATCCTCGCTCGTGGTTCGTAGCTAAAACCCCGACTGGATGTCGAGCGGGCGCTCAATAATGGGAGAAACGCACAATGTCTTGCGACAAAGACATTGGGAAAGGGGCAAACACTGAAACGCGTCAGCTCGATTATGGGAGCCCTGGAGCTATAACTGGACTGTTGGTCAGAGCGGAGAAACATGGCATTGTTGGAAGGAACAATGTCTGCACTGAATACCAATATTTTACTCCCAGTTTGGGACACTAACAGTTTTGAACTATTTTTATGAAAACATTGACTGCTTTGGATACATTGCATGCATTTATGAAAATATTTTATGCAAACGTTCGAATCATTTGAGATACATTACATACGTTTTGAACAAGTAAATATGTGAACTCACCAGCAATATGCTGATTGTTTTTAAAACCATGTTTTCTCAGCTGCCTAAAATACAGGGGGTGGAGCTGGAAGCTCAATGTTTGGAGACACATAGGAGAGTCCATGAGAACTAGACTCAACAGGGTGAAACATAGTGAAGGATAGATGAGGAACCTTGAAAGTCACACCGTACGCTTCCGCAACGACCGGGGTGTGACAAATTTCTAGTGAGAGAAAGGGTTGTTGGTGAATTTAATGAAGGAAATGGCCATCTTCATGGCTTTTATAGTCCGGGTGGTATTCGGGTTCGTTCCGGTCGCTCGATTCACGTTTTCGTCGTGTAACGCGTATGTTACGCGATTTTAAATAAGGATTATTATTTTCATCATTTTGATGAGTTTCAAAATTGTAAAAATGTAAAATAATATATATTTAATTATTTTTACTCTTCGTGTTTTGACAGATCGTTAAACAGATACAATTACGTGTATACCCGCAATCGCGTACGTTTTTCCGATAGTATTAATTATTTAAAGTCGTTTAATCATAATTATATGTTCAACATTCGTATCATTATGGATCGTCACCCATAACTATACTCAGTCTCGCTTACGTATTACGATTTTTGTTTAATTAATTGTTATAATATTTGTCTCAACACTACGCACTAACACTATCCCATTACACCGAACGCAGTATATGTATAGGGCATACCCCAGATTCCAGCTACCTGCCGTACCTGACGCCGTCCCACCACTGTTTCGATATAATACGATACTGTTCTTGCCTAGCGAACTCGACTGTAAATAAATAATACATACCTGATCCTAAATAATAAAGATCCTAACACACAAGCACATTATGAACACATGAATCACATTGACTGATTTGATATGAAAACACATTTGTTCTAACACTGTTTACAACTACCATGACTAAATGTACAAATGTTACACTATGGTTGCTCCTGTACTTGTTACAAGGTAAGTATGATGTTGCTCCCATATTCGTATGGAGTAAGTATGGTTGCTCCCGTACTTGTTACGGGGTAAGTATGATGTTGCTCCAGTACTTGTTACTAGGTAAGTATGGATCTGCAGAACGCTTCAGCGAGTCAGATCAAAGGTTATGGAGCCTTGTGCCAGCATAAGCCCACTGTTACGCTCAGTAGCAGTGGTTGTATGATGATGATGATGGTTATGATGTTTATGTGACAAGGTTTTGGATTATGTGAACGAAATGATGTTTTATGTTAAATATGTTTTAACCTAACAAAACATTTACAATGTTTTATGAAAACTAGAACTTACCAGCGTAAGCTGACATTTTAACATGTATGTCAGGTTACAGCTAAGGTAAGAAGAAACGTGGAGCTCGGGCATCAAGATAGAGAATCCGGTGGTGTTGGCAATCATTTATGTTTTAATTCAGACATTATGTTTGACAAACTATGTTTTAAATTCCGCTGCTATTCATGAATGTTTTTAGTTTAAGAGCTATGTGTTATGATGAAAACCAACCTCTGGGAGGCACACGGGATTGGGGCCTCACAATAATGGAGTATCAACAATATTAGCTCCTTGTTTCGGTCTACGATCAGCAAAAATTCTCTTGTTCATCATAGTAATTTTGATTATTGGACTAGACTTGGTCAACTGTGGATACAAATGATCAAAGATCATTGTAAGAAAACGTGGATACTGAAGAAAGCTTTCCTTTTCAGATGCAGTAATTTGCTTAACCATCCAATCAAATATTAACTGACTGATATTGAATGGTTTATTCAATACCAGTGCAGCTATAAGACACTGAAAAGGTCTTGAAAGTGTACCAATTCCAGACTTTCTGTTGGACAAACACATGATCACCATGTGTAATAAATATCTCCATTGTCCATACAGATGCTTCTTAATCAGATGAGAAGCAGTAACATCCCCATTATAGTCCATTCTATTAAAGACTCCACAAATCAGATCATTAGTAATAGTCAAGGGATCATCCTTTGAATCTTGAAACCGAAGTGCAACTCTAAGATCTTCTACTGAAAACTGAACTGATAGATTGCCAATATTAGATTTGAGGACGGGTGGCTCAGCAGCACAATCAAAATCACCATTGTCCTAGAACGAAGTAATATGATGCATGATGATTATAGGATTGGCTGATATTGCATGAGAAATTCTTGAACGCTTCAGAAAGAGAATAACATCACGAAATAATGATGCTTCCTTTAATTCTTCATTCACCAGAGCAATCACATTATGCTTGTCGTTATATAATCGTCCTGTATCAAAAACAATTAAAAAAAAATTAAAATCAAAATAAAATTTTAAAACTTATAAAAATTTCAAAAAGTTTCTAAGTATCAAAATTATCGATACTATTAGTATCGATGATAGTATCGATACACTGATAGTGTAACAACACTTAGAAAAAATATGAACAATTACATCGATATTAATAATATCGATATTTTATATCGATATTATTAATATCGATACAATTATAGTAGTGTTTAGTGTAAAAGAAGGATACTTAGAAAAATTTTGAATATTACCATCAATACTATTAGTATCGATGCTACAGTGTATATCGATACTAATAGTATCGATGTAAGAACACTTGTTCAAAGTTTGAAAAATTCCAGAATTTTCAAACATCAAATTTCAGAAACAAAACATGTAAATCAATATCAGACAACATCGACTAAGTATTGTAATGAAAAAGGACTTTGATCTACCCATGAATTAGATCAATTTTAATGAATCAAAAATTTAAAAGCTTGAACAATCAGATCTCAATGTTTTCATGGTTAAAAATCGAGTTATTACTAGCAATTATGATCACGAAGTGATGAATAAACTCAGATGAATCAAACACAATCAAATTTTTGCACAAGGAATAAGATCGATAGATGAACGCTCTGGATTCTCACAAAGTAATATCGAAGATGAAAGTATCGATACTGATAGTATGATACTATATATAGTACGAACCTAATATTGATACTAGTAATATCGACAAAAAGAAATTTGAACGATACTAATAATATTGATATTAATGTCGATACTATATATATCGATACTATAAATATCGATCATAAGAAAAACTTTATATTTTCACAAAAAAATTCAAATTAGATATCAAAAACACCTTTTGTGAAAAATTAAGAAAAACACAATTGAATGGTGAAATGTAAAATCTTTTTGAAATTTTTGAATTTCTAAAATCTATAAAAATAAAATCTTTTTGAACTTTTTATAAAATCTTTGAAAAGATCCAAATGAAATCATATTCAACTTATTATCATTAAAATTTCTCAATTCTAAAAATTAAAATTTGTTAACATAATATATATATATATATATATATATATATGAATAAAATTATATTAATTTAAGCATCTAAACATCTAAGCAATATAATCAAGTCATAAACAAATAAAATTTGATTAATTAGATAAAACTCAAAATACTACAACTTAAATTTGATACTAAGCAATATTATTAGATAATTTTAAATAATGAATTTAAATGAGTCTCACACTTAATTAGATATTAACCTATTCAAACTCAAAATTTATTGAGGATAAAATATATACTACCATTGATCTTTTCACATATGCAATAAATTAATGGGAATGAAAATTTTATTTTGATCAAAACTTTATAGATCAATAATTTAATGGCATACGCTAGTGAGAACAAGTCTGTGTGAAACACACAACAAAAAGTCACTATGCATATTAATAAATGAATGCTATGAATTTCAGAACTATATTGGCATATAATAGAGGAAATTCGGTATATGTATTAAAATATCATTGATGGTATCATATGTATATACATAAATCAACTCTCAATCCATTTTTGTTGAAACTCAGTTAGTGCAAATCAATTTTAAGATAGAGAACTCATTAATTTACATAATTTTGAAATTTATTGCCTAGTATTATTCAAATTAAAGTATTTAAGTATTTCTTAAATTCAAATTCAATTATTCAATCAAATCAAATATTTCTTCTATGCTTTAAAATACCTTAATTAAATTCATATGCATTAATGTTAACAAATTAAAATTTTAATCATTTTAGTAACATTAAATCAAATAAGTCAAAAATTCAATCATTTTTTTCATAAAATTTGGATACAATTTTCAAAGATTTTAAAATTTCAACAAATATAAAAATGTGAATGTTTTCAAAGTCAAAAAATTATACTAAAAATAAAACAAACTTTCAAGTGTTATTTTTCAAAATCTTTCATTCAAAACTGATCATCCCGAGACCCTCTACAAGAGAAGAGAAACGAGTTGAATCAAAAGCTTTTGTGAAAACATCTGCAATGTTATCAACAGTATTAATTTCAAAAGTTGGATTAACTTTTTCTCCGTACAATCTCGAATAAAATGATGTCGAATATCAATGTGTTTTGTTCTTTTATGTGAAAGAGGATTTTTAGTAATGGCTATTGTGGCTGTATTATAAACAAAAATAGGAGTTTTTGTATATTTTAAACCGTAATCTCGCATTTGTTGTTGAATCCACAAAACTTTTGAACAACAACTTGAAGAAGCAACATACTCAGCCTCACATGTATAAATAGCTACAGTTAGTTGCTTCTTGCATTGCTAGGTTACTTGTTCATTACCAAAAAATTGACAACCCTTGTTGATTTTCTGTCAAGATTACAACCACCATAGTCAGAATCTGAAAAAGCTATAAAATCCATGCTATCATCATAAGGGTACCATAGTCCAAGACTTGGTTTTCCCTTCAAATAGCGAAAAATTCGTTTCACAGCCTTAATATGTGAGTCTTTAGGCTTTTCCTGAAATCTAGAACACAAACAAACTGCAAATATGTCGAGATGCAGTTAAGTACATTAAGGAACCAATCATTGAACGATATAAATGTTGATTAACATCTATACCATTTTCATGATTCCCTAAATTATGATGAGTACAAATAGGAGTAGAAATTGATGTATAATCATTCATCTTGAACTTGTTGAAAATATCATGTACATATTTACTCTGATGTATGAATAAACCATCCTTCTTCTGATCTACTTGAATTCCCAGAAAGAAATCTAATTCTCCAATAGCACTCGTTTCAAACTTCTGCTTCATAACCTTTTCAAAATCCTTGCATAACTGTTCATTTGTAGCTCCAAAGATAATGTCATCTACATATATCTGAACAATCAAAATGCCATCATCATTCTTCAAGATAAACATAGTACTATCAATCTTCCCCCTTAAAAAACCATTGTCCAATAAATGTGTTGACAATGTTTCATACCACGCCTTAGGTGCTTGATGTAAACCATACAAAGCCTTATCCAGACGATAACACATAGTAGGATTATTTGGATCTTCAAACCTAGGTGGTTGAACAACATAAACTTCTTATTTCACTTTGCCATATAAGAAGGCACTCTTGACATCTAATTGAAAGAATTTGAACTTTTTAAAACTAGCATATGCAAGGAACAATCGAATAGCTTCAATTCGTGCAACAGGAGCATATACTTCATCATAGTCAATGCCCTCCTGTTGATTAAAACCTTGGACAACCAGTCTAGCTTTGTTCCTCACAATAATTCCCTTATCATCTTTTTTACACTTGTACACCCATCTGGTACCTATGGGAATGACATTTTCAAGACAATCTACTAGCTTCCAAACACCAAGTTTCTCAATTTGACTCAGTTTTTCTTCCATGGCTGTTATCCAAGAAGACTCTTTCAATGCTTATTTAACATTCTTTGGCTCTATTTGACTTATAAAACATGAACTCATTGTCTCCTGAAACTTGATAACAAAACCTCATCTCCTTCAATTTGAACATGATGACTCCTTGTTTTGACTCCAGAATTTAAATCACCTATGATATTTTCAATTGGATGATTTATATTAACTATATGAGTTGCAATCTCCTCCACAGCTAGTTCATCTTCAAGATTTGTAATATGTGTATCTTCTTCTGGTAAAATCTCCCCTTGAATTTCATAATCAATAATAACAGATGGATCATTAATTGAATCATGAATTTCATCTTCGGAATGCAAATCTTCAGAACTTTCAAGTTGTTCAGGAATAAATGAAGAAGAAGAAAAGTTCGTAAAAATAGGAGAACTTCCTTCAGAAGATTGAAGAATAAATCTTGGAAACAAGGAACCATAAATGTTAATAGTATCACTAAAGATTTAGCAAGATCATTCGAAGATGAAGGAAATAAGTTATGAAAACAATCAAAGACTGAATCATAATCAAATAGCCATTCTGGACCTTTTCCAGGCAACGTGTTAGTGAATCTACATACAGTGACTTCGTATGCTTCTTCAATCACCCTTGTAGCCAAATTAAGAACTCTTTTGTTCAAGGAGTTAGCCGAATATCCTAGAAATATTCCTTCCACAGCCTTGGGCTCAAATTTTGGAGAAGGCATCTTCAAATAAGTACAAGCGGCTCCAAAATGTTCCAAATGGGCAATATTGAGCTTTCTGGCTTTAAGCAATTGATATGATTTCTTGCCATGCTTTTTGATAGTCAGAACACGGTTTAAAGCATAACATGCTGTATTAACCGCTTCTGCCCAAAAAGTGATTGGAAGATGAGAATCAGCAAGCATAGTTCTTGCATTTTCTATCAAAGTACGATTCTTCTGTTTAGCAACATCATTTTGTTGAGGGGGTATATGGAGCACTAAACTGATGAGAAATACACTTCTGAATGCAGAACAACTCAAAATTATGATTTTTAAATTCAGTGCCATTGTCATTTCTCAAAAACTTTACATGTGTAGAAAATTCATTCTCAATCTTGATAATCAGATTCTTCAAAATATCTGGGGTTTCCGATTTAGCAGCTAAAAAGAAAACCCAAGAAAATCTGGAAAAATCATCTGTAACTACTAAAGAAAAAGATCTTCCACCAATACTTTTAACTGACACTGGACCAAAAATATCCATATGTAATGTAATCCCCAGGTTTTCCGTTACGAATTCGAATATTGTAATCATGATTAATTAGAAATAAATAAAAGCTTGGGATATTCTTTGAACATTTAACCCATGAATTTGTATTTAATTAAAGCAATACTAATAATAAAATACCTAATATAAGCTTTTATAAATTTCATTTTTATAAAAGAATTAAAATGGTTGAAGCTTAAAAAATCATAATAGGTTATAATAAAATAAAAACATTTTTATTAGTAAATCCTATTCTAAAAGATATAAAGTGTATACATAAATAATATTTAATAAATAATAATGATAATAATAATAACAATAACAATAATAATAACAACAAGAACAATAATAAGACATTAAATTTATATAAGGGTTTTATAAAATTTTGATGTCTTATAGAAATATTTTTTTTTTCTAATTGAAAATTTGAAAGTTATTGAAAATATATAAAGGATTTTATAAATTTGGATTTATAAAATAGTTCTTAAACTAGAAGGACTAAAAGGGTATATATACTAAACCTAAATATGAGTGGGAGGAACTGTAAAAGAAAAGTAACAAAAGGTAGGAAGTCTAAGGACTAAAATTATAATTAACCCAAACAAACCTCCTTCCCAACCCAGTTCAACCTATTCGGATACCTAGACCCATGCGAGCAACCCGGACTCCAAATGCGCGTAATCCCAACCCCAGCCAGCTCATTCTCGACTGTTATGGTAAGCATTCGGATTCACGACCAATTCTTAATCACGAATTAATGAAATTAATAACGAATCATTCACAAATTGTTTCTAAAAATAATCATACGAATCCAAAAATTCAAACTCAATCAAAAGGAGTATAAAAATGAAATTAAACCCACTTGTTCCCTTCCTTTGAACATTGCAAATCATTATGCATTGAAAAGTCAAACTCACAACTCCTGTGAAGAACAATTTGGATACAAGAACCGAGACCTCTCTTGCTTAACCGAACTCCATCAAATCACATTCATTACAGGTAATAAATCATACCATCCGACTCATTTAGATGTAGACATCAAAAACCCCATGATTCGAGGAACTCACAATCATCCCTGCGATCGAATTGGAGCCGGATCAAAATTAGGGTTCTTATCCAATTTTGGGGTGGGGACGATTTCAAGTTTTGTATAAGAGAAAATCAAATCCGGTCTAAGCAATGAATTCCCGGCTCTGCATAGCAGTTAGCCGTGTGTGCAAAGTCGTGGGGAACTCAGGTTCTACCCTAGCTGGCTACATTTAAACCGGGTTTTAACCATTTAATTCATTTTTTTTCTTTTTAAAGCTTTTAAAGATCTGTGAAAATTTATAAAAATTTTTATAAATCATAAAACTTCACTTTTAGTATTCTAGGAAAATATTACCATTTTCCAGAAAAAATTTAATTAAATTAATATTAAAAAATGTGTTATTTTAACTATATAAATCATTTAATAACAAAAAGAATAATAAAGAAAACTCTTTCAAAATCAATAAAATTTCAGAAAAATATTTTAAATTCTTAAAGTAAAACACACACATATTTTAGAAGAATTTAGATTTTTTAAAATATATTTTTTTGATTAATACTATTTTTTTGTTAAATCATATTAATGTGTTCTTAAAGTAAATTAAAACAAAAAAAATCTAAATAAATTTTATAAATTCTGAATTTATTTAAAAACAGAAAATACATTTATAAAAAAATGGAGATTATTTTATCCACAAATTTGATAATTTCAATTACTTTATGAAATCAAGTTTTCCACATAAATAAAATAGAATAATTTTAATTAATTATTCTAAATATATTTATTTAAATTCTTAAAATATTTTAATCAAATAAAATATTATTATTTATTAACTTATATACAAATCTAGTAAATTTGATAAAGTCTTTATAAATTCTAGTTTTGAAAAACAATATACATAACACTTGTAAATAAATAAATATAGAATATACATTACCTTAAGATAATATTTATCTATGAAACAAAAGAAAATATTTGTTTAAAATAATAAATAAATATTTTTCAAGCTAGAAACGATAATTGTTTTTGATCCTTTCGACTCTAAACATGTTAGTCTTAGGAAATCCATAGTATGCCATAGTCTTATGACACTAAACTTAAACTTCAAGAATATCAAGCTTATTAGGATTATTCTTAAAAACTTTAGGTTGACGTGTGCCTCTTAAGTTAGACTCTATCAAGCACTTGGACTATTTAAGTAAACAATCAAATGAGTTTTCTTCACACTCCCTTTTACATTCATTGTTTTTGGGATGTTACACATGTCTTATTAAAACTTATTTCAATTCTATTATTCATTCAATCTATGATGCAAGCCTTAGACCTAGTTAGTCATATGTGTTAGATGCTAAGGTTATACAATGTGTTGATTCTATGTAATTCTATGTGTGTTTCCAGTCGAGCAAGCTGGTACCTAGTAGCCTAAGATGTGTTAGATATCATCATTGCAATGGCTTTTTCCTTTATGTGAAAAGGTGAAAAATACACCTAGCAAACTTGTTGAATTATAACAGTTAATTTATAGTATGGCCATACTTGAATTAACATGTTGTAAGGATACTTGTTTGGACACAAGCTATTATTATGCATTCATTCAATTTATTCAAACTTGTATTCATGCTATGCTTATGATGCATATTCTAGTTAGGCTATAGTTTGCATCCTTTATATATATATTATTTAAACTTAGTGTGTGAACTCACCAACTATGCAAATAGTTGACAGTATCTTATTTTACATGTGTAATAGGACAAGGAAGCATGATGAAGACATAAGATAGGCTTAGTGACCTAGTTTAAACATTGAAACAAATGTATAGACTTTTCAAATGTACTACTTTGATTCAAGTTGTATAATGTTTGTTTATTACTTAATGAATGTTGTATTGAATTTGTAATAATGATGCATTAAATATTGAAACGTTATAATAGCACTATGAGCTAACAGTCAGTCAAGCTCGCGCCCTGACATGTTCCGCCTTCGGTCGGGGTGTGACAGATTGTTTATTAACCCGATATGAGTTATCTCATATTATCTTTGATTGTTTGTTACATGCTTATGTGCTATGTGTTATAATTATGCATTATGTGATATACTATGTTTATTTGTTACCATAAAGGAAAGCCTTAGTTGTTAGCTACCATAGAGGAAAAACCATAGATAATCAATTGACTTTACTTGGATTTAGCTAAGAATGCCTTAGTTTAAGATAACTTCTAATTATGGGGATTACCTAGCTTAAGCATTTATCTTTGAAGTTGTTTTAAAGTAAACTCTATTTATACTCAAGTATACTCAAACAATCTTTAGATGATAGGAATTAATAACTTATTAGGCTTAATGCCTAATACTATTCCTAAGACGAAATAGGAATTCCAATATTGATTTTTAAGATCCCGTTAGAATTAAGTTTGTAAGGTGGATATGTACTAACTGGAAGAGTGTAGTACCGTTAGTTAGAATTCCTGTCTAGGAAAGCTATTCATATGAATCCCTGAAGTACTGTGGGACCTGTCTAGCTTTCCTGGGGACTTTTGATGAGAGTACAATCACTTATAGGCCAAATAATATTATACCAAACAGCTTACAAACTAAAATAATTCTGATATGTCACCCGGTATTCAATTGTGAATACCAATCCTTATGTTTTTCAAACATGTTCAAATGATTTGCTTATTTATTATTCTATTATCCATTCAATTTTGATTTAAAACCTCATTAGAATTAAGTTTGTTAAAATGAGCATGTAGTAACTAGAAGGGTGAATACCGGTAGGTGAGATTCCTGTCTAGGAAAGTGATTCATAATCCCTGACGAGGGACCAGTCTTGCTTTATTGGGGATTCTTAATTAGAGTATTTTACCTATAGACCAAAGCATGTTACGTTTTGCAAATAACATTAATTCTAATAAGTCAAAAGGCGTCCAGCTTGGATACCACTCCTTAAGATTTTTAATCAAATTCAAAATGATATCAATACATTGTTTATACAATATCAAACCTTATGATATCGTACTTAAGATTAGTAACGGTGATTCATCACTAAATCTGACAAGATATGATGTCATTTTTCCTTTGTTGAATAATATATATGTTATGATTCAAGAGATCTAATACTTAAGATGCCAATTTTCCCTTTGTTGAATAAAATACACGTTATGATTCCGGAAAGTTAATAATATCATACCTAAGATTGTAATGGTGATACATTAATACATCTAAAGGTTACAATGCTACCATTCTTTGGATTTATAAGGCATATATTATGATTCAATACCTCCATGTTATCAAACTTGAGATTGGTGATGTTGATCCATCACTATGTCTCACAGGATATGATGGCATTTCTCTTGCTTTATGCCACCTGATGTTATGATTCAAGAAGCTAGTAATATTATACTAATATTTGTGATGGTGATACATCACTATATCAAAACGTTATGCTATCACTATTGTTGGATTTATAATGTATACGTTTTAATTTTTAAAATTCCCTGATATCATACTTGTGGATTAGTGATGGCGATTCGTCACTGTGTCTTACCAGATATTGTAACAACTGTTAAAATTCAATAATTGATACGTTGTTATATCGAACCAAATGGACGAGGCCCAACAAAGCCCAATAGCCTACTTAATAAAGTTCAGCTTGTTTAAACTGACAGATATTTCTAACGAGCTGTTGCGTAATTATCTAAGACACTTGCGAAAGGTAACAGACAATTAACGGATTAATGTTTGATGATCGGTTCTAAAAAAGAATGAAATAATAATTAAATTTGGGACGTGGCACGTTGCCAAAATTTTTATTATAGAAATTGGGCGACATTCGTTACGTGAACTGTATAATTTAAATGAATACACATTTAAACGTGATTTTACACCCGGAGTTATTATAACCAACAAAATAAACATTTCGATAATATTTATATTTTAACAAAAATATTTCGGCACCAAAACTAGACCAATTCTGATCCATTTTTAACGCTAGCCGTAACTGAACCAACTATCACCAAGGCCTCAACTTAATAATTAAACAACCGATCCCGTTACCTTGAAAATAACTATTTTTCCTTGGTCACATTCCAACTAAATGAGTTTTATTCCAAAGAAAAAATCTATTAGAAAACTCCATTTGACACCATCTTTTTTATCCGTCATCAAACACCAGCCCTATATCCACCTTTTCCCTCACTCACGATGGTTTCCAAGGACGCAAGAGGACGTTTCCAAAGCAACCACTTCAACTAGTGCCATCATGATCCCTAACCTAGTTGCTTAAGTCAAATCTATCAAGGTCAAATACTAAGGTTTGAAATCAACACTACCCATACTAGGGGCACTTTCTACTTGCACGCAGTCCCCAAAAGAGCAGCCATACCCCTTTTTCTGACATCAAATCACAAGACCATACCTAGTGTGTAAGGAAATGAAGCTACCTATACCTTTCCTCTCCTTTTTGGCTACAGCCGAATAAGAGTTTCCCCCCCAAAAATCCCATCGATCAGCTATAAAAAGGGGGCCAAATACTTGGGAAATTTTCATCTCAACCCACATTATTCACTCATTTGTCTAGGCTGAAGAATCGGCCAACAAGTTGGGCAACAATTGAACAAATAACAGCCATCCTTCCAGACAAACTCAAAAAATAGCAGTCCTCCTCACGATTAAAGCCGCTGCCTATAAACTCGAGACAACACGAACCAGCCGCGAACAAAGTCTCAACCGAAGTGCTAAAGCGACTACCATCTAGCATCACTCACTCCTTCTCTGAACATCATCAACATCTCAAAAAATCAAGGTTATTCACTCTTCTATTTGATCCAGTATGGTTTTTAACATACACGTCTATGTATATACACGCATGCATGATACAAAAGAAAATGGGATGTGATTATTCACTTTGCAACACCCAATGTATGTATGTACGTAAGTCTATAAAAAAATAATAATAATAAAGGAGACTACAAGCTTCAAAAAGTCTAAAAAACCATATGTTTCTTTGACCTGAATAAAAGTATATAACCAAATACATGCATACAAGAAACAAGTTTTTATAAACTCTCTATACTCCCTAAGCCCATGTCAACAAACCTTTGAACATGAAGAAGATAATCAACAAGATATGATGTTCTGCTAATCCGGATCTAATGGTAAACTCATATTAACAGCAGTAGTAGAAGAAATCAGGACTGACCTAGGGGCTTCAGGGCTGATCATGTCATTCGTGACAACCCGGGCTTGGTCAAAGCGTAGTCAAGAAAGTCAAAGCTGGTCAAATGGTCAATACGGTCAAAATTTGTCAATAACATGGTTAATGTGCTCGGTTAACCTCATGATGCAAAAATGAATTCGGAAGTATTGTTGGTTCAAGAATCGGGTCATCGGTTATCAACAACTTCGCGTACGCGAACCGACCCGTAAGGTATACCCGCAAACCAATCTTTAATATGTTATGGTATCTCGTGCATTTTGAGTTTTTACATTCATGACTAAATCAAACGAAGGCAAATGATAAATATATATAAAATATTTATAACAATTATTAGTCATTAAAAATACATGATTAAATTAAAAGAGAAGTTACCTAAACACAACAAGTGTGTACTGACACCAAGAGGATTGAGGCGATTAGTTATGATAAGTTGACGATTAGAGTGACGATTTTAATGAATTATTTAAAATATCTGACTACGATATATAAACAAATAAATTTCTAATAAATATGGACGTAAACCTGTATATTAGCTATTAACATAGATGTAAGACATAATAATGACATCTTAGATTATAATGAACATCTTGTTTGTGAATATTATATATAGGAGTTAAAGTGTATTTAATATCTTCCATCTATAAATACAAACTGAATATTTGACAAAGCTAATATCTAATGATATAACAAATAGCAAGTCATGATAATTATGATTATATAAGTTGATACTCAAGCATACCAACTATAATCACATTCGATCAAATAAATAATCGAGTTTTAAATGATAGACCTTATTAACTGAAAGTAACATATATAAACAAAAGTATTTGGTTAATCAAACTTAACACAAGTGAGGACGCATTAAATCACGTGTGACAGTGGTGTCAATTTGGCACGTGAAACAAGATTGTTATTGATTATTGAAGCACTTTTGATTTACAAACAGGACTTCATATTTCATTTGATTGGGAAATGCTGTACTATATCAAACGTTTAGATTTACTGCACTTAGGTGCTGTATATGGTCACTCGGACTCTGGGGGAAAAACATGCTATAGTACTTTGCTTTTTTACTATGACACTTACAAGGTTTTCATTACTATGCTAAATGTGTTAATGCTGGAACATAAGTTAGTCGGATGTAGATTGCATGAGATTTTGTTATTCTATTGTAAGTCCTTTTTTATTCATGCCTAGACACAACCATTAACTCATAGGTTTGAGCCAGGGGAGATATTGAATAATACTATTTTGGTTGACAACCCATTCACCTCTCGGGTGGTCTTGCTAGCTACAGTCACCTAATGACATGGTCAATCACAGTGAATGAATATTTCCAGCCCACACATACTATGAACTCGGGAAGATTTTGTTGATCATGAGACATACACAAGGGCAGTCAGTCATAGACTTGGTTGTGGATTCATATAGATTGCTTCCATTAACACTTATGGCTTAACTTATTAATGATAACATAGCATTATGGGATTGATGATCCTACTGGATTTTTATTGAAACATTTTACTCGTTCATGGAATGCCAACACATTATGGGATTGATGATCCTACTGGATTTTTATTGAAACATTTTACTCGTGCCTGGAATGGCCAACACATTATGGGATTGATGATCCTACTGGATTTTTATTGAAACATTTTACTCATGCCTCGAATGGCCAACACATTATGGGATTGATGATCCTACTGGATTTTGATTTAAACATTTTACTCGTGCCTGAAATGGCCAACACACTATGGGATGATGATCCTACTGATTTTTGATTGAAACTTTTTACTCGTGCCTGGATGGCACACACTATTACTTAAACTGTTTGATTAAACATAAAACCTACGAACTCACCAACTTTTTAGTTGACACTTGTTTTTGCATGTATTTCAGGTACTAATCTAAGGTTAGATAGGTACCTTACACTTAAGCAGAAGGACTAGCATTCTCTCATACTCAATGAGTTCTTGATATACAGTTTCGTCGCATCTCCCATGTTTCTGCCGACGGCGGGGGTGTGACAGATTGGTATCAGAGTCATTGGTTATTGAGAACTAGGTTTCCTTTAGTGATACCTAGACTATAACCATAAGCTCGAAATTGTTGGGACTATAGAAACTATAGTAAGATCCAACTTTATGCAAACATATTTTGTTTGGGAGACTATTTTCCCTAAAGGACAACACATGATTTAGTTGATTCTAATAGTTGTGTTAAGAAATAAAAACTTTAAGTTAGCATCACTACACTACCATTTCACCGGCAATTGATTGTTTATAGATAATGACTCTTAGTTACTAGATCCTTACTAAGGTTACACCACATGTCTTAAAGACATCATAGTAAGGACTTATTTGACTGTACTCATTACTTTTGCTACGACATAGTATTCTTATTTCGTATCATAGATTTGATGCACTACTACTTTAGAAACAACTTTGACAAATTTACAAGTTAATTTGAGAACATGTCAATTTGTTGTACATTTTACAAACTTTAAACACTAAGACATACATACTGTATTGGTGAACAATTGGCAAATAACATTACAAACGAAACATCTGTAAAACTCGGTAAAGTCCACAATGTTGTTGGACCGAGTAGGACGTTTCAGATTTCTAAAATCTCAAAGTTGTACTAACATGAGATCAAACACGATATTTCTGACTACTGATGGCAGCTCAGTGAAAATACATGACAAATGAAACGACTTGCGAAATCATTGGATTTACAAGTTGGAAAGATTGAATGTATCTATAGCACTATATGATAAGAAGTGAATACACGGAGTGAACAACAAACAGACGATAGAACACAAGAACAACGCATTATGACTTATGATGGGAGATTACTAGAGTGATCAAGAGAGATAATTGATAGTTACACTTTGTACTACGTAACTAAGAATTATGTTACTTGTGAGTTCTAGGAAATCCTATTGTGATGATTAGTGTTTAAACTTAATGATAACTTTGGTATTGCAAGTACCAATGTTGAATCTTTTGAATTGAACAAACACAACCATACATTATGGCAACTAGCTGAATTTAACTATTCACAGAAAAACAAATTTGCAATGATACTATAACAAGGATGCTTTATTGCCTTCTTTGAGAAGGATATGTCAACACTAATAATGCTAGGACAAATTCCGGCATGATAACTTATTCAATTGATCAGATTGACCTTTTTAAACTCCTGACACCTTAGTCGTTGACTACGGTAACCATTCCTAAAAGCTTAGACAAACCATTAATGAGTGAGAATTTTAAATCTCATTGGATAATGGCACTATACTTCAATTCAAATGATATGAAAAATTATGAACCTTAATGGCATGCTGCCTTAGGGTAATTCATTCCTCTTCAAAGTGATCTGATAATTTCCGGAGACCCAGGTTAACCGTCTCTCTTCTATCAGACCATTCTTTGTACTACACCCCTCTTAACCAAGACAATAAACATAATTTGATGCCTTGTTTAGAAGGATAACTTAAGATGCACCGAATGCAAAAATAAATTATTACATAAATTCATGCGTGCTAGATCACACAAACATGTAACCAAATGCATGGTATTCTCATGTACCTTTAAATCCCATTGTAAAACTCTATCTCTTTGCTCATGAAGTTATTGTCAATAGTCAATATGACATCTCATGTCTTGCTATTGTCATAAGTTAACTTCATACTTGAGTACAAGTATTACACTCTTTATCAACCGAATCAATGAGATTAATGTCAATCACTTGATTGATATAACGGTGGCATTATCAAAACTCAATTAAAGACAGATTAGTGACAGGAGTGTCACAAACCATGCATGACTAGACACAATGTCCATTGTGTACATTCCTTGCGATCAATGAACGAATCATTAAACTCAATCCTGTTTTGGAATGTCACAACAAAAGAAATAAATACAAATTATTTGACATACTTATATGAGGAGAAACTAGTGAATTTAAAACTACGCAAACATTCTTTTGTCCTTGGGCAAGCTAGACCTTAATAGTGTGGCGTCATACTTATATGAAGAGAAACTAGCGAATTTAAAACTACGCAAACATTCTTTTGTCCTTGGGCAAGCTAGACCTTAATAGTGTGGCGTCATACCTAGACCTGGAGTCTAGCGCCCAGTACACATTTGAAGCAGTATACAAGACTTTCAATACAATGACTTGATTTAACAATCGTTTAAGGTTTAGTTACCTTAACCTAGGATAATGGTAATGATTTACCAATGCTATAAATATATGTTATGATGATCATAATTTCAGACATCAAACTAAGTGATGAAATTAAAGTACAGTTGGATTAGGGAAAATGCTAATGGTAAGACACCTTAGCATAATTCATTTCCCTACTTTAAACATGTTGTCTTCATTTTCGGACATATACCGATCGCCCTAAAAGGCAATTAATTATACAAAGTTTAATCATTGAACAAACTTGGAAACTCTCTAAGGGTATCCCACAATCGATAAGAATTCTAATGAAAAGTTCATTTTAATCCTTGATCATGACTTCAATCCGTGACCCACGTGAATATACAAGTAGCATAATTGGTACGGATTACAATACGATTCAAACAAGAAATAATCACATCAACACTAATATTTTCATCTTACATAGTCAATATCAAATTTTGCAAGTAGATACTTGTGACCTACTATTCGATCCAAATTGACTATGAGTACTACACACTTTCTCTGTCATTATACAAAGAGTAGTATTGTCACCTTAATTCAAGTGACATTAATTGATCTACTACAACTCGAGTTGAGTCGAATGAGTGACTTGACTATCCAAATTCTCATATGGCAAGATACATCAACTACTTTGTATATTTTCAATAGTTGAAGAAATCATATTTTATCTCGTACACAACCTCAAACTCAAAAATGAGGTGATTGTCAAACTCTAATACAATCAAGGATGACACTTTTATCCTAAAGTTCTCTTCATTTCGTACTTTAGCTAACATTCTCGTTTTGGTATTCTCTTTCTCAGTGATGGAACAAGAGCTATCATTGAAAAATATATCTTAGTGAAATCTATATGATAAGGATGTTATTCATCCATCATAACATGATGATTAAAAATTAGTTAACTCAAACATTGATCGTCTATGTTTAGATGACTACATCACCTAAGTTAAGTTATCCTCATCAACATACCTTTTAGAGACAACTTTAACAAATGTTACATACATGTCATTCACTCCCAGTTGTGTGAAACTAGGACATGGACCACAAGACATGTTCTATGTAGAGACAAACTTACTATTTTCACGATGGAAAATAGAAACATCTCATAATGGGTACCCTCCATACTCAATCTGTTATATGCATACTTTCAAAGTTAAAGGGGTCATCAACACACTTTGAACTTCATAAGACTTTTCTACCCTATAGAGTTGACTGATAAATGCCGAATTAACGGTTCACAATCACTAGTCGAAAAACAAATTTTGGTAGGAGTGCAATTCTCTCAATTCTTAAGAAAGAGAGTATAGCCAAACTCTTATTAGCGGGAATACTAAAATGAAGCTAATATATTTTCCGCTCATACAACTATTTAGCGAATGTTGATGAAGTCAAGAATCATCGTAATGATGAACTTGAGACATGCATAAAGGATTTAAGAATCCTTAGAGAAATTCATGAACTGTTGATGGAAATTCACAAGAGACCTTGTGTTAATTCACAATAACTTATTTCTGAGTATGTCAAAAGAACCAATAGGAAGAGAAATCGATTTAAGATCAGGAATTGCCATGAGTACCCGAACTCTGGTTTTCATGACGAACATATTATATAGAAGGATAAACCTATCTCACTTTGAGAAGTTTGGGTTAATTAGGAGTAGTCTACCTACTAGTTGCATTATCATCAAATGATGATCCCCTCAGATGTATACAAAGCCTGGATGACTTATCTCCCCCAATGACTGGGTATGAAGCAGAACAACAGATTTCAAGAACACAGTTAATTGATAGGATGGAAATGTCAGAAATGTTTGCAGTAATTCAAAAGACAAAAACAAGCTAGTCAATTAGCCTTCTAATTGACATGGCTTGCTTTATGCCATACACAATTAAACAATTCGAGTAATCTTTAACTTGACTGGTGCTTTAGAACAAGACGTCTGATACCCCTCGACTTAACTAAAATACTATTCGAAGGAATTTCGAAAGAATATCTTAACTGTTCGACAAGTGAAAAATAGGATTTTGCAGGATCTCTAGTTATTCGAAAGATAATCAAAACAAAAGTACTTAATAAAGTACTTAAACCGTATAAGTCTTTAATTTAAAGAGTTGATCAAAGAGGTTGATCACTCAAACTCGGGAATGTTCCTAACGGACATGAGGTCGGTAAGAAGGCTTTGCTAGTTCGAGACAAGCACTTCCTGAGAAATAAAAAAAAAGAATTTATTTCTTAAATGTTATGTAACTAGCTCATATGATGGTTAAAGATAACAACATGAATGATAGAGAGCTTTGAGTTATTATCAAGAGAATCGCATAAATGACGGCTTATTACATTGGATTCTAGCAATATCTTGTTAACCATATAGTGAGAACAACCTAGTAGAACATTCGAGCCTGACAAAATTTAATTGGTGAAGTTAGTCGAACTGCTTATCAGTTACACTCTTATGAGAAACAACTTACTAGATTGCAACAAGTTCTCATATGGTTCGTTAATGATCAAAACATCATATTCCTTAAACAAGATCAAGAGTTATGCACGTGTGAAGCTAGAGAAATGTTGGGTGAATGCCCAATTCACATACTCGCAAGTATAGTCTATTCCTTGCACCCTTTCTAAGAATGCATCTATAAGTGAACTAATTCACTAGACAAGTTACAACCTCCTTCCAAATAAGAGATATCAAATTTCGAGGACGAAATTTCCTGAAGGAGGGGAGACTGTAACAACTGTTAAAATTCAATAATCGATACGCTGTTAAATCGAGCCAAATGGACTAGGCCCAACAGAGCCCGATAGCCTACTTCATAAAGTTCAGCTCGTTTAAACTGACAGATATTTCTAACAAGTTGTTGTGTAATTATCTAAGACACATGCGAAAGGTAACGGAAAATTGACGGATTAATGTTCAGTGATCGGTTCTAAAAAATGAAATAATAATTAAATTCGTGACATGGCACGTCGCCAAAATATTTATTATAGAAATTGGGTGACAGTCGTTACGTGAAACAGTATAATTTAATTGAATACACATTTAGGCGTGATTTTACACCCGAAGTTATTATAACCAACAAAATAAATATTTTGATAATATTTATATTTTAACAAAAATATTTCGGCACCAAAACTAGAACAATTCTGATCCATTTTTAATGCTAGCCATAACTGAACCAACTGGTCACCAAGACCTTAACTTAATAATGAAACAATCGATCCCGTTACCCGTAAGTTCACTAAGTTAAGCCTTGAAAATAAATATTTTTCCTTGGTCACATTCCAACTAAATGAGTTCTCTTCCAAAGAAAAGAGCTATTAGAAAACTCCATTTGACACCATCTTTTCTATCCATCATCAACAACCAGCCCTATATCCACCTTTTCCCTCAATCATGATGGTTTCCAAGGACGCAAGAGGACGTTTCCAAGGCAACCACTTAAACGAGTGCCATCATGATCTCTAATGCCACACCCTGGCCTTCCCGGCCTTCCGGAAGGCGTGACGCGACTGTCAGGATGGCAGTCTCCGGTCATACAGTTGCGAGATCTACATGTTCGGTTACATACGTACATCCAAATACTTGGACAAAACAGTTTTATAAAATCAGAGTTCCAGAAATAATTGCAAATGTTTTAAATTAGTTTGAATTCATAAGTTGCACAAATGTTTTAAACAATTTGCAAAATAACATAAAGTAATAGTTTGCGGAAGTGGTTTAAGTTGTTTAGCAATTACATAATCTTAACAAAATGATACTTAATGTTTAGTAGTCTAAGACACTAAAGTAGATGCATGGACTCCATCCTAGCATCCTAGATTCCTCGTGCATGTGCCTTAGCTACCTGAGAAAAATGCGAGTAAAAGAGTCAACACAATGGTTGGTGAGAGCACATGTTTTATATCAGCAAGAAACATCAGATGTTTAAAGTAAGAGTTTGCAGGTCTACATTTCATTACAATGCAATATCCATTGATAGCTAGTCAATATGTGTTATATCATATGCGGGTTCGCAACCGAAGCTAACATGGTGCCTCCCACCACGTCCATCCAACTAGACAATGGTAATGTTGTTTGGTCAATTTTGCACTGTTCCGACCTCCAGTCGGGGTGGCCATATGGCGCGCAACAGTGGGGCTTGTCAGGCCCAAATAGTACTATTCAGAATTAGCACGCTAAGCGCCACGCGTTATTAACGGTTCGAGATGTGTTTAATGAGGACTTATCAGTTTTGTGGATGAGTGCCACACATATGCATATACGCGATATTAGCATGTCCAAATGTAACCAAAAAGTATGTTTGTTGTTCAAAACAGTTTGTATGCAATGTTTTCTCCCCCAAAGGCAGAAAATAGAAAAAGGGGCCATGAGCTCACCCGATAGAGTAGTTCCGGCATAAGTGGTGTTCGCAATTCGCGAATGCTAGCAACCTGCTAGTGAGTACCTATAATCATATAGGTTATGAGTATGTGTTCTGTGGTGTGTTGTATCCCATACAACTCCAAGTGTCGGTGTGCTCAATCGAGTGTTTATGTGTTGACTTGTGTTGACTTGAGGAATCGTTGGTTACACGTTTGTTGTGTTTAGTTTACTTATGTGCTAATTGAATCTTAACACGCACGTAGGACCTTATCATTCATCCTATGACTCTAATCATAACACTTTCACACATGTGGTGTCGTGAAATTGTAAAGGTTACCATTGTTGGAAAGTTTCCCTTTTCGAAAAGTTTGGTTATGAAATCCCGTTTCACAATTCTAATACATATTGGATGTTTGTAAAAACTTATGTAAATACTTAAACTACATTGTTTGAGCATCAATTGCCATTTATGCCATTTTGTCCAAATAAAGTTTCCTAATACAGTAAGTATTCGTTTAGAAGTCCGTTTTCACAAATAAAAGTTTCCAAATATGTTAAAAATCATTTTTAAACATATTTCAATAATCAAAAATCACCATAACATGTTCAAGCATTAAAACCCCTCTTTTGATTTACAAAAGTTTCCATATATAGTAAGTTTTTATAAAATCATGTTTTTCACAAAATCAAATGCCCAAATGTGTTTCTAAACACTTCAATATGCATTTGACACCATCTAGACATGTCTAACATGTCTAGATTATCACAAATCTACAACATGCAACATAAAAGTTTCCTTTTATGGCAAGTTCTACAAAATCAACACAATAACCTATCAAAACTCAATCCCATCAATCCTATGTTCTAAAATTAGTAGATCTATATCAAAAATACACAAGAACACCAACAAATTTCATGCACAAGAGCCACATGGAGTTGCATGTGGGTGGATGTTCATGCATGTGGGTTTTCACCCCTTGCATGTATGATCTAACTATAGATAAGCTCATGAAACTAGCTCACAAAGTTATAGAGCATTGATATGAAGCTGGAACAGGGGCTTGACAGCCCTAAAAGTGGCTGGGAATGAGCTCTTAGTGGCTTCAAGTGGTGGTGTGTTGATGATGATAAGTTCCAAGCGTCTCTTCCAAGCTCCATTGGCTTCCAAGCTCAACAATGGAGGTTTCTGGTGAAATGATGAAGAAATGGTGGTAGAAGCTCGACATAGAGGTGCTTAGGCTGAAGAAATAGGATTGCAATGATGAAAAATGAGATAGGTTGAGTGTTAAGGTGGTTTTGGCATCTGCGACTTCCAGGCGTATCGCCTAGCGTGCGCACGCGAGGCCAGGCGTTGTGTCTGGATTAAAATAATCCAAATGGCATCCTGTTGATCCGTGCACATCGCCCCGAGTGGAAGTAGCACCCCAGGCGTACCGCCTGGCTTGCAGAATGATCCCAATTGGCCCAAATTTGGTGTTTAAACTCGTTTTTCACGTATTTCTCGTTTACGATCATCGTTTTGAGACTAATGGACGTTTTTTAACTTATTCTAAGTTCCCACAGAGCTTAATTAATGTTAAATTTATTTGTTGTTCGTTTAATTCACCAACGTTCATGAGACTCGTGTGTGTTTTGATAATTCCTCGAATTATCGGTGATAGTTTGCGTTTGTGTTTTACAAAATGATCGCATGTTTGATTAATCATAATCAACATGTAATGCATAATTCGATAATTCCCCGAATTATTGTTTTGCGTTTGTGTTTCCACACTTGGTTTCCATAACCAATGTGCAATGTATGATTCGATAGTTCCTTGAACTATCGTTTCGTAGTCGTTTGTGTTTGACTCATCTAATTAAACATAATTAAATGAAATGAAACAAGTATGAATGTGAAATGCTAATTTGTAAGAGTTGTATTTTTACCTGAAATTGTCGGGTGTCACATCATCCCCTTGTTGAAAGAAATTCGTCCTGAAATTTGGTTGTTGTTGTAGTGTTTGAGGACAAAATTTTCTGGTTGTCACATCATGCCCTTGTTGAAAGGAACTTTCATCCCGAAATTTATTCATTGCGCATCATCTGATTTTCTCGTTCCCACGGGAATTCAGGTCCGCGTTTCGAGTTCCATCGGACTCTGACAATCGGAATCCGACTTTGCTTAAGATGTTTGACCTCACGGTCCATGATCTCTACCAGTTCCTCCACGAACTGTAGTTGTTCATCCACATGTATTTCATCTAGTGGAATCACAAGTGTCTCATCGGATAAACATTTTTTCATATTCGAGACATGAAACACGTTGTAAACTCCATCGAGTTCGGTTGGTAGGTTGAGTTGGTATGCCACCGGACCAATCCTCTTCAGGATCTCAAACGTTTCGATATACCGTGGGTTCAGTTTGCCTTGTTTCCCAAAGCGAATAACACCTTTTCATGGCGAGACTTTCAGAAGGACTCTATCTCCTACCTGAAATTCTAGAGGCTTTCGGCGTTTGTCGGCATAGTTCCTTTGACGATCGCGAGTTGCTGCCATGCGGTTTCTAATTTGTACAATTTTCTCCGTTGTTTCGTGTACGTGTTCTGGGCCTGTGAGCTAACCGTCACCCTCTTCCGCCCAGCAAATAGGTGATCGACATTTCCTGCCATAAACTGACTCAAAAGATGCTACTTTGATGCTCGTATGATAGCTGTTGTTACAAGAGAAATCTACCAATGGTAGGTGAGTTTCCCAGCTGTTGCCGAAGTCTACTACGTGCGCTCGTAGCATGTCTTCGAGAGTTTGTATAGTGCGTTCGCTCTGGCCATCAATTTGTGGGTGGTATGCTGTACTCATATCCAACCACGTACCAAGCGACTTTTGCAATGATTTCCAGAAATTAGAAGTGAATCTAGTGTCTCGATCAAAGATGATGGAGATTGGCACTCCATGATGCAAGACTACTTCCTTAACGTAGATTATGGCTAGCTTTTCCATTTTGTCGTTTTCCTTGATCGCAAGGAAACGTGCTGACTTGGTCAGTCGGTCCACAATTATCTAGATAGTGTCACATCCACTAGGAGTGCAGGGTAATTTGGTAATGAAGTCCATGGAGATTTGTTCCCACTTCCACATGGCGATCTCTGGTTGTGTGAGTAATCCGGATGGTTTCTGGTACTGCACCTTGACTTTGGTGCAAGTCAAGCATTTTCCCACATATGCGGCAATATCGGCTTTCATGTTTGGCCACCAATAAAGGACTTTCAGATCATGATACATCTTATCTGATCCAGGGTGAATGGAATATCAAGACTTATGAGCCTCGTCCATCACAAGGTCTCATAAAATTCCTATGATGTGGAACTGTCACAACCCGAGCCGGCGGGACGGACCGAGTGTCCCGTTGGGCGGAATGGTCCCGGGGCGTGATACAGTGGATGATAATCAAAGTGATCAGAATGTTTACATTGCACATGATGATAATTGAGAAAACACTAATGAAATAGAATTACAAAGTTAAATTACATCAGTATCGTTCACTATTTAAGAATGTAAAAATACTATTCAACATCATAATTCGTCTATCTTGTATCTGCACAAGATATACAAAAGAATTCATGTAATGATGTTCAAAAATATGCACAATCAAAATACTAGGTCCTCTATCTGGGCATCCTAGTCCAAAAGCACGAACTTATAATTAACATGTTCGTCACATGAGAAGTCATGCAAAAAGATCAAGTCAACACATGGTTGGTGAGTTCATATAGTTTTGTTTTGAAAATGAATTTGTACAAACGTGACCAGATGACAACCTCAACCTCACTAATAACCACCTATATTATCTACTTCAGTATGCTTATATATAGGGCATACGTAGGGTCAAGCTTACCGCCAGCACAGCCGCCAGCCCACCACATACCAAACTACATAATATATTGTTCTTAGTGATAATTAAGTGTTTCATCCTATACATTCAATTCACAACCTTTGAACAACCTGAAATTCGTTAACGCTGAACATCCGTAATGACAACCTTAACCTCATCAACAACCACCTATATTATCCAGCCAAGTATGCTTATGTATAGGGCATACGTAGGGTCAAGCTTACCGCCAGCCCAGCCACCAGCCCACCACATACCAAACTACATAATATATTGTTGTCAATGATAATTAAGCGTTTCATTCCTCATCATCAACACATCAGTTCTTTAGTTCTTATAGTTTCACAAAATATGGAAATCATTTTGATTCCTTAAGTTCATCACACAATCATGATCAACCATAGCATTTGTAGCAACATTAAATTAAATGCTTAAGTAAATGAATAACTAAACATTTAATAAAAATCTAAGACCTAACGATTGGGCCTTGGTCATACTGGAGTAGGCTAGTCTAGCAATCAAGGTTCTTAGTAGTGGAGGAAATCTGTAAATATCTTCAAACATGCGACCTATAATTAATCAGTCTAGCTAGGACATCTTTTGATGTATAGGATTTTATAGTTCGTCTAGATCGTCGATGTTCATTCTTGTTCGTATAGATCGTTAGTTCTTTGGCACATGTTATCTTTGAGTATTTCCCAGACATTCCTCTAAAAATAGATAGTCGAAAACAGTTCTCCGTACTAGTTCTTTAGTTCTTTGAAAATAGATCGTTAGTTCTTTGAAAACTGACTACTGAAAATAGTTCTTTGAAATAGACCGTTAGTTCTTTGAAAACCGACCACTGAAAATAGTTCTTTGAAATAGATCGTTAGTTTTCTGAAAAGAGACCGTTGGAAATAGTTCTTTGATTTAAAATACTTGTCTATTCTTGATGAATAAACAACCCATTTTGAAAACCTGCAAATAGTTTACCTAGACAAAATCTAGGCTAATAATTATACATGTAACCATATATGAAGTAAAAGCATTTAAGTAAATATAATCCAAGGAAAATAATTTACGCCTGCTTCTTAGCCCCGCGTTTCTAAAACAAAATGTTTAGAAAAGGGGCAATGAACTCACCTGTGTTGCTATGCAATGAATCACAAAAGATATGCGCGCTCATTTATTGTAGATTAAGTATCTTCAGTACCTGTGTTGATTTATTAGGATTCGAATATGATAAGTTTCGAAAGATGTCGTATATAGGATTTGGTCTCGGTGTGTGACTAAGTGTCCTATACCTGCTAATGTGTTTCTATGTTTCTCTAACTACTCTATGTTAATTACCTTCAATAAACCTTTATTCCTTAGTGGAACATCACAACTAAATGTTATTCATATAAGGTTTATATTACATAATTTATAAATTTAACCTTATGTTACAAAATATTAAGTTAAGAAATCATTTAAGTTATTTTAAAACATTTAAATAAAGAAGTTTATAAACCAATTCATATCAATTAAAACATAAGTTATTTTAAGAAAACATAAGTTAACATGTTAGACTTAGGTTAATCTTACTAGATTAACTCCAAGCCTTTCCTTAGAACTTTGTTACATGTATTTCGTTGTTCATCTCTGTGTAATACTTTCCTTAGATTATTCAATTCGAACTATCTAAGTTAGTTTTATATTTTCAGGGAATAACTAAGTATCAAAAGTTAACTCAGAGTGGCCAACCCTTGTACTTAGTCATTTTTTTGATTTTCCTTAGAGTTTCTTTGTGTTCTCAACTAGAATTCATTTGGTAGCTAATACTTGTATCAACGTGTTTGAAATAATTTAGAATCATTGAATGTTGAAAACAATTAGGTTTGTTGTTCAATAAGTAAGATAACACCTCAACATAGCCACTTTGGGACCTTTGAAATGTTATTAACTTAACTTAGTATTTCATAAACATATTTAAGTACTAGATACCCAAATAATCACACAAAACATGTGTTTATGTTTTAAGTTAGTTTAGGAAAAACTTGTGTTTGAAAATCCTTAGTATCGAAGGCACCAAACCGGTTTAACCCCCATGAAAACTCTAATGGTTTTCACTCGATACTACCCGATTCATATCAATCCCATAAGTTCGATTCTAGGTGGTTTAGACCGGTTCCAAGCTTATTTTTCTTGGAAGACATTCATGCATTAATTTCGACCAAGTGAAACTAATATCGATGGGCACCAGTTGAACAATATCGATGGATAGCAGCAGCACCATCACCGATTCTACAAGTTCGAAGGATTAGGATCGACAGCCCCAAAACCCATCGACACTAGAAGTATCGGTGGTTTCCTGGGTTCAAACCTTTGGAGACCATCGATATTATTAGTCTCGATGTGTGCCCCATCGATTTTAGCCGGCCGAACCTAGTAATATCGACTGATGAAGGTGTTGTTGAGTATCATCCATCGATACTATCTATACCCATTTGTTCTTGTGTCGATACTAATGAATTCAGCCCCAAATCATGTCTAGATTTATCCAAACTTCATTCTAGTATATTCATTAGCTTCCTAGTTCACTTTAGTGTAAGTCCTACGGGTTTTCAGGTCCAAAATTGACTGAATATGAGCTGGGTTTCGAGTGAAGCTCACCCAAACAGTAGCAAGCTGGATTCAGCTCGTTTGAGCTTGTTTCTGGTCTGGCTTCGATTATTCAAAGCTCCATTTCTTGCTCATATCACGATCTACAAGTTGATACGGTCATTTTGACACCAAATTCGTTCAATTTGGTCAAGAAACGAAGGAGAAAAGTCGGTTTTTCTAGTGAGAGAAAAGTAGAGAGAGTTGGACGAAATGGATGAGAGAGAGTGGGTAGGTTGAAAGGGTTTAAGGCATTTAGTGCCTCTTTAAATGTCTTTCAACACGGTCGCGTTCGGGTTTGTTCGGTTTCGCGATAAAATGTCGTTTTTGATCGTTTTCGTAACGAAACGTTACGATTTTAAAATAAGATTTACTAATTTAACTTAGGTGGTAATTCCTAGTAAATTAATTAATTATCTTTTATTTATTTTTAAATTTCTAAAAACGTTTAATTTATCTGTTTAATCGAATCGCACGGTTTTTGTGCGTATTCGTTAGGATCGTCACCCGTACGAACACGACGATAACCGTACTTTCCGATTTGGTTTTCTAATTATTGGAAATCATTCAGAACGTTAAACTTTCAGATATATTCGTACAGGTCGTCACCTATACGAATAATCTGTCAATTTAGCATTCACGTAACGACATCCGTTGTGGTTTTATTCTGTAGCTCTCTCATACGTTCATACATAATTATATCCTAACTAGCATTCACACAATAGTTCTATGTTGTCATATATGTTTCTACCTGTTAAATCATGAATTTACATTCTGATTCTGAAAGGAGTCTGAAATTTGTTCTGTATTAAGCATCAAATGATAATAGAATACATGAAATACATATAGTTCTTACCTGATCTACTGTTCACATTACTGTTCTGGCTACGATTCCGGCGCTGATGTTACAAGAACCCAGACACGTTCCATGAAATCGTGTAAGCCATCGGTTTTTACTTCAAATTGTTTCTCCATTCCCTTTAATGATTGGCCACTAAATTTTCTTCCTTTAGTGCCTCAACTTGGGCATTACGTATCTGCTCAGGGAGATTAGCATGAATAGTGAATTGTAAAGCTCGTACCCTCTTGGGGTTTCGAGGTATTCTTCCGACTTAGGGAGTTAGCCACAACGTTGGCTTTCCCCGGGTGATATTTGATAGCACACTCATAGTTGTTTAGGAGTTCGAGCCAGTGACGCTGTCGCATGTTCAATTCCTTCTACTCGAATATATGTTGGAGACTCTTATGGTCAGTGTATATGGTACACTTTGTACCGTACAATTAGTGTCTCCAAATCTTGAGTGCAAATACGACAGCTCCAAGTTCCAATTCATGGGTGGTGTAATTCTTCTCGTAGACTTTCACTTGTCGAGAAGCATATGCGATCACCTTTTCTTGCTGCATCAGCATGCAGCCTAGTCCTTGTATCGAGGCATCCCAGTATACTACAAAATCGTCCGTTCCATCAGGAAGTATTAAGATAGGTGCACTACAGAGCTTCTGCTTAAGAAGTTGGAATGCAGCTTCTTGCTTGTCAGTCCAGAGATATTTCTTTTCTTTATGGGTGAGTGCTGTGAGTGGTTTGGCTATCTTGGAAGATCCCTCAATGAATCGTCGATAATAGCCTGCCAAGCCGAGGAATTGTCACACCTCCGTTGGTGTCTTCGGTGCTTTCCAGTTCTTGATGGCCTCTATCTTGGATTTATCCACGTGTATTCCTTTCTCGTTGACAACATGTTCCAAAAATTGGATTTCCCGAATCCAGAAGTCGCATTTGGAGAGTTTCGCATATAGCTTCTCCTGTCATAGGAGTTCAAGAGCCAATTGAAGACGCTGATGAGGATATCAACAATGAATACAATGATAAACTTATCTAGATAGGGTTTTCACACCCTATTCATGAGGTCCATGAATACTGCAGGTGCGTTTGTCAGACCAGATGGCATGACCAGAAACTCGTAATGGCCATACCGAGTACAAAAAGCTGACTTTGGGATATCTTCTTCTTGGATTCTCAACTAGTGGTATCCAGATCGCAGATCAATCTTGGAGTAGTAACTTGATCCTTGCAGTTGATCAAACATATCGTTAATGTGAGGTAAGGGGTAACGGTTCTTGATTGTCACTTTGTGTAACTCATAGTAGTCGATGCACGTACGAAACGTGCCATCCTTTTTCTTCACGAACAAGAAAGAAGCTCCCCACGGTGAGAAGCTTTGTCTACAGGGTGCAAGTCTATAGGGTGCAAGTCTATAGGGTGCTCGTGTGATAGGTGTTGCTCCCGGTGCGAGATCTATGCGGAACTCCACTTGTCGAGGTGGTGGTAGTCGTGGTAGATCCTCAGGAAATATGTCGGGATAGTCGCATATGACGGGGATGTCTTCTAGTTTCTTTTCTTCTACAGTCTTGTCAGTGATCAGTGCCAGTATGGCGGTGTATCCCTTTCGTAGGCATTTGTGAGCTTTCATGCACGAGATGATGTTCAGAGGAATGTCGCTCTGTTCGCCATTAATGTTTTAAGGTTTCTCCATTAGGGAGGGGTATGAGCACAATCCTATTGTGGCAAACTATCTCATCTTGGTTTTCAGACAACCAACCCTTGCCCACTATAACATCAAGACTGCCTAGTGTGACTGGCATCAGATCGATCTTAAAATTATGGTTTGCTAGCTCTAAAGTGCATTCTTTCAGAATGTGCTTAGTTACAATCAGCTTACCACTAGCTAGCTCTACTGTATACTCAACCTCTAAGGGTGTTGGGGTTATGGCAAGTATCTCACTAAATTCCTTAGATATAAACTTTTCTCAGCTCCAGTATCAAACAACAAAGAAGCGTAATGATCGTTTAGGAGATACGTACCTGTGGCGAGGTTGGGATCCCTTCTGGCTTCTTTCGGCCCGATCACGAAGGCTCGTCCCTTCGGACCATTATTGTTCCCATTGTTGTTGTTTTCAAGTGTGGGCAGTCTTTCTTGAAATGCCTGGCTTCCCATATTCGAAGTAGACTTTCGGTGCTTCATGTTGTTGTTGTTGTCGTTGAGGGTTCATCGGGTATTCCTCTTAGTAGACGCACGAAATAAAAATTCGTTCTTTGCTTGACAGAAAGTCCTTACAGATGCTAAAAGGTAGGTGTTTTGACTTTCACTTGGAGATATCCATGTGATGTGTAAATTCGTAACTTGAGGTTTTTATGGACATAGTAATTCGAACCATAGCGGGAAGTTGATGAATGTTTGTTGGAATCCTGATACGTTGATTGAATTTCCGTTGAAACCATCATAATGAAGGATAGGAGAATATCTATGTATGTGTTTCAAAAATAGGCTCATAATAGAATTTTCCAGAATTCATGCGTACATGTAAAATTCACGATTACGTTGCGCACCATGATCGTCAATTTACCTTACATAAGAATTCTAGTTCTTCCTACTTTGAGCAAATAGGTTTTGCTGGATTCAAGGTTTATTCATGACTCAAGATTTAAACAATAGTCATATGAGATATGGTTGAATAGCCCAGTGAAAACAACACTTGGGATAGTTACGCGAGTTGAATGATATTATAGGATCTTGTGTGCAGATCCTGTAAGGATAGGTATTTGGCTTGAGTGTGTGTGTGTTTCCCTATGTTACTTGGTGTAGAGACACACATTGTGTGGGTGTCAGTATACCTGCTTGTGGATGACCACCTAGCCGTCAAGGTGTTTCCTACAAGTTCCAACGTTGGCGGTTGACTCACAGTCAAGGTCACCAGTATAATGTAAGTTAGAAGACGTATGCACCCGTAATGGTAATTTTCTCGCATGATCACCCTAGTTCTTCTTAACTCGAGCGAAAATGTCTGTTTGGTGATATTCTAAGAGTGAGAAAGAGTTGATTGTGAAATCTTATCATAAAGTTAATGAGTTCATAGTGTGGTCCTTGTAAGCAGTATATGTAGAAGTACCAAGAACTTCAAGAATGTTGTTTAGGAGTTAGGAAGAAAATTGATGTTTTTCTTATCAGGGCTGAAGCGACGATCTGAGTTGTTGAGTGGGTCATAGGGCCTATTTCATCCCCTGACTTTTCTGAGCGAGCCATAGGGCCTATTTCATCTCGTGACTTGTTTTAGTAAGTCATAGGACCTATTTCATCCCTTGACTTGTTTCAGTGAGTCATAGGGCCTATTTCATCCCTTGACTTGTTTGAGTAAGTCATAGGGCCTATTTCATCCCTTGACTTGTTTTAGTGAGCCACAGGGCCTATTTCATCCCTTGACTTGTTTTAGTGAGCCACATGGCCTATTTCATTTGTTGACTTGTTTAATTGCATCCCCGATCATCTCTTTTCGTCGCCTCTTCGGTTCGGGAATTGGTGACGGTAGCACTAGGGGTAGATTTACCGGATGCTCCTCCTCCAATGGCTCAGACGTTTTGCTTCAGGGTGATAGTTTGTGCTTATTTCGGTAACTCAACTGCCACCGGTAGTGTTGATGCTGAAGGTGTAGGAACAATCTGTTCCTTCTCGTCGTGTGTGAGTATGAGTGGTGACGATGGTAATGCCATATTTAAAATACGCGTATTGAGTATATGTATGATCATGTATGCAATTAATAATTGATCATGTATGCTAGTACTGTTATGACTAACACTATGTGTGTGGAGACTAATGGTAACAGACTAAGTTCACTAAATGCAAACCTAATTCGCAGCAACCGAAGTCTCTGATACCAATCTGTCGGACCCCGGCCTTCCGGAGGGCGCGACGCGACTATCAGGATCACAGTCTCCGTTCTTACAGTTGCGAGACCTACATGCATGGTTTCATATGTACATCCAAATACTTGGACAAAACAGTTTTATAAAATCAGAGTTACAGAAGTAATTGTGAATGTTTTAAATTAGTTTGAAGTCATAAGTTGCACAGGCGTTTTAAACAGCTTTCAAAATAACATAAAGTAATAGTTTGCGGAAGCAGTTTAAGTTAAGCAGTTACATAATCTTAACAAAATGATACTGAATGTTTAATAGTCTAACACACTAAAGTAGATGCATGGACTCCATCCTAGCATCCTAGATTCCTCATGCGTGTGCCTTAGCTACCTGAGAAAACCATGCGAGTAAAAGGGTCAACACAATGGTTGGTGAGAGCACATGTTTTTTATCAGCAATAAACATCAAATGTTTAAAGTAAGAGTTTGCATGTCTACATTTCATTACAATGCAATATCCATTGTTAGCTAGTCAATATGTGTTATATCATATGCGGGTTCGCAATCGAAGCTAACATGCTGCTTCCCACCATGTCCCTCCAACTAGACAATGGTAATGTTGTTTGGTCAATTTTGCACTGTTCCGACCTCCAGTCGGGGTGGCCATACGACGTGCAACAGTGGGGCTTGTTAGGCCCAAATAGTACTATTCAGAATTACCACGTTAAACGCTACGCGCTATTAATGGTACGAGATGTGTTTAATGAGGACTTATCAGTTTTATGGATGAGTGCCACACATATGCATATAAACGATATTAACATGTCCAAATGTAACCAAAAAGTTTGTTTGTTGTTCAAAACAGTTTGTATGAAATGTTTTCTCCCCCAAAGCTAGAAAATAGAAAATGGGGCTGTGAACTCACCTGATAGAGCAGTTCCAGTTTAAGTGGTGTTCACAACTCGCGAATGCTAGCAACCTGCTAGTGAGCATCTATAATCATATAGGTTGTGAGTATGTGTTCTGTGGTGTGTTTTATCCCATATAACTCCAAGTGTCGGTGTGCTCAACCGAGTGTTTGTGTGTTGACTTGTGTTGACTCGATGAATCGTTTGTGACACGTTTGTTGTGTTTAGTTTACATATGTGCTAATTGAATCTTAAAACGCACGTAGGACATCATCATTCATCCTAGACTCTAATCGTAACACTTTCACGCATGTCGTGTTATGAAATCGTAAAGGTTACCATTGTTGGTAAGTTTCCCTTTTAGGAAAGTTTGGTTATGAAATCCCGTTTCATAATTCTAATACATCTAGTATGTTTCTAAAAACTTATGTAAAAAGTTAAAATACATTGTTTGCGCATAAATTGCCATTTATGCCATTTTGTCCATATAAAGTTTCCTAATACAGTAAGTATTCGTTTAAAAGTTCGTTTTTAGAAATCAAAGTTTCCAAATATGTTAAAAAATCATTTTTAAACATATTTCAATAATCACAAATCACCGAAACATGTTCAAGCATTAAAACCCCTCTTTTGATTAACAAAAGTTTCTATATATTGTAAGTTTTTATAAAATCATGTTTTTCACAAAATCAAATACCCAAATGTGTTTCTAAAAACTTCAATATGCATTTAACAACATCTAGACATGTCTAACATGTCTAGATCATCACAAATCTACAAAATGCAACATAAAAGTTTCTTTTATGGCAAGTTCTACAAAATCAACACAATAACCTATCAAAACTCAATCTCATCAATCCTATGTACTAAAATCAGTAGATCTATATCAAAAATACACAAGAACAACAACAAATTTTGTGCGCAAGAGCCATATGGAGTTGCATGTAGGTGGATTTGCATGTATGATTTAACCATAGATAAGCTCATGAAACTAGCTCACAAAGCTATAGAGCACTGAGATGAAGCTGGAATAGGGGCATGGCATCACTAAAAGTGGCTGGGAATGGGCTCTTAGTGGCTTCAAGTGGTGGTGTGTTGATGATGATAAATTCCAAGCTTCTCTACCAAGCTCCAATGGCTTCCAAGCTCAACAATGGAGGTAATCTGCTGAAATGATGAAGAAATGGGGGTAGAAGCTCGACATAGAGGTGGTATGGCCGAAGAAATAGGATTGTAATGATGAAAAATGAGATAGGTTGAGTGTTAAGGTTGTTTTGGCATCTACGGCTTCCAGGCGTATCGCCTAGCGTGCCCACGCGAGGCCAGGCGTAGTGCCTAGATTAAAATAATCCAAATGGCATCTGTCTGATATGCGCACATCGCCCCGAGTGGAACTAGCACTCTGGGCGTACCGCCTGTCTTGCAGAATGAGCCCAATTGGCCCAATTTTGGTGTTTAAACTCGTTTTTCGCTTATTTCTCGTTTACGATCATCGTTTTGAGACTAATGGATTTTGTTTAACTTATTCTAAGATCCCACAGAGCTTAATTATTATTAAATTAATTTGTTGTTCGTTTAATTCACCAACGTTCGTGAGACTCGTGTGTGTTTCGATAATTCCTAGAGTTATCGGTGATAGTTTGTGTTTGTGTTTTACGAAATGATCGTATGTTTGATTAATCATAAGCAACATGTAATGCACAATCCGATAATTCCCCAAATTGTTGTTTTGCGTTTGTGTTTGTGTTTGACATACTTGGTTTTCACAACCAATGTGCAATGTATGATTTGCTAGTTCCTTGAACTATCGTATCGCAGTTGTATGTGTTTGACTCATCTAATTAAACATAATTAAATGATATGCAACAAGTATGAATGTGAAATTCTAATTTGTAAGAGTTGCAATTTTACCTGAAATTGTCGGGTGTCACACCTAACCTAGTTGCTTAAGTCAATTCTATCAAGGTCAAAAACTAAGGTTTCAAATCAACACTACCCATACTAGGGTCACATTCTACCTATACACAGTCCCCAAAAGAGCAACCATACCCCCTTTTCTTACATCAAATCACAAGACCATACCTATTGTGTAAGGCAATGAAGCTACCTATACCGTTCCTCTCCTTTTCGGCTCCAGCCGAATAAGAGTTCCCCCCCCCCCAAAATCCCTTCGTTCAGCTATAAAAAGGGGGCCAAATACTTGGGAAATATTCATCCCAACCCACATTATTCACTCATTTGTCTAGGTTGAAGAACCGGCCAACAAGCTGGGCAACAATCGCACAAAGAACAGCCATACTTCGCACCAGAAAAACTCTAAAAATAGCAGTCCTCCTCGTGATTAAAGCCACTGCCTGTAAACTCGAGACAACATGAACCAGCCCCGAACAAAGTCTCAACCAAAATGCTAAATCGACTAACATCTAGCATCACTCACTCCTCTAAACATCATCAACATCTCAAAAAAATCAAGGTTATTCACTTTTCTATTTGATCCAGTATGGTTTTTAACATACATGTGTATGTATATACACGCATGCATGATACAAAAGAAAATGGGATGTGATTCTTCACTTTGGAACACCCAATGTATGCATGTACATAAGTCTACAAAAAAAAAATAATAATAATAAAGGAAACTACAAGCTTCAAAAAGTCTAAAAAACCATATGTTTCTTTGACCTGAATAAAAGTATATAACCAAATACATGCATACAAGAAACAAGTTTTTATAAACTCTCTATACTCCCTAAGGCCATGTCAACAAACTTTTGAACATGAAGAAGATAATCAGCAAGATCTGATGTTAGGCTAATCCGGATCTAATGGTAAACTCATATTAATAGCAGTAGTAGAAGAAATCAGGACCGATCTAGGGGCTTTAGGGTTGATCATGTCATTCGTGACAACCCGGGCTTGGTCAAAGCGTAGTCAACAAACTCAAAGTTGGTCAAATGGTCAATCAGGTCAAACTTTGTCAACAACATGTTTAATGTGCTCGGTTAACCTCGTGACGCAAAAACAAGTTCGGAAGTATTGTTGGTTCAAGAATCGGGTCACCGGTTATCAACAAGTTCGCGTACGCGAACCGACCCAGAAGGTATACCCGCAAACCAATCTTTAATATGTTATAGTATCTCGTGCATTTTGAGTGTTTACATTCACGACTAAATCAAACGAAGGAAAATGATAAATATATGTAACATATTTATAATAATTATTAGTTGTTAAAATACATGATTAAATTAAAAGAGAAGTTACCTTAACACAACAAGTGTGTACTGACACCAAGAGGATTGAGGCGACTAGTTATGATAAATTGACGACTAGAGTGACGATTTTTATTTTATATATCTGACTACGTTATATAAACAAATAAATTTCCAATAAATATGGACGTAAACCTGTATATTAGCTATTAACAGAGACGTAAGACATAATAATGACATCTTAGATTATAATGAACATCTTGTTTGTGAATATTATATATAGGAGTTGAAGTGTATTTAATATCTCCCATCTATAAATACAAACTTAATATTTGACAAAGCTAATATCTAATAATATAACAAATAGCAAGTCATGATAATTCTGATTATATAAGTTGATACTCAAGCATACCAACTATAATCACATTCGATCAAATAAATAATCGAGTATTAAATGATAGACCTTATTAACTGAAAGTAACATATATACACAAAAGTATTCGGTTAATCAAACTTAACACAAGTGAGGACGCGTTAAATCACGTGTGAGAGTGGTGTCAATTTGGCATGTGAAACAAGATTGTTATTGATTATTGAAACACTTTTGATTTACAAACAGGACCTCATATTTCATTTGATTGGGAAATGCTATACTATATCAAACGTTTAGATTTACTAGCACTTAGGTGCTGTATATGGTCATTCGGACTCTGGTTATCACAACATATGGACATGGGTTCCATTGTTATACGTACTGTGAGTATTCGTAGCCCCTTTTAATTTTTACATATTTTGGGGGTAATACATGCTACAGTACTTTTCTTTTATACTATGACACTTAAAATGTTTTCATTACTATGCTATATGTGTTAATGTTGGAACATAATTTAGTCGGATCTAGACTGCATGAGATTCTGTTATTCTATTGTAAGTCCCTTTTTATTTATGCATAGACACAACCATTAACTCATAGGTTTGAGCCAGGATATATATTGAATAGTACTATTTTGGTTGACAACCCATTCACCTAGTGGGTGGTCTTGCTAGTTACAGTGACCTAATGACGTGGTCAATCATGGTAAATGAATATTTCCAACCCATACATACTATGAACTTGGGAAGAGTTTGTGGACCATGAGATCATACACAAGGGTAGTCAGTCATAGGGTGGTCTTGCTAGCTACAGTCACCTAATGACGTGGTCAATCACGGTGAATGAATATTTCCAACCCATACATACTATGGACACGGGAAGAGTTTGTTGACCATGAGATCATACACAATGACAGTCAGTCATAGGCTTAGTTGTGGACTCATGTAGATTGCATCCATTCACACTTATGGCTTAACATATTAATGATAACATAGTATTATGGGATTAATGATCCTACTGGATTTTTATTGAAACATTTTACTCGTGCCTAGAATGGCCAACACATTATGGCATTGATGATCCTACTGGATTTTTATTGAAACATTTTACTCATGCCTGGAAATGCCAACACATTATGGGATTGATGATCCTACAAGATTTTTATTGAAACATTTTACTCGTGAATGGAATGGACAACACATTATGGGATTGATGATCCTACTAGATTTTGATTTAAACATTTTACTCGTGCCTGAAATGGCCAACACATTACGGGATGATGATCCTACTGAGTTTTGATTGAAACTTTTTACTCGTGCCTGGATGGCAAACACTATTACTTAAAATATTTGATTAAACATAAAACCTACGAACTCACCAACTTTTTAGTTGACACTTGTTTTTGCATGTATTTCAGGTACTAATCTAAGGTTAGATATGGACCTTACACTTAAGCAGAAGGACTAGCATTCTCTCATACTCTGCGAGTTCTTGATATACAGTTTCGTCACATCTCCCGTGTTTCCGCCGACGGTGGGGGTGTGACAGATTGGTATCAGAGCCATTGGTTATAGAGAATTAGGTTTCCTTTTGTGACACCTAGACTATAACCATAAGCTCGAAATTGTTGGGACTATATAAACTATAGTAAGATCCAACTTTATGCAAACATATTTTTTTCGGGAGACTGTTTTCCCTAAAGAACAACACATGATTTTATTGATGCTAATAGTTGTGTTAAGAAATGAAAACTTTAAGTTATCATCACTACACTACCATTTCACTGCCAATTGCTTGTTTATAGATAATGACTCTTAGTTACTAGATCCTTACTAAGGTTACACAATATGTCTTAAAGACATCATAGTAAGGACTGATTTGACTACACACATTACTTTTGCTATGGCATAGTATTCTTATTTCGCATCATAGAGTTGATGCACTACTACTTTAGAAACAACTCTGACACAACTTACAAGTTAATATCAGAACATGTTAAGTTATTGTAACATTTTACAAACTTTAAACACCAACACATGGTGAACAATTGACAAATAACATTATAAACGAAACATGGTCTGTAAAACTCGGTAAAGTCCAAAAATTTTAAACACAATGGTGGGTGTGTGACAGATATGATACCGTCACTCTTTGTTTTATTCTATAAATGTTATGATTCAAGAAACATTAAACCTAAGATTTGTAATGGTAATACATCACTAAATAAAAAGAAAAAAAGGTTTCGTTGTTATTTTTCTTTGATTTATTACGCATATTTCGTAATGCAAGAAAATCAATAATATTATACTTAAAGATTTATTGATGGTGATTCATTACTAAATCTACAAGGTTATAATATTATATATTTTATTTTGTAATATTCAAACTCACGATCAAGAACTCAATGATATTGTTTATGTTTAGTGACTTGTCACTATATCTAAAAGTAGAATATCACATCTTCTATGTAATCGATGATGACTATGTTATAATTCTTTGAACTCACTAAGATTTTATGCTTAAGATCAGTGATGAATAATTCAAACATGTCATTAGGTATTCAAACCTAAAAACCCTTTCATGTGTTTTAAACAAGTCACAATGATTTTTGATTTTATGATTTCTTATTATATTTCATATTTTGTTTAAAATTCAATAAGGAGATATGACTTGAACTCTGAAATTTTAGTATGGGTGATTCCATATAAAATTCCAAACAAGTTCACATGAATCATATTATTGATTTTAGACGAATTATTCTACATTTGTATGTTTAGACAACTTCTAAAATATTCAATGATATTATAGCCAAGTTTAGTGATAATTAGTTATCACAACTATCAAAGCTTATATAATATCAAAAATATATGTATTCTACATCATTCGTTTATCCAAAAACCAATCATCTATTAATTCATACGATACAACCGAGAGATTCCATTGAAAAATTTTCAATGTTGAAAACCTCTATACTCATGCAATTCATAAAAGCAAGTCAAAGTATCCCACGCCTATTCAAGCTTGTCTAAAGGTTTTGTTAGCCTTGGTAGGCTTTTGGTATGCTATCAAAGTAACTGTAGTGTGTTGGGTTGGCTGTGGTATACGTTATATATAAATACTAATAGTACATCGATAATAGGACCAAAAGTTTTATCAAGTGCTAGAATAGTCAATTCAATCTACTGTTTCAAGTAAACTATGCTTGTCAATTCAACTGTGATTCCATTACTGACACCTGGTGTGTATTTTTACACCAGGTCAAATCAAATATATCCATTATCACACAAATCATGTTAGTGATTCTTAAATGAATTATTTTACATTCGTATGTTTAAACAATTACTCAAAGATTCACTGATTTCATAGCTAAGGTTGTTGACAAGTAGTTATCATAACCATATAATACCACATACTATTGTATTCAAAATCATTCATACATTCAAAAGCGATCATTTAGCAATCCATACAACTATCAGACTCTATTGCAAGATTGCAATTGTTAGTAGCTCTAAACTCATACGAATTCTAGAGTTAAACAATTATTCAAACATCTATTCAAAATGTAGTTAAGATTAGGTTAGTCTTGGTAGGTAATTGGAATGCTATCAAATTATTAGTGATCTGGTGGGTTAGATGCGATATACCCTATATATAAGCATCAATAATACATTGATAGTTGCACCGAAAGCTTGATCAAGAACTAGGATTAGTCAATTGAATATGCAAATTCAAGTCAATCATGTTTCAGTCAAGCACATTAGTCAAATTAATTGTGATTCATATATTTATAGCTGGTGTGTATTTTCTCACATCAAGTTAAAATTTAATATAGGAATAATTATTCATACCTCGAATTAAGTAAACTATCATTAAATTCGAAACCCTCTGAAAAATGTGAATTAGTATAGAAAATCCTAAACTGTGTATGTTACTAACAAATATTAGGGGTAAAAGTTCTCTACGATTTGAAAAAAATAACCCCAAAATTAAAGATAATCTTAAAATCCCTTAATCACCTACATGGTAATCTAGGAAATTAAAACATTATCCTATAACACCAATAAAATAATTAAAAATTCTAATACATTAAGTTGATTGGCAAAAATAAAAGAAAATGGAACAAGTTGAAAGGAAAGCTAAGGAACAATCAACACTTGGTCAAACAGTTTCAACAAATAAATTTCGGGACGAAATTCCCGAAAGTAGGGGAGACTGTAATCCCTAGGGTTTTCCGTTACGAATTCGAATATTGTAATCATGATTAATTCGAAATAATTAAAGATTGGGATATTCTTTGAACATTTAACCCATGAATTTATATTTAATTAAAGTAATACTAATAATAAAACAATACTAATAATAAAATACCTAATCTAACTTTTATAAATTTCATTTTTATAAAAGAATTAAAATGGTTGAAGCTTAAAGAGTCATAATAGGTTACAATAAAATAAAAACATTTTTATTCGTAAATAACCTATTCTAAAAGTTATAAAGTATATACATAAATAATAATGATGATAATAAAAACAACAACAACAACAACAATAAGAAGACATTAAATCCATATAAGGGTTTTATAAAATTTTGATGTCTTATAGAAATATTTTTTTTCTTATTGAAAATCTAAAAGTTATTGAAAATATATGAAGCATTTTATAAATTTCGATTTATAACATAGTTCTTTAACTAGAAGGACTAAAAGGGTATATATACTAAACCTAAATATGAGTGGGAGGAACTTTAAAAGAAACGTAACAAAAGGTAGTAAGTCTAAGGACTAAAATTGTAATTAACTCAAACATACCTCCTTCCCAACCCAGTTCAACCTATGCGGATACCCAGAACCATCTGAGCAACCCGGACTCCAAATGAGCGTAATCCCATTCTCGACTGTTATGGTAAGCATTCGGATGCATGACCAAGTCTCAATCACGAATCAATGAAATTAATAACGAATCATTCATAAATCGTTTCTAAAAATAATCATACGAATCCAAAAATTCAAACTCAATCAAAAGTAGTATAAAAATAAAATTAAACCCACTTGTTCCATTCCTTTGAACATTGCGAATCATTCTGCATTGAAAAATCATACTCATAACTCCTGTGAAGAACAATTTGGATACAAATACAAGACCTCTCTTGCTTAACCGAACTCCATCAAATCACATTCATTACAGGTAATAAATCATACCATCCGGCTTGTTTAGATGTAGGCATCAAAAGCCCCATGATTCGAGGAACTCACAATCATCCCCGCGATCGAATTGGAGCCAGATTAGAATTAGGGTTCTTATCCAATTTTGGGGTGGAGACGATTTCAAGTTCAGTATATGATAAAATCAAATCCGGTCTAAGCAATGAATTCCCGTCCCAACATAGCGGTTAGCCGTGTGTGCTAAGTCGTGGGGAACTCAGGTTCTACCCTAGCCGGCTACATTTAAACGGTTTTTAAGCATATAAGTCATATTTTTCTTTTTAAATCTTTTAAAGATCTGTAAAAATTTCTAAAAATATTTAGTAATCATAAAACTTCACTTTTAGTATTCTAGGAATATACTATTTTCCAGAAAAATTATAATTAAATTAATACTAAAAAAATGTGTTATTTTAACTATAAAAAACATTTAATAATAAAAAGAATAATAAGACAAACTCTTTCAAAATCAATAAAGATTATATAAAAATATTGTAAATTCTTAAAGTAAAATGCACACGTATTTTAGAAGAATTTAGATTTTTTAAAATATATTTGTTTTGATTAATACAATTTTTCGTTAAATCATATTAATGTGTTCTTAAAGTAATTTAAAAAAAAATCTAAATAAATTTTATAAATTCTGAATTTATTTAAAAAAAAAGAAAATATTTTTATAAAAAAAGGGAAATTATTTTATCCACAAATTTGATAATTTCAATTCCTTTATCAAATCAAGTTTTCCACATAAATAAAATAGAATAATTTTAATTAATTATACTAAAGATATTTATTTAAATTCTTAAAATATTTTAATCAAAAAAATATTATTATTTATTAATTTATATACAAATCTAGTAAATTTGATATAGTCTTTATAAATTCTAGTTTTGTAAAACAATACACACAACACATGTAAGTAAATAAATATAAAATACACATTACCTTTAGATTCTATTTATCTATGAATCAAAAGAAAATATTTCTTTAAAATAATAAATAAATATTTTTCAAGCTAGAAACGATAATTGTTTTTAATCCTTTCGACTGTAAACATGTTAGTCTTAGGAAATCCATAGTATGCCATAGTCTTATGACACTAAACTTAAACTTTAAGAATATCAAACTTATTAGGATTATTCTTAAAAACATTAGGTTGACGTGTGCCACTTAAGTTAGACTCTATCAAGCACTTGGACTATTTAAGCAAACAATCAAGTGAGTTTTCTTCACACTCCCTTTTGCATTAATTGTTTTTGGGATGTTACACATGTCTTATTCAAATTTATTTCAATTCTATTATTCATTCAATCTATGATGCAACCCTTAGACCTAGAAAGTCATATGCGTTAGATGCTAAGCTTATACATTGTGTTGATTCTATGTAATTATATGTGTGTTTCCCGTCAAGCAAGCTAGTACTTAATAGCCTAAGATGTGTTAGAAATCATCTTCACAATGGCTTTTTCCTTTATATTAAAAAGGTGAAAAGTAAACCTAGAAAACTTGTTGAATTATAACAGTTAATTTATAGTATGGCCATACCTGAATTAACATGTTGTAAGGATACTTGTTTGGACACAAGCTATTTTTATTCATTCATTCATTCAATTTATTCAAACTTGTATTCATGTTATGCTTATGATGCATATTCTAGTTAGGCTATAGTTTGCATCCTTTACACACACACATATATATATATATATATATATATATATATATATATATATATATATATAAATGAAACTTAGTGTGTGAACTCACCAACTATGCAAATATTTGACAAACTCTTATTTTACATGTGTAAAAGGATAAGGAAGCATGATAAAGACATAAGATAGGCTTTGTGACCTAGTTTAAACATTGAAACAAATGTGTAGACTTTTCAAATGTAATACTTTGATTCAAGTTGTATAATGTTTGTTTATTATTTAATGAATGTTGTATTTAATTTGTAATAATGATGCATTAAATATTGAAATGTTATAATAGCACCATGGGCTAACAATCAGTCAAGCTCGCGCCACGACGTATTCCGCCGTCCGTCGGGGTGTGCAGATTGGTATTAGAGCCATGGTTATAGGGATTTAGGTTACTAGAAAATGGTGGCCTAGACTGTAGCTAAGCTTCCCCTATATGAGTTATCTCAAATTATCTTTGATTGTTTGTTACATGCTTATGTGCTATGTGTTATAATTATGCATTATGTGATATACTATGTTTATTTGTTACGATAAAGGAAAGTCTTAGTTGTTAACTACCATAGAGGAAAAACCGTAGTTAATCAATTGACTTTACTTGCACTTAGCTAAGAATTCCTTAGTTTAAGGTAACTTATTATTATGGGGATTACCTAGTTTAAGCAATTATCTTTGAAGTTGTTTTAAAGTAAACTCTTTTTATACTCAAGTATACTCAAACAATCTCTAAATGATAGGAATTGAAAACTTATTAGGATTAATGCCTAAAACTATTCCTAAGACGAAATTGGAATTCCAATATTGATTTTTAAGATCCCGTTAGAATTAAGTTTGTAAGTTGGATATGTACTAACTGGAAGAGTGTAGTACCGTTAGTTCGAATTCCTGTCTAGGAAAGCAATTTGTATAAATCCATGAAGTAGTGTGGGACCTGTCTAGCTTTCCTAGGGACTTCTGATGAGAGTACAATCACTTATTGGCCAAAACATATTATACCAAACACCTTACAAACTAAAATAATTCTGATATGTCACCCGGTATTCAATTGTGAATACCATTTCTTATGTTTTTCAAACAAGTTCAAAGGATTTGCTTATTCGTGATTCTATTATCCATTCAATTTTGATTTAAAACCTTGTTAGAATTAAGTTTGTTAAAATGAGCGTCTAGTAACTGGAAGGTTGAATACCGGTAGTTGAGATTCCTGTCTATGAAAGCGATTCATAATCCCTGATGAGGGACCAGTCTAGCTTTCCTAGGGATTCTTAACGAGAGTATTTTACCTATAGACCAAAAGCATGTTACGTTTTGCAAATAACATTAATTCTAATAAGTCAAAAGGTTTCCAACTTGGATACTACTCCTTAAGATTTTTAATCAAATTCAAAATGATATCAATACTTTGTTTATACAATATCAAACCTTATGATATCATAATTAAGATTAGTGATGGTGATTCATCACTAAATCTCACAAGATATGATGTCATTTTTCCTTTTTTGAATTATATATATGTTATGATTCAAGAACTCTAATACTTAAGATGTCATTTTCTCTTTCTTGAATAAAATACACGTTATGATTCCGGAAAGTTAATAATATCATACCTAAGATTTTAATGGTGATACATTACTACGTCTAAAGGTTACGGTGCTACCATTCTTTGGATTTATAAGGCATATATTATGATTCAATACATCCATGTTATCTTACTTGAGATTAGTGATGTTGATTCATCACTATTTCTCACAGGATATGATGGCATTTCTCTTGGTTTATGCCACATATGTTATGATTCAAGATTATAGTAATATTATACCTAAGATTTGTGATGGTGATACATCACTATATCAAAAGGTTATGGTATAACTATTGTTGGATTTATAAAGTATACGTTTTAATTTTTAAAACTGCCTGATATCACAATTGTGGATTAGTGATGGCGATTCGTCACTATGTCTTACCAGATATGAAACCATCACTCTTTGTTTTATTCTATAAATGTAATGATTCAAGCAACATTAAACCTAAGATTTGTAATGGTAATACGTCACTAAACCAAAAAAAAAACGTTTCGTTGTTATTTTTCTTTGATTTACTATGCATATTTCGTAATGCAAGAAAATCAATAATATTATACTTAAAGATTTATTGATGGTGATTCATTACTAGATCTACAAGGTTACAATATTATATATTTTATTTTTTAAATATTCAAACTCACGATCAAGAACTCAATGATAATGTACTTATGTTTAGTGACTTGTCACTATATCTAAAAGTAGAATATCACATCTTCTATGTAATCCATGATGACTATGTTATAATTCTTTGAACTCACTAAGATTTTATGCTTAAGACTAGTGATGAATAATTCAAACATGTCATAAGGTATTCAAACCTAAAAATTCTTTCATATGTTTTAAACAAGTCACAATGATTTTTGATTTTTATGATTTCTTATTATATTTCATATTTTGTTTACAATTCAATAAAGAGATATGACTTGAACTCTAAAATTTTAGTATGGGTGATTCCATATAAAATTCCAAACAAGTTCACGTGAATCATATTATTGGTTTTAGACAACTTCTCAAAGATTCAATGATATTATAGCCAAGTTTAGTGATAATTAGTTATCAAAGCTTATATAATATCAAAAATCTATGTATTCTACATCATTCGTTTATCCAAAAACCAATCATCTATTAATTCATACGATACAACCGAGAGACTCCATTGCAAAAATTTCAATGTTGAAAAGCTCTATACTTATGTAATTTATAAAAGCAAGTCAAAGTCTCCCACGCCTATTCAGGCTTGTCTAAAGGTATTCTTAGCCTTGTTAGGCTTTTGGTATGCTATCAAAGTACCAGTAGTGTGGTGGGTTGGCTGCTGTATACCCTATATATACATACTATTAATACATTGATAGTAGGACCAAACGTTTGATCAAGGGCTAGAATAGTCAATTCAATCTACTGTTTTAAGTAAACTATGCTAGTTAATTCAATTGTTATTCAATTACTGAAACAAATCAAATATATCCGTAATCACACAAATCATCTTAATGATTCTTAAAAGAATTATTTTACATTCGTATGTTTAAACAATTACTCAAAGATTCAGTGATTTCATAGCTAAGGTTGTTGACAAGTAGTTATCATAACCATATTATATCACATACTATTGTATTTTAAATCCTTCGTACATTCAAAAGCGATCATTTAGCACTCCCGTACAACTATGAGACTCTATTGAAAGATTGCAATTGTTAGTAGCTCTAAACTCATACGAATTTTGGAGTTAAAAAATTATTCAAACATCTATTCAAAATGTAGTTAAGATTAGGTTAGTCTTGGTAGGTAATTGGAATGCTATCAAAGTATAAGTGATGTGGTGGGTTGGCTGCGGTATACGCTATATATAAGCATCAATAATACATTGATAGTAGCACCGAAAGCTTGATCAAGAACTAGGATTAGTCAATTCAATATGCAAATTCAAGTCAATCATGTTTCAGTCAAACACATTACTCAAATCAATTGTGATTCATATATTTATAGCTGATGTGTATTTTCTCACATCATGTTAAAATTTAATATACGAATAATTATTCATACCCAAATTAATTAAACTATAATTAAATTCGAAACCCTCTGAAAAATGTGAATTAGTATAGAAAATCCTAAAACGTGTATGTTACTAACAAATATTACGGGTAAAAGATCACTACGATTTGAAATAAAAAAAAAACCCAAAACTAAAGATAATCTTAAAATCCCTTAATCACCTACATGGTAATCTAGAAAATTAAAACATTATCCTATAACACCAATAAAATAATTAAAAATTCTAATACATTAAGTTGATTGCAAAAAATAAAAGAAAATGAAAAAAGTTGAAAGGAAAGCTAAGGAACAATCAACACTTGCTCAAACAGTTTCAACAAATAAATTTTGGGACGAAATTTTCTAAAGTAGGGGAGACTGTAATCCCCAGGGTTTTCCGTTACGAATTCAAATATTGTAATCAAGATTAATTCGAAATAAATAAAAGCTTGGGATATTCTTTGAACATGTAACCCATGAATTTATATTTAATTAAAGCAATACTAATAATAAAACAATACTAATAATAAAATACCTAATCTAAGCTCTTATCAATTTCATTTTTATAAAAGAATTAAAATGGTTGAAGCTTAAAAAGTCATAATAGGTTATAATAAAATAAAAAAAAATTTATTAGTAAATAACCAATTCCAAAAGTTATAAAGTATATACATAAATAGTATGTAATAAATAATAATGGTAATAATAATAATAATAATAATAATAATAAGAATAATAATAATAATAATAATAATAATAATAATAATAATAATACTAATAATAATAATAATAATAATAATAATAATAATAATAATAATAATAATAATAAAAATGATAAGAACAACAACAACAATAATAAGGCATTAAATTTATATAAGGGTTTTATAAAATTTTGATGTCTTATTAAAATTATTTTTTTCTCATTGAAAATCTAAAAGTTATTGAAAATATATAAAGGATTTTATTATTTTGGATTTATAAAATAGTTCTTTAACTAGAAGGACTAAAAGGGTATATATACTAAACCTAAATATGAGTGGGAGGAATTGTAAAAGAAAAGTAACAAACGCTAGTAAGTCTAAGGACTAAAATTGTAATTAACCCAAACAAATGTCCTTCCCAACCCAGTTCAACCTATTCGGATACCCAGACCCATGTGAGAAACCTGGAATACAAATGCGCGTAATCCCTACCCCAGCCAGCTCATTCTCGACTGTTATGGTAAGCATTCGGATTCACGACCAAATCCCAATCACGAATCAATGAAATTAATAACGAATCATTCATAAATCGTTTCTTAAAATAATCATACAAATCCAAAAATTCAAATTCAATCAAAAGCAGTATTAAAATGAAATAAAATCCACCTGTTCCCTTCCTTTGAATATTGCGAATCATTCTGCGTTGAAAAATCAAACTCACAACTCCTGTGAAGAACAATTTAGATACAAGAACCGAGACATCTCTTGCTTAACCGAACTCCATCAAATCACATCATTACAGGTAATAAATAATACCATCCGACTCGTTTAGATGTAGACATCAAAAGTCCCATGATTCGAGGAACTCACAATCATCCCCGTGATCGAATTGGAGCCGGATCAGAATGAGGGTTCTTATCCAATTTTGGGGTGGGGACGATTTCAAGTTCAATATATGAGAAAATAAAATCCGGTCTAAGCAATGAATTCCCGGCCCAGCATAGCGGTTAGCCGTGTGTGCTTAGTCGTGGGGAACTCAGGTTGTACCTTAGCTGGCTACATTTAAACCGGTTTTTAACCATTTAATTCAGTTTTTTTTTTTCTTTTTAAAGCTTTTAAATATCTGTAAAAATTTCTCAAAATTTTTATAAATCGTAAAAATTCACATTAAGTATTCTAAGAAAGTATTACTAATTTCCAAAAATTTTTTAATTAAATTAATATTAAAAAAATGTGTTATTTTAACTATAAAAATCATTTAAAAATAAAAAGAATAATAAAACAAACTCTTTCAAAATAAATAAAATTTCAGTAAAATATTGTAAATTCTTAAAGTAAAACACAAACATATTTTAGAAGAATTTAGATTTTGTATAATATATTTGTTTTGATTAATACTATTTTTTTGTTAAATCATATTAATGTGTTCTTAAAGTAAATTAAAACAAGAAAAATCTAAATAAGTTTTATAAATTCTGAATTTATTTAAAAACATAAAATATTTTTATAAAAAAAAGGGAAATTATTTTATCCACAAATTTGATAATTTCAATTACTTTATCAAATAGAGTTTTTCACATAAATAAAATAGAATAATTTTAGTTAATTATTCTAAAGATATTTATTTAAATTCTTAAAATATGTCAATCAAATAAAATATTATTATTTATTAACTTATATACAAATCTAGTAAATTTGATAAAGTCTTTATAAATTCTAATTTTGAAAAACAATATACACAACGCTTGTAAATAAATAAATATAGAATATACATTACCTTAAGATTCTATTTATCTATGAAACAAAAGAAAATATTTGTTTAAAATAATAAATAAATATTTTTCAAGCTAGAAACAATAATTGTTTTTTATTCCTTCCGACTCTAAACATATTAGTATTAGGAAATCCATAGTATGCCATAGTCTTATGACACTAAACTTAAGCTTTAAGAATTTCAAACTTATTAAGATTATTCTTAAAACCTATAGGTTGACGTGTGCCTCTTAAGTTAGACTCTATCAAGCACTTGGACTATTTAAGCAAACAATCAAGTGAGTTTTCTTCACACTCCCTTTTACATTCATTGTTTTTGGGATGTTACACATGTCTTATTCAAACTTATTTCAATTCTATTATTCAATCAATTTATGATGCAAGCCTTAGACCTAGTTAGTCATATGTGTTAGATGCTAAGATTATACAATGTGTTGATTCTATGTGTATTTCCAGGCAAGCAAGCTAGTACTTAGTAGCCTAAGATGTGTTAGCTATCATCTTCACATTGGCTTTCGACTTTGTGTGAAAAAGGTGAAAAGTACACCTAGCAAACTTGTTGAATTATAACAGTTAATTTATAGTATGGGCATACTTGAATTAACATGTTGTAAGGATACTTGTTTGGACACAAGCTATTGTTATTCATTCATTCATTCATTCAATTTATTCAAACTTGTATTCATGATATCCTTTTGATGCATATTCTAGTTAGGCTATAATTTGCATCCTTTATATATATATATATATATATTATGTAAACTTAGTGTGTGAACTCACCAACTATGCAAATAGTTGACAAACTCTTATTTTACATGTCTAACAGGATAAGGAAGCATGATAAAGACATAAGATAGGCTTAGTGACCTAGTTTAAACATCGAAACAAATGTATAGGCTTTTCAAATGTAATACTTTGATTCGAGTTGTATAATTTTTGTTTATTATATAATGAATGTTGTATTTAATTTGTAATAATGATGCATTAAATATTGAAACATTATAATAGCACCATGAGCTAACAATCAGTGTAGCTCGCGCCCCGACGTATTCTGCCGTCGGTCGGGGTGTGACGGATCGGTATCAGAGCCATGGTTATAGGGATTTAGGTTATTAGAAAATGGTGGCCTAGACTATAGCTAAGCTTCCCGTATATGAGTTATCTCATATTATCTTTGATTGTTTGTTACATGCTTATGTGTTATGTGTTATAATTATGCATTATGTGATATACTATGTTTATTTGTTACCATAAAGGAAAGTCTTAGTTGTTAACTACCATAGAGGAAAAACCTTAGTTAATGAATTGACTTTACTTGCACTTAGCTAAGAATGCCTTAGTTTAAGATAACTTCTTATTATAGGGATTACCTAGGTTAAGCAATTATCTTTGAAGTTATTTTAAAGTAAACTTTATTTATACTCAAGTATACTTAAACAATCTTTAGATGATAGGAACTGGAAACTTATTAGGCTTAATGCCTAATACTATTCCTAAGAATAAATAGAAATTCCAATATTTAATTTTATGATCCCGTTCGAATTAAGTTTGTAAGGTAGATATGTGCTAACTGGAAGAGTGTAGTACCGTTAGTTAAAATTCCTGTCTAGGAAAGCAATTTGTATAAATCCCTGAAGCACTGTGGGACCTGTCTAGCTTTCCTGTGGAATTCTGATGAGAGTACAATCACTTATAGGCCAAAGCATATTATACCAAACACCTTACAAACTAAAATAATTCTGATATGTCACCCGGTATTCAATTGTGAATACAGTTTCTTATGTTTTTCAAACAAGTTCAAACGATTTGCTTATTTGTGATTCTATTATCCATTCAATTATTATTTAAAACCTCGTTTTAAATTAAGTTTGTTAAAATGAGCGTGTAGTAACTGGAAGGGTGAATGCCGGTTAATTGAGATTCCTGTATAGGAAAGCGATTCATAATCCCTGACAAGGGACCAGTCTAGCTTTCCTGGGGAATCTTAGTGAGAGTATTTTACCTATAGACCAAAATCATGTTACATTTTGCAAATAACATTCATTCTAATAATTCAAAATGTGTCCAGCTTGGATTCTACTCCTTAAGATTTTTAATAAAATTTAAAATGATATCTGTCACAACCCGAGTCGGCGGGAACGGTTCGACTTTCCTGTCGGGCGGAAGGTTCTCGGGGTGCGATATCGTGAGTGATAAACATGATGATCAGATTGTTTACATATCATCAACATTGAGAATAACTATAGTACAATACATTATTAAACTAGGATTACAGAGTTAAATTACAATATTAATGTTTGATAATTTAACTAAGTAAACCTATCCAAAAGGATCAGGTGTTTTCTATCTTGTATCGGTACAAGATATCAAAATAGCTACACATCGTTCATCAAAATATGTGCTTATCAAAATATACTAAGTCCTCTAACTGGGCATCCTAGTATGCATTCCTTAGCCTTAGCTTAATCCTGTACATCACCTGAGAAAGCATGTAAGAAAACAAAGTCAAAACAATGGTTGGTGAGTTCATATAGTTTTTTAGTATTTGAAAAATAGTTTTGCATCCTCTTCGGTAAAACCTTAACCTCATTAACATCACCAGTATCATCCAGCTCAGTATGCTTATATATAGGGCATTCCCCTGAGTCGAGCCTACAACCCGCCCAAACGCCATCCCACCACATACTAAGCCACATAGGACATTGCTGTTAATAATAATTAAGCATTTTACCTACCATTCAATTCCCATCATAGTTTCAAGCATCATGTTTAGAAGTTTAAGTTATCTACCCAATAGCATTCCCATATCCCTTCGTTAACAACCTTAATCTCATTAACATCACCTGTATCATCCAGCTCGGTATGCTTATATATTGGGCATACCCCTGAGTCGAGCCTACAACCCGCCCAGACGCCATCCGACCACATACTAAGCCACATAGGACATTGCTGTTAATGATAATTAAGCGTCTTACCTACCATCAAATCCCATCATAGCTTTAAGTGTTCTGATCATAAGTTTCAACACGCACAGAGTAGCATTTGAGTATCAAATTTTTAGAGTTACCATTATGGACAGCTGGACACCCTAAGGAATTCAGCATCCATCCATAACGGAACTAAATATGACTCGCGACGTGTTTTGATAGAGGAATCCTCAAGATGACACAAAGTCAGCTAGAGGAAACCAAAATCATTCTATTCACTCGTCATAACCATGGATGAATCAAGAAGAACACTGAATGACTAGTAGGGCTTGACCACTGTCAAGACGCGGCAGCCAATCAGTCTGTCTTACATGATATCTGACAAAGAAGAGCACTGTTGACTAGTAGGGCTTGACCAATGTCAAGAAGCGATGGCCAACAGTCTGTCTTACGATGTCCGATAGCTTAAGCATACAAGTTTAGAGCATTCACATAGTTTTACTGATGACTAGTATGGGTTGACACATAAGTCAACAGGCGGCGGTCAATCAGCCTGTTATCTGAGCATTCCAAGTTGATCAAGCATTCAAGTGTTTCAAGTATTCTAAGCAGATTGAGCATTCAAGTGTTTCCAGTGTTACAAACATATCGAGCATTCAAGTATTTCAAGTATTCCCAATCATATCGAGTATTCAAATGTTTTAAGCATTCCAAGCATTTCGATCATTCAAGTGTTTTAAGCATTCTAAGCATTTAAGTCTTTATAGCCTTTTGAGCAAACAAGTCTTTCTGAGTTTTAGTTTTCAAGATTACGTAAGTATAGTTTTCAAAAGTATTCCTAGTTTTAGTATTAGTCTTTCTTACACAATTAAAGGTTTCGAGAGTTTTAAGCAAATAAGTGTAAGTGTAAACAATATTATCATAAGATTAAGAATATAAGATATTCAATTTTATAATAAGTGTATGAAGTATTAGCAATTATAGTAAATGTATACAGTGTTAGCCTTTAGAATGAGTGTATCAAGTATTAGCATTTAGCATGAGTGTTCAAAGCCTTAGCATCGAGCATGTAGGTTAAGCATAGAGTTTATAGCTTAATCATCGAGCATTTAGTTTAAGCATAGAGTTTATAGTATAAGCTTCGAGCATATAGTTTAAGTCTTAGTTTCTAGCATCCCGCATAAGAGTTACAAGTTTAAGCATTAGTATAAGCATCATGAGAATGTGTGAAAACATTTAATAAACATTTCAATAATTGTTTAAAATGTATAACATGCTTCTTAGTCCCGAGGTAAAAACAAATATGTTTGAAAAGGGAAAATGAACTCACCTTGTGTTTGAAGTGGTTGACTAAGTATAAACAAGAATGCGCGTGCTCGTTGTTGTACTTGTTATTGTTTTCACGATCCTGTATTGATTTCACGTGGTATGTATCTCATAAGTATAAGTTGTAGTGACTTGTGTGTGCGTGTGCTTCAACTCTAAAAGGCTAATACTTAGTGGTGTTGGTCATCACTCGGCCTCGTTTGCTAGTTACCAATTGTACTCCCCTTAATCATTTAAGTTGATATTTTCACAAGCTATTATGTTATTTGTTTATCTTCAAAACGTTATTTTAGCATGATACTTAGTATATATATATACACCCACTCAATCCATCACCTTTTTAGTTCTTTTGCTTGCATAACTCATGCATATAATTAGTTGAATTAGATTCCATGTGTTTATTCTAATTTAACCTATGGGGCCGAATTGTTGCATGTGGGCCGAATGATCCCCTTGTCCAAATGAACAGTGGGCCGAACCAAGCCTAATGGGCCGAAGGTTGTGTACATCGGCCGAGCAAAACCACCCAGGCCTAAGTATTTGGGCCGGTTGGGACTTCTTAGATTGCATGGTTGGTGAACCAAGTTGGCTAACATAGATCGAATAGTCCAACGGCCTAGGGTTCGGTCACCTTAGGTCAGTGAACCTATTAGCCATTGTAACATCTGTGCATGTAGTCATAGCAGTCATAAACAGTGATAGTACAATATGTGTTTAATTCAGTGTTTTCAATGTGATTCAAGTGTTCATGATTGTGTTTGTGTGTGATAGGATCTTATTTAAATAGGAACAAGTATGAATTATTTATTTACAGTCGATTTCGCTAGGCAAGAAAAGTATCGTATTATATCGAAACAGTGGTGGGATGGCGTCAGATAAGGCAGGTAGCTGGACTCTGGGGTATGCCCTATACATATACTGCGTTCGGTGTAATGGATAGTGTTAGTGCGTAGTGTTTAGACGAATATTATGACAAACGAATTAATTAAACAAGATCGTAATGCGTAAGCGAGACTGAGTATAGTTATGGGTGGCGATCCATAAAGATATGAGTGTTGAACTTATAATTACGAGTAAACGACAATAAATATATTTTGAAAATCTGGTTCCTTACGACTAAGAGCATCCGCCACCACATCGCAGTAGACAAGATGAAGAAACATGATAGGATGGATTTAGAAACACATTAAAATCCTGATTGTTTAATTGTCTTATTTGAAGTCTTATTTTGTAAACTATATTTTGGGTCTGTAGTTGCCATTCTTTTGATAGATAGACAGAATGTCTGTAATTAAACAATTGTCTAAACTTTATGAAACTTAGTAATGCATTGTGGTTGTTCTTATTCAATACTTGTGCATGATTTAACTATCGATCGTCACCGCACCGTGGATTCCGCACGCGGCGCAGGGGGTGTGACAGCCATGAGGTTCGTCTCCCATTGGTTCGGTGGTCTCATTGGTTCATCTAATGGTTCATAGACACAAGGTTTGGCAAAGGTTCGCTGTTGGACCAAGGGGTTCGTGAAGGTCAAAGGTTCGGCCACTGCTAGGGTTTCCAACGAACCTAGTGGTTCGCCCAGGTGAGGGTTCGTCGGAGGTCACAGGTTCGCAGCAACTCTGAATATATGTTCGGCCATGATGCAAGAAAAAGATTCGGTTGTGTATATTAGGGTTCGGTGATGGTGCATGCAAGGTTTGATGGGCTTGGAGGTTCGGCCACCCCTAAAGGTTCGGCCCTTAGCTGTCTTGATCGCGTATCCACTTCACGAACCTGGTTCACCATCTTCGTCATCATCGAACCAAGCCGTCCTAGGTGGTTCTCATGGCTAGTGTTACATGATGGAAGGCTCTCCAAGGTGCGGTCCCGAAGGGTTTAGCCTTGAACCGGTTATGTGTGTGTGTGTCGAAACAAAGGGTACAAAACCCTACTTTTTCATACTTTCAAAGCTTCATACCTCAAAAATGGCTGGACAAACACTCAGATTTGTTGTACTTCTAGGTAGAGGAGCTCGAGATCTTCGTGTGGACACCAAAAACTCGTGATTTCACTAAGAAACGAGTGAGATATCGCGATTTGAAGATGGTTTTCTTCTAAAGAGAGAGAGGTTCGGGAAGAGAGTGTAGAGAGAGAGAGATGATTAAAATGAAAGAAATGGGTTCTTTTAAGCGTTATATACCCCGAGAGTGTTCGGGTTCGTTTCGGTTGCTCGTTTTTCGTCTCCGTTGCGTTTCCGGATCGTTACGTGCATGTCTTATCACTAAATAAAAGAGGATTTATTTCTAAATATTTGAAAAGTGGTTATTCCTAGTAAATATTTTAAATTAACTTTTCTTGAATTATTTCTCGTAATTTATTATTTTTACGCGTTTCGTTAGCTCGTTCACGTATTCTACGTATTTTAAAATGAATTTATTTGTAGTATTTCTATAAGATTGTGATTCCTAATAAATGTTAAATAATAAATTTTCTTAACTTATTTTCGTTCGTTTCGTAGTTCATTTTCGTTTCGTCAGAATGTGTCACCTTCGCGCGTATTCGTTCGAATCGTCACCCGAACGGACACGGCGTTGGTTTCACTTTCTGATTCTTGTTTTCTACTTTTCGGTCACCATTTCAGAACGTTAAACTTTCAGATTTATTCTTACAGATCGTCACCTATACGAATAATTCGTCGATTTAGCATTTTGTAACGACAGCCGTTATGGTTTTGTTTTGTTTAACCTCACATACGTTTATACAAAATAGCATTAAATCAAGCATTTGTGTATCTGTTCAGTGTTGTCTGATGTATTTCTGACTGTTAAACCATGAGGTTTAAATCAGATTTCAGAACAACTGCATAATAGTTTAGTGTCAAGCATCACAATGTTAATAGCATATAAGTGTTTCACATAGTTTGTACATGAGTTACTGTGCAAGTTATTTTACCGGTCACCATTCCGGTAACGTTTCCAGCACAGATGTTACAATCTCCCCTTGTTAAATAAATTTCGTCCAGAAATTTAAAAGTTATTATCAGGTATGACCTTCTTTGTAAACCAGTGGAGAGACTTTTGTTTGGTGTAATGTCCCCACGCTCCCAAATAAACTCTGGGTCATGTTTGGGATTCCTCATGTACAACTTCATAGTTTTGTGCGCCTTATTGCTCATAGTTGTCTTGCTGCTATGCCTTGCTTAATCTTCGCATAACTCTAACACCTTGTTGTTCGAAACTAATTGATGCTATGAGCATCAATGGTTACACAACCTTAGTGTTAGCTGTGGTTTCTAAGTATGTTGTATATGTTTGCTAAGTATTCCTTTATTGTTTCCCTTGCACCAAGGAGTTTCTAAGTTTTCATGGAATACCTATGTGACTATACTACTAGGAACAAGATAAATTTCTTATTCATACTAGTATCACATGCCAATACTCGTCTTTAGCATATCTTAGTCTTGTATTCACGACTGATTCTCTGAGTCTACTTATCTAGTTTAACTATGATTCCATCATAGTTCCACATTCATCCTTTCTTAAAATCCTAGAACCAAAGTTCTCTAAATTAAGAATTTTGAGTTCTATGAAGTCTAGGTGGTAAATGAAAGTTTACACTCTAGCTTCGACATTTTGAATTCTTACGACTTTTAGTGTTCTAACTAGATAAAGTCCTCTTCCTAATTATAGTAGTTAAACTGCAATTAAGAATTACTCTATCTTTATTTAATCATTTAACGCTTATTTGTCCTAAGCCTTCCTTAGATTACTATTCTCTTATTGGCACCGAGTTGCTTACGGTTACCTTATATTTATTGTTTCTAAGACCACAACAGAATATGCATCTCTAATTAGCATACCAATAAATGATTTAACGTAACATGATGGAATTTGCATACCTGTGGGGTCATACCACCCCAAACTTGCATCGAGAGTTGGTAAAGTAAACATTTCCTCAGAATGTGCAGGATTTGCTGAAGATACCGTGATGGGGCAATCTCGTGCAATGTGTTCGGACATTCCACACACATAGCAATCCTTTCTGTATCGAGGAAGGGGATATGTAGTGTTTCCAGGGTTCTGATTATGAGTCGGGGGATTATTGCAATCACGACTCCAATGTCCCTTCTTCCCGCAATTCAGACAATGTTTGCACAGTTTATTCTTAGCATGATGAAGATCGCACGTGGCACATAGAGGAAACTTGCTAATCTTCGGTGTGCATATTAACCCCAATGGCCCATCCTACCACAACGAATGCACTACCTGCGTGAGATTTCAACACGGTGGTGATAATGACAGTTAGTGCAAAGAGGGGCTTTTCCAGCATAACGATTACGACTCTCTGATTCAGGAGCAACGGCCAATTGGCGAAGGGGAATGGCCTCAGTGTAGATTACAGGGTTTCTGGATTTCTTAGGACGACACCGTTTTCGCTTCTTGCTTGTCTCTCCTTGTACAACTCCTTTAGTCCCAATGACTGTCTTCGGGTAACATCGAGTGTTCTCGTCACCGTTCATGACTTGAGTGATGATTCCAGGGAGAATCGTCATCAATTCTTCAGTGACTAGAGTTGCAAGTGCAACTGTTGCCGAGTCCATCTCCTGTGTAAGAGAAGGTGGTGATGGTTGTCTTCTTGAGGACATTCTGCTTATACTAGAAAGAACATCGGTTAGCGAAATGATCCAATGTAAAAGACACAATGCAACTTAAATCCTATGTTCTCTATATGAGGGTCCCTAAGTTATTGTCTAGGCCAAACTTTTTAATAAATGACCTATTATTCTCTATAACTTTGAGCTCTGATACCAATCTGTCACACCCCGAGCCAGCGGGAACGGATCGACTTTCCCGTTGGGCGAAAGGTTCTCGGGGTGCGATATCGTGAGTGATAATCATGATGATCATATTGTTTACATAGCATCAACATTGAGAATAACTAAAGTACAATACATTATTAAACTAGGATTACAGAGTTAAATTACAATATCAATGTTTGAAAATTTAACTAAGTAAACCTATCCAAAACGATCAGGTGTTTTCTATCTTGTATCGGTACAAGATATCAAAATATCTTCACAGCATTCATCAAAATATGTGCTTTTCAAAATATACCAAGTCCTCTAACTGGGCATCCTAGTATGCATTCCTTAGCCTTAGCTTAATCCTGTACGTCACCTGAGAAAGCATGTAAGAAAACAAAGTCAACACAATGGTTGGTGAGTTCATATAGTTTTTTAATATTTGAAAAATAGTTTTGCAACCTCTTCGGTAAAACCTTAACCTCATTAACATCACCTGTATCATCCAGCTCGGTATGCTTATATATAGGGCATACCCCTGAGTCGCGCCTACAACCCGCCCAGACGCCATCCCACCACATACTAAGCCACATAGGACATTGCTGTTAATAATAATTAAGCATTTTACCTACCATTCAATTCCCATCATAGTTTCAAGCATCATGTTTAGAAGTTTAAGTTATCTACCCAATAGCATTCCCAAATCCCTTCGGTAACAACCTTAATCTCATTAACATCACCTGTATCATCCAGCTCGGTATGCTTATATATTGGGCATACCCCTAAGTCGAGCCTACAACCTGCCCAGACGCCATCCCACCACATACTAATTTACATAGGACATTGTTGTTAATGATAATTAAACGTCTTACCTACCATCAAATCCCATCATAGCTTTAAGTGTTCTGATCATAAGTTTCAACACGCATAGAGTAGCATTTGAGTATCAAGTTTTGAGAGTTACCATTATGGACAGCTGGACACCCTAAGGAATTCAGCATCCATCCATAACAGAACTAAATATGACTCGCGACGTGTTTTGATAGAGGAATCCTCAAGATGACACAAAGTCAGCTAGAGGAAACGAAAATCATTCTATTCACTCGTCATAACCATGGATGAATCAAAAAGAACACTGAATGACTAGTAGGGCTTGACCACTGTCAAGACGCGGCGGCCAATCAGTCTGTCTTACATGATTTCTGACAAAGAAGATCACTATTGACTAGTAGGACTTGACGATGTCAAGACGCGATGGCTAACAGTCTGTCTTACGATGTCCGATAGCTTAAGCATACAAGTTTAGAGCATTCACATAGTTTTACTGATGACTAGTAGGGGTTGACACATAGGTCAACACGCAGCGGTCAGTCAGCCTGTTATCTGAGCATTCCAAGTTTATCTAGCATTCAAGTGTTTCAAGTATTCTAAGCACATTGAGCATTCAAGTGTTTCCAGTGTTACAAACATATCGAGCATTCAAGTATTTCAAGTATTCCCAATCACATCGAGCATTCAAATGTTTTAAGCATTCCAAGCATTTCGATCATTCAAGTGTTTTAAGCATTCCAAGCATTTAATTCTTTATAGCCTTTTGAGCAAACAAGTCTTTCTGAGTTTTAGTTTTCAAGCTTACATAACTATAGTTTTCAAAAGTATTCCTAGTTTTAGTATTTGTCTTTCTTACGCAATTAAAGGTTTCGAGAGTTTTAAGCAAATAAGTATAAGTGTAAATAGTATTAAAGGTTTCGGACTACTCCGTTCTCGTTCTATAAAGATACTACCCGTTAGTAAATATCTTAGTGCCTCATTGTCTTAATGTCTATCACTACATTAAGAAGTTCTGGAAACAGATAACAAACATTTACACCAGGGGGATTTGCAAGCTCCCGGCAAATGGGTTGTCAGCCGATAGTACTATCATTGTTTTCTGTTCGGCCCCATATGGGTTCACTAGATACAGTTCAAGGAATGAGGACTTTTAAGCTCTATGATAGAGTTCTGTTCTACAGGAAAAATCCCATGAAATCCACAAGTTCTTGACAAATCACATGTAATCATATAGATAAAAGTGATACATATCATATGTTCAAGAAAAGTTCCACAGTACCCGGTATTTATAAAATATTAAAAAGAAAAGGGGTTGTACGAAACTCACCTGAAGTCACGAGGGTGGTGAAATCACACGCAGAATAGTAACCGTAGCTAAATTCTGCATTTGTTTAGGTTAAATGTGTTATTTATGTTTTAACTTACTGATTAGATCTTCCTGAACGTTCAATGTCAGAGACATTGCCTTGAAAGTCATCAAACCGATATTAGGTTTTTAATTAATTATTTTAGCGTCATATCATACAATGTATGATAATGTCGGAACCTATACTGATTCAGGTTCCTCATACAAGGTTGATGACACGTTTGATTAATCATATTAATTTTAGATTAACCAAATAGTTAATGTTGTTGATTATGGTGCTGAAACCGTTTCAGAGATGAATTTATGGCTTAGGAATAATCAATCCTTGTTATTGATTACTCAAATATCATGAAATATCACAATGATACATTAGAATAGGTTTAATAACCATTTTTAACATACTAATCTGACTGTTATCATAAACATCAGATAATCGTTCCAATGAGTATGTTAATGATTGTGATTAGTTTGAAACACTTGGATTTAACCTTGCATTTCAAAGATTAATCAAAGTAATCACCTACATTGTCACAATCAAATGGTTTAAAGCATTATAATCATAGTTATGATTTCATGAAAACCGCGCATTACAACGTACCAAAACAAGGATTTACCCGTTAAAACATCAAGTTCTTCATTTCTAATCAATCCTAGACATCATCTAGGCAATAATCAACAATCCTAACTATACCATTACGTTCAAAAAGAAGATCTAATAAATCATTATCAAACTAGAAGGTTAAAACAAACCGTTACCTAATCAGACATATTTCTGAGTGTAGAACAACGATCAGGACTTGTAAACACGATCCCTGGCACGATCCGTGGGTTTTGGCAGCTTCAAAGTGGAGTTTTGATGGTAAAAATGAATGGTTTTTCGTCTGGAAGTCGAGTATGTGTGAGAGGATTGAAAAATATGAATTCTGCATGCATTTTGATGAAGAAGTCCGATCCATTGTACTGCCTCATCCGTCGCGTACCGCCAAGGAAGACCAACTGGAGCTTGGCGTACCGTAAAGAAATGCGGAAGAAATCAGATATCTTTGGTCCTTCGTGTACTGCCAAGGATACTCATCTCGGCCTTGGCGTATCACGAAGACTCCTGGATTGCAATACTTCGAAATTTTTCTTCGTTTTTCAATTTCGGAGTATCCGAAACTCCGTTTCGCACAGGGTTTTCTCCTATGTTCACCATTTCTCGCATACTTTCAACCTGTAATAATTACAATAGCTAAATCAACGTGGATTTCAAGCACGACCAAATGTGCTCTCGTCATTAGTGACATAATTCTCAAATGCAATTGTCACAGTCTCCTCCTGTTAAAGAAATTTCGTCCCGAAATTTAATGAAGACTTACTTGAAGAAAATCGCTTATGAGAATGGGTGTGGGTATTTTGCTTTTATCCGATCTTCACGTTCCCACGTATACTCAGGTCCATGTTGTGAATTCCATCGATCTTTAACGATTGATATGCGACTACGTTTCGATACTTTCACTTCTCGATCCATCACCTCTACCGATTCTTCACTGAACTGAAGTTTTTCATCAATTTGAATCCCCTCAAGAGGTACAATTAATGATTCATTAGTTAAGCACTTCTTCATATTTGATACATGAAAAACGTCATGAATGTTACTAAGTTCAAGAGGTAACTCAAGTCTGTAGGCTACTGATCCAATTCGTTCAAGAATTTTTAATGGTCCTACAAATCATGGTGAGAGCTTACCTCTCTTCCCAAATCTAAAAATACCCTTCCAAGGTGAAACTTTCAACATTACTCGATCACCTATTTGGAATTCTAGGGGTCTACGATGATTATCAGCATAACTCTTTTGACGATCGCAAGCAGCTTTAATTTGTTCTTGAATGAGTGCGATCTTATCAGTTGTTTCTTGAATGAATTCCGGTCCTATGATCTGACTTTCACCTACCTCTGACCAACAGATAGGTGATCTACACTTGCGTCCATAAAGTGCTTCGAATGGAGCGCAATGAATACTAGTATGGTAGCTGTTATTATATGATAATTCCACAAGTGGAAGATGAATATCCCAGCTACCTCCAAAATCAATCACACAGCTTCTGAGCATGTCTTCAAGAGTTTGATTCGTTCGTTCAGTTTTCCCGTCCATTTGTGGATGATAAGTTGTGTTCATATTGATTTGCGTGCCCAGAGCACTCTGAAGAGTTTGCCAAAATCGTGACATAAATCGACTATCTCCGTCAGAAATGATAGAGATTGGTACTCCATGTTGAGATACAATCTCGTTAACATAGAGTTTAGCCAGTCGATCCATGGGATAATCTTCTCGGATGGGTAAGAAATGCGCAGATTTAGTAAGGCGATCAACAATAACCCATATAGCGTCATGATTACGTGATGTTCTGGGTAGTTTGGTAATGGAATCCATAGAGATCTGATCCCATTTCCACATGGGAATCTCAGGTTGTTGCAATAACCCAGAAGGTCGTTGATGTTCAGCCTTAACTTTGAGACATGTTAAACATTGATCCACATATTCTGCTATGTGTTTCTTCATTCCAGGCCACCAGTAAAAATCTTTAAGATCTTTATACATTTTATCAGCACCCGGATGAATAGAATACCTGGATTTGTGCGCCTCATCCAAGATGATTGTTCTAGAGTTACCGTATAAAGGAACCCAAATTAGGCTTTTGAAATACAACACTCCATCAGTCTTGGTTTCGAGTTGCTTGTCTAATCCCCTTAATTCCTCAGCAGGGTAGTTCGTTGCTTGTAAAGCTTGTTTTTGCGCTTCTCTGATTTGAGGAATTAGACTTGTATGAATGGTCATCCCTAACGCTTTAACACGTAAAGGTTTGACTCGTTCCTTGCGACTTAAGGCATCGGCTACGACATTCGCTTTATCTGGGTGATAACGAATTTCACAGTCATAGTCGTTTAAAAATTTACCCACCGCCTTTGTCTCATGTTCAACATTTTCTGATCTATAATGTGTTGAAGACTTTTGTGATCAGTGTATACGATACACTTGGTTCGATATAGATAGTGTCTCCAAATCTTAAGTGCAAACACCACTGCACCAAGTTCTAGATCATGAGTGGTATAGTTATTCTCATGTATTTTCAGTTGTCGAGAAGCGTAAGCAATTACTTTATCCTTCTGCATTAACACACACCCAAGACCTTGACGAGAAGCATCACAGTACACTGTGAAATTATCCGTACCTTATGGTAATGCCAAGATAGGTGCACTGCAGAGTTTGTGTTTCAACAGTTGGAATGCCTCCTCCTGTTGAGAACCCCATATAAACGATTTATTTTTCTGTGTCAATGTGTTCAGTGGCGAGGCTATCCTTGAAAAGTTCTTGATAAATCGACGATAATAACCTGCCAGTCCTAAGAATTGACATATTTCAGTTGGGGTTCGTGGTGTTTCCCATTGCTTCACAGCTTCAATCTTACTGGGATCTACTTGTTTTCATGCACTATGTGCCAAAGAAATTGAACTTCTCGTAACCAAAACTCACACTTTGAGAATTTGGCATATAATTTCTCACGTGCCAAAAGTTCTAGGATCAGTTTCCAGTGTTGAGCATGTTCTTGTTGGTTTCGAGAATAAATAAGAATATCATCAATAAACACAATCACAAACTTATCCAAATAAGGCCTACAAACTCGATTCATCAGATCCATGAAAACTGCAGGTGCATTTGTTAATCCAAACAGCATTACTAGAAATTCATATTGTCCGTATCAAGTTCTGAAAGCAGTTTTAAGAACATCATCATCATTAATTCGTAACTGATGATATCCGTATCTTAAATTGATTTTCGAAAAATAAGTAGCACCTTGTAATTAATCAAACAGATCATCTATACGTGGTAACGGATAATGGTTTTTGATTGTCAGTTTATTGAGTTCCTTGTAGTCAATGCACATCCTGAATGAACCATCCTTCTTTTTCAGAAAAAGAATTGGTGCTCCCCATGGTGAGAAACTAGGTCTAATAAAACCCTTGTCTAATAGTTCCTGCAGTTGACCTAAAAGCTCTTGCATCTCTGAGGGTGCTAAACGATAAGAGCTTTATCTACAGGTGCTGCACCTGGAATCAGGTCAATTCGAAATTCAACCTGTCTCACTGGGGGTAATCCTGATATATCCTCAGGAAAGACTTCAGGAAAATCCTTGACTACCGGAATTTCTTCGACAAGTTTTTGTGCAGAACAGTTCTCAATTACATATGCCAGAAAGGCCTGACAACCTTTCCGTAAACACTTCTGAGTTTGCATACAAGAAATGATACCAAGTCTCCTACCGACTCGTTCTCCTTCAACTATCAGTGTATTACCGTTAAGTAATGGAATACGGATCACCTTGTTTTGACATACAACTTCCGCTTGGTTATCAGAAAGCCATTTGTAACATTTGTGCATATAGTCATGTAGTTGTAAACAGTGTTAGAACAGTGTCTATTCATGGTTCAGTTCATCAATGTGATTCGTATGTTCAAAATGTGTGCTTGTGTGTTACAGGATCTTAGTAATCAGAAAACAAGTATGTATTATTTATTTACAGTCGATTTCACTAAGCAAGAACAGTAACTTGTTATATCGAAACAGTGGTGGGCAGCGAGAGTGAGCCCTATATATATACTGCGTTCGGTGTAACAGGTTAGTGTTAGTGCGTAGTGTCGAGACGAATACTATGACATTTAATTAATTCAACAAAGATCGTAATCTGTAAGCGAGACTGAGTATAGTTATGGGTGACGATCCATAATCGTACGAATGTTGAACTTATAATTACGATTAAACGACTTTAAATAATTAATACGATCGGAAAATGTACGCGATTGCGGGTATACACGTAATTTCGAATGTTTAACGATCTGACAACGCACGAAGAGTAAAATAATTAAATTAATTATTTTATATTTTTACAATTTTGAAACTCATCATTTTAATGAGTTTAACAACTCTTTTATTTTAAAACCGCGTAAAATACGAGTTACGTTCCGGAAACGCGAACCGAGCGACCGAAACGGACCCGAACATCACCCGAACTATAAAAGCCTTGAACAAGGCTTAAATGCTCATTTATTACTTCAACAACCCATTCTCTCTCTACAATTTCCGTCTACCCTCTCTCTCTCTAGAAAACCGACCTTCAAACGCGCGTATCTTCTTCGTTTCTTGACGAAATTCGGCGTTCTTGGTATCCACGCGAAGCTCTCAACATTATCTACACGAAAGTACAAGAAAACAACGGATTTGTCCGGCCAAATCTGAGGTATTATCGGTTGAAAATTCTGGAAAAGAGGGTTTTCATGTTTGGTTGTTGTGTGTGTGTTCAAACCCGATTAACGACCTGTTCTAGCACCACCAATCTTAGTTTCGCACCTGTAGCAACCTTCCTCGAGAGTAGAATGACTAGATCGTGGTAGGGAGCTGGTGGTTCGATGGTGGTGATGATGCTCGTACAGGTTCGCTGGAGGGTTTCTCGGCCGAACCCTCACCTGGGCATGACGAACCACAAGGAACTTCACGAACCCTGCAATGGTTTGTGTGAGCATCTGCCGAATCTTAGGGAGTTCCACGAGCCCTCACCGAACCATAACCATCATCACGAACCTTCAGTCTAAGGGTGGCGAACCCTTCTGATGCTACGAACCCTGTGGATCAGTCGAACCCTTTGCGAACCATGTGATATTAGCCGAACCTTCATGCATCATCAACCACAGCCGAAGCCTACATGGTTCGTGAACGTACCAGCCGAACCCTTATGCATGTGAACGAACCATTTAGTGAGACGAACCCTTAGACGTTGAACGAACCATAGAACCATCATGAGCCGAATCTTTGAACACATTATTCTGGACGAACCATTTGGCCATAGGGCCGAACCTTGGCTGGAGCCAAAAGGTTCGCTGCCCAAAGTTGGCAGCCGTAAACCTTCGGCCCAATCCCACCATATCCGGCCCAACTCCACAAAGCAACTTGACCCATAGATGGAACTAAGCCCAATTAAGTTGTACATGACCCAATTGGAATCAAATCGGGTTAATAATGTGTTGGGGTGTTGCAAGGCCTAATTTCATGTTGTTGGGCCAACATCACATCCATTGGGCCTAACACCACATTCATTTGGCCCATCGTGAACCTAAGTGGCACATGGACTTGATTCAAGAACCATTGTGGTTACATAGGTTCAAAGCATATTATTGAATCATAACTTGACAATTGTGAATTAATCATTAATGGTTTAAGTGTAACTTAACCGTTCATGGAATTAATTCACAACACAAAGACTTAAACATTTGAACAGCTTTTCACAACTCATGTTAACAAATGGTTTATCAAACACTTAAACAAATGTGAAGCAAGCATGTTGTTGTACAAAAGATCATTACACAAGTTTCTTGAACCCATGATCAATCAAGTAATCAAGTTAAACAAGTTCAAGTGAACACAAGTCAATCAACAAATCAAAGTCTATACAATTATAAATCTTATATCTTATGTATGATTACAATGTTATAGGAAACAATTAGAAGTCCTGTTTGCTACTTGCTAACTGTTTTGTTCAGAGTCTACTGCAGACAGGTGAGAACATTAGCCCCTCTTTTACTGTTTTATAACTGTTTTGGGGTGAAACACGTGATCAAAACCACTATTTCAATATTGTTTCATTACACAGGTTATGTGTATTCATGAAAACTACAGGTTCATCTTACGAATCCATGGGATTCTTCAACTGTTTAAGGAAATTGTCAACTGTTTTAAAGGAATTATTCACTATTAAACCCTTATTACTAAAAAGGATTTTATAATGTTTTCTTGAAATGTTTTATAACAGTTTTACTCAAATGTTCTTTTAAAGGATAAACATTTTTAAATAAATGATTTCATAAACTCTTTCTTTTGTTAAAAGCCTTGTTGTTACACAAGGTCACTATATCATGGTATTCAAAGCAAGTGGTTCATTTTGTGGTATTCAAATCAAGTGGTTCATTTTGTGGTATTCAAATCAAATGGTTCATTTCATGGTATTCAAATCATATGGTTCACATCATGGTAATCAAATCAAGGGATTCATTTTCATGTTACATAAACAAAGGATTCAACTCGTGGAGTTAAATCCAGGTTTTCAATAAGACATTAATACATCCGGTTAAAGTAAGATTCATAAACATGGTGTCCATTGTTGTAAACAAACTTATAAACCCATCAAGTTTCATTGTCGTTAGTACTGGGTGATCACAACAAGGGAAAGCGGACTCATTGTTTCTTATCCAGGATGGAGTTAGCTTTTAAATTTGTTTTAAAAGCTAACTGTAGGTCTGGTGTCATTGTTTTCTTATCCAGGATGGAGTTGGCTTTTAAATTTATTTTAAAAGCCAACTGCAGGTCTGGTGTCATATGGTTATCAAAACTGCTGACGTATTATCTAACTCCAAACGTGGTTTGGGACTTGATATTATTGGCTGTCGTGCGAACAGTGATTGGACTGTTTACACTCATTTTCTTACTTGATGTTAGTTTGGGTTACAGCTCATCCGTGTGAATCTTATGATGCTTTAACTTACCTATGTCTTATATCATATAACTCATGGTTACAAATGTTTAAACCTATTGTTCTCACCAACTACGTCTGTAGTTGACAGTTACTTTTCACGTGTTTCAGGAAATCAGGTTTAAGACAATCTCAGGGACAACTAAGGAGACCATTCTAAGATAGAACAAGATGAAGAAACATGCTAGGATGGATTAGAAACACACTAAATCCTAAATGTTTAATTGTCTTGTTTGGAGTCTTATTTTGTAACTATATTTTGGGTCTGTAGTTGTCTTTCTTTTGGTAGATAGATTGTCTGTAACTAAACAATTGTCTAAACATTATGCAACTTAGAAATCCATTGTGGTTGTTCTTATTCAATACTTGTGCATGATTCAACTAATCATACGTCACCGCGCCGTGGATTCCGCACGCGGCGCAGGGGTGTGACAGGTTGGTATCAGAGCCAAGGTTGTAGAGAACTAGGAAAAACCCAATGTTTAATGACCTAGACTATAACCTAAGCTACCCAATAGGACTAAGTGCTATAGGCTTGAGGATACTTAGGATCTAAGTAACTTAAGTAAGCATTAAGTCTACATTAAGCTTGAAAGATCTTAGGACATTTTACTAAGATTAGATATCGAGTCAAGGAATTTGAATCGGAATTCTATAATTTTAGAAACCGAATTAAATTCTCACACATATGCATTAAGGATTTCAGAGGCAAGGATCTGTATTCTTAGTATCCTTGATCTGAAATTCTCACACAGAGATCATTATAGAAATTCAGAGGCAAAGATCTGTAGTTTCAGTATCTTTGATATGAATTTCTTGTCATATTCATTATGGGATTTAGAGGCAAAGATTGTTATCTTTGATCTAAAGTCCTTGTCATATTCATTATGGGATTTAGAGGCAAAGATTTTTATCTTTGATCTAAAGTCCTTGTCATATTGATTATGGGATTTAGAGGCAAAGATTGTTATCTTTGATCTAAAGTCCTTGTCACATTCAGTATAGGAATTCAAAGGTCAAGATCTATTAATTTAGATTCTTGATTTGAAATCCTTGTCATATTCACTATAGGAATTCAAAGGTCAAGAACTATTAATTTAGAATCTTGATTTGAAATCCTTGTCATTGTTATCATTGTTATCATTATCAGGTGTTCATTATCATAGGAACTTTATAACTTAGAATCTGTGTAACAGTATTCTTTAGTTGAAGTTCTCACAAGAGATCATTATACTCGATACTGGAGGTATTGAGAACCTAGGTTAATTAACCTAGGACACATATACAGAAACCTAAGGTTTTAATTTCAAAGTAAATTAAGAACCATGGTTTACATAATCATAATCATAGTCACAGAACAAGAGGCAATCATGAAACAATCATAGTCAACCAACAGTTGGAATCTTAGCCCCAAATATAGACGACGGATTAACGCTGATGTGTTGAGGTAAGTGGTGGGTCGGTGAGAGCTTACCCTATATATAAGCTTATTTCAGTACGTTAGGGGGAATCCGGCGTTTGTATTTGGAGTGAGGATTCGGGATCAACTGGAAACATGGAACATGAGTCAAACACATGGGATACAAACATTTGGGAAACAATCATTGGTGAATCAAATCATAGTGCAATTCAAACTTGGATGAACCAAACATTATGGTGAATCAATCAAGTTGTGAACATTCTGTAAATGTAAACCTTAAGTGAAATTCTTAAGTGATTACATCATTAGTACTTACTGACATAGGTTAACAGGAAAGTGTAGAACACACGTATGACTTAGTTCTACATGTTAACAACTGTTAGTAGGTGCACGCATAACATAATCATAGTTCAATCATGGAATCAATCATAGTTCAAGTTGATCAAAGATCATGGGATTCTTAATCAATGGAACACACTTGCAAATCAGTACAAACGTGTTGCCAAATGCTAGCAAGGGCATGATCGTGGTATATCGAAACGGTGGTGGGCAGCGAGAGTGAGCCCTATATATAAGCTATTTTCGGTATATCGGGAAAGTGTCAGTGTGTAGATTTGGTGGTGAGATCATGAGACATCGTACATATTCACATGATAAGTATGCAAATAAGTTGATAACTTATACGTGTACTGGATCATATTACAATTGAATGATAATACTAGTAGTATGGATATATTACTGACCTTATCATGAACATTCAATTGTATCCTTCCTCATTACTGACCCACTTGTGGCTTCTATTCGTAGAATGCCTCCCCGACGTGATCCTAACGGAGGGGGTTCGACAAGTGGCAACGACGATGAGATTAACAAGATAGCTCGAGCTATCGCGGTTCATATGCGGGATGTGATCCGGGTATGGTCACTGATATCACCCAGAATCTTCGGGGGAGTACCAGTGACTCAGCAAACAACTCCAACACCAATCACTTTGGAACTGCTAACTTCACATTCAAGCAGTTCAACGATGCTAAGCCTCCCAAGTACTCTGGTACTGAAGGAGCTACCGGCCTACTGCAATGGCTGGAAAGCATCGAAGACATTCTCGACTTCACAGGATGCCCTGAAAATCTAAAGGTCAAGATGGCCTCGAGTGCATTTCATAAGGGCGCACTTACCTGGTGGAACTCTGAGAAGAACACCAGAGGACGCGAAGTCGCTCTAGCTTTACCATGGGAAGGTTTCAAGAACTTGCTGGTGGAAAAGTTTTGTCCACGTCATGAACTAAAGAAACTGGAGGTGGAGATGTGGAACTTGGTGCAAGACAGTGGTGAAAGTGCCAAGTATACAACTCGTTTCCATGAGTTGTGCATTTTGGTACCACACTTGGTTACTCCTCTATCTCGCAGGATAGAGAAATACATTGAAGGTTTGCCTTTGGTGGTCAGAGGAACTGTCATGGGGAACAACCCCACTACTTTGGAAGCAGCAATTCAACTTGGTGCTTCACTCACTGAAGAATATGTGAAATCTGGAGTGCTCACCCGAAAGGGATTCAAAAGAGCACAGACTGATGAAGGCAAAAAGCCTGAACAGCATCATCAAAAGAGGAAGAAGCAAAAGACAATCAAGAACTTTGCAGCCCTGACTGCAGTTACTCCCACTCATGCCACACCCATTACTGCTATGCCACAATCTTCCACAGTCAGAAAGCCTTATACTGGTCCATTGCCACTCTGCACCAAATGCCAATACCATCATCTACCCACTATTGCATGCAGAAAGTGTCTCAAGTGTGGGCGTATGGGACACTTGGCAGCTACATGCCGATCTGCACATCTTGCTGCTGCCACAACTGCTACCACCACCACTGCTACTACAGGTGGAAGAGCTTGCTATAATTGTGGGGCAGAGGGACACTTCAGAAATCAGTGTCCAAAACTCAACAACAATACTGCTGCTGCTCGTGCTTTCGTGATTGGAACTGCTGAAGCACGTGAAGAGCCGGCAGTCATCACGGGTACATTTCTTATCAATGCTCACTATGTTCCTATCATATTTTATACTGGTGCTGATAAAAGTTTTATCTCTGCTCATACTGCTTCTTTGCTTAATATGCAACTATCAACACTTACTGCTCCCTATACTGTAGAAGTAGCGAATGGTAAGACCATAGTTGTAGATTCCATAATTCATGCTTGTGAGCTAAGATTAAATGACCATCTCTTTTCCATCGATCTCATTCCTATGACTCTCGGAAGCTTCGAAGTTGTAGTAGGAATGGATTGATTATCCAAAAACAATGCTGAAATCGTATGCTCGGAGAAACTTATCCGAATCCCCTTACCGTCCGGCGAAACGATGATAGTCTACGGCGAGAAACCATGCCGCGGATTGAAGATTGTATCGTGCATCAAGGCGAGGAAGTACTTGAAGAAGAAATATTATGCTTTCCTAGCTCACGTGGTGGAAAAGAAACCTGAAAGGAAAGCAGTTGGAGATGTTCCAGTTATCAAAGATTATCCAGACGTATTTCCAGAAGACTTGCCCGGACTACCACCAGTCCGACAAGTGGAGTTTAGAATTGATCTCGTCTCTGGAGCAAACCCAGTGGCGAAGTCACCGTATCGATTAGCACCGTCTGAGATGCAAGAACTGTCTAGTCAGCTTCAAGAACTTTTAGACAAAGGTTTCATAAGACCGAGTTTCTCTCCGTGGGGAGCTCCGGTTCTCTTTGTCAAAAAGAAAGACGGTTCATTTCGTATGTGTATCGATTATCGTGAGTTGAACAAGTTGACAATCAAGAATAGATATCCTCTGCCCAGGATCGATGATCTGTTTGATCAATTACAGGGAGCAACTTGCTTTTCTAAGATTGATTTACGATCTGGGTATCATCAGTTGAGAGTAAATGATGAGGATATACCAAAGACTGCATTTAGGACTCGGTATGGACACTATGAGTTTGTGGTTATGCCATTTGGGCTGACCAATGCACCCGCAGTGTTCATGGACTTGATGAATCGAGTCTGCAGGCCATACTTGGATCAGTTTGTTATTATCTTCATTGATGATATACTGATTTATTCCAAGTCAGAACAAGAACACGAGGACCATTTGAGGAAAGTCTTAGAGTTACTAAGAACTGAACGACTATATGCTAAATTCTCAAAATGTGAGTTTTGGCTAAAGGAGGTTCACTTCTTAGGACATGTCATAAAAAAGGATGGGATACATGTAGATCCGGCGAAGATTGAGGCGATTAAGAACTGGACTACCCCATCTACTCCAACAGAGATTCGTTCGTTTCTGGGTCTGGCGGGCTATTACAGGAGATTCATTGCGAATTTCTCTGAGCTTGCCTTGCCACTTACCACTTTGACTCAGAAAAGTCAAGCGTTTATATGGGGACAGAAACAGGAAGATGCATTTCAACTTCTTAAACAGAAGTTATGCAACTCCCCTATCCTTAGTCTTCCAGAAGGCAGTGATGATTTCATTGTCTACTGTGATGCTTCAAACCTTGGTCTCGGTTGTGTACTTATGCAACGGGACAAGGTCATTGCTTATGCTTCAAGACAACTTAAGGTTCACGAGAAGAATTACACTACTCATGACCTTGAGTTAGGGGCTGTGGTCTTTGCATTGAAGATTTGGAGACACTACCTGTATGGTACTAAATGTGTTATCTATACAGACCACAAGAGCCTGCAACACATTCTCAATCAGAAAGAACTCAACATGAGACAACGACGTTGGGTTGAGCTTCTAACTGATTACGACTGCGAGATTCGTTACCATCCGGGTAAAGCCAATGTGGTGGCGGATGCTCTTAGTCGCAAGGAACCAGTCAAACCAATTCGTGTAAGAGCCATGGAGATCAACACACAGCCAAACTTGAAAGACTTGATTCGTATTGCACAACAACAAGTAGTAACAAACAATCAACTCAAGACAGACTTGGATTGTGGTATTGAGAAGAAACTAGAACCTCGAGCTGATGGGGTGTTATATCTCAACGGCCGCATTTGGATTCCAAAGTCTGAAGAATTGCGCACACTCATCTGTGATGAGGCTCATAAGTCGCGATACTCAGTTCATCCTGGAGCCGACAAGATGTATCAGGATTTGAGGATATCTTACTGGTGGCCGGGAATGAAGAAAGACACAGCACTGTATGTGGGAAAATGTCTTACCTGTTCAAAAGTCAAAGCAGAACATTAAAAGCCTTCGGGACTTCTACAGCAACCTGAAATTCCTCAATGGAAATGGGAGCAAATTTCCATGGATTTCATAACAAAGTTGCCGAGAACTCCGCGAGGTTTCGATTCGATTTGGGTGATCGTTGATAGACTCACCAAATCTGCTCATTTTCTCCCTATCCGAGAGGATTACAAAATGGAGAAGCTATCCACTCTGTACATCAACGAAATCATTGCACGTCATGGTACACCAACATCAATCATATCAGATCGTGATAGTCGTTTCACTTCTCGCTTTTGGCAATCATTGCAGAAGGCTTTGGGAACGCGTGTTAATCTTAGCACGGCGTATCATCCCCAAACCGACGGCCAAAGCGAGAGGACTATTCAAACACTTGAGGACATGCTTCGTTCTTGTGTCATTGACTTTGGTGGAAGTTGGGACACTCATCTCCCACTCATTGAGTTTTCATATAACAATAGCTATCATACGAGCATTCAATGTGCACCATTCGAAGCTCTATATGGTAGAAAGTGCCGATCACCGGTCTGTTGGACCGAGATTGGTGACTCACAGGTCGTAGGACCAGAACTCATTCAGGAAACATCAGACAAAATCACAATCATTCAGTCAAGGCTTAAGGCCGCACGAGATCGGCAAAAGAGTTATGCTGATCGTCGTCGGAAACCGCTTGAGTTTCAAGTCGGTGACCGAGTCTTACTTAAGGTTTCTCCCTGGAAAGGCGTTGTCCGATTCGGGAAGAAAGGGAAACTTGCACCAAGGTACGTTGGACCTTTTGAGATCCTGGAACGGATTGGTCCCGTAGCCTACAAACTCAAACTTCCAGTGGAGCTAAGCAATGTTCACGATACTTTTCATGTATCGAATCTTAAGAAATGCTTGGCGGATCATGATGTTCAGATTCCACTGGAAGACATACAGATTCAGAATAACATGCAATTCATAGAACGTCCAGTTGAGATCATGGATCATGGGGTCAAGAAACTTAAACGCAGCCGTATCCCGATCGTGAAAGTGCGATGGGAGGGCAAACGCGGTGCTGAGTTCACCTGGGAACGTGAAGACCAGATGAAGCTTAAGTACCCTCATCTTTTTACAGTATCTTCGGCTAGTTAATTTCGGGACGAAATTCCCTTAACTAGGGGAGACTGTAACATTTGTGCATATAGTCATGTAGTTGTAAACAGTGTTAGAACAGTGTCTATTCATGGTTCAGTTCATCAATGTGATTCGTATGTTCAAAATGTGTGCTTGTGTGTTACAGGATCTTAGTAATCAGAAAACAAGTATGTATTATTTATTACAGTCGATTTCACTAAGCAAGAACAGTAACTTGTTATATCGAAACAGTGGTGGGCAGCGAGAGTGAGCCCTATATATATACTGCGTTCGGTGTAACAGGTTAGTGTTAGTGCGTAGTGTCGAGACGAATACTATGACATTTAATTAATTCAACAAAGATCGTAATCTGTAAGCGAGACTGAGTATAGTTATGGGTGACGATCCATAATCGTACGAATGTTGAACTTATAATTACGATTAAACGACTTTAAATAATTAATACGATCGGAAAATGTACGCGATTGCGGGTATACACGTAATTTCGAATGTTTAACGATCTGACAACGCACGAAGAGTAAAATAATTAAATTAATTATTTTATATTTTTACAATTTTGAAACTCATCATTTTAATGAGTTTAACAACTCTTTTATTTTAAAACCGCGTAAAATACGCGTTACGTTCCGGAAACGCGAACCGAGCGACCGAAACGGACCCGAACATCACCCGAACTATAAAAGCCTTGAACAAGGCTTAAATGCTCATTTATTACTTCAACAACCCATTCTCTCTCTACAATTTCCGTCTACCCTCTCTCTCTCTAGAAAACCGACCTTCAAACGCGCGTATCTTCTTCGTTTCTCGACGAAATTCGGCGTTCTTGGTATCCACGCGAAGCTCTCAACATTATCTACACGAAAGTACAAGAAAACAACGGATTTGTCCGGCCAAATCTGAGGTATTATCGGTTGAAAATTCTGGAAAAGAGGGTTTTCATGTTTGGTTGTTGTGTGTGTGTTCAAACCCGATTAACGACCTGTTCTAGCACCACCAATCTTAGTTTCGCACCTGTAGCAACCTTCCTCGAGAGTAGAATGACTAGATCGTGGTAGGGAGCTGGTGGTTCGATGGTGGTGATGATGCTCGTACAGGTTCGCTGGAGGGTTTCTCGGCCGAACCCTCACCTGGGCATGACGAACCACAAGGAACTTCACGAACCCTGCAATGGTTCGTGTGAGCATCTGCCGAATCTTAGGGAGTTCCACGAGCCCTCACCGAACCATAACCATCATCACGAACCTTCAGTCTAAGGGTGGCGAACCCTTCTGATGCTACGAACCCTGTGGATCAGTCGAACCCTTTGCGAACCATGTGATATTAGCGGAACCTTCATGCATCATCAACCACAGCCGAAGCCTACATGGTTCGTGAACGTACCAGCCGAACCCTTATGCATGTGAACGAACCATTTAGTGAGACGAACCCTTAGACGTTGAACGAACCATAGAACCATCATGAGCCGAACCTTTGAACACATTATTCTGGACGAACCATTTGGCCATAGGGCCGAACCTTGGCTGGAGCCAAAAGGTTCGCTGCCCAAAGTTGGCAGCCGTAAACCTTCGGCCCAATCCCACCATATCCGGCCCAACTCCACAAAGCAACTTGACCCATAGATGGAACTAAGCCCAATTAAGTTGTACATGACCCAATTGGAATCAAATCGGGTTAATAATGTGTTGGGGTGTTGCAAGGCCTAATTTCATGTTGTTGGGCCAACATCACATCCATTGGGCCTAACACCACATTCATTTGGCCCATCGTGAACCTAAGTGGCACATGGACTTGATTCAAGAACCATTGTGGTTACATAGGTTCAAAGCATATTATTGAATCATAACTTGACAATTGTGAATTAATCATTAATGGTTTAAGTGTAACTTAACCGTTCATGGAATTAATTCACAACACAAAGACTTAAACATTTGAACAGCTTTTCACAACTCATGTTAACAAATGGTTTATCAAACACTTAAACAAATGTGAAGCAAGCATGTTGTTGTACAAAAGATCATTACACAAGTTTCTTGAACCCATGATCAATCAAGTAATCAAGTTAAACAAGTTCAAGTGAACACAAGTCAATCAACAAATCAAAGTCTATACAATTATAAATCTCATATCTTATGTATGATTACAATGTTATAGGAAACAATTAGAAGTCCTGTTTGCTACTTGCTAACTGTTTTGTTCAGAGTCTACTGCAGACAGGTGAGAACATTAGCCCCTCTTTTACTGTTTTATAACTGTTTTGGGGTGAAACACGTGATCAAAACCACTATTTCAATATTGTTTCATTACACAGGTTATGTGTATTCATGAAAATTACAGGTTCATCTTACGAATCCATGGGATTCTTCAACTGTTTAAGGAAATTGTCAACTGTTTTAAAGGAATTATTCACTATTAAACCCTTATTACTAAAAAGGATTTTATAATGTTTTCTTGAAATGTTTTATAACAGTTTTACTCAAATGTTCTTTTAAAGGATAAACATTTTTAAATAAATGATTTCATAAACTCTTTCTTTTGTTAAAAACCTAGTTGTTACACAAGGTCACTATATCATGGTATTCAAAGCAAGTGGTTCATTTTGTGGTATTCAAATCAAGTGGTTCATTTTGTGGTATTCAAATCAAATGGTTCATTTCATGGTATTCAAATCATATGGTTCACATCATGGTAATCAAATCAAGGGATTCATTTTCATGTTACATAAACAAAGGATTCAACTCGTGGAGTTAAATCCAGGTTTTCAATAAGACATTAACACATCCGATTAAAGTAAGATTCATAAACATGGTGTCCATTGTTGTAAACAAACTTATAAACCCATCAAGTTTCATTGTCGTTAGTACTGGGTGATCACAACAAGGGAAAGCGGACTCATTGTTTCTTATCCAGGATGGAGTTAGCTTTTAAATTTGTTTTAAAAGCTAACTGTAGGTCTGGTGTCATTGTTTTCTTGCAGGTCTGGTGTCATATGGTTATCAAAACTGCTGACGTATTATCTAACTCCAAACGTGGTTTGGGACTTGATATTATTGGCTGTCGTGCGAACAGTGATTGGACTGTTTACACTCATTTTCTTACTTGATGTTAGTTTGGGTTACAGCTCATCCGTGTGAATCTTATGATGCTTTAACTTACCTATGTCTTATATCATATAACTCATGGTTACAAATGTTTAAACCTATTGTTCTCACCAACTACGTCTGTAGTTGACAGTTACTTTTCACGTGTTTCAGGAAATCAGGTTTAAGACAATCTCAGGGACAACTAAGGAGACCATTCTAAGATAGAACAAGATGAAGAAACATGCTAGGATGGATTAGAAACACACTAAATCCTAAATGTTTAATTGTCTTGTTTGGAGTCTTATTTTGTAACTATATTTTGGGTCTGTAGTTGTCTTTCTTTTGGTAGATAGATTGTCTGTAACTAAACAATTGTCTAAACATTATGCAACTTAGAAATCAATTGTGGTTGTTCTTATTCAATACTTGTGCATGATTCAACTGATCATACGTCACCGCGCCGTGGATTCCGCACGCGGCGCAGGGGTGTGACACCAGTCCATACCGACAACAACATCAAAGCTCTCAAGCTCAATAGGAAGTAGATTGATATTGAAAAGATGATCATTAAGATTCAAGGAACACCTTTGAGTAACACTGTTAGTTTTGATTAACTTGCCATTAGCAAGTTCAATGATATAAGGAGTTTCTAGATCTACCGTTGGCAATGAAAGTAATGATGCAAATTCTGGAGAGATAAAGCTCTTATCTACCCCTGTATCAAACAAAACTGATGCGTATATGTTATTAATAAGAACGTACCGGTTACAATGTTTGCCTCATGCCTTGCCTCGGTTGCACCAATCTGAAAAGCTCTCCCCCTAGCTTCATTTCCCCGATTGATATTGTTATTGTTCAGACAGTTTCTCATAAAATGGTTAGGACTTCCACACTTGAAGCATGGCCTGTTGGTTTGAGTGGTTTGTCGTGGTGCTTGATTTAGTGGTTGAGCAAGAAAGTTACAATATCTAGCGTAGTGTCCTACTCAATTACAGTTCAGACAAACAGGGCATGGTCCTGTGTGATGGTATGGACACTTGTTGCATTTGGGCGCCTACCCAGTGTAAACTTTCCTCTCAGGAACAGTTGCATCATAGTTCTTCACCGTTGGTTTATGCTGACAGGTCTCAACCGGATGTTTTCGTTTTGGTCTTACCAAACCACTTTCGTTTGGTACCTTTTGAAACATTTGAGGTACCGGCATCACAACGGCCCACTGCCGTTTGAGTTTTTACAATCAAAGTACCACTCCTTACCGCCTCATCAGTAAGCTTAGTGGTCAAAAGAATTGTACGTTTAAGACTGTTAGGTTCAGCTATAGTCACCATTCCTCGAATCAGGGAACCAGACCCTTGATACACTTCTCAATCAAAGCTGCTTCCGTAGGAAACATATTGAGAAGTAAACATGTAAGTTCGTGAAACCGATCGGTATAAGCTAAACAATCAGCACCGATCATCGAGTGATTCCAGAATTCCTCCTGAAGCTTTTGAATTTCAGTGATTGGGCAGTACTCTGAGAAAATCAGAGTTTTGAAATCGTTCCAGCCCATTGAATCAAGTGTAGCTGAGCCCAAAATTTTAGCCTGGGTATTCCACCAAGTTAAAGCTGAATCTTTCAGAGAACAAGTAGCATAAGACACCTTATGCTCCGCCAAACATTGGCTGATCTTAAGTTTTGTTTCCATCTCCTCAATCCACCTCATGAGTCTAGCCGCTCCTTCTTTGCCCGTAAAAGTAGGAGGGTTGCAGGAAGCAAAGTACTTATAAGTACATCCTTGCTGTGGTGGATCAGGAGCAGTTGTTTTTGTGGTTGTTGCCCCGGTGGCATTATGAGTTTCTACGTTACCACCAGTAGCATTTTGTTCCATATGATCGTGATCCCCACCAGAACCCGCAGTGACATGTGGTTGGTGTTGTGTCAAAATACCACAAGCTGATAGTTGTTCTATCATTATCCGTGCTATCATCGCTTCATTTAGTTCAGATCCACTTGCACCTGCAGGTGGAACCAGGTTTATGTCAGGGTTCACAGGTGGAATAGTATTTGTTTCTAGATTTTCAGGTGGAATCACATTTGTTTCCGGATTGATCTTTGGATCCGGATTAAGTTCTACATTCACAGGTGGGACTTGATTTTGCTCATGGTTAGTAACGTTCTTGGTACCGTTCTTAGCTGGTCGACCTTTTTTAGGAGCCATTATTCTCCTCACATGCAGACAAACTCAGGTCAGTTCAAGAACATTAAAGATATAACCCGTTTGATCACATAAATTCAACCATATTTAGTCATATTGACAAGTTTATGTTGAAATATGATTATAAGAAACATAGTATAGCTACATTGAAAAGATCCAGATATGTTCTCAGTACACAGTAATCATATAGATGTTGTAGTTATACTCAGTCCTGTTATTTCAAAAACATGTTAAAGTATTACACAACTCACATCATTGTAAAATACATATGTGGTTACACATGTTTTTGATATATTACCATACAGGACACTGATACGTTCTCACACAAAAATGTTCTCATAATTCTGCGATACATTGCCCTACAGGCAACAAATATGTTCTTACCCAAAAATGTTCTCATAGTTCTACGATACATTGCCATACATACAATAGATATGTTCTCACATAAAAATATTCTCATAGTTCTGCAATACATTGTCATACAAACAATAGATTTGTTCTCACACCAAAAATGTTCTCATACACAGAAATGTTCATACAAGTTCGATATTTATATATAGTTCATACAAGTTTGATATTGATACCTAGTTCACACATCACATATTAACCCATTACACAAACAGATATACAAAAACAACCATTTTATTACTGCGATATAAGTTTTGTACAACCATGAAATCTTCAATACAAAGACTGCCAGAAAACCCATACTACCATTAACTAGCCATTGAGGTTCTATCCTACCCCTAAATATCCCCAAGTCACACTACGTACTCTCAACCTATCTGCATATACTCGATGATATTCACAATGGATATCCCAAAAGAACCACCTGGACATACTTATCGTAAGAAATACGATAAGCATGAAAACATCATGGCTACGACTGCCATAACTACAGCCAACACTATCATCCTAGTCTCAAAACTGACCATCCCAAACCAATCTAAGAACTCCCTCACCCTCACTATCCCTGCTCTCTGCATCACAACCTGCTGCCAGAACGCATCAATGATCATCTGCCTCCATGTCCTCCGCAGACGATCCTCTACCATAACCCTCCATGCTCGTGTATCCGTGTCCAATGTGTTCACCTGATCCATAAGGGTCAGATGAGAAGTTAGAATATCCAGTACCGTCGTACGGGTATCCTCGATGGCAGCATGTTGCTGCTGCTGTAACTCGTGTCGCACACCTTGCAGATCCTGAGAAACCTGCAATAACTGGGCTCTAATCTCTGCCTGCTGGGATCATTCCCCCACCTCGTGTATCACCAGAGGCTCGTCTCTTAGTGCAAGCTGGTGCCTAGGAGGCAATCCAGTGGTCTTGCGGGCCTGACCCCGCATCCGTCTCAAACCATCCCAAACTGGGACTCTCTGTGGTGACGAAATCTGCCGTCTATCAGCTGATGCATTCTCAGCATGAGGCTGAGAATGTCCATGCGATCCTGATGGTGCTGGTGGAGTAACTGGTACTTGTGATAATGGAGTGTGAGGCACTACAGGTACCGCCTGAGATGCTACGGACGAAGCCTCAGATGGGTCCGAGTCTGACCCAGAACTCAAACTGGGAGTATCATCTAAGATAACATATGGGAATCGTTGATAGATATACCTCTCACCCGGATTGGCCATCGCTGTATACACCAAAAATTTTAAATCAGTACCATGAGATAAATATTGAATAATAATATTCAACATAAACATGATATGATATCTCTTCCTATCTTAAAGCAGCTACTTATCCTTATAGTTATTACTGTTCTACTTGCATTGAATGAAACTAAAACGCATACGTGTTGCGAATTTCAGTTATGCTGGCCACTCATAACTGGAATTCGTACCACCTGATTATCCTGGCTTAATTCAAAACAAGTTTTGTTCATTAGTTATGTTTGATGCTCTCTGTGTCACTATACAAGCCTATGGTTATAATATAGGTTTCTAAGTCCACCTAAATTCTATAACCTGTGGCTCTGATACCACCCTGTCACACCCCCACCTCTCGTCACCTGAGATGATGTCAATCGTCATTCTGAGAAGGTTGCGGAAGCATAGTGGTGATGTCTCAGAGAAGAGGTGTGACTTACTTGATCCGATATCACAACACACAGATTAACTTAAAGTAAACATATTGCAAGGATTTTGTAATTAAACCCAACATTACAATATATATACTAATTTATTACACAATCTGATTTATTTATTTACAAGTGTTTAAAGTGCTGCCTCACTGTTGGTCACTGTCTCCCTGCAAAAATGTTTAAGTTTAAAAGGTCAGCGCAAAGCTGGTGAGATCGTAAAGTTCAAGTTCAACAATATGATATGATATGTAAGTTCTCAAAATGTTCAGTTCAAGATAACCATGGACCCGTATATAGTTCCTTTCGGACTACTCAGTTCTCGTTCTGTAAAGATACTACCCGTCGGTAAATATCTTAGTGCCTCATTGTCATGTCTATCACTACATTAAGAAGTTTTGGAAACAGATAACAAACATTTACACCAAGGGGAGTTGCAAGCTCTCAGCAAATGGGTTGCCAGCTGATAGTACTATCATTGTTTTCTGTTCGGCCCCACATGGGTTCACTAGATAAAGTTCAAGGAATGAGGACTTTTAAGTTCTGTGATAGGGTTGTATTCTACAGGAAAAATCCCATGAAATCCACAAGTTCTTGACAAATCACATGTAATCATATAGATAACAGTGATACATATCATATGTTCAAGAAAATTTCCACAGTAATACCCCGGTGTTTATATAAAATATTAAAGAGAAAAAGGGTTGTACGAAACTCACCTGAAGTCAGGTAAGTGGTGAAATCACACGCAGAATAGTAATGGTAGCTAAATTCTGCATTTGATTAGGTTAAATGAGTTATTTATGTTTTAACTTACTGATTAGATCTTCCTGAACATTCAATGTCAGAGACATTGCCTTGAAAGTAGGAACCTATACTGATTTAGGTTCATGATTCAAGGTTGATGACACGTTTGATTAATCATAATAATCTCAGATTAACCAAATAGTTAATCTTGTTTATTATGGTGCTGAAACCGTTTCTAGATGAATTTATGGCTTAGGAATGACCAATCCTTGTTATTGATAACCCAAATATCATGAAATATCACAATGTGACATTAGAATAGGTTTAATAACCATGTTTAACATACTAATATGACTTTTATCATAAACATCAGATAATCGTTCCAATGAGTATGTTAATGATTGTGATTAGTTTGAAACACTTGGATTTAACCTTGAATTTCAAAGATTAATCAAACTAATCACCTACATCGTCAGAATCAAATGGTTTAAACAATTATAATCATAGTTATGATTTCATAAAAATCGGGCATTAATCAACAATCCTAACTATACCATTACGTTCAAAAACAAGATCTAATCAATCATTATTAAACTAGAAGGTTAAAACGAACCGTTACCTAATCAGACAGATTTCTAAGTGTAGAACAATGATCAGGACTTGTAAACACGATCCCTGGCGCGATACGTGGGTTTTGGCAGCTTCAATGTGGAGTTTTGATTGTAAAAATGAATGGTTTTTCGTCTTGAAGTCGAGTATGTGGGAGAGGATTGAAAAATATGAATTCTGCATGCATTTTGATGAAAAAGTCTGATCCATTGCACCGTCTCATCCGTCGCGTATCGCAAAGGAAGACCAATTGGAGCTTGGCATACCGCGAAGAAATCAGATATTTTTGGTCCTTCGCGTACCGCCAAGGATACTCATCTCGGCCTTGGCATATCGCGAAGACTCCTGTATTGCAATACTTCGAAATTTTTCTTCGTTTTTCAATTTCGAAGTATCCGGAACTCCGTTTCGCACACGGTTTTCTCCTACGTTCACCATTTCTCGCATACTTTCAACCTGTAATAATTACAATTGCTAAATCAACGTGGATTTCAAGCATGACCAAATGTGCTCTCGACATTAATGACGTAATTCTCAAATGCAATTGTCACACACCTGGTGTGTATTTTTACACCGGGTCAAATCAAATATATCCATAATCACACAAATCATGTTAATGATTCTTAAATGAATGATTTTACATTCGTATGTTTAAACAATTACTCAAAGATTCAGTGATTTCATAGCAAAGGTTGTTGACAAGTAGTTATCATAACCATATAATATCACATACTATAGTATTCTAAATCATTCGTACATTAAAAAGCGATCATTTAGCAATCCATACAACTATGAGACTCTATTGCAAGATTTCAATTGTTAGTAGCTCTAAACTCATACGAATCCTAGACTTAAACAATTATTCAAACATCTATTCAAAATGTTGTTAAGATTAGGTTAGTCTTGGTAGGTAATTGGAATGCTATCAAAGTATTAGTGATGTGGTGGGTTGGCTGTGGTATACCGTATATATAAGCATCAATAATACATTGATAGTAGCACCGAAAGCTTAATCAAGAACTTGGATTAGTCAATTCAATATGCAAATTCAAGTCAATCATTTTTCAGTCAAGCACATTAGTCAAATCAATTGTTATTCATATATTTATAGCTGATGTGTATTTTCTCACATCAAGTTAAAATTTAATATATGAATAATTATTCATACCCAAATTAAGTAAACTGTAATTAAATTCGAAACCCTCTGAAAAATGTGAATTAGTATAGAAAATCCTAAAACGTGTACGTTACTAACAAATATTAAGGGTAAAAGTTCACTACGATTTGAAATAAAAAAACCCAAAACAAAAGATAATCTTAAAATCCCTTAATCACCTACATGGTAATCTAGGAAATTAAAACATTATCCTATAACACCAATAAAATAATTAAAAATTCTTATACATTAAGTTGATTGGAAAAAATAAAAGAAAATGAAACAAGTTGAAAGGAAAGCTAAGGAACAATCAACACTAGGTCAAACAGTTTCAACAAATAAATTTCGGGACGAAATTCCCTAAAGTAGGGGAGACTGTAATCCCCAGGGTTTTCCGTTACAAATTTGAATATTGTAATCATGATTAATTCGAAATAAGATAAAGCTTGGGATATTCTTTGAACATTTAACACATGAATTTATATTTAATTAAAGCAATACTAATAATAAAACAATAATAATAATAAAATACCTAATCTAAGCTTTTATAAATTTCATTTTTATAAAAGAATTAAAATGGTTGAAGCTTAAAAAGTCATAATAGGTTATAATAAAACAAAAACATTTTTATTAATAAATAACCCATTCTAAAAGTTATAAAGTATACACATAAATAATATGTAATAAATAATAATGATAATAATAATAACAACAACAACAATAACAAGACATTAAATTTATATAAGGGTTTTATAAAATTTTGGTGTCTTATAAAAATATTTTTTTTTTCTAATTGAAAATCTAAAAGGTATTGAAAATATATAAAGGATTTTATAAATTTGGATTTATAAAATAATTCTTTAACTAGAAGGACTAAAAGGGTATATATACTAACCTAAATATGAGTGGGAGGAACTGTTAAAGAAAATTAACAAAAGGTAGTAAGTCTAAGGACTAAAATTGTAATTAACACAAACAAACCTCCTTCCCAACCCAGTTCAACCTATTCGGATACCCAGACCCATGTGAGAAACCCGGACTCCAAATGCGCGTAATCCCAACCCCAGCTAGCTCATTCTCGACTGTTATGGTAAGCATTCGGATTCATGACCAAGTCTCAATCATGAATCAATGAAATTATTGCGAAGCGTTCTGCATTGAAAAATCAAACTCACAACTCCTGTGAAGAACAATTTGGCAAGAACCGAGACATCTCTTGCTTACCAAACTCCATCAAATCACATTCGTCACAGATAATAAGTCATACCATCTGACTCGTTTAGATGTGGACATCAAAGGCCCCATGATTCGAGGAACTCACGATCATCCCCGCGATCGCATTGGAGCCGGATCAGAATTAGGGTTCTTATCCAATTTTGGGGCGGGGACGATTTCAAGTTCAGTATATGAGAAAATCAAATCCGGTCTAAGCAATGAATTCCCGGCCCAGCATAGCGGTTAGCCGTGTGTGCTAAGTCGTGGGGAACTCAGGTTCTACCCTAGCCGACTACATTTAAACCGGTTTTTAACCATTTAATTCATTTTTATTTCTTTTTAAAGCTTTTAAAGATCTGTAATAATTTATAAAAATTTTTATAAATCGTAAAACTTCATTTTTAGTATTCTAAGAAAATATTGCTATTTTCCAGAAAATTTTTAATTAAATTAATATTAAAAAATGTGTTAATTTAACTATAAAAATCATTTAATAATTAAAAGAATAATAAAAAAAAACTCTTTCAAAATCAATAAAATTTCAGAAAAATATTGTAAATTCTTAAAGTAAAACACACACATATTTTAGAAGAATTTTGATATTTTAAAATATATTTGTTTTGATTAATACTATTTTTTTTTGTTAAATCATATTAACGTGTTCTTAAAGTAAATTAAAACCATAAAAAAATCTAAATAAATTTTATAAATTCTGAATTTATTTAAAAACATACAATATTTTAATAAAAAAAAGGGAAATTATTTTATCCACAAATTTGATAATTTCAATTGCTTTATCAAATCAAGTTTTTCACGTAAACAAAATAGAATAATTTTAATTAATTATTCTAAAGATATTTATTTACATTCTTAAAATATTTTAATCAAATAAAATATTGTTATTTATTAACTTATATACAAATGTAGTAAATTTGAAAAAGTCTTTATAAATTCTAGTTTTGAAAAACAATATACACAACACTTGTAAATAAATAAATATAGAATATACATTACCTTAAGATTCTATTTATCTATGAAACAAAAGAAAATATTTTTTTAAAATAATAAATAAATATTTTTCAAGCTAGAAACGATAATTGTTTTTGATCCTTTCGACTCTAAACATGTTAGTCTTAGGAAATTCGTAGTATGCCATAGTCTTATGACACTAAACTTAAACTTTAAGAATATCAAACTTATTAGGATTATTCTTAAAAACTTTCGGTTGACGTGTGCCTCTTAAGTTAGACTCTATCAAGCACTTGGACTATTTAAGCAAGCAATCATGTCACACCCCCACCTCTCGTCACCTGAGATGATGTCATTCATCACTCTGATAAGTTTGCGGATGTGAGGCCGCGATCCCGGGCGACCCCACAGAGGTTGGTTTCGTCATAACACATAGCTCTTAAACTAAAAACTTTCATAGATAGCAGCGGAATTTAAAACATAGTTTGTCAAACATGAAATAATGTCTGAATTAAAACATAATTGATTGCCAACACCACCGGACGCTCTATCTTGATGCCCGAGCTCCACGTTTCTTCTTACCATAGCTTTAACCTGACATACAAGCTAAAATGTCAGCTTACGCTTGTGAGTTCTAGTTTCATAAAACATCGTAAACGTTTTGTTAAGTTAAAACATATTTAACATAAAACATCATTTCGTTCACATAATCCAAAACTTTGGCACATAAACATCTTAATCATCATCATACAACCACTGCTACCGAGCGTAACAGTGGGCTTATGCCGGCACAAGGCTCCATAACCGTTGATCTGACCCGCCGAAGCGTTCTGCAGATCCATACTTACCCCATAAGAATATGGGAGCAACGTCATACTTACCCCGTAACAAGTACAGGAGCAACCATACTTACCCAGTAACAAGTACTGGAGCAACCATACTTACCCCATACGAATACGGGAGCAACGTCATACTTACCCCGTAACAAGTACGGGAGCAACCATACTTACCCAGTAACAAGTACTGGAGCAACTATACTTACCCAGTAACAAGTACTGGAGCAACCATACTTACCCCATACAAATATGGGAGCAACGTCATACTTACCCCGTAACAAGTACGGGAGCAACCATCATTCATCATGACATGATATACTAGCACTATATCATCATTTAGCATAACATCGTAACCTTATCCTAATAACATAGGATCATTCATAACCGGCTATGCTAGTAGCATATCATCATAACCTCCTAGCATCATACCCATGTCATGCTAGCAACATATCATCATATCATTCATCACGGCATCATATACACATTATGCGCATATAATCATCATAGCATGTTATCATACAGTTCATCATCGTAACTTACTAACATGCATTCGTCATACTTAGCATACTTTCATGCATAAATCATGCAAGCACCTAAACATGCATACATAGTCATGGCACATCAGCATTCGTTCATCATCATCATAAGCACATAACATCATAAACATAACAATAAGCATGTATGCCAGCCAAAAAATTAAACATAAAATAGGGCGTCTAGAACTCACCTGATAGTAGACTCTTGTTTCCTTAGCCGAACTCCTTAGCTAGGCCTTAAGAACCTACATCAGTACATCTTGTCATTACATATCATTCTTTAGACTTAGAATGTATTCTAAGTCCTCATAACCTCCTAACCAGTCCCCAGCATTCGAAAACCATTCTGTTCCCGAACTGCTTAAGTACTCAAAGACCAGGATACTCGAACCATCACTGGTACTCGAAATGCTAGTGTACTCGAGTTCCCATGAGTACTCGAATTCCCATGTGTATTCGAAACTAGTGTACACGAAACTAGGGTACTCGAAACGAATGCACTCGAATCAGTGTATTTGAACTAGTGTTCCCGAACCATACCTAGTTTCGAGTATTCCCCTTCGTGCATATTTTCGAGTACACATCTTTTATGCATAACTCATTACAGAAAACTATTCAATACTTGGGGAGCTAGTTACAGGTTCCTTAGGTTGTTATCAACACACTGGAATCTCAAAGTTCTGGACTTTATGCATAAAGGTGTGAGCTTTATGCATAAGTTCACTTTTGTCTAAAAATCCTAACTTTTTAGTTTAGATCACTTACTTGATGATAAATGATCACTCCCGTGGATTCTCGTGCGTTTCCTCTTCCGTTTGTCGATCAAATGCTCGATCTTTGAAGTTCTCGAAATCGCCCCCTTCGTGTTCTTGGGAGAGAATGCTACCAGCCAAAGGTTAGCACGTTTCCCAAGGCCCACCTATTTATAGGCACTGTACCCGTACTCGAACAAGGGGATTTTCGACTACCAAGTTTTGAGAGCTAGTGTACTCGAAACCCCATTTCGAGTACACGATCTCGAGGCCTTGACTAGGTTATTTTTCGTCCATTTTACCCAACAAGCATATTATCCGTTACGCATTCGCGAATTCAAATAACTTGTATTTAGAAAATTCAGGATGTTACAAGTCTCCCCTCCTTACAATAGGTTTCGTCCCGAAACCTGCCTCATTACATATCGAACAAATGGGGATACAACCTCCTCATCTCTTCTTCCATTTCCCACGTAGCGTCTGAACCCTTCCGATGCTTCCACCAAACCTTGACTTGCCGAATCGTTTTGTTCCGCAATTGCTTCTCTTTCGTATCCACGATCGCGATTGGTTCTTCAATGTAGTTCAGTCGATTATCCACTTCGATGTCATCCAAAGGAACATGTGCTTGCTCGTCTGCCAAACACTTCCTAAGATGTGATACGTGGAAGGTAGGATGAATCCCGTTCAGCTCCTCTGGTAGGTCCAATCGATACGCGACCTTCCCTACCCTTGCCTTTATCTGAAACGGTCCTATGTACCTCGGACTCAGCTCCCCTCTCTTTCGGAATCGAATGATCCCTTTCCATGGTGATATTTTCAGCAACACTCGATCGCCAACATTAAACTCGATTGGTCTTCAGCGCTTGTCAGCGTAGGACTTTTGGCGATCTTGTGCAGCTTTCATACGTGCTTTTATCACCCGTAGCTTTTCTGCCATATCGATCACGGCAGCCTTGTTTCCCATCTCTTTCTGTCCAACTTCACCCCAACATACCGGGGTCCTACATCGTCATCCGTACAACGCCTCATATGGGGGCACTCCGATACTAGAGTGATAGCTGTTATTGTACGAAAACTCCACCAATGGCAAGTGATCATCCCAGCTTCCTCCAAAATCAATAATGCACGCCCTAAGCATATCCTCCAACGTTTGAATAGTCCTTTCCAACTGTCCATCAGTTTGGGGGTGATAGGCGGTACTAATGTTCAGTCTCGTTCCAACAGCATCATGAAATTGCTTCCAGAATCTGGAAGTAAACCTCGTATCCCGATCTGACACAATGGAGACAGGAACTCCATGTCGAGTCACAATCTCTTTCACGAACAACTCAGACAACCTTTCGGACGTATACGTTTCCTTGATAGGAAGAAAGTGTGCACTCTTCGTCAGTCGGTCCACAATCACCCATATGGTATCATGTCGTTTAGCTGTCCTCGGTAGCTTGGTGATGAAATCCATGGTGATGTGTTCTCATTTCCATTCCGGTACCTCAAGAGGTTGCACATATCCGTAGGGCTTCTGATGTTCAGCCTTCACTTGCGCACAAGTAAGGCACCTATTCACATACTGCATCACGTTAAACTTCATGCCTGGCCACCAATAATCCTTTCGAAGATCTTGATACATCTTTGTCGCACCGGGATTCACAGAATAACGTGATTTGTGGGCTTCATCTAAAATTCTCTCTCGAATGTCCCCATTCCTGGGCACCCACATCCGACCGAATCGTATCTTTATCCCGTGGTTATTGTCTTCCAAGTTCTTGACTTGTCCGAAGACATGTTCGAAACCCACATTCTCTTCTTTCAGTCCTTCCTGTTGTGCCTGCTTGAGCTCGTTCAGAAAGTCTGGCGTTATCACCAAACTATACGATTTTACTCGTATGGCAGGATGATCAGTCTTGCGACTCAAAGCATCTGCCACCACAGTGGCCTTTCCTGGGTGATATAAAATATCACAATCATAATCCTTTAACAGCTCAGGCCATCGTCTCTGCCTCATGTTCAAATCTTTTTGCTTGAAGAAGTACTTCAAGCTCTTGTGGTCGGTATAGATGGTACTCCTTACTCCATACAAATAGTGCCTCCATATTTTCAATGCAAACACCACTGCAGCGAGTTCAAGATTGTGGGTCAGGTAGTTAGCTTCATGAATCTTTAACTGGCGCGAAGCAAAAGCTATCACCCTTCCCCTTTGCATCAGTATGCATCCCAACCCTTGTCGTGACGCATCGGCATACACAACAAGATCATCATTTTCATCCGGCAGTGCTAGAACAGGAGCTTGGGTAAGTTTCTCCTTTAGCACTGAAAACGCTTGTTCTTGGTTTGGACCCCATTCGTACTTTACGTCTTTCTTCGTGAGCTTCGTCAGTGGCGTCGCTATCTTGGAAAATTCCTGAATAAATCTCCGATAATAGCCGGCCAAACCAAGAAAATTGCGTACTTCTGTCGGTGACTTCGGAGGACTCCATTTCATAACCGTTTCAACTTTAGCTGGATCTACCATAATGCCTTCCGGGTTCACCACGTGACCCAGAAGCTGTACCTCTCGTAACCAGAAAGCGCATTTGGAGAACTTAGCATAAAGTTTCTCTTTCCTCAGGATCTCCAATACCTCATGTACGTGGCAAGCATGGTCTCCCTCGTTCTTTGAATAAATTAAAATATCATCTATAAACACTATCACCGAGCGGTCCAACATCGGTCGACATACCAAGTTCATCAAATCCATAAATGCTGCAGGAGCATTCGTCAATCCAAATGACATAACGAGAAACTCGTAATGTCCATAACGTGTACGGAAAGCAGTCTTTGGAATATCCTGCTCTCGAACTTTCAACTGATGGTAACCGGACCAGAGATCTATCTTTGAGAACCAGCTTGCACCTTGCAATTGATCGAACAAGTCATCAATTCTAGGTAGAGGATACCTATTCTTTACAGTCAGCTTATTCAGTTCCCGGTAGTCAATACACATTCGCATGCTTCCATCTTTCTTCTTAACAAACAGCACCGGTGCTCCCCATGGAGAGACACCCGGTCGTATAAAACCCTTATCAAGGAGTTCTTGTAGCTGGGTCATCATTTCTTTCATTTCAGTGGGAGCTAAACGGTAAGGTGTTTTGGCAACAGGTTGTGCCCCCGACACTAGGTCGATTTGGAACTCAATTTCCCGTTCCGGTGGTAATCCAGGCAATTCCTCAGGGAATACATTGGGAAAGTTACGTACCACGGGTACATCATCAATCGTCCTCATATCCGTACGCTCCTCAATCACGTAGGCCAAGTAGGCTACACACCCTCGCCTCATCATAACATCAGCCTTGATCATCGAAATGATCTTCGGCGCATACATCGCTTTATCACCATAAACCGTCACGGAGCTCCCATCCATCGCACGTAAACATATCATCTTTCGTCGACATATAATGTTAGCCTCGTATTTGGCTAACCAATCCATACCCAAGACTACGTCGAAACCTCCCAAGGTTATAAGAAACAAAAGTACTGGGAACTTATGACCTTCTATCACAACATAGCAATCATCTATAGCCTCAGTCACCCTTGTCATCTTACCAATAGCCGTCTCTACATCAAATACCCTATCTATCTTCTTAACCTTCCCAGATAACCCATCACAGAAAGTAGAAGATACAAAACTCATACTGGCACCAGAATCAAACAATACAGAAGCAGGAATATTGTTGATAGAAAAGGTACCTGTGACCACATCAGGGTCCTCGATCGCATCATCCTTCGTCAGTGTGAAGGCTCGAGCTTTAGCATTCTGCTTCTCCTTCCCTTTCTCTTCTTTCTTACTAGAGCCTGAAGCATCGGCTCTTGGTTGTTTGCAATCCTTTGACACATGTCCTAACCCATTGCAGTTGAAGCATCGAGTAGCATTCGGGCAACCGGTAGAAAAATGCCCCGTCTTTCCGCACCTGAAACATAAATTAGTGCCCACCAGGCACTGTCCCGTGTGGCTTTTCCCACACTTGTTGCATCGGCTCATCTCCTCTCGCTTCACTTTCTTGCTTGAAAACTTTCGTTGGTCTGTTCGACCCCTCTTAGCCCCAGAGGACTCTTTCATCTTTGTTTCTTCTTTGACTGGCTCAGCAGACATAACATCATCCCAAACTATACCACTAAGTTCAACAGTGGAGTCGAAGGTCTTAGGAGCATTTTCCTTTACATGAATCCGCACCTTTGGAGGCAAGCCCTCCATATACAGTTTCACCCTGCGTTCCTCAGAACCAATCAAGTGAGGAACCAGTCTTGCCATTTCATTGAACTTTGATGTATACTGTCGATGATTCATACTCCAGCTTTCAGAACCAGAAACTCTCGTTCTACTTTATCCAGCTCGTTCTTGGGACAGAACTGTTTGGTGACCAGCTCCTTCAGATCTTCCCAAGTCATCTTCTCCATATCAGCTGCAGACTTAGTCTGCTTGATGGTGTTCCACCAGTGAAGTGCCTCCTCGACAAAGGAGTGAGCTGCAAACTTGACAGCTTGATCAATTCGGCACTCACTGATAAAGATAACAGCCTCCATCGCAGAAATCCAGTGGCAGGTGGCCACAGCATCTTTCCTTCCGTCAAAGGATGGTGGATTGCATCCTTCGAAGGCCTTGTAGTCACAGCCTTTCATCATACTTCGGTTGGAGTCACCGCTCTTTGTTTCGAGGATCACGATTTCCTCGTCATCTTTTGTGCTTTCTTTTGTTCCTTCCGACTTTTCCTTCAGCGCATCCTTTAATGCCTTAGCAATCATTGCCGGCATTTTCTCATCCATGATTATGCAGACTTCATCAGAAATAGCCTTTACCACGATAGGCTCTAGCGTGAACTCTTCTTCGTCTTCCGGTGGTTCACAGTGCTGTTTTTCTTCTTCGTTGACAGGCTTCTCGGTCTCGACATGTGGCTCCTCAGCTTCCTGTGGTTTCTTTCGTGGTCTACCCCTTTGTCCGGCCATTTAAACTTTCTACATAATGCAACAATTGATGAGTCAGTACAGGAATCAGTTTAGCACGAAATAAGCTTTGTAAATCGTTAATGACGTTGATCAAGTGTTATTAACCATTTACCCAACTCATAGGCTCTAAACGTTTCCCATCCCATCTCCTCATCGTGCATGACATCTAACTACCTTTCTATCCTTACATTTACTTCTTAACTCTTACATACGTATTCGACTCGTGGCATCCGTTCATCCATGGTTGGCAATCCGCATCACCTAATCCCATTCTCTGTTTAAGTCTTAGCATTTGGGATGCTAAGATCTCTCAAACTATGGCTCTGATACCAACTTGTGAGGCCCCGATCCCGGGCGACCCCACAGAGGTTGGTTTCGTCATAACACATAGCTCTTAAACTAAAAACTTTCATAGATAGCAGCGGAATTTAAAACATAGTTTGTCAAACATGAAATAATGTCTGAATTAAAACATAATTGATTGCCAACACCACCGGACGCTCTATCTTGATGCCCGAGCTCCACGTTTCTTCTTACCATAGCTTTAACCTGACATACAAGCTAAAATGTCAGCTTACGCTGGTGAGTTCTAGTTTCATAAAACATCGTAAACGTTTTGTTAAGTTAAAACATATTTAACATAAAACATCATTTCGTTCACATAATCCAAAACTTTGGCACATAAACATCTTAATCATCATCATACAACCACTGCTACCGAGCGTAACAGTGGGCTTATGCCGGCACAAGGCTCCATAAACGTTGATCTGACCCCCCGAAGCGTTCTGCAGATCCATACTTACCCCATACGAATATGGGAGCAACGTCATACTTACCCCGTAATAAGTACGGGAGCAACCATACTTACCCAGTAACAAGTACTGGAGCAACCATACTTACCCCATACGAATATGGGAGCAACGTCATACTTACCCCATAACAAGTACGGGAGCAACCATACTTACCCAGTAAAAAGTACTGGAGCAACCATACTTACCCAGTAACAAGTACTAGAGCAACCATACTTACCCCATACGAATATGGGAGCAACGTCATACTTACCCCGTAACAAGTACGAGAGCAACCATCATTCATCATGACATGATATACTAGCACTATATCATCATTTAACATAACATTGTAACCTTATCCTAATAATATAGGATCATTCATAACAGGCTATGCTAGTATCATATCATCATAACCTCCTAGCATCATACCCATGTCATGCTAGCAACATATCATCATATCATTCATCATGGCATCATAAACACATTATGCTAGCATATAATCATCATAGCATGTTATCATACAGTTCATCATCGTAACTTGCTAACATGCATTCGTCATATTTAGCATACTTTCATGCATAAATCATGCAAGCACCTAAACATGCATACATAGTCATGGCACATCATCATTCGTTCATCAGCATCATAAGCACATAACATTATAAACATAACAATAAGCATGTATGCCAGCCCAAAACATTAAACATAAAATAGGGCGTCTAGAACTCACCTGATAGTAGACTCTTGTTTCCTTAGCCGAACTCCTTAGCTAGGCCTTAAGAACCTACATCAGTACATCTTGTCATTATATATCATTCTTTAGACTTAGAATGTATTCTAAGTCCTCATAACCTCCTAACCAGTCCCCCGCATTCGAAAACCATTATGTTCCCGAACTGCTTAAGTACTCGAAGACCAGGATACTCGACCATCACTAGTACTCGAAATGCTAGTGTACTCGAGTTCCCATGAGTACTCGAATTCCCATGTGTATTCGAAACTGGTGTACACGAAACTAGGGTACTCGAAACAAATGCACTCGAATCAGTGTATTCGAACTAGTGTTCCCGAACCATACCTAGTTTCGAGTATTCCCCTTCGTGCATATTTTCGAGTACACATCTTTTATGCATAACTCATTACAGAAAACTATTCAATCCTTAGGTTGTTATCAACACACTGGAATCTCAAAGTTCTGGACTTTATGCATAAAGGTGTGAGCTTTATGTATAAGTTCACTTTTGTCTAAAAATCCTAACTTTTTAGTTTAGATCACTTACTTGATGATAAATTATCACTCCCGTGGATTCTCGTGCGTTTCCTCTTCCGTTTGGTCGATCAAATGCTCGATCTTTGAAGTTCTCGAAATCGTCCCCTTCGAGTTCTTGGGAGAGAATGCTAACAGCCAAAGGTTAGCACGTTTCCCAAGGCCCACCTATTTATAGGCACTGTACCCGTACTCGAACAAGGGGATTTTCGACTACCAGGTTTCGAGATCTAGTGTACTGGAAACCCCATTTCGAGTACACGATCTCGAGGCCTTGACTAGGTTATTTTTCGTCCATTTTACCCAACAAGCATATTATCCGTTACGCATTTGCGAATTCAAATAACTTGTATTTAGAAAATTCAGGATGTTACAGCGGAAGTATAGTGGTGATGTCTCAGAGATGAGGTGTGACTTACTTTATCCGATATCACAACACACAGATTAACTTAAAGTAAATACATTACAAGGTTTCGTCATTACAACCAACATTAAAGTTTACAATTAAATCTATTACACAAACCAACTTATTTAATTACAAATGTTTGATAGTGCAGCATCACCGTTGGTCACTGTCTCCCTGCAAAAATGTTTGAGTTTGAAAGATCAACACAAAGCTGGTGAGTTCGTAAAGTTTAAGTTAAATTATATGATATGATATGATATACAAATTCTCAAGATATTCAGTTCTAGATAACCATGGGACCCGTACCTAGTTCCTTTCAGACAATCTATTCTTTGATAAAGACACTACCCGTCGGTAAATATCTTGATGTCTCATTATCTTAATGTCTATCACTAAAATTAAGAAGGTGTTTCGGAAACAGGTAACAAACATTCACACCAGGGGAGATGCAAACCTCCCGGTGAATGGGTTGTCAACCGATAGTACTGTCACTGATGCTTGTTCGACCCCACATGGGTTCACTAGATACAGTTTTGAAGAATGAGGACTCTTGATACTGTGATAAAGATACTAACGGTAAAATCCCATGAAATCACACAAGAGTCACATGAAATCACACAAAAGTCACATGAAATCACACAAGAGTCGCATGAAATCACACAGATAACAGTGATACATATCATATGTTCAGAAATGGATTTACAGAAGTACCCCCAATGTTTATAAAACATTAAAGATAAATGGGATTGTATGAAACTCACCTGAAGTTAGAAGAGTGGTGAAATCACACGCAAACTGATGAGTTTTTTATGTTTTAACTTACTGATTAGATCTTCCTGAACGTTCAATGTTAGAGACATTGCCTTGAAAGTCATCAAACCAATATTAGGTTTTTAATTAATTAATTTAATGTAGTATCATACAATGTATGATAATAATGGAACCTATACTGATTCACGTTCCTAATAATCAATTGATGACACGTTTGATTAATCAGAATAATCTCAGATTAACCAAATAGTTAATGTTGTTGATTATGGTGCTGAAACAGTTTCTAGTTGGATTTATGGCTTAGGAATGATCAATCCTTGTTATTGATTACTGACTTATCATGAAATATCATAATGTGACACTAAAATAGGTTTAAAAACCATGTTTAACATACTAATATGACTGTTATCATAAACATCAGATAATCATTCTGATGAGTATGTTAATGATTGTGATTAGTTTGAAACACTTGGATTTAACCTTGCATTTCAAAGATTAATCAAACCAATCACCTACATTGTCACAATCAAATGGTTTAAACCATTATAACCATTGTTATGATTTCATGAAAACCGGGTATTACAACGGATCAAAACAAGGATTTACCCGTTAAAACGTCAAGTTTTTCATTTATAATGAATCCTAGCCATCATCTAGGCAATAGTCAACAACCCTAACTATACCATTACGTTCAAAAACAAGATCTAATCAACCATTATCAAACTAGAAGGTAAAAACGAACTGTTACCTAATCAGAAGGATCTCTGGTTTAGTACTTGTAGAAACATTCCTTGGTGCGATCCGTGGGTTTAGAAGGCTTCACAATGAAGATTTGATGATGAAAATGATGTTTTCTTTATCTGATAGCAGCTGGAGCTCGAGAACCATCGAAATGAAGTTGAATTGCACGGAAATCTGATTTTTGATCTGATCCACCAAACCGACCCACGCCAGGTGTACCGCCCTGCGTGGCTGCTTGGTCTTGGGCATACCGCGGGAGAAACCCAAAACCTCAGATATTTATTGACCTGAGAGTACCGCCTAGCGAGAGAGGCTGGCGCTAGGCGTAGCGCCTGAACCCTTTTACTTTGACATTTTCGTACTTTTTTTCGTTTTGCGATTCCGGACAATCCAGAACTCCTTTTCGCGCACGGTTTTCGCCTATGTTCACCATTTTTTGCATACTATCAACCTGTAATAATTAAAATGGGTAAATCAACGTGTTAAGCACGAACAATTGTGCTCTCGTCATTGACGACGAAATTTTCAAATGCGATTGTCACAAATCAAGTGAGTTTTCTTCACACTCCCTTTTACATTCATTGATTTTGGGATGTTACACATGTCTTATTCAAACTTATTTCAGTTCTATTATTCATTCAATTTATGATGCAAGCCTTAGACCTAGTTAGTCATATGTGTTAGATGCTAAGCTTATACAATGTGTTGATTCTATGTGTGTTTCTAGGCAAGCAAGCTAGTACTTATTAGTGTAAGATGTGTTTGATATCATTTTCTCATTGGCTTTTGCCTTCATGTGAAAAAGGTGAAAAGTACACCTAGAAAACTTGTTGACTTATAACAGTTAATTTATAATATGGCCATACTTGAATTAACATGTTGTAAGGATACTTGTTTGGACACAAGCTATAGTTATTCATTCATTCATTCATTCAATTTATTCAAACTTGTATTCATGCTATGCTTATGATGCATATTCTAGTTAGGCTATAGTTTGCATCCTTTTTATATATATTATTTAAACTTAGTGTGTGGACTCACCAACTATGCAAATAGTTGACAAACTCTTATTTTACATGTGTAACAGGATAAGGAAGCATGATGAAGACATAAGATAGGCTTAGTGACCTAGTTTAAACATTGAAACAAATGTATAGACTTTTCAAATGTAATACTTTTATTCAAGTTGTATAATGTTTGTTTATTATTTAATGAATGTTGTATTTAATTTGCAATAATGATGCATTAAATATTCAAACGTTATAATAGCACCATGAGCTAACAATGAGTCAAGCTCGCGCCCCGACGTATTCCGCTGTCAGTCGGGGTGTGATATGTAACATAGTTAGAGGTGTGTTATCAGTTTTAGGCTTATGTAATTGCTTGCGTTGTTTTCCCTTTTGACAGGTAATACAGTGATCAGACATCACAAACGACTAAGATGGGACACTTTCAACTAATCCATTTCTAATCAGATGATTCATTTTGCGTAAATGAACATGTCTCATGCTTCTATGCCATGAAATTGAATCTTTTTCAGCAGCTTTAGAAAAGAAACATGTAAGTTGAGAAAATGAAGTAGCAGAAGACATATCCAGCTGATATGTATTATTGTGTCTTGGAAGTCTAGGTGTTGGATCTGAAGCACCTCCATCTGTTGTTAGTTTCAAACCTTGGGTTGAAATTGAGAAAGAGATTCTTCCTGATCTTCTGAGGCACTATGAGTCTCATCGACATGCTGTAGTCAAGAAAGTACTTGATTCCAACGATCAAGTAAAAAGAAGAGAAATAATTCATTGGCCTGCTGGAGCTCCTCTTCCCTTGGGTTCCTCTTCTAATTCCCAACTCCTTCAGATCGCAAACTCTAGAGCGAGAATAAAAAGATGGTTCTATGACCCTGTCTCCAAAAGTATGATCATTGAGAGATTCAATGGAGCAAGAACATTCTTCTTAGATTGGGATGAAATTCTCAAGTTGCCTAATCATGATCTGAAGGAAATGCAGCATAAAACCATGGAATATGTTGAAACATAATATGAAGTCCTGAAGTATGTGCGGACTCTAAGAAATAAAATTGGTTTGGCACTAAGGCAAAAATAAATGGTTTGTGCTTCATCAGTACAGAGGGAGATTGTTGGAAAATAAGTACTGATGAGCAAAACCACTGAAGCCAGACCAATGAATAAAACCGCGGATACCTTTTCTTCCGTAAGCATAACTATTGAACTTTAGGATCGGAAGCTCAACAATGGAAGATTCGCAAACCTTCTTGACTTCGGAAGATAATGGTTGAACCTTACCCTCTCGGAAGACAACCACTATTTCGCAAGACAACTTCTGATTAGGTAATAACTACGGCTCAATGAGCTTCCAACAAACATCTTCCGAGAGAATAGCTACTGAACTTCTATACAACTCTCTCAATCTCGGAAGAGTTGAAGAATTCTGAAGACTCATGATTCCGTGGTTGGTGCTTTGTATTAGTTGTACTCTTCTGTTGATTTAGTGTCTGTAACAGTCTCAGCTATTTGTCTTATTACTTCTTTGTCTTGTAACATTGATTGTTGGGTATTTAAACCCCAACATTCCCTGAGATATTTGAATTACATTCCCCGAAAATTCCTTGTGCTGCTATTCTGTTTTCTCTCCTTATAGCAAAAAAACTAAACAACCAAAAATAACTAAGTGTTAAACTTTAGAGGGAGCTAATACCGTTGCTTTGACCCTGTGTCTAAAGTCGTTGTTCCTAGTTATATAGCCTCTTCGAGTTTCAACACTTGGATACCTGGATTGCTAACATGATTAGTCACAATATTATCAAAAATCACTCAAGCATTAGACAAACACTCAATTGATTTACATTTCTTTGTTCTATCCTTCAATTCATCAATCATATGATTGATAATGTCATGTTTATCTGCCAATTGCAAAGTCAATGTTTTAATATCAGCACTACATTCTTCAATTTTATTTTTATATTTTACCTCATTAGCTAGATATTGTTTAACATTATCTTCTAAACAGTTGACATCGTCAATCAATAATTGATTGTGCTTAGCAACCATATCAAGTTTGGCTGAATAAGCACACCATTTTAAACAATTTGGTTTCAGATTAAGATTCCTTCCTGATGATAATTCAACCTTTTTTGAACTTGTCTGAGCCATGAAAGCAACATGAGAATCATCATTTACTTGAACCTCCTCAGCATAAGATGACCAATCAGTACCACCCTCTTCTTCAACAAGCAAAGCTTTATCTTTAGCTAAAGGATTTGCCTTTGCACTTGTAATAGGTGCAGACGAAGAAGTATCAAGAGCTCCTTTTCAAGGATCAAACTTATCAGATTTCATACCAGGTTCAAATCTTGAATTATTTCTCACTAGCATTTCACACTCTCTGGTAAAATGTCCTAGATTTCCACAATTGTAACATTTGACCTTCTGTTTAGAGAAACCAAGCTTTTTCTTTGAATTCCCTGAAATCTCATTTCTCCCTGTCCTTTGAAGAAATCTCCTTGATCTTCTAGTTAACATGGCCATCTGCCACTGAATATCGATTTCTTCCAAGCCACCTGGATCCAATTGATCCATATCTTCATCTGTTAATCTCTGAGCAACATCTAGTACCACTGAATCATATGCATTAACAAACTGCATAAAAAAGGCTAAATGTTCCTGTGGCACCTTCACATTCAAAAGCTTTGATCGACTGCCTGATGTTTTCTCTTTGCTGGAAGCAGAAGTAAAACATACTTCTGTTGTATCATTAATAACAGCAGATATATCACCATCTTTAGTTCTTGATAAAAAGGCAACTGATCCTGAAGAAGTGTTTGGAGCTGCAATGGGCTTCATATATAAGCCTGGATTTTGAGTTGAAAAATTATTTCCAGCCTTTCTCTTTTGCATATCAAGATCAAATGATTGAAGTTTAGAAATTAGAACACCAAGTTCTGTAATCTCTAAGATCCCAACTTTTCCTTGAGATTATTGATGATAATCTTATTGCTCGATTCTGCCTGTCCATTGGCTTGAGGATGGACCAGTGTAGAGGTTAAGCTTTCACAAAAGTTTGTAGTCCTTTTGCCTATAAACTGGGATCCATTATCACAAGTGATTTCTGCGGGTATCCCGAATTTGGTCAAGATATTTCTCTTTATGAATGAGATTACTTCTTTTTCCCTAACTTGTACAAAGGCTTCGTCCTCGATCCATTTTGAGAAGTAATCTGTCATAGCGAGCATAAACACCTTTTTCCTCCATGTGCTTTGGGAAATTTACCTAGTATATCCATTCCCCATTTCATGGATGGCCATGATGAGACTATTGGGTACAAAGGTTTGGCTGGTTGATGAAGAATGTTACTATGTCTTTGACAAGCATCACAATTCTGGGAATAAGACATTTCATCTCTTCTCATGGTTGGCCAAAAATATCCTGTTCTCAGGATCTTTGAGAAAAATGCTCTACCCAGAGTCTGATTTCTACAATTTCATTCATGGATATCTATCATTACTTCCAAACTTTCAGGTTTCTCTAAACACCTTAGGTATGGGCATGTTACTGATTTTCTATATAAGATATCCTGTATGATTGTGTATCTGGATACTTTGGTTTTAAAAGCTCTAGGATTTGTTTATTCATCAGGTATTTTTCCTGTTTGGAGGTAATTCTTAATAGGGATAGTCCAGGATATTTCATGTGCTTCTGAATGATGAACCTCAATATCCTTGGCTTCAATAATCCGATTCATGTCCTGCATGTCCATCATCGGACTTACAATTTTGTAAGATAGGAATGTTGATATCGTCAGGGATCCTTAGGGATGAAGCAAGGTTCGCTAATGCGTCTGTTTCAGCATTCTCTTCCCTTGGCACTTGAGTGATATCAAAGGTATAAAAATATCATGCTATACCCTTAACAATCTCTAAATATTTTGCCAATTTATCTCCTTTAGATGTGTATGAGCCATTAAATTGATTGGCTATCAGTAAGGAATCGAAAAATACATGGAGATTTCTGATGTTCATATCCCAATCTAATTGAAGTCCCTCTATTAGCGCTTCATATTCTGCTTCATTATTAGTTGCTTGAAATTCATAACTAATTGATTGGAGTATTATGTCCCCCTGTGGCGATTTTAGTATGATGCCTAGTTTTGTCCCCCTTACATTTGAGGCTCCATCTGTGAACATTGTCCATTCACTAGTATCTTCATCAAAAATTTTGATTTCTAAATCTACTTCTAGTTGTAGATCACTACTAAAATCTGCCACAAAGTCCGCTAATGCTTGTGACTTGATTGTCGTCCTTGGTTCATAAATTAAATCATAAGTACTGAGTTTCACTGACCATTTAGCAATCCTTCCTGATAGCTCAGGTTTTCTCAACACAGATTTAGTAGGATAATTTGTCTTAATGTGTATTATATGTGTCTCAAAGTAGTGCCTAAGCTTTGTTGAAGCCATTATTAGGGCTAAAATTAACTTTTCAAGATGAGAGTATCTGGTCTCAGCATCTACTAGGCTCTTACTTACATAGTATACATGATGTTGTGATCCCTGATGATCCTTAACTAACACAACACTTATAGTAGTTCGGGATACTGCTAAGTACATTGATAGTGATTTACCTTCCTCTGGTCTCATGAGTAATGGCGGAGAGGATAAGTATTCTTTCAAATCCTAAAGCGCCTTCTCATGCTCTTCATCCCACTAGAACTTCTTATTCTTTTTAAGGATATCGTAGAATCCTTTAAACTTTTCAGAAGACCTTGAGATGAACCTGCTGAGTGTAGCTATCCTTCCAGTCAGTCTTTGCACTTCTTTTATGTTCTTTGGGGATTTAAGCTTTAAGATAGCTTGAATTTGTTCTGGGCTGGCCTCTATTCCACTTTTGGTGACCATGTATCCCAAGAACTTTCCTGATCTTACCTCAAAATGACACTTAGAGGAATTAAGCTTCATATTGTAATGGTCCAGGATATCAAAGGATTCTTGAAGATACTTGAGATGATTTTCAGTAATCTTCGATTTGATCACCATATCATCAATATACACCTCCATAGTGTCCCATAGTCTCTCCTTGAACATCATGTTGACAAGTCTTTGATATGTAGCTCCAGCGTTCTTCAGGCCAAATGGCATTGCTATATAGCAATATATCCCTCTTGGCGTCATGAAGGCTGTATCCTTTGGTCAAAGGATTCCATTTGAATTTTTTGAAAGCCTGCTGATGCATCCATGAAAGTTAACATTTCATGTCCTGCTGTTGCATCTACCATGGAGTCTATATGTGGTAATGAAACGGGGTCCTTAGGACAAGCTTTGTTAAGATCTATGTAATACACACAAACTTTCCACTTTCCATTCTTCTTTTGAACCACGACTACATTGGCTAGCCACCTTGGAAATTTCACTTCTCTAAACATCTTTGCTTTGAGGAGCTTCTCTACTTCCTCTTGGATGATTATATTCCTTTCAGGTGTGAATTTCCTTCTTTTTTGGTGGACATGCTTTACATTTCTATCTATTCCTAACTTATGTGTAATCACGTCTGAGGATATTCCTGTCATATCATCATGTTTCCATGCGAATGTGGAAATTCTTGATTTCAGGAAAGAAATCATTTTCCCTTTAATATCCTTAGGGATATCAGTTCCTGTAAGGACTTTAATTTTAGGATCATTAGGGTTTAGGAGTACTTCCTTTACTTCCTTCTCCCTATATTCCTGAATACCCCCAAGGTCGCACTTTGATTACTATGTTGATGAAGGTTTTGTTGTTGCCTTCATTGAAGACAAATAACACTCCTTGGCTTCTTGTTGATCATTATTTATCTTCGTCACTCACCATGGTGTTGGTAGTTTGACGCATTGATGATAAGTCGAGGGGATAGCTTTCATATCATGTATACATGGTCTACCTAATATAATATTATAACAAGATAGGGAATCTATAATACAAAAACATTGCATAGAGTTTACCCCCTCGACGTATACTGGTAGTTTGATTTCTCTAACAGTGGCTTTAGCTTCCCCACTGAATCCAACCAGGATCATGGATTTGGTTGTTATCTGTTATTCAGGGATATTTATCCTCTTGAGTGTTTCCAATTGGATGATGTTCACTGAGCTTCCCCCATCTATGAGTATCCTGCGGACATCATGGTTAACTACATATAAGGTAATGACTAACCCATCATGGTGAGGATCCAGAATATTCTCCCGGTCTTGTTCCTCGAAGGATACCATTGTGTCGGTGATAAGTGTTGATGCCCTTGTGGGTCTCTCTCCATTCTCCATCTTGGCTTCTTTAGCATGTTTCCTAGCTGCAGAATAAGAGGTACCACATATGTCAGATCCTCCAGAAATGAAATTTACTACCTTGGCATCCTTTGGTGGGGATGCAACTCTTTTCGAGAATCCGTTGGGATCATGTCTCCTTTCTTTCTTTTTTCCAAGCAGCTTTTTGAGATGGCCTTTGCTGAGTAGGTAGCTTATCTCCTTTCTCAGTGCAATGCAATCATCTGTTATATGGCCAAAATCTTCGTGAAAGGCACACCATTTGGATTTATCCTTTGTTACAAACTTCTTTTCCTTTGCTGGCCACCTAGCTTTTTCACCTAGATCATGCATAGCAGACATTAATTCAAGAATATCAACAGAAAAACAATAATCAGATATCCTGGGATATTCTTCATCATCCTCATCCTCGTCCACAGAATTAATTTTATGGTTGTCAAACTTGTAGTATGGCTTGCATTTGAATGATTTGTTGGTGGGTGAGTCCGGCTTCCTTTTGCCTTGATCATTAGGTCTTGTAGGGATCCTCTTTTTGATTTATTTATCATCCTCCAACCTAATGATCCTCAAAGCATGGTTCCAGACTTCATCCATATTCCAGTAAGGATTCGTAACCAAGTCATCATAAAATGGTGAGTTTCTCTGTAATCCCATCTTGAATGCTTGAATAGCCGTAGTCATATCCAGGTTAGGGATATCCAAGGATTCTCTGCCAAACTTGTTGACATAGCTCCTGAGCGATTCATCGGGTACATAGGTTATTCTATACAGATCACTAGTCAGCCTCTCAGATGTTTTGCTGCAAGAAAATTGATTTCTAAACAAGTTAATCTGAAGAGCAAATGTAGTAATTGAATAAGGAGGAACATTGAGCAGCCATTTCAGGGTTGCCCCTATCAATATTAACCCGAATCCCTTGCATAAGCATGCTTCCTTCAAATGTGGGGTATAGGATTAGTCTCCATCCTTTCCCTATACTGTGTCACATGTTCTTCAGGATCCGTGGTTCCATCATACAATTTCATTGTTGGAGTTTGGAATCTTTTCGGGATCTCAGCATCACATATTAGTGGAGCAAATCTAGAAATCCTGTGAGTTGTCACGAGAACTTCGGGAATAGGCTTCACCACTCCTGGAACACTTGAGATCATATCCCTGAGTTTTTGTATCTCTTTCGCCACTTGGGGAGTTAGTCATGTTTCCTATGAAGAACCAAAGTTAGTAGTATCAATAGGAGAATAATTGTAAGTGTTACCAATGACAGGAGTTAGACAAGAAGTTCCAAGGATATTGATATTATCCCGAGATATCCTCAAGCCTTAGGATCCTGAAAAATCCCTGAGACTAGTCTGTATGGGAATAAAGTCTCTAGAATGATTCCCAGACATCCCTGATGTCCCGAAATCTAGGATCCTTGGAGCTAACGGAGTAGAAGTTTCGATCTGCTTATTCTTTTCAGCCCTCAATTTTCCATTTCCCTGAGAAGCCTTTGATTCATCCTTTTCTGATCCATCATTTGTTGTTGAACCTGTTGAAACATACTCAAAATATCATTGTTAGAAACAAGTACATGAGCAGTAGTGGTCATCCTTATTGATGGAACACTCTCAGCTACACATGTGGTCTTTTTTCCAAAATTCCTGGGCTTCTTGGAGAAAACAGGAATCTGCGAGGATATATTAATAGTAGTAGCATAAACAATAGGTAATGAAGAAGTTGATCTCGGTTGTGAAGCCATTTTTAACTATAATTGTTGAGAAAATGCCTTTAAACAAAGTTTTTGTTATAAAAAACACTAGTTTGCCCCACGGTGGGCGCCAAATTGTTTCGAGTAAAAATTAACAAGTGTAATTTCTTGCTAAACTGAATTAGTTAAGTGGGGTTTTGTGTTTTAAAATCGAGAAAATAGTTTGTAAGTAAATTGCAACAAAATTATCCCTAAGGATCCCTAGGGATATTGTAAATATGAAATGAAACAAACAGCTCAACACACGAGATTTATACGAGGAAAAGCCCTTAATCCCTTAGGATTGCCGGCATAAAAACTTCGGGAGGCGACAATCGTCACTCTGCTGTGTTTTTATTAATATGATAAAGTAAAAGTACAAAGAAAGAGAACAAATGATCGATTTCTAAGTGTTGCCGAGCTTCTCAGAGTGTTGTGAATGCAATTATATGTAATCTTGTGCAAGATGTGTCCCTAGATCGATCATTTGCTCAATCTATATCACAAAAAGAAATACAACGGTAAAATAAGCGGTTCCACATTTTCCGCTCCACTCCTGGTCATGCGCAAACTTCTTCCACATGGTCCTTGATATCTTTATCACTTGGTCCACGTTCCTCTCCAATATCCAACAAAATAGGGATTCTAGTTTTCTTTTACATGTTGACTCAATTCAAACATTAAGAGCACATGCTGATATAATAAATAACAAATAATATTTATAATCATTATTTATTAAATAAGTCATCAGTTTAGGTAAGTTAATATATGCAAATATCCCGAAATATCCGGAACTATTTTGGATAATGAATTATCCCTAATTATTAAGCGAAAATTTACAGGCACAACAGCAACATGTCAACAAAAGATTGCCAAATCATATAATAAGAATAATAGAGTTCAAAGATTCCAAACTGGAGATTTGGTTTTAAGGAAAACATTCCAGAATATTACCAATCCAGCTGATGAGAAACTTGCCCCAAAATGGGAAGGACCTTATAGAATTGAATCCGAAGCTGGGAAAGGGGCATATAAGTTAACCAATATGGAAGGATAACCTCTTCCATGGTCATGGAATTCTATTCAACTTAAAGCATACTTTATGTAAGGTTTGTTATTTCAAACTACAAAGGGTATTTACTTCAACTCTATACTAATATTTCTTAATATCCCTATGTGCCTATATTCTTGTATATTCTTAGTTATCCTATTGCTGACTTGAGCATCAGAGGGGCCTTAGGGTTACTAATGCCCACCTTCACAAAGGTGTTAAAGTTTTGCAGGTGTAGCTGGAGAAGAGATGAGACTATATGTCTCATACAAGTTTTGACCTGAAATCAAAACTTGATCAAGACCCACGCATAGACTATATGTCTAGTTGCAAGTTTTGACCTGAAATCATAACTATGTAGAAGACCAACGCATAGACTATATGTCTGGTTGCAAGTTTTGACCTGAAATCAAAACTCAAGGAAGTTTTGTCTCTCAACCAAACTAGGGTTCATACACCCTCGCCAGTAGCGCACGTTTATCCTGTTATAGTTCGAAATAATGGGACCAGCACATGTATAAGTGGTTGACAATTTCATTATCAAGGGCTATAATCATGGATCCTCCGAAATATCCAGGTATAGTTAGAGACTAAGGGATCAGTACATGCATGAGTGGCTGAAAATTTCACTTTTGAAGACTATTACCAGAGATCCTCTGAAATATAGAATTCATATGCTATACAACAGGGCCATAGTTGCCAAAATTCCGACCTAGTCGCCAGTATCCCGGCCTTAGTCGCCGGTATTTGTAACCTTTAGGGTTTTTGAAATTAAATTTAAAACAAAATTCGTGTCCCAAATTATTATAATCAAAAGTTATGGAGTATTTTAAATTTTAACTCAAAAACATATACAAAAATATATGCATTTGTTAAAACGCATTTGTTAATGCTAAACAGTAACTAGTATGCATTCATAACTAGTTTTCGAACGAAAACACATAGTTAATTACGGAATAATATCCTTTATTCGAATTGAAACCATAACCGAACGCGTATGTATAAACCATAACCAAATCACGATTAAAAAAGGCTTCAAACTCAAATTAAATCATACAGCAACATTCACAACTTCCATTGAAACTAAAGACACCTAAAATGAATCCTAAGACGCTCTCAAGCCTCGAATCGAATTCAAGAACACGCAAGGCTACGGGTTACAAGAAGAAACTAGCAATTCGAAAGCAAAACAGGTGAGTTTGAACATCAACCTACTCTGTTTAACCATAGGAACAATAGCCCTATGGTTAATCAGACTCACAAACAACCCAAGGTCCCAATTCGATCGGAGATTGAATCTAGGGTTCATAGGATTTTGGGGAAGAACACGTATCTTTGTATAACTGTAATTAGAATCAAAGTTCTACAATGAAACCCACCAAAGCCGGGCGGTAAGGCGCCGCGGCTGTGGCTGGGTGGGCGCAGGTTCGAATCCGGGCGAGGGCCGGGTTTTCGTCTTTTATTTTTGTCATTTATTTTTCCATTCAAATCAACTCCAAAAATTCTAAAAAAAATTCATAAAAATCAAGAATAGTATTTTAAACATTCTGTAAATATTTAGAATTTTTCAGATTATATTTTTAGTATTTTTGCTATTTAAATTGTATTTAAATAGTTATAAATACATTAAAAATACTAAAAAAATTTTAAAAATTCAGAAAAATTAACAGAGATTATTTTTGATGTTTATAAATGTTCTGGAAAATTTTGAAGAATTATTGATCTTTATTTTTATAAAAGTAATATTTAAAGTTTTGAAATAAACTTTAAAAGATAAAGATTATTTATAAAAATAAATATTTTTAACATCCTGAAATTATTTTATGATAACATAATTAGTTTTATTTAGCAAATAATTACTTAAAAATAAAAATTTATTTAAATGTTATTAAAGGATAAACATTTCTTTATAAAACTATTTTATTCAAGACACATTTTATTAAATAGTATTTATTATTGTAAATTCTTTAATATTATATTTTACATAATCATTCATTTATCAAAACATTAGATCCATTTTATTTAAACAAAATATATGTATTTACAACAGTTATCAAGTATTATTCCTTTACATTTATAAGTAAAACATTATGGTTAGTCATGAATTCTAACTCATATTCAAACAAACATAGGATTATTGAGGGGTGTGGATTCATAAGAACACATCAAAGCATTCTTTGGAATTAACGAAGCAAACAAGTGAGTTTATCACATCTTCCCTCTTTTACATTTTGGTAATCTTTTGGGATGTTACATGTTAGGCGCAAAATATTCTCACTCGGGATATTTCAGGATCCGAGATATTTCGAGATCAGGGATATTTTAAAGATATGCATTATCAATAACAATTATCTCTGTTGCTTAACATCTTTTGCGAGATTCCAGGGATTGACAGGTTGTCCTACGGCTGGCCCTAATATCATGGAAGCATTATCAACTAACCAAACTTGGATGCGCAATCTAAGGAAGATTTATGCGGATGATTGGAATGAGTCTCCCACGTTTGGAAAGTGCCGGAATAATCGGAACTACCATGTGAACGTTATTGAACGTCTTTTCGTAGATTCTTTGTATAAATACCGAGGCGATTGATCGATATAGGACACTTAAGACATAGAGAACACACAGAAAACTCACTGAAGCTTATTTTAGCTGCTTAGCATTGATCAAATTACGCTCTTTCTTTGTATTTGGTTCATTTGATTATTAATAAAACTAGGCAGAGTGATAATTGTCACCTCCCGAGGTTTTTATGCCGGCAATCCTAAGGGATTAAGGGCTTTTCCTCGTATAAATCTGGTGTGTATTGCTATTTTTCTGTTTCATATATTGAAATATCCCCAGGGATATTCAGGGATATTCTGATCGCATATTCATTATACTCGACATATTTGCTTGTAAAACACAATACCCCACTTTTCTAATTCGGTTTTGCTAAAAATTAAGCATGTTAATTTTTACCCAAAACAATTTGGCGCCCACCGTGGGGATAAGCTTCATCGTCGAGAGGGAAACACCGAGATCAACTTCTTCATTACCTACTGTTTCTGCTGCTACTATTAATATGCCTTCGCAGATTCCTGTTTTCACGAAGAAGCCCGACAATTCTGGAAAAAAGACTACTTTTGTTGCCGAAAGTGTTCTATCGACGAAAATGACAACTACTGCTCCTATCCTTGTTTCTAACAATGATATTTTGAGTATGTTTCAACAGGTACAACAGCAAATGATAGATCAGCAATGGATGAATCAGAGACTTCTCAGAGAAATGGAAAGCTTAAAGGCTAAGAAGAACAAGCAGGTTGAAGTTACTACACCCATAGCTCCGAGGATCCTTGATTTTGGGACATCAGGGATATCCAGAAATCATTCCGGAGACTTTATCCCAATGCAAACCAGTATCGGAACTTCATCAGAATCCCAAGATCAACGAATATCCCGGGATAATCTCTTTATCCCAAGAACCTCACTTCCTACACCATTCACTGGTAACACTTACAATTATTCTCCATTAGATACTACTAACCTTGGTTCATCACAGGAAACAAGAATATCTCCTCAAGTGGCCAAGGAAATCCAGAAACTTCGGAATATGATCTCAAGTGTACCAGGAGTAGTCAAGCCTATCCCGGAAGTACCGGCAATCACCCACTGGATATCGATATTCGCTCCACCAATATGTGATGCTGAAATCCCAAAAAGATTCCAAACTCCCACCATGAAATTGTATGATGGGACCACGGATCCCGAAGAACATGTAGCACAATATAGGGAAAGAATGGAGACAAATCCTATTCCCCCACATCTGAAGGAAGCTTGCTTATGTAAAGGATTCGGCTCAACATTAACAGGAGCAGCCTTGAAATGGCTACTCAATGTTCCTCCTTACTCGATTACTTCATTTGCTCATTTGATTAACTTATCTAATAATCAATTTTCATGTAACAGGACATTTGAAAGGCTAACTAGTGATATCTACAGGATAACACAGGGATCGGATGAGACTCTAAGGAGTTATGTGAACAAGTTTGGAAGAGAATCCTTGAATATCCCTAACCTCGATATCACTACGGCTGTTCAAGCATTCAAAATGGGATTGCAAAAAAACTCACCCTTTTATGATGATTTGGTTATGAATCCTTGCAGGAACATGGACAAAGTCCGGAACCGTGCATTAAGGTTCATCAGATTGGAAGATGATAAGGAGATTCAGAAGAGGATTACTGCAACTCCTCCCAATGACCAAGGCAAAAGGAAGTAGGATTCACCTACCAAAAAATCATTCAAATCCAAGCCATACTACAAATCCGATAACCATAAGATCAATTATGTGGATGACGATGAAGATGATGAAGATTATCCCAGGATATCTGATTATTGTTTTTTTGTAGACATCCCTGAACTACTGTGTGCTATGCAGGATTTAGGAGAAAAGGCGAGATGGCCTCCCAAGGATAAGAAGTTCGCCGCAAAAGACAAGTCCAAATGGTGTGCATTTCATGAAGACCTTGGACATATAACCGAAGATTGCATTTCCTTGAGGAAAGAATAAGTTACTTACTCAGCAAAGGCCATCTCAAGCAATTGCTCGGTAAAAAGAAAGAAAGGAGGCAGGATCCTGATGGATTCCCAAAAAGAGTTGCATCCCCACCAAAGGATGCCAAGGTAATCAACTTTATCTCTGGTGGATCTGACATATGTGGTACTTCTTATTCTGCAGCCAAAAGACATGCAAAAGAGGCCAAGATGGAGAATGGAGAAAGACCCACAAAAACTTCTACAATAACCAAGGATACTGTGATATCCTTCGAAGAACAAGATCGAGAAAACATCATAGATCCTCATCACGATGGGTTAGTGATTACTTTATATGTTGCTAATCACTATGTGCGCAGGATACATCATTGATGGAGGCAGTTCAGTAAACATTATACAGTTAGAAACACTCAAGAGAATGAATATCCCTGAATCCGAAATAACTTCCAAGTCTTTGGTTTTGGTTGGATTCAGTGGAGAGGCCAAAGCTACCATTGGAGAAATTAAATTACCGGTGTATATCGAGGGGGTAAATTCTATGCAACGCTTTTGTATTATAGATTCTTTGTCTTGTTATAATATCATATTAGGCAGACCATGGATACACGATATGAAGGCAGTTCCCTCTACATACCATCAATGTGTTAAGCTACCTACGCCATGGAGAGTCGTGAATATTGACAGCGACCAGCAGGAAGCCAAGGAGTGTTACTCGTCCTCGATGAAGGCGACGACGAAATCAACCTCAACATAGCAATCAAAGAGCAACCTTGGGGATAATCAGGAATCCCGAGAAAAAGAAGTAAAAGAAATATTACTTAATCCTGAGGATCTCGAGACTAAAGTTCTCATAGGAACTGATATCCCCAAGGATATTGAGGAGAAACTGATTTCTTTCCTGAAATCAAGAATTTCTACCTTTGCTTGGAAGCACGAAGATATGACAGGGATATCCTCAGATGTAATCACACATAGGCTAGGAATAGATAGAAGCTACAAACCCATCCACCAAAAAAGAAGAAAATTTGCTCCCGAAAGGAATGCGATCATCCAAGAAGAAGTGGAAAAACTTCTCAAAGCCAAGACGATTAGGGAAGTAAAATTTCCAAGGTGGCTGGCTAATGTAGTTGTGGTTCAAAAGAAGAATGGAAAGTGGAGAGTTTGTGGAGATTACACAGATCTAAACAAAGCTTGTCCAAAAGACCCCTTTCCACTACTACACATAGACTCAATGGTAGATGCAACAGCAGGCCATGAAATGTTACCTTTCATGGACGCATCAGCAGGATTCCAGCAAATCCAAATGGAGCCTTCGGACCAAGAAGATACTGCTTTCATGACGCCAACAAGGATATATTGCTATACAACAATGCCATTTGGCTTGAAGAACGCAGGAGCTACTTACCAAAGGCTTGTCAATATGATGTTTAAGGATAAGCTGGGGGACACTATGGAGGTATACATCGATGATATGGTAGTTAAATCAAAGATTACCAAAGACCATTTTCGGGATCTCGGAGAATCATTCAATATCCTGGATTGATACAATATGAAACTCAACCCTTTTAAGTGTCATTTTGGAGTAAGATCGGGAAAGTTCTTGGGATATATGGTCATTAAAAGAGGAATAGAAGCCAGCCCAGAACAAATGCAAGCTATCCTGAACCTTAAATCCCCAACAAATGTGAAAGAAGTACAGAGATTAACAAGAAGGATAGCCGCGCTTAACAGGTTCATGTCAAGATCTTCTGAAAAATTCAAAGGATTCTATGACATCCTTAAAAAGAATAAGAAATTTCAATGGGATGAAGAGCACGAGAAGGCACTATTGAAGTTAAAAGAATACTTATCCTCAACGCCATTGCTCATGAAACGAGAAGATGGTGAACCACTATCACTGTACTTAGCAGTATCCCGAACCACTGTAGGTGCTGTGCTAGTGAATGATTATCAAGGATCACAACACCCAGTATACTATGTAAGTAAAAGCCTATTGGATGCTGAAACTAGGTATTCCCACCTAGAGAAGCTAATCTTAGCTTTGATTATGGCATCAACAAAACTTAGGAACTGCTTTGAGACACATAGGATACATATTAAAACAAATTACCCAATTAAATCGGTTTTAAGAAAACCTGAGTTATCAGGAAGAATGGCCAAATGGTCAGTAAAACTTAGCACTTACGATTTAATCTATGAACCAAGAAATGCCATTAAGTCTCAAGCACTAGCAGACTTTGTGGCAGATTTTAGTAGTGATAATCAGCCAGAAGCAAATTCAGAAGTTAAACTCCTGGATGAGGATACTGGTGAATTGACTCTACACATTGATGGAGCCTCGAATGTAAGAGGAACAGGTTTAGGGATAATACTAAAATCGCCACAGGGGGACATAATACCCCAATCGATCAGTTGTGAGTTCCAAGCAACTAATAATGAAGCTTAATACGAAGCCTTAATAGCGGGACTCCAATTAGCTAGGGATATGAACATAAGAAATCTCCATGTATTTGTTGATTCCTTACTTATAGCAAACCATTTCAATGGTTCCTATATGGTTAAAGGAGATAAGTTAGCAAAATACTTAGAGATAGTTAAGGAAATAGTAGGATATTTCTACACCTTTGATATCACACAGGTTTCTAGAGAAGAGAATGATGAAACAGATGCATTAGCAAACCTCGCATCATCTCTAAAAATTTGTGATGATATCAATATCCCTATCCTACATATCCTGAATCCAGCGATAGACATAGAAAATTCAAATCAAATCCTTAAACCAGAAAATATTGATGCACATGAGATATCATGAATTACACCTATTAAAGAGTATCTCCAAACAGGAAAAATACCCGATAGAGAAACAAACCATAGAGCCTTTAAAATCAGGATATCTAGATACATAATCATTAGGGATATCCTGTACAGGAAATCAGTAGCTGGTCCATATCTAAAATGTTTAGAAAAACCAGAAAGCTTAGAAGTGCTGAAGGATATTCACGAAGGAGATTGTTGGAATCACACTGGGGCAGAGCATTGCTTTCGAAAATCCTTAGAACAGGATATTTCTGGCCTACTATGAGGAAAGATGCAATGTCCTATTCTCAAAGATGCGATGCTTGCCAAAGACACAGCAATATCCTTCACCAAGCAGCTGAACCTTTATATCCAATAGTCTCATCATGGCCATTCATGAAATGGGGAATGGATATAGTAGGAAAACTACCAAAAGCACCAGGAGGAAAAGTGTTCATGCTGGCCATGACCGATTATTTTTCAAAATGGATTGAAGCTGAGGCCTTCGTACAAGTTAGAGAAAAGGAAGTAATATCCTTCATAAAAAGAAATATCCTGACCAGATTCGGGATACCTACCGAGATTACCTGCGACAATGGATCTCAATTCATTGGTAAAAGAACTACCAATTTTTGTGAAGCATGGGGGATAAAAATGATTACTTCCACACCAGTACATCCTCAAGCTAACGGCTAAGCAGAATCAGGCAATAAAATCATCATAAAAAAATCTCAAAAAGAAGTTGGGATCCAAGAAAGGAAAATGGGCTGAAGAACTCCAGTTTGTCCTATGGGCAGATAGAACAACTACAAAAAATGTGACTGGTCAAACGCCATTCTCATTAGTATTTGGTTCTAAAGCTGTACTCCCAACTGAGATGATTATCCCTACTACAAGAACAAATCTACAAACTGTTGAAGCTAATAACGAAGTATTATCTTAGGATATAGATACTATTGACGAATCTAGGGATGTCGTAAAGATTAGAATGGCTGCCTATCAGCAAAAAATAGCTAAATCCTACAATAAAAATATAAGGATTAGAAGATTCCAAATTGGAGATTTAGTTTTTAGAAAAAAGCATTCCAGAATACCACTAACCCAACGGATGGAAAGCTTGCCCCAAAATGGGAAGGACCTTATAAAATCGACTCCGAAGATGGAAAGGGGGCATATAGATTAATTACTATAGACGGTGAACCTCTTCCAAGGGCATGGAATGCCATTCATCTTAAGACTTATTTTATTTGACTTTTATCATTACCTGCCCAAATATACTCATATTCTTGAAAAATCCCTACATTTATATCCAGATATACTATCAAAAAACCTTGATACTAACTTAAGCATTGGAGAGACTTAGGGATCCCTAATGCCTACCTTTGCAAAAGTATCTTATGTTTTTGCAGGAATAGCTGGAGAAGATACGAGGCTTATATGTCTCAACCCAAGTTTTGACCTGAATCAAAACTTGATCAAGACCCCGCAGAGCCTATATGTCTGGATGCAAAGTTTTGACCTGAAATCAAAACTCAAGAGACCTTTGTTTCTCATGAAGACTTAGGGTTCATACCCTTGCCACTAGCGCACGTATATCCTACTATGATCCAAGATAATGGGACCAGTACATGCATGAGTGGCTGACAATTTCATTATCGAGGGTTATAACCATGGATCCTCCGTAATATCTCGGTATAGTTGGAGATTTTGGGACCGGTACATGCATGAGTGGCTGACAATTTCATTTTCAAAAACTATAACCAGGGATCCATCGAATTCCGGCCTAGTCGCTAGTATCCCGGCCTTAGTCCCCAGCATTCCCGCCTAGTCGCCAGTATCCCGCCCTTAGTCGCCCGTATTCTCGGCCTTAGTCGCCAGTATAATCGGCCTTGTCGCCAGTATTCCGGCCATAGTCACCAGTATTTTCGGCCTTGTCGCCAGTATCTTCGGCCTTGTCGCCAGTCTAACCGGCCTTAGTCCTCAGTATATTGGGTTTATCCCAATCTTTCTTGTTTATAAACATGTGCAGGAACAAACCTTCAAGGATATTTGGGATGAAGCAGATACTTGAAACGTGCCCAGGGATATTGAGAGGCTGAACTTGACTCTCAGGACTATTTCAGGGTATTGCGTTAGTGTATTCATAATATGCCTAAGGATATAAAGGTATGTAATTTACACATTATCCTGACAGGAATAAGGAAAGCATTGAGAATAAGTCTACTCTTTCAAGGAGTTGGTATTTATTTCTTAACTCTACAATAACCTTTATTTCTAATTATACAGTTAGCTTTTATTTAGAAATATCTGATCCTTAAATAAATCCTTGTATAAATATTTTCAAAATATCAACCAAATAATTAAAACTATAAAGTGATATCCTTATAATCACTATCCCGATTAGATAGCCGAGATTTTTCCTAGTTATTTGTCGGTTATAAAATATCGATTAACAGTAATATTCTTAAAAACATTAAGGGAAATAACAAGACTATCTACAAAACACAAATACTTAACATAACAAAACCATATAATTCTGGTTGGAGTACGAACAATATAATTACCTATTAAGTTGGAAATCTAACATATGTTGAGAATATCTTTGGAATATTCCAACCGCACAACAAACAACATAATCCGAAATATTTGATGAAATTACTAAGTCAAAAGATTAACTGTACTAAGTTCAGTACATTGGGCTTCGCCATGTAAACACATGGTCCCTCCACCCAACATACTGAAAATGTCAAAATAAGAAAACAAGGATATTTTAGGCTTCGCCATGTAAACACATGGTCCCTCCACCTAAATTCCATAAATTTTCTGCCCATCTAGGGACTTAACATCATAATATTGTTTAAAACTACATGACACCATAAAAAGAACCACAAACACAATGGGCTCAGACCTTATCAACCCTGTCTTCATCGCCCATCACCGCGTCACCTATGCCTCCAGCAGCTCCGATATCCTCACCCACTACCACCTTGCTGGTTTCCGCTATGCTCGCCGTCTTTGTTGCCGCATCAGAAGTTTCTGCCATATCCCCAGTCAGCTTAGCCAAAACCATAACCCAGTCGGCAAGGTCCTTGTCCCACAAGTCCGAGCCCTCCAGTTTTGACTTTTCTGCCATTTGGATCTTTTCCTTGAGGATGGCAGCGGCAGTAGACTTTTTGATCCCCTCAATGATCTCTTTCACCTTCGGCTTATGGGCGGCATCACTATCCTTAGCCAACTTCTTAAACTTCAGGGCTTCCTTCTCGTAGTGTCTAGCCTTGGCAAGAGCGATCTTTTTTGATCCTCAAGATCTTCAATCTTCTTTTCATAGGCCTCCTTGTCACCAACAATTTTCAAGATAGCCTTCAAAATAAAGATATTTTGAGGATATAGTTACGCCAGAATAGATAAATTGAGAGAATAAAGAATTCACCCTTTGTAGAATATCAACAGCAGGGAGGTCAGGAACATCATCCACATTAACCACTTCAGTACCCTTACGCTTTTTTGAAGTTTTGGTTGAGCGGGTATGCATTATTCTCGCCTTGGGAACAACGGGGCTAAGCTTCTCTTTCTTGAGAGTCAAGAAGTCAGTAAGGTCTTCGAGATCAAAGGCCGACTCTAAGAAAACAATAAACAAGGATATAAAAATCCTGAAATCAGTCAAACCCAATGACCAATTTCAGAATACCTGATGTCATCTGGGCATGGGATTGTTGTGAGGAAGCGCTGTGAGACGAAGAAGAAAGAGGAATATCTTCTTTGGAGGTCGCAACAAACTTTTGCTCTCTTTCTCCAATAACCAATAGAGATTGTACCCTCTGTTCAGTATCTTGATTCTCACCTACCAACGATTCGAATTTTGGGGCTGAAACACAAATATAAACAAAAATTACTTAGCAAAAACTCAAGATATGATATTAAAAAATAAAATATCCAACCCTTTAACAACCAACTAATAGGAAGAGAAATTCCCCCAGAAATGGAACTTCGCTTAACAAAGAAAAACTTATCTCTCCACTCTTCTTCATTCATGGTGACCCCATGAACCAAAACAGGGGCACCAGTTCGTCTCTGAAGCAGAAAACGAGAGTATCCATGGGTGCGAAGCTGATAAGCGAAAGAGATTTCAGGAATACCGATTTTAAGACCATACTTATGGTTTAGTCTATGAAGGATGACAAGCAATCGCCAACCCATGGGCATCAGTTGAGGATAGCAGAGACGGGTGATTCGAAAAAATTTAGAAATCATAAAAGGAAAGGGGAAAGATAGATCCAAAGAAAACGGGTATTCGGGAAAACAAACCCATTTGGTGGAACTGTGATCAGCTTTCAAAGCACGATCATAATGATGGAATACGGTCTCCTCGGGGAATGCTTGAGAAAGCTGCATGGCCTCAATATGATCATCATAAAAAATGCAGGCATTCTTATCAATGTATGAAAGAATGTTCTGATCAAAGAAGTCGCTAACCTCGGATGAAGAAGTAGAATTCGACATTTTTACTTAATTAAAAAGTAAAAAAACAGAGGATTTGGAATAGAAAACTTACCGGAGGAGATGATCAAAGAAGATAAGTGATTTGAAAGAAGGGAGGCGTGATCATTATATGCGCAGTATTCTGACATTCAAACAATAACCGTTATCTACATCTAACCGTCCATTTAATCACGAAACCGTCAATTCAAAATTCAAATTTCGAATTTTAAACTTTGGATTTTTAATTTTACAGCTGTAAACAACTAACTGTAAAATTGGGGGCAATTGTTAGGCGCAAAATATTCTCACTCGGGATATTTCAGGATCCGGGATATTTCGGGATCAGGGATAGTTTAAAGATATGCATTATCACTAACAATTATCTCTGTTGCTTAACATCTATTGCGAGATTCCAGGGATTGACAGGTTGTCCTACGGCTGGCCCTAATATAATGGAAGCATTATCAACTAACCAAACTTGGATACGCAATCTAAGGAAGATTTATGCGGATGATTGGAATGAGTCTCCCACGTTTGGAAAGTGCCGGAATAATCGGAACTACCATGTGAACGTTATTGAACGTCTTTTTGTAGATTTTTTGTATAAATACCGAGGCAATTGATCGATATATGACACTTGAGACATAGAGAACTCACACAAAACTCACTGAAGCTTATTTTAGCTGCTTAGCATCGATCAACTTGGGCTCTTTCTTTGTATTTGGTTCATTTGATTATTAATAAAACTAGGCAGAGTGACAATTGTCACCTCCCGAGGTTTTTATGCCGGTTATCCTAAGGGATTAAGGGCTTTTCCTCGTATAAATCTTGTGTGTATTGCAATTTTTCTGTTTCATATATTGAAATATCCCCAGGGATATTCGGGGATATTTTGATCGCATATTCATTATACTCAACATATTTGCTTGTAAAACACAATACCCCACTTTTCTAATTCGATTTTTAATAAAAATTAAGCTTGTTAATTTTTACTCGAAACATTACACATGTTTGTATTCAAACATACTTAAATCTTAGAAATCATTCAAACATGATGCAAGCTTTGAATCTAGATAGTCATTGTGTTAATTGTTATGTGTGATACTTGTTGTGATTATTTGTTATTTCCAGTCAAGCAAGCATTATTACTTAGTAACCTAATATGTGTTAGATATCATATTCGCATTGGCTTTTGTCATTGTGTTAAAAAGGTGAAAAGTGCATTTAGCAAACTTGTAGAAATTCAGATGTTAGTTCATTTGTATGGATACTTGTTTGGACACAAGCATTGGGATTATTCATTCATACTTATCAAACTTGCTATTATTCATACTTTTACTACATGCTAGTTAGATTTATGTTTGCATCTTTTATATATATGTGTATCAAATGTATGTGATGCTCACCAACTATGCAAATAATTGATCAAACTATATTTTACATGTGTAACTGGCTAAAGCTTTTTGGATGAAGATCATATAGGAATCATAAGACCTACTTTAAACTTTAATCAATATTTTGTATTTGAATTTATGTTGTAAATGTATGGATGATGTCATGTTTGATTGTAATGAATGTGTTTATGTAAATGGGATGTTTAGATATGAAACTTACAAGTAGCACCACGAGCTTTTGGACAATTACAAATCATGCACCGACGAGTTCCGCCGTCGGTCGGCGTGTGACAGTATTCCGGCCATAGTCGCCAGTATCTTTCAGCCTTAGTCGCTAGTATTCCGGGCTTAGTCGCCAGTATTCCGGCCTTAGTCGCCAGTATTCCGACTATAGTAGCCTAAAATATCGGTCTTGTCGCCAGTATCTTAGACTTTCCCTAAATTTTCCTGTTTCTTAATTTTGTGCACGACTGATTTTTGAGGATATTTCGCAATATTGCGTCTTTCTACAATATACTTTGGGATATTCAGGTATGAAATTGTTTAGGTACTTTAAAAGGAACAAAGAAGATTTCAAACTAAACCCACTATCTCAAAAAGTTGGTATTTGTTTCTTAACCTTTTTATTATCCTACAGTATTCTTTATTTCTGATTATGAACATATTATTAATATATGCCTTACACATGTTTCTACTTAGGAATATTTTATTATTAAACTTATTATATGTCTTACATATACTAAATTAAGTTACCATATACTTTATATTCTAATGAAACTTCAACCAAATAATGACACAATATTAATACGCTTAGAAATATATCTAAGTTATTTATAATCGTTCATATAAGTAAGACCCTAGTCAGATTAGGCTAAGTATAGCTTAAACTATTCTTAATTATTCCTAAGTATACCTGATATAGATTAAACTTAAGAAAAAATATTCTAAAATTCTTCAATAGAAACAATGAGAATATTTGAAAATTTTAAAGCATATATAATTAATTACAATTAATTTATACATAGCAGAAATCTGATCTTTACGAAAATTATAAAAGGATTTAGTCTCTTACACAAATTAGGAAATATTGAAAATACTATTGAGAATCTTTTGAAATATTCAAAGATATCTTAAAACTCATAACAATATTTAGAAATAAAGAACTTTAAAACAGTAACATTCATGAAACTTATTAAGGAATTTAATCCCCTGTACAAATACAAAATATCTAAGATGTTGAGAATACTCTGGGATATATAAGGATATATATAAAGAATAAACAAATATACAGAACGTCAAAACATTAACCAAAACACTAACTGTTATATTATAAACCAAAAGCAGTTAGAATTAACATATCAGGTTTCGCCATGAAACTCATGGTCCCTCCATCTGATATATTAGTGTAACCTTTAAGGTTTTCATGTAATATAGAAAAAATGATAGTTGTGTCAAAGTTGTAATCAACAAAAAAAGTTATGTGATTTTTTTTAGACAAGCTCATACAAGTTTTAGTAAACAAATTACATTTGAGATATAAAACATTCTTACAATTGTTCTCCGAAAATTAAAAATATATGTATATAGGGATATAATTGTATTATCAAAGGTTTGTGAAAGAACTCTCAAAATATATTCTATAAATTTTATCATAATTTATCTAGTACTTAATAAATATTGATTTAAGTAAATTATTATCAAAGTGAAAAATTTTATAAGTTATAATATAAGAAAATATTAGATAGACTTGTAATGATGTTTTTCTGTTAATAAATTAGTAAACTCAAAGAATTCGAAACACAAAAAGTTAGGATTGCTTTGTGATGACGTAGGATCCTAACCCTTCATAAAAATCAGATAAGTTCACAAAGTAAGAAAGCTGGAAGGCAAGACAGCCAAGAACCACAAGGCGAACCGGATTAACCAAAATAACAATCAAAGTAGGGTAGAAGAACGCTTTTACACCCTGGATAGAAAGAAGAGATAGTTAAGTCAAGAAGAAAGCAGAAAAGCTTATGAAATGGACAGGTCAACTTATTTCACCAAAGAAGCAGCATTTGAGGAACACAAGGGAAGCTTCAGGAAAGCATGTGGTCACCACCACCAAAGAGGAAATCTCCAGTTCCTAGGAGCTCAGCCTTCTAGAAGAAGAGCAGTATAAATAACAAGTCACAGGTTATCAGTTCACCTCGTTCGCATTCCACTAACACTTCTCATTTCTCTCGCTGAACTTATCTTCTCCGACCAAGTGGCTTATTCTCACGCCGGAGTCCAATCGCAGGAGGACTCCTCCGGCGGTAAGACAAACGGTGCTTTATGTTCTTAGCAGGATAGCAAGGAATAGAAGTGCGTAGATCCAGTTCAGCCAGAAGACCGTTTGACCATTACTTGAACATTGGCGCCCACCGTGGGGCATCGAATTCTCTGAAACCCATAAAGAAGCAGGGCTCCACATAAGTCTGAAAAGTTTCTTCAAGATACAATGTCTCAAGGTCCTGATGAGGGAACTAGGAACCTGGATGGATCGCCAGTTCCCAGTCATTCTCCAAGTTTAGCACCCATCATCAGCGATGTGGTAGATTTAACGGCGAAAGGCATTCGGGGGCACTTCCCCCGCATTCAAGAACTAATGGCTAAATACGTCCGGGAAGAACGCCTTAGAGGTGTCCGGATACGCCTAGCATACGACGACGAGCTGGTCGTTAGTGCTTTTCCACATGCGGGTGTCGAAACACAAGTATCAGTACAAAAAACTGGCATTTTCGTCAACTCCTCCATAGCCACACCATCGCTGGATTTTGAGACAGCACATTCCTTTTTACAAAATAGCCTTGATACACCTTCAAGCCAAACCCAGAGGCCTGACATGGAAACTTTCCCAGCCAACAGTCTGCTCACAATGGCTGAACCCATGCCCTACTATACCCCCATACCTACATCTGGTCAGATGATCACCTTTCCGCCTCATAGCCAAAATTTTACCATGAATAGTCTCAACATACCTTTCTCGGGTGAAAACCTGAGTTTACCTAGTTTCAATACCTATCCTCCTAACTATGCGACACCCGATTTCACCAGTAACTTCATGACAACTAGCATCGCAGCACACATGCCTGGTCAAATGACCATGATCCCCACTACCACCCTACCTACCTCCGCCCATAACCCTACCATACACCATGTCTACCCAAATTCCCAGTCTTCTGTGTCTCTACCATACCACACCGAGACACTCACTGTAAACTAAAATATGGAAAATCATCAACACACCACAGAAATGATAGATGAATTGTTTAGTCCTTATGTTCCTACAACCCATACCAAGTTTTCGCCAAGAATAGCAAATTTTCCCTTCCCGCCAAAAACAAAGATATCGGCCAACGTAAAAACTTACGATGGTTTGGGAGACCCGGACGACCATCTTAAACTGTTTACAGGTGCTGCCATAATAGAAAGATGGAGCCTACCTCTCTGGTGTCACATGTTTACACAAACACTAGTAGGGCCTGCCCGGTTATGATTCAATAGTTTATCAAATGGCAGCATAGACACATTCGAGGATCTCAGCGGGAAGTTCCTGGACAACTTCATGGAACAAAAGCGGTATACCCGGGATCTTGTGGAACTCCGCAATATTAAACAAAAAGAAGATGAAGATCTAAAGGCGTTCATGGAAAGGTATAAAACTGAAAGCCTCAGTATTGGGGGTGCAACGGAACATATGAGAGTTTCTGGGTATATCCACGGAGTCAGGCACAGGCAACTGATCGAAGAACTTAACAGGATAAAACCCAAGTCCATGGAGGAGGCCATGGAAAGAACGGAAGCATTTGTCCGTGGAAAAGAGGTAGCTCAAGCCCTGGATCTCGGGAAGAGGCCCAAAAGCTAGAGCTGGAAGCGTTCCCCGCCCAAGCAGAGGCATAGCACATCCAGGTATAGTTCCTTTGCTGACAAAAGGTCTTCTTATCGAACAGGGGACTCGTACAAACCCTATGGCAAGGGGATGCAGAAACAGGTACCAGGACGAAGACAAGGGCAAACATGAGCAGTTTACAGCTCTCACAAAAACACCTAAGGAGATCCTGGCCACTGAAGAAGCTAGATTCAGTTTTCGCCCGCCAAAACCTCTAAAGGTGGAGACAAAAACAATGGAAAATTTTGTGACTTTCATGGCGATGTTGGGCATCATACAAACGATTGTTTTCAGTTAAGGAAGAGAATCGAAGCAGCGGTAAAATCCGGAGAGTTAGCTCATCTGATCAAAGACTTGAAAGACAAGAAGACCGCAACTGACAAGAATCAAGGGGAGAAAGAAAAGAAAAATAAGGAAATCATGATGGTATCTCACGATAGCCAGCCACAAGCTCCCAAAAAGGCCCGGCAAGCGTGGATGAGTCAGAAAATAAAATTCCCACCGGCCCAAAATGCAAGATGGGACGCCTTGCCCATGGTCATCAAAGCTGACGTTGCAGGCACAAAAGTGGATAGATTATATCTTGATGGGGGAAGTTCGTCGGAAATAATGTACGAACATTGTTTCATGCAACTTGACGATGAAATCAAATGCAAGCTGGTCAGCTAACTTACACCCTTGGTGGGATTCGCAGGAGAAAGGGTACATCCCCTGGGCGAGATAACCCTAGAGGTTAGCCTAGGAACTGGACGCTTTGTAAGGACAGAAGAGTTGACATTCCTGGTCATCCGGGCCCCCTCTAAGTATAATGTCATACTTGGACGACCAGGAAAAAGCGCATTTGGAGCTGTTGTCTCCACAGCTCACGGAATGGTTAAGTTCCCCACCGAAGCCGGTGTTTGTACCATCTACAATGGACAGGATGTCTTTCTGACAGAAGGAAAAGATGATTCGAAGATAAGCCTGGATGCCAGATACTCGACTCAACTAATAAATGTTGGCCAGACACTCAGCAGAGAAGGAAAGCGTAGCATTATACAGCTGTTTCAAAGGAATCATAATATTTTTGCTATGAATACTACCATTTTAAACACGACTACTTTTTAATTTTTTTCCAAATATCTCGCTTTACATCGATGTAACGAATATAAACATGACATATTACTTTACTTTTTTTCCAACATCGGTAATTTAATGTAATCTAATATAAAATGAAGTAATATACAATGATAAAATTTACAGTGATGTAATTTTTTCTTTAATTCCGCTATAATTCGCCTACTTTTTTTTTATTTGTTCTCGTATATCATTTATTTACATCGATATAATGAGCATTAAAATAACACACTAATTTGAATTTTTTTTCTAACAATGTTAAATTACAGTGATGGAATATAACACATTATTTAGATTTTTTTCTAACAATGATAATTAAAGTGACGTAATATACAGTGATGTAATTTTTTCCAATTTTAGAAAAAAAATTCAAATTAATTTGTTATATTTTGGTTCGTTAAAATTAGGGGTGAGCAAAAGGTCTATAAAACCGAACCGGAACTGAATTAAACGAAAAAGCTCAACCGGAACAGAATTAACGGAAAAAACCGAATCATAAGCAAATTTACCGAAAAACCAAACCGAAACCGAATTAACTGAAAAAAACAAACCGATTTTTAATCTTGTTTGAAAATTAATATATACAGTTTGTGTTCCATCAATTAATTTATAAATTATTCATTACTAAACATGTTTGTATTTTAAATGTTGGGTGTGAGAGAAAACAAAAAAAAACAAAAGCATAAAAAAAACAAAAAAAAACAAAAACCTAACAGAAACCGAAAAGCGAAAGCCGAATAGTTCATAACTAAAAAACGACTATGTCGGTTTTGATTTCGTTTTTTTGCCAAAAATTGAACCGAACGGATCACACCCATAGTTACAATGATGTAATTACGAATCATATAAAAAAATAAAAAAAATAGTCTAAACTATAACGGAATTAAAAAGAAAAATGAGACGAGTATAATAGTATAATTTTTTTTAGTATAATATAGTATAAAAAGCTATTAATGTTTAAAAAAAAAGGAGTAAATTTGTTATATAAAATTAGATTTATTAAAATATATTAGATAATGATACTTGTCACGACCATATTAAATCTAACTTTTTGAAAGGTTACAAAATGTCTAAAATGTACTCTTATATTAAAAAGTGAAAAATGACATGTAACCTTTGAGATTTTTGTAATCAAATTTGTGTCTTGATTGAAATAAACTAAAGTTCATGGGAATTTAGATTATATAATTAAGATAATTCGTAATAGCATTTGAAGTATTTTAACAACACATATATACAAAAGATATTATGTATATACATATGTATTAATAAGATTAATTATAAGGGTTATATAAGCTAAACCTAATTATCAATATATACTAACAATTAAAAATAAATTATGATTTAAAAATTTTAATAAAGTATAAAACTTGGCTTTATAATATAAGTTTTATGTATTCATAATACTAAGACTTATAACACTTTTTACTAGAAACTTTTTATAAAAGTTCAAAGATAAAAGTTACAAATAATAATAATAATAATAGTGGTAGTGGTAGTGGTAGTGGTAGTGGTAGTGAGAAGAAGAAGAAGAAGAAGAAGTTAACACTTTCACACAAAAATTATAAACATTTTATCTTAATAAGAAATTTTATTATAAAACTTTGATAAAAATTAAAGATTAGTTTTTATAAACTTTACAAAAGAGAATAATAAGGCTTAGGAAATTGAGGGGCTGAATATGTAAACATAGTAAATTGATTTGGGAGTGATAAAGTTTAATTAACAAACTGATGAAATAATGTAATTCGAAGGGCCTGGGTTGCCAAAATGCCAAAGTTTCTTTCTTCTTCCACATTCACCCCGTTCGAACCCATTAATCACTGGTTTTGGGTCAAAATCAAACAAAAAACGTTAAAATTCAATTCAAGACTTAACTGAAATACGTTAGAATTATTATTGCGCACCAAAACATACGATTAATTGGCATCTTAATGGCCATTACACTACTCGAACCATAACCGAACAACTAGTATTAGACTCATACTCAAAATCAGATTTAAAGCTGAAATTGAATCAAATTAATCATCTACAAACATTCAATACATCTTTCTGAAACTACAGACACCTAAATCGCATTCAGTGGCTCGCTAAAACTCCCGATCCAGTTCACAAAGCCGTACGAAGTGTTTAAACTCGAACTCGATCAATTCGACATCAAATCCGGTAAGTAATGGTTCTACTCAACTCTTTTTGACCATAGGAACAATAGCCCTATGTTTAATCGGGCTCAGAAACACTCAGTCGATCGAATTGGATTAGGTTTGAGATTAGGGCTCATTTTGGGGAAGAACATTGAGTTGGGTATATAAACAAACAAAACAAAGGAATAATAATGAGATCTGACACCGCCGAGCGGTTAGGACTCTGGGATTTGGGCATGTGGAATACGGGCAACACCCGGGTTTTTGGTTTTTCTTTTAATATTATTACTATTTTTTTTCTTTTCTTTTATTTATCCACCCAAATCAAATTCAAAAATTCTAAAAAACATCATAAAAATCAAAGATAATATTTTAAACATTCTGTAAAAATTTTAGAAATTTTTTGATTATATTTTTATTATTTTGCCATTTAAATTGTATTTAAATAGCTTGAATGATATTTTTTCTTTTAGGATTATTTATTCATTTATTTATCAAATAAATAAATATCCCAAATTGGTCTTGAATAACAATTGAATATCATATGGCATTTGGAACATCCCATTTTCCATCCTTTTGTCTTTATTTCATTAGGTTTCATTGTTTAAAGTTTAAGAACTTTGGTTAAAAGAATAATTCATTGATAAAATAAATGATAAAAAAAAATTGAGTTAAAGATAAATGTTTACTTTATAACTTTAATTTTTCATTCAAATAGAATAATTGATTTATTTAAAAAAAACAAACAATTTATGCCTTTGTTTATAAAAGTTTGTTTATAGAATAATATTATATTAGCTTGTTTAATAGTTTTAAATAATATTTATTTTTTCAAACAATCTAATTTATCTAAAAAAAGTGGTTTATAATATAAGTATGCACATATATGTATTTTATTAATCATTTTATTATTAAAAATTAATAAAAGAATAAAAGCAACACATATATGTATTTTACAAATCATTTTATTATTAAAAGTAATAAAAGCTACACATATATGTATTTTATAAATCCTTTTAACAATAAAAGTTAATTATTAATGATTTTAATATATACACATATATTTATTTTATAAAAATTATTTTAGTATTATTTTTAAAAGAGTAATAAAAGATTAAATGGAGTTTTTAATTTAATTACTTAAGTATAAAATAATTTTGTAAATAAATTATTAAATATCTTGTTTAAATAAAGAAAATAATAAAAAATATTAACAATTTTCTGCAATTAATTTAAATATTGCAGAATATTAAAAGAATTATTTTAGGATTTTTTTATACAAGAAATATGGTGTAAAAAAATGGCTCCATAGGTCTAAAACCGGTTCAACCCACGTCTATGAGGCTCGAACCTAGGTTCCCCCTCCCAAGCCCAACGCCTTAACCGTTGGGCTGGGTGAGAACTTCATTGACTAACCTTGAAACGGATTATTGTTAAATAGAATCTAAAACCGTCCCAATTGCGTATGAACCCTAGGCTGAATTCGCTTCCAATTCGACTGATATCAAAATCATCCGAGTTCAGAACCATAGGGCTTTCGATATACAGATAAAAATGAGTTGAATGACATTATAACTTACATGGAATGCGATCGAATTGATGGAGTTCGACTTAGCAGCCGGAGTCGGCAATGACGCGAGTCGTATTCCTCTGCTGAGCGTTCTTGGAATGATTTTCGTGTTCAGAAAGGTTTGAGAGGAATGATGCCACCGATTGCGATCGATGGATTTGAGTTTCATACTAGTATAGTTTGAATTCTAGTTGTGTTACTTATTCGGCATTTTTGGAAGTAAAATCACTCAAGATTGAACGGATTTTGCTAAATTGATTGACTGATTCGAATCACGCACTTATTTCCTTACCAAATCCATTCCTAATTTGGTTAGAAACCGCGTGGTATAGCTGGTCAAAGTTCGGGTCGTGAAACAGGTCTGGGTCGGGAATACGGGTAGCTGGGCGAAAAAGAAGGTGAACTTTTGGGGATTTACAGTTCTGGTCCTTGTATTTTCAATTTCTTGCACTCTCTATTTTATATATTGTTCCACTCACATATAATGTTTAGAAAAGTTGCAGTTTTGCCCTTTAACTTTAATGTTTAAAAGTTTATAAAACTATTTTTTTTAAAAGTTATAAAACCTTTTATTTATATTTTTAGCTTTATAAAAGTTTACAGATTTTTATTTATTCATTTAATATAATTTTATTTATATGATTTATTTCTATATATATTATTCATATATATATATATACATATATATATATATATATATATTTTACAAAATCTTTTTGTAACACATCTATATAAATATGTGTGTATGTGTATATATATATTGTTGTAACACATCTATATAAATATGCTTTTTTTATTTAATATTTCTTTTGAAATGAATTATCAACTATTGTTGTTATTATTATTTTAATTATGTACACACATATATATGTATATGTATGTATGTATGTACATGCAATAAGACTAATTTTTTTTTTGTCGAATATATCTTTGTGCGTATAAACAAATATAATTGTTTTAAAAAAACATACCAATAACTTTGCTTTATTATAGTTCGGACACAATTACAGTTTCAAATATCGACATACAAACCCTAGGGATTACAATCTCCCCTAGTTTAGGGAATTTCGTCCCGAAATTAAGTTGAAATTTTGTTACAAGTGTTGGTCGTTTCTTACTTAAATTATATGTAGATTATTAGGGGAGTTTGAGTTTATCATTTGTTTTTAAGATTTGAAGGGTAATGAACTTGAATTTAAATATTTATAGGTAACGTGCTCTTGTTTAGAATTTGTATACTCTTGTGTAAATTGTTTTTTCTTAAAATGGGTTTACCTAACTAATGATAAGAATGATTTCTAATATCATTGATTAAACTCAGTGTAATAGTACACCCTTGTTATTGGTATATGAATAACATCTAATTTTAACTAATATTCTTGACTGAAGTTTGATTTGCTCGAATTTAAAGATTGAATTGACTAATCCTATTCTTGGTCAAGCTTTTGGTGCACCTATCAATGCATTATTGGTGCTTATATATAGGGTATACCGTAGCCAACCCACCACATCACTAATACTTTGATAGCATTCCAATTACCTACAAAGACTAACCTAACCTTAACTACATTTGAATAGACATTTGAATACTTGACTAACTTTAGAAATCGTATGAGCATAGAGATGCTAAGAATTTCAATCTTGCATTGGAATTTCATAGTTGTTACATATGAACTGATGATCGATTTTTGAATATACGAATGATATAGAATACACTAGTATATGATATCATATGGTTGTGATAACTATTTATTAGTAACCTTAGCTATGATATCACTGAATCTTTGAATAATTTTTTTAAAGAAACGAATATAGAATAATTCATTTAAGAATCACTAACATGATTCATGTGATTTTTGATATCTATGATTTGACCTGGTGTAAGAATACGTACCAAGATTAGTAATTGAGTAACAATCGGTTTGACTAGCATAGTTTCTCGAAACTATAGATTGAATTGACTATTCTAGCCATTGATCAAGGTTTTGGTCCTACTACCAATGTACTATTAGTGCTTATATATAGGGTATACCATAGCCAACCCACCACACTACTAATACTTTGATAGCATACCAAAGGCCTACCAAGGCTAACATAAACTTTAGACATGTTTGAATAGATGTGGAAGACTTTGACTAGATTTTATGAATTTTATGAGTATAGAGATTCTAAACATTAAAACTTTGAAATGGAATCTCTAATTTGTTACGTAAGAATTTGGTAGATGAACGATTTTTTTTTTGGATAAATGAATGATGTAGAATTACACAATATTTGATATTATATAATCTTTGTTTGTGGTGATAATTAGTTATCACTAAACTTAGCTATAATATCATTGACTCTATGTGTAATTGTCTAAACATACAAATATAGATCAATTCGTCTAAATCAATAATCTGATTAATGTGAACTGGTTTGGAATTTTATATGAAATCACTCATACTAACATCCCATAAGATCAAGTCATGTCACCTTATTGAAATTAAATAGGGTATGAAATATAATAAGAAATCATTGTGTCTTGGTTTAAAATAATACAATCAGAAATCATTGTGACTTGTTTAAAACATAGGAAAGGATTTTCAGGTTTGAATACTTAATGACATGTTAGAATTATTCATCACTGATCTTAGGCATAAAATCTTAGTGATCTCATAGAATTATAACATAGTCATCATGGATTATATAAAAGAGGTGATATTATAACTTTTAGATATAGTGACAAGTCACTAATCATAAGTACAATACCATTGAGTTTCTATCATGAGTTCGAATATTGAAATATACAATATTATGACCTTTCAGATTCAGTGATGAATCACCATCAATAAATGTTTAAGTACAATATTGATAATTTTCTTGAGTCACAAAATATACATAATAATTTAAAAAAGAATAACACCATAACCTTTAAGATTTAGTGATGTATCACCATCCCAAATCTTAGGTTTAATGTTGCTTGAATCAAAACATGGGTAATATAAAACAAAGAGATGACATCATATCATGTTACACATAATGATGAATCACCATCACTAACCTCAAATATGATATCATGTAGTTTTAAGAATTAAAACATATGCATTATCAACCCAAGAAATGTAACACCGTGACCTTTAGATGTAGTGATGAATCACCATCACAAATCATAGGTATAATGTTACTAACTCTTGAACCATAAAGTAGGTAACATAAACCGAAGAGAATTGGCATCATATCTTGTGAAATAGTGATGAATCACCATCACTAACCTCAAGCATGATAATATGGAGGTATTGAATCATAACATATTCATTATAAATCCAAGGAAAGGTAACATCGTAGCCCTTAGATGTAGTAATGTATCACCATTACAATCTTAGGTATGATATTATTAATTTTCTTAAATCATAATATATATGTTATTCAACATAGGAAAAATGGCATCATATTTTGTGAGATTTAGTGATGAATCACCATCACAAATCTTAAGTATGATATCATTAGGTTTTAAATCTTATAAACAATGTATTAAAATCAATTTGAATTTGATTAAAATCTAAGAGAGTAGTATCCAAGTGGGGCACCTTTTGGATTATTAGAATTAATTTTGTTTGCAAAATGTAACATGCTTCGGCCTATAGGTAAAATACTCTCATTAAGAATCCCCAAGAAAGCTAGACTGGTCCCTCGTCAGGAATTATGAATTGCTTTCCTAGACAGGAATCTCATCTACCGGCATTCACCCATCCGGTTACTATATGTTCATCTTAACAAACTTAATTCCAATGAGAATTTGAATCAAAATTGAAAGAATAATAGAATCAAAAATAAGTAAATCATTTGAACTCGTTTGGAAAACACAAGGAATGGTATTCAAAATTGAATACCAGGTGACATATTAGAATCATTTTAGTTTGTAAGGTGTCTGGTATGTGTTAGGACATTATGTAATAGTTTGCTTTTCAAAATGTATAAGTTAATAGAGGTTTGGCTAAGGTTCGTTTGGCCCACGAACCTAAACAGGTTCGGCAAACCTAGTTTGTGTCTTGTACAGGTTCGTTGAGCGAACCTCAAGGTTCGGCTGGCGAACCTATGGGTTCGGCTAGGTTCGTCTGAACATTTTGTATATATAGTAGGTTTGTCTAGAGGTTTGTCACTTCTAGAGTTTTTGTGAGTGAGACAGATTTGCTTTCTCTGTGTGAGATTGTAAGAACTGTGTGTTCTTGTTCATTTCATTGCAATCAGATTGTTATATTCAATGACATGATGTTTATATAAATGATTGTTTGTCTTTGATTCATATTGATCAAATCTAGATTCCGCATAGATTTGATTGTTAAAAGGATTCCGTTGATCGATCGAGAGCTAATCTACAGTGGTATCAGAGACGTTATCGACTCACCTTATTGAACACGGGTTCAATAGGGGTCAGATTGACAAAACTTTGTTTTTTCGGGAGAAGGGCAAGGACATTCTTCTTGTTCAAATCTATGTAGATGATATTATTTTTGGATCTACCGATGAACAACTGTGTTTGGAGTTCAATGAGGTGATGATTGAGAAATTTGAGATGAGTGCAATGTCAGATATCAAATTTTTTCTGGGTTTACAGATTGATCAAACTGATGATGGAATTTTCATTCATCAGAAAAAGTATATTCAAGATGTGTTAAAACGGTTTAGCATGCTTGATTCAAAACCAATTTCCACGCCCATTCAGCCTAATCACGGGATTTAGCCTGATATTAAGGGGGAGATAATTGATCCTACTCTTTATCATGGAATTATTGGGAGTTGATGTATTTGACTGCCTCAAGACCAGATATTGTATTTGCTACCAGTATCTATGCAAGATATCAATCAAAACCTAAAGTGTTACATCTGATTGTAGTCAAGAGAATCCTTCGTTATCTGAAGGGTACACCAGACACCGGTCTGTGGTATCCTAAGATGATAACTTTTCATTCAATGCCTACAGTGACTCCGATTATGGAGGATGTAAGACAGATGCGAAATCCACAACTGGTGGTGCACAATTTTTGGGGGAACGTTTAGTTTCTTGGTAGTGTAAAAAGCAAACATTTGTGGCTACTTCCACTTGCGAAGCTGAGTATGTAGCGGCTGCCAGTTGTTGTTCACAAGTATTGTGGATACAACAACAGATGAGAGATTATGGTTTGAATTATCTTACGACCCCAATTCATGTTGATAATGAGGCTGCTATTGCTATCACAAAGAATCTGGTGTATCATTCACGTTCTAAACACATTGACATTAGGTTTCATTTCATACGCGATTGCTATGAAAAGAAACTTATTGATGTGGTGAAGATACATACAAATGAGCAATGGGCAGACCTTCTCTCCAAGGCTTTTGATAAAAATCGTTTTGAGTATTTACTCAAATTAAATGGTATTCGGGTCATGGGTGAGGTCATTTCAAATCAACTTCCTTCATAATCAATTTTATTGAATTAACATAAGATATTTTAATTGTTTTTTGTTTATTTTGTGTTTTAGTTTTTTTTTGGGGGGGGGGGGGGGGGGGATTTTGAAAAACTTAAAAACATTTGAAAAATCAAAAAAACAAAAACATTAAAAAAATTAAAATTTTGAGAAATTGATTCGACCAAATGAGAAATGATAGTACATTGTAGCAATCGGAAGCACATCTGTATCATACTAAAACTTAAACATAAAGAGCATTTACAATTACTTAGTATGATATGTTGGTAGATTTATAACTTAGTTGAGATAACATTTGACAAAATTTTGATTATGCTTTGTGAGAAACAGATGCTTAGAACATAGTGCTTAGCTTTGTCCTGAAAGAGTGGTGATTAATATTACAAAATGTTTCTTGAACAAAATTTGAGTTACTAGTTTTGATCATGTGTTTATTTTTAAAAGAAATTCTAAATTTTGTTTTTTCTTTTGTTTTAGTTTAAAGCTGAAACATTCTCTGCGTATACTTACGTATCGACCTGATTGTTATAGCTTTAAACAATTCAAATTTGTTTTCTTGGTTTTGATTAAGATTTGGACAATCTCTACGTATATGAGAATATCAATCTGATTGTTAAAAGCTTAATCTTAAATTATTGTTTCGTTCATTTTCTGGATCATCTGAGTATACGAAAGTATCAACCTTGATTCCAAGATTTTGAACAAATTCAATTTGTTTTACATTTTGTTTTTTTTTAAAAAGATATTCTATTTTGTTTTTTTGCATGATCAAACTAGTTAAAATTGAAGTAAATTGTTTCAAAGACATTATTGTTTGTTTAATTATTCACAAAACGGGTATGTGTTCAAGTAAATGGAGAATATAAAGTATTTGATGGTTTTTTTTCATTTGATATCTTAACTAAGTAATTAAATTTAAAGAGGTTTTATATACTGACAATCATCTTTGAATTGTAATTTGCTAATAAATATATTCAAAAATTGAATCAGGTGTGTTGATGATTGTAATACAATATGATCTCACGTCTGAATCATTCTCAAACAAAAATATGTGATTGTTTTAGTTAGTTTTATATTTCATAATTAGGTTTAGTTCATTTGTAATGTGTTTGTTCTAAAACTGAAAAATACAAAAGTTTTTTTGGTTTTTCTGATGTTAAATCAATAATTTTTGATTATTTGTTTTGACTTTGAAAAATTAAACATTGGTTTGTTTCGAATTTTAAATAAAATTGAATTTCAAAAGGTTTGCTTGGAGATTCACATGATAGGTTTGTGAGTGGGTTCATTTGAAAGGTTTGTCCAACAGGTTTGGTCACAGGTTCGTTCATCAGGTTTGTTCAAAGGTTCGTTCAAGAGGTTTTGGACAGGTTCGTCCAACAGATTTGGTCACAGGTTCATTCATCAGTTTTGGTCAAAGGTTCGGTCAATAGGATTGGTTACAGGTTCGTTCATAAGGTTTGTTCACAGGTTCGTATAAATAGAGGTTCGTGTATGACCTTCGTCACTTTCATCAGAACACCTTCACGAACCTTCTTACTTGAGTTTTGATTTTTTCGATTTTGGATCTTTGATTCTATTTGCCATATGCCATTAGCTTTGGATTTGTTTTGTGATTCTAAATAGGTAAAGAGATTGGAGTTTGACCGGCTAGATTAGGAGATTTCTTGATTTTTAGATCTAGTTTAGTCGAACATGTTATGTTGTATAAAATCTGTTTAAATCTATCTTTTATGGAAATTGCTTTCATTAATGTTGTTCATTTGTGAGTTTCGAACCTTTGGATATAGATGGTTTGATCTAATTCATAGATTTGAAAATTTGATTTTAAACTGGATTAGAAATGAACACAAGTACGCTAAATTGATAAGGTTCGTTTGAATTTTAAAGGTTCGGGTCGAACCTCTTCACATTATTGAACCGAACCTCATTTGGTCAAGGGTTCGTTTGACCACTAGGTTCGCTGTATTTGAAAAGTTTGTTAGGACATTATGTAATAATTTGTTTTTCAAAATGTATAAGTTAATAGAGGTTTGGCTAAGTTTCGTTTGGCCCACGAACCTAAGCAGGTTTGGCGAACCTAGTTTGTGTCTTGTACAGGTTCGTTCAACGAACCTCAAGGTTCGGCTAGGGTCGTCTGAACATTTTGTATATATAGTAGGTTTGTCTAGAGGTTTGTCACTTCTGGAGTTTTTGTGAGTGAGACAGATCTGCTTTCTTTGTGTGAGATTGTAGGAACTGTGTGTTCTTGTTCATTTCATTGTAATCAGATTGTTATATTCAATGAAATGATGTTTATATAAATGATTGTTTGTCTTTGATTCATATAGATCAAATCTAGATTCCGCATAGATTTGATTGTTAATAGGATTCCGTTGATCGATCGAGAGCTAATCTACAGTATGATATGCTTTGGCCTATAAGTGATTGTAATCTCATCAGAAGTCCTTAGGAAAGCTAGACAGGTCCCACAATATATAGGGGATTTATACGAATAACTTTCCTAGACAGGAGTTCCAATTAACAGTACTACACTCTTCCAGTTAGTACATATCCACCATACAAACTTAATTCTAACGGGATCTTAAAATCAATATTGAAATTCCTATTTTGTCTAAGGGATAATATTAGACATTAAGTCTAATGAGTTTGAATTTCTATCATCTAAAGATGTTTTGCGCGTACGTGAGTTTGGAATAGAGTTTACTTGAAAGCAAAATTATAAGGTAATTACTTAAACTAAGTAATCCTCAACATAAGAAGTTATCTTAAACTAAGGCATTCTTAGCTAAGTGTAAGCAAATGTATGTTAACATCTATGGCATTCCTCTATGGTAACATGTATAAAATATAACATAATATATATTGTATAGCACTTAGCACATAAGCAAATAATGAATATACAATAATAATACTAATAATATGAGATAACTCATATTTGGGTAAGCTTAGTCATAGTCTAGGCCACCATTTTCTAATAACCTATATCCCTATAACCATGGCTCTGATACCAATCTGTCATACCCCGACCGACGGCGGAACATGCCGAGGCATGACGACGACTGCTCAAATGATCATGGTGCTATGTTGTAAATTTCAATAGTTAAAGCATCAATTATTAAAGATTTAACTAGCAAGACTTAATTTACATTAAATTGAACAAACAACCATTACATAGTTTCAAAAGCCAAATTACATAACTTCAATAAATCTGACATTGTTTAAATTTAAACTAGGTCTACTAACATGAAACCTACCCTATTCTTCGCCAAAGCATCCACTTAACCTGTTACATATGCAAAATAAAGATTTTGTTAACTATTTGTATAGTTGGTGAGTAACCCATACAGTTTATATAGTATACGTATGAAAACTGATGCAATTCAAATAGACTACAAACTTTAAACTCTAGCATGCATATCCTACTAGTTTGCGATTAAGTTTATAGTATATCCAGTCTCCAAACTCGTGTCAATACTTAGCTAAAAAGCTTAGTATATCTACAATTCTGCAATAGTTTATATCGTCTCTAAACTCATTCCAATACAAAGCACAAAGCTAAGTATTTTCACAAGTCTGCCCATAGTTGTACTTTTCGTCCTTTTAACACATTTGACCTAAGTCAAAGCGATAGTGGTATCTAACACGCCTTAGGCTACTCGGTATCGAATAACAAATAATAACATAGAATCAAAAAGCAAGTAGTAACACATAGCAAAGATTCAAACCACATAGACTAAATAGCATTGCATCTATAGAGTTTTACTCTAGAATACTTTAATTTTGAATACTAGCATATGTAACATCTCAAAAGTATAACTATGTAAAGTGGGAGTGTAGGATTACTCACATGATGTCCTAGCTTCGTCAATTGAATCGTAGCTTAGGATTTGCAAGGTTGTGATTGCACATCTTAACCTAAAGACAATTAGAATTTCTTAGTCTATATAATTAGAATCCAAGTTTTGGCATCCTAGATTCTATGGCAGACTATGGAGATCCTAATTTATGTGTAACTAAGTTTGAATGATTTTTTTTCTTTTAGGATCACTTGTTTACTTATTTATCAAATAAATAAATATCCCTAATTGGTCTTGAATAACAATTGAATATCATATGGCATTTGGATCATCCCATTTTCCATCCTTTTGTCTTTATTTAATTAGGTTTCATTGTTTAAAGTTTAAGAACTTTGGTTAAAAGAATAATTCATTAATAAAATAAATGATAAAAAAAATTTTGAGTCAAAGATAAATGTTTACTTTATAATTTTAATTTTTCATTCAAATAGAATAATTGATTTATTTTAAAAAAAACACTTTATGCCTTTGTTTATAAAAGTTTGTTTATAGAATAATATTGGTTTAGTTTGTTTAATAGTTTAAAATAATATTTAGTTTTTCAAACAATCTAATTTATCTAAAAAAGGTTTATAATATAAGTATGCACATATATGTATTTTATTAATCATTTTATTATTAAAATTAATAAAAGAATAAAAGCAACACATATATGTATTTTACAAATCATTTTATTATTAAAAGTAATAAAAGCTACACATATATGTATTTTATAAATCCTTTTAATAATAAAATTTAATTATTAATGATCTTAATATATACACATATATTTATTTTATAAAAATTATTTTAGTATTATTTTTAAAAGAGTAATAAAAGATTAATTGGAGTTTTTAATTTAATTATTTAAGTATATAATAATTTTATAAATAAATTATTAAATATATAGTTTAAATAAAGAAAATAATAAATAATATTAAAAATTTTCTGCAATTAATTTAAATATTGCAGAATATTAAAAGAATTATTTTAGGATTTTTTTTATACAAGAAATAGGGTGTAAAAAAATGGCTCCATAGGTCCAAAACCGGTCCAACCCACGTCTATGAGGCTCGAGCCCAGGTTCCCCCTCCCCAGCCCGACGCCTTAACCGCTGGGCTGGGTGAGGACTTCATTGACTAACCTTGAAACGGATTATTGTTAAACAGAATCTAAAACCGTCCCAATTGCGTACGAACCCTAGGCTGAATTCGCTTCCAATTCTACTGATATCGAAATCATCCGAGTTCAGAACCATATAGCTTTCGATATACAGATAAAAACGAGTTGAATGACATTATAACTTGGAATGCGATCGCATTGATGGAGTTCGACTTAGCAGCCGGAGTCGGCAATGACGCGAGTCGTATTCCTCTGCTGAGCGTTCTTGGAATGATTTTCGTGTTCAGAAAGGTTTGAGAGGAGTGATGCCACCGATTGCGATTGATGGATTTGAGTTTCATACTAGTATAGTTTGAATTCTAGTTTGGTGACTTATTCGACATTTTTGCAAGTAAAATTAGTCGAGATTGAACGGATTTTGCTAAATTGATTGACTGATTTGAATCACACTTATTTCGTTCCCAAATCCATTCCAAATTTGGTTAGAAACCGCGTGGTATGAGCTGGTCAAAGTTCGGGTCGCGAAACGGGTCTGGGTTGGAAATACCGGTAGCTGGGCGAAAAAGAAGGTGAACTTTTGGGGATTTACAGTTCTGGTCCTTGTATTTTCGATTTCTTGCACTCTCTATTTTATATTTTTGTGACAATTGCAGTTGAGAATTACGTCATCGATGACATGAGCACATGTGGTCGTTCTAGAAATCCACGTTGATTTGATGATTGTAATTATTACAGGTTGATAGGATGCGAGAAATGATGTTAGTAGATCGCAAAGAAACATCCATCACCTAATGCTTATTCAAATAGGCGACCAACCAATTTCATGTATAGAATCATAACTCAAAAAAAAATAAAGAGAATGAGTGTAAGCGAAATCATGAAACGAGACTCCGATTTCAAGATACACCGAGTCGAATATAACTTTAAATAAGAGATCAGATATTTTGAACTCTTCAGGTCATGAAATTATAACCATTGGAAAGAGCTCGAAAAATCGTGAATGTGGGCGAAAACCGCACGTAAAACGGAGTTCGTATGCTCAAGTTATCGCGAAAACAAGAAAATCCAAAATATTTAAGATCCCCACTCCGCACGGTACGCCCCGGGCCAACCTCCGAGATGGGGCGATGCGCCTGGGGTGCTATGTCGGCAAAAGTTGCTTAAATCGATCAGATTGCATCTAGAAACTTAATTTTTCTTCTTATCTCGATTGTCCTTCAACTCCAGGCGACCAAAACGTGATTTTAAGCTCTTAAACTCCATTTCAAAGGTGTCTTAAACATCCCGATCGAGCTCGGGATCGTATCTACATGTTTAGATCGTTGTTCTACCCACAGAAATCCGTCAGATTCGGTAACAGTTCATTTTAACCTTCTAGCTTGATTTTGATTGATTAGATCTCGTTTTTGAACGTAATGAGATAGTTAGGGTTGTTGATTATTGCCTAGATGATGGCTATGATTGATTATAAACGAAGAACACAATGTGTTAATGGGTAAATCCATGTTTTGATCTGTTGTAATGCCCGGTTTGCATAAAATCATACCCATGATTATAATGGTTTAAACCATTTGATTATGACAATGTAGGTGATTAGTTTGGTTAATCTTTGGAATGCAAGGTTAAAACCAGGTGTTTCAAACTAATCACAATCATTAACATACTCATTGGAACGATTATCTGATGTTTATGATAACAGTCAGATTAGTATGTTAAACATGATTGTTAAACCTATTCTAATGCTACATTGTGATATTTCATGATATTTGGGTAATCAATAACAAGGATTGATCATTCATAAGCCATTAAACTATCTTGAAACTATTATAGCATTATAATCAACAACATTAACTATTTGGTTAATTCGAGATTATTCTGATTAATCAAGGGTGTCATCAACCTTGTATTAGGAACCTAATTCAGTGTAGGTTCCTACATTATCATACATTGTATGATATAACATTAAATTAACTAATTACATACTTAACATTAGTTTGATGACTTTCAAAGCAATGTCTTTGACATTGGACGTTCAGAAAGATCTAATCAGTAAGTTAAAACATAAATAACTTATTAAACATAAATAAATGCAGAATCACTCTATTACTAGCAGTCTTGTGAGATTCTGCTACTACTAAATTATCAGGTGAGTTTCGTACAACCCCTTTTCTTTTTAATCTTTTATAAACATCGGGGTAGCACTGCGAAACTTTTCAAAACTACATGATATGTATCACTGTTATCTGCGTGATTTCATATGATTTGTTGAGAACTTGTGGATTTCATGGGATTTTGCCTGTAGAACAGAACACTATCATAGAACCTATAAGTCCTCTTTCCCGGACTGTATCTAGTGAACCCATGTGGGGCCGAACAGAAAACAATGATAGTACTATCGGCTGACAACCCATTTGCCGGGAGCTTGCAACTCTCCTTGGTGTAAATGTTTGTTATCTGTTTCCAGAACTTCTTAATGTAGTGATAGACATTAAGACAATGAGGCACTAAGATATGTACCGACGGGTAGTATCTTTATAGAACAAGAACAGAACGTCCGAAAGGAACTAGATACGGGTCCCATGGTTATCTTGAACAGAACATTTTGAGAACTTGTATAACATATCATATTGTGGAACATGAACTTTACGAACTCACCAGCTTTGTGCTGACGTTTCAAACTTAAACCTTTTTGCAGGGAAACAGTGATCGTCGGTGAGGATACACTTTTGGAATACTTGTACTTGAATAATTTAGTTCTGTAATTAAATAAACTTGGTTGTAAACTGTAATGTGGATTGTAATGACGAACCATGTAATATATTTACTTTAAGTTAATCTGTGTGCTATGATATTGGTTCAAGTAAGTCACCCCTCAGCTCAGAGACATCACCACTATGCTTCCGCTACCTTCTTAGTGACATCATCAGCAGGTGACGAGAGGTGGGGGTGTGACAGGGTGGTATCAGAGCCACATGTTATAGAGAATTAGGTTGACTTAGAGACCTAGACTATAACCATAGGCTCGAATAGTGACACAGAGAGCACTGAACATAACTAATGAACAAAACTTGTTTTGAATTAAGTCAGGATAATCAGGATGTATGAATTCCAGTTATGAGTGGCCAGCATAACTGAAATTTGCAACACGTGTGCATTTTAGTTTAATTTAATTCAAGCAGAACATTAATAACTATAGGACGAGTAGTTGCTCTGAGATAGGAAGAGCCATGGTATCATGTTTATGTTGAATATTATTATTCAATATTTATTCCATGATACTGATCAGATATTTTCATACTTGATAATTGATGATACGCCTAGCTCTAGTTTGAGCTCGGATTCCGATTCATCGGAAGCATCGTCAGCTACTGTCCAGCCTGTGCCACAGGAAGGAGGCAGAGTTCATCACCTCAGAGGATTCCGGTATGTGAAAGACTTCGACGCATGCTGGTTAAGCCCTCAAGATTATCCCTGAGATGGGAGAATCCTCCCACCAGGCAGAGCTACGGGCACGACTATAGCAGGATACCCATGATTTACAGGGTACGTACCATGAGTTACAACAGTTCTGTACTATTCTAGAGAACACTCGTACTACCGTATTAGAGATATTTACATCTCACCTGAATCTTATGAAGCATGTGAATGCTCTAGATATGGTATCATCTCTGAATACCTTGTGTGTGAATCTATGAACTATATATATTAATATCAAACTTGTATGAATTATATATTAATATTGAACTTGTATGAGAACATATCAGCAGAGAACATATCAATATGAGAACGTATCAGTATGAGAACATATTTGTTTGAGAACATATCTGTTGCTAAAATACAGTATGGGAGCAACACTGTATGAGAACATATCTGTTTGAGAACATCTATGTTGCTAAAATACAGTACGGGAGCAATACTGTATGAGAACATATCTGTTTAAGAACATATATATTAATAGTATGAGAACATTTTTGAACGAGAACACATCTATTGCCGGTGTGGCAATGTATCAAAGAACTGTGTATGAACATTTCTGTGTGAGAACATATCAATGTCCTGTATGTTAATATATGAAAAACATGGGTAATAATATATTTATATCACAGTACTGTGAGCTGTGTAATATTTTAACATGTTTTTGAATTAACAAGACTGAGTATAACTACGAACATTTGTGTGATCTTTGTGTGCTGAGAACATGTTTGAACTATATCGATGTAGTTATACTATATTTCCTTATAACCACATTTCAACATAAAATTTTCAGTGTAACTGAATATGATTGAATTTATGTGATCAAATAGGTTATATCTTTGATGTTCTTAAACTGACCTGAGTTTGTCTGCATGTGAGCAGAACAATGGCTCCTAAGAGAGGTCGACCAGCTAAGAAAGCTACCAAGAACGTTACTAACCTTGAACCTGAACAAGTTCCACTTGTGAACGTAGAATCAAATCCGAATCCACGTGTTAATCCGGAAACGAACACGGTTCCACCAGTGAATCCTGAAACGAACACTGTTCCACCTGCTGGTGCAAGTGGATCTGAATCAAATGAAGCAATGATAGCACATATTGTGAGAGAACAGCTATCTGCCAGTGGTGTTTTGACACAACACCAGCCACATGTCACTACAGGTTCTGGTGGGAACCATGATCATGTTGAACATAACGCTACTGGTGGTCACGTGGAAACTCATAATACCACCGGTGCAACAACTAAAACAACTATTCCTGATCCACCACAGCAAGGGTGTACCTACAAGTACTTTGCTTCTTGCAATCCTCCTACTTTCACGGGTAAAGAAGGAGCGGCTGGACTGTTGAGATGGATCGAGGAAATGGAAACAAAACTCAAGATCAGCCAATGTCTGGCAGAGCATAAGGTGTCTTATGCTACTTGTTCTCTGAAAGAATCAGCTCTAACCTGGTGGAATACCCAGGCTAAAACTTTGGGCTCAGCTACAGTTGACTCGATGGGCTGGAACGATTTTAAAACTCAGATTATGTCAAAATACTGCCCAATCACTGAGATTCAAAAGCTCCTGGAGGAATTCAGGAATCATTCAATGATCGGTGCTGATTGTTTAGCTTATACTGATCGTTTTCATGAACTTACTTGCTTACTTCTCAATATGTTTCCTACGGAAGCAGCTTTGATTGAGAAGTATATCAAAGGTCTGGTTCCCCAGATTCGGGGAGTGGTGACTGCAGCTGAACCCACAACTCTTAAACGTACAATTCTGTTGACCACTAAGCTTACCGATGAGGCGGTATGGGGGGGTACTTTGTGTGACAACTAGTACCTGACCGGCCGGCAAGTCCGTACGGTGCGTGTACTTTCTACAGTAACTATGTGTACGTACATGTGTGTAAACAGTGTTTGTATTAACAGATTCTTAAATACAAGAAATCGTTGTACGTATTTTTGTGTAAACTTAGATACATTAAGTACAACGTACATTTGATACTTTAGTTGTGTGTATTTAAGTGAAAACTTAAATACAATTAACACAACAGATCATGAGAAACAACAGTGTTCAAGTAAACAACAGAAACAAATCGGTTGCGATCTGATGTCCATAGATGACAGGAATCAGATGGCCGACAATTCAATGTGAAAACAATGTGATATCAGGGTGATTAGTTGAGTCCGACAGTGAGGAAAACACAATTCAAACAATATTGCAGTGTCGTTTCAGAATAACGAACTGACAGTGTGTTTGCGTGGGTGACGATTCACACAAACATATATGTGAGTTTAACGTTCTGAAATGATGACTGGAAAGTAGAAAACAAAAGTCAGAAAGCAAAACCATCGTCGTGTTCGTTCGAATGACAATTCGAACGAATACGCGCGATGGTGACGCGATTTGACGAAACGAAACGAAACACGACACAAAACGATAATAATTTTAATTAAATAAAATATTTAACATTTTACAATTTTGAAACTCATCAATTAATTTAAATAATTTTCTTTTATTAATTACAATTAAATTACGCGTAATATTCCGGATACGCGACAAGATTCGAACCGAGCAACCGAAACGGACCCGGACACCACACGTGATATAAATACTCTAAATAAGAGTATTTCTCTCATTTCTCACTTTTCATTCTCTCTCTAGCTCTAATTTCCAGCCATCATCAAGACCACCATTGTTGCACCTTCAAAGCTTCATAAATCCTTCGTTTCTCAACGGTTTTGAGTGATTCTTTCGCCCACGCGAAGCTCTCGACTTGCTCTACATGAAAGTACAGTAGATCTAAGAGATTAACCAACGAATTTCAAGGTAATGGTCGCGGAAATCCACTGAAAAATAGGGTTTTCTGTTCGGTTCTTGTTACACCCACACATTCAATCGGTTAGAACCACCATTTCACGACCTTTGGACCTTTGTTCGAGCACCACAAAGGTCAGAAAACGATCAACAGGAAGGAAGGAACGGGTAGGGCTACCTGGTTAGTGGAAGATGGATGGGATGAACCGGGGTTCGTCGAGAAGCTATGGCGGCTGAATCAGCTATGGGCCGAACCTTCTGTATGAAGCGAACCCTCCATGTTTCACGAACCAGTGGCCGAACCAGTGAGCCTAACCTCCTGAGGCCGAACCTTCCTGATCTCAGCTGAAGCCCTAGGACCGAACCCTACTGTGCCACCTCACGCCGAGCCTTCTTGACGAACCTTGCTACAGCACCAGGCCCACAAACCCACCTGTTGTTATGCTGAACGAACCTATTCCCTCCCACATGGCCGAACCCCGACATGCACGAACCCTAAGGTTCGCCGGAGGGACTACTGCCGAACTTTAGGGCGACACCTTAAAAAGGTTCGCTGAGAAGAAACTGGCCACCATCTCCGATCGGGATAACATAAGGCCCAACTTCACTCTTTAGCTCTATTACATATTAACCGGCCCACAGATCATCCCTAGCCCATATGTTAATAACCAGCCCACAACCACGTGAACCATAGTTAAATTAAGCAGCCCAATCCAGTTTAATGTGGTCCAAATTCATGTGTTTCGGCCCAATGGATACATGCTGGCCCAAATTTCCTTCGTGTAATTCAGTGGATCAACCGGCCTCTATGTAGGCTAAGCCCATTGATCGACCACTCGGCCCAAAGACAATTACCTTGGACGTGATACTTGGCCAAGCTTATATCATGGTTCAGCCCACTGATAAATTGGCCCAACAGCCCACATGCACACGAGGCCCATCCATAATTCTTTCGGCCCAAGTAACACCCAAAAGCTCACGTATATCATTCGAACTAATAAACTCATTCGGCCCACATAGTTGATAAATTGATTCAACACACTAAAAGCAAAATGAAATTAGAAAAAGTATACAAGAAATAAATTGTTATCTATGGGTTATGACAAGGTTAGGGACTTATGTTCATAAAATCTAAATTAACCTAGTTGGAATATAACATCAAGTAAATTCAAGTATTAGATCAAAATGAAATGATGAACATACAAAGATCATAATCAATATATGGGGGCCGAATGAAGACCGAGATCTACGACGGGTTAACCGACTATAGGGTTAACACATACATGCGCACAAATCTATAAAATCGATACTTATAAATTACGATCATATGAAATCAATACAGGAACGTGAAACAAACACAAGGACAATCAAGAGCGCGTGCATTCTTTCTTTTAAGCTAAGTCAACCCTACAACTACAAGGTGAGTTCATATGCCCCTTTTACTTTAATCTTTACTGATTTTAACTTTCGGGGCTGAGAAACATGTTTACTTTTATTTATTTAAAAGTTTTGCTTAACATGTTATTTATACTTTGATATAGATAATATTAAACTGTTATTATCGATTATCATTGTATGCATGCTTGTATGATCATGAGATAACAGGGAAACTCTAATGATTATGATAAAGTAATTTCATAATCAATAATACATTTGAATAACATAGTTGTAAGATTATATCTTATAATACTTAGTTATTCTACATGAGTAAACAGTGAGACAATTCATATTCAAACAAACAATGAGAACTATTACAGTGGAACAAGATGACACTTCACAACACATAAATGATTAGAAGATAAAATATCTTATTAATATCATTTCACATTATAATTGATAAAGTGTGATAAGTAAATCACTTATAACACTTAATCTACACCTTAAAAACATACTATGTGATAGTATGATCACATTTGAGTATCCACCACCTGCTTCACTTAAAGGTACTAAGACATGTTCTTACTACGGCTTAAGGATTACATGGTGAACATATGGATTTCAAGTGAATGATGATCATGATAACGTAACTTCATGAGGATTCTTATCATTCACACATAATTAACATGATGTAATAAGACAAGTTCTTATTCGACTTCCCACATTGAGGCTTTGGGATCACATGGATTTCAGTAAATGATGATCATGATAACGTAACTTCATGGGATTCTTATCATTTACACATAATTAACATGATGTAATAAGACAAGTTCTTATTCGACTATGTTAATCACACGAGAACAATCCCACATTGAGGCTTTGGGATCACATGAATTTCAGTAAATGATGATCATGATAACGTAACTTCATGGGATTCTTATCATTTACACATAATTAACATGATGTAATAAGACAAGTGCTTATTCAAGTTTGTTAATCACACGAGGACAATCCCACATGGAGACTTAGGGATCACACGGCGGAATAGAGGTGAATGGAATGCATTGTAATCTGATTACGTGAGGATTACAATGGATTTCATTCGGTCTCTATACGTTGCATTGAGATTACATTACAAATAGTTAACTAACACTTTTAATATTTAAAAGTGAAACAACAGTTAACCCCACAACTATAGAATAATTCAAGGAATGGACTGAATAAATCTAACATCCTTAACACATATATTGGTTATCAATACTTCGGTTTGATAATGGCAACGCCATCATTTTATTATTCTATACATGAGAACACAGATGATCAAGAATGAGATATACTTGGGAATTGAGAATGGAAATCAATAGTTGTATCACAAGTAGTGTGGAGTTCTAGTGGTGTTGTGGTGGGATGTAGGCTAGGGCTTAGTTCCCTTACATATGCCCTATATATAAGCAACACTACTAGGATGATATAGTACTTGTGACTATAACTATTGAGGAGCCATTGGATGAACAAGTGAAACAGACAATCATACAAGTAACATATTATCATTGTGAATGTGCATGTGAATGAATCGAGGTTTTACATTAACTTACTTATGAACTCACCAACCTAGTGTTGACTTTGTTTAAATACATGTTTTCTCAGGTGATGAACAGGTGTAGATACATACATGCAAGGATTTAGCTAGTGGACTTTTAGAAGACCTAGCTTTATTTTGTGTTGCATGCTTTTGGGAACAAGAACATGAATCATCTTTTGTATATCTTGTACATATACAAGATATAGTTACATTGATTCTTTTTGGTAGATTTACTTGATTAAATTATGAACGATACTATGTAATTTAATCTTGTAATTCTATATCATGGATGTGTTAGAAATTTCTCATTTATTTATCATGTGCTATGTAAACAATCTGATCATTTGATTATCACTCAAAGATATCGCGCCCCGGGAACCTTCCGCCCGACGGGAAAACCCGATCCGTTCCCGCCGGCGCGGGGTGTGACTGATTGGTATCAGAGCCATGGTTATAGAGAAATATAGGTCATATTACTTAAACGGTTTGGCCTAGACTATAACCTAGGGACCCTCATATAGAGATCATGTGACTTACTATTCAATATGCATATGTCTTCTACTTCTGATCACTGCACTAACCGATTTCTTTCGGTTATGATCAGAATGCCGCCAAGAAGACAACCACCTCTATTACCATTGACTCAAGGATCTGCTCCTCACTCGTCTACGCCGACACCACCTGATTCTCCTCCACCTCCACCTCCTCCTCCTCCTCCGCCACCACCGGCTTATCAGCTGGATCCCGCTACCATTGCACTGGCCACTCTGTTGACCAGTCAGCTGAGGGAGGTAATCCCAGACATGATGAACCGAATCAACACCAACAATAGCAACAACATTGCTAACTCATCTGGAGAAGGCAGCGGTAACACCAGACAGAGTCAGGACTATGCCTACAAGAACTTTGTAGGTTGCAAGCCACCCAGTTTCAGTGGCAGTGAGGGTGCAGTCGGACTGATCCAGTGGATCGAGAAGATGGAGGCTACCCTCGACATCAGTGGTTGTCCTGAACAGAACAGAGTTAAGTATGCTGCGGGATCATTTAGCAAGCGAGTGTTAACTTGGTGGAACGCTCAAGTTTCAGTCAGAGGGAGGGATGAGGCCCAGGCTATGCCTTGGAGTGAATTCAAGGCCATGCTACGGGCAGAGTTTTGCCCAAGAAATGAACTAAAGAAGCTTGAAACTGAACTGCTCAACCTGGAGATGATTGGTGCTGGACATCTGGCCTACACCACCAGATTTCATGAGTTAGCTACTCTGGCACCTGATGTGGTGCCAACACTTGAGAAGAGGATAGAACGGTATGTAGGTGGATTACCGCCCAGTATCCGAGGTCATGTGATTTCTGCCCATCCTACTACCATGGAGCTAGCTGTTACACTATCAGCATCCCTGACAGATATGATGGTTGCCTCTGGGGCATTCAAGAAGGAGGCTGAAACAACCAAAACTGGAACTTCCAAGAAGTCGGATAAACATCCGGCTAAGAAACAAAAGGTGGCTAGAATCTTTGCTGCCACTACTCAAGCTCCGATGCGCAACCAACCACAACCATTGGAGATCAGGAATCCATACACTGGCACTGCACCTTTGTGCAACTCGTGTCAGTTTCATCACCTACCGAATGTCCCGTGCAGACACTGCACCAACTGTGAGAGATTTGGTCACACAGCAAATTACTGCAGGAGTCCGAGGACTCAAAACAGAAACAACAATGCAGCTACTACTGCAGATCCTAGGTCTTGCTACAACTGTGGCGAACCAGGACATTTCTCTCGGGATTGTCCCAAGAGGAATCAACAAGGGGCTCAAGCACCGCGAGGAAGAGCCTTTCAAATAGGAGCTGCTGCTGCTCGACAGGACCCGAATGTCATTACGGGTACATTTCTCTTATCTGACTTTTATGCATCCATATTATTTGACACTGGTGCGGATCAAAGTTTCATTTCATCCGATTTTGCATGCCATCTTAATTATGATAAGGAATTGTTAGACTTCCCTTACACTATTGAGATAGCAAACGGCAAACAGACCACAGTAGACACTATATTTAGGAATTGCCCACTAACACTTGGCGATCATACATTTTCCATCGACTTGATACCGATGGAGCTGGGCAGTTTCGACATCATCATCGGAATGGATTGGCTATCTCTTAATAGAGTCGAGTTCATCTGTTCCGATAAGCTACTACGCATTCCTGTGGAGAACAATGAGGTCTTGGAGATTCGTGGAGACCTAGCGAAACGCAGTGTCAAGATAATATCGTGCATGAAGGCTCGTAAGTACTTACGAAAACAATGCGTTGCATTTCTAGCTCACGTGATTCAGAAAGACAAGAAGGCGATCAAGATCCAAGATGTACCAATTGTGAGAGACTTTGCAGAAGTATTTCCAGATCAATTACCGGGACTGCCACCCGAGAGATCGGTACAGTTCCGAATCGATCTGATTTCGGGAGCAACTCCTGTAGCCAAGTCTCCTTATAGACTTGCTCCATCAGAGATGCAGGAGCTGTCTAATCAATTACAAGAGTTACTCGATAAAGGATTCATCCGACCGAGCTTTTCCCCGTGGGGAGCTCCGGTTCTTTTTGTTAAAAAGAAGGATGGAACTTTCAGGATGTGCATAGATTATCGAGAACTCAACAAACTCACCATCAAGAATCGGTACCCGTTACCGAGAATTGATGATTTGTTTGATCAGTTACAGGGAGCGCAGTACTTTTCAAAGATAGACCTGAGATCAGGCTATCATCAGCTCCGGATTCAAGAGGAGGACATACCAAAGACGGCCTTTCGTACCCGATACGGTCATTACGAATTCATGGTGATGCCATTCGGATTGACGAACGCACCGGCTGTGTTCATGGATTTGATGAACCGGGTGTGCAAGCCGTATCTAGATCAGTTTGTTATCGTTTTCATTGATGATATACTGATTTATTCAAAGAACAAGAAAGAACATGAGCAACACCTCAGGACAGTTTTGGAGCTTCTGAAAGAAGAACAACTTTATGCCAAATTCTCAAATGTGAATTTTGGTTAAGTGAAGTTCAATTCTTAGGTCACGTGATTAACAGTGATTGTATTCACGTGGATCCTGCCAAGATAGAAGCAATCAAGAACTGGGATGTGCCTACAACCCCAACAGAGATTCGATCATTTTTAGGATTGGCAGGTTATTACAGGAGATTCATCTCGAATTTTTCTAAGATAGCTTTGCCTCTCACCAAGCTCACACAGAAGTCTGAACCTTTTGTGTGGACTCAAAAACAAGAAGAGGCATTCCAGACACTGAAACAAAGATTGTGCAATGCTCCAATCTTAACACTCCCAGAAGACAGTGATGACTTTGTAGTTTATTGTGATGCTTCCCATCAGGGACTCGGATGTGTTTTGATGCAACGAGACAAAGTCATTGCTTATGCCTCACGACAGCTAAAGATACACGAGAAGAATTACACGACACACGATCTCGAACTGGGAGCTGTTGTCTTTGCATTAAAGATTTGGAGACATTACCTGTACGGTACCAAGTGCACTATCTTCACAGATCACAAGAGTTTACAGCATATATTTGATCAGAAGGAGCTTAACATGAGACAGAGACGTTGGGTTGAGCTCCTGAACGATTACGATTGTGTGATCAAATACCATCCGGGCAAAGCAAATGTTGTTGCGGATGCTTTGAGCCGGAAGGAAAGAATCAAACCCTTACGCATTTGCGCCATGGGAATGACCGTGCAAACAAGTCTGAGAGATCACATTCTACAAGCACAACAAGAATCTGTGGCAAGAGACAATCTGAAACGCGAGCTTGATTGTGGAGCCGAGAAACATTTCAAGACAAAACAAGATGGAGTTATCTATTATCTGGATCGTGTCTGGATTCCAGCAGTAGATGAACTTCGAACACTTATACTTGACGAGGCACACAAGACACGATACTCAGTTTATCCTGGTGCCGATAAGATGTACCAAGATCTTAGGTCATTTTATTGGTGGCCGGGTATGAAGAAAGACATTGCCACTTATGTTGGCAAATGTATTACATGTGCCAAAGTCAAAGCAGAACATCAGAAACCTTCGGGTTTGCTGGAACAACCGGAGATACCACAATGGAAGTGGGAGCAAATAGCTATGGATTTCATTACCAAGCTGCCCCGCACTTCCAGCGGATATGATTCTATTTGGGTCATCATTGATCGATTGACCAAGTCCGCACACTTCTTGCCAATCAGAGAGACATACAAGATGGAGAAACTAGCGAGACTTTACATTGATGAGATAGTAGTGAGGCACGGGGTGCCATTGTCTATTATTTCGGACCGGGACAGTCGATTTACATCGAGGTTCTGGCAATCATTGCAACAATCCTTAGGGACAAGTGTTAACTTGAGCACCGCTTATCATCCACAAACGGATGGACAAAGCGAACGCACCATTCAAACCCTAGAGGATATGTTGAGAACATGCATCCTAGACTTCGGTGGAAGTTGGGATACACATTTACCTCTCATTGAGTTCTCCTACAACAATAGCTACCACAGCAGCATCGGATGTGCTCCCTTTGAAGCACTCTATGGTAGAAAGTGTCGGTCTCCAATTTGTTGGACCGAAGTGGGAGACAACAGAATAACTGGGCCTGAACTTATTCAGGAAACTACTGATAAAATTGCCCAGATACAACAACGATTACAAGCAACACGTAGCCGCCAAAAGAGTTACGCAGACAAACGGCGCAAGCCTTTGGAATTCGATGTGGGTGACCGAGTCATGTTGAAAGTGTCCCCATGGAAAGGCGTAGTTCGGTTTGGGGCTAAAGGCAAGCTAGCACCTAGGTATGTCGGACCGTTTGAGATTACCCAACGTATAGGTCCTGTGGCATACAGACTCAGACTTCCTGATGAACTCAGCGGAGTACACAATGTGTTTCATGTATCAAATCTCAAAAGGTGCTTAGCAGACGAAACATTGATCATACCATTGGAAGAAATACAACTTGATGAGCAGCCACATTTCATTGAAGAACCTGTAGAGATTATGGAACGTGAAGTTAAGAAACTGAAACGTAGCCGTATCCCTATTGTAAAGGTTCGATGGAACTCTAAGCGTGGACCAGAATTTACTTGGTAGCGCGAGGACAACATGAAAGCCAAGTATCCCCACTTGTTCGAGAAATAAAGCCCGACCTTTATGCTTAAATTTCGGGACGAAATTTCTTTAACAAGGGGAGACTGTGACAACTAGTACCTGACCGGCCGGCAAGTCCGTACGGTGCGTGTACTTTCTACAGTAACTATGTGTACGTACATGTGTGTAAACAGTGTTTGTATTAACAGATTCTTAAATACAAGAAATCGTTGTACGTATTTTTGTGTAAACTTAGATACATTAAGTACAACGTACATTTGATACTTTAGTTGTGTGTATTTAAGTGAAAACTTAAGTACAATTAACACAACAGATCATGAGAAACAACAGTGTTCAAGTAAACAACAGAAACAAATCGGTTGCGATCTGATGTCCATAGATGACAGGAATCAGATGGCCGACAATTCAATGTGAAAACAATGTGATATCAGGGTGATTAGTTGAGTCCGACAGTGAGGAAAACACAATTCAAACAATATTGCAGTGTCGTTTCAGAATAACGAACTGACAGTGTGTTTGCGTGGGTGGCGATTCACACAAACATATCTGTGAGTTTAACGTTCTGAAATGATGACTGGAAAGTAGAAAACAAAAGTCGGAAAGCAAAACCATTGTCGTGTTCGTTCGAATGACGATTCGACCGAATACGCGCGATGGTGACGCGATTTGATGAAACGAAACGAAACACGACACAAAACGATAATAATTTTAATTAAATAAAATATTTAACATTTTACAAATTTGAAACTCATCAATTAATTTAAATAATTTTCTTTTATTAATTACAATTAAATTACGCGTAATATTCCGGATACGCGACAAGATTCGAACCGAGCAACCGAAACGGACCCGGACACCACACGTGATATAAATACTCTAAATAAGAGTATTTCTCTCATTTCTCACTTTTCATTCTCTCTCTAGCTCTAATTTCCGACCATCATCAAGACCACCATTGTTGCACCTTCAAAGCTTCATAACCCCTTCGTTTCTCAACGGTTTTGAGTGATTCTTTCGCCCACGCGAAGCTCTCGACTTGCTCTACATGAAAGTACAGCAGATCTAAGAGATTAACCAACGAATTTCAAGGTAATGGTCGCGGAAATCCACTGAAAAATAGGGTTTTCTGTTCGGTTCTTGTTACACCCACACATTCAATCGGTTAGAACCACCATTTCACGACCTTTGGACCTTTGTTCGAGCACCACAAAGGTCAGAAAATGATCAACAGGAAGGAAGGAACGGGTAGGGCTACCTGGTTAGTGGAAGATGGATGGGATGAACCGGGGTTCGTCGAGAAGCTATGGCGGCTGAATCAGCTATGGGCCGAACCTTCTGTATGAAGCGAACCCTCCATGTTTCACGAACCAGTGAGCCTAACCTCCTGAGGCCGAACCTTCCTGATCTCAGCTGAAGCCCTAGGACCGAACCCTACTGTGCCACCTCACGCCGAGCCTTCTTGACGAACCTTGCTACAGCACCAGGCCCACAAACCCACCTGTTGTTATGCTGAACGAACCTATTCCCTCCCACATGGCCGAACCCCGACATGCACGAACCCTAAGGTTCGCCGGAGGGACTACTGCCGAACTTTAGGGCGACACCTTAAAAAGGTTCGCTGAGAAGAAACTGGCCACCATCTCCGATCGGGATAACATAAGGCCCAACTTCACTCTTTAGCTCTATTACATATTAACCGGCCCACAGATCATCCCTAGCCCATATGTTAATAACCAGCCCACACCCACGTGAACCATAGTTAAATTAAGCAGCCCAATCCAGTTTAATGTGGTCCAAATTCATGTGTTTCGGCCCAATGGATACATGCTGGCCCAAATTTCCTTCGTGTAATTCAGTGGATAAACCGGCCCCTATGTAGGCTAAGCCCATTGATCGACCACTCGGCCCAAAGACAATTACCTTGGACGTGATACTTGGCCAAGCTTATATCATGGTTCAGCCCACTGATAAATTGGCCCAACAGCCCACATGCACACGAGGCCCATCCATAATTCTTTCGGCCCAAGTAACACCCAAAAGCTCACGTATATCATTCGAAATAATAAACTCATTCGGCCCACATAGTTGATAAATTGATTCAACACACTAAAAGCAAAATGAAATTAGAAAAAGTATACAAGAAATAAATTGTAATCTATGGGTTATGACAAGGTTAGGGACTTATGTTCATAAAATCTAAATTAACCTAGTTGGAATATAACATCAAGTAAATTCAAGTGTTAGATAAAAATGAAATGATGAACATACAAAGATCATAATCAATATATGGGGGCCGAATGAAGACCGAGATCTACGACGGGTTAACCGACTATAGGGTTAACACATACATGCGCACAAATCTATAAAATCGATACTTATAAATTACGATCATATGAAATCAATACAGGAACGTGAAACAAACACAAGGACAATCAAGAGCGCGTGCATTCTTTCTTTTAAGCTAAGTCAACCCTACAACTACAAGGTGAGTTCATATGCCCCTTTTACTTTAATCTTTACTGATTTTAACTTTCGGGGCTGAGAAACATGTTTACTTTTATTTATTTAAAAGTTTTTCTTAACATGTTATTTATACTTTGATATAGATAATATTAAACTGTTATTATCGATTATCATTGTATGCATGCTTGTATGATCATGAGATAACAGGGAAACTCTAATGATTATGATAAAGTAATTTCATAATCAATAATACATTTGAATCACATAGTTGTAAGATTATATCTTATAATACTTGGTTATTCTACATGAGTAAACAGTGAGACAATTCATATACAAACAAACAATGAGAACTATTACAGTGGAACATGATGACACTTCACAACACATAAATGATTAGAAGATAAAATATCTTCTTAATATCATTTCACATTATAATTGATAAAGTGTGATAAGTAAATCACTTATAACACTTAATCTACACCTTAAAAACATACTATGTGATAGTATGATCGCATTTGAGTATCCACCACCTGCGTCACTTAAGGGTACTAAGACATGTTCTTACTACGGCTTAAGGATTACATGGTGAACATATGGATTTCAAGTGAATGATGATCATGATAACGTAACTTCATGAGGATTCTTATCATTCACACATAATTAACATGATGTAATAAGACAAGTTCTTATTCGACTTTGTTAATCACACGAGAACAATCCCACATTGAGGCTTTGGGATCACATGGATTTCAGTAAATGATGATCATGATAACGTAACTTCATGGGATTCTTATCATTTACACATAATTAACATGATGTAATAAGACAAGTTCTTATTCGACTATGTTAATCACACGAGAACAATCCCACATTATGGCTTTGGGATCACATGAATTTCAGTAAATGATGATCATGATAACGTAACTTCATGGGATTCTTATCATTTACACATAATTAACATGATGTAATAAGACAAGTGCTTATTCAACTTTGTTAATCACACGAGGACAATCCCACATGGAGACTTAGGGATCACACGGCGGAATAGAGGTGAATGGAATGCATTGTAATCTGATTACGTGAGGATTACAATGGATTTCATTCGGGCTCTATACGTTGCATTGAGATTACATTACAAATAGTTAACTAACACTTTTAATATTTAAAAGTGAAACAACAGTTAACCCCACAACTATAGAATAATTCAAGGAATGGATTGAATAAATCTAACATCCTTAACACATATATTGGTTATCAATACTTCGGTTTGATAATGGCAACGCCATCATTTTATTATTCTATACATGAGAACACAGATGATCAAGAATGAGATATACATGGGAATTGAGAATGGAAATCAATAGTTGTATCACAAGTAGTGTGGAGTTCTAGTGGTGTTGTGGTGGGATGTTGGCTAGGGCTTAGTTCCCTTACATATGCCCTATATATAAGCAACACTACTAGGATGATATAGTACTTGTGACTATAACTATTGAGGAGCCATTGGATGAACAAGTGAAACAGACAATCATACAAGTAACATATTATCATTGTGAATGTGCATGTGAATGAATCGAGGTTTTACATTAACTTACTTATGAACTCACCAACCTAGTGTTGACTTTGTTTAAATACATGTTTTCTCAGGTGATGAACAGGTGTAGATACATACATGCAAGGATTTAGCTAGTGGACTTTTAGAAGACCTAGCTTTATTTTGTGTTGCATGCTTTTGGGAACAAGAACATGAATCATCTTTTGTATATCTTGTACATATACAAGATATAGTTACATTGATTCTTTTTGGTAGATTTACTTGATTAAATTATGAACGATACTGTGTAATTTAATCTTGTAATTCTATATCATGGATGTGTTAGAAATTTATCATTTATTTATCATGTGCTATGTAAACAATCTGATCATTTGATTATCACTCAAAGATATCGCGCCCCGGGAACCTTCCGCCCGACGGGAAAACCCGATCCGTTCCCGCCGGCCCGGGGTGTGACACTTTGTCCACAAAAACTCAGAAGGCAGTGGGCCGTAGTGATATCGGTACCTCGAATGTTTCTAAAGGTACTAAACGAAAGTGGTTTGGCAAGCCCAAAACAAAGGCTCCGGCTGAGACTAGCCAGAGCAAACCAGTTGTGAAAAACTATGGTGCAACTGTTCTTGAAAGGAAAGTTTATATCGGGTAGGCGCCCAAATGCAACAAGTGTCCATTCCATCACATAGGGCCATGTCCTATTTGTCAAAACTGTAACCAAGTTGGACACTATGCTAGATATTGCAACTTTCCTGCTCAACCACAAAACCAAACACCACGACAAACCACTCAAACCAATCGGTCATGCTTTAAATGTGGAAGTCCTGACCATCTTATGAGAAACTGTCCGAACAACAACACCAATCCGGGGAATGAAGCTAGGGGAGAGCTTTTCAGACTGGTGCAACCGAGGCAAGGCATGATGCAAATATTGTCACTGGTATGTTTCTTCTTAACAATCTTTACGCATCAGTTCTATTTGATACAGGGGCAGATAAGAGTTTTATCTCTCCTGAATTTGCATCATTACTTTCATTGCCTACGGTAGATCTAGAAACTCCTTATGTTATTGAACTTGCTAATGGCAAGTTGATCAAAACTAACAGTGTCATTCAAGGGTGTTCCTTGAATTTGAATGATCATCTTTTTCATATCAATTTACTTCCTATTGAGCTTGGGAGCTTTGATGTTGTGTTCGGTATAGACTGGCTTTCTGATAACCAAGCGGAAGTTGTATGTCAAAACAAGATGATCCAAATTCCATTACCATCAGTTAATACACTGATAGTTCAAGGAGAACGAGCTGGTAGGAAACTTGGTATCATTTCTTGTATGCAAACACAGAAATTTTTACGGAAAGGTTGTCAGGCCTTTCTTGCACATGTGATCGAGAACTGTTACGCACAAAAGCGTATCGAAGATATTCCAGTAGTCAAGAATTTTCCTGAAGTTTTTCCTGAGGATATATCAGGATTACCCCCAGTGAGACAAGTCGAATTTCGTATTGACTTGATTCCAGGTGCAGCACCTGTAGCTAAAGCTCCTTATCGTTTAGCACCTTCAGAGATGCAAGAGCTTTCAGGTCAACTGCAGGAACTGTTAGACAAAGGTTTTATCAGACCTAGTTTCTTACCCTGGGGAGCACCTATTCTTTTTGTGAAAAAGAAGGATGGATCATTCAGGATGTGCATTGACTAGAGAGAACTCAATAAACTGACAATCAAAAATCGTTATCCATTGCCTCGTATAGATGATCTGTTTGATCAGTTACAAGGTGCTACTTATTTTTCAAAAATTGATTTAAGATCCGGATATCATCAGTTACGAATTCATGATGATGATGTTCCTAAAACTGCTTTCAGAACTCGGTGCGGGCATTATGAATTTTTAGTAATGTTGTTTTGATTAACAAATGTACCTGCAGTTTTCATGGATCTAATGAATCGAGTATGTAGGCCTTATCTGGATAAGTTTGTGATTGTATTTATTAATGATATTCTCATTTATTCTCGAAACCAACAAGAACATGCTCAACACTTGAAATTGATATTAGAACTTTTGGTTACGGGAAGTTCAATTTCTTGGGCACGTAGTGAACGAAAACGGTATTCAAGTAGATCCCAGTAAGATCAAGGCTGTGAAACAATGGGAAACACCACGAACCCCAACTGAAATACGTCAATTCTTAGGGCTGGCAGGTTATTATCGCCGATTCATCAAGAACTTTTCAAAGATAGCCTTTCCATTGACCACATTGACACAGAAGAATCAACCATTTATATGGGGTTCTCAACATGAGGAGGCATTCCAACTGTTGAAACACAAACTCTGCAATGCACCTATCTTGGCATTACCGGAAGGTACTGATAATTTCACAGTGTACTGTGATGCTTCTCGTCAAGGTCTTGGGTGTGTTTTAATGCAGAAAGACAAGGTAATTGCTTATGCTTCTCGACAACTGAAAGTACATGAGAAGAACTATACCACTCATGATCTGGAACTTGGTGCAGTGGTGTTTGCACTTAATATTTGGAGACATTATGTATATGGAACCAAATGTATTATATACACTGATCACAAAATTCTCCAACACATTCTAGATCAGAAGATGTTGAACATGCGACAGAGGCGGTGGGTAGAACTCTTAAACGACTACGACTGTGAAATTCGTTATCATCCAGGTAAAGCGAATGTTGTAGCCGATGCCTTGAGTCGCAAGGAACGAGTCAAACCTTTACGTGTGAAAGCGTTAGGGATGACTATTCGAACCAGTCTAATTCCTCATATTAAAGAAGCTCAGCAACAAGCTTTACAAGCAACGAACTATCCTGCTGAGGAATTAAGGGGATTAGACAAGCAACTCGAAACCAAGACTGACGGAGTGTTGTATTTCAAAAGCCGAATTTGGGTTCCTTTATTCGGTAACTCTAGAACAATTATCTTGGATGAGGCGCACAAATCTAGGTATTCTATTCATCCAGGTGCTGATAAAATGTATAAAGATCTTAAAGATTTTTACTGGTGGCCTGGAATAAAGAAACACATAGCAGAATACGTGGATCGATGTTTAACATGTCTTAAAGTTAAGGCTGAACATCAACGACCTTCTGGGTTATTACAACAACCTGAGATTCTCATGTGGAAATGGGATCAGATCTCTATGGATTTTATCACTAAATTACCCAGAACATCACATAATCATGACTCTATATGGGTTATCGTTGATCGCCTTACTAAATCTGCGCATTTCTTACCCATCCGAGAAGGCTATTCTATGGATCGACTCGCTAAACTCTATGTTAATGAGATTGTATCTCGACATGGAGTACCGATCTCTATCATTTCTGACAGAGATAGTCGATTTATGTCACGATTTTAGCAAACTCTTCAGAATGCTCTGGGCACACAAATCAATATGAGCACAGCTTATCATCCACAAACAGACGGGTAGACTGAACGAACGAATCAAACTCTTGAAGATATGCTCAGAAGCTGTGTGATTGATTTTGGAGGTAGTTGGGATATTCATCTTCCACTTGTTGAATTCTCATACAATAACATCTACCATACTAGTATTCAATGCGCTCCATTTGAAGCACTTTATGGACGCAAGTGTAGATCACCTATCTGTTGGTCTGAGGTAGTGAAAGTCAGATCATAGGCCCAGAATTCATTCAAGAAACAATTGATAAGAACGCACTCATTCAAGAACGAATTAAAGTTGCTCGTGATCGTCAAAAGACTTATGCTGATAATCGTCATAGACCTTTAGAATTCCAAATAGGTGATCGAGTAATGTTGAAAGTTTCACCTTGGAAGGGCATTTTCAGATTTGGGAAGAGAGGTAAACTTTCACCAAGATTTGTAGGGCCATTCAAAATTCTTGAACGAATTGGATCAGTAGCCTACAGACTTGAACTACCTCTTAAACTCAGTAATATTCATGATGTCTTTCATGTATCAAATCTGAGAAAGTGCCTAGCTGACGAATCATTGATCGTACCTCTCGATGAGATTCAAGTTGATGAAAAACTTCAGTTCAGTGAAGAACCAGTAGAGGTAATGGATCGAGAAGTAAACGTATTGAAACGTAGTCGCATACCAATCGTCAAAGTTCGATGGAATTCACAACGTGGACCTGAGTACATGTGGGAACGAGAAGATCGGATGAAAGCAAAGTACCCACATCTATTCTCATAAGCGATTGTCATAAAGTAAGTCTTCACTAAATTTCGGGACGAAATTTCTCTAACAGGAGGAGACTGTGACAATTTCAGTTGAGAATTACGTCATCGATGACATGAGCACATGTGGTCGTTCTAGAAATCCACGTTGATTTGATGATTGTAATTATTACAGGTTGATAAGATGCGAGAAATGATGTTAGTATATCGCAAAGAAACATCCATCACCTAATGCTTATTCAAATAGGCGACCAACCGATTTCATGTATAGAATCATAACTCAAAAAAATAAAGAGAATGAGTGTAAGCGAAATCATGAAAAGAGACTCTGATTTCAAGATACACTGAGTCGAATACAATGTTAAATAAGAGATCAGATATTTTGAACCCTTCAGGTCTTGAAATTATAACCATTGGAAAGAGCTCAAAAAATCGTGAACGTGGGCGAAAACCGCACGTAAAATGGAGTTCGTATGCTCAAGTTATCGCGAAAACAAGAAAATCCAAAATATCTGAGATCCCCACTCCGCGCGGTACGCCCCGGGCCAACCTCCAAGATGGGGAGATGCGCCCGGGGTGCTATGTCGGCAAAAGTTGCTTAAAACAATCAGATTGCATCTAGAAACTTAATTTTTCTTCTTATCTCGACTGTTCTTCAACTCCAGGAGACCAAAACATGATTTTAAGTCCTTAAACTCCATTTCAAAGGTGTCTAAACATCCCGATCGTGCTAGGGATCGTATCTACAAGTTTAGATCGTTGTTCTACCCGCAAAAAATCCATCAGATTAGGTAACAGTTCATTTTAACCTTCTAGCTTGATTTTGATTGATTAGATCTTGTTTTTGAACGTAATGAGATAGTTAGGGTTGTTGATTATTGCCTAGATGATGGCTAGGATTGATTATAAACGAAGAACACGATGTTTTAATGGGTAAATCCTTGTTTTGATCCGTTGTAATGCCCGGTTTGCATAAAATCATACCCATGATTATAATGGTTTAAACCATTTGATTATGACAATGTAGGTGATTAGTTTGGTTAATCTTTGGAATGCAAGGTTAAAACCAGTTGTTTCAAACTAATCACAATCATTAGCATACTCATTGGAACGATTATCTGATGTTTACGATAACAGTCAGATTAGTATGTTAAACATGATTGTTAAACCTATACTAATGCTACATTGTGATATTTCATGATATTTGGGTAATCAATAACAAGGATTGATCATTCCTAAGCCATTAAACTATCTAGAAACTGTTATAGCATTATAATCAACAACATTAACTATTTGGTTAATCCGAGATTATTCTAATTAATCAAGGGTGTCATCAACCTTGTATTAGGAACCTAATTCAGTGTAGGTTCCTACATTATCATACATTGTATGATATAACATTAAATTAACTAATTACATACTTAACATTAGTTTGATGACTTTCAAAGCAATGTCTTTGACATTGGACGTTCAGAAAGATCTAATCAGTAAGTTAAAACATAAATAACTTGTTAAACATAAATAAATGCAGAATCACTCTATTACTAGCAGTCTTGTGAGGTTCTGCTACTACTAAATTATCAGGTGAGTTTCGTACAACCCCTTTTCTTTTTAATCTTTTATAAACATCGGGGTAGCACTGTGAAACTTTTAAGAACTATATGATATGTATCACTGTTATCTGCGTGATTTCATGTGATTTGTTGAGAACTTGTGGATTTCATGGGATTTTTCCTGTAGAACAGAACACTATCACAGAACTTATAAGTCCTCATTCCCAAACTGTATCTAGTGAACCCATGTGGGGCCAAACAGAAAACAATGATAGTACTATCGGCTGACAACCCATTTGCCGGGAGCTTGCAACTCCCCTTGGTGTAAATGTTTGTTATCTTTTTCCAGAACTTCTTAATGTAGTGATAGACATTAAGACAATGAGGCACTAAGATATGTACCGACGGGTAGTATCTTTATAGAACAAGAACAGAACGTCCGAAAGGAACTAGATACGGGTCCCATGGTTATCTTGAACAGAACATTTTGAGAACTTGTATAACATATCATATTGTGAAACATGAACTTTACGAACTCACCAGCTTTGTGCTGACGTTTCAAAATTAAACCATTTTGCAGGGAAACAGTGATCGTCGGTGAGGATACACTTTTGGAATACTTGTACTTGAATAATTTAGTTCTGTAATTAAATAAACTTGGTTGTAAACTGTAATGTGGATTGTAATGACGAACCATGTAATATATTTACTTTAAGTTAATCTGTGTGCTATGATATTGGTTCAAGTAAGTCACCCCTCAGCTCAGAGACATCACCACTATGCTTCGGCAACCTTCTAAGTGACATCCTCAATAGGTGACGAGAGGTGTGGGTGTGACAATTTTGTTCCACTCACATATAATGTTTAGAAAAGTTGCAGTTTTGGCCTTTAACTTTATATCCTTGACATTTAATGTTTAAAAGTTTATAAAACTATTTTTTTTAAAGTTATTAAACGTTTTATTTATATTTTTAGGTATATAAAAGTTTAAAGATTTTTATTTATTCATTTAATATAATTTTATTTATAAGATTTATTTCTATATATATTATTCATATATATATATATATATACACATATATATATTTTACAAAATCTTTTTGTAAAACATCTATATAAATATGTGTGTATGTGTATATAGATATTGTTGTAACACATCGATATAAATATGCTTTTTTTATTTAATATTTCTTTTGAAATGAATTATTAACTATTGTTGTTATTATTATTTTAATTATGTACACACACACATATATGTATATGTATGTATGTATGTACATGCAATAAGTCTAATTTTTTTTGTCGAATATATCTTTGTGAGTATAAACGAATATAATTGTTTTCAAAAAAAATACCAATAACTTTGCTTTATTATAATTCAAACACGATTACAGTTTCAAATATTGACATACAAACCCTAGGGATTACAATCTCCCCTAGTTTACGGAATTTCGTCTCGAAATTAAGTTGAACTTTTGTTACCAGTGTTGATCGTTTCTTACTTAACGTCGTTTTGTACTTTTCTAAACTTTGACCATCGACTTAATGTATTAGTTTTGTGTTTATTTTATTAGTTTTATAAATTAGTGTCTCGGTTCATAAATTATATGTAGATTATTAGGGGAGTTTGAGTTTATCATTTGTTTTTAAGATTTGAATGGTAATGAACTTGGATTTAAATATTTATAGGTAACGTACTCTTGTTTAGAATTTGTATACTCTTGTGTAAATTGTTTTTTCTTAAAATGGGTTTACCTAACTAATGATAAGAATGATTTCTAATATCATTGATTAAACTCAGTGTAATAGTACACCCTTGTTATTGGTATATGAATAACATCTAATTTTAACTAATATTCTTGACTGAAGTATGATTTGCTCGAATTTATAGATTGAATTGACTAATCCTATTCTTGGTCAAGCTTTTGGTGCACCTATCAATGCATTATTGGTGCTTATATATAGGGTATACCACAGCCAACCCACCACATCACTCATACTTTGATAGCATTCCAATTACCTACCAAGACTAACCTAACCTTAACTACATTTGAATAGACATTTGAATACTTGACTAACTTTAGAAATCGTATGAGCATAGAGATGCTAAGAATTTCAATCTTGCATTAGAATTTCATAGTTGTTACATATGAACTGATGATCTATTTTTGAATATACGAATGATATAGAATACACTAGTATGTGATATCATATGGTTGTGATAACTATTTATCAGTAACCTTAGCTATTGTCACACCCCGAGCCGGCGGGCCGGATCGTGTTTCCCGTCAGGCGAAAAGGCCTCGGGGCGCGATATCGAGAATGATAATCGTGATGATCAGATTGTTTACATTGCATCAACATTGAGAATAACTAAAGCACAATGACATTTAAACTAGGATTACAAAGTTAAATTACAGTTGTCAATGATTAATAATTTAACTAAGTAAGCCTATCAAAAGAATCATAAGTTTACTATCTTGTAACTGTACAAGATATCAAAAGTGATTCACAGAAATCAACAAAAGTATGTGCTTTCCCAAAAACTACTAGGTCCTCTAACTGGGCATCCTAGTATGCAATCCTGAGCCTTAGCTTACTCCTGTACGTCACCAGAGAAAGCATGTAAGAAACAAAGTCAACATAATGGTTGGTGAGTTCATATAGTTTAGTATTTGAAAATAGCTTTTGCAAAACCTTCTCGGTAACAACCTTAACCTCATTAACAACCACCTAAACTATCCAACTAAGTATGCTTATATATAGGGCATACGTAGGGGAACCAGCCCCAGCTGACATCCCACCACATACCGGACCACATAGCATATTGTTGTTAATGATAATTAAGCATTTTACCTACCATCCAGTCCCATTTCCATCATAGCTTTCAAGCATTCTGTTTAAAAGTTTCAACCATACACACAATAGCATTTGGAAGTCAAGTTTTAAGAATTTCCTTTATGGACAACTGTACTCCCTAAGGAATTCAGTATCGATCCATAACGGAACTAAATGTGATTCGCAACTTTGGTGTTTTGATAAAGGGTTTCTTAAGGTGACACAAAGTCGACTAAGAAAACTAGAATCAACCTAGTCACTCATCACCAAACAAGAGTGGGGTTAAGAAGAACACTGATCGACTAGTAGGGGTTGACACCATAGGTCAACACTCGGCGGCCGATCAGTCTGTCTTACTAAGTCCCCTAGCTTTAGCATACAAGTTTATAGCATTCACATAGCTTAGCATTTACGTATCCTGTGCACAAGTACTAGCTTCACAACCGGAATCCCATTCCGTTTGTCTTAGCATCTGGAGCATATCAAGCATTCAAGTGTTTAAAGCATTCCAGGCATTTCAAGCATTTCGAGCATATCAAGCACTTCAAGCATATAAGTCTTATGGAGTTCAAGTATACGAGCTTTCAAAAGTATAGTTTATAAAAACATTCAGAGTTTTTAGTATCTGTTTTTCTTAGGCATTTAAAAGCATCACTAGTTTTAAGCAAGCAAGTATAAGTGTATGAAGCATTTGTATTAAGAATAAGTGTATAGAGCAATAGCATTAAAGATAAGTGTATAATGCATTAGCATTATGAATAAGTGTAAAAGAATTTAAGAAACATTTAAACATTTATTTAAAATGTGTAAGCATGCTTCTCAGTCCCGAATTAAAAAAATAGTTTGAAAAGGGACAAGTGAACTCACCTGTGTTGCTAAGAGTTGAATCACAACAGATAATGCGCGCTCTTTAGTTGTAGTTTAAGTATCTTCAACACCTGAGTTGTTTTAAGAGGATTCAAGTACTATAAGTGTTTAATACAGTCGTATCTAGGGTTTTGGTCTCGGTGTGCAACTATGTGTCCTAGATGTTACTAATGTGTTGCTATGACTTTCTCTAACTAACCTAAGTATATTACCCATCTATAAACCTTGGCCCCATGAATAATCATTATTAAACCTTAGTTGTGTAAGGTTTATGTTAGTTATATTCAAAACTCCGTTTAAAGGAAGTATCATTCATAGAACTTATTTTAGTTCAATCTTTAAGTTAGAAATCGTTTTATTTATTTTAAACACTTTAAATAAAGAAATTTTTAAATCATTTTATTTAATTAAAACATAATTTAATTTAACTTGTTAGACTTAGGTTAATTTCATTCAATTAACCCTATGTCCTTCGTTAGATCCTTGGTTTCCCATGGTTCTTGAATCAATCTTGTGTATAACTTATCTTAGAGAATCCAATGGAACTCTCTAACTTAGTTATATGATTGCATAGAAATCACTAAGTATTAGGTGTTACAATTTAATTCACACCTACACTTAGCTTGTTTTTCTTGATTCTTAAAGAATTCCCACTTGTTTTCCCTTAGTTCTTTGTCTCGTAATGGAATCCATAATACCCTTTATGGATTCCATTGATTGGATTTCACAATACAAATGACCTTACACTCTTTCTCGTTAAAACCCATACTTGAACCATAGATGATACAACTTGGTTTCATTTATGAAAACCCTAATAAGCTTCCCATATACACACACATTCACCCCATGCATACTATTCACGTAATCCCAACCCATGTACAGGTCCCATGCACCAATCCATGATACCCGTCGATCAAGCCATCATCTTGTGTGAATGAAGGCTGGTTCGTATTGGACTGGGCATGTGCATGAGGGGTTGGCCGAAGCATGGGCAACCGAGTGAGGCTTAGCCAACCAAAAAAGTCTTGGGCCAAAGTAGGGTGGCCGATCGAATGAACCACATGGTCGAGCGAATGGAGCTTGAACAGAAGGGGCTTGGACCGACCGAAGGTGGTATGGCCCGAATGGGTTGTGGCCACATGTGGCTTGGTTCGGGCGAAAGGGTCTAGTCGGCTGGCCTGAGCCATTCGGCCGAATGTGGCTAGATGGTGCCCATACGGTGGGCTGAAGTTCCATTCGGCTGGTCGAGATTCCAGTTGGTGCAACCCTACTTTTTCGAAGAAAATGGCTAACCCAAGAGGTATAGTGTGTTCCTACTTCATCCTAAGCATGTTTTGTAGTGTTTCCCTAAGGTGTTGAAGTGATTTAATCGGTTTGAAGATGGGTCGAACTAAAGGTTTTAGAAACCCTAAAAAAAGAAAAGAAAACTCGAATCTACCTCAAATCGACTGGTTCAAAGCTTAGATCGGTTGTACTTTCGTGTTCTACAAGTGGTAGTGGTCGTTTTGACACCAAGATGAATTGATTTCGTAGAGAAATGAAAACGATATGGTTATGGCTTCTAGAGAGAGAAAGTAGAGAGAGTGACGAGTTTGAATGTTTGGGGCTGGTAGGTGGTGGTGTTTATGGCCATTTAATGCCATATTAATGGCTTTAAAATACCCGGGTGTTTTCGGTCTCATTCGGTTTCGCTCGGTTTCGCGTAGAAACGTCGGTTTCATTTCGTTTTCGTGACGAACGTCTCGGTTTTAAAACTAAAGTTTATAAATTTATTCTAGGTGGTAATTCCTAGTAAATTAACTAAATATCTTCCGTTTTATTTTAAATTTTCTGAAAATATTTAAATTACAGTTTAAATCGAATCGTACAGTTGTCGCGCGTATTTGTTCGAATCGTCACCTGTACGAATACGACGATAACTACACTTTTCAATATGATTTTCTAATTATTGGACATCATTCAGAACGTTAAACTTTCAGATATATTAGTATAGATCGTCACCTATACGAATAATTCGTCAGTTTAGCGTTCACGTAACGACATCCGTTGTTTTGTTCTGTTCATCCTCACATACGTTTATACATAATAGGATCCTAACAAGCATTTATGTGACAGTTCAGTGTTGTCGGATATGTTTCTGACTGTTAAACCGTGGTTTTGAATCATGTTTCAGAAATAATTGCGTAATAGTTCTGTGTCAAGCAATACAAATAATACACATAGTTTGTACCTGAGTTACTATGCAAGTTACTGTGCAGATCACTGTTTCGGTTACGTTTCCGGCACTGATGTTACAGCTATGATATCACTGAATCTTTGAATAATTTTTTTAAACAAACGAATATAGAATAATTCATTTAAGAATCACTAACATGATTCATGTGATTTTTGATATCTATGATTTGACCTGGTGTAAGAATACACACCAAGATTAGTAATTGAGTAACAATCGGTTTGACTTGCATAGTTTCTCTAAACTATAGATTGAATTGACTATTCTAGCCCTTGATCAAGGTTTTGGTCCTACTGCAAATGTATTATTAGTGCTTATATACCGCAGCCAACCCACCACACTACTAATACTTTGATAGCATACCAAAGCCCTACCATGGCTAACATAAACTTTAGACATGTTTGAATAGATGTGGAAGATTTTGACTAGATTTTATGAATTTTATGAGTATAGAGATTCTAAACATTGAAACATTGAAATGGAATCTCTAAGTTGTTACGTATGAATTTGGTAGATGATCGGTTTTTTTGGATAAATGAATGATGTAGAATTACACAAGTATTTGATATTATATAATCTTTGTTTGTGGTGATAATTAATTATCACTAAACTTAGCTATAATATCATTGACTCTATGTGTAATTGTCTAAACATACAAATATAGATCAATTCGTCTAAATCAATAATCTGATTAATGTGAACTGTTCGGAATTTTATATGAAATCACTCATACTAACATCCCATAAGTTCAAGTCATGTCACTTTATTGAAATTAAATAGGGTATGAAATATAATAAGAAATCATTGTGTCTTGGTTTAAAATAATACAATCAGAAATCATTGTGACTTGTTTAAAACATAGGAAAGAATTTTCAGGTTTGAATACTTAATGACATGCTAGAATTATTCATCACTGATCTTAGGCATAAAATCTTAGTGAGCTCATAGAATTATAACATAGTCATCATGGATTATATAAAAGAGGTGATATTATAACTTTTAGATATAGTGACAAGTCACTAATCATAAGTACAATACCATTGAGTTTCTATCATGAGTTCGAATATTGAAATATGCAATATTATGACCTTTCAGATTCAGTGATGAATCACCATCAATAAATGTTTTAGTATAATATTGATAATTTTCTTGAGTCACAAAATATACATAATAATTTAAAGAAGAATAACACCATAATCTTTAAGATTTAGTGATGTATCACCATCCCAAATCTTAGGTTTAATGTTGCTTGAATCAAAACATGGGTAATATAAAACAAAGAGATGACATCATATCATGTTAGACATAATAATGAATCACCATCACTAACCTCAAGTATGATATCACGTAGTTTTAAGAATTAAAACATATGCATTATCAACCCAAGAAATGTAACACCATGACCTTTAGACGTAGTGATGAATCACCGTCACAAATCCTAGTTATAATGTTATTAATTATTGAACCATAAAATAGGTAACATAAACCAAAGAGAATTGGCATCATATCTTGTGAAATAGTGATGAATCATCATCACTAACCTCGAGCATGATAATATGGAGGTATTGAATCATAACATATTCATTATAAATCCAAGGAAAGGTAACACCATAGCCCTTAGATGTAGTAATGTATCACCATTACAATCTTAGGTATGATATTATTAATTTTCTTAAATCATAATATATGTGTTAGTCAACATAGGAAAAATGGCTTCATATTTTGTGAGATTTAGTGATGAATCACTGTCACAAATCTTAAGTATGATATCATTAGGTTTGAAATCTTATAAACAATGTATTGAAATCAATTTGAATTTGATTAAAATCTAAGAGAGTAGTATCCAAGTGGGGCATCTTTTAGATTATTAGAATTAATTTTGTTTGCAAAATATAACATGCTTTGGCCTATAGGTAAAATACTCTCATTAAGAATCCCCAGGAAAGCTAGACTGGTCCCTCGTCAGGATTTATGACTCTCTTTCCTAGACAGGAATCTCAACTACCAGCATCCACCCTTCCGGTTACTATATGTTCATCTTAACAAACTTAATTCCAATGAGAATTTGAATCAAAATAGAAAGGATAATAGAATCACAAATAAGTAAATCATTTGAACTCGTTTGGAAAACACAAGGAATAGTATTCAAAATTGAATACCGGGTGACATATTAGAATCATTTTAGTTTGTAAGGTGTTTGGTATGATATGCTTTGGCCTATAAGTGATTGTAATCTCATCAGAAGTCCCCAGGAAAGCTAGACAGGTCCCACAGTACATCAGGGATTTATACGAATAACTTTCCTAGACAGGAGTTCCAATTAACAGTACTACACTCTTCCAGTTAGTACATATCCACCTTACAAACTTAATTCTAACGGGATCTTAAAATCAATATTGAAATTCCTATTTTGTCTAAGGGATAATATTAGACATTAAGTCTAATGAGTTTGAATTTCTATCATCTAAAGATGTTTTGCACGTACGTGAGTTTGGAATAGAGTTTACTTGAAAGCAAAATTATAAGGTAATTACTTAAACTAAGTAATCCTCAACATAAGAAGTTATCTTAAACTAAGGCCTTCTTAGCTAAGTGTAAGCAAATGTATGTTAACATCTATGGAATTCCTCTATGGTAACATGTATAAAATATAACATAATATATTTTGTATAGCACTTAGCACATAAGACAATAATGAACATTCAATAATAATATGAGATAACTCATATTTGGGTAAGCTTAGTTATATTCTAGGCCACTATTTTCTAATAACCTAGATCCCTATAACCATGGCTCTTATACCAATCTGTCATACCCCGACCGACGGCAGAACACGCCGGGGCGTGACGACGACTGCTCAAATGCTCATGGTGATATGTTGTAAATTTCAATAGTTAAAGCATCAATACTAAAGATTTAACAAGCAAGACTTAATTTACATTAAATTGAACAAACAACCATTACATAGTTTCAAAAGCCAAATTACATAACTTCAATAAATCTGACATTGTTTAAATTTAAATTAGGTCTACTAACATGAAACCTACCCTATGTCTTCGCCAAAGCATCCACTTAACCTGTTACATATGCAAAATATAGATTTTGTCAACTATTTGTATAGTTGGTGAGTAACCCATACAGTTTATATAGTATACGTATGAAAACTGATGCAATTCAAATAGACTACAAAGTTGAAACTCTAGCATGCATATCCTACTAGTTTGCGATTAAGTTTATAGAATATCTCGTCTCCAAACTCGTATCAATACCTAAAAAGCTTAGTATATCTACAAGTCTGCAATAGTTTATATTGTCTCCAAACTCATTCCAATAAAAAGCACAAAGCTAAGTATTTTCACAAGTCTACCCATAGTTGTACTTTTCGCCCTTTTAACACATTTGACCTAAGTCAAAGCGAAGGTGGTATCTAACACGCCTTAGGCTACTCGGCATCGAATAACATAGAATAACATATAATCAAAAAGCAAGTAGTAACACATAGCAAAGATTCAAACCATATAGACTAAATAGCATTGCATCTACAGATTTTGACTCTAGAATACTTGAATTTTGAATACTAGCATATGTAACATCTCAAAAGTATAAATATGTCAAGTGGGAGTATAGGATTACTCACATGATGTCCTAGCTTCGTCAATTGAATGGTTGCCTAGGATTTGCAAGGTTGTGATTGCACATCTTAACCTTAAGACAATTAGAATTTCTTAGTCTATATACTTAGAATCCAAGTTTTGGCATCATAGATTCTATGGCAGACTATGGAGATCCTAATTTATGTGTAACTAAGTTTGAATGATTTTTTTTTTCTTTTAGGATTATTTATTTATTTATTTATCAAATAAATAAATATCCCTAATTGGTCTTGAATAACAATTGAATATCATATGGCATTTGGAACATCCCATTTTCCATCCTTTTTTCTTTATTTAATTAGGTTTCATTGTATAAAGTTTAAGAACTTTGGTTAAAAGAATAATTCATTAATAAAATAAATGATAAAAAAATTTGAGTAAAATATTAATGTTTACTTTATAACTTTAATTTTTCATTCAAATAGAATAATTGATTTATTTAAAAAAAACAAACACTTTATGCCTTTGTTTATAAAAGTTTGTTTATAAAATAATATTGTTTTAGTTTGTTTAATAGTTTAAAATAATATTTAGTTTTTCAAACAATCTAATTTATCTAAAAAAATGGTTTATAATATAAGTATGCACATATATGTATTTCATTAATCATTTTATTATTAAAATTAATAAAAGAATAAAAGCAACACATATATGTATTTTACAAATCATTTTATTATTAAAAGTAATAAAAGCTACACATATATGTATTTTATAAATCCTTTTAATAATAAAAGTTAATTATTAATGATCTTAATATATACACATGTATTTATTTTATAAAAATTATTTTAGTATTATTTTTAAAAGAGTATTAAAAGATTAATTGGAGTTTTTAATTTAATTATTTAAGTATAAAATAATTTTATAAATAAATTATTAAATATCTAGTTTAAATAAAGAAAATAATAAATAATATTAAAAATTTTCTGCAATTAATTTAAATATTGCAGAATATTAAAAGAATTATTTTAGGATTTTTTTTATACAAGAAATAGCGTGTAAAAAAAATGGCTCCATAGGTCCAAAACCGGTCCAACCCACGTCTATGAGGCTTGAACCCAGGTTCCCCCTCCCCAGCCCAACGCCTTAACCGCTGGGCTGGGAGAGGACTTCATTGACTAACCTTGAAACAGATTATTGTTAAACAGAATCTAAAACCGTCCCAATTGTGTATCAACCCTAGGCTGAATTTGCTTTCAATTCGACTGATATTGAAATCATCCGAGTTCATAACCATAGGGCTTTCGATATACAGATAAAAACGAGTTGAATGACATTATAACTACTTGGAATGCGATCGAATTGATGGAGTTCGACTTAGCAGCCGGAGTCGGCAATGACGCGAGTCGTATTCCTCCGCTGAGCGTTCTTGGAATGATTTTCGTGTTCAGAAAGGTTTGAGAGGAGTGATGCCACCGATTGCGATTGCCGGATTTGAGTTTCATACTCGTATAGTTTGAATTCTAGTTTGGTCACTTATTCGGCATTTTTGAAAGTAAAATCACTCGAGATGGAACGGATTTTGCTAAATTGATTGACTGATTTGAATCACGCACTTATTTCTTTACCAAATCCGTTCCTAATTTTGATAGAAACCACGTGGTATGAGCTGGTCAAAGTTCGGGTCTGGATCGGGAATACGGGTAGCTGGGCGAAAAAGAAGGTGAACTTTTGGGGATTTACAACTGGTCCTTGTATTTTCGATTTCTTGCACTCTCTATTTTATATTTTGTTCCACTCACATATAATGTTTAGAAAAGTTGCAGTTTTGCCCTTTAACTTTATATCCTTGACATTTAATGTTTAAAAGTTTATAAAACTATTTTTTTTAAAAGTTATAAAACCTTTTATTTATATTTTTAGCTTTATAAAAGTTTATAGATTTTTATTTATTCATTTAATATAATTTTATTTATAAGATTTATTTCTATATATATTATTCATATATATATACACATATATATATTTTACAAAATCTTTTTTAACACATCTATATAAATATGTGTGTATGTGTATATATATATTGTTGTAACACATCTATATAAATATGCTTTTTTTATTTAATATTTCTTTTGAAATGAATTATTAACTATTGTTGTTGTTATTATTTTAATTATGTACACACACATATGTACATGTATGTATGTACATGCAATAAGTCTATTTTTTTTTGTCGGCGTATAAACGAATATAATTGTTTTAAAAAAAAATACCAATAACTTTGCTTTATTATAATTCAGAAACGATTACAGTTTCAAATATCGACATACAAACCCTAGGGATTACAATCTCCCATAGTTTAGGAAATTTCGTCCAGAAATTAAGTTGAACTTTTGTTACGAGTGTTGATCGTTTCTTACTGAACGTCGTTTTGTTCTTTTCTAAACTTTGACCATCGACTCAATATGTATAGAAATCACTAAATCACTTGCATCAATACCATCTAAATTTCTTGTACACATATTTAATATAATAAATCAAATATGTATGAGCTAAAGAAATACTTTTTAACACGTTTAGTATCTATGATAGTGTGTGTGTACCCAATGGTACTATAACATGCACCATGTGAGTTATGAAATTAAATAACATGCCAAACTTTTCTAAAAATCTTTACTTTTTGCGTAAGACATGACAATCACGGTATTAGTATGTATTATTTCCCAAAAAAAAAAGTGAATGTATGTGTTTTCAACTTTTGGGTAAACCTTTAACCAAAAATGATGCATGTATATACCATGCATACAATAATATGAAAAATGACCTCTCATAATATGTTTGCCAATAAAGTGACACATTCATCTCTCTTTATTGTGTCATGTTTTATATTTATTGTTTTTGTTAATCCTATGAGTTGTCACAATAATGGTACATTTTTGTGCATGTAATGATATGGAAAGAGTACTTGTCTAACAAAATGCAAACAAAAAATAAAAATAAAGACCAAATATTCAACCTATTCATTTTTGTGTTAATCCAAGTTTTTGAGAAAAAGATGCATATATTTTCGTAAGCACTAATATGGATAAACTACTTTTGTACTCTATCAAAAGTTGCTATGTTTTTGTTATTTTTTTAAGAAGCTTTTGTCAAGTATTTTCATTATAAATAAAGAAGCATTTTGCCTAATATAAGTTAGTAGGTGCAGACATGTGCAAATGACAGAAAAATGACCACCCTAGTACGTTGCCCCTGCTTGAAGTTTATAAGTGGCAGTGTGCAACAGACCTAGCTGGAACAACACACCATGTCAAACTATTTTGTTGAAACGACTATCAGAAGCTCCGTCAGTTTCTTTACGAGAAACACGACTCATTTCAATGATAGTAGAGATGTGCATTTGATTAAAGGATCATTTGGACCCCGTCAGTCATATATATATAAGACAAAACAAATCTCAAAGATGAAATAGTAGTTGAAACACAAATATATGATTAAGAGGTCAGTAAAGGACAATTTTCTAGTGTATTCAACGAATAAATTAAATCACCCATGATGTGTCGGTTCGCAGATCAATAGCTCTAGTGAGGATTAAAGAAAAACCGACTGGGTGACAACTAAAACGAAGGATAAAATAAAAATATATATATATATATATATATATATATATATGTTATTAGTTTGTAAATTATGTTCATTCAGTAAATTTTTGAAAAAGTGTTTGTTGTAATAAGTTTAAAAAATAATTTAGTTATACCTTATTGTAGAGGTGAAAAAAAAAAACGGTTTGAGTTTACAAACCGGCATTTAGTGGATCTCAAACCGGTTACAGTCAAACCGGTCCGAACCGCCGGTTTGGCATAGGTTCGAGATTTGGCTTTAAAACCGGTTTCAAACCCCTCCAAACCGGTTTCAACCCATTCAAACCGGTTTCAATCTCTCCAAACCGGTTCCTATAGGTTTGGCAACCCCTTCTCTCAAACCAGTTTCCTAACCGAACCGGTTTCGCCTCAAACCGGTTTAGGGCCATTATTGAGCAAATCGGACCGGTTCCTAACCCGAACCGGTTTGGCAAAAAAAAACTGGTTTGTGCACAACTACCTTATTGTAACTAGGTATTGGACATGTAAATGTTCATACGCAGCCTGAACCATTTTCTCATAGGTACAGGTTTGATTTAATCCAACCTAACGTAGAACCCAATCTTATTCCATCTAAAAAAACCGAAATGTGACAATATAAAGTGCTTGACTATTATTATCCGTCATGATCTAACACGACTTGTTACAACCCAGTAGAACTATTTAGGACCCAAAATGGCCTCCTTTGGCCCATCAGTATGGCTTTTTTTAATGACAAATATATAATAATTTTAAGAGTAATTTGATAATTTGCTTGATGTGGTTTGGAGAAATTTGTCATATTCATCTAAATTTTTATTTTTTGTCAATTTGACATCATAGTTTTTGTTTTTTTTTCCTATTTTGCTGCACCGGGTTAACTTTATCCAAAAAGTTAGTTAAATTTAAAAAAAATAAGAAAATAAGAAAAATAACAAATAACTTCAACAACCAAAGTTCAAAAATTTGATTTTAAACTAAATAAAATTAGTTTAAACAAATAGTTCAAAATTTTAAGTTTCAAATTAATATGTTTTTAACAAGATACAAATTTCAAATAGCTAGATTTTTAATTTAAATGTTATGATATTTAACTAAAAATAAAATTTTTAAGAATATATAACATATTTAACAAACAAACATAATAAACGAATACAAACGGATGTTAACGAACACCTTACCAAATGTTCACGAACACAAATAAATGAACACGACTTCTGTTCATGTTCGTTCATTTAACTAAACGAATGAAATTTTTTGCTCGTGTTCGTTCAATCATTCCACAAACGAATATAAACAAACTTCTCGTCAAACGGCTCACGAGCTGCTCGATGAACGTTCGGCTCGTTTACAATCTTGCTTTTAAGGAAAAATAATTTAATTTATCAATGTATATATGCTAAAACTATTAATTGCTTCCTAACTCCAAAGTTATCCATTTGAGTGTAACTCTAACTACTAGTCAAATAAAAAAATTAAATAAACAACCTCAATTATATAACTTAATAATTATCTGAACCTATACAACTCAATAAACCAAAATTAACTTAATATCTTCTGATCAAGATTAGACTCTTCAATCACAAACTTGAACAGACATCGCAATTGCCGATTGCCATCTCGAATTAATGAATCTTCACTATTCTAATTGTTGTGCACAAATCGTTTAGTGTTAATCAATCACCAATTGCAATCTTCAGCGGTGATCTGATAGCGGCTTCGTGGCAACATATCATGTTGATATTGGATGTTGCAATAGTTTTTTTTTTTTTGTTGATTGTTTAAATTATTTGTCATTTTTCTTATTTTCTTATTTTTGTTAAAAGTTTAATGTAAATGACAAAAACACCCTTAAACTTTACTGACTTTTTGGATTGATTTACCCGGTGAAGCAAAATGTCAAAAAAAAAAAAAAAAAAACCAGAAACCATGATGTTAAATTGACAAAAAAAATAAGAATTTGGATAAATATTAAAAAATCATTCAAACCACATGAAGCAAAATGAAAATTTACTCTATTTTTAAACTAACTTTAAATTAATATGTATATTTTTGTCTAGATTTAAACCAAAAATCTTTTATATAATAGTGAATGTCTCTATCAAGTGAATTGCTCTTACATTAACTCATGTCATGTCATGTCATGGCTATTATTGCTTGTATAATCCTAATACAATTATGATATTTTATTGTGATATGGTACTGAATCACCATTAGAAATCCATGCTTTGTGTTATTTGAAAAATAAAGGGGCCATACAATGTTGTGAATAAGAATAGTAGAATACAAACAACGATAATCACATAAAATATGTATTGATTCGATTCATTTTAAAGCATCAAACAAGTTTAAAAATACATCTTACCTTCATCATTTAAAAGTCTATAGTGTCATTTGAATATCATATTACTACAGCAAAAGGCGCCTAAAACCACTAAAATGTGGGCACTTTTAGCGACGACATGTCGTCACTATAGGTGTTTTGAGGCTATAGCGACGATACAGGTCGCCAAAATAGTCGTTGCTATGTCTCGTCTCTATTGCGCACTGATGTCGTCGCTATACATGTCGTCTCTATAGATAAGGTTTTAGCGACGACAAGTCGTCGCTAATGTTTAAAATTAAAAAAAATCAAAAATCTTTTTTCCACGTCAGCAATGCGTATTATTATTTTTTAAATATTATTTAGCGACGACATGTCGTCGCCAAATATATTTTAAATAAATTATTTTTTATTTTAATAAAATATATTAAATACAAAGAAGACCATGTTTAGCGACGACAAGTCGTCGTTATTTCTAAATAGCTGAGAAAATTTGCAGGTTTTTTAGCGACGACGTGTCGTCGTTATTTGTGTTTTCCCATATTTTGAATTCTGCTGAATTTTTATATTTTTCCAGATTTTTTTACAAAATCTTACAAAACCCAAATTCACAAACCTGGAAATAATTCAAATATATATCCTACATCATTCAAACATATATCATACAAACACAAAGTTTAAACATATAATCCTACATCATCCAAACCAAATCATCCAAAAGTATTATCAAACATACTACCATTAAACTTGAAAATAGTTTCATGAATTCATTGTTAAGATGCATGGAACCTAATCACTCTCACTTGCTTCTTCTTCTTCTTCATTTTGGGAATCTTTTTGTTGTTGAAACGATTGGCGCATTTCTTCAAATTGTCTGGAAAAGTCCGCTTGCATCTTGTTGAAGTTTTCGTTCATTTGGGTTTGGACTTCTTGTTGCACCTGCTCTCTCATTTGTTGTTCCCAATTTTGTTGCCATCCTTGAGATTGAGTGGAATAAGAACTTGACATTTCAGCAGGTACGCTTTTAATAACTCTACCCACTCCACGAATATGTCCACGCCTTTCACCTAAGGCGTGTTTCATCACATCATATTCGTCGGAAATTTCCGAACTTGAGTTGTCGCCCAACCTTCTTGCTTCGTTTTGAATCCTTAATTTGCTATAATAAACAATAGAATTAATTAGAAGTAAATATTTTTACTAAGCTTTGACATTTTAGGTTATTTTCACCCATTTAAACACAACTTGAACATTTTAACCTTACTTGGCAAATTTAAAACACAACTTTGACACTTTAACCTTATTTTGACCCGTTAAAACTAAAGTTTGACATTTTAACCTTATTATAGCTAGTTTAGGATATTTTTACCAATTAAAACACAAATTTGACACTTTAACCTTATTAAATCAAGTTTAAGTTATTTTGACCCATTTAAATACAACTTTCACACTTTAACCTTATTATAGATAGTGTAAGTTATTTTGACCTGTTTAAACTAAAGTTTGATATTTTAACCTTGTTATAGCTAGTTTGACTTATTTTGACCAATTAACACACAACTTTGACACTTTAACCTTATTAAAGATAGTCTAACCTTATTTTGACCCGTTTAAACTAAAGTTTGACATTTTAACCTTATTATAGCTAGTTTGACTTATTTTGACCAATTAACTCACAACTTTGACACTTTAACCTTATTAAAGCTTGTTTAAGTTATTTTGACCCTTTAAAACAAAAGTTTGACACTTTAACCTCATTAAAGCTACTTTGAGTTATTTTGACCAATTAACACACAACTTTTACACTTAACCTTATTAAATCAAGTTTAAGTTATTTTGACCCATTTAAGCACAACTTTCACACTTTAACCTTATTTATATAGTGTAGGTTATTTTGACCCGTTTAAACTAAAGTTTGACATTTTAACCTTGTTATAGCTAGTTTGACTTATTTTGACCAATTAACACACAACATTGACACTTTAAACTTATTAAAGATAGTCAAACCTTATTTTGACTCGTTTAAACTAAAGTTTGACATTTTAACCTTATTATAGCTAGTTTGACTTATTTTGACCAATTAACTCACAACTTTGACACTTTAACCTAATTAAAGCTTGTTTAAGTTATTTTGACCCGTTTAAAACAAAAGTTTGACATCTTAAACCTCATTAAAGCTAGTTTGAGTTATTTTGACCAATTAACACACAACTTTGACACTTTAACCTTATTAAACCTAGTTTGGGTTAAAATTTCAAAGTAAGCATAAACAATATTTCCTAAAATGCCTAAATGCACACAAAGACAAGGTATGGCTCTCTGATGTGTTGTAAAACACATCTATTTTTCTATTTGTTTTTATTTCGTTTCTGTACAGTTTTATTCAGTTTAAGAGTCGATTTAAGCTGGTGCTTCACATTTCTGTAATTTGATGCTTGCAGGTAATAAACACACATATTTGGTAATAAAGTACAAAGAAACGAGCTCACGGTTGGGTAAGGACAGACCCGGAAACAAGAGAAGAAGAAAACGGGATTCTGGACGATCAGAGAGACAGCTAGGGGCGATTGGAGGCGATCTTAAGGTTTGGGAATCATTGGATTGAAGAATCAAAGCAGTGGATCGAAGATTTCGGGTGTTCTTCACTCGGTTTACTTTGCTTCTATTGATTTCTCTTTGAATCTTATGTTTTCTTACATTAAACAGATTATGGTTTGTTTTCATATGATGTTTAGTGGCTAAACTCTTAGAACTATCTAGGTTAGATGATTATGCATGATTGATTTTGGTTTATTTCGGTATTGGAACATATTGATGTGATGGATTTATGATTTAAAGATTTGGTTTTGAATATTGGATGTATATGTGTGTCTTTGATTGTTGAATGATTGATATTATGTTCCTCATGTGTCTTGGTGATTGTCTGTCACATAATAGGTGCATGCTAGAATCAATTACTGTGTGTTTTTGATTAATGGATGAGTTGCTTTGGCCGAGTGATTCATAGGAGTGTTCTATTATGATTTAGACGATTAAGATGTGCAACCAACTTTAATAGCCGTGAGGTGAGAAGTTGTCGATAAGTCTTGGCTGTTAGATTGTTAGGTTAGAGGCTTCGTGAGAAGATCCGTCTGATTAGTCTATCAAACCTTGTTTATCGAGTCCAATAGGAAAACCCAAGTTATCCCTAGCATTTAAGTGAACTGTGACTTTCGCGCCGTGAGGTAGAGTATTTTACAGTTACTTATTAGGTGTTTTGAGATTATTGTACTGTGAGGTAGATAATCTAGTGGATATTTCATAAATAGTTGGATGACCTGTGAAGGAAATCCATGTATCCGGTGGTTCAACGGCTTTTAGGATCCTTAGTTGACTATCCTTGAGAAGGGTCGAGGGTGCTCTAGGTTTCCTTTGAGTTTAGTATTATAAGATCCCGGTGTCACATTAGTTCCATCTCCGAGAGATCCTTGTTAAACATGTATATGATTCAAACCTAGGTAGTGCTTCTTTTCTCTTCTGATCTAGTCTTTGTTTGCTCGTCTGTTTTATTTCTAAGTTTCTTTTAAATATTTTAGTTGTTAGTTAAAAACCCCCTTTCTTAATATTATTTTATTTAAGTCCAAATTGTGTATAGGTAAGTCATAGAGTCTAGTTAGTACAGTCTGTAGAAGTCTGTGGGTTCGATATCCGGACTTACTTCTGTCTTGCTACACACGATAGGTACACTTGCCTGTTGGTAGCTTAGGTTTTAGAGAGTCTAGAGTATTACTTTGTGTCTAGGATAATTTTAATTTTTATTAGTTTTAGTTAAGCTACTTTACACACACCAAGTTTTTGGCGCCATTGCCGGGGACTTCTTAGTCGATTGCGCTTACTAGTTCTTTGTCTTATCTGTGCATATTGGTGTTTTAATTTGTTTTTAGTTTTATTTTAGTTTATTTATTTCTTTTTGATTGATTTTTATTTTGTTTGCAGGTTTGGTAGTGTATGCCCCACCTACGCTCACACGGACCGCCACCTGAGCTTTCTTTGCTATCAAGGAGTGATTCGCGGGACTTCTCTGAAAGTTCTACGAGCGAGGTAAGTGCTTCTACTCCCATTTCTGTTGATCTTTCTGAGCACACACCGTCTTCTTCTTATTCTTCTTCTACTCATTCTAGTCCACCTGTTCATCTTGTTCCACCCATGGCTGAGCGTAGGACCGTTCACCAGCAGGCCACTGCGGGATTCACGGGGCTTAATAACCCCATTTTACTGCCACCTATCCCGAATGAAAATTCGTGGCAGATACCTTCATATATCATGACCGCTATTAATAATGCTCAATTCAGCGGTCGTGATGATGAAGATGCACCCGCACACCTTGCTCGGCTCACACGCATCTGTGGTACCTTTAATCTTCAAGGGGCCACCGAAGATGCGATTTTCATGCACCTATTTCCCTTTTCTTTATCGGGGCGAGCAGCTACTTGGCTCGATTCTCATCCGCCAGGTACTTTCACCACTTGGGTTAGCCTTCGGGATGCTTTTCTTAAAAAGTATTTCCCACCTGCTAAGGCCGCCCGCCTGAGAGATGAGATCCATTCATTTCGAATGGCCCCTGATGAGCCTTACTATCTTGCGTGGGAAAGGTTTCAAAATCTTCTAAGCCGATGCTCCCAGCATGGTTTGTCTGAATGGGCCCTTGTAGAGAAATTCTACAATGGGCTCACATATGAGACTCGTGCCAGATTTGACACTTCTGCAGGAGGCCACCTCATGGGTAAGAGGGATGTGGCCGAATGCAATGATCTTTTTGAGAGCTTCGCTCAGGCCGAGCATGAGCAGCGGTCATCAAATAGGAATTCCACTCCTATTGCTAGTTCCTCCTCTTCTACAAGAGGAGTTCACCACGTCAATGTGGACACTAGTGTTGCTGCTGCTCTTGAGTCTTTAGCTAGGGATGTCAAGGAGTTGAAGATGAGAGTAGATAGGTGTGAGATATGCAGAGGTGGTCATGCCACTTCTGAGTGTTTAGTGAGCCAGGAGCAGGCGAATTATGTAGGAGGACAGGGTAGGTTTGGTCAGTCTTATAACCCCAGTTGGGGAAATCATTCAAACCAAACTTATAGATCTTCAGGTAATCCCCCTGGTTTTCATTCTGGTCAAAACCAGGGGCAGCCGAGTGGTAGTTCTGGTAGCACTGCAGGTGCTGGTGGTGGTTTGGGTAGGATAGAGGAATTGTTGACTCAGTTAGTGGCTAAGGATGCCACTACACAAAAGATCCTACATGAACATGATGTTCTCCTAAAGAACCAGCAATCTGCGTTCTTGGATTTACAAAGAACAGTTGGTGACATTGCCAAACGGTTGGATGAACGGCCTCAGGGTCAGTTCCCGGGTCAGCCCCAAACCAACCCAAATGCCCATGTTAAGGCGGTCACTACTCGTTCTGGAGGAGGTAGAGGAGAGGTGTTCATACCACCAGTGTTAGTAGAAGTTGAGGAGAGCGAGAGGGTGATCCCACCGGTTGATGTAGATGAGGAGGAACTGGTGGATGAGGAGAGTGAGATGGAGACTCCTGGGAGGGTGCAAACGAGGCTAGTCCCAGCAAGTACCGCACCAACCAGTGAGTCTCTAGTTGAGAAACCGGTAGTTGGGAAGAAACCGGTCATGTGTAAGCCCACACCGGAGATTGATCTTACCCGTGTTCTTTACCCCGCGCGCTTAACTAATCAAAAGCATGCGAAGGAATACGGGCACTTCCTTGATATTTTCAGACAATTGAAGATCAATCTCCCACTCATTGATGTCCTTCAGCGTATTCCTAAATATGCTAAGTTTCTAAAAGAATTGTTGAAGTCTAAGGACCGTTTGGGAGAGATAGCCAACGTGCCATTGAGTGCGGGTTGTTCCGCGGTGATCTTAAACAAGCTTCCCGAAAAGCTTGCAGATCCGGGAATGTTTACTATCCCGTGCTTGTTTGGAGATGATGTAAGGAGGTGTGCTCTGGCGGATTCAGGGGATAGCATCAATCTGATGCCACATTCTTTATACGAGAAGCTAGCCCTTGGTGACTTGTCCCCCACACGCATGACCTTGTCGTTGGCGGATCGGTCGGTTAAGTGTCCACGGGGGATTTTGAATAATGTGTTAGTCAAGGTTGATAGGTTTGTTTTTCCCGTGGATTTTGTGGTGATGGATATGGAGGCGGACACGGTGGTTCCCATCATTCTTGGGCGCCCATTCTTGCGCACCGCTAAGGCTATCATAGATGTATATGAGGGAAAAATCACTTTTAGAGTGGGTGATGAGAGCGTTTGTTTGAAGGTAGCAAATTCTATGAGAGCCGGTGGTGAGTTAGTCCATCGAATGGAGGGGGTGGTTTTGGCTAGTGATGATGTCGGTGTGCATGAAGTTGTGGGAGGAGGACCATGGGATGTTGGTGATCGTGGTCACGAGTTAATGGCAAGGGAGGAGGTTTCCCTTGACCCCCGCAATTGAGATGAGTTTGAGAAGCTCTTGGGTTAAACTCCCAAGTGTATAGTTTGTAGATTTTAGTTTTTCGTGATTGTTTTTTCGTTTTTCGTTTTCGTTTTTTGTGTGTTTTCTTCTGTTTTGCAGGTTTTTAATCAATTTGATGCCATAATGATGAATTGGAGCCACCAGGTATGTATTTCTTGTTTTAGAACATTTGTGGGTGGTTTAGAATGATTTGGGGTGAAAATTTTGGCTAAGGCATGAAAATGCCAGAAACTCTCTGGAAAAATGACCCCGTCGCGTTACGCGACATCCACAAGACCATTTGTCGCGCTACGCGACTATATGGTCAACTTCGCGGGTCAAACTTTTGTCGCGTACCGCGACGGCCATTCAAAAATCTGTCGCGTTACGCGACGGGTCCTGGAATGTGTTAAAATGTTTAAAAACCCTAGTTTTCAAATTTTACCCCCAATTCCCTTTCATACACCGTGTTCACTACCATAGGAGGCGTTCTAAATTCATTTTTGTTGCATTGAATTGATGTTTTTCAAATTTTATTTAATTCTTAATTTTCTTTGTTTCATTTGTGCTTTTCTTTGTTACTTTTAGTTAACTGGTAAGGTCGGTTTGTGGTTGGACTTAATCATGGATATCATTATATTGTTTTTGACGGGTTGATGCTTGTTTGATCTTTGTCTTTGGGTAGATCTTATGTGTATGTTTGTAGCCTGTGGAGCAAATTTGTAGATTGTGGAGTTACGTGGAAAGATTGGCACTCGACAGTCTTCTATTCAACCAGCTAAGTCATTTTCAGTTTTTAGTTTTTTTAGTTTTTTTTAGTTTTAGTTTTTCTTTTGGGTTTCCTTTTTCTCTACATTGGGGACAATGTAAAGTTTAAGTGTGGGGATGGGAAACTTAGTTTAATTTTGTTTCAGTAGTTAGTTTTTGAATTTTAGTTTTAGTTCACTTAAGTTCTTGAGTCAAAATTTTTGAAAATTTTTATTTTTATTGCTGTTTCTACATCTTTGGCTTAGATCTTTCTTGTCTTTGTTTAAGTTGGTTGTAAAAGCATGATGGGAAATGATAGAAAAGTTGGGTTTTGTGGTTTCATTCATGGTTAACTAGTTGGTTTGGGTTTATGCTTTGGTCATGGGATGTGTAAGTAGGCTCAACTGATTGTATTTGTTCCTTAGAATTGGTATAAATATTACTTAAATACATGATTTTCATGGGAAACATCTTGGGGATTTGGAATTAATGAAACTGTTTTCTAGTTGTAAAGGAGCCTTTGCATAATAACAAATGAGAGTTTTGAAAATCTGATTTTTGTTTGGCACATAAGTACTCTTTTTATGAGAATAAATCCGAGTCTTATGGCGCCTCCATTTCACCAAATAAGCTGAGTAAAAAGAAAAAATGAAATAAAAGAAGTTGGATAAAAAACTTATGTGTCACACGCCGGGTTGCAGCCTGGTTGAAACACCACTAAGTTAAATTCAATAGATTGAAAAATAAAAGAAAAATGCTCACGCTTTCATCTGCTTCCATTATAAAAATCTGATTTGAGAAATTTCTTGTCTGTTTATATGTAAGGATGACTTGAAAGCTAGAATCCAGGATTGATTTGATTTTTAATTTCCTAAGTGTGGGTCTAATGAGAAGAAATGTAGAACATGAACATAATGGACCATGACTAAGGGACTGGGAAAATCAGTATGGGTTTAGTAGGATAACAATACTTGCAATCTTTTCCATGGCATTTAATTTTGAATTAATGAGTTTAATTGTGTGGAAACCGTTTTACCTAGCTATGATCCCAGATTTTTGTATAAGCCTTTTTCAGGGACGAAAAAGAGATAAGTGTGGGGATGTGATGTGTTGTAAAACACATCTATTTTTCTATTTGTTTTTATTTCGAATCTGTACAGTTTTATTCAGTTTAAGAGTCGATTTAAGCTGGTGCTTCACATTTCTGTAATTTGATGCTTGCAGGTAATAAACACACATATTTGGTAATAAAGTACAAAGAAACGAGCTCACGGTTGGGTAAGGACAGACCCGGAAACAAGAGAAGAAGAAAACGGGATTCTGGACGATCAGAGAGACAGCTAGGGGCGATTGGAGGCGATCTTAAGGTTTGGGAATCATTGGATTGAAGAATCAAAGCAGTGGATCGAAGATTTCGGGTGCTCTTCACTCGGTTTACTTTGCTTCTATTGATTTCTCTTTGAATCTTATGTTTTCTTACATTAAACAGATTATGGTTTGTTTTCATATGATGTTTAGTGGCTAAACTCTTAGAACTATCTAGGTTAGATGATTATGCATGATTGATTTTGGTTTATTTCGGTATTGGAACATATTGATGTGATGGATTTATGATTTAAAGATTTGGTTTTGAATATTGGATGTATATGTGTGTCTTTGATTGTTGAATGATTGATATTATGTTCCTCATGTGTCTTGGTGATTGTCTGTCACATAATAGGTGCATGCTAGAATCAATTACTGTGTGTTTTTGATTAATGGATGAGTTGCTTTGGCCGAGTGATTCATAGGAGTGTTCTATTATGATTTAGACGATTAAGATGTGCAACCAACTTTAATAGCCGTGAGGTGAGAAGTTGTCGATAAGTCTTGGCTGTTAGATTGTTAGGTTAGAGGCTTCGTGAGAAGATCCGTCTGATTAGTCTATCAAACCTTGTTTATCGAGTCCAATAGGAAAACCCAAGTTATCCCTAGCATTTAAGTGAACTGTGACTTTCGCGCCGTGAGGTAGAGTATTTTACAGTTACTTCTTAGGTGTTTTGAGATTATTGTACTGTGAGGTAGATAATCTAGTGGATATTTCATAAATAGTTGGATGACCTGTGAAGGAAATCCATGTATCCGGTGGTTCAACGGCTTTTAGGATCCTTAGTTGACTATCCTTGAGAAGGGTCGAGGGTGCTCTAGGTTTCCTTTGAGCTTAGTATTATAAGATCCCGGTGTCACATTAGTTCCATCTCCGAGAGAACCTTGTTAAACATGTATATGATTCAAATCTAGGTAGTGCTTCTTTTCTCTTCTGATCTAGTCTTTGTTTGCTCGTCTGTTTTATTTCTAAGTTTCTTTTAAATATTTTAGTTGTTAGTTAAAAACCCCCTTTCTTAATATTATTTTATTTAAGTCCAAATTGTGTATAGATAAGTCATAGAGTCTAGTTAGTACAGTCTGTAGAAGTCTGTGGGTTCGATATCCGGACTTACTTCTGTCTTGCTACACACGATAGGTACACTTGCCTGTTGGTAGCTTAGGTTTTAGAGAGTCTAGAGTATTACTTTGTGTCTAGGATAGTTTTAATTTTTATTAGTTTTAGTTAAGCTACTTTACACACATCACTCTCCTTGTTAATCAAAGTCAATTACTGATACTTCTAACCCGGCCATAAATGCCTAAGATGCAATAACAAAGTCATAAAAACCAAAGTTTTTACTAACCCAGTCTTGCTCTGCCAAATCATTTGCCCTACCTAATCCTGGTTTATAATGCGTATTCTTCCAGCCATCAACAATGCTTGTGGTCCCGTGCTTCTCCATATGTAAATAAAAAAAGTTTTAGTTTCGTTCTAATATGTCTATTAATACGTAAGTTTCTAACCTCAGTCCATCGCTTTTGTGAATATGATTCACTCCCATGATAACTTGGATATCGTTGTTTTGATCTGTTTGCTTTATTTTTCTCAGATCTTTTCATGTAAGCATCAGATTTAAACAACTTATCAATGAGTTCAACCCACTCAAATTGATTCATGTACTCTGGAGGAGAATTTTTGGGCTTTTCAATCTTTTCATAGCCACCATTGGCTAGAAAATGCTTTTTTGCCTTTTGTTTGCGATCTTTGTAGCTTCGTGCACACTTGGCATTGATTCCAAGCTTTACTCCCTCCCATAAACCTTCATCTTGCAAAGCTTGAAGATCAAAAAATTCCTGCAAAACAAATGTAATAGAAAGAATTTTAAAAGTTATGAAATTTAAATATAAATAAAAATTACAATGTATACTTACAAAGAGTGTCGGATATATGGCTTGTTTGTCTTCATTAGGCACATCTTGTCAACTAGCATAATAAAAATTACGACAGCGTTTACTTTAATGAGCCTTTTTTGCAATTAAAAAAATCAAATAAACATATAGCGACGACATGTCATCGCTAAAATTTTCACCACTTTTCATCAGGCGCCAACTTATCCCGCCAATATATTCATCTATGGCGACGACATGTCGTCGCTAATATTAAAAATAATTTTGTGATTTATTAAATTTGAATTATCTACGTATTTCAGAAATCCCAAAAAAATACATTATCACTTATAACGACGACATGTCATCGCTATAAGTAATCTCTTATTTTAATATTTATCAATTATTTTATTTCTAACCAATATAAAATAATAATAACATAATTTAATATAATTTTAATATAATATTACTATATAATAATATTTTAACATAATTACTTATTTGTAACTATTATAAAATAATAGTATATATTAATATAATTTTAATATAATATTATTATACTAAAAACAAAAACATAATACTAATAACTTTATTTTTACAATTTTAATATGGTATTACTAAACTAAACACAAAAACATGCATGTGCATATATACCTACATGTACACATATACATACATGACATACACACATAATTACAAGTTACATTAAAGGTGACATTAATTACATGACATATACATACATGACATACACACATAATTACAAGTTACATTAAAGGTGACATTAATTACATGACATATACATACATGACAAACACACATAATTACAAGTTACATTAAAGGTGACACTAATTACATGACATATACATTCATGACATACACATTCATGACATACACACGTAATTAGAAGTTACATAATACGAGTGCTCGTGCATAAATGTACATATATAAATATACAAACATGACATACACACATAACTACAAATAACATTATAGGTGACATTACACGTGCGTACATGTGTCTCTAACGACACATATATACATACATGACATACAATCATAATTACAGCTAACATTACAAGTAATATTACATGTGCATACATGTACGTATAATGACACACATATACATACATGACATACACACGTAATTAGAAGTTACATTACACGTAGTATTGCTCGTGCATACATGTACATATACACATATATGACATACACACATAATTACAAATAACATTATATGTGACATTACACGTGCATACATATGTATCTAACGACACACATATAAATACATGACATACAATCATAATTACAACTAACATTACATGTACATATAACGACACACATATACATACATGACATACACACATAATTACAAGTTACATTACATGTTGTATTGCTCGTGCATACATGTGCATATAACGACACACATATACATACATGACATACACACATCATTACAAGTTACATTACACGTAGTATTGCTAATGCATACATGTACCTATACACATATACATACATGACATACCCACATAATTACAAGTAACCTTATAGGTGACATTACACGTACACACAAGTGCACCTAAAGACACACATATACATAGATGGCATACAATCATAATTACAAGTAACATTACAGTTAATATTACACGTGCATACATGTACATATAACGACACACATCTACATACATGACATACACACATACTTACAAGTAACATTTATAAGTGACACTACACGTGCATACATGTGCTTCTAACAACACACATATACATACATGACATACAATCATGATTACAAGTAACATTACTGATAACATTACACGTACATACACACATAATTAATAAATATAAAAAATTAACACGTGCAAAAAAAATGAATTCTTTATAATTAATGAAACATATGAAAAATGAAAGTATTAATAAATAAACAAAATTAACAAGTACAAAATAAATAAATTATTTATTTATAATTAATGAAATATATGTATCAGTATATAGCGACAACATGTCGTCCCTATATGTTATCACAATTTTTTTTTGTTTTTTTATTTAATCTGAATGGGCGGGTAATTTTTTTTTTGGCGGCTTTTATAGAAAAAATTAGCGACAACATGTCCTCGCTAAAAAACAGATGATGTTTTTACTGTTTTCTATGTTTTAAAGAAAATCAAAAAACTGAAAAAAATTGGTTTTTAGCGTCGCTAATTATTTTTTTTGAAAAAAGACTTTTTCCCTTTCGTTGATCGGCGAGTTATATGCGTACACGTGTAAAGAAAAGCGAAAAATTTTAGGTCACCATATAGCGAAAACATGTCGTCGCTAAAAGTGAAGCTGTAGCAACGACATTTGTCGCCGCTACATACGTCGGCGCAACAGAATCCTTTTCTTGTAGTGTATAAACATATATAACATTTAAAACTATACGTTAAGGTTGTTCTCAAAAGGCTCTCTGTAAAAAAGATTTTTTAGCAACTCATAAACAATTCAAACACACCCCAATTGATCTCATTTTAACAATGTTGAAACCAACTCATCAAATCCGAAATCCTAAACCTTAAAGCTAAGTCCTAAGAACAATGACAAACATGAATGACATAATAAGGAACATGATGACATAACAAGCTAAAAAACGTTAATTCTAAAACCTAAGTTAAACTCAAATAATTGAACCCTAAAGCTAACTCCTAAAGTTAGACCCTAAATCATATACTCTATGTCACACCCTAACTGACGGCGGAATAACGTCAGGGCGCGACGCGACTGTTCATAACACGTGACGCTAATTAAGTTTCATAATTTAATCATATCAAATTCAATACATGCTCAAATCAAATAGTTTTCAACATTGGAAAAACATAAATTGAACATTATTTTTATTTACTAAACTAAGTCCATAGCATCCTACGTATAGCATCAACTTGACAATACTCAAACGGCATTTCCTGCAACATGTATAAAAATAAGGTCAACTAAAAAGTTGGTGAGTAGACATAGATTTTAAACTATATGTAATAAAATTGAGACTTTTGCGATTCATATGTCAATGTAGATTACAAGCATGTATGTATAAACGTATGTATGATCAGACCTTTGTTGACTTCACACTCGACTCGAAAGTCGCGATTAGCTTGAATTGGTTTCAATCATCCAAAGGCCCTCATTAGGGTCAAAACGATGGATGGGCGTCACCCGATAGATCTATTATTGTTACCATTGGCTCATGATAAAGTTAGTGATCATATAGAATTAGACTTCGAATAGCACACACATAGAATCATAGTTTAACACATATAACATAGTATCATACACATAGACATAGAGTTTGAATCCGCAAGTTTTGTGAAATTGAATTTGAAATTGAATAGCATATACATGTTGCAACCAATACTTTGAAATAAAAAGGGCTACGAATACTCCCATAGTATGATTGATGATTGACTTCTTGATTGTCGTTTCTATGAAGACTTATAACTCGGTTCCTATAACATAGTGAGTTTCTTTTGAGTTTGTGAACTTGCTATAGTTTATGTAGTTGTGTTTGTGTTTTGTTTGTCAAGATTAAAATAGTTATGTCTTAATCTATACTTGAAATATTATTTTATAATGTCTTGAAATTACTAAGTGTCGGATTTTATAAAAATTTCGTCATTATAACGACGTATTTTGGGAAAATTACCATTTTACTTAACAACTTCAAAACTCATAAATTATATCAACATATATAAATATATATATTTACAAGTATATACATGTATCACATCATTAAAGTGTGTATATGAAATATATACACATTTACATATGTGAAAATAATTAATATTTACGTAAAAATGTTTAATTTTATAAAACTGCTTTTGAACAGATTCTGTCCGGCTTGTTTGGATGAACTTTAAAAAAAGAATTCGTTTGAATAAAATTAAGAAACTTCACAGTCTACTATTTTAATATGTTTTGAACAACTTTCATTTAGAAAACGTTTCGTGATTTTGCTTGTAAATAGGTCAAAGTCCTTGAAGTTTCTGTTTTAACATATTTAGTCCAGTGAGTTTCGATTCATTTTAGACATAGTAAACCTTTGAGTTAAATTATGAAACTCTCCAGTCTACTATTCTAAGATGTTATGAACAACTTTTATTTAGAAGACGTTTCGTGATTTTTCTTGTAAATAGGTCAAAACAGTCACACAAGTATAAGTCCTTGAAGTTTCTGTTTTAACAGATTTAGTCCAGTGAGTTTCTATTCTTTTTTGACATAGTAAACCTTTGAGTTAAATTATGAAACTCTCCAGTCTACTATTCTAAGATGTTATGCACAACGTTCATTCAGAAACATTTCCATGATTCGGACCTTAAGTAGGTGAAAAGAGCTGCACAAATTAAGGGTACAAATTTGCGCACTAATCTTGTGAAGGCTGTTTGGGGTATCATTTGGTCGAGTTAGAAGGCTTATAAATAGTGCATGGAAAGCTAACATGATAAACTTAGTCATGGAACTTAAGTTTGTTCTGTTTGAAGTTGTCATGACCATTTTATGACTTTTTGAAGTCATGACTATATTCTGCCAGAATTTCATGAATGCATTTTTGTGTGTATAGTTATGTAAGACCTTTTAAAACGAGTTTTTGAGGCTTATTAATAGAGCTGAGAATGATGAAAAATAATAATATTCGTTAATATTATCATTTTGCTCATACATATACATGCATGCATGAATCAAGTCACCAAAAACAAGTTTTTGGTCTTGAAAGACTCATTTCTAGTACATGCAACTTTGTTGCATGTAGAGTTTAGGTCATGGTTTCAATACCCACGAATTTAGAGTGTTAAATGGTGTATATTTCATATTCAAAACGAGGTCTTGGCTATATTTTAGAAAGTGTATGTGATAGAGTGCAAAAATGTGAAGAAAAGTGAGTTTTGGAAGTAAACCGTTCTTGTAGGCACATTGAGCTTGTGTGGCTTGATCCTAGCTTTTCTCCTTGGCTTCTTGGGAGCTTGAAATGACCAATAATGGAGGGATTAGGGGATAGAGTCATTTGGGAAGAGGAGAGGAGCAAAAGAGTGTTTGAAAGTTTGAAAATTCTTGAAAGGGTGTGTGTAGGAGCCAAAGAAAGAGAGGGGTATAAGAGATAGAGGGGGGACGGTTTTGGGAGAGAGGAGAGAGGGGAAAGGGTGTCTTCGATGGGTGACTTGTGAGGGTATTTTTGTTTTCTAGTGTTTGGATGGTGTGACAATCCGACTTTTCGAATTAACTTTGTTAACTGAAAATAAGGCCAAGGTAGGCCCAATGAGGCCAAGGTAGGCCCAATGAGGCCCAATGAGGCCAAGGTAGGCCCAATGAGGCCCAAGGTAGGCCCAATTGTATTTATTAGGCCCAAAAGGATTAACCTAGCCAACAATGTTCCAAGTGGCCCAATTAGTTACAATTCGACATTTCCGGATTAACCCAAGACTAACTGAAACGTTTTGAAATTGAACAAAAACAAATTATAAGGGTTATAATTAAACAAAATCAATTCTAAAATACTTAAATTATAAAGATTAAACTTGTTAATTATTATAAACACTAATTTTGACTTTTACAAGTCAAAATTTGGCAAAAATCAAAGTAAAAATCGAAATTTTATCTTAACACAAGTTTTACATGAATTAAATCAGTTTTAACAGTCACATTGATGATTATCATCATCAATTCGATGTTTATTATGATCATTATGGCCGAATTAAACTCAATTATTGATTTAAAGATGAAACTGTCGCCCTTACCTCTAGATTACTCACAATTCGATTGCAATTCACACAATTGGATTTACAGAAACTCTAGTCGGTTCCTTTAGGATCTTTTTCATACAACAATTCGATCATAGAAGCTGCGGGAGGAAGATTTGGATCGAGACTTGGCCGAAACTTCACCCACAAGTCGAATCACTTCAATTAGAGATCAATCCAGGTAAGAAATCAACCCTACACGCTCTAAAAGTACCGACTAAGAATAGCCCTATCCTGTTGTCGGTTAAAAACATCGAATTCTAGGAACTCTAATTCTAGGGTTTGTTCTAGAAAACGGGTTGGGGATTTCAACACAAATGAGTTTGATATTCAAATTAAATCACTGTATTAGTTTCAGAGAATACCGATCAAGTTAACAAACCTTCCAATTTCATGAAACATGCACGAATATATTGATTTCGAGTTTTAGGGTTCTAAGTCTAAACGAATTGGGGGTTTTACTAAAAATGAAATGGAAAATCAAATTGGGTTATACAGATGGTGTCGTGATGTCCCATAGAACGAAACTCCTAAGTTAATTGGATCAAACAACAACGAATTGTTGGGGTTCGATTCTAGGGTTTGTGATAGAAAAACTGTTTTGGGGTTTTTATGCAATCGGTTATAAAAATCGAATTAAAGGACCTCTGTAGTTTCAGAAGGGAGCGATTTAGGATAGCCCTAGGTTAATTTCGAATGATAGTATCGAATTTATCAAGATTAGATGACGTGTTTGGGGGTTCACGTTTGAAACTTTGAATGTAAACTTTAAAATGATGATTTATCAAATTGAGACCATCTTTAAGTTCGGTTGGATTTGTAGAACCATAGCCCTATGGTTCTAGGTTCAATTTGGGTCGAATCATGGGCCAATCGAAAGCTGGTAGGTTCGATTGAATTGGGGGAACCAGTCCAGTGATGTTCAAAAGAATTTTGAATTGATTGAGTTAACAAAAGATGGGATAGGTCAGATGGTAGTGTGTGGGTGTTAGGAAGTGGAGGTCACGGATTCGATCCCGGCCTCTGCTGGTTTTTGGAGTTTTAAGTTATTTTAGTAATTAGGCTATATCTCATTCGTTTTAACTCCGATTCGACTCGTTCGAATTGCGTTAGAACCAGAATTCTATTCCGAGCTAATTAAAACGATAAAATTTATATTTTAGTCCGAAAACGAAATCGCGTATAATTACGTTTATTTAAATAAAATCGTATAGGATTTTATTTAAACGATTTCAAAAGCACGCGTATTTACGTATGCACTTTCTTAACACTTTAACATAAGTGTGTTGACACGTATGTGATTCCAAGCACAAAACGACATTCCGAATAACACTAAATTATCGTTAAACCACAGATTCTTCGTAGAGGATTTCTACGCGAGCTCACAAGTGTTTGATCATTCTGCTAAAATCAAAGGTGCGTACACGGCCCCTTTCTTATTTTAAGCTGTTTTGGGGGAGAAAACATGTGCAACAAACTATTTTTAGATACATATCACTTGCATGAGTTAGCTGTTTACATTATGTGACAACATAGCAATTTGAAAGTCCTTACACACCTCGAACCATTTAGTTTGCCGTAGCGCAAAGCGTGGTAGTTGGAAATAGATCTATTAGGTTTGACAAACCTCACCTGGTAGATGGGATCTACGCAGGTGTTTGACTGACCAAACACAATTTTACTATTGTTGTGCTAGACAATAGTGGCAAGGCAAAAACATGCTATAGCATGGCAATTCGTCAGCTTCGGTGTCGACCACTTATGTAAATAGTTTATATGACTAGCTATCATGACTGTGCATGTGTGATTATGTTATCTACAACTTGTTATTCAAACTGCTGTTTTGAACATTGTGAATGCTTAAAACCTGTGTTATGCACCAACCTTTGTGTTGACTTGATTTACATGTTTTCTCAGGACGCTAAGGCGCGCATTAATGCTGGCATGGACTAGGAGATAGAGTCGCATGCATTTTAAACATTTTAGATATTTGGATTTGATCATTTGAAGATTTTGTTTTGTAATTTACATTTTATAACTGTTACTAGTTTTATAACGCTTCCGCAACTTTTGAAAACTCTGATGTTATTTTTTAAGACCAAAGTATGTTTTGAAATTCTTATAGAGGTCTTCGCTATGTCTAATGATCTGAGATCCTAGTTTGTCACGTTCCCAAACGGTATGATTCCGTTAGTTGAAAATTGGGGGTGTGACAGATTGGTATCAGAGACATTGGTTATAGCGAACTAGGTTTGCATTGGTAGACTTAGACTATGACTGTTAGACATTAGACACTCACTTACATGATAGTTTGTATGCAATTACATATGACATTATGTAACGAATATGACATCATCATCCACACCTACTAGTGACATAGAACATTAAGTTGTATCATCACCAGCATCCAAGAAGAGGTGACCTGAGCCAATGAATGACACGGTTCACTACGATAAGGAGGTAAACAAAAAACCGAGGGAGAACGTCCAGTATTGGCAGTGGATCCCTGATCTCATTCGCAGCTGGGTGCGTGAGGAGTGAGTACCTCTGCCACCTACTTCTGACACTACTATTAGTAGTGGACATTACCTACTCTAAGATACTCACCAGAACAAGCATCTGTAGCTCTTGTTGCACGTACGAATCGGGGGATTCACAACATGTGAGGGGCAGCTGGATAGATCACTAGATTACTAGAGGGACGAAATAGGCCCCATGATTCACTAAAACAGTCAAGAGATGAAATAGGCTCTGTGATTCACTAAAACAAGTCAAGAGATGAAATAGGCTCTGTGACTCACTAAAACAAGTCAAGAGATGAAATAGGCTCTGTGACTCACTGAAACAAGTCAAGGGATGGAATAGGCCCTGTGACTCACTAAAACCAGTCAAGAGATGAAATAGGCTCTGTGACTCACTAAAACAAGTCAAGGGATGGAATAGGCCCTGTGACTCACTAAAACAAGTCAAGGGATGAAATAGACCCTATGGCTCACTTGAACAAGTCAGGGGATGAAATAGGCCCTATGGCTCACTCAATGAGTCAGCCGATGAAATAAACTCAATAACTCAAACAATACCATTCCTTAGCTTGGGACTATATCTACTAGTTCCATTGAAATTTTTGTTTTGACAAATGATTTGTTACTCTTTACAACACCGACGATAGTTAATAAGGTTGTGCTTCAGCCTTGATAGGAAAACATCAATTTTCTTTCTAACTCCTCGACAACATTCTTGTAGCTCTTTGTACTTCCACATGTACTGTTTACTAGGATCACTTTATGAACTCATCAATTGTAAGATGAGAATTCAAACTCAACTCTTTTTCACACTTGAAGTGCCACCAAACGGACACTGTCACTCGAGTTAAGAAGAACTAGAGTGATTGTGCGGGAAGGATTTCCGTTACAAGTGCCTACGTAAAGGCAAGTTGCATAATATGAAAACCTTGGTGATCTCTATTAGGAGTTAACCATCAACTTGGGAACTTATGGGAGATACATTGACTGCAAGGTGGTCAACTCCAAACAACGACATTAACACTCACACAATGAGTGTCTCGACATCAGATTACATAAGAGAAACACACTCAAGCCGAATAACTATCCTTGAAGGATCTACACTAGACCCTATATTAGCATTCGACTCAAGTAACTATCCCTAAGTAATTCTTTGGATAGACCATCCAATCATACATCATGTGACTATTGTCTGAGTCTTGATGTCCTGAATAAACTCTGAATCCCACAAAACCAAATAGCTCAAGGTAGGAGGAACTAGAATCCTTATGTAAGGTAAATTGACGATCATGGTGCGCAACGTAATCGTGAATTTACAGGTACGCATGAATTCTGGAAAATTCTATTGTGAGCCTATTTTCGACACGCATACATAAAATATCCGCCTATCCTTCATTCTAGTAGTTGAGACGAATTTCGTTAACATATCGGGATTCTAACATAACACTCATCAAATTTCCAGCCGTAGTTCTGGTTACTCTGTGTTTGAGAAACACTCATAGTGAGATTTTGCACTTCACCTGGATAACTACAAATGTATGTCAAAACATCTACTTGCGAACATCTGTAAAGATTCCCTATCAAACGAAGAACGAAATCTGATCTCATGTGTCTACTGAGCAGAGTTCTCAATGACCACAACAACAACAAGAAACACTCAAAGGATGTTTTGGATGCCAGAAGCCAGGGCATTTTAATTGAACCACACTGGTAGAACAACAAAAGGAACAAAAACAATGGTCTGAGGGGACAAGCCTTCATGATCATAAGAAGCATAGAGAAAAGCTCGACCTCATTGCAAGTACATATGTGATAAACAAATGATATGATATGTGTTGTTGGATACTGGAACATAAATGAGCTTTAGATCTAATGAATTTAGTGGAATATTTGCCATAACCTTAACACCAGTAGAGGTTGAATATATTGTAGAACTAGCTGATGGCAAGTTAATCATAGTAGAACATATTCTCAAAGGCTGTGTCCTAGACTTGATGGGTCAAACACTGGACATAGACCTTATGCCTACCGCATTAGACAATTTTGAGGTAGTCATTGGCATGGACTGGTTGTCCAAACACCAGGCTGAAATAGTGTGCCATGAAAAGATCGTTCGTATACCTCTTCCGCATGGAGAGACGTTGTATGTACAAGGCGAGAAGAGCAGTACGCCACTGCGTCTCATATCTTGTATGAAAGCACACAAATGTCTGCGTAAAGGTCATACGGCAGTTATAGCACTTATAACTGAGAAGCCGGTAGCTGAGAAGAAGATTGAAGATATTCCAGTAGTTTGTGAATTTCCGGAGGTATTCCCAGAAGACTTGCCGGGATTACCGCCTATCAGACAGGTGGAATTCCGAATCGACCTTACACCAGATGCAGCACCGATAGCTAGGGCGCCTTATCGACTTGCACCGTCAGAGATGCAAGAATTATCTACACAATTGCAAGAGTTGTTGGATAAGGGTTTCATACGACCTAGTTTTTCACCGTGGGGAGCTCCAGTTTTGTTTGTTAAGAAGAAGGACGGAACTTTCCGTATGTGTATCGATTACCGGGAATTGAACAAGGTTACTATCAAGAACCGGTATCCGTTACCCAGAATTGACGATCTGTTCGATCAGTTGCAAGATTCAAGTTACTACTCGAATATTGATCTCAGATCGGGTTATCATCAACTAAGGGTTCAGGAGGAGGATATTCCAAAGACAGCATTTAGGACGCGCTATGGCCATTATGAGTTTTTGGTCATGCCATTTGGGTTGACAAACGCTCCAGCAGTATTCATGGATCTCATGAATCGTGTTTGTAAACCTTATCTTGACAAGTTTGTCATGGTTTCATTGATGACATTCTCATCTATTTTCAGACTGAGGAGGAACACGCCGAACATCTTCGATTACTGTTGGAATTATTGAAACAGGAACAACTGTACGCTAAGTTCTCGAAATGTGATTTCTGGATGCGAGAAGTACAATTCTTGAGTCATTTAGTTAATGAAAAGGGTATACACGTTGATCCAGCGAAGATTGAAGCAATTAAGAATTGGGAAGCGCCAAAGACCCCTACCGAGGTACGACAATTCCTTGGTTTGGCGGGTTATTACCGACGATTTATTGAGGGATTCTCAAAGATCGCTCAATCACTCATAGCTCCTACACACAAGGGAACAAAGTATAACTGGACGGACAAACAGGAAGCTGCATTCCAGTTATTGAAACAAAAACTCTGCAGTGCACCGATTCTGTCCTTACCGGAAGGAACAGAAGACTTTGTGGTGTATTGTGATGCATCTGCACAGGGATTGGGATGTGTGTTGATGCAACGTGATAAAGTGATTGCATACGCTTCAAGGCAACTACGACCGCACGAAAAGAATTACACTACTCATGACTTGGAGTTAGGGGCAGTGGCTTTTGCTTTGAAGATTTGGAGGCATTACTTGTATGGAACTAAGTGTACTATTTACACTGATCATAAGAGTTTGCAACATATCTTTGATCAGAAGGAGCTCAATATGAGACAACGACGATGGGTTGAGTTGTTGAACGATTATGAGTGTGCGATTAAGTATCACCCGGGAAAAACTAATGTGGTAGCTGACGCTTTAAGCAGAAAAGATACTTCAACAAGACGGGTTCGTGCACTTATGATGACAATATAGACTGACTTACCTGACAAGGTGCACAGTGCCCAGATCGAGGCCTTGAAAAAGGAAAACTTAGCACCAGAATCCTTACGAGGAATGGAAGAACAACTGGATGTTAAGTCTGATGGAATTCGTTATTTCATTAATCGACTATGGATACCTTTGTATGGAGGTTTGAGGGAACTCGTGATGGATGAAGCACACAAGTCCAGATATTCAGTCCATCCGGGATCAGACAAGATGTATCATGACTTGAAGGCACTGTATTGGTGGCCTCACATGAAAGCCGACATTGCTAAGTACGTTAGCAAGTGTTTGACTTGTTCGAAAGTCAAAGTTGAATACCAGAAGCCATCTGGTTTACTGCAACAACCAGAGATACCGATGTGGAAATGGGAACAGATTTCGATGGATTTCATTACTAAGTTACCCCGTACACCGAGTGGTTGTGATACGATATGGGTAATTGTTGATCGATTAACGAAATCTGCACATTTCTTAGCAATCAAGGAAACCGACAAGATGGAGAAACTGACTCGTATTTACATCAAGGAAGTGGTAGCACGGCATGGCGTGCCAATCTCTATCATATCAGATCGGGATGCCCGATTTACTTCAAATTTTTGGAAATCACTTCATAAGTCATTGGGGACTCGTTTGGATATGAGTACCGCCTATCATCCACAGACCGATGGTCAAAGTGAACGAACGATTCAAACGCTCGAGGATATGTTACGAGCTTGTGTAATTGACTTTGGTGATAGCTGGGAGAATCATTTACCGTTAGTGGAATTCTCTTACAACAATAGTTACCATACAAGTATTCAAGCAGCACCGTTTGAAGCTTTGTATGGTCGCAAATGTCGTTCACCAGTTTGCTGGGCTGAAATTGGTGACAGTCAGATAACAGGTCCTGAACTGGTGCACGAGACGACAGAGAAGATAGTTCAAATCCGGAACCGTATGGCAGCGGCCCGGGATCGACAGAAGAGTTATGCTGACAAACGTCGTAAACTATTGGAATTTCAAGTAGGAGACCGAGTTCTTCTAAAGGTAACACCTTGGAAAGGTGTGATACGATTCGGCAAGCGCGGAAAGTTAAGTCCACGGTGCGTAGGACCTTTTGAAATCCTGAAAAGGATTGGTCCGGTTGCGTATCAACTTAAATTACCATATGAACTCAGTGGAGTTTATGATGTCTTTCACGTATCGAATTTAAAGAAATGTCTTTCTGATGAGACATTGATTGTGCCACTGGAGGAAATACAAGTGGATGAACAGTTACGATTTATTGAAGAACCAGCATAAATCATGGACCGAGTGGTCAAACAACTTAAGCAGAGCAAGATTCCGATGGTCAAAGTTCGGTGGAATTCAAGATGTGGTCCTGAATTCACATGGGAACGAGAAGACCAAATGATGAAGAAGTATCGTCATCTGTTCAAAACAACAGCAACTACAAACACTAAGAGCGCACGTTAAATTTCGGGACGAAATTTCCTTCAACAAGGGGATGACGTGATGCTTCACACATCAACACTGCAAATTTCAAACTGTAAGCACAAACACTTTATTCAATTGGTTTTGTTACAAACATTTGTGCTACATTACATTTTATATATTTTATGTGCTACATTTCATATGTTACATGTTATGGTAGTACATACATGATTAGTTACACATTTTGCTATGTGCGGGGTTGCATAGTACAAACAATTACAGACACTCACTATGTGTGAGGTTACATAACACAGCATGATTAAACACAAACAGTCACAGTTAGTTATACATTTTGCTATGTGCAGGATTGCATAGTACAAACAGTTACAGACACTCACTATGTGTGAGGTTACACAGCACAGTATGATCAAACACAAACAGTCACGGTTAGGTGAACTAACTAGTGTACACACAAACAGTCACATTGAACGATCACATTTAGTTGTGATGTTGCAAGCATTAGATTTTGTGTGTGAGTACACACAAGCACACGGAATGATCAAACCACACTAACATGTACAATTTAAACTCGTAAGTAGTTTCCTAACTACTCCTAACATTTACTAATTTTCGGGACGAAAATTCCTTCAACAAGGGGATGATGTGACAATCTGACTTTTCGAATTAACTTTGTTAACTGAAAATAAGGCCAAGGTAGGCCCAATGAGGCCAAGGTAGGCCCAATGAGGCCCAAGGTAGGCCCAATTGTATTTATTAGGCCCAAAAGGATTAACCTAGCCAACAATGTTCCAAGTGGCCCAATTAGTTACAATTCGACATTTCCGGATTAACCCGTTAACCCAAGACTAACTGAAACGTTTTGAAATTGAACAAAAACAAATTATAAGGGTTATAATTAAACAAAATCAATTCTAAAATACTTAAATTATAAAGATTAAACTTGTTAATTATTATAAACACTAATTTTGACTTTTACAAGTCAAAATTTAGCAAAAATCAAAGTAAAAATCGAAATTTTATCTTAACACAAGTTTTACATGAATTAAATCAGTTTTAACAGTCACATTGATGATTATCATCATCAATTCGGTGTTTATTATGATCATTATGGCCGAATTAAACTCAATTATTGATTTAAAGATGAAACCGTCGCCCTTACCTCTAGATTACTCACAATTCGATTGCAATTCACACAATTGGATTTACAGAAACTCTAGTCGGTTCCTTTAGGATCTTTTTCGTACAACAATTCGATCATAGAAGCTGCGGGAGGAAGATTTGGATCGAGACTTGGCCGAAACTTCACCCACAAGTCGAATCACTTCAATTAGAGATCAATCCAGGTAAGAAATCAACCCTACACGCTCTAAAAGTACCGACTAAGAATAGCCCTATCCTGTTGTCGGTTAAAAACATCGAATTCTAGGAACTCTAATTCTAGGGTTTGTTCTAGAAAACGGGTTGGGGATTTCAACACAAATGAGTTTGATATTCAAATTAAATCACTGTATTAGTTTCAGAGAATACCGATCAAGTTAACAAACCTTCCAATTTCATGAAACATGCACGAATATATTGATTTCGAGTTTTAGGGTTCTAAGTCTAAACGAATTGGGGGTTTTACTAAAAATGAAATGGAAAATCAAATTGGGTTATACAGATGGTGTCGTGATGTCCCATAGAACGAAACTCCTAAGTTAATTGGATCAAACAACAACGAATTGTTGGGGTTCGATTCTAGGGTTTGTGATAGAAAAACTGTTTTGGGGTTTTTATGCAATCGGTTATAAAAATCGAATTAAAGGACCTCTGTAGTTTCAGAAGGGAGCGATTTAGGATAGCCCTTGGTTAATTTCGAATGATAGTATCGAATTTATCAAGATTAGATGATGTGTTTGGGGGTTCACGTTTGAAACTTTGAATGTAAACTTTAAAATGATGATTTATCAAATTGAGACCATCTTTAAGTTCGGTTGGATTTGTAGAACCATAGCCCTATGGTTCTAGGTTCAATTTGGGTCGAATCGTGGGCCAATCGAAAGTTGGTAGGTTCGATTGAATTGGGGGAACCGGTCCAGTGATGTTCAAAAGAATTTTGAATTGATTGAGTTAACAAAAGATGGGATAGATAAGATGGTAGTGTGTGGGTGTTAGGAAGTGGAGGTCACGGGTTCGATCCCGGCCTCTGCTGGTTTTTGGAGTTTTAAGTTATTTTAGTAATTAGGCTATATCTCATTCGTTTTAACTCCGATTCGACTCGTTCGAATTGCGTTAGAACCAGAATTCTATTCCGAGCTAATTAAAACAATAAAATTTATATTTTAGTCCGAAAACGAAATCGCGTATAATTACGTTTATTTAAATAAAATCGTATAGGATTTTATTTAAACGATTTCAAAAGCACGCGTATTTACGTATGCACTTTCTTAACACTTTAACATACGTGTGTTGACACGTATGTGATTCCAAGCACAAAAAGACATTCCGAATAACACTAAATTATCGTTAAACCACAGATTCTTCGTAGAGGATTTCTACGCGAGCTCACAAGTGTTTGATCATTCTGCTAAAATCAAAGGTGCGTACACGGCCCCTTTCTTATTTTAAACTGTTTTGGGGGAGGAAACATGTGCAACAAACTATTTTTAGATACATATCACTTGCATGAGTTAGTTAATTCATGTACTCAATTGTCAACAAAGTTCGTTTCGGATAGTTCAGCGAAATGTGGTAACGTAATTACGAGAATTACTAATTGCGAGACTATATGTAAGGCTCTCTAAGGCTGATGCATATCAAAACTGATCTGGATCTAGTCATACTCTATCGAAAGAAGTACAACCATGAAACAACAAGGATTAGCCTTCGGAAGAGCCATTGGTTCCGAAGGATAATTCCTTGCACTGAATATATCCTGTTCCGTGGAGTGAAAGCCCAAATCAATCATTGCTTCCGATCAACCATTAGTACTTCTGATCATCAGTGGTTCCTAATACTTCCGATCATGAGTGGTTCCCAAGACTTCCGATCTTCAGTGGTTCCCAAGACAAAGACTTCCGAAGACTTTTCTCTGACAAAGATTCTCTTTACTTTAGGAAATAAACAGAGCTGCTTTCTCACACTCAGAATAACAGAGAAGACATTCCGATGTTAGTCAGCAACAAAGAAGATTTGCCAAGGCTACAAAGATACTAAACAATTAATGTATTTTGTTTTTTAGGTATTTATCATAAAAGTCAATGGAGTCTTTTGTATTGATTGTAATTAATATGGCTTGGCCTGACAAGACCATAAAAGATACTAGCTTTAGCATACATTTGTTTCTAGTGTTTTGTCCAGCCATGTATTCCTACGAGGATACGGCTATAGGTCTTAGTATATAATCCTTCACTTGTTAGTTAGAAAATTACGAGTGAGTGCTTGAACTAAGTGTTATAATTCTAGCAGTTGAATGCAATATACTTCGACCTTGAATTTACAATTGTTTTCAGTACTTCATTTTCAAACTGTTTTTACAAAACTAAGTTGATAGAATTTCCGCAACTATCAACTTTGTAGAAGATAACTTGTGATAAGTGTTGTGTAGTTTACTCAACCCGATCCAACAAGTGGTATCAGAGCTTTGGCTCTTAGCTTAAGCAACTAACCATTCTTAAGTTACCGTTTGTGTATCTTCTACTACTCTTTATTTTTCAAGTCACTTCAAAGTCACAATGACCACCATCAGCAAGCATGACACTGAGAATGGTACTCTCAATAAACCACCCATGTGTACTCCTGACGATTATGACACATGGAAGGTCAGGATGGAGGGTTTTATTCAGAACCAAAAGACCCAGCTCTTTATTCTGCTGCAGGATGGACCTTTCATTCCCACTATTGCTGCTGCAGGCACCGGTGGAGCAGCTGTGCCGAAAGACCCGGCTCTTTATTCTGATGAAGACTACAAAAGAATGGAGGTCGACTCAAAGGCATTATGGCTCATTCAGATGGAGATTCCCAACTTAATCATACATGCATTCAAGAAATGCAAATCTACACAGGAGCTGTGGAACTCTCTGCAGCAGATGTATGAAGGATCTAAAGACGTCAAAGAAAACAAAAAGGACATGCTGAAACAGAAGTTCGAGAACTTCTGTCAAGAAAACAATGAGAAAATGACTTCTCATTATGTAAGGTATGTCCAGTTGGTTGACGAGTTAATGGCTGCAGGTGTAAAGATGGAGAACCAAGATGTGATGAGAAAGTTTCTCAGATCACTTCCACAAGCGTGGAACATTTACTCTGCTGCTATTCGAAGAACAGAGAATCTGAGAACCTTGAAGCTGGGGGAACTATTTAGTATACTTAGTGCATACCAAATGGAAATTGACGCTCAGGAACCTAAGCCACCCTCTGTACCTTCTGGTTCAGTAGCCCTATATGCACCCATCCATAATCCACCTTACCAAAATTACCAACCCATTTACCACTCAACTTCCACTCCCATTGTTACCTTTCCTGAAACCCCCACTCCATCAACTTCACACTCAAATCCATTCTCCAACTCAACACCACTGCTGACTTCAGGCCAATGAGCATTTATGACTGAAGAAACCAACTACTTCCATCTGTGCCAAGAAGATTTAGATGGAATTCCAGCCGATGACCTTGAGGAGATGGACATAAATTATCAAATGGCTATGATCTCTGTTAGTGCACATATGTAATAGTTTTCTATTCAAAAAGTTGTATTTATTTTGAGTTTTAGAAAGGTTCTGCTAATAGGTTTGTCTATGGTTCGTTTGGACCACGAACCTAGACAGGTTCGGCGAACCTTTAGGTTTGGCAAATTAGGTTCGCCTGGCGAACCCTAGGGTTCGCCCGGCGAACCTAGGGTTCGGCTCTTAAAAGGTTTGGCTGATTAGCTGTGTGTATATATTGAAGGTTTGGTTGAATTCTTCATAACTTTTGACAGAATTCAGCAAACCTGAGAGAGATTTTCTCTGTGTGAGAAGAGTTATTCTGTGTGAACTTCTTGTAATCATTGGTTGATTAATAGAAGAGTGTTTATGAAATTGCTTGTCTTCTTTTGATTCTATACACATCAATTATGGATTCCGCACATCATTGATAGTTCGTAGAGCTTCGTATTCGATCCTGATTGGAATTCACCAAACCAACAGTGGTATCAGAGCGTTTGGTGAGGTTCTACACAACAATTTCAAAGAATTCAAGTGATTTTGAAGGTTTGAAGACTTGAAGATCATTGATGGGCAAAATTCTTCTTTTCTTGATTGATTGATTGCTGTTTTAGATTGATACTGTTATCAATTGTTGTTGAATTACAACAATTCACAATTTAGAGGTGTGATTTTGAAGTTTTAGAAGTATTTTTCAGAGTTTTGGAAGGTTTCCCGCTCAAAAAGTTCGAAATCTACAGTACAGGTTCGTGAGACGAACCTGTGACTTGCTGAACAGAAAGGTTCGCTGTTAGAAGGTGATTTTCAGAAGGTTCGTGTATTTCTGAAAAGCTTCGACTAAGGTTCGTGAAAGGTTCGGCCAAGGTTCGACAAAGGTTCTGTCAAGGTTCGGCAAGGTTTGGGTGATAGTTCGTTGGAGGTTCGCTGGTTACTGTTCATAGTTCGTCTGAGGTTCATTAGTTCAAGGTTTGTCAGTATTGGAAGGTTCGTGAGATATAGTTCGTCTGAAGGTTCGTCTGGTTTCAAGGTTCGCCTATTTCAGGGTTCGTCAGTTCAAAGGTTCGTTTGCTTCAAGGTTCGCCTGTCTGGAGGTTTGCTTGTGATCAAGGTTCGTGAGTTCAAGGTTCGCTGTTCTAGGTTCGGTGATTTGATTGAAGGTTCGCTTAAGTCAAAAGGTTCGGCTAGTGTTATTTCTGAAAAAGGTTCGCTGCTTAAAAATCAGAAATTATGTCTGAGATGTATGCGGCTATGGCTAGTCAGAATTCCAAACTTCAGAGTATTTTGATCAGTGAGACAGAAGTGGGTAGTACAAATAAAGTGCAAAAGCTATTGGATTTAGCTGATTATGATAACTGGAAGGGACGTTTTGAGACTCATCTAAATGGCACAGATACAAATCTGTGGGAGAGAATTTTATCTCCTTATGAAAGACCCAGGGTGGTTGGTACTGATCTCTTTCAACTCTTGGAAAGATTGGATGTAGATGAACGGAAAAAGTATGACTCGGAGAAAAAGGCTTATTGGTTATTGAGTCAAGCCATTCCAAATCAAATTCTGCATCAGTTTGATGAACACAAGACTGCATACAGTCTTTGGAATGCATTAAAGGCTAGAGTTGAAGGCAACACAAATCTAAAAAAGATGAAGGCTACAGATATCAGAAAGGAGTTTGAGAACTTTAACATCATTGGAAATGAGACTCTAGATGCCTTAATCACCAGATACAGACACTTGTTGACTGAAGTGAAGAAATATGTCATTGAGTATTCAGAAGATGAGAAGATTGATTGTTTAGCTGATGCATTACCAGATAAATGGAGCTCCTTGGTGCTCATATTGAGAAAAAATATACCTGGATTGACATTGGTAGAGTTTATTCAGAAACTTGAGGAACAAGAAATGAAGGACAAAAGGAAAGCGAGGCGAGCAAATGTCACACAAGATCCTTCCTTGTATGGTGGTTCTGTTGCTACACCACCTGCATCATCTGCCAAGATACAGACTGCTTTTGTGTCTAGAACTTCAGAAAGTAATCAGAGTCCTTCGGTGTCTACAAGTTCTAGTTCACACTGTCCTATCAATGAGAAGAAGTCTAAATCTACACCACCTCCTGTACAGCTTAACACTACTAATTTGGGAAAAGTTACAGTTGAAGTGGTTAAAGACCATATGTCTATTTTATCGTGTGTAGTTAGTGCATATGATGAACAGGTGGCTGGAAGGATTGGAAATGCAAATCTGACTTTTGAAGATTATGCACAAATTGATGAGGATGAAATGGAACTGATAGATACGCAATGGGCTTTGGCGAGTGTTATCCGCAGAATTAATCGGTATGAGAAGAAGACTGGGAAGAAATTCACCTTTGACCGAAACACCAAATTTGGATTTAATCCAAAATCTACTCAGTGTTATAACTGTGGGGAACATGGTCATTTTGCAAGAGAATGCAAGAACCCTAAGAAGCAAGGAAATCTGAACCCATTCAAGCCAAAAGAAGATTATCAGAAAAAGAAATAGAAATATGAAGAATCATCTTCTAAAGCACTTGTGAGTCAATCTGGTGAGGGATATGACTGGGGCAAACAGTATGATGATCTTATGGGTGCTTTCATAGCTTCATTGGAAGAAGAATCTGGGAAAGGAAAGGAGAAGGTCGATGAGGTAAATGAGGTACATAATGATTTGCTTGAAATGATTGACCGACTAAAAGAGATGAATTCTCAACTAACTTCTGATCTGAGAGAATGCACAGAAGCCAATAAGAAGTTGATTTCAAAAGAAAAGGCATTTGACAAAAAGATAACTGATCTTGCTAAAGAAAACGAAGATTTGAAAATCAAGGTTTTACAGAATAATCATGTCGTTTCTGTGCATCTGGATTCAATTCAGAAGTTAAAAGTAGAATTATCTGCAGCAAAGGCTGAAGCTGAATTACACAAAGGCAAGCTTGAAAACTAACAGAATTCTGCATATGTGATCGATTACTTTGCAGCCATGCAAAGATCTTCGCATGATAATTCTAGAATTGGTTTTCATGCTGTGCCACATCCTCCCAGTTATGTTCCAAGACCTGAAATTAATTCAGCTTTGGAAGTTCATCCGATTTGTTTAAAGGAGGATGTGTCTGAACAAGTAACTGAGGATGCTGAAAGTGTTTTGTCTGAGGACAAAGAATCTGTTGACTTTGATGCTCCTATTATAGAGGACAATACTGATTCAGAATATCCAGCTGATATTCTGAGAATGATTGGTCATCAACGAGTTAACACTATTGAGAAGAAGAGTCCAATATTTCAGAAATCAAAGTTTGAAGTAAAATCAACTGGAAAAATAGTGGTTAAACAAAAGTTTGTTTCCAAACCAGATTTAAAAGTCAAAAAACCAATTGTGTTTGTTAAGTCTTCGACTACACAGAAAGGAGAGTCGAGTAATACTTTTCACAAACAAAAGGGTATTTCTGAAAAAATGGATAAGAAGTTTGTCAAAGTGGTTGACAAGGGTAATCAAAGTGGGGATGGAAACAAGGGCAAATCAAAGCTTTCTCAAAAGAATTTCAAGACAAAAGTCACTTGTTTGAAGACTAAGGTTTTATCTCCATCTGTAGCATCAAAATCTTTGGGTTCATCTAAGAGAAGTGATGAATCAAAACCAAAGAATGTTTCATCAAGGAAATGCTACAGATGTGGGAAAGTGGGTCATGTCATTGCTGACTGTGATTTGGACACTTGAAACAGATTTCATACTTTTACTCCACAAGAAACACTACAGTGTTTCACTTGTGGAAGAAAAGGACATATTTCAGCAAATTGTCCAAATCACAAGATCAAGAAACCTTTTGCAAATGACAGTCGGGTGATCCATTCTGGTGGGAGTCCTAGGAGGGTAAAGCCTAGTGAGGAGGAGATGAGAATCCTTAGGAAATTTGATCCTGAATGTGTCTGGGTCAAGGAGGAAAACTTTCATAAAATACAAATTTTAAATAACAAACAACAGTTTAAAAGGTTTTGAAAAAGACATCATCATCTAATGATGAATTTTATGACAACTTTTCCTCTAAACAATTTTCAAAACAAAGTGGAAATTCTAATTCTTTTGGAAAATTCAGACACAGGTCAGATGGAATTTTTTTTGTGAGAAAGGATGAATACTTGGAAGATGGATCTTCAAGTAGTTTATCAAAATCGAATGGCAGGAGGCCGTTCAGGGAGACTCAACGTTAGAATGGCGGGAGTCATCCCTTTTGGTACTGATCAAAATTTTGTTTTTAATTTATTGTGCAGGTGGCATTCATGGGCCATATCAACAGTCGATGGATTGTTGATAGTGGATGCTCACGGCACATGACAGGAGAGTTAGGATTGCTGAAAGATTTCAGGGAAATGAAAGGATGTTATGTTAACTTTGCAGGTGACAAAGGTGGTCAGATTACCGGGAGTGGTAGTTTGACTAATGGTAAAGTTTCCTTTGACAACATGAATTACTGCAAGGAGTTAACTAACAATCTTTTGAGTGTATCACAGATTAGTGATAAAGGTTATCAGGTGTTGTTTGATGATAAGAAATGCTATGTGCTCAAACAAGGAATTAAGATTCCAGATGACTGGATTTTGATGACTGCCGACAGGTGTAAAGATTTGTAAGTTTTGGACATGGCTAAGGCGGAGACGGTAAACAAGGTTGAAACATGTCTGGTGTCGAAGGCCACAGAGCAGGATACTCGGTCTTGGCACAGACGGATGGGTCACATACACATCAGAAAGATGAATCATCTTGTACACAATCACTTGGTTGATGGTGTACCGATTAAACATTTCAAATTACCTGATGTGTGTGTTTCTTGTAAAAAGGGTAAACAGAAGAGGAGGTCACATAAGTCCAAAACAGTGTTTTCTATTGATAAACCATTGGAACTTCTTCACATGGATCTGTTTGGACCAATTAATGTGAAGAGTATTGGTGGTGAATCATATTGTTTTGTGGTGACCGATGATTTTTCTAGATTTTCATGGGTAATGTTCTTAAAGTTTAAATCTGAAACTTATGAAAATTTTGTTTTGTTGGTGAATAGGTTGGAGACTTTGTACAAGTTGAGGGTTAGGCGTGTTCGATCAAACAATGGGACAGAATTCAAGAATCAGAACATGGAAGCATTTTGTGATTCTAAGGGCATTCAGCAGCAATTCAGTGCACCGTATGAACCACAGATGATCGGTGTAGCTGAGCGAAAGAATCGTACATTGATCGAGTCTACTAGGACAATGCTTGCTGATTCAAAGCTGCCCATTACATTCTGGAGTGAAGCCGTAGCGACCGCCTGTTTTACTCTCAACAGAGTGCTGATTGTCAAACAACATAATAAGACTTGCTATGAACTGCTTCAAAATCGAAAACCAAATTTGGAACACTTGGAACCTTTCGGGGCTCCTTGTAATATGCTTAAGAAAGATGCTAAATTCAACTCTAAGGGTGTTACGGGGCTCCTTGGCTACAGCCTACCTAACAAACGTGTCTTTAACAAACGCACAGGTGTTGTGGAACTCTGGTATAATGTGGATGTTCAAAGACACACACCTATACCTGAAGGCAAAGGTCCAAATTGGCTTTTTGATGATGATAAGTTGTTTGAGTCTTTCAATTTGTCTCCGAATGTTACTGATGATGAAATATCTTTGCAGATGTTATATGATTTACAAAATTCTGAAGAACAAGGAGTTTCTCATCAAGTTGAAGATATTCATCCAAGGGAGGAAGGCACTTCTGGTGTAGTTAATGATGACTGGTCATCGGAGGATGATCAGGATATATTTGAAGATGCAGTTTCTCATGATCAAGATATTGATCAGAATATCACAAATCTTGATCATAATGTTGGAATCCCACAAGTGCCAGTGTCTAGAGTGCATGTGAATCATCCTGTTGAGCAGATTATTGGAGATCCGTCTGCTGGAGTACAAACGAGAAGACAAGTTACAAATGAGGAGAGTTTGTATGTTGAGTTGGAGAGAACTCATGGGACTCAAGAGTTACGGATGCATTCTGCATTTGTTTCTCAGATTGAGCCAAAGTCTGTAACTAAGGCACTGCGTGAGGCTACCTGGGTGGAGGCCATGCAAGAAGAGCTAAATCAGTTTTAGAAACTGGGAGTATGGCATTTAGTGGATTTGCCAAAGGGTGAGAAGAAGATAGGCACCAGAAGGGTGTTACAGTGCAAGAGAGATGACAGATGCATGATTGTTCGGAACAAGGCGCGTTTAGTTGTTCAAGGATTCAAACAAATCGAAGGAATTGATTATGACGAAGTGTTTGCACCAGTGGCGTGGCTAGAAGCAATAAGACTCTTTCTGGCTTTTGCTGCCCACAAGAAGTTTAGGTGTTTCAGTTGGATGTTAAGTCAGCATTCCTCTATGCGTCATTGAAGGAGACAGTGTACGTTTGTCAGCCACCGGGCTTTGAGGATCCTATCCACCGGGATCAGGTATACCTCCTTGACAAAGCACTGTACGGTCTACATCAGGCTCCTCGAGCTTGGTATGAGACACTCTCGACTCACCTTATTGAACACGGGTTCATTAGGGGTCAGATTCACAAAACACTGTTTTATCGGGAAAAGGGCAAGGACATTCTCCTTGTTCAGATCTATGTAGATGACATCATCTTTGGGTCTACTGATGAACAGTTGTGTTTGGAATTTAAAGAGGTTATGATTGAGAAGTTCGAGATGAGTGCCATGTCAGACATCAAGTTCTTTTTGGGTTTACAAATTGATCAGACTGATGATGGAATCTTCATTCATCAGACAAAATACATTCAAGATGTGCTAAAACGTTTTAGCATGCTTGATTGTAAACCCATTTCCACGCCCATTCAGCCCAATCACGGGATTGAGCCTGATATTAAGGGGGAGCTAATCGATGCTACGTTATACCGTGGAATGATCGGGAGCATAATGTATTTGACTGCCTCAAGACCGGATATTGTATTCGCTACAAGTATCTGTGCTCGCTATCAATCTAAGCCTAAAGTTTCTCATCTGATAGCAGTCAAGAGGATTCTTCGTTATCTGAAGGGTACACCAAACACCGGTCTGTGGTATCCTAAGGATGATAACTTTTCCTTCCATGCTTATAGTGATTCTGACTATGGAAAATGTAAGACTGATGCCAAATCTACAACTAGAGGTGCTCAGTTTTTGGGGGAGAGGTTAGTCTCTTGGCAGTGTAAGAAGCAAACATCTGTTGCTACATCTACATGTGACGCTGAATATGTAGCGGCTGCCAGTTGTTGTTCCCAAGTTTTGTGGATACAACAACAGATGAGAGACTACGGTCTAAATTTTTTGACCACCCCGATTCATGTTGACAACGAGGTTGCCATTGCTATTACAAAGAATCCGGTGTATCATTCACGTTCCAAACACATTGATATTCGGTTTCATTTCATACGCGACTGTTATGAAAAGAAACTGATTGATGTGGTGAAGATACACACCAACGAGCAAATGGCAGACCTTCTCACCAAAGCCTTTGACAAAAACCGTTTTGAGTATTTACTCAAATTTAATGGAATTCGGGTCATGGGTGAGGTAATCAAGAATCATCTTCCTTCGTAATCATTTTTTATTGAATTAACATCAGATATTTTAATTTTTCTTCTGTTGTGTTTTAGTTTTTAGGGGGAGAAAATTTTGAAAAATACAAAAACATTTGAAAAACCAAATACACAAAAACATTAAAAAAATTAAAAATATGAGAAATTGATTCGACCTAGTGAGAAATGATAGTACATTGTTTGCAATTGGAAACATATTTGTATGTATTATTAAAAATTTTAAAAAATAATTACAAGTACTAAGTATGATATGTTAGTAGGTTTATAACTTAGTTAGGATAAGTTTAAACAAAATTTTGATTATACTTTATAAGAAACAGATGCTTAGAATACAGTACTTAGTTTTGTCCTGAAAGAGTGGTAATTTTTCTGACAAAGTGTTTCTTGAACAAAAAGTTAAATTACTAGTTTGATCATGTATTTAATTCAAAAGAAATTCTAATTTTGTTTTTCTTTTATTTTGGTTTAAAGCTGGAATATTCTTTGCGTATACTTACGTATCGACCTGATTGTTATAGCTTTAAACGATTCAAATTTGTTTTCTTGGTTCTGATTAAGATTTGGACAATCTCTGCGTATATGAAAATATCGAACTGATTGTTAAAAGCTTAATCTTAAATTATTGTTTAGTTCATTTTCTGGATCATTTGAGCATACGTAAGTATCAACCTTGATTCCAAGATTTTGAACAAATTCAAATTGTTTTCTATTTTGTTATTTTCAAAAAAGAAATTCTGCTTTATTTTTGCATGATCAGGCTAGTTAAATTTGAAGTAATTAGTTTCAAGAACATTTATGTTTGATTAGTTATTCACAAATCGGGGATGTGTTCAAGTAAATGGATTATTATAAAGTGTTTGATAATTTTGTTTAATCTGATATCTTAAACTAAGTAACTAAACTTAAAAGGATAAGTATACTGACAATCATCTTGGACTTGTAATTTGCTAATAAATTCATTCTTTAATTCATACAGATATTCTGATAATTGTAAAACAATATGATCTCATGTCTGGATCTTTCTCAAAGAAAAAGATTTGTTTGTTTTATTAGTTTAGATAGATTGGGTAAATTTGTAGTTTAATTGTTCTAAAAATTTAAAAAATTACAAAAAGATTTTTATTTTTATCTGATGTTAAATCAATAATTTTTGATTATTTGTTTGACTTTGGAATAATTAAACATGAATTTGTTTTGAAATTTAAATAAAAAATCATTTTTTAAAAAAGGTTCGCCTCATGAAGGTTCGTTGAGAAGGTTCGCTGGTTAGGTTCGCTGGCTAGGTTCGTTAGCTAGGTTCGCTGACTAGGTTCGCTTGCTAGGTTCGTTTGAAATGGTTCCCAGGAAAGGTTCGTCTGAAATGGTTCGTTGCAAAGGTTCGCAGAAAAGGTTCACTTGAAAGGATCGTCTGAAAAGGTTCGTGAGTATAAATATAAGGTTCGTGATAATGGTTCGTCACTTTCATCTGATTACACGACTAACGAACCTGCAAGCTCCAATTTTTCGATTTTCGATTTCGGACATCCCAGAACTTTTCATTGATTTCTTTATATTCGTAATCACTTGCTAATCATTTCTAGGTAGATTTCATTGAATTTCACCAGCTAGATTGAGAGATCTGAGAGGTTTTAGGATTTTTAGATCGGAATTGTTAATTTGAATTAAAACCGGTTAAATTCTAAGTTCTGGACAAACCATCTTTGTAAAAATTGTTCATCGTTGTGTTTCGAATCTGGGTGTAAAATTTTATCTTCTAATTCGAAGATTTGAATTTTTGATTTGAAAATGAAAAAGGTTCGCTGGATGAACAGGTTCGTTGAATGAACTAAGGTTCGCCGAACCTTGAAGGTTCGTCTGAATCTGATAGGTTCGTGGCGAACCTATGTATTTCAAATGAACCGAACCTTTTGGTCAAGGTTTGTTTGACCAACAGGTTCGTTTGTTTGAAGGTTCGTTCATTCTGAGGTTCGCTCATTCTAAGGTTCGTTCATTTTGAGGTTCGTTCATCAGAAGGTTCGTTCATTATAAGGTTCGTTCAAATATGGTTGTCTAGACAACAGGTTCGTCTAACTTAGGTTCGCCTAACATTAGGTTCGTCTCAGGGGATAGGTTCGCTGGTCTATACTTAGAATTTTTTTTTGATTTTTTTAATTTTGTTAATTTTTGTTTCTAATTGTGTTTTATTTATGATTGTAGATATGGCGAACTTAACTTTTGGTGACAAACATAATGTTTGTGCCTATCTGGATCCTACAACGCGGAATGGCCAAGATTTTCGTCCTATGATCGAGTTTCTTCGTCGATCAAGGATTTACTACCCCATCTCCAACTCTTGTCGGATCTATCGATCGCATATTCAGAGCTTCTGGGAGTCGGCTAGAGTTATTTCAGTGGACGAGGAATATGTTATTGATGCGAACGTGCTAGGGCAAGCACTTCGTATATCTGAGGCTGATATCAGGAGGGTATTACAGTTTGGGGGTGAGCCTGCTGGTATAACTCTTATACCAGAAAAGTGCATCAAAGGATGCTTTATGAGGATCAGATATTTTGGAGCTTACAATTCCATCTCAGTGAAAAAGGGCAAGCTTCCATTACAGTACAAGTTTTTGGCTCATGTGCTACTTCATTGCTTGAGCATGAGGAAGGGTACCTTTGATGAGCTGAGAGATCTGATGAGATCAGCTATGGTAGCCCTTATATTGAACAAACCGTTCAATTTTTCTGGGACGATCTTCCGGTATATGTCTGACAACATCACAAAGGCTAAGGATAGATTTTATATGTATCCTAGATTCGTACAGATGTTGATCGATGAGAGGTTGGCTGAGGGGCTGTTACTTAGGGAAGCTGCTGATTTACTTAAGTTGAAACACATGACTGATTCCAGTTTGGGTCAGGTCAGGGTGTATCAACGGAGTGGTGATGCGATTTTGGAGAAAGACATGATAGGTCACTGTGCTAGGGCAAACTATATTGCTCCTGATGATGATGCTTGGAGGCATGCTGACTCTGGTTCAGATGCTGAAGAGCTTAATGATGATGATCAACCACAGCAACCTCCACCTCCTCCAAGACAACAAGCCAGGAAGTCTACTGGTCAATCTTCTCGTGCTCAACCACAGACTCAATCATCACAGGAACCGAGTTCACAAGAACTTGTTGATGTTGAGATGCCAGATATACAGACTGAAGGTGCTGATGATGATGGAGAAGATTCAACAGATACTGAGTCTGAATATGAGATGGTTCAAGTAGGGAACCAAATGGTAAGAAGATTAAAGAAGAAATTTGCTAAGTTAGGTGAGGAAGCTAGAGAAGAGAATGTTGATCCTAGTTTTGTGGTTGAAGAGGCTGGGTCTTCAAAGACCAAAAGGAAGAAAAGAATGGCTAAAGGAGGGCCATATGAGAAGAAGAAGCCCAAGACTACTAAGACCGTTGTGTCTTCATTTGTTATGACTTCTACTGTTCCAGCTTCTTCTCCTTCAGTGTCTCTTCGTATGTCTACTTCTACAGTTTCTAAGCCTATTTCTACTGTTTCTGTGTCTATACCTGCTTCTACTTTACAAACTCTTGAGTTTGTAAATGTAGCTACATTCATGCCATCTTTTGTAGATTCTACTATAGTTACCATTTCTTTGCTAGAGACGTCATTTAATCAAGATTCTACAGCTAAAGATGATTTGTTTTCAAGTTTGGATGATTTTGGAGATATTAACTTCACTGTTAATTATGATGATACTGATCTTAAGAGAAGATTATCTATGTTATCAAAAGAGCTTGAAAGTTTCAAGAAGGAAAAAGAGAAATCTATTGCTAATCAACCTTCTTCTTCTTCTACAAATGAATTGGATGATTTAAAGACTAAGATGGCTCTAATGGTTAAATGGAGAGAAGAAGAACTTCTTGAAAAGAAGAAGATAAAAGAAAAGATTTCCGAGTTGGAGTTCTTTATCAAGCTATAATCAGAAGATATAGTTGAACTCAAGAATGAGAATACTGATTTGAGATTCAAGATGAAAGATTTGGAAGCTAAGATTTCTGAGACTAAAGCTTCAGGATCAGGTGTGGAGAAGGTGGTGGTAGATGTTGATGAAGAGGATGAAGAGAAGGTGAAAGATGAAGAAGAGAAGGTAGAAGAAGAGAAAGTAGATGAAGAGGAGGAAGATGAAGAGAAGGTAGATTATGGAGACTCTGATGTTGATGAACATCCAGATATGAACACTTATGGTGGTGATGATGAGGAGGATGGTGATGGTGCTGGAGGTGTGAGTGGTGGTTCTGGTGAGTTAAACTCAGTGACTGGTGCTATAGTGATTTATTCTCCATCAAAGATTTTGAATGATGCGGTTCCAGTTAGTTCTGTATCTTCTGATAGAGTCAAGGATTGTACTGATGTTGAATTTGAAGATTTAGATGAAATAGAACATCCAAAGACTGTTATTGATTACTCCTTGCCTACTTTTCTTGATTTATTTAAAATGCATTCTGACATAGACTTGCAGAGGAAGATATTTGTGATTCAAGTTGATCAGGAGTTAGAAGAAGGAGAGGTTGTTGGAGGCTATTCTGCTCTAGATTTTCAAGATTTCTTTGAGAATGATGATGATTTGATGTTTGACTTTGAAGAAGATGAAGATCTGGATCTGTCTGATTATGAGAAAGATGACATCATTGATGAAGAGTTATTAAACTTGAATACTATGAAGAAAATTTTTGAAGCAGGAGGTTTGTCTAGAACAACATTGTCTCAGATCAAAGAACAGACTAACATGGATTTATGGAATGATTATCAGAAAGAGACAAAGTATATCATTGATAATTTGCATGTGTTTAAGATAATGATTGAAGTACTAGAAGACAAAGATCAAGAAAACCAAGCTAGACAATCCAAGAAGTTCAAGATTGGATCTAAGTCCAAAATGATTGGAAGGATTGTTAGTTATGGTTAGTTTCATAACATTCCAGGAAGCTTGACAGACAAGGGATGCTATGTTGTGAAAAGAACTGATGGATGTCAGCATTTTGGGAAATCTTCTGATCTGATGAGTCTACCATCCTTTGAATGTATGAACTTGGCAAGAACGAAGATGATTAAACCAATTCAGACTAGACATAATGAAGTTTTTGAGGGATTGTTAAAGAAAGAAGCAAGAACTGGTTGGAGTTTGTTGACACCACAATTCATTGATTGAGTTCATGGATATGCAAAGCCTAAAGTTTTCAAGAGACCAAGACTCAGGAAGATAGAACAGAATTGGAATCCTTATTTTAAGTTCTGGTTCTATGATGAGAGAACATCAGAAGGTGTGATTCTATTGAAGCAGAATGACAACTGGAGGGTGATACGGATGCTAGATCCTGTGTGGATTGTGAACTGCTCAAAGGATGACATTGATTTACTTAATACAGCTGAGATCTATGCAGATGATGGTTACCATGCTTATGGAGTGAGCTTTAAAGATATGGCAATTCAATATCAAACCATTGCAAGAATGTGTTATACGTTGGGTATACACTCTGGTTGCAATTGGGATGATGTTAATTACCTTTATGTTGAACTGATGAAAGTGCAAAAGGAAAGGGATGAAAGAGATGCAAAGTTGGAAGCTGAGAGGTTGGCAAAAATACCACGTTCGGTTGTTATACGAGAGGTGGATAATGTTGTTGTGAAGAGACTGGAGAATCAAGCGGTGTTAAAGACACAGAAGAAGAAAAAGCTAAAGACAAAGAATGAAGATTTTTGATAGAAACTATTAAGGGGGAGTTTGTTAGTGCACATATGTAATAGTTTTCTATTCAAAAAGTTGTATTTATTTTGAGTTTTAGAAAGGTTCGGCTAATAGGTTTGTCTAAGGTTCGTTTGGCCCACGAACCTATAGCCTAGAGAAGGTTCGGCGAACCTTTAGGTTTGGCAAATTAGGTTCGTCTGGCGAACCTAAGGGTTCGCCCGGCGAACCTTAGGGTTCGGCCGGCGACCCTTAGGGTTCGGCTCTTAAAAGGTTCGGTTGATTAGCTGTGTGTATATATTGAAGGTTTGGCTGAATTCTTCATAACTTTTGACAGAATTCAGCAAACCTGAGAGAGATTTTCTCTATGTGAGAAGAGTTTTTCTGTGTGAACTTCTTGTAATCATTGGTTGATTAATAGAAGAGTGTTTATGAAATTGCTTGTCTTCTTTTGATTCTATACATATCAATTATGGATTCCGCACATCATTGATAGTTCATAGAGCTTCGTATTTGATCCTGATTGGAATTCATCAAACCAACAATCTCCTATAGGGCAAAGAAGTTCTACCAAAGAACTGGTAGACAGTTCAAGAAGCACAATATGAAGACCGGGTTTGGCTTAGACAAGTCCAAGCTAAAATGCTTCAACTGTCAACAACTGGGGCACTTTGCCAGAGAGTGTAAGTCTCCAAACTCTCAGCCCTCAACTTCTGGACAGCCACACCAAAGACCATCAAGCTCCTTAAAAAGTGCCAATGTTGCAGAACAACATGATTTCTCATATTGGACTTTCCAAGCTGATGATGTATCTCTCTCCAACAGCGCCCTGATGGCAAATGATTCAACCTCTACATTCAAGGTAATTGAAGATATGTGCACACCTGAATGTTTAGAAAAGTTAAATGCATATAATAGGTTTAATGTCCAAGTCTGTAATGAGCTCGAGTCATTACAAGTTGTCAAGGCTAATTTCTTTGAATCTGAAAGAAATTATAAAGAAAAGATCGTTGAACTAGAAAAGACCATTTCTAGTTTAAAGCATGAAGACACTAACGAACAGTGTCAAATTAACAATCTTTTGGAACGATTAACAACTGCCAAGACAGAGCTTGTATTGGCTGAGTCTTACAGAGACAAGTTTTTGAGTCAGGGTGAAAAGTATGAAAAGCTGTTTAAAATGAGTGATACAGCTGAGTTAGTGAGGAAAAGAAGGGCTGGTTTGGGTTATAACAAAATGGAACCTGCATCTGCTTATACCTTGATGGTGGAGGTTCGGTGTAGACCAGAAGTTGATCTTGTGTATGATGAAACTTTAGACATACACAGGATTCAGTAAGAAAATGATTTGCCTGAATCTAGCCCAGCACAATCATCTCATACATCTGAAGATGACATTTCTAAAAATTTTGAAAATCTAAAGTCAGTTTCTAAACTTAAGAAAACCAAGAGAAACAAACCATATTTTGTGAAAGCGAAAAATGTTCAAACTGAAAGTACATCTTCAGATGAGTATGTTACTTGTCCATCTGACAAGTCAAAAAGGGCTAGATCAAAGGATAGACAAGCCAGTGTTTAAGGGACTTAGGTAAACCACCCAATCAACAAGCTGGTTGGAACTTTTAAGCAGTCAAGTTCAGCAAACCATAGCTCAACAAATTTCCAAGGTGTGAAACCTCTCAATGATCAGACTATGTGTCTGATGTGTGGTGAGACAAACCATTTTGTTGCTGACTGCTTATATAATCCAACAAGCAGAATTCGTGATAGACCACAAGGAAGAGGATGAAAGGAAAGTTGGAGTAAGTCATCAGTGTCTTCAAGAGAACAATCTGCTCCAGAAAAACGAAAATCATCTAAGAAGCCATCCAGAGCAGGCAATGAGAAGAGGAAAACCAAACAGTCTTCCGAAAACAAGCAGCCATCGGAAGACAAAGTTAAAATTGATTCTGACACTCAGATGTTAGGAAGAAGAAAAGCAGAAGAGAAATCCTCTTACAAAATGAAGTTCAAACCAGCAGAAGAAAAAGCAAGGACTGCATCTATGAGCAGTAAGAGAAAGAAAACTACTCCAATAACTCCAAAAGTCAAGAAGATTTGGAAGAAGAAGGAAACCTCTGAACTAACAGTTCTACCAATTAATCAAGCAGTCTGCCCATCATCTGTCCCACCTAAGATGAATTCCAAGAAATTTGTTTATAATGATGCTAATGGAAAACCCAAGACCACATGGGCTTGGGTTCCCATCAGGAACTAATCCACTTCTGGTCATGTGCAGGGACAGCAGGAATCAAAGAGCAACTTGTGGATAGTTGACATTGGTTGTTCCAGGCACATGACAGGCAACAAGATCCATCTGCACAAGTATGAACCATTTTTTGGAGGGTCTGTTGCATTTGGAAGTGATCCAGTAGGAGGTTACATCACAGGTAGGGGCACAATCACTAACGGCAAGGTAAGCTTTGAGAATGTACACTTTGTAAAAGAACTAAACTACAATTTACTAAGTGTATCACAGTTGTGTGATCAAAAGCACAACATGTTGTTTACGGAGCATGAATGCATAGTCCTGAAGCCAGGATTTGTAGTCCCTAATGTTCAAATTCTGCTCAAGGCTCCAAGAAGAAACAACATGTATATGCTAGATATGAGCACATCTACACCACTTAGTAATATAAGTTGCTTTGTCTCAAAAGATTCACTTAATGAATCATCTCTTTGGCATAGGAGACTCTGCCATGTAAACCTGAAAAACATGAATAAACTGGTTAAAAATAATTTAGTCACAGATTTACCCACTAAGGAATTCATTTGTGTTGATAAGTGTGTTGCTTGCCTAAAGGGGAAGCAGCACAAATCATCTCACAATGCCAAAGAGATTAATTCTTTCACAACAGTCCTGCATTTGCTTCACATGGACTTGTTTGGCCCCACAAGTATTAAAAGTCTAGGTAGGAAGTTATATTGTTTGGTGGTCACTGATGATTTTTCTCGGTATACCTAGGTATTCTTTTTGTACACCAAGGATGAAACTGCTGAGATTTTGAAATCATTCATTCTTAGATTGAGAATGAAAGTGACCATCATGTCAAAATCATCAGATCAGATTGGGGAATAGAATTCAAAAACCATATTTTAAATTCGTTTTGTGAATCTAAAGGTATAACTAGACAATTTAGTGCTCCTAGGAGTCCACAACAAAATGGTGTTGCTGAGAGACGGAATAACACACTAATTGAGGCTGCAAGGACCATGTTGTCTGATGCCAAACTACCAATAACTTTTTGGGCAGAAGCAGTCAACACTGCCTGTTATGTTCAAAACAGAATATTGGTGGTTAAGTCACGTGGTATGACTCCTTATGAAATTTGGCATAAAAGAAAACCATTTATTGGATTTCTTAAACCATTTGGATGTCAATGCACCATCTTGAATACCAAAGATCATCTAGCCAAGTTTGCTGAGAAATCAGCTGAGGGCTACTTTATTAGGTACTCTTCCCATGCAAAAGCATATAGAGTATACATCAAAGCTTCCAGAATTATTAAAGAGTCTGCAAATGTTCAGTTCAATGAACATACTATCAATAAACCTGGAATGGGCCCTAATTGGCTATTTGATCTTGAGAAATTCACATCTTCATTTAATCTTGTGAAAGAGTATGTTCCAGATCAACAGACATCTACCTTGGACGCCTTCAAGCACATAAGAGAAGAAGACTTTTGTGTTGAACTGCCAATAGCTTCAAGACAAATCTTGGCAGAATCCACTTCAGCACATGATGCTGGTTCACAGTCTGAGACAATCAACACTTCTTAGGCTGCTCCTTTAAGTGACTCTACATCAGTTCCAGTGAGTCAAGAAGAATTTGGGAGTCCTTCTGTTGAAGCAAACACTCTGGAAAATCTTTTCCCCAGAGAAAATCAACCCACAACAGTCCAACCTCAGAGACCTCAAGATCTACCAGCAATCTAGCTTGAGGTAGTACTTCCAAACCTTGGAACAAGTAACACGGATTTGAATTCTCAGCTGGATGTAATCCCCAGAACTCGCATTCATAATATCCATCCAGTTGAGAACACTATTGGTAATGTTGAGGAAGGAATAAGAATAAGAAGCTCTCTGCATGAAGCAAAAATCTGTTTGTTTTCCTGCTTTCTATCCCAAATAGAACCAAAGAAAGTTGTTGAGGCACTGAAAGATAGCAGCTGGGTAGAAGCCATGCAGGAAGAACTTCTTCAATTTGAAAGACAGGGAGTTTGGAAGGTTTGCCCTTTACCCAACGGTAAATATGCAATTGGAACAAAGTGGGAATTCAGAAACGAGAAGGATGACAAAGGTGTTTTCATAAAGAATAAGGCATGGTTAGTGGTGCATGGATACACCCAAGAAGAAGGAATTGATTATGATGAAGTTGTTGCTCCAGTTGCCAGAATTGAAGCCATCAGAATATTTCTAGCATTTGCAGCTGCCAGAAACTTCAAAGTGTTTCAAATGGATGTCAAAAGTACTTTTCTCTATGGGAAGATTGATGAGGAGGTCTTTGTTTGTCAACCACCTGGATTTGAGGATCCTAAGTTTCCTAATCATGTCTGCAAGCTTGATAAAGCTCTTTATGGATTGCATCAAGCTCCTAGAAAATGGTATGAAACTTTGTCCTCTTTCCTATTGGCAAACAACTTCAGAAGGGGAACAATCGATAAAACTTTATTTTTCAAGAAATCCAATCAACATATCATGCTTGTTCAGATATATGTTGATGATATTATTTTTGGTTCTACTGATGAAACTTTCTGCAAGGAGTTTGAAACACTCATGAAGTCTAAATTTGAGTTCCATGGGTGAACTCACTTTCTTCCTTGGACTTCAAGTGAAGAAAACTCCTATAGGGATCTTTATCAACCAATCCAAATATGTCAAGGATATTCTTGAAAGATTTAGTTTCACCGACTGTAAAGCTCTAGGTACTCCAATGTCCAAGACAACATCTCTAGGCCCTGATCTTGAGGGGAAGGATGTTGATCAACACCAATACAGGGCAATGATTGGTTCCTTGCTGTATCTCACAGCTAGCAGGCCTGATATCATGTTTGAAACATGCCTATGTGCAAGGTTTCAGGCTAATCCTAAATGTTCACATTTGCTTGCTGTCAAAAGAATCTTCAGATACCTCAAAGGAGCAACAAAGCTAGGATTATGGTATCCTAGGAGTGCTGACTTTCAATTCATTGCTTACACTGATAGCGATTATGGAGGTTGCAACATCAGCAAGAAGTCTACCTCTGGAGGATGCCAGTTCCTTGGATCCAGGATTGTGTCATGGCAATGTAAAAAGCAGACATGTGTCTCAACTTCTACTGCAGAAGCTAAATATATAGCTACCTCAAGTTGCTGTGCACACGTACTTTGGATTCAAAATCAAATGAAAGACTATGGAGTAGAATTGTCTAATACTCCCATCCAGATTGACAATTCCAGTGCCATTTCCATCACTAACAATCTAGTCAAGCATTCCAAAACCAAGCACATTGACATACGCTACCATTTCATCAGAGATTGTGCACAAAAGAAGCTAATTCATTTAGTTTAAGTTGATACAGAACATAACTTGGCTGATCTCTTCACCAAAGCTTTTGATGAAGGAAGGTTCAGGTATTTATTCACAGCCATTGGTATGATCAATTTTGAGTAAGATAAGGGTTAAATGATCCTTCAGAAGATAAACTTAAATGATCTTCTATGTAGTGTTTACTCATCAGAAGATAAGTTAAGTCTTCCGACATGTTATTTAATTCTGTATTCGGAACATGTCAAACTTCTTAAGATATTAATTATTTTGCAAGTATTTATCTTCCAATATAAACTACTTGCTTCCGAAACATTTTCTTTTGATTACTTCTCAGAAGCTCATGTTTTCCGAAGCATACATTTCTTGTATGCACAACGTTGTTTCTCTTCCGATACTACGCGACAAATCTTTGACACATCACTGTCTATTATGACCTTTTTCTTCTTTGTTTCCGGATCTCAAATATTTAATGTTTCATTGGATTAACTGCGGACATCCGAAGGAATAAAAGGTCTCCCGCCCATTCAAATTCTCACTTCCTTCTTCGATAATCGACAGTTTCTTCTTACACCAAACCCTAACCGCTCATATCAATAATGGCTCTCTTTGCGTTCAAACCTGTACACAACCTAACTGCTGAACTCTCTGCTGACAATGATCCTGATTTCGCTCTGATTATCTCATTTCTTCGTCGGAGTAGGAACTTTACTGCTTTAACTGTTAACCCCGTGGTGTATGAATCTCAACTCCGTGATTGACTCTCCAACGGGTAAGCGACTTTCTGCTACCGTTGATGCTCATCCTCTTTCAATTTCTGTGGACAGTATCTGTAGACTTCTTAATCTTAATGATGTTACAGGCAGTGCTTCCTTCACAAAGGATGAGGTAGCAACGACCTTTCGGTCGATGGGATACGAAGGTCCTCTCCCTTCAATAACCTATTGGAAGGGTAGAGTGTCCTATAATTACAAGTATCTCCTACATGCGTTTTTACATTGTCTTTCAAATAAATCCAGTGGCTGGGATCAAATTCCATCTGATCTAGCTTCGGCTATTCATCGATTGATTACCAATCAACCTTTTAACTTTTCTGCTTTTATTTTTAATAACTTAGTGGATAATGTAACATCCATAAAGAAATTTTGTATGTATCCCAGGTTTTTGCAACAAATCTTTAACAGTGAGTTAACTTCTTCGCTCTCACTGACTGGGAACACCTATAAAGTCCCTTCGGTACTTTCTAAGGTTTTTGTTCAATTAAATAAGAAAACAACTCACTTCTCTGGAGCGTTTACTCCTTTGCTTCCATCTTTGGAGCCCACTGCTCCTGAAGGTGACATCATTGTTCAAACCACAGCTGTTGAACCCACACCTTCCACTCATATAGACTCATCTATTCCAGTCACCTGCAAATGCAAAAGACAACCTAAGAAGTTATCTACAACTGTTCAGCCCCCTTCTTCCGAACCCAAAAAGAAAAAGGCGAAGAAATCTGGCAAGGGCCCAGTTCTGCCTAAAGTGCAAACCACAACTGTTGATGTACCATCGGATCTTCCTCTGGATCCGGTGGTTGCCCTACACCCTTCCTCTAGCCCTCAGGATATGTCACCATATATACCAGAGAATATCCAAAGGGATACCCACATTACTAAGCTTCCTTCTACTGAAGCAACTCCACTAGGTCAGGGACTATCTCCCAGGTCCCCTGGTGTGTCTAGCCCATCACTGCCCCCCACTCATACATCTACCCAGACTCAAGGACTCTCTGCTGTAGCTCTGGATGACCCTCTCTCTCCCTCTACCCAAACTATAATGAGAGCGTAGCAGACCTACATGCAAGGTTTTCTGGCCCAGAGTTGTTTACCACAGAGGTTGACCCTAGTTGTTCTGAAAGGGTCAATACAGTGGAGGCTGCCACTATTGCAGAACCTTCTCAGGTTTTTCAGGTCAGTGGTACATGCAATAGGACCTCCTCTGTGGCAACTCACATTGCTGATGATTTCTTTGAAGTCATTCTCAATGAGAGGAATCCAGGGTGCCAAGAAACCATATCTGGTGATGAAGGTGCAGGAGCTCGGCTCAAGACTTCATCGCCCAAGGATTCCACTTCTGTGGATGAGGGCAAAAGCTTTCAGGAATTGACGGTCACCATTTCCACTCTCCGGGCCAGGGTTGCTAATCTTGAAGCAGAGGTAGCTACTTTGAAGATGGAGGTTCAAACCAAAGATGATCTCATTTTGGACCTCCAGCGTCGCCCTTCGGACCTCTTTGAACCATTTCACCCCGATCCTAATCCGGTGACCTCTCTTTCCCCTGATGCTACCAAAAAGGGGGAGAAGGGATAACCTATGGGATCATCACCATCATCATCACCATCAGCACCACCATCATCACCTGTAACCATATCATCTCCAGCAAAAGAAGAAGAGGTAGCTGCTCCATTGTCAAAAGAGGAGGCAGCAGCTCCATTGTCAGAAGGAGAAGAGAAAGCTACTCATGAATGTCCTCCATTCCTAACCGATTTAGATAAGGAATGGGATAGTTTCCTGAGTACCTACTATCACAACTCCTCCAGTTCCTCATCTTCCTCTTCTTCTAGTGCTGCAGGGGAATCCTTGGAAATCGAACAAGAAAACATCTCTAAGGAATCCAAGTCTCCTGATAACTCCTCATAGTCTCCTTTTGAGACTATGTCTCCCTCTGAGACTAGGTCCCCTTCTAGGATAACAATCCAGGTTGCTATGGAGAACCCCAGTTCAGCTACAAAATCCATCTCCATAGAACCTGAATCTCCTCCTGAGACAACAGCCGGTTACCAAAAGTCTCCTCTTGAGACAGAGGCTATTAATGAACCTGAGTCTCCTCCTGAGATAACAGCCGATGAACGTTTGTCTCCTCATGAGATAGAGGCTGTGTATGAAGAACTCTCCTCAGATTCTGAGCTCTCTGAGGGCACCATTAAGGAACCATCCAATATGATTGGTCAACTGGATGAGGCAATGAATGCTAAGGTTAACTCCGAAGCTGCAGCTGCTTCTGAAGGCCCATTCATAATTGACGGATCCTCCACAGAAGAGTTATTTGCTGATGACTCAACTGATGAGGCAATAGGATCCATCTCGTCTAGGAAGAAATTGATGGCAAAGGAAAAAGGAAACTAACCCCAGAGGAGGAAGCTGAACAGGAGGAGAGAAGGCCAAAGATGAAGAAGGGCCGACCAGACACTTCCCTGGATGGAGAGATGATAAGACTCTCAGGTCTCCTCCACGAAAAGGGCTATGATGTGGATGATATCTTGCTCTGGTCGGTGCCTCGTATGGCTGAAGAACTGGATTGGATACAACAACAAGAACAGGCCGCTGCTGCAGCCAAAGCCGCGGTGGTCGTTACCAAGAAGCAAAAGGAGGCTGCCTACAGAGACATAATGAAGGCCATCCTTTTAGAGTATGGATTTCATGCGCGGTAGCTCGGTCCTATGAAGAACTCCATCATGGACATGCACGTAAAAGAAATAAAAGCTAAGGTTGCCAGAGGTGAGTTACCTTCAATGGAGCAAATCCAGGCATGAAAGGAGGCTCTAAGGCGAGGCCTCTCGGGTATCTTCCAAGGAGCCACCATCAAAATCCCTATCACCGCTGCTGGGATCAGAGAAGGTGAAGAGGTGATGTGTGGAGTTGTAACAAAAGATATGTTCCCTAACAGGTTCCCACAACAACCAAAGGAAGAACCCATCACTCCTCCCTCCAGTCCTTCATATGACAATGTACCAATATCTTCAGTGATCAGGATCAATAGAGGTCAAACAAAACAGCGAAGCACAAACCCTGATCCTGAAACACTGTCAAGGACGGAAAGGAAATAGGAAGCATTGGCTTCCACTGAAGCTGCAGTGGAATCCACAGATAAAAGGTCTTCCACTGAAGCAACAAGAGCTTCAGTGGGTATTGGAGGAGCTTCCACTGTTGAGGCAGTAAACTCCACTGAAGATCAGCTAGAGTCCACTGAATTGGAGATGGCTTCCGCTAAAGCTGAACAAGCTTCCACTGAAGAAACTGCTTCCAATGGAGTAGAAGCCACTCCAGAAACCACTGATAATGATGAAGGGAGCAGGAATCCCAACAAGGAAGTACAACATCACTTCAAATTGTTCCATTCAAAAGACGCGGTCCGTTCAAAAGAAGAAAGACTGCAGGTAGAAGATGAAGTGATAAACTACCCTTAAATATGTACTTTCCTATTGTGGAATGGAGCTATCTATCTATGGAAAAGGTGTACGTTTTAAAGTTCTGTGATGGATACACTTTGAAGCTAAAGGATTATCAGTTATATGGCCTTCCTGCTCCGAACATCTTTGAGCTAGTAAGTCTTCCTTTACTCAATCCAGACAACGACTTTGAAGGAGGACTTACTACGGTATTGGTTCATAGAAGAGCTTAATAGTTAATAAAAGAAGGATACAAGTTTTGGTAGCATCAGCCTATGGGGAGACTGTCACACCCCGAGCCGGCGGGGTAGGATCGGAGTCCCCGTCGGGCGGAAGGTTCCCGGGGCGCGATATCGGGAGTGATAATCAGGAGTGATCAGATTGTTACATTGCACATGATATAAATGAGAAATGCTAATTAAAATAGAATTACAAAGTTAAATTACAGCAGTAACGTTTATAATTTAACAATGTAAGTCTATTGTAAAACATCAATAAATGACTATCTTGTATTTACACAAGATATACAAAATAATTTATATCATGATGTCTTCAAAAGTATGCAGGTCCAAAATACTAGTCTTCTATCTGAAGTCCTAGTCCAAAAGAAATGACTTCCTAATTGACCTGTTCGTCACCTGAGAAGTCATGCAAAAATAAAGGTCAACACATGGTTGGTGAGTTCATATAGTTTAGTATTTGAAAATGATTTGAAAACCTTCTTTGGTAAAGACCCTAACCTCATTAACACCACATGTATCATCCAGATCGGTATGCTTATGTATAGGGCATACCCCTGAGTCGAGGCTACAACCCCGCCCAGACGCCGTCCCACCACATACTAATCCGCATAGGACATTGCTGTTAATGATAATTAAGCATCTTTACCTATCACACACTCTTGTTCACAATGACTCAAATGTTCTCACAAAACCTTTGTTTAACCCACGGGTAACAACCTTAATCTCATTAACATCACATGTATCATCCAGATCAGTATGCTTATGTATAGGGCATACCCCTGAGTCGAGGCTACAACCCCGCCCAGACGCCATCCCACCACATACTAATCCGCATAGGACATTGTTGTTAATGATAATTAAGCATTTTACCCCTACCTTTAACCCAATGATTCTTCTGTTTGTCGTCCCTGTAATTACAATCATTTGAAATCCACTATTGATTTCATAAGTTCATCACATAATATGATCAACCACACAATTGTATAAACAGTTATAAATGCTTAATTTAACAAGTAATAAACATTTAATAAAATCTAAGTCCTTATGATTGGGGCCTATGGTCATACTCGAGTAGACTAGTCTGTCAATCTAGGTACTTAGTAGTTAGGGAAACTGTAAATATCCTCAAACATACGACCTACAAGTCAAACGGTCTAGCTAGGACTTCTCGAAATGCAGGATTTTATGTTTCGTCAATGTTTTTGGCGTATGCTATCTCTGATATTTCCCAGACTTTCCCTTAAAATGATTTAATGATCGTCTGATTTTGTCACAAGATGTACCTGATGTGTTGATCGTAGAATACAAGATTCATTGATCGGTTGTACACTTGATTAATTGTTCAACAAACACTTGGTTTGTAGAACATTGAATGTTGTCTTTGCAAAGATTGTTTTGTTGATGTCTTGATGTCCCACACTTGTTTTGTCAAAATGTTTGATTTGATCCCTTGAATTCACCCACTTGTTTTGTCAAAATGTTTGTTTTGATCCATTGAACTCACCCACTTGTTTTGTCAAAATGTTTGTTTTGATCCCTTGAACTCACCCACTTGTTTTGTCAAAATGATTGATTTGATTTGTTTGAAATGTTTTGACTGGTTGAAAAGTTAAGTTTAACTTGATTATTCACTTAATAAATAAGTAAATCTGTTAATAACCTGCATAAAATCTTCCTAGATATGATCTAGGATAACATTTATACATATGTAAAACATATAATTTAAAAAAAACATTCAAGTAAACAATTTAAATAAACAGTTTACGCATGCTTCTCAGCCCCGCGTTTTAAAACAAAAATGTTAGAAAAGGGGCAATGAACTCACCTGTGCTGCTATGTAATTTGATCTAACACAAAATGCGCGCTCCTGTATGTAAGCTAAGTTTCTTCGGTTCCTGAGTTATTTTATAAGAATTCGAATATAATAAGTACGCGTAGTAGTCGTTGTGCCTATGGTTTGGTCTTGTTGTGTGTGCAACTAAGTGTCTTAGTCCATAAGTGTATCTAGAATCTAGTCTAACTTAGTTTCCCTTTCTAATGATCTCAATTCCATGGTTAGTTATACAACATTACTTTTATATTTTAGAAAATTTCGGCAGAGTTTCCTTTGTTTTTAGAGCAAATCCAGACAATTATATTGTCTATCTTATAACAAAATCCCAATCAATTATAATAAACAAATTTTAGAAGAAACCAATAACATTTATAAAATGCAACAATGAGCTATTATTTAAAGTCATTTAATTTATTAAAACACAAGTTATTTTCATGAAACATATAAATTAAACATGTTAGAACTTTGAATTAACCCAATTTAGGTCAATTCCAAGTCCTTTGATTGTTCTTTGTTTCCCAACTTGATTCTTGTTCTCCCAAATTTACAACTTAACTTGGAGTGCATAATTGAACAATCCAAATTAGTTGTATACATTTGAATAGGATTTCTAAGTGTTAGGTATAGATGTTGAGATTAACACCAACCCTTTATGCATGATCCTTAGTCCATTTCAAAGCTTTGAGTATTCGCATGATCATTTCCTTGTTCTTACAACTAATTTCAATAGCCCTAGGTACTGAATTCCCTCAATTGACCAACATTTTGAGTTCAATCCCACTCAGGGCAGCGAACCTTTTAAAAGAGATGGTCTTAGGTTCGGCTAATCCCACCCGTGGTCTTAGGGTTCGGCTATCTTCTGACCTTGACGAACCATAATGGTTCGGCTACTGATTCAGTTTAAAGATTCGTGGCTCATGGTTCGTAGGTCAGGGGTTCGTGATTGACTTGGTTCGCTAAAAGGGAGGGTTCGTGGGTCTAGGGTTTGCATGGGAAATGGTTCGGCAATGACACAGTTAGGCGACCCCTTAAGGTTCGTTGGCTACTAGGGTTCGGTGCAGGTGGTCCAGGGTTCGGCAGCAGGTGGCACAGGTTCGTGACATGGGTTGCTGGGTTCGGTACAGACGTGATCACAGGTTCGTTGCAGGGAAAAAGAGTTCGGTGCAGGGTTCGTGGGTGTCACAAGGGTTCGGCTGGTGATTACGAACCTGTAACAGCCCCTCTCTTCACGAACCTGCATCAAATCTGGTCATTCTCGATCCAATCCTGTTACAATCATATTTCTAACCATACCTATACATGTATACCCTTCTATCTAAGTGCTCTACGTGCTTAATATCGGTCTTAATAACTAAACCATAAGATTTCAAGAAAACCCTCTAAAACCGAATTTAAAATGGGTGTTTACCTCCAATTTCGTGGATGAAATCTCGAAATACTTGTACTTCCTTGATCTACGTCGTGTAGTGGTCGTTTTGAACCGAGAATCACTTGAATCCGATGCAAGATGGTTGAGAAATCTTAGAGAGATGTTGAATATTTGTAGAGAGAGAGAGAGACGAGATTGAGAGAGAGATGTGAGGTTGGTGATGATGATTATGGCATTTAATTGCCATAATAAATGCTTCACCACACCCGGTTGATCGGTCTCGTTCGGTTTCGCGTATTAAGCCGTGTCGCGTAGTTTACGCGATGAAACGACACGGTTATAAAATTAGAAATCTTTTAATTATTCAAGGTTGTAATTCCTAATAAATTAACTAATATCTTCTTATTTATTAAACAAATTTAAAACATTAATTAACTGTTTAAATCGAAATGTACGGTCGTCGCGCGTATTCGTACGAATCGTCACCCGCACGAACACAACGATAACTATACTTTTCAATCTTGTTTTCTAATTATAGAATATCATTCAGAACGTTAAACTTTCAGATATATTCGTACAGATCGTCACCTATACGAATAACCCGTCCATTTAGCATTCACATAACGATATTCGTGTGTTTTGTTCTTTAAAGCCTCACATACGTTTATACATAATAATTCCTAAGCAAACAATCACATGATGGTTCTGTATTGCCAGATAATTATCCGACTCAAGAACCATTGTTCTGAACTGTGTTTCTGTTAAATGTGTCTGAAACTGTTCTATGACAACTCACCATGATAATGATAAATGACATGAATATGAAAATTACTGAAATGTGTATGATTCATACCTGTTTTTACTGTTCATGTACTGTAGAGATCACTGTCCCGGTAACGGTTCCGGCACTGATGTTACAGTCTCCCCTTGTTAGAGAAATTTCGTCCCGAAATTTAAGAGTTGTTATCAGGTACAGCTTCCTCTTCAAACAGTTGAGGATACTTTAACTTCATGTGATCTTCACGTTCCCAAGTAAACTCGGGCCCGCGTCTTGAATTCCATCGAACCTTTACAATAGGAATACGGCTTCGCCTCAGTTGTTTAACCTTGCGATCCATAATCTCTAAAGGTTCTTCAATGAAATGTAACTGTTCATCGACTTGAATCTCTTCAATTGGAATGACGAGAGACTCGTCAGCAAGGCATTTCTTTAAGTTTGAGATGTGAAACACATCATGCACACCACTGAGTTCATCTGGTAATCTCAGTCGATAAGCTACAGGACCTATACGTTCGATGATTTCGAACGGTCCCACATATCGTGGTGCAAATTTGCCTTTCTTTCCAAAGCGTACCACGCCTTTCCATGGGGATACCTTTAACATTACACGATCTCCCACTTGGAATTCCAACGGCTTGCGCCGTTTGTCGGCGTAGCTCTTTTGTCTGCTCCTTGTTGCTTGTAGTCTTCTTTGAATCTGAGCTATCTTGTCAGTGGTTTCTTGAATTAATTCTGGCCCCGTTATTCGGTTGTCTCCAATTTCAGTCCAACAGATCGGTGATCGACATTTCCGGCCATAAAGAGCCTCGAATGGTGCACATCCGATACTGCTGTGGTAACTGTTATTGTAGGAGAACTCAATCAGTGGCAAATGGGAATCCCAATTCCCACCGAAGTCTAGAACACAGGTTCTCAACATGTCCTCTAGGGTTTGAATAGTACGTTCGCTTTGACCATCCGTTTGTGGGTGGTAAGCTGTACTCAGATTTAACTGTGTCCCTAGAGATTTCTGTAATGATTGCCAGAACCTTGAAGTAAATCTGCTGTCTCTATCAGAAATCATAGACAATGGCACACCGTGGCGTACCACTATCTCATTGATGTATAATCTTGCCAGTTTATCCATGGTGAAGCTCTCACGCATGGGTAAGAAATGAGCAGATTTGGTTAAACGATCAATGATCACCCATATTGTATCATGACCGCTGGAAGTGCGGGGTAGCTTGGTAATGAAATCCATAGCTATTTGTTCCCACTTCCAGAGCGGAATCTCAGGCTGTTCCAGTAGACCAGACGGTCTCTGGTGTTCCGCCTTTACTTTCGCACACGTAAGACACTGTCCGACATACTCGGCTATGTCTTTCTTCATTCCCGGCCACCAATAAAATCCACGCAAGTCTTGGTACATCTTATCAGCGCCTGGATGAACAGAGTATTTAGTCTTGTGTGCTTCATTGAGGATAAGTTTCCTCAATTCATCTACCGCAGGGATCCATATACGTTCCTTGTAGTAGATCATACCATCAGGCTTCGTGTCAAACTGTTTCTCTGCTCCGCAATCAAGTTCTTTCTTCAGATTTCCTCGGTCTAGTGCTTCTTGTTGTGCTTGAATGATCTTGTCACTTAAACTGGTCTGCACGGTTATCCCCATTGCTCTAACACGTAGGGGTTTGACCCGTTCCTTCCGGCTCAAGGCGTCAGCTACAACGTTCGCCTTTCCCGGATGGTACTTGATCACACAATCGTAGTCATTCAGAAGTTCAACCCAACGGCGTTGACGCATGTTGAGTTCCTTCTGATCAAAGATGTGCTGCAGACTTTTGTGATCAGTGAATATGGTACACTTGGTGCCATATAAGTAATGTCTCCAAATCTTCAGTGCGAAGATTACAGCTCCCAGTTCAAGATCATGAGTAGTGTAATTCTTCTCATGAATCTTTAACTGTCTCGATGCATAGGCTATGACTTTGTCCCGTTGCATTAACACACAACCGAGTCCCTGATGGGAAGCATCACAGTATACAACAAAGTCATCACAGCCTTCTGGGAGAGATAGAATCGGAGCATCACATAATTTCTGTTTCAAGGTCTGAAAAGCATCTTCTTGTTTCTGCTCCCAGACAAACGGTTCACTTTTCTGGGTTAGCTTAGTGAGAGGTAAAGCTATCTTAGAAAAGTTTGAGATAAACCTTCTGTAATAACCCGCCAATCCCAGAAAAGACCGTATCTCCGTCGGTGTCTTCGGAGTGTCCCAATTCTTTATCGCTTCAATCTTGGCAGGGTCTACATGAATTCCCTCGCTGTTGACCACATGGCCCAGAAATTGAACTTCTCTTAGCCAAAACTCACATTTGGAGAATTTGGCATAGAGTTTCTCTTCTTTCAACAGCTCCAAGATCTTTCTAAGGTGTTGCTCATGTTCTGTTTTAGTCTTGGAATAAATCAGTATGTCATCAATGAAAACAATGACAAACTGATCCAAGTACGGCTTGCACACTCGGTTCATGAGGTCCATGAAAACCGCTGGTGCATTTGTCAATCCGAAGGGCATCACCATGAATTCGTAATGCCCGTATCTTGTTCGGAAGGCCGTTTTCGGTATGTCTTCGTCTTGAACTCTCAGTTGATGGTATCCAGACCGCAAGTCAATCTTTGAGAAGTATTGAGCTCCTTGCAGTTGGTCAAACAAATCATCAATCCTCGGTAATGGATACCGATTCTTGATGGTTAGTTTGTTCAGTTCACGGTAATCTATGCACATTCTGAACGATCCGTCTTTCTTCTTCACGAACAAAACCGGAGCTCCCCAAGGTGAGTAGCTCGGTCTGATGAAGCCCTTATCAAGTAACTCCTGTAATTGATTAGACAATTCCTGCATTTCTGAAGGTGCTAACCTGTAAGGAGATTTAGCAACAGGAGTTGCTCCAGGAATTAAGTCAATACGAAATTCTACCGGTCGCGCAGGTGGCAAACCTGGTAGGTCTTCGGGGAATACTTCAGGATATTCTTTCACTACTGGTACATCTTGAATCTTCTTCTTGTCGTTCTCCTTTTCCACCACATGAGCCAGGAATGCTATGCACCGCTTCTGTAGACACTTACGCGCCTTTATGCAAGAAATGATTTTGACACTTCGCTTTGCTTGATCCCCTTTAACTTCCAATACACGATCACTCGGCAATGGAATTCGAAGCAGCTTCTCAGAACAGATGACTTCCACTCGGTTAGATGAGAGCCAATCCATTCCAACAATGATGTCAAAACTACCCAGCTCCATCGGTATCAAATCGATGGTAAATGTAAAATCATTTAGTGTCAATGGGCAGTTCCTATAAACTGTACTAACTGTGATCTGTTTCCCGTTAGCTACTTCTATAATGTAAGGGGAGTCTAACTGTTCCTCTATGGACTCTAGTTGACATGCAAAGTCGGTAGAGATAAAACTCTGATCCGCACCAGTATCAAATAAGACAGATACATAAAAGTCATGTAAGAGAAACGTACCAGTGACCACATTTGGGTCCTGGCGTGCAGCTGGTGCTCCGATAGCAAAAGCTCGTCCACGGGGTGCTTGAACTGCTGGTTGTGCCTTCTTCGGGCAGTTCTTCGCAAAGTGGCCTTGTTCGCCACAGTTATAGCATCCACCATGGTTCTGATTAGTTGGTGGAGGAAGAGCCAAAGCAGCATTGTTGACTGCTTGATTAGGAGTCATCCTACAGTGTTGGACCCAATGGCCCTTTCTTCCACATCCCGTGCAATGCTTGCAGGGAGTGTCAGCAGTGTGGTGATACTGACACTTGGCACACAAAGGAAACGTGCCAGTGTAGGGTTTGCGGTTGGGGTTTTGTGGTGCTGCTGCTATTTGTTGCAGAGGTGTGGCCACCGCGTAGTTCTTGATGGTCTTCTGTTTCTTCTTTTGATGGTGAGAGGGTTTCTTTGAAGATTCTGCTTTGTTCTTGCTGGGTTCAGCCTCCTTCTTTAAAGTTCCAGAGGCTACCATAAGATCAGTGAGTTTCCCAGACAGTCTCACTGCAGATTCAACAGTGGTAGGGTTGGCTGAAACAACCATACCTTGAATGCAGGCGGGAAGTCCACCCACATAACGGTCTATCCTTTTCTCCAGAGTTGGTACCATGTCTGGCACCAAAGCAACTAACTCGTGGTAACGAGTAGTGTAACCCATGTGATCAGCCCCCTTCATCACATGGTTGGATAGTTCAACCTCCAACTTCTGCAGCTCATTCTTGGGGCAGAATTCTGTTCGTAGCAGTGTCTTGAAGTCTTCCCATGGCATGGCCATGGCTTCTTCTCTTCCCCGGGCATTGATCTGACCATTCCACCAGGTCAGAGCCCGTTTGTTGAATGTCCCCGCTGAGTAACGGACCTTGTGATGTTCGGGACAGCTGCAAAGATCCAATGTTGCCTCAATCTTCTCAATCCATTGGATTAATCCAACGGCGCCTTCAGACCCACTAAAACTGGGTGGTTTACATCCTACAAAGGACTTGTAGGAGTAATGAGATGAATCTCCAGTATTCCCACTGGCTTCTCCTGATGTGTTGCCAGTGTTGAGGATCTCATTACGAAGACGAAGGAACATCTCCGGTATTGCCTCTTTCATCTGATTCGTCATCTGGCTACTCAGTAACGTCACCAGAGCGATAGTAGCAGGATCCATGGTCGGTACTGTGCCCGAACCAGATGCTTGAGTAATCAATGGAGGAGGGGGAGGAGGAGGTGGAGGAGGTGGTGGTGGAGAGTCGTTCGGAGACGGTGTTGAGGAGTGTGGAGCCAAGTCTTGTGGTGGTAGCTGTATCAAAGGAGGTTGTCTTCGTGGAGGCATTCTGATCATAACCAATAAAGTCATCGGTTAGTGCAATGATCGAATACAGAAGACAATATGCAAATAAGTCTTAAGTCCTATGTTTTCTATATGCAGGGTCCCTAGGTTATAGTCTAGGCCAAACCATTTAAATAAGTGACCTATATTTCTCTATAACCATGGCTCTGATACCAATCTGTCACACCCCGAGCCGGCGGGGTAGGATCGGAGTCCCCGTCGGGCGGAAGGTTCCCGGGGCGCGATATCGGGAGTGATAATCAGGAGTGATCAGATTGTTACATTGCACATGATATAAATGAGAAATGCTAATTAAAATAGAATTACAAAGTTAAATTACAGCAGTAACGTTTATAATTTAACAATGTAAGTCTATTGTAAAACATCAATAAATGACTATCTTGTATTTACACAAGATATACAAAATAATTTATATCATGATGTCTTCAAAAGTATGCAGGTCCAAAATACTAGTCTTCTATCTGAAGTCCTAGTCCAAAAGAAATGACTTCCTAATTGACCTGTTCGTCACCTGAGAAGTCATGCAAAAATAAAGGTCAACACATGGTTGGTGAGTTCATATAGTTTAGTATTTGAAAATGATTTGAAAACCTTCTTTGGTAAAGACCCTAACCTCATTAACACCACATGTATCATCCAGATCGGTATGCTTATGTATAGGGCATACCCCTGAGTCGAGGCTACAACCCCGCCCAGACGCCGTCCCACCACATACTAATCCGCATAGGACATTGCTGTTAATGATAATTAAGCATCTTTACCTATCACACACTCTTGTTCACAATGACTCAAATGTTCTCACAAAACCTTTGTTTAACCCACGGGTAACAACCTTAATCTCATTAACATCACATGTATCATCCAGATCGGTATGCTTATGTATAGGGCATACCCCTGAGTCGAGGCTACAACCCCGCCCAGACGCCATCCCACCACATACTAATCCGCATAGGACATTGTTGTTAATGATAATTAAGCATTTTACCCCTACCTTTAACCCAATGATTCTTCTGTTTGTCGTCCCTGTAATTACAATCATTTGAAATCCACTATTGATTTCATAAGTTCATCACATAATATGATCAACCACACAATTGTATAAACAGTTATAAATGCTTAATTTAACAAGTAATAAACATTTAATAAAATCTAAGTCCTTATGATTGGGGCCTATGGTCATACTCGAGTAGACTAGTCTGTCAATCTAGGTACTTAGTAGTTAGGGAAACTGTAAATATCCTCAAACATACGACCTACAAGTCAAACGGTCTAGCTAGGACTTCTTGAAATGCAGGATTTTATGTTTCGTCAATGTTTTTGGCGTATGCTATCTCTGATATTTCCCAGACTTTCCCTTAAAATGATTTAATGATCGTCTGATTTTGTCACAAGATGTACCTGATGTGTTGATCGTAGAATACAAGATTCATTGATCGGTTGTACACTTGATTAATTGTTCAACAAACACTTGGTTTGTAGAACATTGAATGTTGTCTTTGCAAAGATTGTTTTGTTGATGTCTTGATGTCCCACACTTGTTTTGTCAAAATGTTTGATTTGATCCCTTGAATTCACCCACTTGTTTTGTCAAAATGTTTGTTTTGATCCATTGAACTCACCCACTTGTTTTGTCAAAATGTTTGTTTTGATCCCTTGAACTCACCCACTTGTTTTGTCAAAATGATTGATTTGATTTGTTTGAAATGTTTTGACTGGTTGAAAAGTTAAGTTTAACTTGATTATTCACTTAATAAATAAGTAAATCAGTTAATAACCTGCATAAAATCTTCCTAGATATGATCTAGGATAACATTTATACATATGTAAAACATATAATTTAAAAAAAAACATTCAAGTAAACAATTTAAATAAACAGTTTACGCATGCTTCTCAGCCCCGCGTTTTAAAACAAAAATGTTAGAAAAGGGGCAATGAACTCACCTGTGCTGCTATGTAATTTGATCTAACACAAAATGCGCGCTCCTGTATGTAAGCTAAGTTTCTTCGGTTCCTGAGTTATTTTATAAGAATTCGAATATAATAAGTACGCGTAGTAGTCGTTGTGCCTATGGTTTGGTCTTGTTGTGTGTGCAACTAAGTGTCTTAGTCCATAAGTGTATCTAGAATCTAGTCTAACTTAGTTTCCCTTTCTAATGATCCCAATTCCATGGTTAGTTATACAACATTACTTTTATATTTTAGAAAATTTCGGCAGAGTTTCCTTTGTTTTTAGAGCAAATCCAGACAATTATATTGTCTATCTTATAACAAAATCCCAATCAATTATAATAAACAAATTTTAGAAGAAACCAATAACATTTATAAAATGCAACAATGAGCTATTATTTAAAGTCATTTAATTTATTAAAACACAAGTTATTTTCATGAAACATATAAATTAAACATGTTAGAACTTTGAATTAACCCAATTTAGGTCAATTCCAAGTCCTTTGATTGTTCTTTGTTTCCCAACTTGATTCTTGTTCTCCCAAATTTACAACTTAACTTGGAGTGCATAATTGAACAATCCAAATTAGTTGTATACATTTGAATAGGATTTCTAAGTGTTAGGTATAGATGTTGAGATTAACACCAACCCTTTATGCATGATCCTTAGTCCATTTCAAAGCTTTGAGTATTCGCATGATCATTTCCTTGTTCTTACAACTAATTTCAATAGCCCTAGGTACTGAATTCCCTCAATTGACCAACATTTTGAGTTCAATCCCACTCAGGGCAGCGAACCTTTTAAAAGAGATGGTCTTAGGTTCGGCTAATCCCACCCGTGGTCTTAGGGTTCGGCTATCTTCTGACCTTGACGAACCATAATGGTTCGGCTACTGATTCAGTTTAAAGATTCGTGGCTCATGGTTCGTAGGTCAGGGGTTCGTGATTAACTTGGTTCGCTAAAAGGGAGGGTTCGTGGGTCTAGGGTTTGCATGGGAAATGGTTCGGCAATGACACAGTTAGGCGACCCCTTAAGGTTCGTTGGCTACTAGGGTTCGGTGCAGGTGGTCCAGGGTTCGGCAGCAGGTGGCACAGGTTCGTGACATGGGTTGCTGGGTTCGGTACAGACGTGATCACAGGTTCGTTGCAGGGAAAAAGAGTTCGGTGCAGGGTTCGTGGGTGTCACAAGGGTTCGGCTGGTGATTACGAACCTGTAACAGCCCCTCTCTTCACGAACCTGCATCAAATCTGGTCATTCTCGATCCAATCCTGTTACAATCATATTTCTAACCATACCTATACATGTATACCCTTCTATCTAAGTGCTCTACGTGCTTAATATCGGTCTTAATAACTAAACCATAAGATTTCAAGAAAACCCTCTAAAACCGAATTTAAAATGGGTGTTTACCTCCAATTTCGTGGATGAAATCTCGAAATACTTGTACTTCCTTGATCTACGTCGTGTAGTGGTCGTTTTGAACCGAGAATCACTTGAATCCGATGCAAGATGGTTGAGAAATCTTAGAGAGATGTTGAATATTTGTATAGAGAGAGAGAGACGAGATTGAGAGAGAGATGTGAGGTTGGTGATGATAATTATGGCATTTAATTGCCATAATAAATGCTTCACCACACCCGGTTGATCGGTCTCGTTCGGTTTCGCGTATTAAGCCGTGTCGCGTAGTTTACGCGATGAAACGACACGGTTATAAAATTAGAAATCTTTTAATTATTCAAGGTTGTAATTCCTAATAAATTAACTAATATCTTCTTATTTATTAAACAAATTTAAAACATTAATTAACTGTTTAAATCGAAATGTACGGTCGTCGCGCGTATTCGTACGAATCGTCACCCGCACGAACACAACGATAACTATACTTTTCAATCTTGTTTTCTAATTATAGAATATCATTCAGAACGTTAAACTTTCAGATATATTCGTACAGATCGTCACCTATACGAATAACCCGTCCATTTAGCATTCACATAACGATATTCGTGTGTTTTGTTCTTTAAAGCCTCACATACGTTTATACATAATAATTCCTAAGCAAACAATCACATGATGGTTCTGTATTGCCAGATAATTATCCGACTCAAGAACCATTGTTCTGAACTGTGTTTCTGTTAAATGTGTCTGAAACTGTTCTATGACAACTCACCATGATAATGATAAATGACATGAATATGAAAATTACTGAAATGTGTATGATTCATACCTGTTTTTACTGTTCATGTACTGTAGAGATCACTGTCCCGGTAACGGTTCCGGCACTGATGTTACAGAGACTGTAAGGATCTCTAAGGCTGATGCATATCAAAACTGATCTGGATCCAATCATACTCTATCGAAAGAAGTACAACCACGGAACAACAAGGATTAGCCTTCGGAAGAGCCATTGCTTCCAAAGGATAATTCCTTCCACTAAATACATCATGTTCCGTGGAGTGAAAGCCCAAATCGATCAGTGCTTCCGATCGACCATCAGTACTTCCGATCATATGTGGTTCCCAATACTTCCGATCATCAGTGGTTCCCAATACTTCCGATCTTCAGTGATTCCCAAGACAAAGACTTCCGAAGAGTTTTCTCTGACAAAGATTCTCTTTACTTTAGGAAATAAACAGAGTTGCTTTCTCACACTCAGAATAAAAGAGAAGACATTCCGATGTTAGTCAGCAACAAAGAAGATTTGTCAAGGCTACAAAGAGACTAAACAATTAATGTATTTTGTTGTTTAGGTATTTATCATAAAAGTCAATGGAGTCTTTTGTATTGATTGTAATTAATATGCCTTGGCCTGTCAAGACCATAACAGATACTAGATTAAGCATACATTTGTTTCTAGTGTTTTGTCCAGCCATGTATTCCTACGAGGATACGGCTGTAGGTCTTAGTATATAATCCTTCACTTGTTAGTTAGAAAATTACGAGTGAGTGCTTGAACTAAGTGTTATAATTCTGGCAGTTGAATTAATGCAATATACTTCGACCTTGAATTTACAATTGTTTTCCGTACTTTGTTTTCAAACTGTTTTTACAAAACTAAGTTGATAGAATTTCCGCAACTATCAACTTTGTAGAAGATAACTTGTGATAAGTGTTGTGTAGTATACTCAACCGATCCAACACTATACATTTTAAATGTGTATATATATATATATATATATAAATATATAGGAGGTGGATCCAATACAAAGGGTAATTAACGTGAGAAGGTAAGAAGGAATCTGAGCCATTGATCAAATAAATGAATGGTTAAGATCTAGTGGTCCCCACATTTTATTTAAAACTTGCGTGAATTAGAGCTGGAAGGGCAAATAAGGAATAACCTACATTTGTTGACTTTTTTATGGTTAAATCAAGTTCCACTTTTTTTTAAAAACCAAATAACTTTTAAACGGTTAATCGTTTTTTTAAAAAAAATTACACCATAAAATAGAGAATTTTATTATCTTTAATTTGAGTATAGTATTGTTATAGTTTTTTTCGATGTTTTTTACGTGGTCCGTGATTTTAATGTTTGGTACGTGATTATGCAGTTGTTCCTTTGATTTTGCATGTTAAATGACGGTCTGTGATTTTCATATAACGTGGTACGTGATTTAGTGGTAAGTAATTATGCAGTTAGTCATTGATTACGTGTGTTAAATTACGGTCTGTAATTTTTCTAATCACGGTCTGTAATTATATATGGACGATATTGCCCCTTACCATGATGACACATGTCAAAAGCCTGTGGCTTCCTACGCTTAGTACGTTCCATACCCTTTGTATTATAACCGCCCTCTAAATATATATATATATATATATATATATATATTGTTAACTTTAAATGAGAATAAACATTTAATTATTACATTTGTTGACAATTCCATCGTAGTCCACGTTAAATACACTGACGGTGTTTAATAAGTCAAATTTGAAAATTAACGGATGTCACAGTCTCCCCCAGTTAGAAGAATTTCATCCCGAAATTCAACTAGCGTTGTGGTTGACAGCTGCATCCGCATAGAGTTGTGGATATTTTTGTTTCATCTGATCCTCCCATTCCCAGGCGAATTCAGGTCCACGTTTAGATTCCCAACGGACTTTGACTATTGGTATTCGACTACGCTTGAGTTGTATCACTCCACGGTCCAAGATCTCCACTGGTTTCTCAACAAAGTGCATGGACTCATGAATGTGCACATCGTCGAGAGGGATATGAAGATTCTAATTAGCTAAACATTTCTTGAGGTTGGACACGTGAAATGTAGGGTGAATGTTGCTAAGGTCTTTTGGTAGCTCGAGCTTGTACGCTACTTTCCCAATTCTTTCGAGAATTTTAAATGGTCCTACGTAGCGAGGTGCTAGTTTCCCTTTCTTTCCAAATCGGACTACTGCTTCCCAAGGTGATACCTTGAGAAGTACGAGATCACTGATATTGAATTCTAGGGGCTTACGTCGTTTGTCAGCATAACTCTTCTGACGACTTCTAGCAGCGAGTAGGTTCTTACGAATTTGCATGATTTTGTTAGTAGTTTCTTGAATTAATTCCTGACCAGTGATTTGGACTTCACCTATCTCACTCCAACAAATGGGTGAGCGGCACTTACGACCATAAAGTGCTTCGAAAGGTGCCATATCGATTCTTGTATGATAGCTATTGTTATACGAGAATTCAATCAAACTTAAGTGAGTATCCCAATTTGCACCGAAATTGATGACACAAGATCTCAGGATATCCTCGAGTGTTTGATTGACCGTTCTGATTGGGAATTTTTTTGAGGATGATATGCAGTGCTAGGTCTAATTGAGTACCAAAAGTTGATTAAAGCGGTTTACAAAAGAGGGAGATGTTACGACCATCACGACAGAAGATAGTGCTCAAAAGAACACCTTGGCGGCTTACTATTTCGTTGATGTAGATTCGAGCTAACTTCTCAACTTGATAGTCTTCGCGAATAGGTATGAAGTGTGCTGATTTAGTAAGACGGTCAATGATCACCGAAATACTATCGTGACCACTAGAAGTGCGAGGGAGCTTTGTAATGAAATCCGAGGCTAGTATGATATCAAAACTACCTAGTTTCATGGGTATGTTTTTGATGGGGTAATTGTGTTCGTTATGGTTCAAGTTGCAACCATGAACGAAATATTCATTAGTGATGGAACTATCTAGCTTGAGGAGTAGCAAGAAAACTAGGCGCAAAAGATTGTAAGATTCATGATATAGATTGATTGATAGGCTAATGAAACACAATAAGAGTATAATGTAGACATAAGACTTAAGTTAACGATGGTAGATCAGTGATAGAGATATCAATATCGACATAGAACAACATAATGTGTGGTGATGAAACATGAAATTGATTATGTTGGGTTGAGAATAGAATATTAGCATTGGAAGGTGTAAATATCTAGACTTAACAAAGTAATTTTAGTTCATGTGACTTTTGGTATATCATGTTTTGGGCAAATAGGCTAAGACACTTTCTCCATAAAATCCCTAAGAAGCAAGACGATTCCTTGGTTGATTGTGATATACATGAATTGCTCTCCTATTAAAGGAACTATTTTAAATGATTAAAAATCATTTTGTTTTGAAATTTTGAGTGAACATAGCAGTGTAAGGGCAAGTGACAGTGGGTTTTGAATTTTTTTTATATGATTTGCGTTGATCGTGATTGTTAGAAAATGTATCAAATGATATGGTCGTCTAGCTTCCTTCCTATATGTATGAATCTTGAATGGATTTGAAGCTTGAAATTTCATCCTATACGTATACAGAGTTGGGTTTTCGATTCATATTATGATTTTAGAATTTGTAGATTATGTATGACGTTTAGAAATATCCACCGATGCATTAGAATTGTTGACTGTAGTATTGCAAACTAGCGTCTAAAGGTCGTAAGTGCTATTTGAACAAAATCAAAACCTTTGAAGAGTTTATAATCATAAGTTGTCATTCGATTTAGACTTTGAAGCTTAAACAAAACTTCAATTAAAGGCATAGAGATAACTTATTTGTCATTAGAGTTTGATTATATATAGTTTACTTGGCTAAGAGCGCTTGAGATCATAATAGTTTATTTGTTTCGGTGTAAAATTATTCACTGTGGCCATTAATTGACTTGTTGTAAGGATACGCATCAAGTCTAGCTGCAATAGTTAAATTGATTCAACCAGTAGTTTGAATAAAGAATATTTTTCTTGATAATGAATGTCGAGTTGATGGTAACTAGTCCTTGGTCAGGCTTTTGGTTCTGCTCTCATTGTACTGTTGGTGTTTATATATAGGTTATGCCGTAGCCAACCCCCTAACTACCAATACTTTGAAAAGCGTGCTAATCATCTACCAGTACTAACACAAAATTTTAAATATGAAGTTTAAGATTTATGCTGAATAGGATTTGATGCTTGAAAATGGTTTGATGTTGTAATTGAACAAGTAGGTAGGTTTTGAATCTTATACCAAGATTTGAATGAGTTTAGGATTTGAATTCAAAGTATTCTATGAATGTGTCCATTTTCCCGTATAGCAGGATTCACATGTATTGCAAATTATCGTTCCGTGTGCACCCGTTACGGTAATTTGCCTTGCATGATTGCCCTGCTTCGTGAACGTGGCATACAAATAAGTTAAATTAGAACTTCATAGGATAAAAACTTGTCTTACCAAAGTTGTTGTGGTTTACAAGACATTTGGTTTAACTAACATCAATCAAGTAGACTGAAGAAGTCCGTCTCGTAAAACCATCAACTTTGACTCGTTTGGAATTTGTAGGATTTTTTTAGTATCCATATGACGTTTAAAGTGACAAGCTTTAACCTACTAGGTTATCACAAGTCCGTCACATGATACCCAAACTTGACAGTTGTAAGTCGAACATTAGAGACCATTAGGAATGTTTGTGACACTATAAAACTTAGATTAATACGTTAAATATCATAAATCATAGTCTTAGTATCAAAAAATTTGAAACGGCGTCTAGAAATAAGAATTTACATACTAAGACATTTTAGAGCTTTAGATTAAGATGATTTCAAATATCATCCTTCATAGGTCTAATGTCTTAGAATTCTTAGAGCAGTAGTATGGAATGAGACATCATAAATCTTTAGATTTGAATGACATACAATTATCATAAATCATAAGTATAATGTCTTAGAGTTCTTAGAATTGTAGTTGAAGTATAGGAATATATGGAAATGAGATGTTCTGCACGAGTGGCAAGGTATAATTTGGTAAATGCTTGATTTTGAATAGGTTGTATGATATAGAATACAAGTGTGTGATATTAAATAACTTTAGATAAATGTGATAATTAATTATCACTAATCAAGGATATAATATCATAGAATTCTTAATTCATAGTTTGAGTATGCGAGTATGTAACATTGTCTTAGAATAGCATGAAATGTGTGGACTTGATTGATTTTTTTTAATAAAATCACTCATGAAAAATTTCAGTAAGTTTATATGTCACTTTGTTGAAATATAAATGAATTATAAGTCAGTGTGACATGTTTGAAATAATAATACGTCATTAAGACTTGGTTAAAATAATCAAATCAGAAATCGTCGTGGTTTGTTTAAAATCTATATGGAATGGTATCCAAAGTGGAATACCGTTGACTTATTAGAGTCGTGTAGTTTATAAGACGTTTGGTGTAACATGCTTTGGCCTATAGGTTAGGATACTCTCATCGAGATTCCCCAGGAAAGCTAGACTGGTCCTATAGTATATCGAGGATTTATACGAATCGCTTTCCTAGACAGGAGTCCCAACTACCGGTACCCCCCCTTCCAGTTAATGCATGCCCGTCTTACAACCTAACTCTAACGAGATTTTGAAATCAAAGATCAAGTACGCGTGCTTTAAAATTCAACAAAATAACTTAATGAAATTTCATCTTGAAACATATGAATAGGAATGTAGTCTAAGCATGAAACTTTTAGAATTTAGAGTAATAGCGTAATTATGAATGATATAAAAGGTATGAGCACATATAGAATAAAGGAAAAATAAAATAGCACGTATATAAACATAGATTGTTAGGCATGTAAGGCATGAGTTATCTCATGTTTGGACACCTAAAGCTATAAACTAGGTCACCATTTCTAATAACCAAATTCCCTATAGCCACGGCTCTGATACCAATCTGTCACACCCCAACCGACGTCGGAATAACGTCGGGGCGTGACGCGTCTGTTCATAACACGTGACGCTAATTAAGTTTCATAATTTAATCATACCAAATTCAATACACGCTCAAATCAAATAGTTTTCAACATTGGAAAAACAAAAATTGAACATTGTTTTTATTTACTAAACTAGGTCCATAGCATCCTACGTGTAGCATCAACTTGACAATACTCAAACGGCATTTCCTGCAACATGTATAAAAATAAGGTCAACTAAAAAATTGGTGAGTAGACATAGGTTTAAACTATATGTAATAAAATTGAGAATTTTGCGATTCATATGTCAAGGTAGATTACAAGCATGTATGTATAAACGTATGTATGATCAGACCTTTGTTGACTTGAGACTCGAGTCGAAAGTCGCGATTAGCTTGAATTGGTTTCAATCATCCAAAGGCCCTCATTAGGGTCAAAACGATGGATGGGCGTCACCCAATAGATCTATTATTGTTACCATTGGCTCATGATAGAGTTAGTGATCATATAGAATTAGACTTCGAATAGCACACACATAGAATCATATTTTAACACATATGACATAGTATCATACACATAGACATAGAGTTTGAATCCACAAGTTTTGTGAAATAGAATTTGAAATTGAATAGCGTATACATGTTGCACCCAATACTTTGAAATGAAAAGGGCTGCGAATACTCACATAGTATGATTGATGATTGACTTCTTGATTGTCGTTTATATGAAGACTTATAACTCTGTTCCTATAACATAATGAGTTTCTTTTGAGTTTGTGAAATTGCTATAGTTTATGTAGTTGTGTTTGTGTTTTGTTTTTCAAGATTAAAATAGTTATGTCTTAACTTATACTTGAAATATTATTTTATAATGTATTGAAATTACTAAGTGTCGGATTTTATAAAAATTCCGTCATTATAACGACGTATTTTGGGAAAATTACCATTTTGCTTAACAACTTCAAAACTCATAAATTATATCAAGATATATAAATATATATTTACAAGTATATAAATGTATCACATCATTAAAGTGTGTATATGAAATATATACACATTTACATATGTGAAAATAATTAATATATATGTAAAAATGTTTAAGTTTATAAAACTGCTTTTGGACAGATTTTGTCCGGCTTGTTCGGATGAACTTTAAAAATAGAAGTCGTTTGAATAAAATTATGAAACTTCACAGTCAACTATTTCAAGGTGTTTTGAAAAACTTGCATTTAGAAAACTTTCGTGATTTTTCTTGTAAATAGGTCAAAACAATCACAGAAGTATAAGTCCTTAAAGTTTCTGTTTTAACATATTAGTCCAGTGAGCTTCGATTCATTTTTGACATAGTAAACCTTGGAGTTTAATTATGAAACTCTAGTCTACTATTTTAAGATGTTATGAGCAACTTTCATGTAGAAAGGTTTTTATGATTCGGACCTTAAGTAGGTCAAAACAGCTGCACAAGTTAGGTGGTGCAAATCCACGCACTAATCTTGTGAAGGCTGTTTGGGGTATCATTTGGTCGAGTTAGAAGGCTTATAAATAGTGCATGGAAAGATATCATGATAAACTTAGTCATGGAACTTGAGTTTGTTCCGTTTGAAGTTGTCATGACTATTTTATGACTTTTTTGAAGTCATGACAATATTCTGCCAGAATTTCATGAATGCATGTTTGTGTGTATAGTTATGTAAGACCTTTTAAAACGAGTTTTTGAGGCTTTACACCATTAATAGAGCTGATAATGATGAAAAATAATAATATTCATTAATATTATCATTTTTCTCATACATATACATGCATGCATGAATCAAGTCACCAAAAACAAGTTTCGGGTCTTGAAAGACTCATTTCTAGTACATGCAACTTTGTTGTATATAGAGTTTTAGGTCATGGCTTCAATGCCCACGAATTTAAAATGTTAAATGGTGTATATTTCATGTTCAAAACTAGGTCTTGGCCATGGTTTAGAAAGTGTATGTGATAGAGTGCAAACATGTGAAGAAAAGTGAGTTTTGGAAGTAAACCGTTCTTCTAGGCACCTTGAGCTTGTGTGGCTTGATCCTAGCTTTTCTCCTTGGCTTCTTGGGAGCTTGAAATGACCAAGAATGGAGGGATTAGGGGCTGTAGTCGTTTGGGAAGAGGAGAGGAGCAAGAGAGAGTTTGAAAGTTTGAAAATTCTTGAAAGGGTGTGTGTAGGAGCTAAAGAAAGAGAGGGGTATAAGTGAGAGAGGGGGGACGGTTTTGGAAGAGAGGAGAGAGGGGAAAGTGTGTCTTGGATAGTGGGAGAGAAGAGAGTGGGGAAGAGGTTGAGTGTGTAAGTAAGATTTGTTGACTTGTGAGGGTATTTTTGTTTTCTAGTGTTTGGATGGCTTGCATGTGGGGATTCTTGTATATGTATATATGTAGACATGTATCTTGTAATTATGCATGCATGATTTGTACGTGTGTGTCTTTCTTATACATACATATATATATATATTGGTGATTTTGTTTTATAATTAAACTAGTATGTTAAATTAACTAGTTGTGCTATTTAAATAGTTCCATGTATATAACCTCATGAGTGTATTTGCATACAAAATTATATTTTAGTTAGTAATAGAAACATCTTAAAGGATATTTGGTTAATTGTGTTGGGTTTTAACTGGTTAAAACACAGATAAAATCCGTTGTTTGTGAATTCACCTATTAAAGTAACAATTTGCAAAATTTTCTTCGTTAAAACATTTTCTCTACTTTTGATTTATGATTTCATTTCAAATTTGGTATAGTGATTAATTCATGTACTCAATTGTCAACAAAGTTTGTTTCGGATAGTTCAGCGAAATGTGGTAATTTAATTACGAGAATTACTAATTGCAAGACTATACATTTTAAATGTGTGTATATATATATATATTGTTAACTTTGAATGACAATAAAAATTTAATTATTACATTTGTTGACAATTCCGTCGTAGTCCACGTTAAATACATTGACAGTGTTTAATAAGTCAAATTTGAAAATTGATGGATGTCACACTCTAGTGCTAAACCTTAAAACATAATGACGAGCAGGAAAAAAAATTAAAATACAAAAAGACAAAATGAGCTAGAAAATGTAAATTCTAAACCCTAAAATATAAACAATAAAGTTAAATCTTAACGTATAATGACAAGCATAATAGACAAAATGATTAAGAGTAGTAAAGACATAATAATGATGAGCAAAAAGATATAATGATTTGGAAAACATAAATTTTATAATGTAAAATTTAAACCATAAAATCTAAACGCAAAAACTAAACTCTAAAAGCTAAGGTCATAAGACGAGTCGGTTCTAACGCCAGTGAACTCAGTTCAATCGAAGTTCGTTTGAGCTGATTTATGAATAACAAAAAAATTTTTCTTTGTCTTTTTTACAAATTAAATCATTTTTATTAGAATCAACGCAAAACCTATATACATAGCTTTAAAACTAGCATAGTATAATGCTCGCAAAAACGAAAAAAAATAAAAATAATATATATATATATATATATAGATATATATTGTTGTTAATTAAATAAAACCCAATAAAACGAATCGAATATTATATATGTTTAACAACATTTCGACAAATTTAATTACAAATTCTGAGGAAATAACAAGTTAATAACTAAACTATTTAATTTAATATACATCGAATCGATTATTATAAACTGATCGAAACAGATGATCTAATCATATACTTAATGTTTATAAAAGTGACAATCTCAATTTAAATATCACACGGCTAGCATTCGCAACCATATTAACTAAAGTTTTAACCGACTAAGAAAATGAACCATATCAAACCATATTTTGATTTGATTTATTATTTACTATAATATACTACTATGATATAAAAATGAAGAGGTATAAAAGAAGGATCCATAAACAACGTAATTAGTAATATTCGAATCTTTTGATAAATAATAGACATGTGAAGATATGATTGTGATAATTTGTTGACGAAACAAATAATTCATACTCACAATATGTTCATCATGTAAAAATGATGAAAATTAGAGAAAGCGGAATTGACAATCAATGCTCACAGTGAAAGTTACGACAAACCGAGCTTTTGAAATAGATTCGCACAATGTCTAAAATAATCATTACACCCATATGGTTGGAAAGATATCGGAAAATCGTGAACGTGGGCGAAAACGGCGTGCAAAACGGAGTTCGTATGAAGAGGGAATCACGAAAACAAGTTTCAAAAGCATCACGTTTGAAAGGACACGTGTCCAGCAGCTATGACACGTGTCATCTAGCCTTGCCACGTGTCCCGATGACTTCCCATGTGTCCCGTGAGGTGTCACAGCCTCATTACCTCGATTTGCATGCAAGTTCCTATAAATAAACTTCAGAAATTCATTTTCTACGTATCCCGCACAAACGCCATACTTTTGTCTCAACAAAAACCCTTTATTAAACTTCGTTGAAGTGATCTTAAGTGAGAGGAAGCTCAAGACAATATCTGGAAGCAATCAGAAAGTTTAAACGAATTGTTGCTCGGGTCGTCGAATCATCGAGAATTTGGACATCTTACTATTTATCTGACTTACTTGGTATATTTGCTAAAGCTGAGATACGGATTCTGTCTATTTAAATCATAGTATTTCTAATTGTCTTGTTTATTATATTTATCGACTCGTTTGGTTTTCGAGCATTCCTTGATTCGAATTCTGATTTGTTTAGCATGCGATATAATTATTAAATCGTATTCATTATGGCATTTTTTGTTATATCAACTTATGAAATCATTGAATTTGAACTTTGTTTAGATATTTGATTATTTGTTAATTGTAAACTGTTTCAAATCCGATACCTGAGCAAAGCCTCCGGTAGGTGATTCTAATGGTGCGTCATTGGGGCATCAATGGCGTAGCACTTTTCGTGACGGTGTGACTGGTTCACGGCGTCTCCATATTTTGGCAGTTGAAGAGTGATGTTTTGGGAGGCGAATGGACTGGTACTAGGATAATTATTTTGTTTCGGTGAGTGTTGGGGTGTGCCCACATACAGCTAACAATTTGATACATTAGGCCGACGGGTCTGTGTACACCATTTGTTTTGTGTTATGCTCAAATTGGTATCTCCTTCCATACGACTTGTTTAATTGTGTATTCATTCTGATTAATTAAAATTTTTAATCGTATGGTTAGTTCATTCTGGTATTCGTCATTACATGTTATCTATCTAATCATTACATTTGTAATACTTCCGCTGACTTTGCCACCACTATCTTTTGGAATTTTTGTAATTGTTTCCTTAATCAGATTTCATCATCATTACCATTGTTCTTCTGTTACTGAGCAATTTTTGGCTCACCTGTATTTCTTTTTGTTGTTTTGTTTATTTTTAAAACAGGTACTCATGGGATTCAAGGGATGTGTGAAGAGAAGATAAAAAGATTAGAGAGCTGATTATGATAGTTAATGATGTAATTAGATATTTTGTATTTAACTAGTGTTATTTCATTAAATATGGAAATATGCATTGTTATGATTTATATAATAGCAACACGTCAGTCCTTGCCAGGTTGGGGTGTTGCAGTTATGGTATCAGAGCTAAGGCTCTTTCCTGTAGAAAACTTAAACTAAATAAATAAGGCATGTGAGTTTCATGGGTAGATATCGGGTTAGGATTTTAATTTTCTAATATATCACTTATTCTTCCTAAATCGAGTATTTTCATTATAGATGTCTTCTGAAAATATGCAAACTGATCCCACGCTTACTGATACTATCAATTGAGCACTCACGAAACAACTTCCAAATATCGTGGAAAAAATCATGGGATAGTTAAATCCTAACCAGAATAATCTAGTTCCTCCTCCTCCATTGTATCCACCTCCTCATATTCCGAATCCTCCACCGTATGACCCCAAAACTCATACCAACAACACTACCTCAGGAATTCATGAGTGGCTAACCAGATTTCAGAAACAAAATCCACAATCTTTTAGCTCTGCACTTGATCCTATGGATGCATGTAATTGGATCATGCATATTTAGAAACTTTTTGAAGTCTTGGGAGTTGAATAATTTAAGGTGAGATTAGCAGCTTACAAGCTTGAAGATGATGCACAATCTTGGTGGAGAGGGATCAAGCATGCTCAAGGTGGAGATGTTTATGCAACTGCGTTGGCTTAGAAATAATTCAAGGAAGTATTTTATCGGCAATACTTCCCTACCTCGCACCAAGAAAAATATTATCGAGAATATGCTATGATTGCACAAAGGGATGACGAACCAATGATGGAATTCATGGCTAGATTCACCCGTTTGGCTAGTTTTCTGGGAGAGGCTGCGGGAAACCAACAAGTCCAAGCTAACAAAATTAAATGGGCAGTATGTGAAAAGTTTAGAAAGTTAATTGTGATGAGTGAGTTTAATAACATCACAGAGGTTGTTGATGCAGTTCAGACACTAGAGTTAGCAGAGAAAATGATTCCTATTGTAGAGAACTGAAAAAGGGATCGTGATGATAACAATCATACCCCTTTTGGATACAAAAAGACTCAATCAAATGTCCCTAACCATCAGACCCAAATGTAGATGTATCAACCACCAAACGAAGTACGAAACAACAATTTAATTGAGACATGCAAACTTTGTGGGAAAACTCATCGAGGCACGTGTCATCTGCTGACGGGAGCATGTTTTCAATGTGGACAAATTGGTCATCTCGCTAAGGACTCTAAAACCATAAACCCTCGACATGATGGGAATGCTGGAGAGACTAATGCACCTCGTAATATTGGTGGGTGAGTTTTTGCACTGACATCTTTACTAGACCTTCGATGCTCCAAATAGTCCTGTATAAATAAGATAGTAGAAGAATAAGATGTCACTAGTTTGTAGCAAGTTTCGAATGTTTTACTTTAAGTATAATAAACGTATTTGATAGCGTTAAGAATATGTTATTTATAAAAATCCTCTTCTATAAGGCATGAATTGTTTTTGATATTCGAATTATCTGAAAACCTTAAGACTGGTATTCTTAATTACTTGATTTTTTTTTCAAAGAAAATATTTACCTGAAATTTTATACAAAGTTAGGTATATGAATTATTAAATCAAACGAATAAGTTTGAAAATCTGAAAATAAATCATCCTGTAACATTGAAATTTCGAGTACGAATTTTTCTAAGCAGTGTAGAATTATAATGCTCGTAAAAACGAAAAAAAATCAATATATATATATATTGTCACACCCCAGGCCGGCGGGAACGGATCATATTTTCCCGTCGGGCGGAAGGTTCCCGGAGCGCGATATCATGAGTGATAATCGAATGATCAGATTGTTTACATAGCACATGATAAATAAATGAAAAATACTAACACATCCATGACATAGAATTACAAGATTAAATTACAACGTATCATTCATAATTTAATCCAGTAAATCTACCAAAAAGAATCAATGTAACTATATCTTGTATCTGTACAAGATATACAAAAAATGATTCATGTTCTTGTTATCCCAAAAGTATGCAATCACAAAAGTAGCTAGGTCTTCTAAAAGTCCACTAGCTATGTCCATGCATAATAGTAGCTACACCTGTTCATCACCTGAGAAACATGTATTTAAACAAAGTCAACACGAGGTTGGTGATTTCATAAGTAAGTTAATGTAAAACCTTGATTCATTCACATGCACGTTCACAATGATAAATATGTTACTTGTATGATTATGAGGTAACAGGGAAACTCAAATGAATATGATAATATAATTTCATAATCATCAACACATTTGAATAACATAGTTGTAAGATTTTATCTTACAACACTCAGTTATTCTTACATGAGCAAACATTGAGACTATTCATACACAAACAAACAATGAGAACTACTACAGAGAAACATGATGACACGGCACCACACATGAATGATTAGAAGATAAAACATCTTCTAATATCATTCCACATGATAATTAACTAAGTGTGATAAGTCAAGTACTTATAACACTTAGTTATAACTTAAAAACATACTATGTGATAGTATGAACGCATTGATCATCCACCACCTGCGTCACTTAAGGGTACTAAGACTAGTTCTTACTACGGCTTAAGGATTACATGGTGAATATTGGAATTTATGAATGATAATCATGATAACGTAACTTCATGATAATCACATCATTCACACAATGATTAACATAACGTAATAAGACAAGTTCTTATTCAACTTTGTTAATCACATGAGAACATCCCTACATTGAGAACAATAACACATAGATGTGCATCATCCATCGTTACTTGTGGACTAGTAGACTGGGGAATTTATTTTCTATCATGTCATATTACTAGTAACAGTTTCGATGAAGGCTTTGGGATCACACGGCGGAATAGAGGTGAATCGGGTGCATTGTAATCTGATTACGTGAGGATCACAATGGACTGCTTTTGGGCTCTATACGTTGCATTTCAGAATACATTACATACAGTTAACTAACACTTTTAATAATTTAAAAGTGTAACAACAGTTAACGCACAGAAAATAGAATAATATAAGGAACAGATTAATTAAATCTAATATCCTTAGTACACAAAATGGTTATCAATACTTCGGTTTGATAACTACAACGCTATCATCATATTATTCTATGCATGAGAACACAGGTGAATCAGTGGGACAACTATGAGAAATGAGAATGGAAATCAATATTTGTATCGCAAGTAGTGTGGAGTTCTAGTGTTGATGTGGTGGGATGTTGGCTAGGGCTTAGTTCCCTTACATATGCCCTATATATAAGCATCACTGCTAGGATAATATAGTACTTGTGAATGTAACTATTGAGGAGCCATTGGGTGAACAACTGAAACAGACAATCATACAAGTAACATATTTATCATTGTGAACGTGCATGTGAATGAATCAAGGTTTTACATTAACTTACTTATGAACTCACCAACCTCGTGTTGACTTTGTTTAAATACATGTTTCTCAGGTGATGAACAGGTGTAGCTGCTATTATGCATGGACATAGCTAGTGGACTGTTAGAAGACCTAGCTACTTTTGTGATTGCATACTTTTGGGATAACAAGAACATGAATCATCTTTTGTATATCTTGTACAGATACACGATATAGTTACATTGATTCTTTTTGGTAGATTTACTGGATTAAATTATGAATGATACATTGTAATTTAATCTTGTAATTCTATGTCATGGATGTGTTAGTATTTCTCGTTTATTTATCATGTGCTATGTAAAAAATCTGATCATTCAATTATCACTCATGATATCGCGCCCTGGGAACCTTCCGCCCGACGGGAAAACACGATTCGTTCCCGCCGGCCTGGGGTGTGACAGATTGGTATCAGAGCCATGGTTATAGAGAAATTAATGGTCATATTACTTTAACGGTTTGGCCTAGACTATAACCTAGGGACCCTCATATAGAGATCATGTGACTTAGGATTCTATTTGCATATGTCTTCTACTTCTGATCACTGCACTAACCGATTTCTTTCGGTTATGATCAGAATGCCGCCAAGAAGACAACCACCTCTATTACCATTGACTCAAGGTTCTGCTCCTCACTCATCTACACCGACACCACCTGACTCTCCTCCACACCTACCACGACCTCCACCTCCTCCTCCGCCACCACTGGCTTATCAGTTGGATCCTGCTACGGTGGCATTGGCTACTCTCCTGACTAGCCAACTGAGGGATGTGATTCCCGAGATGATGAACCGCATCAACAACAACAACAGTAACAACGTTGCTAACTCATCTGGAGAAGGCAACGGTAACACCAGGCAGAATCAGGACTATGCCTACAAGAACTTTGTAGGTTGCAAGCCACCCAGTTTCAGTGGCAGTGAGGGTGCCGTTGGATTAATCCAATGGATTGAGAAGATGGAAATCACCCTTGACATCAGTGGCTGTCCTGAACAGAACAGAGTCAAGTACGCTGCAGCTTCCTTTCACAAGAGAGAGTTGATTTGGTGGAACGCTCAAGTTTCAATCAGAGGCAGGGATGAGGCCCAGGCTATGCCTTGGGATGATTTTAAAGCCATGCTAAGGGCAGAGTTTTGCCCACGAAATGAACTGAAGAAGGTTGAGACTCAACTGCTCAATCTGGAGATGATTGGTGCTGGGCATCTGGCCTACACCACACGATTTCATGAGTTAGCCACTTTGTCACCTGACGTGGTGCCAACACTTGAGAAGAGAATCAAGCAATATGTTGGTGGTTTACCACCCAGTATCCGGGGTCATGTTATTTCTGCTCACCCTACTACCATGGAGTTAGCTGTTACACTGTCAGCATCCCTGACAGATATGATGGTTGCTGCGGGGCATTTCAAGAAGGAAACTGAAACAGCCAAGGCTGGAACTTCCAAGAAGTCGGAAAAACGTCCGGCTAAGAAACAAAAAGTGGTTAGAAACTTTGCTGCCACTGCTCAAGCCCCAATGCTCAACCAGCCCCCACCATTGGAGATCAGGAAGCCATACACTGGCACTGCACCTCTGTGCAACTCATGCCAGTTTCATCACTTGCCAAATGTCCTGTGCAGACACTGCACCAACTGTGGAAGATTTGGTCACACAGTAAACTACTGCAGGAGCCCGAGGGCTCATAACAGGAGCAACAACGCAGCCACAGCTGCTGCTGCTGATAATAGGTCCTGCTTCACTTGTGGTGAACCGGGACACTTTTCTAGGGATTGTCCCAAGAAAGCTCAACCAAGGGCTCAAGCAGCAAGGGGACGAGCTTTCCAGATAGGAGCTGCTGATGCACGACAGGACCCGAACGTAATCCCGGGTACATTTCTCTTATTTGACTTCTATTCATCCATATTATTTGACACTGGTGCGGATCAGAGTTTCATCTCATCCGACTTTGCATGCCATCTTAATTATGATAAGGAATTGTTAAACTCCCCTTATACTATTGAGATAGCAAATGGCAAACAGATTACAGTAGACACAATACTTAGGAATTGCCCATTAACACTTGGCGATCACACATTTTCCATCGATTTGATACCGATGGAGCTGGGCAGTTTCGACATCATCATCGGAATGGATTGGCTATCTCTTAACCGAGTTGAGTTCATCTGTTCCGATAAACTACTACGCATTCCAGTGAAGAACAATGATATTTTGGAGATTCGCGGAGACCAAGCGAAACGCAATGTCAAGATAATATCGTGCATGAAGGCTCGCAAGTATCTGCGAAAATAATGCGTTGCATTTCTAGCTCACATGATCGAGAAAGACAAGAAGGCAATCAAGATTCAAGATGTAGCAGTTGTGAGAGACTATGCGGACGTGTTTCCGGATGACTTACCGGGACTGCCACCTGAGAGATTAGTACAGTTTCGAATCGATTTGATTCCGGGAGCGAATCCTGTAGCTAAGTCTCCTTATAGACTTGCACCATCAGAAATGCAGGAGTTGTCCAATCAATTACAAGAGCTACTCGATAAAGGATTCATCCGACCGAGTTTTTCCCCGTGGGGAGCTCCGGTTCTTTTTGTGAAAAAGAAGGATGGAACCTTCAGGATGTGCATTGATTACAGAGAGCTCAACAAACTCACCATCAAGAATCGGTAACCGTTACCGAGGATTGATGATTTGTTTGATCAATTACAAGGAGCACAGTACTTTTCAAAGATAGACCTGAGATCAGGCTATCATCAGCTCCGGATTCAAGAGTAAGACATACCAAAGACAGCCTTTCATACCCGATATGGTCACTACGAATTCATGGTGATGCCATTCGGACTGACGAACGCACTGGCTGTGTTCATGGATTTGATGAATCGGGTGTGCAAGCCGTACTTAGATCAGTTTGTTATCGTTTTTATTGATGACATACTGATTTATTCAAAGAACAAGAAGGAACATGAACAACACCTCAAGACAGTCTTGGAAATCCTGAAGGAGGAACGACTCTATGCCAAATTCTCTAAGTGTGAATTTCGGTTGAGAGAAGTTCAGTTCTTGGGTCACGTGATTAACAGTGACGGTATTCACGTAGATCCTGCCAAGATTGAAGCAATCAAGAACTGGGATGTGCCTACAACACCAACAGAGATCCGATCATTCTTGGGATTGGCGGGTTATTACAGGAGATTCATCTCGAATTTCTCTAAGATAGCTTTGCCTCTCACCAAGCTCACACAAAAGTCTGAACCTTTTGTGTGGACTCATAAACAAGAGGAGGCATTCCAGACACTGAAACAAATATTGTGCAATGCTCCAATCTTAACACTCCCAGAAGGCAATGATGACTTTGTAGTTTATTGTGATGCTTCCCATCAGGGACTCGGATGTGTTTTGATGCAACGAGACAAAGTCATTGCCTATGCCTCAAGACAGCTGAAGATACACGAGAAGAATTACACTACACATGATCTCGAACTGGGAGCTGTTGTATTTGCCTTAAAGATTTGGAGACACTACCTTTATGGTACCAAATGCACCATCTTCACGGATCACAAGAGTCTACGGCACATATTTGATCAGAAGGAGCTTAACAAGAGACAGAGACGTTGGGTTGAGCTCCTGAATGATTACGATTGTGTGATCAAATACCATCCGAGCAAAGCAAATGTTGTTGCAGATGCTTTGAGTCGGAAGGAAAGAGTCAAACCTTTACACGTTCGCGCAATAGGAATGACTGTGCAAACAAGTTTGAGAGATCACATTTTACAAGCACAACAAGAAGCAGTGGCAAGAGACAACTTGAAACGCGAGCTCGATTATGGAGCCGAGAAACACTTCAAGACAAAACAAGATGGAGTTATCTATTATCTGGACCGTGTTTGGATTCCAGCGGTAGATGAACTTCGAACACTTATACTTGACGAGGCACACAAGACACGTTATTCAGCTCATCCTGGTGCCGATAAGATGTACCAAGATCTCAGGTCGTTTTATTGGTGGCCAGGTATGAAGAAAGATGTTGCTACTTATGTTGGCAAATGCATCACATGTGCCAAGGTCAAAGCTGAACACCAGAAACCCTCGGGTTTGCTGGAACAACCAGAGATTCCACAATGGAAGTGGGAACAAATAGCTATGGATTTCATTACCAAGCTACCCCGCATTTCCAGCGGATACGATTCTATTTGGGTTATCATCGATCGTTTGACCAAGTCCGCACACTTCTTGCCGATCAGAGAGACATATAAGATGGAGAAACTAGAGAGACTCTACATTGATGAAATAGTAGTAAGGAATGGGGTGCTATTGTCTATTATTTCAGACCGGGACAGTCGATTTACTTCGCGGTTCTGGCAATCATTGCAACAATCCTTAGGGACAAGTGTTAACTTGAGCACCGCTTATCATCCACAAACGGATGGACAAAACGAGCGCACCATTCAAACCCTAGAGGATATGTTGAGCACATGCATCCTAGACTTCGGTGGAAGTTGGGACACACACTTACGTCTCATTGAGTTCTCCTACAACAACAGCTACCACAGCAGCATTGGATGTGCTCCGTTTGAAGCACTCTATGGTAGAAAATGTCGGTCTCCAATCTGTTGGACCGAAGTGGGAGATAACAGAATAACTGGGCCTGAGCTTATTCAGGAAACGATCGATAAGATAGCCTAGATACAACAGAGACTTCAAGCGACACGTAACCGCCAAAAGAGTTACGCCGACAAACGGCGCAAGCCTTTGGAATTCGATGTGGGTGACCGAGTCATGTTGAAAGTGTCCCCATGGAAAGGCGTAGTTCGATTTGGGGCTAAGGGCAAGCTAGCACCTAGGTATGTCGTACCGTTTGAAATTACTCAACGCATAGGTCCTGTGGCATACAGACTCAAACTCCCTGATGAGCTCAGTGGAGTACACGATGTGTTTCATGTATCAAATCTCAAGAGGTGCTTAGCAGACGAATCATTGATCATACCATTGGAGGAAATACAAATTGATGAACAACTACATTTCATTGAAGAACCTGTAGAGATTATGGAATGTGAAGTTAAGAAACTGAAACGTAGCCGTATCCCTATTGTAAAGGTTCGATGGAACTCCAAGCGTGGACCAGAATTTACTTGGGAGCGCGAGGACAACATGAAAGTAAAGTATCCCCACCTGTTCGAGAAGTAAAGCCCGACCTATATGCTTAAATTTCGGGACGAAATTTCTTTAACAAGGGGAGACTGTGACAACTAGTACCTGACCGGCCGGCAAGTCCGTACGGTACGTGTACTTGCAAACAGTAACTATGTGTAATTCTATGTGTATATACATTACTTGTATTATCAGAATACCAAATACAAGAAATCGTTGTACGTATTTTTGTGTAAACTTAGATACAGTAAGTACAACGTACAATGTGAAAACAGGAATCAGATGGCCGACAATTCAATGTTAAAACAATGTGAAAACAGGATGTTTAGTTGAGTTCGACAGTGAGGAAACACAATCCAAACAGTATTGCAGTGTCGTTTCAGAATAACGAACTGATAGTGTGTTTGCGTGGGTGACGATTCACACAAACATATCTGTGAGTTTAACGTTCTGAAATGATGACTGGAAAGTAGAAAACAAAAGTCGGAAAGCAAAACCATCGTCGTGTTCGTTCGAATGACGATTCGAACGAATACGCGCGATGGTGACGCGATCTGACGAAACGAAACGAAAACACGACACGATCGACTTTAATTTAATAAAATTAGATATTTAACATTTTTACAATTTTGAAACTCATCAAAATAATCAAATAACATTCTTTTTATTTATTTCAATTAACTACACGTAAAATTCCGGATACGCGACTAAATCGCAAACCGAACAACCGAAACCAACCCGAATACCCGCGGGGTATTTAAAGCTTAACTTGAGGCGTTTAATTCATTTTCATCATCTTCATTCTCTCTCTACACAAGAAAATCCGGCCACCACAAATTTCCACCATTTTCAACCTTCAATCCTCCATAACTTCTTTGTTTCTCAACCAATTTGAGTGATTCTTGCGTCCACGCGTAGCTCTTGATCTCCTCTACACGAAAGTACAACCGATCTGGAAGTTTACCCACTGGAAATCGAGGTATGATTCAAGAAAGTGCACGAAAAATAGGGTTTTAGTTACTTAGATCGATCCAACCATTTGTAATCGGTTCTAGGACCATACCCTACCTTCACGAAGACCAAGCTCACTGAGATGAGGTTGAGAACACCATGGATGGAGCTGTACCAAGGGCTGGTGCTGGATGGTGATGTTGAAACGCACAGGGTTCGTGGAATTTGGGTTGGCCGAACCCTCGACCTGAACAAAGGTGGCCGAACCCTGTCACATGACGAACCTTCGCATCAGCCATGAACCTTGGACACTCACGAGCCTTCACGAACCTACATCACTTCAGCTCAATCACCGAACCTTTGAGCCCCTCCCGAACCTTGTCTGAAGCTGCGTAGAGCCGAACCTTCTTGAGCTGGAACCAACCACCGAACCATTCACATACCGAACCTTTGGGAAGCAAGCACAGACGAACCCTAAGAGGCGAAAGTCCCGAACCTTTTGAGGGTGGCGAACCCTGTGTGTGTGCCGCGAGCCTTATGGCACCGAACGATTCTGATAATTTGCGAACCTATGTACTAAAGATCATCACCGAACCTTTGTTGCTGAAAACTTAGCCGAACCAATACCCTAACAAGTCATAAGGTTCGCTGGAAGGTAGCAGGACCCAAGCTTTTGATTTCCGACCTCCATAGCCCATCATTTTCATATTGTGATTAGCCTCGGCCCAAAGAAACTCAACCGGCCCAACTTCATCTACTCAGGCCACTTGTTTCACAGCCCACCAAGATCTATAAGGCCCAACCTTACCTTTAGCCGGTTTCTTGGTCTGACCCAATAGGATCATCGGCCCAAGACCATGTTTTATTCGCCCCAACACGATGAGTTCGGCCCGAAATTACAATCAACCACTTGACATGATTCGGCACATGTTGGCCCAATAGGCCCATGATTTTGATAGTGAAATAAACTAACACATTAAAACTACAATTAGTGGGGAATGATGTAAAATTTCAGTGAATAGGATAAAAGACAAGTCTTTAACTTATAAGATTTAAGTCACATTTATGACGTGGATTTAACATAACGTGCAATTTTGATCACACAATAACCTTAAACTAATGAAAGAAAATGTTAGAGAATATGAACAACAAACAAGGGCCGAATCATTATCGAGACTCACATGTGTTAGCCAACTTTAGGGCTAACACGTACACGCGCACAAATTGATATAACTTATACTTGTAAGTTACAATCACATGAAATCAATACAGGAACATTAAACAATCAGTCAAGTACAATCAAGAGTAATTGCATCTTTTCTTTTAAGCTAATTCAACCCTACAACAACAAGGTGAGTTCATATGCCCCTTTTACTTTAATCTTTACTGATTTTAAACTCTCGGGGCTGAGAAACATGTTTACTGTTATTTATTTGAAAGTCTTGCTTAACATGTTATTTATACTTTGATTTAGATAATATTAAATTGTTTATTATCACTTATCATTGTACGCATGCTTGTATGATTATGAGGTAATAGGGAAACTCAGATGAATATAATAATATAATTTCATAATCATCAACACATTTGAATAACATAGTTGTAAGATTTTATCTTACAACACTCAGTTATTCTTACATGAGCAAACATTGAGACTATTCATACACAAACAAACAATGAGAACTACTACAGAGAAACATGATGACACGGCACCACACATGAATGATTAGAAGATAAAACATCTTCTAATATCATTCCACATGATCATCCACCACATGCGTCACTTAAGGGTACTAAGACTAGTTCTTACTACGGCTTAAGGATTACATGGTGAATATTGGAATTTATGAATGATAATCATGATAACGTAACTTCATGATAATCACATCATTCACACAATGATTAACATAACGTAATAAGACAAGTTCTTATTCAACTTTGTTAATCACATGAAAACATCCCTACATTGAGAACAATAACACATAGATGTACATCATCCATCGTTACTTGTGGACTAGTAGACTGAGGAATTTATTTTCTATCGTGAAAGCAAATTCAAATACAAACAAGAGCGCGTGTATTCTTTCTTTTAAGCTAAGTCAACCCTACAACAACAAGGTGAGTTCATATGCCCCTTTTCTTTAATCCTTACTGATTTTAAACTCTCGGGGCTGAGAAACATGTTTACTTTTAATTACTTAAAAGTTTTGCTTAACATGTTATTTATACTTTGATTTAGATAATATTAAACTGTTTATTATCGCTTATCATTGTATGCATGCTTGTATGATCATGAGATTACAGGGAAACTCAGATGAATATGATAATGTAATTTCATAATCATCAACACATTAGAATAACATAGTTGTAAGATTATATCTTATAGCACTTAATTATTCCTACATGAGCAAACATTGAGACAATTCTTACACAAACAAGCAATGAGAACTACTACAGTGGAACATGGTGACAGTTCACAACACATGAATGATTAGAAGATAAAATATCTTCTTAATATCATTTCACATTATAATTGATTGAGTGTGATAAGTCAATTACTTATAACACTTAATCTACACCTTAAAAACATACTATGTGATAGTATGATCGCATTGAGTACTTCACCGCCATACGTTGCTTAAGGGTATTAGGACTTGTTCTTAATACGACTTAAGGATGTTATGGTGAGCATATGGGTTCAAGCGAATGATGTCATGATAACGTAACTTCATGATGACAATATCATTCGTATCAAGATTAACATAACGTAATAAGAAAATCTCTTATTCAACTTTGTTAATCACATTGAGATCATCAACAACACAGATGTACATCATCCATCGTTACCTGTGGACTAGTAGACTGAGGAATTTATTTTCTCTCATGTCATATTACTAGTAACAGTTTCGATGAAGGCATTGAGATCACACAGCGGGATAGAGGTGAATCGGGTGCATTGTAATCTGATTACACGAGGATCACAATGGACTCCTTTTGGGCTCTTTACGTTGCATTGAGATTACATTACAAACAGTTAACTAACACTTTTAATATTTAAAAGTGAAATAACAGTTAACCCCACAATATAGAATAATACAAGGAACAGATTGAGAATCTAATATCCTTAACACATATATTGGTTATCGATACTTCGCTTTGATAACTACAACGCTATCATTATATTATTCTATACATGAGAATACAGGTGATCAAAGAGGAGATAAACATCTGAATTGGGAATGGAAATCAATAGTTGTATTACAAGTAGTGTGGAGTTCTAGTGGTGTTGTGGTGGGATGTTGGCTAGGGCTTAGTTCCCTTACATATGCCCTATATATAAGCAACACTACTAGGATGATATAGGACTTGTGATTATAACTATTGAGAAGCTATTGGAAGAACAGGTAAACAGATAACATACAAGTAACATATTTATCATTGTGAATGTGCTTGTGAATGAATCAAGGTTATACATTTACTTACTTATGAACTCACCAACCTAGTGTTGACTTTGTTTAAATACATGTTTCTCAGGTGACGAACAGGTGTAGATACATATATGCAAGCACTAAACTAGTGGACTTTTAGAAGACCTAGATTGCTTTTTATTGCATACTTTTGGGATGACAAAACAGTGAATCACTTTTGTATATCTTGTACAGATACAAGATATAAACTCATTGATTCTTTTGGATTAGATTTACTTAGTTAAATTATCATGGAACAATGTAATTTAACTTTGTAATTCTATTTCATGTCATGTTAGCATTTCTCATTTACATCTCATGTGCTATGTAAACAATCTGATCATTTGATTATCACTCATGATATCACGCCCCGGGAACCTTCCGCCCGACGGGAAAACCCGATCCGTTCCTGCCGGCCTGGGGTGTGACAGATTGGTATTGAGCAAGATATGAGGTTTTGAAGGTGGTTTATGGTGGTTTTTGGGTGATTCTTGCACCTAAACGAAGCTCTCGACGTCCTCTTCAAGAAAGTACAACCGATCTAGAAAGTTACCCACTCAAAATCGAGGTATGATGCTGTGAAAGTTCATGAAATTAGGGTTTTCTTTCATCCTAGACTACCCAAACCCTTTAAACGGGCGATCTTCTACTACTTTGAACCCTACGTCCACAAAAGGTCTTGCTCGCATAAGGGACAGCTGGGTTCGGTGTGTTGATGAAGCTAGTGATGATGGCATGGGGTCGGGGAATGGCAACAAAGCCACGAACCTGTGTGTGTTGGGGGTCATTTTGGCCGAACCTTCTACAAGTTCCCGAACCCTAGCTGCTACCATCACCGAGCCTTTTTCACACGAACCTTATGCAGATCTGGGAGACGAACCTGCATGCCTTGCTCAGCTAAACGAACCCTAGGCGAGCCATAAACCACTCTAGCGAACCTTTTTAACTCCAAGGTGGCCGAACCTTGTTGGGACTCACGAACCCATGTGCAGTCACCTTAGCCAAACCCTGCTACAGCCTCTGGTCACGAACCTTTGTTTCTCACAAATCTAGTCATCAGCCGAACCATCTGCATTCGAACTAACCTACCATGATGAACGAACCATAGGAGCTGTGAAGGGAAGGTTCGCTGGCCAAACTTCCAAACGTTTGCATCATGCGTGGGTCCAAATCACTCTAATCGCAGCCCAACCCCATAGCCCAGTCCGAAAATAATCAGCCCAATTCTGTGCAGTTAATCCATTTTTCAGCTCAAAGTCACGTTCTAGGCCCAGTTAAACCCTTCGGCCCACTGTTGAGTTTGCAGCCCATTTATCCTACAGGCCCAAACCACTCGGTCCATTTGATTCTTGCGACCCAATAATGACACCAATCGGACCATAGTAGCCTTTAGGCCCAGCAGGTGTATTTCGATCCACTATGGCTTTAACCGGCCCAACACTATCCTCAGCCCACATAGAGTTTATTGGGTCCAGCAGCCTTCTTCGGCCCAAGGGAAAGTTTAATTCGGCCCAATAACATTTGCTTGGCCCAATCCTTCCATATAGCCCAAACCTACGGCCCAATCACAATTGGAGCGGCCCATAACACTCATAAGACTCGAATGACTTAGTTTGGTCCATATGTATATTTTTGCCCAAGATGAAGCCCACAAGGTCTAATTGTCATTAACATGATAAACAAAAGGTTATAATATTTGAAGTACAAATCTAAATTACACTTAGACTTACTTGGGTATTATAGAGGATTAATTGACAATTTAAGGTCCTCAATAAAACAAGATAATTAGGAACTAGTGGGATAAGTGTTAGGGGTAACACGTACATGCGCACAAGAGCAAATTCAATACAGGATCGTGAAAGCAAATTCAAGTACAAACAAGAGCGCGTGTATTCTTTCTTTTAAGCTAAGTCAACCCTACAACAACAAGGTGAGTTTATATGCCCCTTTTCTTTAATCTTTACTGATTTTAAACTCTCGGGGCTGAGAAACATGTTTACTTTTAATTACTTAAAAGTTTTGGTTAACATGTTATTTATACTTTGATTTATATAATATTAAACTGTTTATTATCGCTGATCATTGTATGCATGCTTGTATGATCATGAGATTACAGGGAAACTCAGATGAATATGATAATGTAATTTCATAATCATCAACACATTAGAATAACATAGTTGTAAGATTATATCTTATAACACTTAGTTATTCCTACATAAGCAAACATTGAGACAATTATTACACAAACAAACAATGAGAACTACTACAGTGGAACATGGTGACACTTCATAACACTTGAATGATTAGAAGATAAAATATCTTCTTAATATAATTTCACATTATAATTGATTGAGTGTGATAAGTCAATTACTTATAACACTTAATCTACACCTTAAAAACATACTATGTGATAGTATGATCGCATTGAGTACTTCACCGCCATACGTTGCTTAAGGGTATTAGGACTTGTTCTTAATACGGCTTAAGGATGTTATGGTGAGCATATGGGTTCAAGCGAATGATGTCATGATAACGTAACTTCATGATGACAATATCATTCGTATCATGATTAACATAACGTAATAAGACAAGCTCTTATTCAACTTTGTTAATCACATTGAGATCAGCAAAAACACAGATGTACATCATCCATCGTTACCTGTGGACTAGTAGACTGAGGAATTTATTTTCTATCATGTCATATTACTAGTAACAGTTTCGATGAAGGCTTTGGGATCACACGGCGGAATATAGTTGAATCGGGTGCATTGTAATCTGATTACGTGAGGATCACAATGGACTCCTTTTGGGCTCTATACGTTGCATTTGAGAATACATTACATACAGTTAACTAACACTTTTAATAATTTAAAAGTGTAACAACAGTTAACGCGCAGAAAATAGAATAATATAAGGAACAGATTGTGGTGGATGATCAATGCGTTCATACTATCACATAGTATGTTTTTAAGTTATAACTAAGTGTTATAAGTACTTGACTTATCACACTTAGTTAATTATCATGTGGAATGATATTAGAAGATGTTTTATCTTCTAATCATTCATGTGTGGTGTCGTGTCATCATGTTTCTCTGTAGTAGTTCTCATTGTTTGTTTGTGTATGAATAGTCTCAGTGTTTGCTCATGTAAGAATAACTGAGTGTTGTAAGATAAAATCTTACAACTATGTTATTCAAATGTGTTGATGATTATGAAATTATATTATTATATTCATCTGAGTTTCCCTGTTACCTCATAATCATACAAGCATGCATACAATGATAAGTGATAACAAACAATTTAATATTATCTAAATCAAAGTATAAAGAACATGTTAAGCAAGACTTTTAAATAAATAAAAATAAACATGTTTCTCAGCCCCGAGAGTTTAAAATCAGTAAAGATTAAAGTAAAAGGGGCTTATGAACTTACCAACCTCGTGTTGACTTTGTTTAAATACATGTTTCTCAGTTGATGAACATGTGTAGCTACTATTATGCATGGACATAGCTAGTGGACTTTTAGAAGACCTAGCTACTTTTGTGATTGCATACTTTTGGGATAACAAGAACATGAATCATCTTTTGTATATCTTGTACAGATACAAGATATAGTGACATTGATTCTTTTTGGTAGATTTACTGGATTAAATTATGAATGATACATTGTAATTTAATCTTGTAATTCTATGTCATGGATGTGTTAGTATTTCTCATTTATTTATCATGTGCTATGTAAACAATCTAATCATTCGATTATCACTCATGATATCGCGCCCCGGGAACCTTCCGCCAGACGGGAAAACACGATCCGTTCCCGCCGGCCTGGGGTGTGACATATATATATATATATATATATATATTGTTGTTAATTAAATAAAACTCAATAAAATGAAATCTAATATTAAATACGTTTAACAACGTTTCGAAAAATTTAATTACAAGTTTTGAGGGAATAACAAGTTAATAACTAAACTATTTAATTTAATATACCTCGAATCAATTATTATAAACTAATCGAAACGAATGATCTAATCGTATACTTAATGTTTATAAAAGTGAAAAATCTCAATTTAAATATCACGCGGCTCGCATTCGCAACCATATTCAACTAAAGTTTAAACAGACCGATATCAAACCATATTTTGATTTGATTTATTATTTACTATAATATACTTATATGATATAAAAATGAAGAGGTATAAAAGAAGGATCCATAAACAACGTAATTAGTAATATTCGAATCTTTTGATAAATAATACACATGTGAAGATATGACTATGATAATTTGTTGGGGAAACAAATAATTCATACTCACAATATGTTCATCATGTAAAAATGATGAAAATGAGGGAAAACAGAATTGACAAACAATGCTCACAGTGAAAGTTACGACAAACCGAGCTTTTGAAAGATATTTGCACAATTTCCACCATAATCATTACAACATTAGGAGGTGTGCTATATATGGTTGGAAAGCTCTCGGAAAATCGTGAATGTGGGCGAAAACGGCATGCAAAACGGAGTTCGTATGAAGAGGGAATCACGAAAACAAGTTTCAAAAGCATCACGTTTGAAAGGACACATGTCCAGCAGCTATGACACGTTTCATATAGCCTTGCTACGTGTGCCGATGACTTCCCGTGTGTCCCGTGAGGTGTCACAGCCTCATTACCTAGATTTGCGTGCCAGTTCCTATAAATAAACTTCAAAAATTCATTTTCGACGTATCATGCTCAAACGCCATAGTTTTGTCTCAACCAAAACACTTTATTAAGCTTCGTTGAAGTGATTTTAAGTGAGAGGAAGCTCAAGAATATATCTGGAAGCAATCAGAACGTTTAAACGAAGTGCTGCTCGGGTCGTCGAATCATCGAGAATTTGGACTGCTTACTATTTATCTAATTTACTTGGTATATTTGCTAAAGCTGAGATACAGATTCTGTCTATTTAAATCATAGTATTTCTAATTGTCTTGTTTATTATATTTATTGACTCGTTTGGTTTTCGAGCATTCGTTGATTCGAATTCTGATTTGTTTAGCATGCGATATAATTATTAAATCGTATTCATTATGGCATTTTCCATTATATCGACTTATGAAATCATTGAATTTGAACTTTGTTTAGATATTTGATTATTTGTTAATTGTAAACTGTTTCAAATCCGATACCCGAGCAAAGCATCCGGTAGGTGATTCTACCGGTGCGTCATTGGGGCATCAATGGCATAGCGCTTTTCGTGACGGTGTAACTGGTTTACGGCGTTTCCTTATTTTGGCAGTTGAAGAGTGATGTTTTGGGAGGCGTATGGACTGGTACTAGGATAATTATTTTGCTTCGGTAAGTGTTGGTGTGTGCCCACATACAGCTAACAATTTGATACATTAGGCTGACGGGTCTTTGTACACCATTTGTTTTATGTTGTGCTCAAATTGGTATCTCCTTCCATACGACTTGTTTAATTGTGTATTCATTCTGATTAATTAAAATTGTTAATCGTATGGTTAGTTCATTCTGGTATTCGTCATCATATGTTATCTTCTAAGCATTACATTTGTAATACATCCACTAACTTTGCCACCATTATCTTTTGCCATTTTTGTAATCGTTTCATTAATTAGATTTCATCATCTTTACCATTGTTCGTGTGTTACTGAACAATTTTTGGCTGCGCTGTATTTTTTTTGTTGTTTTCTTTGTTTCTAAAACACGTACTCATGGGATTTAAGGGATGTGTGAAGAGAAGATAAAAAGATTAGAAAGTTGATTATGATAGTTAATAATGTAATTAGATATTTTGTATTTACTAGTGTTAGTTCATTTAATATTGAAATATGCATTGTTCTGGTTTCTGTAATAGCGACACGTCAGCTTTTGTCAGGTTGGGGTGTTGCATATAGATTAGATAAAATAAAATCTTGAGTGTTGCGTTAATATATAATTTTATAAGTTCTTAAATTGGGTTGAAAGGTAGAAAAGCAAATTCACGTGCGACCACCGACTAGTGGCTTGATCGTGACCAAAACAATAGCACTTAATGCATATGACTAATAGTGCACCATTGTACCCCATTCACTCTCTACTACTGACATAAAGTATAAAACATATCAAAATAATATTTGAAAATATTTATATTATATTTAGAGAAAAAATAAACTAAAAAATATACATACGCATTTATCATAAAACTAGTTCTATGTTTTTCTAGTTGACATTATTAGTAATAAACACTACTACAAAATCAGCCTAATGCAACCTTTTTTGTCTTAAAAAGTTGCAAAAATGTTGCATCAGCTGAAGTTGCATTAGCCCAATGCAACTTTTTTTCTTACATAATGCAACTTTTTTTAAAAAGTTGCACTAAAAAAAGTTGCATTAGGGAAAAAAAAGTTGCATTATGTAACAAAAAAGTTACATTAGATCTAATGCAACTTCATCTAATGCAGCTTTTTTTTTAAAATAAAAGTTGCATTAGGCTGATTTTGTAGTAGTGAAAAAAGCAACAATAATAGTATCTGATACTTATTTTATATACGGAAAAAAAAACAAAATTTCTTACTTTTAGAAAAATTATTTTTAATTATAACAAATTAACATAGAAAATATATTTATTTTAAAAGGAAAACATCAATTAGCGTGTTTTAAGTATCGTCTTAACATCATATACGTCCATAAAACTTAAAAAAACATATCTTAGAAAATGAGATAGATATTGTAGGCCACATGCCCTCAAACAAGTCACTATTTAATTATGACTATCTAATTAATTTTAAGATAATGTTAATGTAGAATTAGACTACTTAGTATGGGCATGGTTTTTATATTGAAAGATTTTAAGTTTAAATTCAAGCTATAGGAGATTAATCTGAAGTAGTTTAGCATGAATAGGAGCAAGATCGATTTCATGTTTAAATAATAATAATAATAATAATAATAATAATAATAATAATAATAATAATAATAATAATAATAATAATAATAATAATAATAATAATAATAATAATAATAATAATAATAATAATAATAATAATTATTATTATTATTATTATTATTATTATTATTATTATTATTATTATTATTATTATTATTTCTAGGTTATAATAAGCAACCTATTTAAAGCATAACCTTATTTTTTAAGAGAAGTAATGAGTTAGATTTTCATTAAAAACAAATTGTTCTGAGTTAAGTCGAGAATTTTATCAATTGAAAGTTTTCTAGTATAATATATAGCCGCATCACCATATTATTATTCTTCAAGATGGGTCAGTAATCCTTGTTGGGGTGATCCCTGGTTCGAAAAATAAATTTAAATTTTTTTAATGAATTTACTTTTTAAAATACATTTTACCTTACCTTAGTACTCTAATAAAATAGTATATAGGAGGAATCCGTGTTGTTTTTTTTGGTAGAGTATGATTTTTTTTTCTTTCTCTCATATTAAATATTAATTTTCAAAATATGAATGATTTTAGATAATTAAATTACGTAATTCAATATTAAAAATATAAATCTTTTATTATAATATTTTTCTAAAAGTTAATAGAGAATAAAAAATTTCAACTATATCTTAATTTAATATATAATTCTATGAATATTAAATCTTTAATATAAGTTATTGACATTGTTAATAATGGGAAAAAAAAACAAGTGACAAAAAAAATGTTTTAATAAGTAGATTATATAATGGTTTCGTCGCTGGATGGCATAACTCAAGAAAAGGCTCTTAATCACGCGTAAGATACACTAGCTTTGGTAAGATTCAATGATACACTTGTTGTTGAGGTTATTCTACCCCTTATTAATGTGCTGTCAATTGTGTATTATTTTGTTGTAACGACTGTCGATCTTTGGTTTCATTGACTTTGCACGAGGATCAATCAATTTGCTTTACCATTATAGGTGATAATGTTGACCCATACCAAGATAAATGGGTAGATGTGCGTAAACAATGAGTGTACTTTGGGTTGAAATGAGTAGCAATATGACATTTAAAGGGTTGAGATGAGTATCATTTTAACACAATACGAGTCATGATGAGTAATTTAAAATATGTAAATATAATTGATACAAACATATAAGAATGATTAATAATATATTTGTTGAGATATCATGAAAAATTACTAAAAAGCCTATTTGTTTTATTACAACTAATTTTAACTTGAAATAAGTTGATGTTTTTAAAAACAACTCATTTGTAGCCAAACTGATTTTGCTTATAACTTATGCTGACTCACACCCATCCCGACTCGCACGCTTTCTAACCCGTTAGAAACCCACCCATTTTTGCTAGGCATAGTTACCACGAAAAACACATTACTCATATGTTACTGAAACTCCTTGTTGATGTGTCGTTTTAAGGTTCTAAAATAAACTTCAACTAAAAAGAATACTTTTTTTTTTTATCACAACGTTGTATATTTAATACATCAACTCTAAAATTTTTATTAATTTTATTAGTTTTTAATAATTATAAAAAATCTTTTTTATGAAAAAATACACTGGTGTACAAAATATGAAATCTTTTTAAAAATCAAAATTTTTAAAATTAAGAAAAATAAGTTTACACAAAAAAAAAACACGTTTTCTTATAAAGTATATAAAATTTTAGTTTTATAAACACCTAACAGGACCCTACCTTAAAACAATTTGCAATTTATTGTTTTCAGACAATTAATGTTTATTTTTAAACCGAACATGCCTCTTTCCAAATGAAACTACTTCAACATCGTCTGCAAAGACGACATTGTATTAATGCGTAAATAAGACAAAATTGATGATACGAGAGTTCAAATGTTATAAATGGTATCAGATCCTCTATCAAATATATTGTATCAATGAGGGAGTGACAAATCTCACATATAATTATGTCTAAATAGTGATTTTCTCTTACTAAGTGTTAGATATTTAATAAGAAATTGCCAATGGATAAATCTATTTTAATTTGCATGTTTGTATATTTAGAAGGATATGACACTAAGAAAATGAGTTGAGAAACTTACAAATGAGATTGCTTCTTTTACCGATTCAATAAAATTTTGGAAAATAAATAGACTTTGATCAACAATATGAAGAAGTCACAACTAAGCTGGAAAAACTACCTTGCAATGAAGAGGTTATAAAGAGAGAGGATTATACTAATGTCAATAAAAAGGCCATTGTTTTCAAAACCATATATGACTCGCAGGTAGGATCGGAAATTGATCACAGTAAACCTTTATTCAAGTAAACAACCTGGTTGGACAAGGTGAGGTTCATTGGTTGAACCAACTTTAAGTTTTTTACATTAAATTACTTATTGAAACTTTATAATATTTATCACGTTATCCGGATTTTAAGTTCGGTCTATGTGGTTTGATCAATCCAACTGGTGAACTTGTAAGATGAGTTGTTCGATGTCTAATAATCTAGTTTTAAAAACATTGTAAAAAGCACGTGGTAATCGTTATAAGAGACAGGTTTAAACCATCCACAAATTCAGCTAAGCCCTATGTAACTAGAATGCAAACATCAAGAGGAAAAGAAATGGTTGTTGAAGTAGATGTTGATGAAGAAGCACAGATATATGATACTAGTTCTCGATCTCGAGCCTCGGATTTGAAAAGAAGTCTCGTATTATGTGTTTGACTTGGGCCTCTGACAAGGCCATTTGAGATATCGAGCCATATAAACCAAAATCCCATATAAACATGTGAATTTAAGCCTATATGTAACAAATTCTAATCCTAGCCTCCTAGGGATAGGAAGGCATATTGGCAACAAATGCAAAGTACTTAGAACCATCATGTTAAGTGATCTTCATTGAAAAGGTCTTAGCACGGATGTCCTCATGCACCAGCCTTTCAAGAACCACCATTAAAGATTTTAAAGAATATATCTTCTATAAGATTAGTCTCAAGCTTTCTTGTATTACCTTGGTGAAAATGTCAGACCCCATATATAGTTTATCATTTCTAATCAACAACAAATTATGCACACGTTGCGACGATACGACAGTTGGAAGTTTCCACCTATACGATTTTGAGTTTGTGTTCATTTATTAAGAAAATGAAGATGTTCGTGTTCGTTCGTTATAAACTTAAACGAACTGTTCATGAACATTAATGAACATAAACGAACCAAAAGAAACGAACAAACATAACTGAACATAAATGAACATAATTGAACACAATTGAACAAGCATAAACGAACACAATTGAACAATCATAAACAAATGTTAATGACAAGTCTCTTTAATGTAAATACATATCAACCATAAATTATATAGTTAACCAAACATAAATGAACATTAGATAGTTAACCAACGTAAATGAACATAAATAAACGAACATAACCAAACATTTCATGAACCAAAATAAACAAACACTAGGTGTATTCATGTTCGTTCATTTATTAAATAAACGAGCATAAATGAATTTCCAGCCGAGCAATTCACGAAACTGTTCGGTTCATTTACAGGCCTACAAGTGAGGCATAGTACATTGTCGCGATAGCTACCGCTTATCAAGCCTTAGGGCTTCGTGGACTATTGAGTAAAATTGGGATGTGGAAGATTCAAATGGTGAGTTTATAAGTTGGGAATCAAATGACAATTGTTCTCATGAAGAATCTGGTATTTCACAGCCGTATTAAAGATATATTTGGGAGAGCATTCAGAATGATAAATCAAGGTGGATTAGGTACCCTGAGCTGAAAAACAAGCTGACCCTCTACCTGTAGCTTTAACACAAAATTTAGAAAGATGCAAGCATTTCTCAAGATGAAAGATTTTGTAGAAAGTGAGGAACGCGTTGGTTCCAGTCGGAATCTGCTCGAGCAGCCTCCAAATAGTGCGGAATCCCATTCAGAGGTGATCTAATCAAAATAACCAAACCCGTGGATGACCGAAGCGATGGAATCAATGTCGGGATGCGAAACGAAGAACTCAAAGTTGGATAATGGAACTAGGGTTTGGCGGCGCACACACTCCTAGGTGATGTGAAAGGAATGAATATGACTATGATGATTGCTGAAACATTCTACTTGTCTGGTATTTATAGTCTGAGGCCATTTGCATGATTGAGTCATACGAATGACTCATCTGAGCGAATCGCTCATGCGAATAGAACCACTTACATGAATGAGTCATGCTAATGACTCATTCGCATGAGCAACTCATTCGTTAGGCGTTCACTCGTACGAATGGATTATTCTTATGTCTCATTCGCATGAATGGTCAAGCATTCAATATGAATCAAACTTAAACATTGAATAAGAACCAAAAAACAGATATAATTAGTAATTCATTGATATAATAAGCGCTTTACATTCAGTAAGACTGATACAATGAACTAGGGACATTATATGCCTCTAAAAACTCCCCCTTAGACCTAGTTTTGTACTTTTGTACTTTTCCATTCAGGATTGATTTCAAACGTGAAGCATAGCCTTTGTTCCATGTCAAGAAGATCAAAGAAGATCTGACATTGATAAAGTGTCTTCACATCTTCCTCCAATAGGTTAGTCAACCGTATCAGATCAAACACTCAAACAATATCCCATTCCTTGTCCTTATGCATAACTATCACATCCTCTGCATTTCTAGTATCATAGTACCACCATCGAAACCAATCCGAGAGGTTTTGAAGCAAATAATGAAGAGGAATCTTCTTCATAACTTTCGGTGGAAGCCACATCAGCAAGACCTTGTGCTTCCGGGTCAGATGACCAATCTCAGGAAGATAATAACGTTCCAGTTGTTGAGGCTGGAAGTTAACCCACCACTTTCCGTACTCAAACTCCAGTTGTCTTTCAAACCATGAAGACAATCCAAATGTATCACTTTACAACATCTTCAGGTGTGATGATTGGTTAACTTCAAAGCCTGGAAACGTCTCGAAGTCATGCGGAAATCTAAAATAATGCATGTCCCTCTCTCTTTTGACACCATAACATCTCATATAATCAAAGTATGCCCAACTAAGAATCCGGCCTCTGGATCTGTATTCCTTGGTCCTGTAGACTTTAGTGTATGGAATTGGGAGAGAGAGTGTGAGCTTTTCTCCTGAAGCACTTGATAGTAGGCCGCCCATTCATCCATCCTCTTGGCAGATCTTCTCCAGATGTTTCTTGTCCGTCGTTTCTTTTGTTTATATTTTAGTTAAGTTCGTCCTCTGAATTGGGATTTAACCAGAAGAGTTCTGCTATTTGCTCCTTTCTCAGGCAATGGATAATCTCCCCTTCTTCCTTGTCATAGTTGAATATGTGTTGTATGATGCCTTGAGAGTCAAAAATCATTGTCAATGTTTTGTCTAGTTGACGTCTCACAGGCACACTTCAACTTCCTTAGTAGCTTTATCCTTGTCTGATGGATTGGTGGAGGACTTAGGAGGTTTATTTTGCTTTTTCTCACATCTTTGCTCGTCCTGGGTAGATTTCCCTGCATTGCTAGGTAGCAGCATCTCCCACTCGGCCATCACCGTCTTCGACATCGTTGTTGTCTGTGTCATCATAATCTATCTTCTCCTTATCGTTAGCCTTGTCTTCTTCTGAATCAAAGTCATTGGAGTCTTGTTTAGCCTTGATCCATGAAGTGGTGTCTTTCAAACCCTCAAGGGCATATGATAAACGTTTGTCATCTGACTCCAGGCATGCTATCTGATCTTCATGACCTTGAACTGTTTGGGAGAGTTGTTACTGATCCTCAGCTGACTTGAGCAATCTATCTTCAAGCTCAGTGTTCCTTGCTCTAAGATCAACTGATTGCAGCAGCAGGGAATCTTCATCCATAAATATCTGAGTGAGCTGCGCAATCGCCAGATCCTATTGATGGATCCTTTCCATCAATCGAATGACCAAACTATTTAGATTGCTCATCTGTTCAACAATAGAAATAGTTGGTATGAAACTTTCAACACGAATGATTGAGGAGCAGCGGTAGCAGTTGTGAAGATACCAACAGAGGGAAATATGGGATGTAAAGCGAGGAATACTAGTAAGCACAGTCCCAGAAGTAGACAATAAAGAAACCAATGTAGTTATAGCATGTGTAACATGAGTTGCTGCAACGGACATAGGTTCTGTCCTGATCTGCACTGTAAATTTCTGCTTCTTGGCAAACTTCTTCTTTCTTACAGTTGATGATGATGTCTAAGCAGGAGCCTCTACAGTATTAGTAATAACTATGCTAGCAAAGTCAGGTATGAAATCAGCATCGTTGATATCCTTGACTTGTGAAGCTCTTGAGGTCTCCTCTTTGGTTTGTTTTCTTGTTACAACCATCCTTGACCCAACAAATGTTTTCTCAAATTCCTGACTGCTCTTCTCCGAGTTCAAACCATAAACTCAATATTGTCAAAATTGACATCATCAGGGTTCAAAAGTGGCAGCTCCTTTGTTGATAAAACAACAATATGCTCACCCATCTCTGTAGAAATATATGCAGTGGCCTAAGATTTAGTGGGAGGAGCATCTTGATCCTTATTGTCCTTGTAATCATCATGATCATGATCATGATCATGATCATCATCATCATCAGGGAAAATGATATCTTCCACCTCTAAATCTGAATCCTCATGCCCCCACCTCCTACGTAATGGTGCAACATAGTCTTGATGTAGGATGTGGCATCCGGTACGAAACCGTCAGGAAACTGTATGGTAGTACAACAGTTACAGGCCTTAGAATAAATACCTAAGTGTATTTACAAAACAATGAAACAATGGTGAAATCATAGAACGGGATGAACAAATACAACACAAATAACAATGCATACTGAAAACAATACCCAACAGTCGTCTCAATGATCCTTCGATAGCAAGGTTTAGACTACTGAAAATCTAATGGGAAAAGACAAATGAATGAGAATCATCATGATGAAATATACAAACGACGGAGGATATCAATAAATAACAATAATTGGATATCGTTACAAAAATGTTAAGCAAACAACGTATTCGTGTGGGTGACGATTCATACAAATATATCTATTGGTTTAATATGTTAAATGATATCTGGCAATAGAAAACCAAATCAGAAAGTGAAACTAACGATTGTGTTCTTACAGTTAGCGCTCTGCACGAATACGCGTGTAAGTTGTGTTTTCTGACGAAACAATAAGAATAAACTTTTTTCGAAATTTAAAATAACGAAAATAAAATAAAATAATATTTACTAGGAATTACCACCTAAAAAGAATTTTATTAAACCATTTTATACACATATTACGTAATTAACGTAACGTATCTAAACAATGTAATTAAACGAAACAGATCGAGACCAAATATGCGAGTAAATTAACACTCGGGGCATAAAAACCCATTTATTCTTCCCTTCCCTCCCATTTCCCAGCCATTTCTCTCTTTCTCTCTCTCTTTCTATACCCAAGAACTCTCTCATCTCTCCCTCTACTCTCTCTAAACCCTTCAACACTCAACCTCACGAATCGTCAACCAAAATTCGTGTTCTTGGTGTCCAAACGACCATCTCAACGAGTAGAACAAAGAAGTACAGAAAATCTGGACTGAAACAAGTTCAAACGAAAGAAAAAATAGAGATAAGGTTTGGTTTTCTTCAGGGTTTTCACCCATTATTGCTTTTGCACATTTTAACTGGTTTAAGCATCCAAAATCGATTAAGTTTAACTCGTAAATGGATGAGAAACACAAGAAACATTATAGGTTAATGGTTAGAAGGGCCAAAGATGGCTGGATCAACTGGAAATGATATTATCAATGGATGAACACTCCAACCATGGTTAGTATCGACGGTTATGCAAAAGTGCAGTTCATCCCATCGAACATACTAAGTTCGATGACCGTACTGGCGTTTTCTTATCGCGATTAGCAATGTCGACGAGTTCCAAGGAGATAGGGTCAGAGTCCATCGATATTAACAAGCTGGTGAGTGAGAATACATTGATACTAGGGACTTCAACACTATATTATCGATGAGCATATGTTCGGTGTTTCACGCTTTGTATCGACATTGTCAATGTCGATACTAACCAATTTCCTGTCGATACTATTAGTGTGACATCCAGTTGCTGATCGTCCGACAAGTTCGTACGGTATGTGTACTTTCACCTTTACTGTGTGTAAATACATTGAATGAATAGTGTTTGTGATAACAGAATTCAAAATACAAGAAACAGTTGTACATATTTATGTGAAAACTTAAATACCTTAAGTACAACAACTCACGATAAACAATAGTTGTATGTATTTAGGTGAAAACCTAAGAACAATCAATACAACGAATCAAGAGAAACAACAGTGTACGAGTAAACAACAAGAACATGTCGTTTGCGATCTGATATCCATAGATGACAGGAATCAGATGACCGACAAATCAGTACGAAAACAATGTGAAAACAGGATGTTTAGTTGAGTCCGTCAGTGAGGAAACACAATTCAAAACATAATTGCAGTGTTGTTTCAAACCAACGAACTGACAGTGTGTTTACGTGGGTGACGATTCACGCAAACATATCTGTGAGTTTAATGTTCTGAAATGATGACCGGAAAGTAGAAAACAAACATTAGAAAGCCAAACCAACGTCGTGTTCATTCGGGTGACGATTCGAACGAATATGCACGAAGGCAATGCGATCTGACGAAACGAAAACTAAAAAATGATACGATCGAAAATAAAAAAAGAAAAATAATTATAAAACATTTACTAGGAATAACCACCTTTGAAATATTTTAAAAATAAAGTCTTTTTATTTAAAATACGTAAAATCTCACGTAACAATCCAGAAACGCAACGGAGACGAAAAACGAGCAACCGAAACGAACCCAAATATCTTCGGGGTATAAACAGACTAAATGAGGGCATTTATCTTCATTTGTTACATCTCACTCTCTCTCTTTGCCCTCTCCATCGTTTTCCCTCTCTCTCTAGAAAAAACCCATCTTCAAATCCTCATAACTTTCTCATTTGTGGACGAAATCGGGCGTTCTTGGTGTCCAAACGAAGCTATCAACCTCCTCTACAAGAAAGTACAACAGATCGGAGCGTTTGTCCAGCCAAAATCAAGGTATAGAAGCTTGAACATCTGAAAAACTAGGGTTTTCCCAGCCTTTGGTCGACCACCTCTTTAACCGGCTGTAAAACCATGACTGACCCGACCCTAGGCTTCCCTTCGACCTCCACGCAGGTTAGATCAAACCAGCAGAAGGGTGGGAGTGCATTGGAGCAGCTGGATTCGATGAAGATGGTGATAGTGAACTAGGGTTCGTGAGCAATTGGCCGAACCCTTGGGCCGCCGAACCTTCTGCAGTAGGCACCATCCTCAACCGAACTTGCATGCACGAACCCTAGCTACGAACCATACTAAACCGAATCTGCATGCACGAACCCTAGCAACGAGCCTTACTGAAATGAACCCATGATGGCCGAACCTAGCATCATGTGGCTACGAACCCTGTTGCGAACCTTGCACCAACAGCAGAACCTAGGGAGTTCGAATTTGATAACCACAAACCCCTTTGATACCACCGAACCCTAGTCACCAACCCACTACTCAGCCGAACCCATGAGCAGCAACTCCTTTCATAGCTTAAACGGCCGAACCTCCATTTGAACCATAAGGTTCGCAGACACCATGGGAGGTTCGCTGGAATTGGATCGGTTTAAGTCCAAATTTCGTGGCCCATGATGAATAACCTAGCCCAACAACTCATTTGATTTATGCAAATTCAAATTGGCCCATGTGATATATCATTTGGCTCACAAACATCGCCCCAAATCCTTCGGCCCAAGTCAAATCTAATTCGGCCCAATGGAGTATTTCGGCCCAATTGACTCAAAAATATGAATAAGAACATGAGTTAGGTTAATGGATGTTATGCATAGATTTCCTAAAATATTACAAAGGTGGTGGATTGTGAGTTATCTCATTAAATCTAGAACCTTATGTTTTATATAAATGGTGTCATAACACGACAAGTATTTCAGGAATAACAAAATCAAGGTGGAAGACTTTAAACTATAAACCTAAGTTTATACTTGAGTGGACTTGCAAGCTTATAGTTAACACACTTAACTAACATGTTACAATAAGGTGTTCTAACATTAACTTCATTGGGTTATGTAGACTAAAAATCTATAACAATAGAACCAAGGCCGAAGAATGGCCGAGACTAACGTGGGTTAGCCAACTTAGGGCTAACACCTACACACACACGAATCGTTACAACACATACTTACAAGTTTCAAACAATATGAAATTAATACAGAATCGTGAATGCAACAACAAATCCAACAAAAAGCGCGTGCACTTCTTGTTTAAACTAAGTCAACCACAACTATTACAAGGTGAGTTCATACGCCCCTTTTCTAATCGTAATTGATTTTAAACTCTCGGGGCTGATAAACATGCTTAACTTTTATTTATTTAAAAGTTTGAGTTTAACATATTGCTTATACTTTGATTAGATAATATTCCTTGATATATTATCATTGTATGCATGCTTGTATGATCATGATATGACAGAAACAACTAAGATGAATATGATAATATAATTTCATAAATCATCAACACAATAGAATAATATGGTTGTAAGATTCTATCTTATAACATTAAAGTATTCTTACTAGAACAAACATTGAGATTATCACAGGTGAACAAGATGACTAGAACAACAATAAACAGTATCCACCACCTGAGTCAACTAAGTGTTGTAAGAATGGTTCCTACAACACTATAGTGGCAACATGGTGACTATATGGAACAACTAGAATGATAAACATGATAACGTACCTTCATGATAACAACATCATTCACACAGCAACTAATATTGTTTAATAAGACTAGATCTTATATAACTTTATTAGCAACAATGAGAACACCCAATATTGAGAACAAACAACATTGATGAACACAACACAATTGATTGCTATTGAACTGTCTGTAATATATCATGACAATCATGTGCCATATATTCAAGTTTCATTGTAAGTCCCTTCTCAGAATCGTTTACCAGTTAATTTAGTGGGATCTAAACCGACGTTAGCATAGTGGTACCATAGGTTTGACAAACCTCCGACGAGTGAGGTCGGTATGTTAGGCGTAACATCAATTGGCCGGTAACGCATGACCGGTAACAGGGCGACGATCAGTCAAGTTTGGTAAACGACACATGGTGATATCATTCGACATTAATATTGTAATTAATCCATCTCTTTTTGTTGACTAGTAGACTGAGGAATTTATTTTCTCTCATGTGATATTACTAGTAACAGTTTGATGAGGTCTATGGTAATACAAAGTGGTAGAGGTAAATCGGATGCATTGTAATCTGATTACGTGAGGATTACAATGGATTCCTTTTAGGCTCTATGCACTTCAAGTTGGGAACAAATATCAATTGGTTAACTAACACTCTTACTTTTAAAAGTGATTAACAGTTAACCCCACAAGTAATAGAATAATAACAAGGATCAGATTAAATTAATCAAGTTTCTTTAACACATCGAGGGTTTATCAATACTTCGGTTTGATAACTAAACCCCTCATATTATATTATTCTACATATGATTCAATGGGTGATGAATACAAACGGACGGGTGGAATGAAAATGGGGATCCATAGTTGTATCACAAGTGGTATTAAGTTCTATTAGATATGTGGTGGGATGTTGGCTGGGGCTTGTTCCCCTACATATGCCCTATATATAAGCATAGCTAATAGGATGAGGTATCGCTTGTAAATGTAACTATGGAAAGGCCATTGTGTGAACGGGTGAATCAAACAACTTACAAACAACAAGTATGACATTGTGATTGTGTATGCGAACATTTCAAGGCTTTCAAATATCAAACTTATGAACTCACCAACCCAGTGTTGCTTTGTTTAAATGCATGTTTTCTCAGGTGACGAACATGTTTAGTCACCAGACATACAAGGACATAGCTAGTGGACTTTAAGAAGGCCTAGCTACTTTTTGGTGTTGCATACTTTTGAATGACAAAACAGTGAATCATCTTTTGTATATCTTGTACAGTTACAAGATATAAATCATTGATTCTTTTGATTAGATTTACTTAGTTAAATTATGAGGAAACAATGTAATTTAACTTTGTAATTCTATTCCATTGTCATGTTAGCATTTCTCATTTATTTATCATGTGCTATGTAAACAATATGATCATTTCGATTATCAAACGATATCGCGCCCTGAGAACTTTCCGCCCGACAGGAAAGTCGATCCAGCCCGCCGGCTCGGGGTGTGACAATTAGGTTGATGAAATCCAAGTAATTTGAATAAAGAACCCTGTTAGAAAATAAGGACTGATAAGCAAAACCACTGAAGCCCAACAACAAAATAAAAACCACGGACTGCCCAATCGCAGACACTTTCTCTTTCTACCACTTTCTTTCAACCGCGGACTACAACATCGGATCTTACAACAACGGATCCAATAACCACTGATCCAACAACAGCGGTTCAAGTATCTGAAGACAACCGCAAAACAGGACCTGAAGACAACAGTGGATTCAACAAACCACAGAATGGCTTCCGCGGTTCAACCACTAAAGACACAACAACTGATTTCAACCACGCAGGAACAACTGAAGACCCATGTTTCCATAGTTGTTGACTTTTGCATGATTTGTTGTACATTTTTGTTTGTTTCAGTACCCGTGTTTCTGTCAGCTATTTGTCTTATTCTTTCTTGTCCTGTAACATTGAATGTTGGGTATTTATACCCCAACATTCCCTGAATTATATGAATTGAATTCCCCAAAAATTCCCTTTTTATTATTCTGTCTTTTCCTTTTCTAGCAATACTAAACAACCTGAAAATAACTAAGTGTTCAACTTTAGAGGGAGTGAATACCTAGGCTTTAACTGTAAGTCTAAAGTCTATATTCCTGGATAATAACCCTAACTAGGTTCAACAATTGGTATCAGAGCCTTGTTCTTTAGTCTTGGTTTAACCATCAAGTCTAAAACTCAAAGCTCTCTCCGATATCTGGTTTTTTAGTCTCTCTAAAACTTTGTTTGCTTTTTACTTCATCTATTTTCAAGTTCTGTAGGTGCTTGGCTTTGAACTCAACATTGTTCAAAACCATTCAAACATAAAATCTTGAGAAATCATCCTTATATTGATTCTCTCATACCGTTTGTGACCAAATGGCAGAAAAATTCACCCTTGATCCACACAACATCGGCTCTGCAAGCAAACCACTTATACTGGTAAGGCACCAGTATAACATTTGGCAAAGAAGGATGTTGCATTTTCTATCCAACAATCACACTGGTTGTTGGAAGTCAGTTATGTTCGGACTGCAAAAACACATGCTCAACTAGCCATGGCTCTCTCTAATGAAATCTACTCTGGAATTCTTCACCATGAGTCTGCTAAATAATTGTGGGATACCCTCAAAGAACAGTTCGGGGGGACTGATGATGTTGTTTCCAGTACCAGGGAGATAATGGCTCAACAATATGAAACCTTCTCTCAACTAAATAATGAGTCACTGACTCAATAGTTTGAAAGGTTCACATCTCTTTTAAGTAAAGTGAAACTTGCGGGTCAAGTTTACCCGACCATTTCTGTCCTTAACCGCTTTCTAAGATCTCTCCTAGACAAGTGGAAAATCTACTCTATTGTCATGAGATCTTCGCTAGACTTTGGCAATCTTTCACTTACCCAACTCCATGGTAAGTTGCTCACTTTTGAGCGAGAGATTGAATAGAAAAGGAAGTTGATTAAGTCTGGTAAGTCAACCGAAGAGTATGTTCAAGGGAATACTGCTCTTCTCAGTCATAACTCTTAGATTACTTATCAGAGTTATGATGAACATATTGACATAACTATCGGCACCACGTCTTCTTTTTCTTCATGTGATGACCATGCTTTCACCCCTGACCACTTGTGTTTCATCATGGATGATCTTCATCAAATTCCAAGTGATGACTTGGAAGAGATGAAAATCTTACATCAACTTGCCCTTATAAGTATGAGAACAAATAAGTTCTATAAAAGGACAAGGAGAAAATTTCCCGGTATCCATGGAAAAACCAAAATAGGTCTAAATAAAGTTAAGGTCAAGTGCTACAGGTGTCATGACATAGGACACTTTGCCATGGAATGCAGAAATACTCCCAATAAATCCTCCTCACCTTATGCGACCTTCCCTAACACTCACTCTTCTCAAATTCCTTTCTCTTCATCTTCATATCACTTTCCAAAAAAAATAACACTCTGGCCACTGCTCATATTGTACAAAGCTCTACTTCACCCAATGTGCAATATGTACAAGCTGCTAATGGCAACATGTATCAGCTTACACTTGCACCACTCCAAATCATCCCACCCTCTTCCTCTCAAATAAGCACACCAGACCCAGCTGTCCAGTCTTCCCAGTCAAACCAACCAGCCCTCTTTACACAAGATTATGTGGACTGGAGTAGCATGCGTGACGATGTAGGCTATGCTCTTATCACCAATGAGCGAACATATTTTTCTCTAATGGATATTGGTGAAAACCCAACCTCTTCTGACCAACCTGAAGCTGAATCTTCTAATGCTCAGGTATCTTCTTCTACTATAGAAAAGCTATGTTCCGATGCTTGCATTGAGGAATTTGCTAAAATAAAGAAGGCCAATGTTTTTCTATAGCAACAAAATCAAGAACCTGAACAACAATTGGCCAATAAAAACCTAGAAGTAGAGAAAATAACAAAAAATAAAGATGGTCAGATTTCTGTCTTAAAAACTGAAAAGACTAGCTTGCAAGCACTATTTGAACTTCAACAAGATAAGTACTCTGCTTGTAAAGATGAATTGGCCCAAACTAAGATTAGATATGACAAGTGGGTCAAGTCTTACAAAGGATTTAGAATGCTTCTCAGTAAGCAAGTTCACAGCAAAGCCAAGTTTGGATTTGGGTATAACCACACTAGCCCACCAAAGGATTATGCCCCAATTGATAATAATATGGAAGAAACAATTACTGAACTTCTCTCTCCCACCTTTCTTCCAAACGAAATCCCTGCAATAGAGAACTCACCTCTAAGGGTGTATCATTCTGGGAAATTTCCAAGGTTTGTATATCCCACTATTGCAAACCCAGAAAAACTAGAAGAAACACACTTGGATGATCTTCATATAAATAACTCTTCAGAACAGATTGAGACTACTCCTACTATGAGTTCTACTCAAAGTTCAGAAGATACAAAACAAAAGGAAACCACTGGTGACCCAAAGGCCATTCTTGACAAAGGAAAAAGGGCTATAGTTGATACCCAGTTTCCCCTTCTCATCCTCACTCTCCATACCCAATCATGAAGGCCAATAATCCCTTTATTCCAAATTACTCATCTTTATCTCCTGCCTGCTTAAAATGTTTCAAATAAAACCATTCTACTGAGAATAGTAGGAAAAAAATTCTCCTTGAGAAAATAAGATGTTGCATAACAAAAACCTTGAGTAGTAGTTGTTTCATCAGGAACAAGGCTTTAGACACTTACTCAAAGCTTTGGTTTCAGCTCCCTCAAAAGTTCCGCACAAAGTTATTTTAGTTGTATAGTTTTCTTACTTTGAAAGAGAGAAGAGAACAGATAGAAAGCACAAGAAATTTTTTAAGAAGTAATTCATTTTATTCATATAATGTTGAGACTTAAATACCCAAACATTTTGAGATACAAGACAAGAAATAATAAGAAAAATAGTTGACATCGTTACAGACACTGAAACAACAGACTAGTACAAATACAAAGTCAACAACAACGGAAACAAAAGTCTTCAGGTCTTCCGAGGTTGAAGTAGTTGTACTAGAGTTCAGTGGTTATTCTTTTGGAAGATGTTCATCGGAAGCTGATTAAATAATCAGTTATTTCGGAAGAGGAGATTGTCTTCCGAGTCATTTGACTTTTTTCGATGCAGTAGTTGTCTTCTGAAGATGTCATGATCAGCTAGTGTCTTCTGAGGTAGATAAGTTCAGCGGCTGTTATTTTTGGCGAAGCTTCCGCTAACGGTCTTCCGATACTGAAGCAGTTCTTCAATCTGAAGAGAAGCATCCGCGGCTTGTCATTTCATGGTTTTATTAAAGTGTCTGGCTTCAGTGGTTTTTGCTCATCAGTCCTTATTTTCCAACAACCTATTTATTTTGTTTTAAAGCCATACCAATTTTATTTCTAAGAGTTCGAACATAGTTCAGAACTTCATACTCTGTATCAGCATTGTCCAGAGTCTTGTGCAGCAATTCCTTTAGATCATCAATTGGTAGGGTGAGAATCTCATCCCAATTTGAGAAGAAATTTCTTGAGCCATTATATCTTTCAATGGCCATACTCTTGGAGATAGAGTCATAGAACCATCTCTTTATTCTTATTCTTGAGTTGTTGATCTGAGGAGGCTGGGATATAGAAGGTAGACCCAAAGGAAGAGGAGCTCCAGCTGGCCAATGTATTATTTCTTTCCTTATCACTTGATCATTTGAATCAAGTACCTTCTTTACTACAGCATGCTGATGAGGCTCATAGTTCATCAGAAGATCAGGAAGGATTTCTTTGTTAACATCAACCTAGGGTTTTAATTTGACAGCAGATGGAGATTCTGCAGACCCAGCACCTAGGCTTCCCATAGGTGCAGTTAGCAAATGATCAAGCATTGTGCTTGGGTTGGCATCCTTGAGCTGAGTCACTATAGAAGGAAAAGGAGGAGTGACTTCTTTCCAAAGCTCAGGGTGATCTTTATTCTCTATTTTGAACTTTGACCATTCATCAAACAGAACATCATCTCTCCATCTTGTTATTGTGTTCTTTGGTCCCCATTGATTTTGAATGAGGATGAGCTTTATTCTTTTCCTCTGCTCAATGGTCTTTTTCTTCTTGACTTCAGCTTTTATTCTTTCGGATAAAACTTCAGCTTTATTTCTGAGGCTAGTGATATCCCAGTTGCTAAAGTTTTCAACCTTGTACTTCCCTTCATCCAACAAGTACTTGATCAGCTGCTCCCTCTCAGCCTGATAGGCTTTATCTTGCTGCTGATCCAACCTGGCTATTTGTTCTTGATAGGTCCTTACCAGTTCATCTCCCGAGAGACCAGTGGCTTCTAGACCAGCCATAATCAAGTTTTCCTTCTCCGTTTCTTTATTCTTTATCATCCGAAGGTCTTCATCGGAAGGGAAGGTTCTAACAGGTGAGTAGGATTCCTTTATTGGAGAGGTTTGTGGTTTCTCAGCATCTACTAATCTTATTGGAGAGGGAGCTGTGGTGGTGTTTGGAAGATCAGACTCATCATCATCAGCCAATATGAGCCTTCTTTTTCTTGAAATAAGAGATGCAATGGGCTGATCATCATTTAAGTCTGAGGTGGGTTCTTGAGCAGGGGTTGGAGGTTTATGAGATAGGTTATTGAGTGACCTGGTTTTTCTGACCACACTCTTTTGTCTTCTTGAAAAAGACTGAGTGATTATTGGTTTTGGTTTTTGGGCAATTTTGGAGGCATAGAGAGTGGTAGGAAGAGAAGATAGTTCTAGAAGGGTTTAAGAGGCAGAGTTTGGAGAAAGAGTGGGTGAGTTTTCTTTATTTGTGTGTATGGGTGAAGAGGGGATAGATATGGTGGGAGAAACATGTTTAGTAAGGATGGGGTTGTGCTAAGATTGGACAGAACTAGTTGGAATTGGTATGTCCTGAGTGGTCGAGGCAAAAGAAGATGGGGCAGTGGTTGTGGGCTTTATTTTCTCAGTGGGAGCTGATTTAGAAGGTCTGGGTTTTCTGGATACTCCAGATGTTCCAGTGTTTATTTGAGTTGCGGCTTCCTTTTGCTTTTGCTCTGAGCTAGCCTTAGCAGCTTCAGTTTGGAACTGTTGATCCAATGCTGCTTTAAGGAGTGCCTCTTGATTTTGCAGCCTTATTTTCTTCATCCTCCTTTGCTCAATCTTGTCTTCTGCCCTTTTGGCAGCTTAGGCAGCAGACAGGAGCCGTTCATTCTCCCTCTTTTTGGTTTCATCAGCCTGTTCTTTGAACCAAGGAGAAGGAGGAGCAATCCCAGTAAGGGACTCAATAAATCTGGTATGGTTAGAGACTTCATGTTGTAAGGAGGAGACTTTGGTATCTACTAAAATTTTTAGTAGATCCAGTTGGATCTTTTGAGTGGTGAGGAATTGGTTGGTAAACGATTGAAGCAAGGTAGTAAGTTGGGGAGTAAGAAGTGGGTGTAACACTTCTTGAAGAACCTGGTGTGAGAAGGTGGGGGCAGTGGAAGTAGGTGGATTGTTGGAAGTACCTTCAAGTGAAGGTGCCTTCATGGGGATGGATTTGGGTTGCAGGGCTTGGTTACTCAAGACTGTTGAGACAAGCTCAGTGAGCTTAGTCACATCAGCCTGAATGTGAGCAACAGAATCCGTCAATTCCTTTATTTTAAGATTTGATTCGTCCATTCTTTTAAGGATATCATCCAAATCCCTGACTAATGAGTCAGTTTTATCATGACCTAAGTCCATCTCAGGAATGTCATGGACTCCTTTTTCTTGGTTCTGGGGATTTCCATCCTCAGTTTCAAGAACTTCACGGACTGTTTCCATGCCTGGAGTCTTATAGCCTGATCCATTCAAATGAGAGCCCATCGGATTCTCATGTGAAATGGATTCTCCAGATATATGATCAAGATGTGTAGATGGACTGGACATCCTGATCTCATCCTCTTCTCCATGGGTAGGAGATTGATGAATTTGAGCAAAGGTTTGATGTGGTTGTTCCTCTGTTGGAGATGGGGGAGGAGAACCAAGTTGCTCAAACACAAAATCAATTTCATGGAGAACATGGGAAGGTGTGTTAAAGGCTATATGTGGTGTAACATCAGTGCCGGAAACGTCACCGGAACAATGATCTACACAGCAACATGCACAATAACTCAGGTACAAACTATGTGTATTACATGTATATCATTATCATTTCATGTTTATCATAGAACAATTTAATAGTCATTGCAGAAACGTAACTCAGAATTATGGTTCAACAGTCAGACATTCATCTGACGACACAGAACCATCACATGATTGTTAGTTAGGATTTTATTATGTATAAACGTATGTGAGATTGTACAAAACAAAACAACAACGGATGTCATTACGTGAATGCTAAATGGACGGATTATTCGTATAGGTGACGATCTGTACGAATATATCTAAAAGTTTAACATTCTGAATGATGTCCAATAAGTAGAAAACCATATTGAAAAGTGTAGTTATCGTCGTATTTGTACGAGTGGCGATTCAAACGAATACGCGCGACGACTGCACGATTCGATTTAAACAGGTAAATTTAATATTTTCAGAAATTTAAAATAAAAGGAAGATATTTAGTTAATTTACTATGAATTACCATCCAAATTAAATTTACAAAATCTATTTTTAAAACCATAACGAATCGTTACGAAAACCAAAGGAAACTGACGCCTCTACGCGAAACCGAACGAGACCGAACACCCTGGGTGTTAGAAAGCCATTAATATGGCATTTAATGCCATTTCTTTCCCCAGCTACCCAACCTCTTTCATCTTTCCCGTCACTCTCTCTACTTTCTCTCTCTCTATAAGAACCAGAAACCCTAGATTCTTCATTTCTCAACCAAATCGAGCCCTCTTGGTGTCAAAACGAACACAACAACCTGTAGATACGAAAGTACAAATGATCTAGGCTTTGAACCAACCAAATCGACGTAAAAATGAATTTTATATCTCGGTTTTAGGGTTTTCAAACCCTCATGTTCGAACCACCCTCAAAAACCGGTTATAGCAATCGAAACCATAGGGAAACACCACTAAATCACTTGGGGATGATGTAGGAACATGTGAGGTCTTATGAGAGGTCACGAGGCTCGACAACTGGGGATTGCAGCCGGTTGAGTTCGAAGGGCCGAACGGCTCTATCATCAGGTGGCCGAATGGTTACAGGCCGCATGGGCTGGCCTAAGGCCAAATGAGACCTATTAACATGGTGCCACTTTCGGTCGAGTTCCACTCATTCGCACGAGCCCTCTCATTCGGTCCAAGCCTCATTCCCACGGCAGCCCTACTTCGGCCCAAGGTTCCATACGCATGAACCAGCCACATTCGGACCTACACCATTCGGTAAAGCCCAATTATTTCGCATGACTACCTCTTTCGGTCGTAGTTCATTTGCATGAACCCTAGTCGACCCACATGATTCGGTCGTATGGCCAGCCATAAAACCATTCGTGTGGATTATCCTATTCGGCTAAATTCATGGTTTGGGCTACGTAAGTGCATGCATGGATTTGGGTACGTAATAGCATGCATGTAATTGTTACGTGGACTATATGCATGGGAAATGTATTAGGGTTTTCACGAGAGCATTAAATTGGTTTTGCAACTATACATGCAAGGGTTAACACTAAAGTTTCCTAAATTTCAAAGATGTGTAAACGTGGGCTGTGAGTATAAGTTGGATTTAAAAACACACGGGTTCATTTAATGAAATCATGAGTAGGGTTTCAAAGACCAAGGGTTTTCTTGAATCATTTTGACAAATAAAAATGGATCTTAGACATCATTTGGGTTTAACACACTCGGGAATTCATTAAACTAAAGTGTGAATCATATGGTGGGAATTCATTTAGGATCAAGAAAGTAGTCAACCAGTCACCAGTCTGGAGACAGATAGCTTTGATAAAGTGACTGTAGAGGTTGCAAAGGAGCATATGGGTCTTATGTCTACTCTGGTTAGCTCCAATGATGGATTAGTAGCAGGACAGATTGGCAATCCTTACTTGACTAATGATGATTATTCTCAGATTTACCCAGATGACATGGAGAGGATTGATATCATGTGGGATCTGGCTAGTGCTGTGAGTAGAGCAAAGGATTTTATGAAAAGGACTGGCAAAGACATCAACCTGAATAAGGATTCTAAATTTGGTTTTGACATAGCATCTGTCACTTGCTATAATTGTGGGAAGAAGGGACACTTTTCAAGACAGTGCAAACAACCAAAGAAGTCAGGAAACAAGAATCCTCTTTAGCATCAGAGATCTTCTGCATCAAATCCTGAGAGAAGACTTGTACCCATTGATTCTCCTGCTCAGACTGGTTCTTCAAATGCAAGCAAAGCATTGATGGTGCAACAGGATGAAGGTGAGAATTGGGATTTCAGATTCAATCCTGATCAGGGAGGACATGATAAAGCTTGTGTTGCTGAAATTCAAAAGACTGATGAGTCAAGTGAAGAAAGGACTTCTGAAGAAGCTAAGATCAGTCTAGAAGAAACATCTGGTTCAAAGTTAGAAAGCATTTCTGACTCAGACACTTAAGCAGATTATGATGCTGATCTTGAAGAACTAGTTACCCAGTTTGCTTTGATGGTAAACATATCTGCTACTTCTGCTGCTACTTCACAGTCAGATTAGGAATTTGATGAATGTTCTTCTTCTCATTGAAGATGTTTTAATTATGTTGACCTTGACATTAAGGTCCTGGCTTATCAGAAGCACAATGCTGACTTGATCAGCGATCTCAACCATTGTATTGAGGCAAATAAAGTTTTAAAATCTAATGAACAATATTTTCAGGCTACAATTGATCTTTTAAAAAGACAATTGCATGAGGCTGAGATTGCTATGCTGAATAAGCAAGATGCTATCACTTCTTATCTCAATAACATCAATGAGATAAAGAAGAAGTTAGCCATAGTCGAGTGTGACTATGAGACCTTGGTTCAAAAGCTCAAGAGGTATGAAAGCTCCTCATATATCATTGAACACATGCTCAGTAGGGGTACTGATCTGAAGGGTAAGGGAAAGGTGAATTATCAACAATGTCCTCCACCAATTTTAAACACTTTTGTTAATTCACTAAATAACAAAGATGTTAAAGATTTCCAAGTTAAAACTCCATTAGTAATTGATCCAATTGGAATGAATACTGATGAGGGTTCCTCATTGTCTGAGGAATCTTTTGTGGAGGGAATTGTTCAAGATTGGTTCTCAGATTCTGAGGATGAATCTGATTATTCATCTGATGGTATTGTTGCTCAGAATCAGACACCTGCAGTCATGAAGGGTGACCCAATTTCATCTTCAAAAATCTATCAAGAATTAGGTTTTGTGAAGGCTTCAAAAGAGAATGAAGCGTGTGTGTCTAACAAGATTGACAATCTTGTTTCTAATGGGAAAAAGGGTTTGGGTTTTAATCAGAATAAGACCAAAACAAATGTTTTTAAACAAAACAATCAGTCTTTTTTCTAAACCCAAACATTTTCATCAAAAAGATAACAGAGTTTGCTTTGAGTGTGGTGCACCTGGACACGTTGTTAGATTTTGTCCCCAGTTGATCAGACCTAAGGTAGCACCACCATGACAACAAAATCAGCATGTTTTCACACAAGTTAAGTCTGGAAAACCCACACAACCAAATCATGGTAAATCTTTGGATATGGGTAAAGGGAAAGTGGTGAACTTGGATGTTCCCAAGGTGGTTACTGTCAATCAATCAAAGCCATCATCCATTTACTTGAAAAACTCTTTCAGTAAAAACATTGTCTGGAAAGTTAGGTCTTCTAAGACTGCAGTCTTACACACTCCAGACAAAGCAACCGTCGATGATAAATGGATTGATGTTTGGATCCGAGACTCACTAGGTCCACCCAAGACTGTAAAGGCTTGGGTTACCAAGTTGAACTAATTGTTTATGTTTGTGCAGGATGCCCAAACAGCTGCTCTTAACAGCTCTTGGATCGTTGATAATTGGGCTTCAAGGCACATGACTGGAGATATATCGCTGCTCTCCAATGTTAATTCTATTCGAGGTGGTTATGTAGCATTTGCTGGTGATAAACGCGAGTTCATTACGGGAGAGGGTATTCTTTCAAGTGGCCAAGTTTCTTTTGACAAAGTCAGATATGTCAAGCAATTGGAGAATAATCTTCTTTCAGTGTCACAGATTTGTGACAAGTAGTAAAAAGTTCTCTTTGATGACTCCAACTGCTACATACTCAAGCAAGGAATCACTATTCTTGAAGATTGGATTTTGATGTCAGCACCCTGTAAGCTGGACTTGTATGTACTCAACATGGCCACAGCTTCAACAACATCCTGCACAGATTCATGTTTTATGTCAAAGGCAACTGAGAAAGATTCTATTCTTTGGCATAAGAGGATGGGCCATTTGAGTCTACGCAAGATGAACCATTTGGTACACAATGACTTGGTTGAGGGGGTCAGTCTGAAGAATTTTAAGCTGTCTGATATATGTGTCTCTTGCAAGAAAGGAAAGCAGACCAAGCAGTCTCACAACCTGAAAAAGTTTCATTCCATCACTGTTCCTCTTGAGATTCTCCACATTGATTTATTTTGTCCAGTAAACCGTAAGAGTATAGCTAGAGATCAATACTATCTAGTCATCACTGATGAGTTTTCCAGATATTCTTGGGTTTTCTTTCTAAAGGAGAAATCCGAAACATTTGAGTGCATTCAAGTGTTGGTGACCAAACTTGAATCTCTTTATAAGCTCAAGATTCGTATGCTCAGAACAGACAATGGGACAGAGTTAAAGAATCACAACATGGAGAATTGTTGTGATGCACGTGGCATTCTCCAACAATTTAGTGCTCCATATGTCCCGCAAATGAATGGAGTTGCTAAGCGAAAGAACAGAACGGTGATTGAGGCTGCTAGAACGATGCTTGCTGATTCATCTCTTCCAGTTCAGTTGTGGAATGAAGCTGTGGCAAATGCTTGCTACACACTGAACCGGGTATTGATAGTAAAGAGACATGGGAATACTTGCTTTGAGCTGCTCCACAACAGAAAGCCTAATCTTAAGTATCTTGAACCTTTTGGTGCTCCATGCACGATTCTTAAGAAACACGAGTAGGGCAAGTTCAATGAGAAGGTGGAAGAAGGGTATTTTCTTGGGTACAACACTCCTAATAAAACGGTCTACAACAGATCAACTCAGAATGTAGAGGGGTGGTACCATGTTGATGTTCAGAGACACTCTATGCCCCTACCTGGAAAAGGTCCAAACTGGATGTTTGATTACTCAGACCTTTTCAACTCATTCAATGTGCCTCCCATGTACTCAGATGAAGATGTTGCTGTTCAAATGATGTATGATGCACAGAATGCACCTGATGAACCTGTGCAACCTTCATCAGTTTCAATTCCCACAATACAGATAAATGATGACAGCTCAGACACAGATGATAACCCAGTTCAGCCAGCTGCCCCCGAACCAAATGTTGAAAACCTTGTACCTGGACTTGAGGACTTGAATCTGAACAATCTTGATCCACATGTTGAGGTTCCAGCTCATCCTGTTGGAAGAATCAACCACATTCATCCTCAGGAGAACATTATTGGAAGTCCATTTGATGGGGTTAAGACAATAAATCAGCTATCTTGAGGAGGCCTTGCTGATATTTTTGACTTTGCTAATGTGAACTACTGTGCCCATTCTTGCTTCATCTCTCAAGTTGAACCGCGCACTGTCACCGATGCATTGAGAGAGGAATCATGGGTTGATGCTATGCAAGAAGAACTCCTTCCATTCAAGAAATTGGGTGTCTTGCAACTTGTTGACAAACCGAAAGGTGCAAAGGTTATAGGCACCAGATGGGTTCTTCGTTGCAAAAGGGACGATCACGGGATCGTTGTGCGAAACAAAGCACGTTTGGTGGTTCAAGGATTCAGACAGATTGAAGGACTTGACTATAATGAAGTGTTTGCACCTATTGCTCGTCTTGAGGCAATCTGTATTTTCTTGGCATATGCATCCTTCAAGAAATTCAAAGTTTATCAAATGGATGTCAAGAGTGCATTCCTTCACGGTGTGATCAATGAAATAGTGTATGTCAATCAAACTCCCGGGTTTGAGGATCCATTGCATCGTGACCAAGTCTACAAGCTAGACAAGGCTTTATATGGATTGCATCATGCTCCGCGAGCGTGGTATGAGACACTATCTAGTCACCTTCTGAACAACGGGTTTAGAAGAGGTGTCATTGAGTGCACACTGTTTATTCGAGAGAAAGATGGTGACTTAATCTTGGTGCAAGTTTATGTGGACGACATCATCTTCAGTTCTACAAATGATAGTCTGTGCAAGGAATTCGAGAAGGTCATGAAAGACAAGTTTGAAATGAGCTCAATGGGGGAGATGAAATTTTTTCTCGGGTTGCAGGTGGATCAATATGAGGCAGGGATCTTCATTCATCAAACCAAAAACGTTGGTGACATTTGAGCCGGTTCAGTATGTCGGATGCAAAACTTGCTGGTACCCCAATGGCTATTAATCACGGGATTACACCAGACAAAAAGGGGTAGTTAATCGATGCCACTCTGTACCGAGGAATGATTGGGTCTCTCATGTATCTTACTGCTTCTCGGCCAGATATCATGTTCGCCACATGCTTGTGTGCTCGCTATCAGTCCAAACCAAGAGTATCACATCTGATTGTTGTGAAAAGGATTATGCGTTATCTGAAGGGTACTCCTGATCTTGGCTTATGGTACCCTAATGATGATAACTTTGAGCTTAATGCATACAGTGATTCAGACTATGGAGGATGCAAAAGAGATTTCAAGTCAACCTCTGTAGGATGTCAGTTCTTCGGAACCGGTTTAGTTACCTGGCAGTGCAAGAAGCAGACGTCGGTGTCTCCTTCAACATGTGAAGCTGAATACATTGTTGCTGCTAGTTACTGTTCACAAATCATCTGGATACAACAGCAACTCAGGAACTATGGGTTACATTTTTCTAACACTCCTATCTATGTTGATAATACTGCCGCCATAGTTGTCACTAAGAACCCAATCCAGCACTTGAAAACCAAACACATGGACATCAAATATCACTTTATACATGATTGTTTTGAAACGAAACTCATCGATGTTGTTAAAATACACACCGATTACCAGAAAGCCGATCTTTTTACAAAAGCTTTTGATAAATCCAGATTTTTATATCTGCTATCGGCTAATGGTGTTTTTCAAAAGGATGAAGTCATTCCTTCATCTGAAACTAACAAATGATCATCACTTTTATTAGTTAGTTTTCTTTTGTTTTATTTTTCATTGTTAAGTATTTATGTTATTCCTTTCACTAAATCAAAAACTCAAAAAGATTTTCTATTTTAGGTTTTTAGGGGGAGAAAAAGTAGATTAATTTTAAAAATCAAAAACATCTGAAAATTTTGAAAAACCAAAAACATCTGAAAAATTTGAAAAATCCAAAAACATTTAAAAAAATCATAAAAATGAGAAAGTCTTATTTGAGAAAGTGATGTGTTAACCTATCATGTCTTAAAAGCTAAGGTGAATGCATAAACTGAAAACACATGAGAATTGTGAATTGATGTGCTGATAGGCCGACTTTACAAAATGTATAGACAAGTTGTGCTAACTTAGAAAGTCTGATTTGTGGGATCCGTTTTAGGAAATCAGCTAAGTGATAAATAGTTTTTGACTGAAATCAGGCATACACCTGTCATCATAGGATCTAATAAGGTGTAACATCAGTGCCTGAAACATTACCGGAACAGTGATCGGAACAGTGATTTGCACAGTATCTCAGGTACAAACTATGTGAGCTATTTGTATGCTATTATCATGTAATGCTTGACACTAACCTATTATGCAATTGTTTCAGCAAACTGATTAAACCTTTCGGCTTAACAGTCAGAAACATATCAGAAAACATTGAATTGACACACGAATGCTTGTTAATATGTTATTTTGTATAAACGTATGCGAGGTTGAACAGACAAAGCACTAACGGACGTCGTTACAGGAATGCTAAATGGACGGATTATTCGTATAGGTGACGATCTGTATGAATACATCTGAAAGTTTAATGTTCTGAATGATGTTCAATAATTAGAAAACCATATTGAAAAGTGTAGTTATCGTCGTATTCGTACGTGTGACGATTTGAACGAATACGCACGACGACTATACAATTCGATTTAAACTGTAATTTAAATGTTTCAGAAAATTTAAAATGAACGAAAGATAATTAGTTAATTTACTAGGAATAACCACCTAAATTAATTTAAATAAACTCTATTGTTAAGACCGAGACGTTCGTCACGAAAACGAGACAAAACCGACGTCTTTACGCGAAACCGGGCAAAACAAAACGGACCCGAACATACCCGGGTTATTTTGGGGGCATTTAATGGCATTTAATTGCCACAAACACTCCCAACTACCAGCCTTCATCACCACCATCGTTCACTCTCTCTTTATACTCTCTCTCTAGAAACACACAATCTATCTCCTCCATTTCTCAACTAAATCAAGAGATTTTGGTGTCTAAACGACCACTACATCACATAGATCGTGAAAGTACAGAAGATCTGGGATTTAAACCATCGGATTTGAGGTAAAAACGAGATCTATGTTGCGATTTTAGGGTTTCTAACCCTAGTTCGAACCCCTCTCTAGAACACGGGTTAAGCACTTCAAATCTTAGGGAAACCACATAACAACACTACAAAATGATGTAGGAACAAGTATTAGATCAGACCATGGTTGATTAGCTCGGACTCCATGGTTGCACCTATTCGAAGATGGATTGGCCGAAAGGCTCATCACATGTATGTCGAATGGCTACCTTCGGCCGAATGGCCCCATTCCTTCTCATTCGATCGGCTCAGTTCCTTCACCACTAGCCTATTCGATCGGGCATCATTCGATCAAGCCTCATTCGGCCCAAGCTAGCCACATTCGGGTAAGGTGATTCGGCCAGGCCTGGTTCGGCCACACCTCTCTCGCTCGGCCCTCATTCGGCCTAAGTACTGGTTCGGTCGGCCATGGGCTACTTTGGTCGGGTGAACCCTCATTTGGCCCAAGCACCATACGGTCAAGTTATTTGGCCAAGGTTCACGGGCACCAACCCTATTCGGCTAATTAGGTGAAAATGAAACCATCGGGTTAACACATGGGTTTAGGCTTGCATGGAAGGCTTAATAATCCCATGCATATCAAAAATGCATGGGAACCATTACGTAAACTTTCATGCAGAAGTGTGTGTGCATGGGAAACTATTAGGGTTTTCCTAACAAGAAGCCATCCTAGTTTTTAAACAAAAGTGATAAGCTTGTAATATTTTCATGCTGTTAAGACATCAATATTTTGCTAAACAAATGCTAAACCTACATCTTTTCTATCACATGGGATTGAGGGTAGACAAGGATTTATGTAACAACACTAGGGATGTTAACTATTGCAAACATAAAGCAAGAAAATACAAGAAACAAGGAAGTAACTAAGTGTGGGTGTGGATTAGATTCCAACATCCAACACTTAGTGATTCTATGCAATAATATAACTAAATTAGAGAGTTCCTTGGGGTTCTCTAAGCTAATTTGTACACACAAATGATTCGAGAAACAAGGGAAGCTAAGACTTAATTATAGGCTTAGAGTTGATCAAATTGGATTAACTTGAAGTCAAACAAACTAATTTATGATTTCCTTAAAATAAATTATGGTTTTAATAAATGAAATTGATGATAAACTTTCTTTAATTAAATAAATGATTTTAACTTAATTAGCTAAGGCTTAACAGCCACTAACTACGGGACAAGGTTATACACGGGTAAGGTACTAGATTTGCTAAGGAGAAACCTAGAAATTTACTAGTAACATAAAACACTTAGTTGCATGCCGAGACCAAAACCCTAGTTTACGTCTATTACGAAGACTTATAGTATTCGAATTTCTTAAAACAACTCAGGTGTTGAAGATACTTAAGCTACAAATAACGAGCGCACATTATTTGTGGTAATTCATACTTAGCAACACAGGTGAGTTCGTTGTCCCTTTTCAAACTATTTTGAATTTTACTTCGGGACTGAGAAGCATGTTATACCTTTTAAATAAATGTTTAAATGTTGCATAAATGCTTTTATACTTATTCATAATGCTAATACTAATGCTTATTCTGATTACACTTATACTAAAAGCTAAAAGCTAAGGCTTTATGCTCGATGCTAATGCTACATGCTAATGCTAAATGCTAATGCTACATGCTCATGCTAATGCTAAATGCTAATACTACATGCTAATGCTAAATGCTAACACTACATGCTAATGCTACATACCAAGACTACATGCTAATGCTACATACTTTTATACTAGTTACTTAGAACCCTGTATGCTTTTCATATGCAACAAATGCAAAGACTAACAGGTTGAAATATTTTTTATAAACTATGCTTTTAAAGCTTGAATGTTCAAACTCAGAAAAGGCTTATATGCCTGATATGCTTGAAATACTTGAATGCTCGAAAGACTTGAAATGCTCAGAATGCTTTAAACTCTTGTATGCTTTATATGCTTGAAATGCTAAGACAAATGGAATGGTCTCTTAGTGCTTGCCATATCGGTTGTGAAGCTAGTACTTGTGCACAGGATACATAAATGCTATGTTATATGAATGCTATAAACTTGTACGCTAAAGCTATCGGCTATGGTAGAACATACTGATTTGGTCTCTCAGTGCTTGCCATAGGGTGTTCTTCATAGTCGGGACTTGAAGGAACATACCATTGGCCTCTCAGTGCTTGCCATAGGGTGACCTTCAAAGTCAGGACTTGGAGGAACAGACTGTTGGCCTCTCAATGCTTGCCATACAGTGTTTCATCATTGTCCACCCATGACTGTGATATGTGACTAGGATGATTCTGGTTTTCTTTAGTTGACTTTATGTCATCTTAGAAATCCTTTATCAAATCACCGATGTTGCTAATTACATTTAGTTCCGATATGGATTGATACTGGATTTCTTCGGGTGTTCAGTTGTCCATAATGGTAACTCTTAAATCTAGACTTGCAGATGCTATTGTGTGCATGTTGAAAACTTACAAACAGAATGCTAAAGCTATGATGGGAATCGATTGGATGGTAGGTAAAATGCTTAACTGTCATTAACAACAATGTCATATGTGGTTTAGTATGTGGTGGGATGGCGTCTGGGCGGGTTGTAGGCTCGACTCTTTCGTATGCCCTATATATAAGAATACCGAATTGGATATTACATGTGATGTTAATGAGGTTAAGGTTGTTACCGAAAAGGTTTGCAAAAGCTAATTAGTAATACTAAACTACATGAACTCACCAACCATTGTGTTGACTTTGTTTTCTTACATGTTTTCTCAGGTCACATACAGGAATAAGCTAAGGCTAAGGAATGCATGCTAGGATGCCCAATTAGAGGACCTAGTAGATTTTTGAAAGCACATGTTTTGTTGATTGTTGTGAATCACTCTTGATATCTTGTACATTTACAAGATAGTAAACATTTGATTCTTTTGATAGGTTTACTCAGCTAAATTATCAAACATGGACGATTGTAATTTAACTTTGTAATCCTAGTTTAATGCTATTTGTGCTTTAGTTATTCTCAATGTTGATGCTATGTAAACAATCTGATCATTCATGATTATCACTCCCGATATCGCTCCCCGGGAACCTTCCGCCCGGCAGGACACACAATCCGGCCCACCGGCTCGGGGTGTGACAGATTGGTATCAGAGCTAAAGGTTATAGAGAATAATAGGTCATTTAGTTAATACGGTTTGGCCTAGACTATAACTTAGGGACCCTCATGTAGAGAACATAGGATTTATGCTTGCATTGTTTTTTCTGTCTTCGATCACTGCACTAACCAATAATCTTTTGGTTATGATCAGAATGCCACCGAGAGGACCTCTATCTATTGTACCACCACCACAGAGTTCAGCTCCGCACTCGTCAACACGATCACCACCTGATTCACCACCGCCACCTCCTCCTCCCCCACACAGTCCACATCCAAACCCGCATGCAACTCCAGCTCTCGATCCTACTAGCGTTGCCCTGGCAACATTACTGAGCAGTCAGCTGACTAACCAGCTGAAGGATGTTATTCTGGAGATGATCAACAGAATTCAAGGACACGGTAACAACTCCGGGCATACTGCAGGGGAAGCTAGTGGAAACACTGGCACTACTTCAGACTGTTCCTACAAATCATTCGTAGGATGCAAGCCGCCAAGCTTTAGCGGTGTTGAAGGAGATGTTGGACTAATCCAATGGCTAGAGAAGATGGAGACCACACTGGACATTAGTGGTTGTCCAGAACACCATAAGGTTCGCTACGCTGCTGGATCTTTTAGCATGCGGGCCTTAAAATGGTGGAACTCTCAGGTTAGAGCTCGAGGCAGAGAAGAAGCACTGGCTATGCCTTGGGCAGATTTCAAAATCCTCCTGAGGAATGAATTCTGTCCAAAGCATGAACTTCAAAAGCTAGAGACTGAGTTGTCCAATCGTGTGATTAGGGGGCAGACCACATGACATTCACTACTCGCTATCATGAACTGGTACCTTTGGTGCTAGAGATGGTGCCGACTCTGGAAAAGCTGATTGATCGTTATATGGGAGGGTTACCATCCTGCATTCAGGGCATTGTACTTGCTGCAAACCCTGCAACTCTGGAGTCAGCCATCTCCCTATCAGCTAAACTCACTGATGTAACGGTGAAATCAGGAGTTCTGAAGAATGACTCGGGCAAAGCTAAGGAAGAACCGTCAAAGAAGCCTGTCAACAGAAGAAGAAGCAAAAGGTCGTCAAGAATTATGTGATGACCACCCCTTTGCAACAAACTACTGCAGCACCTGCAAATGCTGCACACAAACCCTATGTTGGAATGCATCCTCAGTGTGCACAATGCAAATTTCATCATCTTGCTACTATGCAGTGAAGGAAATGCAATAGTTGTGGCCGACTAGGTCACCTGGCTCAGCAATGCCGCACTCCAGCAAAACAAGCTGCAAACAACGCTGCTATAGCATTATCTCCACCACCAAACACGGGCAATCACAACAACAACAACAACAGGGGATGCTATAACTGTGGAGAACTAGGCCATTTCTCCAGAGACTGCCCAAAGAGAGTGCAACAGGGAGCACAAACACCTCGTGGGAGGGCCTTTGTGATTGGAGCCAATGCCGCACGCCAAGACCCTAACGTGGTCACTGGTACATTTCTTTTACATGACTCTTATGCATCTATTCTTTTTGACACTGGTGCAGATCAAAGTTTTGTTTCATCTGAATTTTCACACAAACTTAAACTTACTGAGGAATATTTAGACTCCCCTTATATTATCGAAGTAGCAAATGGAAAACAAATCACAGCTAGCACTATAATTAAGAACTGCCAACTTACACTTTCTAATCATACATTTACCATCGACTTGATACCGATGGAGTTGGGTAGTTTCGATATCATTGTTAGGATGGATTGGCTATCTCTCAATAGAGTGGAAGTCATCTGTTCTGAAAAGCTACTTCGGATTCCATTGGCGAATGATCATGTATTGGAAGTTCAAAGTGATCAAGCTTAGCGTAGTGTTAAACTCATATCCTGCATAAAAGCGCGTAAGTGTCTACAGAAGCAGTGTATAGCTTTCTTGGCTCATGTGGTGGAGAAAGGGAAAGACAAGAAAACGATTCAAGACGTGCCAATAGTGAAGGAATACCCAGAAGTGTTTCCGGAAGATCTACCCGGTTTGCCACCTGTCCGACCGGTAGAGTTTCGCATCGACTTAATTCCTAGACCAACTCCTGTTGCTAAATCTCCTTACATCAATATTTTGCTAAACAAATGCTAAACCTACATCTTTTCTATCACATGAGGTTGAGGGTAGAAAAGGATTTATGTAACAACACTAGGGATGTTAACTATTGCTAATATAAAGCAAGAAAATACAAGAAACAAGGAAGTAACTAAGTGTGGGTGTGGATTAGATTCCAACATCCAACACTTAGAGATTCTATGCAATAATATAACTAAATTAGAGAGTTCCTTGGAGTTCTCTATGCTAAGTTGTACACACAAATGATCCGAGAAACAAGGGAAGCTAAGACTTAATTATAGGCTTAGAGTTGATCAAATTGTATTAACTTGAAGTCTAACAAACTAATTTATGATTTCCTTAAAATAAATTATGGTTTTAATAAATGAAATTGATGATAAGCTTTCTTAAATTAAATAAATGATTTTAACTAAATTAGCTAAGGCTTAACAGCCACTAACTACGAGACAAGGGTTATACACGGGTAAGGTACTAGATTTGCTAAGGAGAAACCTAGAAATTTACTAGTAACATAAGACACTTAGTTGCACGCCGAGACAAAAACCCTAGATTGCATCTATTACGTAGACTTATAGTATTCGAATAACTTAAGACAACTCAGGTGTTGAAGATACTTAAGCTACAACTAACGAGCACGCATTATCTGTGGTAAATGATACGTAGCAACACAAGTGAGTTCATTCTCCCTTTTCAAACTATTTTGAATTTTACTTCGGGACTAAGAAGCATGTTATACCTTTTAAACAAATGTTTAAATGTTGCCTAAATGCTTTTATCCTTATTCATAATGCTAATACTAATGCTTATTCTGATTACACTTATACTAAAAGCTAAGGCTTTAACCTCGATGCTAATGCTACATGCTAATGCTACATGCTAATGCTAAATGCTAATGCTACATGCTCATGCTAATGCTAAATGCTAATACTACATGCTAACACTGCATGCTAATGCAAAATGCTAATGCTACATACCAAGACTACATGCTAATGCTACATACTTTTATACTAGTTACTTAAAACCCTGGATGCTTTTCATATGCAACGTATGCAAAGACTAACTGGTTGAAATATTTTTTATAAACTATGCTTTTAAAGCATGAATGTTCAAACTCAAAAAAGGCTTATATGCTTGATATGCTTGAAATGCTCGAATGCTCGAAAGACTTGAAATGCTCAGAATGCTTTATACTCTTGTATGCTTTATATGCTTGAAATGCTAAGACAAACGGAATGGCCTCTCAGTGCTTGCCATACCGGTTGTGAAGCTAGTACTTGTGCATAGGATACGTAAATGCTATGCTATATGAATGCTATAAACTTGTATGCTAAAGCTATCGGCTATGGTAGAACATACTGATTTGGCCTCTCAGTGCTTGCCATAGGGTGTTCTTTATAGTCGGGAGTTGAAGGAACAGACCGTTGGCCTCTCAGTGCTTGCCATACAATGATTCCTCATTGTCCACCCATGACTGTGATATGTGACTAGGATGATTCTGGTTTTCTTTAGTTGACTTTGTGTCATCTTATAAATCCTTTATCAAATCACCGATGTTGCTAATTACATTTAGTTCTGATACTGGATTTCTTCGGGTGTTCAGTTGTCCATAATGGTAACTCTTAAAGCTAGACTTGTAGATGCTATTGTGTGCATGTTGAAAACTTACAAACAGAATGCTAAAGCTATGATGGAAATGGGATTGGATGGTAGGTAAAATGCTTAACTGCCATTAACAACAATGTCATATGTGGTTTAGTATGTGGTGGGATGGCGTCTAGGCAGGTTGTAGGCTCGACCCTTTCGCATGCCCTATATATAAGCATATCGAATTGGATATTACAGGTGATGTTAATGAGGTTAATTTTGTTACTGAAAAGGTTTGCAAAAGCTAATTTACTAATACTAATCTACATTAACTCACCAACCATTGTGTTGACTTTGTTTTCTTACATGCTTTCTCAGGTGACGTACAGGAATAAGCTAAGGCTAAGGAACGCATGCTAGGATGCCCCGTTAGAGGACCTATTAGATTTTGGAAAGCACATGTTTTGTTGATTGTTGTGAATCAGTCTTGATATATTGTACAGTTACAAGATAGTAAACATTTGATTCTTTTGATAGGTTACTCAGTTAAATTATCAAACTTGGACGATTGTAATTTAATTTTGTAATCCTTGTTTAATGTTATTTGTGCTTTAGTTATTCTCAATGTTGATGCTATGTAAACAATCTGATCATTCACGATTATCACTCCCGATATCGCGCCTTGGGAACCTTCCGCCCGGCGGGACACACGATCCGGCCCGCCTACTCGGTTTGTGACATAAGGTTTCCAATGATTCATGAATTCAAGTCTGTACAAGTGCCATATTGCTTTGTAAAAACCTAGCTGAAGACGTCCATTCAGATGAGAATGATTGAATCACAAGAAAAAAAATAAAATTAAATCAAGCTGGTATTAAGCTTGAAAAATACAAAAATAAAATAAGTTCGATTCCATATTACTTTGTAAAGACCTAGCTGAAGCTGTCCATTTGGATAGAACAAGTTAATCGTGTCAACACAATTCTGTATACGTGCCATATTGCTTTGTAAAGACCTAGCTGAAGCCGTCCATGAGAATGTGTTGAACATGAGAGACAGATCAAAAAGGAAAATAAAAAAAGATAATAAAATTGGAACCTTACGGAATTTATGAGTTTAGGTACTAAGTTATGCAAAGATGAGTTACAAACTGATTTTGATCTTTGTTAGTTAAATAATTTGGGTAAGTCAGTCAGAAGATTTGAGTGATCATCAAATTGGTTTAGAAGTGATGTATTGTCAGGCTTAAAGTGGACAAGTATATCAGTAATCATATCACAAGAAAAATGTGTTTGAAGTGAAACATTCAATAATGCTGATTTGATGTGACTAGGTGTATGTGTTAGTTTCTTGATAGACTTCTCACAAAGAAATGTGTTTCTTTGTTGATTAGTTGTTAAGTTGTACAGTTGCATTTTATTCAGAAAATTACAAAAAGATTTTATACTTTCAAATTTGTTTTAAATGATCATTTGTGTGTTCGGATGTTCAATCATCTCTGAATCCATCACTCACCAGACTATCCTTCATAATTGCACTCATTTAACTGATCAAAATGATAACGTTTGAAACTAAATTGAGTTTGGTTAGTGCCAAGTTTTCATTCGTGCGAATGAACAAGCAGAATAGGTCATTCGACCGAATGACATCATTCCAGCGAATGAGTCTTTCGGCCGAATCAACCTGGGCCGAAGTAATTCAGTCGGTTGTTTCATTCGCCGAATGAAATTTTCTTAAAAGGCTTTTTTGGCCGAATGAAAGTGGAGCGAATCAATTCATTCGATTGAGTCATTCGCCAAATGAAGATTCCTATTTAAATGTCTCTTTCTGCCGAACCACTTCATTCTCCCAAACTCTTTCTCTCGCCCAACTGTGTGTTCCTTTCGGCCGAAACACACCTTTTCTGCTGTTCATCGTTATTTCTTGGATCAAACCACTTCTTTTGCTGATATTTCATCTTGTGATTGTCACAGGTAACATTGGGACTGATATCAGCAACTTTCATCCATGGATTCAATGTGAACAACATATAGATTAGGGATTTAGGGCTCATAACTGTCGCCACTTATTAAAAGGCCAAATCGAGCATAAAATGACATAAGACCTTTTCTATATACCTTAATTGGTCGTTTCTGAATGTTTTGGTATAGTTTTTGTGGTCTGTGGTGATGATTCGTGAACTTGGAATTTTCAAATCTGTCGGCCGAACGAATGAAGCCCATTCGGAAGTTAAGGGCCGACCGAATGATTGCTGCGACAGAAGGAGGTCATACGGCCGAATGAGACTCTTTCGGTCTTAAGTATCATTCGCCAGTCATATGGTTGACCAGACTCTTTCGGTCAATGGCTAAACCAAATGAGCTCTGTCAGTTGACTGAGCTTATTCGGTCACCATACTCATTCGCCCAAAGGTCATTCGGTTAGAATAGTCTCATTAGTATAAGTGTTTTACTTGTAAAATTTTCTTATTTGATTCAACTGTTTAACTGATTTGTACTGACATGTTTATTCTTTTGTTTTTCAGTATGGCATGATATAAGGCCGTGCCAAAGAACAACATCTGCGCTCATCTGGATTTTACAATGGCGAATGCCCGACACTTTACAGAGAATATCACTTTCTTGAGGCGTTCCAGGATATTTCCAGCCATATCTACTGTCCATGTGCCATATCAGTCACATCAGCAAGATTTCTGGAGATCTGCCGATATCGATTGTGAGGTTGAGCCACTGGTGATCAGGGGAAAGGTGCAGGGACAAGATGTTGTGATTTCTGCTGAACATATCAGGAGGATATGTGGATTCCATGATGCACCAGACCAGCCTATTTTACTTTTTCGCTATATGGTTCGTGGATGCTTTATGCGATGCAAGTATGACGGTGATCTGGGAGTTGGGATCCTCAGCAAAGCATTTCGGTCTCCACAGTTCAAGTACCTTGCTCATGTACTTATCCACTTCTTGGGTTCGAGGAGAATTGGATTTGATAATTTACGGGAGACCATTCAGTGTGCCTTTGTCGCCCTGGTGCTAAATCTTCCCTTCAATTTTACCGAGATGATCTTTACCCACATGAAGGAGAGTGTGGTGCTCAAGGGTGACAAGAAGTTTCTTATGTACCCTCGATTTCTACAGCAGATCTTTGATGTCAGGTGCTTTACCTGCCGAAGACTAGCACTAATATCCTTCGATTAGAGCACATGAAAGACATAACTCTCAACAGAGTGCTATTTTACAGAGGAAAGGAGAGGAAGCCTATAGTTCATGCTTTATTCGGCCATCTTCAGAGACCTGATTACGTTGCTCCTGGTGGTAGGAAGTGGAGGCATGATGACTTGGATTCAGATGTATAGGACATTGTTGTTCCAGGAGATGATGGTGATGATGATAGAGATGATGGTGCAGGTGATGTAGGTGGTGGTGATGCTGGAGTTAGTGTTGGTGAGACAGGTGTTAGTGAGGCTGGTATGAGTGTAGGTGGTGTTAGTTCTGGTGGTGATGCAGGTGCGGGAGGTTCTGATGGTGGTGAAGAAGAAGTTGATGTTGATGCTTTGCTTGATTTAGATTTCATGGTACTACTCAGGCCACTACATCTACAACACTAGAGATGACAGGCACCACTTCTGTAGAAGATAGAGATGATTCAGAGGAATCAGGTGATGCTAGTGGTGAGGGTGAAGGTGAAGAAGGATTTGATAGCTCAGACTCTGAGGATACTCCTGATGAGTTTGAGAATGTCATGGTGGGTTCTAGGCTGGTGAAAAAGAAGAGGAGACCTACTGAGACTGAGCTTGAGGGGATCAGGGATCCTTCATTTATTCCTCAGTTTGCTCCTCCTCCTCCACGTACTTCTACTTCTACATCCACTGCAGTTGTGACTGTTGCTGCTTCTACTATTCAGGCCACATCATCTCCCTCCAGCAAGAGAAGAAGGACAAAGTTTGTCCTGCAGAGGAGGTCAGAACTGTCAACTGTTGCAGCAACCACTGTTATATCAGCTGTAACAGTTACAGTTTCTTCACCGACCAGGTCACGGGCTGTTCCTACACGTACTACTGTTACCCCTCTGACATCCTCTAGTGTTCGTGCTCCCATTTACACTACTGCTTCTACCGGTCCCTCCGTCACACGAGCCGATACGATTATACCTACTGTTTCAGTGATTGAGCAGCTCAGTACACTGAACAGTTTGTTACTTAGGTTGATGGAGAGGAACCATCAATAGGAGGAGGCCATTGCCAAGCTCACGCTGAGGGTCAGTGAGCAAGACGCTCTATTACTTCAGGCTGCTGACCAGCGTGCTGCTCACTCAGTACACTGAACAGTTTGTTACTTAGGTTGATGGAGAGGAACCATCAACAGGAGGAAGCCATTGCTAAGCTCACGCTGAGGGTCAGTGAGCAAGACGCTCTATTACTTCAGGCTGCTGACCAGCATGCAGATTTGCGGGCTAGATCTGCTCAACAGGAGGAGCATCTGCTTAAATACATTGATGAGCATAACCAGCTGGCCTTGACTGTAGCTGTTTTCAGTGACTGGATCCTGACTCTTGAAGCAGAGAATGCCAGACTTATAGAGCAGGTAGAGAGTCTTAGGGAGGGTACTCCCAGGATAGAGGGTACTGAGGCTCACTCCGATGATTCAGACGAAGACAAAGATGAAGAAGAAGAGGAGTCTGAGGAGGAGAAAGTAGATTATGAAGATTTAGAGAAAGGTGATGATTCTGATGATTCTGATGATGGTTCTGGGAATGGGTCTGCTAGCTCATCAGGTGCAGCAGCTGAACAGTCCCCTCCCACTGAAATCCGAACCAAGACAAGGCACGACAAAGGTGCTAAGGCTCCTCCTCCACCTACTCCTACTCATACAGATGATCCAAAAACTACTGAGGAAGTCGAAGCTGTGCCTTTGAGACGTCGACTGGATGAGACATTGACTATGATTTTAGACGCTCAAGGTATTATACAGCACTCAGTCATCTACGATAAGGAGGAGGAATAGATTATTCGCTGCTTAACTAAGGAGCAGATTGCGGAGCTATTCAGGTTGAATCCTGACGAGGTTGTGATTGATGACACCTCAGCTCCTGTTTCTGATGTGCCTTCTCCTGTGATTTTTGATGACATTGATGAGGTTATCTTGGAGGACATAACTGAGGAAGAGACTACAAAGTACACTTCAGCTGAGGACGAGCTACCTACATTTACTGACCTTTTTGGACAAGCCACTGAAGAGGAACTGAACAGAAATGTTGAAGAAAAGGTTAGTGGTGGTGAGTCTTCAGCAGAAGACATTTAACAGAGAAAGGAAGAATGGAAGGCATATTGGGAGATATTGAAGAAATAAAGTACTGTGAAGATGCCAGCTACACACACAAAAGTCTATAGAACCAAAGGCTACAAGGCTGGAGGTCAAATTCTTAGTTGGGCATACTTTCATGATCTACAATGTTATGCTATCAAGAGAGAACGAGGAATTCAATATTTCAAGCACCCCTATGATTTCAAGACGTTGCCAGGCTATGAAGTTAATCAGCTCGCGCGTTTGAAGATGCTATACAGTTCTGATTCGGGGATGTCTGCTTGGTTCTCTCGACAGATTCAGTACGAGTATAGGAAGAGATGGGTTAACTTCAAACCCCAGGAACCAGAGAGATACTACTTGCCAGAGATCAATGATGATACCCGCAGGCATAAAGTCATCCTGAAATGGCTACCTCCAAAAGTCATGAAGAAGATTCCTTTGAAGAAGATGCGTCAAGACTTTTTAGAAGGCTTCCGATGGTGGTATTATGATGGGCGTACTGGAGAGGCTGTGATAGTACTCTGCAAAGACAAGAAGTGGGAGACTGAACGTATCTTTGTCCTGATGTGGATGACGAGTCTGTCACACAACGATGTCAAAGCTCTTTACAGACACCAGATTTTCTTTGATGTGGAAGATATGGAGGAGGCATTGCAGTTTATGAGGGTGATCCGGATCTATATTGTTTTCAGGATTCATGCTGGATCAGACTGGAAAGCCATCTCAGACAAACATTTCAAGAAGGATGCTGCAAAATGAAGAACTAGGTCCAAGGGGGGGTATGCTGGTGCACGAAATGTCCCTAGTTTAGTTTTGTATGATCTTTTGATGTATAAAGTTTATGTCATTAATGAAATCAGCATTTCTATATTGTTTTTAATGTTTATTTTAGTTTATATGTGTTTGATTATGTTTAACTTTGAATTTATATGTCATATAGACCCATTCGGGCGAATGACCATAAAAATGAGGTCATTCGGCCGAATGAACGCCTACAGAATGACTAGGGCGACCGAATGAGTCACCCGCATGACTCATTTGGTGGACTAAGCTCATTCAGCTGAGCCATTCGCTGAATAAGTTGCTTCGGCCAATCATTCGGCCGAATGAGTACAGTCTATAAGTACTAGTTCAAACAGATTCAAACCTAACTTTCCCGAGCCCTCATTCTTCCCAGAGCACTCTAGTGTCAAACCCTAGAAGTTTTGAGCGGTTTTTGCCTATCAGAGTTCGATTTTAATCTCGTGGTGTTCCATCTTGCATCAAACGTCCATTCTTCATCTTCGGATCACCACGGGTGCAGTTGGTTTCGATTGGAAAACCCTGGAATAGGATTGCGCACTATTCTAGAGGCTGTGGAGCAGATCTCCATTGGAACCGGGTTGTTTCAGTGCTCCTAGTTGGTCCTACAAAAAGAAGGTTCTACCTGATCTCTTGAGACACTATGAGCCTCATTAGCATGCTGTAGTCAAAAAGGTACTTAACTCTAGGGATCAAATAAAAAGAAGAGAGATTGTCCACTGGCCTACAAATTCCCCCCCCCCCCCATTCTCCCCATAGCTCCTGTTCCTAAATCTCAACCTCTTCAGATCACCCATTCTAGAGCCAGAATAAAGAGATGGTTCTTTGACTCTATCATGAAATCCATGATCATTGAAAGATTCAATGGATCAAGAACTTTCTTCCCAGATTGGGACTCAATACTTAAGCTCCCCAAGAATGATCTGAAAGATTTGTAGAATAAGACCTTGGAGAATGCTATCACATAATACGAAGTCCTAAAGTATGTGCGCACTCTTAGGGATCGAATTGGTTTGGTTCTAAGGCAAAAATAAATGGTTTTGGATTCATCAGTACAGAGGCAGATTCTTGGAAAATAAGGACTGATGAGCAAAACCACTGAAGCCCAACAACGGAATAAAAACCCTGGACTGCCCAATCGTGGACACTTTCTCTTTCTACCACTGTCTTTCAACCGCGGACTACAACAGCGGATCCTATAATAATGGATCCAATAACCACTTATCCAGCAGCAACGAATCAGGTAGCTGAAGACAAACGCGGAACATGACCTGAAGACAACAGCAGATTCAACAAACCGTGGAATGGCTTCCGCGGTTCAACCACTGAAGACACAATAATTGATCACAACCACGGAGGAACAACTGAAGACCCATGTTTTCGTAGTTGTTGACTTTTGTGGTAGTTGTTGTACATTTTTGTTTGTTTCAGTACCTGTAATTCTGTCAGCTGTTTGTCTTATTCTTTCTTGTCCCGTAACATTGAATGTTGGGTATTCATACCCTAACATTCCCTGAATTATATGAATTGAATTCCCCAAAAATTCCTTGTCTTATTATTTTGTCTTCTCCTTTTCTATAAATACTAAACAACCTGAAAATAACTAAGTGTTCAACTTTAGAGGGAGTGAATACCTAAGCTTTGACCGTGAGTCTAAATTCTATATTCCTTGTTAAAACTCTCACTTGGTTCAACAAACCCATCGATAATAATCCGATTTTAACCAAGGGGACTGATAGGAAGTATGTAATGCCGGGAAGGTTCTTGTGAGGACTTGGTCGATACTAACACTTTGGATATTAGCCATCTTTACATTGATACTATCTTTAGTGTGTCGATACTAATCCTCTAAGCCAATCCAAGTACTTTGGTCCTTGAATCCAACAAGTTTAATCGAAATTTTAGTTGATGGGGCTGAATAGAAGATGATAGTATCGGTAATGTGGCTTTATGCCTTAGTCGATACTAGTCTCATCCATATCAGTTCCTATTTGATTCAACACCATTAACATTAATCTTTATCAAAACAAATGTTTTAAAAACTTAATAAATGTTACAAATAAAGAGATTCAAATGGAAAGAAGGATTGGGCTAGGAAGATTGAGCTAAATCAAACTATAGAAAAACAAGTAATGACCATTCTCATGATTTGAGATTTAATACTTGGTTAAAACACTTGATTACCCTAAGGGTTAATAAACAAAAGGTTGTTAAACTTGATTGGGTAGATTAAAACCAACAACAAGGAGTACTTGAAAGAAAAAGTGGTATTAAAAGGATCGATAAAATGATTGAGCTTAAATGTTTTCAAAGCCGATCATGAAGGTGATTTCTTAAAGTTCAATGTATAAACTTAAAGATTTTTTAAAACTTAAACTTAGAAATTTTGTAACTTAAACATAATCTTTTAATTATTTGTTTTAAACAATATCATATAAATAAGTTTTTAAATAAGATAAGTATAAGTTGTCCTATTGAAACATCATTGAAGAAAAAGAACTCTTTTATAAATAAGTTTGACTCTCTTTATGTTAAAATATAAAAACTTGAAACATACTGTTTCCTAATAACTTAAAACATGTTTTGGATACAAACCCTATCTAAATAAATTAACAGATGGTTATGAGTAAAGGCTTAATACAGATAGCATAACAAAATCATATAGTTACAAATCTAGTAAGACACTAGAAATGTCTTTAGGACACTTAGTCTAAACACATAGTCTTAAACACAACCCCCAAACACATGCCAATGCTAACAATGTTAAACACAAACAAATAAAACACATGTTGAAAACAATCGAATTACAAACAACGAGCGCGAGCATACTTGAAGTAAGTCAACAGTGCAACACAACACATGTGAGTTCATTGGCCCTTTTCAAATCTTTTTGATTTATAGCTGCGGGGCTGAGAAGCATGCTTATATATTTTATTTTGAATAAAAATGTGTGTAATGCTTTCCATTTTCTTATGTTAAGATTACAAGTGTATGTGGATTTCAATAACTATTATGCTAAGTATCCAGGAACATCTAGGGTATCTCTAAATATTCATACACTTGATTATTAGTATCAAAATGAAAATAATTTCTAACAACTATTGTGTTAGATTAAAATTGTTTTCCTGAGATTACATTTCGTGTGTATATATTAGGTGCATGTCAAAGTGAAATATCTGGAAAATATCAAAGAAAACATGTGTGAATAAGACAAGAACTAAGTTAGACAAAACATGACAAATGAGACAATAACAAGAGAAAACAAGAAGCCCTATACCTCAATAGGCCTAGCTAGACTTTTGGTATATGCCACATGTGTGATGATATTTCCAAAATTCACTAAATAGTTTTGATTTCATCATATTTCGAAACAATTAAACAAAATTATCTATTACCTATGTATAACTGTTTTAAATCTTTTAAAATGGGATTATGGGTAAATGACAATTGTGAGAATTTATAACATTGTGTGAATGACAATTGTGATACTGATGACATGACTATGGTTTCTGGTGAAAGTGTCCAATTATATCACTATTAACTTGTGCCATTTTCTTTGGATCCATTGTACGTTAAGTCCCTTTTAGTTCGTTTAACATTAAGTGGCAGTGGCCAGGACCGACGGTAACGTAGTGGTACCATAGGTTTGACAAACCTCCGACAGGTAGGTCGGTACGTTATTCGCAATTGTGTATTTTATTTGGCCGGATTTGTAGGACCGGTGACAAGGCGACATTTGACATGTTTGGTAAAAAGCCACATGGATGATAATAAATTGACAGAACTTTACTATTAACTAGCCACATTTGTTCTGGAACACTGGCAATAACATGGTTGACTAGTAATCATCCTAAGCTTTGGTCAGGGGTAGACAAATGTGAGGAAATTGTGAGAACACTTGTGGGGACAAATTTCAAAACCACAATGTTGTTCAATTAAATTACATCCATTTAATGGGTTAACTATCACTTCCTGTTGGTAGTGAGAAACAGTAAACTCATTCAATGTGAGAACAATATGTTACTGATAACATGTGTGTGAGATTGCAGCATGAAAGCCTTAGTTCCAATTAAGGACATGATCGTGTCTTGTCAAGGGCGTGGTGGGCTGGCGGCTGGGTTGGCGGTAAGCTTGACCCTACGTATGCCCTATATATAAGCGATACTTGACAAGACAGGGTGATGTAAAAAATGACGTCTAAGGTGGTAGCTGTGCATGGGGGATTTTAAATTTCTTTGATACTAAAAAGAGATTTCTTACTCGATAAAAATTTTGTGGGAAATTCCTATATCTATTATATCATCGTCTGAACTGGAGTCATATAATGAAATCCTGATATCAGTTATGATAATCTTTGTGAAAGATAAAACAAATGGGGAAATTATATCAATATGGGATGTATATAATTTAATTGAGAAATCATAAACTTTGTTGAAATGAATGAATGTTTTATAAAACATTTTTAAATGAACTCACGAACCTAGTGTTGACTCGTTTTTGCATGATTCTTCTCAGGTGACAAACAGGTTTAGTCACCAAGAACAAGGGATTAGCTAGGTGGCCTATTCAAAAGAACTAGCATATTTTGTGTAAGCATCACATATGATCTCGAACATTTTCCAGATTAAGGCTGAGTCATATCATATGTCTGTTGGATAGATTTCATAGTTAAATATTGAAATCAAACAGATGTAATTTAACTTTGAAATTATTAATGCATGTTTGTTTAGTTTTCTCAATTATATATCATGTGCTATGTATTCAATCTCTTCGCACCGATGCAAACGTGCCCCGATACCATTCGCCTAACGGGAAAGTCGATCCAGCCCGCCGGCTCGGGGTGTTACATAGGAGGTGACCGAACAAGCGACAAGTAGGGGGATTGAAATCCTTTCCTCTATATGTCAACACTCTATTGAGTGTCATATCCGTCATGTGCTCCAGGCGATTGCAATCTTCATTGATCTTTGGTAAATCAGGAAGTTGAGCATCGAACACCATCTGAACGAACTTGGGATGCCAGGTACTTCTTTTCTCTCTTTTTTATGACATTCTCTTTCATATGTTTGAACACCATCTCCTGGAAGTTGAAAGGAATGTTCAGTACCAGCGCCACAAAATCAGACTTCAAAGTCTCTAGCAACTCATCAAGTCCACCATGCCGTGACCCCAAGCAATGTAGCAGAACATGACATAAATACGTGAAAGGCGGACTAAGATAGGCCTTGCAAAGCACACCAACTCTCAAGACCCCATTGTACTTGCACCTCTGAAAGCACCCATGGACAAGGTATTTGTCCAATAGAACTGGGTGATCGGGAAAGTCCTGGAATCCGCACATTCGCCTGATGTGCTCAGCAGACTCAACAACTGCACGACCATCAACATAACCTCTAATAATAGAAGGCCCTACAATACAATAAATGTCTACAGATGACTAGAATGATCTCTAATATGACAAATAAGGTGTGTAAATAGTAGATATGGTAGTAAAGATCTGTGATCTCCTGAGAAATGCAATAATGTCAGTAAACTTTACAGCATTCCTTGTGGTTGCATCCAAATTTGCACAGATGTTGTTCTTTGGTGAACTTGGAGATCCATCTTATAAACAACAACAAATAAATGTGTTAGATAAGATTTTATGAAATACGAAAATGAAAAAATAAATTTGATATGAGATATTTGTTCATACGAATGACTCATAAGAAAGAGTCCATTTGTGAGAATGATCCCTCATGTGAATGAACTTTGGAGCGAATGAGTCACTCATGCGAATGGGATATCAGAATGAAGTCATTTGCCTAGGTGGTATTGATTCGTATGACTAGCAACATGAATGGGTTCATTAGTATGAATTAACATACGAATGGGCTCATTAGTATGACAGACGCTCCTCTTAAATCCATTTTCACCAAAATCACAAATTAGGCCCAAAAATTTGCAACATTATGTCTTTACATTTACGATTAACGTCTTAGAATTGATTTGGTTATGATTTGTTAGCACTTTAATGGTTTAATAGTTTCGTAAGGGTCCGAAACTCTAAAACTCTAAAAACTAACTTCTATGGTTCAAATCAAACCAATTCCCCTTAGTACCTGGAACAGTAAACGAGTGTTAGGTAGTCAAGAAGGATCAAGAGAAATCGATAAATCCAGAGAATGAATTGAAAATGATATGAGGCGAATGAAAAACACACACAGCACACGAATAGGTTTGAATGGGCGAATGAACTATTCGGATGAATGGGTCACCTTAGATTTTAAATCACATTTGTTTGAGATATTCATACGAGTGGTTCATTCGTAAATTACCTTGTACAAATGAGCTATTCGAATTATTGTTTCATTCGTGCCAAAGTGCCAAACGAATGACTCATTCGTGCGAGTGGATCTAACCCTTTTTTGAAAATTTGACATTTTATGATAGGCAACACATGAATATAGCAATTGACTTAGAAACACATTATTAGCAATTTTAATGAAAAATTTTGATATGTGTCTGGTCTTACACAGGATCAAGACATTGCAGGACACTTTAACCACTAGTGATCAAAACAATGAAAAGAAAGAAAATCTTTTTGTATTTTTTTAAATTCTCTGAGATGAAAATAAAATTTACAAATGAAAACTTAAATACATATTTTTTTGAGAGAGATCGTTACTTGGGGTCAGTGCTAAATCATATATATTTGGAAATGCAAATTTTTAACCTTTTAAGCATAAGACCTCATAGAGTGATTATTGGTATATTTGTCCATATTAAGCTTATACATACATTAACCTTATGGACATTTATGATATGAACTTGGTTTTTGAGTGTGTAACCCATATCAGTCAACTATGGTATGTTCAAAATTAGTTAATAGTTCATTTCTACATAGCTTAGCACCGATCATCAACATATATGATTCCAATTACTTCAAGTATTTTTTGTATTTTTCTCGTTGATCAAACGCAGAATCAACATAATCTCATGGACAAGTTCAGCTAGGTATTCACAAGCAATATGGCACGTCTAAGACTCATATTGACTGAAATTTGTCTTATCAAAATGGATGGCTTCAACTAGGTTGCAACCAAGTAATATGACACATGTGTAGAATCAAACTTATTATATATTTGTATTTTATTTTCAATCCTATATGAGTGGATGGCTTAAACTAGGCTGAGACCAAGTAACGTGGCATGTAACAACAGTGCTTGAACATTAGACTTGAACAGTAGGATTGTAGAGTATATTATTGTACGAAAACTATTTGTAAATTATTTTGCGATAATTCTATGTGAAACAGTTTTGTGAACAGTGTAGGAGTTCAATACTAACACACAACATATACAAACACAATACTGACATGTTGATAATGCTAAACTGTGAAATGGTAGCACACATGAATGTTAGATAGGATATTATTATGTATAAATGTAGGTGAGGATATCCAATCTAAAACTGTAACGTATGTTGCTACGGGAATATTTAACTAACAGTGTATTTGTGTGGGTGACGATTCGCACGAAAATATCTGTAAGTTTAACGTTCTGAACGATATCGTACGGGTGACGATCTGTACGAATATGCGCGAAAACAATACGATTAGATGAAACGATAAAAATAAACATTTTAGAAATTTTAAAAATAATAAAAGGATATTTAAAATATCTATTAGAAATTACAACCTAAAAAGATTTAAAACTTCTATTTTTATAAGAATTACGTAATCTTACGTAACGATACGAAAACGACTCGTTTAAAGGAAACAGAACAAAACCGAACACACCAGGGATATAAAAGTCCTAAACCATCTGCCGCCTCCTCATTTATTGGAGATTACTCTCTCTCCCCCCCTCCATTTTCGTTTTCCCTATCTCTACTCTCTCTACCTTAAATCAACACTCAACCTAGCCAAATCATAACCAAATTCGACTTTCAAACGATTGTGAATCTAGAGAGAAGGTTCGGCACTATTAGAGTTCTCTTCTTTTCAGCTTTTGAGCTTGATAACCGGTTTTAGCATCACAAAAAACTTAGGATGTGCACGAAACCTGGTTTAGGACTCAAGGAACATGTTAAAATAAAGTTAGGAAGGATCGAAAATGGCTGGAAAGAAGCTTAGTTTAATCTCAACACAAGAACACTTGAACAAGTGTAGTATCAATGGACCTAATTAGAATCAGCTCATCGAGATTACTAGTTTCGACAAGGTCCAAGGGCTGGAAGCTAAGTGTTCATCGATATTAACACTTTCGAAGGCTGCTAGACTCCAATGCAACAAATGTTGATAATATAGTATCGATGACTAAGGTTTTTCGATTCTAGAGGCTGACATCGATACTAATAGTATCGATGCCACCCTGGGCTTGGTCGATACTATCAATTTGGTCTAATCCAAGGAGTTTGGAATAGGTTTAGGTCAAGTTTGTCATGGCTAAGGTTACTAGAAAGCCTCCAAGTGTTGATCTATACAGGCAGTATCGATATATATTAAAATGGGTTTTCCTTTCCTTGGCCGAACCTAAAAGCTATCGTTATTAGCTAAGCTTTGTCGATACTAATCTGGTGAGGTTATTCAAGTAACCTTAATCGGTTTTCAGGGTAAACCCAGTGGTTACATGAATCAAACAAGCTAAAACTTTAAGATTGTATCGGTAAGATTCATGAAAATGGTTAAGTATAGGTATGTCGATATTACTAATATGGACACCCTTGTACACTGATTCTCGCCTTCAATATTATTATACAAATCAAACCCACTTGTTCTTAAAAACCTTAAAGATAGATAAAACTAAGAATGATCAAATAGGATGGTCATAAACTCATGAAATGGATGAAGATTATAATGTTATTCACTTGGAGTTAGTCATTTTTTTTCAAATATATAAGGCTAAAGATTTTCTAAATCTAACTTGTATTTCCTCAAACATAACTTAACCATTATCATGTGGTTAAGGATTTAATAAAGACAACATTAGTTACTCTCTAATTATCTGTATAAAGGGTTTCATAAAATAAAGTTAGCTTTTTCATAACAAAATATAGTTTTGTAATAAATGATTTTCTAATAACTTAAAAATATGTTTTTAAACCACAAACCTTATGTATATAAGGTTATGTTTAAACTAGTAATGGGTTAGACTTAGAGAATGGGCAATCTAGTAGGACAATGTAGATTAAACACATAGTAACTCACTTGAGATATAACTAGGACACTTAGTCATACACCTAGACCTAAATACAATATCAAACTACTATTACCACTTACTATATAAAACTATAACCAATGTAATCTTACAATATGAAACTATAACCAATGTAATCAGGAGCTAAAGTCATTAAACTCACAACAAACGAGTGTGCGCATTGTTCATTCAAGTACTCAACAACACAGGTGAGTTCATTTGTTCCTTTTCAAACTGTTTTGTTTTACTACGGGACTGAGAAACATGTTAAATGTTTTACTTAAATGTTTGTCATGTTTTACAACTTGTTTACTATCATAATGATATACTTGTTTACATTGATTCTATGTTTATGCTTGGAAATACTATGATTTCATACACAAACTTATCCTATCATAAGTTTTCTCAAACATATACTTTCTCATACAAATACTTTCTCAAAAATTTACTTTCTCATACAAAACTCATACATACACAAACTCATACAATACTTATACGCATATATACAGATACAAAATCAAACAAAATCTTACAAACTCAAACTCAAACACATACAAGTGGTTGGTGTGCCTAGGATGGGGGGCAAAGGCGAATGTGATCCGTGTTAGGAAGTAGGTACATGTGCAAATGGTACGAAAAATCTTAATAATCAGTACTCATAAGGACTTCGTAAGGCATACTGATTGGCTGTTGCACGTTTGCATGGTTTCAAACTCTACTAGTCATTCAGTGTTCTTCATTGTCAACTCAGTGTTTTGTAATGAGTGGCTAGGTGTGACACCCCGACCGATGGCCGAAACGTCGGTATGCCATGAGGGATGTGTAGATTTTTCATAAGCTCGTGGGCATCAAAATGTATCATCACATATCATTTAATTCAATTATAGTAATTTCACAAAAATCATGTTCATCATGGTTCAATTACAACAAATTACACAAAAGATATAGCTAAATTAACTAAACCCTAGTCTTTAGAGATCCAGTTAATTTAGCTAAGCCCAAGACCCTAAGTGATGATGTCCGAAAGTTGTAGAGCTATCCTCCTCTACCTACTTCTCCTCATTCCCTCTATCATGTAGAAAATCAAGTGTCAACTACATACGTAGTTGGTGAGTAATCATAAGTTTTTCATATTCCAAAAATATTTATAAAAGTTTTAAGAATAACAGGTGTGAACCTGTAAAGATGGTCATAATCTATATACACCCAAACAAACACACCAAATCAAATAATCTAAGCAATCACAAGTAATCATCCAAATACATTCAATAAATCTTAACCAAACACATCAAATCAATAACCAACAATCACCATAATAAGTTCAAATAATGTACTGCAGAGGACCTCAGTCAACTCAATCAACGGTAGGTGGAATCATCGCGGAGGACCGTAGTCAACTCAATCAACGATATTCCTAACATGCATAAGTGTCAATACTATACACTACGGAGGACCGCAGTCAACTCAATAAACAGTGGAATCACCGCGGAGGACCAAAGTCAACTCAATCAACAATAATTCAATCATCACGGAGGACCGAAGTCAACTCAATCAACAATGACCCATAGGAGTTATGATACACCTCATCAATAATAACATCTAAATAATAATATCTCAATGATAATCCTAGTTTCACAAATGTTATATCCAAATCATAATAGTTTTGGTATACATGTTCCACCCCCGAGTTTAAAAGCAAAAGATTTAAAAGGGGTTATGAAAACTCACACTGATGTCTTAAAATTGAATGTTTGTAGAACGCACTCTCACGTAGGTGGAATCATTGGTGACTCAACAACCTGTGTTTCATATGTTTTATATTCATGAATTCATATGTTTTATAAGTAGGTAATGTTTCATGTGTTTAACTTTTACATTAAAAACCTGTCATTACCTTCATAAGATTTTCTAAATTATAATGAAACACTTTATCTTATATAATTTATAACCAACACAATATAGGTTTTAAAACTCATTTGTTTTAACCAAATAATGATGATGACTTTACTCAAAGAATTTGAATTAGGTTAACTTGTGTGTGTGTGTATGTATATATATATTAAACAGGTTGTGACCTTATTCATCATGTATATATATACGTACGTTCATGCATGTATATTCCAATGCATGTGTTATTCTTATTGTACAAAATATTATCTAAGTTAATCATTAAAATTCTTGGATGGTACTTGTAAGTGTGAAAATTTATGAGAAAGTTTTAAATCATCATTATAATAATTTCCATGCACCTCATAAGATTGTATCCCATGCATGAATACATGCATGTTTACGTGGATCGGGGTTCTACGTAAACTGTGTCTTGAATCTGCATGGGTACACTGCCTATGTATTTCTCTATAGCTCTCTCTAGTGGTGTCACAAGGTGAGGTACTGGTGAACTTAGCTCACTGAAGCGAGAATTATAAATCAAATTATCACCACTTTCCTACTTGGGTTCCAAGAACTCAGCTTCCAGTTTCCTCATCTCACTGCGAGGATAGAACTCCGTGGTCATCAAAGTTTTGACTTCAATCCAAGTCAGTGCTAGGACTTCATAAACTCCCCTAGTTTGTTTCTCGCTATTCTACCAAGTTAGTGGCTCTCTTTTGGAAAACACTGGTGGCATAGCGCACCTTTAAATTCTCCGGGCAATCACTATGAATGAAGGTGTTCTCAATACTCTCACACCAAAGCAACAGACCAGTGGTTCCCTCAGCACCCGTGAATTTTGTCGGGTAACATGAGTTGAAGTGTTTAAAAGTGCAAACAGGTGGGTTTGCACCAACCTGTTTTGATTGAGAGTCTTGTTGGCTTGATTCAGTTGAGTCACCAACCCAGTAATGAGATTTGCTAACTCTTGCATGCAGGTATTGGCATTGTTGTTGTTTATATTTTCTTCGTTGCAACGACGCGGCGACATGTTTCTGATGATAATTAGAAACATGTTACTACCGTTTACTACGTAAGTCATACAAACTAAGGTCAAGTCAGTTCATTTTAACAGTTAGGATTATATATATGGAACTATATATGTCTCCTATATGTTTTTAAACTCCTAAATAGGCAATAGTTCCTAAGGTTATACTAAAGCATCCTACTTAGGTCATATCTAACACTAACTAAATATTCCTAAATTTCAAACACTTTCCACCCTATACTAACACTAATAACCTCCTGATGCAGTGCAACTAGTTTATATATAGGGCATACGTAGACTTGACCATAGTCGCATCATCCGCCGTCCCACCACCATTTCAATGCACCATGATTATGCCCTTATTAGAAATTAGGGTATAACATATGTTTCCCAAATGTCTTACTTCACAGTCTTATCCTATGAAGGTTAATTATGAGTGAAGTGCATTCAAGTTCTCTTTGACAACTAGGTTCGCTTAATGTCTAAGTTCACCTTACATCTAAGCTCCCCTAGTGTCTAAGTTTACTAAAGGTCTATACCATCACTAAGTGTCCATATCATCAATAAGGGTTCATATCATCACTAAGTGTCATATTATAAGTAAGTGTTCATATCTTCCCTTCAATATATACTCATAAAGAGTATTCATAAATGTGCACATCCGTGTTTTCCAAATAAATCCATCCAATCCTTTCCAATCAACAGTTTCCAATAATAATTTCCAACATATCCTAGCTAGTTTCCTTAATTCCCGACACCGACAAACCCCCAATATACCACACATGGTTTATGTATAGGGCATACGTAGGTATCGGTGGCAACCTATTCAGCCGCCAGCCCCCACCTTTGTAGTATACTACGAGTGTGTCGTTGTTTGGTGATCAAGGATAAATCAATCCTAAATAAATATTTCCTTTATTCCTCAACACTGACATCCACCCGATGTACTGTAAATGGTATATGTATAGGGCATACGTAGAAGTCCGTCGCAACTGCTTCAGCCGCCAGCCCATCACCTTTACAATACATCACGAGTATGTCCTTTTCGAGTAGTCAGGGCTCAATCAATCACATAAAGCAACAATTAACAAGTAGCACATCTCATAAATAATAAACATAGATTATATATATAGCAGGATTGCAGTTAATATGTAATAAACATTCAAGCACAGAAGCCAGAATATATTAACTAGTGTATGAAATGATTCTTATTAAGGTTTCCCATGGTTATACACTAGGTCATCCATATCTACTAACCTAATTCCCTATAACCCAGGCTCTGATACCAATATGTAACACCCTGACCAAAGGCAGAAACGTCGGGATGCCAAGAGGGACGTGTGGATTTTTCATAAACTCGTGGGCATCTAAATATATCATCACGTATAATTTAATTCAATTAAAGTAATTTCACAAAAATCATGTTCGTCATGATTCAATTACAACAAATTACACAAAAGATATAGCTAAATTAGCTAAACCCTAGTCTTCAGAGATCCAATTAATTTAGCTAAGTCCAAGGCCCTAAATGATGATGTCCAAACGTTGTAGAGCTATCCTCCTCTACCACTTCTCCTCATTCCCTGAAACATGTACAAAATCAAGTGTCAACTACATACGTAGTTGGTGAGTAATCATAATTTTTTCATTTTCCAAAAATATTTATAAAAGTTTTAAGAATAACACGTGTTAATATATAAAGATGATCATAATCTGTATACACCCAAAGAAACACAACAAATCAAATAATCAACTAATCACAAGTAATCATCCAAATACATTCAATCAATCTCAACCAAACACATCAAATAAATAACCAACAATCACCATAATAAGCTCAAATAATGTACCGCGAAGGACCTTAGTCAACTCAATCAACGGTACGTGGAATCATCGCATAGGACACCAGTCAACTCAATCAACGATATTCCTAATATGCATAAGTGTCAATACTATACACTACGGGGGACCGCAGTCAACTCAATCACAGTGCAATCACCACGGAGGACCAAAGTCAACTCAATCAACAGTAATTCAATCATCGCAGAGGACCGAAGTCAACTCAATCAACAATGACTCACAGGAGTTATGATATACCTCATCAAGAATAACATCTCAATAATAACATCTCAATGATAATCCAAGTTTCACACAAGTTATATCAAAATCATAATAGTTTTGGTATACATGTTCCACCCCCGAGTTTAAAAGCAAAAGATTTAAAAGGGGGTTATGAAAACTCACAGTGATGTCTTAAAATTCAATGTTTGTAGAACGCGCCCTCACGTAGGTTGAATCAACAGTGACTCAACAACCTGTATTTCATATCTTTTATATTCATGAATTCATATGTGTTATAAGTAGGTAATGTTTCATGTGTTTAACTTTTACATTAAAAACCTGTTAGTAACTTTGTAAGATTTTCTAAGTTATAATGAAACACTTTATCTTATATAAGTTATAACTATCAATATATAGGTTTTAAAACTCATTTTTTTAACCAAATAATGATGATGACTTTACTTTAACAATTCTAATTAGGTTAACTTGCATATATATAAGTATTAAAAAGGTGGTGACCTTATTCCTCATATATATATATACACGTACGTTCATGCATGCATATTCTCATGCATGTGTTATTCTTATTGTACAAAATATTATCCAAGTTTTTCCTGTCTTTTGGCGGTGGATGGTTCTTCTCTATATGCGCTCTTCAACTGCCATCCACATGTCCTCTCCTTCCCATCTCTTCTTCTATCTAGGATTCTCAACAGGTTTCTCATGTTTCCTGGCACACGCTATTTCGATTTAGGGTTTCGGGGTTCTCCTGAACATTCATCCCGGTTTGCTTTTGTTTGTTTGCCTCTTCTGATGCGTTCTGTTTCCGATGAAGCGATTGCGGTCCTCTCTTACACACACAACCCTGTTGAAGAAGCCTCTATCTCCGATGAAGATGACAGAATCGACGATTGCAGTTTGGGCATGCAGCAATCTTTCTCTCGCTCATCACTTTTGGCACGGTTCAAGTGACGACAGACATCTAGGGTTCTGACGAAATGGTTCTACCATTGATTTCATGTTATTCCGTAATACAGGTGGAAACTCACAATGAAAAAAAAAACTCATGTCTCAAACCTAAAGCATTATTTTGTTGTAGTCGGGAACCCAATACCTTCTATTAAAAAAGTCAAAAAAATACCGTCTAGTTATAAATGATTTGGTCCTCGACCAGTCATATTTTTCTGAACAGCCAACCAATTAGATATATGTATAAGAAATAAAACATTCCACCTGCTTAGTAAGATCCTATAACAGGGAATACAAAATAGAAATTAAAATTACAGATTTTAATAGCAACCTATTTATTCCAATTTAGTCTGTGACTTATAAATACTAAGACAGATAATCCAATCATTAAAATTCTTAGATGGTACTTGAGTGTGAACATTTATAAGAAAGGTTTAATTCATCATTATAATAATTTCCATTCAACTCATAAGATTGTATCCCATGCATGAATACATGCATGTTTACGTGGATCAGGGTTCTAATCCGTGGATTCATTTGATTGAGATAAAGAGTCCTCGAGACTAATATGGTTCTCTCCCAAAACTCTCGATACTAATCATATCAACCAATACTAAAACAAAAGAAGGAGGCATCGAGAATACTAAGTTCGGAACCCTAGTATCGACGGAGCTTAGTTCACAGTTAGTATCGACAGTTTCCACTGTCGAACCTAATAGTATCAACCAACTCAATGTCAAACTTATCAATCTCGACAGCCCCATTGAATAAAATAGTAAACGCGGTTGCAGGGTGTTAGTATCGATTGTTCATCGTCGAACTTATCAATGTCGGAGGTCTATCTAAGATACTAATATCGATGGTTCCTTCATCGATTTTGTTAGGATCGGTGCCCCTTTCTTCAACCTCCAACAATGTCATCCAGAACTTAGTTGCAGGTTAGTCCCATGGTTTCTAAGCTCTTCCTTCTTGCTCGTTTTAGATTTCTCAATGGTTAAATTCGTTTAGAAAGGTGGTGCATTAACCGGTTTCTATTTGGGTGCAAAACCAAAAGTAAATCATCAAGATCTACCTTCAAATCGTGTTGAAATGCTCGAAATCTTTGTACTTTCAGACTCTACGTTGATGGAGAAAGGTTTTGCAACAAAAATTACTTGAAATGGTGGATATTTTATGAAGAAATCTTAATGAGAAGTTTTAGAGAGAGAGATTCAGAAATTGGGTTTTAGAGAGAGAGTAGTTCTTGAGAAATGACGAAGAAAAAGGAAATCCCTCCCTTTTATAGTCCGCTTTAATCATGCGTGCTCGGTTAGGATCGTTTACAAAATTTACTATCAAATTACGTAACGTTTAATAAAATGATTTTATTTAAAATGTTTTAAGGTTTTTATTCCTAGTAAACATTTTAAATCCTTTTTATTAATATAAGTATCGTTAAATATTATTTTGGTTATCTCGTTGAAACACGTTACTTACGTATGCATTTATAAAGATCGCCAGCTTTATAAATACAACGTTCGTATCGTGTTTCAACTTTATTTTACAATTCATAGAATATCGTTTCAGAATATTATTCCTAATAAGTGTATTGTTGTGAATCGTCACCCATGCGAACACATTAATAGGCTATCATTTCTGAAATAACATTCACATTTTAAGTTGTATATGTGACCTCACCATCACTTAAATGTTTTCATTATTGCTTTCATTATTTTAACTTAATATGCTTCTCAAATATTAATTTCCTAATCCTTATCCCCACTAAATCATATCACTGACACATCCATGATAGATCGAAATATGTGTATGTAAAGGGCACACGTATGAGCCGGTCGCAACCTATCCAGCCGCCGTCCCACCACCATTTCCATAAACCATGACCATGTGTCCTTGACTATATTTAGTGATCAAACCATAACCTTTAACAACTCAACACAAAACCTCAGATTCTCCTCACGAAATCCTCAACACTGACGTACTCATGATAAACCGAAGAAAGTTTATGTGTAGGGCATACGTAGGAATCAGTCGCAACTTATCCAGCCACCAGCCCACTACCTCTTCGATAGATCATGACTATACCCTTGCCTATATTTGGTGATAGAATCCTACACAACTACCAATCCAAATTAACCCAAATCATATCATATACATTCAACTACAATAAACATTGCGGTTCAGTCTAGTTGTATTCCAAAATAAACTTCTCCATGGTTTATGCTTATGAATAATATTGTAGGTCCAAAAACAGATCAAGAACCGAGCTTTAAGCCTCCAATCAGCATCAAATGTATCTACAACTTGCGGAATCCGAAATAGAAACACAAGAACAAGAAGAAAGTTCAAAGCTTTGATATATTTCAGTGAAGAACACGAAGTAATGTCTCAATACGTCTAGGGAGCATTCCTCAGGAATCCAACCCTAGAATAGTACAAAATACGTCTATTTATACTACTTCTAGGTGTACTCGAACCACTATACACGAAATTTTTCGAGTACACGAAATGCATGTGTCAACGAAAACTAACTACACGAAATGTAACAAAATCATAACAAAATCCGGTCTTCAACTCTTCTACAGTTGGCTTTGTCAGTCTTTATCATCAATTGGGCTCTACAAACTCCCCCTAGACTGATGAAGTCAACCAATAGGAAGTGTAACAGAGTGTGGACCAGCTCCGGCATATAGCTTTAGATCTATGGCAAATGCAACTGCATATGTGAAGGGCTTTGCTTCTTCGTCCCATCCTCCATAGACTTTAATGGGCGACTTGTGCAGCTTCATCATGTCGTCTTTTCTGTACTTAAAAAGATCCATAGGGTCTAGTATCATGTCAATGTCATTGAGATCATCTTTGTTCCTTAGATTGATTGCAGCAAGATTCTTCTCGTCGAAATACCATGACAGAAAGTTGGCCAAAGAGTTGTCTGGAACTCTTGGAGACACAGGAACGGATTCTTCAGTGTGAGGAGGAGGATACTTGTAATACACCCAGGGTTCCTTCTTCACTGGATCTATAATACAAGTTGAGACAAATCGTCTTCCTTTAGCAGTTCTCATCATGGGAAAATCCTTCTCACACTGATCTTTGATAAACTTTGCAAACAGGTCGGCCTGAGTATCCTTTAAAGGATTGAAAAACATGGCATTGTTGATGCTCCGTATATCAAACTTGGGCATTGTGCAGAAATCTCTCGGCCTCTTGTAGTACTCTTCCTTTCCATTCATGCGCTTCACCAGATACAGATCTCTATCTTTGTCGTATAACCAGCAGCAAACATTTGACCTGTCGTTGCATACAGCGAACAAGGTTTGGTCATCTGTGATGAAAGTGTGCTCCAGATGTACTTCACTCATCAATCCAAGCCATGTGGCTTTGACCTCTGGAGGTCTGGAGTCCAATCTCTCTGTTATCAAACCATCTATTGATAATTGTGCCCAGAGGAGGAATCTCATGTCCTTCTTTGTTGATATACTTGTGAGCATACAAGAAATCAACATAGGGATCTTTGTTCAAATCGCCGATAACAACATTCTCTGGTTCTTCCTCTGTAGATGCTCCTGCAGAGGTCTCGGCCTTCTCCCTTCTCTCCTGATTGCATACTGCCTCAAAAACTGAGTCTTGCAGTGATGATGTGGTTTGGGTGGTATCGACAGGTGGTATTGGTGGGGGTGGAACAGGAATTTGAGTGGTGGTTATGGGTTTAATGGGTTGTGTGGGTGGTTTTGGCTGAGTCGATGTTTTAGGCTGAGTGGGTGGAATAGAGGACTGTGTATGAGGTGGAGGTGGTGGAGTCTGAGTCTGAGGTGGAGTGGGCACTATAGGAGGTGTAGGTGGAGGAGTCTGAGCAGGAGTGGAGGATGATGATCTAGCCATCTTCTTCAGCAACCTGGGATCTTTTGGCCGCTTTGACATCATCTTTATCCTCTTCTTCTTAGGCGAAGACTCAGGAGTCGGTGCATAATCGGAATCCTCAACGTCTTCCCTTTCTGCCCTGATGAGAGGAGGGATGACAGGCTCCTTCTCTCGAATAAGAATCTCCTCACTCGAAGATGATGACGACTCAGAGACGAGTCCCTCGGCAGTTTCGTCGGCTTGTGTGCTTGTGCTAGCAGGAGGGAGGTCATGTTCCTCGGCAATAATAGCAACCAGAGTTCCTTACTCATCTGCCACCACATTATCACCAACAAATCTCCCGAACTTGATGAGAGGACGCTCCCCAACATACTGTTTCTTCCCTCTCTTGTTCATAGTCATGTATGAGAAAATATCGTCTCTCATCCTCTTGATCCCTAGAGTGCCGATAGTGGTAACAAGGTTAGGATGTCTCTTGTTGATGACTATCTGTGAAAACGGGGAAACGCCAAAAACCTCTCCTTCCTCTTCCTTTGATGTTGGCGTGCATGTCTTGGAAGATCATCTTGTAAAAGTTGAAGTCAACTCCCAAAGCTAAAGCCACCAAACATGAGCTGAGAGTCTGATTAAGTACATCATAACCCCCTATCCTTCCCGAAAGGCACTGAGTAACGAGTTGTGCTAAGTATCTCCAATACGGGTGAAGTATCTTCTTCTCGGTGGGAGGGTAGACTCCTTCGTGCCCCTTCTGATATACAGTCTGGTTAACCAAATCGTGATCTAACTCAACAGGGCTGGTAGCTTTATCTCCAAACTGAAGGCACTCCCTCAGAATCTGCTTAGTAATAATGATGGGTTGGCCTTGAATCTTCCCGATGAGACTGATAGTTCCGTTAGTGTCTGTGCGCTCAGAATCGAGTTCCAGAAGCTTTGGATGTACTCGGTGATAATGTTGGGATGCTCCATAATAGCATAATTCACTGGTGATAAGATCAGTCCATCAACTAAGCTCTTGAACATCGAATGCTTTGCTGGTGGATCCCCGACATACGCTGACATGTTATGATCTGAGACAAACCGCAAGTCAGCCATTTGAAAATAAACCAAATCAAGTTGGTCAAAATCGAAGTGTCAATGCATAACAAGTAGAAGTTCCAATTCGAGTTCAAGGTGTTAGAAAAAATTTCGAAATCGAAATCAGTTCAAGTGTTGAAAGTTGGCGAAGTTTTAAGATGTTCTCGAAGTTAAAACATATTCGAAAAATACTAATATTCGTAAACAGAGTCTTATTCGAAATATGAAATGTAGTCGAAAAATGGATCCTACACGAAAATTTGAAGTGTGTTCGAAATTAGGGTCTATTCGAAATTTGAATTGTATTCAAAATTCTGTAGTATTCGAATTTCAAAAGATCGAGAACATCAAAAACTTTATAACTTCTTCAATTTTGCTCCTTAAAACACCCAATTATACTCGAAATGCTCGGAATTAATAGGCGACCAACATACTAGAAGATCCCCTTTTAATTTTGAGTTTTTCGAGGTTAATTTTGCAAGATTCTCTCTATTAACGGAACATAGTACTCGAAATAGGGCACAGAAAACGAGATCTACAATATAGTCGGAGTGGATTTCGAAAATAGGGCACAGAAAACGAGATCGACTAGGTAAAAGCAGAAACGTATACGAAAGAGAATGGTACTCGAAATGCATCATACTCGGCCTATTTATAGGCGGAGTTTGAGCACACAATTTTCGTGTACTCGAATTTGAGTATTATTTCGAGTAAATTATTTTATTTTTCAACAAAGTTTTCTAACTTTAAAAATAAGATAAGATAAGATAAGATAAGATAAGATAAGATAAGATAAGATAAGATAAGATAAGATAAGATAAGATAAGATAAGATAAGATAAGATAAGATAAGATAAGATAAGATAAGATAAGATAAGATAAGATAAGATAAGATAAGATAAGATAAGATAAGATAAGATAAGATAAGATAAGATAAGATAAGATAAGATAAGATAAGATAAGATAAGATAAGATAAGATAAGATAAGATAAGATAAGATAAGATAAGATAAGATAAGATAAGATAAGATAAATTTAGAAACTTTGGACGAGTTCAAAGTTAAGTCGAGTCGATTTCACGGGATCAAATCTGTATCAAAAATTTGACCACCTTAAAATAATTTCTTATGAAACCCAACCTCAAAATAATTATACCCCACCAATAATTTCCACTCATTAATCCGTAATTCAAATATAAGACTTATGATCAAAAGGTTTTTATAACAGTTTTTCTGAAACTACTTTTGGGAAGTTTATGAATAGTCAGACTGTAGAACCAAATTATCATGCAACCTATCAATTTTGTAAAATCATTTGTTTCAAACTTTGGTTGTGTTTCAACGAACTTAAAATGTTTTGACAGAGTTTAAGATGAGAAAAGAAAAAAACAGATCTATTAGATTAGAATCAAGAAAAAGAAGTGGTTCTATCATCTTTGTGCTCATTGGCATCTTTTACTTTACTGATCTGCAAGCACATTGGCCTTAACGTCACACATCCAGATCTTTGCTTACGCAAAGCAGAGGATGCTTCAGTAAGTATTTTCCGCTCTTTGCTTGCACAAAACATTGAAAATACCCGAGTCTTTCTAAACAGTTTCAAGTTTATCGAAACACAATCTCATTTTGATTTAAAGATTTACATCTATCCGGTTATCTGATTTTCCTTACTTCTCTCTTATTTATATTTTTGAATGATCATGTCCAATTCTTTTATTTTGGAAAAACTTGTTTCAACTTCTTAGTGAATTATAGTTATCCAAAGTTGTTATTCTTTAGAAATTACTTTTAGGTAGTGAATTCCTAAGTGTCAGAAATTATTTCACTTCCCTAATTAACCACTTTACTTTAACCATCCAAATCAAAATCTTTTGTATTTTCTTAAACTTTGAAAATGTAAAATCTTTTTGTTACTTTCTTAAAATTTACTGCCCCTAAACTTGTAGATTAACTTAGACTGACTCAAAAATCAAAAACCTTTTGTTGTTTTTGTAAATTTTGACTCAAAGATCGAAAATCTTTATCGAAAATCTTTTTGTTGTTTTTGTAAATTTTCTCCCCCTAAATTTGTGAAATAAAAATTAAAGTAAAACAAAACACAAATTTTACAGTATTTAAAAAACTGACTTAATCAAAGCTTATTAGTTTGAGAGATGCAAGGAGGTGGTGAAATCGAGTTGTATCGAACGGTTTTGTGAAAAGATCCACCAGATTATCATCTGTATGGACCTTTTCAAGATGAATCAATTTCCGTTCAAAACAGTCACGGATAAAGTGAATCCGGATATCAGTGTGTTTAGTTTTGGAGTGTTGTACATGATTATTGACGATCTGAAGGGCAGCTTCATTGTCACAATAGATAGGAGAGTTAAGAAAATTCAAACCGTAATCGAGGAGCTGCTGTTCCATCCATATATCCTGAGAGCAGCAACATACTCCGCTTCAGCAGCGGATGTAGAGACGGTTGTCTTTTTTTGCATTGTCAAGAGACAAGGCGATCTCCTAAGTAATGGCATCCTCCCGTGGTGGATTTCCTGTCTAAATTACAACCTCCAAAACCACTGTCAGAGTAAGCATGTAAACGAAACTCAGAGTTCTTGGGGTACCACAAGCCGAGACGAGGTTTCCTTACAAGGTAACGAAAGATCCTCTTAACAGCGATCTTGTGAGAAGCCTTCGGATTGGCTTGATATTTGGCACACTGACATACAGAGAACATGATGTCAGGTCGGCTGGCGGTCAGTGTCACACCCCGAGCCGGCGGGCCGGATCGTGTGTCCCGACGGGCGGAAGGTTCCCGGGGTGCGATATCGTGAGATGACAATCGTGATGATCAGATTGTTTACATCGCATCAACATTGAGAATAACTAAAGCACAATATAGCATTAAACTAAGATTACAAAGTTAAATTACAACTGTCAATGTTTGATAATTTAACTAAGTAAACCTATCAAAAGAATCAAATGTTTACTATCTTGTAACTGTACAAGCTATCAAAAGTGATTCGCAACAGTAAACAAAATTTATGCTTTCCAAAATCTACTAGGTCCTCTAACTGGGCATCCTGGCATGCATTCCTTAGCCTTAGCTTATTCCTGTACGTCACCTGAGAAAGCATGTAAGAAAACAAAGTCAACACAATGGTTGGTGAGTTCATATAGTTTAGTAGTTGAAAAATAGCTTTTGCAAACCTTTTCGGTAACAACCTTAACCTCATTAACGTCACCTGAAATATCCAATTCGGTATGCTTATATATAGGGCAAACGAAAGGGTCGATCCTACAACCCGCCGAGACGCCATCCCACCACATACTAAACCACATATGACATTGTTGTTAATTATAGTTAAGCATTTTACCTACCATCCAATCACATTTCCATCATAGCTTTAGCATTCTGTTTGAAAGTTTACATCATTCACACAATAGAATTTGCAAATCTAGTTTGAGAGTTACCTTTATGGACAACTGAACACCCTAAAGAATCTAGTATCAATCCATATCGGAACTAGATGTGATTAGCAACATCAGTGTTTTGATAAAGGATTCCCAATGATGACACATAGTCAACTAAAGAAACCAGAATCATCCTAGTCGCACATCACAAAACATGGGTGGACAATGAGGAATCACTATATGGCAAGCACTGAGAGGCCAATAGTCTGTTCCTCCAAGTCCTGACTATGAAGAGCACCCTATGGCAAGCACTGAGAGGCCGACGGTCTGTTCCTCCAAGTCCTGACTATAAAGAACACCTTATGGTAAGCACTGAGAGGCCAAATCAGTATGTTCTACCATAGCCAATAGCTTTAGCACACAAGTTTATAGCATTCATATAGCATAGCATTTACGTATCCGTTTGTCTTAGCATTTCAAGCATATAACGCATACAAGAGTTTATGGCACTATGAGCATTTCAAACATTTCGAGCATTCGAGCATAGCGAGCATATCAAGCATATAAGCCTTTCTGAGTTTGAGCATTCAAGCTTTCAAAGTTAGTTTATAAAAGCATTTCAACCTGTTAGTCTTTGCATATGAAAAGCATCCAGGGTTTTAAGAAAACTTGTATAAAAGTATGTAGCCTTAGCATGTAGTCTTAGCATTTAGCATTAGCATGTAGCATTAGCATTTCGCATTAGCATGTAGCAATAGCATTTAACATTACCATGTAGCATTAGCATCTCGCATTAGCATGTAGCATTAGCATTTAGGTTAGAGCCTTAGCTTTTAGCTTTTAGAATAAGTGTAATAAGCATAAACATTAGTATTAGCATTATGAATAAGTATAAAAGCATTTATGCAACATTTAAACTTTTGTTTAAAAGGTATAACATGCTTCTTAGTCTCGAAGTAAAATTCAAAATAGTTTGAAAAGGGACAATGAACTCACCTGTGTTACTAAGTATGAATTACCACAGATAATGCGCGCTTGTTAGTTGTATCTTAAGTATCTTCAACACCTGAGTTGTTTTAAGAGATTTGAATACTATAAGTATTCGTAATAGACGCAACTAGGGTTTTGGTCTCGACGTGCAACTAAGTGTCTTATGTTACTAATAAATTTCTAGGTTTATCTCTAGCAAATCTAGTACCTTACCCGTGTATAACCCTTGTCCCATAAGTATTGGCTATTAAATCTTAGCTAACTAAATTAAAATCATTTATTTAATTTAAGAAATTTTATCATCAACTTCATTTACTAAAACCATAATTTATTTTAAAGTATTTATAAGTTAATCGGTTGGACTTAAGTTAATCTCACTTGATTAACTCTAAGTCTATTGTTAAATCTTTGCTTCCCATGATTCTTTGATCGCTTGTGTTTAAAACTTAGTTTGGAAAGTTCAATGGAACTATCGGACTTAGTTGTATACTTCATAGCATTTACTAAGTATGAATTAACACCTGCACTTAGTTACTTCCTTGATTCTTGAAATTCATGCTTTATGTTTGGAATAGTTATAACCCTTAATGTTATTGAGTTAATCTTTGTTTAACTTCAATCCCATGTTTTAGACAAGATATATGTTCAACATTTGTTTAGCAAAGTATTGGTGGCTAAATCTTTAGTATGAAAAGCTTACTTGCTTATCACCTTTATTTAAAACTAGTTTAGCTTCTTATTAGGAAACCCTAATCCCTTCCCATGCACACCATGAGCCCAAAGTTCCTTGACCATGATTGATGGTTCTAACCCCAAACCCTTAGCCGAAGGAGCCATGCTCGAATCAGCTTGGCCGAATAAGGGTGACCTGGCCAAAGGAGGCTAGCCGAATATGTGATGGCCGAATGGAAGCTTGCTTTGATCGAATGAGGAGCTGCTGAAAGGGGAAGACCCCGGCCGAAAGAGAGGTGGTCGAATGGAGGAGCGACTGGGTCAACATGGCCGAATGAGAGTGGGTGTTCGAATAACCAATGGCCCGAGCGAATGGATCCCTTCGACCATGGCCATTCTACCGAACGTGAGCTGTTGGTGCTCATTCGGCGACCTGGGTGGTTTCATTCGGCCCATCGAGCTCGTCTTCCAAGCAGCCATGGTATTCGAACTAAATCGCTTGGTAATGAAGAAAGGTTTGCTTCTACATCTTCCTAATGTGTTAGTGAGTGTTTTCCCTAGAGTTTAGAGATGTATTGGACCGGTTTCCATGGGGTTCGAAATAGGGTTTTGAAAACCCTAAAAATCACAAAAAAAAGATTGATTTTTACCTCTAATCAAACGGTTCAAAGCTTGGATCCGTTGTACTTTCGTGTTCTACGTGATGTGGTGGTCGTTTTGACACTATGAACTCTCATTTTGGTTGAGAAATGAGGATGTTTAAAGCTTGAATTCTAGTGAGAGAAAATGTAGAGAGAGAGAAACGAGTTGGGGAAGATGAAGCTGGTTGGTGGTGGTTGTTAATGGCATTAAATGCCATACTAAATCGCTTTAGTTTACCCGGGTATGTTCGGGTTCGTTCGGTTTCACTCGGTTTTTCGTAAAAACATCATTTCATTCTGTTTTCGTAACGAAATGTTACGGTTTTAAAAGTAAAGTTTATTAAATTAATTTAGGTGGTTATTCCTAGTAAATTAATTATCTTTCGTTTATTTAAAATTTTCTGAAAACATTTAGTTTACTGTTTAAATCGAATCGTATAGTTGTCGCACGTATTCGTTCGAATCGTCACCTATACGAATAAACCGTCCATTTAACATTACTGTAACAACGTCCGTTATTGCTTTGTTCTGTTCAACCTCGCATACGTTTATACAAAATAGCATATTAACAAGCATTTGTGTGTCAATTCAATGTTGTCTGATATGTTTCTAACTGTTAAACCGTGAGATTTAATCAGATTGCTGAAACAATTCCATGATAGTTTAGTGTCAAGCATTACATGATAGCATACAAATAGTTCACATAGTTTGTACCTGAGTTACTATGCAAGTTACTGTGCTGATCACTGTTTCGGTAACGTTTCCGACACTGATGTTACAGTCAGGTACTGTTAGGTCATTTTGTAATAGTTTGCTTTCAAAATTGTGTAATTTAACTTAGGTTTATGCTAGGCTCGTTTGGCCCACGAACCTAGGCATGGGTTGTATAGGTTCGGCAAACCTAATGTTATGTCATGTAAAGGTTTGTCCAGTGAACCTGTGGGTTCGTTTGGCGAACCTGATGGTTCAGTTAGGTTCGGCTGATATCTGTATATATTGCAGGTTTGTCTGTTTTTTTTAGTGTGTGAAAGAACCAGAGAGAGACAGAACCAGTATTAGATCTGTGTGATTGTAGAAAACTGTGTGTTCTTGTTTCATGTTCTTGTAATCAAACTTTGTTATTAATGGACATGATGTTTATCATAATGTTTGTATATCTTTGATTCATATAGATTTAATCTAGATTTCGCATAGATTGAATCATTAATAGAATTCAGTGATTGATCCAGAGCAATATATAGTGATATCAGAGCTTTGGAGGAGTTCTATACAAGTTCTTGAAGATGATCAATCATTTCGAAGATTTTGGAATGGCTGGAGTTTGATTTTTAGTTTCTGAATGTTTGCTGATATTTTCATCATCATGTACTGCTATCTTGCTGGTTGAAATCAGAGATTCATTTGGTAAAAACAGTGGATTAGAAGGTTGCATCTTTGAAGGTTTTCCCTCCATATTTTGAAGGTTTTCGCTCCAAAATTTTCAAGTTTAGATCATAGGTTCGTGAGACGAAGCTGGTTGATTATCAGCTATATTCTAAGGTTCGCTGAGAAAGAGTCTTTTCAAGTTGAGGTTCGTGTGTTAAATTTTGGAGAGGTTCGTTTGAAATATTTTGACAAAGGTTCGTCTATTAAAGAGGTTCGTTGGTCAAGGTTTGTTGCTGGTTCGTTGACTAAGGTTCGTTGGTCAAGGTTTGTGAAAGGTTTTTTTATAAGGTTCGTGAGATCAAGGTTTGAAGAAGGTTCTTTGATACTTAGGTTCGTGAGCTTATAAACAAGGAAGAGGTTCGCTGATAAAAATTTGGAATAATGGTGGATATGTTTGCAGCAGTTGCTAATCAAAATTCTAAGATTCAGAGCATTTTGATTAGCGAAATTGAGTCGGGGAGCACTAACAAAGTACCAAAATACTTGATTTGACTGATTATGAAAATTGGAAAGGTCGGTTTGAGACTCATCTCAATGGTACTGACACAAATCTTTGGGATAGAATCTTATCACCATATGAACGACCAAAGGTGGTTGGAATAGATCTGGATCAAACTCTTGATAGATTGGATGTTGAACAAAGAAAGAAATATGATTCTGAAAAGAAAGCATATTGGATGTTAAGTCAAGCTATTCCTAATCAAATTCTTCATCAATTTGATGAACACAAAACATCATATGGTTTATGGAATGCTTTGAAGGCGAGAATAGAGGGAAACACCAAACTCAAGAAAATGAAAGCCACTGATTTAAAAAAATAATTTGAGAATTTCACCTATATTGGCAATGAGATTCTTGATGCTTTGATTACAAGATATCGACATTTGTTGACAGATGGTCATAAGTGTGGAATTGAGTATTCTGAAGAAGAGAAGATAGACTGTTTTGCGGATTCTTTGCCAGAAAGATGGAATTCATTGGTGTTGATTTTGAGAGAAAATCTTCCTGAAATTACACTTGTTGATATCATTCAAAAGTTAGAAGTACAGGAAATGAAGGATAAAAGAAAAGCTAGACGAGTTAATGTAACACATGATCCTTCACTTTATGGTGCATCTGTGGTCACACCTCCTATTTCATCTGCTAAAATACAAAGAGCTTTTGTTTCAAGTACTACTGAGAGTACTTCTGTACCATCTGCATCTACTAGCTCAAGTTCATCTTATTCTGGAAATGAGAAAAAGCTTGATTTTTCATCTACTCCAATTCAATTGAATACAACTAATCTAGGAAAGGTGTCTGCGGAGGCTGTCAGAGATCATATGTCCATATTGTCATGTGTTGTCAGTGCTTATGATGAACAGATAGCTGGAAGGATAGGAAATTCTAATCTTACTTTTGAAGATTATGAGCAGATAGATGATGATGAGATGGAATTGATTGATACTCAGGAAAGAAGTTTACTTTTGATCGGAATACAAAGTTTGATTTAATCCAAAGGCCACCCAATGTTACAATTGTGGTGAATTGGGTCATTTTGCTCGAGAATGTAAAAATCCAAAGAAGCAAGGCAACTTGAATCCTTTCAAGCCAAAAGAAGCTTATCAAAAGAAAAAGGAGAAGCCTGAAGAATCAACAAAAGCTTTAGTTAGTCAAGCAGATGAAGGATATGACTAGGGAAAGCAATATGACGATTAAATGGGCGCTTTTATGGCTTCAATGGATGAAGAAGCAAGCAAGGAAAAGAAAAGGCTAATGAGGTAAATAATGATCTTTTAGAGGTCATTGATAATTTGAAAGAAATGATTGCTCAATTGACTGCTGAACTGATTGAATGCACTGAAGCTAACAAAAAGTTTGTTTCAAGAGAAAAAGGTTTTGACAAAAAGATCATAGACATGGGAAAAGAAAATGAAGAATTAAAAATTAAAGTTTTGCAAATTAATCATGCAGTTTCTGTGCATCTCGAGTCAGTACAGAAGTTGAAAGTTGAATTGTCAGCAGCCAGAGTATAGGCAAAAATGAATAAAAGCAAGCTAGAGAATTATCAAAATTCTCAGTATGTTATCAATTACTTTGCTGCTATGCAAAGATCATCGAATGATACTAATGGCTTAGGATTTCATGTTGTACCACCTCCTTCAAGCTATGTTCCTAGACCACAAATTGATCCTAATTTGGAAGTTCATCCAGCTTCTCTGAATGAATTTGAGTCTGAAAATATTTTTGCAAATGCTAAAGCCTCATCTTCTGATGAAAAAGTGTCACTTGACAGTGATGCTCCAATCATTGAAGGTATCACTGAGTCAGAATATTCTTCTGATATTTTGAGACAAAATGGTTACAAGGGAAAAAGTATTGAGAAAAAGAGTTTTGAATCTCAGCAGTCAAAATCTTAGATTAAAGAAGTTGAGAAGGTAGTGGAAATTTTCAAAAGAAAAATGTGATTTTTAAGAAAGTGGAAAAAGTGGATTTTTTCTTTAATAATTTTGGGTTTGGGCATAGAGTTAAATCAAAGAATTTTCAAAAGCAAATGGATAATTCAAAGAAAAGTTCAGCTGGTTTGAGAAACAAAAGCTCATCTTCAAAGGTTGTTTCAAGACCTTTTAGTTCATCAAGTTCTTATGATGAATTCACACCAAAAATTCAAATTAAAGATAGAAAATGTTACCGATGTGGTAATTTGGGTCATTTGGTTGCTAATTGCAATGTGGATTTCGGTTCAAGTGATTGTAGCAGTTTTAAGTCTTTTTCACCAAAGAGAAACACGAAAATGTTTTACTTGTTGTGGTAAAGGACATATTTCTGCTAATTGTCCAAATAACAAACTCAGAAAGAGTTCTGATGAGGAGTGTCGTGTGAATGTTTCAGTTGGAAGCTCTAGGAAAGATAGACCTAGTGAAGATGAGATGAGAGTTCATAGAAAATTCAACCCTGATTGTTTTTGGGTGAAAAAATAAATTAAACAAAAGAAAAGTTTTTTTGAGAACAAAAGAAATGCTAAGAAGATTGTGAAAATTGTGACTTCATCTGATGATGATTCCTTTGAAAATTTTTCATCAAGATCATTTTCAAACCAATCTATCAAATCTAAATCATTTTGGAAACTCAAAGATAGATCAGGTGATGAAGTTTCTAAGAAAGAGGATGACACAAGTGATGACGGGTATTCAATCAGGTCATCACAAAAGAATGGAAGGGGTCCATTCCGGGAGACTCGACGCCAAAATGGCGGGGGTCATCCCTTTTGAATACTGACAAGTTTCTTTTAATTTAATGTGCAGGTTGCATCCACGGGCCATATTAACTATCGTTGGATTGTTGATAGTGGATGTTCCCTCCATATGACTGGAGAATTGAACTTGATAAGAGATTTCAAGTTGGTGAAAGGAAGTTATGTGAATTTTGCTGGAGATAAAGAAGGTCAAATTATAGGGATTGGTAGTTTGACAAGTGGAAAGGTTTCGTTTGACAGTGTTAATTTTTGTAAAGAATTAACTAATAATTTGTTGAGAGTTTCTCAGGTTTGTGATAAGGATTACAAAGTGGTGTTTCACATTCGGAAAATGAATCATCTTGTGCATAATCATTTAGTTGAGGGTGTACCTGTTAAACATTTTAAACTTCCAGATGTGTGTGTGTCATGTAAAATGGGTAAACAAAAAAGGAAGTCTCACAAAACAAAGAAAATTTTTTCTATTGATATGCCACTTGAACTTCTTCACATGGATCTTTTTGGACCCATCAATGTGAAAAGTATACGTGGTGGATCTTTTTGGACCCATCAAGATTTTCATGGGTTATGTTTTTAAAGCATAAATCAGATACTTATGAAAGTTTTGTTTTGTTGATAAATAGGTTGGAGACTTTATATAAGTTGAGGGTGAGACGTGTACGATCTGATAATGGGACTGAGTTTAAGAATCACCAAATGGAGGAATTTTGTAATTCCAAAGGCATTCAGAAGCAATTCAGTGCACCTTATGAGCCTCACATGAATGGTGTAGCTGAAAGAAAGAACAAGACTTTGATTGAGTATGCGAGAACAATGCTAGCTGACTCTAAACTTCCCATTACTTTTTGGAGTGAAGCTGTGGCTACAACTTGTTTTACCCTTAAAAGAGTCTTAATTGTCAAAAGACACAATAAAACTTGTTATGACTTGCTTCAGAATCGAAAGCCCTATTTGGAATACTTGGAACCTTTTGGGGCTCATTGTACAATGCTAAAGAAAGATTAAAAATTCAATTCTAAAGTTGAAGAGGGTTTCTTTCATGGTTATAGTCTTCCTAACAAACGTGTGTTTAATAAACGTACAGGTGTTGTGGAATTATGGTATCATGTGAATGTTCAAGGACATACACCTATACCAAACAGGAAGGGTCCAGATTGGCTTTTCGATTACAATAAGATGTTTGAGCCTTTTAATATGTCTTCAACTGTTTCTGATGATGAAACAACCTTACAAATGTTGTATGATTTGCAGAATTCAGAAGAACAAGGTATTTCTCATCAATTTGAAGAATGGAGTTATTACATCACATGGAGAAGGTACTTCATAAGTTATTAATGAAGATTGGTCATCTAAGGATGAAAAAGATGTTTATTAAGATACTATTTCTCATGATCAAGATACTGATCAGAACATCAACAATCTGGATCATGATGTGGTTGTACTACAATTGCCTGTCACACGTGTTCATGTTAATCATTCGAGCGATCAGATCATAGGAGATCCACATGCAGGAGTGCAGCCACGAAATCAGGTCACAAATAAAGAAAGTATGTATGTGGAGTTAGAGAAAACTCATGGCAGTCAAGAGCTCTGGATGCATTCAGCATTTATTTCACAAATAGAGCCAAAGACTGTGACTGAAACTTTGCGTGAGCCGGCCTAGGTGGAGGCTATGCAAGAAGAATTGAATCAATTTCGCAAGTTGGGAGTTTGGCATTTGGTAGATTTGCCAAAAGAAGAGAAAAAGATTGGCACTAGATGAGTGTTGAGATGTAAACAAGATGACAGAGGCGTAATTGTCAGAAACAAAGCTCGTTTAGTGGTTCAGGGTTTTAGACAAGTTGAAGGAATTGATTATGATGAGGTTTTTGCACCAGTGGCGCGATTAGAAGCGATTCGACTTTTTCTTTCTTTTGCTGCCCACAAGAAGTTCAAAGTTTACAATTGGATGTAAAATCTGCTTTTTTGTACGGCTCGTTGAAGGAAACAGTGTATGTTTTTCAGCCACCGGGCTTTGAGGATCCTATCCATCAGGATCAGGTTTACCTCTTGGACAAAGCACTGCATGGTCTTCATCAGGCTCCGCGTGCCTGGCATGAGACTTTATCAACTCACCTTATTGAACACGGGTTCAATAGGGGTCAGATTGACAAAACTTTGTTTTTTCGGGAAAAGGGCAAGGACATTCTCCTTCTTCAGATCTATGTGGATGATATTATTTTTGGATCTACCGATGAAGAAATGTGCTTGGAATTCAAAGAGGTGATGATTGATAAATTTGAGATAAGTGCTATGTCAGATATCAAATTTTTTTCTGGGTCTACAAGTTTATCAAACTGATAATGGAATTTTCATTCATCAAACTAAGTATATTCAAGATGTGCTGAAACGGTTTAGCATGCTTGATTCAAAACCAATTTCCACGCCCATTCAGCCTAATCATGGGATTGAGCCTGATATTAAGGGGGATTTGATTGATCCTACACTTTATCGAGGAATTATTGGAAGTTGATGTATTTGACTGCCTCATGACCAGATATTGTTTTTGCTACTAGTATATGTGCAAGATGTCAATCTAAACCTAAGGTGTCACATCTGATTGCAGTCAAGAGGATTCTTCGTTATCTGAAAGGTACACCAGACACCGGTCTGTGGTATCCTAAGGATTATAACTTTTCTTTCAATGCCCACAGTGACTCCGATTATGAAGGATGTAAGACAGATGCAAAGTCCACAACTTGTGATGCACAATTTTTGGGGGAACAATTGGTTTCTTGGCAATGTAAGAAGCAAACATCTGTGGCTACTTCAACTTGTGTAGCTGAGTATGTCGCTGCTGCCAGTTTTTGTTCACAAGTTTTGTGGATACAACAACAAATGAGAGATTATGGTTTGAATTATCTTAATACCCCGATACATGTTGATAATGAGGCTGCTATTACTATTACTAAAAATCCAGTGTATCATTCGCGTTCCAAACACATTGATATTCGTTTTCATTTCATACGCGATTGCTATGTAAAGAAACTTATTGATGTGGTGAAGATACACACAAATGAGCAACGTGCAAACCTTTTCACCAAGACCTTTGATAAAACTCGTTGAGTATTTACTCAAATTGAATGGGATTCGGGTTATGGGTGAGGTTATTTCAACTCAACTTCCTTCATAATTAACTTTTATTGACTTGACATCAGATATTTTTATTTGTTTTTGTTTGCTTTGTGTTTTAGTTTTTAGGGGGAGTTTGTTAGGTCATTTTGTAATAGTTTGCTTTTAAAATTGTGTAATTTAACTTAGTTTTATGCTAGGTTCGTCTAGCCCATGAACCTAGGCATGGATTGTATAGGTCCGGCAAACCTAATCTTATGTCATGTAAAGGTTTGTCCAGTGAACCTGTGGGTTCGTCTGGCGAACCTGATTGTTCGGCTAGGTTCGGCTGATATGTGTATACATTGCAGGTTTTTTTTAGTGTGTGACAGAACCAGATAGGGATAGAACTTGTATTACATCTGTTTGATTGTAGAGAACTGTGTGTTCTTGTTTCATGTTCTTGTAATCAAACTTTGTTATTAATGGACGATGGTTATCATAATGTTTGTATATCTTTGATTCATATAGATTTAATCTAATTTTTTTTTATTGTAGTTACGGCAAATCTAGCTTTCGGTGATAAACACAATCTATGTGCTTATCTGGATCCAACTACCAAGAATGGCAAGGATTTCAGACCGATGATTGGGTTTTTGAGACGATCAAGGATCTACTATGCTATCACCAATTCATGTCACATTTATACATCTAATATTTAGAGCCTCTGGGAGTCTGCAAGGCTGATTACTATGGATGATGCATTTGTGATTGAAGCAAGTGTTTTGGGGCAAATGATAAGAATAAGTGAAGCTGATGTTAGAAGAGTGTTGCAGTTTGGTGGAGAACCTGAAGGAATGACATTGATTCCTGAAAGGTGTATTAAAGGATGCTTTATGAGGATCAAGTATTTTGGGGTCTACAGTGAGTATTCGATCAAGAAGGGGAAGGTGCCTCTACAATACAAGTTTCTTGCACATGTACTTCTACATTGCATTAGTATGAGAAAAGGCACTTTTGATGAGCTAAGGGATTTGATGAGATTAGCTATGGTTGCTTTGATCCTGAACAAGCCGTTAAATTTTTCTTCTATGATTTTCAGATATCTATCTGACAACATCACTAAGGCTAAAGACAAATTCTTGATGTATCCAAGGTTGGTACAGATGTTCATTGATGAAAAGTTTCCAGAGTAGAATCTACCAAGAGCTGTGTCTGATATTCTGAAGTTAAAGCATATGACTGATTCAATTCTGGGACAAGTAAAGATTTACCAGAAGAGTAGTGATGTGGTTCTGACAAAGGATTTGGTTTGCAATTGTGCAAGAGTCAATTATGTAGCTCCACTTGATGATGCATTGAGACATGATGATTCAAATTCTGGAAATGAACAGATGGATGATGATCAACCTCCGCCACCTCCTCCAGAAGATTCACAAGTTAGTCAAGCTCAAGCACAATCATCTCAATCTCATCAACAAGAACAAGAAATTCCAAATGTAACTCAGACTACATTTGTTCCTCTTCAAGTTATTTATCCTGAGCAACAGGATGTTTTTGAACAAGCTGCTGCTACTGCATCATCTCCAAATGTTGAGGCTGAGAATGTTGATGCTGAAATAGAAGAAGAATCAACTGAATCTGAGATGGAAAATGTTCAAGTTGGAAATAGAATGGTAAGGAGGTTGAAAAGGAATCCTATGCAACAAAAGCAAACTATGGAAGAGAGAGAAGAAAGATTTGCTCCTAATTTCACTGTGGATGAACCAGAAACATCCCGTCCAAAGAAGAAGAAGAGAATGGCAAAGGTGCCTAAAAGAAAGAAATCAAGGACTCCAAGAATTATAGTATCTTCTCCTGTGATTACATCTTCTGCACCTGCATCAGTTTCTATGTCTACTATACCTATTTCTATTGTTGTATATGTTCCAGATGTTGTTGTTTCTACATCACAAGCTCCTGTGTATACTAAAGCTTCAATGCCAAGTTTTGTTGATTATGTTCATGTTAATGTTGCACCATTTATGGCATCTTTTGCTGAGGCTACTACTGTTACTACTTCATTCCAAGAAGCTTCTACTTCAAGAGTTGATGCAATGTTTGAAGGATTAGATGATCCGGATTTAATTTTTTCCATGGATTATGATGATTCGGAGTTGAGGAGAAGGATATCTATAATGTCTCAAGAATTTGATAAATACAAGAAGCAGAAAGAGAAAGCTGATTCTGAGAAACAATCTTCTTCAATTCAGAGTGATATTGAAATGATGAAATATCATATCAATCAGTTACAGAAATGGAGAGAAGAGGATCAACAAGATAAGAAGATGATGAATGATAGAATAGTATCATTGGAGAAATTAGCAAAAGAACAAAATGACAAGATTGTTGATTCGAAGAAAGATAATCAGATGTTGCAGCAAAGAATCAATGAGATTCAAAATAAAGCTTCTACTGTTGTTCACACTGAAACACAAGTTGCTGATTATGAAAGAATTCATGTTACTAAAGGAGCTGATGTTAATCCTGTTTATGTAAATATAGAAGATGAAGATGAGGAAGAAAAAGTTGATTATGAGGATTCTGATTTTGATGAACATTCAGATCTTGGTGCCTTTAACGATGATGATGGAGATATAGCTGGAATTGGTAGTTCAAGTGGACTGAACTCAATTACTAGAGCTATAGTGGTTTACAGACCATCAGGAATTTCTTTTGATGTGAATCCAGTTTCTTCTGTTACTCTTGATAAAGCAAAATATTGTGAGGCTGTGGAGATTGAAGATCTTACAGATTTTGAGTATCCAAAGTCAGTTGTTGGTCATTCTTTATCAACATTTGCAGAATTATTTAAACAAGCTGGAGATGGAGAGTTACAAAGGATGATTGGTGGATTCAATCAAGTTAAATAACTAGAAGAAGGAGAGATTGAAGATGGATATACAAAGGAAGATATTGCCAATTTGTTTATAGTAAAAGTAAATGAATTGCAAAATGCAAATGACTCTGGAAATATGATTATGGGAGAAGCAGATAGTTCAATTGAATTTGAACTTGATGGATCTGTTGATGAAAATATGTACAATCTGCAGACTTTGAAGAAAATTTTTGATATTGAAGCTCATAAGAAATTTCAAAGTACATCAAGTGATACATCGAAAATAAAGACACAAATGGATGTTTGGAGAGAAAATCAAGAAGAACACAAGTATATTATTGATCATTTGATGATTTTTAGACAGATGGTTGAAAGATACGAAGAATTTGTTCAAGACAATCATTCAAGACAATTTTCAAGGTTTAAGATTGGATCTAAATCCAAAATGCGTGGAAGGATTGTGAGTTTTGGATATTTTCATAACATTCCTCGAGTTTTGAAGAACAGAGGGTGTTATGTGCTGAAAAGAACGAATGGATGTCAATATTTTGGAAAAGCATGTGATCTTATGTCTTTACCATCATTTGGAAAACCTGAACGATTATCGAAGATTCCAAATTCTGTGATCATAGGTGCTGAAGATAATATTTGTATAGATCAAGCATCGAGTGGGAATCAGATTGAGGTTGAAGATCAAGATTTTGAAGATTTTGAAGCAACTATTAAGAAGGAGTTTGTTAGGTTCGTCTGGCCCATGAACCTAGGCATGGGTTGTATAGGTTCGACAAACCTAATTTTATGTCATGTAAAGGTCTGTGGGTTCGTCTAGCGAACCTGATGGTTCGGTTGATATGTGTATATATTACAGGTTTGTCTGTTTTTTTAATGTGTGACAGAACCAGAGAGGGACAGAACCTGTATTAGATCTGTGTGATTGTAGAGAACTGTGTGTTCTTGTTTCATTTTCTAGTAATCAAACTTTGTTATTAATGGACATGATGTTTATCATAATGTTTGTATATCTTTGATTCATATAGATTTAATCTAGATTCCGCATAGATTGAATCGTTAATAGAATTCAGTGATCAATCCAGAGCAATCTACAGGTACATCAATGAGCCAATCATCTAGCGGTAGAGGTGTTGATCAACATCTTCACCATCAGAATCCTAAGTTAAGACCGGACGAGCAGCCATAGGAGTAGATGCAGGCTTGGAGTACAACATCTTGAACTTTGTCAAAATATCAGTGACATATTTTCCTTGATGAATTAGCACACCCTTCGGATCTTGCTTTACCTGAAGACCCAAGAAGAAGGTCATTTCTCCCATTGCACTCATCTCAGACTTTTTCTTCATCACTGCTTCAAATTCCTTGCATAGCATTGAGCTTGTGGAACCAAAAATAATATCATCCACGTAGATTTGGATGAGAATTAGATCGTAGTTATCCTTGCGAACGAACAACGTCTAGTGAATGGCTCCACGGGTATATCCATGAGCAGGCAGATGATCTGTAAGAGTAGCATACCACACTCGAGGTGCTTGATGAAGACGATAGAGGGCTTTGTCTAACTTGTAGACATGGTCGGGATGTTGCGAATCCTCGAACACTGGGGTCTGGCACACATAAATTTCTTCTTTACCTTTCCGTATAGGAATGCAGTCTTCACATCCATTTGATATACTGTGAAGTTCATGTAGGAAGCGTAGGCCAAGAAGATCCTTATAGCCTCAAGTCTTGCAACTGGTGCAAAAACCTCTTCATAGTCGATCCCCTCTTGCTGGTAGAAGCCCTGAAGTACCAAACGTGCCTTATCCCTGATGATCACCCCCCCCCCCCAAATCATCCCTTTTTTTCTGAATTATCATCTGGTTCCATTTGGTAGCTTCCCCTTGGGCAATGGAACCAGATTCCACACTTTAAGCTTCTGAAACTGCATTAGTTCTTCCCGCATTTCCTTGACCTAGCTAGACTCCTTAAGAGCCATCTTGACATTCTTGGCCTTGACCTGCGAAATAAAACAGGAATACATATAAGAATTAATCGGACCTGATTGACTTCGTGTGAGAGTGCTTTCAAGCAAGGTATTCTGAGCTGGAATGGACCGGCTTCGTGTGAGAACTCCTTCCGAATGAGGTCCAATAATGTTTTCCACGGGATGATTCTTGTTGATGCTTAGGGTTGGTACTTCCTCCACTGCCAGATTATCAAGCAAATTGCTGATGTGGTTCATCTGGTCTTCACTAGAGGGAGAAATGTTGTCAACTGGAGCTGTTTCACTAGCCTCGGCTCCATGATCCATACAGTGTTCCTCAGGAATGTGGTCTAAGAACAGTGGATTATCAAAAGTTTGGTGGGAAGAAGATGAAGCTTGATCAGTCTCTGGGAATGGCTAAATGAACTGAGAAGTATCCGGATCTGATGGGATGACTTCATTTATCAGGGTTGGCTGAACTGAAGGGGCCTGATCGTACATGGAACGTACTCAACCCGATAGTCTACGTCATCACCCTTGTAGAAGTTGTCAGTTGGCTCAGATGGTCCTGTACTCTCTGAGGTAGTGTTGAAGGGCTCGAAAGTAGAATCATACTGAAATAGCCAGTTTGGACCAGAACCGGCGTCTGTGTTGTTCATCTCTTGCCAATCGATATAATATGATTCCACAATCATCCGGGTCTTCTTGTTGTACACCCAGTAGGCAGCCTTTTCTGATGAATAGCCCACAAAGTAACACTCACCAGCCTTGTTAGCAAACTTATGATTTGGCTCAGCATGAAGGAGAGTACATGGACGCCCGAATGACTTGAAATGACCAACTTTAGGCTTCTGGTTGAAGAAGATCTCATAAGGGGTCTTCCGACGGCGTTTGTTCTGCAGTGCTCGATTTAGAACATAACAAGCTGTGTAAACAGCTTCAGCCTAGAAGAATATCGACAGCTTGGATTCTGACAGCATGGTTCGTACAGCTTCAATGAGAGTTCTATTCCTCCTTTCAACAACACCATTTTGCTGAGGTGTACGTGCTGCATTGTACTGTCGAGCAATCCCCTTCTCATCGCAGAAATCAATAAGAGTCTGATTTCTAAATTCAGTGTCGTTGTCGGTTCTAATCACCTTAACCTTTAAATTTTTCTGATTCTCGATCAAGGTGATAAACTTCTTCAGAATCTCTGGTACATGGGCACGTGAGGCCCCTCTTCAATTGACCTCCATAGCTTCGGGTCAGTACTTGATGAATGATTGGAACCTGAATTTTCAATCCTGAAAGTTATCTCCCGACACGATCCTAGGTGGCTTTGTTCCGGCGCCGATCTCATTATCCAAGTTGAGCAAGCTGGACAGGTTGGTCAAGTTCTTTATTGCCATGATTGATCAGAAAATTTTATAAGTGTAGTTCACGAACTCCCCAACAGTGCTAAGTACGAGACACTACTCGAAATAATACTACTACCCGAAGTTCAAGATATATTCGAAGTCCAGAGTGTTCGAACTTTAAGAATACTCGAACCTCTGAAATACTCGAACTCAGCAATGTACCCAAAACTCTGATTTATTCGAAAAAGCTGAGTATTTGAAGATCTCAAATGTATTCAAACTAAAAACCTGTAGTCGAAACTTGACCTTGTATACGAACTCAAAGTGTAGTCGAAATCTTCAAATACTCAAAATCACCAAACTGTTGTCGAACTCCAATTGTATCCAAACTCTACTATACTTGAAGAGACTGTATACGAAATTTGAACTCGAAAATAGTTGAAAATTTTATGGAGAAATATTTCTCAAGATTTAGAGTACCAAATTTGAACAGCAGCTAGAAGAAATAGAGTAGAACAAGAAAACTATGAACTTACACTGAAAAGCTTGTACCTTGATGTAGAAAAGAGCACTATGGCTCTGATACCACTTGTAGGTCCCAAAATAGATCAAGAAATGAGCTTTAAGCCTCCAATCTGCATCAGATGTATCTACAACGTGTGAAATTCGAAATAGAAAGACAAGAACAAGAAGAAAGTTCTAAACTTTGATATATTTTAGTGAAGTACATGAAGTAATGCCTCAATACGTCTAGAGAGCATTCCTCGGGAATCCTACCCTAGAATAGTACAAAATACGTCTATTTATACTACTTCTAGGTGTACTCGAACCACTATACACGAAATTGTTCGAGTACACGAAATACATGTGTAAACGAAAACTAAGTACACGAAATGTAACAAAATCATAACAAAATCCGGTCTTCAACTCTTCTACGGTTGGCTTTGTCAGTCTTTATCATCAATTGGGCTCTACACATTTGTTCTCATCAATGCATACCAATGATAACATCTTCAATCAAATCCAAATTATCAAATAATCATAACAGGTTCTATCAATACAAATATATATGTGTAACATCAGTGCCGGAATTGTTACCGGAACAGTAATTTGCACAGTAAAGTGCACAGTAACTCAAGTACAAACTACGTGAGCTAGGTAGATACTATTTACACAGGATGCTTAACATTAAACTATTATGCAATCGTGCTGAAATCTGATTTAAACCTCATGGTTTAACAGTCTGAACCATTTCAGACAACACGGAACAGATACACAAAGGCTTCATTTGATGCTATTATGTATAAACGTATGTGAGGTTAAACAAAACAAAACCATAACTGTTGTTGTTACAGAATGCTAAACTGACGAATTATTCGTATAGGTGACGATCTGTACGAATAAATCTGAAAGTTTAACGATCTGGAATGATGACTGAAAAGTAGAAAACAAAATCAGAAAGTGAAACGCACGATTGTGTTCGTACAGTTAGCGCTCTGTACGAAAACGCTCGTAAGTGACGTTTTCTGACGAAACGAAAATGAAAATGATACGAACGATAATAAATTTAAGGAAATATAATATTTCCTGTGTTACAATTTTGAAACTCATCAGAAATAAATTTAAAAGGAAACTATTTTAATTAAGGCGCGTAAAGCATAAAATACGCGAACAAATAACGAAACGCGCATTTTAATAAATTTCGATAAATAATCAAGAAATATGATATCTAATATAATTACTAGAAGTAACCACCTTTCAAAACATTCGAAAATGAATTCCTTAATTTAATTCACAAAAACACGCGCGTAATGTGCCGGAAACACGATGGAGACGAAAACCAAGCAACCGAAACGAACCCGAATACCCTCGGGGTATTTAAAGCCATAAATGGGGCTTTCATCTCATTTCTATTACTTCTCTCTCTCTACACTCTCTTTCCCGAATTCCTCTCTCTCTCTCTAAGAATTCCAACTTCAAACATCAAGATCAAGCCCATTTGGTGATGAAATCATGTGTTCTGGGAGCCTAAACGAAGATCTCAACACACTCTACCATAAAGTACAACCGATCTGTGGATTTGTCCAGCTGATTTTGAGGGATTGAAGCTTAAATATTCGAAAAATAGGGTTTTGTAACTATGGTCGACACACACACACATAACCGGGTAAGAAGCCTCACCTTCGAATCCACACACTCTCAAGAAACTTGCCTACATGTAGCGACATCATAGAAATGACCAGATCAAGGGTTCGAAGTGGATGATGGGGACACACGCATACAGATTCGTGAGGTTCAAGAAACGGGCGAACCTTTTTGCTTGGGAAGAAGGTTGGCCGAACCTTTATGCGCACGAACCTTTTCCCTTTGGCGAACCCTTGCTGAACCATTGAGTTGGACGAACCTTTGGATTGCCACGAACCATGCACTACTCAACCGAACCTTTTCAGCAGCCTTAGCCGAACCCTGCATGGGTGCTATTGCTCGCGAACCCTACTGATCTGGCCGAACCTATGCTCAACCGACCATACAGCCGAGCCTAACCATGGAACACCGAACCTTTGGACGCCCCTAATAACCGAACCTTAGTCCCATAGGTTCGCTCATCAAAGGGTGACCGAACCCTTAGCTGTGCAAACCATCAGGTTCGTTGGATCTGTGCCGAACCTTGGCTATTCTAACCCTATAGGTTCGCTGATCTCATGGGAACCGAAACCATGAATCGTGAGGCCACCTTCTATTAACCAAATAACATACATGTTTTACTTATAACATTCGGCCCAAATAAGGGTGTTGATCCATTTGATTATTGTAGCCCATTTTAGTAGGCCATAGTGAGGGAATCCATATAATTCCTTCGGCCCAAAGTAATCGGCCAAAACAATAATCGTGACCAAACATATATTCCGGCCCAAGAATACATCCACTTTCGGCCCACGCACCTACCCATTGGCCTAATACCTTAGTTGGGTCCAAACCCAACAATTCGACCCAAATTATGATCCAATCCGTGGGATAATTTCGGGCCCAAATCATTCGGCCCAACTTCACTTAATAATTCAATCTATATTATAAACAAGTTACTTAACTAGTTGAAACAAAAGTATTTGATTGATCCTTGGATTTAATGCAAATCATGGCACCTAAGAAGTTACACTTCTCAAGGGTAACCTTATGGTTATTTACTAATAAGTTCTTACAGAAAGCTAAGGACTTATGACAATTAAACAAAAGAAATCTAAGCCTTTGTACTTAGAATCTCTTTGCAATGAAACTAAATCAAATTGAAGCTTAGATCAATGACGAAGTGTTTAATCTAATTGGGTTAAGGGTTTCTAAAGTCATAAACGAGTAAATAGGGCCGAATGGAGACCGAGACTTACACGTGTGAGCCAATCTTAGGGCTAACACTAACACCTACACACACACTAATCATTACAATGTATACTTATTAGATACAAACAACGTGAAATCAATACAGGGTTGTGAATACAACAACTACCACAACGAGCGTGTGCATTCTAGTCTAAGCTAAGTCAACCACTACTACTACTAGGTGAGTTCATTTGTCCCTTTTCAAACCATTTGTTTTAACTCGGGACTGAGAAGCATGTTATACATTTTAAACAATTATTGAAATGTTTATTAAATGCTTTTACACTTATTTATAATGCTTATATTAACGCTTAAACTTGTAACGCTTGTTTTGGAAACTAAAGACTAAGACTATAGTGTAAATAGTTAATGCTATTTACACTATACTTATTTACATTATATTTAAACTCTATGCTCAAACTATATACTAAGGTTAATGCTACAAACTCTATGCTTAGACCATATGCTAGAACTAAAGCTACAGATTAAATGCTAATGCTATTTACACTATACTTAATTGCTTAAAACTTTTGAAACATTAAATGCATAAGGAAAACTAAAGCTATAACTAGAAAGGCTTATGAAAACCATGTCTATGTAAACTTGGAAACTTAAACTTAGAAAGACTTATGTGTTTGGGATACTTGAAATACCTAAATACTTGATATACTTAGAATACTTGATACACTTGAATACTTGATATACTTGGAATACTTGAAACACGTGAATACTTGATATGCTTGGAATACTTGAAACACGTGAATACTTGATATGCTTGGAATACTTGAACACTTGAATGCTTGATACACTTGGATGCTCAGACAACAGACTGATTGACCGCCGCGTGTTGACCTGTGTGTCAACCCCTACTAGTCATCAGTAAATCTATGTGGATGCTATAAATTTGTATGCTTAAGCTTTCGGACATCGCAAGACAGACTGATTGGCCATCGCGCCTTGACATTTGTCAAGCCCTACTAGTCATCAGTGTTCTTCGTTGTCAGGACCTAGTAAGACAGACTAAATGGCCATCGCGTGTTGAACGGTGGAGTCAACCCCTACTAGTCATTCAGTGTTCTTCTCTGTCCATTTATTTTGATGTTATTGGGGTTCAATACATTTAATTGTCCTCGATAGTGAATTCAAAACTACTCACAGAACCATCGAATGCTTAGTTGTTGAGAGGTGAAATGCTTAATTATCATTAACAACAATATGTTAAGCAGCCCGGTATGTGGTGGGACGGTAGCTGGGGCTTGTCCCCTACATATGCCCTATATATAAGCATACTTGGTTGGATAGCATAGGTGGTTGTTAGTGAGGTTAAGGTTGTCATTTCGGGGAAATCAAAGTAAACATTTTCAGGGTAATCAAATGATAAGAATCATATGTCATGGAATCAAGGTAGTGAAATGAAATGCTTAATTATCATTAACAACAATATGTTAAGCAGCCCGGTATGTGGTGGGACGGTGGCTGGGGCTTGTCCCCTACATATGCCCTATATATAAGCATACTCGGTTGGATAGCATAGGTGGTTGTTAGTGAGGTTAAGGTTGTCATTTCGGGGAAATTAAAGTAAACATTTTCAGGGTAATCAAATGATAAGAATCATATGTCATGGAATCAAGGTAGTGAAATGAAATGCTTAATTATCATTAACAACAATATGTTAAGCAGCCCGGTATGTGGTGGGACGATGGTTGGGGCTTGTCCCCTACATATGCCCTATATATAAGCATACTCGGTTGGATAGCATAGGTGGTTGTTAGTGAGGTTAAGGTTGTCATTTCAGGGAAATCAAAGTAAATATTTTCAGGGTAATCAAATGCTAAGAATCATATGTCATGGAATCAAGGTAGTGGAATGAAATGCTTAATTATCATTAACAACAATATGTTAAGCAGCCCAGTATGTGGTGGGACGGTGGCTGGGGCTTGTCCCCTACATATGCCCTATATATAAGCATACTCGGTTGGTTAGCATAGGTGGTCGTTGATGAGGTTAAGGTTGTCATTCAGGGAATCAAGGTAAACATTTAAAAGGGTAATCGAATTCTAGGAATAAATTATTATGAAATCAAAGATGCAGGATGAAACACTTAATTATCATCAGGAGCAATAAATCATGTGGTTTGGTATGTCATGGGACAATGGCTGGGCGGACGGTAAGTTCGACCCTACATATGCCCTATATATAAGCATATTGAAACGGATGGTATAGGTGGTTAATGGTGAGGTTAAGGTTGTCATTCAAGGGATTTTTCAAACTATTTTTTTTCATAAAACTACATGAACTCACTAACCATTGTGTTGACTTTATTTTCTTACATGCTTTCTCAGGTGACGCACAGAAATAGGCTCAGACTTCAAGACTGCATACTAGGATGCTCAATTAGAGGACCTAGTAGACTTTTGGAAGCACATATTTTGATTATTGCCACGAGTCACTTTTGATATCTTGTACAGATACAAGATAGACACATTTGATTCTTTTTATTGGTTTACTTAGTTAAATTACTATACATTGACATTTGTAATTTAACTTTGTAATCCTAGTTAAATGTTTTATTGTGCTTTAATTATTCTTAACATTGATGCTATGTAAACAATCTGATCATCATGATTATCACTCACGATATCGCGCCCCGAGAACCTTCCGCCCGACGGGGACTCCGATCCAACCCCCCGGCTCGGGGTGTGACAATATGTAATGATAATACTTGAAATACAGTGATGTTACACTAGGATGATTATGATTTCCTCAGTTGACTATGTGTCATCTGATGGTTACCCTCTAACTACACACCGATGCTGAAAGTTACACCCGAGTCATGTCTATGGGTTGAAACTGTTAGTCATCTCGGGTAACTCTATGAGTCACCCCATCAGATTTCAGTCGCCTACAGTTGTGATCTCAAACTTGGTTTTCGAACTCTACTGAATTGTAATTTGATTACCATAATACTTTTAAACTAACAAAGATTCTTGAAATGGAAATACTTCTCAAACAAAACTTAGTTACTCAAACAACATAGAATGTGGTGTTGGTAGAGAGTGAAACACTTAATTATCAGTACTAACAATTTCGTATACGGTCCGGCGTGTGGTGGGCTAGAGGCTGGGCTTGACCCTACATATGCCCTATAAATAAGCATACTTGACTGGATAGGATAGGTGTTGTTAGTGAGGTTATGGTTGTTACTCCAGCAGTTTTGTCAAAATTCATTTTCAATTACAAAACTTCATGAACTCACCAACCATGTGTTGAGTTTGTTTTCTTACATGCTTTCTCAAGTGATGGACAGGCTTAAGAGTGGGAGTTTAGGATGCATACTAGGATGCCCAGATAGAGGACCTAGTAGCTTTTGGATATGCATACTTTGGATATTACTTGTGAATCATTTTGTATCTTGTACAGTTACAAGATAGTAAAATCATGATTCTTTTGGATAGGTTTACATTGTTAAATTATCAAACATGAAAATTGTAATTTAACATTATAATCCTAGTTTAATTGTTATTATACTTTAGTTATTCTCAAATGTTGTGCTATGTACACAATCTGACCATCCCGATTATCATACGATATTGCGCCCTAAGACCATTATGCCCGACAGGAAAGTCGATCCAACCCGCCGGCTCGGGGTGTGACATGGCATGTATACAGATTTGGATTAACTTTATTTTTCAGCACACACATACATCCTTATCCACATGGACGGCTACTGCTAGGTTGTGACCTATCAATATGGTATGTGTACGGACTCGAAATCATATATATATGGACACCTCATAAAATCTATGATAACGGGTGTATGCATGATTTGAACTATTAACTTTTTATCCCAATAACTAGTTTTGTTAATGGGCATCCACGACTCAAACATTACATTCAATCACCTGCATTTCTAGACTCAAGAAGCTAAACCTACCAATACATCACGTGCATTTGATTAGCGTGCCATCACTTCCCAAACATGTTGGATCAAATTCTCATTTTTTTTATTTTTTCAATGTTTTTTGGTTTTTCGATGTTAGTTTTTCTCCCCCTAAAATGGTAAAACAGAAAACCGTTTTGTGTTATTGGATTTTTGAAGAAGCTAAGAAAAACTAAATATTTACAAAATTTTGAAAATTGATCACTTAGATGATTCAATGATAGGAAAGACTTCAAATTTCTTCATGACCCCATTAGCCGATAACAGATATAAGAATCTGGGTTTGTCAAAAGCTTTAGTGAAAAGATCCGCTTTCTGGTGGCCAGTGTGAATTTTGACATCGATCAATTTCTTTTCAAACCAATCACGAATAATGTGAAATTTGACGTCGATGAGTTTTTGTTTTCGAGTGCTACACATGATTTTTAATGACAACAATGGCAGTTGTATTCTCAACACAGATGGGGCTGTTAGAAAATTGCAAACCATAGTCCCGCAATTGCTATTGGATGTAGATGATTTGAGAACAGCAACTTGCAGAAGCAATGTACTCAGCTTCACACGTGAAAGTAGACACTGACGTCTGCTTCTTACATTGCTAGGTAACCAGTCGGCTACCAAAAAATTGAAACCCTGCTGATGTAGATTTGTAATCGTGCTTGCACCCGCCACAGTCATAATCACTATAACCAGTAAGTTCAAAGTTGTCATCATTAGAATACCATAAGCCAAGATCCTGAGTACCCTTCAGATAACCAAAAATCCTTTTCATAGCAACAAGATGAGAGACTCTTGTCTTTGATTGATAGCTAGATGAGATTTGTAGCACACTGGCATAGAGCAAACATGATGTCTGGTCAAGAAGTAATAATAAACATGAGAGATCTGATAATCCCGCGATACATAGTTGCATCAATTAACTCCCCTTATTGTCTGCAGTAGTCCCGTGATTGATCGTCAGTGGGGTACCAGCAGATCTTGCATCTAACATACTGAATCAGCTTAGTATGTCTCCAACGTATTTTGTGGATGTAGAAAGATTCTTGCTCGGTCTGATCCACCTGCAATCCGATAAAGAACTTCATTTCCCCCATTGAACTCATTTAAAATTTCTCTTTCATAACGTTTGGGACGTGACAAACCAGGATCTCAGATCATTAGACATAACGAAGACCTCTATATGATTTTCAAAACATACTTTGGTCTAAAACTGTAATATCAAAGTTCTAACATTGCGGAAGCGTTTTTAAAACACAAACAACCATAACGGTTTGAAAGCTGTAAATTACAAAGCAAAGTTTCAAATGCTCAAATCCAAATAACAAAAAAGTAAAATATGCATGCGACTCGATCTCCTAGTCCATGCTTGCTTGCTTGTGTACCTTAGCGTCCTGAGAAAACATGTAAATCAAGTCAACACAAAGGTTGGTGCATACACAGGTTTAAGCATTCACAAATGTTTGAAACAACTGTTTGAACAAAATGTTTGCAGATAACATAATCACACATGCATAGTCATGATAGCTAGTCATTTATACTATTTACATAAGTGGTCAACACCGAAGCTGACTGTTGCATGCTGTTGCATGTTTTGCCTTGTCACTATTGTCTAGCACGAACAATAGTAATGTGAATTGGCTAGTCAAACACTTGCGTAGATCCCATCTACCAAGTGAGGTTTGTCAAACCTAATAGATCTATTTCCAACTACCACGCTTTGCACTACGGCAAACTAAACGGTTCGAAATGTAAGGACTTGTAATGTTATGTTTGCACTCAATGTAAACAGATAACTCATGCAAGTGATATGTATCTAAAATGTTTGTTGCACATCTTTTCTCCCCCAAAACAGTTAAAAAAAAGAAAAGGGGCCGTGTACGCACCTTTGAATGTAGCAGAATGATCAATCACACGTACAGTCGCGTAGATAATCCTCTACGAGAAATATGTGTTTAAACAATTATGTTGTGTTATTCGGGATGTCATTTTGTGTTTGAAATCACATACGTGTCAACACACGTATGTTAGAGTGTTAGAAATGTGCATACGTATGTACGCGTAACTTTGAAATCGTTTAATAAAATCATATAATCGTTTATGATTTTATTTAAATAAGCGTAATTATACGCGATTTCGTTTTCGGGTTAAAATGGTATTTTTCACAAAACTGGCCCAAGCACGGCTCGAACCCGCGACCCCCCACTCAACACACACGCACACAACCAGTCTCGCCCGCTAGGGTTTCGCGATAAGCTTCTCAATTTAATTGTTTTAACCTTCCGTTAACCGGTTTCCCTTTGTTCATTCTAACCTAACCAATATGGGTTCAATGAGTCCCCAATTTGACTGAGATCGAGTTCGATACCTTGGGGCTTTTGTTCCAGAAGTTCATGCGAACCAGAGGTGGGTTTTAATTAAGTCAACAACTCAGTGAAGAGCCCCAATTCAGTCCCGAAACAAGTCGAATTCAAACAACCAATTTTCTCGAATCAATTTAGTTGAATTCGAACTTAACAAGCTTTGAATCCATGGGGTTTTTCATCCTAGGCCCAACACGAAACTCTCTGTGCAATTAAATCAAATTCTTAATATTGATTGTTTATCAAACCCCAAACCCGATTACTTTAGAAGCACTAGAATTCGATCTCATCCAAATCAGTATGATTAAATGAAATTGACATTGTGTATTCGGTCTATAACCCATCTCGAAACTGTCTACATATGTTAATTCGATCTTAGAACTTGTTTGAATTGAAACCCCCAATTTCGTTCTAAGTATGAACCCTAGAACATGAAATCCATCAATTCTCAATTGTTTGTTAAAACTAATATAGAGGTTTCATTATAGACATGTTTGCGAAGCTCTCTGTGTAAATTGATTTGGTTTTGAAACTTGTTTGAGTAAAAACCCCCAACTCGATCTTGTTATGAACCCTAACTACTTGAACTCATATAATTCGATAATAGAACCCAGAATTACCATGGGGATTTACTTAGTCGGCATGTTTAGGCTATGGAGAAGTGAATTCCTACCTGGTTAGATGTCGAATCGATGTAGATCGTCTTGAAGGTCGAGTTCGGCCTCACGTGTTTGACTCCGATGGCCTCTGATGCTCTTCCAATCAAATTGATTTGGGTAGTATGTTCAGATAGTGCCGATTAGTGCGTGTGTATGTGAATTTTGATCATTTGTGATCGATTATACCCAATTTGAACGGTTTTGCTCTTAACCTCGTCGGTTACAACTTTTTAGTTAATTTTCGGATTAAATTCGATTGTTTAATGGACTAGTAACGCCTGATTATCATTAGTAATCATCAATGGGATGATTTAGGATAGTTAATTCTCAGTTACAGCCCTTATCATTGTGAAATTCGAATTCTTGCTTTGATTAACCACGTGAATTTTGACTTAAAAAGTCAAAATTTACAATTTTGTGTTATTTCAACACTACCCTTTTTAATTTAGCTATTTACAAACTAATTTTGTTCAAGTTTAATTCTTTTAACTTAATATTTATTATTTCCTTTGATTTCATTAACTTTTGGTTAACAAAGTTAAACCAAAATGCTGAATTGTCACAAATTGGGCCGATTAGAATATCATTGGGCTGGGTTAACCCACTTGGGCCGAATAGAGGTGAAGTGGGCCGTGGATATGCTTAGGGCCAAGTATGTGTGTTGAAGACAAGGAAATTGTGGGCCAATTAACAATGGTCCAGTGTCACTTAGTTCCTTATAGAAATTGGGCCTCATAAAGTGGGATTGGGCCTACAATCTTTACAGCCCAAATAAGCCTTCTGTTTCCGATCTAGTGTCCAGCGAACCTTTTAAGTTACAAGGTTCAGCGAACCTTTTGTGATTTCGTTACTTTCGGTTAACGGGGTTAATTTGAAAAGTCGGATTGTCACATCATCCCCTTGTTGAAGAAATTTTCGTCCCGAAAATTGTTAGATGTTAAAAGTAGTTAGGAAACTACTTGTGAGTTCAGATTGTGCGTGTTAGTGTGATGTCTGATCATTCTGTGCGCTTGTGTGTACTCACACACAAAATCCAATGTTTGCAACATCACACCTAAGTGTGATCGTTCTATGTAATTGTTTGCGTGCCCACCAGTTAGTACTCCTAACTGTGACTATTTGTGTTTGATCATACTGTGCTGTGTGACTCGCACATAGCAATTGTTTGAAACTAATCATGTATGTACTACCATAACATGTAACATATGAAACGTTGCACATAAAATGTAATGATATGAAACGTTGCACATAAAATGTAATGATATGAAACGTAGCACATAAAATGTAATGTAACACAATGTTTATCACAAAACCAATTGCATAAAGTATTTGTGCTTACAGTTTGAAATCTGAAGTGTTGATGTGTGAAACATCACGTCATCCCCTTGTTGAAGGAAATTTCGTCCCGAAATTTAACGTATCTTCACAGTGTTGGCAATTGTTGTTTTGAACAGATGAGGATACTTCTTCATCATTTGATCCTCTCTTTCCCATGTGAATTCAGGACCACGTCTTGAATTCCACCGGACTTTGACTATCGGAATCTTGGTTTGTTTAAGTTGTTTGACCTCTCGGTCCACAATTTCAGCTGGTTCTTCAATGAATCGTAACTGTTCGTCCACTTGTATTTCCTCAAGTGGTACAATCAATGTCTCATCAGAAAGACATTTCTTCAAGTTTGAAACATGAAAGACATCATGAACTCCATTGAGTTAATCCGGTAATTTGAGTTGATACGCAACCGGACCAATCCTTTTCAGGATCTCAAAAGGTCCTACGTAGCGAGGGCTAAGCTTCCCGCGCTTGCCGAATCGTATTACACCTTTCCAAGGTAATACCTTTAGAAGAACTCGGTCTCCTACTTGAAATTCCAATGGCTTACGACGTTTGTCAGCGTAACTCTTCTGTCGATCCCAGGCCGCTGCCATACGGTTCCGGATTTGAACTATCTTCTCTGTCGTTTCGTGTACTAGTTCAGGACCTGTAATCTGACTGTCACCAATTTCAGCCCAGCAAACTGGTGAACGACATTTACGACCATACAATGCTTCAAACGGTACTGCCTGAATGCTTGTATGATAACTATTGTTATACGAGAATTCCACTAGTGGTAGGTGATTTTCCCAACTGTCACCAAAATCAATTACACAAGCTCGTAACATATCCTCGAGCGTTTGAATCGTACGTTCACCCTGACCGTCGGTCTGTGGATGATATGCGGTACTCATATCCAAACGAGTTCCCAATGACTTATGGAGTGATTTCCAAAAGTTTGAAGTGAATCGAGCGTCCCGATCTGATATGATGGAAATTGGCATGCCATGTCGTGCTACCACTTCCTTAATGTAGATACGAGTCAGTTTCTCCATTTTGTCAGTTTCTTTAATCGCCAAGAAATGTGCAGATTTCGTTAATCTATCGACAATTACCCATATCGTATCACAACCACTCGGTGTACGGGGTAACTTAGTAATGAAGTCCATCGAAATCTGTTCCCATTTCCACATTGGTATTTCTGGTTGTTGCAGCAAACCAGATGGTTTCTGATATTCAACTTTGACTTTTGAACAAGTCAAACATTTGCTAACGTATCTAGCAATGTTAGCTTTCATGTGAGGCCACCAATACAGTGCCTTCAAATCATGATACATCTTGTCTGACCCCGGATGGACTGAATATCTAGACTTGTGTGCTTCATCCATCACGAGTTCCCTTAAACCACCATGCAAAGGTATCCACAGTCGATTAATGAAATAACGAATTCCATCAGGCTTGACATCTAATTGTGTTTCCATCCCTCGTAAGGATTCATGTACCAAGTTATCCTTTTCTAAGGCTTCCAGCTGAGCACTGCGTACCTTGTCAGGTAAGTCAGTCTGTATCGTCATCATAAGTGCACGAACCCGTCTTGTTCCTGTTGTGTCTTTTCTGCTAAGAGCGTCAGCTACCACATTAGCTTTTCCCGGATGATACTTGATTGCGCATTCGTAATCATTCAACAACTCGACCCACCGTCGCTGTCTCATATTAAGCTCCTTCTGATCAAAGATATGCTGCAGAGTCTTATGATCAGTGTAAATGGTACACTTGGTTCCATACAAATAATGCCTCCAAATTTTCAAAGCAAAAACCACTGCTCCTAATTCCAAGTCGTGAGTAGTGTAATTCTTTTCGTGTGGTCTCAGTTGCCTTGAAGCATAAGCAATCACTTTATCACGTTGCATCAACACACATCCCAAACCCTGTGCAGATGCGTCACAGTACACCACAAAGTCTTCTGTTCCTTCCGGTAAGGACAGAATCGGTGCACTGCAAAGTTTCTGTTTCAATAACTGGAATGCAGCTTCCTGTTTATCCGTCCAGTTATACTTCGTTCCCTTGTGCGTAAGAGCTGTAAGTGGTTGAGCGATCTTTGAGAAACCCTCAATGAATCGTCGGTAATAACCCGCCAAACCAAGGAATTGTCGTACCTCAGTAGGGTCTTTGGTGCTTCCCAATTCTTAATCGCCTCAATTTTTGCTGGATCAACATGTATGCCCTTTTCATTGACTATATGACCCAGGAATTGAACTTCTCGCATCCAGAAGTCACATTTCGAGAATTTCGCGTATAGTTGTTCTTGTTTCAATAATTCCAATAGCAATCGAAGATGTTCAGCATGCTCCTCCTCAGACTGAGAATAGATGAGAAAGTCATCAATGAAAACAATGACAAACTTATCATGATAAGGTTTACAAACACGATTCATGAGATCCATGAATACAGCTGGAGCGTTTGCAACCCAAATGGCATGACCAAGAACTCATAATGGCCGTAGCGCGTTCTGAATGTTGTCTTCGGAATACCTTCTTCTTGAACTCTGAGTTGATGATAACCAGATCTGAGATCAATCTTCGAGTAGTAACTCGAACCTTGCAACTGATCGAACAAATTGTCAATCCGAGGTAACAGATACCGGTTTTTGATAGTAACCTTGTTAAGTTCCCGATAATCGATACACATATGGAAAGTCCCGTCCTTTTTCTTGACAAATAAGACTGGAGCTCCCCACGGTGAAAAACTAGGTCGTATAAAACCCTTATCTAACAACTCTTGCAGTTGTGTAGATAACTCTTGCATCTCAGAAGGTGCAATTCGATAAGGCGCCCTAGCTATCGGTGCTGCATCTGGTGTAAGGTCGATTCGAAATTCCACCTGTCTGATAGGCGGTAATCCCGGTAGGTCTTCTGGAAATACTTCAGGAAATTCACAAACTACTGGGATGTCTTCAATCTTCTTCTCAGTTACCGGCTTCTCAGTTCTAAGTGCTATAACTGCTGTATGACCTTTACGCAGACATTTGTGTGCTTTCATACAAGATATGAGACACAGTGGCGTACTGCTCTTCTCGCCTTGTACATACAATGTCTCTCCATGCGGAAGAGGTATACGAACGATCTTTTCATGGCATACTATTTCAGCCTGGTGTTTGGACAACCAGTCCATGCCAATGACTACATCAAAACTGCCTAAGGTAATAGGCATAAGGTCAATTTCCAGTGTTTGACCCATCAAATCAAGGATACATCCCTTAAGGATTTGTTCAACTACAATTAACTTGCCATCAGCTAGTTCTACAGTGTATGGGTTTTCTAAGGCAGTGGGACTAACATTTAGCAACTTAGAGAATGTACTAGATACAAAACTCCGGTCTGCACCAGTATCAAATAGCATAGAGGCATAGTGATTATTCAAGAGGAACGTACCCGTGACAACGTTGGGATCCTCCCGTGCCTGTCGTCCTCCAATCACAAACGCCCTGCCCCTAGCACCATTGTTGTTGTTATTGTTGTTGTTATTGGTGCCATTGCCGTTGCCATTGTCGTTGCCACTTGCATCATTAGTCCCGCCTTTCTTGAGTTGTTGGCAATCCTTTTTGAAGTGCCCCGGTTTACCACACTCAAAGCACCCCTTCTGAGTGTTGTTCTGGTTATTGTTCTGATGGTTGGAATTGGTTTGCAGTTCTCCGCGGCAATCCTTAGCTGCATGCCCTCCTTTACCGCACCGTTGACATTTAAACTTATCACACTGATTCCCAGCATGATGGAATCCACACTTGTTGCACTTTGGGTGTTTACCAATATACCCCCCTGATGATAATGACTGCTGACCACTGTTCGAATTGTGATAAGACTTGTGTGAATCATGCTTTCGGTTCTGCTGAAACGGCTGTTGGTTGAAATTCTTGGTGTTGCTGCTTTCCCACTTCCTCTTGTGGTCTCCCACCTTAGTAGCTGCTGTTCGTTTAGGCAGAGTCCCTTGTAAAACTGCCTGGTCAGTCAATTGGTGCGCCAGTCGAACAGCTTGTTGAATCGTTGTGGGATTTGCAGATGTAACCAATCCCTAGATCTGAGGCACTAATCCCCCGATGTACCTCTCTATCCAAATGCTTGCTGGAGTAGCCATGTGAGGTAGAAGTCTGGCCAGTTCATGTGACCGAGTCGTGTACTCCTCAATGTTTGACCCCTCCATCTTGAGATGCCAATACTCCTCCTCCAGTTTCTGCATTTCACTGCGAGGACAGTACTCCTCCTGCAGTAAGGTCTTGAAACCATTCCAAGTTAAGGCATTGGCCTCACCCAATCCCAGAGTTTGAACATTGGAATTCCACCAAGTCAATGCTGGACCTTCCAAAGTTCCAGTAGCATACATAACCTTATTCTCATCAGGACAGTTACACATCTCAAACACTGATTCGGCTTTCTCAATCCATCATAGGAGTCCAATGGCTCCTTCCGATCCTTTGAAGTTGTGTGGCTTGCAGTCCAAGAACATCTTGAACGTGCACGCCTGTGGGTTCACCAATCCCCCTGCTGGACCATGTGGCCCTGTAGTGTGTGTCTAAGTGTAGTTCGCGATAGCCTCCGCGACCCTGTTATTGATCAGCTCGTTGAGCTCAGCAACTGTCATGTGTATGTTCTCGCCAGACATGATCTTCATGTTTAAAATGAATGTTAGAGAATTATCAAACTCAAATGTGAAATGCGTAAACAATACAACAAACAAACATGTAATTGTAGGAATCAACACAACTGTTGGCAATAAGTAATAGTTTTCATTAGATAATAATCTGATTTGAGTACATACTTTCAAAATCAAAACATAGGTTTTCAAACATCTAATGTTGGGACACAACCCGCCCCTAATAAGTTTAAACAAAATAAAGAAAATCAAGCATCCTCAATAGTGGAGTCAGCATCAGAATCAACATCCTGTGCTGGTATCTCCTCCTCATCCTCTTCTTCTTCAGCCTCAGATACAAATTGCTCTTCTAGTGCAATCAACCTCCCCTCAGCAATGTCTGCTCGATGTTCTTCCTCTTGCATTCGTGTAGTCAGGTGGACAATATGAGACTCCATCCCCTGAACTACACTGCGAAGCTCTGCGTATCGGGCGTTTACATCCCGAAGCTCCTGTGCCATATGCTCGATCCGATCATTAGCCCACTTTGACTCCCATGTCAATCGGGCGACATCATCTGACTCAAACCGTGGCCTCTTACAGGCATGAAACTTAGGTGGCATACGATATGAAGACTCCTCGGTGGAATCCTCCACAGGTGCTTTCTCTGGGTCTCTCTGTGGCTCCTCCTGTGGGTCATACTCAGGATCCTCCTCTGGATCCTCCTCTGGGTCGTCCTCCTCCGGATCCTCCTCCGGGTCCTCGTCCGGGTCCTCCACGGGATCCTCCTCCGGATCATCCTCATGATCCTAAAATACTGGAACTATCGGCTCCTCGTCATCTAGTATGATCACGTGCGGTGGTGACGGTGCTGCCATATCTGTTACATAAGACCATATGTAAATACTAGGCAAAAGCAGTTGTATAAACAAGTGTCTAATGTCTAACAGTTATAGTCTAAGTCTACTAATGCAAACCTAGTTCGCTATAACCAATGTCTCTGATACCAATCTGTCACACCCCCAATTTTTCAACTAACGGAATCATACCGTTTGGGACGTGACAAACCAGGATCTCAGATCATTAGACATAACGAAGACCTCTATATGATTTTCAAAACATACTTTGGTCTAAAACTGTAATATCAAAGTTCTAACATTGCAGAAGCGTTTTTAAAACACAAACAACCATAACGGTTTGAAAGCTGTAAATTACAAAGCAAAGTTTCAAATGCTCAAATCCAAATAACAAAAATGTAAAATATGCGTGCGACTCGATCTCCTAGTCCATGCTTGCTTGCTTGTGTACCTTAGCGTCCTGAGAAAACATGTAAATCAAGTCAACACAAAGGTTGGTGCATACACAGGTTTAAGCATTCACAAATGTTTGAAACAACTGTTTGAACAAAATGTTTGCAGATAACATAATCACACATGCATAGTCATGATAGCTAGTCATTTATACTATTTACATAAGTGATCGACACCGAAGCTGACTGTTGCATGCTGTTGCATGTTTTGCCTTGTCACTATTGTCTAGCACAAACAATAGTAATGTGAATTGGCTAGTCAAACACTTGCGTAGATCCCATCTACCAAGTGAGGTTTGTCAAACCTAATAGATCTATTTCCAACGACCACGCTTTGCACTACGGCAAACTAAACGGTTCGAAATGTAAGGACTTGTAATGCTATGTTTGCACTCAATGTAAACAGCTAACTCATGCAAGTGATATGTATCTAAAATGTTTGTTGCACATCTTTTCTCCCCCAAAACAGTTAAAAAAAAGAAAAGGGGTCGTGTACGCACCTTTGAATGTAGCAGAATGATCAATCACACGTACAGTCGCGTAGATAATCCTCTACGAGAAATCTGTGTTTAAACAATTACGTTGTGTTATTCGGGATGTCATTTTGTGTTTGAAATCACATACGTGTCAACACACGTATGTTAGAGTGTTAGAAATGTGCATACGTATGTACGCGTAACTTTGAAATTGTTTAATAAAATCATATAATCGTTTATGATTTTATTTAAATAAGCGTAATTATACTCGATTTCGTTTTCGGGTTAAAATATGAATTTTATTATTTAATTTCGTTCGGGATGAAATTCTGGTTCCAACGAAATTCGAACAGGTTAAAACGGAGTTCGTACGCGAAAGTTACTGCAAAAATACCAAAAAATGGTATTTTTCACAAAACCGGCCCAAGCATGGCTCGAACCCGCGACCCCCCACTCAACACACACACACACAACCAGTCTCGCCCGCTAGGGTTTCGCGATAAGCTTCTCAATTTAATTGTTTTAACCTTCCCTTAACCGGTTTCCCTTTGTTCATTCTAACCTAACCCATATGGGTTCAATGAGTCCCCAATTTGACTGAGATCGAGTCCGATACCTTGGGGCTTTTGTTCCAGAAGTTCATGCGAACCAGAGGTGGGTTTTAATTCAGTCAACAACTCAGTGAAGAGCCCCAATTCAGTCCCGAAACAAGTCGAATTCAAACAACCAATTTTCTCGAATCAATTTAGTTGAATTCGAACTTAACAAGCTTTGAATCCATGGGGTTTTTCATCCTAGGCCCAACACGAAACTCTCTGTGCAATTAAATCGAATTCTTAATATTGATTGTTTATCAAACCCCAAACCCGATTACTTTAGAAGCCCTAGAATTCGATCTCATCCAAATCAGTATGATTAAATGAAATTGACATTGTTTTTTTCGGTCTATAACCCATCTCGAAACTGTCTGCATATGTTAATTCGATCTTAGAACTTGTTTGAATTGAAACCCCCAATTTCGTTCTAAGTATGAACCCTAGAACATGAAATCCATCAATTCTCAATTGTTTGTTAAAACTAATATAGAGGTTTCATTATAGACATGTTTTCGAAGCTCTCTGTGTAAATTGATTTGGTTTTGAAACTTGTTTGAGTAAAAACCCCCAACTCGATCTTGTTATGAACCCTAACTACTTGAACTCATATAATTCGATAATAGAACCCAGAATTACCATGGGGATTTACTTAGTCGGCATGTTTAGGCTATGGAGAAGTGAATTCCTACCTGGTTAGATGTCGAATCGATGTAGATCGTCTTGAAGGTCGAGTTCGGCCTCACGTGTTTGACTTCGATGGCCTCCGATTCTCTTCCAATCAAATTGATTTGGGTAGTATGTTCAGATAGTGCCAATTAGTGTGTGTGTATGTGAATTTTGATCATTTGTGATCGATTATACCCAATTTGAACGGTTTTGCTCTTAACCTCGTCGGTTACAACTTTTTAGTTAATTTTCGGATTAAATTCGATTGTTTAATGGACTAGTAACGCCTGATTATCATTAGTAATCATCAATGGGATGATTTAGGATAGTTAATTCTCGGTTACAGCCCTTATCATTGTGAAATTCGAATTCTTGCATTGATTAACCACGTGAATTTTGACTTAAAAAGTCAAAATTTACAATTTTGTGTTATTTCAACACTACCCTTTTTAATTTAGCTATTTACAAACTAATTTGGTTCAAGTTTAATTCTTTTAACTTAATATTTATTATTTCCTTTGATTTCATTAACTTTTGGTTAACAAAGTTAAACCAAAATGCCGAATTGTCACAAATTGGGCCGATTAGAATATCATTGGGCTGGGTTAACCCACTTGGGCCGAATAGAGGTGAAGTGGGCCGTGGATATGCTTAGGGCCAAGTATGTGTGTTGAAGACAAGGAAATTGTGGGCCAATTAACAATGGTCTAGTGCCACTTAGTTCCTTATAGAAATTGGGCCTCATAAAGTGGGATTGGGCCTACAATCTATACAGCCCAATTAAGCCTTCTGTTTCCGATCTAGTGTCCAGCGAACCTTTTAAGTTACAAGGTTCAGCGAACCTTTTGTGATTTCGTTACTTTCGGTTAACGGGGTTAATTTGAAAAGTCGGATTGTCACACATACAAAGCCTTATCCAACTTGTAGACTTGGTCATGGTGTCATGGATCTTCAAACCTAGGAGGTTGATTGACGTACACGGACTCGCTGATCACACCATGAAGAAATAAAATCTTGACATCATTTGATAAACTGTAAATCTTTTATACGATGCATAAGCCAACAAATTTTGGATTGCCTCGAGATGAACAACCAGTAAAAAAACTTCATTGTAGTCTATTCCTTCAATGTGCCTGAAACCTTGCACAACTAGGTGTGCGTTGTTTTGCACTATGATCCATGATCGTCTCTCTTGCAGCAAATAACCCATCGGGTGCCAATGAGCTTTGCACCCTTTGGTAGGTTACCCAGTCTCCATACTCCAAGTTTCTTGAACTGTAGCAGTTCTTCCTATATCGCATCCACCCATGATTCTTCCTTTAATGTTTCTAATATTGATTTGGGTTCAATATGTGAGATGAAACATGAATAAGCATAGAAATTGATGTTCCCAAACTCAAGAATATCAACATGTAACTTTTCTGTAATTCGTAATAAACAATTATATTAATTAAAGAAATTATGACAACATTTCAAATTTTCATATATGAGTTTATATACATATATAAGTATAGTTACAAATATATATATATATATATATATATATATATGAGAAAACTAATTTATACATCATTAATATACATATATATATATATACATATATATGTATATATATGATTAAATATACATGTAATTATTTAAGATTACACACCTTAAAAATATGAAGCAAAATCAATTTTTTTAAAAAAAAAAAAGGTTAGAACTTATTTGTAAATGCATAACTTTAACAAATAAATAAATTTTAATTATAAAATTTAAGTAAATCACAAAACATTTTTAAATAAAAAAAACATTTAAATTTTAAACACTTTAATCATAATTAATTTCATGAACTTTCAATAAATATTACAAATAACTTTGCTTTAATTTAAAACATCGTAAATTATAACTAATTTAGTTATATTAGTTTCATGGAATTTAAATAAATTATAAAAATTATTATAACCATTTAAAATATTGTTGAAGGGCTATTTTTTGCAAAAATTCGAAACCGAAAATAAGGAACAAACCACAAGGGGCTGTTATGTAAATAGGCCAAACTTCTTTTCTTCCTCACCCATTTTTCAACCAGATCGACCCAATTACCTCATCTCGACCCGTTTTCTTTCCTGTTCGTTTCTAACGCGTTTACAGCTAATCAAGACCCGATATGGCATGTTTTTAAGTGATTAAATCATTCCCAGTCGACAATTATACGAATTAATAGCGTATCAATCAAAAACCATTACAAAAACTACTAACAAAAACGCGTTTATCAAAATTGACTTAAACGTATATAAATATCGTATTAATCTAACCCTAACCATTCTCGGAACCTCACGAAACATTCTTTAATCACAAAATACACTCATAAACTCCATACATCGCATATCAAGACCCAAGAAGCTTCGGTTCATTCTTCTCTTTCCTCTAACTCAAAAACCACTCAATCGAAATCTAAGGTAGGTGTTTAATACCTCATTTCAACCGTTTTCGGATGACAAAGAATAGCCCTTTACTGCTTTGATCAATCGAATACTAAATCGTTCGAATTTGATTGAAGAATCAAACTAGGGTTTTATCTAAAATCTAAGTTGGAGTGGATGAGCTATGAGTCATTTTAAAAGGAATTGATCCGGTCATAGTTCATGAGCTGAGCTTCAGATCAACCAATAACTACACTTGCTTTCCACCTTAAGGTCGCGGGTTCGAAGGAGGTTCTAGGCGGTTTGAAACTGTTTTTGACCCTTTATTTTATAACTTTTTACCTAACATTCATTTTTAATTTCTGATTTCACAGAATATATATATATATATATATATATATATATATATATATATATATATATCTGTGTGTGTGTACATACACACACACATATATATGAAAGATATACAATTATGATTTATTACTTTATGTATTTACTTACAAATTTTATAATAATACAACAAATTCATAGTTTGTATGAAATTTTCTTTACATAAAAATTTACAATGTTTTAATCATAATATATGCTTAACTTTATTAAGTTTTGTTATAAACACATAGTACACACATATATTCTATGATTCTCATAAACTTCTTTTAGAGGTTTTGATAAACGAAAATTCTATATTATATATAAACACATTCTTATACATTATATAATATTTATTTTCGCATTTCATAACATCCAAATAAATTTTAAACACTTTATTTAAAGTTTAATAAATTATAATCTCATTTTCTTTTAAATAAAAATAGGTTGCATATAAAAAAATAATACTTTTTAGAAATGTCGATAAACTAAAATTTTAGATCTTTATAAAAACATTTTTTTCACATTTTATAAATCTATTTGGTTTGTAATAATATTCAAATAACTTTATCTAAAGTTTTAAAACTTATTATTTTACATGTTAAATAAATAAATTATTTCAAGTGGTTATTAATTTTTGTTAAACATCAATTAATTTAACTTCAATTTTTTCAATTAATATTAACATAAGTAATTTCGACCTTATAACATCATCAATATTTTCATTTAACACATAAATCATAATGGATTATAATTTCTAACTATTTAAATCAATTCGAACCCGTTGATCTAGTTAAATTTTATAAAATCCATAGAAGCCGTAATTATATAACATTATGCCAAATGAAATATTTAGGTGAACTTTGAACTTGTTGGACAAACTTGTGAACTATAAATTGATATACACTACAAAGGCTATCTCACAAGTCGAGGTGAGTCTTCACAGCCCCTCTTTAACTTGTTTTGAACTTTTGGGCATGTAACTTCGAACTTATCTTTAACTTATGTACGTGTGAACTTAGCTTTGTGACCTAAACTGTAGTGTGAACTTATCTTGAGCTTGCATTGCTCACAAATTAACTATTTAGTAACAATGATAGTTCTATTGGACAGACCATCCCACTGTTGGTTGAGTTGACTTCGGTCCTCCACAGTGATTGTTTACTACTTCAGCATTGTTAGGAATGCCAGCTTGGTCAAACCTCATTTGTTAACACTATTTGATATGCGTATGGTTTAATTACATGTTTTAGTTCATATTGGAATATTATCACATGTGACAACTTATTTTTTATCAAACTGTTTTTGTGTGTGTGCTTAAAACTGTAAAGCTCACCAAATATTCGTAGTTGACGCTTGATTTTAAACATGTTTCAGGTGAGGATGCCATTTAGCTATATTATTGAGCTTGGATTGGGTTTTAATTATGTTTGATGTTTGAATTAAATTGATGTATTAGTTAGGGTTTGAATATTTAAGCAATTTAATGAATGTTTGAATTTTATTGAGGAATTGAATGCAATGTTTGAATTAGTTACAATTATATACCTTGTTCTATAAACAATCTACACTCCGTGGTGCCCTAGTGTTTCGGCCATCGGTCGGGGTGTTACAGATTGGTATCAGAGCCTGGGTTAATGATAATTCGGTTATTAGAATTAGATTACCTAGACTATAACCATAGGATGCCCTATTTTGAACTCTATAGTTGCCATGCTTGGCCATGAGTTGTTGAAATCTAAAGTTGCCATTATAGGTCAAGATTGAATATGTGATTACTTGTGCTACTTGACTGGTTATTTGATAGGTCAAATGTTTGAACCTAGTTTAAGGTGCCTTAGTATTCACACACTAGAATTTACGGTTCAAACTTCTCTACCCCATTCTTACGACTTGCACGAGGATCGTCACTGTGAAGAATGATCTTAAACTTTCTAAGTTTAATAAATATTTTTGAACTCCGTCAAATGTCTTTAGGTTCATATTAGTGAGTAAGAAACACATACAATATGGAAAGGGGAATACATGTACTTTGGGGAGTTCTATCTATGAAAGAATTTCATATAAATCCAAATCAACAGATGGACATGTTATGCTTTCCTAGGAATCCTTGGAGTGAGTATGAACCTATAGGCTAAAGTATGTCTTTCTGAAAGTTAAATTGGACTTAAACACTTTGTTCTTTCAAAAGTATTCCTTTAGGAATACAATCCAAGTATTTTTGTAAGCTGGCTTTCATTTGAACCCTCAATTTGGTATTTGAACTCTTTAAGTATATAAATTCTAATCCCTTTCAAATTGAACATTTGTAGAATCATGGCTTGTCTTCTTCGCAACAATGCCAACAACACTAACACCCATGCCAACAATACTGACAACACAAACATCAATGACAACAATACCAACAATACAAACACCAACACCAACGACCCCACTACACAAGACTTGACCTATATAATTTCTCAGCAAATGGTTGTTGTGCTACCAACCCTGGTGACTCAGCTCAATCAAACTGCAAATGTGAATGTGAGGCCCCGATCCCGGGCGACCCCACAGAGGTTGGTTTCGTCATAACACATAGCTCTTAAACTAAAAACTTTCATAATCATGCAGCGGAATGTAAACATAGTTTGATAAACATAAATCAATAAAGTGTCTGTATCAAAACATATCGGATTGCCAAAAACCAATGGATCGACTGCCTGGATGCCCGAGCTCCCTGCCTTCTCTTATCATACCTTCAACCTGACATACATGCTAAATCAAGTCAGCTTACGCTGGTGAGTTCTAGTTTTGATAAAACACTGTAAACGTTTTGTTAAGTTAAAACATGTTTAACATAAAACATCATTTCATTCACATAATCCAAAACGTTGTCACATAAACATCCTAATCCTCATCATCATACAACCACTGCTACCGAGCGTAACAGTGGGCTTATGCTGGCACAAGGCTCCATAACCGTTGATCTGACCCGCCGAAGCGTTCTGCAGATCCATACTTACCCAGTAACAAGTACTAGAGCAACCATACTTACCCAGTAACGAGTAATGGAGCAACCATACTTACCCCATACAAATATGGGAGCAACGTCATACTTACCCAGTAACGAGTACTGGAGCAACCATACTTACCCCATACAAATATGGGAGCAACGTCATACTTACCCAGTAACGAGTACTGGAGTAACCATACTTACCCCATACAAATATGGGAGCAACGTCATACTTACCCCGTACGAATACGGGAGCAACCATACTTACCCCATACAAATATGGGAGCAACTCCATAATTACCCAGTAACGAGTACTGGAGCAACCATACTTACCCCATACAAATATGGGAGCAACGTCATACTTACCCCGTACGAATACGGGAGCAACCATACTTTCCCAGTAACGAGTACTGGAGCAACCATCATCCATCTTGACATGATACACTAGCACCATATCATCATTCAGCATAACATCGTAACATAGTCCTAATAACATAGGATTTCTCATAACAGGCTATGCTAGTATCATATCATCATAACACATTAGCATGATACACATATCATGCTAGCAGCATATCATCATATCATTCGTCATGGCATCATAAACACATTATGCTAGCACATGATCATCATAGCATCATACTTTCATCGTAGCATGTTATCATTCAATTTATCATCATAACATACTAACAAGCATTCCTCATACTTAGCATACCTTCATGCATATATCATACTAACACATTAACATGCATACATAATCAGGGCATATTATCATTCATACATCATCATCATAAGCACATAACATCATAGACATAACAATAAGCATGTATGCCAGCCCAAAACATTAAACATAAAATAGGGCGTCTAGAACTCACCTGATAGTAGACTCCTGTTATCCTTAGCCGAACTCCTTAGCTAGGGCCTTAAGGACCTACATCAGTTACATCGTCTCGTTACATTTCATAACATCACATTCTTAGACTTAGGATTTATTCCAAGTCCTCATAACCAACTAGTCCCCATTATAAACTCAAGTTCCCGAACCTTAGCTAAGTATCTGAAACACTTGAGGTTCATTAAACATCCCACACTCGAAACCCATGTACACGAAATTCCTGGAGTTCACGAAATGGCTGGTACTCGAAACCATCATCTGTATTCGAAATAAACTGTGTATTCGAAATAACCTTGTACTCGAAATGGCCACGTACTCGAAATGGCCATGTACTCGAAATTCTAGGTATGATTTCGAGTACCCTTTGTGCAGGATTTCGTGTACTCATCACTTTAGTCATTAAACATCTCAGAAATTCATCTAAGGCTTTGGGGAGCTAGTTCTAGGTTCCTCATGTTGTTACCAACATGCTAGAACCTCAAAGTTTCGAAATTTATGCATAAAGGTGCAAGCTTTATGCACAAGTTCACCTTTCATAAAAATCCTAACTTTTGCATAAAAATCCTAGCTTTTTGATTTAGAACACTTACTTGAAGTTAGGTGATCACCCCTGTAGATTCCCGTGCGTTTCCTCCTTCGTTTGGTCGATCAAAAGCTCGATCCTTTAAGTTTCTTGGTTCCTACTTCATGTACTCGAGAGAGAGCGTGCCCAGCCAAATGTTCGCACATATCCCAAGGCACTGGTATTTATAGGGAGGGTCCCTGTATTCGAAAACTCCTGTACACGAAATATGGTGTACTCGAAATCTCCCTCATTTCGAGTACACGATCCCTAAGACCCTTATCGATTATTTTTCGTCTGATTTCCCACAAGTTACTTATCCGTTACACATACGTAGGATTCAAATAACTTGTATTAGAAAAAATTGGGGTGTTACAAGTCTCCCCTCCTTATAATAGGTTTCGTCCCGAAACCTGCCTCGTTACACATTGAACAAATGAGGATACAACTTCCTCTTCTCGTCTTCCAATTCCCACGTCATGTCTGAACCCTTCCGATGCTTCCACTGAACTCTTACTTGACGAACCGTTTTATTCCGTAGCTGCTTTTCCTTCGTATCCATAATGGCAACTGGTTCTTCAATGTAGTTCAGTCGGTCATCTACCTCAATGTCATCTAAAGGAACATGCGCCTGCTCGTCTGCCAAGCACTTCCTAAGATGTGACACGTGGAAGGTAGGATGAATCCCGTTCAGCTCCTCTGGTAGGTCCAGTCGATACGCGACTTTCCCTACCTTCGCTTTTATCTGAAACGGTCCGATGTACCTCGGACTCAACTTTCCTCTCTTCCTGAATCGAATGATTCCCTTCCAAGGTGATACTTTCAGCAACACTCGATCGCCAACATCAAACTCGATTGGCCTTCGGCGCTTGTCAGCGTAAGACTTTTGGCGATCTTGTGCAGCTTTCATACGTGCTTTTATCACCCGTAGCTTTTCCGCCATATTGATCACGGCAGCCTTGTTTCCCATTTCTTTCTGTCCAACTTCACCCCAGCATACCGGGGTTCTACATCGTCTTGTACAACGCCTCGTATGGGGGCATTCCGATACTAGAGTGGTATCTGTTGTTGTAAGAAAACTCCACCAATGGCAAGTGGTCATCCCAGCTCCCTCCAAAATCGATAATGCACGCCCTAAGCATATCCTCCAACGTTTGGATAGTCCCTGAGGGTGATAGGCGGTACTAATATTTAAACTCGTTCCCATAGCATCATGAAACTGCTGCCAGAATCTGGAAGTAAACCTCGTATCCCGATCTGACACAATGGAGACAGGAACTCCATGTCGAGTCACAATCTCTTTCACGAACAACTCAGACAACCTTTCGGACGTATACGTTTCCCTGATAGGGAGGAAGTGTGCACTCTTCGTCAGTCGGTCCACAATCACCCATATGGTATCATGCCGCTTAGCTGTCTTTGGTAGCTTGGTGATGAAATCCATGGTGATGTGTTCCCATTTCCATTCCGGTACCTCTAGAGGTTGCACATATCCGTAGGGCTTCTGATGTTCAGCCTTCACTTGCGCACAAGGCACCTGTTCACATACTGCATCACATTAAACTTCATGCCCGGCCACCAATAATCCTTCCGAAGATCCTGATACATCTTTGTCGCACCGGGATGCACAGAATAACGTGATTTGCGGGCTTCATCTAAAATCCTCGACCGAATGTCCCCATTTCTGGGTACCCACATCCGACCGAATCGTATCTTTATCCCGTGGTCATTGTCTTCCAAGTTCTTGGCTTGTCCGAAGACACGTTCAAAACCCACATTTTCGTCTTTCAATCCCTCCTGTTGCGCCTGCCTGAGCTCGTTCAGAAAGTCTGGCGTTATCACCAAACTATACGACTTTATTCGTATGGCAGGATGATCAGTCTTGCGACTCAGAGCATCCGCCACCACATTGGCCTTTCCCGGGTGATATAGAATATCACAATCATAATCCTTTAGCAGCTCAAGCCATCGTCTCTGCCTCATGTTCAAATCTTTTTGCTCAAAGAAGTACTTCAAGCTCTTGTGGTCGGTATAGATGGTACTCCTCATTCCATACAAGTAGTGCCTCCATATTTTCAATGCAAACACCACCGCAGCGAGTTCAAGGTCGTGGGTTGGGTAGTTAGCCTCATGAATCTTTAGCTGGTGCAAAGCATAGGCTATCACCCTTCCCCTTTGCATCAGTACGCATCCCAACCCTTGTCGTGACGCATCGGCATACACAACAAGATCATCATTTCCATCCGGCAGTGCTAGAAAAGGAGCTTGGGTAAGTTTCTCCTTTAGCACTGAAAACGCTTGTTCTTGGTTTGGACCCCATTCGTACTGTACGTCTTTCTTCGTGAGCTTCGTTAGCGGAGTCGCTATCTTGGAGAAGTCTTGAATAAATCTCCAATAGTAACCGGCCAAGCCAAGAAAATTGCGTACTTCTGTCGGTGACTTCGGAGGACTCCATTTCATAACCGTTTCAACTTTAGCTGGATCTACCATAATGCCTTCTGGGTTCACCACGTGACCCAGAAACTGTACCTCTCGTAACCAGAAAGCGCATTTGGAGAACTTAGCATAAAGTTTCTCTTTCCTCAGGATCTCCAATACCTCACGTACGTGGCAAGCATGGTCTCCCTCGTTCTTTGAATAAATCAAAATATCATCTATAAACACTATCACCGATTGGTCCAGCATCGGTCGACATACCCTGTTCATCAAATCCATAAATGTTGCTGGAGCATTAGTCAATCCAAACGACATAACCAGAAACTCGTAGTGTCCATAACGCGTACGGAAAGCAGTCTTTGGAATATCCTGCTCTCGAACTTTCAACTGATGGTAACCGGATCGGACATCTATCTTTGAGAACCAGCTTGCACCTTGCAATTGATCGAACAAATCATCGATTCTAGGTAGAGGATACCTGTTCTTTACAGTCAGCTTATTCAGTTCCCGGTAGTCAATACACATTCGCATGCTTCCATCTTTCTTCTTAACAAACAGCACCGGTGCTCCCCATGGAGAGACACTCGGTCGTATAAAACCCTTATCAAGGAGTTCTTGTAGCTGGGTCATCATTTCTTTCATTTCAGTGGGAGCCAAACGGTAAGGCGTTTTGGCAACAGGTTGTGCCCCCGGCACTAGGTCGATTTGGAACTCAATTTCCCGTTCCGGTGGTAATCCAGGCAATTCCTCAGGGAATACATCGGGGAAGTTACGCACCACGGGTACATCATCAATCGTCCTCATATACGTACGCTCCTCAATCACGTAGGCCAAGTAGGCTACACACCCTCGCCTCATCATAACATCAGCCTTGATCATCGAAATGATCTTCGGCGCATACATCGCTTTATCACCATAAACCGTCACGGAGCTCCCATCCATCGCACGTAAACATATCATCTTTCGTTGACATATAATATTAGCCTCATATTTGGCTAACCAGTCCATACCCAAGACTACGTCGAAACCTCCCAAGGTTATAAGAAACAATCGTACTGGGAACTTATGACCTTCTATATCAACATAACAATCATCTATAGCCTCAGTCACCCTGGTCATCTTACCAATGGCCGTCTCTACATCAAATACCCGATCTATCTTCTTAACCTTCCCAGATAACCCATCACAGAAAGTAGAAGACACAAAACTCATACTGGCACCAGAATCAAACAATACAGAAGCAGGAATATTGTTGATAGAAAAGGTACCTATGACCACGTCCGGGTCCTCAACAGCATCATCCTTTGTCATCGTGAAGGCTCGTGCTTTAGCCTTCTGCTTCTCCTTTCCCTTATCCTCTTTCTTACCCGAGCCCGAAGCATCGGCCCGTGGTTGCTTGCAATCCTTGGACAGAAGTCCTAACCCATTGCAGTTGAAGCATCGAGTAGCATTCGGGCAACTGCTAGAAAAATGCCCCGTTTTTCCACACCTGAAACATAAATTAGTGCCCTCCAGGCACTGTCCCGTGTGGCTTTTCCCACACTTGTTGCACCGGCCCATCTCCTCTCGCTTCACTTTCTTGCTTGAGAACTTTCGTTGGTCTGTTCGACCCCTCTTAGTCCCGGAGGACTCTTTCATCTTTGTTTCTCCTTTGTCTGGTTCAGCAGACATAACATCATCCCAAACTATACCACTAAGTTCAACCGTGGAGTCGAAGGTCTTGGGAGCATTTTCTTTTACATGAATCCGCACCGTTGGAGGCAAACCCTCCATATACAGTTTCACCCTGCGTTCCTCAGAACCAATCAAGTGAGGAACTAGTCTTGCCATTTCATTGAACTTTGATGTGTACTGTCGATGATTCATACTCCCAGCCTTCAGAACCAGAAACTCTCGTTCTACTTTATCCAGCTCGTTCTTGGGACCGAACTGTTTGGTGACCAGCTCCTTCATATCTTCTCAAGTCATCTTCTCCATATCAGCTACAGACTTAGTCTGCTTGATGGTGTTCCACCAGTGAAGTGCCTCCTCGACAAAGGAGTGAGCTGCAAACTTGACAGCTTGATCAATTCGGCACTCACTGATAGAGATAACAGCCTCCATCGCAGAAATCCAGTGGCAGGTGGCCACAGCATCTTTCCTTCCGTCAAAGGATGGTGGATTGCATCCTTTGAAGGCCTTGTAGTCACAGCCTTTCATCATACTTCGATTGGAGTCACCGCTCTTTGTCTCGAGGATCACGATTTCCTCGTCATCCTTGGTGCTTTCTTTTGTTCCTTCCGACTTTTCCTTCAGCGCATCCTTAATGCCTTAGCAATCATTGCCGGCATTTTCTCATCCATGATTCTGCAGACTTCATCAGAAATAGCCTTTATCACGATAGGCTCTAGCGTGAACTCTTCTTCGTCTTCCGGTGGTTCACTGTGCTCGTTTTCTTCTTCGTTGACAGGCTTCTCGGTCTCGACGTGTGGCTCCTCAGCTTCCTGTGGTTTCTTTCGTGGTCTACCCCTTTGTCCGGCCATCTAAACTTTCTACATAATGCAACAATTGATGAGTCAGTACAGGAATCAGTTTAGCACGAAATAAGCTTCGTAAATCGTTAATGACGTTGATCAGGTGTTATTAACCATTTACCCAACTCATAGGCTCTAAACGTTTCCCATCCCATCTCCTCAATGTGCATGACGCTAACTACCTTTCTAACCTTAGATCTACATCTTAACTCGTACCTAACATTCAGCTCGTGGCATCTGTTCATCTGTGGTTGGCAATCCGCATCATTTAATCCCATTCTTAGTTTAAGTCTTAGCATTTGGGATGCTAAGATCTCTCAAACTATGGCTCTGATACCAACTTGTGAGGCCCCGATCCCGGGCGACCCCACAGAGGTTGGTTTCGTCATAACACATAGCTCTTAAACTAAAAACTTTCATAATCATGCAGCGGAATGTAAACATAGTTTGATAAACAGAAATCAATAAAGTGTCTGTATCAAAACATATCGGATTGCCAAAAACCAATGGATCGACTGCCTGGATGCCCGAGCTCCCTGCCTTCTCTTATCATACCTTCAACCTGACATACATGCTAAATCAAGTCAGCTTACGCTGGTGAGTTCTAGTTTTGATAAAACACCATAAACGTTTTGTTAAGTTAAAACATGTTTAACATCAAACATCATTTCATTCACATAATCCAAAACGTTGTCACATAAACATCCTAATCCTCATCATCATACAACCACTGCTACCGAGCGTAACAGTGGGCTTATGCCGGCACAAGGCTCCATAACGATCTGACCCGCCGAAGCGTTCTGCAGATCCATACTTACCCAGTAACAAGTACTGGAGCAACCATACTTACCCAGTAACAAGTACTGGAGCAACCATACTTACCCCATACAAATATGGGAGCAACGTCATACTTACCCAGTAACGAGTACTGGAGCAACCATACTTACCCCATACAAATATGGGAGCAACGTCATACTTACCCAGTAACGAGTACTGGAGCAACCATACTTACCCCATACAAATATGGGAGCAACGTCATACTTACCCCGTACGAATACGGGAGCAACCATACTTACCCCATAAAAATATGGGAGCAACGTCATACTTACCCAGTAACGAGTACTGGAGCAACCATACTTACCCCATACAAATATGGGAGCAACGTCATACTTACCCCGTACGAATACGGGAGCAACCATACTTACCCAGTAACGAGTACTGGAGCAACCATCATTCATCTTGACATGATACACTAGCACCATATCATCATTCAGCATAACATCGTAACATAGTCCTAATAACATAGGATTTCTCATAACAGGCTATGCTAGTATCATATCATCATAACACATTAGCATCATACACATATCATGCTAGCAGCGTATCATCATATCATTCGTCATGGCATCATAAACACATTATGCTAGCACATGATCATCATAGCATCATACTTTCATCATAGCATGTTATCATTCAATTTATCATCATAACATACTAACAAGCATTCCTCATACCTAGCATACCTTCATGCATATATCATACTAACACATTAATATGCATACATAATCAGGGCATATTATCATTCATACATCATCATCATAAGCACATAACATCATAGACATAACAATAAGCATGTATGCCAGCCCAAAACATTAAACATAAAATAGGGCGTCTAGAACTCACCTGATAGTAGACTCCTGTTATCCTTAGCCGAACTCCTTAGCTAGGGCCTTAAGGACCTACATCAGTTACATCGTCTCGTTACATTTCATAACATCACATTCTTAGACTTAGGATTTATTCCAAGTCCTCATAACCAACTAGTCCCCATTATAAACTCAAGTTCCCGAACCTTAGCTAAGTATCCGAAACACTTGAGGTTCATTAAACATCCCATACTCGAAACCCATGTACACGAAATTCCTGGAATTCACGAAATGGCTGGTACTCGAAACCATCATCTGTATTCGAAATAAACTGTGTATTCGAAATAACCTTGTACTCGAAATGGCCACGTACTCGAAATGGCCATGTACTCGAAATTCTAGGTATGATTTCGAGTACCCTTTGTGCAGGATTTCGTGTACTCATCACTTTAGTCATTAAACATCTCATAAATTCATCTAAGGCTTTGGGGAGCTAGTTCTAGGTTCCTCATGTTGTTACCAACATGCTGGAACCTCAAAGTTTCGAAATTTATGCATAAAGGTGCAAGCTTTATGGACAAGTTCACCTTTCATAAAAATCCTAACTTTTGCATAAAAATCCTAGCTTTTTGATTTAGAACACTTACTTGAAGTTAGGTGACCACCCCTGTAGATTCCCGTGTGTTTCCTCCTTCGTTTGGTCGATCAAAAGCTCGATCCTTGAAATTTCTTGGTTCCTACTTCGTGTACTCGAGAGAGAGCGTGCCCAGCCAAAGGTTCGCACATATCCCAAGGCTCTGGTATTTATAGGGAGGGTCCCTGTATTCGAAAACTCATGTACACGAAATATGGTGTACTCGAAATCTCCCTCATTTCGAGTACACGATCCCTAAGACCCTTATCGATTATTTTTTGTCTGATTTCCCACAAGTTACTTATCCATTACACATACATAGGATTCAAATAACTTGTATTAGAAAAAATTCGGGTGTTACAGTGAACCCATTTCATAACAATGGAAATGGTGGGGGTGCAACTCCTACTTGCACCTTCAAACATTTTAACTCTTTCAACCCTAAAAAGCTCATTGACTCTAAAGGAGCAACTGGACTACTTCAATGGTTTGAAAGCATTGAGAGCACGTTCCTTCAATCTGACTGTCCTGAGAACCTAAAGGTTCGTTATGCCATAAGTGTCTTTCAAAAGAGGGCACTCACTTAGTGGAATGGTGAAAAACGAACAAGGGGTTCGGATGCTGCTTTAGCTTTGACCTGGTTTGAGTTCAAGCAACTTATGACAGATGAATTTTGTCCTCGTAACAAAATGAGGAATCTTGAAGCCGAATTCTGGGAGCTCAAACAAGATAGTGGAGAGAACCTTCTTTATACAACCCGTTTCCATGAACTCAGTTTGCTTGTGCCACACTTGGTGACACCTTTGTCTCGAGCCATTGAAAAGTATATTGGTGGCCTTCCTATGCAAATCCATGACACTGCTTTGGTATCAAGCCTACCACACTTGAAGACGTGATCCGACTTGCTGCAACCTTAACCGACAATCATGTCAAGGTTGGAACTCTAACAAGGAAGGGGGACAAGAAAGCTTAAACAAAGGCCAACACTGATGAGACTTCTAAGGAGGCCAAAACTGAACCTATCAACCCCACCAAACCAAACACTCGGAAAAGAAAGGATAGGAACTTCACTATGACGACCCTTGCTTTTCTGGTTATCCCTATGAACCAGTAGGCACCACTAAACACAAACAAGAAACCCTATGTGGGAATTCAACCTCTTTGCAACACTTGTAGGTTGCATGACCCTCACAATCGACCTTGTGGGAGTTATGGCCATCTAGCTCAAACATGTCGAATTGGACCTCTAGTGCAACAAGGACATCAAACTAAAAATGCTCTACCAATGAACCACCAACCAGCAGCACCTGTCATTCTCGCCATAGAAAATGGAAGAGTCTGCTTTGAGTGTGGTGACCCTAATCACTTTAGAAACCAATGCCCAAGGATTGCGGGCAATAACCAAAGGGTAGCTCATGCCCGAACTCTTCAACTAATTGCCCATGATGCTCAAGTTAATCAGGATGTTTGAATGATATATTCTAGATCAATGATTATTATGATTTTGTATTACTTGATTTTAGTGCTAATAAAATTTTGTGGCTTATAAATTTGAATTTTTACTTGGAAGAATGCAAACTAGATTAGATAGACCATTTGATGTAGTAACGGTCTACGGTAACTCCATCGAAATTTACTATAGTGTACTTGGTTGTATTTTGAACTTTAGGGATCACATTTCATTGATGGATCTTGTATCCGCTCAGTTGTGTGCCATAATCAGTAAGTAGGGTAAACATGCATGGCAAATTTCTGTTACGGGTGCACATGGAACGTGAGTTTGTAGTACATGTAAATCCTACGAATGCGAGTCAACGGACACAGTTGCTGAAAACTTGGGATGATTAACTTAAACTCAATCAAAATTTTGGCTGAAAATTATGAACTAGACCTATATGGCCATCTACATGTAAACATCAAACAAAGTGAAACATTTTCATGTTGTGTTGTATTGGTAGGTGATCAGTATGATTTCAAAGTATTGATGGTGTGATGGGTTGGCTGTGGTATACCCTATATATAAGCACCAACAGTACATTGGGAGTAGAACCTAAAGCCTGACCAATGTTAGGATTCATAGATTCGAGTGTTAACATCAAGGGAGCTAAACTAAGTCAAAAGTATATGGTTGAAAAATAAAAATATGAACTATAACTATATGGTCAACTATGTGTAAACATCAAACAAAGTGAAACATTTTATGTTGTGTAGTATTGGTAGGTGATTGCTATGCTTTCAAAGTATTGGTGGTATGGTGGGTTGGTTGCGGTATACCCTATATATAAGCACCAACAGTACTTTGGGAGTAGAACCGAAAGCTTGATCAATGTTAGGATTTTAGATTTTTGTGTCATCATCAAGAGAACAAATCTTAGTTAGAGCTATAAGTTGAATCAATTGATTCTTGCGTACTAAGACTTGGTGTGTATTTCTATATATTAAATCAATCAACGGTCTTAGTAGTCCTTATATCAAGACAAATAAAACTATCGCAATTGAAATGAAAACTCAAAACACAAATACATTATCTATCTACCTTCATATGGAAATTTTCAAATTTCAAACCCCACATTGAACATCAACATATGAGGTTAAGATGCATCTAACGATAAAACTAATAACATTTGTTGGAAAATAAGGACTGATGAGCAAAACCACTGAAGCCAGAAAAATGAATAAAACAGCGGATTAACCAACAGTGGATATTTTCTCTTCCGAATAATTTCTCTTCCGATTGCAGAACTACTGAACTTCAGCATCGAAAGCTCAACAACGGAGGATTCGCAAAAGAACTACCGCAGACCTCCTTGACTTCGGTAGAAAATAGTTGAACCTGATCCCTTCAGAAGATAACCAATGCTTCGTAAGACAAACTCTGATTAAATAATAGTTATTTTTAAATAAAAACTATTGCTTAATCAGCTTCCGACGAACACCTTCCGAAAAAATAACCACTGATATAAATAACTATCTCAACCTCGAAAGAACTGAACACTTCCGAATACTCATGATTTCGTGGTTATTGACTTTGTATTAGTTGTACTCTTCTAGTGATTCAGTATTTGTAACAGTGTCATCTATTTGTCTTATTATTTCTTTGTCTTTTAACATTGAATATTGGGTATTTAAGCCCCAAAATTCCCTAAGATAATTGAATTACATTCCCCCAAAATTCCTTGTGTTGTTATTATGTTTTCTCTCTTTCTAGCAAAAACTAAACAACCAAAAATAACTAAGTGTTAAACTTTAGAGGGAGCTAATACCAAAGCTTTGATCGTGTGTCTAAAGTCTTTGTTCCTGGTTATATAGCCTCTCCTAGTTTCAACAACATTATAATGCATTACCTATGACCGTATCATTTAACGTGTTTTCTATCAGTCGCAAACAACGAAACTTCATATTAAGAACCAAATTTTGTTACGAAAGACGCAATCTTGAACTTGATGATGTCATCCTAGCCTTATGGATTTGGGGAGATTGTCTCTATGGTATAAGACATATGGTCTTCACGTATTACCAAAGCCTTCAAATCCTCCTTAACCAAAAAGAATTCAACATTAGACAACGACCTGGGTCAAACTGCTTAACGATTTCGATTGTGATAGTCGAATGTTGTAGCCGATGCACTCATTCGTAAGACCCGTATCCAATTTCAAAATATTAGAATTTAAACTAATCTTTATAACAACATATTTGTAGTTCAACAAATTTCGTTGACCTATGACAAATTGCACGTCTTGTGGTGTTGAACTTTAAATTGGAAGCCAAGTTTGGTGTTTGATTTTACCTTTTGAATCGTAATGACCTTTGATTCACATTTCTGAACAAAGCACTCAATTCTCGTTATTCTATTCACCCTAGTACAAATATAAAAATCTACAAGTCCTCTATTGGTATGCCTTCAGCATTATATTCGATCATGATGCTCGTTTCATGGCTCGTTATTTTTAGAACCTTTCACGGGCCGTTTTTCGCTTGATTCGATCTTAGCATGACTTACTATCCTCAAACGAATGGTCAAATCGAACGAAAAATTCAATTCCTTGAACTTCCATTTGATCGTAGCAACATTCACCAACTTTCACATGTTGAACTTGAAAATGCTTAATTTCGATACAATTCTCCTTAATTTCGGGACGAAATTTTCAAAAAGTAGGGGAGGCGGTAACATTTCTGTAATTCGTAATTAATAATTATATTAATTAAATAAATTATGACGTCATTTAAAATTTTCATATATGAGTTTATATACATATATAAGTATAGTTTTATATATATATATATATATGAGAAAACAAATTTAAACATCTTTAATATACATATATATATATATGTATGTATGTATGTTTATGATTAAATATATATATGTAATTATTTAAGATTACACAAGTTAAAATATGAAGCAAAAACATATATTTTTTTAAAAAAAAGGTTAGAACTTATTTGTAAATACATAACTTTAACAAATAAATAATTTTAATTATAAAATTTTAGTAAATCACAAAACATTTTTAAATAAATAAAACATTTAAAATTTTAAACACTTTAATCATAATTAATTTCATAAACTTTCAACGAATATTACAAATAACTTTGTTTTAATTTAAAACATCATAAATTATAACTAATTTAGTTATATTAGTTTCATGGAATTTAAATAAATTATAAGAATTATTATAACCATTTAAAACATTGTTGAAGGGCTATTTCTGCCAAAAATTCGAAACTGAAAATATCGAACAAACTAGAAGGGGTTATGTAAATAAGCCAAATTTATTTTCTTCCTCACCCATGTTTCAAACGGATCAACCCAAATACCTCATCACGACCTATTTTCTTTCCCGTTCATTTCCAACGCGTTTACAGCTAATCAAGACCGGATATGGAAAGTTTTTAAGTGATTAAATCATTCCCAATCGACAATTATATGAATTAATAGCGTATCAATCAAAAACCATTACTAAAACTACTAACAAAAACACGTTTATCAAAATCGACTTAAACGTATATAAATATCGAATTAATCTAACCCTAGCCATCCTCAAAACCTCACGGAACATTTTATAATCACAAAATACACTCATAAACTCCATACATCGCGAATCAAGGCCCAAGAAGCTTCGGTTCATTCGTCTCTTTCCTCTAACTCAAAAACCACTCAATCGAAATCCGGTGTTTCATACCTCATTTCAACTATTTTTGGATGACAAACAATAGCCCTTTACTGCTTTGATCAATTGAATACTAAATCGTTTGAATTTGATCAAAGAATCAAACTAGGGTTTTATCTAGAATCTGAGTTGGAGTGGATGAGCTACGGGTTATTTTAAAAGGAATTGATCCGGTCATAGTTCACGAGCTGAGCTCTAGATCAACCGGTAACTACACTTGCTTTTCAAATTAAGGTCGCGGGTTCGAAGAAGGTTCCAAGCAGTTTGAAACCCTTTTTGACCTTTTATTTTATAACTTTTAACCAAAAATTCATTTTAATTTATGATTTCACAGAATATATATATATATATATATATTTATACTATGATTCTGAAAAAAATGAAATATACATATATTCCTCATTAAAAAAAATTTACATATACACACACACACACATATATATATATATATGAAAGATAGATAATTATGATTTATTACTTTATGTATTTACTTACTTATTTTATAATAATACAACAAATTCACTGTCTATATGAAATTTTATTTACATAAAAAATTACATTGTTTTAATCATAATATATGTTTACCTTTTATTAACTTTTGTTATATACACATAGTACACACATATATTCTATGATTCACATAAACCTTCTTTTAGAGGTTTTGATAAACGAAAATTATATATTATATATAAACACATTCTTATAGATTATCTAATGTTTATTTTCGCATTTCATAACATCCAAATAAATTTTAAACACTTTATTTAAAGTTTAATAAATTATAATCTCATTTTCTTTTAAATAATAATAGGTTGTATATAAAAAATAATCCTTTTTAGAAATATCGATAAACTAAAATTTTAGATCTTTATAAAAACATATTTTTCACATTTTATAAATCTATTTGGTATGAAATAATATTCAAATAACTTTATCTAAAGTTTTAAAAGTTATTATTTTACATGTTAAATAAATGAATTATTTCAAGTGGTTATTAATTTTTGTTTAACATCAATTAATTTAACATCAATATTTTCAATTAATGTTAACATAGGTAATTTAGACCTTATAACACCATCAATATTTTCATTTAACACATAAATCATAATGGATATTAATTTCTAACTATTTAAATCAATTTGAACCCGTTGATCTAGTTAAATTTTATAAAATCCATAGAAGCCATAGTTATAAAACATTATGCCAAATGAAATATTTTAGTGAACTTTGAACTTGTTAGACATACTTGTGACCTATAAATTGATATACATTACAAAGGCTATCTCACACGTCGAGGTGAGTCTTCATAGCCTCTCTTTAACTTTTTTTTTAACTTTTGGGGTGAAACATGTAACTTTGAACTTATATTTAACTTATGTACATGTGAACTTCGCTTTGTGACCAAAACTGTAGTGTGAACTTATCTTGAGCTTGCACTGATCACAACTTAGCTATTTAGTAACAATGATAGATCTATTGGACCGACCATCCTACATTTGGTTTAGTTGACTGCGGTCCTCCGTAGTGCTTGTTTACTACTTTAGCATTGTTAGGAATGCCAGCTTGGTCAAACATCATTTTGTTAACATTATTTGATCTGAGTATGGTTTAATTACATGTTTTAGTTCATATTGGCTTATTATCACATGTGACAACTTATTTTTATCAAATTGTTTTTTTGTGTGTGCTTAAACCTGTGAAACTCACCAACTATTCGTAGTTGACACTTGATTTTAAACATGTTTCAGGTAAGGATGCCATTTAGCTATATTATTGAGCTTGGATTGGATTTTAATTATGTTTGACGTTTGAATTAAATTGATGTATTAGTTAGGGTTTGAATATTTAAGCAATGTAATAAATATTTGAATTTAATGAGGAATTGAATGCGATGTTTGAATTAGTTACAAATCTATACCTTGTGCTATGAAAAATCTACACCTCGTGGTGCCCCGATGTTTATTCCGTTGGTCGGGGTGTTACACAACAAGCCCTCTTGAATTCAACTGCCTCCTAGGTTTGACTCCATTAGTCAATTCTCCAATGATATTTTCTTGAGGATGAATATTGTGGATTTTTCCAACAGGATGTGTAGGAACCACAAAATATGGATCTAGATTGTTGATATTGAGATCCTCAAGAACAAGAAATATGTTCTCAACCTCTTGTTGAAAAACATTTGGTTGAGAGTCATTGTCTTCAGAATCTGAATGGTCATCACTTGCTTGCAAAGGATAAGGAATAATTATGGAAGAAGGAGGTTGCGTTGGTCCATCCGGTGCATTTTGTGCGTCATGCATCATTTGGACATCAACTTCCTCATCAGTATGTTCCAGAGGAATATTAAACAAGTCCAAAAGGCCATAATAGTCGAACATCCTATCAGGACCCTTTCCTGGAGGAGGAGAGGTATAGCATTGAACATCCATGTGGTACCATTCTTCAACATTTCCATAGGATTTGTTGTTTACCCTCTTGCTGGGGTTGTTGTACCCAAGAAAATATCCTTCCTATGCATTCTTATTGAACTTTCCTTGCTCGTGGCGTTTAAGCATAGCACATGGAGCACCAAACGGTTCAAGATACTTCAGGTCTGGCTTTTGTTTGTGGAGCACTTCAAAAATCAACTTTCCTGTGTCGCCTGAAAATCAATACCCAGTTTAAAGTGTAGCAAGCATTGGAATGGCTTCATTAAAAAATTGTATGGGAAAAGATGACTCAGCAAGCATGGTTCGAGCAACCTCAATCAACGTCTTGTTCTTCTGTTCAGCAAGACCATTCATTTTAGGGACATATGGTGCACTATACTGATATAATATTCCACGTGCATTACAAAAAGCTTTCATATTATGATTCTTGAATTCTATCATGTTATCTGTTTTGAACATCCGAACCTTGAGCTTGTACAGAGACTCCAATTTAGTGGCAAGAACCTGAATGCAATCATAAGTCTCTTACTTCTCCTTCATTAAGAAAACCTAAGCGTATCAAGAAACGTCATTAGTAATTTTCAAACAATACTGATCACTAGCTATACCCTTACAGTTGATAGGACCAAACAAATTCATGCGCAGAAGCTCAAGTGGAATAGTGATAGAATGAAATTTCTTTGGTATGCGAGAGCGCTTGGTTTTCTTTCCGTTTTTGCATGAAATGAAAACATCATATAACTTGAAGTTCTTCAAATTAACTCCCTCAACCAACCTGTTATAAACCAAATGGTTCATCTTCCTTATATTTAAATGGCCCATCTTCTTATGCCAAAGAATAGAGTCCTTCTCGTAGTCTTTAACATGAAGCATTATGCAGAAGAAGATTTAATTGAAGTTGTGGCCATATTGAGAACATGCAGATCGTGTTTCCTTAGATCAGACATTAGGATCCAATCTTTAAGAATTGTGATGCCTTGCTTGAGAATATAACATTTATGTAACATCTACAATTTTTCAATGAATACAACAAGGTACTTTCATGTTCATTATATGTTCAAGTGATTCTATATGTTTTACAATGCTAATTTAAATAATATTTCACTTGGTTTTCACATGTGAAATCAATTTAGTTTCACCAGTTCACACAAAAAATTTACAACACGTAAATTTCAAACCGATGAACCGAGATGCCTAGATAACTCAATAATTCAGAAAATATCATTCAAATATAGTGTTTTTACTTATGAATAATCAAAGTTAATAAGAACTCAAGAAAACTCCAACTAAAAATGCGAAAAACTCAAACTATGGTGTCAAAGGTGAAAATTATGTCAAAACTTGGTGGCCAAGTTTAAGATCTTCACTAATATGGGAAATAAAATCACAAAGAATCCCCTCCCAAAGCCATGTTACGGCTGAAACCACATACCCACATCCATTCCCTTGATTTTTAATACTAATTCCAAGTCTATAAATACGTGGCCATCATTCTCCATTTTTCCTTGCACCTTCAACACAAGAAAACTCTCACCATCTATCCTCCCATCCTCTTGTTATCTCGACCAGCAGTTCCAAGGGTTCAACAAGAGACCAAGAAGATCTCCTTCAAGTCCCAAGTAGGTTCTTCACAATTGTTCATCTTTGTTCTAGTTTATTTCTTCATGATTTCTTCACTTTTAATATTGTTTTTCCTTCTAAACTTATCAAATAATCATAATAATCAGATTTCAATCTTCCTTTATTAATATTATAAGTTTATTTCATGAACCTACACATCTATTGTACTTGTCATGGATCAAACCTTCAAAACTTGCAAGAACACCTTCATGTTCTTGCAAGAATTCATGTTCTTGTTTCATTATTCATTTAGTTTTGTTAGAAATTGTTATTACTCTCAATTCATAATCATAATTTCTGTCTATATATCATAATCATGATTATAACAAGAAATTAATCCAAATCAAATAATTAATCAATTAGAACAATCAAAAACAATAAAGAACTCAAAAATTGTATTATGTCAGAAATTAACAGCCGACTTCAAAGGCTCATATATCATTCAAATATGTTCCAAATCAACTGATTCTTTTTTTTAAAGTTAAATTACAACTCTTATCTTTCTTTTCATATATAATGGGTTTCCTAACTCATTCGTGAACATTTTCAAAATAAATTTTAAAGTTTGAAACTCCAAACTGTTAACTAGGCACTTCCAACAATGAAACCCAAACTTCAAAAATTCATAACTTATTATATTCTTTGTCAATTTAAGCAATTGTGTTTTTTTAAATTAAGTTCAGTAAATAAGATTTCCAACCATATAAAAATCTTAACCTAATTCCAATAATTCGACTAGTTAAAACCCAAAATACAACAGGTGGGCAATTAGCTCACTTGCTGTGAAAAACCCAACTTCAACAATCCATTAAGGATAGTTAATGGGTTGAAACTAACCTAATAATAAATTTAAAAGAACATAATACATTTTAGCTAAAATATATTGACAATTCAAAGCCCAAATTATAACTAAAGAATTTTTACAAAATTACAAAGGTTTGGACCTCCAAACTACAAAATTTTGGTTTCAGAAATCTAAAATCCAATCCATAATGAATACACAACCCATTCCAATTACTCTAGCCTTTCAAACCATTTCATTTCCGTGTATCCAAGAATGAATAAGCACATACCCTAACTTGTGGTTCTGGCTAGGAAAGACTGGGTACTTAAGTTTGTCCATTGTGACTCACCCCTCTTTCCTAGGAACTTGCTTGTTAGTACTGCGTGTCCAATTGGACCCACCGCTTATCCTGGGAAACTTTTGTTAGATACACTACCTTCATGCAGAAAACGTTCTCATATACACCAAGTCTTTCAACTTATCATTCATTCATTTCAAATCTAGCTCCATCATCAAGTCATTTCAACTTATTAAGTATGTATAAACCATAACTAATACAATATATATGTTATCTAGGGCATCCTTGAGAGGTTCACTTCACGTACAAGTTAAAACAAAAAGTTCACTATTCAGCAACTAAGATGAGATACATAGCCCCTTTTGTATTACTGTTTTACAATTATGGGGTGAAAAACATGTCATCACAAATGGTTTAACTACAACAATTTTTACTACAATTCATTTAAAGTTTTCACATATTGGTCACAACATAAATAGTTCTTACATGTTGAATTTCAATTAAAGTCCCCTCAGTTTATTCACAACCATTAACTTTGCTAAGCCACGGTAACGTTGGTAGATCTGCTGGTTTGACAAACCCACTCGGTCCCGGGTAGGGAGCTGAGCGTTCGAAACTGCTGCATGTGTAATTCCATATTTTTGGTTTGATATCCAATTAACCTGGAATCAAATATCGGGCACTACAGTCATTAGGGTTGGTTGTCGGCAACATGTAACTTTATTTATATACCATTATGCTTAAACTATGTGATTATCGAGTCATAAACCGATGTTCTCACTCAACTTTTTAGTTGACACTTTTTCTACATGTTTTTCAGGAAATGGAAATTAAGGATTGCATGGAAACAAGCTAGGATTCATAAGCTCTTGGACCTAGACTAGTTAAACAAATTTAGTATTATATAATGACATTGTTTGATTTCAAATTTCTATGTAAGACAATTAAGTTTGGATTTATTTGAATGCATTCAGTTTCCTTTATACCATGTGCTTAATACTACAATCTGATTCATCGCATCCGACATTTCCACCAAGATTTCAACTTGGTCGGGAGTGACAATTTCGAATCATCATACAACACTTTGTACTGCCTGGCACAGATTTATCACGTATACAGTAGGTTGTACTCAAGCTACTTTATATAGTTCACCTTGTCAAAAGAAACTTGAACAATTGAAAGAATGCCTTTTACCGGTGATGAAACCTCCCTTGTTACCAGCAAAAGCTACATATCCTCCTATAATTAAGTTCAAATTTGAAAGAAGTGATATTTCTCCAGTCATGTACCTAGAAGCCCCATTATTAACAATTCAAGTGTTGTTAAGTGCCGCATTAGGAGAAACCTGCATATTCACAAAATCAATTAGTAAAGATTGGGAACCCAACCCTTTAAGGTCTTGGGTTGACCCAATGAGTCAAGGATTGTCATGTTAGTCCATTGTCCATTTCTAGTCATGTTCTCTAGAAGGCTTTCAGTCTTCAAATTTTGTGGGGTAGAAGTCTAGGATGATTTCACCTTCCAAGTGGATCGATTGTTTATTGATTTTTTTAGTAAATTGAAGATTATTTGGTAAATGGAAAAGAAACAGATTTTGGTTTACCCTGAACTTCAACAACCCCTTTTCCCTTAGATTTAACAGTTCCTATATCTTTTTGTTGTGATTTGGTTGTGGGCACTGACACAGCTTGTTTCACTTTCTTTTTAGGAGAGACACTTGCTTTTCTATATGGGACAGTGTGGTGTTTAATTAAATGAGGAAATTTTCTTACAACATGTCTGTAGATGCACTATATGTCCCTAGTTCGATTTTGTATTATCCATCATGTAAAGTTCAAGTTATATTAATGGAAGTTGTCTTTATATATTGTTCTTAATGTTTAATATTGATTATATGATTGTTTGATTTGGTTTATTAATATTTGAGTATGAATTCTGACCATTCGGGCGAATGACTCTACGAATGAAGTCATTCGCCGAATGAACGCCCTAGCGAATGACATAGGCGATCGAATGAGTCATTCGCCGAATGTCTCATTCGAATGACATGTCCATTCGACATAGTCATTCGCCGAATGAGCTACTTCGGCCACTCATTCGGCCGAATGACTACAGTCTATAAATACAAGTTCAAATCATTTCAAGCCTAACTTCTGAGAGCCCTCCTTCTTCCCAGAGCACCTAGTGTCAAACCCTAGAAGATCTGAGCAGCCATTGCTTGTCCAAGTTCGATTCTCAACCCGTGGTGTTCGATTCACACTCAAACGTCCTTCCTACACCTTCGGATCACCACGGTTGCTGTTGATTTCGATTGGAAAACCCTGGAATAGGATTCCGCACTATTCCAGAGGATGTCGAGTAGATATCCTTTGGAATCGGATTGTTTCTGAGCTCCTTATTGGTCCTACAAATTGGTATCAGAGCTTTGGCTTTTGATTCTACTCGATTTCCAGTCTAAATCATCAAATCTCATATTAGTTGTTCGAAATCTCCAAAAACCCTGATTTTCTTGGCCCCTAAGTTACTATTTCATTCAAAATCAGTTGGTTTTTGTGGTGTGTTTGTCAAAACCTTTATCCCAATTGGTTGGTAATATTGTCATGGTGTTTTGTACCAATTTTGGTGCATAGATTTGGCCAAAATCAAAAGTTATCAAGATTTTTGTTGCTGAAAACATCAGATCGGCCGAATGAGCATGGCGGCCGAATAAGTTTGGCCGAATCACACTCATTCACCGAATAGAGCCATTCGACAAACTCATTCGCCGAATAGCTTCATTCGATCATTCATTCGGCGAATAGCTCCTTTAGGTTTTTCATTCGGCGAATAGCCTCATTCGCTCATGTCATTCGCCGAATAGGTCCATTCTCCCAGTTGTCAAACTCAACTTCACATTCTCCATTATAAGCTTCATTCGGCCCCCGACATTCGCTAGTATCAGCTTCATTCGGCCATCAGTTTGGAAAATTTTCTAAGTTTTGAATCTTGTTGTTCTTGATTAAATGGAAGATTTAGCATTGATGGCTAATCAAAATCATCGTATTCAGACTTTACTATTGACTGAGACTGAGACAGGAAACTCCAACAAAGCTCCCAAGTTGCTATCATTAGATGATTATCCACACTAGAACTACAGATTTGAGATTCACATCAATGGATTGGATACCAATTTATGGATGATGATTGTAGGAGGATATCTGAGGCCTCTTAATGAAGACGGAACTCCTTTGTTAGTCACACGGATGACTGAGCCTTAGAGAAAGCTTTATGATTATGAGAAGAAAGCTTATGCTATTCTATCTCAATCCATTGCTACTGATATTTTCCATCAATTCAGACAGTTGACATCCTCTAAGTATTTGTGGGATGCTTTACAGCAACAATATGAGGGTAATGATGCTTTGAAGAACATCAAGTCAAAGGCCTTGAGGAAGGAGTTCAACAGTTTCATGTATGTTGGAAATGAATCTTTGGATGATCTGATTGCCAGATTTTATCATCTTTTGAGCGAGTTGTTTAATCATGAAGTTAAGACTACTGCTCAAGAGAAGATTCAGTGTTTGTCAGATGCTCTACCTCCAAAGTGGGAGTCATTTTTTATGGTTCTTAAGCAGAATGAGATGATGGCACGTATGGACATAAATGATTTCATCCAGAAGCTGAAAGAGCAAGAAATAGAGAACAAGTGGAAGGCAAAGAGAGTAGCTCAAGTCCAGGACCCCTCACTGTATTATTCTACTCTGACTGGTGAGAAATCATCTTCTCATGCTCCATTGAAAACAGCCTTTGTTTCTCAGACGACTGAAGCTCCATCTTCTAATCAGATTCATTTTAGTCAGTCATCATCTTCATCCAGCTCTCAAAAGGAACATCATCAACCTGTCACAAGTCTGAAGACAGAAAATTTTGATAAAGTTACTGTTGAGATTGCTAAAGAGCATATGGGTCTTTTGTCCACTTTGGTTAGTTCTTATGATGGACTGGTAGTAGGACAGATTGGAAATCCTTATCTGACAAATGATGAATACTCTCAGATAGATCCATATGACATGGAAAGGATTGACATCATGTGGGCTTTAGCAAGTGCTATAATGAGAGCTAAAGAGTTTGTGAAAAGGACTGGTAAAGACATTAACTTGAACAAGGAATCTAAGTTTGGATTTGACATGGTTTCTGTCACTTGTTATAATTGTGGGGAGAAGGGTCACTTTGCCAGACAATGCAAACATCCAAGAAAAGCTGGAAACAAGAATCTGTTTCATCATCAAAAGTCTTCTGCAGCAAATCCAGAGAGAAGACTTGTTCCTATTGATTCTCCTGCTCAGGCTGGCTCTTCAAACACAGGCAAGGCGTTGATGGTGCAACAAGATGAAGGTGAAAACTGAGATTTTCGGTTCAATTCTAATCAAGGGGAATCTGATAAAGCATGTGTTGCTGAGATTCACAAGTTGGTTGATCAATATGTAGAAACTACTTCTGGAGAAGAATCATTGGGTTCAGAGTCAGAAAGCTCGTCAGACTCAGATACTCCAGCTGATTCTGATGTTGACATTGAAGAACCTGTTGCTCAGTTTGCTTTGATGGTAAATTCATCTACTACCCCTGCTGCATCTTCACATTCTGATCAGGTATCTGATGACTGTTCTTCTTCTCACTCTACTTGTTTTAAGTGTGTTGACCTTGATAGCAAGGTTCTTGCTTTTCAGACTCACAATGCTGCTTTAATTAGTGATCTCAACCTGTATATTGAGGCTAACAAAGTTTTAAAATCTAAAAAGAAAAAGATTTTCAAGCTAAAATTGAACTTTTAAATAGACAACTTCATGAAGCTGAGATTGCTGTTCTGAACAAGCAGGATGCTATCACTTCTTATCTCAATACCATCAATGAGATAAACAAGAAGTTAGCAATAGTGAAGTGTGACTATGAAACCCTAGGACAAAAGCTCAAGAGCTATGAAAGCTCTTCGTATATCATTGAGCATATGATTAGTAAGGGTACTGATCAGAAGGGTAAGGGAAAAGTGAGTTATCAACATTGTCCTCCACCAATCTTGAACAGCTTTGTCAACTCACCAGATGACAAAGATGTTAAAGATTTTCAAGTTAAAACACCATTAGTCATTGATCCAATCGGGATGATTATTGATGAGGGTTCCTCCTTGTCGGATGAATCTTTTGTGGAGGGGATTGTTCAAGATTGGGTCTCAGCATCTGAGGATGAATCCGATTATTCATCTGACTGTGTAATTGCTCAGAATCAATCTCCTGTTATCATGAAAGGTGACCCAATCTCATCTTCCAAAATTTATCAAGCCTTAAGTTTTGTGAAAGCTTCACAAGAGAATGAAGCTTGTGTGTCAAACAAGATTGACAATCTTGTCCCTAATGGGAAAAAGGGTTTGGGTTTTAATTAGGATAAGCCCAAAAAAATGTTTTTAAAACAAAAAGGCAGTCTTTTTCTGAATTAAAACATTTTCATAAAAAGGGTGACAAAGTTTGTTTTGAGTGTGGTGCACCTGGACACATAGTCAGATTTTGTCCACAGTTGATTACACCAAAGGTTGCACCACCCAGAAAACAAAATCAGGTTTTTATCAAATCTGTTAAATCTGACTTTAAATCAGCTCTGACAAAACCCAAACTGCTAGGACAGGTTAAACCTTTAGACAAAGGTAAAGGGAAACTGATGGAATTGGATGTTCCTAAAGTGATTAATGTTCATAAAGCAAAGCCATCATCCATTTATCTGAAAAATTCTTTCAGCAAAAATACAATCTGGAAAGTTAAGTCTTCTGAGACTAAAGTTTTACCTGGTCCTGATAAGGCTACTTCTGATGGTAAATGGATTGATGTATGGATCTGAGACTCATTGGGTCAACCCAAGACTGTAAAGGCTTAGGTTCCCAAAATGAACTAATTGTTTCATTTTTGTGTAGGTAGCCCCAACAGCTGCTCTTAACAGCTCTTGGATTGTCGATAGTGGGGCTTCAAGGCATATGACTGGAAATATTTCTCTGCTCTCAAATGTTCATTCAGTTCATGGTGGTTATGTAGCATTTGCTGGTGACAAAGGCGGGTTCACAACGGGAGAGGGTATTCTGTCAAATGGGCAAGTTTCTTTTGATAGATTTGTGATAAACAGTACAAAGTTCTCTTTGATGACTCCAAATGTTACATTCTAAAGCAAGGTGTTACTATCCTTGAAGATTGGATCTTGATGTCAGCCCCCAGGAAGCAAGACTTGTATGTACTCAATATGGCCACAGCTTCAACTACATCCTCCAAAGCTTCATGTTTTATGTCAAAGGCAACTGAGAAAGATTCAATTCTTTGGCATAAGAGGATGGGTCATTTGAGTCTGCGCAAGATGAATCACCTCGTACACAACAATTTGGTTGAAGGGGTTAGTCTGAAGAATTTCAAGCTGTCTGATGTCTGTGTATCCTGCAAAAAGGGAAAGCAATTCAAGCAGTCTCACAAACCAAAGAAGTATCACTCAATCAATGTTCCACTTGAGCTTCTCCATATGGATCTATTTCGTACTGTTAACCACAAGAGTATAGCTGGGGATCAATACTGTCTTGTCATCACTGATGAATATTCCAGATACTCTTGGGTTTTCTTTCTAAAGGAGAAATCTGAAACGTTTGAATGCATTCAAGTGTTGGTTACAAAACTTGAATCTCTTTATAAGCTTAAGATTCGTATAATCAGAACCGACAATGGGACAGAGTTCAAAAACCACAACATGGAGAATTTCTGCAATTTATGGGGAATTGTTCAACAATTTAGTGCCCTTATTCCCACAAATGAATGGTGTTGCTGAGCGAAAGAACAGGACCTTGATTGAGGCTACTAGGACGATGCTTGCTGATTCTTCTCTTCCAGTTCAGTTCTGGAATGAGGCTGTAGCAAATGCTTGTTACACACTGAACAGGGTTTTGATAGTGAAGAGGCATGGGAAGACTTGCTTTGAACTGCTTCATAACAGAAAGACAAATCTTAAGTATCTTGAACATTTCGGTGCACCGTGCACGATGCTTAAGAAACATGAGCAGGGCAAGTTCAATGAGAAGGTGGAAGAAGGGTACTTTCTTGGGTACAGCACTCCGAATAAAAGGGTATATAACAGATCAACTCAGAATGTAGAAGAGTGGTACCATGTTGATGTTCAGAGATATTCTATGCCCCCACCTGGAAAAGGCCCAGATTGGATGTTTGATTATTCGGCTCTCTTTGATTCTTTCAATATGCCTCCTATGTACTCAGATGAAGATGTTGCAGTTCAAATGTTATATGATGCACAAAATGCACCTGATGAACCAGTGCAACCTTCATCCACTTCAATTCCTCCACTACAGACAAATGATGACAGTTCAGACACAGATGACAATCCCATTCAGCCGGCTGCTCCCGAACCAGATGTTGATAATCTTGTATCTGATCTTGAGGATTTGAATCTGAACAATCTAGATCCACACGTTGAGGTTCCTCCTCATCCGGTTGGAAGAATTAATCGTATTCATCCTCAAGAGAACATTATTAGGAGTCCCTTAGATGGGGTTAAGACCAGACATCAGCTTTCTTCAGGGGGACTTGCCGACATTCTTGATTTTGCAGATGTAAGCTTTTGTGCCCATTCCTGTTTTATCTCCCAGGTTGAACCGCGTACCGTCACTGAAGCTTTAAAGGAAGAATCGTGGGTTGATGCTATGCAAGAAGAACTCCTGCAATTCAAGAAATTAGGAGTCTGGTAATTTGTTGACAGACCAAAATGTGCAAAAGTGATAGGCACCAGATGGGTTCTTCGTTGCAAAAAGGATGATCATGGTATTATTGTTCGAAACAAGGCACGTCTGGTAGTTCAAGGATTCCGACAGATAGAAGGGTTGGATTATAATGAAGTGTTTGCACCAGTTGCTCGACTTGAAGCAATTCGTATCTTCTTGGCATATGCATCATTCAAAAAATTTAAAGTCTATCAAATGGATGTCAAGAGTGCATTCCTTCATGGTGTGATCAGTGAAACAGTGCATGTCAGTCAACCTCCCAGGTTTGAGGATCCAGTACATCGTGACCAAGTCTACAAGCTAGACAAGGCATTATATGGATTACATCAAGCACCGCGCGCATGGTATGAGACACTCTCCACTCACCTTCTGAACAACGGGTTCAGCAGAGGTGTCATTGACTGTACACTGTTTATTCGAAAAAAAGATGGTGATCTACTCTTTGTACAAGTTTATGTGGACGATATCATCTTTGGTTCCACAAATGATAGTCTGTGCAAGGAGTTCGAGAAGGTTATGAAGGAGAAGTTCGATATGAGCTCAATGGGAGAGATGAAATTCTTTCTGGGATTACAGGTGGATCAGTCTGAGGCAGGCATTTTCATTCATCAGACCAAATATGTTGGTGACATACTGAGTCGGTTCAGTATGTCAGATGTGAAACCTGCTGGTACCCCTCTGGCTGTTAATCACGGGATTATGCCAGATGAAAAGGGGGAGTTAATAGATGCCACTCTGTACCGGGGAATGATTGGATCTCTGATGTATCTAACTGCTTCTCGGCAAGACATCATGTTCGCCATATGCTTGTGTGCTCGTTATCAATCAAAACCAAGAGTGTCACATCTGATTGCTGTGAAACGGATTATGCATTATCTGAAGGGTACACCGGATCTTGGGTTATGGTATCCTAATGATGATAACTTTGATCTTACTGCATACAGTGATTCTGATTATGGCGGATGCAAGAGAGATTACAAATCAACGTCTGCGGGATGTCAGTTCTTTGGAACCCGATTAGTTACATGGCAGTGCAAGAAACAGACGTCGGTGTCTACTTCAACTTGTGAAGCTGAATATATTGATGCTGCTAGTTGCTGTTCACAGATTATCTGGATCAAACAGCAACTCCGGGACCATGGGTTACATTTTTCTAATACCCCTATTTATGTTGATAATACTGTTGCCATAGCTGTCACTAAGAATCCGGTCCAGCACTCGAAAACAAAACACATCGACATTAAATATCACTTTATACGTGATTGTTTTGAAAAAAATTAATCGATATTGTTAAAATCCACACCGATCACCAGAAAGCCGATATTTTTACAAAAGCTTTTGATAAATCCAGATTCTTATATCTGTTATCGGCTAATGGTGTTTTCCAAAAGGATGACGTCCTACCTTTATCTGAATCTAACAAATGATCATCGACTTTCTTAGATAGTTTTGTTTTGATTTATCTTTTTAGTTCTTTTAGTTAGTTTGTCCTTTCTTTATCTTAATCAAAAACTCAAAAAGATTTTCTGTTTTAGGTTTTTAGGGGGAGATATTAGCTAAATTGAAAAACCAAAAACATCTGAAAAATTTTAAAAATACAAAAACAGTTGAAAAGGTATAAAAATGAGAAGGTCTTTCTTGAGAAAGTAATACATTAATCCATCATGTCCTAAAAGTGTTAATGAATGCATAAATTGAAGACATATGAGAAGTGTGAGTTGATGTACTGATAGGCTGACTTTACAAAATGAATAGACAAATTTGTGAATACTTACAAAATCAGATATGTGGGATTTGTTTTTGAAAGACAGTTAAGTGAGAAATAGTTTATGACTCAAATCATGCATACACCTGTTATCATGAGATCCAATAAGGTTTCCAATGATTCATGAATTCAAAGTCTGTACACGTGCCATATTGCTGGGACGAACCTAGCTGAAGCCGTCCATCCAGATGTGAATGATTGAATCAAAACAAAAGAAAAAGAAAATCAAGCTGGTATTAAGCTTGTGAAAAATACAAAAATAAAATAAGTTCGATTCCATACACGTGCCATATTACTGGGACGAACCTAGTTGAAGCCCTCCATTTGGATAGAACAAGTCAAGCATGTCAACACAGGTCTGTATACATGCCATATTACTGGGACGAACCTAGTTGAAGCCATCCATGAGAATGTGTTGGTCATGTGAGACAAATCAAAAAGAAAAATACAAAAAGAAAATAAATTGGAACCTTATGGAATTTATGATGCTGGATATTAAGATGTGCGGAGATGAGTTACAAACTGAGTTCAAACCTTTGCTGAATAGATAAAACGGGTAACTCAGTCAGAAAACATAAGTGATCATCAAATGAGTTTGATAATTTTGTATTGAAAAGCTTAAAGTGGACAGATATATCAGTAATCAGATCACAAGTCAAAAGTGTCTGAAATGAATCATTCCATAATGCTGATTTGATTTGATTAGATGTATGTACTAGTTTTTCAATAGACCTCTCACAAAAAGATGCGTTTCTTTGTTTACAGTTGTTAGTTGTACAGTTGTATTTTGTTTCAGAAAATTACAAAAAGATTTTATATTTTCCATTTCAGTTTAGGTGATCATTTGTAGGTTCAGATGTATGTCTCATTTGAATCCTGAACCAACCAGACCTATCTTCATAAATGGCATATGTTTTGATGATCAAAATGTAAAATCTTTAAATCATGTTGTTTTTTGTGAGAGAGAATCCTCATTCGCACGAATGGGGTGGGAAAACAACTCATTCGCACGAATGAGGTGCTGTGTGAGAGAGAATCAAGTCTTTCGCCTATTCATTCGGCGAATGACTATTGGTTATTGAATATCATTCGACGAATGACTCAATGCCGAATGACTCATTCGTTGGTGTCATTCGGCGAATGACCTAATGTCGAATGACCCATTCGCCATTCTCATTCGGCGAATGGCTCACCCTACATAAACAGTTAATCGGGTGAACCACCTCATTCGCCAAAATTTCATTCGCCCGATACTGTGTGAACCCCATTTGCCCTAATATCATCTCTCTTCGGTCTATCATTTATTCTTGATTTCTTTCGTCCCAGCTACTGATAATCTTGTTTCTTATCATCTCAGGTACACTGGGATCAAATATCGTCAAACTTTGACCGTGAAATCATCTGGAACAGAACTGATTTAAGGGTTTTAGGGTTTTTAATTTCACCCTTGCAATAAATGGTCTAAATGGACTTAACACCACAAAAGACCTGTTTTAAAACTCTTAGTCGGTCATGTCTGAGCTTGAAAGTATGAATTTTGTGAGCTGATTTGAACTTTTTGTCAAAGGGGTTTAGAACTTGAACACACAACCTAATGTCGTCATTCGGCGAATGGCTCATTCGACCAAAGAGTTCATTCGTCCAAATTAATCTCATTCGGCAAATTAGTTTCAAGTGATTCTTTGTTCTGATTTCTGGTCTGATCTCTGTATTTTAAGAAACTGAACTGTTCTAACAAGCCTTTATCTGTTGTTCAGAATGGCTGGATATAAATCGGTGACAAAGAACAACATCTGCGCTCATTTAGATCTCACTACACCAAATGCAAGACATTATACTGAGATTATCACATTTCTGAGACGTTCGAGGATTTTTACTGCCATTTCCACTATGCATGTGCCATATCACTCACATCAGCAAGACTTCTGGGCATCTGCTGATATCGACTGTGAAACTGAGCCTACAGTCATTCGAGGCAAAGTTCGTGGACAGGATGTGGTCATTTCTGCTGAACACATCAGAAGAGTTTGTGATTTACAAGATGTACCTGATCAGCCGTATCTTCTAGATCGTTATTTAGTTCGAGGCTACTTCATGAGGTGCAAGTATGAGGGTGACCTTGGAGCCGGGATCCTGAACAACGCATACATGTCTCCACAATTCCAGTACTTAGCACATGTACTTATTCATTGCCTTGGATCAAGGAGAGGAGGATTTGATGACATGAGAGAGACCATTCAGTGTGCCTTCGTTGCATTAGTGCTGAACAGGCCATTCAAATTCTCTGAGATGATCTTCACTCATATGAAGGAGAATGTGGCTCTGAAGGGAGATAAGAAGTTTCTGATGTATCCTAGGTTTCTGCAGCAGTTGATTGATGCTCAGTTACCTGATTTGCCAAAGATCAACGCTGATATCATTAGACTGGAGCACATGAATGACCTCACTCTCAACAGGGTGATGTCATATAGAGGCAAGGAGAGAAAGCCCACTGTTCGTTCTTTGTTTGGACATCTTGTGAGGCCTGATTATATTGCTCCACCTGGCAGCAGATGGAGGCACGAAGACTCAGACTCTGAAGTAGAGGATATAGTTGTGCCTGGTGATGATAGTGGTGATGATGGTGATGGTGCAGGTGGTAGTGGTGCTGGTGCTGGTGCTGGTGAGAGCTCAGTGGCTGTGAGCACTGTAGCTGTTAGTTCTATTATGATGAGTGCTGGTGTTGGTGACATAGCCACTACTACTGATGTTAGCCTGGTTGAGGCTGTTGTTGTGACTGCTGGTGCTGGAGTCAGTACTTCTATTGCTGATGATGAGGATGTAGACATTGATTCACTGATGGATTTGGACTTCATGGCCACTACTACCTCCACAGTGACTACTCCTATTGATATGACAGGCACCACATCTGCCGAAGACAGGGATGAGTCAGATGACTCAGGTGATGATGGTGGTGAAGCTGGTGAAGCTGGTGGTGATGGTGATGAAAATTCTGACTCAGAAGACACACCAGATGATGAGTTTGAGAGTGTTTGAATAGGAGGGAGACTGATGAAGAAGAGGAAAAAAAAGGAGCGAAACTGAACTTGAAGAGATCACTGATCCTTCATTTATTCCAAAGTTTGATGTGTCTCCTCATCCTTGTACTTTTACCTCTACATCTACAGTAGCCGTGACTGTTGCTGCTGCAACTCAATCCACATCATCTCCAGCTGGCAAGAGAAATAGAGCTAGGTTTCTCTTTCAGAGAAGGTCAGAACTATCAGTTGCTGCCACAACTACTGTTACATCAGTGGATGCAACTACAGTTTCTTAACTGACTAGGTCACGGGCTATTCTGATACGTACTACCATTGCCCCTCTGACCACCTCAGTGTCTCAGGCTCCTATATTTACTGTTGCCTCTTCTGGTCCCTCCACTTCACAAGTTGACACATCTGTACGTACTGTTTCAGTTGTTGATCAGCTGAGCACACTGAACAGTATGGTACTTAAGCTGATGGATTGGAGCCTTGAACAGGAAAGAAAGAACAAGGAACAAGAGTTGGTCATTGCTCAACTCACTCAGAGGATAGCTGATCAGGACACTTTATTACTTCAGGCAGTAGATCAGCGAGCAGATCTCAGAGCTAGATCTGCTCAGCTGGAAGAGCAGTTGCTCAAGTACATAGATGAGCACAACCAGCTAGCACTGACTGCCATTGGTTTCAATGAACGGATTTTGCAACTGGAAGCGGAGAATGCTCGTCTTGCTGACCAGATAGAAGATCTTAAAGACAGCACTCCCAGGCTTGAGGGCACAGCTGTTCATTCAAATGATTCAGATTCAGAAAAAGAAAGTGAAGAGGAAGATGAAGAAGAAGAAAAGGAATCTGATGAGGACAAAGATGATGATGAAGATGTTGAAAAGATGATGACTCTGACGGAGATGATCAGGATGGATCAGGGAGTGAGTCTTCTAGTTCGTCAAGTTCAGATGATGATGAGGATGATGATCAAGACCCTCCCCCTCCTGAGATCCGATCTAATTCCATGCATGACAAGAAGAAAGCTCCTCCTCCACCTCCTCCTACACAGAATGAAGAATCAGCTGCTACTGAGGAAGTCGAAGCTGTGCCTGTAAGACGTCAACTGGATGAGACACTCACTATGATTCTTGACGCTCAAGGCATTATACAGCACTCAGTTAGCTATGATAAAGAGGAGGGGGAGATCATACACTGCTTATCAAAGGAGTAGATAGCCGAACTGTTCAGGCTAAATCTAGATGATGTTATCACTGATGATACCTCTGTTCCAGTGTTTGATGAGCCTACTCTAGAGGCCTTTGATGATGTGGATGAAGTCATTCTGGAGGATATCACCGAGGAAGAATATCCAAAGTATACATCGGCTGAGGACGAGCTGCCTACATTCACTGATCAGTTTGATCAAGCTACTGAAGATCTACTGATCAGGTACTTGGAAGAACAAGCTGAGGTTAGTAAAGCTAAAGCTGATGATCGTAAAAGAAGAAAAGAAGAATGGAAGGCCTATTGGGAGGTCTTGAAGAAAGAAAGCACAACACAGATGCCAGCTACGCACAAAAAGGTCTACAAAACCAAAGGCTACAAGGCTGGAGGTCAAATCTTGAGCTGGGCATACTTTCATGATCTTGGGTGCTATGCAGTGAAGAAGGAAAGTGGCATTGACTACTTTAAGCATCCTCATGATTTTTAGACGTTGCCCGGTTTCGAAGTCAATCAATTAGCACGTCTGAGGATGCTTTATAGCGAAGATTCTGGAATGTCAGCCTGGTTTTCTCGACAACTTCAGTACGAGTACAGGAAGAGATGGGTAAACTTCCAACCCCAACAGCCTGAAAGATATTATTTGCCTGAGATTGATGGTCAGTCAAGGAAGCACAATGTTATCCTGAAGTGGCTACCACCAAAAGTCATGAAGAAGATTCCTCTACGGAAAATGCGTCAAGACTTTATGGAGGGCTTCCGATGGTGGTACAACGATGGGCGTACTGGAGAGGCTGTGATTGTATTATGCAAGGAGAAGAAATGGGAAACTGAACGTATATTTGACCCGATGTGGTTGGCTAACTTGTCACACAACGATGTCAAAGCTCTCTATCGCCACCAGATTTTCTTTGATGTACAAGAAATGGAACAGGCACTTCAGTTCATGAGGGTGATCAGGATCTGCATATGCTTAAGGGTTCATGCTGGAGCAGATTGGAAAGCCATCTCTGACAAGCTTTTCAAGAAAGACACTTCCACGAATTGAACTAGGTCCAAGGGGGAGTTTGTAGATGCACTATATGTCCCTAGTTCGATTTTGTATTATCCATCATGTAAAGTTCAAGTTATATTAATGGAAGTTGTCTTTATATATTGTTCTTAATGTTTAATATTGATTATATGATTGTTCGATTTTGGTTTATTAATATTTGAGTATGAATTCTGACCATTCGAGCGAATGACTCTACGAATGAAGTCATTCGCCGAATGAACGCCCTAGCAAATGACATAGGCGATCAAATGAGTCATTCGTCGAATGTCTCATTCGAATGACATGTCCATTCGACATAGTCATTCGCCGAATGAGCTGCTTCGGCCACTCATTCGGCCGAATGACTACAGTCTATAAATACAAGTTCAAATCATTTCAAACCTAACTTCTGAGAGCCCTCCTTCTTCCCAGAGCACCTAGTGTCAAACCCTAGAAGATCTGAGCGGCCATTGCTTGTCCAAGTTCGATTCTCAACCCGTGGTGTTCGATTCACACTCAAACGTCCTTCCTACACCTTCGGATCACCACGGTTGCTGTTGATTTCGATTGGAAAACCCTGGAATAGGATTCCGCACTATTCCAGAGTCTGTCGAGTAGATATCCGTTGGAATCGGATTGTTTCCGAGCTCCTTATTGGTCCTACAATGTCCTAGTGCACCACATTCAAAGCAAGTTCTTCTGTCAACAAACCTTGAGGAAACCTGTTTAGACTTGACAAAATTTGATTTTAAAACTTGCTGCTTAGTTGTTAATCTATTTGATTTTGAAACAAAAAGTTTTTTTCAAAAAATTGGTTTGTTTGGTCTTAGTGCCCAATCCCACTGGTTTCTTCCTTCTAGAAGCAGATTTATCCATACTTGTTGGATAACATCTCTTCATCACTCTGAGAATCTTTCACAAATTTAATACCTTTTGAGTATTTTGAGCATGAGGATAAGTTCTTTGACTTTGAGGATGTAGTGTTTTCCTTCTTGACACAAGGAATGTTTTTGTCAAGAGTAATAACACTTGATGAAAAGTATGATTCATCCTCTGAATCAGAGACCCAGCCCTCAATGATTCCCTTCACAAACTGTGGTTCAGATGATAATGGCTCACAACAGGAATTGAAATTGATTGGTTCAACAACTAGTGGTGTTTTAACTTAAAAATCATTAATGTACTTATCATTTTGAGAGTTCACAAAATAGTTTAACACAGGTGGAAGACATTTGTTATAACTTGCTCCCTTTCTTTTCTGTTTCATGTTTTGGCGATCACTTATCATATACTCAATATATAAGTTGAGCTCTCATAGCTCATGATTTTACGATTGAGTTTCTTATTTTCACACTCAGCGATTGCCACCTTCTTCTTTGTTTCATCAATGGTGTTCAAGTATGAATTAATGGTATCTTTCTTATTAATCACTACGATCTCAATCTCATGTATCTGTTTGTTCAAAACTTCAATTTTATTGTTAAAATCTTTTTCATTTAATTTCAAAACTCTATAAGCTTCAATACATTGATCGACATCAGTAATAAGAGCAACATTATGCTCTTGAGATGCTAGGACCTTGCTTTCAAGATGAATACATATGAAACACCTGGAATATGAATTTATACAATCATTTGATACCTATACTACCTTAGAGGCAAATGAAGTGTCGGCCATCAAAGCAAATTGTGATATGCTGATCCTCAATAGTTGCATCTAATACTTCAGTTCCATCTGAATTAGTGGAGCTCTCATCATCCTAGCTAATTATCTCGATCCTTCTCTCTTCTTCTTTGACTGAATTTGCCTGATCATCAGTCTCAATCTTTACATTTTCTTCTCCTTTAATCTCTGCCAAAAAAGCTTTCTTATTGTTATCACTTTCATAATTAAATATGTACTCCCAATTTTCTCCTTCATCGTTTTGTACAATTAGTGCCTTGTTTTGATTTGATGAACTCAACTGAGAAGATGTTTCAATCGTTACTAATCGTCTTTTAGGATTGGAGAATGAAGTTCACTGATTTTGAAAAGAGTTCTTGTTGCACACCTTCTTAGGCTTGTTGCACTGACTGGAAAAGTGTCCTTTATCACCACAATTGTAACAAGTCACCTAGGACATATCGAATCCAAACTTGGAATCCTTGTTGACATTGATATCCTTCCCTGTTCGTTTCACAAATTCTTTATCTCTTCGCACTGGCACATGCCAAAGCCCACATGATGTCAATTCTTTCCATGCCATCCCTATCAATCTGATAATAATCCTCATTAGACAAATGAGGGTTACCAATTTGACACGCAAGCAAATCATCGTATGAGCTCACAAGTGCTGATAATAACGCCATATGCTCTTTAGCTTTCTCAACAGAAACTTTGTCAAAATTTTTAGTATTTAAATTGATGAGTGATGGACTCTCATCTGAATGTTTATTAGATCCAGGAGTATACCGGACAAAGTTAATATTGCTTGAACTTGCTGCTTCTGAAGTACTTGTAACAAAAGCCATTCTCGTTAAAGCATTATTGGAGGTTACATTCGATGTTGGAGTAGAATAGTACAGTACGTGAAGGATCTTTAACTTGAACTCCTCTCTTTGCCTCCCACTTGTTGTCAATATCATATTCCTTTAATTTTTGGATAAAGTCATTGATGTCTAAATCTCATTTTGCTTTAATACCATCAGAAAAGCCTCCCACTTAGGAGGAAGTGCATCAACAAGGCACTGAATTTTTTTTGTTTTGCATTGATGTTTTCACTTGATGGTTGTACAACTCACTCATCAATTGATAGAAACATGCTATCAAATCATCCAAAGATTTGCTTCTAGCATACATAGAACTGTTGAACTCTTTCCTTAGTGCTTTAGACTTTATGTTCTTTAGGGAATCATTGCCTTCATATCGTTGTTGAAGTGAAACCCAAAGAGATTTGAAAGATTTGAATTGTCTAAATTGATGAAATACATCAGTGGCTACAGATTGTGACAATATAGCATATGCCTTAATTTCATAACATATGCTTTTCTCGGAGGCTCAGTAAGTCTGGTAACAAGTACAGGAGATCAATCTTCATTTAAAGGCCTTAGATACCCGCTCTCAATCATTATCCACAAACTAGTGTCTACCCCATTGATGTGAATCTCAAATCTATACTTCCAATGAGGGTAATCATCCAAAGAAAGCAACTTTGTAGCCTTGTTAGAATTCCTAGTTTCAGTTTTAGTCAGAAGCAGATTTTGTTGTTCTGATTAGCCATGAGAACTAGCTTTTCCATATTAGTTGGCAACATCTGCTTTGAAAATTAGGAAAATATTGAACTAACTTGTACGAACGGATTGACCCCTCAAATGAAGGGTGGAAATGAAGAGGCTTGTACGAATGAAGAGTCAGAATGGATGTTGGTGCGAAAGGAGTTGTCACACCCCAACCGACGGCGGAATACGTCGGGGCGCGAACGTGACTGTTCAATAGCTCATGATCAACTAAAACGTTTCATAATTAATGCCACCAAATTCAATGTCTTACAATTCGAAGTAAACAAAGTTCAAACAACCAAAGTTCAAATAAAAAAATACTAAAGTTCAAGTTATTCTTAAAGCTTCTAAAGTCCAAGCATCTTATGTGTTCATCCCAAAAGCTCACTAAGTTGCACCTGAAACATGAATAAGTTTGAAAGGTCAACTACAAAAGTAGTTGGTGAGAATCATAAAGTTGACTCGATAAATAGTTTAATAGTTCAAAGTTTGAATCATGTATCATAAACATATCAATAGATAAGGCTTAATGTGGAAACATACATTAAACTATTGCAGATCAAACCTTAGCTAACCGAGTTAGGCATAGTAACACATACTATCCTTATAGTTCCAATAGTTCAAAATGTGCACAATAGTTCAAACATACAAAGTTCAAATAGTTCAATAGTTGGTAACTGAGTGATCACCGGCTGGGTGGAATGGTCAGTTCAAAAGCTATCATCACAACAGTCAGGCTAATATAGTTAATGATCAATGCAAGTTTCGAGGATAGTTCACATGTAGTTTGGGACACAAGCTCAAATCACAAGATAAAGTTCATAGATACAGATTGTTCAAATAGTTAATGTTCATGTTTCATCCCCGATGTTTTGAAAACAAAATCAAAATAAGAAAAGGGGAATATGAAACTCACCTGGATAAGATGAATAACTGAGTTGCAAACTCATGTAGTTGTAAGTCCAAATTAGCGAGAAGCAATTCTCACAACAAACCTATAGTTTCAAGTTCATAGTTCTCTAAGTTCAAAATAGAGTTCTAAGGAATTCTAGATTCAAGATCTAAGTTCTAAATAGGTTAGGAGAAATCAAAGTTAAATTAGTTAATTAAATTGATAAACACGATAATTTTTATGTATTTTATTTATTAAAAATAAAAGTTATAAGTTAAAGAAATAATGATATAAAATTCATAAGTTAGTTAATCTAGAAAATATATAAAATCAAAGTGTTGTACAAAAATGTAAATGATTATATAAATTTCAAGTTAAATTACTAAATACATAATCTTACGTTAATGTTTTAATATCAAATTTTTGAGAAAATTTAATTTTTATTTGATTCAACTAACATAAATAATTTAAATAGAAATATTTTCTGTTAGAAATAATTATTTCAGAAAATAAATATATTTTTCTGAGATTTTAAATAATTAGAAACATAGATTTCTAGTATTTATAGTACTAGTTAAATAGCATTTTTATTCAAATAAAAAATTTTTTGAGTTAGTTTTATTTCAAGTAACTTATATAAAATTATTCAGAATTTTTAAATTTATTTTTATATTTTTAATAAATTATTTATTCATTTTTATAAAGCTTTTAAATCAAAATAAATAGTTTTCTCTAATAAAAATTAAAATAAAAATTTTAGCAGGTTTATAAAGTTCCAGCAATATTATATAATATTTTTCCAGAATTTTTATATAAGCTTTAATATTTATGATAAATTATTTATGCAGATTTATAAGTGTTTTAAATCAATTTAAATACTCTTTCTGCATAAATAATTAATCTAAAAATATTTTAAGGTTGGGAGATGTTCCAGAATTGTTATAATTTTTTCTCAGCATTTTTATAAAACTCTTGATATTTTCTATCAATTTATTAAGCCATTTATATCTTTAAAATCGAGTTTCATAATTAATTAAAACCAATTTTAACAAAATAAAATTTTCTGAGATTATAAAAATCCTTTACGTTGTGATATAAAATTTTATGTGATTTTAAGATTTTTTATGAAATTTTTAAATAATTTAAATTGGCTTAAAACTAATAAAATAAAAAAAATTGCTCAAAACCGCAAAGCCTTGGATTCGAAACCGTGACCTGTTGATCATACAAGCCACGCTCAACCAACAGACTGAGCTCTCAATTCGTCAATAGATATCAGATCAATTTGATTTTATTTTAGATATCCTAGTTTTCCCCAAAACCTCCGTGAACCCTAATTCTCAAATCGATCAAACGATCAATTATTATCTGAAATTGATAAAGGGTTATTGATCATCACTTAAAACCGATTCTAATGGTGTATTTACTTACTTGATTTGGATGAGATTTGGTCGAGTTCAAGTTAGATGATGCTTCGGTCGTTCTTCGACAAATTCTCGATTTTCGAACAACTTTGAGAGAATTTAGATGATATGGGTTGGTTCGTTTGATCTAAATGAGGATAAACCCTATAGTTATTCGTTTCTATCTCAACCGAAACGTCGAGTTTAATTCGTGAGTTAATGATACGGTTTCGTGATGATCAATGTCGAATTAAATGTGTTATTAACTGTGTTTTAATCATCTAATAACATTAGAAATTTGATTTGGGTCATAAAGGATTAAAAACATACTTGAATGACGCATTAAATGATGGTTTGAAACATGGCCGGCGCATGTGAGCGTTTTCCGGCGAGTTGGCCGGAAATTGAAGCTGTCGGAAACATGGGTGCGTGGGGAAGGAGGTTTGGGTTTAAGATTTTTACACATTTGGCTCCTAGAGTTTTATCTTGATCATATTTCATTAAAATTACATTTTAAACCCTTATAAGTTTTCTTTTCACCTCTAAACTTTGTAATTTTTATAAATTTATTTTTTATAGAATATATTATGTAGTTTACAAGCTTTATAATTTTTGTAACTAATTATAAAGTTTTGAAATGTTTTAATTCAATTATTTATAAATATATCATTTCATATAGTTAATTGTTTATATATATATATATATATATATATATATATATTTATGTAGATATATGATAATAATGTTAAGTGAAACAAAAAAATTTCCATGTAATCAATTTATTAAAGGTCGTCATAATTACAGATCGAATAATCATCAACAGAATAGTGATTGAAAAATCCGGGATTTTATAGGAGTGATGATGTGAATGAAAATACTATTCGTACAAATGAGACATCTATTCGTATAACTTACTCATTAGTATAATTTGAGGTTTTTCAGCAAAAAGATTTTTCCAAAATGAGTTTTATAGCAAATTGGATCACCAAAATTGGTATGTACAACCAGAAAAGTGCGTCTAAGCTTTAGAAATGAACACTTTCACAAAACAAGCTCAAAAACCCAGGTTTTGCCAATGAAACAGTAAGTTTTAAGCATGTAAAAAACAGGGTTTTATAAAATCAGTCTAGAACTAACTGAATTCGTTGGAAAATGAGCAGAATCAAGAGCCAAAGCACTGATACCACTTTGTAGGACCTCGGGAGCGCATCGGTTCTAGTCGAAATCTGCTCAGGCAGCCTCCGAATTGTGCAGAATACTATTTAGAGGTGATCCAATCGAAATCACCAACACCTGTGGATGACCGAAGCGATAAAATCAACGCTGAGACTAAAAACGATCAAACACAGGTTGAGAACTTGAAGCTGGATGATGGAACTAGGGTTTGGTAGTGCACACACTCCTAGGTGATTAGACATGAATGAATTTGAATGTGATGATTGATGAAACATTATGTTTTTCTAATATTTATAGTTTGAGGCCATTCGCACGAATAACTCATCTAACCCAATGGCTCAGGTGAATGGAGTCACTTACACGAATGAGTAATGACTCATTTGTATGAGCAGCTAATTCGTTTGGCATTCACTCGTGCGAACGGATCATTATTATGTCTCATTCGTACGCATGGTCAAGTATTCAATATAAATTAAACTTAATATTTAAATAACAACCAAACAATTTAGAATTAGTATTTCATTGATATAATAAGAGCTTTACATTCAGACTCATACAATGAACTACGGGCATTCTAGGCATCCACAGATTTATCATCCAAGGCTAGGCTTAGTGATAGGTAAGTGATCGAAGAATCTCCTTTAAAACCAAATCCTCCAACAATTGCTCGTATGGGGCAAAGGCGAACCTGGGTTAATATTATACGGGCCATCAAGTGAATGTTGATGGGTTCTTGTTATCCTACCCACGTGTGTACACATGCATGCATGCCGTTGCATATTTTTTATAAGTATTGTTTTATTTTATTTTCGCTAATTTGCATGTGGTGGTATTTAAGCCACTTTGTTTAATTCTCTAATTGTAAGTCAACGTGGGATAATAGTTATTTTCCTTCTTCTTTTTGTATCAACAATTATAAATGGAAACAAGTCTCGAATTTCACAACATGGAAATTCTCTCTTAGAATTTTGGTACATCCATTGTTATCTTAGTTTTCCTAACTAGGAGATGATCTTGTAACTATTCTAGCTTTCACGAGATGGATATTGTCTCGTAGAAAGATGAGTAGGAGCCTTGCAATCTTTCAGGAGGTGAGACTATATCTTGAACGATTGTTATTATAAACTTAAGTGTTGAGTTATTCTTTTTTTCAACAGTGTTTCGGTTGTAACACTTTGACCACAGATAACTGAATTAATTTTTATCTAAATAAAGCACTTTAAACTTTAGGGTTGAGAAGAGGACAATGGCGTAACACATGAATGCTATGCAGGCCTTAATCTATGGGTTAAACATCGGTAACCGACAACGCAACGCAGACTAGGGTCATGAAATATAAATCGAGGACTCGGGCAGTGGTTTTAAAGGAGTAAGCGGTACATGGTATTCTAACGACATTAAAGTCGAGATTCCTGAGTATGACGGAAAACTAGGTCTTGATGAATTTGTTGAATGCTACGTACTGTGGAGTGTGTATTAAATTACAAGGAAATTAGTGAGGCTAATAAGGAGAAGGTTGTGGCCATAAAGTTGAGGAAGTATAATTCAGCTTGGTGGTCAAACGCCTGTATGAAGCTAAAACGCATGGGAAAGGCCAATGTGAAAGATTGGCATAAGAAAAATAAATTGCTAAAACAAAAGTTTCTACCAACCTACTATATTCAGGTAAGTTTTTCTCAATTACACCATCTCAGAAAGGGATAGCGAACTATTGAAGATTATTCCCGAGAATTTGAGCACCTTCCTATTAAGTGTGATCTTCTGTTAGAAGCTCGTATCACCAACATTGTTGATTTATACTTGTATTTCACGCTAGAAATGTTAACACTCTTAGCCTATAAAGTAGACACTCAACAGAAAACCGAGAGCAAATTCAAACCAAACCGTCCTTTCACCAAACCATAAACCACAACCAAAAATGAATCAGTATCTAAACACATCGGAAGGTAGTTCCACACTCAATCGGGCACCAAGGCGATGTTTTCTCTATCTAGGTCTAAGCCATATTGCGTCTAAATGCCTCGACAAGAAAATAGTTACTTTAACTGAAATCGAGGAAACAGACAATAATACCATCGATAAACAACCATCATAATGTACATTGAATGAAGTTCCTAACATGGACAAGTTTGTGGGACCAGATGAAGAAGAATGTTTTGTAGTCCGTCATGCACTAATCAGTTGTCAAAGCCGAGAAGAAAGTTAGCAAAGTGAAGCCATATTTCACACCTGATGCATTATTTCCCAAGAGGTGTGCATTGTTATTATTGATGGAGGTAGTTGTGCCCATTTAGCTTCTCAAACCTTGGTCTCCAAGTTAGACTTGAAAACTAAACCCCCACCCTTTGCCATATGTCATTAAATGGATCAATCTAGGCAAGGGAATTCGAGTCACACATCGGGTACAAATACACTTAAGTATTGGCAAAACCTCTGAATATGACATATGGTGTGATGTAATACCCATGGACGATTATCATGTACTTCCGGGTCTTCCTTGGTTATTTGAAAGGAGGGTAATGCATGATGAGTATCTTAATACATATACTTTTACTTAAAAAGATCGTCGAGATACACTCATAGCCAGGAATCCAACCTTTCATACTCCTACAAAACCCCTACGATTAACTAATTTGCTCCTAGTTGAACAACATGAGTATCATCCCAATATGGAGATTATTCTTTTGGGATTAGATGACAAAGAAAACAATACACACACACCATTACCTCAAATGGTCCAACCTTTATTGCAAACCTACCACCAAACTTTTTCCATCCAAAACACATGTATGCCTACTACCCTTCCACAAAATTCAACACAAGATCGATCTTGTTCCGGAATCAGTTTTGCATAACAAACCAACATACCGTTCTAATCCCTAGGAAACAATCGAGATGCACAAACATGTTGAAAATCTACGAGCAAAGGGTCATATCCATGAATCCCTGAGTCCATGTGAAGTTCCTAGATTACTTTTCCCCAAGAAGAATGGAGAAAGGAGAATGTGCATGGATAGTCAATCCATTAACAAGATCACTATAAAATACCAATTTCCTCTCCCCTGATTAAATGATCTACTAGATGATTTATATGGTGTTGTGGTGTTCTCTAAAGTTGATTTCAGGAGTGGGTATCACCATTACGTTCAAAACAAAATAAGGGTTATATGAGTGGGTGGTTATGCCTTTTGGTCTACCAATGCTTCAAGCACATTCATGACATTGATGAATTAGGTATTGAAACCTTTCATGGGAAAGTTTGTTGTTGTGTACTTTGATGACATACTTGTCTATAGTGAGTCAGAGAAGGATCATTAGATCTATCTTCAACAAATATTTGAGACGTTAGCCAGCGAGCAGTTATATGGGAACCTTGAAAAGTGTGACTTCTTTTCCAAACAGGTCACCTTTTTGGGTTATGTGGTTTTGGCACACGGGATACAAGTTGATGACAAGAAGGTACATGTTATTCACGACTGGCTAGTCCCGCAATCCATGCAATAGGTTCGCAGTTTCAAAGTGTTAGCATTGTTCTACAAGCGTTTTTATAGAACTTTAGTACTATTGTATCTCCTATGACCGAGATCACCAAGCTAAAACATTTCTAGTGGAACACTCAAAACCAACTTGTGTTTGAGGAATTCAAAGCCTTACTTTCATCCACTCTCGTTCTTGCTTTATCATGTTTTAAAGAAGTGTTCAAAGTCGAATGTGATGCTTCAGGTGATGGCAATGGGTTGTTATGAGTCAACTTGCTTGCCCACTTACTTATTTTAGTGAGAAGCTCAATGACGCAAAACGACGATACTGCACATATGATAAGGAATTCTATGTCATCATTTAAGCTCTGGATCATTGGCAAAACTACCTCACATCAAAGGAGTTCATCATTCATTCTAATCATGAAGCCCGTAGATACATTCAGTGATAATACAGGCTTCAATCAAGGCATCCTATGCCATACCCCTACCGATGGCAGAATACATAAGGGCATGATTGTGATTGTTCAACAGCTGATGGTGCTATGTTAAAGTTGAAATAGTTTAAATATCCATATTGAATAAAAGCAAACAATCCATTGATTCAAACATAAATCCACTAATACACTTCCTCCTATTCTAATTCTTCACCAAAATCTTCACCTTATCATGTTACATATGTAAAATAAAAGGTCAACTATTTGCATTGTTGATGAGCAATTAAAACAGTTTAATATAATACGTAGAAAACATGCAAAACTAATAAACTAGATCAAAAGGTATATGTAAATTCCAAACATCATGTTTAAGCACAAATCAAGACCCCAAACAAGTGATATTACAAAGTTTAAATTTAGACTAGCTAGGTTTTTGACATAAGCAATGTAAATTATATGTTTATGTTTCTATACATTTCACCTTTTATCACAAGACATAAGTCATTGCGAAAAATTTAACCGCATTCTTAGGCTACTAAGTACATGTATATGTTTGATGTATGAAAGGAGTTATATCCTAAATCCCACATAGCAATTAAACACATAAGTTCACATAGCACTTAAATCATATCTACTAAGTCTATGGGAATGCATCATGACTATGTTTTTGACTCTATAATTATGTTTTTGTTTATAGAATATGTAACATCCCTAAAATCTTTACAAAATGTAAAAGAGGAAGAGTGAAGTTACTCATTTGTGTTTATTTCTAGTTGTGTCTAAAGAAGGCTTTGAGTAATGTTTGTGAAGAGAGGATGATACACCTTACCCTAAAGTTTATGTAATATAAAGTCTTAGTATTCTAAAAGTTCAACCATTTGTCTTAGTTCTATGGCTTCTATGAAATCCTAATATCTACAAGTATATAATCGATAATGTTTTGTTTAAGCTACGAGAGCAATTTGGGACTATTTAATTATCGTTAAATATTCTCAAATTCTTGATTGATACTATGATAGAAGATTTAAATATTCTATCTATTATTAAAGTATCTATCTATTCTAATAGATAAATGTTTATAAGGACACTTGTCATGTTCCTATGGCACCTTAATTTTGTTTTTCCCTCATCTTTCTCCTATTAAATAAATGTTTTTAATTAAGAAAAAAAAAGATTTTTTAATACATTAAAAATATATTAATATCAAAAAACACACTTTATACAAAAAAATAACCAAATTATTATAAAATACTGAATTTTCAAAAAGAAAATTAAAACAAAAAATTTAAAGAAACAAAATTTGAAAAAACCATAGTATTTAAAAATAATATTACTATTTTATATTAAAAAATCTTCTTATATTGTTTAAATTTTTATTGATAATTATTTATTATATTTTGTTATTCATCCCATGTAAAACACGGGGTACTAACATAGTACGGATAATATTTATGAATTGCTAATAATGGTTATTGGTATTTATATGACCATATATTAGAACCTTATAATTATTTATATAAAATAGTAAAATTATTCCATATATTGATTATATCATATTTTTGTCGTTTAAATGTTTTTAAAATAAGGCTAGTGAGTTTTAAAATGTTTTATTTGGATCAAACAGAATATAGTTATTAAAGTTTAAAGATTCTCTATTAATTTCAAAAATAATTTAAAATTACATTCCAAATAACTTTATAAAGGTATAAGTTACAAAACATATATTATTAAGATTATTAAAATAAAAAATGTTTATATAAATTGATGTTTCTGAATTTGCAAACCATTTTCTAAAAGTTATATTCTTTATTGTTTATTGAATTTTAAAATAAGGTTTTTCAAAAAAAAAAATTACGTATCAAATTGTTTTTTAGAATTTTAAAGTTTTTTTGGTTTTATAATTTTAAAATTTTAAATAAATATTTAATTAGTTTTATACTAATTTTTATTGTTATAATTGTTAAAACAGTTTTAATATTTTTTTCTGAAATAAATCAAATATTGTAAAACTGTTAGTAATATTATTTTAGGATTTAAAAAAAACTTAAAAAAATTGCATGGAACCGGACTAGAGGGAAGAAAACTGGTTTTTTTTTAGGGTTGCCCGGTTTCAAACCCGGGGCTCCCAAGGCACGCGTTGTCTTACTGCTACGCTGCCTTGAAGGTTCGTTGTTGGAAGCTCGGTCTATTTCTAGTTAACATATTGGTTCAATCGAGCCCTGGATAACATGAACCCTAGAAACAAGATCGTTCCAATCCGTTCAATTAGCAAATATTGAACCTCAAGAATGTTAGGGCTTTTGATCCTTGGTTAATTGCAAGTATGATGGTGTAGGAAATTACCTTGTTGTTCGGGCAACGAGTAGCAGACAACCGGTCTCGTCTTCAATCCGCACTCCGGAGGCTTTGTGAACAAATTTCTTGTGGACAGACAATTTCGAAATAAGAAAAGAATCTTGATGGTGTGTCTAATTCGATATTTTATAACCGGGATGGTAAACGTTGGCAAATCTCATAACTTTGGTAACCCAATCACTTGTTAATGTTGATTTTCAATCCAAATTGATTGTTCCCAGTGATTTATGGGGTCAAGAGATTGCCTAAGATACACTAATTCCAATAATCGTGTGAGAATGAGCTAATTTGGGATCCGGGTTGCGATTAACCCATGGGTTAGGGTTTGAGTATTACTGGTTGAAGAAGAAGAACTTGATTTGGAATATTACCATTTCAGTCCTTCAAGTTTAGTAATATTGCTATTAAAATTTTTAATTTGTTCCAACTAGAAATCCAGTTTGATCAAATCTAGAAATGGTCTCTCTAGTTTTTGAACCTATCCCTATTTCTATCTTTTAAAAGTTTATAAAATATCTTAACAATGAAATATACACACACCACAAAGAAACTTCATATTTAAGTCACCATTATGATTTGTATATTTATACGTATATATTTTCATTGTGTGTGTGTATATAGGGATTGTATACTGTGAAAAAACGATTTTAAAAAGAAAACCTTTAAACTCTATGTGAGCCATTGATTTTAAATCTTGAAATTAAATATGTGGTCCACATATGTATGTATAGACACATAGATATGTATATATATATATACATGTATACATACATATCTATATGTATGTATACATATATATTTATATACACATGTTTTATAATTTTATTTTAAAATCTTACTTTAAATAAGTTTTTTTAATTAATTATGTGTATATTTATTTATATTGTATCATTCAAAAATATTATTATTATGAGTATCTTGATTTGTTTATTTCTATCCATAATGTTGTGCTATGTATTTACATACATACATACATATACACACACACATATGTGTGCGCGCGCGTGAGTGTGTATTTGCATAATGAACCGTATAAAATAATACTAGATTATTTGATGTTTATATAAAAATATCATTGAAACTTCTACTAATCATTTATTTAGACTGGTTATAGTATATTGATAAAAATATATTCTTAATGAAAATTTTTTATTAAAATGTTTTATTTATCGTGAAAAAAAACATAAATAATTGTTTGACCCATCGTATCCTAACCTTTGAATAAATTTAAAAATTGCAATATATATTTTTATGAACTTAAAGCGAAATCAACTAAAGAATCTCTCAGAACTTTCGCTTATTCAAGATTTACCACAAATTCAAGTTTAAATTATCATGAAAAAAATCCTAAAGGTTACTTGCTAAATGGGTTAAGTTCTTGTAGGCATTCAATTTCAGTATTCGGCATAAGTCAAGTCGATTAAACAAAGTAGCTGACGCCTTATTTAGGAAATATGCTCTTCTCAACTCACTTCAACCCCGAATACTTGGCCTTAAACTAATCAAACAAGTGTATTCGTCGGATCCAGATTTTAGGGAGTTGTATTTTCGCACCACCGGTCGGTACCATCTACTAGATGGGTATGTTTTAAAAAGAGAACATCTTTGTGTTCCCAAGCATAGTATTCTTGTCGTTATGATTCTAGAAACCCATGAAGGGGGACTCACCGAGCACATCGGTGTTCATAAAACTACCAGTCTGATGCAGGTTCATTTCTACTGGCCCAAGCATTTCATGATGTTGAACACTATGTTCGTCAATGTCTTCCATGTCACATAGCGAAATGTCATTTACTTCCTCATGGAATCAATCTTCCTTTACGTGTTCCTACTGCTCCCTATGAGGATATCAGTCTCGACTTTATTGTTGGGTTGCCTCCTACACAACGTCATAAAGATTCTTCTAAGATGGTTATGGACCGTTTTTTCCAAAATGGCATATTTTGTCTCTTGTCACACTACTTATGATGTTGCCCATGTTGCTAACCTAAATTTCAGGGAAATAGTTCACCTACATGGGGTTCCAAAGACTATGGTTAATGATCGTTATGTCAAATGTCTCAGCCATTTTTGGTTACTTTACGGTGGAAGTTGGGAACTACTCTCAAGTTCAATTCTTAAAGCCATCCACAAAACGATGGGTAGACTGAGGTTACCAACCGAACCCTTGGTTCTATTCTTCGTGCCCTTGTTCAGACTAATTTAAAACAATAGGACGAATTGTTGCCACATGCCAAATTCGCATATAAACGAGCTCCAAGTAAGACTATTGTATGGGACTTTTCATGGTTGTTTCTTGGTTAAATCCCAAAACACCATTGGATCTCACAATACTTGATACTTCTACTAAATTTAGCCAAGAAGCTATGTAACATCCGCCCCCGTATACCACCAATATTGTCCCCTTTGCCCACTCGGAGCTCATGGTTTTGCTTTCGGTTTCCCGGGTGAAAACTTCCCAGGGAGGTCACGCATCCCTGGATTGTTGTAACCCGAGCACGCTTAACTATGGATTTTTCATGTGTTCCACGGCCAGCTAAGCCCAAAACGCGTTAGTGATCTAAGAGGCGGATAGTTACTTATGAGACAGGAATCTCTCCTGTTCACAGCCGATGTGGGATTGCCTAGGATATTACAAGCTAGTAATCTGGCTTCTCATTTAAGGCTTTGTATTAGAAAGTACATGACAAACTTACAAAGGATTCTGAATTGTTAAAGTATCATCGTGATAAAAATAGAAAGCATATTCTATTCCAGCCTGTAGATTTAGTGTGGATTCATCTAGGAAAGGACCGATTTCCATCGAAACGCATATCCAAATTGAGCCCTCGAGTTGAAGGATCATTCTGTGTTCTGTCGAAGGTTAATGATAACGCCTATAAGATTGATTTACTATGTGATTATAGTGTGACAACCACCTTTAATGTTTCTAATCTTCAACCTTATTATGATCATGATGAACATGTTCCAAGTTTAAAGACTAACTTTTCAAAAGATGGAGAAGATGATAGGCAAGTGATCAAAGATCGGCCTTCGAACCAACTCCTCCAATCAGGTGGAGCAAGGGCAAACCTGGGTTAATATTATCCTGGCCATCAAGTGAATGTTGCATTCTTAATATCCACCCACGTGTCTACACATGCATGCATGTCGTTGTAGTTTTTTATATTAGTATTGTTTTATTTTATTTTTGTTAATTTGCATGTGATAGTACTTAAACCACTTTGTTTAATTCCCTAAGTGTAAGCCAACGTGGGATGTCAGTTATTTTCATTCTTCATTTTGCATCGACAATTATGAATGGAAAAGGGGTCTTGAATTTTATCTACTTTGAAATTCTCTCTGAGAATTTTGGTACATCCATTGCTATCTTAGTTTGGTTAACTAGGAGGTGATCTCGGAACTATTCTAGCCTTCACGAGGTGGAGACTGTATCGTAGAAAGGTGAGGAGGAGCCTATCAATCTTTCATGTTGCGTGACTATATCTTACACGATAGTATTTATAAACATTGAGTGTTACGTTGTTCTATTCTTCAATAGTGTTTGGGTTGTATCATTTGGCCATCACTTAGTGAAATGAATGTTGAAGCATAAGCTCGAATCCGAGTCATCCACTCGAGCACATGGATGCAGTGATCGGCTCGTTTTCTAAGTTATAAAATTATCCTCTTCACATTACTATATAGTATTAAAATAGATAAAGAAGGAATATATATATATATATATATATATATATACACATGTGTGTGTATTAATAGTAACGCATAGTGCATATGCATCTGACCAATGTAGTAACGTTTTGAAAGTTTAGACTTGGATCAGCAACAATTTTTTAACTTTGAAAATTAGTAAACAGAGATGAGTGCATTAAATTTGAGATATTTGCACAAAAATTTGGGTTTTTATTATATTTGAGATATTTACTTAGAGATTTGAGTTTTTTTTGTTTAGGGTTTCTGGTTTTGGTTTTAGATTTTTGGGCTTACGTTTAGTTCGTGATAAGAGATTTGATTTTGCTATATAACGTATGATTTTGCAAATGATATATATTAGGAAAAATTACCAAATTAGTCAAAGTTGACCACCTTTTTACCAAACTAATCACTCAAATTCCGGCGTCTTGGACGCCGCTTTAAACGTCATTTTTCTGTAATTTTTGTAAACATACGGGCCCACATGTCGACGGCTTTGTCGGGGTTTAAATATGTGTCTTAAGACCCCTTTTCCCTTTTCTACCGGCGTCTAAATGGGTGCCTTATTTTGGTAAAAAATGATCAATGTAGTGACGTTTTAAAAGTTTAGACTTGGATAATCAACAATTTTTTTAATTTTGAAAATTAGCAAACAGAGATGAGGGTATTAATTTGCAATATTTGCATAGAAATTTGGATTTTTATTATATTTGAGATATTTACTTAAAGATTTGGGTTTTTGTTGGTTTAGGGTTTCTGGTTTTGGTTTTAGATTTTTGGGCTTAGGGTTTAGTTCGTGATGAGAGATTTGATTTTGCTATATAACTTATGGTTTTACAAATGATATATATTACCCGTTCTAGATACTATACTGTGATAATCCCGCCGGAATGCGCGGGGGAATAAACCTAGTTAACATTAAAATTTAAAACTCAATTTTTAGCTTGTGATCAAACGTCCTTGTGGGGTAGAATCTACATGGAGCCCGTGAACCCCAAAATCATCAACGCCCACACGTTACACACACCGACACACACACTCATTCAAATCACCATATAAATCTTCCATCAAATTCTTCGCAATTCGGTGTCACCCTCATGGCTATCATCTCCATCCTCTTCATCTCTCTTCTTGTCTTCATCCGTCCGACCCCCTCCGCCTCCGACCACCACCACCGGAAAATCCATTCTCCGGTGATAAAAGATGCACCCTCCTCTTCTGATCTGACACGTCAAGCTTGTAAAGCTACAAGATTCCAACAACTATGTGAATCTTCACTAGCTTCATATCCCAATGCGAATCCGGTAGAAATCATTCAATCGGCGTTAACCGTCTCCGGAGAAAACCTCCGTCAAGCTCAATCAATGGCTGAATCAATACTCGCCGCGGCGGCCGGAGATCTTAATCACACTACGGCCGGTAAGAACTGCATTGAGCATCTCCAGAATTCCGGCTACCGACTCAAATTAACGGCGGATGCGATGTCACGTGGCGATACGAAGGACGGTCGCGCTTGGACCAGCGCCGGACTGTCCTACCAGTACGACTGTTGGTCGGCGCTGAAGTACGTGAACGATACGAAGATGATCAACGAAACGATGTCGTTTCTGAATACGTTGATTGGGTACACCAGCAATGCGTTGAGCTTGATGATGGCGTACGATGTGTTTGGCGACAAAACGGCGTCGTGGACACCGCCAAAGACGGAGCGAGACGGGTTCTGGGAGCCCACCGGGCTCGCCGGCTCCGAAGAACCACAGTTAGCGGTTCCGACATCATTGAAAGCTGACGTTACCGTCTGTAAAACCGGTGGATGTGATTACACTGTAGTGCAGGAGGCCGTAAATGCATCGCCGGACTGGGGTCACCGGCAGTTCGTGATTTTGGTCAAAACCGGCGTTTATGAAGAAACGGTTCGGGTCGGGCTTGAAAAGCAAAATTTGGTGGTTTTGGGTGATGGGATCGGTAAAACTATTATTACCGGGTCATTGAACGTGGGTCAACACGGGCTCTCCACGTATAACACAGCCACGTTCGGTAAGTTGTGCACCATGGTTCAGTTTGGTTCGATTTTTACTTGTTTAGCTCGGTTTTTATCAGCTACAGTTGGTTTGTCGTTTGATGACAGGTGTTTCTGGTGACCGGTTCATGGCAAGTGGTTTAACTATCGCAAACACTGCAGGACCGGACGCGCACCAGGCCGTGGCGTTCCGGTCCGAGAGTGATCAATCGATAATCGAAAACTGCGAGTTCTTAGGCAACCAAGACACTCTATACGCCCACTCGCTTCGTCAATTCTACAAGTCATGTCGTATCCAAGGCAATGTAGATTTCATATTCGGTACCTCTGCAGCCATTTTTCAAGACTGCACCATCCTGGTCCGTCCACGTCAGCTGAACCCCGAAAAGGGCGAGAACAATGCTGTTACAGCACATGGGCGGATTGATCCGGCTCAGTCCACGGGCTTTGTGTTTGAAAACTGTTTGATCAATGGGACTGAAGAGTACATGAAGTTGTACAACAGTAACCCTAAGGTTCACAAGAATTATCTTGGGAGGCCATGGAAGGAGTATTCAAGAACCATATTCATTGATTGTGTATTGGAGGCGTTGGTCTCACCGCAGGGGTGGATGCCATGGGCGGGTGATTTCGCTTTGCAGACGCTTTATTATGGGGAGTTTGATAATCACGGTCAGGGGTCAGATTTGTCGGGCCGGGTGGCGTGGAGCAGCCGGATTCCGGCTGATCATGTTAATGTTTATTCAGCCCGAAACTTCCTCCAAGGTGATCAATGGAGGCTTACATCTTGTTAATTAAAGTGATATAATAACGAGCCTGAGTTGGAGCTTTTCAAACCCATTTTATCGCGTAGTGTAGTTTGAATCGATATTTTTGAGTTTAACAAATAACGTTAAAACAAAAGCTTGAGCTCAACTTGACTTGTTTATTGGCATACGTGAGCCATTTTGATTTTGGTTTCAGTGTCATCTAACTAAACACTTTTGACTGTTATTTCGTTTTCGGAAGGCTACAAAATGAACTTTATGTCATCGTCGCAACCACTCGGGTCTTCAGCCACCACCATTGCAGCTAGCCTTGTTCATCTCAGTTGCTGCACTTTAGGATGTTATGGATCAACTTACCTTTTGTGTTTGGTAATCTTTTCTTTGTTCTGAACATTATAGCAGATATTGAATTGCTACAAGTCTTTAAAAACAGATTTTTTTTTATCTGGTCATAGATAGATGTAAGGTTTATCTGCCTTTCATCATGCTAAGACTCTAGAAATAACCATACTACGAGTTAGATGTATCAAATATTATCATCACTTTGACCGCGTCAAGTTAATGATATTTTGCTTTAAGCCTCATTTAAACCATTCCATTCCATTCATTTTAAATGGCCATCAAATGCATCACATTTAATATCCTTGTTTCCTTCTGTCTCCATCTCCCAACCAACACTTAAAGGATGACAATCAGGACCCTGCAATTTTAAGCAGTGGCCGGACACTGTATGAGGATAGATTTGTCTTTATAAAAAAACTCTCTCCAGTTTCAATTTCAATCTATGTCTCTGCATTGGCAGCTAATTTTTTTTAAGAAAAAAAAAACCTTCATTATTAAAAAAATAAATTAAAAGCACCCCTGTATGGCCATTGTACATGCCGTACAACAAACTTAATACAACCCGTACACGGGTCATGTAGGTTCAAATATCGTATGGCACCTTGGTTTTCTTGGAAAGCCGGCACCCTTCAAAATGAACCAAACTCATCAAACACAAACCCACAAGTGTTGTAAATTCTTCAAATTTAATCACTCTAAGAAAAAAAAATCATTTAAACGTGTATTTCTCACAAAAACCAATCTTAAAACCTACAAATTATATATATATACACTACTATATTATACATATTAGAAGGTAAATCTATTAAAATTAAGAGTTTTACAACTTTTATAGCATATGATACAACTTTTTAATTCTAATCTAAATGTTTGTTTGTGTTTTCCCTTTTTCCTACATTGGTAGCTTATAAGAATTTAAATGAGATAGAGTGATTATAAAAGAAAACCTTTCAAAACAAATGAATCACTTATTTACTTTAATGTGGGCCAAAGTAATAAGATGTAGTTATTCGGTTAACGCAATAAGGAAGTGTTAACATTCGAACCATCCCCTATATATATATATAGGGAAAGAAACAAAGAATAACTCGTAAAATTTGTTACAACCAAATAACTATCATCCAATGGTTAACTTCAAAAGTAATTGCATAGGATCGTGACACGTGTCTTTATTATTTTTTTAATATGGGAGGACATTTTTGGCATTTTGTTACCATTCAAAAAGCTGGAATTAATATGGTAGTCACAAGTGTCACCATGTAAGATATTTTAATAAATCTAATTTTTAATATAAAGTTTACCCCACTGTTAACATTGAAATTTTTTTTAAAAATAATATAGTATATAAAAGTTATTAATGTTTAAAAAAGAGGGGGTAAACTTCATATTAAAAATTAGATTCATTAAAATATCTTAGATGGTGACACTTGTCACTATCATATTAATTCCAGCTTTTTGAGTGGTAACAAAATGTATGAAATGCCCTCCCATGTTAAAAAAAATAATAGTGACACGTGTTACGATCCAATGCATTTGCTTTTGAAATTAACCATTGAATGATAGTTATTTGGTTGTAACAAATTTTATGGGTTATTAAAAAGGGGCAATTACATATATCCCCTTATTAAAACATTTTATTACATATATACCCAACCATAAAACTAAATTACATATTTCCCGTTACTAAGCCATACATATTACATATTTACCCATTTAATTAAAAAAAAATTATGTAATCCCTATTTTACCCTTAATGAAATAATTAAAATAATTTACATATTTATTCTTATTAAACCATATATATTACATACTTATTCCCATTTTTTACTTCGATTTTGAAGCATCAATTAATAACTTCTATCAAACTAACAAATCCGCTTAAAAATTCATATCAAACTAACAAATTCGTATAAAGATCCTGTCAAATGAGTTCAAGATCCTGGCGATTTTGATGCTGGAGGCGACTCATGAAGATGATGATTATCGATGATGAAGATACGAAAAAGGTGCTGATCGACGATGATGAGAGAGAGGCGGCAATTTTGATCGATGATGAAGGCTGAGAGGCGGCAATTGATGATGAAGGCTTCCTGAAGAAGATGATGATTATCAATGAAGGCTTTCTGATGAGAGAGAGGCGGCAATTGAAGAGATGAGGGTAATTCTGGAATTGGGGAAATTTGTAATTTTAATTTAGCATTGGGTATATTTGTAATTTAGAAGCTTAGGAAGGGGATACATGATATTATCCCTTAAAAATTCCATCCATATATATATATATATATATATATATATATGGAAAGGAGTGAATGGTAACCCATGGTAATTGATGTAACTTATAAACCCAATTTGATTGGTTGTCTAATTTAATGAATTTGAAATGTGTGGTCCATATTAAATCTGAGAAAAATAAGTGGTTGAGATTTTTTTAAGGGTATTTTTGAGATTTGTGAGGTGTACTTGATTTGATTTTTAAAATAAAAATTTACCCCCCAATTTTTTAAACCTTCATAACTTTTATATACATTATTATTTTTTAAAAAAAAATTACACCATCAAATTTGTCACATTTTTATCTTTAATTCAAGTATAGTTTTGTCAAAAAATTTTAAAGTTTTCAAAATTACACTGATGTAATGAGCTGAATTTTTTCAAAGTGTTCGTCATTACACTGATTTAATGAGATGAATTTTTTCAAAGTGTTCCTAATTACACTGATGTAACGAGCTGAATTTTTCAAAGTGCTCATAATTACACTGATGTAACGAGTCGTTACACTAATGTAACGAGCTGTAACTTATTATTATTTTTACGTTACAATTATCTAACTTTCTATCTTATTTGATATAAATTTATCTAATTAACTAAATTTTATAATAAAAAATAAGTTTGTAATATATATTTAAGATGAGAGAAAAAAAATTTGATGGAAAATTTTTGAAAAAAGAGAAAAATTATTGTACTTATTTTTTTTACGTTAGTGTAATTACGAACGCTCGAAAAAAATTTGGCATGACTATAATGAAATTAACGAGAAATATATGAAGAGTTTAATAGTGTAATTTTTATAAAAAAATAACATAGTATAAAAAAGTTATAAGTGTATAAAAATCAAAGGGGGAACTTTAATTTTAAAATAGGAAAATAGACGGTTTTTTAAAAGTGAGACATTTGTCACTCTTATATTAAATCTGATTTTTGTAATTAACACAAAAGACCATAATGCCCTTTTGTATTAAAAGTTAATTTGTGACACATGTCACCATTAGATTAAATCTTGGAAATTTGAGCCATTGGATTTGATTTATAGAGTTTTCTCAATTAAGGTGGGTTCTTATTTGATCCATTCCCTATATATATATACACATACATATATATACACATACATACATACATACACACACACACACACACACACATATATATATATAGGGGATTGTTCTTAAGAAAACCATTATTTTGGAAAAAACTAAGAAAACTAATCACAATCGTTACTAATTAATTTTTTTTTTCATTTTCTCATTTTTATTTCCTTTCATTATATGATAAAAATGTAAAAAAAGAAAAAAAAATAAAAAATATATATATTTTAGTTATTGTATATATGTAACTTGTATGTTACACATACTGATTATATATATGTAACTTTGTAAGTTACATATGAAACTTTTTGGGTTACATATACGTAACTTCGTGATCTCTAGTTTTTTTTCAATTTTTTTTATTATAACATTTCTAATCTTATCATAAATAATATGAATTCTTTTTTTAAAAATTTGTTGGTTAGTAGGAGTTTTTTTGGTTTTATTCAAAATAAGGAGTTTTCTCATAAACCTTCCTACGTACGTAGGTAGGTAGTAAGGTATGTATGTGTGTATGTATGGGTTCCAATTAAAACATTCATTTTGAAGAAAACTTAGAAAACTAATCACAATTATTATCAATCAATTTCGTTTTCCGTTTTCTGTTTTACATTCTGTTTTATTATAAGGTTAGATTTGTTAACAATAGGAAATAAATAAAAAAATATATGTAACTCATGTTATTACATATATGTAACTTTATAGATTACATATACGTAACTTCTTGATTTATATATTTTTAGTTAAAATTTTTTTTTTTCATTACATTTGTAAGCTAATAATAAAAAATCATGAAAAAAAATTTAAAAATTGATTGGTTATTATCTCGAAACTTTAATTAAGCTCCCAACACTATAATATTAATATTATTATTTTATTTAAAATCTAATTAAAGAGATTGTTTAAAACGATTAAACAGTTAAACAGATTTAAATGAATTTAAACACGTTATTCGTCAGATTAAATCTTGTTCGGCGAATTAATATTATGAGATTGTTTGTGTTATTTTTAAAATGTTTCGGTCACAAAATGATAATTGATAGTGATAACAAGACTTGAACGAGTTATTTCACGAGATATACGCGGTTTTATACGTGATACATACTGACTTAGGGTATTCCCCACCCCTCGTGTGACATTCCGACATTTAGGGTTAACCTAGCTAACCAAAAGTTAACAGAATTTGTACAAAATTGCACAAAATCAAACCAAAGGGACTGAAATTGAACAAAACAAGTCTAGATACTTTAAAACTACAAGAAATAACAACCACACACGAGAAATAACAATGAAGAAAACAAATGACAAAGACATATCGGTTGTGATCTGATGTCCACAAATAACATGAATCAGATAGCCGGCAAGTCCGTACGGTACATGTACTTTCACTATTTACTATGTGTAAATACTATGAGTTAAACAGTTGTGTCACAACAGGGCTATGAAAACAATTAACATCTGTATGTATTTCAATGAAAATTGAAATATAAATATACAACCACAGACGAGAAATAACAACGGAGAAAACAAATGACAAAGACATATCGGTTGTGATCTGATGTCTACAAATAACATGAATCAGATAACCGACAATTTCATGAGAAAACAGTGTGAAAACAGTTATAACAATGTGAAAATAGGTAAGTTTAGCTGAGTTCGACAGTGAGGAAATACAAATCAAAACAGAAGTTCAGTATCATTTCAGAATAATAAACTGACAGCGTGTCTGCGTGGGTGACGATTCACACAAACATATCTGTGGGTTTAACGTTCGGAGCGATAGCTGAAATGTAGAAAACAAAAATCAGAAAGTAAAGCCGTCGTCATTTTTGTTCGAGTGACGATTTGAACGAATACGCGTGAAGGTGATACGATCTGACGAAACGTTTTGAAACATTAAAATAAGAAAAATAAATTGAAAAGATTTATTAGGAATTACAACCTTAAAAACGTCTAAATAAAACTGTTTTTATTAAAATTTCGTAAATACGCGTGTTACGTGTCGTAAACGTAACGAAAACATATAACCAAACAAACCCGAACTTACTCGGGGTATAAAAACCCTTAATTCTTCCATCTTCTTCATTAAACACACCACCAACCTCTTCTCTCTCTCTCTCATCCGTTTTATCTCTCTCTCTAGAATTTCTCCACAAAAACCTCAAGATCTCACTCATTTATTAGCCAAATTGTTCAAATTGGGTATCAAAACGAAGATCTTGACATTCTCTACACAAAGGTACTAAGGATCGGCCCTATCTCCATCTCAAATTCCTGAAATCTTAGAGAGAAGGTTCGGTTTTTAGGGTTTTCTACAAACCCGACAAAAACCGAAGTTTAACCAGTTTTAAACATCCCTTTTTCGACCCATACACCTTCTAAATGATTTTACTCACTTAAACCCACTCAAAACGACTATATATACGACTAAAACTCGAAATCGTCGTCTCCCATGGTTGAAAAACCGTTCTAGCGAATGAGCCATTCGGGAGAATGAGCCGGGAGAATGAGCAGGGAGAATGAGCCATTCGGGTGACTGACGCATTCGGACGAATGACCCATTCGGGCGAATGACTCATTCTTACGAAAATCACAAGAATAGGTTGTTTTCACTAAACGAACTCAGTTAACAACTCAGATTTCAAAAAGAACAATCAAATAAGAAATCATAGCTCATATAACATTTAATTAAACACAGGACTGTGAATACAACATCAGTACGACGACAGTGAGCACGTGCATTCTTGAGTCTTAGTCAACCACTACAACAACAAGGTGAGTTCATATGCCCTTTTTTTAATCTTTTGATTTTAAATGCGGGGCTGAGAAACATGCCAACTCTTTAAAATTATTAAAAGTTTTAGTACATTACTTCAATATCATGTGAATTAGATAATAAAGATTTCTTTTTTATTATCACACTTATATCAAGATCAATGTGTATGCTTGTGTGTGCATTAACAACAATGACAAATCAAGAATGTTTCATGATAACATAACCTCATGAATTCATCCAAACATTTAGATAACTCAAGGGTAATAAGATTTGATCATATAACACTTTGTTATTAACACTGAGATAACAATGGGAAAACATTGAGACATTTACAAGAATTAACAAGAATTGTATGATGATAACATAACTTCATGCTATCATTCACCACCTGAGTTAACTAGGTGTAGTAAGACTAGTTCTTACAACACTACGGTTACAACATGGTGAAGACTATGAGATAACACTGAGAAAAATACAAGTGATAAGAAGAATGATAATCATGATAATATAATTTAATGATGATAATATAATTTAATGATGATAATATCATTCACAACATATATTAACATCATGTAATAAGACTAGTTCTTATAACACTTTGTTAAAGACTATGAGAACACATAACGCTGATAAGAGATAACACTGAGATGATGACAATGGGTGAACATTATCATAGGCCGGTATTGTATGACCGGTAACAGGGCTGCATCAGTCAGGTTTGGTAAACGACACATGGTGATATTAATCTACAGAAACTAATTGTAATTAAATCCTTCGATTCTATTAACTGGTAGACTGAGGAATTGATTTTCTCTCAAGTTATATTACTAGTAATAGTCTCGTTGAAGGCAATGAATCTATGAGAACACAAATGGGATAGAGGTAAATGGGTGGCATTGTGGTCTGATTACGTGAGGTCCACAATGGGTCCCATATATGCTCTATACATTTAGGCCAAGTACCTAACTAATGAGTTGACTATTACTCCTTTAACTAGAAGTAAATTACAGTTCACCTTCACTTGAGAAAATAATAATAAGGATAAGATTTGATAAATCTGTTTTCCTTAAAACACTGAGGGATTATCATTACTTAGGTTTTGATAACTTACTTCTCTCATACACTTTTACTCTATACTTATAACAATGTGGGTGATGAATACATATGGGTTGAATATCAAATGGGAGGAACACATGTGAGATAGAAATGGAAATCCATAGTTGTATTTACAAGTGGTGTTAAATTCAGTCAGGTATGTGGTGGGACGTCGGATGGGGTTGGTCCCCTACGTATGCCCTATATATAAGCATGCTTGATTTGGATGAAATACTATTTGTAAGTATAACTATGGAGAGGACATTGTGTGAGATGGATGAGACATTTATCAATAAGAATTGTGTGTGACATTAGGATTATGAATGAGAATAAATCAATTGTTTTTAATTACTAAACGTATGAACTCACCAACCTAGTGTTGACTTGCTTAAATGCATGTTTTCTCAGGTGATGAACATGTTTAGTCACCAAGCATTCAGGACTTAAGCTAGGGGACTTTTAGAAGACCTAGCTTCATTTTGTGTTGTGCATATTTTTGAATGACAAAACTTTGAATCATCTTTCGTAAATCTTGTGTAGATACAAGATAACTACTTATGTTTCGTTTGGATAGATTTACTTAGTTAAATTATGAACATGATAATGTAATTTAACTTTGTAATTATATATCAATGTAATTTAATTTTGTAATTCTACTCTTAAATGTAATCATATGCAAAATCGAGGTAAGTGAGCACAGTTTCAACACTAAAGAAACCGATTTCAACCTATGTTTTCCAATAACTCAATATCACTTAACTTCATCAAAACAATACAAAATCAACAACCCATTCGTAATAAAAAATTGAACAATGTGTAGAAATTAATTACGTAGGGCTTCAAATCACAAAGAAAATCGCAATCAATCACCTATGAAGTTGAAACCGCAAGAGCTCGTGATGCAGAAATCGAGTAGCGACCGTGGATGGGCTGTTGTCGTCTTCTTTCAAAAGCCAAGTGTTGTCGTCTTCTTTTTTGAAGATCGATTGAGGCGAAAAGATTGATGGGGGAAGTTTAAGGTTAAAACTTGGATGCAGAGGGAATACATTTTTTAGAAGGGACTTTAATAAAATTATAAAATTTTGGTAGGAATTTTCTCATATAATGATAAAATTTCAATGAAAATATTAGATTGATTTATTAGCTTAAAATTAAAAGCTATAAAAATATATATTAATTAAATGTGGCATACGTAAAGTGCCACTAAAATTATAATTTAAAGGCATAAATGATAAATGTCACTAAAAGTATGATTCAAGCAAATGTGGCAGAAACAAAGTGCCACTAAACCCTATATTAGTGGCTTAAAAGTTAAATGTCACTAATAACGTGTGCCACTAAATGACATTTTTTTGTAGTGTGTGAGTTCGAATGTTAGGGTTCTTGAACATGAACGAATCTGGTTTTTGTTCAAGTGAGTTTAAAACAAATTAAACTATACTAACATGTTCGGAACCTTTCATTAGTGAAAACCCTAGGAATTAAACATCTCATTTGATCGAATTTGACACGAACCGATTCAAAGTTTCAAAATGAAAAATGTTTTGGGGTTTTCTAAACAAAAGACTTTCAAAATTCAATTGAAATATATGTATAGATTTGTTTTGACTCAGGGAAGGAGAGCCCTATGAATTCGAAGGCTAACAAACATGAATTTGATCAAATAGGCTCAAGAAAATGTGATTAGGGTTCAAGTTCATTCTGGACCGAATTATACCATTAAAACGAAGCAACACTCAAATTAATTTAACATTTCTCATTATATATCATGTGCATCGTAAACAATCTGATCATGTTGATTATCACAACGATATCGCGCCCCGAGAACCTTTCGCCCGACGGGAAAATCGATCCATCCCGCCGGCTCGGGGTGTGACAGATTGGTATCAGAGCCATGATTATAGAGAAATATAGGTCATATTACTTAAACGGTTTGGCTTAGACTATAACCTAGGGACCCTTCATGTAGAGAACATAAGACTTAGAATTTTATTTTGCATACGTCTTCTGCATTTGATCATTGCACTAACTGATTTTCTTTCGGTTGTGATCAGGATGCAGCCAAGAAGACCACCACCTTTGTTACCACCACCACAGTCACCTCCACACTCAGCAACACCATCGCCACCTACATGTCATCCGCCTCCACCTCTTCCTCCGCATACTCCACCTCATCAACCACCACCCAACCACGAGTTAGATCCGGCTACTATCGCATTTAGCCACTCTGCTGGCCAGTCAACTGAGAGAAGTGATTCTCGACATGATGAATCGGATCAACTATAACAATGGCAACAGTAACAACAACTTAACTTGTGAAGGCAGCGGGAACACCAGACATCAACAAGACTATTCCTACAAGAGCTTTGTAGGATGCAATGGATCGAGAAGATGGAGACGACCCTTGACATTAGTGGCTTTCCTGAACAACACAAGGTGAGGTACGCTGCGTGCTCGTTTAACAAGCGAGCTCTGACATGGTGGAATGCCCAGGTGCAGACCAGGGGCGAGATGAGGCATTATCTATGCCTTGGGAGGAGTTTAAGATGCTGCTGAGGGCTAAGTTTTCCCGGGAAACGAACTGACGAAGGTTGAGACGGAACTGCTCAACCATGTCATGATCGGTGCTGGGCATCTGGCCTACACCACCAGATTCCATGAGTTCGCAACATTGACACCAGATATAGTGCCAACAACTGAGAAACGGATAGAGCGGTATGTCGGTCGACTGCCGACTTGTGTCCAGGGGCATGTTATTGCTGCCCATCCAACCACCTTGGAGATGGCTGTCACTTTGTCATCAACATTGAAAGATGTAATGGTTGCCTCCAGGGCTCTGAAGAAAGAAGCTGAAGCAGCAAAGGCTGGAAGCTCAAGGAAGCTAGATAAACGCCCGGCCAAGAAACATAAAGTGGTCAAGAATTATGCGGCCACCACCCAAACACCACAGGCCACACAACCACTACCATTGCAGATCAAGAGGCCTTACACTGGCACGACTCCTTTATGCAACAACTATCAGTATCATCATCAACCAACTTCCCAGTGCAGGCAATGCAATAACTGTGGGAATTTTGGTCATTGGGCCACTCAATGCAAGATCACGAGGGCTCAGAACAGGAACAACAATGCATCGGTTATGGCTGCTGCTGCTGACAACAGGCCTTGCTATACCTGTGGTGAACCTGGACACTTCTCGTGGGATTGTCCCAAGAGAATTCCACAAAGGGCTCCGGTAGCTAGAGGACGGGCCTTTCAGATTGGAGCTGTTGCTGCACGACAAGACCCTAATGTGGTCACTGGTACGTTTCTTTTACATGACTTTTATGCATCTATATTATTTGACACTGGTGCGGATCAGAGTTTCATCTCGTCTGACTTTGCATGCCAACTTAATCAAGTTGAAGAATCTTTGGACTCCCCTTATATCATTGAGGTAGAAAATGGCAAACAAATAACAGTTAACACAGTACTTTGGAACTTCCCACTAACACTTGATGATCACACCTTTTCCATCGATTTAATACCGATGGAATTGGGCAGTTTCGACATCATTGTCTGGATGGATTGGTTATCTCTTAACAGAGTTGAAATCATCTGTTCCGAAAAGCTATTAGGTATTCTAGTGGAGAACAATCTGGTGTTGGAAATTCATGGAGATCAAGCAAATTGCAGTATCAAATTAATATCGTGCATGAAGGCACACAAGTACCTAAGGAAACAGTGTATCGCATTTCTAGCTCACGTTGTGGAGAAAGACAAAAATACAATCAAGATTCAAGATGTACCGATTGTGAAAGACTTCGCGGATGTGTTTCCAGAGGATCTACGGGGACTGCCACCCGAACGATCGGTGCAGTTTCGAATTGATTTAATTCCGGGAGCAGTTCCTGTGGCTAAGTCTCCTTATAGACTCACGCCATCAGAAATGCAGGAACTGTCCAACCAATTACAGGAGTTACTAGACAAGGGGTTTATCCGACTGAGTTTCTCACCATGGGGAGCTCCGGTTTTGTTTGTCAAGAAAAAAGATGGATCCTTCAGTATGTGTATTGATTACAAAGAGCTTAACAAGCTCACCATAAAGAATCGGTACCCGTTACCAATGATTGATGATCTGTTTGATCAATTGCAAGGAGCTCATTATTTCTCCAAGATAGACCTGCATTCAGGTTATCACCAGCTCCGGATTCAAGAGGAAGACATACCAAAGACGGCTTTTCGTACCCGATATGGTCACTACGATTTCATGGTGATGCCATTCGGATTGACGAATGCACCGGCAGTCTCCATGGATCTTATGAACCGGGTGTGCAAGCCGCATCTAGATCAGTTTGTTATTCTCTTCATTGATGATATATTGATCTATTCAAAGAGCGAGAAGGAACATGAACAACATCTCAAGACAATCTTGGAACTTCTAAAGAACGAACAACTTTATGCCAAATTCTCCAAGTGTGAATTTTGGCTAAGAGATGTTCAATTCTTGGGTCATGTGATTAACAGGGATGGAATTCATGTGGACCCTGCCAAGATCGAAGAAATCAAGGATTGGGACATTCCTACAACACCAACTGAGATCAGATCATTTCTGGGTCTGGCTGGTTACTATAGGAGATTCATTTCGAATTTCTCTAAGATAGCCTTGCCACTCACCAAGCTAACCCAGAAAAGCAAACCATTTGTGTGGACGCCAAAATAAGAAGAGGCCTTCCAAACATTGAAACAAAGATTGTGCAATGCTCCAATCTTAACACTCTCAGAGGGCAATGATGACTTTGTGGTTTATTGTGATGCCTCCCATCAGGGACTCGGTTGTGTCCTAATGCAACGAGACAAAGTCATTGCCTACGCGTCAAGACAACTGAAAGTACACGAGAAGAATTACACGATGCACGACTTGGAATTGGGAGCTGTTGTGTTTGCCCTAAAGATTTGGAGGCATTACCTTTACGATACCAAATGCACGATCTTCATAGATCACAAGAGTTTACAGTACATATTTGATCAAAAGGAGATTAACATGCGACAGAGACGTTGGGTCGAGCTCCTGAACGATTACAATTATCTGATCAAATACCATCCGGGCAAAGCAAATGTTGTAGCTGACGCTTTGAGCCAGAGGGAACGTGTCAAACCCTTGCGTGTTAGAGCAATGGGAATGACTGTGCAAACAAGTCCGAGAGATCAAATTCTACAAGCACAACAAGAAGCAGCGGCAAGAAACAACTTGAGGAACGAGCTCGATTGTAGAGCCGAAAAACATTTTAAGACAAGACAAGACGGGGTTATCTATTATCAGGATCGTGTCTGGATTTCAGCGGTAGATGAACTCCGGAAACTCATGCTTGACGAGGCACACAAAACACGTTATTCCGTTCATCATGGTGCTGATAAGATGTACAAAGATCTGAGGTCATTTTATGGGTGGCCAGGTATGAAGAGGATGTGGCTACTTATGTTGGTAAGTGTCTCATTTGTGCTAAAGTCAAAGCTGAACACCAGAAACTGTCAGCTTTGTTGGAACAAACAGAAATACCACAATGGAAGTGGGAACAAATAGCTATGGATTTTATTACCAAGCTACCCCGTACTTCCAGCGGACATGATTCCATATGGGTCATCATTGATCGATTGACCAAGTCTGCTCATTTCTTGCCGATCAGATAGAACTATAAGATGGAAAAGCTAGAAAAACATTTATGTCAATGAAATATTTGTACGACATGGTGTGCCATTATCTATTTTTTCAGACCGGGACAGTCGATTTACATCGCGGTTATGGCAATCATTGCAACAATCTTTAGGGACAAGTGTGAACTTGAGCACTGCTTATCATCCACAAACAGATGGTCATAGCGAGGGAACCATTCAAACCCTAGAGGATATGTTGAGAACGTGCGTCCTGGACTTCGGTGGAAGTTGGGACAATCATTTACCACTCATTGAATTCTCCTACAACAATAGCTACCACAACAGCATTGGATGTGCTCCGTTCGAGGCCCTATATGGTAGGAAAAGTCAGTCTCCAATTTGTTGGACCGAAGTGGGAGATAACAGAATCACTGGGCCTAAACTTATTCAGGAGACAACGGATAAGATTGCTCAGATCCAACAGAGATTACAAGCAACACGTAGCCGCCAAAAGAGTTACGCAAACAAACGGCGAAAGCCTTTGGAATTCTAGGTGGGTGACCGAGTCATGTTGAAAGTGTCCCCATGGAAAGGCGTTGTTCGTTTTGGGGCTAAAAGCAAGTTAGCACCAATGTATGTCGGACCATTTGAAATAACCCAACGGATTGGTCCTGTGGCATACAGACTTAGACTTCCTGATGAACTCAGCGGGGTACACGATGTGTTTCATGTATCCAATCTCAGGAAATTCCTCGCTGATGAATCGTTAGTCATACCATTGGAAAAGATACAAGTTGATGGGCACCTACATTTTATCGAGGAACCGGTAGAGATTATGGATCGTGAAGTCTCGAGACTAAAACGAAGCCGTATCCCTATTGTGAAGGTTCGTTGGAACTCCAAATGTGGACCAGAATTTACCTGGGAGCGTGAGGATAACATGAAGACAAAGTATCCCCATCTGTTTACAGAAGAAGAAGTACCAGGCAATGATGCTTAAATTTTGGGACGAAATTTCTTTAACAAGGGGAGACTGTGACAACCAGTACCAGATCGTCCGGAAAGTCCGTACGGTACGTGTACTTTCACTATTTACTATGTGTAAATACTATGAGTTAAACAGTTGTGTGACAACAGGGCAATGAAAACAATTAACAGATGTATGTATTTCAATGAAAATTGAAATATAAATATACAACCACACACGAGAAATAACAACGGGGAAAACAAATGGCAAAGACATATCGGTTGTGATCTGATATCCGCAAATAACAGGAATCAGATAGCTGACAATTTCATTAGAAAACACTGTGAAAACAGTTATAATAATGTGAAAATAGGCAAGTTTAGTTGAGTCCGACAGTGAGGAAATACAATTCAAAAGAGAAGTTCAGTATCATTTCAGAATAATAAACTGACAGCGTGTTTGCGTGAGTGACGATTCACACAAACATATCTGTGGGTTTAACGTTCGGAGCGATAACTGAAAAGTAGAAAACAAAAATCAGAAAGTAAAGCCGTCGTCATTTTTGTTCGGGTGACAATTCGATGAATACGCGAGAAGGTGATACGATCTGACGAAACGTTAAAAATAAACATTTTGAAACAGTAAAATAAGAAAAATAAATTTAAAAGATTTATTAGGAATTACAACCTTAAAAAGGGCTAAACAAAAATATTTTTATTAAAATTTCGTAAATACGCGTGTTATGTTTCGTAAACGTAACGAAAACGTACAACCGAACAAACCCAAAGTTACCCGGGGTATAAAAACCCTTAATTCTTCCATTTTTATCATTAAACACACCACCAACCTCTTCTCTCTCTCTCATCTGTTTTATCTCTCTCTCTCTAGAATTTCTCCACAAAAACCTCAAGATCTCACTCATTTCTTAGCCAAATCATTCAAATTGGGTATCAAAACGAAGATCTCGACATTCTCTACACAAAGGTACCAAGGATCGGCCCTATCTCCATCTCAAATTCCTGAAATCTTAGAGAGAAGTTTGGGTTTTTAGGGTTTTCTACAAACCTGACAAAAGCCGAAGTTTAACTAGTTTTAAACATCCCTTTTTTGACCCATACATCTTCTAAATGAGTTTACTCACATAAACCCACTCAAAACGACTATATATACGACTAAAACTCGAAATCGTCGTCTCCCATGGCTGAAAAACCGTTCAGGCGAATGAGCCATTCGGGCGAATGACCCATTCGGGCGAATGACTCATTCTTACGAAAATCACAAGAATAGGTCATTTTCACTAAACGAACTCAGTTAACAACTCAGATTTCAAAAAGAACAATCAGATAAGAAATCATAGCTCATATAACATTTAATCAAACGCAGGACTGTGAATACAACATCAGTACGACGATAGTGAGCGTGTGGATTCTTGAGTCTTAGTCAACCACTACAACAACAAGGTCAGTTCATATGCCCTTTTTCTAATCTTTTGATTTTAAATGCGGGGCTGAGAAACATGCTAACTCTTTTAAATTATTAAAAGTTTTAGTACATTATTTCTATATCATGTGATTTAGATAATAAAGATTTCATTTTTATTATCACACTTATATCAAGATCAATGTGTATGCTAGTGTGTGCATTAACAACAATGACAAATCAAGAATGTTTCATGATAACATAACCTCATGAATTCATCCCAACATTTTGATAACTCAAGAGTAATAAGATTTGATCCTATAACACTTTGTTATTAACACTGAGATAACAATGGGATAACATTGAGACATTTACAAGAATTAACAAGAATGGTATGATGACAACATAACTTCATGATATCATTCACCACCTGAGTTAAGTAGGTGTAGTAAGACTAGTTCTTACAACACTACGGTTACAACATTGTGAAGACTATGAGATAACCCTTAGAAAAATACAAGTGATAACAAGAATGATAATCATGATAATATAATTTAATGATGATAATATCATTCACAACATATATTAACATCATGTAATCAGACTAGTTCTTATAACACTTTGTTAAAGACTATGAGAACACATAACGCTGAGAAGAGATAACCCTGAGATGATGACAATAGGTGAACACATAACAACAACTAATTACTATTAAGACTGTTTGTATTATATCACAACAATCATGTGTTCATGTGTACATGTTCAGTCGTAAGTCCCTTCAAGAAAATCGTTTAACATTGATTTAGTGCGACTAAACCGAAGATAGCGTAGTGGTACCATAGGTTTGACAAACCGCCGGCGAGTGAGGTCGCTACGTTAATCGTAACATTATCATTGGCCGGTATCGTATGACCGGTAACAGGGCTGCATCAGTCAGGTTTGGTAAACGACACATGGTGATATTAATCTACAGAAACTAATTGTAATTAAATCCTTCTATTCTATTAACTGGTAGACTGAGGAATTGATTTTCTCTCACATTATATTACTAGTAATAGTCTCGTTGAAGGCAATGAATCTATGAGAACACAAATGGGATAGAGGTAAATGGGAGGCATTGTGGTATGATTACGTGAGGTCCACAATGGGTCCCATTTATGCTCTATACATTTAGGCCAAGTACCTTACTGATGAGTTAACTATTACTCGTTTAATTAGAAGTAAATTACAGTTCACCTTTACTTGAGAAAATAATAATAAGGATAAGATTTGCTAAATCTGTTTTCCTTAAAACACTGAGGGATTATCATTACTTAGGTTTTGATAACTTACTTCTCTCATACACTTTTGCTCTATACTTATAACTATGTGGGTGATGAATACATATGGGTTGAATAGCGAATCGGAGGAACACATGTGAGATAGAAATGGAAATCCATAGTTGTATTTACAAGTGGTGTTAAATTCAGTCAGGTATGTGGTGGGATGTCGGATGGGGCTTGTCCCTTACGTATGCCCTATATATAAGCATGCTTGATTTGGATGAAATACTATTTGTAAGTATTACTATGGAGAGGACATTGTGTGAGATGGATGAGACAATTATCAATAAGACTTGTGTGTGACATTGGGATTATGAATGAGAATAAATCAATTGTTTTCAATTACTAAACGTATGAACTCACCAACTTAGTGTTGACTTGCTTAAATGCATGTTTTCTCAGGTGATGAACATGTTTAGTCACCAAGCATTCAGGACTTAAGCTAGAGGACTTTTAGAAGACCTAGCTTCATTTTGGGTTGTGCATATTTTTGAATGACAAAACCTTGAATCATCTTTCGTAAATCTTGTGTCGATACAAGATAACTACTTATGATTCTTTTGGATAGATTTACTTAGTTAAATTATGAACATGACAATGTAATTTAACTATATAATTATATATCAATGTAATTTAATTTTGTAATTCTACTCTTAAATGTAATCTTATGCAAAATCGAGGTAAGTGAGCACAGTTTCAACACTAAAGAAACCGATTTTAACCTATGTTTTCCAATAACTCAATATCATTTAAGTTCATCAAAACAGTACAAAATCAACAACCCATTCGTAATAAAAAATTGAACAATGTGTAGAAATTAATTACGTAGGGCTTCAAATCACAAAGAAAATCGCAATCAATCACCTATGAAGTTGAAACCGCAAGAGCTCGTGATGTAGAAATCGAGTAGCGACCGTGGAGGGGCTGTTGTCGTCTTCTTTCAAAAGCCAAGTGTTGTCTTCTTCTTTTTTGAAGATCGATTGAGGCGAGAAGATTGATGGGGGAAGTTTAGGGTTAAAACTTGGACGTAGAGGGAATAAAATTTTAAGAAGGGACTTTAATAAAATTATAAAATTTTGGTAGGAATTTTCTCATATAATGATAAAATTTTAATGAAAATATTAGACTGATTTATTGGCATAAAATTAAAAGCTATAAAAATATATATTGATTAAATGTGGCATACGTAAAGTGCCACTAAAATTATAATTTAAAGGCATAAATGATAAGTGTCACTAAAAGTATGATTCAATCAAATGTGGCAGAAACAAAGTGCCACTAAACCCTATATTAGTGGCTTAAAAGTTAAATGCCACTAATAACGTGTGCCATTAAATGGCATTTTTTTTGTAGTGTGTGAGTTCGAATGTTAGGGTTCTTGAACATGAACGAATCCGGTTTTTGTTCAAGTGAGTTTAAAAACCAAATTAAACTATACTAACATGTTCGGAACTTTTCATTTGGTGAAAACCCTAGGAATTAAACATCTCATTTGATCGAATTTGACACGAACCGATTCAAAGTTTCAAAATGAAAAATGTTTTGGGGTTTTCTAAACAAAAGACTTTCAAAATTCAATTAAAATATATGTATAGATTTGTTTTGACTCAGGGAAGGAGAGCCCTATGAATTCGAAGGCTAACAGACATGAATTTGATCAAATAGGCTCAAGAAAATCTGATTAGGGTTCCAGTTCATTATTGACTGAATTATACCATTAAAACGAAGCAACACTCAAATTAATTTAACCTAAAACGTCGCCTACGCCCAGGGAATTAAAGCCCTATGGTTTCAGGTTTGAAGGTGATCAAATTCTGGGTCAATTGAACCCAAATGGTTCGGTTATGGATTACAAAGTGGAACCCGATTATTGAAGGTTAAAATAATTAACTTTGGAGTTCTAATGCGAAACCCTAGCGGGCGTGACTGGTAGGAGGCATGTGTTTCGTGTGGGAGGTCGTGGGTTTGTGCCACACCTCTGTCATTTTTGTGCAAAATTAGATTTTTCACTTTTTCTCATAACTTATTCGTTTCAACTCCGTTTCAGTCCGTTCAAATTGCATTGGAACCGAAATGGAATCCCGAACAAAATGAAATGATAAAATCTATATTTTTGAACAAAAACACGATCACGTATATTTATGTGTATCTAAACATAATTGTATATACATATAGGATTTAGTCAAACGAATTCAAGGTCACGCATACTTTTGTATGTACGTTTCAAACAATCTAGCATACGTGTGCTGGCACGTATGTTATTACAAACACGATTAGACATTTCAAATAGCACGACGTTATTGTAACAACACAGATTGCTCAAAGAAGGTTATCTACGGGAATTCACGAGCATTTGGTCATTCGATTTGCATGTGCAATCAAACATTTTTATGTAAATATCACTTGCATGAGTTAGCTGTTTACTATAAGTGCGAACATAACTCTAGAAGTCCTTACATATCGAACCGATTAGTTTGCCGTAGTGCAAAGCGTGGTAGTTGAAGATAGATTTAATGGGTTTGACAAACCTCACTTGGTAGATTGTAGGTCTACGCAAGTGTTTAACTGACCAATTCAAACATTACTATTGTTTGTGTTAGACAATAGTGGAAAGGCAACTATTCATTCAAACAGTCAGCTTCGGTGTCGACCGCTTATGTAAATAGTACAAATGACTAGCTATCATGACTATGCAATGTGTGATTATGTGATCTGCAAACATTACTTACAAATAGTTTGTTCAAACATTTGTGATTACTTATACAAACCTGTGTACATACCAACCTTGTGTTGACTATACTTGCATGTTTTCTCAGGATGCTAAGACACAAGCAAGCAGGGACTAGGATGTTGAGTCTCATGCCTCATTCTTGGTTATTTGTTGAAATCAAACATTGAACATTGTAACTTATGTTTTTGCAACTGTCATGCTTTTTTATTGATTTTCAAACGCTTCCGCAACGTTAAACTTTGATTTTATGTAATGGGACTGAATTATGTTTGAAAAGCATATAGAGGTCTTTCGTTATGTCTAATGACTAAGATCCTGGTTTGTCACGCCTCAAACGGTATGATTACATTAGTGGGAAATTGAGGGTGTGACTCCTCGAAACCCTGGCTATAAATGAAACCATACCCTTTTTACCTTCATTTGAATGCAACCGTTCATCACACACGTATGTGTGTGTTTCATTCCAATCGGAAACAAGAAGGAAGACACCGCCGAGCCCAACTCCGACGAACTCCTTCCTCCGGCGACTACTTCAAACGAACCTCTTTAGCTGTGAAACTCTCATAGATGGGTGTGTGTGCGTGTGTGAGTTTGAGAAAGAAGGAAAGATGAGCCACCAGCTCCATCCCGGCACAACCACCCACGACGCTCATCCAACCGACCATCTCATGCGTTCCCAGCCACCCTCGAAAACCATCAAGGTGGTAGCTTAGGTGCTTCACGTGGCTGCCAAAAAATGAAGACAGGTTCCACCTCATTCAACCCTTAGGTATCTCTTCGACCCCACTAGTTCACCCTCATGTTACTCCCATTTGAACATCATCACGAGGAGCGCCGAATTTCTGGCGAATCTGTTGCACGAACGACATCCGGAGGCCATCCCATTCCCTGATGTGGTACTCCTCTGGTAGAGAAACCGGCTAGGGTGTTACTTGAGTCACAAATGAGGACCATTCACGACCACTATAGTTTTGGAGCCACCGATCGATGGTGGATCGGGTTTCTAGTGAGTCAAATGGTAAGAACACACCACCGTGTGTTCATAGATCACGATTTCATCCATTACCTTTATTGTTTTTTTGGAGTTAGTGGGATAAAGTCTTGATGTTAACCAGTAAAGTAACTGCTTGCTTGTGTTTGATCAGATCTAAGATCTCAAGCTTTAGGCATGTTGATGAGAAATGTGGTGACTGAAATAGGCCAGATCCAGTAAGGTGGGAGTTGATCGAGACATTCCTGATACTCACGGTCTTAGTCAGAGCTGGTCAAATAGTCAACCATGGTCAAATCTGGCCAATAGTTGGCTCAGCCTGGTTGGTTATGTTCATGACACAAAAACGAACGTGTTCGCGAGCTCGGATCCCTAATCAGGTCCCCGGTTCCCAAAATGAATTTGCGTACGCGAACCAACCCAGAATATATATTCCCACACTCAATTTCATTATGCCAATCCTAACTCATGCGTGTTTGATATTTAGGCACGTGACTGAATTAAATACAAATGATCGAGAGAGAATATAAAATGAGTTAATAATTGCAAATATTCGGTAAAAAGGTATAAATTTCAAAACAATGGTTAGTTTAGCAAATTGGATCAAGTGCTTAATGAAATTGAAAGAATTGAGACGACTATGTTTGATAACCTCACTACTAGATGGTTATGATTACAATGAATTACTCCAAATATCAGACTACACTGTATAAATTAATAAATTGCTAATAATAATGAAATTGATGAGTTTTACAAATGGCAATTGTATATAAATGATAGAATAAAGTTTATATTGGAAAACAATAAATGTATGTATGTGTGTGTGTGTGTATATATATATATTTGGATGAATACATATATAATCGGTCTTGATCAACAAGTGAATAGCAACTCGAGCTTTGGACAAGTTAATTTAATTGAAACAACGTATGTTACCTAAGCATAACTTAAAAGATATCAGGTATTTTGAAATGCAGTGATATAATAGGGGTGTTATTCATAAACGAGTTTCAAATAATATAAACTTATATTGATGAACCGATTATAGAATTTTGAATTTAGATTTAATGATTTTTATTTCAACAAAATAGTTTAATATATTTTGTATGTTATGACAAGACTTGCAACATCAAAACTTACGGTCTTATAAATAAAATAGTTTGAAAAGCTTGTATTTGACAACTATCGATTAGAGTTTAAGTATCGGAATTTTATATAAACCTGGATTGTTAAGAAATCTCGTAAACCCGGACGTATCTTTGTAGACTAACTGTTTGACAAGGTTAATAAGTAGTAATAACATATATCAAGTCTTGATAATTCAGATTATACATGTTAATATTCAAGCATAACAACTGTAATCACCTATGATCAACCAAATAAAAGAGTACTTCTGCACGTATTGTATTTAAACACTACCTACTCATTCAAACAGAAATCAACTAAATCAAATCAAGTGAGGACGCGTTAGATCACGTATGAAACTATGTCAAATAGACACATGAAACAAGAGTATTGGTTATTGATACACATTTAATTTACAAACAGGAATTCATATTTAAGTTAATAGGAAAATGTTATACTATATACAACATATAGAGTTGACTAGCACTAAGGTGCTGCATAAGGTCACTTAGACTTTGGTAATCACAACACATGGACATGGGTTCCATTGCTATACACACTGTGGTTATTCGTAGATCCTTTTTCATTTTTACATATTTTGGAGGAAATACATGCTACAATGCTTCATGTTTTTACTATGATACAAGAATTCTTTTACTATATCCATGCACATACTTCTCGAGGTATGTTGCATGAGACAAGAAATTTTATATTGCATGAGATAAGAAATGTATGTCGCATGAGACAAGAATTATAACACTAAGTCCCAAGTATCCTACACAACCATTTAACTCAGGGTTTTGAGCCGATAGATTAATATAAGCTAGTACTAGCGTGGTCTGACAAACCTTCATTCATGGTTTGGTCATGCCAACCATAACTACATTGTTAAATGAATGGTATATTTCCACCAAGAACTAATGTCTTGTGATAAGACATTGGAATTAGGAGAGATTCAAGAACTTGATACGTATGGTTTTGGACTCATTCAGACTACATGAAATCATACTTACGATTTACATATTATCCTGACAGCAGAACATTTTGCGATTGCGATCCTACTAAACTTGGATTGAAATATTTTACTTGTGTCTTGAATGGAAAACACTATTATTTCAACCGTTTGATCAAAATACAAAACCTACGAACTCGCCAAATTTTTAGTTGACAGTTGTTCTTTGCATGCATTTCAAGTACTAACCTGAGCCTAGATATGGACTTTACACTTAAGCAGAAGGCTTATCATTATCTGATATTCAATGAGTTCTCGATATACAATTTCGTCAAATCTCCTGCGTTTCCGCTGATGGTGGGGGTGTGACACACATGATGGTGGTGCTCTAGTTTTTTGATAAAAAGGTGTGAAAGGGTAGGGACTAGGCATGATTATTTTAAGAGAGTGTAGGCCCCTTTTTGTACATGAATACTTCTAAATGAAATAGATCCATTAGCAAACATCTTCTAAAGTGTGCAGAACCCAGAATAAAAGATAAAAAGCAGACTTTTGTATATTAAAACTGAGAAATTTACAAAGCAAGGCTTGTTCAATAAGTCTAATAGAGACCTCGGGATCCGAACCCATACAAGTACAAAAATACTTCTATTACACTAGTACGACCTATACAAAAGTTCCCGTAAGGAGATGTCTACAACCTACAAAAGATATCGGGCAAATCAAAGTTCTCGGAAATGCAAAAGTTTTCGGCTCGAGAACTTTGGTCTTCAATGAATATCATAATATTGGTTTTGTCAGCCTTCAAACCTTCTGGGACTTACAAACTCCCCCTTGACTGATCAAATCAACCAAGATCGACAGTTGCTAAGTGTGATCCAATTCCAGCATAACGGTTCTTCGTGATTTCCTGAGCCACAACTCTCGTAAACTTCTTAGGAACAAAATAGTCTTGTCAATTCTTCCAAACTTCAGTAGATCAGTCGTTTATTCAATCTATAAATGATCACTACTCCAAAAGTACATTCATCAATATACCAAAAATTGAAGTCCTTCAACAAATCATCAAGCAAGCTTATATGTATAGGAACTAACTTCTCTGTTTTGGGAGGAGGATACTTGACGAATATCCAAGGTTCCTTTTTCACTGGATCAAGCATGTATTTGTGTTTTTAGTGTGTCCTTTTGGTAGGCTTGAGAACAGTAAAGTCTTTTTCGGATTGATCCATTAGGAAGTTCATGAGTCTGTTTGAGATTTCCGCTTTATCGATGTAGATAAATCTGAATTTGGATAGGTTTCAATGATCAGATGTTGGTAGTGAGTTGAAATCCTATTGCCTTCTGAAGTAATCTAGCTTGCCATTAGATCTTCTAAGCACATACATCTACTTTTCTTTTTCAAAACACCAACATACGATTAGGGATCGATTATTTATGTTGGACTGGTTTGGAGCTTGGAAACAATCCGAATCCAATGTAAATCTACCCGACAGCCTCTGGAATAGTGCGGAATCCTATTCCAGGGTTTTCCAATCGAAATCAACAGGAACCGTGGTGATCCGAAGTTGTAAGGATGACTTGGAATCAACAATCGAACACCACGGGTTGAGAATCGAACTTGGACGATCAATGGCCGCTCTAATCTCCTAGGGTTTGACTCTGGTATCTTAGGAAAGAAGGAGGGCTCTTAGAAATTTAGTGTTGAAATGATTTGAACAAGTATATATAGGCTGCAGTCATTCGGCCGAATGAGTGGCCGAAGCAGCTCATTCGGCGAATGACCAAGCTCGAATGAGCTGTCAATCGAATGAGTCATTCGGCGAATGACTCATTCTATCGCTAGCCATTCGCTGGTTTCATCATTCGGCGAATGACTTCATTCTAGAGTCATTCGCCCGAATATGAGGTAGTCATACTCAATTATAAGTTTAATCAAATCAACTAATCAAATAATCAGTAATAAACATTAAGAATTATATATAAAGACAACTTCCATTAATAATTTGAACATTACATGATTAGAGTTTACAAAACCGAACTAGGGACATTACATGTATCAACAAACTCCCCCTTGGACCTAGTTCAACTCTTGGAAGTGTCTTTCTTGAAATACTTCTCTGAAATAGCTTTCCAATCTGCTCCAGCGTGGATCTTGAAAATGTTGCAGAGACGGATCACTCTCATGAATTGTAAAGCTTGCACCATGTCTGGAACATCGAAGAAAATTTGGTGCCTGAATAAAGCTTGAACATCCTTGTGAGACAGATTAGTCAGCCACATAGGATCAAAAATCCTAACAGTCTCCCACTGTTTGTCTTTGCACAGAACTATTACTGCCTCACCAGTGCGCCCATCATAATACCACCATCGGAAGCCATCCATAAAGTCTTGACGCATCTTCCGTAATGGAATCTTCTTCAAAACTCTGGGGGGAAGCCACTTCAGGATAACTTTGTGTTTGCGGGTATCACCATCAATTTCTGGCAAGTAATATCGTTCTGGCTGCTGTGGTTGGAAATTGACCCATCTCTTCCGGTATTCGTACTTGATCTGACGAGAGAACCAAGCAGACATCCTAGAGTCATCACTATAAAGCATCTTCAGACGTGCTAACTGATTTACTTCGAATCCTTGAAGTCATGTGGGTGCTGAAAGTAGTCTATTCCTTTTTCTCTCTTCATAGTGTAGCAACCGAGGTCATGGAAGTATGCCCAGCTAAGAATCTGACCTCCAGCTTTGTAGCCTTTGGTCCTATAAACCTTCTTGTGTGTAGCTGGCATCTTCTCGGTTAAATAGAGAAAACAACAGAGGTTGAAACATCTGAAGAGTAAAGTTACTCATCAGATGTTGTCGACAGATTTTGTTCATCAGTTGTTTTCAGCAGTTGCTCATCAGACTTTGTGAAAAATATGTTCATCAGAACTTGTGAACAGAATTTGTTCATCAGCATTTGTGATAGATTTGTTCATCAGAACTTGTGAACAGAAGTTGTTCATCAATATTTGTGATAGATTTGTTCATCAGAACTTGTGAACAGAAGTTGTTCATCAGCATTTGTGAAAAAATATGTTCATCAGAACTTGTGAACAGAATGTGTTCATCAGCATTTGTGAGAAATATTTGACCTTCAGTACTTAGTGAATCAACACCCATCAGTACTTGTAACTTAGAGTATTGATAAAGGTCATATTTGTCCTTGAATCAGTACTTCTGATATTTATCAGTATTTACTGAAAATATCAAAAGTTCAAGGTGATAAAGAAAATTTTATTGTTAACAGAAAATGTAATATTTTTGGATTTTTGAAAATTGAAAGTTTATTTGTGGAAAAACCAATCTATTCAAGTTGCAGCATACCAAGCCTTAGAACTAAATTTTGAAAAGTGGAGGTGTCTAAAGGCTTAGTAAAGATATCTGCAAGCTCATCAGCACTAGGAACAAACTTTGGATCAATCAGACCCTTTTCAAAACAATCCCTTATAAAGTGATGTCTGATCTCAATATGTTTGGTCCTAGAGTGCTGAACTGGATTCTTGACAATACAAAGAGTTGAGGCACTATCCATTAACAATGGTGTCTTAGACTCTTTGATGCCATAATCCAAAAGTTGAGTCTGAAGCCAGAGAATTTGTGAAGTACAGCTTGCAGCAGCAATGTACTCGGCTTCAGCTGTTGAAGTGGCCACAGATGTTTGTTTCTTGCTTTGCCAAGAAACCAGGCAGTTTCCCAGAAACTGACAACCACCAGAGGTTGATTTTCTGGTAAGTTTGCATCCTGCATAGTCACTATCAGAGAAAGCAACTAGCTTGCAGGAATGCCCATTGGAGTACCAAATTCCCAGAGATTGAGTGCCCTGCAAGTATCTGAAAATTCTTTTCACAGCAATTAAATGAGATTCTTTAGGTGCAGCCTGAAATCTAGCACAAACACATGTAGCAAACATAATGTCTGGCCTAGATGCTGTGAGATACATTAAGGACCCAATCATACATCTATAAAGAGTTTCATCAACTGATTTACCTTTCAAATCTGCATCAAGTTGTGTGGTGCTGCTCATGGGGTTAGAACATGGTTTACAGTTTTGCAAATCAAATTTCTTTAACAAATCTTTTGTGTATTTGGCTTGATGAATAAAAATGCCATCAGTACTTTGTTTGATTTGAAGACCCAAGAAAAACTGTAATTCCCCCATGGCACTCATTTCAAAATGTTTGGTCATTAACTCAGTAAACTCAGCACACAACTTTGGATCAGATGAAGCAAAAATGATGTCATCAACATAAATTTGAACAAGAAGCTTATGCTGTCCTACTTTCTGTATGAACAAAGTTTTATCAATGGAGCCTCTAGTGAAATTATTTTTAAGAAGAAAAGTGGATAGAGTGTCATACCAGGCTCTAGGTGCTTGTTTCAGCCCATAAAGAGCTTTATCAAGCTTGTACACCCAATCAGGATGTTTATTGTCCTCAAACCCTGGTGGTTGACACACATACACTTCCTCTTTTATTTTACCATATAAGAAAGCACTTTTGACATCCATTTGAAAAACTTTTAGTTTGTGTAAGGCAGCATATGTTAAAAACAATCTAATTGCTTCCAGTCTAGCTACAGGGGCAAAAGTGTCATCATAATCAATACCTTCTTCCTGAGAGAACCCCTGTACAACCAGTCTGGCCTTGTTCTTAACTATTTGACCATTCTCATCATTTTTATTCCTAAACACCCATTTAGTGCCTATTGCACACTTACCTTGGGGTAGAGGAACTAGTTCCCAGACTTGTTGTTTCTGGAACTGCAACAGCTCCAACTGCATAGCTTCCACCCAACCATTGACTTTGAGTGCTTTGTGATAGTTCTTGGGCTCTTGCTGACTCACAAATAAAGCATGAAGACAGAAGTTTGACAATTGACTTCTTGTGGAAACACCAGCAGAAATATCACCCAGAACTTGAGATAATGGATGATCCTTCAGTTCTTGATATGGAATAAGATCAGTGCAAGTGTTTGCTGGAGGTTCAGCTGCTGCAGATGTTGAAGAAGAACCAGGGAACAGTTCAGCAGGAATTTCAAATGATGTAGAAGAATCCAGAATATCATCAGCATTTGTATTTGGAGGAGCAACTGGAGCAGGAGGAGCATCAGATTTAGCAGACAATGGCAGATTATCACTAAATCTGAACAGATGAGTACTTTCATCTTCATCATCATGACTTCCTTGAATATTTCCTGTAGAAACTGTTGATGGAACTGCTTTAGATGCATCATCTGTTACATCAATAGACTCAACTGGAGATTGATAGGGTTCATGTTGCGAGATGTCTAGATTAAACATCTCAACAGGATTTTGTGGAATAGAATCTTTTGGGCATTCATTGAATTTGACATGAAGAGTTTCTTCAACTATCTTTGTTCTGCAATTGAACACTCTGTAAGCCTTGCAAGTTGAAGAATAGCCAACAAAATATCCTGCATCAACTTTGGAGTCAAACTTTTTAAGTTGATCTTTGGTATTGAGAATATAGCAAGGACACCCAAAAGCTCTGAAAAAGGAAATCAAAGGGGTCAAATTATGAAGTAGTTCATAAGGAGTTTTCAACCATCTTTGATTCACCAAAACCCTGTTATGCACATAACAAGAAGTATTGACAGCTTCTGCCCAGAAGGTCAATGGCAGGCCAGAATCAGCCAGCATTGTCCTGGCAGCTTCAATCAAGGTTCTATTTTTCCTTTCAACTACTCCATTTTGTTCAGGAGTTCTAGGGATGCTGTACTGTCTCTTGATTCCCTTAGACAGATAAAATTCATCCAGAGTATGATTTTTGAACTCTGTGCCATTATCACTCCTTACACACTTGACAGGAAGAGAATATTGCTTCTCAACATACAACACAAAGTTTATAATGGACTTGGCAACCTCATCTTTTGAGTGCAAGAAGAAGGTCCAGACAAACCTTGAGTAATCATCAACAATTACTAAGCAATACTTCTTCTTTGCCATACTCATAACCTTCACTGGCCCAAACAAATCCATGTGCAACATTTGCAAACAACCAGTGGATTTGGGATCACCAATTGGAGGAAAAGAAACTTTGTGTTGCTTCCCTTTCAAGCAAGCAGTGCAATTCTCATCACAATTAAAATCCTTCATTGGAAGACCTCTAACCAACCCATGTTTCACCAGTTGATTCATGTTTTTGAGATTAACATGACCCAACCTTCTGTGCCATAGATTAGATTCCTGGAGAGAGGCCTTTGAAAATAAACAAGGATGACCTTTAACAGAGATTTTCTTTGACAAATCAAAGGCATAAACCTTTCCCACTCTGTTAGCCTTAAGGAGAGTATACTCATCTAAGACTTTGCCAATAAGAGGCAGCACATCAGAAGATAAAATCCTACAATCTTGCTTGGTGAAAAGAGAAATATGACCCTTATCACACATTTGACTAACACTCAGAAGATTATACTTAAGATTCTCAACATGATTTACATCATCAAACCTTATCTCACCATTTGTTACAAAACCTTTTCCTATAATGTAACCCTTAGCATCATTTCCAAAAGAGACAAATCCCTTCCTTCCTGTAAAATAGTCGTTAAGAAGAGATATGCTCCCAGTCATATGCATGGATCCTCCACTGTCAACATACCAGATGCTATTTTGGCATGCTGAAGGACCCTGCATACACCAACACACTCAGTTAGACTTTGGGACCCAAACCATTTTGGTTTTGGGTCTGTCAACACATGAAGAAACAAAATTAGCAGTTTCAGTTGAAGCAACACTTGAATCATTCTTATCAGAAGATTTTGCCTTGACTTTTGATTTTGATTTCTTCTTGTGAAATGAACCAACAGATGCCTCTGCTAGATTAACTTTTCCTAGCAGTTGTTGCATCATTAGCATCAGTTGATTATGGTTTTGAGTCAAAATTTTGATTTCATCAGACACATCAGAACTTGATTTTTTATTTTTGTGTTGTATCATCTTAGTGTCTTTAATTGATGAAGAAACCTTCAAGTGTTGTTTCTCTGAATCTGGAACAATCCCTTTTCCTTTCTTGGATGTATTTGATTTATTTTCTTGTGAGGATTTTCCAGATTTTGAAACTACTGATGATTCAGGTACAAACTTGGAACTAAATTCATTTTTCATTTTGAGTATGTTCTTGTTTTTATGCTTTATTTTGTTGAATTTAGAACCTTTTCTGTACCAGCATTCATCAGTGGAATGATTAAACAGCCTACAAATGTCACAAGGAACCCTCTTTTGCTTTCCCTTGTGATTATCTACAAGTACTGATGACTTAGATACTGAATTTTTGTTCTTCAGTACATTTGGAACATCAGTATTTGTAGACAAATTAACAACAGCTGATGTGTTGACAACCTCTGAAGAGTTATTCTTCAGCACTTGTCTATCAACACTTTTCCACTTATCAGTAGTTGCACTATCAGCTTTTTCTACAACGACTGATGAGTGACTTTGACTTATCAGAAGCCGTGCATCTTTCTCTCCAGTGCCATGCCCATCTGACTTAACCAGTTTTAAATTTAATTCATTTGAAACATTTTCATCAGAATCAATCTCAATTAAAACACTATCCTGACATGTTTCATCCTGGATAACATTTGTACATCCAAGAGAATACGAATAAGTTTCAATATCCATAGTTTCAGACTCAGATTTGCATGCACTTGAATCACTTTCAAATGATTCTTCAGCATCAGACTTTTCTGAAGATTTGGTGGATTGGTATACACTGTCCCCTTCAGACTCACAGTTAAGATTTTTTGGTGTATAATCAGTTGGAGGAGCAGTGTGATTGTATCCAATACCAAACTTCACATTTGATGCTGTTTGCTTGTTTAACAGCAACTCAAACCCCTTGCAAGATTCAACCCATTTTGCACATTCTACTTGGGTTGCTGCAAGTGTTTGTTTTAGATCATTGTGTTTTACAAGCATGACTTCCACCCTAGCCTTTTCATCAGACAATTGACACTTGAGTTTATAAATTTCAGACTCTTTTTCATTCAAAACTTTCTCAAATTCAGTTTTATTCTTAGTCATGACCCTTTCTAAATCCAACTTCTCATTGATTAATTCAACATTGATTTCTCTAATGGAAGCAAATGCTGAAACACAAGACTCTGAACACAACTTAGCTTTGGATTCAGATGATACCTGGGATGTTGAAGAAGTTGAACTTGAGGTGTCAGTTGAATCAATAGCCATCAAGGCAAGATTCCCAAATGGGTTATCTCCACCATGTGGACTAGCTTCAGAGTACAGCTGCATGTTGAAATCAGATAAGTCATCAGGTAAACTACTCCAATCAGCTACTCCAGGGGTGAAAAAGCTCTGATGTTGTTGTTGTTGAGGCTGTTGATTGGTTTGTGAATTGCTGGGATCAGGAAGAGCAGGGGATTGTGAAGGAATTAATGCTGGAGTGTGAGTAGGTTGAGGCATGTAAAAGCAGGGATATGGATACGGCATAGGACTTTGTGGAACAAAATGAGCTGGATAAAATTGTTGTTGACCAGACCCAGAGGATTGTTGTCCTTTGTTTTGTGGGTTATTGCTAGGAAAGGTCACAAAGGGTGCAGAGGAACTAGGTCCAGTAGATTTGCACTCTCTAGCAAAATGACCAAGCCTGTGACACTTGTGGCACCTTAACTTCCCTTTGTCAAAACCAACTTTGGTTTTGCCAGATAATCCGGGAAATTTTCTTCCAGTTCTTTTGTAGAACTTTTGAGATCTGATGTTGATTAATGCCATCTGACTCAATATATCCATCTCCTCCAGATCATCATCTGGAATTCCTTTCAAATCATCCATCACAAAACACAGATTATCACCATAATTTCCTGCATTTCCATCAACTCCCACAAAAGCATGTTCAACATTGTTAGCAGAGAAATCAATATGTTCATCATAAGAACATTCAGACCCATTAAACTCGGACTCTTGACCAATCAAAGCAGTATTGCCGGGAATAAAGTCATCAGTGAGCTTGCCAGATGAAGACAGCTTTCTTTTCTGTTCTACCTCTCTCTCAAATGTTAAGAGTTTCCCATGGAGTTGGGTGAGGGATAGATGTTCTAGATTTGCACTGGAGCGTAGGACAATAGTATAAGTATCCCATCTCTCAGGCAATGATCTAAGAAACCTGTTGTTCATCTGACTATTGGTATATTCCTGTTTAACCATTTTCAACTCAGAAATCAAACAGGAGAACCGCTCAAACTGTTGAGTCAATGACTCACCCTTCCTATGAGAAAATGTCTCATACTATTGGGCGAGGATTTCTCTTGTGTTTGCTAAAACCTCATCGGTTCCACCGAATTGTTCTTTCAGTGCAACCCAGAGATCATGAGCAGTATCATGATGCATCAAGCCAGAATAAATCTCATTCGGCAAAGCCATGGCCAGAATACCATGAGCTTTAGCATCAATTTCAAACAATCTAATATCCTCATCCGAATACATATCCGAAGGTTTCGGAATCATTAGTTTAGTTTCAGGATTAGTGATCATGGGTTTATAAGGACCATGCACTACAGATTTCCAACATCCTGCACTATTAATTGACAGGTGATGTAGCATTCGACGTTGCCAAATGTTGTACTCACTCCGAACCAGCATTGGAGGCTTGGTTGCGGAGCCTGTATTGTGCGGATCATTGTTTGGAGTAGTCATGATCTCAGATTCACACAATATTAATGAAATTCAAATGAATTAATGTAAATTCCAACCAATTGATTCAACACAGATTGATATTCAAAAACAAATCAACAGAAGTTAACAGAAAACTTCAATCTATAACGAATTCTTACTAATCGGCTAATTCGATCAACCAGAGAACTGAATTGAGCAGTTTCAGAGATCAATTGTATAATCGATCAATGATTAACCTGCTCTGATACCATTTGTAGGATCAGATGTTCTCATTTAATCAATAGCAGCGGAATTCAACGATGAATTAGCTCAAAATTAACAAGAACAAAGTTAATCTAATAGAACAGTAAAGCACAGGTGGTTATAGAGAGAGAATTCTGTAAAAGGAATGATTCATTCAATTCGTACTAACTTCGTTACAAATTACAATGTGTCAACTGCCCTAATATAGAAGCAGTGACGTCTGATGATGTCACAAGATGTTGACATCTAACAGACAAAATATAACTACTGAAAATAACTAAACTACTGAAATAAGACTACAACATCTGATGAGTAAAATACTCATCAGACTTTTTACAAGTATTGAAAGGAAACTACTGAAGACTAAACTAAACACCACAACAGCTGAAAGCTAACACTTCAGCTGTTGTGAACAACATCTGAAGACTTGTTCTTCAGAGCTTGTAACTCTTCAGATCTTCTCTTCAACAGTTGTTTGTCTTCAGCCTTTGTGTTCTTTTCCAGTTGTTGTGAGCCTGTGGGACTTAGAGGATTTTCTGATCAGGCTCATTGGTTCTTTTGGTCCAACAATTCCTTTTTCTCTCTTCACAGTGTAGCAACCGAGGTCATGGAAGTATGCCCAGCTAAGAATCTGACCTCCAGCTTTGTAGCCTTTGGTCCTATAAACCTTCTTGTGTGTAGCTGGCATCTTCTCGGTGCTTTTCTTCTTTAAAACCTCCCAATAAGCTTCCCATTCTTCTTTCCTTTTCTTTCTGTCATCGGCTTCAGATTTGCTGGTCTCAACTTGCTCTTCCAAATACCTGACCAGAAGATCCTCTGTCTCTTGATCAAACTGGTCAGTAAATGTAGGCAGCTCATCTTCAGCCGATGTATACTTTGGGTACTCTTCATCTGTAATATCTTCCAAAATAACCTCATCAACATCATCAAAATGTTCTGGCTCAGGCTCTTCAAAAACAGGAACTGAGGTGTCATCAGTAACCACCTCATCAGGATTCAACATGAACAACTAAGCAATCTGTTCCTTGGTAAGACAATGAATGATCTCTCCCTCCTCCTTGTCGTAGCTTACTGAGTGCTGTATAATTCCTTGAGCGTCCAAAATCATAGTCCGAGTCTCATCTAGCTGACGTCTCACAGGCACAACTTGGACTTCCTCAGTAGCTTCTGGTTCGGTTGTCTTCGAGGGAGACGTAGGAGGAGGAGCCTTTGTCTTCTTATCATTAGCTTTCTTTGACCGGATCTCCGAAGAGGGAGGGGCTTGATCATCATCGTCATCAGTACCAGATGATTCAGATGACCCATCATCATCATCATCATCAGATTCATCATCTTTATCAGAATCCTCATAATCTACCTGTTCCTCCTCAGACTCTTCTTCTTCTTCTTCTTTGTCTATCTCCTTGTCTGATTCATCGGAACGGGTTTCAGCAGCTTCAAGCCTGGGAGTGCCTTCCTTGGAACTCTCAACAAGTTCAGCGAGGCGAGCATTCTCAGCTTCCAAAAGCAGAATCCTCTCGTTGAAACCAGTGGCAGTCATAGCCAACTGGTTATGTTCATCAATGTACTTCAGTAGTTGATCCTCTTGCAGAGCAAAATGAGCCCTAAGATCAGCTCGTTGATCAGCTGCCTGCAGCAACAGGGCATCCTGATCGTTTATCCTTTGTGTGAGCTGAGCAATCTTAGTCTCTTGCTCCATATTCTTCTCCATCAACCTCAGAACCATACTGTTCAGTGTGCTCAGCTGATCCACAACTGAAACAGTAGGTATTAACATATCAGCTCTGGAAGTAGAGGGACCGGCAAAAGCAGTAACATATACTGGCTCATGAGTGATAGGAGTGGTCAGAGGGGCAATAGTGGTATGTGAAAGAACAGCCCTTGACCGTGTCAGTGAAGAAACTGATACAGTTGCTACTGCTGTAACGGTAGTTGTAGCAGCTGTAGTCAGTTCTGACCTCCTTTGAAATGAAAACCTGGACCTCTTTCCCCTTCCAGCTCGAGAGGATGTAGCCTGAGAAGTGACAGCAGTCACAGCCACTGAAACTGGAGTAGAAGATCGAGGTGGAGGAGAGACATCAAACTCTGGTATAAACAGTGGATCAGTAATCTCCTCCATCTCCTTTTCGGTTCTCTTCCTCTTCCTGAAAACCATCTTTCCACTTACCATCACCTTCTCATAGCCTTCCTCCATAACATCATCAGAGTCAGTACTCTCTTCATCACCATCTCCAACACAACCCTCATCATCACCAGAGTCCTCTGACTCAGCATCACCTTCAGAAACATGAGGAGCTGTAGCATCAACAGAAGTAGAAGCAGTAACAGTAGTGGTAGTCAAGAAATCCAAATCCATCAGAGAATCAACATCTATGTCCTCCTCTTGAGCTGTAGACAAACCAGCATCACCACCAGCAACAGCACCACTCACATCAACCATGCTCATATCAGCAGCAGTGGTTATGTTACCTGTACTCACAGCAGCAGTGCTCACAACCACTGAGCTCTCCCCCCTTCCTGCACCACTAGGACCTGCCTCATCACCATCATCACCTCCATCAACAGGTACAACTATGTCTTCAACATCTGAATCGGAGTCATTATGCCTCCATTTGCGACCAGCAGGAGCTTTGTAATCAGGTCGAGAGAGATGACCGAATAAAGATCTGGTGGTTGGCTTCCTCTCCTTTCCTCTATATGACAAGACTCTGTTAAGAGTGGTGTCATTCATGTGCTCCAAACGTACAATATCAGCATTTATCTTGGGAAGATCTGGAACTTGAGCATCAATGATCTGCTGCAGAAACCGAGGGTACATAAGAAACTTCTTGTCCCCTTTTAAGACCACGTTCTCCTTCATATGTATAAAGATCATCTCCGAGAAGTTGAACGGCTTGTTCAACACTAAAGCAGCAAATGCACATTGGATAGTCTCTCGCATGCCATCGAATCCTCCTCGCCTTGATCCGAGACAGTGAACTAAGACATGAGCAAGGTACTTCGCCTGATCCAATGTCGATCACCTTCATACTTGCATCTGAGAAAACATCCACGAACCAAGAAGCGATCAAGCAGAGATGGCTGATCTGGAGAGTCTTGAAACCCACACACTCTCCTGATGTGTTCAGCCGAAACTACAACATCGTGTCCTTGCACCTTTCCCCTGATAACTGTAGGCTCGGCCTCATAGTCTATGTCAGCTGATGACCAGAAATCCTGCTGATGAGAATGGTATGGCACATGAACAGTCGATATAGCGGTAAAAATCCTCGAACGCCGTAGAAATGTAATGATCTCCGAGTAGTGTTTGGCGTTCGGTGTGTTCAGATCCAGATGAGCACATATGTTATGCTTGGGAACTGATTTGTAACCTGCCATAGTGAACAACAAAAGAAATAGACATGTTAGTACAATTCAGTTAAACAAAAACAGAAATCAGAAAGACAGATTCAAAATCCAACATTTTGGTCGAATGACCTTCATTCGCCGAATGAGACCTATGATCGAATGACTTATTCGCCGAATGGAGGTCATTCGTCGAATAGACATCATTCGCCGAATGAGATATAAGCTAGGCTAGTCATTCGTCGAATGAGCCATTCGTCGAATGAGCTTCATTCGCCGAATGAGTCATTCACCGAATGACGACATTCGGCGCCCATTTTGAATTCAAAATCCCCTTTTCCAAAAATCAATAATCAGTCCATAAAATTTGCATGTACACACTCAGAATCAACCGATTAAGACTTTTAATACTGGTCTTAGGTAGTTTCAAACCCATTTTAATAGTCTATTTAAACGGCGAACAACAAAACCCTAAATCCTAACAGTTCGATCTGTTTTCAACGAATCCGTGGTTGAAAATGCTTGTTAATCGATCTCCAAGTACCTGAGATGAAATAGAACTTGGTTGTCCGAAGCAGGGTTAACAGAAGTAACAGAAAATCGAAAGAACTGGATGTTGGTGTGAATCGCCGAATGATGGAGTTCTGATGTGGCGAAAGTAAAAATGGTCGAATGATTCTCATTCGGCCGAAGGACAATTATATAGCCAAGCTCATTCGCCGAATAAGCTAGGCGAAAGGTCGGCTGATAGTCAGTCTCATTCGCAGAATGAGAGTTGCGATTAAGACATTCGACAACACCTATTCGCCGAATGAACAGGTCGAATGAGACATTCGACAACACCTATTCGCCGAATGAACAGGTCGAATGAGACATTCGACACCCTTCATTCTCCGAATGATGAAAACTGTGTTTGATTGATTCGGTCGAATGACTCATTCGCAGAATGAGTTCATTCGGCCGAATGAATGAACCTTACCTCTCATTCGGACGAATGAGAGATGATAACACCCAAAACTCTACTTTTTCAACATCTGGCATTTTGAGCAACAAACTTTTGACCAATTATGAAGATATGTCTGGTTGGTTCAGGATTCAGATATGACAGACATCCGAATCTACAAATGATTATCTAAAATAAAATTTAAAACAGAAAATCCTTTTGTATTTTTCTGAAACAACCACTACAACTGTACAAACCATAACTAAAAACAAATAAACACATGTTTTTGTGAGAAGTCCATTAATAAAATAACACATATCTCTAATCACATCACATTATCTTCAGTGAATGCTTTACTTCAAACACAATTTTATGATGATACGATTACTGATATATTTGTCCAAACTTAAACTGAACAATACACAACTACTAAACAGACTTTATGATCACTCATATTTTCTGATTGAGTTCCCCATTTCATTTCACCATTAAAGATCAAAGTCAGTTCAAAACTCATTTCTGCATATCTTAAAACCAGTCATCATGAATTCAATAAGATTCAAACATTTATTATCTTTTTGTATTTTTCTTGTTCTATCCAAATGGATGGCTTCAGCTAGGTCCGTCCCAGCGATATGGCACATATATGGAATCGAACTTAATTTGTTTAAGTATTTCTCAAGCTTAATACCAGCTTGCAATAGGTTTTCTTCAAGCTTAATACCAGCTTGTTTTTGTTTTTCATCAAGCTTAATACCAGCTTGCCTTTATTTTTCTTTGAATGAAACCTCATTTGATTCCATGATGATAGGTGTATGCTTGATTTGAGTCAAAAACCGTTTCTTACTCAAGTGGTTTTATGAAATGAGTCCCACAGATCAAAAATTTTTAAGTTATCACAAGTTGTTTATTCATTCTGTATAGTCAGCCTATCAGTACTTTCTATCATAATTCTCTTGTGATTTCAGTTCATACATTCACTTCTTCTTCTATGACATGATAGATTAATGTACTACTTTATAAAGCAAGACCATCTCAATTTTTAATTTTTCTATTGTTTTTGGTTTTTCAAATTTTCAAATGTTTTTGGTTTTTCAAATAACAGAATATCTCCCCCTAAAAACCTAAAAACAGAAAATATTTTTTAGTTTTTGATAAAGAACATAAACTCTACAAGAAAAATAAAAGACTGAAGTAAAATAAACAAATCAAAGACTATCTAAGAAAGTTGATAATCATTTGTTAGACTCAGATGAGTATTGAACTTCATCCTTTTGGAAAACACCATTAGCCGATAACAGATATAAAAATCTGGGTTTGTCAAATGCTTTTGTAAAAAGATCGGCTTTTTGGTGATCGGTGTGAATTTTCACTACATCGATTAATTTCTTTTCAAAACAATCACGTATGAAGTGATATTTTATGTCGATGTGTTTGGTTTTGGAGTGCTGAACAGGATTTTTAGAGACAGCAATGGCAGCAGTGTTATCAACATATATAGGAGTGTTAGAAAAATGTAACCCATAGTCCCTGAGTTGCTGTTGAATCCAAATGATTTGTGAACAGCAACTAGCAGGAGCAATGTATTCAGCTTCACAGGTTGAAGTAGACACCGACGTCTGCTTCTTGCACTGCCAGGTGACTAATCGGTTTCCAAAGAACTGACATCCTGCAGATGTTGACTTGAAATCTCTCTTGCATCCACCATAATCTGAATCACTATATGCAGTGAGCTCAAAGTTATTATCATTAGGATACCATAAGCCAAGTTCCGGTGTACCCTTCAAATAACGCATAATCCTTTTCACAGCAATGAGGTGAGATACTCTTGGTTTTGATTGATAGCGTGCACACAAGCAAGTAGCAAACATGATATCTGGCCGAGAAGCAGTAAGATACATAAGAGATCCAATCATTCCTCGGTACAGAGTGGCATCAATTAACTCCCCCTTTTCGTCTGGAGTAATCCCGTGATTAATCGCCAGTGGGGTACCAGCAGGCTTTGCATCAGACATACTGAACCGGCTCAGAATGTCACCAACGTATTTGGTTTGATGAATAAAAATCCCTGCCTCAGACTGATCCACCTGCAAACCCAAGAAAAATTTCATCTCTCCCATCGAACTCATTTCAAATTTTTCTTTCATAACCTTCTTGAATTCCTTGCACAGACTATCATTTGTGGAACCAAAAATTATGTCGTCCACATACACTTGCACCAAGAGTAAATCGCTGTCCTTCTCACGGATGAATAATGTGCAGTCAATGACACCTCTTCTGAACCCGTTGTTCAGAAGGTGAGTAGAAAGTGTCTCATACCACGCTCGCGGAGCTTGATGCAATCCATATAAGGCCTTGTCTAGCTTGTAGACTTGGTCACGATGCAATGGATCCTCAAACCCGGGAGGTTGACTGACATACACTGTTTCACTGATAACACCGTGAAGGAACGCACTCTTAATATCCATTTGATAAACTTTGAACTTCTTAAAGGATGCATAAGCCAAGAAAATACGAATGGCTTCGAGTCGAGCAACTGGAGCAAACACCTCATTGTAGTCCAACCCTTCTATCTGTCTGAATCCTTGAACCACCAGACGTGCCTTGTTTCGCACTATGATCCCGTGATCATCTTTCTTGCAACGAAGAACCCATCGAGTGCCAATGACTTTTGCACCTTTAGGTCTGTCAACCAATTGCCAGACACCTAACTTTTTGAATTGCAAAAGTTCTTCTTGCATTGCATCAACCCATGATTCTTCCTTGAGAGCTTCAGTGACAGTACGCGGTTCAACTTGAGAAATAAAACAGTAGTGAGCACAAAAGCTTACATATGCAAAATCAAGAATGTCAGCAAGACTGCCTGAAGAAATCTGACTTCAAGTCTTCACTCCATCCAAAGGACTCCCAATAATGTTGTCTTGAGGATGAATACGATTAATTCTTCCAACAGGATGAGCTGGAACCTCAACCTCAGGATCTAAGTTATTCAGATTCAAATCCTCAAGACCTGGTACAAGATTATCAACAACTGGTTCAGGAGCAGCTGGAGGATTGTCATCTGTGTCTGAGCTGTCATCATTTATCTGTGTAGTAGGAACGGATGCAGATGAAGGTTGAAAGGTTTCATCAGGTGCATTTTGTGCATCATACAGCATCTGAACAGCAACATCTTCATCGGAATACATGGGGGACATATTGAATGAATCAAAGAGACTGGAATAATCAAACATCCAATCTGGCCCTTTTCCAGGTGGGGGCATTAAATATTTCTGAACGTCAACATGGTACCACTCCTCCACATTATGAGTTGAAATGTTGTAAACTCGTTTATTTGGAGTGCTATACCCAAGAAAATACCCTTCTTCCACCTTTTCATTGAACTTGCCCTGTTCATGTTTCTTAAGCATAGTGCATGGTGCACCAAATGGTTCAAGATACTTAAGATTTGGCTTTCTATTGTGGAGCAGTTCAAAGCAAGTCTTCCCATGTCTTTTCACAATTAGAACCCGGTTCAGTGTATAGCAAGCATTTGCTACAGCTTCATTCCAGAATTGAACCGGCAGGGAAGAATCAGCAAGCATGGTTCTAGCAGCCTCAATCAATGTTCTATTTTTGCGTTCAGCAACACCATTCATTTGAGGAACGTATGGAGCACTAAATTGTTGCACAATGCCTCTTGCATTACAAAAATTCTCCATGTTGTGATTTTTGAACTCCGTTCCATTATCAGTTCGAAACTGACGAATCTTGAGCTTATAAAGTGATTCAAGTTTGGTAACCAAAACTTGAATGCAATCAAACGTTTCAGATTTCTCCTTTAGAAAGAAAACCCAAGAGTATCTGGAATACTCGTCAGTGATGACAAGACAGTATTGATCTCCAGCTATACTCTTCCGATTCACTGGACCAAATAAATCCATGTGGAGAAGCTCAAGAGGAACATTGATTGAATGAAACTTTTTCAGCTTTTGAGACTGCTTAGATTGCTTTCCCTTCTTGCATGATACACAGATATCAGACAGCTTAAAATTCTTCAAGCTAACTCCCTCTACCAGACTATTGTGAACTAAATGATTCATCTTACGTAAACTCAAATGACCTATCCTCTTATGCCAAAGGATTGAATCTTTTTCAGTTGCCTTTGTCATAAAACATGAAGCTGTGGAGTATGTAGTTGAAGCTGTGGCCATATTGAGAACGTACAAATCTTGCTTTCTTGGAGCAGACATCAAAATCCAATCTTCAGGGATCTTAACACCTTGCTTGAGAATGTAACATTTTGACTCATCAAATAAGACCTTGTACTCTTTGTCACAAATCTGAGAGACTGACAGGAGGTTGTTTTCCAGCTGTTTAACATATCTGACATTATCAAATGAAACTTGTCCATTTGTCAGAATTCCCTCTCCTGTAATAAAACCGCCTTTATCTCCGGCAAAAGCAACATATCCACCCCGAACTGCATTCACATTGGTGAGCAGAGAAATATCACCAGTCATGTGTCTGGAAGCCCCACTATCAACGATCCAGTTGCTGTTAATTCCAGCTTTTAGGGCAACCTGCACAATAAAGAGACAATCAGTTCACTTTGGGAACCCAAGCCTTTACAGTCTTGGGTTGACCCATAGAGTCTCGGATCCAAACATCAATCCATTTTCCATCAGGAAGAGATTTATCTGAAATAGGTGAAACAGAATTCTCAGATGATTTAACTTTCCAAATTTCATTTTTATCAAAAGAGGTTTTCAGATAAATGGATGATGATTTTGCTTGGTTAACTTTAAGTATACTTTGAACATTCAAAGTTTCCAGTTTTCCTTTACCCTTGTCTGAATTTTTAATCTGAACTGGTTGTTTAGACTTTTTTGACCAGGCTTAGGTACAGATTTTACCAGTTTTGGTAAAACAGAATTTAATTTTCTGAAAGGAACATCCTTAGGCCTGATCAATTGAGGGCAAAATCTCACAATGTGCCCAGACTCACCACATTCAAAACAAACTTTGTCACCTTTTTATGAAAATGTTTTAAATCAGAAAATGATTTTTTAGTTGATTTAAAAACATTTGTCTTCTGACAGTCTGGATTAAATCCCAATCCCTTTGTCCCTTTGTTACCAACCAAAGCAAATTTGGCAACACAATTAGCTTCAGACTCTTGTGAAGCTTTAACAAAGCGTAATTCTTTGTAAATATTTGATTTGTAGATTGGGTCATCTTTCATGACAACAGGGGTTTGATTCCGAGGAGTACTATGCTTAGGTGAATAATCTGATTCATCCTCAGAATCGGAGACCCAATCTTCAACAACTCCATCCACCCGAGATCCATCAGTCTTTGATAAACTCTGATTTGTACTCAGACCGACTGGATCAATTACTATCGGAGTAGTAACTTGAAAATCCTTTACATCTTTGTCATTTGGTGTATTGACAAATGCATTGAGGATTGGTGGAGGACAATTTTGATAGTTAACCTTTTCCTTCCCCTGATCAGTACCCCTACTGATCATGTGCTCAATGATATAAGATGAGCTTTCATAGCTCTTGAGCTTCTGACCCAAGGTCTCATAGTCACACTCGACTATGGCTAACTTTTTCTTAATCTCATTGATGGTATTGAGATAAGAAGTGATAGCATCTTGCTTATTCAGCACTGCAATCTCGGCTTCATGCAATTGTCTGTTTAAAAGATCAATTTTAGCTTGAAAATCTTTTTCATTAGATTTTAAAATTTTGTTAGCTTCAATGCATAAATCGAGATCGTTCATCAAAACACTGTTATGTGTCTGATAAGCAAGGATCTTACTTCTAAGATCAACACAATTAAAACACTTTGAATGTGAAGATGAACAGTCAGTGTATACCTGCTCTGACTCTGATGAAGCAGAAGAGTTTACCATCAAAGCAAATTGAGTAGAGGAGTCATCAGCTTCAGCATCAGTATCTTGAGTGTCTGAATCTGTCATGCTATCTGATTCTGAATTTGAGACTTTATCATCATTCACCATTGAGTCTTCCCGAATGCTTTCCTCACTTTGATCTTCAGATTGTTGAATCTCAGCAACACAAGCTTTATCTTGTTCTTCTTTATCAGCATTGAATCTGAAATCCCAGTTCACCCCTTCATCCCGTTGAACCATTAAAGCTTTACTTGCAGAGGATGAAGATCCAGCTTGAGAAGGAGAATCAATGGGAACTAATCTCCTTTCTGGATTGGCAGTGGAGGATTTCTGATGCTGGAATGGATTCTTGTTGCCTGCTTTCTTCGGCTGTTTTCACTGCCTGGCAAAATGACCCTTCTCACCACAGTTGTAGCATGTCACAGATGCCATATCAAATCCAAACTTAGACTCCTTGTTTAGATTGATATCCTTCCCAGTCCTCTTGAAAAACTCCTTAGCTCTTCTAACCGCACTTGCCAACGCCCACATAATGTCAATTCGTTCCATGTCATCAGGATCAATCTGAGAGTAGTCATCATTGGTCAAATAGGGATTGCCGATCTGACCAGCAACTAATCCATCATATGAGCTAACCAATGTAGACAAAAGACCCATATGCTCTTTAGCAATCTCTACAGTGACCTTGTCAAAGTTGTCTGTCTTCATGCTGGTAGTAGGCTGATGATGTTCTGTTTGTGAACTGGTTGAGGATGATTGACTAAAATGAATCTGAGCAGTAGATGGAGCCTCAGATGTCTTAGAAACAAAAGCAGTCTTTAGAGGAGCATGAGTATTGGATTTATCTACTGTGGGAGTGGAATAGTATAAGGAGGGGTCCTGAACTTGAACAACTCTCTTGGCTTTCCATTTGTTTTCTATCTCCTGCTCTTTCAGCTTCTGGATAAAATCATTGATATCCATATGTGCCAACATCTGGTTCTGCTTGAGTACCATCAAGAATGACTCCCACTTTGGAGGTAGAGCATCTGCCAAACACTGGATCTTTTCCTGAGTTGTTGTCTTGACTTCATGATTGAATAACTCACTCAAAAGATGATAAAATCTAGCAATCAGCTCATCCAGTGACTCATTTCCCACATACATGAAGCTATTGAATTCCTTTCTCAGTGCCTTTGACTTGATACTCTTCAAAGCATCATTACCCTCATATCTTTGTTGCAGTGCATCCCACAGTAGCTTAGCAGAAGTGAATTGTCTAAACTGATGGAAAATATCAGTAGCAATGGACTGTGACAAAATAGCATAAGCTTTCTTCCCATAATCATAGAGCTTCCTTTGAGGCTCAGTCATCCGTGTGACTAGCATTGGAGTTCCATCTTCATTCAGAGGCCTCAGATAACCTCCTTCAATCATCATCCATAAATTTGTATCCACCCCATTAATGTGAACTCAAACCGATACTTCCAGTGAGGATAATCGTCTAAGGTTAGTAACTTGGGAGCTTTATTGGAGTTCCCCGTCTCATTCTCTGTCAACAACAATGTTTGAATGCGATGGTTCTGATTTGCCATGAGAGCTAAATCCTCCATTCAATCAGAAATGATAAAATTCAACACTTAGAAAAATTTTCAGAATTACTACCGAATGAGATGATTTGGGCGAATGTCGGGGACCGAATGAACTAAAACTGGCGAATGAAGGCAGGGTATGACAGCTGTCGAATGAGATGATCGAATGACCTATTCGGCGAATGACTGATAAAATGAGGACTTTCGCCGAATGAGATTGGAGAATGAGGCTATTCGGCGAATGACAAGAGCGAAGGAGCTATTCGCCGAATGACTGGTCGAAAGAAGGCTATTCGCCGAATGAGTGCTATTCGGCGAATGAGGGCTGATTCGGCCTAACTTATTCGGCCGCAATAGACATTCGGGCGATCTGGGGTTTTCAGCAACGAAAATCGTGATAACTTGCGATTTTGACCAAATCTATGCACCAAATTTGGTACAGAAGTTCAAGACATGATACTAAACCAATTGGGAAAAGATTTTGACAAACATACCACAAAAACCCACCAATTTTCAATGAAATAGTGACTTGGAATGCAAGAAACTTAGGGTTTTTGAAAGTTACGAAAATCAGGGTTTTCAAAACTTTAGATCTGATGATTTAGAGTGGAAATCGAGTAGAATCAAGAGCCAAAGCTCTGATGCCACTTTGTTGGACCGATTTGGAGCTCGGAAACAATCCGAATCCAATGTAAATCTACCCGACAGCCTCTGGAATAGTGCGGAATCCTATTCCAGGGTTTTCCAATCGAAATCAACAGGAACCGTGGTGATCCGAAGTTGTAAGGATGACCTGGAATCAACAATCGAACACCACGGGTTGAGAATCGAACTTGGACGATCAATGGCCGCTCTAATCTCCTAGGGTTTGACTCTGGTATCTCAGGAAAGAAGGAGGGCTCTTAGAAAGTTAGTGTTGAAATGATTTGAACAAGTATATATAGGCTGTAGTCATTCGGCCGAATGAGTGGCCGAAGCAGCTCATTCGGCGAATGACCAAGCTCGAATGAGCTGTCAATCGAATGAGTCATTCGCCGAATGACTCATTCTATTGCTAGCCATTCGCTGGTTTCATCATTCGGCGAATGACTTCATTCTAGAGTCATTCGCCCGAATGTGAGGTAGTCATACTCAATTATAAGTTTAATCAAATCAACTAATCAAATAATCAATAATAAACATTAAGAATTATATATAAAGACAACTTCCATTAATAATTTGAACATTACATGATTAGAGTTTACAAAACCGAACTAGGGACATTACATGTATCAACAATTTATGATGGCATCCACATATTTTGAACTTCCTGTAAAGTGGACTTCGTTTTCTTCTACAAGTTCTGATGGATCTGAGGATAGTCATGTTTTTCTCTCTTACTATGAAACACGCTTCCAAGCTCTCTTTCAGGTGAACCAGTTGTCAATCACGTCATCAAGACCAATAACTGTGTCTCCTTTAGAAGTGACATACTTGTGTGTGTACAAGTAGTCCAAGTAGGAATATTATGTTGTGGCCCCAAAGTTAAATATTTCAAAATCAATATTTTCAGCTTGAGTAGAGACTGGAGCCGTTGTGCTTGGAAGCTTTTGTTGTGCTTCTTCCTGTTCTTTGTTTTTGATCGTTTGAAACACCAATTCCATGTTGACATCTTTAAACATTTTATCAAAATCTTCCTCGGTGAACTCCTTAGCAAACCCTTCAAAACTAAAGTTTTCTAGCAGATCCTCTAAAATTCTTACCAGACTCCTGTATAATTTGACTTGTTGCCCGAGTTATTGTTGTTCTTGTCATTTCCTCCCTAATTATCATTGTTATCATCATCATTTTTATCATTATATTTGTCATCCTTTTTCCCACTATCATCATCATCATCATCATCATCATCATCATCATCATCATCATCATCATCATTATCTTTGTCATCATCATCATCGTTATCATCATTCTTCTTTTCATCGTCTTCATCATTTTCATCTTTCATATCTTCATTAACTTGATCCTGATCATCCTTTTTGTTCTTCTTTAACTCTTGAAGTTCCTTTAAAGAAAAAGGATATTCTTTTGCATTGTCTCAATCTAACCATCTCTGATCTTTAAAGTTGTCGTCAAATTTTTGAATCATTTTTTAACTCGAATACACATGTCTATAAAATATCAAGATCAATTGGTTAATAATCAAGGATGTATTCAAAAGATGATCCCATGGGAGTCTTGCCTTTGTCTGACTTGGAAGGTGGAGGAGAGTGAGGTCGGGAGAAATGAATAGGAGCTGGAGAGTGAGGTGATGACTGGGATTTAATGGGTGAGGATGGTTTTATGCGTGATGGTGGTTCGAAATAAGATGACTGTGATTGGAGTCTTGTGGCTGATGGATGAAGTGAAGATTGGGTTGATTGTTGCTGTTGTTGTCTCTTAATTCTAGGGTCTATCGATCTTCAAAACATAACCTTGACCCTTTTCTTGGTGAAGATTAAAGGAGAGGGAAAGTAATCTCTAATTTTATCTTTGGCCTTTAAAGGCTTAGATGGAAAGTTCCTTTCCTCTTCCTAAGCAAATCTCATTCATATGTGCTAATAGGAACGACTTCATGTTCATCATCAGAAGAACTTTAGCATTGACAGGTTCTATTTCAGTAGTGACAGTTTGTGCATGATCGTGTTCTTCAGCAACAAATGCATTCAAGTACTTAGGAACTTCTTTTTCTTGATCAAGATCAGAAAATACTCTACTAAATTTCTCCAAAGGCCTATCTCCCATATACATTTTCTTTACCCTCTTGTTCGTTACCATGTAAAAGAATATTTTTCATTCTTTTCTAAACCAAGAGTCCCATAGTAGGAACCAGATTCTGATGTCCCTTGTTAATGATGATATGGATGAATCTCGGAATTGCCAAGAATTTCTTTTTCTTCTTTCCCAAAAAGTTATCATAAATTTTGTTGTATACCATCCGTGAGAAGTTGAAATCCATTCCAAGAGTAAGAGCCACCATGCACGAAGTCATTGAAACATTTAAAATAACTTAGCCTTCTTTCCTTCCCGATAAACATTGAGTGAAAACGTGAGCCAGATATCTCCAGAATCGCTGTAAAAACATCTTCTCTGTAAGGAGAAAGGCACCCTCCTATCCTGTCATACCAGAGGGTTTCCAACTGCCGAGGGCGAGACGCAGACTGGGCGCAGGATGGCAAATGTGTTTTGTCAATCTTGCATCCATCCCGACCTCCAGAAAAGTTGGCCACCCAGGCGCGATGGATGGGGATTGTCAGGCCCAAATATTACTATCCAGAATTACCACGATGTGCTCCTCGCGCTATTAACGGTCCGAGATGTGGTTATGAGGACTTAGTTGTGATCGTGTGCCACACACACACACACACACAGATATATATATATATATATATATAAGTGATAAAGCAAGTCCATATGTGTCCAAAAAGTATTTGTTGTTGGAAAAAAGTTTGTATGCAATGTTTTCTTCCCCAAAGGTAGAAAATAGTGAAAAATGGGCTGTGAACTCACCTGATAGTGCAGTTAGTGATGTGTGTTCACAAATCGCGATTGCTAACACCTGTTAGTAGTCACCTATAATCATATAGGTCATGAGTATGTGTTTTGTGGTGTGTTGTATCCCATACAACTCCAAGTATCGGTGTGCTCAACCGAGTGTTTGTGTTGACTTCTGTTGACTCGACGAAATGTTGGTGCCTCGTTTGTTGTGTTTAGTTCGTTTATGTGGTGTATTAATCTTAACACGCAAGTATGAGATCATCATGCATCCTACGATTCTACTCAAGGTAATAGTTTAGGTATGTCATGTATGTCAATCACGTAAGTTTCTATTTTTGGAAGGCTTCTATTTTTGGAAACTTGCTGTTTTTGGAAACTTTCTATTTTTAGAACGTTTATATTTTCAGAAAGTTTAGTTATGAAATCCCATTTTATCAAATGAAGAATTCTAGCATGTTCCTAAAACACATTGAACACGTAAACAAGTATTGCAAATTACCATTTCATCCTATTTTGCATTTTCCCCAAATAAAGTTTCTATTTTTAGAAAGTGTTTGTTTAAATTTTTTTTTTCACAAATCAAAGATCCAAATGTGTTTGTATAACATTCCTAAGCATATTATAACATCAATATACTTCAAATCATGCTGAAATCATCAAGATTATCTCTTTTGATTACAATAGTTTCTATTAATAGTAAGTTATTACCAAATGCCATACTTTCACAAATCCCACTAATCTAATTTGTTTCTAATCCTTCTAATAGGCATTTAGCATCTTCTAATAGCATAGAACATATCTAGAACATCATCAAACAACAACATGCATGTTAAAAGTTTCTATTTATGGTAAGTGTTTGTAACAGCAGTGTCAGAACTGTACCGGAACAGTGATCTCAACAGTAACATGAATAGTATTCAGGTACAAATTATACATATTTCATTTTATGTCATGTTCATATCATATATCATTATCATTTCATGTTATCAAACAGCAGATTCAGAATCATTTCAGGGAAACAGAATTCAGAAAACATGGTTCAACAGTCAGATAATTATCTGGCGTTACAGAACCATCATGTGATTATTTGTTAGGATTTTATTATGTATAAACGTATGTGAGGCTTTACAGAATAAAACACACGGATGTCGTTACGTGAATGCTAAATTGACGGATTATTCGTATAGGTGACGATCTGTATGAATAAATCTGAAAGTTTAACGTTCTGAATGATATCCGATAATTAGAAAACAAGATTGAAAAGTATAGTTATCGTTGTGTTCGTACGGGTGACGATTCCAGCGAATACGCGCGACGACTGTATGATTCGATTTTAAACAGTAAATTTAATTGTTGATGCACTTAATGTCCCTAGTTCAATTTTGTATTGATCATCATGTAAAGATTAAAGTTATATTAATGGAAGTTGTCTTTATATATCTTTATTGTTATTAATGTTTATGTTTGAGTGTTTGATTTGGTTTACTAATATTTGAGTATGAGTATCACTCATTCGGGCGAATGACTCTAACTAATGAAGTCATTCGCCGAATGACTCATTCGACCGACTTGTCCATTCGACATAGTCATTCGCCGAATGAGCTACTTCGGCCACTCATTCGGCCGAATGACTACAACCTATAAATACAAGTTCAAATCATTTCTAACCTAACTTTTCCGAGCCCTCATTCTTCCTAGTGCACTCCAGTGTCAAACCCTTGAAGTTTTGAGCGATTCTTCACGTCCAACTTCGATTCTCAACCCGTGGTGATCGATTCTCACTCGCACGTTGATTCTACTCACTCGATTCACCACGGTTGCTGTTGGTTTCGATTGGAAAACCCTGGAATAGGATTCTGCACTATTCCAGAGGCTGTAGAGCAGATTTCCCTTGGAACCGGATTGTTTCCGAGCTCCTACGAGGTCCTACAAAGTGGTATCAGAGCTTTGGCTCTTGATTCTGCTCGATTTTCAATCCAAATCATCATATCTTCGATTGTTCGTTCGAGATCTGCAAAAACCCTAAGTTTCTTATCCTTAAAGTTACTGTTTCATTGAAAATCCGTGGATTTTTGTGGTGTTTTTGTCTAATCGTTTATCCCAATTTGTTCATTATCATCTCATGATGTTCTGTACCAAATTTGGTACTTAGATCTGGTCAAAATCTCAAGTTATCGCGATTTTTGTTGCAAAAACCCTCAGATTGGCCGAATGAGCATGGCGGCCGAATAGTTTTGGCCGAATCAATCTCATTCGCCGAATAGCATCATTCGCCATCTTCATTCGCCGAATAGCTCCATTCATGTTACTCATTCGGCGAATAGCCTCATTCTCAGTTCTCATTCGGCGAATAGCCTCATTCGACACTTGATTCACCGAATAGGTTCTTTCGCCCTAACAATCATACTCAATCTTTCATTCGCCTTAATTAACTCATTTGGGCCCCGACATTCGCCCCTAGGATTTTCATTCGGCAGTCAGTTAGACAATTTTTTCTAAGGGTTAAATATTGTTGTTTTTGATTAAATGGAAGACTTAGCATTGATGGCTAACCAGAACCACCGCATTCAGACATTGTTGTTGACTGAGACTGAGACAGGAAACTCTAACAAGGCTCCCAAGTTGCTATCTTTAGACGATTATCCACACTGGAAGTATCGGTTTGAGATTCACATCAATGGAGTGGATACCAATTTATGGATGATGATTGAAGGAGGATATTTGAGGCCTCTTAATGAAGATGGAACTCCTATGCTAGTCACACGGATGACTGAGCCTCAAAGGAAGCTTTATGATTATGAGAAGAAGGCTTATGCTATTTTATCTCAGTCCATTGCTACTGATATTTTCCATCAGTTCAGACAGTTTACATCGTCTAAATATCTGTGGGATGCTTTGCAACAGTGTTATGAGGGCAATGATGCTTTGAAGAACATCAAGTCAAAGGCATTAAGGAAGGAATTCAACAGCTTTATGTATGTGGGGAATGAATCATTGGATGATTTGATTGCCAGATTTTACCATCTTTTGAGTGAGTTGTTTAATCATGAAGTCAAGACTACTACTCAGGAGAAGATTCAGTGTCTAGCAGATGCTCTTCCTCCAAAATGGGAATCATTTTTGATGGTACTTAAGCAGAATGAGATGATGTCACACATGGATATCAATGATTTTATCCAGAAATTGAAGGAGCAGGAAATTGAGAACAAGTGGAAAGCTAAGAGGGTTGCACAAGTTCAGGATCCTTCATTGTACTATTCTACACCTACTGTAGAGAAAGCCTCTTCACATGCTCCACTGAAGACTGCTTTTGTTTCTCAGACTACTGAAGCTCCATCTTCCAATCAGATTCATTTCAGTCAGTCATCCTCCTCTTCTAGTTCTCAGAAAGAACATCATCAACCAGTCACAAGTCTAAAGACAGAGAATTTTGATAAAATTACAGTTGAGATTGCTAAATAGCATATGGGTCTTTTGTCTACTTTGGTTAGTTCTTATGATGGACTGGTAGCAGGACGGATTGGCAATCCTTATCTGACAAATGATGACTATTCTCAGATAGATCCAGATGACATGGAAAGGATTGACATCATGTGGGCTTTGGCAAGTGCTGTGAGGAGAGCTAAGGATTTTGTCAGAAGGACTGGTAAAGACATCAACTTGAACAAGGAGTCTAAGTTTGGTTTTGACATGGCCTCGGTCACTTGTTACAATTGTGGAGAGAAAGGTCATTTTGCTAGACAATGCAAACATCCAAAGAAAGCTGGAAACAAGAATCCTTTTCATCATCAAAATTCCTCTGTAGAAAATACAGAAAGAAGACTTGTCCCTATAGATTCTCCTGCTCAAACTAGTTCCTCAAATGCAGGCAAAGCTTTGATGGTACAGCAGGATGAAGGTGAAAATTGGGATTTCAGATTCAATTCTGAACAAGGGGGACAAGATAAAGCATGTGTTGCTAAGATCCAGAAGATAGATGATCAACTTGAAGAGAGTACTGCTGAAGGAGCACAGCTCAAGATTGAAGAAACATCTGGATTAGAGTCTGAAAGCTTGACTGATTCTGACACTCAATCTGATTCTGATGCTGATATTGAAGAATCTTCTACTCAGTTTGCTTTGATGGTAAACTCATCTGCTACTCCTGCTGCAACTTCACAGTCTGATCAGGTATTTGATGATTGTTCATCTTCTTGTTCTAGTTGTTTTAATTGTGTTGACCATAAAAGCAAGGTTCTTTCCTATCAAAATCACAATGCTGCTTTGATCAGTGATCTCAACCAATGTATTGATGCTAACAAAGTTTTAAAAGCTAATGAAAAATATTTTCAAGCTGAAATTGAACTTTTAAACAGACAACTTCATGAGGCTGAGATTGTTGTTCTTAACAAGCAAGATGCTATAACTTCTTATCTCAATACCATTAATGAGGTAAAGAAGAAATTAGCAATAGTTGAGTGTGATTATGAGACCCTAGGACAGAAGCTCAAGAGCTATGAGAGTGCATCTTATATCATTGAGCACATGATCAGCAAAGGAGCTGATCATAAGGGTAAGGGAACAGTGAGTTATCAAAGATGTCCTCCACCAATCTTAAACAGCTTTGTCAATTCACCAAATGACAAAGATGTTAAAGATTTTCAAGTTATAACTCCATTAGTAATTGATCCGATTGGGATGATTACTGATGAGGGTTCCTCCTTGTCAGAGGAATCTTTGGTGGATGGACTTGTAGAAGATTGGGTCTCAGATTCTGAGGATGAATCTGAACATTCAACTGACTGTGCTGTTCATGATAAACAACCTACTATCATGAAAGGAGACCCAATCTCTTCTTCTAAAATATATCAAGCTTTAAACTTTGTGAAAGCTTCAAAAGCAAATGAAGCTTGTATGTCAAACAAGATTGACAATCTTGTTCCTAATGGAAAGAAGGGTTTGGATTTTAATCAGAACATGCCTAAAACAAATGTTTTCAAACCAATAAGGCAATCTTTTTCTGAATTAAAACACTTTCATGAAAAGGGAGAACCAGTTTGCTTTGAGTGTGGTGCACCTGGGCACTTTGTTAGATCTTGTCCACAGTTGATCAGACCAAAGGTTGCACCACTCAGAAAACAAAATCAGATTTTTGGTAAACCTGTCAAATCTGAATCCAAGTCAATTCAGACAAAACCCAAACAACCAAATCAGGTTAAATCTTTGGACAAGGGTAAAGGGAAACTGGTGAACTTGAATTTTCCCAAGATGGTTAATGTTGATCAAGTTAAATCATCATCCATTTATCTGAAAAATTCTTTCAGTAAAAATGCAGTCTGGAAAGTAAAGTCTGAGACTTCAGTTCCACCCACTTCAGACAAGGCTGTTTCAGATGGTAGATGGATTGATGTTATGATCCGAGACTCATTGGGTCAACCCAAGACTGTAAAGGCTTGGGTTCCCAAATTGAACTAATTATTTTATTTTTGTGCAGAATGCGCCAACAGCTTCTCTAAACAGCTCTTGGATTGTCGATAGTGGGGCTTCAAGGCACATGACTGGAAATATCTCACTACTCTCAAATGTTCAATCTGTTCATAGTGGATATGTAGCTTTTGCTGGTGACAAAGGTGGTTTTATCACGGGAGAGGGAATTTTATCAAATGGGCAAGTTTCATTTGACAAAGTCAGATATGTCAAGCAATTGGAGAATAATCTTCTTTCAGTATCACATATTTGTGATAAAGACTACAAGGTTCTTTTTGATGACTCCAAATGCTACATTCTAAAGCAAGGTGTAGTTATCCCTGAAGATTGGATCTTGATGTCTGCCCCCAGGAAGCAAGACTTGTATGTACTTAATATGGCCACAGCTTCAACTACATCCTCCACAGCTTCATGTTTTATGTCAAATGCAACGGAAAAAGATTCAATTCTTTGGCATAAGAGGATGGGTCATTTGAGTCTGCGGAAGATGAATCACCTGGAACACAACAATCTGGTTGAAGGGGTTAGTCTGAAGAATTTCAAGCTGTCTGATGTCTGTGTATCCTGCAAAAAGGGCAAGCAAGTCAAGCACTCTCACAAACCAAAGAAGTATCACTCAATCACTGTTCCACTTGAGCTGCTCCATATGGATCTTTTTGGTCCTGTCAACCGCAAGAGTATAGCTGGGGATCAATACTGTCTTGTCATTACTGATGAATATTCCAGATACTCTTGGGTTTTCTTTCTAAAGGAGAAATCTGAAACGTTTGACTGCATTCAAGTGTTTGTTACCAAACTTGAATCTTTTTATAAGCTCAAGATTCTCATACTCAGAACCGACAATGGGACGGAGTTCAAAAATCACAACATGGAGAATTTTTGTAATGAACGAGGTATTGTTCAACAATTTAGTGCTCCATATGTTCCCCAAATGAACGGTGTTGCTGAGCGAAAGAACAGGACTTTGATTGAGGCTGCTAGGACTATGCTTGCAGATTCGTCTCTTCCAGTTCAATTCTGGAATGAAGCTGTAGCAAATGCTTGTTATACTCTGAATCGGGTGTTGATAGTGAAGAGACATGGGAAGACTTGCTTCAAATTGCTCCATAACCGAAAGCCAAATCTTAAGTATCTTGAGCCATTTGGTGCACCATGCACTATGCTTAAGAAACATGAGCAAGGCAAGTTTAATGAAAAGGTGGAAGAAGGATACTTTCTTGGGTACAACACTCCAAATAAAAGAGTTTACAATCGATCAACAAAAAATGTGGAAGAGTGGTACCATGTTGATGTTCAGAAATATTCTATACCCCCACCTGGGAAGGGTCCTGATTGGATGTTCAACTATTCTGATCTATTCGACTCCTTCAATATGTCTCCCATGTATACTAATGAAGAAGTTGCTGTTCAAATGCTGTATGATGCACAAAATGCACCTGATGAACTAGTGAAACCTTCATCCAATTCAATTCCTACAAGACAGACACATAATGACAGCTCAGACACAGACGATAACCCAGTTCCTCCAGCTGACCCTGAACCAACTGTTGACAATCTTGTGCCAGGACTTGAGGATCTGAATTTGAATAATCTTGATCCACAGGTCGAAGTTCCAGCTCATCCTGTTTGAAGAATTAATCGGATTCATCCTCAAGAAAACATTATTGGAAGTCCTTTGGATGGGGTTAAGACAAGAAATCAACTTTCTTCAGGGGGGCTTGCAGACATTCTTGATTTTGCAGATGTAAGCTTCTGTGCCCATTCATGTTTCATCTCCCAAGTTGAGCCACGTACTGTCACTGAAGCTCTCAAGGAAGAATCTAGGGTTGATGCAATGCAAGAAGAACTTCTACAATTCAAGAAGGTAGGTGTCTGGCAACTTGTTAACAGACCAAAAGGTGTGAAAGTCATAGGCACCAGATGGGTTCTTCGTTGCAAGAAGGATGATCATGGGATCATTGTGCGAAACAAGGCACGTCTGGTTGTTCAAGGATTCAGACAAGTTGAAGGTTTGGACTATAATGAAGTATTTGCACCAGTTTCTCGACTTGAAGCCATTCGTATCTTCTTGGCTTATGCATCCTTCAAGAAGTTTAAAGTTTATCAGATGGATGTAAAAAGTGCATTTCTTCATGGTGTGATAAATGAAACAGTGTATGTCAGTCAACCTCCCGGGTTTGAGGATCCATTGCATAGAGACCAAGTCTACAAGTTAGACAAGGCCTTATATGGATTGCATCAAGCGCCGCGAGCATGGTATGAGACATTGTCTACTCACCTTCTGAACAACGGGTTCAGAAGAGGTGTCATTGACTGTACACTGTTCATCCGAGAAAAAGATGGTGACTTACTCTTGGTGCAAGTATATGTGGATGACATCATCTTCGGTTCAACAAATGATGGTCTGTGCAAAGAGTTTGAAAATGTTATGAAAGAGAAGTTAGAGATGAGCTCAATGGGAGAGATGAATTTTTTTCTGGGATTACAAGTGGATCAGTCTGAGGCAGGAATCTTCATTCATCAAACCAAATATGTTGGGGACATACTGTGCCGGTTCAGTATGTCTGATGCAAAGCCTGTTGGTACCCCACTGGCTGTCAATCACGGGATTACACCAGATGAAAGGGGGAGTTAATTGATGCTACTTTGTACCGAGGAATGATTGGGTCTCTTATGTATCTTATTGCTTCTCGGCCAGACATCATGTTCGCCACATGCTTGTGTGCACGTTATCAATCAAAACCAAGAGTGTCTCATTTGATTGCTGTGAAAAGGATTATGCGTTATCTGAAGGGTACTCCTGATCTTGGTTTATGGTACCCTAATGATGATAATTTTGAGCTTACTGCATACAGTGACTCTGATTATGGTGGCTGCAAAAGAGACTTCAAGTCAACATCTGCGGGATGCCAGTTCTTTGGAACCCGTTTAGTTACCTGGCAGTGCAAGAAGCAGACGTCAGTGTCTACTTCAACCTGTGAAGCTGAATACATTGCTGCTGCTAGTTGTTGTTCTCAGATCATCTGGATTCAACAGCAACTTAGGGACTATGGGTTACATTTTTCTAACACTCCTATATATGTTGATAATACTGTTGCCATAGCTGTCACTAAAAATGCTGTTCAGCACTCGAAAACAAAACACATTTGAAAAGGATGAAGTCATACCTTCATCTGAATCTAACAAATGATCATCGCCTTTCTTAGGTAGTTTTTGTTTTTGTCTATTTATTTTATTTAAGTTTTCTTGTCTAATTTCTTTTCTTCATCAAAACCTCAAAATGATTTTCTGTTTTAGGTTTTTAGGGGGAGATAGTTGCTAAATTGAAAAACCAAAAACATTTTAAAATTGAAAAACCAAAAACATTTGAAAATTGAAAAACCAAAAACATTTGAAAAATTCAAAAATAAAAAAACTGTTGAAAAACTAGTTGCTAAATTGAAAAACCAAAAACATTTGAAAAATTCAAAAATACAAAAACAGTTGAAAAAGTTTAAAATTGAGATGGTCTTTCTTTGAAAAAGTGACACATTAATCTATCATGATATAGAAGCTGAGTTGAATGTGTAAGCTGAACACACAAGAAAATTATGATGTGATGTACTGATAGGCCAACTCTACAAATGAATAAACAGCTTGTGATAACTTAGAAAGTCTGATTTGTGGAATCTGTTTTATAACACCATTTATGTGAGAAATAGTTTTTGACTCAAATCAAGCATACACCGGTCATCATGGAATCAAATAAGATTTCAAACAAAAACAAGCTGGTATTAAGCTTGAAGAAGAATTAAAAACAAGCTGGTATGAAGCTTGAAGAAAAATAAAAACAAGCTGGTATTAAGCTTGAAGAAAAATAAAAGCAAGCTGGTATTAAGCTTGAGAAATACTTGAACAAATTAAGTTCAATTCCATACACGTGCCATATTGCTGGGACGAACCTAATTGAAGCCGTCCATTTGGATAGAACAAGAAAAAAATACAAAAAGATAATAAAATTGAAATCTTATTAAATTTATGATGACTGGTATTAAGATATGCAGAAATGAGTAATAAACTGATTTTGATATTTAATGGTGAAATAAAATGGGGAACTCAATCAGAAAACATGAGTGATCATAAAGTTTGTTTAGTAGTTGTATATTGTATGGTTAAGATTGGACAAATATATCAGTAATCGTATCATAAGACAAATGTGTCTGAGGTGAAACATTCAATGAAGCTGATGTGATGTGATTAGATGTATGTGTTACTTTATCAATAGACTTCTCACAAAAACATGTGTTTCTTTATCTTTAGTTACTAGTTGTACAGTCGTAATTTTGTTTCAGAAAAGTACAAAAAGATTTTCTATTTTCAAATTTAGTTTAGATGATCATTTGTAGGTTCAGATGTCTGTCCTATCTGAATCCTGAACCAATCAGACATATCTTCATTATTGTCATCAATTTTGCTGATTCAAAATGTAAAATCTTGAAATCAGTATGTGTTTTGGGTGTTAAAATTCTCATTGGCCCGAATGAGATGTTAGATTCATTCATTCGGCCGAATGACTTCACTCTGCGAATGAGTCATTCGACCGAATCACTAATGGCAGAATAGGTTTCATTCGGCGAATGACTTGTGACGAATGACTCATTCGTCAGTCTCATTCGGCGAATGACTGAATAACGAATGACTCATTCGCCATTCACATTAGGCGAATGTGAGACTCTATATAAACAGTTAATCGGGTAATCTACCTCATTCGCCACAAATTCTCTTTCGCCCCTACTATGTGTTTACATTCGCCCTAAAAACTTCTTTCTTCGGTCGATCTTTTTCTCGTGATTCCTACTCACCCAACCACTGATAATCTTCTTTATTGTCATATCAGGTACATTGGGATCGAATATCGTCAAGTTCTGACCGTGAAATCATCAAAATCCGAACAAATTTTAGGGTTTTAGGGTTTTTCATTTCGCCCTTGTAATAAACTGTCAAAATGGATTTAAAATAAAATATGTGTTGTTTTAAACTTGTTAATCGGTCGATTCTGAACATGTATATATGATTTTTATGGACTGATTTGAATTTTTGAAAACTGGAGTTTTAATTTCAAAAGACAGCCGAATGACGCCATTCGGCGAATGAAGGTCATTCGGCGAATGAATTCATTCGAAGCATGACTCATTCGGCGAATGACTTGTTATTCGGCCAAATCAATAACTTTCGGCCAAATTGATCTATCTGTTAACTGTTCTGATTTGATTCTATTGAGAAATTTAAATGTTCTGACATGTGTATTTCTCTGATTTTCAGAATGGCTGGATATAAATCAGTGACGAAGAACAACATATGCGCACATCTTGATCTTACCACTCCGAACGCCAAGCACTACACTGAGATTATTACCTTTCTCAGGCGTTCGAGGATCTTTACAGCCATCTCCACTATACATGTGCCATATCAGTCGCATCAACAGGATTTCTGGGCTTCGGCAGATATCGATTGTGAGGCTAAACTTCCAGTGATCAGAGGGAAGGTTCTTGGGCATGATGTTATTATTTTAGCAGAGCACATCAGGAGAGTTTGTGGTTTTCAGGATTCTCCTGATCAGCCTTATTTGTTAGATCGCTACTTGGTTCGTGGCTGTTTTATGAGATGCAAGTATGAGGGAGATCTAGGAGCTGGGATCCTCAACAAAGCTTATATGTCTCCGCAGTTTAAGTATCTTGCTCATGTATTGATTCACTGTCTTGGATCCAGGAGAGGAGGATTTTATGACATGCGAGAGACCATACAGTGTGCCTTTGTTGCACTTGTGCTGAATAGACCATTCAGCTTCTCTGAGATGGTTTTTACTCACATGAAGGAGAACGTAGCTTTGAAGGGAGACAAGAAATTCTTGATGTACCCGAGGTTCCTGCAGCAGTTGATAGATGCTCAGTTACCTGACTTACCGAAGATCAATGCTGACATTATCAGGCTGGAGCATGTGAATGATCTCACCCTCAACAGGGTGATGTCATACAGAGGAAAAGAAAGGAAGCCTGCAACTAGATCCTTATTTGGTCATCTCTCTAGGCCAGATTACATAGCTCCTGTTGGTCGGAGATGGAGACATAATGATTCTGACTCAGATATGGAGGACATAGTTGTGACCGGTGATGATGGAGATGATGATGATGATACTGGTGGTGCAGGTGAAGGTGTTAGTGGTGCTGCAGGTGAAGGTGTTGGTGATGCTGGAGGTGCAGGTGTTAGTGATGCTGGTGGTGCTGGTGTTAGCTCAGTTATGGTGAGCGCTATCGGTGTTAGTGCTGATGTTGGTACAGATGCTGGAGTTAGCACCTCCTTGGCTGCTGATGAGGAAGTTGACATTGACTCACTGTTGGATTTGGATTTCATGACTACTACATGTCACACCCCGAGCCGGCGGGGTAGGATCGGGTTTCCCCGACGGGCTGAAGGTTCCCGGGGCGCGATATCGGGAGTGATAATCGAAATGATTAGATTGTTTACATGGCACATGGTATATAAATGAGAAACTTGCTAAAATAAAATAGAATTACAAGGTTAAACTACATCAGTTAAGTTTATAATTTGCCAATGTAACCCTATTATCACATCATAAATCTTCTATCTTATATCCGCACAAGATATACAAAATAAGCAGTAATATGATGCTTCAAAATATGCAGGTCCATAAAGCTAGATCCTCTATCCGAAACCTAGTCCCAAGAAATGACTCTTCAGTTGACCTGTTCATCACCTGAGAAGTTATGCAAAAATAAAGTCAATACACGGTTGGTGAGTTCATATAGTTTAGTAGTTGAAAATGATTTGAAAATGTTCCTTTCGGTAAAGACCCTAACCTCATTAACTTCAATGTAATATCCATATCGGTATGCTTATATATAGGGCATACCCTTGAGTCGAGCCTACAAGCCCGCCCAGACGCCATCCCACCACATAGTAATACGCATATGACACTGTTGTTAATAATAATTAAGCATTTTTACCATACAAACCTCTTATTTGAATTATGTTTTCCAAAACTTGATTTACCTTTGATCCTCTTGAGTTCCTCATCGATATATGATTTCCCAAAAGTCAGTGATAGAAATGAAATGTTGAATATTTAATTAAATAATTAAACAAAACATTTAAATACAACTAAGACATGATGATTGGGCCTTATTAGACTCAATCAATTAGACTTAGTTGTAGGTGGTTGTCCAAGTTGTAACCTCTCACACGTGACCCATGTCAGGCATAACTCACAAGGAGTACACCTGAACTGAGCGATATTTTAATGTTTTGCCCGTTACAGCCTGACCCAATGGTCTTCTGCATCTGAAAGGGACTTTAAGGATATCCTTTGATTCTTGATCTCTTGATTATCTTGATTTGACTTTGATATTGATTTCATTCGATCGTTCATGTTATTGCCCGTATAGCCTGACTACAAGAGCCTTCTATACCTGAAAGAGACTTTATATGTGTGTTACACGTGGTCTTGATTCCCTACACAACTGACATCCACCTTAACTTGAATATTAATGATTTAATTAGATCATAATGATTTCATTATTTTCATGATTCACACACATTTATGATTTATGATTCCTTGAGTCTCTTGATCTTTATCTTTAGAATTCCAATGATTCACAATGATATTTGATTTGATTATGATTCTTTGTTCTCAGATTCCACACTGAATTGGATTTCCTTTGAATTTGATCCTTTGATTTTGTTCATTTGATTTCACTTTGAATTTAGATTCTTGAATTTGAGCTTGATGGACTAAGGGTTGATTTAGAGTTTAAATTTAAAGTATTACTCATAAGAGTACTTTAATTAATTTGGATATGTGATCGGTTTAATAATTACCTAGACAGGAGTCTAGGGTATCAACAAACATATACATGTAAAACATAAAATAAATAAAGGCATTTAAATAAACAGTTTAAATAAAAACAGTTTACGCATGCTTCTCAGCACCGCGTTTTAAAACAAAAATGTTTAGAAAAGGGGCAATGAACTCACCTGTGTTGCCGTGCAATGAACCACAAAAGATATGCGCACTCTCTGATTGTTGCCTAAGTATCTTTAGCACCTGAGTTATTTTAAAGAATTCGAATGCGATAAGTACATACGGGAATTGTCGTATCTACGGTTTGGTCTCGGTGTGCAACTACGTGTCCTAGATTACTAATGTATTTCTAAAATCCCTTCTATCTAAGTTAAACTATTACCCATTAGTAACCCAGATCCCACATTAATCATTTAAAGTATTTAAGTAAAACATTTTCAATTTATTACATTTCAAGTAAATCATTTATTTAGGAAAATCATTTAATTATATTGATAAGGTTTATAATTTAAATTTCTTTTTATGAAAAGCGTAATTAATTTAAGGAAAGTGTAATTAAACATGATGGGCTTATATTAAACCCATTGGGCCGTTCTTGGGCCCATTAATAGACTTCTATTTTCAAGCGATCTCTTGTTAGCTTATTGAGTCACTAACCTTGATGGTTTAAATAAACCATTTAGGTTAGTCATATGTCTTTGTAATTCCCAATGGTTTAGGTGTTAACACTTAAGTCAACCCATAACCTTTAGATTCTTGTTTTCCATTCCTAGTGTAATTCTCCCATAACATTGATATCTTAGTTTAAGGAGATTCAATTGTGTTTAACCAAATGAATGATCATTCCCCCATAATGATTTCATGTGGTTATTGTACCTAAATGTTCTAAGTTAGATCGATAGTTAATCCTAACATTGTTTTTATTGAACTTTAGATCTCGTGGGCCTTATGCTAGGCCTAGCTTGTCATTGTGGCCCAACTGGTTAATATTTAACTTAACCGAATGTACAACGGATCATCTTAGATATTGGGCCAAATTAAGTGGTCTTGGACCTAATCATAGGGTTATTGGGCCTTAGGAGCTTATATGGGCCGTATCAAATTAAACGACTAAGTGTGAGTAAAGTCTCGGCCAATTTCCTCCCCAATGAGCCAACTTGAAATTGTTGTGCCATTATAACACATGGGCCAATTAACACTCACATATGGGCCGAGTATAGACTATTGGGCCTAGACCTTTTAGGTAAGTGGTTTGCATAGAATAAAATGGTTTAGACATTTGGGTTGGGCCTAATGGTCACATGGGCCGAAAGGATGTTGTTGGGTCAAGTCTTGGGCAGAAATGGCCAAAATCATTCGGGGAGTGCTACTGGGCTGGTTATGTTTTATGTAAGGAGATATGGACCAATTCTTGTATGACTAGAATCACCAGGATCGGCCATGCACTGGTTTCAGACAAAACCAGCGAACCTTCCCTCCTAAGTCAATGGTTCGCCTGGTTAGATAGCCAAGGTTCACGAGTAGAAAGGGTAACCTGCAAGGTTCGGCTGGCTGTGCATGTGAGGTTCTCCATTGGCTAAGGTTCGTGAGTCATGGGCGAAGGTTCGCAAGCCTGCTTCAGGTTCGGATGATGATGACAGACGAACCGAAGGTTCGTTGGTGAGTGATGGTTCGCTAGGGTTCGTGGCTCAAAACTGGTTCACCTAAGCCTAAAGGTTCGTTGTCGGTTTGTCCTAGGAGGGTTCGACCAATTCAGGACCTAGAAAGGTTCGGTTGACTGGAAAGGTTCATTGCTGGGGTTAATAGGTTCGGTGGTAGGTGGAACATAGTAGGGTTCGCCAAGGAAGCACAGGTTCGTGACCATGCAGGAGGATTCGGCCAACTTAGAACCTAGAAGGGTTCGGCTGGTCACGGCCCACGAACCCTGTTGGTTCGTCTTCCTCCGTCCTTATCCCACCTAGCCTGTTCTAAGATCGATGATGAGAGGGTTTAAACGATCCAAAAATGTACAATGGTGTCGGTTCATGCACTTATAGATGTATATATAACCGAATGGAAGGTGGTAAAGAAATATGTGTATAAAACCCTAAATATTCGAACCTTTAAGCATCCATACCTCAAAATCGGTTGGACAAATCTACAGATCGGTTGTACTTCCTTGAAGAGCTCGTTCCTAGCTACGCGTGGACACCAAGAACGCCGGATTTCGCCTCCAAACGAGTGAGTTATGGTGATTTGAAGATGAAATCTTTAGTGAGAGAGAGGGTGACGGGTTAAAGACTAGAGAGAGAAAGGGTTTGTGAAAGAATGAGGAAAATAGCCTCATTTAGAGTTTATATACTCCGGGGGTGTTCGGTTTCGTTTCGTTTGATCGGTTCGCGTTTTCGTCGCGTTTCCGGATCGTAACGCGTGTAATTACGTAATATATATAAAAGGCTTTATTTTTTGCGTTTGGAAAGTGGTTATTTCTAGTAATGATATTAAATGTTGTTTTCTTAATTTTATTTATCGAAGTTTATAAATTTTACGCGTTTTATTATTTATTCGCGTATTATAGTTTACGCGCCTAAATTAAAATAGTTTCTTTTTAATTTATTTATGACGAGTTTCAAAATTGTAAAACAGGAAATATTTTATTTCCTTAACTTTATAACTGTTCGAATCGTCTTTCGTTTCGTTTCGTCAGAAAACGTCACTTACGTGCGTTTTCGTACAGAGCGCTAACTGTACGAACACGATCGTACGTTTCACTTTCTGATTTTGTTGTCTACTTTACAATCATCGTTTCAGATCGTTAACTATCCGATCTATTTGTACAGATCGTCACCTATACGAATAGTTCGTCAGTTTAGCGTTCCGTAACAACAACTGTTTTTTTTTTTTGTACTATTTTGATTATCCTCACATACGTGCTATCCTAATAGATCCTAACAATTAACCCCTGATGGTTCAGTGTTGCCAGATAATTACCTGACTCAAGAACCATTGTTCTGAACTTTGTTTCTGCTAAATGTTTATGTTTGTTTACTGTTCATACTACTGTGGAAATCACTGTTCCGGCACCGGTTCAGGCACTGATGTTACAGTCTCCCCTTGTTAGAGAAATTTCGTTTCGAAATTTAGGAATTGTTATCAGGTATCACTTTCCCTTCAAACAGTTGGGGATTACCTGAACTTCATATGATCTTTGTATTTCCTAAGTAAACTTGAGTTTGTGCTTTAGACTCCAATGAGACTTAGCAATTGAAGTACGACTTTTCATTAGTTGTTTAATCTAACGAGCCATAAACTCTGAAGATCATTACATAAGGTATAAATGTCCGTCCAATTGAATTCCTTCAACTGATATGACGAACGATTCGTCCGTACGACATTTATTCAAGTTCGAGACGTGAAACGCGTAACGCATCCCACTAAGGTCATCTGGTGACCTCAATCTATGTGCCGTAGCTCGAATGCGTTTGATGATCTCGAACTGTCCTACTTTTCGTGATGCTTTTTCGTCCCTTTATTCTAGAATGGACTACACCTTTAATCCGTCAGTCGGCGACTGACATTGCTGACCTTAAGGAGCGTCGAATAGTGTGCATTCAATGCTACTATTATGCTGTTGTTGTAGGAGAGGTTGATCAGTGGCATTTGGGTGTCCAAATTTCCACTGAAGTTTGACACACAGGTTCTCAACATATTCTCCAAGATCCGTGTCGTACCTTCGCTTCGACCGTCCTTTGGTGAACGGTGAGCTGTAATTATTTTTAAGTACTTCCTTAGAGATTTCTGCAATGTTGGTTAGAACCTCATTGTGAAACTGCCGTCCCTATTCAAAATGTTAAACGATAGCACCACATAACGTGCTCCTATTTATTTGCTGTATAATCCATTAGTTTACCTATCACCAGAGTCCACCCACTAATTTGGTAGTAAGTATTACATCCGGTTTATCTCAAACTGTCTTTCGGCTCTAAAATCTGACACGCTCCTTAAAGTTTTCGTAGGTGACTCTCTCATAACTCTAGGTCTTGATCGTCAGGTCGAGATCCTTAAGTCACCCATGGTGAATACTTAGATTATTTGACATAACCGTATACATACTTCACCATTTGTTTAATCTGTTCTCAGCTTGAAAGTGTACATTATACAGCAGGGAGGTCTACCTAAAATATGGTAGAACTATTAGGATAAAGGTAATGATTCACCTTCTCAGTAATTCCATACCCATCTGCATGATGGGGTATATCTATATTACTTCTACCCTAAAGTCATGGGACTTACGGAACCTATTGCAACTTTTGTTCCAACGATTACTTATTTTCATCCTAATTACAAAATGGAAGAATTTAAGATAGAATTGTTCTTCATTCAACAGTTCCAAAATATCCCTGAGATGTCGTTCGCGTTCTGTCTTGGTATTAGAATAAATCAGTATGTAATCTCTAATAGTAATGACAAACTAACCAGATATGGTTTGCACACTCGGTTCATGAGGTCCATGAAAACCATAGGTGCATTCTTCTATCAGAACAGCATCACCATAACTTGGAATGCCCATATTTCCTTGGAATATTTTCTCTGGCGTATCTTCATCTTGCATTCACAAATGATTTCCCTTGATCTACTTATTTAGTGTAGATAAGAACCTAGTACAATTCTCATATTTATGTTTCATAACATCCTAGAACCGGAGTTCTTGAACTTAAGTGACTTAAATTCTAGGAGATCTAGGTAGAAAATGAAAGTCTACACACTAGCTTTGACATTTTGGATTCCTAAGGCTTTTAGTATTCTAATTAGATAAGGTCCTATTCTAAATTACAGTAATTAAGCCGGCATTAATGATTACACTATCTTCATTTAATCATTTAACCCTTATTTAACCTAAAGGTTCCTTCAGTTATTATTCTGATTATCTTTTGGCACTGACTTTGCTTACGGCTAGCTTAATTTATTATTCCTAAATTACAACAGACTATGCAGTTCTAATTAATACACAAATAAATAATTTAAGGTATTAATCTGAAATTTGCATACCTATGGAGTCATCGGACTCCGAATGTTCCCCTGGAGCTGGTAAGGCAAGTACTTCCTCTGTGACTGCTGGGTCTGCTGGAGGCCTTTTCCTAGGGCAGTCCCTTGCGAAATGTCCATGCGTTCCGCACGTATAGCAGTTGTTGTTATGATGATAGGAAGTAGAGGGGTTTGCTTTTTGTTCCGATTTCCTAATGGAAATAAACCGACACTGCTGAATCCAGTGTCCGTATTTCCCACAATTCAGACAATGTCTACAGGGTTTCCCCTCTCCATGATGGAACCCACATCTGGCATATTTAGGATATGCACTAGCATATTGATGGGGAGTAGAGGTTATTGGTTACATACGCTGCTGCATCCCGTGTTCCGTCTCTCCACAGCGCGTGCATTGTACACATGAGAGTTCAGCTTGATGGTGGTAGTGACAATCCGAACAGAGGGGAGCTTTTCCCTTAGAAAGTGCAGGACTTGTGGAAGATATCCTCACGGGGCAGTCTCGTGCAATGTGTTCGGACAGTCCGCACACATAACAATCTTTGTTGTGTCGAGGAAGGGGATATGTAGTGTTTCTAGGACTCTGGTTATGAGTCGGGGGATTATTACAATCACGAATCCAGTGTCCCTTTCCCCCACAGTTCAGACAGTGTTTGCACAGTTTACTCTTAGCATGGTAAAGACCGCACGTGGCACATAAAGGAAATTTGTCAGCAGTCTGTTTGCATACCAATTCCATTGAGGGTATGTATCGATGATCCCCATGGTTCGGCTCACCACAATGGGTACATTGCTTACATGAGATCTCAGCACGGTGATGATAGTGACAGGTAGCGCAAAGAGAGGCTTTTCCAGCATAACGCCCACGATTCTCTGGCTCCGGAGCAACGGCCATCTGACGAAGGGGAATGGCCTCGGTGTAGATTACAGGATTTCTTGATTTCTTAGAACGACACCGCTTTCGCTTCCTACTTGTTTCCCCTTCTTCCGGTTCCTTCTTCTCTGCAGCAAGTAGTGGGAAGCTTCTAGCAAATTCCTCACTGTTCCTGATCCGGGTTATGATTCCAGGGAGAACCGCCACCAACTGTTCAGTGATCAGGGTTGCAAGTACTTCGACTGCTGAGTCCGTCTCTTGCGAAGGTAGAGGCGGTGATGGTTGTCTTCTTGGTGACATTCTAATCATAACCAATAGAACATTGGTTAGTGCAATGATCGAATGTAGAAGACACAATGCAAGTAAATTCCTAATTCCTATGTTCTTTACATGCAGGGTCCCTAGGTTATAGTCTAGGCCAAACCGTTTAAATAAGTGACCTATATTTCTCTATAACCATGGCTCTGATACCAATCTGTCACACCCCGAGCCGGCGGGGTAGGATCGGGTTTCCCCGACGGGCGGAAGGTTCCCGGGGCGCGATATCGGGAGTGATAATCGAAATGATCAGATTGTTTACATTGCACATGGTATATAAATGAGAAACTTGCTAAAATAAAATAGAATTACAAGGTTAAACTACATAAGTTAGGTTTATAATTTAACAATGTAACCCTATTATCACATCATAAATCTTCTATCTTGTATCTGCACAAGATATACAAAATAAGCAGTAATATGATGCTTCAAAATATGCATGTCCATAAAGCTAGGTCCTCTATCCGAAACCTAGTCCAAAGAAATGACTTTTCAGTTGACCTGTTCATCACCTGAGAAGTCATGCAAAAATAAAGTCAACACACGGTTGGTGAGTTCATATAGTTTAGTAGTTGAAAATGATTTGAAAATGTTCCTTTCGGTAAAGACCCTAACCTCATTAACTTCAATGTAATATCCATATCGGTATGCTTATATATAGGACATACCCCTGAGTCGAGCCTACAAGCCCGCCTAGACGCCATCCCACCACATACTAATACGCATATGACACTGTTGTTAATGATAACTAAGCATTTTTACCCTACAAACCTCTGATTTGAATTATGTTTTCCAAAAATTGATTTACCTTTGATCCTCTTGAGTTCCTCATAAATATATGATTTCCCAAAAGTCAGTGATAGAAATGAAATGTTGAATATTTAATTAAATAATTAAATAAAACATTTAAATACGACTAAGACATGATGATTGGGCCTTATTAGACTCAATCAATTAGACTTAGTTGTTGGTGGTTGTCCAAGTTGTAACCTCTCACACATGACCCATGTCAGGCATAACTCACAAGGAGTACACCTGAACTGAGCGGGATTTTAATGTTTTGCCCGTTACAGCCTGACCCAATGGTCTTCTGCATCTGAAAGGGACTTTAAGGATATCCTTTGATTCTTGATCTCTTGATTCTCTTGATTTGACTTTGATATTGATTTCATTCGATCGTTCATGTTATTGTCCGTATAGCCTGACTACAAGAGCCTTCTATACCTGAAAGGGACTTTATATGTGTGTTAAACGTGGTCTTGATTCCCTATACAACTGACATCCACCTTAACTTGAATATTAATGATTTCATTAGATCATAATGATTTCATTATTTTCATGATTCACACACATTTATGATTTCTGATTCCTTGAGTCTCTTGATCTTGATCTTTAGAATTCACATGATTCACAATGATATTTGATTTGATTATGATTCTTTGTTCTAAGATTCCACACTGAATTGGATTTCCTTTGAATTTGATCCTTTGATTTTGTTCATTTGATTTCACTTTGAATTTAGATTCTTGAATTTGAGCTTGATGGACTAAGGGTTGATTTAGAGTTTAAATTTAAAGTATTACTCATAAGAGTACTTTAATTAATTTGGATATGTGATCGGTTTAATAATTACCTAGATAGGAGTCTAGGGTATCAACAAACGTATACATGTAAAACATATAATAAATAAAGGCATTTAAATAAACAGTTTAAATAAAAACAGTTTACGCATGCTTCTCAGCCCCGCGTTTTAAAACAAAAATGTTTAGAAAAGGGGCAATGAACTCACCTGTGTTGCCGTGCAATGAACCACAACAGATATGCGCACTCTCTGATTGTTGCCTAAGTATCTTTTGCACCTGAGTTATTTTAAAGAACGCGAATGCGATAAGTACATACGGGAATTGTTGTATCTACGGTTTGGTCTTTGTGGGCAACTACGTGTCCTAGATTACTAATGTGTTTCTAAAATCCCTTCTATCTAAGTTAAACTATAACCCATTAGTAACCCAGATCCCACATTAATCATTTAAAGTATTTAAGTAAAACATTTTCAACTTATTACATTTCAAGTAAATCATTTATTTAGGAAAATCATTTAATTATATTGATAAGGTTTATAATTTAAATTTCTTTTTATGAAAAGCGTAATTAATTTAAGGAAAGTGTAATTAAACATGATGGGCTTATATTAAACCCATTGGGCCGTTCTTGGGCCCATTAATAGACTTCTATTTTCAAGCGATCTCTGGTTAGGTTATTGAGTCACTAACCTTGATGGTTTAAATAAACCATTTAGGTTAGTCATATGTCTTTGTAATTCCCAATGGTTTAGGTGTTAGCACTTAAGTCAACCCATAACCTTTAGGTTCTTGTTTTCCATCCCTAGTGTAATTCTCCCATAACATTGATATCTTAGTTTAAGGAGATTCAATTGTGTTTAACCAAATGAATGATCATTCCCCCATAATGATTTCATGTGGTTATTGTACCTAAATGTTCTAAGTTAGATCGATAGTTAACCCTAACATTGTTTTTATTGAACTTTAGATCTCGTGGGCCTTACGTTAGGCCTAGCTTGTCATTGTGGCCCAACTGGTTAATATTTAACTTAATCGAATGTACAACGGATCATCTTAGGTATTGGGCCAAATTAAGTGGTCTTGGACCTAATCATAGGGTTATTGGGCCTTAGGAGCTTATATGGGCCGTATCAAATTAAACGACTAAGTATGAGTTAAGTCTCGGCCAATTTCCTCCCCAATGAGCCAACTTGAAATTGTTGGGCCATTATAACACATGGGCCAATTAACACTCACATATGGGCCGAGTATAGACTATTGGGCCTAGACCTTTTAGGTAAGTGGTTTGCATAGAATAAAATGGTTTAGACCTTTGGGTTGGGCCTAATGGTCACATGGGCCGAAAGGATGTTGTTGGGTCAAGTCTTGGGCCGAAATGGCCAAAATCATTCGGGGAGTGCTACTGGGCTGGTTATGTTTTATGTAAGGAGATATGGACCAATTCTTGTATGACTAGAATCACCAGGATCGGCCATGCACTGGTTTCAGACAAAACCAGCGAACCTTCCCTCCTAAGTCAATGGTTCGCCTGGTTAGATAGCCAAGGTTCACGAGTAGAAAGGGTAACCTGCAAGGTTCGGCTGGCTGTGCATGTGAGGTTCGCCATTGGCTAAGGTTCGTGAGTCATGGGCGAAGGTTCGCAAGCCTGCTTCAGGTTCGGATGATGATGACAGACGAACCGAAGGTTCGTTGGTGAGTGATGGTTCGCTAGGGTTCGTGGCTCAAAACTGGTTCACCTAAGCCTAAAGGTTCGTTGCCGGTTTGTCCTAGGAGGGTTCGGCCAATTCAGGACCTAGAAAGGTTCGGTTGACTCGAAAGGTTCGTTGCTGGGGTTAATAGGTTCGGTGGTAGGTGGAACATAGTAGGGTTCGCCAAGGAAGCACAGGTTCGTGACCATGCAGGAGGATTCGGCCAACTTAGAACCTAGAAGGGTTCGGCTGGTCACGGCCCACGAACCCTGTTGGTTTGTCTTCCTCCGTCCTTATCCCACCTAGCCTGTTCTAAGATCGATGATGAGAGGGTTTAAACGATCCAAAAATGTACAATGGTGTCGGTTCATGCACTTATAGATGTATATATAACCGAATGGAAGGTGGTAAAGAAATATGTGTATAAAACCCTAAATATTCGAACCTTTAAGCATCCATACCTCAAAATCGGTTGGACAAATCTACAGATCGGTTGTACTTCCTTGAAGAGCTCGTTCCTAGCTACGCGTGGACACCAAGAACGCCGGATTTCGCCTCCAAATGAGTGAGTTATGGTGATTTGAAGATGAAATCTTTAGTGAGAGAGAGGGTGACGGGTTGAAGACTAGAGAGAGAAAGGGCTTGTGAAAGAATGAGGAAAATAGCCTCATTTAGATTTTATATACTCCGGGGGTGTTCGGTTTCGTTTCGTTTGATCGGTTCGCGTTTTCGTCTCGTTTTCGGATCGTAACGCGTGTAATTACGTAATATATATAAAAGGCTTTATTTTATGCGTTTGGAAAGTGGTTATTTCTAGCAATGATATTAAACGTTATTTTGTTAATTTTATTTATCGAAGTTTATAAATTTTACGCGTTTTATTATTTATTCGCGTATTATAGTTTACGCGCCTAAATTAAAATAGTTTCATTTTAATTTATTTATGACGAGTTTCAAAATTGTAAAACAGGAAATATTTTATTTCCTTAACTTTGTAACTGTTCGAATCGTCTTTCGTTTTGTTTCGTCAGAAAAGGTCACTTACGCGCGTTTTCGTACAGAGCGCTAACTGTACGAACACGATCGTACGTTTCACTTTATGATTTTGTTGTCTACTTCACAATCATCGTTTCAGATCGTTAACTATCCGATCTATTTGTACAGATCGTCACCTATACGAATAGTTCGTCAGTTTAGCGTTCCGTAACAACAACTATTTTTTTTTTGTTGTATTATTTTGATTATCCTCACATACGTGCTATCCTAATAGATTCTAACAATTAACCCCTGATGGTTAAGTGTTGCCAGATAATTACCTGACTCAAGAACCATTGTTCTGAACTTTGTTTCTGCTAAATGTTTGTGTTTGTTTACTATTCATACTACTGTGGAAATCACTGTTCCGGCACCGGTTCAGGCACTGATGTTACACTACAACCTCCAAAGTGACAACTTATCTAGACACAACGGTCACCACATCTGCTGCTGATGAAGATGAGTCAGAGGACTCAAGTGAAGATGATGTTGAAGCAGGTGCTGATGGTGATAATGGTTCTGATTCAAAGGATACACCTGATGAGGAGTTTGAGACTGTTTAGCTTGGGGGGAGGATGATCAAGAGAAAAAGAAAGAGGATTGAGGAGGAGATGGAAGAGATTATTGATCCATCTTTTATTCCAGAGTTTGACATTTCTCCACCTCCTCGGTCTTCTGCTCCTGTTACTGCAGCTATGTCTGCTGCTGCTATTCAACCCACATCTTCTCGGGCTGGGAGAGGAAAGAGATCTAGGTTCTCTTTCCAGAGGAGGTCAGAACTGACGACAGCTGCTACAACTACTGTCACATCAGTAGCAGCTGTCTCAGTTTCTTCACTGACTAGGTCAAGGGCAATTCATGTTCGTGCTATCACTGCCCCTCTGACCACCTCTACGACTCAGGCTCCCATATTCTGCTGGTCCCTCTATCTCACAGGCTGACATGTCTATACCTACTGTTTCAGTTGTTGATCAGCTGGGCACACTGAACAGTATGGTACTGAGACTGAAGGAGAGGAATCTGGAACAGGAAAGGAAGAGTAGAGAGCAGGATCTGGTTATCGCTCAACTTACTCAGAGGATAATAGATCAGGATGCACTGTTGCTTCAAGCTGCGGATCGGAGAGCAGATCTCAGAGCCAGATCAGCCCAGCAAGAAGAACAGTTGCTGAAATATATCGATGAGCATCATCAGTTGTGATTAATTGTCACTGATTTCAGTGATCGGATACTGTCCTTAGAGACTGAGAACGCTAGACTAGCTGATCAGATTGACAGTCTCAAGGACAGTACTCCCAGGATTGAGGGCACGGTTGATCATTCTGTTGAATCAGACAAGGAAGAAGGTGAAGAAGAAGAAGAAGAGTCGGAAGAGGAAAAGGTCGACTATGAGGAATCGGAGAAAGATGATGAATCTGATGATGATGACAAGGACGGATCAGGAAGTGGGTCTTCTGATTCATCAAGTACTGATGATGATGACGACGATGATGATCAAGCCCCTTCTACATCGGAGATCCGGTCCAAGAAAGCCAATGACAAGAAGAAACAGGCTCCTCCTCCATCTTCTCTCACAAAGACTGCTGAACCTGATGCTACTGAGGAAGTAGAAGCTGTGCCTCTGAGACGTCAACTGGACGAGACTCTCACCATGATTCTTGACGCTCAAGGCGTTATACAACACTCAGTTAGCTATGACAAGGAGGAGGGTGAGATTATACATTGCCTATCTAAGGAGCAGATTGCAGAACTGTTCAGGCTTAACCCAGATGAGGTTGTTGCTGATGATTCCTCTGTACCGGTTTTTGATGAGCCAACTCCAGAACATTTTGATGACATTGATGTGGTCATATCGGAGGACATAACCGAGGAGGAGGATCCAAAGTACACATCAGCTGAGGAAGAGCTACCAACATTTACTGATCAGTTTGATCAAGCAACTGAAGATCTGTTGATTCGATACTTAGAAGAACAGGTTGAGACTAGCAAAGCCGAAGCTGATGAACAAAAGAAAAGAAAAGAAGAATGGCAGACCTACTGGGAGGTCTTGAAGAAAGATAGCACCATAAAGATGCCAGACACACATAAGAAAGTATACAGAACCAAAGGCTACAAGGAAAGAGGTCAAATTCTGAGCTGGGCATACTTTCATGATTTAGGTGCTATGCGGTGAAGAGAGAGAGAGAGGAATTGATTATTTCAAGCATCCCCATTACTTTAAGACGTTGCCAGGTTTTGAAGTCAATCAATTAGCACGTCTAAAGATGCTGTACAGTGAAGATTCGGGGATGTCTGCATGGTTTTCCCGGCAACTCCAGTACGAGTACCGAAAGAGGTGGGTGAACTTCCAGCCTCAACAGCCTGAACGTTATTATTTGCCCGAGATTGATGGATACACCCGAAAGCATAAAGTTATCCTGAAGTGGCTTCCTCCTAAATTCTTGAAGAAGATTCCTTTGAGGAAGATGCGTCAAGATTTTATGGAAGGCTTCCGATGGTGGTATTATGACGGGCGTACTGGAGAAGCTGTGATCGTTCTATGCAAAGACAAGAAGTGGGATACAGTACGTATTTTTGAGCCAATGTGGTTGACTAACTTGTCCCACAAAGATGTCCAAGCACTATATCATCATCAGATTTTCTTTGACGTACACGACATGGTACAGGACTTACAATTCATGAGGGTGATCCGTCTCTGCAGTATTTTCAAGATTCATGCTGGAGCTGACTGGAAAGCCATTTCTGATAAGTACTTCAAGAAAGACACTTCCAAGAGCTGAACTAGGTCCAAGGGGGAGTTTGTTGATGCACTTAATGTCCCTAGTTCAATTTTGTATTGATCATCATGTAAAGATTAAAGTTATATTAATGGAAGTTGTCTTTATATATCTTTATTGTTATTAATGTTTATGTTTGAGTGTTTGATTTGGTTTACTAATATTTGAGTATGAGTATCACTCATTCGGGCAAATGACTCTAACTAATGAAGTCATTCGCCGAAGGAGAATAGAGAATGACTATATTCAGCGAATGAGTCATTCGCCGAATGACTCATTCGACTGACTTCTCCATTCGACATAGTCATTCGCCGAATGAGCTGCTTCGGCCACTCATTCGGCCGAATGACTACAGCCTATAAATACAAGTTTAAATCATTTCAAACCTAACTTTTCTGAGCCCTCATTCTTCCTAGTGCACTCCAGTGTCAAACCCTTGAAGTTTTGAGCGATTCTTCACGTCCAACTTCGATTCTCAACCCGTGGTGATCGATTCTCACTCGCACGTTGATTCTACTCACTCGATTCACCACGGTTGCTGTTGGTTTCGATTGGAAAACCTTGGAATAGGATTCTGCACTATTCCAGAGGCTGTAGAGCAGATTTCCCTTGGAACCGGATTGTTTCCGAGCTCCTACGAGGTCCTACATTAATATTTTTGAAAATTTAAAGTAAATGAAGGATATTTAGTGAAATTACTAGGAATAACTACCCAAAATAATTTCGTAAATCTTAGTTTAAAACCGAGTCGTTTTGTCACGAAAACTACGAAGAAACGACATTTTACGCGAAACCGAACGAGACCGAACCTACCCGGGTAATTTGAAGCATTTAATGAGTTCATTTAATGTTAAAACCACCACCACCAACCTCTCTCTCTCTCACAATTTCGTTTTTACTCTCTATCTCTAAAATCTCTTACACTAACTTCTCTCTAAGATTTCTTGGTTGTTCCTCATCGGATTCGCAAGTTCTTGGTGTCAAAACGACCACCTCATCACGTAGATCACGGAAGTAAAAAGAATTTAAGCCTTTATCCATCATTTGTGAGGTAAATCTTAGTTTCTATTTCGGTTTTTGGTGTGAACCTCGATTTTTATAACCCATTGTTGTTGGACCGATATAAACACTTAGAAACGTTAAGATAAGCTACTGTAAACAACTAGCAACCTTTCGAAACAAACCTGCAACAGGTTAGGGATGAAGATGAAGGAGATGAGGCTGGGTTCGTGGAGGAAATCGAAGGGCCGAACCTTCTAGAGCTGGGCGAAAGATTGGCCGAACCTGGAAGTTTTCCTCTTGGCTGAACCTCCCATGAGCAGCCGAACCCTTCCCTATGCGAACCTGATGCAGGCGAACCAAGGTGAGGCAAACCAAGGGTTCCCTGGCCGAACCTATGCTATTCACGCCCTGCATGCATGGCCGACCCTGCATCCTTGGCCGAGTCTATATGGAGCAACGAACCTGGAGACAGTCGAAGCTTACACTAGCCGAACCCTCCTAGCCGAACTCTCTATTTGGCCGAACCTTACAACAGCCGAACCCTACTTGGCAGACCCATGACAGCCGCCCTAGTCCTTGGCCGAACCTTAAAGGCTGTGAACCTTACACTGGGCGAACCTGGATTAGACGAGCCAGCTAGCCATGCGAACCGTAACCACTAGCCCAACCTTTGAGGTTGTGAATCATGTATGGCCGAACCCTAGAACCTTCGAATCAGCTACATGGCAGCGAACCTATGGGGAGGGGTTGATTAAGTGCAGCGGAACCTAGACTTATATCGAACTAAGTGGGAGACTACACTAACACACATGATTGGGGATTAGTGGGGTTTTCGTAACATGGAGCTAACATAATACTTTCATATAAAGGTGGTGGATCTAATTAATCATGCATGTATGTGTATGTGTGTGCATGGGAAATTAGTGTATGTGTACGGGAAGCTTACTAGGGCTATTTTAATGATAAAGGGTAATTAAGGTGATCATGGGTTAGTTATCTTTTTATAACAAGGGTTTTCTTTAAAACACCCTAACAACTCAACATGAGTGTTGATATCTATTGAATCATCTACACCTAGTTATTCAAAGACTTTGATTAATGATCACTTGAAAAACAAAGTCTAGCAAATGGGCCGAGGTGGGCCCAATGGGCTTAACCTAAGCCCATCCCATGTTAAATGTCATTTCAATTAAAGCTAATGATGTTTTGATAAAAGAAAATGAGTTATAAACTTTATTGAATTAAAATAATGATTTTAACTTAATATTTAATTTAAAGTGAATCAAATTAGAAACATTTTAATTAAAGACTTGTTATGATTAATTGTGGGATACGGTTTACTAATGGGTGATTAGTTAAGACTAATAAATAGAATCTTATAAGCACATTAGTAACCTAGGACACTTAGTTGCACACCGAGACCAAACCCTAGATACGACGACTAATATATATACTTATCGTATTCGAATTCTCTTAAAACAACTCAGGAACCGAAGAAACCTAGGCTACAACAACGAGCGCGCATTTTGTGGTAATTCAGTACAGTGCATCACAGGTGAGTTCATTGCCCCTTTTCTAAACATTTTTGTTTTCAAACGAGGGGCTGAGAAGCATGCGTAAATCTTTTTATTTAAACTGTTTTACGTAAATGCTTTTACTTATTATATGCTTTATATATGTTTGTTAATACTCCTAGACTCCTATCTAGGAAATTTCTATGCAGAATTAACTAACAAGTTAATTAATTACTCTTATGAGTAATACTTTAATTCTAAACTCTAAACAAACCCTTAGTCCATCGAGTTCGAATTCAAGAATCTAAATTCAAAGTGAAATCAAAAGAACTAAAGCTAAAGATCAAATGCAATGGAATCTAATCCAGTGTGTGATCAGTAAACTAAGGATCCTAATCAAGAATCTATAATCATTGTGGAATCATGGAAATCAAAAGATCATAATCAAGAGAATCAAGTGAATCATGGGAATCATAACCATGTGTGAATCATGGAAATAATGAAATCATTAAAATCTAATGAAATCATTAATGCTTAAATTAACGTGGATGTCAGTTGTATGGAAATCAAGACCACGTGTAACGCACGGAAAGTCCCGGGATAAGTAGTAGACTCTTGTAGTCAAGCTATATGGGCAATAACGGAAACAATTAAACAAATCAAAATCAGGAGAATCAAAGAAGATCAAGAAACAAAGGATATCCTTAAAGTCTCGGCATGTACAATAGACCAATGGGTCAAGCTGATATGGGCATCAGTAAAGTCCCGACACATACATGTAGACTCCTTGTGGGTCATGCCTGATATGGGCCACGTGTGAGAGGGTACAACTTGGACAACCACCAACAACTAAGTCTAATTGATTGAGTCAAATAAGGCCCAATCATCATGTCTTAGTTGTATTTAAATGTTTTATTATTAATTTAGTTAAAAATATAATAATATATTTCTACAAGTGCTTTGGGGTAATCATGAATACATGGTGAATTTAAAAGATCAGAGGTAAAATCTATTTGTGGAAATCAAAATCTAAATTGAAGGTGAAAGGAGTGAAACACTTAATTACCATTAACAACAATATGCTAAGCAGTCCGGTATGTGGTGGGACGGTGGCTGGGCGGGTGTAACATCAGTGCCAGAACCGGTACCGGAACAGTGAACTACACAGTAACTCAGGCACGAACTACGTGAAGTACTTATATGCTATTAACATTGTGATGCTTGACACTAAACTATTATGCAACTGTTTCTGAAACCCGATTAAATCTCACGGTTTAACAATCAGAAACACATCAGACAACACCGAACTGACACACATATGCTTGATTTGATGCTATTATGTATAAACGTATGCGAGGTTAAACAAAACAAAACCATAACGGTTGTTGTTACAGAATGCTAAATTGACGAATTATTCGTATAGGTGACGATCTGTACGAATAAATCTGAAAGTTTAATGTTTTGAAATGATGACTGAAAAGTAGAAAACAAGAATCAGAAAGTGAAACCAACGTCATGTTCGTTCGAGTGACGATTCGAACGAATACTCGCGATGGTGACGCGTTCTGACGAAATGAAAACGAAAAACGACGCGAACGATAGTAAAATAAAGAAAAACAAATTAGAAGATTTACTAGGAATAACCACCCTTAAAATAATTAAAATAAAGTGTTTTTATTGCAATACGTACAAATACGCGTTACGTTCCGAAAACACAACGAAAACACGAACCGCGTAACAAAAACGAAACCCGAACACCCTCGGGGTATATAAACCCTAAATGAGGCCTTCTTCTTATTTAATTCACTCTTACTCTCTCTCTAAAAATCACCAACTCGTTTTTCCCTCTCTCTTTAAGATTTTCAACTTCAAACAACAAGATCAAGCTCAAATCGTGATGAAATCTCGTGTTCTTGGTGTCTACGGGTAGCTACAATCATCCTCTACCTAGAAGTACAACCGATCTGAGGATTCATCCAGCCAAATTTGAGGTATTTGGCTAATAACATCAAGAAAATTAGGGTTTTCTCAACCTTTGGTCTATCATGCTTGTGAACGGTTGGAACCATGATTTATTCGGCCCTAGAACACCATTCGAACATCATTCAGATTAAAACCAACCAGAAGGAGGGAGAACAGCCTGCGACAGCATGGGTTAGGTTGAAGATGGTGAACAGTGGGTCGCACAAACTCAGGTGGCCGAAGCTTTCTGGCCGAACCTGGCAAGTAGCGAACCTGCTAATCATCCCAATCCTCCACTCACGAACCAAGGTTCCCCGAACCCCTGCTGGCCAGGTTGGACTAGCCGAACCTTCTCAGCCATGCGAACCTCCCATGCACGAACCCATGGCCGAATCCTAATGAAACGAACATGCATGCATGCGAACCTGTGTGTGTCACCACGAACCCTGGACCACCGAACCTGTAGTGGCCATCACCATCACCGAACCAACACTGGGCGAATCTAGGTGACACAAACCTATGGGCTGTAAAGCCCTAACCCCCGAACCTAGGGCTAACGAACCTTCAACTACCCGAACCTCTGATGGGACGAATCTGACCACAGTGGACAGCCGAACCATCCTTTGAACGAACCCATCATATAGCCGAGACTACCCCTTGGCCGAACCTTTCACCTCCACCGAACCTAGCCGCATTGCAACCTAAAAGGTTCGCTGGACTAGAAGCCAGCACACGCATTCGGCCCACTGGGTATGAGGAGGCCCAGTTTGGCCCATGACCACTGGTTCGGCCCACACATGCATTCATCTCATGTGGACTATTCCGGCCCACAACCTAATCTCAAACGGCTTAGCCCAGTTATTTGGCCCGAAGTTTCTTGGTTAGGCCCAACATCATTTGGGTTGGTCCGTGTGAGGCATTCGGTCCAAGTAGTTAAGGATGTAAACAAAACATTTCACTAATAACCACATGGGAATTTCGCATGGGAACTTGATAGTTTTACTACCAAGGTGGTAAATGTTTGGGTCAATGAAATTTCTAAAATTTAACACTTTGCTTTTAAGAATATGTACAATGACATCAAGGATGTTTATAAAAAGTAAACAAAGATTAATCAAAATTCTTTACAAGGGGATAAGGGTTCATAATCTTCAATACACAATCTAAGTCATGTGTGTAAGCTATAGTAGTTTTCAAGGCTACACAACATGACAAGGTCAAAACAAAGTGGGACATAAAACATATAACAGGATATACTAAACCCAACCTAATTTGATTAAGTATTAGGATGACCTATAATAATAGGACCCAGGGCCGGATGATGACCGAGACTCTTGAGTGTTAGCCAACTCTAGGGCTAACACAAACACACATAGAAACACGTACTTAAGGACTTATACTCATAAGTTACATACAACGTGAAATCAATACAGGATCATGAATACAACAACAAATCCAACCAAGAGCGCGCGCATTTCTTGTTTAAGCTAACTCAACTGCATCAACTACAAGGTGAGTTCATTCGTCCCTTTTCAAACTAATTTGTTTTACCTCGGGACTGGGAAGTATGTTATACATTTTAAACAAGTATTGAAATGTTTTATTAATGCTTTTACGCTGATTTATGATGCTAATACTAATGCTTAAGCTTGTTACTCTTATTCTGAAAACTAAAAGCTAAGACTTCAAACTATGTGCTAAGGCTATAAACTATATGCTCACACTACATACTAATGATCATGCTACAATCTACATGCTAAGCTTTATGATAATGGGAATGCTATGAACTATATGCTCAAACCATGTGCTAATACTATATGCAAATGCTACAAGCTGTGATTACATGCTAAATGCTAATACTTGACACACTCGTTCTAAAGGATAATACTGTATACACTTACTCTAATTGCCAATATTTCATACCTTTAATTTTAAAAGTTTATATCTTATACTCTTAACCTTCATGCTAATGCTGTGAACCCTTATACTTATTTGCTAAAAACTCTCAAAGCTTTTAAATGCACAAGATAGACAAATACTAAAACTAGAAATGCTTTGGAAAACTATACTTATGTAAGCTTGAAAACTTAAACTCAGAAAGACTTACTTGCATCAAAAGGCTATAAAGACTTATATGCTTGATATGCTATAAACACTTGTACGTTCGAATGCTTGGAATGCTGAAAACACTTGAATGCTCGAAATGCTTGAAATGCTAAGACTACAGGCTGATTGACCACCGCGTGTTGACTTAAGTGTCAACCCCTACTAGTCATCAATAAAACTATGTGGATGCTATAAACTTGTATGCTTAAGCAATCGGACATCGTAAGACATACTGATTGGCCGCCTCGTCTTGACATTGGTCAAGCCCTACTAGACATCAGTGCTCTTTGTTGTCATAATCATGTAAGACAGACTGATTGGCCGCCGCGTTTTGACATTGGTCAATCCCTACTAGTCATTTAGTGTTCTTCTTGATTCACCCATGGTTGTAACGAGTGACTAGGATGATTTTGGTCTCTTCTAGTTGAGTTTGTATTATCTTGAAGATTCCTCTATCAAAACACCGATGTCGCGAGTCCTATTTAGTTCCGTTATGGATGGATGCTGAATTCATTGAGGTGTTCAGCTGTCCATAATGGTAACTCTCAAAACTTGATATTCAAATGCTACTCTGTGCGTGTTGAAATTCATAAATCAGGGTACTCAAAACTATGATGGGATTGAATGGTAGGTAAAACGCTTAATTATCATTAATAACACTGTCATATGTGATTTAGTATGTGGTGGGATGTTGGCTGGGCGGGCGGTAAGTTCGACCCTACATATGCCCTATATATAAGCATACCGAATTGGATATTACATGTGATGTTAATGAGTTTAAGGTTGTTACTGAAACGGTTTGTGAATGCTATTGGGTAGATATCTTAAACTTCTAGACAGGATGCTTGAAACTATAATGAATTTGGATGGAAGGTAAAACACTTAATTATCATTAACAACAGTGTCATATGTGGATGAGTATGTGGTGGGATGGCGTCTGGGCGGGTTTTAGGCTCGACCCTTTCATATGCCCTATATATAAGCATACCGATCTGGATATTACATGTGATGTTAATGAGATTAAGGTTGTTACCGAACAAGGTTTGCAAAAGCTATTTTTCAAACACTAAACTATATGAACTCACCAACCATTGTGTTGACTTTGTTTTCTTACATGCTTTCTCAGGTGACGTACAAGATTAAGCTAAGGCTCAGGATTGCATACTAGGATGCCCAGTTAGAGAACTTAGTAGACTTTTGGGAAGCACATATTTTGTTATTGATGCGAATCACTTTTGATATCTTGTACAGATACAAGATAGTAACCATTTGATTCTTTTTATAGGTTTACTTAGTTAAATTACCAAACATTGACATTTGTAATTTAACTTTGTAATCCTAGTTATATGTTATATTGTGCTTTAGTTATTCTCAATGTTGATTCTATGTAAAAAATCTGATCATCATGATTATCACTCACGATATCGCACCCCGGGAACCTTCTGCCCGACGGGAAAGTCGATCCGTCCCGCTGGCTCTCGGTGTGACAGCGGGCGGTAAGTTCGACCCTACATATGCCCTATATATAAGCATACCTGATTGTATAGCATAGGTGGTTGTTGATGAGGTTAAGGTTGTCATTTCGGGGGATCAAGGTAAACATTTTCAGGGTAATCAAATTCTATGGATCAAATGTTATGGAATCAAAGATGTGGGATGAAACGCTTAATTATCACTAGGAACAATATATCATGTGGTTTAGTATATGGTGGGACGGTGGCTGGGCGGGCGGTAAGTTCGACCCTACATATGCCTTATATATAAGCATACTGAACTGGATGGTATAGGTGGTTAATGGTGAGGTTAAGGTTGTCATTCAAAGGTTATTCAAATTCATTTTTATAAAACTTAATGAACCCACCAACCATGTGTTGACTTTATTTTTGCATGACTTCTCAAGGTACGAACAAGTCAACTAAGGAGTTATTTCTTTTGGACTAGGATACCAGTTAGAGGACCTAGCTTTTTGGACCTGCATATTTTTGAAACATCATTTACAGATTTATTTTGTATACCTTGTGCAGATACAAGATTGAAGATTTATGATGTTGATAGTAGATTTACATTGTTAAATTATGAACTAGATTGATGTAATTTAGCTTTGTAATTCTATTTTCGTTTAGTAGTTTCTTATTTATATATCATGTGCAATGTAAACAATCTGATCATTCCGATTATCATTCCGATATCGCGCTCCGGGAACCTTCCGCCCGACAGGGAAGTCGATCCAACCCTCCGGCTCGGGGTGTGACAGTGTTACACAACTTCACCAAATCAAACAAAACTCGATTCTAGATGTTTTCTATTCTCAATCGTAGTCAAAATACACAAATAAACATCCAAGAACCTTCAAAAATTTGTGCATGTGAGCTACATGGAGTTGCATGTGGCACTAGTACATGCATGTATGATCTAAGTGAAAATAAACCATAGAGACTAACTCAAGGGTGCTTGAATGATTCAAACATGACTGGAACAGTATCTAGATGGCCTAGATGATGGCTAATGAGACTGCTCTTGCTTGTTTATGCCTTCTAACACTTCCTTTGAGCTCCAAGTGATTCCATGTTACCCAATAATGGATGGAAGAGGTTGTGTATTGGTTGACAGGGGTTGGGAGCTAGTTCCTAGGGTGTTTGGCCGAGAATTTTCGAGTGGAAGTCGTTGAGTGAGTGAAATAACCGAACAAGAAGGAATGGGTTGCTTATATGGACTTTTTGAGCTCTAGGGCTCGTCGCGTACCACCAAGGACAAAATAGCGGGGTTGTCCACCGAGACACGCCACGTATCGCAAGGGTGGGAACTGATCGGTCATGGCACACCGCCGAGTGTTTTAGCTGAATTCAAAATTTCTGCCCACTCTTCGCGTACGGCGAAGAGTTTCACCGAGCTCCTTCGCGTACCGTGAAGGGTTGAGTTTTTTGATTTTTGGTTTTGTTTGTCTGGTTCCTTTTGTGTTCGATTCTTCTCGTTTATTCTAAACGTTTAGTTCGTGTTAATCACATAAGCATCTATAAACATATTTGAATGTACGATCCGATAATTCCCCTAACTATCGTTTCGTAATTGTTTGTGTTTGACTCTCTTAGTTAATTCTAATTAAATGAAATGCAAGGAATATGAATGTAAAATAAAATATTGTAAGCGTTGCAATTTACCTGAAATTGTCGGGTGTCACATTATCCCCTTGTTGAAAGAAATTTCATCCCAAAATTTGGTTTTTTTCGGTAGTGTTTGAAAACTAAAAATTTTTAATTGTCACATCATCCCCTTGTTGAAAGGAAATTTCGTCTCGAAATTAGTCGTTGTTATCGACGTTTGATGTCGTTTGTTTGAACATATGGATATATTTGTGCATCATCTGATCTTCAAGTTCCCACGTGAATTCAGGTCCACGTTTTGAGTTCTATCAGACTCTGACAATCGGAATCTGACTCTACTTGAGTTGTTCGACTTCACGATCCATGATTTCAATGGTTCTTCCATGTAACTAGTTTTTCATCCACCTGTATCTCATCCAGTGGGATTACGAGTGTCTCGTCAGATAAGCACTTCTTCAAGTTTGAGACATGAAATATGTTGTGAACTCTGTCGAGTTCAGTGGGTAAGCTAAGTTGGTATGCCACTGGACCAATCCTCTTCAGGATTTCAAACGATCCAATATATTGTGGGTTCAGTGGCGATTGACACTTCCTGCCATATAGTGCCTCAAAAGGTGCTGCCTTGATGCTCGTGTGATAGCTGTTGTTGTAGGAGAACTTTACCAACGGCAGATGAGTTTCCCAACTGTTTTCGATGTCTACTATGCAAGTTCGTAGCATGTCTTCTAGTGTTTGTGGGTGGTACACTGTACTCATATCCAACCGTGTAAAGAGCGACTTTTGTAATGATTTCCTGAAGTTCGAAGTGAATCGAGCTTCTCGATCAGAGATGATGAAGATTGGCACTCCATGACGCAAGACTACTTCCTTGATATAGATTTTGGCTAGCTTTTTCATCTTGTAATTTTCCTTGATCGTAAGGAAATGTGCTGACTTGGTCAATCAATCCACAATTACCTAGATAGTGTCACATCGGCTAGGAGTACGGGGTAATTTGGTAATCAAATCCATGGAGATTTGTTCCCACTTCCACATGGGGATATCTTGTTGTGTTAGCAACCCAGATGGTTTCTGGTACTCAATCTTGACTTTGGCACAAGTCAAGCATTTTCTCACATAGGTGGCAATGTTGGCTTTCATGTTTTGCCACCAATAAAGTATCTTGAGATCATGATACATCTTATCTGATCCTGGGTGAATGGAATACCGAGACTTATGAGCCTCGTCCAGTGCAAGGTCTCGTAAGCTCCCATGATGTGGAACCCAGACGCGTTCCATGAAATAGTGTAAGCCATCAGCTTTTACTTCTAGTTTCTTTTCCATTCCCCTTAGTGATTCGTCCACTAAGTTTTCCGCCTTTAGTGCTTCAACTTGAGCACTGCATATTTGTCACACCCCCAAATTTCAACTAACGGAATCACACCGTTTGGGAGCATGACAAACCAGGATCTCAGATCATTAGACATAGCGAAGACCTCTATATGAATTTCAAAACATACTTTGGTCTTTAACATAACATCAGAGTTTTCAAAAGTTGCGGAAGCGTTTAAAAAAAATCAATAATAGTTGTAATATGAAAATTACAAATCAAAATCCTCAAATGTGTAATTTAAACAATAAATGATAAATATGCATGCGACTCTATCTCCTAGTCCATGCCAGTCTTTATTGCGCGCCTTAGCGTCCTGAGAAAACATGTAAATCAAGTCAACACAAAGGTTGGTGCATAACACAGGTTTGAAGTATTCACAATGTTCAAAACAGCAGTTTGAATATCAAGTTTGTAGATAACATAATCACACATGCACAGTCATGATAGCTAGTCATATAACTATTTACATAAGTGTTCGACACCGAAGCTGACGAATTGCCATGCTATAGCATGTTTTTGCCTTGCCACTATTGTCTAGCACAACAATAGTAAAATGTGTTTGGTCAGTCAAACACCTGCGTAGATCCCATCTACCAGGTGAGGTTTGTCAAACCTAATAGATCTATTTCCAACTACCACGCTTTGCATTACATCAAACTAAACGGTTCGAGGTGTGTAAGGACTTTCAAATTGCTATGTTGTCACATAATGTAAACAGCTAACTCATGCAAGTGATATGTATCTAAAAAGAGTTTGTTGCACATGTTTTCTCCCCCAAAACAGTTTAAAATAAGAAAGGGGCCGTGTACGCACCTTTGTTTTTAGCAGAATGATCACACACTAAAAGCTCGTGTAAGAAATCCTCCTACGAAGAATCTGTGTTTAAACAATAACTTAAAGTTATTCGAAATGTCGTTTTGTGCTCGACATCACATACGTGTCAACATACGTATGTTAGAGTGTTAAAGATATGCATACGTATGTACACGTGACTTAGAAATCGTTTAAATAAATCACATCATTATTTATTTAAACCAACGTAATTATACGCGATTTCGTTTTCGGTTTAAAATATAAATTTTATTATTCTAATGCGTTCGTATTCCGTTATGGTTCCAACGCAACTCGAACGGATTAAAACGGAGTTCGTATGTGAAAGGTATTTCAAAAATACCAAAAATGTCATTTTTATCAAAAACCGGCCCAAGCCAGGCTCGAACTCGTGACCTTCCACTCCCAACACACACACTCTACCAGTCTCGCCCGCTAGGGTATCGCGATAACAATAAGAAATCAATTCTTTTAAACCCACTCTGATCGGATTCCCCTTGTTCACCTATAGCCGAAGCAACTAACCTCCGATTGATCACCATTTCGAATCTGATTAATCTTATCAACATAGGCTTATGATTCTAGACACTTAGGCGTACCTAATGATGGTTCTAATTCGATCAAAACTTAATCAGTAAGTTCTAATTGATCCAAAACATGCTAGGTTTTCAACCGAACCAACATTCAACTCAAAATCTTCTAATTCATGATTATAACATCAAATTAACTTAGGATTTAGTTTAACCGCAACATTCTGAAACTTCCTATATAGTTTAATTCGATTATCAGTCCAATTAAACAAGAAACCCCCAATTCGTTATTATGCTAGAACCCTAGAACTTGAAATCATACAATTAAATGTTGTAGGATAAAATCAACATAATGGTTTCGTTCAATACATCATTCCGAAACTACCCATAACATTTGATTCGATTCTTAAACTCATTTGTGTTGAAACCCCTAAAACCGTTTACACTATGAACCCTAATAATGAAACTTGATCAATTCGTGAACCTTTAAAGAAATTGAAATGTGTTTTAGCATGATCGGAGGTTTCTGAAGCTTACTACATCAATTAATTTGATTCTTAAACCAGTTTGAATCAAAACCCCTAAATCGTTAAACCTTAGAAAAACCTAATTATCAAATTCATAGAATTCGATATTGAATGTCAGAATTCCCATAGGTATTTGTTTAGTCGGTTGTTTTAGAAGATGTAGGATCAATCACTAACCTGTTTTGATATCGAATTGATGTAGTTCCCTTTGTAGCTTGAGATCGGCCGACTCCCGATCAAGTTCTTCAATCTGCAGCTTCTGTGATCGAATTGTGATGTTCAACAAATGCTATAAGTTCCGACTAAGAGTTCTGATTGAAAAATTTCACGAATTTGAACCCTTTATGCGACTTTGATGACTCCATTGAACGGTTATAGTCCTTTCAACTTGCCTTGAGTTAATTTCAATTAAACTTACACTAATAACGGATGATTAGCTATTAATAATCATTATAATGAGTCACTAAGGAGTTCAATTCAGTTATAAATCCCGAATTAATACGAATTTCTACTTCTATGTGTAACCATAATCGAATTTTGACTTTCCAAGTCAAAATTGAGACTTTTATAAAATTGCCACAATAATTCTTGAGGTTCTAACATTCTAAGACTGATTTCAATAATTTCCCACTCTTTGATTTGATTCTTAACCATAACCTAACATTTTGGTTTAATCTAGCATTAACGGAGTTAATTCGGATTGCCGAATTGTCACAAATCAAATCAATTAAACTAATTTTGGGCTTGATTTATCGAATTGGGCCTCCTAAATACCATTGGGCCTACTTAGATCTTAATGGCCTACTCTTGCCTTATTGGGCCCACCTTGGCTTCTTGGGCCTACATTTGTCTTATTGGGCCTTCATAAACTTCATTGGGCCTGATTTGTCTTGTTGGGCCTGTGATCTCACCATCTTCAGTTAACAGAGTTAATCCGAAAAGTGGGATTGTCACATCATCCCCTTGTTGAAGGAATTTTCGTCCCGAAATTTAGTAAATGTTAGTAGTAGTTAGGAAACTACTTACGAGTTTAAATCGTACGTGTTAGTGTGATTTGATCATTCTGTGTGCTTGTGTGTACTCACACACAAAGTCTAATGCTTGCAACATCACAACTCAATTGTGATCGTTCAATGTGACTGTTTGCGTGTACACTAGTTAGTTCACCTACCTGTGACTGTTTGTGTTTGATCATACTGTGTTGTGTAACCTCACACATAGTGAGTGTCTGTAACTGTTTGTACTATGCAACTCCGCACATAGCAAAATGTGTGTAACCAATCATGTATGTACTACCATAACATGTAACATATGAAATGTAGCACATAAAATATATAGAATGATGTAGCACAAATGTTTGTAACAAAATCAATTGAATAACTAAAACGTTTGTGCTTACAGTTTGAAATTTTGCAGTGTTGATGTGTGAAACATCACGTCATCCCCTTGTTGAAGGAAATTTCGTCCCGAAATTTAACGTGCGCTCTCAGTGTTGGCAGTAGCTGTTTTGAATAGATGAGGATACTTCTTCATCATTTGATCTTCCCGTTCCCATGTGAATTCAGGACCACGTCTTGAATTCCATCGGACTTTGACTATCGGAATCTTGCTTTGCTTCAGTTGTTTGACCTCTCGGTCCATGATTTCTGCCGGTTCTTCAATGAATCGTAACTGTTCATCTACTTGTATTTCTTCCAACAGTACAATCAATGTCTCGTCAGAAAGACATTTCTTTAAGTTCGATACGTGAAAAACATCATGAACTCCACTGAGTTCATCCGGTAGTTTGAGTTGGTACGCCACCGGACCAATCCTTTTCAGGATTTCAAAAGGTCCTACGTAACGTGGACTAAGTTTCCCGCGCTTGCCGAATCGTATCACACCTTTCCAAGGTGATACTTTTAGAAGAACTCGGTCTCCTACTTGGAATTCCAACGGCTTACGACGTTTGTCAGCATAACTCTTCTGTCGATCCCGAGCCGCTGCCATACGGTTCCGGATTTGAACTATCTTCTCTGTCGTTTCGTGCACCAATTCAGGACCTGTAATCTGACTGTCTCCAATCTCAGCCCAACAAACTGGTGAACGACATTTGCGACCATACAAAGCTTCAAACGGTGCTGCTTGAATACTTGTATGATAACTATTATTGTAAGAGAATTCCACTAACGGTAAATGATTCTCCCAGCTATCACCAAAGTCAATTACACAAGCTCGTAACATATCCTCGAGCGTTTGAATCGTTCGTTCACTTTGACCGTCGGTCTGTGGATGATAAGCGGTACTCATATCTAAGCGAGTCCCCAATGACTTATGAAGAGATTTCCAAAAGTTGGAAGTAAATCGGGCATCCCGATCTGATATGATAGAGATTGGCACGCCATGCCGTGCTACTACTTCCTTGATGTAAATGCGAGTCAGTTTCTCCATCTTGTCAGTTTCCTTGATTGCTAAGAAGTGTGCAGATTTCGTTAATCGATCGACAATTACCCATATCGTATCACAACCATTCGGTGTACGGGGTAACTTAGTAATGAAGTCCATCGAAATCTGTTCCCATTTCCACATCGGTATCTCTGGCTGTTGCAGTAAACCAGATGGCTTCTGATATTCAACTTTGACTTTCGAACAAGTCAAACATTTGCTAACGTACTTAGCAATATCAGCTTTCATGTGAGGCCACCAATACAGTGCCTTCAAGTCATGATACGTCTTGTCTGATCCTGGATGGACTGAATACCTGGACTTGTGTGCTTCATCCATCACGAGTTCCCTTAAACCTCCATACAAAGGTATCCACATTCGATCAATGAAATAACGAATTCCATCAGGTTTAACATCCAATTGTTCTTCCATTCCTCGTAAAGATTCCGGTACTAAATTTTCCTTTTTCAAGGCCTCAATCTGAGCACTGTGCACCTTGTCAGGTAAGTCAGTATGTATTGTCATCATAAGTGCGCGAACCCGTCTTGTTCCTGTTGTGTCTTTTCTGCTCAGAGCGTCAGCTACTACATTGGATTTTCCCGGGTGATACTTAATTGCACACTCATAATCGTTCAACAACTCAACCCATCGTCGTTGTCTCATATTAAGCTCCTTCTGATCAAAGATATGTTGCAAACTCTTATGATCAGTGTAAATAGTACACTTAGTTCCATACAGGTAATGCCTCCAAATCTTCAAAGCAAAAACTACTGCTCCTAACTCCAAGTCATGAGTAGTGTAATTCTTTTCGTGCGTTCTTAGTTGTCTGGAAGCATAAGCAATCACTTTATCACGTTGCATTAACACACATCCCAAACCTTGTGCAGATGCATCACAATACACCACAAAGTCTTCTGTTCCTTCCGGTAAGGACAAAATCGGTGCGCTGCAAAGCTTCTGTTTCAATAACTGGAACGCAGTTTCCTGTTTATCCGTCCAGTTATACTTTGTTCCCTTGTGCGTAAGAGCTGTGAGTGGTTGAGCGATCTTTGAAAAACCTTCAATAAATCGTCGGTAGTAACCCGCCAAACCAAGGAATTGTCGTACCTCGGTAGGGGTCTTTGGTGCTTCCCAATTCTTAATCGCTTCAATCTTCGCTGGATCAACATGTATACCCTTTTCATTTACTACGTGCCCCAAAAATTGTACTTCTCGCATCCAAAAGTCACACTTCGAGAACTTAGCGTACAGTTGTTCCTGTTTCAATAATTCCAATAGTAATCGAAGATGTTCAGCGTGTTCTTCCTCAGACTGTGAATAGATGAGAATGTCATCAATGAAAACAATGACAAACTTATCAAGATAAGGTTTACAAACACGATTCATGAGATCCATGAATACAGCTGGAGCATTTGTCAACCCAAATGGCATGACCAAGAACTCATAATGGCCATAGCGTGTCCTGAATGCTGTCTTCGGGATATCCTCCTCCTGGACTCTTAGTTGATGATAACCAGACCTGAGGTCAATCTTCGAGTAGTAACTCGAACCTTGCAACTGATCAAACAGATCATCAATCCTGGGTAACGGATACCGGTTCTTGATAGTGACCTTGTTCAATTCCCGATAATCGATACACATACGAAAAGTCCCGTCCTTCTTCTTTACAAACAAAACTGGAGCTCCCCATGGTGAAAAACTAGGTCGTATGAAACCCTTATCCAACAACTCTTGCAATTGTGTAGATAATTCTTGCATCTCAGACGGTGCAAGTCGATAAGGCGCCCTAGCTATTGGTGCTGCATCTGGTGTAAGGTCGATTCGGAATTCCACCTGTCTGATAGGCGGTAATCCCGGCAAGTATTCTGGAAACACCTCCGGAAACTCACAAACTACAGGTATATCTTCAAGCTTCTTCTCAGCTACCGGTTTTTCAGTTATAAGGGCTATAACTGCCGTATGACCCTTACGTAGACACTTGTGTGCTTTCATACAAGATATGAGACGCAGTGGCGTACTGATCTTTTCACCTTGTACATACAGTGTCTCTCCGTTTGTAAGAGGTATACGAACAATCTTTTCATGGCATACTATTTCCGCCTGGTGTTTGGACAACCAGTCCATGCCAATAACTACATCAAAACTGCCTAAGGCAATAGGCATAAGATCAATCTCTAATGTTTGACCCATCAAATCAAGGATACATCCCTTAAAAATGTCTTCCACTACAATCAACTTACCATCAGCTAATTCCACAGTGTATGGACTATCTAAGGCAGTGGGACTAACATTTAGCAATTTAGCAAGTGAACTAGATACAAAACTCCGGTCGGCACCAGTGTCAAATAACATAGAGGCATAGTGATTATTTAAGAGGAACGTACCCGTAACAATGTTGGGATCCTCCCGCGCTTGACGTCCTCCAATCACAAACGCCCTGCCTCTAGCACCATTGTTGTTGTTGTTGTTATTGTTGTTGTTGGTGCCATTACCATTACCGTTGCCATTACCATTGCCATTACCATTGTTATTGACATTATTGTCCCCGCCCTTCTTGAGCTGTGGGCAATCTTTCTTAAAATGCCCCATTTTGCCACACTCAAAACAACCCTTCTGAGCGTTGTTCTGGTTATTGTTCTGGTTGTTGTTGTTCTGTAGCTCCCCACGACAATCCTTAGCCGCATGTCCAATCTTGCCACACCTCTGGCACTTAGCTCTATCACACTGATTACCTGCATGATGGTAACCACACCTGTTGCACTTGGGGTGTTTACCAATATAACCCCCCGATGATGACGATTGCTGACCACTGCTTGAACCATGATAAGACTTGTTGGAGTCTTGTTTCCGGTTTTGCTGATATGATTGTTGATTGTTACCCTTGAAGTTGTTACTTTCCCACTTTCTCTTATGATCTCCTACCTTGGTAGCAGATGTTCGTTTGGGCAGAGTCCCGTGTAACACTGCCTGGTCAGTAAGCTGATGCGCTAAACGAACAGCTTGTTGGATGGTGGTGGGATTTGCTGAAGTAACCAACCCCTGAATCTGAGGCACTAGTCCTCCAATGTACCTTTCAATCCACTTACTGGCTGGAGTAGCCATGTGTGGTAGCAGTCTGGCCAACTCATGTGACCTGGTCGTGTACTCTTCAATGTTTGACCCCTCCATCTTGAGGTGCCAGTATTCTTCCTCCAACTTCTGCATTTCACTGCAAGGACAGTACTCCTCTTGCAGTAAGGTTTTGAAGTCATTCCACGTTAAGGCATTTGCCTCTCCCAACCCCAGAGTCTGGACATTTGAGTTCCACCAAGTTAGTGCTGGACCCTCCAATGTTCCCGTAGCAAATTTCACCTTGCTTTCGTTAGGGCAGTTGCACACTTCAAACACAGACTCCGCCTTTTCAATCCACCGAAGGAGTCCAATGGCCCCCTCCGACCCTTTGAAATTGTGAGGTTTACAGTCCAAGAACATCTTGAACGTGCAAACTTGTGGGTTAACCAATCCCCCAGCTGGACCATGTGGTCCTGTGTTATGTGTCTGAGCATACTGTGCAATAGCCTCTGCGACTCTGTTGTTAATTAGCTCGTTGAGCTCAGCAACTGTCATCTGTACGTTTCCTTCAGCCATTATCTTCCTATTTACAAGAAACGTTAGCGCGTAATCAAAACCCAATGTGACATGTGTAAGTAAAACAACAAACACAACATATAATATAGATCAACACAACTGTTGGAATATAATAATAATTCTTCAATAGATAGAAACTTTCTTTGAGTACAATACTTTTGAAATAAAACATAAGTTTTCAAACTACTAATGTAGGAACACAACCCGTTCCTAATAAGTTTAAACAAAACAAGAAAGAAAAGAAAACAATCAATCGTCCTCAACAGTGGATTCAGGATCGGACTCAACAACTGGTGCTGGTTCCTCCTCCTCATCCTCATCCTGTTCCTCATTCTCAGAGGCCATTAAATCCTCCAAAGCTTCAACCCTGCCCGCCAAAATCTCCTCTCGGTTCTCTGACTCTTCTAGACGACCAATCAAATTGATCATCTCATCCCGCATATCATGAACCAGATGGGCAAGATTATCCTGCCTCTCAATAGCATCCCATAGTTCCTGAGATCTCTGTGCTATCCTATCTTCTGCCACCTCCAAATCCTCGCGCAATTTGGCGATCTCTTCAGCGTCAGTCCTTTGCCTCTTAGGCTCAGGAGCATCTAGTACTGGTGGTGGATGTGTAGAAGGTCCCTCAGCAGGGATCTGCTGAGTGCCCACCTCTGGCTCCTCTTCCGGATCCTCGTCCGGGTCCTCATCTGGATCCTCCTCGGGATCCTCGTCTGGATCCTCCTCCGGGTCCTCCTCCGGATCCTCGTCTGGGTCTGAGTCATCTCCCTCATATGGTGGAGGTGATGGAATAGGTGGTGGTGGTGATGACGGTAGTGCCGGAACTATCGGTTCCTCGTCCTCGGAATCATCAACATAAATGTAGGGTACCGATGATGATGCCATGCCTGTTACATAATACCATATGTAAGTGCAGTGCCATGGAATGTGTAAACAAGTAAATTACATAAAGCCATATGTAATTTCTAAGCAATGTGTGTAAACATATGTGTCTAATGTCTAACAGTCATAGTCTAAGCTTACAAATGCAAACCTAGTTCGCTATAACCAATGTCTCTGATACCAATCTGTCACACCCCCAAATTTCAACTAACGGAATCACACCGTTTGGGAGCATGACAAACCAGGATCTCAGATCATTAGACATAGCGAAGACCTCTATATGAATTTCAAAACATACTTTGGTCTTTAACATAACATCAGAGTTTTCAAAAGTTGCGGAAGCGTTTAAAAAAAATCAACAATAGTTGTAATATGAAAATTACAAATCAAAATCCTCAAATGTGTAATTTAAACAATAAATGATAAACATGCATGCGACTCTATCTCCTAGTCCATGCCAGTCTTTATTGCGCGCCTTAGCGTCCTGAGAAAACATGTAAATCAAGTCAACACAAAGGTTGGTGCATAACACAGGTTTTAAGTATTCACAATGTTCAAAACAGCAGTTTGAATATCAAGTTTGTAGATAACATAATCACACATGCACAGTCATGATAGCTAGTCATATAACTATTTACATAAGTGTTCGACACCGAAGCTGACGAATTGCCATGCTATAGCATGTTTTTGCCTTGCCACTATTGTCTAGCACAACAATAGTAAAATGTGTTTGGTCAGTCAAACACCTGCGTAGATCCCATCTACCAGGTGAGGTTTGTCAAACCTAATAGATCTATTTCCAACTACCACGCTTTGCATTACAGCAAACTAAACGGTTCGAGGTGTGTAAGGACTTTCAAATTGCTATGTTGTCACATAATGTAAACAGCTAACTCATGCAAGTGATATGTATCTAAAAAGAGTTTGTTGCACATGTTTTCTCCCCCAAAACAGTTTAAAATAAGAAAGGGGCCGTGTACGCACCTTTGTTTTTAGCAGAATGATCACACACTAAAAGCTCGTGTAAGAAATCCTCCTACGAAGAATCTGTGTTTAAACAATAACTTAAAGTTATTCGAAATGTCGTTTTGTGCTCGACATCACATACGTGTCAACATACGTATGTTAGAGTGTTAAAGATATGCATACGTATGTACACGTGACTTAGAAATCGTTTAAATAAATCACATCATTATTTATTTAAACCAACGTAATTATACGCGATTTCGTTTTCGGTTTAAAATATAAATTTTATTATTCTAATGCGTTCGTATTCCGTTATGATTCCAACGCAACTCGAACGGATTAAAACGGAGTTCGTATGTGAAAGGTATTTCAAAAATACCAAAAATGTCATTTTTATCAAAAACCGGCCCAAGCCAGGCTCGAACTCGTGACCTTCCACTCCCAACACACACACTCTACCAGTCTCGCCCGCTAGGGTATCGCGATAACAATAAGAAATCAATTCTTTTAAACCCACTCTGATCGGATTCCCCTTGTTCACCTATAGCCGAAGCAACTAACCTCCGATTGATCACCATTTCGAATCTGATTAATCTTATCAACATAGGCTTATGATTCTAGACACTTAGGCGTACCTAATGATGGTTCTAATTCGATCAAAACTTAATCAGTAAGTTCTAATTGATCCAAAACATGCTCGGTTTTCAACCGAACCAACATTGAACTCAAAATCTTCTAATTCATGATTATAACATCAAATTAACTTAGGATTTAGTTTAACCGCAACATTCTGAAACTTCCTATATAGTTTAATTCGATTATCAGTCCAATTAAACAAGAAACCCCCAATTCGTTATTATGCTAGAACCCTAGAACTTGAAATCATACAATTAAATGTTGTAGGATAAAATCAACATAATGGTTTCGTTCAATACATCATTCCGAAACTACCCATAACATTTGATTCGATTCTTAAACTCATTTGTGTTGAAACCCCTAAAACCGTTTACACTATGAACCCTAATAATGAAACTTGATCAATTCGTGAACCTTTAAAGAAATTGAAATGTGTTTTAGCATGATCGGAGGTTTCTGAAGCTTACTACATCAATTAATTTGATTCTTAAACCAGTTTGAATCAAAACCCCTAAATCGTTAAACCTTAGAAAAACCTAATTATCAAATTCATAGAATTCGATATTGAATGTCAGAATTCCCATAGGTATTTGTTTAGTCGGTTGTTTTAGAAGATGTAGGATCAATCACTAACCTGTTTTGATATCGAATTGATGTAGTTCCCTTTGTAGCTTGAGATCGGCCGACTCCCGATCAAGTTCTTCAATCTGCAGCTTCTGTGATCGAATTGTGATGTTCAACAAATGCTATAAGTTCCGACTAAGAGTTCTGATTGAAAATTTTCACGAATTTGAACCCTTTATGCGACTTTGATGACTCCATTGAACGGTTATAGTCCTTTCAACTTGCCTTGAGTTAATTTCAATTAAACTTACACTAATAACGGATGATTAGCTATTAATCATCATTATAATGAGTCACTAAGGAGTTCAATTCAGTTATAAATCCCGAATTAATACGAATTTCTACTTCTATGTGTAACCATAATCGAATTTTGACTTTCCAAGTCAAAATTGAGACTTTTATAAAATTGCCACAATAATTCTTGAGGTTCTAACATTCTAAGACTGATTTCAATAATTTCCCACTCTTTGATTTGATTCTTAACCATAACCTAACATTTTGGTTTAATCTAGCATTAACGGAGTTAATTCGGATTGCCGAATTGTCACAAATCAAATCAATTAAACTAATTTTGGGCTTGATTTATCCAATTGGGCCTCCTAAATACCATTGGGCCTACTTAGATCTTAATGGCCTACTCTTGCCTTATTGGGCCCACCTTGGCTTCTTGGGCCTACATTTGTCTTATTGGGCCTTCATAAACTTCATTGGGCCTGATTTGTCTTGTTGGGCCTGTGATCTCACCATCTTCAGTTAACAGAGTTAATCCGAAAAGTCGGATTGTCACAATATTTGCTCAGGGAGGTTTGGGTGAATTGTGAGCTTTAAGGCTCATACCCTCTTGGGTTTTAATGTGTTCTTTCGACTTAGGGCGTCGGCATTACATTGGCTTTCCTCGGATGGTATTTGATATTACACTCATAGTCATTCAAGAGTTCGAGCCAGCGACACTGTCGCATATTCAGTTCCTTCAGCTCGAATATGTGTTTAAGGCTTTTATGATCAGTGTATATGGTACACTTTGTACCATACAAGTAGTGCTCCAGATCTTGAGTGCAAACACCACGACTCTAAGTTCCAAATCGTGGGTGGTGTAGTTTTTCTAGTGGGCTATCAGTTGTCGAGAGGCGTATCCAATCACCTTCTCTCATTGCATCAACACGCAACCAAGTCCTTGTATCGAGGCATCACAGTATACTACGAAATCGTTCGTTCCTTCTGGAGGAGTAGGATAGGTGCACTATAGAGTTTTTGTTTGAGAAGCTGAAATAAAGCTTCTTGTTTTTCAGTTCAGAGATATTTCGTGTCTTTGTGAGTTAATGATGCGAGTGGTTGGGCTATATAAGAATATCATCGGTAAAGAAAATGATAAACTTATCATGGTAAGGCTTGCACACTCGGTTCATGAGATCCATTAATACCGCAGGTGCATTGGTAAGAATAAATGGCATGACCAAAAACTCGTAATGGCCATACCGAGTACGAAAGGCCGTCTTAGGAATGTCTTCCTCTTGGATCCTCAACTAATGGTACGTAGATCGCAGATCGATCTTAGAGTAGTAACTCGATCCTTGCAGCTGATCGAACAAATCATCGATGCGAGGTAGGGGTAATGATTCTTGATCGTCACTTTATTCAACTCACGGTAGTCTATGCACATGTGAAATGTGACATCCTTCCTCCTAACTAACGATACAAAAGCTCCCCATGGCGAGAAGCTTGGTTTCATGAAACCCTTGTCCAACAACTCTTGTAGTTGATTGGACAGTTCCTGCATTTCTGACGGTGCAAGTCGATAGGGTGCCCATGTGTGACAACCAGTACCATATCGTCCGGCAAGTCCGTACGGTACGTGTATTTTCACTATTTACTGTGTGTAAATACAATGTGTAAAAAGTTGTGTGACAACAGGACTAGATAACAAATATCAGTTGTATGTGTTTAAGTGAAAATTTAAATACAGTAAATACAACAACTCATGAAAAACAACAGTGTGAAAACAAATGACAAAAACATATCGGTTGCGATCTGATATCCACAAATAACAGGGATCAGATGGCTGACAATTCAGTGAGAAAACAATGTGAATTCAATGATAACAATGTGAAAACAGGCAAGTTTAGTTGAGTCCGTCAGTGAGGAAATGCAATTCAAATAACAACTCAGTTTCGTTTACGAATAGTGAACTGACAGTGTGTTTGCGTGGGTGACGATCCACACAAACATATCTGTGAGTTTAATGTTCTGAATGATGACTAAAAAGTAGAAAACAAGAATCAGAAAGTGAAACCCTCGTCGGATTCGTTCGTGTGACGATTCGAACGAATACGCGCGATGGCGGAACGATCTGATGAAACGACCTAAAAATAATAAAATAAAAGAATTAAAAAGATTTACTAGGAATAACCACTTCAGAAATGTAAAAATAAAGCCTATTTTATTTAACTCGCAAAATACGCGGTTTACATTCTGGAAACGTAACGAAAAAAAAGAACCGTGCAACCGAAACGAACCCGAACACACGCGGGGTATAAAAACCCATTTTGAAGCCTTTAATTCTCATTTACTCCACCACCTACTCACTCGCTCTCTACAATTTTCGGTTTCCTTCTCCCTCTCTAAGATTTATACACAAAATAACTAGATCTTCTTCATCTCTTGACCAAATCCTTCAAGTAAGCTACCAAATCGAAGCTCTAAACATCCTCTACACGAAAGTACAACAGTCGGAAGTGGAAATCACTGATTCGAAGGTAAATGAGCCTCAAAGTTTCGGATTTCCAGGGTTTTCACCCTTTGGTTCGATCCCCATGAGTTAACCGGTTTTCCACCACCCAAACCCTTAGAAATCAACCCTAAACTAGTCCATGATGGTGTGGGGGCTTGGAGAACGCCTTGCCCTAGCCTCAAAGTTGAAAATAGAGGTCTGCACCTCCTTGGTTTCGAACCCACCTAATGAATGGTGTACATGGGGCGAATGGAAATTGGGCCGAATGAACATGTTGGTTCAGCCGAATGGGTGACTAGCCGAATGGCCCATTCGGTGGTGCTACTTTCGCATGCATGGATTTCTTTCGCACATCCATCTCATTCGGTCGGGTGCCCACTCGCATGAACCTCTTATTCGGCCAAGCTCACTCCATTCGGATGAATACTCACATTCGGCCAAGCTCCTACATTCGCATACCTAGCTTGGTTCGGATTAAACTTCATTCGGTTCCTATATTCATTCAGCCCACATGACTTAACTTGTAAACAAACAATTTCAACCAACTTTATTGGAACAACATGCATGGATATGGAGTTAACTAGATTTTTACTACAAAGGTGGTGAAATGGTTTGTTAAATCAACTTCATAATACCTAAAAACCTTTCCTTTATAAAATGTAGGGAAACTAAGGTCTACAATTTATTTCTTATACTAGCACCACTAATGAAAAGGATCACCTCAAGGTTCATATAAATACAATGAAGGGATTAAAACCAACAACCCCAGGTGATACTAAAGAACCATACGATTTTCAAACCTTTGGAACATGTCATGGAGTAAAATCATGTGGTCATAAATCAAGAGGATATAAGATGCTAAGTGCAACCTTAAATGGCTAAGTCTTAGCGTAATATATCTTCATATGGATTCAAGAACGGTTAATTAACAATCGTTTACAAAAGTCAAACAACCTGAGAGTGACTTATGAATTTATAACTTAAACTTATAAGTTACAAACAAATTGAATACAACACAGGATCGTGAACACAACCTCAGGAACAACAGTGAGCGCGCGCATTTTCTTGTATTAGTTAGTCAACCACTTCAACAACAAGGTGAGTTCATACGCCCCTTTTTCTAATCATACTGATTTTAAATTTGCGAGGCTGAGAAACATGCTAATCCTTTTAATTAATTAAAAGCTTTAATATAACATTTCAATTATACTATGATTTAGATAATATTGTTTTATCTTTATTATCACTTATCATTGTATGTATGCTTGTGTGATTATAACATAATTGAGATATCTAGGATGAATCATGATAACATAGTTTCATGATTACATCAACACAATAGAATAATACAAGTTGTAAGATTATATCTTATAACACTTTATTATTCTTACAGGAATGAACAATGAGATAACCAGGAGATAACAGTTTGGAAATGACATGAATTAACAAGATTGATATAATGAAAACATAATTTCATGATATCATTCACCACCTGAGTTAACTAAGTGTAGTAAGATTAGTTCTTACAACACTATGGTTACAACTTGGTGAAGAATATGGGATAACATGAGACAAATACAAGGGATAAACAGAATGATAATTGTGATAACATAATTTCGTGATAATAATATCATTCACACATTTACTAACATCGTGTATTAAGACAAGTTCTTATAACACTTTGTTAAAGACTATGAGAACACATAACATTGAGAACAGACAACATTGAGATGATGACTATGGGTGAACATAACGACAATTGATTACTATTAAACTTTTGTATTATATCACAAAAATCATGTGTTCATGAGTTCAAATACAATTGTAAGTCCCTACTAGAGAATCGTTTACCAGTTAATTTAGTTCGACTAAACCGACGATAACGTAGTGGTACCATAGGTTAGACAAACCGCCGGCGAGTGAGGTCGGTACGTTGATCGTATTTTATCATTGGTCGGTATTGTATGAGCGGTAACAGGGCGACATCAGTCAGGTTTGGTAAACGACACATGGTGATATTAATCTACAGTAACTAATTGTAATTACTGGTAATAGTTTCGTTGAAGGCGCTGAGAACACAAATGCGATAGAGGTAAATTGGATGCATTGTGATCTGATTACGTGAGGATCACAATGGATCCCATTTAGGCTCTATGCATCCCAGGATGAGAACAATATCTCTACGTTAACTGTCACTCCTATTATTAGAAGTAAATTACAGTTAACCCTACAAGTGAGAGAATAATAACAAGGAAAAGATTGGATAAATCTATTTTCCTTAAAACTCTGAGGGTTTATCATCACTTCGTTTTTGGTAACTTTAATCCCTCATATTCTATTATTCTATACATATAACACAACGGGTGATGAACACAATCTTATGGGTGAATATCAAATGGGTTGAACACATGTGAGATAAATATGGGTATCCATAGTTGTATTGCAACTGGTGTTGAATCCTGTTAAGTATGTGGTGGGATGTCGGCTGGGGACTTGTTTCCCCTACGTATGCCCTATATATAAGCATACTCGATGGGATGAAGTACTACTTGTAAATATAACTATGGAGAGGACATTGTGTGAGACAAATGAGACAACCATTAATGAGACTCGTGTATGACATTGTGATTGTGAATGACAATAAATCAATTGCTTTCAAGTACTAAACTTATGAACTCACCAACCTAGTGTTGACTTTGTTTAAATGCATGCTTTCTCATGTGATAGACAGGTTTAGTCACCAGACATTCAGGACTTAAGCTAGTGAATTTTTAGAAGACCTAGCTTCATTTTGTGTTGTGCATATTTGGAATGACAAAACTGTGAATCATCTTTTGTAAATCTTGTGCAGATACTAGATAGAAAACTCAATGATTCTTTTGGGTAGATTTACTTAGTTAAATTATGAACATGACAATGTAATTTAACTTTGTAATTCTGTATCAATTTCATGTTAGCATTTCTCATTTATATATCATGTGCCATGTAACAATCTGATCATTTTGATTATCACACGATATCGTGCCCTGAGAACCATCCGCCCGACGGGAAAGTCGATCCATCCCGCCGGCTCGGGGTGTGACACCATGCGATAGGTGTTGTTCCCGGTGCGAGGTCTATGCGGAATTTCACTTGTTGCGGAGGTGGAAGTCCTGGTAGCTCGTCGGGATAAACGTCAGGATAGTCGCATACGACTGGTATTTCTTCAATCTTCTTCTCCTCTTTGGTTTTCTCAGTGATGAGTGCCAATATAGCTGTGTATCTCTTTCGTAGGCATTTGTGAGCTTTCATGCACGAGATGATGCTCAAAGGAGTATCGCTACTTTTGCCCTTGATGGTTAAGGTTTCTCCACTAGGGAGGGGTATACGTACAACTTTGTCGTGGCAAATTATCTCAGCTTGGTGTTCAGACAACCAATCCATGCCTACTATGACATCAAAATTACCGAGTGTGACTGGCATGAGATCAATCTTAAACTTGTAATTTGCTAGCTCTAGGGTGCATTCTTTAAGAACGCGTTTAGTTACAATTAACTTACCATTAGATAGCTCTACTGTATATTCAACTTCTAAGGGTGTTGGAGTTATAGTAAGTATCTCACTAAATTCCTTAGATATAAAACTTTTCTGATCCAGTATCAAACAATACAGAAGCGTAATGATCGTTTAGGAGATACGTACCTGTAGCAAGGTTGGGATCTCTTCTGGCTTCCTTTGCTCCGATCACGAAGGCTCGTCCCCTTGGACCGTTGTTGTTTCCGTTGTTGTTGTTGTTTGGCTGGTTGTGGTTGTTGATGCCTTTCAGTTGTGGGAAGTCCTTTTTGAAGTGCCGAGGCTTTCCATATTCGAATCAGCCTCTCATTGCTTCCTGTTGTTGTTGTCATTGTGGGGTCTTAACCTACAGTTCACCTCTGCAGTCTTTCGCTGCATGTCCTACCTTCCCGCAAAGTTGGCATCGCAAAATGCCGCATTGGCTTGGGCATTATGGAAATTGCACTTGGTATGTTAGCCTGCATAGGCTCCCTGGTTCTGGTTGGTTGGGGTGGGTGGAGTGTAAGCTTGGGGTGACCCAAACTTACGCTATTATGGTGATGGTTGAAGAGTGGAGGTTTTTCTCAGGGTGTTATCCCATTTGCATTTGTTATCAATGGGTTTGGCTAATGAGCCATGGGGTGGTAAGAGTCCCTATGCAACCACCGAATAAGTGAGCCGGTGGGCTAATCGGACGGCTTGGTGTAAGGGGTCAGCAAAAAGTACCATGCCCTGGATTTGAGGGGCCAGTCCCTCGATGTACTTCTCCGTTTGTTTGTAGGTTAGGGTTACTATCTCTGGGCACAGGAGCGCCAACTCATAAGATCGAGCAATATATACCTCAATCTCTGAACTGACCATCTTGTGGTTCTAGAATTCAGTTCACCACACGGGCAACACTCATGGTTCATCATCTGCTTGAAGTCATCCCAAGGTAGGGCATTGGCTGCTTCCAGCCCTAAGTTCTGTACGTTTGCATTTCACCAAGTGAGGGCTGCTCCCTCAAGGGTTCCAGTTGCAAACTTTACTCAGTCTTCATTCCTGCAGTTGCTCATGGCGAAGGCCGACTCCGCTTTCTCCATCCAGCGTAAAAGACCGACGGCGCCCTCAGTAACGCTAAATGAGTGGGGTTTGTAGTCCAAGAACAATTTGAACATGCAGATGGGTGGGTTAGGATTTTCTCCTGAAATACATAAGGAAAAGGAGTCTGTTTAGGGTCAGGTAAATGAGTTATGATTTACATGTATGGAAATCATGTAAAGTGGATTCGAAAAAGAAGTTCATCACTTTGGTTCAGTTGGTTTTGATTGCTGGCAGCTTCACATGCAGCAATTGCCTCTTCAACCCGCTCGTTGATGAGTGTGTTCAGTTCAGCCGCAGTCAGGTTAATGTTTGCACGTCCTCCCGCGTTCTGGCATCCAGCATGCCTTCCAGTCGTTATCTTCATAGTGAGAATGAGTGTTAGAATGTTACTAAGGTCTAATGTAAAATGTGTGGTTGGTAAAGAAAGGAAAACATGTATTCTTATGCATAGACACAACTTCCAATAATAGATAATAGCTTTTGATATATAATAAATTGTACTGGTTACAATTCATTTAATACTAAAACATCAAATCCCAAAACATCTCGTTACAGGGATACAACCCGACCCCTCTAGGTCTATGCTAAATCAATCAAAGGCATCGTCAATTGTGGATTCGGAATCAACATCTTTTGATGGTTCCTCCTCCTCAGTATCAGGCTCCTCTGGATCTGGGACTACGACCATATCATCTAGCTCTGCGAGCCTTGCCTCAGCAATGGTGGCTCAGTTCTCTGACCACCTGGATTCGTCCCGTCAACTAAGTCATATCTCTATCCATTATGTTGACTATCCTATGGAGCTCTGCATGACGAGCATGCGTATCCCTCAACTCATGTGCGAGATGCTCGATCCTGCCGTCTGCCCAGGTCAGTTCCCGAGTCAGTCTAGCAATGTAGTCGGACTCAAGTCGTGGTCTCTTGGGCTCTAGAGCGTGTAGTATGGGTGATACACAGTCAGGAGACTGCTCCTTGGGATCATCCACTAGATCCTCCTCAGGATCCTCCTTGGGATCCTCCTCTAGATCCTCCTCAGGATCCTCCTCAGAATCCTCCACGGGATCATCCGTCTTGCTCCCCTCTGATGGTAGGGGATGCTGGGAGTGCTGGACCTATTAGCTCCTCTTCCTCGTGTGCAAGCATAGGTAGTGGTGGTGATAACGCCATATCTAAAATATGCGTAATAATTATGTGTATGATCATATATGCAATTAATAACAATACTAAGCACTATGTGGTGTGTGGAGACTAATGCTTATAGACTAAGTTCACTAATCGCAGTCTCTGGTCACACTTGCGAGACCTACATGTCCATTTATATATGTACATCCAATAATTTGGATAAAACTGTTTTGTAAATCTGAGTTGCGGAAGCAAAGTAAAAACGTTATCGAAACATTACAAATTATAAGTTGCGGAAGTGGTTTATGTTGTTTAAACATTACATTACAAAACAAAATAACTAAAATGTGTTCAACAGCCTAAGACATAAGTAGATGCATGAGATCCCGTCGTAACATCCTAGTCCTGAGTGTGTGCCTTAGTAACCTGAGAAAACATGCGAGTAAATGTCAACACAGTGGTTGGTGAGAGCATAGGTTTTATAATAGCAGTAAACAGTAAATGTTTAAAGTAAGTGTTGCAGGACTACATATCATTACAAAACAATATCGATTGATAGGTAGTCAATATAGTTATATCATACGTGGACTCGAAACCGAAGCTGATGACATGCCTCGCGCCTTGTCCATCACACAAGACAATGGCAAATGTGTTTGGTCAATTTTGCATCCATTCTGACATCCAGTCAGGCTGGCCTCCCAGGCATGATGGATGGGGCTTGTTAGGCCCAAATAGTACTATCCAGAATTACCACGTTGTGCGCCCCATGCTATTAATGGTCCGAGATGTGTTTATGAGGATTTAGTTGTGATCGTGTGCCACACACACACACACACATATATATATATATCTGTGTGTGTGTGTTTGTGTGATAAATTAAGTCCATATGTATCCAAAAAGTGGTCACCTATAATCATATAGGTCATGAGTATGTGTTTTTGTGGTGTGTTATATCCCATTCAACTTCAAGTATCAGTGTGCTCAACCGAGTGTTTATGTTGACTTGTGTTGACTCGACGAATCGTTGAATGACTCGTTTGTTGTGTTTAGTTCGTTTATGTGTCATATTGATCTTAACATGCAAGTAGGACATTATCATGCATCCTAAGATTCTACTCAAGGTAATAGTTCAAGTATGTCACGTAAGTCAATCACGTTAGTTTCTATTTTTGGAAACTTGTTGTTTTGGAAACTTTCTATTTTTAGAAAGTTTCTATTTTTGAAAGTGTAGTTATGAAATCCCATTTCATTAAATAAATAATTCTAGCATGTTCCTAAAACACATTGAACACATATACAAGTATTACAAATTGTCATTTCATCCTATTTGGCATTTTCCCCATATAAAGTTTCTATTTTTAGAAAGTGTTTGTTTAAAAATCATCTTTCACAAATCAAAGTTCCAAATGCATTTATATAACATTCCTAAGCATATTATAACATCAATATACGTTTGTTGTGTTTAGTTCGTTTATGTGTCATATTGATCTTAACACACAAATAGGACATTATCATGCATCCTAAGATTCTACTCAAGGTAATAGTTCAGGTATGTCACGTAAGTCAATCACGTAAGTTTCTATTTATGGAAACTTGTTGTTTTGGAAACTTTCTATTTTTAGAAAGTTTCTATTTTTGGAAGTTTAGTTATGAAATCCCATTTCATTAAATGAATAATTCTAGAATGTTCCTAAAACACATTGAACATGTATACAAGTATTACAAATTGTCATTTCATCCTATTTGGCATTTTCCCCATATAAAGTTTCTATTTTTAGAAAGTGTTTGTTTAAAAATCATTTTTCACAAATCAAAGTTCCAAATGCATTTATATAACATTCCTAAGCAAATTATAACATCAATATACTTTAAATCATACCGAAATCATCAAGATTAACTCTTTTGATTACAAAAGTTTATGTCATGCTTTCACAAGTCCCACTAATCTAATATGTTTCTAATCCTTCTAATAGGCATTTAGCATCATCTAATAGCTTTCAACATATCTAGAACATCATTTAACAACAACATGCATGTTAAAAGTTTCTATTTATGGTAAATGTTACACAACTTTACCAAATCAAACAAAACTCGATTCTAGATATTTTCTATTCTCAATCTATGTCAAAATACACAAATAACCATCCAAGATCATTTAAAAATTTGTGCATGTGAGCTACATGGAGTTGCATGTGGTACTAGTACATGCATGTGTGATCTAAGTGAAAATAAACCATACAGACTATCTCAAGGGTGCTTGGATGATTCAATCTTGGCTGGAACAGTAGCTAGATGGCCTAGATGATGGTTGATGACACTGCTCTTGCTTGTTGATGCCTTCATACACTTTCTTTGAGCTCCAAGTGATTCCAAGTTACCCAATGATGGAAGGAAGAGGTTGTGGATTGGTTGACAGGGGTTGGGAGCTGGTTTCTGGGGTGTTTGGCTAAGAATTTTCTAGTGGAAGTCGTTGAGTGAGTGAAAGAACCGAACAAGAAGGAATGGGGTTGCTTTTATAGACTTTCTTACCTCTGGGCTCGTTGCGTACCGCCAAGGACAAAATAGCCGATTTGTCCACCGAGACACGCCGCGTACCGCCAAGGTTGGAAATGATCAGTCGTGGCGTACCGCCGAGTGTTTCGACTAAATTCAAAATTCTCGCCCACTCTTCGCGTACCGCGAAGAGCTTCTCCGAGCTCTTTCATGTACCGCGAAGGGTTGAGTTTTCTGATTTCTAGTTTTGTTTGTCCGGTTTCTTTCTCTGTGCCATCTATTTAGAAAAGAAATAACTCAAGCTAGAAAATTCAAATATAAGTTCTCGAACAATATAAAGTTTTCGATAACTTTAAAGTTCTCAAAAAATTTAGAGTTCTCGAGATCAAGGAAGTTTTCGGAGACTATAAAATTTTCAAAGCCTAAAATTTTCGAGAAATCAAAAATTCTCGAACATTCAGAAATTCTTGAATGTTAAGAAGTTTTTGAAGAAACAGAAGGTCACAAAAACTATAAAGTTTTCGTGATTCAAAAGTTTTCGAGGATATTTTCCGAGAACTTATTTGTCAAACAAAATCATCTTATTCCTGATACTTTGTTCGATTCCTTTAGTGAACATTATCAGATTTTCAAGAAAATTAAAATAATCCAGAAAATCAAATTTCAAATTTGATTATTTCACAAGGAATTTCAATCTATGTTCAAGTTATGAAGAAAAGTTCTCGAAGTTTATTAATACTTGATTTTTATTAAAATTAACGATCCAAATCTTATAAATCATATATACCTAGACTCGACTATATGTACTTTAACGATCTATCGGTTTGGATTTATCTAAAGTCACGAGAAAATCGGGCAATAATTCAAGGAAGTAGAGAAGTTCTCGGAGAGGAAGATATTGAATGAGAATGTTTTCGAAGCTATTTATAGGAGTCAAAAGTTTTAGGTTGGAGAACTTTCCGACTCTAAGTTCTCGTTCCGATAACTTTTGGCTTCTACTATAATGTTCTCGGTTCGAGAACTTTCTCACTCCAAGTTCTCATTCCGAAAACTTTCAACTTCGAAAACCTTTTTATTTTTCAAAAATTTCTAATCTTTTCTAATAAAATAAAATCTAACAAGAGCCAAATTTTAACAGGTTAAAACATTCATATAGAAAATAAAGGAGCCTTAAGTGTTATAGTTCAATTCGATAGGATCAAATCTCTTTCTAAAGTTGTCTAAATAAAATAAATTCCTTGAACTATAATTTTCAGAGTTAAGTGTGGTTAGCTAAATTATTAAACTTTTCTTTCCCTAATCAATGATTTAAGTTGTGATCAATTTGTTTGAAATATATAATAACTAACATATTCTAGAAGTGATCAAATATATATATCTAAGGTATATTTATGCAACCTGTCATTGTTGTGAATTTCTTTTGCATAATTTTTTAATTATTGTTTTGACGAGCATGAAATTTATTTTGAGAGATTGAGATGAGAAAAGAAAGAACAGATCTTTATTATATTACAATCAAGAACAAGAAGTGATTCTTTCATCTTTGTGCAACTTTTTGCATCTTTTAATTTAAAATGATATGTATACACATTGGTCTTAACGTCAGACATTTAGGTCCTCGCTTACGCAAACAGAAGATGATTCAGTAGGTATTTTCCGCTCTTTCTTTTCTTAAAACATAGAAAATACCCAATTTTGTTTAAAATCTATTTCATGCTTATTAAAACTGTAATTGTGTTTTAGTGAGAAGAAATTTACAAGTCAAATAGGATTTGCATTAACCTTAAAGATGATTTACTAGAATTTAAAGTTTTTATTTATTTAATTATTTATTTAGTGAAAGACACATTTTGATCGCAACTAATTTCTTAGTAGAAGACAGACAGACCTATTAGCATAACGCTATAGCTATTATTATACCTTAAAATATCATTATAAGGTAAATAAATTATAGAAAGAGAGTTCATATCACTTCACATTGATCCAATTTACTTGACTTTCCTTATTATTAAAATAAAATCCTTTCGTATTTTCAATTTTATTGACTCAATTTAAAAGGAAAATCTTTATGTATTTTCAATTCTAATGTCTCAAATTAAAAGGAAGAAAATCTTTTTGTATTTTCAATTTTAATGACTCGAATTAAAATAAAATATTTTTGTAGTTTTCTCTTGTCACACCGCGCTAAAGCGGAAACACGGGTTTGTGACGTAAGGTGTATGTCTAGAGCACATCGGTTAATAAGAATTTTAACGCTACATTACATTTTCATAACCGTCTTAAACAATTGATAAACTTTCTTGTCTTGAGAACAAACCATCCTGTTTTAACTAAGGCATCAGAATGTACGAAGTTTATTACATATAAATATTAATGCCAAAGCTTAAATAGAAATGTTATGCGTACTTCACTCGGGTGTACCTAAAAAATATGCTTACAAATGGCCAATTACAAAAATAATTGGTGAGCTCACAGGTCTGATGACTCGTATAAAAATAGTTTTAAATATGCACTATATGAAATCTGATTACAACTTTAAACAACCAATCCTACAATTGCAACGTGCCCCAACATGACTAGCTTGTAACAAGTAATTGTAGTTCTATGCATTCATTGACACAAAGAGTATAAAACAATGTCTCGGTATGGTGCGACCAAAGCAAGAATGGGCGTGTCAACCAAATAGTAGTATCCACATGAACCACAACTTATATAAAATAAGTTAAATGGTTTTTATTGATACATGTTCTTTTAGTATATTTATCGGCCATGTAATGAACATCATAAATAAAAAGTTTAAAGTGCATACAAAATGTAACAAGCAATATTTTTCACTCCTATTAATAAAAAAGTAAAAGAAAATGGAGCTGTGAGAACTCACAGAATATAAACTGATGAAGTATTGCGTGTGGCAAGTAACTAATAACAACCAAGATGTTGAATAACCACTGAGATTAACCGAACTCATGTCCTAAAACTTAAGGACATATTAACAGTATATACACAAGTCTATCGTGTAAGTTGTTCACCCAGCCTACTAAACTTAGATGTATTTAAAAATAGTGTTTATCCAAACAACCCGTTGGTGATTCGAATTTAATTTCTTATCATAAGTGATTAGTTAAAATTTAAACACGTAAAAATTCCATATAAAATGAGTTGTCCATGTTAAACATGTCACACTCCAACCTACGGCAGAATACACGAGGTGTGGTTTGCATTTGTCCAAAAGCTCATGATTCTATTTGTAAGTTTCATATTTAACAATCCATATTAAAGATTCGTATACAAACATGCAATCATTCCATTACATAATGCAAAATACATAACAATGTTTGTTCCACTGAGGTATCTTCTTGTTCATCCTCCTTTGATTGACCTGATGAGGAGGAGGGCATCTGTTCAAGTTATTCTTCAAATATAGCTTCAAAAATGGATTCCATGCTCACGCCCTTGAACATATTATCAAAATCTTCCGCAGTGAAATCATCGGCAACACATTTGAAGCTGAAATTTGAAGGAAGATCTTCAAGAAAGGATCTTTCAAGCTTCTCAAAGTCTTTTGCGCCACTCCTCGAGGCACCTTTGCCTTTATCATCCCAATCTTTGTCTTCATCCCTTTTATCTTTCTTGTTATCTTCATGTCCTTCCTTTTTATCATCATCATCATCATTGGCATCATCATCATCTTCCTTTTCCTTTTCTTACTCATCTTTCTTTTCATCATCTCCTTTGTCAGTGGCATCCTTACCATCATCTTCTTCATCTTTGGAACTCCTGGACTTTTTCAATTCTTCAACTTCTTTTAGCAAATACAAAAAATTCCTTTGCATTGCCTCAAGTTTGTCATCTTTTATATATATGTCTAGTCTCAAGTGCTTGATCTCCTAATCTTTCTTTGCAGAGTCTTGTTCAAGCAGAAAAACTATGGTTCAAAGGAGATCCCAAACAATAGGTTGATACTCAAGGACATATTCTGGTGATGATCCCATAGGAGCCTTTCCTTTATTGATCTTGGCTTTGGAAGGAGAAGAAAGGTGTGAGAAGTGAATAGGAGTTGGTGATTGGGGTGGTGATATGATATTGACGGGAGGTGGTGGTTTTGGTGGTGTTTGTGTTTGGGTAGTTGGGTTTGTGATTGTGGTGATTGGTTGGCTTGGGTTTGTGTTTGTGGCGGTGATTGGGCGGTTTGGGTGGTTTGGATGGTTTGGACGATTTTGGTTCTTTCGATTCTAGGATCCCTAGGGCGCGTGGAGACCATCATTAACCTCTTCTTAGGAGCAAGTGCGGGCGAAGGAACGTAAACATCATCTTTCTCAACCGATGTTGGTGTGGAGGATTCAAAAACTTTCCTCTTCCTCAAACTATGCCTCTCTAGTGGATTTACAGGAACGGGCTCATGTTCTTCAGAAGAAAAGTCGGAGGCATCCACATCATCATCTTTGGCTGATTGTGTCTAACCCACATCATGTTCTTCAGCGACAAAAGCGTTTAGATTAACTAGATCATTAATGTCAGCATCTGGATCAGAGAAAAGTCTCCCAAACTTCTCTTGTAGCTTATCTCCAATGTACACTTTCTTGCCCTTTTATTGATAACCATGTAAGAAAAGATATCAAAGCCCATCTTCTTTTGTACCACATCCTAACAGTTGGAACCAAGTTTTGATTCCTCTTGTTAATGATGATATAAATGAATCGAGGAAATGCCAAAAACCTTTCTTTCCTTTTGCCTTTTATATTTTCGTGCATGTCTTTGAATACCATGCGTGAGAAATTGAAGCCCATTCCCAATGTTAAGGCTACCATGTCACACCCCAAGCCGGCGGGCTGGATCGACTTCCCTGTAGGGCGGAAGGCTCTCCAGGCGCGATGTCAGGTGAGAATCATAGTAATCAGATTGTTTACATGGCACATGAGATATAATGAGAAATACTAACATGATATTGATATAGAATTACAAAGATAAATTACACAATACATGTTCATAATTTAACAGAGTAATCTACCCAAAAAGAATCATTGAGTTTCTATCTTGTATATGCACAATATTTACAAAAGATGATTCAAAGTTGTGTCATTCAGAGATATGCACAACACAAACGTAAGTTAGGTCTTCTCTAAAGTCCACTAGCTTATACCCTGATGTCTGGTGACTAAACCTGTTCGTCACCTGAGAAAACATGCATTTAAACAAGGTCAACATTAGGTTGGTGAGTTCATAAGTTTAGTTATTTAAAATTTGTTGAAGTTATTTACACAACATCTTAGTTATTCTCTCCTAGCATTAACACATCTCCATTTCCTCTCTATAGATACACCTACAGATAGGATATCATCCAATTAAGCATGCTTATATATAGGGCATACGTATCACGAATGAAGCTGCCAGCCCACCACACACTTAACCGAACTCAACACCACCTGTATTGTAGCTATAGATTCCCATTTCATCACGCATTTCATCACACATAGACTTATTCATAATCAGATTTTCCCGTATGATAACCCATTACATTACCATTATATTAACATGGCACAATAGTTTTCTAAATAGTACAATTCTCCACAGTTACAAATGGTGGACTACCACATATATTAATGGTGGTATGTACTTTTATGTTGTAAAGAGTAAAAATATCCACAGTTATTAATGGTGGATTACCACAGTTATTAGTGGTGGTATGTACTTTTATGTTGTGAAGAGTAATAATATCCACAGTTATTAATGGTGGATAAAAACAATTATTAATGGTGGTATGTACTTTTATGTGGTAAAGAGTAAAAATATCCGCAGTTATTAATAGTGGATTACCACAGTTATAAATGGTGGTATTACCACAGTTATTAATGGTGGTATACTCTTTGACTTACTATTACTCACATCTGATTAGGAAGTGAGAGTAAGTTCGACACGTAGTTCTATCCCAATTGTTCTATAGGATTGAATTGACCACATTGTGGCCACCACAAAGGCAAACCACAATGTCCTCAATTCATTCATATTCCTTAGTTTTTCCCAAGACCTAACAACTATCTGCCACCAGCTTGTGACACGAGAGGCGTCAGTCTCTCAGTCTATCGATCCACAGAATAGAAGTGGTGAGATAATTAGCAGACACTATCTTACTCTTATCACCCGTGTCAAAAATGATAGAGTTGGAATAGGCTGGATAAAAATCAAAATGTTTCTTATATTCCTCATCCCATAACCATCAAGTCATAACCTCATGTTCATAATTACATATAGATCTCATAGATATACACCCATGTTCTCATAGGAATAACAGATCTAATCTCTTAGAATTAACTGAAATATTTTCACAGGAATAACAGTTATAATTCCTTAGAAGTAGTAAAATAATTCAATAGGAATAACATGTATTCCTCATAAGGATTACAGTTGTAATCATAGAGGAATAATAGTCGTCTCTTAGAAATCACAGATATTGTCTCAAAGAAATAACAGTTATGAACTCATAGAAATCATCTATATGGTCTAACAGGAATATCAGTTACAATCTCGTAGTAATCATCATCATCATAATAAGGCGTACGGTTGTAATAACAAAGTAAAACCTTATTATCATACAGTGTACTAAGACATTTGAGAAAATTTTTAGCATGTTCTCAGCCTCGCTGTTAAATCAAAAGATTAGTAAAAAGGGGCATATGAACTCACCTTGTTGCTGTAGTGGTTGACTAAGACTCAAGAAATGCACGCGGTCACTATTATTGTATTGGTTTTGTATTCACAGCCCTGTGTTGAATTAAATGGTATTTGAGCTATGAAACCTTATTTGATTGTTCTTTTGAAATCTGAGTTGTTAACTGAGTTCGTGTAGTGAAAATGACTTATTCTTGCGATTTTCATAATAATGAGTCATGCTAATGGGTGCTCACCCGAATGAGTGGCTCATTCTTATGACTTTCACCCGAATGAGTGGTTCATTCTTATGACCCTTACTCGAATGAGTCATTCACCCAAATGAGTCATTCTTATGGCCCATTCTTATGACCTTTACCCGAATGAGTCATTCTCATGGGTCATTCTTATGACCTTTACCCGAATGAGTCACTCACCCGAATGAGTCATTCTTATGGCTCATTCTTATGAGCCATTCGCCCGAAACGGGTTTCAGCCATGGCAGACGAAGATTTCGAGTTCTAGTTAAATATATAGTTGTTTTGAGTGGGTTTAGGTGAGTAAACTCATTTAGATGGTGTATGGGTCGAAAAAAGATGTTTAAAACCGCTTAAAGCCTAAGTTTTTGTCAGGTTTGTAGAAAACCCTAAAAACCAAAACTTTGAGCTCAATTTACCTTCGTTTCAGCCGGTTTTCAAGCCCAATCCCTTGTACTTTCGGGTTGTACATGTCGTGGGCTTCGATTCGATATCAAATTCGCACGATTTGGTCAAGAAATAAGAATTTTAGGTTGATTTCTTCAGTGGGTTTTTTAGAGAGAGAGAAAGACGGGAGTTAGAGAGAGGGAGTGTAGGTGAGTGCAATAAATGAGAAAATAAAGGGATTTTAGGGTTTTTATACCCGGTTTCATTCAAGTTCGTTCGGTTGTTTGATTTTATGTTTACGCCGCGTTTCCGTAACGTAACGCGTATTTTATCGTAACTCTAAATAAAATTGTTTTATTTTTATTCTTTTTAAGGTTGTAATTCCTAATAAATCTTTTAAATTCATTTCTCTTATCTCATTATTTCGAAAACGTTTATTTTTACCGTTTCGTCAGATCGTATCACCTTCGCGCGTATTCGTTCGAATCGTCGCCCGAACAAACATGATGACGGCTTTACTCTCTGATTTTTGTTTTCTACTTTTCAGTTATCCTTCAAAACGTTAAACCCACAGATATGTTTGAGTGAATCGACACCCACGCAAACACGCTGTTAGTTTATTATTCTGAAACGATACTGAATTACGGTTTTGAATTGTACCCTCTCGCTGACGGACTCAACTAGACTTACCTATTTTAACATTGTTATAACTGTTTTTTCCTTGTTTTTCACATTGAATTATCGACCATTTGATTTCTGTTATTTATGGAAATCAGATCGCAACCGATATGTTTTTGTCATTTGTTCTCACACTGTGTTATTTCTCATGATTTGTTGTATTTCTGTATTTCGATTTTCATCGAATACGTACAACTGTTATATTGTTTTATAGCCTTGTTGTCACACAATTGTTTTGCCCATAGTTATTCATGCATAGTCATTCACCCATAGTTATTCACACACAGTTATTTACACATATTTATTGTGAATGTACACATACCGTACGGATTGCCGGAAGATCTAGTACTAGTTGTCACATACCATACATGAACTTATAGTTGGGTTCAGTATGTCATAACCCCCTATCTTCCCTGAAAGGCATTGTGTGACCACATGAGCTAAGTATCTCAAGTACTGATGGATGAGCTTGTTTTCAGTTGGGGTAGCCATCCTCATAACCCATTCTTTGGAGGGTGGATTCAACGAGCTGATCAGTGAGCTCAGTGGAGCCAAATACTTTATCTCCAAATTGCATACATTGCTGAATAATCTCTTTAGATATGATCACTAGAAGTCCTTGAACCTTTCCAATAAAACACGTTTTTCCCCTTGAATCGTTATCTTCAGTCACTGAGTTCTAGAAGTAGTGGATGAAGCTGGAACAGATTGCTGGGGATTCCATGATGGCGTAGTTAATGGGAGACATAATCAAGCCGTGAACCATGGTCTTGAACATTTCGTGCTTTGAAAGTGGATCGCCCAGAAAAGCAGTCATGTTGTGTTGGGTAACGAAACACAGTTCAGCCATCTGTACATATCCAAGAAAGAAAACTTAGTCAAATAAGAAGTTCATAAAAAATCTCACAAGTTACAAAAGTAGATTAAGTACACGAAACAAAGGAAGTTCACGAAAACTTAGAAGTATTTGAAAATCTTGAAGTACTCAAACACACGAAGTATTCGATGTTTCAGGAGTATTAGAAACATTAGAGTACTCGAAGTCTGAAGTATTCAAAGATTGGAGTACTTGAAGCCTGGAGTATTCGAAGCTTAGAGTACTCAAAGTTTGGAGTTTTAGAAGTTCAAATTTTATGAACTTTCTTTTGTTCATAAGTGACTCGATTTTGCTCCTTTGAAATTGATTGTTATTTAGTTTGGATTGGAATTCAAAATGTTCAACATATTGAAGAATCATTTTTTAATTCCTACTGACTCGAAATAATTTTAAGATTAAGTGAAGTTTACGAACATGAAAGTACTCGAAATTGTTCAAATTAAAATCCTTTAAGTTTTATTGGTCAAAACTTGTTCAAATTTTATACATGTGCTCGTTTTTGTTAGCTCTATCGATTGATGGGATTAGATTTTTGATAAAAATTCGAAAGGTGGTCTAAGCCTTAGAGAATCTTTCGGAGTACACGAAGTGGATGATTTCGAAATGTTAAGGTTCACGGGCTATTAATATGCCCTGGAAACTTCTCGCCGAGTACTTACCCTTTCAATTACTTTCACTTCGAGTACTAAACACTTTCGATTAGTTTTCCCTTCGATTACTTTTACAATTCGAGATCTTTTTCAGAAAAACTTAAAGAAATAAAATAAAATAATATAAAAATAAAAATTTCTAGAAAGTCAAAAGGTTAAGTTAGTTCAATTTTGTGTGATCAAATCTCCCTCAAAAATTCATTTATTTGAAAACAAATATCTCAATTTACAATTTTGAGATAATTATAGTTAACTAAAAGTTTCAACTTGTCTTTCCATATTCTAGTATAATCAAATTGTGATAACTTCTATTCAATGTTTATTTAATTTTATGAATTATAGATAAAACCAAATACTTTGTCTGGGTATGATATGCAGCCTATCATTCTTATGAAAATTCTTTTTCTAAAATTTTAAATTATGTTCCAACGAATACAAGACAGATTTTGAGAGAATTTTAGATGAGAAGAAAACGAACAGATCATTTTACTAGATCAGAGTCAAGAACAAGAAGGGTTCTATCATCTTTGTGAAAATTTTGCATCTTTTATCTAACGCTGATGTGTAGACACATTGGTCTTCGCATCACACATAGAGGTCTTTGCTAATGCAAAACAGAAGATGATTCAGTAAGTATTTTTTGCTCTTTGTTTTTACAAAACATTGAAAATCTCCGATTTTGTTCAAAATCTATTTAATGCTTATTAAAACATAATCTGACTTTAGTTAATGGTATTCATAAGAAGTCAAATATGTTTTGTATTACTCAAACATATCTGATCTTTACTATAATTCTTATTTATTTACTTATTAATCTGATTAAGATTTGATCACAATTATTTTCTTTAACAGAGTGCATGCTTACTTATTTTATTATTCTATATTATCTAAATTGTAACTTGAGATGTTGTTTTAAACAAGAGAAATTATTTTCTTTCAAAGTTTTAATCAAGAGAAATTATTTCACTTCCCAATTGATCCACTTTACTTGACTTTCTAATTTAAATCTTTTTGTATTTTTCTTAATTAAATAAGGCAAATTAAAGTATTTTCGTATTTTTCTTAACAAAATCTTTTTTTGTATTTTTCTCCCCCTAAATTTGTGATAAACTTTAAAACAAACACGAATTTAAAACAACATATGTACAAAAAGAATCCGTCAAAGCTAACTAGTTTAAGTGAGGCAAGCAAATGATGGAAGCGAGCAATGTCGAACGGTTTTGTGAAAAGGTCCACAAGATTGTCATAAGTGTGGACCTTTCCTAAGTGAATCAGCTTACGTTCGAAACAATCACGGATAAAGTGAATCCGGATACCATAGTCTAGTAGCTAATGTTGCATCCAAATTACTTGTGAGCAGCAACTTGAGGTAGGAGCATACTGAGCCTCTGCAGTTGAAGTCAATACAGTGGCCTGCTTCTTGCACTGCCATGATGCGAGACGATCTCCTAAGTATTTACATCCACTAGTGGTTAATTTCTTGTCTGCTACGTGGAAGAGCTCCATCAAGTGAGGCAGTCTAAGCAGGAATGGATTTGCTTCTTATGAAAACTCCATCAGATATCAGATTGATAATGTTCTCCACTGGGTGATTCTTATTGATTGTGGAAGTGGGAATATCCTTCACTCTGTTCTTCATCATGATTCACACAGTGTTCTTCAAGAATGTTGTCTGAAAACAGTGGATTATCAGAGGACTGATGTGTGGATTGGGAAGTCTGTGAAGTCTCAGAAGTATGTGGATGAACTTATGCGATTGGTTGTGTTGTCTTGTACATTCCTGGTGGATCAACGCTTAGAAGTTTTGGGTCACAAGAAATATAATCCATTCTGTAGTCCACATTATCACATCGGTAGAAGTCATCATCAACATCTGGTGTATCTGCACACTCAGAAGACACATTAAATGGTTCAAATGTTGAACTATATTGAAACAACCAGTTATGACATGTTCATGCATTCGTATGGTTCATTTCCTGCCTTTCGATATAATACGATTCCACAATTTTTCGATTCTTCCTGCTGTATACTCGATAGGCAGCTTTCTTGGATGAGTAGCCCACGAAGTAGCATTCATTTTCTTTGACATCAAACTTATGAACGGGCTCAGTATGAAGTAAGGTGCAAGGACAAACGAAGGCCTTGAAGTGTCCAACTTTTGGTTTCTGATTGAAGAAGATTTCATATGGAGTCTTCAGATGACACTTGTTCAACAATGCTCTATTTTGAATGCATCAAGCTATGTTAACAGCTTCTGCCCAAAAGAAGATTGGTAGCTTAGATTCTCACAACATAGTTCTCGCAGCCTCGATTAGAGTTCTATTGTCTCTTTCGGCTACACTGTTTTGTTGGGTGTACGAGATGCACAGTATTGTCTGGAAATCCCTTTCTCATCACAACAGTTGATGAGTGATTGATTTCTGAACTGGTCTAATCACCTTGACCTTCAAAGTGTTTTGGTTTTCTATCAAGGTGATGAACTTCTTTAAACATCAGCCACCTCATCCTTTTTTGCCAAAAAGAAGACCCAGGTGAACTGGGAGAAATCTTCTTTGATGATGAGACAATACGAATTTCTCCCTATGCTCATATCATTTATTGGACCAAACAAGTCCATGTGAAGGAGCTATAGTATAGAAGATATTGAGTTGAACAGCTTGGGCTTGTGCGGTCTCTTGTGCTACTTTCCCTTAGCACATGAGATGCATTTTTCAATGGAGGAGAAGTCCTTTGAGGGCAGCCCAATGATATGATATCCTTTTGCTAATCGATTAATGTTTTTCAAATTCACATGTCCTAATCGCTGATGCCACAATAGTCAATCACTTTCTAATGCTTTGGAGAGCAGAAAGGTGTTTCGGTGAAAGAGTCAGAGTTCATGTTTATGATGTAGGCATTGTTAATCCTTGGTGTTCGCATCAGGATCCATTTCTCTTTTATCACAAATCGAGGCTCCTGAATCAGACATTCCTTGTTGGTGAAATGAGTAGAGAAGCTTTTGTCACAAATCTGAGACACACTCAACAAGTTGTGGTTGAGTCCTTTCACATAGGAGACGTCATAAAAATTTAAAGTTCCATTTGTGATGGTACATATCCTGCTTATCCTTCCTCCTTTATTACCGTCAAAAGAAACATATCCTTCATTAGATGGTGCCACTTCATGTATTTGAGAAAAATCCTTGTCATATGTCTGGGGCAGCCACTATCTACATACCATACATTTTTAAACTTATTTGGCTGCCCTTGCACAGTGTTGAAACACTTTAGTTAGTAAAAGATACCCAAGACATAACCGACCTAGGTACTTTTGAATTGTCAGTGAGAGGGCCAATTTTGTTTTTCAACATGCTAGAATTAACTATATTATGTGGTGATTTTTCTTTCCAAATTGTCCTGTATCTTGTTTTAGAATTTTTTTTTTTGTTCGTTTGCTTTAGAAAACCATTTTGATTTTGAAACTTTCTTTGATTTTTCTTGTTAGGCCTGACAAAAGACTTATTCTGAGTCTTCTTCTTTTTTAAAGACCTTAGGCTTAAAGGGCTTTTCAGCTTTTTTTTTGTTTCATGATGATGCTAGCCTTAGGTGTGACTTTTTGGTTCATTCTATAAACGAGCTCAAATATGTCCTGGTTTCCCACAAGCATAACAACATACCTCTTGATAGTACTCATTGAGGTCAAAAGGTTTTACCTCACCATCACTTGAACTAGGAAATGACTTAGTAGGGATTTGTTCCAAAGATTTTCTTTGGAACAAAAGGTTTAGAGTTTGGATTTAACCTAGAACCTGTCTCTTCAGTTATTGTGTCATGAAACTAGTTTTCTTTTCCTTTTAGAAGATCAACATTTTTCTCCGAAACTAAATTCCTTTTAACATCATCAGTAGATTTTACAAACTTAGTCTTGAAATCATGAATCAGTTCACTATGATTAGCAGAAATAGTTTGAAAAGTGCCAACACTGTTAAATTTAGAAACAGAAGTTTTTGAATTGTTCAACACAAAAGGATGTTTTGTGCTCTTCCTAGCACTTCTTTCCACTTGCTCATCAACCTGTCTGCAAGGAATTACATCTTCTACTCACATCTCAGAATTATCAGAACAGTTCATAGTTGTTATTTCAAGATCAATTGTTAGAGAGACTGGACCAACTGAGAATTAAGATCCAAGATCTGACTTTGAGACTAAGTCCTCAACGGATTTATTGAATTTTGGCATGCTATAATAGTTATGGTTAAAAGAAGGTTCAACTTCTTTACAACCAATACCATTGGTTCTTTTGCCACGTATTTGGACATTGATCATGCCCGCAACCACATTACTACAATAGTCATATTTCTCAATGGTTATCTTAGTTTTAGATAACTCACTTTTAACTTGATTTAATGCTAAAGTTATCTCATCTATTCTGCTTTTGACAACTCTATAATGAGATTCTTTAACTTAAAAGCTCTTTAAGTTTTGAAATATCTAGCCTTTCAGCATCGAGTTTTCTTTTAAAAATTGCCTCATTTTCAAGAAACTTAACTTGGTTACTTCTTTGATTAATGATTCACTATGTTTTCAGTTGTTAAATGCTTTAACAATGCAAGCAGGAGAGCATAGATGTTCAGTTACCTCAGAGTGTTTGTCATCAACTTCTGCCATGAATACATGACTCAAGGTGATATCCAGTTCCTAAAGTTGATCACTCCAATCATATGAGTCTGTCTCTTGAGTGACCATGCCCTTTGAAGTTCCAGCTTCTTTAGATTCATCAGATTTCGTTTAAGCTTCCTTTCCAGCCTTCGGCATCTTGCATTCCCTTGCGAAGTGTCAGGGCTAATCACAGTTTTGGCACTGAAGCTTTGACTTATCGAATCCCAATTTTCTTCCAGGGTTGCTTCCAAAACTGTTGTCATATTTCTTGATAAACTTCTTGGCACGAAACATAGCCATAGGCATTTTCCATACGATATCCATTTATGCCACATCACTTTAGTTAATCTACTCAAGATTATCTTGAGTTAGAGTTGTAGGTGCAAGCTCTCCTACAAGAAAAGCATTATAGTTGTTCATGAAACTCTTGAACAACATCAGATTTTCTTGTCCTTCAACACTTAGCTTAGGAAGATGTTGACTTTGTCTAGAAGCAATGAAGGTCGTCTCATTTGATGCATTCTATAAAGTTGAGGCTTACTGATTCATCATGGACACCAAGGCTGTACTTTCTTAGACTGAGCTAACTCCCATTGAGCTTGCATGATTTAAAGTCTGCCGCTTATCATCCATGTCATATGAATTGATAGTAGAGATCAATTCACTTAAGGATGCCTTGTACATATCCTTGGTCCTTTTGATAGTTGTGCAGTTGGAATTCTAGTTGTTTGGTAGAGAGTTCATCAACTTTTTGTTCATTTCCCCTTTTGTCAGTTCAATTCCCGCACTTGTAAGTTCAGTCATTAGATGAGTGAATCAATTAAGTTGTGCTTCCAAGGTTTCTCCTTTGATGTGATTGAACATATTGAATCTTTGTCTCAACTTGTCCTTCATGCTCTCTCTCATATCCTCATTGCCATCAAATCTTTCAACCAAGGCATCCCATAAATCCTTGGTAGTCTTGTGCTCCTTGAACCCGTGAGCAACTTCAGTAGATAATGCCAGAGTAAAGGAGGTGTATGCCTTATCATCTTTCTCCTTAAGCAAGATGTCATATTCCATAAAAAATTCAGGATCCTTAGGAATTAATCCTATGAATTCATTTTCATACATGGCGACATAAGGACCTTCTTCAATGGATCTCCATAACTTAGGATCTGTGTACTTGATAAAAGACTCAAATCTAAATTTCCAATCCAGAAATTTGTCTCCTTAAACAAGTCTAGGAGGCTTGGTGGTCGTGCCAATGTCATTGTCTAAATTCAGCAAGTTGGAAAAATTGTTGAGGTTTTTGGCAGCCATCTGTAGTAGAATACTTGAAACATAATAGTATTCAAAATTGAAGTTCACGAGATGCTGAAGTACACGAAGTCACTGAGATATTCAAAGTTACTGAAGTACACGAAGACCAAAGTATACAAAGTCAATTAAATACATGAACACCAGAGTATACGAAGTCACTAAAGTACACAAGCACCAGAGTATACGACATCACTGAAGTAGACGAACACCAGAGTATACGAAGCTCAAAGTAATTGACGCTTCAAGTATAAGCTCAAAGTAACCGAAACTTGAAGTATACAAAAATCAAAGTAACCGAAATATAAAGTATACGAAACTGAAAGTAACTGAAACTCGAATACACGAACCTGAAAGTTCACGAAATCTTCAGAAACTACCAGAAGATTTTTGTTCAAGACTTTGAACTCCAAATTGATTGATCAGATCCCAATCCAAAAACAAACAAGAAAGTCGAATACTTGATGCAAAAGCTTGAATCTTGATGTTGAAAAGAGCTCGAAAACTCTGATATCACTTGTAGGTCCCAAAGCTGATAAAAATACCAACTTGAATATCAAATAAACATCAACAATCTTCTTAAGAGTGTGGAATCCAAGAAAGAAGAAGAAACAAGTGTTTTGCATTAACAAAGTCGTGAACTTTACAAGGTATTGTTCAATACGTCTAGAACAGAATACCTCAGGATCTGAACCCATACATGTACAAAAGACATCTATTTATACTAGTGCAGGAGTACTCAAAATCTTAAGAACATGAAAACAAAATAACACGAAGATGAAAGTACTCGAATTGAAAATATTCATCCGAATATTTTCTCATTCGAATACTCTTACATGTAGTCTTGATTTTTTCAGTCTTCCTCTGATTCGTGCTTTACAAAAGTTTATCTGATTGTGCAAAGCAAAAGGAGAATATGTGCTCTTCTTAACACTTCTTTCGACTTCTTCATCTGCCTGTTTTGTAATACTCTCACTTTCTACAAATGCCTCAGAATGATCAGAAAAGTTCATACATTCTATCTCAATCAATTTTAGAGATACTGGTTTGTCAATAACAGCTAAGAATTTAGATCCATGGTCTGTGTTAGAAATCTTGTCATCAACAGAGTTGTTCTGTTTGGCATACAAGAATAGTTGCGGTTAAAAGGAGGTTCAACCTTTTTGTAGCCAATAACATTCTTATTTTTTCAATGTAATTGAGCATTTATCATGCCCTCAACAACTTTGAGTTTTTTCCAAATTGGTGTAGTTTAAAAAAAATATTTACCAAATAAGTGTATTTGAAAACTTATGTACCATAATGGTGTTTTTCTTTATTATTTTTTTTTATTTTTAGATTAATTAAAAGTAATGAAATAAAGGAAAACACCCATTTTGGTAAATAAGTTTTCAACTACACATGTTTGGTAAATATTTTTACAACTACACTCATACGGAAAAAAAACTCCAACAACTATGCTACACAGATAAAATTTCACAACTATTATTTTAGCTAATGACAACTTAGTTTTAACTTGATTCTCTAAAGTAATCTCATCTATTCTATTTTTACAGCTCGATGGTGAGATTCTTTATCACTCAAAAGGTCTTTAAGTTTAGAAATATCCAGCCTTTCTGCATCAAGTTTTCTTTTGAACAGCCTCATTTTTTAAAAATTATGATTTCAAGAATTCTAATTTGGTGATTTCTTTGATCAAAGATACATTAAGGTTCCTGTAATTCAAAACTTTATCAATGCATTCAGGTTAACATATATGATCAGTTACCTTAGGAGATTTTTCTTCAACTTCAGCCATGCAAGCATGGCTCAATGTGACTTCGGTGTTGTTTGTTTTTTAAGAGTTAAAACTTCTGCAGTATGCGTACCACATCTGCAGACATCTGTAGAATAAGAGCCGGACCAAATGCCTGCATTCGGCAAGAAGAACAGTGTTTGTTTTTTAACATTTGTTGACTGTTAAAATAAATTAGCGATGGTGTATGGACGATGGTGGTGGTGGTGGCCTACAGTGGTGAGGGTGACCAACGGTGGTGGTGGGGGTGACCAACAGTGGTGGCGGATGGTAGTGGGGGTGACTGACGATGGTGTTGGTGGTGGTGGAGGCGACCGACGGTGGTGGTGGTGGCTGACGGTGGTGGTGGTGGTGGTGGTGGCGGTGGTGGCGGTGGTGGTGGTGGTGGCGAATGGTGATGGCCGCCGGTGGTGGAGGGGGTAACCGCCAGTGGTCTGAAAAGATTTGAGATCTGTTTGCTATTTTTAGAAAGTTAACAAGAAATAAGGTTGGTCTTGAAAAGATGGATTAAATTAAAACTAGAGAGTGATTTAAACAATAAAAAGGACTGAAACCGAATAGGTAGCATTGAATATTTTCTTTTAAAACGAAAAATCCATCCTTATACAAATTATATATATGTCTGCGCACATACACACACACACATATATGTACATATGTGGGTCATGTTATCCTACATTATCCTCACAACTCCACTCCCTCTATACGTCTCGTATAGGCCTATACGAGGTGTATAGGGCGACAGGGCTGGCTCAACTGATTTGAGGGCCCTAGGCGGAACTAAAATCTAGCTTCATCCCTTTGAGAACTTACATTCTTTCATCATGTCTTTATGATTCATTCATTCCATTGTCAGTTTAGGTGACCCTTTATTATGGGTGTTTGTGGTTTGGTTTTACGGTTTTTAGGTAAAATCGTAAACCAAACAGTACATAACGGTTTTTGAATAACTAAAAAAATGAACATTTAAGAATAAAAATCGAACCAAAAAGAACCGTTATTAACAGTTTGGTAACAGTTTGGTTTTGCGTTTTGAGCTTTCTAGGTTTTGGCGTTTTGGTTTTGGGCTTTTTGAGCCCGTTAAAGATTAAAACCGAACCAAAATAAGAATCTTCTTTTTTTTTTCAGTCTGTCCTCTATGTTGATCGAATAAATAGTAATGAGACCCAAAAATTAAGCTCAAAATAATGTTATAATGACTCAAAAATTGCTTAAAATGAGGCTCCAAAAAATATGGGGCCCTAGGCCATTGCCTAATTTATAAGAAAGGGAGTTGGCCCTGTACAGGAACAATCATTGTTTGTCAGAATTTCTCAGTGTCAATGATTGGACTCCAATATTCCTCATAAAGGCTTACACACCTCGTATAGGTTATATACGAGGCGTAGAAGAGACTAATCATTGTCGAGTCAGTTGGTGTTAGAGGGGGTTATACGTCTCGTATAGGCCTATATGAGGCGTATAGTGTCGGTAGATTGTTAAAATAAAAAATTTGGGTGTGTAACTAAAGAAGCCCATGTATGTATGTATGTATGTATGTATGTATGTATGTATGTATGTATGTATGTATGTATGTATGTATGTATGTATGTATGTATGTATGTATGTATGTATGTATGTATGTATGTATGTATGTATGTATGTATGTATGTATGTATGTATGTCTGTGTCTGTGTCTGTGTCTGTGTCTGTGTCTGTGTCTGTGTCTGTGTCTGTGTCTGTGTCTGTGTCTGTGTCTGTGTCTGTGTCTGTGTCTGTGTCTGTGTCTGTGTCTGTGTCTGTGTCTGTGTCTGTGTCTGTGTCTGTGTCTGTGTCTGTGTCTGTGTCTGTGTCTGTGTCTGTGTCTGTGTCTGTGTCTGTGTCTGTATGTGTGTATGTGTGTATGTATGTATGTATGTATGTATAGGTGCAATTCACTAAAAACAAGATTGTGTCTAAAAAAATTAAAAATGACATTTACAAGTCTAACAAACTTCGATTAAACTCATTTCGGATGCGTTGAAACCATTTCTTTTAAACTTAAACCCCTAACCATAAACCTAAATAATAAAAAAGCTTAACTCTAATGCTAAAAGCTAAAGTATAATCCAAAATCTTAATGCTAAACCATAAACCTTATAACTAAATCCTAAACTCTAAAAAAAACCTAATCCCGAAAAGTTATCTATAAAGCTTAAAGGTTAAACTATAAAGCAAATGTTATGCTAAATTATAAATCCTAATTTCTTAAACCTAAAAAATAAACCTAAAAGCTAAGATCGTTGAGTTCGACGAGACAAATCACATCCGAAATTAGATCAATCAGAATTCGTTAGAGTCGTCAAATGTTGTTTTATGATGTCATATGTACTCATCATTATATATTACGCTTTATAATAATTTGTTTTAATGTTTCATTGTCTATTAGCATTATATAAATTCATTGTTATTTTATCATTTTATTTTACATATTAAAAGTGCATAATTATGTTATTTAATCACTATGTTTTTCAAAACTCATGATTTTGGAAAAACCGTAAAATATAATGATGAGTAGAAATACACAATGATACGTTAGAAACACACGTAGCCAAAAACCGGTAAAAATTCTTAATTTTTTTAAAAAATTATATCGTTTATAAAAATTATGAACATTTATAAAAAGTTGATGATTAGAATATCATTTGATAAAACCCATATATCTAGATCAACAAATTCGACAAAACCCATATCACGTTCAAATCAACGGATTTGTCAAAACCTATTTCGAAGACCATAAACCCCCTTCTCCTTTGATCAAAAAATCAATAGATCATGTAAAGAGAACAAGCCCCCCATAACATATTACAATCAATCTGACAAAAATATATAACTTGATATATGCTTACCTCTCTTAAAAAGAAGGTTAAAGGTTTAATATTTGACAATGATGTATTGGTCTTAGGGGTATCATTTTTATTCATATCCGAATAACAAACCCGATTCATATACACCCGAACCCAAATTATAGTACACTCGAATTAGTCAACCCGAACTAGCTCGAAACCCGATCCCGATAATATAAAATCGAATCGGTATATGAATCAAATTATATAGAATTCGGGTTACCCGAATAACCCGACTAATTTTGAAAACCTAGTTTATATTTTTCTAGCTTTTATATATATACATATATATATAGGAGATGGATCCAATACAAATGGGGTTTAACGTGAGAAGGATAGGAAGCATTTCTAGCCCTTGATCAAATTAATCAACTGTTAGGATCTAGTGGTCCCCACTTTTCATTTAAAACTTGCCTGAATTAAAGCTTGAAGGTCAAAAAAGTAATAGCCTACATTTGTTGACTTTTTTTGTGGGTAAATCAAGTTGCACCATTTTTTATAAATCGAATAAGTTTTTAAATGGTTAATCATTATTTTAAAAAAAATTACACCATAAAATAGAGAAATTTTATTATCTTTAATTTGAGTATAATATTGCTACGGTTTTTATCTCTTTTTTTCGGTTTTTTACGTGGTCCGTGATTATTAGTCCGTGATTATCAGTTGGTCCGTGATTTTTACATTTTTTACGTGATAATTGGTCTGTGATTATTCAGTTTACCCTTAATTATTTTGAATTTTATACGTGGTTCGTGATTTGTTACGTTTGGTCTGGTCCATGATTTTATATAATATGGTCCGTGATTTTACACGGACCATTATACCCCTTACCCGGATTACACGTGGAGTATTCTGGTGGCTTCCTACGCTTCTCATCTTAATTTTCTTTGTACAATAACCGGCCCCTACATATATATATATATATATATATATATATATATATATATATATATATATCTATGTATGGGCCGGTTATTGTACAAAGGGGATAAATGGTATAAGCGTAGGAAGTGTAACATCTGTACATATTCACGATGTAATCATTAATGATATGCAATTCATAGTACATGTATGCAGATGTTCATGATATCATTATACAATCATTCATATGTTATAGGAATTTATCATAAAAGATTAAATACACACTTAGTATTTAATTATTGTCAAGTAGTGGAATGGCTTGTTAGCTTCAAATACAAACGGCGGCCTAACCCTGATATACTGAAGTGGTGGTGGGCTGGCGACTGGGCTGGCAGTTATCTTGACCCTACGTATTACCTATATATAAACTAACTTCAGTTTGACAGGGGGAATTCAGCGTGATTATTTGAAGTGAGGATCTGGGATATTCAAGATTCATTAGAACATCGAACAAGTACAATTGAACATATTCATAAAGTCAAATGAACAAAGAACATAGTGAACAGTGTGTGAAAAAGTGAACAGTGTGTGAACAAGTGAACAGTGTGTGAACAAGTGAACAATGTGTGAACAAATCATAGGCAAATCAATCATAGGTTCGAACATCTTTGTGTGAACATGATAGGTGAACATTGTATGAGAACATTGTGTGTGAACATCTTGTGCAATTCTTTATGTGTAAACATGTTTATAACTAGTGAAGATCACACATGCTTAGTACATGATAACATAGGGTAAATTGACAACTTAGTGCATACATACGTGCCAATCTAGTTAGTCAAGTTGACCCTGCTATTAGATGCCAACATAGTTACATGCCAATATAAGTTTGATCATAGTCAAATCATAGTTCAATTGATCAAAATAAGTGGAATCATTATCCTTAGTAAATTCTTATTCAATCGTACAATTATGGTGCCAAATGCTAGCAAAGGCATGATCGTGGTATGTCGAAGAAGTGGTGGGCTGACGGCTGAGTCTGACTCTACGTATGCCCTATACATAAACTCTCTTCGGCATATCGGGAAAGTGTCAATGTGTAGGTTTGGTGGGTATTTCATGGGACTTGTACATAAGATCATGATATACAAGTATATGAGAAGTATCCTAATAATCTTATTGCTGATGTGTGTGCTTGCTCATTCCTTTACAATTGAATTATAATATTAGTTGTACGAAAATATTACTAAATTATCTTATAATTCAATTGTATAACTTCTCATTACTGAAACGCTGGTGGCTTTCTCTTCGTAGAATGCCTCATCGACGTAAAACCAACGGCGAGGGTTCAACAAGCGGCAATGACGGTGAGATCAACAAAATTCCCCGAATCATCGCAGTGCATATGAAGGATGTTATTCAAAGCATGGTCACTGACGTCACCCAGAACCTACGGGGGAGTGGGGGTGAATCAGCAACCAACAACTCCAACACAACTACCACTGGAACTGCAATGGCATGATAGTATCGAGGACATACTTGACTACATAGGTTATCCGGAGAACCTGAAAGTCAAGATGGCGACGAGCGCCTTTCACAAGGGCGCCTTAACCTGGTGTAATGTTGAGAGAAAAACCAGGGGTCGCAAAGTAGCTTCATCCCTACCTTGGGAAGACTTCAAGAAGTTACTGGTCGATCAATTTTGCCCACGTCACGAGCTGAAGAAGCTCGAAGCTGAAATGTGGGGCCTCATTCAAGATAGCGGGGAGAACACTAAGTACACGGCTCGGTTTCATGAGTTGTGTTTCTGGTTACTCCTTTATCACGAAAGATAGAGAAGTACATAGAAGGTTTACCCTTAGTGATAACCAGTACCAAATCGTCCAACAATCCGTACAGTATGTGTACTTTCACCATTTACTATGTGTAAATACAATGTGCTTAACAGTTGTGTGAAAACAAGACTACAAAAACAAGTAACAGTTGTATGTATTTCAATGAAAAATTGAAATATATATACAACAACACACGAGAAATAACAACGGTGAAAACAAATGACAAAGACATATCAGTTGTGATCTGATGTCCACAAATAATAGGAATCAGATAGCCGACAATTTCATGAGAAAACAGTGTGAAAACAATTATAACAATGTGAAAATAGGTAAGTTTAGTTGAGTCCCTCAGTGAGGAAATACAATTCAAACCAGAAGTTCAGTATCGTTTCAGAATAATAAACTGACAGCGTGTTTGCGTGGGTGACGATTCACACAAACATATCTGTGGGTTTAACGTTCTGAACGATAACTGAAAAGTAGAAAACAAAAATCAGAAAGTAAAGCCATCATCGTGTTTGTTCGGGTGACGATTCGAACGAATACGCGCGAAGGTGATACGATCTGACGAATCGTTAAAAATAAACGTTTTGAAACAGTAAAATAAGAAAAAAAAAAGAAATTTAAAAGATTTATTAGGAATTATTACCTTAAAAAATTTTGAGAAAACCATTTAATTAAAATTTCGTAAATACGCGCGTTACGTTTCGTAAACGTAACGAAAATGAAAACCGAGCAAACCAAACGAACCCGAAACAAACCCGAGTATAAAAACCCTTAATTCTTTCATCTTTTTCATTAAACACACCACCAACCTCTCTCTCTCTCTCTCTCTCTCTCTCTCTGCATTTCCGGATCCCACCCTCTCTCTAGAATTTATCACAAAAACCTCAAGATCTCAGTCATTTCTTAGCCAAATCGCTCAAATTTGGTATCTACACGAGGCTCTTAACATTTCCTACATGAAAGTACAAGGGATCGGTCCTATCTTCATCTCAAACTCTTGAAATTTTAGTGAGAAGGTTCGTTTTTTAAGGGTTTTGTCCAAACCCGACAAAAACCGAAGTTTAACCGGTTTTAAACATCTCTTTTTCGCCCTATACACCTTCTAAATGAGTTTACTCACATAAACCCACTCAAAACGACTATATATACGACTAAACTCGAAACGTCATCTTCCATGCCTGAAAACCCGTTTCAGGCGAATGGCCATGAGAATGAGCCATTCGGGAGAATGAGCCGGGAGAATGAGCCGGGTGAATGACTCATTCGGGTGAAAATCATAAGAATGAGCCACTCATTCGGGTGAACACCCGTTAGCATGACTCATTCTTACAAAAATCACAAGAATATGTCATTTTCACTACACGAACTCAGTTAACAACGCAGATTTCAAAAAGAACAATCAAATAAGGGATCATAGCTCAAATAACATTTAATCAAACACAGGACTGTGAATACAACACCAGTACGATAACAGTGAGCGCGTGCATTTCTTGAGTCTTAGTCAACCACTACAGCAACAAGGTGAGTTCATATGCCCCTTTTCTAATCTTTTGATTTAAAATGCGGGGCTGAGAAACATGCTAACTCTTTTAAATTATTAAAAGTTTTAGTACATTAGTCAAACATCATGGGATTTAGATAATATAGATGTTATCTTTATTATCATACTTTATTCAAGGTCAATGTCTATGCTTGTGTATGCATTAATCATAATGAAAATCAAGGATGTCTAATGATAACATAACTTCATGAGTTCACCCAAACACATAAATAACTCAAGTGAAATAAGATTTGATCTTATAACACTTCGTTATTTACAATGAGAGAACAATGAGATAACATGAGACAATTACAAGTGATAACAAGAATGAAAATCATGATAATATAATTTCTTGATGATAATATCATTCACCACATATACTAACACCGTGTGATAAGACTAGTTCTTATAACACTTTGTTAAAGACTATGAGAACACATAACACAGAGAACAGATGATACTGAGATGATGACAATGGGAGAACACATAACAACAACTAATTACTATAAATATTGTTTGTATTATATCACAACAATCATGTGTACATGTTCAGTCGTAAGTCCCTTCAAGAAAATCGTTTACCATTAATTTAGTGCGACTAAACCGACGATAGCGTAGTGGTACCATAGGTTTGACAAACCGCCGGCGAGTGAGGTCGGTACATTAATCATAACATTATCATTGGCCGGTATCGTATGACCGGTAACAGGGCTGCATCAGTCAGGTTTGGTAAACGACACATGGTGATATTAATCTTCAGATACTGATTGTAATTAAATCCTTTGTTTCTATTAACTGGTATACTGAGGAATTGATTTTCTCTCATGTCATAATACTGGTAATAGTTCCGTAGAAGGCACTAATTCTATTGAGACTATAAATGGGATAGAGGTAAATTAGATGCATTGTGGTCTGATTACGTGAGGACCACAATGGATACCATTTAGGCTTTATACATTCAAGATTGTGAACAATATCAATGAATTAACTATCACTCCTAATATTGGAAGCGAATTACAGTTAATTCTACAATTGAGAGAAAACTAATAGGGATAAGATTAAATTAATCTATTTTCCTTAAAACATTAAGGGGTTACCATAACTTAGGTAATGGTAATATATTCCCTTCAAAACATTTTTATGATATACGTATAACACGGTTGGATGAGAACACATCATGTGGGATTAACTGGTTGGATATCAAATAAGACAAATACAATGTGAAATGATAATGGGTATCCATAGTTGCATTACAAGTGGTATTGAATTCAGTCAAGTATGTGGCGGGTTGGCGGCTTCACTCGTGATACATATGCCCTAATATAAGCATTCTTGATATGGATGACACACTATTTGTAAGGGTAACTATGGAAAGGACATTTGTGAGACAAGATATGACAATAACAATGAGGCTTGTGTGTGACAAAATGACATGTGAATGACGACTACAAGCATTTTCAATTACTAAACTTATGAACTCACCAACCTAGTGTTGACTTGTTTAAATGCATGTTTTCTCAGGTGACGAAAAGGTTTAGTCACCAAGCATTCAGGACTTAAGCTAGAGGACTTTTAGAAGACCTATCTTCATTTTGGGTTGTGCATATTTTTGAATGACAAAACTTTGAATCATCTTTTGTAAATCTTGTGCAGATACAAGATAGCTACTTTATGATTCTTTTTGGTAGATTTACTTAGTTAAATTATGAACATGAATTGTGTAATTTAACTTTTTAATTCTGTATCAATGTCAAGTTAGCAATTCTCATTATATATCATGTGCCATGTAAACAATCTGATCATTTCGATTATTACACGATATCGCGCCCCGAGAACATTCCGCCCGACGGGAAAGTCGATCCAGCCCGCCGGCTCAGGGTGTGACAGTAACTTTTTGGGAAGCAGCCCTGCTACATTGGAGGCTTCAATTCATTTGAGTGCTTCTCTGACTGAGGAGTATGTCAAGGCTGGTGTACTTCGCCAGAAAGGTTTCAAGGGGGCTAAGGCTGATGATACGAAGAAGCCTGAACAACAGCCCAAGAAAAAGAAACACAAGACCATCAAGCATTACGCAGCGAAAGTTGCAAATGCTCCAATTAAAGTCACTCCAATCACTGTTGTGCCACAACCTGCAGCAGCTCAGAATGTGTACACTGGACAGTACCCACTCTGTACTAAGTGCCAGTATCATCATCTCCCAACCCTTCCATGCCGAAAATGCCTCAAGTGTGGAAGGTACATGCACTTAGCAATAATGTGTCGTACTGCAAATTTTGATGCCACTACAACCGCAATGTTTCCGGCTATTACAGGCGGGAAAGCTTGCTACAATTGCAGGGCTGAAGGACACTTCAGGAATCAATGCCCTCGTCTCAACAACACTGCTGCCACTACCACTGCTCGTGCTTTCTTCATTGGAGCTAATAAAGCACGCGAAGAGCCGGCAGTCATTACAGGTACATTTCTTGTGAACAACTGTTATGTTTCAGTATTATTTGATACAAGCGTAGACAAAAGTTTTGTCCCTGCTACTGTTGGTGCATATTTTGGGTGTCCGCTGCTGTTCGAATAGATTAGATTTGTATTTGCTTATTTGTAATCACTTATATGTGTTTGTATGTTGTTACACTGGAAACTGAGTAGTTCGCAAGAGCATATGCGAATGAGTCTAATGTAAAGGGGTCCATTCGGGCGAATGGGCTACAGCCCCTATATAAACCAGTTTCCAGATTTTAGGGTTTAAGGTTTTGTGTGTGTTCTTGGGTTTGAGCACGAGAGGGGGAGAGATCATGCTCGATCTCTCCCCGGCAACACTATGTTCTTTTATGATGTGGATTCAATCATGTAATCATTCGATTCTATCAATATACCATTTGATTTTGTTCATCATCTTCATGTTCTTCGTGTGTGCAAACCCTAACCTTCCGTCCAAAGTGAAATCGCCGGTCCTATCACGTCTTTACAATTGCTATCAGAGCCTTGGCTCTTGATTCTACTCGATTTTCAGTCAAAATCATCAGATCTCAGATTGGATCTTCGTAACTTACAAAAACCCTGAGTTTCTTGTGTCCAAAGTCACTATTTCATTCAAAATTAGTGGGTTTTTGTGTTTTTTTATCAAAACATTCATTCCAATTGGTTGGTAAACATGTCATGATGTTCTATATCAAATTTGGTACATAGATTTGGCCTAAGTCGAAAGTTATCACAATTTTTGTTGCTGAAAACCCCAGATAGCCCGAATGAGCCTGGCAGCCGAATAGGTTTGGCCGAATCACACTCATTCGCCGAATAGCTCCATTCGACACACTCATTTGGCGAATATCTCCATTCTCCATGTCATTCGGCGAATAGCTTTCTTTGCTTACTCATTCGGCGAATAAGCTCATTCGATCCTTTCATTCGCCGAATAGGTTCAATCACTCTGCTCATTCGCCCAACTGTCGTACTCATTCTCTCATTCGTTCTTTTCTATTCATTCGCCTGGTTAATCATATTCGGTCCCCGACATTCGGGATTAGCATACTCATTCGGCCTAATTAACTTCATTCGGCCTTGTGATTTGAAATTTTTCTAAGTGTTGGACACTTTTGTACTTGACTCTATGGAAGACTTGGCATTGATGGCGAACCAGAACCATCGTATTCAGACGTTGCTGATGACTGAAACTGAGACAGGGAACTCCAATAAAGCTCCCAAGTTGCTATCCTTAGATGATTATCCGCACTGGAAATACAGATTTGAGATTCACATCAATGGAGTGGACACTAATTTATGGATGATGATTGAAGGTGGTTATCTAAGGCCTCTGAATGAAGATGGAACTCCTACGCTAGTCACACGGATGACTAAGCCTCAGAGGAAGCTTTATGATTATGAGAAGAAAGCTTATGCTATTCTGTCTCAGTCCATTGCTACTGATATCTACCATCAATTCAGACAGTTTACATCTTCTAAGTATGTGTGGGAATGATGCACTGAAGAACATCAAGTCAAAAGCATTAAGGAAGGAATTTAACAGCTTCATGTATGTGGGAAATGAATCATTGGATGATTTGATTGCCAGATTCTACCATCTTTTGAGTGAGTTGTTCAATCATGAAGTCAAGACTACTACTCAAGAGAAGATCTAGTGTTTGGCAGATGCTCTACCTCCAAAGTGGGAGTCATTTTTTATGGTACTTAAGCAGAATGAGATGATGTCACATATGGAAATAAATGATTTCATCCAGAAGCTGAAAGAGCAAGAAATAGAGAACAAATGGAAGGCTAAGAGAGTTGCTCAAGTCCAGGATCCCTCATTGTATTATTCTACTCCGATTGTAGAGAAAGCATCTTCTCATGCTCCACTGAAGACTGCCTTTGTTTCTCAGACTACTGACGCTCCATCTTCTAATCAGATTCATTTCAATCATTCTTCCTCCTCATCCAGCTCTCAGAAAGAACATCATCAACCTGTCACCAGTCTGAAGACAGAAAACTTTGATAAAGTGACTGTAGATATTGCCAAGGAGCATATGGGTCTTTTGTCTACTCTTGTCAGCTCCTATGATGCTTTAGTAGCTGGACAGATTGGCAACCCTTATCTGACCAATGATGATTATTCTCAGATAGACCCAGATGATATGGAGACGATAGACATCATGTGGGCTCTGGCCAGTGCTGTGAGAAGAGCAAAGGAGTTTGTGAAAAGTACAGGTAAAGACATCAATCTAAACAAGGAGTCTAATTTTGGATTTGATATGGCATCTGTCACCTGCTACAATTGTGGGGAGAAGGGTCATTTTTCCAGACAGTGCAAGCACCCAAGGAAATCAGGGAATAAGAATCCTTTTCAGCATCAGAAACCTGCTACAACTAATCCTGAGAGAAGACTTGTCCCTATTGATTCTCCTGCTCAAACAAGTTCTTCAAATGCAGGTAAAGCATTGATGGTACAACAGGATGAAGGTGAAAATTGGGATTTAAGATTCAATTCTGAACAGGGGGGACATGATAAAGCATGTGTTACTGAGATTCAGAAGACGGATGATTCAAATGAAAAGAGAACTTCTAAAGAAGCACATATCAGGATAGAAGAAACATCTGATTCAGAGTCAGAAAGCTTGTCAGACTCAGATATTCAAGCTGATCATGGTGCTGATCTTGAGGAATCTGTTACTCAGTTTGCTTTGATGGTAAATTCATCTGCTACTCCTGCTGCAACCTCACAGTCTGATCAGGTATCTGATGAATGTTCATCTTTTTGTTCTAGATGTTTTAATTGTGTTGATCAATGATCTCAACCAATGTATTGAGGCAAAAAAAGTTTTAAAATCTAACGAAAAAGATTTTCAATCTAAAATTGACCTTTTAAACAGAAAACTTCATGAGGCTGAGATTGTTGTTCTGAATAAGCAAGATGCTATCACTTCTTATCTCAATACTATCAATGAGATAAAGAAGAAGTTCGCCATAGTCGAATGTGACTATGAGACCTTAGGTCAAAAGCTCAAGATTTATGAAAGCTCCTCATATATCATTGAGCATATGATCAGTAAGGGTACTGATCAGAAGGGCAAAGGAAAAGTGAATTATCAACAATGTCCTCCACCAATCTTGAACACCTTTGTTAAGTCACCAGATGTCAAAGATGTTAAAGATTTCCAAGTTATAACTCCATTAGTAATTGATCCAATTGGGATGATTACTAATGAGGGTTCCTCCTTGTCAGAGGAATCTTTGGTGGATCGAATTGTTGAGGATTGGGTCTCAGATTCTGAGGATGAATCTGATGATTCATCAGATTATATTACAGTTCAGAATCAGCCACCAGTTGTCAAGAAAGGCGACCCAATCTCATCTTCAGAAATTTATCAAGCTTTAAGCTTTGTGAAAGCTTCAAAAGAAAAAGAAGCTTGTGTGTCTAACAAGATTGACAATCTTGTTCCTAATGGAAAAAAGGGTTTGAGTTATAATCAGAACAAGCCCAAAACAAGTGTTTTTAAACCACAAAAGCAATCTTTTTCTGAACTAAAACATTTTCATAAAAAGGGTAACAAATTTTGCTTTGAGTGTGGTGCACCTGGGCACATTGTTAGATTTTGCCCACAGTTGATTAGCCCGAAGGTTGCACCTCCCAGAAAACTAAATCCGATTTTTATCAAAGCTGTCAAATCTGAATCTAAGTCAACTCAAGCAAAACCCAAACAACCAAATCAGGCTAAACCTTTGGAAAAGGGTAAAAGGAAACTGGTGAACTTGGATGTTCCCAAATTGATTAATGTTAATCAAGCAAAGTCATCATCCATTTATCTAAAAACTCTTTCAGTAAACACTCAGTCTGGAAAGTCAAGTTTTCTGAGACTTCAGTTTCACCCATTCCAGACAAGGTTATTCCTGATGGTAAATGGATCGATGTTTGGATCCGTGACTCTTTGGGTCAACCCAAGACTGTAAAGGCTTGGGTTCCCAAAATGAACTAATTGTTAAATTTTGTGCAGGATGCCCCAACAGCTGCTTCTAACAACTCTTGGATCGTTGATAGTGGGGCTTCTAGGCACATGACTGGTGATATCTCGCTGCTCACCAATGTGAATTCAGTTCGAGGTGGATATGTAGCTTTTGCAGGTGACAAAGGCAGGTTCATAACTGGAGAGGGCATTTTGTCAAATGGCCAAGTTTCTTTCGACAAAGACAGATATGTCAAGCAGTTGGAGAATAATCTGCTTGCAGTGTCACAGATCTATGACAAGCAGTATAAAGTTTTGTTTGATGACTCCAAATGCTACATTCTCAAGCAAGGCGTGATTATTCCTGAAGAGTGGATTTTGATGTCAGCTCCTTTAAAGCTAGACTTGTATGTTCTCAATATGGCCACAGCTTCAACAACATCCTCTACAGCTTCATGTTTTATGACAAAGGCAACTGAGAAAGATTCAATCCTTTGGCATAAGAGGATGGACCATTTGAGTCTACACAAGATGAATCACCTGGTACACAACAATTTGGTTGAAGGGGTCAGTCTGAAGAATTTCAAGCTGTCGGCTGTCTGTGTATCCTGCAAGAAGGGAAAACAAGTCAAGTAGTCTCACAAGCCAAAGAAGTATCATTCAATCACTGTTCCTCTTGAGCTTCTCCACATGGATTTATTTGGTCCAGTAAACCGAAAGAGTATAGCTGGAGATCAGTACTGTTTAGTTATCACTAATGAGTATTCCAGATATTCTTGGGTTTTCTTTTTGAAGGAGAAATTTGAAACGTTTGAGTGCATTCAAGTATTGGTTACTAAACTTGAATCTCTTTACAAGCTCAAGATTCGTATGCTTAGAACCGATAATGGGACAGAGTTCAAGAATCACAATATGTCCCTCAAATGAATGGTGTTGCTTAGAGGAAGAACAAAACTTTGATTGAGGCTGCTAGGACTATGCTTGCCGATTCATCTCTTCCAGTTCAGTTCTGGAATGAAGCTGTAGCAAACGCTTGCTACACACTGAACCGGGTATTGATAGTGAAGAGACATGGGAAAACTTGCTTTGAACTGCTCCACAACAGAAAACCAAATCTTAAGTATCTTGAACCATTTGGTGCACCGTGCACGATGCTTAAGAAACATGAGCAGGGATGGTTTAATGAGATGGTGGAAGAAGGGTACTTTCTTGGATACAACACTCCTAATAAAAGGGTTTATAACAGATCAACTCAGAATGTAGAGGAGTGGTACCATGTTGATGTTCAAAGATATATTGTGCCCCCACCTAGGAAAGGTCCTGAATGGATGTTTGACTACTCAGGCCTTTTTGACTCATTCAATATGATTCTCATGTACTCAGATGAAGATGTTGCTGTTCAAATGATGTATGATGCACAAAATGCACCTGATGAACCAGTGCAACCTTCATCAACTTCAGTTCCCACTACACAGATAAATGATGACAGCTCCGACTCAGCTAACAACCAAGTTCCACCAGCTACTCCTGATCAAAATGTTGAAAATTTAGTGCCAGGTCTTGAGGATTTGAATCTGAACAATCTTGATCCACAGGTTGAGGTTCCAGCTCATCCTGTTGGAAGAATTAATCGTGTTCATCCTCAAGAAAACATCATTGGAAGTCCGTTGGATGGATTTAAGATAAGAAACCAACTCTCTTCAGGGGTACTTGTAGACATTCTTGATTTTGCGGATGTAAGCTTTTGTGCCCATTCTTGCTTCATCTCTCAAGTTGAACCACGAACCGTCACTGAAGCTTTAAAGGAAGAATCATGGGTTGATGCCATGCAAGAAGAACTCCTGCAATTCAAGAAATTAGGTGTCTGGCAACTTGTTGACAGACCAAAAGGTGCAAAAGTTATAGGCACCAGATGGGTTCTTCGTTGCAAGAAAGATGATCACGGGATCATTGTAAGAAACAAGGCACGTCTGGTGGTTCACGGATTCACACAGATTGAAGGATTGGACTATAATGAAGTGTTTGCACCGGTTGCTCGACTTGAAGCAATTCGTATTTTCTTGACTTATGCATCCTTCAAGAAGTTTAAAGTCTATCAAATGGATGTCAAGAGTGCATTCCTTCACGGTGTGATAAATGAAACAGTGTATGTCAGTCAACCTCCCGGGTTTGAGGATCCATTGCATCGTGACCAAGTCTACAAGTTAGACAACGCCTTATATGGATTGCATCAAGCACCGCGAGCATGGTATGAGACACTATCTACTCACCTTCTGTACAACGGGTTCAGAAGAGGTGTCATTGACTGCACACTGTTTATTCGAGAAAAGGATGGTGATCTACTCTTGGTACAAGTTTATGTGGATGATATCATTTTCGGTTCTACCAATGATGGTCTGTGCAAAGAGTTTGAGATGGTTATGAAGGAGAAGTTTGAGATGAGCTCAATGGGAGAGATGAAATTTTTTCTAGGATTACAGGTGGATCAGTCTGAGGCAGGGATCTTCATTCATCAGAAAAAATATGTTGGTGACATACAGAGCCGATTCAATATGTTGGATGCGAAACCTGCTGGTACCCCACTGGCTGTCAATCACGGGATTACACCAGATGAAAAGGGGGAGTTAATCGATGCCACTCTGTACCGAGGAATGATTGGATCTCTGATGTATCTCACTACTTCTCGGCCAGACATCATGTTCGCCACATGCTTGTGTGCTCGTTATCAATCAAAACCAAGAGTATCACATCTCATTGCTGTGAAGAGGATTATGCGTTGTCTGAAGGGTACTCCTGATCTTGGCTTATGGTACCTAATGATGATAACTTTGAGCTTACTTCATATAGTGATTCAGATTATGGTGGATGCAAGAGAGATTTCAAATCAACATCTGCGGGATGTCAGTTCTTTGGAAGCCGATTGGTTACCTGGCAGTGCAAGAAGCAGACGTCGGTGTCTACTTCAACCTGTGAAGCTGAATATATTGCTTCTGCTAGTTGTTGTTCTCAGATCATCTGGATACAACAGCAACTCAGGGACTATGGGTTACATTTTTCTAACACTCCTATTTATGTTGATAATACTGCTGCCATAGCTGTCACTAAAAACCCGGTCTAGCACTCCAAAACAAAACACATCGACATTAAATATCATTTTATACGTGATTGCTTTGAAAAGAAACTCATCGATGTTGTTAAGATACACTACCAAAAAAGTGATCTTTAGAGACTAAATTCTTAGGGAATGATATATCAGTCTTAGATACTTATTATTTAGGACTGAATATTCAGTTGCTAAAAATATTAGAGACTGATTTTTTTTCTTAAAAATTAGTGACCGATAATCAGTCTCTAATATAATAACTACTTATCTAAGACTGTGTTTCAGTCGCTAATATGCTTAGGCCAAATATTGTTAAAAAGAGAAAATTATTAGGAAATGAATTTCAGTCTTAAATATGTATCATTTATATCAAAAAAATGAACCAAATTTGTTAGAGAATATTAGGGACTGACATTCAGTTTTATTATTTATAAAGGGAAAATTAGTGACTGATAATCAGTCTATAATATAGTAACTATTTATGTAAGACTGTGTTTCAGTCGCTAATATGTTTGGGCCAAATAAGGTTAAAAAAGGAAAATAATTAGGTACTGAATTTTAGTCTTAAATATGTGTCATTTATATCAAAAAAATGAACCAAATTTGTTAGAGACTATTAGGGACTGACATTCAGTTTTAATATTTACAAAAGAATGAAGAACTGATTTTCAGTTTTGACTTTTCTTGTTAGAAGAAATGACCAGTTATTATTTTTTAGTTTCTTATTTTGTTAAAAAAATGTCTACATACGATGAGCACTAAAAACCAGTCTTAGGAAATTTTGTTGAGGTGAATATTTATCCTTTAATGGGTTTTTGATGACAGAGTAACTATGGTATGATATTTAGTCTCTAATAAACATAACTTATATTATTTTAAAGAAATAAAAATCATTCCTCATGGCTATTATAACTTATATCAATAATAATAGGGACTAATATGCAGATTAAAAAAATATAAACAATGACTAGCTTACTGAGTTATAACTGACTCTCATTGTTAAACGAATCTATTATCTATATAATTTTTATTTAATACAAATATATAAATATTTATTGTGTGAGCAATATTTTAATGATTGTATAATATTATGATAAAATAACTTATTTATATGTTGTTCCTGTTGTATAAAAATAATTCAAAGTTTAAAAAGTATGAAAATAATTATAAATATAAATAAAATATTTAATAAATTGAAAATGAGCAAGCCCAAGTTAAAAACATACTTATAGGCCAGTTGAATACGAGATTTGTAAATAAAATTTATCAAGATTGAAATTAAGCTTAGTTTGTTTCATGCTCAAATCGAATCGATTTTTTTCAACTTATTCATTTTGATCCACCATTATTAAAAAAGGACAAATATATTTAAAAATTTAGAAATAGTTTTTATACTTTTACACATGAGAATTTTATTGATAATTTTGTGGATGGTTAAATGTATATAAGCAACATCTATTTAAAATTTAGGTTAAATCAAATTAAAAGGGGATTTTAAGCAACCATCATCAGACCCAACAATCAATTTGTCGTTATCACACCCGCCACCACCAATGAAGTTCGTCTTTGATACAAGAGGGCTACATCGATCGATTCATCCTTGTTCCACCAAGCCGCCAGCACCTGCAGCTGCGGCGCATCCAGCTGCATTCCTGCGCTCCAATTGTCATCTGAATTGCTTTCACCCACTGGTCCATCATCGTCATACATGCTCCACTAGCCCACCAGGCCACCTGCAATCAAATTCGAGAGCCTTCCTTCAATAGAGGGTAAATTGAATGAAACGGTAGAGCTGATTCGACATCCATTCTGCATTCCTATCAGTTAGTGTCTGATATCTTGTTCTTCTTACATATGGTTTTTTGTTCTTACTGGTTAGTGTAGATCGAACAAAAATGTAGTATAATTCCAAGCCCTAATTCACTTTTGTTGGCTAATTATGTGTATCTGAATATTTTAGGCATCATCATTTTAGGAGAGTTCTTTTTTGGATTGGATTCTATCATTCTGGGTTCAAAAATTAAACCATTTTAAGTGCTAAAATGAGCATAAACATAGCTGCATATGTGTTATAAAATTCAGTACTTTTATGTGCTAAAAGGAGTACAAATGTAGCTGTTAATTTTGAGCTTTTGGGTTAAAAATTTCACCAATTTTGTATGCTAAAATGAGCATGACCACAACCACAATTTGTAAGACCACGTTCATGAATGTTCCTAGGAGATAAAGTGTCACAGTGGTGGTTCTTATGGCTCAGAGTTTGTTTTTGGGTTGATGGTTGCTGGTTAGGGTCTTTGGCCTTGGTAGTAGATGGTGAAGGTCATGCTTTATAGTATTTTTGTTATGGCTGGCATCGAGTGAAGTTCATGCTTTATGTTGAATATAAATGAGTAGATGGTCTTCGATCTTATGCAGGTCCGGAAGAGTAATTTTTATCATCAATCAGGCATTTTTTTTACAACAGATGCTATTGATCTTCAACTAAGTATGATTTAGGAAGATTTTCTTTAGTTTTTGTTAAAATAACTACATCCAGTTTTATTTTAAATAGGTGTTGCTTTTAAAACATTTATGAATGATTCAGGCTTTTTATTAACCGCATATGGTACTGGAATTCATCTTCAATTTGCACTTACTTGACCAGGTGCATCTTCTTAGACTTCAATTTTTTTTTAGTTTGACCCCATTCCACACAACAGTTTAAATTAACAAACCCGTTGTTACTGGTCTTAAATTAGCAAATGATTTTTAAATTTATGCTGCTCGTAAGAGTAACAAAATCTATTGATCATCACCACACTATGACACATTGGAATAGGAGCTAAACTCTTGGCAAGAACCCTTAGACACCAAGTCCCCTGGTTAATTGATGCCTGGAAGGTCTGATCCGGAACCAGCAGGAGCTGAACCACCTGGAACCCGACCAACTGAACAAACCCATCCCCATGAATTCTGTTTTAACGTACTAGTCATAATATTCAACTTTGGATAATGGTGATGGGTAAGAATGGGTTCGGTCATGGTGGCTGTCAGGTGGGTTTAATCAGGTTGATTAGGAGGAGTAATAGGTGCTGTGTTGGGATTTGTTGGCCAGGGGTGTATAGGGAGGCTGGTTAGCTATGGAATGGAGCAGATCTGGTTGGCATGTCAACTTAGCCTGCGATCAGATTATGGACTTGGTTGATTGGGTCATGAGCAGGTTAGGGAGGCTGCATATTATGTGTCCCTAGTTCCCTTTTGTCAAAGCGTGTAAAAGCTTCTGGTCCGATTTACTGTGGCTCTTATGTGGCTTGCTGCAGCCCATGTTTGGACCGCTACGGCCTGTGCCTGGCCCCTGTGGCCCCTGTATTGCCCCCTGCGGCCCCTGGATGTCTTGTTGTCACTCTACTATGGTCTGGTGCAGCTCCGTCTTTGCCATCTGTGGCCCCTACTTGTCTGTGGGTTTTCTCCCAGGGTGGGGTATGCCCCATTGGTTGTCATGTAATTATTGCTTTATACTGGTCTAATAATATGTATTAGAGACTAAAATACAACACAAACATCGATTAATTTTCAGTCCTAAAAACAATCATATTAACGACTGAAATTGACTTATATCAAAAACTAAATTTCAGTCTTAAAAACTTCTTATTGGAAACTGATTAATTTTAGTCGCAAAACTAAATAAATGTATGTGGGACAACAAATATAATTTTTTAAGACAGATTTTCAGTCCCTACAATCATCCAATTGGGAATGAATATCATACTAACCGAGACTGAATTGTAGTCGCTAAAACATGCATAGGAGACTAATTTGGTGTGGTTTTAGTGTCCATATTAAGGACTAAGTATTTGCATATCCGGTACTGAATATTATTCCCAGTTGTGCAATACAAATAGTGACTAATTTTCAGTTACTATGACCACTATCTAGTACTAGGTATCCGTTACTGAATTTTTCAGTCCCTAATCAGTCTCTAATATCTATTAGCTACTGATTGCACAGTATCAAAGACTGATTTTTCAGTCCTAAAAACCCTAGTTTTTTGTAGTGATACACACCGATCACCAGAAAGCCGGTCTTTTTACAAAAGCTTTTGATAAACCCAGATTTTTATATATGCTATCGGCCAATGGTGTTTTTCAAAAGGATGACGCCCTTCCTTCATCTGAAACTAACAAATGATCATCGCTTTTATTAGTTAGCTTTATTTTGTTTTATTGTTCATTGTTCAGTATTTTGTTCTTTCATCTATTTCTTTAAAAACTCAAAAAGATTTTCTATTTTAAGTTTTTAGGGGGAGAAAAAGTATGTTATTTTGAAAAACCAAAAACATTAAAAAAACATTAAAAAAAATTAAAGATACAAAAACATTCATAAAATCACAAAAATGAGAAAGTCTTCTTTGAAAAAGTAATGTGTTAACCTCTCATATCTTAAAAGCTAAGGTGAATGCACTAGCTGAAAACACATAAGAATTGTGATTTGATATATTGATAGGCCTACTTTACAAATCATATAGACAATTTATGATATCTTAGAAAGTCTGACTTGTGGGATCCGTTTTTATAAAATCAGCTAAGTAATAAATGGTTTGTGACTCAAACCAGGCATACACCTGTCATCATAGGATCTAATAAGGCTTCCAATGATTCATGAATTCAAGTCCGTATACGTGCCATACTGCTTTGTAAAGACCTAGCTGAAGCCGTCCATTCAGATGAGAATGATTGAATCATAAGAAAAATAAAAACAAGCTGGTATTAAGCTTGAAGAAAAACAAGAACAAGCTGGTATTAAGCTTGAGAAACACATAAACAAAATAAGTTCGACTCCATACACGTGCCATATTGCTTTGTAAAGACCTAGCTGAAGCCATCCATTTGGATAGAACTAGAAAAATACAAAAAGATAATAAATTGGAATCTTATAGAATTTATGATGATTGGTATTAAGATATGCAGAAATGAGTTATAAACTGATTTTGATCTTTAGTGGTAAAATGAAATGGGTAACTCAATCAGAAAACATGAGTGTTCATAAAGTTCATCTAGAAGTTATGTACTGTTAGGTTTATGATTGGACAAATATATCAGTAATCGTATCATAAGACAAATGTGTCTGAAGTGAAACATTCAGTGATGCTGATTTGATGTGATTAGGTGTATGTGTTAGTTTCTCAATAAGATTTCTCACAAAAATATGTGTTTCTTTGTCCTTAGTTGCTAATTGTACAGTTGTCTTTTATTTTAGAAAAACACAAAAAGAGTTTCTATTTTCAAAATTTGTTTTAGATGATCATTTGTAGGTTCAGATGTCTGTGATATCTGAATCCTTAAACAACCAGACTATTCTTCATAACTGGCATCTACTTAATTGATCATAAGGTAGAAATTTTGAAATCAAGTTGTGTTTTTGTGAGTGCATTCTCTCATTCGCACGAATGAACATTGAGAATGAATCATTCGACCTAATGACATCATTCGGCGAATGAGTCATTCAGCCGAATCAACCAGGGCCGAAGGAAGTCAATCGCCTGTTTCATTCGGTGAATGAAGTTTGAGTTTGAAGGTCATTCGGCAAATGACTTTGTAGCAAAACAGCTCATTCGCCATTCTCATTCGGCGAATGACTGACACTATTTAAACATTCAATCGGCAGAACTACCCTCATTCTCCAAATTTCTCATTCGCCTGTCACTGTGTGTGTTATTCGCCCGAACTAGCACTTCTCTTCGGATCACCATTTTCTTGTGATTGTTATTGATCCAGACACTGATATTTCACTTATTCATCATCTCAGGTACATGGGGATCAAATATTGTCGAAGTCTAACCGTGAAATCATCGTTAACAGAACCCATTCGAGGGTTTTAGGGTTTCTAAAATCGCCCTTTAAATAGATGGTCAAAATGACATCTAAATCACATGATACAAACATTAATGTTGTTAATCGTTGGTTTCTGAATGTGGATATACAAATTTTATGGACTGATTTGAAGATTCATAAAATGGAGTTTGAATTTGAACTGTCAGCCGAATGACGCCATTCGGCGAATGGCTCATTCGGCGAATGAAACTCATTCGGCGATTGAGTCATTCGGCGAATGACTCGTTCGACCAATGTGCTCATTTGGTCAAATCTAGTTCATTCGGCCAAGTTGTCCTAATTATTTATTGTTCTGATTTGAGTCTTGTATTCAACAGAATTGTACTGACATGTATATTTCTCTGTTTTTCAGTATGGCTGGATACAAGTCGGTGACCAAGAACAACATTTGTGCCCATCAGGATCTCAACACGCCAAATGCCCGACATTTCATTGAGATTATTACATTTTTGAGGCGTTCCAGGATTTTTGCTGCCATTTCGACTATGCATGTGCCCTATCATTCTCACCAGCGGGACTTCTGGGCATCTGCTGATATTGATTGTGAAGTTGAGCCTCCTGTCATTCGAGGCAAAGTACTTGGACATGACGTTATCATATCAGCTGACCACATTAGGAGAGTATGTGGATTCCAGGATACACCTAATCAGCCATATCTGCTTGATCGTTATTTAGTTCGTGGCTGCTTCATGAGGTGCAAGTACGAAGGTGATCTTGGAGCAGGAATCCTCAACAAGGCGTATATGTCTCCGCAATTCAAGTATCTAGCCCATGTGCTTATTCACTGCCTTGGGTCTAGGAGAGGTGGCTTCGATGATATGAGGGAGACTATACAGCGTGCCTTTGTTGCTCTGGTGCTGAACAGGCCATTCAATTTCTCAGAGATGATCTTTTCACACATAAAGGAGAATGTGACACTGAAAGGAGACAAGAAGTTCCTTATGTATCATCGGTTCCTCCAGTAGTTGATCGATGCTCAGTTACCAGATTTGCCAAAGATCAATGCTGACATTATACGATTGGAGCACATGAATGACATTACTCTCAACAGAGTAATGTCATACAAAGGCAAGGATAGGAAGCCTACAGTCCGTTTGTTGTTTGGTCATCTTCTAAGGCCTGATTACATAGCCCCAGTGGGTAGGAGATGGAGGCACGATGACTCAGACTTAGAGGTGGAGGACATTATTGTTCCTGATGATGGTGGTGATGATGATGATGGTGCAGGTGGTAGTGGTGCTGGTGCTAGTGCTAGTGCTGGTGAGAGCTCAGTTGCTGTGAGTACTGTAGCTGTGATCACTGTTAGTGTGAGTGCTGCTATTGATGACATGACTACCACTGCTGATGTTAGCTTGGTTGAAGCTGGTGTTGCGACTGTTGGTGCTGGACTTAGTATACCTGTTGCAGATAATGAGGATGTGGATATTGATTCACTGTTGGAGTTGGACTTCATGGCCACTACTACCTCCATAGTGACTGCTCCACATGATATGACCGGCACCACATCTGCTGAAGACAGGGAGGAGTCAGATGACTCAGGTGATGAAGGTGGTGAAGAGGGTGCTGAAAGTTCAGACTCAGAAGATACACCTGATGATGAGTTTGAGAGTATATGGATAAGAGGGAGATTGGTGAAAAGGAAGAGGAAGAGGAGGGAAGCTGAGCTTGAGGATATCACTGATCCTTCATTCATTCCAGAGTTTGACATCTCTCCTCCTCCACGCACTTCTTCTGTTACAGCCACTACAGCTGTGTTTGTTGCTGCTGCAGTTCAGTCCACATCATCTCCTGTAGGCAGAAGGAAAAGAGCTAGATTTCTATTTCAGAGGAGGTCAGAACTGTCGACTGCTGCTACATCAACTGTTACATCAGTGGCAGCTGTCACAGTTTCTTCACTGGCCAGGTCAAGGGCAGTTCCAACACGTTTCACTGTTGCCCCTCTGACCACCTCTATTGTTCAGACTCCTATTTTCACTGCTGCATCTACTGGTCCTTCCATCACACGTTCTGATGTTATTATACCTACTGTTTCAGTTGTCGAGCAGTTGAACACACTGAACAGTATGGTCCTGAGATTGATGGAAAGGAATCTGGAGCAGGAAAGGAAGAACAAAGAGCAGGAATTGGTGATTGCTCAACTCACTCAGAGGACAACTGATCAAGATGCATTGTTACTTCAGGCTGCAGATCAACGGGCAGATCTACGAGCAAGATCATCCCAACAAGAAGAACAACTGCTTAAGTACATTGATGAGCATAATCAGCTGGCTCTGACTGCCAATGATTTTAGTGATCGTATTCTAGCTCTGAAGACTGAAAATGCCAGACTTGCTGAGCTTGTAGAAGGCACTAAAGAGGGTACTCCTCAGTTGGAGGGAAATGCTTCTGCTTCCGATGAATCAGACAAAGAGGAAGATGAAGAGTCAGAGGAGGAAAAGGTTGATTATGAAGAGTCAGTGAAAGATGACGACTCTGATGATGATGATCAGGATGGATCTGGGAGTGGGTCTACTGGATCTTCTAGTTCTGATGATGATGATGATGATCAAGCCCCTCCTCCTCCTGAGATTCGTACAAAGACAAATCACGATAAGGGTGCTAAAGTTCCTTCTCCTCCTCCTGCTCAGACAGAAGAACCCACAGCTGCTGAGGAAGTCAAAGCTGTGCCTTTGAGACGTCGTTTAGATGAGACTTTGACGATGATATTGGAGACTCAGGGGATCATACAGCACTTAGTTAGCTACGACAAAGAAGAGGGGGAAATCATTCATTATTTATCTAAGGAGCAGATCGCTGAGCTATTCAGGTTGAATCCTGACGAGGTAGTGATCGAGGACACCTCAGGTCCAGTTTTTGATGAGCCGTCTCCAGAAACTTTTGATGATGTTGATGAAGTTATTCTGGAAGACATAACTGAAGAGGAATATCCCAAGTATACATCGGCTGAAGATGAACTGCCAACTTTCACTTATCTGTTTGATCAAGCTACTGAAGAAATGTTGAGCCGATACTTAGAAGAACAAGTTATGAGTAGTAAGTCTGCAGCTGATGACATCAAATAGAGAAAAGAAGAATGGAAAGTGTACTGGGAGATCCTAAAGAAGGAAAGCAATGTGAAGATGTCAGCTACGCACACCAAGTTGTATAGGACCAAAGGCTACAAAGCTAGAGGTCAGATTCTCAGCTGGGCATACTTTCATGACTTAGGATGCTACGCAGTAAAGAGCGAAAGGGGAATTGATTACTTCAAACATCCACATGACTTCAAGACGCTGCCAGGATTTGAAGTCAATCAGATTGCGCGCTTGAAGATGTTATACAGCGATGGCTCAGGGATGTTTGCTTGGTTCTCCAGACAAATCCAGTATGAGTACATAAAGAGATGGGTGAATTTCAGGCCTCAGCAACCTGAAAGATATTACTTGCTAGAAATAGATGGAGATACCCGAAAGCATAAGGTTATCCTGAAGTGACTTCCTCCTAAAGTCATGAAGAAGATTCCGTTAAGGAAGATGCGTCAAGACTTTATAGAGGGCTTCCGATGGTGGTATTATGATGGGCGTACTGGAGAAGCTGTGATAGTGATGTGCAAAGAGAAGAAGTGGGAAACCGAACGTATTTTTGAGCCAATATGGTTGACAAATCTGTCTCGCAATGATGTCAAGACTTTGTACTTTCATCAGATGTTTTTCGATGTTGCTGACATAGAGCAAGCTATGCAGTTCATGAGAGTCATTCGTATCTGTATGGTGTTGAAGATTCATGCAGGAGCAGACCGGAAAGCTATCTCTGACAAGCTCTTCAAGAAAGACACTTCTAAGGATTGAACTAGGTCCTAGGGGGAGTGTGTATATGCATTAAATGTCCCTAGTTAGATTTTGTACTATCCATTATGTATAAAGTTTATAATATTAATGGAAGTAGTCTTTCTATATTGATTCTAAATTTTTGTTATTAAATATTTGTGTTTGATTAGGATTTTAAATGTTCAAGTATGATAACAGACACACTCGGGCGAATGGCTCTAAGTATGAAGCCATTCGCCGAATGAACGAAGTTGCGAATGACATAGGCGAGCGAATGAGTCATTCGTCGAATGACTCATTTGATTGACTTGTCCATTCGATGGGGTCATTCGCCGAATGAGTCGCTTCGGCCTCTGATTCGGCCGAATGACAACAGACTATAAATACAAGTCCCAACCTTTTCAAACCCAACTTTTTTGAGCCCTCCTTCTTCCCTGAGAACCCAGCGTCAAAACCCTAGGAGATTAGAGCAGCCATAGCACGTCCAAGTTCGATTCACATCCCGTGGTGTTCGATTCTCGATCAAACGTCCATCATTCACCTTCGGATCACCACGGTTGCTGTTGGTTTCGATTGGAAAACCCTGGAATAGGATTCTGCACTATTCCAGAGGCTGTCGGGTAGATATCCATTGGAACCGGATTGTTTCTGTGCTCCTAATTGGTCCTACAAAGTTATTATTGCAGATTGACTGAAGATACAAGTGATTCAGCAATTCGACAGCAGCGTCCAAGGGGGAGTATGTTGATGCATATTTTGGGTGTCCGCTGCTGTTCGAATAGATTAGATTTGTATTTGCTTATTTGTAATCACTTGTATGTATTTGTGTGTTGTAACAATGGAAACTGAGTCGTTCACAGGAGCATATGCGAATGGATTTCATGTAAAGGGGTCCATTCGGCCGAACTTTGTAGGACCAATTAGGTGCACGGAAACAATCCGTTCCAATGGATATCTACCCGACAGTCTCTGGAATAGTGTGGAATCCTATTCCAGGGTTTTCCAATCGAAACCAACAGCAACCGTGGTGATCCGAAGGTGAATGATGGACGTTTGATCGAGAATCGAACACCACGGGATGTGAATCGAACTTGGACGTGCTATGGCCGCTCAAATCTCCTAGGGTTTTGACTCTGGGTTCTCAGGGAAGAAGGAAGGCTCAAAAAAGTTGGGTTTGAAAAGGTTGGGACTTGTATTTATAGTCTGTTGTCATTCGGCCGAATGAGAGGCCGAAGCGACTCATTCGGTGAATGACCCCATCGAATGGACAAGTCAATCGAATGAGTCATTCGGCGAATGACTCATTCGCTCGCCTATGTCATTCGCTACTTCATTCATTCGGCGAATGGCTTCATACTTAGACCCATTCGCCCGAATGTGTCTGTTATCATACTTGAACATTTAAAATCCTAATCAAACACAAATATTTAATAATAAACATTAAGAATCAATATAGAAAGACTACTTCCATTAATATTGTAAACTTTATACATAATGGATAGTACAAAATTGAACTAGGGACATTTAATGCATCTACAGCTACAATTGCATTTTTGTTTGATATACAACCATTAGTACTTAATACCCCTTATACAGTAAAAGTAGCTGATGGTAAGAACCTTATTGTAAGCTCAGTACTTCGTGGTTGTGAACTTATGTTAAATGAACAGTCGTTCACTGTCTACCTCATTCCAATGACACTTGGTAGGTTTGATGTCATCATCGAAATGGATTGGTTGTCCAAATATAACGTCAAGGTTGTCTCCTCAGAGAACCTATTGCGTATCCCTCTACCGTCCGGCGAAACGATGCAGGTGTATGTTAAAAGCCTTGTCGAGAGCTGAAGATTGTGTCAAGAATAAAGGCACAAAAGTACCTGAGGAAGAAATATTGTGAATTTTTGGCACATGTAGTGGAGGAGAAGACGGTGAAAGATGTACAGGTTATCAGAGACTACCCTGAGGTATATCCAGAACTTGCCTGGACTACCACCGGCTCGGCAAGTGGAGTTTCGAATAGATCTTGTCGCTGGAGCAAACCCAGTGGAGCTACTCACCATGGGGAGCTCCGGTTCTCTTTGATAAGAAGAAAGACGGTTCATTCCGCATGTGCATCGATTATCATGAGCTGAACAAGTTGACCATTAAGAACAAATATCCTCTACCCAGGATCGACGATTTATTTGATCAACTACAGGGAGAAACTTGCTTCTCTAAGATTGATCGACGATCAGGGTTTCATCAGTTGAGAGTGAACGACGAGGATATCCCAAAGACGGCATTTAGGACTCGTTATGGACACTACGAGTTCGTGGTTATGCCTTTTGGGCTGACTAACGCACCGGCAATCTTCATGGACTTAATGAATAGAGTATGTCGGCCGTATCTAGATCAGTTTGTTATCGTCTTTATTGATGATATATTGATCTATTCCAAGAATGAACAGGAACACGAGAATCACTTGAGGAAAATTTTAGAATTGCTAAGAACTGAACAACTTTATGCCAAATTCTCTAAATGTGAATTTTGGATAAAAGAAGTTCATTTCTTAGGTCATGTGATCAATAGGGATGGAATACATGTAGATCCAGAAAATATTAAAGCTATTAAGAACTGGACTACCCCATCTACTCCAACTGAGATTCGTTCATTTCTGGGTCTGGAAGGCTATTATCGAAGGTTCTCTGCGAAATTTTCAAAGATTGCCTTGACACTCACAATTTTGACTCAGAAAAGTCAAGTGTATATATGGGGACAGAAACAAAAAGATGCATTTCAACTTCTCAAGAAAAAGTTATGAAACTCCCCCATTCTTAGTCTCCCAAAAGGCAATGATGATTTCGTTGTCTACTGCGATGCTTCAAATCATGGTCTCGGCTGTGTACTTATGCAACGAGACAAGTTTATCGCGTATACTTCAAGAAAACTCAAGGTTCACGAGAAGAACTACACTACTCATGACCATGATTTAGGGGCTGTGGTCTTTGCGTTGAAGATATGGAGACACTACCTTTATGGTACTAGATGTGTCATCTACAAGGACCACAAGAGCCTCCAGCACATTCTCAATCAGAAGGAGCTCAACATGAGGTAGAGACGTTGGTTTGAGCTGCTGACTGATTACGACTGTGAGATTCGTTATCACCCGGGTAAAGCCAATGTAGTGGCGGATGCTCTTAGTTGCAAGGAACCAGTCAAGCCTATACACATGAGAGCCATGGAGATCAACACTCAACCGAACTTGAAGGATTTGATTCGTATTGCACAGGAACAGGTGGTGATTAGCGGTAAACTGAAGACAGAGTTAGATTGCGGAGTTGAAGGTAAGTTAGAACCACGACCAGATGGGGTTCTGTACTTCAACAATCGCATATGGATTCCAAAGTCGGAAGAATTGTGCACCCTCATTTGTGATGTGGCGGGAGCTAAAAAGATGTATCAAGACTTGAGGATGTCTTACTGGTGGCGTAGGATGAAGAAAGACATAGCCCTATACATAGGAAAATGTCTGACATGTTCGAAAGTCAAGGCAGAACATCAGAAACCTTCGGGTCTTTTGCAGCAACCTGAAATTCCTCAATGGAAATGGGAACAAATTTCCATGGATTTCATCACCAAGCTACCGCATACCCCGAGATTCGATTTAGGTGACCGTCGATCGACTCACCAAGTCTGCTCACTTTCTCCCGATCCGAGAGGATTACAAAAAGGAGAAATTTTCCACTTTGTACATCAATGAGATCATTGCGCGTCATGGTATACCAACGTCAATTATATCTGATCGCGATAGTCATTTCACTTCTCGATTTTGGCAATCGTTGCAAAAGAATTTGGGAACTCGTGTAAATCTTAGCACGGCATATCATCCCCAGTCTGTCAACCCCTGCGCCGCGTGCTGAATCCACAGCGTTGTGTCGACTTGATCGAATGATCGGTTGATTCAATTGCACAAGATTAACGATGAACAACCGCAATGAATTACTACATTTCATATGATTAATGCAAGGTTTACATGTCATGACTAACTACCAAAAGAATACAACTAACCGACCTCAAAAATAATGTTTACAAAATAAGAACAGACAAGATAATTAAACAACAAGGATTTTATGAGTTTCTAATCCATCCTAGCTTGTTTCTTGATCTTGTTCTATCTTAGACTAGGTCGCCTTAGTTGTCCATGTTCAGTGCCTATCTCTGTTCACCTGAAACATGTGAAGTAAATATGTCAACTACAAATTGTAGTTGGTGAGATACATAGGTTTAAATACTGTAAAACATATAATTTATCAATATGAAAATATCATTTTCAAAAGATCATCCTTGAAAACCGGTGAGTGTAACCTGTATAAAAACATGTATAAAACCTGTGTAAAACCTGTATATAACCTGAGTTCTAACAACCAATGAAACCTGTACAACAGCCACTACGTATAACCACTTGTATAAACTATATATGTATAAATGTAAAAGTTGTAACATGCTAATGTAACACAAACTATCATCAAGTATATCCTATTGTCATCTTAAATCCAAGTCCCAAACTACGTTCAGAGTTAGGCAAAGACTGACTAATAAACAACACAGCCCATGGTAATAAAACAAATTAAAACCAACTCTGTGTCAATGTACTCAATATGACCTGAACTGTCAAAGTTAATCAATTGTTACTTCATATTGCTAACCTACACCAGTCCATCTTTGGCTATAAATTTAATTAAAGCCAACTCTGACCTTGGTGTAGAACCTGTTTTCCTTTGTTGTGATCACCCAGTACTAACGTTGAACCCATGCGTGAACTCAAGTTTACAGGTTAAGTTAATAACTTCTAACCCTTGAGTCCTAAATGTACTAATGCGTGAACCCCAAGTCTGAAATCTAAGAATAGTGATTTCAGCCCTCGGAGTCCTAAACATAGGCATTCATGATGTGTATAAGCCTGTTTACAACTGTGCATCCATGTTACATATTTTAATTGAAAACCATGTTGTACTTGAAAACCAACTTGTACTTGTACGAAATGAATTGGATTAGGTCGTGTGCCGTGAAAAATCATGACAAAGTGCCTTGTATCCAATGTTTATTGTTCAAATGTTCAAATGTATTAAAGTGTACCAGCATAACCCAACATAAGTTTTAAATATTGAAAGCCATTCAAATAGTTGAGTAATGAAAACCATTTAAGAAATTGAGTTTCAAAAACAGTAATCACATGTTCCACCCCAAAAGATTTAAAAGTAGGAAAAGAGGGGTTAAGTACTCACCTTGAATGGCTAAATTGTACGATGAACGAAGGCTCGATGAACGATGTTCTCACTTGTTGTTGATATATTGATCGTGCTCAAACCCTAATTGTATTAACATCGTTCATATACTGGTAAGTTTATGTTCATTCTTGTTCATAATCCTTATGTTTATTAGGCTTAGTTGTTGTAGACTTATGTTAGTATCTTGATAATTTTAATCAATTCCCAAGCATAGCCCATAACCTTATTGTTAACATAATTAAATTCATTACTTTACTTAGTTATAAATTAGAAAACTTAACCTAAGTTTGTTGAATTTCACTTGAAAGGATAATCCATTGCACCATGCATGAAACCCATGCATGGTGTATTGTAGATGGTTTATGTTCACTTATGGTTCATAGCACTTGGATAATGGCTAAGAATTAGTATCGAAGATAGTAGGCTGGGAAAGAGAGTGTCGACATTGCTAATGTCGACACAAGTCAAAACCCAAAGTGTTGCCACCTTCGATACTATAGTATCAACCAGTTTGTGTGTCATCGACTCTAGCTCACCGATCATTTCAATGTCGATGCTCTAATCAGTCCCAACCCTATTGGATCATCGAACTTATCAAGGCTAAAGGCTAGCTGGTCGATACTGATGGCTGTCGAGACTACTAATCTCGATGGAAGAACGTCCACTTGATGTTCATCCATCGATGCTACCTATCCAGTTGTTCCAGCTTCGATACTATTTCTCAGCAACATCCTCGACTTCTCCAGCCACCCAAACTCAAGATAGGATGGTTCCAAGTGTTTAGAATCCAAAGTTACTTTGTTTTCACCATATTTAATCAACCTAAGATCGTTTCTTGTTCAAGAATCATGGTTTCAAAAAAAACCCTAAAACCAGAAATCTTTGAGCACAAACCTGCTCAAATCCGGATGTTTTCATTTCCGACCACTTGTACTTTCTTGTTGTAGACCTCGTAAGCTTTCCGTAGACACCAAGAACGCATGATTTCGTCAAGAAATGAAGGAGAACTCTGGGTGTTCTTCTAGAGAGAGAGTAGAGAGAGAAGCGAACGATTTCTAGAGATAGAGGTGAAAATTCTGGTAGGCGGGGCGTTTAATGTGGGTTTTTTACCCCTTAAATACCCCGGGTGGTTTCCCGTGTATTCGAGCTCGTTCAGTTTCGCGTTTACGATAATAAATTTAAGGAAATATTATATTCCCTATTTTACAATTTTGAAACTCATCATAAATAAATTAAAACGAAACTATTTTAAATTAAGGCGCGTAAAGCAAAATACGCGAATAAATAATAAAACACGTAAAAATAATAATAATTACGACAAATAATTTAAGAAAATCTAATATTTAGTATTTATTAGGAATTACAACCTTTAAAATAATTTAAATTGAGATCATTTTATTTAAATTATGAAATTTTGCGCATTACGATCCGGAGACGCAACGAAAACGAGAACCGAGCAACCGAAACGAACCCGAATACTCGCGGGGTATTTAAAGGTCAATTGAGCCTATTTCTTTCATTTTCACCACCATATTTCTTCTTCTTCTCTAAATTTTCGGATCTCACCTTCATCACCATTTACAAGCTTCAAATCCATCTATCTTCATGTTTTCTTAACCGATTCTTGTGTTCTTGGTGTCCACGCGAAGCTCTCGACTCCCTCTACACGAAAGTACAACCGATCTGTGGAATTTTCCAGCTGATTTTGAGGTAATGAGGCTTAAAGGTTCGGATTTATAGGGTTTTCTACATTCATTAGTGTTTAATTAACTTTAACTAGCTCCTTGCACCATCACTTCTTGTTCCGCACCTCTATCAAACTTCCATATCGTGGGTCTAACCTAGCTGATAAGTGAGAACTACTGATTTGATGAAGATGCTGATGGTGAGTTTCAGGTTCGCCAGAAAGAAGCTGTTGGCCGAACCTTTTTCCTCTACGAATCAGCCGAACCCATGCACTAGCTGCATGGGCGGACCTTGATGAACCCTCTTCGTGCAAACCATGGCCGAACCTGCAAGAGTGTTAGCCGAACCCTAGAGGAACAACGAACCTGGCATGCATCAGGGGAACCATTGGTTCGCCAGTCCCTAGCCCCGAACCTGCATGCTACCCTTGTGAGCGGGCGAACCTTGGTGATTCAGAAAACCCTACCGAACCATCCTAACTCGAGCGAACCTAGGAAGAGGAAGCGAACCTTGTCAACTTGGAGCCGAACCTTATTAAAAATGCCGAACCTTTTGTTGCTGTTGAGAGGTTCGCTGTTTGTGATTATGCGCCCATAATACTGAATTGTTAGTTCGGCCCATACGCATCCACAACCGGTCCACTTTCCTTCACTCGGTCCTAGTTTCGAAATTTGCTAGACAAGTAACCGGCCCAAAATGATTTGGCCCACAACATGTTTGTGATTGAAATATTTCAGTCGGACCAACGTTTTTCTTTACCTCACTCATCGTTTTAGTTCATGGGACATTGATTAGATTGGATGTGTGTTACTAGGCCCAAAGGATGATGGTTTGGTTCATTCTACACTAGTTTGGCCATCATGGATACCCAAGGCCCACTTCCGGCCCAACCCACTTGTTTCGGCCCACTTTTATTCCATGCGGCCCAATCCAACTTGGGTAAAACAGTTGGCCCAATATCGGATGGTTAGCCCAATTAATTAACACATCATTAAACCCTTGGCCCAACATCATAACATGGCCATTTGTTCGGCCCAATTTACCCTTTTGGTCCATTAACCGGCCCAAGGGGTTTAAGATTTGGCTCATCGGTGTATTATACGGCCCAACACTTTAGATTTAATCCAAAGAGTTCTCTAGGGGCCCAACAGTTGGTATACCCACACACACGGCCCAAATAATTCATTTAGCCCAATTACAACTCATTCGGCCCACATGATAGAAATGAAACAATCAAGATGCAATATTTTGTGACAAGATACAAAGGATAATTAACACCTAACCTAAAAACCTAAGTTTTATACTTAGAACTCTTTTTGTCATGATAATAATTCACGGGGAACATAAAGTCAACAAAGTGTGCTAACCTAAACTTAGTAGTTACGTGTTATCAAAATACTTCACAAATAAACAGGGCCGAATAAAGACCGAGACTCAAAGTGTTAGCCAACTTTAGGGCTAACACCAACACCTACACACACGTAAATCGTTACGACTTATACTTATAAATTACAAACAACATGAAATCAATACGGGAATGTGAATACCACTACAAACACAACAAAGAGCGCGTGCATTCTTGCGTAGAACTTAGTCAACCGCTTCAAACACAGGTGAGTTCATTTGTCCCTTTTCAAACTTTTTGTTTTACTTCGGGACTGAGAAGCATGTTAAACAATTATTGAAATGTTTATTAAATGCTTTTACACATAATTACAATGCTTATACTAATGCTTGAATTTGAAATGCTTGGGTGGGAAACCAAAGGCTAAGACTATAGTGTAAATAGCTAATGCTATTTGCCTTACATTTATTTACATTATTCCAACACTTTATGCTCAACTGTAAACTAGTATACTTTGGAAGCTATAACTTTATACTTATACTACAAACGAGGGGTTTAAACTATATACTTGAGGCTTACAATATAAATTTGAAGCCTAAACCTTATGATAAACGTTTGTGATATAAAATTAATACTTAAACTTCGAGCTAAATACTTATGTTATATGCTATGTGCTTAAACTATACAATTGAGGTTTAATTTATAAACTCTATGTTTAACTATAAACAAAATCTTATGGCTTTGAAAATACTTAAACTAAATGCTAATGCTTATTACAAATATTTCTGAAAGTTAATGTTCTACACCTTTAGTAAAGTATTAAATTACTTTACACTTACAATGGATTGCTTAAAACTTAACTTGAAACATGTATGTTTTGAAATACTTATATACTTGAGATGCTTGAAACACTTTGAAGCTTATTACATTTGAAATACTTGGAATCATGTGAATACTTGTTATACATTGAAATACTTGAAAACACGTGAATACTTGATATAATTTGAGATACTTTAAACACGTGAATGCTTGATACTTTTGGGAATACTTGAATACTTGAATGCGTGATATACTTGGGATATGTGAACATTTGAATGCTTGATACATTTGGATGCTTGAACACTTGAATGCTTGAAACATTAGATGCTTAGACAAAAGACTGATTGACCGACGCGTGTTGACCTGTGTGTCAACCCCTACTAATCATCAGTGAAACTATGTGAATGCTTGAGACTTGTATGCATAAACTTTTGGACATTGTAAGACAGACTGTTGGCCTCCGCGTGTTGACCTGTGTGTCAACCCCTACTAGTCATCAGTGTTCTTCTTTGTCAGAGTCAAGTAAGACAGACTGATTGGCCGCCGCGTGTTGACCTGTGTGTCAACCCCTACTAGTCATTCAGTTTTCTTCTTGATTCATCCATGGTGATGACAAGTGACTAGACTGATTGAGTTCTTCTAGTTGACTTTGTGTTGACTTGAAGGTTTCTCTATCAAAACATGTCACGAGTCATAAATAGGATCATTATGGATGGATGCTGAACTCCTTAGGGTATTCAGCTGTCCATAATGGTGCCTATTAAACTTGAGACTTGTTCATTGTGGAATCAATAGTGTGGAGTGAAACGCTTAATTATCATTAATAACAATATGTTAAGCAGCCCGGTATGTGGTGGGACGGTGGCTGGGGCTTGTCCCCTACATATGCCCTATATATAAGCATGCTTGGTTGGATAGCATAGGTGGTTGTTAGTGATGTTAAGGTTGTCATTTCGGGAGAAACAAACTAAACATTGGCAGGGAAAACAAATGCTAAGAATCATACGTTATAAAATCAAAGTAGTGGAATGAAATGCTTAATTATCATTAACAACAATATGTTAAGCAGCCTGGTATGTGGTGGGACGGTGGCTGGGGCTTGTCCCCTACATATGCCCTATATATAAGCATACTTGGTTGAATAGCATAGGTGGTTGTTAGTGAGGTTAAGGTTGTTATTCAGGGAATCAAGGTAAACAATTACAGGGTAATCTAATTCAAAGAATCAAACATTTGGAATCAAACATTTTGGGAATCAAATAGGTAGGATGAGACGCTTAATTATCATCAGGAACAATATATCATGTGGTTTAGTATGTGGTGGGACGGTGGCTGGGGCTTGTCCCCTACATATGCCCTATATATAAGCATACTGAATCAGATGGTATAGGTGGTTAATGGTGAGGTTAAGGTTGTCATTCAAAGGATTTTACAAACTATATTTACACAAAAACTACATGAACTCACCAACCATTGTGTTGACTTTGTTTTATTACATGCTTTCTCAGGTGACGAACAGGATTAAGCTAAGATTCAGGATAGCATACTAGGATGACCAGCCATAGATCCTAGTTGACTTTTGAAGAAGCACATCTTTTGAGATCAATACGAATCTCTTTTTGATATCTTGTACGAATACAAGATAGATATATTTGATTCTTTTGGATAGGTTTACTTAGTTAAATTAAAAACCTTGATATTTGTAATTTAACTTTGTAATCCTAGTAAATGTTTTGTTGTGCTTAATTATTCTTAACATTGATGCTATGTAAACAATCTGATCATCACGATTATCATTCACGATATCGCGCTCCGAGAACCTTCCGCTCGACGGGGACTTCGATCCAACCCCGCTGGCTCGGGGTGTGACAGATTGGTATCGGAGCTCAAGGTTATAAAGAATAATAGGTCATTTACTTAAACGGTTTGGCCTAGACTATAACTTAGGGACCCTCATGTAGAGAACATAAGACTTAAGTTTGCATTGTGTCTTCTGCATTCGATCATTGCTCTAACCAATGTCTTTGGTTATGATCAGAATGCCGCCCAGAAGACAACCGACCACGGTACCTACACCACAGACTTCAGCACCTCACTCATCGACACCATCACCGCCTGATTCACCGCCGCCTCCTCCTCCACATAGTCCTCCTCCGAATCCGAATGCAGCTTTAGTTCTAGACCCTGCTACGGTTGCCTTGGCAACATTACTGAGTAGCCAGTTGACTAACCAGATGAAGGATATTATTCCGGAGATGATCAATAGGATTCGAGACCACGGTAACAACTCCGGGCGTACTACGGGGGAAACTAGTGGAAACACCGGCGCTAAATCAGACTGTTCATACAAATCATTCGTAGGATGCAAACCGCCAAGCTTTAGCGGTGTTGAAGGAGCCGTTGGACTGATCCAATGGCTAGAAAAGATGGAAAATACATTGGACCTAATCAGTTGTCCGGAGAGACATAAGGTTCGCTATGCTGCGGGATCTTTCAGTAAGCGTGCCCTAACTTGGTGGAACTCACAGATAAACGCTCGAGGTAGGGATGAAGCACTAGCCATGCCTTGGGCAGAATTCAAAACTCTTCTGAGGAAGGAATTCTGTCCTAAACATGAACTACAGAACTTGGAAGTTGAACTCTCAAATCATGTGATGAAAGGAGCTGATCACATGACATTCACTACTCGCTAACATGAATTGATAGCCTTGGTGCCTGAGATGGTGCCAACACTGGAAAAACGAATTGACCGATATGTAGGAGGATTACCATCCTGCATTCAGGGCATTGTACTTGCTACAAACCCTGCAACTTTAGAATCTGCTATCTCCTTGTCAGCTAAACTCACTGATGTGATGGTAAAGTCCGGAGAATTGAAAGATGATTCGGATAAGACTAAGGAGAAACAACCAAAGAAGAAACAAAAAGGCATCCAACAATATGAGATGCCCACACCACTCAATCAAGTTGCTGTAGTACCTGCTAAATCTGCACGCCAACCTTACACTGGTGTACATCCTCAATGTACACAATGTCAATTTCATCATGTACTAACTGTGGCCGAAAAGGCCATTTGGTTCAACACTGCCGGACTCCACCGACACCGGCTGTAAACAATGCTGCTATGGCAAAACCACCACCACAAAACCTTGGCAACTACCACAACAACAATCGTGGATGCTACAACTGTGGAGAACTAGGTCATTTCTCCAGGAACTGCCAAAGAGGGCACAACAGGGAGATCAAGTACCAAGGGGAAGAGCTTTCATGATAGGAGCTCCTGCTGCACACCAAGACCTGGAAACGGGTACTGGTATGTGACACCTCTTTAACTCATAAGATTTCATTCTATTTTGATACTAGTATGAATAAGAAAACTTATCTTATTCCTATTAAGTATAACCATATACGTATTCAATGAGAACTTAGGAACTCTTTTATTGTCTAGAAACAATGAAAGAATCCTTAGTTAATGCATAGAACATACACATGAAACCACCACTAACACTAAGGTTGTGCAACAATTGATGCTCATAGCATCAGTTCGTCTGAACAGCAGTGTGTTAGAATCATGCAAAGACTTCGTAAGTCGTAACAGTAAGACAACTATGAACAATAAGGTTAGCAAAACTTGGAGGTCATACATAAGGATCCCAAACGCGACCCAGAGTTTGCTTGGGAGCGTAGGGACATCATTTCAAACAAAGGTTTCCCATTTGTTACAAAGAAAGTAGTACCCGATAATAACTTTTAAATTTCGGGACGAAATTTCTTTAACAAGGGGAGACTGTAACATCTGTGCCGGAATCGTTACCGGAATAGTAAACTGTACAGTAATTAGTACAGTAACTCAGTTGCAAACTAGGAGAAATACTTAGAAGCTATTAACATTCGATGCTAAACATAAACTATTACACGATGTTTCTGAAATCCTGATTTAATCCTTATGGTTAAACAGTCAGAAACACATCAGACAATCATGATCAGATGCAAACATGTTTCATTTTGTGTTATTAGGTACAAACGTATGTGAGGATAATCAGAACAAAACTTAAACAGTTGTTGTTACAGAATGTTAAACCGACGAGCTATTCGTATAGGTGACGATCTGTACGAATAAATCTGATGGTTTAACAATCTAAAATGATGACTGAAAAGTAGAAAACAAAAACAGAAAGTGAAATGTACGATCGTGTTCGTACAGTTAGCGCTCTGTACGAAAACGCGCGTAGGTGACGTTTTCTGACGAAACGAAACGAACGACATTTTGAACGATAATAAATTTAAGGAAATATTATATTCCCTGTTTTACAATTTTGAAACTCATCATAAATAAATTAAAACAAAACAATTTTAAATTAAGGCGCGTAAAGCAAAATACGCGAATAAATAATAAAACACGTAAAAATAATAATAATTACGAAAAATAATTTAAGAAAATCTAATATTTAGTATTTATTAGGAATTACAACCATTAAAATAATTTAAATTGAGATCATTTTATTTAAATTATGAAATTTTGCGCATTACGATCTGGAGACCCAACGAAAACGAGAACCGAGCAACCGAAACGAACCCGAATACTCGCGGGGTATTTAAAGGTCAATTGAGCCTATTTCTTTCATTTTCACCACCATATTTCTTCTTCTTCTCTAAATTTTCGGATCTCACCTTCATCACCATTTACAAGCTTCAAATCCATCTATCTTCTTCTTTTCTTAACCGATTCTTGTGTTCTTGGTGTCCACGCGAAGCACTCGACTCCCTCTACACGAAAGTACAACCGATCTGTGGAATTTTCCAGCTGATTTCGAGGTAATGAGGCTTAAAGGTTCGGATTTATAGGGTTTTCTACATTCATTAGTGTTTAATTAACTTTAACTAGCTCCTTGCACCATCACTTCTTGTTCCGCACCTCTATCAACCTTCCATATCGTGGTTTTAACCTAGCTGATAAGTGAGAACTACTGATTTGATGAAGATGCTGATGGTGAGTTTCAGGTTCGCCAGAAAGAAGCTGTTGGCCGAACCTTTTTCCTCTACGAATCAGCCGAACCCATGCACTAGCTGCATGGGCGGACCTCGACGAACCCTCTTCGTGCAAACCATGGCCGAACCTGCAAGAGTGTTAGCCGAACCCTAGAGGAACAACGAACCTGGCATGCATCAGGGGAACCATTGGTTCGCCAGCCCCTAGCCCCGAACCTGCATGCTACCCTTGTTAGCGGGCGAACCTTGGTGATTCAGAAAACCCTACCGAACCATCCTAACTCGAGCGAACCTAGGAAAAGGAACCGAACCTTGTCAACTTGGAGCCGAACCTTATTGAAAATGCCGAACCTTTTGTTGCTGTTGAGAGGTTCGCTGTTTGTGATTATGCGCCCATAATAATGGATTGTTAGTTCGGCCCATACGCATCCACAACCGGTCCACTTTCCTTCACTCGGCCCTAGTTTCGAAATTTGCTAGACAAGTAACTGGCCCAAAATGATTTGGCCCACAACATGTTTGTGATTGAAATATTTCAGTCGGACCAACGTTTTTCTTTACCTCACTCATCGTTTCAGTTCATGGGCCATTGATTAGATTGGATGTGTGTTACTAGGCCCAAAGGATGATGGTTTGGTCCATTCTACACTAGTTTGGCCATCATGGATACCCAAGGCCCACTTCCGGCCCAACCCACTTGTTTCGGCCCACTTTTATTCCATGCGGCCCAATCCAACTTGGGTAAAACAGTTGGCCCAATATCGGATGGTTAGCCCAATTAATTAACACATCATTAAGCCCTTGGCCCAACATCATAACATGGCCATTTGTTCGGCCCAATTTACCCTTTTGGTCCATTAACCGGCCCAAGGGGTTTAAGATTTGGCTCATCGGTGTATTATAGGGCCCAACACTTTAGATTTAATCCAAAGAGTTCTCTTGGGGCCCAACAGTTGGTTTACCCACACACACGGCCCAAATAATTCATTTAGCCCAATTACAACTCATTCGGCCCACATGATAGAAATGAAACGATCAAGATGCAATATTTTGTGACAAGATACAAAGGATAATTAACACCTAACCTAAAAACTTAAGTCTTATACTTAGAACTCTTTTCGTCATGATAATAATTCAAGGGGAACATAAAGTCAACAAAGTGTGCTAACCTAAACTTAGTAGTTACGTGTTATCAAAATACTTCACAAATAAACAGGGCCGAATAAAGACCGAGACTCAAAGTGTTAGCCAACTTTAGGGCTAACACCAACACCTACACACACGTAAATCGTTACGACTTATACTTACAAATTACAAACAACATGAAATCAATACAGGAATGTGAATACCACTACAAACACAACAAAGAGCGCGTGCATTCTTGCGTAGAACTTAGTCAACCGCTTCAAACACAGGTGAGTTCATTTGTCCCTTTTCAAACTTTTTGTTTTACTTTGGGACTGAGAAGCATGTTAAAAAATTATTGAAATGTTTATTAAATGCTTTTACACATAATTACAATGCTTATACTAATGCTTGAATTTGAAATGCTTGGGTGGGAAACCAAAGGCTAAGACTATAGTGTAAATAGCTAATGCTATTTGCCTTACATTTATTTACATTATACCAACACTTTATGCTCAACTGTAAACTAGTATACTTTGGAAGCTATAAACTTGATACTTATACTACAAACGAGGGGTTTAAACTATTTATTTGAGGCTTACAATACAAATTTGAAGCCTAAACCTTATGATAAACGTTTGTGATATAAAATTAATACTTAAACTTCGAGCTAAATACTTATGTTATACGCTATGTGCTTAAACTATACAATTGAGGTTTAATTTATAAACTCTATTTTTAACTATAAACAAAATCTTATGGATTTGAAAATACTTAAACTAAATGCTAATGCTTATTACAAATATTTCTGAAAGTTAATGTTCTACACCTTTAGTAAAGTATTAAATTACTTTACACTTACAATGGATTGCTTAAAACTTAACTTGAAACATGTATGTTTTGAAATACTTATATACTTGAGATGTTTGAAACACTTGGAAGCTTATTACATTTGAAATACTTGGAATCATGTGAATACTTGCTATACATTGAAATACTTGAAAACACGTGAATACTTGATATAATTTGAGATACTTTAAACACGTGAATACTTGATACTTTTGGGAATACTTGAATACTTGAATGCGTGATATACTTGGGATATGTGAACATTTGAATGCTTGATACATTTGGATGCTTGAACACTTGAATGCTTGAAACATTGGATGCTTAGACAAAAGACTGATTGACCGACGCGTGTTGACCTGTGTGTCAACCCCTACTAGTCATCAGTGAAACTATGTGAATGCTTGAGACTTGTATGCATAAACTTTTGGACATTGTAAGACAGACTGTTGGCCGCCGCGTGTTGACCTGTGTGTTAACCCCTACTAGTCATCAGTGTTCTTCTTCGTCAGAGTCAAGTAAGACAGACTGATTGGCCGCCGCGTGTTGACCTGTGTGTCAACCCCTACTAGTCATTCAGTTTTCTTCTTGATTCATCCATGGTGATGACAAGTGACTAGACTGATTGAGTTCTTCTAGTTGACTTTGTGTTAACTTGAAGGTTTCTCTATCAAAACATGTCACGAGTCATAAATAGGATCATTATGGATGGATGCTGAACTCCTTAGGGTATTCAGCTGTCCATAATGGTGCCTATTAAACTTGAGACTTGTTCGTTGTGGAATCAATAGTGTGGAGTGAAACGCTTAATTATCATTAATAACAATATGTTAAGCAGCCCGGTATGTGGTGGGACGGTGGCTGGGGCTTGTCCCCTACATATGCCCTATATATAAGCATGCTTGGTTGGATAGCATAGGTGGTTGTTAGTGATGTTAAGGTTGTCATTTCGGGAGAAACAAAGTAAACATTGGCAGGGAAAACAAATGCTAAGAATCATACGTTATAAAATCAAAGTAGTGGAATGAAATGCTTAATTATCATTAACAACAATATGTTAAGCAGCCTGGTATGTGGTGGGACGGTGGCTGGGGCTTGTCCCCTACATATGCCCTATATATAAGCATACTTGGTTGAATAGCATAGGTGGTTGTTAGTGAGGTTAAGGTTGTTATTCAGGGAATCAAGGTAAACAGTTACAGGGTAATCTAATTCAAAGAATCAAACATTTGGAATCAAACATTTTGGGAATCAAATAGGTAGGATGAGACGCTTAATTATCATCAGGAACAATATATCATGTGGTTCAGTATGTGGTGGGACGGTGGCTGGGGCTTGTCCCCTACATATGCCCTATATATAAGCATACTGAATCAGATGGTATAGGTGGTTAATGGTGAGGTTAAGGTTGTCATTCAAAGGATTTTACAAACTATATTTACACAAAAACTACATGAACTCACCAACCATTGTGTTGACTTTGTTTTATTACATGCTTTCTCAGGTGACGCACAGGATTAAGCTAAGATTCAGGATTGCATACTAGGATGACCAGCCATAGATCCTAGTTGACTTTTGAAGAAGCACATCTTTTGAGATCAATACGAATCTCTTTTTGATATCTTGTACGAATACAAGATAGATATATTTGATTCTTTTGGATAGGTTTACTTAGTTAAATTAACAAACCTTGATATTTGTAATTTAACTTTGTAATCCTAGTAAATGTTTTATTGTGCTTAATTATTCTTAACATTGATGCTATGTAAACAATCTGATCATCACGATTATCATTCACGATATCGCGCTCCGAGAACCTTCCGCCCGACGGGGACTTCGATCCAACCCCGCCGGCTCGGGGTGTGACATTTGATGAGTTTCAAAATTGTAAAAATAAATGTTAATATTTTACGCATTTTGTAAAGTTCGTCTGTTTCGAACCGTTAAACGAATATATTTACGTGCATGCACGTAAATGTACGCGCCTTTGGTTATTTCTTGTATTTCTTTAACATTTACTCGTAATTATAAGTTTAACATAGATATCTTTATCGATCGTCACCCATAATGATACCGAGTCTCGCTTACGTTTTACGATTTTGTTTAAATGATCCTTTTGTTTTACTATTTGTCTGTGTGTTACGCACTAACACTATCCCAATATATCGAACGCAGTTTATGTATAGGGCATACGTAGAGTCCAGCTACCTGCCTTATCATCCGCCAGCCCACCACTGTTTCGATATATTACAATAGTGCTCTTACGTACGTTATTGACAATTAATAAATACAAAGTGTATACTTAATCACTCACGATAAATTCCTAAAACATATGAATATTTGTACAATGATATCATGAACGTGTTCATACATGTACTATGAATTGCATATCATCAATGATTACAACGTGAATATGTACAGATGTTACAGTCTCCCCTAGTTAAGGGAATTCCGTCCCGAAATTAACTAGCTGAAGCTACTGTAAAAAGATGAGGGTACTTGAGCTTCATATGGTCTTCAAGTTCCCAAGTGAACTCAGCACCGCGTTAGCCTTCCCATCGTACCTTTACGATCAGAATCCGGCTAAGCTTGAGTATCTTGACTTCATGATCCATGATTTCTATAGGTCGTTCAACGAATTGCATATTGTTCCGGATCTGGATATCCTCCAAATGGATTTGGACATCATGATCCGCCAAGCATTTCTTAAGATTCGACACATTAAATGTGTCATGAACATTGCTTAGCTCAACTGGAAGTTTAAGTTTATAGGCTACAGGACCAATCCTTTCCAGAATTTCGAATGGTCCAACGTACCTAGGAGCGAGTTTCGCTTTCTTCCTGAATCGAACGACGCCTTTCCAGGGAGAAACTTTGAGCAAGACACGATCACCAACTTGAAATTCAAGCGGTTTCCGACGTCGATCGGCATAACTCTTTTGTCGATCCCTCGCGGCTTTTAGACTTGACTGAATAATTGAAATCTTGTCAGTTGTTTCCTGGATAAGTTCAGGTCCTTCGACCTGTGAGTCACCAACCTCGGTCCAGCAGACCGGTGATCGGCACTTTCTACCATACAAAGCTTCAAATGGGGCACATTGAATGCTAGTATGATAGCTATTATTGTACGAAAATTCGATAAGAGGAAGATGAGTATCCCAACTTCCTCCGAAATATATCACACAACAACGTAACATGTCCTCGAGTGTCTGGATAGTCCTCTCGCTTTGGCCGTCGGTCTGGGGATGATACGACGTGCTAAGGTTAACACGGGTGCCCAAAGTCTTTTGCAACGATTGCCAAAATCGAGAAGTGAAACGACTATCGCGATCAGAAATAATTGACGTTGGTGTACCATGACGCGCGATGATCTCGTTGATGAATAAAATGGACAGTTTCTCCATTTTGTAATCCTCTCGGATCAGGAGAAAATGAGCAGGTATGGTGAGTCGATCGACGATCACCCAAATCGAATCGTAACCTCTCGGCGTTCGCGGCAACTTGGTGATGAAATCCATGGAAATCTGTTCCCATTTCCATTGTGGAATTTCAGGTTGCTGCAACAAACCCGAATGTTTCTGATGTTCTGCTTTGACTTTCGAACATGTCAGACATTTCCCTACATATAGAGCGATGTCTTTTTTCATCCCGGGCCACCAGTAAGATGTTTTCAAGTCTTGATACATCTTATCAGCTCCCGGATGAACTGAATATCGCGACTTATGTGCCTCATCACAAATGAGGGTGCGCAATTCTTCTGACATAGGAATCCATATGCGACCGTTGAAGTACAGAACCCCATCCGATTGAGGTTCTAACTTACCTTCAACCCCGCAATCTAACTCCGTCTTCAATTGACCGCTGATCACCACCTATTCCTGTGCAATACAAATCAAATCTTTCAAGTTCGGCTGAGTGTTGATCACCATGGCTCTTACACGTATTGGCCTTATTGGTTCCTTGCGACTAAGAGCATACGCTACCACGTTGGCTTTACCCGGATGGTAACGAATCTCACAATCGTAATCAGTTAACAGCTCAACCCAGCACCTCTGTCTCATGTTGAGCTCCTTCTGATTTAAAATGTGATGTAGGCTCTTGTGGTCTGTGTAAATGACTCATTTAGTAACGTAAAGGTAGTATCTCCATATCTTTAACGCAAAGACCACAACCCCTAACTCAAGGTCATGAGTAGTGTAATTCTTCTCATGAACCTTAAGTTGTCTTGAAGCATACGCAATAACCTTATCTCGTTGCATAAGTACACAGCCGAGACCAAGGTTTGAAGCATCGCAGTAGACAACGATATCATCGTTGCCATTTGGAAGACTAAGAATAGGGGAGTTGCATAACTTCTTCTTGAGAAGTTGAAATGCATCTTCCAGCTTCTGTCTCCATATGAACGCCTAACTTTTCTGGGTCAAAGTCGTGAATGGCAAGGCAATCTTCGAAAAATTATAAATGAATCTACGATAATATCCAGCCAGACCCAGAAATGAACGAATCTCGGTTCGAGTAGATGGGGTAGTCCAGTTCTTAATCAACCCAATCTTTGCTGGATCTACATGTATCCCATCCCTATTAATAACATGGCCTAAGAAATGAACTTCCTTCAACCAAAAATCACATTCTGAGAATTTGGCGTAAAGTTGTTCAGTTCTTAACAGTTCTAAGATCTTCCTAAAGTGACTCTCATGTTCCTTTTCATTCTTGGAGTAGATCAGTATGTCATCAATAAAGACGATAACAAACTGATCTAGATACGGCCGACAGACTCGATTCATTAAATCCATGAACACTGATGGCGCGTTAGTCAGCCCAAAAGGCATAACCACGAACTCGTAGTGTGTCCACAACGAGTCCTAAACGCCGTCTTTGGGATATCCTCATCGTTCACTCTCAATTGATGATACCTGGATCTCAAATCAATCTTAGAGAAGCAAGTTGCTCCCTGTAGTTGATCAAACAAGTCATCGATCCTGGGTAGAGGATATCTGTTCTTAATGGTCAACTTGTTCAGCTCACGATAATCGATGCACATGCGGAATGAACTGTCTTTCTTCTTAACAAAGAAAACCAAAGCTCCCCATTGTGAGTAGCTCGGTCTAATGAACCCTTTGTCTAGAAGTTCTTGAAGTTGACTAGACAGTTCCTGCATTTTGGACGGTGCTAATCGATAAGGAGATTTTGCCACTGGGTTTGCTCCAGGGACAAGATCTATTCGGAACTCCACTTTCCAGACCGGTGGTAGTCCAGGAAAGTCTTCTGGAAACACCTCAGGGTAGTCTCTGATAACCGTCATGTCTTTCACTGTCTTCTTTTCCGGCTTCTTCTCTACTACATGCGCCAGGAAGGCGCAGTATTTCTTCCTCAAGTACTTTTGTGCCTTAATACGTGACACGATCTTTAGCTCTCGACAAGGCTTCTCGCTGTACACCCTCATCGTTTCACCGGATGGGAGAGGAACACTCAACAGCTTCTCCGAGCAAACAACTTCGACGTTATACTTTGACAACCAATCCATTCCGATGACAACCTCAAAGCTACCGAGTGTCATTGGAATGTGATCGACAGTGAACGATTGTTCATTTAACTTAAGTTCGCAATCGCGAAGTACTAAGTTTACCAAAACATTCTTACTATCAGCTACTTCTACCGTATAAGGGGTATTAAGCACTGATGGTTGTATATCAAACAATGATGCAATAGTGGCAGAGACAAAACTTTTGTCTGCGCCTGTATCAAATAATACTGAAACATAACGGTTGTTCACAAGAAATGTACCTGTAATGACTGCCGGCTCTTCGTGTGCTTCAGTAGCTCCTATGACAAAAGCACGAGCAGTGGCAGTAGCAGCAGTGTTGTTCAGACGAGGGCATTGATTCCTGAAGTGCCCTTCTGCCATAGTTGTAACAAGTTTTCCCACCTGTAGTAGCAGGAACCATTGCGGTAGTAGTGGCAGCAAAGTTTGCAGTACAACACATTGTTGCTAAGTGCCCGAACCTTCCACACTTAAGACACTTTCGGCATGGAAGGGTTGGTAAATGGTGATACTGGCACTTAGTACAAAGCGGGTACAGTCCAGTGTAGACATTCCTAGCTGCAGCAGGTTGTGGCACCGTAGTGATAGGAACAACCTGAATTGGAGCATTTGAAACTTTCGCTGCATAATGCTTGATGGTCTTTTGCTTCTTTTTCTTGGGCTGTTGTTCAGGCTTCTTCGTCTCATCAGCCTTAGCCCCCTTGAAACCTTTCCTGTGAAGTACGCGAGCCTTAACATACTCCTCAGTCAGAGAAGCACTCAGATGAATAGCAGCCTCCAATGTAGTAGGGCTGCTTCCCAAAACATTACCCCTAATCACTAAGGGTAAGCCCTCAATGTACTTCTCTATCTTTTTTGATAGAGGAGTAATAAGATGTGGCACTAGAAGGCACAGCTCATGAAACCTAGCGGTGTACTTGGTGTTCTCCCCGCTGTCTTGAACGAGGCCCCACATTTCAGCTTCGACATTTTTCAGCTCGTGATGTGGGAAAAATTGTTCTACCAGCAGCTTCTTGAAGTCCTCCCAAGGTAGGGATGAAGCTATTTCGCGGCCCCTGGTTTTCCTCTCAGCATTCCACCAGGTTAAAGCGCCCTTGTGAAAAGCGCTCGTTGCCATCTTGACTTTCAGGTTCGCCGGACAACCCGTGTAATCGAGTATTCCTTGATGCTTTCGAGCCATTACAGCAGGCTCGTAGCTCCCTTCGCACTAGAGTACTTCGGGGGCTTAGCATCGTTGAACTGCTTAAACGTGAAAGTTGTTGTTCCAGTAGTACTAGAGTTAGAGTTAGTGGTTGCTAAATCACCCCCACTCCCCCGTAGGTTCTGGGTGATGTTAGTGACCATGCCCGGGATAACCTCCTTCATATGGACGGCTATGATTCGAGCAATCTTGTTGATTTCATCGTCATTGCCACTTGTCGAACCCTCTCTGTTGGTATTACGTCGAGGAGGCATTCTACGAAGAGATAGCCACAAGCGTGTCAGTAACGATAAGTCATACAATTGAAGTCCTCCCCGCTGTCTTGAACGAGGCCCCACATTTCAGCTTCGAGCTTTTTCAGCTCGTGACGTGGGAAAAATTGTTCTACAAGCAGCTTCTTGAAGTCTTCCCAAGGTAGGGATGAAGCTATTTTGCGGCCCCTGGTTTTCCTCTCAGCATTCCACCAATTTAAAGCGCCCTTGTGAAAAGCGCTCGTTGCCATCTTGACTTTCAGGTTCGCCAGACAACCCGTGTAATCGAGTGTTCCTTGATGCTTTCGAGCCATTGCAGCAGGCTCGTAGCTCCCTCCGCACCAGAGTACTTCGGGGGCTTAGCATCGTTGAACTGCTTAAACATGAAAGTTGTTGTTCCAGTAGTACTAGAGTTAGAGTTAGTGGTTGCTAAATCACCCCCACTCCCCCGTAGGTTCTGGGTGATGTCAGTGACCATGCCCAGGATAACCTCCTTCATATGGACGGCTATGATTCGGGCAATCTTGTTGATTTCATTGTCATTGCCACTTGTCGAACCCTCTCTGTTGGTATTACGTCGAGGAGGCATTCTACGAAGAGATAGCCACAAGCATGTCAGTAACGATAAGTCATACAATTGAAGTCCTCCCCGCTGTCTTGAACGAGGCCCCACATTTCAGCTTCGAGCTTTTTCAGCTCGTGACGTGGGAAAAATTGTTCTACCAGCAGCTTCTTGAAGTCCTCCCAAGGTAGGGATGAAGCTATTTCGCGGCCCCTGGTTTTCCTCTCAGCATTCCACCAAGTTAAAGCGCCCTTGTGAAAAGCGCTCATTGCCATCTTGACTTTCAGGTTCGCCGGACAACCCGTGTAATCGAGTATTCATTAATGCTTTCGAGCCATTGCATCAGGCTCGTAGCTCCCTCCGCACCAGAGTACTTCGGGGGCTTAGCATCGTTGAACTGCTTAAACGTGAAAGTTGTTGTTCCAGTAGTACTAGAGTTAGAGTTAGTGGTTGCTAAATCACCCCCATTCCCCCGTAGGTTCTGGGTGATGTCAGTGACCATGCCCGGGATAACCTCCTTCATATGGACGGCTATGATTCGGGCAATCTTGTTGATTTCATCGTTATTGCCACTTGTCGAACCCTCTCTGTTGGTATTACGTCGAGGAGGCATTCTACGAAGAGATAGCCACAAGTGTGTCAGTAACGATAAGTCATACAATTGAATTTTTTTTAAGATAATCGTGTAATATTTCCATACTACTAATATTATCATTCAATTGTATGGAAATGAGCAAGGTCACATATAAGCAGTAAACTTATCAGTATACTTCTCATCCGATTGTTTATCATGTTCTTATGTACAATTCCATGAAATACCCACCAAACCTACACACTGACACTTTCCCGATATGCCGAAGATAGCTTATATATAGGGCATACGTAGGGTCAAGCTAACTGTCTCCCCTGCCGCCAGCCCACCACTGCTTCGACATACCACGATCGTGCCCTTGCTAGCATTTGGCAACATAACTGTATATATGAGTGTATTATTGATAATGATTCCACTGAAGTTGATCAACTAAACCATGATTTGACCATGTTCAAACTTATGTTGGCATGTAACTATGTTGGCATTTAATGACAGGGTCTAATTGACCCTTTGGTAGCATCTGAATGGATCTGAATGGGTCTGAATCTGAGCCATTAAGATTCAGACCGTTTATTTCGAAGATCTGAACGAAAAAAACATCTGAATCAAGTTCTGAATCATTCAGATGTGAAACCAAGTCTGAATCAAGAAAAAAAGAGGGGTGTTCAGTTATACCCTTGTTTACCTTACAAACCCTACTTGTTCTCTCATTCCTGTCGTCTCCCTCACCCCCACCAAGGTATTCCCGGCCTGTTTCAAGCCGCCTGCCGCAGCAAGCTTTCCAACCTCCTGTCGGACCTTCTTCATCCTCTCCCACCGTGTGTCGTCGCAGCTTCATCCTCTCCCACCGCGGTCGCACTCGCAACTCTCTCCTCTACCACAGTCGGTCGCAGCTTCCTCCACTCCTTCCACCGGTCGCAGCTTCCTCCTTTCCCACTATTGGTCACCGCACAAGTCCTCCGATCATCGTACAGCTCCTCCCGTTAGTACAGATCCTTTTTTTGCTGTTAACTTGGTGTTAATTACCGATCGTCGCACATCTCCTTCATGTTAGTACATATCCTTTTTTGTTGTTAATTTGGTGTTTCTATAAATGCTAACAGTGAACAAGTATAGAAAAGCTATAATTTGTGTTAATTTGGTGTTAATTTGTGCGGTTGATTTTGTCAATTTGGTGTTTATTTATATTTAAATTTTAGCATTTTTCATAAGGTTGTGTAATTTGGATGTTTTTGTTATAGATATTATCATTAAAACAAGACTTCAGAAGGATAAAATAGTCATTTTGTATATTCGTTCAGCTGTTCAACCAAACAGTTTTAACTGATTCAGCACTTAATGGTTCAGACCCTGTTAACCATTCAGACATCTTAACCATTCAGCACTTAATGGTTCAGATGCTACCAAACAGCCCCTAACGGATTTGACATGTATGTATGCATTAAGTTGTCAATTTTCCCTAGGTTGTCATGTACTAAGCATGTATGATCTTAAATAGATCTAAACATGGTTTCACATAAAGAATTTGTACACAATGTTCTCATACAATGTTCACCTACCATGTTCACACAAAATGTTCAAACTATCATTGATTACTCACTGTTCATTTGTTCATACACTGTTCATTATGTTCTCATATTGTTCACTAGGTTCACATACTGTTCACTATGTTATTTGTTCAACTGTACTTGTTCAATGTTCTACTGTACTTGTTCAATGTACTAATGATCTTGAATACCCCGGATCCTCACTTCAAATACTCACGCCAAATTCCCCCTGTTGTACTGAAGTTAGCTTATATATAGGGCATACATAGGGTCAAGCTAACTGCCCGCCCAGCCGCCAACCCACCACCACTTCAGTATATCAGGGATAGGCCGCCGCTTGTATTTGAAGCTAACATCCCATTACTACTGTTCAAACTGTTCACAACTGTACACAACTTGTTCTATGTTCTATGATTAAGAAAATTATAGTTTTGATTCACTCGTAACCAAAACCTCTAATTCTCCCTTTCTTGTACACTGGAATGTAAAATTCCAGTTCCTTGGTACCTACAGTACCAAGTATAATGTTCTCATGATGAGAACTTCAGGTTAGGAACACTAAGAATACACATTCCCACCCCTGAAGTCCTTGACAAGTAGAGAATTTCAAACCAAGGATACTAAGATAACAGTTCCTTGCATCTGAAATCCTTTCTTGAAAACCAAAAAGTTAGGAATTCAGTCCAAGTTCTAAAATTATAGAATCCCGGTACTGAACCCTTTGATTTTATATATGAAAATAATTTTCAGAAAAATTTTAGTCCCTAAAATCTTCCAAGCTTTAAGCAGACTTAATGCTAATTCAAGTATACTTAATCCTAAGTATCCTCAAGCCTAAGGCACTTAATCCTATGGGGTATCTTAAGTTATAATCTAGGTCAATTATGCATTGGGTTTTCCTAGTTCACTATAACCTTGGCTCTGATACCAACATGTCACACCCCTGCACCGCGTGCTGAATCCACGGCGCGGTGACGACTTGATCGAATGATCAGTTGATTCAATTGCACAAGATTAACGATGAACAACCGCAATGAATTACTACATGTCATGACTAACTACCAAAAGAATACAACTAACCGACCTCAAAAATAATGTTTACAAAATAAGAAAAGACAAGATAATTGGACAACAAGGATTTAATGAGTTTCTAATCCATCCTAGCTTGTTTCTTGATCTTGTTCTATCGTAGACTAGGTCTCCTTAGTTGTCCATGTTTTGTGCCTATCTCTGTTCACCTGAAACATGTGAAGAAAATCTGTCAACTACAAATTGTAGTTGGTGAGATACATAGGTTTAAATATTGTAAAACATATAATTTATCAATATGAAAATATCATTTTTCAAAAGATCATCCTTGAAAATCGGTGAGCGTAACCTGTATAAAAACCTGTATAAAACCTGTGTAAAACCTGTATATAACCTGAGTTCAAACAACCAATGAAACATGTACAACAGCCACTATGTATAACCACTTGTATAAACTATATATGTATAAATGTAAAAGTTGTAACATGCTAATGTAACACAAACTATCATCAAGTGTATCCTATTGTCATCTTAAATCCAAGTCCTAAACTACGTTCGGAGTTAGGCAAAGACTGACTAATAAACAACACAGCCCATGGTAATAAAACAAATTAAAACCAACTCTGTGTCAATGTACTCAATATGACCTGAACTGTCAAAGTTAATCAACTGTTACTTCATATCGCTAACCTACACCAATCCATCTTTGGCTATAAATTTAATTAAAGCCAAGTCTGACCTTGGTGTAGAAACCGTTTTCCCTTGTTGTGATCACCCAGTACTATCGTTGAACCCGTGCGTGAACTCAAGTTTAGAGGTTAAGTTAATAACTTCTAACCCTTGAGTCCTAAATGTACTAATGCGTGAACCCCAAGTCTGAAATCTAAGAATAGTGATTTCAGCCCTCGGAGTCCTAAACATAGGCATACATGATGTGTATAAGCTTGTTTACAACTGTGCATCCATGTTACATATTTTAATTGAAAACCATATTGTACTTGAAAAACAACTTGTACTTGTACGAAATGAATTGGATTAGGTCGTGTGCCATGACAAATCATGACTAAGTGTCTTGTATCCAATGTTTATTGTTCAAATGTTCAAATGTATTAAAGTGTACCAACATAACCAAACATAAGTTTTAAATATTGAAAGCCATTCAAATAGTTGAGTAATGAAAACCATTTAAGAAATTGAGTTTCAAAAACAGTAATCACATGTTCCACCCCAAAAGATTTAAAAGTAGGAAAAGAGGGGTTATGTACTCACCTTGAATAGCTAAACTGTACGATGAACGAAGGCTCGATGAACGATGTTCTCACTTGTTGTTGATATATTGATCATGCTCAAACCCTAATTGTATTAACATTATTCATATACTGGCAAGTTTATGTTCATTCTTGTTCATAATCCTTATGTTAATTAGGCTTAGTTGTTGTAGACTTATGTTAGTATCTTGATTATTTTAATCAATTCCCAAGCTTAGACCATAACCTTATTGTTAACATAATTAAATTCATTACTTTACTTAGTTATAACTTAGAAAACTTAACCTAAGTTTGTTGAATTTTACTTGAAAGGATAATCCATTACACCATGCATGAAACCCATGCATGGTGTATTCTAGATTATAAACACCATATTGTTAACCCATTGTTCATGTTGTACTTGTTAGGCTATAGAGCTATCCTTGAATCGTGGTAACACAATTTATAAGTCATGGTGACTAAGCTTGGATTACAAGGTGGAAAACTCCAACACTTAGGATCGGCTAAGGTTGGACTCACCCTACCCGACCCTTTGTGTTTCTTAGTTGCATTTCTATCTTGTTTGTAGATGGTTTATGTTCACTTATGCTTCATAGCACTTAGATGATGGCTAAGAACTAGTATCGACAATAGTAGGCTGGGAAAGAGAGTGTCGACATTGCTAATGTCGACATAAGTCAAAACCCAAAGTGTTGCCACCTTCGATACTATAGTATCGACCAGTTTGTGTGTCATCGACTCTAGCTCACCGATCCTGTCAATTTCGATGCTGTAACCAGTCCCAACCCTCTTGGATCATCGAACTTATCAAGGTCGAAGGCTAGCTGGTCGATACTGATGGCTGTCGAGACTACTAATCTCGATGGAAGAACATCCTCTTGATGTTCATCCATCGATACTACCTATCCAGATGTTCCAGCTTCGATACTATTTCTTAGCAACATCCTCGACTTCTCCAGCCACCCAAACTCAAGATAGGATGGTTCCAAGTGTTTAGAATCCAAAGTTACATTGTTTTGACCATATTTAATCAACCAAAGATCGTTTCTTTTTCAAGAATCCCAGTTTCAAAGAAAACCCTAAAACCCGAAATCTTTGAGCACAAACCTGCTCAAATCCGGATGTTTTCAGCTCCAATCACTTGTACTATCTTGTTGTAGACCTCGTAAGCTTTCCGTAGACACCAAGAACGCATGATTTCGTCAAGAAATGAAGGAGATCTCTTGGTGTTCTTCTAGAGACAGAGTAGAGAGAGAAACGAACGATTTCTAGAGAGAGGTGAAAATTCTGGTAGGCGGGGTGTTTAATGTGGGTTTTTTACCCCTTAAATACCCCGGGTGGTTTCCCGCGTATTCGAGCTCGTTCGGTTTCGCGTTTACGCGTTTTGTTACGTAATTTACGCGACGTTGTAACTTTATTAAAAATAGTTTTATTTTAACATTTTTGGTTTTATTTGACGAGTTTCAAAATTGTAAAAATAAATACTAATATTTTACGCATTTTGTAAGGTTCGTCCGTTTCGAACCGTTAAACGAATATATTTACGTGCATGCACGTAAATGTACGCGCCTTTGGTTATTTCTTGTATTTCATTAACATTTACTCGTAATTATAAGTTTAACATAGATATCTTTATCGATCGTCACCCATAATGATACCGAGTCTCGCTTACGTATCACGAGTTTGTTTAAATGATCCTTTTGTTTTACTATTTGTCTGTGCGTTACGCACTAACACTATCCCAATATACCGAACGCAGTTTATGTATAGGGCATATGTAGAGTCCAGCTACCTGCCTTATCATCCGCCAGCCCACCACTGTTTCGATATATAACAATAGTGTTCTTACGTACGTTATTGACAATAAATAAATACTAAGTGTATACTTAATCACTCACGATAAATTCCTAAAACATATGAATATTTGTACAATGATATCATGAACGTGTTCATACATGTACTATGAATTGCATATCATCAATGATTAAAACGTGAATATGTACAGATGTTACATAGACTGACGGACAAACCGAGAGGACTACCCAAACACTCGAGAACATGTTACGTTCTTGTGTGATCGATTTCGGAGGAAGTTGGGATACTCATCTCCCTATTATCGAATTTTCGTACAATAACAGCTATCATACGAGCATTCAGTGTGCTTCATTTGAAGCTCTATATGGTAGAAAATGCTGATCACCAGTCTGCTGGACCGAGGTTGGTGACTCACAGGTCGAAGGACATGAACTTATCCAAGAAACAACTGACAAGATTTCAGTTATCCAGACAAGACTAAAGGCTGCGAGGGATCGGCAAAAGAGTTATGCCGATCGACGTCGGAAACTGCTTGAATTTCAAGTCGGTTATCAAGTCTTGCTCAAAGTTTCTCCCTAGAAAGGTGTCGTCCGATTCGGGAAGAAAGGGAAATTTTCTCCTATGTACATAGGACCATTTGAAATCCTGGAAAGGATTGGTCCTGTGGCCTATAAAATTAAACTTCCAGTTGAGCTAAGCAATGTTCATGACACATTTCATGTGTCGAATCTTAAAAAACGCTTGGCGAATCACGATGTCCAAATTCTTTTGGAGGATATCCAGATCCAGAACAATATGCAATTCGTTGAACAACCGGTAAAAATCATGGATCATGGGTTCAAGAAACTCAAGCGTAGCGGTATTCCGATCGTAAAGGTACGATGGGAAGGCAAATGCGGAGCTGAGTTCACCTGGGAACGTGAAGACCAGATGAAGCTCAAGTACCCTCATCTATTTACAATGGCTTTAGCTAGTTAATTTCAGGACGAATTCCCTTAACTAGGGGAGACTGTAACATCTATACATATTCACGATGTAATCATTAATGATATGCAATTCACAGTACATGTATGCAGACGGTCATGAGATCATTGTAAAATTATTCATACGTTATACGAATTTATCGTGAGAGATTAAATATACACTTAGTATTTAATTATTGTCAATTGCGTTACATAACAATACTATTGTAATATATCGAAACAGTGGTAGGCTGGCGGCTGATAAGGCACGTAGCTGGACTCTACGTATGCCCTATACATAAACTGAGTTCGGTATATTGGGATAGTGTTAATACGTAACGTACAGGCGAATAGTAAAACAAATAAGTCATTTAAAAAAATCGTAATATGTAAGCGAGACTTGTTATCATTATGGGTGACGATCCATAAAGATATCTATGTTAAACTTATAATTATGAGTAAATGATAATAAATACAAGAAACGACCAAAAACGCGTACATTTACAGGCATGCACGTAAATATATTCGTTTATGGTTCGAAACGGGCGAACTTTACAAAAGGCGTAAATAATATTACTTATTTTTACAATTTTGAAACTCGTCAAACAAAACCCAAAATGATATGACAAAACTATTTTTAAAAATGTTATGTCGTTAGCGTAGTTTACGTAATGGAACGCGTAAACGCGAAACCAAACGAACCCGAACACAGGGAAATCAACGGGGGTATTTAAAGAATGAATTCCCTCATTTATGGCTCACCTACCAGAGTTTCCACCCTTCTCTCTCTAGAAATCGTCTCTTTCTCTCTCTACTCTCTCTAGAAGAACACTAAGAGATCTTGCTCGTTTCTCCACCAAATTACGAGTTATTGGTGTCTACGGAAAGCTTACGAGGTCTACATTGTAGAAGTACAAAGGATTGGGGCAGAAAACGGCTAGATTTGAGCAGGTTTGTGCTCAAAGATCTCGGGTTTTAGCGTTTTATCAAAACCGAAAGTTTAAGCTAAAAACCCGGATTAAACTCAATCAAACCCTGTATAAACAAACCTTTCATGGATTCTAAACACTTGGAACAAGCCTACCCTGAGTTTGGGAGGTTGCAGAGGTCGTGGTATGGCTGGAAGTTAGTATCGAAGGCTGTGGAGCTAGGCTGAGTAATATCGATGGATGAACACCAAGAAAGTGTTCTCCCATCGAACTTAACAAGATCGACAGCAGACCCACTTCGAGACTATTAATATCGATGTTCCAAGGGTTTGGGTGCTAAACATGCCATCGACACTAAGAGATTCGAAGGTCTAGAATTAAAGAAAAGTAGCAAGGTCGATACTATAGTATCGATGATGCTGGTTGTTGTTGTTAAGGCCTTTGTGTCGATACTATAGTATCTACACCCAACCAAAACCCCTCTAACTATCGATACTAGCTGCTCACCTTCCTGCAAGTGTTTTGAACATACAACAAGTCAATAACGATCATAAACGAACTAGAAATAAATTCATAAAGCATTAGAGTTTGGGTATGGGAGTTGGATCTTGACGGATTCTATACTTTAGGGTTTTTGGATCATGTAATCAACCAAGCTTAGTTTATTTCATACCATAACCTAAGTTAACATGATTAAGTGACAACTAATGAACTTAACAAGGACATAATGAACATTTTATGATTGATACATAGTTTTAACCTAGAATACACTATGCATGAGTTTCATGCATAGTGTAATGGGATTATGTACTTATGTATCATCCAATAAACTTAGAATAAAGTTTCCAACTTATATTTAAGTAAAGAAATAAACTTATTATGTTAACAAGAAGGTTATGGACTAAGCTTGAGACGGTTACAAGAATCAAGTTACTAACATAAGTATAAACATTTAAGTATAATGAACATGGGAATTAAGAACATGAAATGAATAGAACCTTACAAATCATGAATTTTGTTAACAAGATTAGGGTTTTAAGAACAATACACTTATCAACAACAAGTGAGAGCATCGTTCATCGAACATTGTTCATCGATCATCGTTCACCGAGTATTCGTTCATCATACATTTCAACCATTCAAGGTGACTACATAGCCCCTCCTTTCCTACTTCTAAATCTTTTGAGGTGGAACATGTGAATACTGTTTTTGAAACTCAATTTCCTAAATGCTTTTCATTTCTTAATTACTTGAATGGTTTTTATTACTCAAAACTTATGCTTGGCTATGTTGATAAACTTAAACACATTTGAACAATAAACAATGGACACAAGGCACTTAGTCATGACTTGTCATGACACGTGACCTAATCCATTGCATTTTGTAAAAGTTGGTTTTCAATTAAACTATGTAACATGGACGCACATCTTGCAAACAAGCTTATTCATATCATGTATGCCTATATTCAGGATTTCGAGGGCTGAAATCACTAATCTTGGATTTCAGACTTGAAGTTCACGCAATTGTACATTTTAGGACTCAAGGGTTAAGAGTTATTAACTTTACCCCTAAACTTGAGTTCACGCACTAGTTTATCGTTAGTACTGGGTGATCACAACAAGGGAAAACGGGTTCTACACAAGGTCAGAGTTGGCTTTAATTAACTTAATAGCCAAGGATGGATTGGTGCAGATTTAGCACTATGAATTAACTGTTGATTAATTTTAACATTTTAGGTCATATTGGATGCATTTTCATAGACGCAGAGTTGGTTTTAATTTATTTTATTACCATGGGCTATGTTGGTTATTCGTCAGTCTTGGCCTAACTCCGAACGTAGTTTGGGACTTGGATTTAAGATGACAATAGGATATACTTGATGATAGTTTGTGTTGCATTAACATGTTACAACTTTTACAATTGTACATATATATATATATATATATATATATACACAGTGATTATTTGTACATTTCTCATGGATTGTTGAACTCAGGTTTTAAACAGGTTGTACTCACAGGTTTACAATGGATATCTTTTTGAACTTATATTTTCATGTTCATAAACTATATGTTTTACAACATTTAAACCTATGTATCTCACCAACTACTATTCGTAGTTGACAGATTTTCTTCACATGTTTCAGGTGATCAAAGGTAGGCACAAGACATGGACAACTAAGACAACCTAGTCTAAGATAGAACAAGATCAAAAAACAAGCTAGGATGGATTAGAAACCCACTAAATCCTTGTTGTTTAATTATCTTGTATGTTCTTATTTTGTAAACTTTATTTTTCAGGTCGGTTAGTTGTATTCTTTTGGTAGATAGTCATGACAAGTAAACATTACAGTAATAATATGACATGTAGTAATTTATTGTGGTTGTTCATCATTAATCTTGTGCAATTGAATCAACCGATCAATCAATCAAGTCGTCACCGCGGCGTGGATTCCGCACGCGGCACAGGGGTGTGACAGGAAGGAACCAGAACGTGCCAAGTGTCACATAAAAAAAATTGAAAAAACTTAAAGCAATATCATATTCAAATTAAAGACAATTTAATTCTTAATTTTATGGTGCAATTTTTTTAAAAATATAATTAAGTATTTAAAAGTTATCTGATTTTAAAACAAATGGTGGAACTTGATTTACCCACTCAAAAGTCAACTAGAGTTGGTTATTCCTTTTTTGCCCTTTCAGCTTTAATTCATGCAAGTTCTTAGGGAAAAAGTGGGACCACATGATCTTAACCATTGATTAATTTGATCAATGGCTCATAATCCTTCTTATCCTTCTCACCAAAAATCCCCTTTGTTTTGGAATTGTCTCATATATATATATATATATATATATATATATATATATATATAATATTACATGACATTACTAATTCCAATCCTCTATTAAAAAAAATAAGCAACAACTAATTCTAAAAACAAAATTCATATATAATTGATGAATATATGAAACAAATTCATTTTTTCCCACTAGCTTAACTAATGATTTTACCTCACTTTGTTGTATTATATAGACATGCATGGCTTTATAGATAGGAAGAAAAGAGTTCTAGCTTACCTTCATGACTATGCTTCCTGCTTTTGGACCTATTTTCAATTATAGTGGTGAGACTGTACTCTATTGTTGCCAAGAGGAGAAAGGAAAGCAGTCCAATATTCATGATAAAACCCTCAGCTCTCTCTTTCTACGTATCGATAAATGTAAGATTACATGACATTACTAATTCCAATCCGCTATTAAAAAAAGAATAAGCAACATCTAATTTTAAAAACCAAATCCATATATAATTGATGAATATATGTCTAGAGAAGCTTCATAAGAAAACTCCTCATTTTGAAGAAAATCAAAAAAACTCATATTAGCCAATAAATTTTTTAACATTTTTTTCATTATTTTTTATTATAAGGTTAGAAATGTTATAATAAAAAAGAAATATTTGAAAAAAATATGTAATTAGTATGTGTAATATACAAGTTACATATATGTAATAACCTAAAATACATATATTTTTTATTTTTTTTAAATGTTTTTACATTTCTTATCTTATAATAAAAGGAAATAAAAAAGAAAAAATGGAAGAAAAAAAGTTTAATTGGTAATGATTGTGGTTAGTTTTTCTTGGTTTTACTCAAAATGAAGATTTTCTTAGAAACCCTCCCCTATATGCCTATATGGTATACAATCCAATTTATGCATATATTCATATTTTCATATAGAGACATAATGATTACGATACATTACGTCGTTAATAACTCCCAATCCCAACTTCCCAATTGAAGTTAGTATTTGTGGTTTGTCAATTTACTTATCTATATGAATCAATTTACTTATGCTACTATATTGTTTATTGTATACTTTGGTCAAAATTGAGTTGTTAACAATGTCGAAGACCAATACGCACACTTAAACCTGAAACCAGAAATAACATAACCCGATACAAACACCAAATAAACTGAATTCTATTAGGTTTGGTATTTGGTTAATATTTCATACACAAATAACCGAATAACCCGACTCATTTAACCTGCAACCAGAACAAAATGCTGGAAGAACACTCCTAATTGGTCTAATTTAAGACTAAAGTTAGTGAGTCTACACATTTACGCTTAAAAAACAAATTATAAATCAGCAAAAGACGATGATTTGATTTTTTGGAAGGATTACGAAGAAACGATTTCGTTTCAGGATTAGAGGTCTTTAGCCAAGATTCCTAGAAACATTAATTCCACATTTGGAAGTGATTTTAACAACTTAAAAATCTTACTTACCACCAAACACGATTTTAGGTTCAAGTCTTCTTTAAAGTAAAATGTTTTAGGTTAAGTTAGGAGGTTTCAAGTTGTGGATTTTCCTGTTGGATGAGTGGATGGTGTGAGCTCGATTACACCCAACTCTTCAACGGAGGGGAACTGCTTGTAAGAGTAAGTCAGGTGGCTGAGTCTTAGGAGGGAATAAAAAAGTTTAATTTCCCAAACAAAGCAGATAAACACTTATCCAAAGGTGTCGCGTGCAGAGAGAGCCACATGAGCACCGCATGTCGGTTGGCAATAGTGATCTGGATCTGCATCGAGCAGTAGTAGGAGGTGGCCGACGGTTAGTGGAGATGGTGGGTCAACGAGCGAGGTAGTGGTGGTTGGGCAGAGTCAATGATGGGTTGGACGAATGGCGACAATGGTGGCCGGTGGTGTCAAAAGTGACCGGTTAGTGGCAACCAGAGTCATAGGCGTACCCACATAGTGGGTATGGGGTTCGACCGACCCCCATGAACTTTTGATTTTTAATGTTATATATATGATCCGATCTTGACCAACCCCCAAGAAGTTTTGTCGCCGATCCCCATGAATATTTGACATACTAAATAGAACTCAAAGTCAAAAATAATACTCAAATAATGCAATTTGAGTGATCAGACCCAATTTGAGTGATTGAATTTGATGTTCATAGTTCATGTTCGATCAGTTCCCTCCTAAAAAATAAACTTGAGCAATAACTTACTAGTATACATCTTACCTCCACATCACAACAACCGCAATTTATATATTGAGTGATTATTGTATAATTTCAAAAGTTGAAACTTATTATCATGATAGAAAACTTAGTTGATTTGTTTACAACTTGTATATTTAGATAATATGAAACAATTTTTCAAAAAACAATTTAAATCTTCTTCTTTTCATCTTGAGTTTATTGATTTAAATAGTATTCCTTCGAATTTGTCGAAAGAAAACCAATTTTATCATATCATTCTAATCAATGAGATAATAATTTGGCATATGTGTTTTTTTTGTGATTTAATTTAGTTTCATCATATGTTGGGTGCTTCGACTTGACCCGCCATTCGAATTGGTCAAAAAAATATTTAACGAAAAATAATTATACAAAAAAATTCCGACCCCTATAAAAAAATTTTCTAGTTCCACTACTTACCAGAGTGATACTTTTAATTCTTTGGTACTCAAATAGTCATATGCATTAACATTTCAAATTCCTTTGGTAGACTGAAAATCCTACAAAATTTCAAATACTTTTGATAGAGTGTATATTTAATCCACTTAAATTCCAATTTGTTCAGCAGAATCCAATTTATTTAAACGCAGCATGATTGTAATATGAAGAAATTAAATTAATCTATCTATATATTCTAATAAATCAATGTTTATATGACATGTTTTTATAGTACATCAATTTTGATTTTTTATTTCTCTCTTACTAAATACATGTCATGTTAAATAATAATAATAATAATAAATATAGTTTTTATACATTATTAAAAAGGATTTTTAACACCTTAAAAATATATTAATATTAAGAATCACTTTTTTTAAAAACAAATAATTATAAAATATAAAATTTTCATAAATGTCACATCCCCATCTCTCGTCACCTGATAATGATGTCACTGCTCACTCTTTGAATGTTGCAGAAGCATTGTAACACCCCGACCGACGGCTGAAACGTCGGGATGCCACGAGAAATGTGCAGATTGTTCAAAAGCTCGTGGGTAACTAAAATGTATCATCACATATCATTTAATCATTTAAAGTATTTACACAAAAAAATCATGTTTATCATGAAACAATTATAACAAAGTAGACAAAAGATGTAGCTAAGTTAACTAAATCCTAGTCTTTAGTGATCCAGTTAAATTAGTTAAGTCCAAGACCCTATGTGATGATATCCCAAAAGAGTAGAGCTATCCTCCATACTTCTCCTCACTTCCTGAAACATGTGAAAATCAAGTGTCAACTTTAGATGTAGTTGGTGAGTAATCATAAGTTTAACACACACCAAAAATAATTATAAGAGTTTAATGAACACATGTGAACCTGTAAAGATGATCATATCCTATAAGTACACTAACAAGCATATCAACAAATTATCCAAATAAGTTCAATCAAATCAACAAATACAATACTAGAAATCAACCAACAATAATGAGTTTATCCTATATGTACTGCAGAGGACGGAATTCGACTCAATCAACAGTATAAATGAAACACCGCGGAGGACTGAAGTCAACTCAATCAACTGTGGTTCCATATGCATAAGAGATAATCCTAACAACTACGGAGGCCCGTAGTCAACTCAATCAACAGTGTAATCATCGTGGAGAACCGAAGTCAACTCAACCAACGGTGGTTCAGATCAATGCGAGTCTAGTGACCAACTACATCAATGACATCCAAGTTTCACAAGTGTTATATCAAAGTATAAGCGTTTAATCATACATGTTCCACCCCCGAGTTTAAAAGCAAAAATATTTAAAAAGGTGGTACTGAAAACTCACAGGTGATGTTTAATGTTTATGTTTTGTAGAATACGAGCTCACTGATGTGAAGTCAACAACTGTTCAACAACGTGTATTCCATGTGTGTTGTACTCATAAACATATGGATTTTATCAATATGAAATGTGTCGTGTGTTTAATTTACAATTGAGAAATCATGTTATTATTCGTGTGAGTTTACCCAATTTGTAACGAACTATTTGTATCTTAATTTTGTGATAACCATCATACGTAAAGTTTGAAAACTTTGTTAGGTTCAATTAAATACCAATGGTAACATTAACTCAAAAGCCAAGATATGTTAACTTATATATATATATAGGGAATAGATAATTTGAAAACCACTTCTTAGTGCGAAAACCGTGAAAACCACGCATAAATCATGTAAAAAAAACGTATTTTTTTTGAAATTTTTTTTATTTTTTTTACGTTTTGTTACGTATGTTTTACATGGTTTTACAAAATATTTTTTCAAAAATATTTGGTCGGCGCTTTTTTGATTTTTTTTTATAAAAATGTGTCCAATATTGTTACAAACCTGTAAAAAAAATTTTTTTAAAAATACGTTTTTTTTACATGATTTTTGCGTGGTTTTCACAGTTTTCGCACTAAGAAGTGGTTTTCAAATTATATATTCCCTATATATATATATATATATATATATATATTGTAAAAGGTGGTAACATATTAATTATATACATGCATGCATGCATGAATTCATGCATGCATGCATGAATTCATGCATGTATATCATTGTTATACTTAAATTCTTTAAGTTTCTTATTCTTATTCTTATTCTTTTTTTATATATTAAGTTTATATATATCTATATCCATCGTTATTAATATGTTCGACACACCCACAAGATCAACAACATCACCATAGAACTAAGTTAAGTTCGATGGGTTAGTATCGATGGACAAGTTACAAGATAATATCGGTGGTCTTAATATCGATATCATTGTATCAATCATCTACTATCCTCCTTCGAATTTATTAGTATCAGTGACCCACTCCCCCCCCCATCGATACTAATAGTCTCGATGAGGCTTAGTGTCGACGAGTAGATTCGATGATTTTAATATCGACAACATAGTATCGATCCACAATTTCGATGGACCTAGTATCGATGATGATTAATATCGGTGATTGCTAATATCGATGATGGCTAATATTGACGGTTCATGATATTATCGACAATCATAGTGTCGAGACTATCAATCTCGACGACATTGTAGCTCGTCTTCAAGATCTGGAAATCCCAACCTATTGCAGGTTTATCCCATGGCTCCAAATCCTTCATACATACTCGTTTAAGGGTTTCAAAGTGCTAAACTCGTTTCAAAAGGTGGTATCTCAAACAGGTTTTCGTTTTAGCTAAAAACCCAAAAAGAACTCGTAGATCTACCTTCAAATCACAGTTTTTAGCTTGAAATCTTCGTTGGTTCATGATCTACACGAGTGGAGAAACGTTTTGACACCAAATGAACAAAAATGATGAAGAAATGAGTAAGTTCTCTAGAGAGAGAAATCTAGAGAGAGAAAGCTTCGTTTTTGTGAGTTTTAGAGAGAGTGTGTGGCTGGGAAAAGAGAGGAAGAAGAAATCCCAGCTTTTATAGTTCGGGTTTAACGTGGTGTCCAACTTCATTCGTTTATGCGTTATCGTGACGTTTTGTCGGTTTCGTATTAAATAACTTTTAAAACATGAAATATTTTTATAAAATCATTTTATTTCAAATCTCCTAAAGTGGAAATTCCTAGTAAACATTTTTAAGTTCTTTTTATCATTTTTAAATATCGTAAAAATATTTATTTTGATTATCTTGTTGGAACGCGTAACTTGTGTTTATATTTGTAAAGATCGTCACCTTTACAAACACAACGCTCGTATCGTATCCCAACTCGATATATAAATTTATGGGATATCGTTTCAGAATTATTGTTCCTAATAGATGTATTTATGTGAATCGTCACCCTCGTGAAAACACTATTAGGATAACCTTTCTGAAATAACACTCGTGTTTTCAAATTGTATTCGTGTCCTCACCAACGCTTAAATGTTTTCATTATCATTATTATTTTAATATGTTTACCAAATCCAACGTTCCAAGAATTCTCCTCACTAAATGATAACACTGACACATCCATGATAGACCGAAGTAAGTTTATTTATAGGGCATACGTAGAAGTCAGTCGCAACCTATTCAGCCACCAGCCCATCACCACTTCGATAAACCATGACCATGTGTCCTTGCCTATATTTAGTGATAGAACCCTAAACCTTTACCCAAAACCAATAAAACCAAAATATGCTACATATGTGGAAACTGTAAACTGCTCCGGCCGGTTATGTTATAGTTATCTAATAACTACAACTTCCTGGCAATTCATGCGTTTCAATTATGTGTTCTAAATAATGAAATTCATAGTTTATATCACAAAACAACATTAATTAAATCAATAGCATTCATGTGTTCTATCATAAACATAATAAATACAGTATCCCATACCTGAAAAGTGGTGATGTTACAAGCATAGTGGTGATGTCTCAGAGATTGTGTGCAACTTTACTTGAACCGGTATAACAACACACAAGATTAGTGTAAAGAAAATATATTACAAGGATAATGTTACTATTACAAACCATAAGTTATTGTTCACAACCTAAAACATACTAAACATTCTGAGTACTTATTTACAAGTGCTTGATAGTGCAGTTTCTCACATGTCGTCACTGTCTACCAGCAAAAATTTGTAAGTTTGAAAAGTCAGCATAAAGCTGGTGAGTTCATACACAAGACTTGTGTAACATTTACGCAATTTGTAATAAACATTTATGATTAATAAAGAAAATTATGATGTCATTCGAAATTTTCGTTTTACACAAACATATATGTACATAGGTTAATGTAAAAGAAAACAATTTAAATAAATAATTAAATATACATATATATACAAATATGTATGTATGTATGAGAAATTAATTAACAATTTAAAGAAATACAAACAAAAGAAAGATAATTAAGTTTATAATAAATATTATATGATTTAGAAATTATTCACAATTTTATAAACAAATAAATTTTTAATTATAATTTTTTATAAACTTTATTTCATAATTAAATAAATAATACAAATTTTTATAATTATAATATGACATTTATTTAATGTTTGTGTAGAAATATAATAAATTTATATTTTTAAACAATTCATAACAATTAAATGTAAGAGATTATAAAAGTTTAGGGTTAAAATTGTCAAAGATGAAAACTGAACTTAAAAGAGAAACTATGAGGGACTGAAATTGACAAAACCCCAAACCACCTCACCCTCTTTACCCGGTTACCCTTTCAGCCGACCCATTTCCTAGCATTCGACCCGTTTTGCTTAAACCGCTCAAATACAGTCGATGCCAGTTAATCGATCGCAATTTGGTATGTATTTGGACGCGTCTAATTGATTCAATCAACATATATGACCAATTAACAGCTAACAAACATGTAAATCATTCCCAAACTTAGAACATACAACCGGGAATTCAAACCTCAACCAATCACTTATAAAATCCAAATTGATCTAACACACACACCCTTTTGAACATTTCGAAACTGTCTGTGATCTCAAAATACACGCACAACCTTAGAAGTCGCGAAACAAGATCTCCCAATCTTCGGCCGATCGTAATTCCTCCTCTCAGTCGGAACACATCAAAACAAATTCCGAGGTAAGTAATTTATATATCAATCTCTTCGTTTTTAATCCCTAAATAAAAGCCCTATGATTGTTTTTACAATCGGGTTCACTGTAATCGAAATTCAAGGAACAAAGGAAATTAGGGCTCAAATGATGATGATCTGATTTGGGGAATGAAATCAGTGTTATGTTAAATTTAATTGGGAACCGATTAAGTGTTTTTACTGCACTGCCTTTCTTCTCTTACGATCTTTTTTGCAAGCGGTTCTCTAGATCAACTGGTTATTACATGTTGTGTGTGTGTGATGGGTCGCGGGTTCTAAACCGGGTCAGGCTGGTTTTTGAACCATTTTTATCATTTTAATTATTATCTTTTATTTAAAAATTCGTTTTTTAATTCTACTTTCACAGAAAATTCTTTTTATTTAAATCCTACTATTTTGTTAAATAATAATAATAATAATAAATGTATATATACAATACATATAACAATAAAGTATATAACATATATACATAAATAATTATGTTTTAGTAAATTAATTTCTTAAGACTTATTCAGTAATTTTTTTTTATGAAATTTTACATATTTCATAAAATAAATATTTTTGTTTTTTCCTAAATGTTTTAATCCTAATCTATGAGTTATTTTAAAACACCATATATTTTTTATAAACATATATGTTGCATTTCTATTTAAATAAATTCTTGACATTTTATTTTAAAGTCCTATAAAATATAAAACTAAATTTTCTTTTGAACAAAAATATTATGTTTCAATTAAAAATAAGTTCTTTTTAGAAATCTTAGTAAACTAAAACTTTATCAAACCATTTTTATACATTTTATAGAATATATTTTGTATCTAAAAGTTTCGAAATTCTTTTGAATGATCATTATTTTTGGTTAAACATAAAGATTTTTAAATTTTCATTTACATATGTCAACATAATGAATTTTAATTTTGAGATATTAATTATTCAACACAAGTTGAACCCGTCGATCCATTTAGACTTTAGAGAATCCATAAAAAACCATAGTTATGTTAACATATGCCTAATGAATTACTTAGGTGGACTTTAAATTTGTTGGACACATTTGAGCTATATTTGACAGTCATTGCAAAGGCTAGCTCACACATTGAGGTGAGTCTTCATAGCCCCTCTTTTACTATTTTTGATTTAGGGGTGTGACATGTTACTTATTTATCTCATTTACTTGTGAACTTAGCTAATGGCCTTATAGTTAGTGAACGTTAGCTAAGCATAGGCATTGATCACATTCATTTTAGTGACTATGATAGATCTATTGGACCAACCATCCCACCGTTGTTTGACTTACCCTTCGGGGGAGGCCCGCGGTGATAGTTTGCTATTTAATCATCTTAGTAATGCTAAACGTAGGTCAAACATCATTTGTTAACATTTGTTGATCTGCTTTACTTGCTAGTTCATTTTGACTATGTTCATTATGCTTAGAGTTCACATATAACATTATCTATAACATTTTATTAAACCTTTTGGTGTGAGTGTCAAAACCTATGAAACTCACCAACTCTTTGAGTTGACACTTGATTTTAACATGTTTCAAGTGGAAATGGAAACTAGCATTCATATGAGCTAGGATTTAGATTTATTTATTTGAGTTATGTATTTGAATTTGAAACAATTTAATAGCTAGGTTTGAATTTATTTGACTTTGTAATGAATGATTGATTTAATTGCATTGAATGATACTTATGATTATTTACATCTTTATACCCTAAGCTATGAACAATCTACACTTCGTGTCACCCCTATGTTTCCGCCATCGGTCGAGGTGTTACAACTTGATACAATATGATATGTTAAGTGTAGTCAATGACACACATTGACACAATTGGAATAATCATGTGGCCCATATCTAGTTCCTTTCCGACTGAATGATATGATACTACCCAACGGTAATCATATGTGCCTCATTGTAATGTATACACGTTGAAGTAGATATTGGAAACGGTAACAAACATTCACACCAGGGGAGATGCAATCCTCCCTGCAAATGGGGTTGTCAGCCCGATGGTACTACCATTTTTCACTCGTTCGGCCCCACATGGGCCCAATAGATACAATTCTAAGAATGAGGACTTTTTGATATGTCACTTCGATACCCACGGTTATCCCATGATATCCCAAGCCAGAACACAGTTATATAAGCATAACATAGGTTTAACAAAGAATTTCATAATAATACCCCCGATGTTTGTAAAATAGTAAAAAGAAAAATGGTTGTACGAAACTCACCTGAAGTGTTGAAATCAATGGTTAGTGCGCAGACTTGTGTTTGTAGTCCAGTTCTGCATTAGTTAATGTTTTATAAATTATTTATGTTTTAATTTGCTTATTAGATCTTCCTTAACGTTTAATGTCAAGGACATTGCAACTCAAGTCAACAAACTGATTTTAAATCCTGAATGAGTTTTCTTAATTGAATATCACACAATGTATGATAAAATGGGAAACTATAATGATTTAGGTTCCTATTAAGAAGTCGATGACTCTTTGGATTAATCAGAACGTCCCCAGATTAGCCAACTAGGTATTGTTGTTGATTATATCCTTGGAACAGTTTCCGATTGATTTATGAGCTACGAATAGTCAGTCCTTGTCATAGATCACTTTAGATATCATGAAGCATAGGAATATCATATTGGAATAGGTTTAATAAACATATTCAATATACTAATCTGACTGTTAGCATTAACATTAGATCGTTAGTCCAATGATTATCCTAAATTATGTTATTAGCTTGAAACACTTGGATTTAATCTAGCATTTTAAGGAATGATCAAGTGAATCATAACCATTGTTATGATAAAATAGATTAAAACCATTATGATCTATAGTATGCTTTCATGATAACCGGACATCATAACGGATCAAAACAATGATTTTACCGTTAGCATTCAGATTTCTTTGTTTCTATCTATTCCTATCTATCATCTAAGCAATAATCAACAACAATAATCATTGCATTACGTTCAAATACTAGATTTAATCAATACATTATCAAACTAGTAGGAGAGATCAAATCGTTACCCGTTCGGACGGATTTTTGATTGAAAAACGATGATCGGATGTTGTAGAATCGTTCCCTAGCTTGATCTTGATGTTTTACAGCTCAAAATGATGAATAAGTGAGTTTTTACTCTATCTGATCGTCTTTTGGAGTTGATAGTTCGAGAAGATGAAAGGAATGAAATTTCTGCATGAATTATGGTGGTTGTAGCAACTTTTAATCGTCAACCCTTCGTCGCGTACCGCTAAGAGGCCTGAAAGGGACTTGGCGTACCGCGAAAAAATCCGAAGAATTTTAGATATTTTGTGCTCATCGCGTACCGCCAAGAGTGCCTAAAACGGTCTTGGGGTACCGCGAAGGATTCCGGAGTACAATATTTTCCAATTTTCCTTGTTTTTACGATTCCGAGAATCGTGGACTCCGTTTTTTGCACGGTTTACACCCATGTTTACGATTTCTTGCGTATTTTCCAACCGATGAAAGTACGATCATATTATTAACATGGATTTAAAAACAAGAATGAATTAAGCTTTTAACCTAATTGTCACAATAAATAGTATGTTTAAAGAAACATACTTTAAAAAAAAATTAGTGTTTAATGAAATAATATTATTATTTATTATTTAAAATATTAAATTATAAGAAATTTTAATTCATATTTTATAGTAAAATCGTCTTATATTATATAAACTAGGTTAGTAACCCGTATAACACACGGGTTGACATATAGTTAAGATGCAATTCACAAAAAAAATTAATAAAATGATATAATTACAATCGACAAAAAACATTATGAATTCAATCATTTAGCTAGCTTTTTTCCTCTATCGTTATCATATCTTCATAGTTTTGCATGACATTGTAAAAGAGAAATGATAATCAATGAGGTAATTTAAGAAATAAACTATTATTTTTTAATTATTTCCTTATTTACGTGTATATAATTGTATTTTTTTATATTTACTTTAAAAGATTGCAAAATTAGTGAATAAATTTAAGTACACGGGAATGTTGAAGATTTGAAAATAAAACAATATAATTTATTCATTTATTAAATAGTTTCTCTTATATTTTTAAGTAATGAATATTAGAAAAAGATTGGTTTAATCATATTTTAATATAAATTCCGATCCATTTTAGTTCTATAAATTTTCATTAATAAATGAATAATCAGTTAAAGTTTAAACATGTGAATTTAAAATATTAATTTATTAAAAATATAATTGACGCCATTTGAATGTTTTTTTTACTTGAAGAAATTATTAAATAAAAAATAAGTTGGTTATATTAAAATTTTAATAATTTTGAAATGTAAAAAACCTATTATGTTTGTTAGCTTTTTAAATTTTCAAAACGTGTTATACGTGGTTTTTAATATGTAAGATGTTAAAAAAATAATTATATGTAAAAATAATATAATATGTACATTTGGCATTATATGTAAATATATTAAGTGTAAAATATTAGTTTCAATTACGTAACAATTAAATTTAAATATATTAATTGAAAATATGAGGACTTTTTATCAAAAAAATATACATCAACAATTTTTTAATAATTATAAAGAACATAAAACATAACAGTTGGATTTATCAACAAAGTTTGTTTTATATTTTTAGTAATATAAATTTGAAGAAAATTTGTTTAATAATACATCAATAAAACTTTCAATCATTTAGTTTTGTATTTATTACTTTAATAAATCCATAATCTGTTATTGTTTAATTTTTAAATTTAATATAATAGTAAATTATGAGATAATTAAGGCTAATAAAATTATATTTTATGTTAACGGAAATTATTGAATAAAATAAGTTGCTTATTATAGTTTTCCATAATTGAATTTTAAAAATTTTAAAAAAATAAGTTATTGTGCATGTTATTTTTTTAAATTGCTAAAATGTGTTATCCGTAATTTATATAATACAAAATGTTAAATATAATTATATGTAAAAATAATATGATATGTAGATTTAATATTATATGTAATTTTATTAATTGCAAAATGAGGTCATTTTACTAAAAAAAAATGCGTTTAACACTTTTTTTTATTATTATAAAAAACATAAAACACATGAATTTATTATCAAGGTTTGTTTTGTATTTTAAGTAATGAAAAATTGAAGGAATTTGTTTAATAATAAATTAATACAACTTTGAATAATTTAGTTCGTGATACTTATTTCCTTTAATAAATTAATAATTTGTTATTATTTAATTTTTAAATTTCAAATAATAGTAAATGTTAATAAATTTGTGTTTTATAATAATGAAAATTTTCAACTTTTATTATGAAAATGACCTGTGTACAATAGTTTTATGTGACAATAGATTTAAAATGACATGTAAATGAGGTGGTAATGCTAGTAAAAAAGCATGTATCATTGGATTTACTTTTTTATTAATAGCAGAAGATTTTCATTAGTGAATGTTTATTGTTTTTTTTATTTAATTCGTGTAATACACATGTTAATAACCCATTTCAAATAATATAAATCACTTTAAGTGAAAATTAACTTGAAAGCTCTGGATTGTCTTTCCTCTATTTTAACCATTATACCACTTCGTTGAAAGTTATGTTGAGCCTTGACGTTTGGTGGAAGATTGAACAGAAAAAACATTGAGGTTGGTTTTTAAGGATCGTTTGATTTGTTGAATCATTTTTAAAGGAATTAGAAATTTATAAACGAAGAAAAATTTGAAGGGAATGGAATTAATTTCAAATATACATTGTAAGGTGTTTGGATGAAAAATTTCAAAAAAAAAATCGCAAATTAAAAAATAATAATAATAATAATTGAAACTAAAAACTTGCCTCTTAAGTCTAAACTACACTTCCATGTCGTTCACTTAGGTGGTGTTTGTTTTTTCAAAGACAAAACGTCTGCAGTCTGCGGACCATGTCTGCGAAACTCTTTTGTAGAAAAGTTGTCCAAAATCCTGCAAGAAGAGGGTTTGTTTTTTCAAAACATTTCACCGTCTGCAGCCTTTTCTCCCCCTCCCCCGATCGTCGCACCATTCTCCCCCTCCACCGACCGTCGCACCATTCTCCCCCTCCATCGATCGTCGCACCATTCTCCCCTCCACCTACCGCCGCTCATCTCCGATCGAACAACCTAGGGTTTGTCGCCCCTCATCTCCGATCGAACGACCTAGGGTTCGTCGCCCCTGTTCTCCGATCGAACGACCTAGCGTTCGTCGCCCTTTCCTCCGATCGAACGACCTAGGGTTCACGTCTGTGGAGGAGGCCGGCGGTGAGAGGGTCTGTGTAGGAGGCCGACGGTGAGAGGGTCTGTGGAGGAGGCTGGCGATCGACTGGTGGATGGTGGCGGTGGTTGACTGGTGAGGCTTTGATCGAGGGAAGGAGGCATGAGGTGTAAAAAGAAGAGGTTAGAAGTGCTTGGTCCACGTCTGCGCCAAAAAGAGGCTACGCAGACCTTTTTTAATAAAATGTCTGCGAGAAAACAAACGGTCTGTAGACCTCTAACCTCTTCACGTGTCTGCGCGGCGCAGACATAAGAGGCAAGAAGAGGTTTTTTTGGAAAAACAAACACCCCCTTACTCTTTCCCCTAACCATATCACAGCCAAGCACACAAGTATCAAAGACGCTTTTTGCAGTTGCAATCGGGTTGTAACGATTATGATTTCTCTTAAAAACTGGAACTGTCTGTCATATCTACCAGTTGAGGTAGAACCGGTTCCAGTTCATGTAATTAGTTCTGGTTCAAGAAGCGATTTTTTTGCTCACCGAGGCGTCCGGAGATTAAAAATGAAAATGAACGAGGTACGTTTTAAAAAAGAATTGGAATTTTGAGGCTATGATTTTGAGAATCACGTATCTAAAAAGTCAGACGAGATGATAAAGAGATGCACGTGAAGCTATCTTGCACATGTGAGTCTTTAAACTAGTGTTGGTATATAAACACAACCCAAAAAATTAAAAAACAAAAAACAAAACAAAACAAAACATTATAATTTCTGATACAGCAATAATATAATTATAAAATGAGTAACCGCATAAGTGAGTCTACTATTATAATTTCTGATACATACAGCAGAGCAGACATTGACACAAATATTGCCAGCCAACAAACAGATTAATTAAAAGAAACTTTTAATTCATAATAACAAGACTTCACAACCCCTTTCCAACTACAAACATATCTAAACAGCAATTGATAAATGGCGACCGACCCATGATAAACATGGTGTTTATCCCCCGTCATTTCCCAAGCTCTAGCCTTGCTTAATAATAGTTCTCATGAAACATAACACCAAAAAAAAAGAAAAAAGGCAATAAAAGAACCAAAAAAAAAACTCAACCTTCAAAACCAACAAAATCCATACTCAGAAGCACTTTCTGTGAACAATGGACGGCCCCGACTCGTCATATTCACCCTTTGAAATCCACATCTAAATTTTAAACAAACAATCATTAATTTCAAGTGGGGCTTGAATTTCTAACAAGACACAAATATACAATATGAACCTACCACGTAAGTCACGGGTTTGGTTTTGGTATAAACAGGTTCAGATCAATTTTGGACCTTTTGGTTGAACCTACGAACCCATTTAACTAAAAAGAACCTACAAGCTCATTGGTTGACCAATTTAACCCGTTTATTTTTTATTTTAAACGTATTTTATAATGTCATAAATCAACTTTGTTGCGTATTTTATGTTAGAACTTTAAACTAAAAAAGAAACTAACATAGGATTATGTAATTAAAATGTCATTTTTATATACATTTGTAATTTTTGTTACAAAATTGTAATTTTAAAGTATTAATATCTTAGAAAAAAATTAAAAAATACATAATTTTAGGTCGAACAGGTCATATTAGTGTCAGGGGTGTCCATATGTCCGACACCAACTTCGGGTTCGTATCAGGTTGACCGGCCAACCCATGAATAAAACCGTTTAAAACCTCTAGTTTCAAGGAAGATTATCATTTAACAGAATGTTACAAAAGTGAATGAAAATACCTGTTGGAAGGTGCTGAGTGATGCAAGGATTGATCCTCCAATCCACACACTGTACTTCCTCTCTGGTGGCGCAACCACCTTGATCTTCATGCTGCTAGGGGCAAGGGCAGTGATTTCTTTGCTCATCCTGTCAGCAATACCAGGGAACATGGTGGAACCACCACTGAGCACAATGTTACCATAAAGGTCCTTCCTGATATCAACATCACACTTCATGATCGAGTTGTAAGTGGTCTCATGAATACCAGCAGCTTCCATTCCAATCAATGATGGCTGGAAAAGAACCTCAGGGCAACGGAATCGCTCTGCTCCAATGGTGATAACTTGCCCATCAGGCAATTCATAGTTCTTTTCAACAGATGAGCTGCTTTTTGCGGTTTCAAGCTCTTGTTCATAGTCAAGAGCAACATACGCGAGCTTTTCTTTCATGTCACGGACAATTTCCCGTTCGGCGGTGGTGGTGAACATGTAACCTCTTTCAGTCAAGATTTTCATCAAAGAGTCCGTTAGGTCACGACCAGCAAGATCAAGACGGAGGATGGCGTGAGGAAGCGCATAACCTTCATAAATTGGAACTGTATGTGACACACCATCTCCCGAATCCAGAACAATACCTGTGGACAAGGAACATGACTAAGTAACAAATGTTGGCAAAGGTCACAAAACAAAATATAATCAAGAGTTATTACATAGATGGTCCATACCATTTAGGTAAAGTAACATGCTTTTGTACTAAGCAAAAAAAGTAACACGTTTGGGATTTGTACTAAAAAGCACAAACTGTGAACTTGTTGCTTTTATACCTTAGTAACCAAACCTTTTACTATCCCCAAGCATAGGAGCCGTTTGCATAATTAATTTTATAATCAAACACAAAGAAGAAAATAAACTGACCCGTAGTACGACCACTGGCATAGAGAGAAAGCACGGCCTGAATAGCAACATACATGGCAGGGACATTGAAGGTTTCAAACATGATCTGGGTCATTTTCTCCCTATTGGCCTTGGGATTTAAAGGCGCCTCAGTGAGAAGAACAGGGTGTTCTTCAGGGGCAACACGAAGCTCATTATAGAATGTGTGATGCCAAATCTTTTCCATGTCGTCCCAGTTGCTAACAATACCGTGCTCAATGGGATACTTCAAAGTAAGAATACCTCTTTTTGATTGTGCTTCATCCCCTACATAAGCATCTTTTTGGCCCATGCCTACCATAACACCAGTGTGTCGTGGTCTGCCTACAATACTGGGAAAAACTGCCCTTGGTGCATCATCACCAGCAAACCCAGCCTGTAGATTTAATTTACAAACCAAATGATTATTAAACATTAATGATCAAATTATAAAATCAAGAAGTAGAAAAGAATGCCAACCTTCACCATCCCGGTTCCATTGTCACAAACAAGGGGCTGAATATCTTCGGCATCAGCCATTTTATAAACTGCAACAATTCATTAATTGCATATAAAATTTCAGTACCCCATATGCATCATGCAGGATTCATACAACTACTAAACTAAATAATTAATCGTCAAATCCACACAAAACTGAATTACAAATCGAAGTGCTACAAATAGATATGAGTTTCCATGCAGTTTCAAAAACAAATCACCGATAACAACAAAATCCACATTAATTCACATCAAAAACAACACACCAGTTACCAATTTTACAACTATGAACTACCGCAACAGGATCATCTTCTATTTAATTCATGATTCAAGCAGATAACAGATCATCCAATACAACAGATCAAAGTTATCAAAAAAGTAAATCGACAGATCTGGTTACGTCATATTCCAAATTCTACACGTATCAACTGAAACATAAACCACAAAGAACAGATCTATACAAATCAAAATTAGATCGACGATTACTGACATCCATCCATATAAAACTACTAGCACAAACCAAAAACAGTAAAACTTCCTTCTAATCTCAAACAATTACAACAAAACAGAGTAACACACCAAAATGCCTAAAAAATAAGTCAGATAGAATATATTCAGATCTTCAACAGCTAAAACCTACCAATAGCAAAAGTAAAACAAAACTAAACGGAATTTCAAAGATTACCGAAATTAGAATTGGATCTAAGATGACGACGGTTACGATTCCGAAAAGCAGAATCCGATCTCGGAGATGTAAATCACCGGAGACTGGAACCCTAGCACTTGAAGTTTCGGAGATGAAAGTGAAGTTATGAGGAGAGTATCTTGAGATGGGAAAATATTCGGACCACGAGAAAAAGAAAGAATGACATGTCGTTGACAGCTCTTCATCGTGACAGCCTTACGATCATTGTACGGGTTCATTCTTGTCCGTTCGATCTTTCTACTTTATAACTTTCTGGTTTAAAGTAGGAAAGATTGTTTTTAAATAATTTTTAGAATCGCCAAATTCTTGCAAAACGGCTGTTTGCTTCTTTAACGTATAACTTACCTTTTTGGGCAAATTACAAAAATGGGTCTGAGGTTTGGACGAAGGATTATTTTTCATCAGATCCAAAATGGTTTAACGATTGATGCGATACATGTTGTTGATTTTAACATGTTTAGTTCAATGGACTCCGGCGTGAGAATAAGTCACTTGGTCGGAGAAGATAAGTTCAGCGAGAGAAATGAGAAATGTAGTGAAATGTGAGTAAAGTGAAGTGAGAACTGATAACATGTGACCTGATATTTATACTGCTCTTCTCCTAGGAGCCTGAGCTCCTAGGAATATCTCCCTCTTTGGTGGTGGTAGCCATATGCTTTCCTGAAGCTTCCCTTGTGTTCCTCAAATGTTGCTTTTTTGGTGAAATAAGTTGACATGTCCATTTCATCAACTTTTCTGCTTTCTTCTTGACTTAACTATCTCTTCTTTCTATCCATGGTGTAAAAGCGTTCTTCTACCCTACTTGATTATTCTTTTGGTTAATCCGGTTCGCCTTGTAGTTCCCAGCTGTTTTGCCTTCCTACCTTCTTACTTTGTGAACTTATCTGACTTTTATAAAGGATTAGCATCCTACGTCATCAGCCCCCCAGTCAGGACGGCTTTGAGTTATTTCAAATAGGCGATCCTGACTATCCCAGCATCCAGCCTTGCATCTGGCCTCGTTACTCGTGCGCATTATTAGCCTAGGCTGTCAACCGCCGCTTGATGTGACTGGGCTATTGAGTGCCTGCGAAATGTCCCGTCTGTTACATAACCGCCCTTATCAGGACCAATACGGACAGGACAACATATCCCGTCCATAAAAATGACTTATGGTAGGGATGATGGGTCCCGATCATGAAGTATAAGGAAGCCTGTTATGGACAGGATAACTTATCCTGCCCATGAAAGGTTCTACAGCTTCTTCTCCAAGGCAAAGCATTGAAGACTGAGCCTAGATGTGATAGTAAAAAGATAAAATCTGCGTGTCAGATCACAAACAGGTGATATAAGTCATTCCTGACAAACAGTAACAGCAGTCAACTCCAGAGAACTAGAAATATAATAAAAGATGGACCAAGGGATAACCAGAAGATCGCCTTCCAGAAAAGGAATTGCACAATGGACAAAGCCGGACACTCTAGATCTCTTCAAGGTTATAAATACCGACTCCCTTTCAGGTAGTTGGACACAATCAATTCTCACAAACACATTTATTACTCTCTCTCGTGAACGAATACTTATTCTCACGCCGGAGGCTGATCTCATGGATCCTTCCCTACGGTGAGACTAACGTTATTTGGTTGCAGGTACTCTCAAGCTGTGGACAGGATAAACTAGGAGGGCCAAGCAGAATCGTTGTTTTAACAAGTGGCGCCATCCGTTGGATACTACACAGCTCCACTACGTGTCTCACTCTATTGGCCTTGAACTCCCGATTATTTACCCATGGTAGAGGGTGCTCCTATCCGAGATGAATCTATTCCTCGATCTTCTTCTCCCTTTGTGACTATTGAAGCACCGGAGATCAATGATACGGTGGATTTGACTCCCGAAGGGATCCGTGAAAACTTTTCCAAGCTCCAAGAACTCATGGAAGAATACGTATGAGAAGAAAGGCTTCGGGGTGTGCGAGTACGCCTAGATTATGAAGATGAGGTTGACACTCCCCAGAACGTCGCCCCACAAGGTAACTCCACTAACTCAGTTACTTTGGTGATTCCCTTGAGCACGACCGAAGCACAGGCTTTGTTGGCAAACATAACAACGTTTTCAGCTGTACCTCCACAAAGTTCAATCTCAGCACCCCTGGGAGCCACTACATGCCCGTTCGCGACAAGTTTTCCCTTTATCATGGACCACACATTCCCTTCAATGCCTAATCCCCTACCAACTTTCCCACCATTTTCGGAAAGCATGCCCCAACCTCCTTTTTACGCGAGTGGACCTCGGGCCTCCACCACCATCCACACAGATGTGGACCCCTTCCATGACTTGTCACAACCATATTCCCAAAGATGTCCTCAAAATTCACTCCCCGCATATCCGGTTTCAAGTTTCCCGAAAGAACGAAGATGCCCTCTAATGTAACTTTGTACGATGGCCTTGGAGACCCTAATGATCATCTAGAGCTTTTTACTGGGGCGGCTCTGGTGGAAAGATGGTTAATGCCTGTATGGTGTCACATGTTCTCGCAAACATTCACAAGACCTACTCGCCTATGGTTTAATAGTTTGCCCAATGAAAGCGTGGATAGTTTTGAGGAGTTAAGCCGAGGTTTCCTCGCTATCTTTATGCAGCAGAAAAAGTATACTAAAAATCCAATGGCCATACATAACATAAAACAAAGGGAAGATGAGGACCTACATGCATTCATGGAAAGATACAAAGTGGAAGGGCTCAGCATCCGAGGAGCTACTGAACAGATGCGCATTTCCGGCTTTATGCACCGAATAAGGCCAAAACAGTTGGTGGAAGAGCTCAATAAGATAGTGCCAAGAACACTGGAAGAGACGTTAGAAAGGGCAGAGGCCTTCATTCGAGGAAATGAGGCCACACAAAGCCTTAAGAAACATCGAAAGAACAGAGGTAGTAACTGGAAGGCCGAAGAGCAAAAGCAGAAGCCACGGTTCCAACCATTTGTCGAAAGAAGATCATTAAGCCATTCCTCTGAATCCAGGAGACCCTACGAGAGGTCACGTCCTCCTCACGGCACTTCCTGGGAAGACAAAGACAGACACGTTCAATTTACAGCCCTAACCAAAAGCCCACATGAAATCTTAGCCACCGAGGATGCAAAGTTGAGTTTCCGGCCTCCACGACCAATGGGTCGTCATGATGACAAGAATCGACACAAGTACTGTGAATTTCCTAACGATACGGGGCATTACACTAATGACTGTTTTCAGTTAAAAAACGGATCAAAGCAGCAGTACAAAGCGGGGAGCTGGCGCACCTGGTGAAGGATATTCGCCAGAAAAATGAGAAAGGAAAGAAGGACAAGGGAAAGGAAAAGGAAAAGAAGCAAAGGGAGGTCCTGATGGTGTACCCCCACAAAAGAATCCGCAGAGATGAGGAGGAACCCTCAGGAGATATTGCTCAGTTTCCCATTGTTTTCCCTCTGTTACTTGCAAACATGGCGACAGATAAACCAATGATTGTGAAGGCATTAGTAGAAGGTGAATGAATGCACATGATATACTTAGATGGGGGGATAACTATTGAAATATTATATGAGCACTGTTTCCTTCAAATGAAGACTTCCATTCGGCAACGTCTGATCCCTTCCATAATCCCCTTGATGTGCTTCTCAGGGGAAAGGGTGCAACTAGTGAGAGAGATCGACTTGGAGGTCACTTTTGGGGAGGGCGGAAGATCAAAAACTCGAATATTAACGTTCATGGTTGTCCGCTCACCCTCTAGGTACAACTTAATCATAGGAAGGCTCGGATTGAAGGCTTTTGAAGCAGTTGTCTCCACTGCCCATGGTATGATGAAATTTCCTACTGAAACTGGAATTGTCAATATTCAATCAAGCATTACTGACAGGATAATTTGTATGGCGTAAGAGGGTAAAATAAATGGGGAAACAATGCCCGTGGTAATAAACGACTCTTTCCCTGAACAACCATTCATATTGGTACCAACTTAACGTTGGAAGGGCGAAGGCCATTGGTAAAAATGCTAAGGAGGAACAGGGAAGTGTTCGCTTGGTGCCCAAGTGATATGACAGGAGTTCCAAGATACATCGCAGAACACGCCCTGAATATCCTCCCACATGTAAAGCCGGTCGTCCAAAAGAAAATGAGCTTGGCTTCTGATAGAAACAATGCGATAAAGACGGAGGTTTGCAAACTATTAAAGGCGAGGATACTCAGGTAGGTCCAATACCCTTCCTGGATAGCAAATCCAGTTATGGTGAAAAAAGGTGATCAATCATGGAGGATGTGTATAGATTTTAAGGATATCAATAAAGCGTGTCCCAAGGACTGTTATCCTTTACCAGAAGTTGAATTCTTAGTTGGATAGTTGTAAATAGCCCCAGGGCTATGGAACAAAGGAGTATCCCGGACCTATGAACACGATACCAAGCTCTACCGTAGTTTTTAGCGGATAACCCTGATGCAAAAGTGGACTCATTGGTCGGATACAGGTTCAAATGTTTTTTGGACGCTTACAAAGGCTATCACCAGATCCAGATGTCAAGAAGGGACGAAGAAAAAATGGCCTTCCATACAAGTCAGGGTTGTTTTGCTACAGGAAAATGCCGTTCGAACTCAAAAATGATGGGTCAACTTATCAGCGATTGATGGATAGGGCATTCAAAAATCAAGTGGGGCGCAACATTGAGGTATATGTGGATGACTTGGTCGTCAAATGCAATGATGAGAAGACAATGCTGGAAGACATCGAAGAAACTTTCTTAACTTTGAAACAAATCAATATGAAGCTAAACCCAGCTAAGTGCTCGTTTAGATTGGAAGAAGGGAAATTTTTGGGACACTTGGTATGCACAAAGGATATCAGGGCAAACCCGGAAAAGGTACGAGCCATTATGGAAATGATGTCCTCAAAAACCGTGAAGGAGGTCCAACGGCAGAATGGAAAAATAGCCTCCTTACATAGATTTTTGTCAAAATCAGCATAGAAGTCCTTACCTTTTTTCAAAGTCCTCAAGGCATGTAACGCTAAAACTTGTTTCCAGTGGACCGACGAAGCCGAGAAAGCCTTCAATGAAATGAAGGAGTATATTGCTAACTTGCCAACATTGGTTGTCCCCAAAGCAGGGGAAGAACTTACTATGTATATCTCCGCAGGAGATGAAGTGGTCAATGCGGTATTGTTGGCCGACCAAGGGGGAGTGCAGTATCCGGTGTATTTTATTAGCCGGGTGTTGTGGTAAGTCGAAATCAGATATTCTGACCTAGAAAAGCTTGCATTGGCGGTCATTCATACGGCAAGACGATTGCGAAGATATTTTCAAGCTCACCCTATCAAAATCCTTACCCAGGCTCCATTAAAAGAAGCACTACAAAAGCCAGAAAGTTCCGGACGATTAGCAAAATGGGCAGTCGAGCTGGGAGAACATACAATCACATATGCCCCAGGGTCTCCATAAAGGGACGAGTGTTAGCTGATTTCCTGGTAGAAACACCAGCCAAAGTGGACCTCCTTGATAAGGACGTCCAAAATGTGACATCAGAGGATCAACAAAAAGATGAGTGGTTATTGTACACAGACTGAGCCTCAAGTGCAGAAGGAGCAGGAGCCAGATTAATTCTGATAGATCTTTCAGGAGTGGAAGTTACTTATGCCTTAAGGCTAAAGTTTCCAAGTACCAATAATGAAGCAGAATATGAGGCCTTCCTTGCGGGATTAAGGCTCGCTAGACGAATGGGGGTGAAAATATTAAAAGCACATGTCGATTCCCTTCTGGTGGCCAATCAGATTAATGGGAACTACACAACCAATGAGCTGTCCATGAAGCAGTACAAAGACTTGGCTATAAATTTGTTGCAGCAGTTTGAAAAATACAGGGTAGTTCAAGTGGCCAGGAGCCAAAATAAGCGTGCTGACGCTTTAAGTAAGTTGGCGTCATTAACATTCTCTCATCTAACAAAGAAGGTACTCGTGGAAGTTCTTGACAAACCGTCCACAACCTCGTCAGAAGTTCATGATGTTATACAGGATGAGGGAGAAACATGAATGACTCCGATTTATGAATATCTTGCAAATGGGATCTTGCCCCCGGATAGAGAGGAAGCCGATCGAATGCAATTGAAGGCCATAAAATACACCATTCATGAAGGGGTTCTATACAAGAAAGGGTTCTGATCTCCACTACTTTGATGTGTTGGTCTGGAGCAGAGCAATTACCTCATACGAGAAATCCATATGGGAATTTGTGGTACACATGCCGGACCACGAGTGGTAGTATCAAGAATAATGAATTTGGGATATTACTGGCCCTCCATGCATGGCGATACAGTAGAAGAACTCCGCAAATGCGAATCATGCCAAGTCCATGCACCAATAAAAAGGCTTCCAAAGTACAATCTCATACCTATCAATGCAGCATAGCCATTTTAAAAATAGGGGATGGATATTGTATGCCCATTCCCCACGGAAAGTAATAAAGCAAGGTTCTTGGTAGTGGGAGTCGATTACTTTACAAAATGGCCGGAGGTGAAACCGTTATCAACAATCACAGGAAACAAGTTATACGCTTCTTTTGGGAATCAATAATCTGCCGTTTGGCCTTCCCGGAGAGGTGATCACAGACAACGAGCGTCAATTCGCTGAGGAACCATTTAAGAGTTGGTGTAACGAACTACACATAAAGCAAACCTTCACGTCTGTGGCACATCCTTAGGCAAATGGGCAAGTGGAGAGGATGAACAGAAGCATAGTGGAAGGCATGAAAACCCGATTGGGAAAATATGGAGGTGCATGGGTAGAAGAATTGCCTAGCGTACTATGGGCAATACGAACAACAGAAAAAACAAGCAATGGTTGTTTCCCATATAGCCTAACATACGGGTTAAAGGCCGTCATACCCGCTGAAATAGGCGTCCAAACGGCAAGAAGCAGCTCAATTAAGGAAAATGATAATGGTGAACAACTCTTAATCAACCTGGAATTGCTAACAGAATCCCGTGAACAAGCAAATGCAAGGGAAAGGGAGTACAAAAGACGATTTAAAAGATATTACAATGCAAGGGTCAAGCCAGCTAGCTTCAAGCCAAGAGACCTGGTTTTAAGAAAAAACGAAGCAAGTCGACAACAACCCGAGGGAAAATTAGGGGTAACATGGGAAGGGCCTTACTTAGTCAAGGAGGCCCACAAAAAAGGATCTTACAAGTTGGAAACAATGGAGGGAAAAGTCATACCGCAGCACTGGAATGCGGTTAATCTTAGACGTTTTTATGTTTAAAACACGTTGTATTTTATTCAAGTTTGTAATGTATCCGGTAAGCTAAAAAACCACCTTTTTTGTACAATAGTTATTATGAATGGACGAACAGCTATCATGGATTTCTAATTAAAGAATTCCTCAGATCTTTTATATATTGTACTATCGAAACATAACATTCCTGGGCCATCGGTTTCATCCTGCCCAGGAATATTTTACAAAGGATTCTGGCCTTGTCCTGCCCAAATATAACATTCCTGGGCCCTGAGTCACATCCTGCCCAGGAATAAGTTACAAAGGGTTCCGGCCTTGTCTTGTCCAAACATAACATTCCTGGGCCATCGGTCTCATCCTGCCCAGGAATAAGTTACAAAGGGTTCCGGCCTTGTCCTGCCCAAACATAACATTCCTGGGCCATCGGTTTCATCCTGCCCAGGAATATTTCACAAAGGGTTCCGGCCTTGTCCTGCCCAAATATAACATTCCTAGGCCTTGAGTCTCATCCTGCCCACGAATAAGTTACAAAGGGTTCCGGCCTTGTCCTGCCCAAACATAACATTCCTGGGCCATCGGTCTCATCCTGCCCAGGAATAAGTTACAAAGGGTTCCGACCTTGTCCTGCCCAAACATAACATTCCTGGGCCATCGGTTTCATCCTGCCCAGGAATATTTCACAAAGGGTTCCGGCCTTGTCCTGCCCAAATATAACATTCCTAGGCCCTGAGTCTCTTCCTGCCCACGAATAAGTTACAAAGGGTTCCGGCCTTGTCTTGCCCAAACATAACATTCCTGGGCCATCGGTCTCATCCTGCCCAGGAATAAGTTACAAAGGGTTCCGGCCTTGTCCTGCCCAAACATAACATTCCTGGGCTATCGGTTTCATCCTGCCCAGGAATATTTTACAAAAGGGTTCCGGCCTTGTTCTGCCTAAATATAACATTCCTGGGCCCTCAGTCTCATCCTACCCAGGAATAAGTTACAATGGGTTCCAACCTTGACCTGCCCAAAGACAATATCCCTGGGTCAGTGGTATCATCACGCCCATGAAGTTTGGCTTTACACGGTTTAACAATCATTTTCTTAGATCATCAACATTTTCTTGCCTAGAAAACCTAACTAAAAGGTTACAACTTTGTTTTATATAAAAACATGAAAACATTCCATAAGTCCGGCATAGGGCCACAATCCTCTACAACTCTTATAGGAGGACTAAAATGTTTGAGACGGATAACAAACGATTTGAAACACTCAAAAAAAACAATTTACGTTAGGACTTCGAAAGTTCTGAGCTTTTATCCATCACAATGTTTAAAGCTTAACACAACCAAAAAGGCAAAACAAGGTCGCAAACAGGCAAGCCAACCTTATGAGAACCACAAAAAAGCTAACCACGACCAAAGTAATAACATCTGATAAAGTACGGATTGTTCTACAAGCAAGTGTTTCAAAAGTAAAAACATTAACTTCAAAAGTTCAACACCATAACAGCCTCACCTCAAACATCTGAGGGCTTCTTGTCAAGACTTCCAACATCACCACTAGTCGTCGCATCCTCAGCAGCCTCACCTTCACTTGTTCCCATCTCACTGATCTTCGGTGTAACATCCATACCATCTGGACCGACAAGATCATCTTTTCTAGCAGAGGAATCAGCAATACCACCTTTCAATAAAGGAAGCTCAAAGTTCAAATCCTCCAGACCCTTGGTTTCCAAAAGAATGTCTTCAGGGCTAAGACCTTTACTTTTCGACCCAACCTTACCCTTGGGCGGAAGCATAGGTTTAGAATGAGAACTGGAACCAGGACAGACACTTTTGGACACACTCCCAAAGTCAGCAGCACCAACAGATTTGCCAGCATATCTAATGGTGGTCTGACCACTCAACTCCTTGTCACCACCAATAACCAGCCCAGAATTAAAACCCTCCGGCTCCACAGCTTTCAGAACATCTAGACTCTCAGATGAAATGGCAGCTAATTCCGGCAAATACGGAAAAGTCAGGGAATCAAAATTTACCGCAGCCTCCTGCATAAGTCTCTCCGCATTAGGCCTAAAGTAGGTAGTCTCAGAGATGGCTTTGTTCTTCATTGAATTACGATAACCTGATTGAACGCCAACATGTAACCCATGCTTAAACACTGCCTTCTGCAAAGCCCCAAGGGCTGTTCGAAACTCACCACTCCCAACAACACGTTTCACAACATGAGTAAATCCCTCCTCAATCAACCATTTTCGGTCTGCTTTCAATGCACCCACACTCTTCTTCAGTGATTGATATTTCTTGCGTTCATTCTACATGGCCTCTTCACACACTTTCAAAGACTGGGTAAGTTCAGTCACCTTCGCCATGTGCTGCTCCTCCAAACTACTCAAAGCTTCTACCTTCTCCTTCTCAAACTCCTCAACACGTTGTTTCAGTTCAGTCACAACCTTCTGACTATCTCCTAAGCGCCTCCACATCACGTTCACCTGACCATCCGACCGAGCCACACTGGATGCACACGCCTCATAGCGACTAAAGGTCATGGGCAGGACAGTACCAAGTTGGGCAAACAGACTATAAGTCTTCTTAATGACATCCTCCGTATTAAGGGCGTCCACAATCAACCTCTCCCCAGGAGGGGCGAAGTTATCAACCAACTTGCGGCACACAAGGCTGGATCCTAGCACATCCCAGCAGGGGACAAACTTCTCATTTGCTACAAAAGGATCCATCTTAGGACTCTCATCAACTTTCTCTTTAGCAGGGGGTTCCTTACATACGAGGCTTTTACCTTTGGAGTATGAATCAGTAGAAGATGATCCTTCATCCCTTAAAGACACAGTGGTAGTAACAGACTTGCGGTTACGCTTAGAGATCCTGGTAGGCAATACCTTCTTGCCTTTCCTCTTTCCACTAACAGTCACCTTCTCTGGCTTAGGGACAGGCTCTGGTCTCTCTTGCTTCACATTCTCCCCAGCACCTTCTCCAACAACACTATCATATTTACCTCCAAGTTCATGTAAGTTGGCTTCGAACGAAACGGTATCCCCCTTCCTTCCGTGGGCGGGATGAGAACTCCCCATCAGAAAGGGATTCCTGGCTTAAAATAGAGATCACATCCATCTCTGCCAAAAAGAAAACAAATATCTCAAACTCACAATTAAATCCAAATTCAATATAAAATAAAAGTAAAAGTCAAAGTCAAAGGGTCATACCCACACCCTGCCGCAGAAACACTGGAACGAAGGTAGAAGAATCCAAATTTTTACTCAAACCAACAAGGATCAAAAGAGGCTCAGGATAAGATCGAATGTATGTGCGCCTGTCACACAGCGCTGAAAACAATTTCCGATCGTACATAGGATCTTTAAGGCTTTTAACCAAGAGAGGTTTATTAGGATCCTTCTAACGCATGACAAAGGGGAAATACGAAGAAGAAATCCAAAAAAACGAGTTCTTCCAATATTTTGGAGATTGAGATATGCCATGAATACATTGGAGATACATATCCCGAAACCGTTCAACAGTGAACCAATCCCCATTTTTTGCCAAATGAAAGAATTTTTGAAACAAAGAAACCGTTGGGTAACCACCAAGCGAACGACAGGACATGTCAAAGTTAACAATAACACCCAATCCGTATGGGGCTATCTGAGAAATGTGTAAAGCATAATGCTCTAACACATTGAGTATGAAAGTGGGAACAGGCAGTCGGAGATTCGAGAAATCGGAGAACCAGGTGTATACTCCAACAAATCTAGGGGGAGGGTCACGGATGTTACTAGACGATTCCGGCCGAGTGGGACGAAACTCAGGCCCAATGTGATAACGGACGCAAACATCGGAAAATTCCTTCTCCGATAGTTCGCAAGTGCGGGACGCCATATCGCGTTTCGTTTCCATCTAAATCACACTATAGAAAATTTACATGGTAGAACAATACCTAACCTGAGGTTGATGAAAAGAAAAGGAGTACGCCGGAAAATTCGAGAGAAATTCAAAGAAAAACAGACGAGAAATGATGAAAAGAAAAGATGAACTGCCCGAGAAATAATGAGGGGACGGTTACTGTCTCGTCAATCTACAGTTGAGGGTAAAAGCGTAAATTCCTAATTAAGTCAGAGTCATTAACACACTAGGGAGTGTCAATAACTCTGACTGGGGGCTGATGACGGGGGTAGGACCAATACGGACAGGACAACATATCCCGTCCTTAAAAATGACTTATGGTAGGGAAGATGGGTCCCAATCACGAAGTATAAGGAAGCCCGTTATGGGCAGGATAACTTATCCGGCCCATGAAAGGTTCTACAACTTCTTCTCCAAGGCAAAGCATTGAAGACTGAGCCTAGATGTCATGGTAAAAAGATAAGATATGCGTGTCAGATCACAAAAAGGTGATAGAAGTCATTCCTGACAAACAGTAACAACAATCAACTCCAGTGAACTAGAATAGAATAAAAGATGGACCAAGGGATAACCAGAAGATCGCCTTCCAGAAAAGGAATTACACAATGGACAAAGCCGGACACTCTAGATCTCTTCAAGGTTATAAATACCTACTCCCTTTCATGTAGTTGGACACAATCAATTCTCACAAACACATTTATTACTCTCTCTCGTGAACGAATACTTATTCTCATGCCGGAGGCTGATCGCAGGGATCCTTCCATATAGTGAGACTAACGGTATTTGGTTGCAGGTACTCTCAAGCTATGGACGGGATAAACGAGGAGGGTGTCACACCCCGAGCCGGCGGGGTTGGATCTGAGTCCCCGTCGAGCGAAAGGTTCTCGGGGCGCGATGTCGTGAGTGATAATCGAAATGATCAGATTGTTACATTTCACATGATACATAAATGAGAAACTTGCTAAAATAAAATAGAATTACAAAGTTAAATTACATCAGTTAAGTTAATAATTTAACAATGTAAATCTACTATCACATCATAAATCTTCTATCTTGTATCTGCACAAGATATACAAAATAAACGGTATAATGATGCTTCAAAATATGCAGGTCCAAAAAGCTAGGTCCTCTATCAGATAACCTAGTCCAAAGAAATAACTCTTCAGTTGACCTGTTCGTCACCTGAGAAGTCATGCAAAAATAAAGTCAACACATGGTTGGTGAGTTCATTAAGTTTTATAAAATGAGTTTGAATAACCTTAATGACAACCTTAACCTCACCATTAACCACCTATACCATCCAGATTAGTATGCTTATATATAGGACATATGTAGGGTCAAACTTTCCGCCCGCCCAGCCACCGTCCCACCACATACTAAACCACATGATATATTGTTCCTGGTGATAATTAAGAATTTCATCCCACTACTTTGATTCTTTGACATATGATACATAGCATTTGATTACCCTGAAAATGTTTACCTTGATTCCCCGAAATGACAACCTTAACCTCATCAACAACCACCTATGCTAACCAATCAAGTATGCTTATATATAGGGCATATGTAGGGGACAAGCCCCAGCCACCGTCCCACCACATACCGGACTGCTTAACATATTGTTGTTAGTGATAATTAAGCGTTTCACTCCATTCACCTTTGATTTAGATTCTTGATTTCCACAAAAAGTTTACCTTTAATTATCTGAGTTCACCTTGTATTCATGATTGCCTCAAGCATTTGTAGAAATATGATACTAAATGTTTAATTAAATTAATAATAAAACAATTAAATACAACTAAGACATGATGATTGGGCCATATTTGACTCAATCAGTTAGACTTAGTTGTTGGTGGCTGTCCAAGTTGTACCCTCTCACACGTGACCCATATCAGGCATAACTCACAAGGAGTATACCTGAGCGTGCCGGGATTTTAATGATGCCCATATCAACTTGACCCAATGGCCTACTGTACATGCCGGGACTTTACGGATATCCTTTGATTCTTGATCTCTTTGATTCACTTGACTTTGATTATGATTTCATTTGATAGTTCACGTTATTGCCCATATAGCTGGACTACAAGAGTCTACTATTTATGCCGAGACTTTATGTGTGTTACACGTGGTCTTGATTTCCATACAACTGACATCCACCTTAACTCAAGTATTAATGATTTCATTAGATCTTAATGATTTCATTATTTCTATGATTCACACACATTTATGATTTTTGATTCCTTGAGTCTCTTGATTTGATCTTTAGAATTCCCATGATTTCGCAATGATAATTGATTCTTGATTATGGTTCTTTGTTCCCAGATCACACACTGAGTTAAGTTTTTTTGAACATGATCCTTTGTTTTAGTTCATTTGATTTCACTTTGAATTTAGATTTTTGAAATTTGAGCTTGATGGACTAAGGGTTTGTTTAGAGTTTAGAATTAAAGTATTACTCATAAGAGTATTTTAATTAACTTGATAATTTGATCTGTATAGTAATTAACCAGACAGGAGTCTGGGAGTATCAACAAGCATAAAGATATGACATATAATGAATAAAAGCATTTAAGTAAACAATTTAAATAAAACAGTTTACGCATGCTTCTCAGCCCTGCTTTTTAAAACAAAAATGTTAGAAAAGGGGCAATGAACTCACCTGTGCTGCTATGTAAATGATCTAACACAATATGCGCTCTCTTGTTGTAGCTTAGGTTTCTTCGGTTCCTGAGTTGTTTTATAAGAGTTGGAACACGATAAGTATACGTAATAATCGTCGCACCTAAGGTTTGGCCTTGGTGTGTGTAACTAAGTGTCCTAATTACTAGTGTGATTCTAAGATCTTACTCTTCTACTCTAACTTGAATACCCATTTATAACCCCAAATCCCATGTTTAATTATAATAACTTACTTTTAAAATTTTAAAAAATTTGGGCAGAGTTTCCTTTGTTTTCTTGTTCAAATCCAGACAATAATATTGTCTATTTTCAACAATTTCCCAATCAATTATAATTACTAGCTTTTGTAACTAAAAAGACATCAATGACATTTATAAAATATAACAATTAGCTATTTTTACAAACAATACAAGTCAAAAGTGTTAGAACTTGAGTTAACCAGATTTAGATTAATCCCAAGTCCTTTGATAGTTCTTTGTTCATCCATGTATATAACTTAGCTTAGAGTGTTCAATGAACAACCCAATTTAGTTATGTATGTGTTAGATGTAAATGTTGAGATTTACACCAACACCTTATGCCATAACATCCACTAATGCACGTTCCTTAGTTCGTTCTAAACTTGGAGTGCTCGTATATTCATTTCCTTGTCCTTATGATTAAATTCAACAGCCCTAGGTACTGAATTTCCCAAACTTGCTAACACTTTAGGTTCTATCACCATAGAAGCAGCGAACCTATTGACTTTCAGAGCAGGTTCGGCGAACCTTTAGGGTTCGCTTGACTAAGGTTCGTCAGCTTAGAAGGTTCGTTGGTCAAAGGTTCGTTGCTATTAGGTTCGTGATCAAAGGTTCGTTGATTGAGGGTTCGTCTCACTTAGGTTCGTCTGTCACAGGTTCGCATGACCTAGAGTTTGGCAAGACAGGTTCGTGAATCTTAAGGTTCGTCGCCCTTGGGTTCGTTGGTCTAGGTTGACAGGTTCGGCTAGCAGAGCATCCACAGGTTCGTTGTAGAGTATCTAACAGGTTCGATGCAGGTATGAAGGTTTGTAACAGGTTCGGCTCCCAATAAAAGGTTCGGCGACCTGTAAAAAGCTGTACTCAGATTTAACTGTGTCCCCAGAGATTTCTGCAGTGATTGCCAAAACCTTGATGTAAATATGCTATCTCTATCAGAGATAATAGACAATGGCACACCGTGCCGTACCACTATCTCATTTATGTACAATCTTGCCAGTTTATCCATCGTGAAAGTCTCACATATAGACAAGAAGTGAGCAGATTTTGTTAAACGATCAATGATCACCCAAATTGTATCATGACCACTGGAAGTGCGGGGTAGCTTGGTAATGAAATCCATAGCTATTTGTTCCCACTTCTAGAGCGGAATCTCAGGCTGTTCCAGTAGACCGGACGGTCTCTGGTGTTCCGCCTTTACCTTTGCACACGTTAGACATCGACCAACATACTCGGCTATGTCTTTCTTCATTCCCGGCCACCAATAAAATCCACGCAAGTCTTGGTACATCTTATCCGATCCGGGATGAACAGAATATTTAGTCTTGTGCGCTTCATCAAAGATAAGTCTTCTCAATTCGTCTACCACTGGGATCCATATACGATCCTGGTAGTGGATCATTCCATCAGGCTTAGTCTCCAGGTGTTTCTCTGGTCCACAGTCGAGTTCTTTCTTCAAGTTTCCTCTATCAACTGATTCTTGTTGTGCCTGAATGATCTTGTCTCGTAAGCTCGTCTGCACAGTCATTCCCGTTGCTCTAACGCGCAAGGGTTTGACCCGTTCCTTCCGGTTTAAGGCATCAGCTACAACGTTCGCCTTTCCCGGATGGTACTTGATCACACAGTCGTAATCATTCAGAAGTTCAACCCAACGACGCTGTCGCATGTTGAGTTCCTTCTGATCAAAAATGTGTTGCAGACTCTTGTGATCGGTAAATATGGTACACTTGGTGCCATATAAGTAATGTCTGCAAATCTTCAATGCGAAGATTACTGCTCCCAATTCAAGATCATGAGTAGTGTAATTCTTCTCATGAACTTTTAACTGCCTTGATGCATAGGCAATAACTTTGTCCCGTTGCATCAGTACGCAACCAAGTCCCTGATGGGAAGCATCATAGTATACGACAAAGTCATCATAGCCTTCTGGGAGAGATAGAATTGGAGCATCACATAGTTTCTGTTTTAATGTCTGGAAAACATCTTCTTGGTTCTGCTCCCAGACAAACGTTTCACTTTTCTGGGTTAGTTTAGTAAGAGGCAGAGCTATCTTAGAAAAGTTCGAGATGAACCTTCTATAATAACCTGCCAATCCCAGAAAAGACCATATCTCCGTCGGTGTCTTCGGAGTGTCCCAATTCTTTATCGCCTCAATCTTGGCAGGATCCACGTGTATTCCCTCGTTGTTGACTACATGTCCCAGAAATTGAACTTCTCTTAGCCAGAATTCACATTTGGAGAATTTGGCATAGAGTTTCTTTTCTCTCAACAGCTCCAAGATCTTCCTGAGGTGTTGCTCGTGCTCGGTTTTGTTCTTGGAATAAATCGGTATGTCATTTATAAAGACAATGACAAACTGATCTAAATACGGCTTGGACACTCGGTTCATGAGGTCCATGAAAACCGCTGGTGCATTTGTCAATCCGAAAGGCATCACCATGAACTCGTAATGCCCGTATCTGGTTCGGAATGCCGTCTTGGGTATGTCTTCTTCTTGAACTCTAAGCTGATGATATCCAGATCGCAAGTCAATCTTTGAGAAGTATTGAGCTCCTTGCAATTGGTCAAACAGGTCATCAATCCTCGGCAATGGATACCGATTCTTGATGGTCAGTTTGTTCAGCTCACGGTAATCTATGCACATTCTGAACGATCCGTCTTCCTTTTTCACGAACAAGACCGGAGCTCCCCAAGGCGAGTAGCTCGGTCTGATGAAGCCTTTGTCCAGTAACTCATGTAACTGGTTTGACAATTCCTGCATCTCTGAAGGTGCTAACCTGTAGGGAGATTTAGCAACAGGGGTTGCTCCAGGAACTAAGTAACGAAACTCTACCGGTAGCACAGGTGGCAAACCTGGTAGATCTTCAGGAAATACTTCGGGATACTCTTTCACTACCGGTACATCTTGAATCTTCTTCTTATCCTTCTCTTTTTCCACGACATGAGCCAAAACGCCACGCACCGCTTCTGTAGACACTTACGCGCTTTTATACAAGAGATGATTTTGACACTGCGTTTTGCTTTATCCCCTTTAACTTCCAATACGCGATCTCTCGGCAATGGAATTCGAAGCAGCTTTTCAGAACAGATGACTTCCACTCGATTAGAGGAAAGCCAATCCATTCCAACAATGATGTCGAAACTACCCAACTCCATTGGTATCAAATCAATGGTGAATGTATGACCGTTAAGTGTCAATGGGCAGTTCCTATAAACTGTACTAACTGTGATCTGTTTTCCGTTAGCTACCTCTATGATGTAAGGGGAATCTAACTGTTCCTCTATAGAATCTAATTGGCATGGAAAATCGGTAGAGATAAAACTCTGATCCGCACCAGTATCAAATAGAACAGATGCATAAAAGTCATATAAAAGAAACGTACCAGTGACCACATTCGGGTCCTGGCGTGCAGCGGGTGCTCCAATAACAAAAGCTCTTCCACGTGGAGCTTGAACTGCCGGCTGTGCCTTCTTCGGGCAATTCTTTGCAAAGTGGCCTTGTTCACCACAACTGAAGCACACACCGTTGTTCTGATTGGCTGGTGGAGGGAGAGCTAGAGCAGCATTGTTGACTGCTGGATTTGGTGTCAGTATGCACTGTTGGACCCAGTGCCCTTTTCTTCCACAACCCGTGCATTGACGGCACTGGTTGTTTGCAGCATGATGATACTGGCATTTGGTGCACAGAGGATGTGGGCCAATATACTGTTTCTTGGGCACATTTTGTTGTGCCACTGCTACTTGGTTGAGGGGAGTAGCCACTGTATAGTTTTTGATGGTCTTTTGTTTCTTCTTCTGATGGTGATGGGGTTTCCTTGACGACTCGGCTTTGTTTTTTGCCGGAGTCAGCCTCTTTCTTTAAAGCCCCAGAGGCTACCATAAGATCAGTGAGTTTTCCAGACAATCTCACTGCTGACTCGACAGTGGTAGGGTTGGCTGAAACAACCATGCCCTGAATGAAGGCGGGGAGTCCACCTACATATCTGTCTATTCTCTTCTCTAAAGTTGGTACCATGTCTGGCACCAAAGCAACTAACTCATGATAACGAGTTGTATACCCCATGTGATCAGCCCCTTTCATCACATGGTTGGACAGTTCAACCTCCAGTTTCTGCAACTCGTTCTTGGGGTAGAATTCTGTTCTCAGCAGCGTCTTGAAGTCTTCCCATGGCATGGCCATAGCTTCTTCTCTTCCTCGGGCGTTGATCTGACCGTTCCACCAGGTCAGAGCCCGTTTGTTGAATGTCCCAGATGAGTAACGGACCTTGTGGTGTTCTGGGAAGCTGCAGAGGTCCAAAGTTGTCTCGATCTTTTCAATCCATTGGATTAATCCAACGGCTCCTTCGGACCCGCTAAAGCTGGGTGGCTTACATCCTACAAATGACTTGTAGGAGTAATGGGATGAACCTCAAGTATTTCCACTGGCTTCTCCAGATGAATTGCCAGTGTTGTTGATTTCATTCCGAAGACGAAGGAACATCTCCGGTATTGCTTCTTTCATTTGATTGGTCATCTGGCTACTTAGTAACGTCACTAGAGCGATAGTTGCAGGATCCAAAGTAGGTGTTGTGCCCGAGCCAGATGGTTGAATGATCAGAGGAGGAGGAGGTGGAGGAGGTGGTGGTGGTGAATCATTTGGTGACGGTGTGGAGGAGTGTGGAGCCAAGTCTTGTGGTGGTAGAGGTAACAAGGGAGGCTGTCTTCTCGGCGGTATTCTGATCATAACCAATAAAGTTATCGGTTAGTGCAATGATCGAATACAGAAGACAGTATGCAAGAAATTTCTAAGTTATGTTTTCTCTATATGCAGGGTCCCTAGGTTATAGTCTAGGCCAAACAGTTTAAATGAGTGACCCATATTTCTCTACAACCATGGCTCTGATACCAATCTGTCACACCCCGAGCCGGCGGGGTTGGATCAGAGTCCCCGTCGAGCGGAAGGTTCTCGGGGCGCGATATCGTGAGTGATAATCGAAATGTTCAGATTGTTACATTTCACATGATACATAAATGAGAAACTTGCTAAAATAAAATAGAATTACAAAGTTAAATTACATCAGTTAAGTTAATAATTTAACAATGTAAATCTACTATCACATCATAAATCTTCTATCTTGTATCTGCACAAGATATACAAAATAAACGGTATAATGATGCTTCAAAATATGCAGGTCCAAAAAGCTAGGTCCTCTATCAGATAACCTAGTCCAAAGAAATAACTCTCTGTTCGTCACCTGAGAAATCATGCAAAAATAAAGTCAACACATGGTTGGTGAGTTCATTAAGTTTTATAAAATGAGTTTGAATAACCTTAATGACAACCTTAACCTCACCATTAACCACCTATACCATCCAGATTAGTATGCTTATATATAGGGCATATGTAGGGTCGAACTTTCCGCCCCGCCCAGCCACCGTCCCACCACATACTAAACCACATGATATATTGTTCCTGGTGATAATTAAGAATTTCATCCCACTACTTTGATTCTTTGACATATGATACATAGCATTTGATTACCCTGAAAATGTTTACCTTGATTCCCCGAAATGACAACCTTAACCTCATCAACAACCACCTATGCTAACCAATCAAGTATGCTTATATATAGGGCATATGTAGGGGACAAGCACCAGCCACCGTCCCACCACATACCGAACTACTTAACATATTGTTGTTACTGATAATTAAGCGTTTCACTCCATTCACCTTTGATTTAGATTCTTGATTTCCACAAAAAGTTTACCTTTAATTATCTGAGTTCACCTTGTATTCATGATTGCCTCAAGCATTTGTAGAAATATGATACTAAATGTTTAATTAAATTAATAATAAAACAATTAAATACAACTAAGACATGATGATTGGGCCTTATTTGACTCAATCAATTAGACTTTGTTGTTGGTGGCTGTCCAAGTTGTACCCTCTCACACGTGACCCATATCAGGCATAACTCACAAGGAGTATACCTGAGCGTGCCGGGATTTTAATGATGCCCATATCAGCTTGACCCAATGGCCTACTGTACATGCCGGGACTTTACGGATATCCTTTGATTCTTGATCTCTTTGATTCACTTCACTTTGATTATGATTTCATTTGATAGTTCACGTTATTGCCCATATAGCTTCACTATAAGAGTCTATTATTTATGCCGGGACTTTATGTCTGTTACACGTGGTCTTGATTTCCATACAACTGACATCCACCTTAACTCAAGTATTAATGATTTCATTAGATCTTAATGATTTCATTATTTCTATGATTCACACACATTTACGATTTCTGATTCCTTGAGTCTCTTGATTTGATCTTTAGAATTCCCATGATTTCGCAATGATAATTGATTCTTGATTATGGTTCTTTGTTCCCAGATCACACACTGAGTTAAGTTTCTTTGAACATGATCCTTTGTTTTAGTTCATTTGATTTCACTTTGAATTTAAATTTTTGAATTTGAGCTTGATGGACTAAGGGTTTGTTTAGAGTTTAGAATTAAAGTATTACTCATAGGAGTAATTTAATTAACTTGATAAATTGATCTGTATAGCAATTACCTTGACAGGAGTCTGGGAGTATCAACAAGCATAAAGATATGACATATAATGAATAAAAGCATTTAAGTAAACAATTTAAATAAAACAGTTTACGCATGCTTCTCAGCCCCGCTTTTTAAAACAAAAATGTTAGAAAAGGGGCAATGAACTCACCTGTGCTGCTATGTAAATGATCTAACACAATATGCGCTCTCTTGTTGTAGCTTAGGTTTCTTCGGTTCCTGAGTTGTTTTATAAGAGTTGGAACACGATAAGTATACGTAATAATCGTCGCTCCTAAGGTTTGGCCTTGGTGTGTGTAACTAAGTGTCCTAATTACTAGGGTGATTCTAAGATCTTACTCTTCTACTCTAACTTGAGTACCCATTTATAACCCCAAATCCCATGTTTAATTATAATAACTTACTTTTAAAATTTTACAAAATTTGGGCAGAGTTTCCTTTGTTTTCTTGTTCAAATCCAGACAATAATATTGTCTATTTTCAACAATTTCCCAATCAATTATAATAACTAGCTTTTGTAACTAAAAAGACATCAATGACATTTATAAAATATAACAATTAGCTATTTTTACAAACAATACAAGTCAAAAGTGTTAGAACTTGAGTTAACCAGATTTAGATTAATTCCAAGTCCTTTGATAGTTCTTTGTTCATCCATGTATATAACTTAGCTTAGAGTGTTCAATTGAACAACCCAATTTAGTTATGTTTGTGTTAGATGTAAATGTTGAGATTTACACCAACACCTTATGCCATAACATCCACTAATGCACGTTCCTTAGTTTGTTCTAAACTTGGAGTGCTCGTATATTCATTTCCTTGTCCTTATGATTAAATTCAACAGCCCTAGGTACTGAATTTCCCAAACTTGCTAACACTTTAGGTTCTATCACCATAGAAGCAGTGAACCTATTGACTTTCAGAGCAGGTTCGGCGAACCTTTAGGGTCTGGCGAACCTTTAGGGTTCGCTTGACTAAGGTTCGTCAGCTTAGAAGGTTCGTTGGTCAAAGTTCGTTGCTATTAGGTTCGTGATCAAAGGTTCGTTGATTGAGGGTTCGTCTCACTTAGGTTCGTCTGTCACAGGTTCGCATGACCTAGAGTTTGGCAAGACAGGTTCGTGAATCTTAAGGTTCGTCGCCCTTGGGTTCGTTGGTCTAGGTTGACAGGTTCGGCTAGCAGAGCATCCACAGGTTCGTTGCAGAGTATCTAACAGGTTCGATGCAGGTATGCAGGTTCGTAACAGGTTCGGCTCCCAATAAAAGGTTCGGCGACCTGTAAAAAGGTTCTCCTGATCGCATTTGGTTCGCGAACCTGCACTTTCTTCTTCCTTTTTCGATCCAGATCTGTTACAAATCAGTTCCTACAACTTCCTAGTCATTCATAAGTGTTTATCTAAGTGTTTCTAAGTGTTCAATGTGATTAAAACTACGAAAATATAAACGGGTTCGTGATAACCACTAAAACCGAAATAAAATCAATAGATGCTTGAAATTTTTTTTTTGTACTTCCTTGATCTACAGAACGAGATGGTCGTTTTGGCTCTAAGTATGCTTGAATCCGACTAACAATCACCACGAAATTGTAGAGAGAAGTTGAAATCTTGAGAGAGAGAGCTAGAGAGAGAGAAAAACGAGATAGAGAGAGATAGAGAGAATGATGGTGGTGGTTGTGACATTAAATGTCACATTTAATTGTCTCAAAACACCCCTTCGTTCGGTCTCGTTCGGTTTCGCGTAAAATGCCGTTTCGCGAGGTTTTCGCGATGAAACGACTCAACTTATAAAATAGGATTTATAAATTTATTTTAAGTTGTGATTCCTAATAAATTAACTAATATCTTTTATTTATATAAATTTTAAAATATTAGTTTACTGTTTAAATCGAAATGTACGGTCATCGCGCGTATTCGTTCAAATCGTCAGCTGTACAAACACGGCGATAACTGTACTTTTCAATATTGTTTTCTAATTATTGGATATTATTTAGAACGTTAAACCTTCAGATATATTCGTACAGATCGTCACCAATACGAATAACCCGTCGATTTAGCATTCACATAACAACATCCTTTTGTTTTGTTCTGTAAAGCCTCACATACGTTTATACATAATAAATCCTAACAAATAATCACATGATGGTTCTGTGTTGTCAGATAATTATCTGACTCAAGAACCATAGTTCTGAACTTTGTTTCTGTCAAATGTTTCTTAATTTGTTGTTTGATAACCCAAAATGATAATGACAATGATACGAATACGAAATGAAATAAAATGTTTGTAGTTTGTACCTGTTTACTGTTCATGTCACTGTTTAAGATCAATGTTCCGGTGATGGTTCCGGCACTGATGTTACAGAGGGCCAAGCAGAATCGTTGTTTTAACAACCACCTAAATTAAATTAATGAACTCTATTTTTAAAATCGTGACGTTTCGTTACGGTAACAATCGATAACCTACGCGTTTACGTGAAACCGAGCAAAACCGAACGAACCCGAACGCTCCTGAAAGATTTCAAACATTGAATGACATTAAATGCCCATTTCTACCACTCACCTACCACTCCCTCGCACCATTTCCGTCACTCTCTCTCTACAACTCTCTCTCTAGAATTTCAAACCCTAAAGCCTTCAATCTTTCACCAAATCGAGTGATTTTGGTGTCAAAACAACCACAACAACGTGTAGATCATGAAAGTACAAATAGTCCGAGCTTGGAATCATCTAAAACGAGGTAAAATCGAGTCCAAAGTTGCGATTTTATGGTTTTACCCTCTTGGTTCGAACCCTCCACTTACAACTGGTTTAAACCACCACAAACTCTTAGGAACTGCACGTAAATGGTCTAGGGTGATGTAGGAACTTGTAAGACTCCATGATTTAGCCATAAACTCGATAATGGAGACCTGCACAACTTCGGCTGCGAACCAAGTGAATGGGTACCCAACCTGCACAGCTCGGGCGAATGGCCAGGCGAACCAGTCTTGAGTCCAAATGAGCATCCCATTCGCACGAGAGGGACGGCTGAATGAACCATGGGTAGTCAGACACTTCAGACCAATGGACAAGGGGCGAATGAAGCTTCCATTCGGGTGACACTCGCATGAACCTTCTCATTCGGCCGACTATCTACATTCGCATGCCCGGATTCATTCGGTCCCCATGGATCTTTTCGCATGGTAGTCATTCGTATGGGCAACCTTATTCGGTGAAAAAGTGAAAACCGAAGGGACAGTATGGGCGAAAGGGATTCTTTCATGAACTCTCATTTGCATGATTGTTAACCATGCATACGAGTGGGAAAATATTAGGGTTTCCAAGTATGATAACCACCCATGCTAAGAGTTTTCAGCACCCAAACTTTTATGAGTTACATTAACATATAAGCATGGGTATTAACGATCAATTTAGTTTCAAAACATTTGTGTTGCTATCAACAAAAATCATAAGCTAAATGGGCAATATAGAAACTAGGCTTGGGAGGTTTAAACAAGTGTTAAGCGAATGATTGATGTTCATAAACACTAAATTGGTAACCTTGGGAGTCATAAATGTAACTCATGTTTAGTAGGTCACTACAAAGGGTAACATGATTTTACACATATGAGATCAAAGAACTAAGGGAACGAGTTGAAATCCATGGAAGAACGAGAAACAAACTAAGCAGTGATGTGTTGATCTTATGTATCAATACTCCATACTTAGTGATTTTATACAATTGTATAACTAACTTAGACTATTTAATTAAACAGTCTCATGTAGATTATACTCAAGGAAGGACAACGAACTAATGAAGGACTTAGAGTTAATCGAGTGAGATTAACTTAAGTTCTAACATGTTTAACTTATACTTTTCTAAAGAGTAACTTACGTTTTGAACTAAACAAAATGACTTATAAATTAGTTTATTTAAATTGATTTTAAAATAAATCAAATGATTTCTAACTTAAAGATTTCAACTTAAAATGGATTTTATTAATGATGTTTTACTTAAAAGACCATGAATGTGATTAATTTAGACCTTATATAAATAAGGTTTAATAGGGAATATCTACGGGATAATGGTTCATCAGGGGTAAATAGTGACAAATAGTTAGAGAAACTTAGAAACACATTTGTAAAGTTTAGGACACATAGTTGCACACCGAGACCAAAACCCTGTATACGTACCTTCCGATACTTATAGTATTCAAATCATAATAAATCAACACAGGTGACGAAGAAACATAATCTACAATCAACGAGCGTGCATATCTTTTGTGATTCATAGCATAACAACACAGGTGAGTTCATTGCCCCTTTTCTAAACATTTTTGTTTTACAAGCGCGGGGCTGAGAAGCATGCGTAAATTATTTTCCTTGGATTATATTTACTAAAATGCTTTTACCTCGTATATGTTTACATGTAAAATTGTGACCCTAGATTTAATCTAGGTAAACTAAATTGCAGGTTTTCAAAATGGGTATCTATTCCTTGTGAGTAGTTAACTAATATTAATCAAAAAACTATTTTCGAAGGTCTATTTTCAAAGAACTAACGGTCTAATCAAAGAACTATTTTCAAAGGTCTATTTTCAAAGAACTAACGGTCTAATCAAAGAACTATTTTCAGTGATGTGTACAAAGAACTAACGGTCTAATCAAAGAACTAATTTCGATGGTGTGTTTTCAAAGAACTAACGATCTATTCAAAGAACTATGTATAAAGAACTATTTTCAGAGGGTATGTCTAGGAAATATCAAAGATAGCATGTGCCAATCCTATGTTTCAAAAGATGTCCTAGCTAGACTTATTGAATATGGGACGCATGTTTGATGATATTTACAGCATTCCCTAACTATTTTCAAGGAACATCTGGGAAATACTCAAAGATAACATGTGCCAAAGAACTAAAGAACTATATGAACAAGGAAGAACTATGGACGATCTAAAAGAACTATAAAATCCTATACATCAAAAGATGTCCTAGCTAGACCGATTGATTATAGGTCGCATGTTTGATGATATTTACAGATTTCCTTCATTACTAAGAACCTTGATTGCTAGACTAGTCTACTAGAGTTGACCAAGGCCCAATCGTTAGGTCTTAGATTTGATTAAATGTTTACTTATTTATTTATTTAAGCATTTAATGTAATGTTTCTACAAATGCTATGGTTGATCATGATTGTGTGATGAACTTAAGGAGTCAATAGAATTTCAATTTTTGTGGAACTACAAGAACTAAGAACTAAAGAACTATTGTGTTGATGATGTGGAATGAAACACTTAATTATCATTAACAACAATATGTTATGCAGTTCGGTATGTGGTGGGCTGGTGGCTGGGCTGGCAGTAAGCTTAACCCCACATATGCCCTATATATAAGCATACTTGATTGGATAGCATAGGTGGTTGTTGAGGAGGTTAAGGTTGTCATTGCGGGTGTTCAGTGTTAACAAAACTTCATGTTGTTCAAAGGTTGTGAATTGAATGCATGAGATGAAACGCTTAATTATCACCAAGAACAATATATTATGTGGTTTGGTATATGGTGAGCTGGCGGTAAGTTCGACCCTACGTATGCCCTATATATAAGCATACTGAATTAGATGATATAGGTGGTTATTGGTGAGGTTGAGGTTGTCATCTGGTCAGGTCTGTACAAAACTTATTTTAAAAACTATATGAACTCACCAACCATGTGTTGACTTGATCTTTTTGCATGACTTCTCAGGTGACGAACATGTCTAATTAAGAAGTTCGTGTTTTTGACTAGGATGCCTAGATAGAGGACCTAGTATTTTGGACGTGCATATTTTTGAACATCATTATACAGATTATTTTGTATATCTTGTACAGATACAAGATAAAAGAATTATGATGTTGATAGTAGATTTACATTGTTAAATTATGAACGAAACTGATGTAATTTAACTTCGTAATTCTATTGAATTTAGCATTTTCTCATTATATATCATGTGCAATGTAAAAAACTTGATCATCACAATTATCATTCGATATCGCGCCCCGGGACCATTCCGCCCGACGGCACACTTGATCCAGCCAGCCGGCTCAGGGTTTGACATATAAGGCTGGGGATTCGGATAGACGGGGTGCATGGTATGGTTATGGGTGGAGGTTGGAAAGGTGGTAGTGGGGATCATGGTCATTTGACCAGGCATGTATGTTGGGAAGCTAGTTGACATGAAGTTACTGATGAAACCAGGTGTTGCATGGTTAGGAGGGTATGTACTGAAACTGGGCAAGGTTAGGTTTCCACCTGAGAAAGGTAGGTTGAGACTGTTCATGGTCAAATTTTGGCTGTGAGGAGGAAAGGTGATCATTTGGCCAGACGTGGGTATGGGGGTATAGTAAGGCATGGGCTCAGCCATTGTGAGCAGATTGTTGGCCGGGAAAGTTGTCATGTCAGGCCTCTGGGTTTGGCTTGAAGGTGCATCTAGGCTATTTCGAAAAAAGGAGTGTGGTGTCTCAAAACCTAGGGTTGGTGTGGCTATGGAGGAGTTGGCGAAAATGCTAGTTGTTTGGATTGATACTTGTTTTTCGACACCCGCATGTGGCAAAGCACTAACGACAGGCTCGTCTTCATATGCCAGGCGTATCCGAACACCTCTAAGGCGTTCTTCCCAGACATATTCTGCCATTAATTCTTGGATGCGGGGGAAGTGCTCCCGAATGCCTTCCGGCGTTAGTTCTACCACATCGCTGATGATGGGTGTTAAACTAGGAGAATGACTGGGAACTGACGACCCAACCGGGTTACTAGTTCCCTCATCAGGACCTTGAGATATTGTATCTTGAAGAACTTTTTCAGACTTATGTGGAGCCCTTCTTCTTTATGGGTTTCAGAGAATTCGAGGTCCCACGGTAGGCACCAATGTTCAAGTAATGGTCGAACGATCTTCAGGCTGAACTGGATCTCCGGACTTTTATTCCTGGCTATCCTACTAAGAACAGAAAGCACCGTTAGTCTTATCATAGGAGGAGTCCTCCTGCGATTGGACTCAGGCGTGAGAATAAGTCACTTGGTCGGAGAAGATAAGTTCAGCGAGAGAAATGAGAAGTGTAGTGAAATGTGAGTCAAGTGAAGTGAGAACTGATAACATGTGACCTGATATTTATACTGCTCTCCTCCTGGGAGCCCGAGCTCCTAGGAATGGGAGATTTCCTCTTTGGTGGTGGTAGCCATATGCTTTTTTGAAGCTTCCCTTGTGTTCCACAAATGTTGCTTCTTTGGTGAAATAGGTTGACATGTCCATTTCATCAGCTTTTCTGCTATCTTCTTGACTTAATTATCTCTTCTTTCTATCCATGGTGTAAAAGCGTTCTTCTACCCTACTTTGATTATTCTTTTGGTTAATCCAGTTTGCCTTGTAGTTCACGGCTGTCTTGCCTTCCTACCTTCTTACTTTGTGAACTTATCTAACTTTTATAAAGGATTAGCATCCAACGTCATCATCAAATAAAGATGAACACCAATACAATACTGACCTCTTCATCAGTCTATTTTTCAGGGAAAGATGAACTCCAAGACCATTAAACCATGTGTAACGAGGTGTGAGGAGGGGCTTGACCACCCTCCATCACGCCCCCAACCATCACCCTACCAATACACATAGGGCGTGACCATTATGTGGTTTCAAAACCGTGACTACCCTCACGGCATGAAGGAGGAAGAAGAGGAGGAAAAAAGGGGTGATGGGGCTTGATGAGGGGGAAATGACTGATGATAACACCTATGGTGATGACGTGGAGTGATGACTAGGTGATGATGTTGGTTGTTTATGCGGCGCCTACGTGGAGTGTTGGGGCTTGATGAGTACACAAGGCCTTAATTAGGGTGGCCCTAAAATTGAGGTGATCATGACAATCCGAATAAAAAAGACTTCTAGCAAATTTAAATAATTAAAGTATGGGTGTTCAAACAAAACCGAAAACAGAACCGTATTCGTAACTGTTTGGTTTCTAATTGTATCCTAATTCCGGATTCAGTTTTCTGTTCTGTTTCTTTAATTTGGTTTGTTTCGTTAACCGATTAAACCGAATTCAAATTTAAATTTATTATCTATAAATAATGTATAAGGTTGAATTTGGTTTATTCAGAGCGGTTTATTATGTTTTTAACAGGTATATTTGATTTTTAATCGGTTTATTCGATTGAATTCGGTATATTCGGATCGGTTTATTATATTTTTTAACCGGTTTATTTGTTTTGTAATCGGTATATTTGGTTTGTACTGTTTAAACGAACCGAACCACGGAACCACTTCTCGAATTTGTTTCAATTTTTGGATGGTGAAAAAAAATGAAAACCAATTAAACCAAAACAAATAAATCGTTAATCGAACCGATGAACACCTCTAGCTTAGAGGGCATCAAAGTTGCTTTTAAAGAAAGTTACTTTTTTTACCCTTTAAATCATGTGTTTATAAATGCTTAGCTTTAGTTCTCTCTAACTTGTTGATTCTCATTTTAATTAAAATCTCTATATATAAATATATATCAAAAATTTTGTGCCATTCAAAAAAATAAGCATAGGACGGAGGTCGGGTTTGCCCCTCCCCTGGGCCGTCCATGAAAACCATACACCAAACCTCTGTTTTCAAATCAACAAAATCTGTAACATTAGTGTAAAAATTGTAAAATTCAAATATTAATTAGTGGGTATTATAAAAATTTCAAAGTCTTTGTTATATAAAAATTTATAAACTAATGAACTTAGATAATGATAAAATGTATATATACACACACAAGTACATATGCCTATATGTATAATATGATGGTAGTTATGCAAATATTATCTTTTATATATATAAATCATAAAATATCTTAATATGTCTAAAATTCATTTATATATTAAATCTAATTTTAGAGGAATTTTATATACTTTATATCATTATTGAAAATTTGTTTTATAAGTTAAGGGACTACATTTGCCAAAATAGCAAACTGGATTTTCAAACAAAAAACCACAAGGACCAAAGTTGTCAAACCCTCAAAGTTTATTCGTCCTTCACACGGATTCCTCATGGATCGACCCATGGAACCATCCGCGATCTGAAAACTCATCCGCTTTTTTAGACGCATTTACAGCCAATCAAGGATGAATTAAGCAAGTTTAGGGATGCATGAACTATTAGCAACCATCCAATTTTACGATGAATCAGTTGTAAATGCCAAAAATATGAAAGCATCATCAATAGACTCTAATTAGTGCAGAATCCAAGCTAGAATCAAGAAAGAAAGTAGAAAAATGTAATCTTTGTATAAATACTGAAAGTTCAAGTACAAATGCCTCAATACGTCTAGAGAGCAAATGCCTCGGGATTCCAACCTAAACATGTACAAAATACGTCTATTTATACTAGGTCTAGGTGCACTCGAAATCTAACACGAAATATTTCGAGTACACGAATACGTGGTGTACTCGAAGTAGCTGTACACGAAAATAATCAAAAATCTGGACTTTGCTTTTTCACTTCTCTATTGTTTGACTTTGTCAGTCTTCATCGTGTACTGGGCTCTACAGACACGCAGACACGCTCAAACACAATACTGATGTACTGAAAATGATAAACAATGGTAGGATAACTTACGTGTTTGTTAGATATGGTCTTATTATTATGTATAAACATATGTGAGGAGATCTGGACTAAAACTATAACGGATGTCGTTAAATGAATATTAAACATACGATATATTTGCGTGGGTGACGATCCGCACGAATATAATTGTACGTTTACCGTTCTGAACAAGATCTTATAATTAGAAAACCATATTGGAAAGTAGGGGAGTGCCAGAAAACCGATTAACCGCACTAAAACCAAATTAACCGACATAACCGTACCGAAAAAACCGAACCGAACGAAAACCGACGGTGCGGTTATCAATTTTCTTATAACCGAAAATTTCGGTTCGGTTGCGGTTAAGCTGTATTACATAACCGAAATAACCGTAACCGCACCGAATTAACCGAATATGTCCAAAACTGAACCGCTTAACCAAAACCTTAAGCGAATATAACCGAACCGCGTGTATAAATGTATTATTCTTATAGACTAATATTAGTAATGGCCCATTCTAATTTTTGTTAATGGGCCAAGTCTATTGTTATTTTAATTTTGATAAGGAAAACAAAGCCAAAACCCTAAATCTCCTCAAAACTTCCAACGCCTACATCTGGAGTGGAGAGCATCAACGGCAAACTTGGATAGCATCCACGAAAAGAACCGAGGTTAAGCATCAACTCCTTAGGCCTTTATTATATCGTTTCAAACTTTCAATCAACATTTTGAGGATTATTGTTATACTTTCTTTGTTCACAAATTCCAAATTGTTAGAATTTGGTGTTCATCTTCAAGCTTTTAAAACCCTGTATTTTTTTTTCTACAATTGTGATGCCTTATCTTCATCAATTCTTCAGTACAACAATCCATCATGACACTATCACACAAGCATTCACGTATCTCAACCTTCTCTTCTGAAATCCATTATCCTCACCAGAATTCGAACTTTTCGAATCATTGGAAGGTGAAATTTCAAATTTTAACATTGGAAGGTGAAATTTCGAAGTTTCTCACGCAAATTAATGGATTAGATCAATAATGGTATTAATTAACATATAATATTACAGGTAATTGCAATTCTATATTAAGCATGCCGCAAAGTGTACCTAAACTACTATGCATATAATCAATTAAGTAAATAAATAACTTGTAACCATTAACATACAAAACTACAACTAATGCAATTAGTCTGGTTTGAGCATGGAGTTAATTTCATATATCCTACTTTTTAGTATGGTTTGTTAAATTTTGCAATGAAACTAACAATTGCTAATGTTTTTGATTTAATTTTAGATGGAGACACCTGTGATAAATATTGATGAAGATAAAGAAGGCACTACCGAACCAGTTGTTAATGATGTTGAGCAAAACGAGGAGCAAGAAAAGAAGAATGGTGGAAGACTAAGATCTTGGGTATGGGACCATTTTAGTCTCGAAAAAGGAACGAAGAAAGCAAGATGTTTGTATTGTAACTTATTAATGGCGACTGGCTCAAGAAAGAAAAGGATACATGTATATTTTCTAAATTGGTTGATGATGAGTATGTTGATTTGGATGAGGGTTATTTAAAGTATTTGGAAGAAGAATGTGGTGAAAGTATTGGTGATTGTGAAGTTGCTATATATTTGCGTGATGGAACCCGAGAAAAAGATAAAAGGAGATGATAACTATGATGTTTTGGGTTGGTGGAAACTAATTTCGTTTAAATTTCCTATACTTTCTCAAGTAGCAAGACATGTTTTAGGAATTCCAATCTCAACCGTTGCATCCGAATCCGCATTTAGTACCGGAGGTCGGTTGATAGATATATGTAGAAGCTCTCTTACTTCAAAGACCGCCGAATCCTTAGTTTGTGCACAAGATTGGTTACGGTCAAAACCGGCGGATTTACAAGAGTCTCAAGTCTATGGTTTGCCACTAGAAGACTTGGTTGAGCACTTGGAGAAAATAGAAGATGGTAATTATATTTCAATTTAAAGTTTATAAGTTATGTCTTATGTTAAGTATTAACATATAATTCTTTTTGTAGATTTGATGACCACAGAAAAAAACCACAAAGATTCCATTGTTGAAGATGACGATTCAGATGAAGATGTTTTTATTTTAATGTTTTGTTTTTGAACTTAAACGTATTAAGTGTGTCGGATGATTTCGAATGTTTGTTTTTGTGTAAACTTTTGATTTATATTATCATGATGGATTGTAAAAGATTTTCCCAAGTTATATGTATTGTGATATGGCAGTTTTTTTTAAATAAAGCTGAACAAAATCTACGGTTAAGCAAAATTAACCAACCAAAACCGAACAAAACCGATCATAACTGACCGCGGTTAACCAAAACCGATTGGTTAAGGATGTCTTATAACCAATTTAATCGGTTTCGGTTATGGTGGGGGCTAAAAAATGCACCGAACCACAACGTGCTCACCCCTATTGGAAAGTAACATGGTCGTGGTATTCGAACGGGTGACGATTCGTGCGAATACGCGCGAAAACGTTATGATCCGGTGAAACAATAAAAATAAACGTTTTTGAAATTTTAAAAATAAATAAAAGATATTTAGTTATTTTACTAGGAATTACCACCTTAAATAATTTAGAAAAGTTTAGTTTTATAAAGATACGTAATGCTACGAAAAACGACGAAAACGAAGTGTAAAACCGAAACTGAACGAAACCGAACATACCTGAACGTACCCGGACTATAAAATTGGAAATCCTTCTTCTTCCGCAAAAATTTCAAGATTTTCCCTCTCCTCTCTCTCTCCCGGCTACACTCTCTCTCTACTCTCTCTCTCTAACTTCAAACCACCATAACTTCTTCAATACTCCACCAAATTCGATAATCTAGTAGTCAAAACGACCATGGGAACAAGGAGAACAAGAAAGTACAAAGGATATGTGGAGAAACAAGCTCATACGGTGGCAGTTTTAGAGAACACTTGAGTTTCAACACCGGTTTTAAGGTCTCAAAACTTGTAGGTTATGTACAAAACTCACTTAGGAACCTTAGGAACATGTTATATTGAAGTTTGGTATTCTTGAAATTGAGTTGGAACCTGGGCAAGTTAGTCTCGACACAAATACATCAAGAACATGCTAATATCGACGACATGGATTGCAGCTGAGTTCATCCATCTAGATTACTAATCTCGATGGGACAAATTCGAAAGGGTTGCTTCGAGACAACTAATATCGATGCTCTCCAAGTCCCTGAACCCAAGTCACCATCGATACTGATAGTATCGATGGGCTTGGAGCTGTTGAACCTTAACCTGTCGAACATAGTAGTATCGACAAGGGGTGCAGGTGTTTCATCGATATTGCTAGATCTTGGGGAGTCGATACTAGCCATGTTCTGTCGATACAATGCATAAATGTAATCCAAGTATTCTGGACTTGGAACCAGCTTAAAACATCCAGAAATGAAGTGGTGGGACTGGTTTGAATTAGTGTATGTCGGGTAAGTGATGATTAGGGTTTTGAGATGTAAACTGATTTTAACACCATCAATACTAAGATATTTACTAAAACAAAATCTTTACAATGATTTAAACTCATAAATATAGGTTATAACAATCAAATGAAGTTAAAATAATTGGGACTTAACAACTAAAACAATAAGCTTAGTTGTTCGTATCGGTGATGGTCCAAGTTGGTAACCTAAGTGTTAACCGAACTATAAGACCCATCGATACTAACTTATGGATTTCTAGATTAATAAAATAAGTTTGTTTAATTAATTCACATCAATTTAATGACATGAAAAGTTCTCACGAGTTACAAACTAACTAAAGAACTATAGTGAAATCAATGGTAATTCAAAGAAGCAACTAAGTATGGGTTGTTTGATCTTATTTTGTCAACACCCAGCACTTAGAATTATCATCATATCGGTATTCGACTTAGTTATTCAAAGGGATAACTTTAGTTGATAACGAATCAAGAAGGAACGAATTCAAAGATGTAAACAAGGGATTTCACAAGAACTTGATGAATAACCTAGATAGGTTGTTTCAAGTTCAACCATGTTTTAAACTTAATATTTTCATAAAATAACTTAGATTTTAATTAAAAATGTAATATCTAATAACATATAACCAAAGTTTAATAATAATCATCATAATTTATTGTATTAAAGTAATTAAATAAATCTTTGCAAAAATAAACTTAATTTTTATAATTCGATATAATTAATGTAAAAGGTGATTTATTAAATAATCATGTCTTTAAATCTTAATTAACATTGGGTAAGGGTAAAAAAGAGTATGTTGATTTAGAACACTTAGATGAGATAGTAGTAACACCTTAGTAAAATCATAGGACACTTAGTTGCACACCGAGACCAAAACTCTATATTAATCAACTACGAATGCTTACGATATAAAAATAATAATAAATCAACCCAGGTGTCAAAACTACATAGTATACAACAAAGGAGAACGCGTATTTCTTGGTTGATTCACAAACACTACAGCACCGGTGAGTTCATTTGTCCCTTTTTTAAACTATTTTGTTTTATCACAGGACTGAGAAGCGTGCTAAATATTTTATATAACTGTTTTATATAAATGTTTGTCATGTTTATTAAATTGTTTACTATTTATAAATTGTTTATAAATTGTTTACTATTGAATTGTATACTTGTTATGTTATGCTTGAAACATTATGATTTCATTTATAAACTAATTTTGAACATATATACTATCTCAAACATATTCTTTCTCATACATATACTTTCTCATACAAATACTTTCTCAAACGTGTAATTTTACACACTCATACTTTCTCATAACAAACTCATACTTATACATACAAACTCATACTTTCTCATACAAAACTCATACCTATACATACAAACTCATACTTTTCTCATACACGTACTCATACTCAAACTCATACTAATACTAATACTCAAACTCAAACATAATCAAGTGGTTGGATGGGATCCGGTTGGTAAACAGGTACATGTGCACATGGTATCAGAAAGTCTTAAGTCTGAATAATAAGCATAAGGACTTCGTATGACATACTGATTGGCCTCCGTGAGTGACTCTAGGATTCACTCCCCTTTAGTCATTCAGTGTTCTTCGTTGTCAGGACCTTGCAAGACAGACTGATTGGACTCCATGCGTTGACATTTGGTCAAGCCCCTCTAGTCATTATGTGTTCTTCATTGTCCAACCATGGTTTTGTGACGAGTGATTAGGATGATTATGGTTCCATCTAGTTGACCTAGTGTCAACTTATGGTACCCTCTAACTACGCACCGATGTTGAAAGTCACACCCAGTTTCTTCTACGGATTGAGTGTCTCTAGGAATCACTCCCCTCTAGTATTCAGTTCTCCATAGATGTGAACTCAAAACTTGTTTTCAAACTCTAATGAACGTTGTGTTGGTAGGAAGTGAAACGCCTAGTTATCGTCAATAACATTATCTTATTTGGCCTGGTATGTGGTGGACTAGCGGCTGGGCTGGCAGTAAGTGTCACACCCCGAGCCGGCGGGTTGGATCGACTTCCCCTTCGGGCGGAAGGTTCCCGGGGCGCGATATCATGAATGATAATCAGAACGATCAGATTGTTTACATTGCACGTGATATATAAATAAGAAACTACTAAATGAAAATAGAATTACAAAGTTAAATTACATCAGTCTAGTTCATAATTTAACAATGTAAATCTACTATCAACATCATAATCTTCAATCTTGTATCTGCACAAGATATACAAAATAAATCTGTAAATGATGTTTCAAAAATATGCAGGTCCAAAAGCTAGGTCCTCTAACCGGTATCCTAGTCCAAAAGAAATAACTCCTTAGTTGACCTGTTCGTCACCTGAGAAGTCATGCAAAAATAAAGTCAACACATGGTTGGTGAGTTCATATAGTTTTATAAAATGAGTTTGAATAACCTGAATGACATCCTTAACCTCACCATTAAACACCTTTACCATCCAGTTCAGTATGCTTATATATAGGGCATATGTAGGGTCGAACTTACCGTCCGCCCAGCCACCGTCCCACCACATACCAAACTACATGATATATTGTTCCTGGTGATAATTAAGCGTTTCATCCCACTTCTTTGATTTCATAACCTTTGATTGTTAGCATTTGATTACCCTGAAAATGTTTACCTTGATCCCCCGAAATGAAAACCTTAACCTCATCAACAACCACCTATGCTATACAATCAAGTATGCTTATATATATGGCATATGTAGGGGACAAGCCCCAGCCACCGTCCCACCACATACCGGACTGCTTAGCATATTGTTGTTAATGATAATTAAGCGTTTCACTCCATTCACCTTTGATTTAGACTTTGATTTCCACAAATAGATTCACCTTTGATCTCTTGAGTTCACCATGTATCCATGATTACCCCAAAGCATTTGTAGAAATGTTATATTAAATGTGTAACTAAATTAATAACTAAACATTTAAATACAACTAAGACATGATGATTAGGCCTTATTTGATGACAATAAGACTTAGTTGTTGGTGGTTGTCCAAGTTGTACCCTCTCACACGTGGCCTATATCAGGCATGACTCACAAGGAGTCTACCAGTGTGTGCCGGGACTTTAATGATGCGCATATCAGCTTGACCCACTGGTCTACTGTACATGCTGGGACTTTACGGATATCCTTTGATTCTTGATCGTCTGTGATTCTCTTGATTTCGTTCGATAGTTCACCTTATTGCCCATATAGCTTGACTACAAGAGTCTACCATTTATGCCGGGACTTTATGTGTGTTACACGTGGTCTTGATTTCTATACAACTGACATCCACCTTAACTCAAGCATTAATGATTTCATTTGATTTTAATGATTTCATTATTTCAATGATTCACACACAGTTATGATTTCCTTGATTTCCTTGAGTCTCTTGATTTTGATCTTTAGAATTCCATGATTTCACAATGATTATAGATTTATGAGTAGGATCCTTAGTTTACTGATCACACACTGGATTTGATTTCCATTGCTTTTGATCTTTAGCTTTTGTTCTTTTGATTCCACTTTGAATTTAGATTCTTGAATTTGAGCTTGATGGATTAAGGGTTTGTTTAGAGTTTTAGAATTAAGGTATTACTCATAAGAGTAATTTAATTAACTTGATAGTTCAATCTATATAACAATTACCTAGACAAGAGTCTAGGAGTATAACAAACATATATATAAAGCATATAATAAGTAAAGCATTTACGTAAAACAATTTATATAAAAACAGTTTACGCATCCTTCTCAGCCCCACGTTTGGAAACAAAAATGTTTAGAAAAGGGGCAATGAACTCACCTGTGTTGCTTTGTACTGTACTATCACAAAATGCGCGCTCGTTGTTTGTAGACTATGTATCCTCAGTTCCTGAGTGCTTTTAAAATAATTCGAGTACGATAAGTATACGTATTAGTCGTCGTATCTAAGGTTTGGTCTCAGTGTGCAACTAAGTGTCCTATATACTAATGCGCTTCTAAGATTCAATCTAACTAGTCTAACTTAGATACCCATTTGTAAACCCGTATCCCAACAGTTAATTATAACAAGTCTTAATTAATATGTTTTAATTTAACTCATTTTAAGTTTACATTAATTTAGAAAGATCATTGTTTTAATTTAAACAAGTTTACAATTTAACTTCTTTTATAAAAACATAAATAACTTTAAATAAAATGACATTTATCATATGATGGGCTTAGGTTAAGCCCATTGGGCCCACTTCGGCCCACTGCTAGTCTTTGATTTCCAATGATCACAAATCAAAATCCTTGAATAATTCGTCCTAGATAATTAAATCATCTAAGTTAGTTATCCATATTGAGACTTTTCTTAAAGTTTAAGTGTTAATAATTAAATCAACACCCAACCTTTAGACCTTTGTTTTGATCCACATGAGTTCATAATGAATCCCCGACCAAAACATCAAAGGTTTTTACCTATTTAAATAAAGATTACCCGTAATTTTGAGTTGTTAGTGTGTTTAAAGAAAACACTTGTTATAGAAAACCTAACCCAATCACCTTAATTACCCTTTTTTAATTAAAATGGGCCTTAGTATGTTTCCCATGCACATAGATGCATGACTAGCCCATGCATATCAGAAAGCATATTGATTTCGATAATTCTTAGGTTCAACAGCCATGAGGGCAGCGAACCAATTGGCAAAATCCACAGTTTCGGCGAACCTTTGGGTTCGGCACTGTCTTGGTTCGTGGATCTGAGGTTCGTCACCCTAGGGTTCGGCTAACACCTGAGGTTCGCCCTAATCAAGTTCGTGGTTATCAGGTTCGTCCATCCTAGGTTCGTGTCACCTGAAGGTTCGGCCAAGAAGAAGGTTCGTAGGCCTAAGGTTCGACTGAGGAGGGTTCGTTGATCTAGGATTCGGTTCCCATGGTTCGTTGGCCACAGGTTCGCCACCCCAAGGTTCGTAGCTCCCCATGTTTCAGCTGCTTAATGTTCGGCCATGCACCAAAAGGTTCGGCCGATCGAATCTGGTCACGAACCTTCATCATCATCTTCATCTTTACCCTTAACCTGCTACAGATTAGTTTCCAAAGTTTCCCAGTTGTTTCTAAGAGTTTATCTAAGTGTTTTCTAAGTGTTTATATCGGTTAAACAACAAAAGATCATAGGGTTCGTAGTTCACACTAAAAACCGAAAGTAAACTAGAGATTTACCTCAAAATCAATGGATAAAATCTTGAATCCTTTGTACTTCTGTGATCTACGTGATGAGCTGGTCGTTTTCACACCAAAAATGCTTGAAATGGTAGAGATTGGAGCAAGATCTTGTAGAGAGAAGGTGGAGAAAATTCCTAGAGAGAGAGACGAAATTGTGATGAAGATGGTGGTTGGGAGGTGGTTGTGGCATTCATTGCTCATTAAATGACATTTGAAAACACCCGGTAGGTTCGGTCTCGTTCGGTTTCGCGTTAAAATGTCGGTTCTTCGTAGTTTTTGTAACGAAATGACTCGGTTATAAAATAAGAGTTATAAAATAATTTTAGGAGATTATTCCTAGTAAATTAACTAAATATCTTCCATTTATTTTAAAATTTACAAAAATATTACATTTATTGTTTAAAATCGAGTCGTACAGTCATCGCGCGTATTCGTTCGAATCGTCACCCGTACAAACACGACGATAACTATACTCTTCAATATTGTTTTCTAATTATCGGATATCATTCAGAACATTAAACTTTCAGATTTATTCGTACAGATCGTCACCTATACAACTAATCCGTCGATTTAGCATTCACGTAACGACGTTCGTGTTATTTTGTTCTGTAAAGCCTCACATACGTTTATACATAATAAGATCCTAACACATAATCACATGATGGTTCTATATTGCTAGATAATTATCTGACTGATAAACCATGTGTTTATGAATTCTGTTTCCCGGAAATGATTCTGAATCTGTTGCTTGATAACATGAAATGATAATGATTTATGATATGAACATGACATAAAATGAAATAGTATAGTTCGTACCTGATTACTGTTCATGGAACTGTTGAGATCACTGTTCCGGTACGATTCCGGCACTGATGTTACAGTCTCCCCTTGTTAGAGAAGTTTCGTCCCGAAATTTAAGAGTCATTATCAGGTACGTCTTCCTCTGTAAACAGTTGGAGATACTTAGACTTCATGCGATCTTCACGTTCCCAAGTAAACTCAGGTCCGTGCTTTGAGTTCCATCGAACCTTTACAATCGGAATACGGCTTCGCCTTAGTTGCTTAACTTTGCGATCCATAATCTCCAAAGGTTCCTCGATAAAATGTAACTGTTCATCCACTTGAATTTCTTCGATCGGAATGACGAGTGACTCGTCAGCAAGGAATTTCTTTAAGTTTGAGACGTGAAACACGTCATACACACCACTGAGCTCATCTGGTAATCTCAGTCTATACGCCACAGGACCAATACGTTCGATGATCTCGAACGGTCCCACGTATCGTGGTGCTAACTTGCCTCTATTTCCAAAGCGTACTACACCTTTCCATGGGGATACCTTCAACATGACCCGGTCTCCCATTTGGATTTCCAACGGCTTGCGCCGTTTGTCGGCGTAGCTCTTTTGTCTGCTCCTAGTAGCTTGTAGTCTTCGTTGAATCTGGGTAATCTTGTCAGTGGTTTCCTGAATAAGCTCTGGCCCAGTTATTCGATTGTCTCCAACTTCAGTCCAACCGATCGGTGATCGACATTTTCGACCATACAAAGCCTCGAATGGTGCGCATCCGGTGCTACTGTGGTAACTGTTTTTGTAGGAGAATTCAATCAGTGGCAAATGAGAATCCCAATTCCCACCAAAATCCAATACACAGGTTCTAAGCATGTCCTCCAGGCTCTGAATTGTACGTTCGCTTTGACCGTCTGTTTGTGGATGGTAAGCTGTACTCAGATTCAAGTGCGTCCCTAGAGATTTCTGTAATGATTGCCAGAACCTTGATGTGAATCTGCTATCTCTGTCATAAATAATAGACAATGGCACATCGTGACGTACCACTATCTCGTTGATGTACAGTCTCGCCAGTCTATCCATCATGAAAGTCTCACGCATCGGCAAGAAATGAGCAGATTTCGTCAAACGATCGGTGATATCCCAAATCGTATCGTGACCACTAGAAGTGCGGGGTAGCTTGGTAATGAAATCCATAGCTATTTGTTCCCACTTCCAGAGCGGAATCTCAGGCTGTTCCAGTAAACCAGACGGTTTCTGGTGTTCCGCCTTCACTCTCGCACACGTAAGACATCGACCGACGTACTCGGCTATGTCTTTCTTCATTCCCGGCCACCAATAAAATCCACGCAAGTCTTGGTACATTTTATCAGCGCCTGGATGAACAGAGTATTTAGTCTTGTGTGCTTCATCGAAGATAAGTTTTCTCAATTCGTCTACCGCCGGAATCCATATACGATCCTGGTAGTAGATCACTCCATCAGGCTTAGTTTCAAATTGTTTCTCTGCTCCGCAATCGAGTTCTTTCTTCAGATTTCCTCGGTCAACTGATTATTGTTGTGCCTGAATGATCTTGTCTCATAAGCTTGTCTGCACAGTCATTCCCATTGCTCTGACGCGCAAGGGTTTGACTCGCTCCTTCCGGCTCAAGGCATCAACTACAGCGTTCGCCTTTCCCGGATGGTACTTGATTACACAGTCGTAATCATTCAGAAGTTCAACCCAACGACGCTGTCGCATGTTGAGTTCCTTCTGATCAAAAATATGTTGCAGACTCTTGTGATCAGTATATATGGAACATTTAGTGCCATATAAGTAATGTCTCCAAATCTTCAATGCGAAGATTACAGCTCCCAGTTCAAGATCATGAGTAGTGTAGTTCTTCTCATGAATCTTTAACTGTCTTGATGCATAAGCGATAACTTTGTCCCGTTGCATCAGTACGCAACCAAGTCCCTGATGAGAGGCATCACAATAGACAACAAAGTCATCACATCCTTCTGGGAGAGATAAGATTGTAGCATCACATAGTTTTTGTTTCAATGTCTGAAAAGCATCTTCTTGTTTCTGCTCCCAAACAAACGGTTCACTTTTCTAAGTTAGCTTAGTGAGACGCAAGGCTATCTTAAAAAAGTTGGAGATAAACCTTCTATAATAACCAGCTAACCCATGAAAAGACCGTATCTCCATCGGTGTCTTCGGGGTATCCCAGTTCTTTATTGCTTCAATCTTGGCGAGATCCACGTGTATTCCCTCGCTGTTGACTACATGACCCAGGAATTGAACTTCTCTTAGCCAAAATTCACACTTAGAGAATTTGGCGTAAAGTTTCTTTTCTTTCAACAGCTCCAAAATCTTTCTGAGATGTTGCTCGTGGTCTGCTTTGCTTTTGGAATAAATCAGTATGTCATCAATAAAAACAATGACAAACTGGTCCAGATACGGCTTGCACACTCAGTTCATGAGATCCATGAAAACCGCTGGTGCATTCGTCAATCCGAAAGGCATCACCATGAATTAGTAATGCCCGTATCTGGTTCTGAACGCCGTCTTCGGTATATATTCGTCTTGAACTCTGAGCTGATGATATCCAGACCGCAAGTCAATCTTCGAGAAGTACTGTGCCCCTTGCAGTTGGTCAAACAAATCATCAATCCTTGGCAATGGATACCGATTCTTGATGGTTAGTTTGTTCAGCTCGCGGTAGTCTATGCACATTCGAAACGATCCGTCTTTCTTCTTCACGAATAAGACCGGAGCTCCCCAAGGTGAGTAGGTCAATCTGATGAAACCTTTATCAAGTAACTCCTGCAACTGGTTTGACAATTCCTGCATCTCTAAAGGTGCTAACCTGTAAGGAGATTTAGCAACAGGAGTTGCTCCAGGAACTAAGTCAATACGAAACTTTACCGGTCGCGCAGGTGGCAAACCTGGTAGGTCTTCGGGAAATACTTCCGGATATTCTTTCACTATCGGTACGTCTTGAATCTTTTTCTTGTCCTTCTCCTTTTCCACCACATGAACCAGGAACGCTACGCACCGCTTCTGTAGACACTTACGCGCCTTTATGCAAGAGATAATTTTGACACTTAATTTTGCTTGATCCCCTCTAACTTCCAATACACGATCATTCGGCAATGGAACTCGAAGTAGCTTTTCAGAACAGGTGACTTCCACTCGATTAGAAGAAAACCAATCCATTCCAACAATGATGTCGAAACTACCCAACTCCATCGGTATCAAATCGATGGTGAATGTATGACCATTCAGTGTCAATGGGCAATTCCTGTATACTGTGCTAACTGTGATACGTTTCCTATTAGCTACTTCTATAATATAAGGGGAATCTAACTGTTCCTCTATAGAATCTAGTTGGCATGCAAAATCGGTAGAGATAAAAGATGCATAAAAATCATGTAAGTGAAATGTACCAGTGATCACATTCGGGTCTTGGCGTGCAGCTGGAGCTCCTATAGCAAAAGCTCTTCCACGGGGTGCTTGAACTGCCTGTTGTGCCTTCTTCTGGCAGTTCTTTGCAAAGTGGCCCTGTTCACCACAGTTATAGCATCCACCGTTGTTTTGGTTGTTGGGTGGTGGGAGAGCTAAAGCCGCATTGTTGACCGCTTGGTTTGGTGTCAACCAGCACTGCTGGACCCAATGTCCCTTTCTTCCACATCCCGTGCAATGATGGCATTGATTGCTTGCAGCATGATGATACTGGCACCTGGTACACAAAGGGTGTGGGTCAGTATATTGTTTCTTGGGCACATTCTGCGGTGCCATGGCTACTTGGTTGAAGGGAGTAGCCATTGTGTAGTTATTGATGAGTTTCTGCTTCTTCTTCGGGTGTTGATGGTGATGAGGTTTCTTGGAAGACCCTTCCTTGCGCTTGCCAGTGTCAGCCTCTTTCTTCAAAGTACCTGAGGCTACCATCAGATCAGTGATTTTCCTAACAAACACACAGCAGACTCCACAGTAACAGGGTTTGCTGCAACAACTAAACCCTGAATGCAGGCGGGAAGTCCACCTACATATCGATCAATCCTCTTTTCCAGTGTTGGTACCATTTCTGGCACCAAAGCAACCAACTTGTGGTAACGAGTAGTATATCCCATGCGGTCTGCTCCCTTCATCACATGGTTTGACAGCTCGGCTTCTAGTTTCTGCAGCTCGTTCTTGGGGCAGAATTTAGTTCTCAACAGGGTCTTGAATTTTTCCCAGGTCATGGACATAGCTTCTTCTCTTCCTCTCGCTTGGATTTGCGAGTTCCACCAAGTCAAGGCTCTCTTGCTGAATGTTCCAGTAGAGTAACGAACCTTGTGGTGCTCTGGACAACTACAGAGGTCCAGAGTAGTTTTGATCTTCTCTATCCATTGGATCAGACCAACGGCTCCTTCAGTACCGCTAAAGCTTGGCGGCTTACATCCCACGAAAGACTTGTAGGAGTAGTGTGATGTGTTGCCAGTGTTCCCACTAGCTTCCCCTGATGAGTTCCCGGCATTGTTGTTGTCGTTTCGGATTCGGTTGAGCATCTCTGGTATCACTTCCTTCAGCTGATTAGTCAGCTGACTGCTCAGTAGAGTTGCCAGGGCAATAGTAGCAGGATCCAGTATCTGAGTCGTGCTCGGACCTGGAGGTGGATTAAGTGGAGGAGGAGGAGGAGGTGGAGGAGGTGAGTCAGCTGGTGATGGCGTGGACGAATGTGAAGCCAAATCGTGCGGTGGTGGTAACAGGGGAGGTTGTCTTCGTGGCGGCATTCTGATCATAACCAAAAGAATATTGGTTAGTGCAGTGTTCGAATGCTGAAGACACAATGCGAATAAAATCTTAAGTCTTGTGTTCTCTACATGCAAAGTCCCTAGATTATAGTCTAGGCCAAACCGTTTAAATAATGTGACCTATATTTCTCTATAACCATGGCTCTGATACCAATCTGTCCCACCCCGAGCCGGCGGGTTGGATAGACTTCCCCGTTGGGCGGAATGTTCCCGCGGCGCGATATCGTGAATGATAATCAGAATGATCAGATTGTTTACATTGCACATGATATATAAATAAGAAACTACTAAATGAAAATAGAATTACAAAGTTAAATTACATTAGTCTAGTTCATAATTTAACAATGTAAATCTACTATCAACATCATAATCTTCAATTTTGTATCTGCACAAGATATATAAAATAAATCTGTAAATGATGTTTCAAAAATATGCATGTCCAAAAGCTAGGTCCTCTAACTGGTATCCTAGTCCAAAAGAAATAACTCCTTAGTTGACATGTTCGTCACCTGAGAAGTCACGCAAAAATAAAGTCAACACATGGTTGGTGAGTTCATATAGTTTTATAAAGATGAGTTTGAATAACTTGAATGACAACCTTAACCTTAGGGGTGAGCAGAAAACCAAATTAACCGAACCGAAACCGATTTAACCGCAATAACCGAACCGAAAAAACCGAACCGTACAAAAAGCAAAATTAACCGAACCGAAAATAACCGAAACCGACTCTTGCGGTTCGGTTTCGGTTTTTGTTTCTATATACCCGAAATTAACCGAACTGAACCGAAATAACCGACAAACCGAATAACCGACCCGCACCGAACCGAAGTAACCGACAAACCGAATAACCAAACCGATAATCAAGTAATTATTATGATACTTTTAGTGTGTAGTTAAGCCCAATTATATTGTTAATATAAGAAAGCCCACTCTTTAATTTCCAACCCTAATAAAAAATTAAAAATAATTGTATCAGTCCACTTTCAAATTTTAGTCTACAGCATTAGAGACCATCCATCTTCCCAATATCATCTTCCAGATATCATCGACAACTCCATTGTCCCCTTCAAGATTTCGAAGAACATCATCAACACAGGTTCCATTGTCAACTTCATCAACCCATCATCCATTTGTACATACAGGTACCATCATAGCTCCATATGTTTTCCTTTTCTTCTTGCCTGATTAAAATTCTCAAACATTGTTTAATGTTTATATTTTTTTTAAAAAATTCAATGGGTTTGAGATGATTTGTTGTTACGTACAACTACCACCAGTTTTAATAGATTTAGTTTTAATAGATTTAGTGTATATAGATTTGTTGTTACGTAAAACTACCACTGGTTTTAATAAATTCAATGCGAGTTTTGTTTTATTTGTTCTCTGAGAGATGACTAACATACAAATTGATGGACACGTACGAATGTATGATTTAGTTATAATAGTTAAATTGAATTTTGTTTTATTTGTTCAATCACAGAAGCTTTTAAATTGAGTTTTGTTTTATTTGTTATGACTAACATCTTCCAAATAATTGTATCAGTCCACTTTTAAATTGAGTTTTGTTTTATTATTAATATTCAATGATGATCCACTTAAGATATTGGTGTTAATTTCATGTGCAGATTGCAACTTGTTACCTTAACATTAAAGATCAATTGAATTTTTATTTTTTTTTTCTAAACATAGATGGAAGTATCCGGTAACGAGACTCCAAATACGAATAAAAATGATTCACAAGTCATTGATGTTGACACCGAAAACTTGAAGGAACCAGAAAATTGTGTTGATGACCAAACCGTTGAGCAAGGAAAAAAAGATGGTGGTAATAAGAGATCGTACGTGTGGGACCATTTCACTATGGATAAGGAAACTAATAAAGCAAGATGTTTCTTTTGTAAAAATTTGTTGGCGGCTGCTTCAAAAAAGAATGGTACAAGTGCCTTGAATATTCATTTGACGTTTGCATGCAAGACATCACCTTATTACAATAAGGTAGATAAAAACAAGCAATCTACATTAAGTTTTAAGCCTAAAGGTTTGGGGGAAGGTAGTGGTACCTTGGCATCTCATAAATTTAGCCAAGAAAAATGTAGAAACACTCTTGCTCGAATGTGTATAAAAGATAATCGTCCGTTTAGTGTGGCTGATGACGAGGGACTTAGAGAATTTGTTTGGGAGTTAAACCCAATGTTTAAGTTTCCATCTAGATGGACAATTGCTAGGGATTGTGTGAAGATATACCAAGAAGAAAGAAAGAAACTAAAAGTTGTTTTAAAAGATCAAATGGTGTCTCTCACAACAGACACATGGACATCAGTTCAAAACTTTAATTACATGTGTCTGACTGCACATTGGATTGACGATGATTGGGTTCTTAGAAAGAAAATTATTAATTTTTGTCAAATATCAAATCATAGGGCTGAAACTATTGGGAGATTGGTTCGTGGATCCGAGGTTCGTCACCCTAGGGTTCGGCTAACACCTGAGGTTCGCCCTAATCAGGTTCGTGGCTATCAGGTTCGTCCATCCTAGGTTCGTGTCACCTGAAAGTTCGGCCAAGAAGAAGGTTCGTAGGCCTAAGGTTCGACTGAGGAGGGTTCTTTGATCAAGGGTTCGGTTCCCATGGTTCGTTGGCCACAGGTTCGCCACCCCAAGGTTTGTAGCTCCCCATGTTTCAGCTGCTTAAGGTTCGGCCAGGCACCAAAAGGTTCGGCTGATCGAATCTGGTCACGAACCTACATCATCATCTTCATCTTTACCCTTAACCTGCTACAGATTAGTTTCCAAAGTTTCCCAGTTGTTTCTAAGAGTTTATCTAAGTGTTTTCTAAGTGTTTATATCGGTTAAACAACAAAAGATCATAGGGTTTGTAGTTCACACTAAAAACCGAAAGTAAACTAGAGATTTACCTCAAAATCAATGGATAAAATCTTGAATCCTTTGTACTTCTGTGATCTACGTGATGAGCTGGTCGTTTTCACACCAAAAATGCTTGAAATGGTAGAGATTGGAGCAAGATCTTGTAGAGAGAAGGTGGAGAAAATTCCTAGAGAGAGAGACGAAATTGTGATGAAGATGGTGGTTGGGAGGTGGTTGTGGCATTCATTGCTCATTAAATGACATTTGAAAACACCCGGTAGGTTCGGTCTCGTTCGGTTTCGCGTTAAAATATCGGTTCTTCGTAGTTTTTGTAACGGAATGACTCAGTTATAAAATAATTTTAGGTGATTATTCCTTGTAAATTAACTAAATATCTTCTATTTATTTTAAAATTTACAAAAATATTACATTTACTGTTTAAAATCGAATCGTACAGTCGTCGCGCGTACTCGTTCAAATCGTCAACCGTACGAACACGACGATAACTATACTCTTCAATATTGTTTTCTAATTATCGGATATCATTCAGAACATCAAACTTTCAGATTTATTCGTACAGATCGTCACCTATACGAGTAATCCGTCGATTTAGCATTCACGTAACGACGTCCGTGTTATTTTGTTCTGTAAAGCCTCACATACGTTTATACATAATAAGATCCTAACACATAATCACATGATGGTTCTATATTGCCAGATAATTATCTGACTGATAGACCATGTGTTTATGAATTCTGTTTCCCGGAAATGATTCTGAATCTGTTGTTTGATAACATGAAATGATAATGATTTATGATATGAACATGACATAAAATGAAATACGTATAGTTCGTACCTGATTACTGTTCATGGAACTGTTGAGATCACTGTTCCGGTACGATTCCGGCACTGATGTTATAGTAAGCTTGACCCTACGTATGCCCTATATATAAGCTTACCTGATTGGATAAGGTAGGTGTCATTGGTGCGGTTAAGGTTGTCACTCGGGTAAGGATGTTGCGGAAATTGGTAGGGATTAAAACGCTTAATTATCATTAACAACAATGTCATATGTGGTCCGGTATGTGGTGGGCTAGCGGCTGGACTGGCGGTAAGATTGACCCTACGCATGCCCTATATATAAGCATACTTGGCTGGATATGATAGGTGTTGTTGGTGAGGTTAAGGTTGTCATTCTGAAAGGTTGTTGAAAGGGGTAAAGCGTTTGATTATCATTAACAACAATATCATATATGGTTCGGTATGTGGTGGGCTGGCGGTAAGCTTGACCCTACGTATGCCCTATACATAAGCATACTTGGCTGGATAGGATAGGTGTTGTTAGTGAGGTTGAGGTTTTTACTCTAAACGGTTTGTAAACTCATTTTCACTTATAAAACACTATGAACTCACCAACCATGTGTTGACTTTGTTTTCTTACATGTTTTCTCAGCTAACGTACATGATTAAGATAAGGTTCAGAATGCATACTAGAATGCTCAGATAGAGGACCTAGTAGCTTTTGGAAGCACATATTTTGTTAATTACTTGTGAATCATTTTGATATCTTGTACAGTTACAAGATAGTCAACTTATGATTCTTTTGATAGGTTTACTTAGTTAAATTACCAAACATGACAATTGTAATTTAACTTTGTAACCCTAGTTTAATATTATTGTGTTTTAGTTATTCTCGAATGTTGATGCTATGAATTCAATCTGATCATCCCGATTATCACATGATATCGCGCCCCGAGAACCTTCCGCCCGACTGGAAAGTTGATCCATCCCGCCGGCTCGGGGTGTGACATTTGGTAACCACTTACACCATGCATTTACTTAAATCTAAATCACACATAAATAAATATGAGCTAGAATGAGTTGAGTCAATTTTTTTAAACCTAGTTGAGCTCAACTTTTCATCTTGGTTCAAAATTCGAGCAAAGCCGGCTTAACCACCACATTTTACACAACTTTCTACTTCATATTGATTCACGTTCTTTTTAATAGCCACCACAACTTATAACTATATATAATATCTCCTTGTATAACATTCAGTTATAAATATTATTATTCTCTTTCTTATTTTCATAACACATTGTTAGGCTTGTTTTTTCATAATAATATAATAATTTTTATTTTATCTTATAAAAAGGAACTAAAACCTGACAATTAATATAGAGTTTAATTAGTCACATAATTGTCTTTTGCTTGCTAAGACAAAATATTTTTACGCAAATCAATCAAATAATATTTGCTCTTTAATATATAACTTTTCTTCTTCTCTCCTTTCACAAATCTCATTTTAAATTAGGAATTCACTTTGAATGTTTGTTTGTTTCATGTATAACTCAAACAAACAAATAATAAGTTAAGTATGAGGTTGTTTGTTTACCTCCTAATGGAACCATTCAACACTTAACCATTTAGTGCATTTGGTTTAAATTAATTACCTTCTAATGATTCAGTTCAACACTAAACCATTCAACACCACTACCATACTGAATGAAAAATACATACCATTTAGCACTTAATGATTCAGTTCAACACTTACCATTCAGTTCAGCACTTAATGGTTCAGACCCTCTTAACCATTCTGACATCTTAACCATTCAGCAATTAATGATTCAAATATGCCAAACAGCCCCTTAAAGTTAAGGGCTTAGCAATTGGTTTTTCCAAAACCAATATTGATATCAACTCACTATCATCAAAAGAAACAAAAATATATTAAAAAAAGAAAAAGAAAATTACCCTTTTTGATCAGCTTGCAACACCCATAACACTAGAACAAGATGTCTGAAACAATTATTTTATTGAGTGTTTAAAATAACCGTGATAAAATAAGCGGGTTAGGTCAGATTGGGTAACGAGTCAAAACAGGTTCTTGTCACGATGGGTACGAGTTAGGACGAGTTTTAAGCAAAATCATTTTGGATTTCAATGAGTTGACTTTTAAAAAACATCAATTTGGTTTAAGTCAAAATGTGTTGTAACTAAACAAATAGTCCATTATGATAATTTTTATTGATTTTGTCATCAAATATGTTTAGGAGCGAATTGGGTTGTAAATGAACCGAACGAACATGAACGAGCTCTTTTTCGTGTTTGTTCGTTTCACTTTTAACATTTGAATCAACATTCTTAACCTCAAAAACTAGAGATAATCATTTATATAAATATAAATTTAAACACTTAATATAAAAATAAAAAAATAAGTATTGTAAAACAAAACGGAAATTAAAAGTAATGATCGTAATTAAAATTATCCTAAACTAATGTTTCAAATATTTTAGTTTCAAATTTATATGTTTTATCAAGATATAAATTGCAAATGATTAGATTTATAACTTAAATGTTATGATATTAAACTAACAATAAAAAATCTAAGAATACACAACACATTTAATAAATAAATATAACAAATGAACGTAAACGAGCTCACTGTCGAACGTTCATGAATACAACATATGTTCATGTTCGGTTATTTATTAAACGAACAAACATAAACGAACTTTTCGCCGAACGGTTTACAAATTGTTCACTGAACGTTCAGTTCATTTACAGCACTGGGGTCAAAGCTTTTTGAAGGGCCCGAGGGTGCCCCGACCCTGTCATTTTTCCGCTCAGAATGGTCGATTTAGTAATATTTCGTCGGAAAATTTTATAAGTATCAAGTCCGGCCTCCCCCGTTTTCTTCCTAAAAATCCTTCGGCCCCCTCGGGGTTTATTTTCAAGTTTCGTCACTGAATATGTTATTAACCGTTCTTACACATTTGAATCATTGTAATCACATAGTTTTTAGGTTACCGATCTTGACCCGTATAATGTTAAAGTGCTACACATCTCAACCCATTTCGTGTTATGATGTTACCAATTTCAACCCAGTATACAATACTATCCACCCAAACCGGTCATTTTCTTTTGATTTGGGTGAAAATTAACACCTTTAGTCTAAACCATATGTCATGGAACACTTGTTTTTACGTATTATGTTTAAACACTTGGTTGTCTTGCTCTCATCTACATAAAATATAATGTCTAATTTCCTGAGAGTGATGCACCTGATAGCTGATGACCAGAAACGAAAGAAATAAATGATATTTTAACAAGCCAAAAGGACTTGTAGAGCTTCTCAATTTCTTTTATAAGAGGTATTGGGTTGGAGTTTCACCTAGAACAAATATTTTTCTGTGTTGAACGGGTGAGTTTTATTATCGCGTTCTATTCTTTAGGCAAAAAGTTATTATATTTGGGTTGTGTTAATCTCACACCCAATTCTTTATTTTCACACCCTTTGTACGTGTCGTATCGGTCCCTACGCTACGTACAACAACATATGCACTGACATTCTAAGCAACGATTAGGTGTTGTACGACACGTAGAATATTATGTGCCGCATACAAAACATCGTACAAAAAGTACTGACACCTCTGCATAATGATGGGATGTTGTACGCCACGTGGAGTACTCTACGTGGCGTATAAAGGACAATAATATGAGAGGAACATTCTAGAGCCTAACATGCTGAGAAAGCTATGTAGGTCCCAAAACAGAACAAGAATTGAGATTTAAGCCTCCAATCTGCATCAGCTGTAACTATAACGTGCGGAATCCGAAATAGAAACACAAGAACAAGAAGAAAGTTCAAAACTTTGATATATTTCAGTGAAGTACACGAAGTAATGCCTCAATATGTCTAGAGAGAATTCCTCGGGAATCCAACCCTAGAATAGTACAAAATACGTCTATTTATACTAATTCTAGGGGTACTCGAACCTACTATACACGAAAACTTTCGAGTACCCGAAATACAACAGTAATCGAAAACTAAGTGCACGAAAGTCAACAAAATATGGATCAAGTCTTCTACGGTTGGCTTTATCAGTCTTTATCATCATCTTGGGCTCTACAAACTCCCCCTAGACTGATGAAGTCAACCGATGAGAAGTGTAACTGAGTGTGGTCCAGCTCCTGCATATAACTTCAACTCTATGGCATAAGCAACTGTACGCGTAAAAGGCTTGGCTTCTTCGTCCCATCCACCATAAATTTAATGGGCGAATTGTCCAGCTTCATCATGTCTTCTTTGCCATATTTCAGAAGATCCATAGGTTCCGGTATCATGTCAACATCATTGAGATCATCTTTGTTCCTCAGAATGATTGCTGCAAGATTCTTCTCATCAAAGTACCATGACAAAAAGCTGACCAGAGAGTTGTCAAGAACTCTTGGAGATACCGGAACAGCCTCTTCAGTGTGAGGAGGAGGATATTTGTAGTACACCCAGGGTTCCTTCTTTACAGACAACTAGCTAATTGGGGGACGGAGGGACAGAGAGAACTCTTCAACGAAAATCAATCTTGAAATGAAATAATAAGAATCTCTATCGTTCAGTAGGAAATTTTATTTTGAATTTTGTTAAATAAAAGATAGAATCGTTCAGTATTTCGAGACGAAACGTCTTCCTTTGGCAGTTCTCATCACAGGAAAATCCTTCTCACACTAATCGTTTATAAACTTCACAAACAAGTAGGCCTGATTATCCTTTGAAGGATTGAAGAACAGGGCGTTGTTAATGCTCCGAATGTCAAACTTATGCATTGTGCAAAAGTCTTGCGGCCTCCTGTTGTATTCAACCTTTCCGTTCATCCGCTTGACCAGATAAAGATCTCGTTCTTTGTCATATAACCAGAAGTAGACGTTTGACCTATCGTTGCGTACAACAAACAAAGTTCGGTCATCAGATATGAAAGTGTGCTCTGGGTGTACTTCACTCATCTCTCCGAGCCAAGTTGCTTTAATCTCAGGAGGTGTCGGAGTCCAATCCTTTTGCTTCTCAAAACAGCTGTTGATGACCGTCCCTAGAGGAGGAATCTCCTGTCCATCTTGGTTGATATACTTGTGAGCATACAAGAAATCAACATAGGGATCTTTGGTCACATCGCCGATAACCACATTTTCTGGTTCTTCCTCTGCAGATGCTCCTGCGGAGGACTCGGCCTTCTCCTTTCGTTCTTGATCACACACAGTCTCGAAAACTGAGTCCATGGATACATCACAGAATAAATCTCTCAGGCCCGCTCCGCCGAGCTCTTCACTGAATCCATCAAACAAGAAGTTATCTGGGAGATCCAAAAACAAGTCATCTTAGTAATCTAGAGGCTTCTCCGAAGATGGTGGATTCTCCGAAGCATCGGTGCCTTTGGTAGAGTCTTGAGTCGGCTCATCATTTTGTTGGCCCGAAGAACTGGACCCTTGACCATCTCCAGCATCATCATCTTCCTTTCCCTTTCCTTTGTCATGTTTGGCACTATCACCTCCTTGATCATCCTTGGGATCATCCCCATCTTTGTCTTTTTCATCATCTTTCTTTTCCATTTCAATTTCTTCATCGACCTTGTCATCATCATATTCATCATCATCCTCCTCAACAAGTGGTTTACCCGTAAGTTTCTCGATTGCCTCCTTCAAAAGCAAATTCTGACTTTCCAGACGATTAACATCTTGAATCTGTCTTCTGAACATCTCACAGATTCTGATGATGGTTCCCTGTAGTTCAGCAATCTTCTCATCCTTAGTAATGGAGTCATGTTCCAGCAAAAAGACTCTCTCCTGTAACCAGACAACATCTACCGAAGACCCATCACGCGCATAGGGCGAAGGCATGCACATGGGTGCCTTGCCCTTGTCCTTCCGACTCCTGCCAGGTGATGGTGGTGGCTCTGGGTGAGGGATGTGAGTATGGTTGTGAGATGGCGGTGATGTGGTTTGGGTGGTATCGACAGGTGGTGGTGGAGGTGGAACATGAATTTGAGTGCTGGTTATGGGTTTAACGGGTTGTGTGGGTGGTTTTGGCTGAGTTGGAGGTTTAGGCTGAGTAGGTGGTTTAGGCTGAGTAGGTGGCTTGGGCTGAGTGGGTGGATTAGATGACTGTGTATGAGGTGGAGGTGGTGGAGTCTGAGTCTGATGTGAAGTGGGCACTATAGGAGTTGGAATGGGTACTATAGGAGGTGGAGGTGGTGGAGTCTGAGCAGGAGTGGAGGAAGATGAACCAACCGTCTTCTTCATCAGTCTCGGGTCCTTTGGTCGCTTCGACATAATCTTTATCCTCTTCTTCTTAGGTGAAGACTCAGGAGTTAGTGCATAATCGGCATCTTGAATATCTTCCTTTCTGCTCTGGTGAGAGGAGGGATGACAGGCTCCTTTTCCCTAACAAGAATCTCCTCACTCGATGCTAATGATGACTCAGAAATTATTTCCTCGGCAGTTGCGCCGTCTTGTGAACTTGTCCTGGTAGGAGGGATATCATGTTCCTCTGCAACAATGGAAACTGGAGTTCCTTGTTCATCCTCAACTTCATTATCACCCACAAATATCCCAAACTTGATGAGAGGATGCTCCCCAATATATTGTTTCTTCCCTCTCTCATTCATAGTCATGTAAGAAAAAATATCATCTCTCATCCTCTTGATCCCCAGAGTGCCGATAGTGGGAACAAGGTTATTATGTCTCTTGTTGATGACAATCTGCAGAAAACGGGGAAACGCCAAAAATCTCTCTTTCCTCTTCCCTTTAATGTTAGCGTGCATGTCTTGGAAGATCATCTTGGAGAAGTTGAAGTCAACTCCCAAAGCCAAAGCTACCAGACATGAGCTGAGGGTCTGGTTGAGTACATCATAACCCCCTTTCCTTCCTGAAAGGCACTGAATAACGACATGCACCAACTATCTCCAGTATGGGTGCAATAGCTTCTTCACGGTGGGAGGATATACTCCTTCGCGCCCCATCTGATAAACAGTCCGGTTAACCAGATCTTGATCTAGCTCAACTGGATCGGTAGCTTTATCTCCAAATTGAAGGCACTCCCTTAGAATCTGCTCGGTAATAATGATGGGTTGGCCTTGAATCTTCCTGATGAGACTGATAGTTCCATTGACATCTGTGTGCTCAGAAATCGTACTTCAGAAGCTCTGGATGTAATCTGCAATGATGTTTGGATGCTCCATGATAGCATAATTCACCGGTTACAATATCAGTCCGTCAACTAAACTCTTGAACACTAAGTGCTTTGCTAGTGGATCTCCAAGAGATGTTGACATGTTATGATCATAAACGAATCGCAAGTCAGCCATCTGAAAATAAAACGAGTCGAGTTAGTCATAATCCGAGTGAAGGTCAAAGCATAACTTATATTTGTTCTAGTTCAAGTTCAGGAGATAGATATATTTCGAAATCAGTTCAAGTGTTGAAAAGTTCGCAAAGTTAGGATGTTCTCGAAATTCATGACATATTCGAACAAAACAGGTATTCGAAAATAAAGACTTATTCGAAATCTGAAATGTAGTCGAAAAGGATACTACTCGAAACTTTGAGGGGTATTAGAAATCTGGGCTTTTTCGAAATTTCAAGTGTTCAAAATTTATTGGTATTCGAAATTTGAATTTTCGAGAACATAAAACTCTTCACAATCCTTTCAATTTTGCTCCTTAGCACACCCAATTATACTTGAAATTCTCGGAATTAATAGGCGACCACCATACTAGAAGATCCCCTTTTAATTTTGAGTTTTTCGAGACTAATTTTGAAAAAATCTATCTGTTTACAGAACAAAGTATTCGAAAATCATTTTTGATCCATAACTTGTGATTTAATGGATAAAAAGTGATGAAGATCTATACCTATTGGCGCCTAGGGGTGATCTACAATCTAGTCGGAGTGGATTTTGAAAACGGAGTTTAGAAAACGAGATCGCCTGAAAAGAACACGAATCGTATGCGAAACCGAATGGTGCTCGAAATGTTGCATATTCGGTCTATTTATAAGCTGATTTCGTGTACTCGAAATTTCGTGAACTGGATTTCGTGTATGATTTCGTGAACAGAAGATCAGCATTCTCTATTGCGGGTGCAATGCCCATGGAGTTGGCATGATTGAGGGCTCTTTGCTTGTCATCCATGTCATAGGAGTTGATAATTGAGATCAACTCGCTCAGAGAGTTCTTGTACATGTCTTTGGTTCTCTTGATCATGGTACAGTTAGAATTCCAATTGTAAGGAAATGAGTTCAAGAGCTTTTTGTTGACCTCTCCTTTGGACATCTCAATTCCAGCACTAGTCATCTCGATCATTAAATGTGTGAAATGGTTCAGTTGAGCCTCCAAAGATTCTCCCTTGATATGGTTGAAGATATTAAACCTCTGCCTTAGCATATCCTTGCGACTCTCTCGCATATCTTCATTGCCTTCAAACCTTTCAACCAAAGCATCCCACAATTGCTTAGCTATCTAATGTTCCTTAAAACCATGGGCAGCATCAGTGGATAGAGCCATGGTGATTGATGCGTATGCCTTATCATCTTTCTCTTTCAGAATTATGTCAGCTTCCGTATACAGGTCAGGGTCCTTGGGAATTAATCCATTTAGCTCACTCTGGTACATGGGCACATGAGGCCCTTCTTCAATTGACCTCCAAAGCTTCGAGTCAGTGTACTTGATGAATAATTGAAACCTGAATTTCCAATCCTGAAAGTTGTCTCCCGACACGAGCCTAGGTGGCTTTGTTCCGGTGCCGATCTCATTATCCAAGTTAAGCAAGTTGGACAGATTAGTCAGGTTCTTTGATGCCATGATTGATCAGAAAATTTTCTAAGTGTTGTTCACGAACTTCCCAAAAATTCTAAGTACCAAGCCCTACTCGAAATAACACTACTTCCCGAAGATCAAAATATACTCGATGTCCAAGGTGTTCGAACTTCAGTATACTCGGACAACAATAATACTCGAACTGAGGATAGTACCCCAAAAACCCCTGTAGTCAAAGAACTTGTCTACTCGAAGATCAAGAGTAGTCGAATTTAGAACCTATATTTGAAGCTTAAATGTAGTCGAAATTACCAATCAGCAGTCGAACTCCAATTGTATCCGAAATCTAATATACCCGAACAAGCTGTTTTCGAAATTTGAACTCGAAAAATACTTGAAAAATTTCCGGAGAAGTATTTCTCAAGATTCAGAGTACCAAATTTGTATAGCAGCTAGAGGAGATATAGTAGAACAGGAAAGTAATAAACTTGCACTGAAAAGCTTGTACATGTAGAAAAGAGCACTAAGGCTCTGATATCACTTGTAGGTCCCAAAACAGATCAAGAACTGAGCTTTAAGCCTCCAATCTGCATCAGATGCAACTATAACGTGCGGAATCCGAAATAGAAACACAAGAACAAGAAGAAAGTTCAAAACTTTGATATATTTCAGTGAAGTACACGAAGTAATGCCTCAATACGTCTAGAGAGCATTCCTCGGGAATCCAACCCTAGAATAGTACAAAATATGTCTATTTATACTAATTCTAGGGGTACTCGAACCTACTATACACGAAAACTTTCGGGTACCCGAAATACAATAGTAATCGAAAACTATGTACACGAAAGTCAACAAAATCTGGATCAAGTCTTCTACGGTTGGCTTTATCAGTCTTTATCATCATCTTGGGCTCTACAAGCTATACACCACGTAGAGTCCTGTACGTGGCGTATAAAGGACAATAATTGGTTTTAGAGTCTGGTGATTGTACTGAAAAGGGTCATATACGCAACGTATAGTGCTATACAACACGTATAAAAATTTTGAAATTGAAATCTCGTACGAATAACGAAACGATGTAAGATTCCATAAATTATATATATATCGAACGAACAAACGTTTCGAATTCATTCGCGTTTTTCTTCCTACGAATTCTCTATTTGAATTCTTTCAATTGCTTATTGTATTCACATAATGTCATTTGGGACGTTAACTTCTTCTTTGGAGACAACAAGATAGAACAGGATTCTGTCGGTCGATCTTATCATGGTGACAGTAGACCTCAAGAGCTGCCTGATTTAAACGAGGAACCCAACTTTCAATCATACAACGCGAATAGAATTCTCGATTTAAATGAGGATCCTTGCGTTGAATCTTTTTACAATTACGAAAACCAGCAAGAATTTGGATGGAAAAGTCAACCTTCATACAGACATGAAGAAAATGATGTATATTCAGAACCACAAAATAGCGGGCATGATTATTTCGATAGGGGCCATCATGATAAAGTGTTTTGGGATACCAATCAGGTATAATTTAGATTGACTTTCGTGTTTTTAACATTAGATATATTTTAATTCGTGTTATTATTTTAGGAAATTATGTCCCATGATGAGCTGGTTGCCTGGGTGAAAAGCAGAACGGTTGACAACGGTTATATTGTAGCTACCGCTCGATCTAAAAAGAAAGGAGACATTGTAAAGAAGGTATGGGTTGTTTGTGATCGTAGTGGCGAACACAAGACCGTAGCGACGCGTAGACGCTCCGGCAGCAAGAAAATTGGCTGCCCATTTAAATTGGTTGGCGTTTACAACGAAAAGCGTCTTGTTTGACAGTTAGAGGTCCAAAATGACGAGCATAACCATGAGGCTACTCAACATCTAGAGGGGCATCCATTTGTAAGAAGGTTGTCTCAAGACGAACATAAGATGGTGGGACAGCTGACAGAACAACATATGGACCCTCGTAATATTCTGTCACCTATTAAGAAGCAAAACCCTGATAATGTTTCTGTAATCAAAGACATATACAATGCCCAACAGAAAATAAAAAATGAAAAGAAAGTAGGTACCACTCCGATGCAGGTTCTGGAAAACCTACTGCATTCTAAGGGCTATGTATATTATACCAGAGAAGATCCTGCAACAAATGTCGTCTAGGAAGTGTTCTTCTGTCATCCAAAGCTGTACACATACTAGCGAGCGTTCCCACATGTGCTGATGATTGACGCCACATACAAAACGAACATGTACAGAATTCCGTTTGTACAGATTGTTGGTGTGACTTCAACACACCATACGTTTTGTATTGCACATGTGTTTATAACAAAAGAACGTGAAGAGAATTACTTGTGGGTATTGCAAAAGCTGAAAGAAATGTTAGACAAGTGTTTGGAGCCCCGTGTAAAAATAATAGACCGAGACCTTGCACTGATGAATGCGTCTAAGCTAGTATTTCCTGACGCATCTTGGTGCTTATGCAGGTGACACATAAGCGAAAACATTTCTAAACACTGCAAGGCAAGTTTTTCTAACAGTGATTGGAACAGATTCCGCCATATGTGGACGACATCGTGTGAGTCTTCATCTGAGGAAACTTGTCAATACAATTATAACAAGCTATACGAACAGCTAACCAAAGACAAACGACGGCGTAAGTTTTTACACATACATATGTACATATATAATATATACACTAATTATGTGGTTACGTTTTGTTTCAGGCGTTCTAAATTATTTAACGCAAACATGGTTGAACAGTTACAAAGAAATGTTTGTATCTGCTTGGACCAACAAAAATCGGAACTTTGGTCAACATACAACCAATAGAGGTGAAAGTCAGCACGCAAACTTAAAACGATATTTAAAAATACCAAATAGTTCGCTTGCCACACTTGTCGGGTTTGTTGACGAAGTTGTAAATTCACAAGAGGTGAACATAAACCACGGTTTTGAAACAAGCAAGGTGAAAACTATGAGTCATCACAAAGTGGCGTTGTTTGATTACCTTCAGGGTAAGGTTTCACACAAGGCTCTTGATTTGCTTGTTGTTGAAAAAAGCAAGATACAGGTATTGCGGACCAGGAATCATTCATGTAACTGTCAACTTTTCACCAGTTGTGGCTTGCCGTGTGCTTGTCGTCTGTCAAAATATGAAAACACAGATAACGTGATAAACGTCTTTCATTTTTATTATAATAAACGACTTTCATTTGATAAAAATTTTGATAATCAATTTTGTGACAATCCGATATTTTCGAATTAACCCTGTTAACTGAAAGTAGCGAAATCACGAAAGGTTCGCTGGACACTAGATCGGAAACAGAAGGTTTATTGGGCTGTATAGATTGTAGGTCCAATTGTATTTTATGAGGCCAAATGGATTAACCTAGCCCAATAATAGTTCAATTGGCCCAATTAGTGACAATTCGATATTTTCGGGATTAACTGCGTTAACCGAAGAGTTAACAGAAATTACACGGAATCAAATAATATCATCTAAAAGGATTAGAATTGATCAAATTGGGTTTAGAAGCAATTAATTTGCAAGAATCACACTTGAAATTGACCAAATTGGGGATTTTGACTAGTAAGAGTCAAAATTCGGCCAAATGGATCAATTAAAATCAAAATTTATGTTAATCAGCCGTAATTGATCCAATTAAACATTCCATTAACTCCTACTAATGATAATAATCAGTTATCATCACAATTATCACCATAATTAGCGAATTAAGTCGAGTTATGATCGAGTTATAGTGTAGCCGTAGGAATTCTTGATCGAACCAGTATAATTCGAATACAATCCATCAAATTAAAGTTTCCTAAACATTAATCGGTATCTTTAGAGAGTTCTGTAAACATCAATTCAATCTCTGAAGCGTCGAGTTGAGAAATTAGATAGAGAGTGGGCCGAAACATAAGAGGGTAATCGTTCTATATCAATTCGATTACATTTCACAAAATTGAGCATCTACACATCTTAGTCGGCATCATTAGAGGCTTTTGCAAGAAGAAATTCGATCTCAACATTTCCGGATAGAATATTTCGATTCGGAGTGGCCAAAACTAGGGTTTACGATCGAACTACATCAATTAGACATCAAACGAGGTAAGAAATCACTTCTATAGTACCTAAATTAGCCGACTAAGCTAATCCCTATGAGTATTTAGTATTTACACATCGAATTGATTGAGTTCTATAACTATGGTTCATGATAGAAACCGATTTGGGGGTTTCCGTTCTAACGAATTTAAAAATCTAATTAAGCTATACAGGGAGTTTCAGAATCATCTCGTTCATGAAATCCATATGCTAATTCGGTTAAACAAAACCGAAATGAATGATTTCTAGTTTTAAGGTTTTTCATAAGAAACGAGTTGGGGGTTTGGTAGCAAACGAACATGGAATCCAAATTAAACCTTGCAGACATGTTCGAAATTGCTATTCTAATAATAAACCTATGTTAATTTGATTAAATGAATTCGATCTGAGTATAAACCATTTACGTGGGTTTTGTGATGAAAACGAATTGGGAATTCGATTTAAAGGAATTTAATAGTTCAATCAAACATTACAGAGTGTCTCGTAATCACCAGCTTAACAAAAACCCTAGGAAATTGGACACCCACAGGTTCGAATTTGATTCAATTGAGTTGAGATTCAAGTCATTCGAAACCAACTCTGTTCGGGTCTGAATTGGGCCTTTTAAATTTGTCTTTGGTTGAATTAAAAGCCACCCCTGGTTCGCATGAGCCTCTGGAACAAAAGCCCCAACATATCGAATTCGATCTCAATCGAATTGGGGTCCAATTGGGTGTAATTTGTTTCGGTTTAATGAAGCAAAGGGAACCCGATCCTCTGAAAGTTAAAATCATTTGGAATCAAACTATAACACAAAATCTGAGTTAGGTCAACTGGTTGTATGTGTGTGCTTGGTCCTCAAGGTCAGGGGTTCGAACCCTACCCCTGACAGTTTTTGTGAAATAAAACAAATTTTGGTTTTTAAATCATAAATTCTTCATTTTAACTCCAATTCGACTCGTTCAAGTTGCGTTGGAACCGTAACGGAAATACGACCACTTTGAAATGATAAAATCTATATTTTTATCCGAAGTCATAATCGCGTATAATTTCGCGTATTCCAACAAAATCATATATATGTATATATATGTTTATATGGTTTACTTAAATGATTTCAAAGACACACGTACGTACGTATACACGTTCCTAACAAATTTAACATACGTGTGTTGACACGTATGTGATTTCACATATTAAACGACATTCCGAATAACGCAAAGTTATTATTTAAACACAGATTCTTCGTAGAGGACTTTCTACGCGATTTCAAGCGTTTGATCATTCTATTCACTATCAAAGGTGCGTACACGGCCCTTTCTTATTTTAACTGTTTTGGGGGAGAAAACATGTGCAACAAACACTTTTAGATACATATCACTTGCATGAGTTAGCTGTTTACATTAAGTGCAAACATAGCATTACAAGTCCTTACATTTCGAACCGTTTAGTTTGCCGTAGAGCAAAGCGTGGTAGTTGGAAATAGATCTATTAGGTTTGACAAACCTCACTTGGTAGATGGGATCTACGCAAGTGTTTGACTAGCCAATTCACATTTCTATTTTTTGTGCTAGACAATAGTGGCAAGGCAAAACATGCGATAGCATGCAACAGTCAGCTTCGGTGTCGACCACTTATGTAAATAGTATATATGACTAGCTATCATGACTATGCATGTGTGATTATGTTATCTGCAAATATTTTGTTCAAACTGTGGTTTCAAACATTTGTGAATACTTAAACCTGTGTAATGCACCAACCTTTGTGTTGACTTGATTTACATGTTTTTTCAGGACGCTAAGATCCACAAGCAAGCAGGCATGGACTAGGAGATCGAGTCGCACGCATATCTTACATCATAGTTGTTTCTTATTTGAATATTTGCGACATTAGTATTGTAATTTACATTTTGCAAACATGGGATTGTTTCACTTATCTTTACAAACGCTTCCGCAATGTTTTAAACTCTGAATTTTTCAATTAAGACCAAAGTTATGTTTGAAAATCATATAGAGGTCTTCGTCATGTCTAATGATCTGAGATCCTGGTTTGTCACGTCCCAAACGGTATGATTCCGTTAGTTGAAAATTGGGGGTGTGACAGATTGGTATCAGAGACATTGGTTATAGCGAACTAGGTTTGCATTTGTAGACTTAGACTATAACTGTTAGACATTAGACACGCATACATACACATATCACTTAGAAATTTCATATGGCATTATGTGATAGACTTGCTTACACATTCCATGGCACTGCACTTACATATGGTATTATGTAACAGGCATGGCATCTTCATCATCAGCACCATACATACACATTGTTGACTCGGAGGATGAGGAGTCGGTAGTTCCAGTACCACCATCATCACCAGCACCACCTATCCCATCTCCACCACCATCTGAGAGGGATGACTCAGACCCTGAGGAAGATCCGGAGGAGGATCCGGATAAGGATCCGGAGGAGGATCCGGAGGAGGATCCGGATGAGGATCCGGAGGAGGAACCGGCTGAGGATACTCAGGAGATTCCTGCTGAGGGACCTTCTACTCATCCACCACCTGCATTGGATGTTCTTGAGCCTAAGAGGCAACGGACTGATTCTGAGGAGATTGCCCAACTACGTGAGGACTTGTACTGGGCAAATGATAGGATCGAGTACAATGTTCGGGAACTCTGGGATGCGAATAAAAGACACGATAACCTTCACAACATGGTTAATGGGATGCGAGATGAGATCATCCAGTTGACTGGTCTTCTCCAAGCTTCTGAGAACCGAGCTGAGATTCTGGAAGGCAGACTTGTAGCCTTGGAAGATTTGGTGGTCTCGGAGAATGAGGAAGAGGATGAAGAGGAGGAAGGGGAGGAACCAGCACCAGCTGTTGATTCTGATCCTGAATCCACTATTGAGGATGCTTGACTTTCTTTATTTTGTTTAAACTTATTAGGGGCGGGTTGTGTCCCTACATTAGAAGTTTGAAAACTTATGTTTTGATTTTGAAAGTATTGTACTCAAACCAGATTATTATCTATTGAAAACTATTACTTATTGCCAAAAGTTGTGTTGATTTCTACATTACATGTTTGATGTTTGTTGTATTGTTTACACGTTTCACATTGGACTTTGATAACACTCTAACATTTATTTTAACTAGGAAGATAATGGCTGGTGAGAACGTACAGATGACAGTTGCTGAGCTCAATGAGCTGATCAATAACAGGGTCGCGGAGGCAATCGCGAACTACGTTCAGACACACACTACAGGGCCACAGGGTCCAACAGGGGGATTGGTGAATCCACCGGTGTGCACGTTCAAGAATTTCTTGGACTGTAAACCTCATAATTTCAAGGGATCGGAAGGGGCCATCGGACTCCTTCGATGGATTGAGAAAGCAGAATCCGTATTCGAAATGTGCAACTGCCCTGACGAAAACAAAGTAAAGTATGCTACGAGTACGTTGGAAGGTCCGGCATTGACTTGGTGGAACTCGAATGTTCAAACATTGGGATTGGGCGAGGCCAATGCCCTAACCTGGAATGGTTTCAAGACCTTATTGCAAGAGGAGTACTGTCCTCGTAGTGAAATGCAGAAATTGGAGGAGGAGTACTGGCATCTTAAGATGGAGGGGTCTAACATAGAGGAGTATACGACTCGGTCCCATGAACTGGCCAGACTTCTACCTCACATGGCTACTCCCGCAAGCAAGTGGATAGAGAGGTACATCGGGGGATTGGTGCCTCAGATCCAGGGTTTGGTTACTTCTGCAAATCCCACAACAATTCAACAAGTTGTTCGACAGGCGCACCAATTGACTGACCAGGCAGTGTTACAGGGAACTCTGCCTAAACGAACATCAGCTACTAAGGTGGGAGACCACAAGAGGAAGTGGGAAGGTAACAACTCCAGGACTTACAACCAACAGTCGTTTCAGCAGAACCGGAAGCAAGATTCAAACAAGTCTTACCACAATTCGAATAGTGGTCAGCAGTCGTCATCAGGGGGTATATTCGTAAACATCCAAAGTGCAACAGGTGTGGATTTCATCATACTGGGAATCAGTGTGATAAGTTTAAGTGTCAAAGGTGTGGTAAAACAGGGCATGCAGCTAAGGATTGCCGCGGAGAGCTGCAAAACAATTCCAACAACCAAAATAATAACCAGAACAACGCACAAAAAGGTTGTTTTGAGTGTGGTAAGCTGGGGCACTTCAAAAAGGATTGCCCACAACTAAAGAAAGGAGGGACTAATGATGCAAATGGCAACGGCAATGGAAATGGCAATGGCACCAATAACAACAACAACAACAATGGTGCTAGGGGCAGGGCGTTTGTGATTGGAGGGCGTCAGGCACGGGAGGACCCCAACATTGTCACGGGTATGTTCCTCTTAAATAATCACTATGCCTCTATGCTATTTGACACTAGTGCAGACCGGAGTTTTGTATCTAGTTCATTTTCTAAGTTGTTAAATGTTAGTCCCACTGCCTTAGAAAATCCATACACTGTAGACTGATGGCAAGTTAATTGTAGTAGAACATATCCTTAAGGGATGTATCCTTGATTTGATGGGTCAGACATTGGAAATTGATCTTATGCCTATCACTTTAGGCAGTTTTGATGTAGTCATTGGCATGGACTGGTTATCCAAAAACCAGGCTGAAATAGTATGCCATGAAAAGATCGTTCGTATACCTCTTTCGCATGGAGAGACATTGTATGTACAAGGCGAGAAGAGCAGTACGCCACTGCGTCTCATATCTTGTATGAAAGCACACAAATGTCTGCGTAAAGGTCATACGGCAGTTATAGCACTTATAACTGAAAAACCGGTAGCTGAGAAGAGGATTGAAGACATTCCAGTAGTTTGTGAATTTCCTGAAGTATTTCCAGAAGACTTGCCGGGATTACCGCCTATCAGGCAGGTGGAATTCCGAATCGGCCTTACACCAGATGCAGCACCGATAGCTAGGGCGCCTTATCGACTTGCACCGTCAGAGATGCAAGAGTTATCTACACAACTGCAAGAGTTGTTAGATAAGGGCTTTATACGACCTAGTTTTTCACCGTGGGGAGATCCAGTCTTATTTGTTAAGAAAAAGGACGGGACTTTCCATATGTGTATCGATTACCGGGAACTTAACAAAGTTACCATCAAAAACCGGTATCCGTTACCCAGAATTGACGATCTGTTCGATCAGTTGCAAGGTTCGAGTTATTACTCGAAGATCGATCTCAGATCGGGTTATCATCAACTAAGAGTTCAAGAAGAAGATATCCCGAAGACAGCATTCAGGACGCGCTATGGCCATTACGAATTTTTGGTCATGCCATTTGGGTTGACAAACGCTCCAGCTGTATTCACGGATCTTATGAATCGTGTTTGTAAACCTTATCTTGATAAGTTTGTCATTGTTTTCATTGATGACATTCTCATCTATTCTCAAACTGAGGAGGAACACGCTGAACATCTCCGATTGCTACTAGAATTGTTGAAGCAAGAACAATTGTATGCTAAGTTCTCGAAATGTGACTTCTGGATGCGAGAAGTTCAATTCTTGGGTCATATAGTCAATGAAAAGGGTATACATGTTGATCCAGCAAAGATTGAAGCGATTAAGAATTGGGAAGCACCAAAGACCCCTACCGAGGTACGACAATTCCTTGGTTTGGCGGGTTATTACCGACGATTTATTGAGGGTTTCTCAAAGATCGCTCAACCACTTACAGCTCTTACGCACAAGGGAACGAAGTATAACTGGACGGATAAACAGGAAGCTGCATTCCAGTTATTCAAACAGAACCTCTGCAGTGCACCGATTCTGTCCTTACCGGAAGGGACGGAAGACTTTGTGGTGTATTGTGATGCATCTGCACAGGGTTTGGGATGTGTATTGATGCAACGTGATAAAGTAATTGCTTATGCTTCAAGACAACTACGACCACACGAAAAGAATTACACTACTCATGACTTGGAGTTAGGAGCGGTGGTTTTTGCTTTGAAGATTTGGAGGCAATACCTATATGGAACTAAGTGTACCATTTACACTGATCATAAGAGTTTGCAACATATCTTTGATCAGAAGGAGCTTAATATGAGACAGCGACGGTGGGTCGAGTTATTGAATGATTATGAATGCGCAATCATGTATCATCCGGGAAAAGCTAATGTGGTAGCTGACGCTTTAAGCAGAAAAGACACAACATCAACAAGATGGGTTCGCGCACTTATGATGACGATACATACTGACTTACCTGACAAGGTACGCAGTGCTCAGCTTGAAGCTTTGGAAAAGGAAAATTTGGTACAGGAATCCTTACGAGGAATGGAGGAACAATTGGATGTTAAGCCTGATGGAATTCGTTATTTCATTAATCGACTTTGGATACCATTGCATGGTGGATTAAGGGAACTCGTGATGAATGAAGCACACAAGTCTAGAAATTCAGTCCATCCGGGATCAGACAAGATGTATCATGACTTGAAGGCACTGTATTGGTGGCCTCACATGAAAGCTGACATTGCTAGATACGTTACCAAGTGTTTGACTTGTTCAAAAGTCAAAGTTGAATATCAGAAACCATCTGGTTTGCTGCAACAACCAGAAATACCCATGTGGAAATGGGAACAGATTTCGATGGACTTCATTACTAAGTTACCCCGTACATCGAGTGGTTGTGATACGATATGGGTAATTGTCGATCGATTAACGAAATCTGCACATTTCTTAGCGATCAAGGAAACCGACAAGATGGATAAACTGACTCGCATTTATATCAAGGAAGTGGTAGCACAACATGGCGTGCCAATCTCTATCATATCAGATCGGGATGCTCGATTTACTTCCAACTTTTGGAAATCACTTCATAAGTCATTGGGAACTCGTTTAGACATGAGTACCTCCTATCATCCACAGACAGACGGTCAGAGTGAACGTACGATTCAAACGCTCGAGGATATGTTACGAGCTTGTGTAATTGACTTTGGTGATAGCTGGGAAAACCACTTACCGTTAGTGGAATTCTCTTACAACAATAGTTATCATACAAGCATTCAGGCAGCACCATTTGAAGCATTGTATGGTCGTAAATGTCGTCCACCAGTTTGTTGGGCTGAAATTGGTGACAGTCAGATTACAGGTCCTGAACTAGTACACGAGACGACAGGGAAGATAGTACAAATCCGGAACCGTATGGCAGCGGCCCAGGATCGACAGAAGAGTTATGCTGACAAACGTCGTAAGCCGTTGGAATTTCAAGTAGGAGACCGAGTTCTTCTAAAGGTATCACCTTGGAAAGGTGTAATACGATTCGGCAAGCGCGGGAAGCTTAGCCCACATTACGTAGGACCTTTTGAGATCCTGAAAAGGATTGGTCCGGTTGCGTATCAACTCAAACTACCTGATGAACTCAGTGGAGTTCATGATGTCTTTCATGTTTCAAACTTGAAGAAATGTCTTTCTGATGAGACATTGATTGTACCGTTGGAAGAAATACAAGTAGACGAACAGTTACGATTCATTGAAGAACCAGCAGAAATCATGAACCGAGAGGTCAAACAACTTAAACAAAGCAAGATTCCGATAGTCAAAGTCCGGTGGAATTCAAGACGTGGTCCTGAATTCACATGGGAAAGGGAAGATCAAATGATGAAGAAGTATCCTCATCTGTTCAAAACAACAACTACAAGCACTGAGAGCGCACGTTAAATTTCGGGACGAAATTTCCTTCAACAAGGGGATGACGTGATGCTTCACACATCAACACTTCAGATTTCAAACTGTAAGCACAAACACTTTATTCAATTGATTTTGTTACAAACATTTGTGCTACATTACATTTTATGTGCTACATTTCATATGTTACGTGTTATGGTAGTACATGCATGATTAGTTACACACATTTTACTATGTACGAGGTTGCATAGTACAAACAGTTACAAACACTCACTATGTACAAAGTTACACAGCGCTTATGATCAAACACAAACAGTCACAGTTAGGTGAACTAACTAGTGTACACGCAAAACAGTTACATAGAACGATCACACTTAGTTGTGATGTTGCAAACATTGGGTTTTGTGTGTGAGTACACACAAGCACATAGAATGATCAGACATCGCACTAACACGTACATTTTGAACTCGCAAGTAGTTTCCTAACTACTTCTAACAACTAGCAATTTTCGGGACGAAAATTCCTTCAACAAGGGGATGATGTGACAATCCGATATTTTCGAATTAACCCTGTTAACTGAAAGTAGCGAAATCACAAAAGGTTCGCTGGACACTAGATCGGAAACAGAAGGTTTATTGGGTTGTATAGATTGTAGGTCCAATTGTATTTTATGAGGCCAAATGGATTAACCTAGCCCAATAATAGTTCAATTGGCCCAATTAGTGATAATTCGATATTTTCGGGATTAACTCCGTTAACCGAAGAGTTAACAGAAATTACACGGAATCAAATAATATCATCTAAAAGGATTACAATTGATCAAATTGGGTTTAGAAGCAATTAATTTGCAAGAATCACACTATACGAACAGCTAACCAAAGACAAACGACGGCGTAAGTTTTCACACATACATATGTACATATATAATATATACACTAATTATGTGGTTACGTTTTGTTTCAGGTGTTCTAAATTATTTAACGCAAACATGGTTGAACAGTTACAAAGAAATGTTTGTATCTGCTTGGACCAACAAAAACCGGAACTTCGGTCAACATACAACCAATAGAGGTGAAAGTTAGCACGCGAACTTAAAACGATATTTAAAAACACCAAATAGTTCGCTTGCCACACTTGTCGGGTTTGTTGACGAAGTTGTAAATTCACAAGAGGTGAACATAAACCACGGTTTTGAAACAAGCAAGGTGAAAACTATGAGTCATCACAAAGTGGCGTTGTTTGATTACCTTCAGGGTAAGGTTTCACACAAGGCTCTTGATTTGCTTGTTGTCGATTTAAATGAGGATCCTTGCGTTGAATCTTTTTACAATTACGAAAACCAGCAAGAATTTGGATGGAAAAGTCAACCTTCATACAGACATGAAGAAAATGATGTATATTCAGAACCACAAAATAGCGGGCATGATTATTTCGATAGGGGCCATCATGATAAAGTGTTTTGGGATACCAATCAGGTATAATTTAGATTGACTTTCGTGTTTTTAACATTAGATATATTTTAATTCGTGTTATTATTTTAGGAAATTATGTCCCATGATGAGCTGGTTGCCTGGGTGAAAAGCAGAACGGTTGACAACGGTTATATTGTAGCTACCGCTCGATCTAAAAAGAAAGGAGACATTGTAAAGAAGGTATGGGTTGTTTGTGATCGTAGTGGCGAACACAAGACCGTAGCGACGCGTAGACGCTCCGGCAGCAAGAAAATTGGCTGCCCATTTAAATTGGTTGGCGTTTACAACGAAAAGCGTCTTGTTTGACAGTTAGAGGTCCAAAATGACGAGCATAACCATGAGGCTACTCAACATCTAGAGGGGCATCCATTTGTAAGAAGGTTGTCTCAAGACGAACATAAGATGGTGGGACAGCTGACAGAACAACATATGGACCCTCGTAATATTCTGTCACCTATTAAGAAGCAAAACCCTGATAATGTTTCTGTAATCAGAGACATATACAATGCCCAACAGAAAATAAAAATGAAAAGAAAGTAGGTACCACTCCGATGCAGGTTCTGGAAAACCTACTGCATTCTAAGGGCTATGTATATTATACCATAGAAGATCCTGCAACAAATGTCGTCTAGGAAGTGTTCTTCTGTCATCCAAAGCCGTACACATACTAGCGAGCGTTCCCACATGTGCTGATGATTGACGCCACATACAAAACGAACATGTACAGAATTCCGTTTGTACAGATTGTTGGTGTGACTTCAACACACCATACATTTTGTATTGCACATGTGTTTATAACAAAAGAACGTGAAGAGAATTACTTATGGGTATTGCAAAAGCTGAAAGAAATGTTAGACAAGTGTTTGGAGCCCCGTGTAAACATAATAGACCGAGACCTTGCACTGATGAATGCGTCTAAGCTAGTATTTCCTGACGCATCTTGGTGCTTATGCAGGTGACACATAAGCGAAAACATTTCTAAACACTGCAAGGCAAGTTTTTCTAACAGTGATTGGAACAGATTCCGCCATATGTGGACGACATTGTGTGAGTCTTCATCTGAGGAAACTTATCAATACAATTATAACAAGCTATACGAACAGCTAACCAAAGACAAACGACGGCGTAAGTTTTTACACATACATATGTACATATATAATATATACACTAATTATGTGGTTACGTTTTGTTTCAGGCGTTCTAAATTATTTAACGCAAACATGGTTGAACAGTTACAAAGAAATGTTTGTATCTGCTTGGACCAACAAAAACCGGAACTTTGGTCAACATACAACCAATAGAGGTGAAAGTCAGCACGCGAACTTAAAACGATATTTAAAAACACCAAATAGTTCGCTTGCCACACTTGTCGGGTTTGTTGACGAAGTTGTAAATTCACCAGAGGTGAACATAAACCACGGTTTTGAAACAAGCAAGGTGAAAACTATGAGTCATCACAAAGTGGCGTTGTTTGATTACCTTCAGGGTAAGGTTTCACACAAGGCTCTTGATTTGCTTGTTGTTGAAAAAAGCAAGATACAGGTATTGCGGACCAGGAATCATTCATGTAACTGTCAACTTTTCACCAGTTGTGGCTTGCCGTGTGCTTGTCGTCTGTCAAAATATGAAAACACAGATAACGTGATAAACGTCTTTCATTTTTATTATAATAAACGACTTTCATTTGATAAAAATTTTGATAATCAATTTTGTCACAATCCGATATTTTCGAATTAACCCTGTTAACTGAAAGTAGCGAAATCACAAAAGGTTCGCTGGACACTAGATCGGAAACAGAAGGTTTATTGGGCTGTATAGATTGTAGGTCCAATTGTATTTTATGAGGCCAAATGGATTAACCTAGCCCAATAATAGTTCAATTGGCCCAATTAGTGACAATTCGATATTTTCGGGATTAACTGCGTTAACCGAAGAGTTAACAGAAATTACACGGAATCAAATAATATCATCTAAAAGGATTAGAATTGATCAAATTGGGTTTAGAAGCAATTAATTTGCAAGAATCACACTTGAAATTGACCAAATTGGGGATTTTGACTAGTAAGAGTCAAAATTCGGCCAAATGGATCAATTAAAATCAAAATTTATGTTAATCAGCCGTAATTGATCCAATTAAACATTCCATTAACTCCTACTAATGATAATAATCAGTTATCATCACAATTATCACCATAATTAGCGAATTAAGTCGAGTTATGATCGAGTTATAGTGTAACCGTAGGAATTCTTGATCGAACCAGTATAATTCGAATACAATCCATCAAATTGAAGTTTCCTAAACATTAATCGGTATCTTTAGAGAGTTCTGTAAACATTAATTCAATCTCTGAAGCGTCGAGTTGAGAAATTAGATAGAGAGTGGGCCGAAACATAAGAGGGTAATCGTTCTATATCAATTCGATTACATTTCACAAAATTGAGCATCTACACATCTTAGTCGGCATCATTAGAGGCTTTTGCAAGAAGAAATTCGATCTCAACATTTCCGGATAGAATATTTCGATTCGGAGTGGCCAAAACTAGGGTTTACGATCGAACTACATCAATTAGACATCAAACGAGGTAAGAAATCACTTCTACAGTACCTAAATTAGCCGACTAAGCCCCTATGAGTATTTAGTTAGTATTTACACATCGAATTGATTGAGTTCTATAACTAGGGTTCATGATAGAAACCGATTTGGGGGTTTCCGTTCTAACGAATTTAAAAATCTAATTAAGCTATACAGGGAGTTTCAGAATCATCTCGTTCATGAAATCCATATGCTAATTCGGTTAAACAAAACCGAAATGAATGATTTCTAGTTTTAAGGTTTTTCATAAGAAACGAGTTGGGGGTTTGGTAGCAAACGAACATGTAATCCAAATTAAACCTTGCAGACATGTTCGAAATTGCTATTCTAATAATAAACCTATGTTAATTTGATTAAATGAATTCGATCTGAGTATAAACCATTTACGTGGGTTTGGTGATGAAAACGAATTGGGAATTCGATTTAAAGGAATTTAATAGTTCAATCAAACATTACAGAGTGTGTCGTAATCACCAGCTTAACAAAAACCCTAGGAAATTGGACACCCACAGGTTCGAATTTGATTCAATTGAGTTGAGATTCAAGTCATTCGAAACCAACTCTGTTCGGGTCTGAATTGGGCCCTTTAAATTTGTCTTTGGTTGAATTAAAAGCCACCCCTGGTTCGCATGAGCCTCTGGAACAAAAGCCCCAACATATCGAATTCGATCCTCTGAAAGTTAAAATCATTTGGAATCAAACTATAACACAAAATCTGAGTTAGGTCAACTGGTTGTATGTGTGTGCTTGGTCCTCAAGGTCAGGGGTTCGAACCCTACCCCTGACAGTTTTTGTGAAATAAAACAAATTTTGGTTTTTAAATCATAAATTCTTCATTTTAACTCCAATTCGACTCGTTCAATTTGCGTTGGAACCGTAATAGAAATACGAACACTTTGAAATGATAAAATCTATATTTTTATCCGAAGTTATAATCGCGTATAATTTCGCGTATTCCAACAAAATCATATATATGTATATATATGTTTATATGGTTTACTTAAACGATTTCAAAGACACACTACGTATACACGTTCCTAACAAATTTAACATACGTGTGTTGATACGTATGTGATTTCACATATTAAACGACATTCCGAATAACGCAAAGTTATTATTTAAACACAGATTCTTCGTAGAGGACTTTCTACGCGATTTCAAGCGTTTGATCATTCTATTCACTATCAAAGGTGCGTACACGGACCTTTCTTATTTTAACTGTTTTGGGGGAGAAAACATGTGCAACAAACACTTTTAGATACATATCACTTGCATGAGTTAGCTGTTTACATTAAGTGCAAACATAGCATTACAAGTCCTTACATTTCGAACCGTGTAGTTTGCCGTAGCGCAAAGCGTGGTAGTTGGAAATAGATCTATTAGGTTTGACAAACCTCACTTGGTAGATGGGATCTACGCAAGTGTTTGACTAGCCAATTCACATTTCTATTGTTTGTGCTAGACAATAGTGGCAAGGCAAAACATGCGATAGCATGCAACAGTCAGCTTCGGTGTCGACCACTTATGTAAATAGTATATATGACTAGCTATCATGACTATGCATGTGTGATTATGTTATCTGCAAATATTTTGTTCAAACTGTGGTTTCAAACATTTGTGAATACTTAAACCTGTGCAATGCACCAACCTTTGTGTTGACTCGATTTACATGTTTTCTCAGGACGCTAAGATCCACAAGCAAGCAGGCATGGACTAGGAGATCGAGTCGCATGCATATCTTACATCATAGTTGTTTCTGATTTGAATATTTGCGACATTAGTATTGTAATTTACATTTTGCAAACATGGGATTATTTCACTTTTTTTTACAAACGCTTCCGCAATGTTTTAAACTCTGAATTTTTCAATTAAGACCAAAGTTATGTTTGAAAATCATATAGAGGTCTTCGTTATGTCTAATGATCTGAGATCCTGGTTTGTCACGTCCCAAACGGTATGATTCCGTTAGTTGAAAATTGGGGGTGTGACAAATTTTGTTTCAGATACCAAAATTCTACTTGCCGTTGTAGATATATTCTGGACCACACTTGATACTCGTCCGCTATTTTTAGACGAAGAAGAAATTAATGTTGAAGAACAGTTACAAGCCGTGAAACAACAATTAATGACACAACCGACCAAAGTGAAAAAAAGTATGTTGAAGAAAATATTGGCTACACCTTTTCCTTTGAAAAGTCGCCTGTTGTTCAGAGAGACGTTCGTGGACGTCCTAGTTCTAAAGTGCAACAACAAAAGAAACAGGATTCACAACACAACCTCATTGATTAACCCAGACATAGTTCTTACACACATTCCAAGGTGAAAGATCAGAATGCCGCACTACAGCGTAATCGGTCAACATCTTCAAGAGGGAAAGTTAAAGCAAAAAATGATCCTATCCAATTATCACAAGAGTCTGCTTCATTCCAATCGGTCTTTGAAAATGAAAGTATCTGGAATTTTAACAGATTTAAAAGTTTTATACCAGATTTGTCACGGTCACATTTCATGCATACAGGACGTAATGCCCGACGACAACTACGGTTTCCGATCTGTGCCGTGGGTTTAGGTTTTGATGAAAATATGTGGCTCTACGTTCGACAACAACTGTTAGACGAGATGGATACACATAGAGATGTATATAAGTCGATATGTGAAAATATACAAGAAGGCATGTATAATTTCATTTATAACAGCATTAACTGGCAGCAAGTTCAAGCGGCACCATTCCGACATTGGATGCAAATGCCTTACACCGGGATCCTGATTGCTCAAAGATTTGGTGTGATTGTTCACCTAATAAATATAAAAATCTCTCAGACATACTTTCTGTTGTGGATAAGCGCGGAGAGTGAGGTCGTCAACCCTCATCAAGTCGCGTCTTTCGTATTTGTACACAACAATGCCTGTACGGCATGTATAGGTCCCTACGTGGCGTACAGGGTGGAGTATGGCCTGTAGTATAGCCATACTTCACCCTGTACGCCACGTAGGGATCTGTACGACACGTACAGATCCCTATAAAAGCCCTTGATCAGGCATACGCCTCCCAAACCAACACCATATACGCCATTCGAGCTCTCAACCCACTCAAGCTTCATATCGAGCCATACGAGTACGGATTCGACCCAAACTTGTTGGGATCTTCCTTCTACACATTATAGGTAAGTTTTTCTCACTTTTTAACCGTTAGAATGGGTTATATTGCCACGGGAAAGGGTTGGGGACGTAGGTTAGTTTGAACGACGAACAGTACGCCACGTACAGCCCTGTACGTGGCGTACTGTTCTTCCCCAAGTCATAGGATCAAGAACTCTATGCCACATACAACACTGTACGTGGCGTACTGTTCATCTATCTTTTTGAATGTATCTTTTGGACCTGTACGCCATGTGCAAGGTCCTACGTGGCGTACAGGGTGGAGTATGGCCTGTAGTATAGCTATACCCCACCCTGTACGCCACGTACAGGTCCAAATTTTTTTTATTTTTAATAAATTAACTTTGTATTCGTTCGTTTTCACGTGCAATTATGTCTTCGGGATCAGAGGCGGAGGGCGGCGGCGACGATCTACAGGATCATCCGATCCTTCAGTTTCCAGAAGGCTCCACTGCAGAAACCTTCCAAAACTTTGAAGAAATCCTTCTGAATCTTCAAAATAACACCACCAAATCGTGAATTGTTGTAATTCAACAACAATTGATGATAAAATCAAACTCAAACAACAATCAATCAACAAGAAAAGAAGAAATTTGAGCCATAATTGATCTTCTAGTCTTCAAAACCTTCAAATCACTTGAATTCTTTGATAAACTTGTGTAGAACCTCACCAAATGCTCTGATACCACTGTAGATTTGGTGAAATCATTCAGGATCTAATCAAGAAGTTCTACGAACAATCAAACACGTGCGGAATCCATGTTTAATCTCTAAAATATCAATAAAGAACAAGCAATTTCATAAACACCTTCTTGTATTAATCAACAAATGATTACAACTCTTTCACACAGAATGTTTCTCACACAGAGAATCACACTTAGGTTTTTTTAAGTTCTCAAAGTTCTGCTAGAGTTATAAAGAATTCAGACAAACCTACTATATATACAATCAGCTGTCAGCCGAACCTATCTACAGCCCAACCTCTAGGTTCGCCAGCCGAACCCTTAGGTTCGCTGGGTGAACCTAGGTGCCAAACCTATAGGTTCGCCGAACCTTATTAAGGTTATAGGTTCGCCGAACCTATCAGACTAATAGGTTCACCAAACCTTCCTAGGTTCGTGGGCCAGACGAACCTAAGCCAAACCTTTAGCCGAATCTTTACAAAACTTTAAATAATTTACAATTTTGAATAGCAAACTATTACAAATATGCACTAACAAACTCCCCCTTAATATTTGCTATCAAAAATCTTCAGTCTTTATCTTCAGCTTTGTCGTCTTCTTTGTCTTTGACTCCACTTGATTCATCAACTACGTTATCCACTGCTCGTATAACAACCGAACGAGGAATCTTTGCCAATCTCTCAGCTTCCAACTTTTCATCTCTCTCATCCCTTTCTTTCTGAACTTTCATCAATTCAACATACAGGTAATTCACATCATCCCAATTGCATCCAGAATGTATACCTAAAGTATAACACATTCTAGCAATGGTTTGAAACTGAATTGCCATGTCTTTGTAACTTACCCCAACATCATGATAACCATCATCAGCATAAACTCTGCCATGTTGAGTAAATCAACGTCATCCTTTGAACAGTTGACAATCCACACAGGATCTAATATTCTGATGACTCTCCACTTGTCTTCTTGTTTCAATAGAATCACTGCTTCAGATGTATTCTCATCATAAAACTAAAATTTGAAGTATTGATTCCAATTATGTTCCATCACTCTCAACCTTGGTCTCTTAAACACATTTGGCTTGGCATAACCGTGTATCTTGTCTCTCACTTGAGGAGATAACAAACTCCATCCAGACCTAGCTTCTTTCTTCAACAACTTCTCAAAAGTTTCATTATGTTTTGTCTTGATAGGCTTTATCATCTTCAGTCTTGCCAATGTCCTACACTCAAAAGATGGTAAACTCATCAAGTCTAAAGCTTTGCCAAAATACTGACATCCATCTACACGCTTCACCACATAGCATCCTTTATCCGCAAGACTTCCTGGAATATTATGAAAGTAACCATAACTAACAATTCTGCCAATCATCTTTGATTTGGATCCAATCTTGAATATTTTGAATTGTTTAGTTTGGTTGTCTTGAACTTTGTCATCCATCACTTCAATCATTTGTTTGAAAATATATAAATGATCAACAATGTATTTCATTTCATCTTGATTTTCTATCCAGAAATCCATATTTGTCTTCTCTTTAACAGGAACCAATGAAGTTCTTGACACACTTCCAAGTTCAAAAATATTCTTCAAGGTATTCATATAGTACAAGTTTTCATCTATTATATCATCAATCTCATATTCAAATAAATCCAATTCATCATCTTCCTCAAAATCAAAGACTTGATCAGCATCAATATCAAACATGTCATCGAAATCTTTCGTTGAATAACCTCCCGCTATTTCACCTTCTTCTAAGTCTTTGTCAACTGAAATCTCAATAATCACTCTCTGCAAGTCAATATCAGAATGTTGCTTAAACAAATCAAGAAATGTAGGCAAAGAGTAATCAATAATCTTCTCAGAATTTTCTATTGCATTCAAATCTTCAAATTCAACATCATTACAATCTTTGGTCCTATCTGAAGAAACAACACTAACAGGAGTAGCATCCACAGCAATCTTTGAAGAATCATACAAAACAATAGCTCCAGACACAGCATGCAAATCACCAGAACCACCAACACCACCAACATCACCATCACCATCCTCATCATCATCATGAACATTTAAGCTCGGATGTTCATCCACATCACTATCACCATAATCTAACTTCTCCTCTTCCTCCTCTTCTACATCATCCTCTACATCAACAACTACCTTCTCAGCACCAGAACCAGAAGCTTTAACTTGAGAATCTTTATCTTTCAACTCATCAATCTTCTGCTTAGATCACTGTTCTAATTCTGCAGCTCTACAATATCTTCATTCTGTAGCTTAACCAAAAATTCCAAATCAGTTATTCTTTCACTCATCCTCTTCTTTTCAACTATCTCTTCCTCTTTCCATTTCATTAACTGTGCAATCTGAATCTGAATCTTCATTTCATCTAACTCATTAGTTCCAGATGAAGATGGTTTATCAACCTTCTGTTTCTCTTTTTCTATCTTATAAAGATCAAATTCCTTTGAAAGCATAGAAATCCTTCTTCTGATCTCTGTATCATCATAATCAACTGTGAAATTTAAATCACCCAAGTTATCTAATCCTTCAAATAAGGACTCATCTCTGGGAATAGAAGCAATATGAAATGAAGTCTCTGAAAATGATGTAGTGACAGTTGTAGCATCAGCAAAAGATGGAACAAATGTAGCTACATTTACAAACTCAGGAGTTTGTAATGTAGAAACAGGAACAGAGGCTGGAGGAATAGAAAATGTAGCAGGTGAATGTAAAGGAGTAACATGAACAGTACTAGATGCAGAAGAAATCACAGGAATGGAAGTATCAGAAACTGTAGAAGTCATAACAGATGAAGACACAACAATCTTAACAGCTTTAGACTTCTTCTTTCCATAAGGCCCCTTAGCCATTCTTTTTCTCTTTTTAGGCTTTGAAGACTCAAGCTCTTCAACAACAAAACTAGGATCAATAGCCTCCTCTCTTATTTCTTCAGCCTATTTAGCAAACTTTTTCTTCATTCTCTTCACCATTTGGTTTCCAACTTGAACCATTTCATACTCTGATTCTGTATCACGAGACTCCTCACCATCATCTTCACCCTCAGCAGGTTCATCCTGTTGTTCAGGCAACTCAACATGAACATGCTCCTGTGAACTTGGTTCTTGAGAAGATTGATTCTTTGATTGAGATCTGGAAGACTGAGATGTAGATTTCTTTGATTATTGCCTTGGAGGAGGAAGTGGTGATGGCTGGTCATCATCATTATCATCAAATTCTTCATTATCAGACTCAGACCCTGCATGTCTCCATCTATCATCCTCAGGTGCTAAGTAATTAGCCCTGGCACAATGACCAATCAAATCTTTCTCCAAGATAACATCTCCACTTCTCTGGTACACTCTGACCTGACCCAGACTTGAGTCAGTCATGTGTTTAAGCTTTAGTAAATCAGAAGCCTCTCTGGGCAGCATCAACTCAGGCAATCTCTCATCGATTAACATCTGAATAAACCTAGGATACATGTAGAATCTATCCTTGGCCTTTGTAATATTGTCAGACATGTAGCGGAAAATCATAGCTGAAAAATTGAACGGTTTGTTCAATATCAAGGCTACCATGGCTGATCTCATTAAGTCCCTCAGTTCATCAAACGTTCCTTTCCTCATGCTAATGCAGTGAAGCAACACATGTGCTAGCAGCTTGTATTGAAGAGGAAGCTTTCCCTTCTTGACTGATGTAACATTGTAAGCACCGAAGTATCTGATCCGAAGAAAACAACCCTTGATACACCTTTCTGGTATGATTGTCATACCAGCAGGCTCACCTCCAAACTGCAACACCCGCCTAATATCTGCTTCAGTCACACGAATTGCTTGCCCAAGCACATTCGCCTCGATAACATATTCCTCATCAACTGAAATCAGCTTTGCAGACTCCCAAAAGCTCTGAATATGAGATCGGTAGATCTGACAAGAATTGGAGATAGCGTAGTAAATCTGAGATCGTCGCAGAAACCCGATCATCGGTCGAAAGTCTTTGCCATTCCTGGTTGTCGGATCTAGATAAGCACAAACATTATGTTTGTCTCCAAATGTCAAGTCCGCCATTTCTACAATTAGAAAGAAAACACAATTAGAAACAACAAAAAATTAAAAATTAAAAAAACAAAAAAAATTTCGAAGTATAGACCCAGCGAACCTTCCCTGAGACGAACCTAATGTTAGACGAACCTAAGATAGACGAACCTAAGTTAGACGTACCTGTTGTTCAGACAAACCTATTCTTGAACGAACCTTCTGTTGAACGAACCTTTTAATGAACGAACCCTCAATGAACGAACCTTCATTGAACGAACCTTCACATCAAATGAACCTGTTGGTCAAACAAACCTTGACCAATACGGTTCGGTTCTATTGAAATTCAGAGGTTCGCCACGAACCTATTAGATTCAGACGAACCTTCGATCCAACGAACCTGTTCATCCAACGAACCTAGTCCAGTTTCAAAATCAAATTCTCAAATCATTGAAATTCATGAAAAAATTTATATCCCCATGTTCGAAACTCAACGATAACCAACTTTAATGAAACCAGTTTTGTCAAAAATAAGATTTAAACGAGTTTTAACTGAAACAAACATGTTCAACTTTAAAACTCCTAAAATCTATCATATCTCTTAAATCAACCGGTCAAAATCAAAGATATCTACCTAAAAATGATCACAAACTGATTACGAGTCTAATGATGTCAATGAAAAAGCTTAGGAGGTTCAGAATCAAAATTCGAAAAATTGAAGCTTGCAGGTTCGTGTCTGTCCAGAATATGAGAGTAACGAACCTCAAAGGCGAACCTGGTTTATATATGAGCGAACCTATTCAGGCGAACCTGTCCACAAACCTTTTAGACGAACCTCTCAAGCGAATCTGAACAACGAACCTATCCAGCAAACCTGACTAACAAACCATTTGGATGAACCTAGTCAATAACCTGTCCAACAAACCTTGTGGACGAACCTTCTCACAAACCTTATCAAGCGAACCTTTTTGAAAAATTTGATTTTTATTTAAAATTTCAAAAACAATCCATGTTTAAATGTTTCAAAGTCAAACAAATAATCAAAAATTATTGATTTAACATCAGATAAAAATAAAAATCTTTTTAAATTTTTTTTTTAACTTTTTAGAACAATTAAACTACAAATTTAACAAAACTAACTAATAAAATAAACAAATCTTTTTGTTTGAGAAAGATCCTGACATGAGATCATATTGTTTTACAATTATTAACACATCTGATTGAATTAATGAATATACTTATTAGCAAATTACAATTCTAAAATGATTGTAAGTATTCTTATCCTCTTTAAGTTTAATTACTTAGTTAAAATGTAAATTAAAACAAAATCATCAAATACCTTATAATATCCATTTACTTGAACACATCCCCGGTTTGTGAATAAATAATCAAACACAAATGTTCTTGAAACTTATTACTTCAATTTTAACTAGCTTGATCATGCAAAAATAAAGCAGAATTTCTTTTTGAAAATAACAAAATAGAAAACAACTTGAATTTGTTCAAATTCTTGGAATCAAGGTCGATACTTACGTATGCTCAAATGATTCAGAAAATGAACTAAACAATAATTTAAAATTAAGCTTTTAACAATCAGTTCGATATTTTCATATACCCAAAGATTGTCCAAATCTTAATCAGAACCAAGAAAACAAATTTGAATCGTTTAAAGCTATAACAATCAGTCGATACGTAAGTATACACAAAGAATGTTTCAGCTTTAAACTAAAATAAAAGAAAAACAAAATTATAATTTCTTTTGAAAATTAAACACATGATCAAAACCAGTAAATTAACTTTTTGTTCAAGAAACATTTTGTAAGAAAAATTACCACTCATTCAGGACAAAACTAAGTACTGCATTCTAAGCATCTGTTTCTTATAAAGCATAATCAAACTTTTGTTTAGTTTCATCTTAACTAAGTTATAAACCTACTAACACATCATACTTAGTAATTATAATTGCTCCTTATGTTTAAATTTTTAATGATACAGATATGCTTCCAACTGCAAACAATGTGCTATCATTTCTCACTTAGTCGAATCAATTTCTCAGAATTTTCAATTTTTTTAATGTTTTTGTGTTTTTGGTTTTTCAAATGTTTTTGTATTTTTCAAAATTTTCTCCCCCTAAAAACTAAAACACAAATCAACAACAAACAAAACAAAAAATATCTGATGTTAATTCAATAAAAACTGATTATGAAGGAGATTGATTCTTAATTACCTCACCCATGACCCGGATTCCATTTAATTTGAGTAAATACTTAAAACGATTTTTGTCAAAGGCCTTGGTGAGAAGGTCTGCTCTTTGCTCGTTGGTATGTATCTTCACCACATCGATGAGTTTCTTTTCATAGCAATCGCGTATGAAATGAAACCGAATATCAATGTGTTTGGATCGTGAATGATACACCGGATTCTTGGTGATAGCAATAGCAGCCTCATTGTCAACATGAATCGGGGTAGTCAGAAAATGCAAACCGTAGTCTCTCATTTGTTGTTGTATCCACAAGACTTGTGAACAACAACTGGCAGCCGCTACATACTCAGCCTCACAGGTTGAAGTAGCAACAGATGTCTGCTTTTTGCACTACCGAGAGACTAACATCTCCCCTAAAAACTGTGCAGCTCCAGTAGTTGATTTGGCATCAGTATTGCATCCTCTATAGTCAGAATCACCATAAGCATTGAAGGAAAAGTTATCATCCTTAGGATACCACAGACCGGTGTCTGGTGTACACTTCAGATAACGAAGAATTCTCTTGACTGCTATCAGATGAGAAACTTTAGGTTTTGATTGATAGCGAGCACAGATACTTGTAGCAAAGACAATATCTGGCTGTGAGGCAGTCAAGTACATCAAACTTCCTATCATTCCACGATACAAAGTAGCATCAATTAGCTCCCCCTTAATATCAGGCTCAATCCCGTGATTGGGCTGAATGGGCGTGGAAATGGGTTTAGACTCAAGCATGCTAAACCGTTTAAGCACATCTTGAATGTATTTTGTCTGATGAATAAAGATTCCATCATCAACCTGATCAATTTGTAAACCCAAGAAGAATTTGATGTCTGACATGGCACTCATTTCAAACTTCTCAATCATAACCTCTTTAAACTCTAGACACATCTGTTCATCGGTAGATCCAAATATCATATCATCTACATAGATCTGAACAAGAATAATATCCTTGCCCTTTTCCCGATAAAACAGTGTCTTGTCAATCTGACCCCTATTGAATCCGTGTTCAATAAGGTGAGTCGATAAGGTCTCATACCAAGCACGTGGAGCCTGGTGTAAACCATACAGTGCTTTGTCGAGGATATAAACCTGATCCCGGTGGATAGGATCCTCAAAGCCCGGTGGCTGACAAACGTACACTGTCTCCTTCAAAGACTCATAGAGAAATGCAGACTTGACATCCAACTGAAAAACCTTAAATTTCTTGTGGGCAGCAAAAGCCAGAAAGAGTCGAATTGCTTCTAGCCGCGCCACTGGTGCAAACACTTCGTCGTAATCAATCCCTTCTACTTGTTTGAAACCTTGAACAACTAAACTTGCTTTGTTCCGAACAATCACGTCTCTATCATCTCTTTTGCACTTTAACACCCATCTAGTGCCAATTTTCTTCTCGCCCTTTGGCAAATCCACCAAATGCCACACAACCAGTTTCTGAAACTAATTCAGCTCCTCTTGCATGGCCTCCACCCAGGCAGGCTCACGCAGCGCTTCAGTAACAGATTTTGGCTCAATCTGAGAAATGAATGCAGAATGCATCCATAACTCTTGAGTTCCATGAATGCGCTCCAACTCAACATACAAACTCTCCTCACTTGCTACTTGATTTCTTGTTTGTACTCCAGCTGATGGATTTCCAATGATCTGCTCAACAGGATGATTTACATGGACTCTAGTGACTGGCACTTGCGGGACCCCAACATTATGATCAAGATTAGTAAGATTCGGATCAACTTCTTGATAATGAGAAACTGCATCTTCAAAAACATCTTGATCATCATCAGATGATCAATCATTATTGATTGCTTCTGAAGTGCCTTCCTCAGGTGAATGATTAACTTCAACTTGATGTGAAATACCTTGATCTTCGGAATTCTGCAAATCATATAACATTTGCAAGGTTATTTCATCATCAGAAACATTAGGAGACAAATTGAAAGACTCAAACAATTTATCATAATCAAATAGCCAATCTGGACCTTTGCCATTTGGTATAGGTGTATGTCTTTGAACATCCACGTTATACCACAATTCCACAACTCCCGTGCGTTTATTAAACACACGTTTGTTGAGAAGGCTGTACCCAAGAAAGAAACCTTCTTCAACTTTAGAGTTGAATTTAGCATCTTTCTTAAGCATGGTACAAGGAGCCCCGAAAGGTTCCAAGTGTTCCAAACTCGGCTTTCGATTTTGAAGCAGTTCATAGCATGTCTTCTTATGTCTTTTCACAATCACCACTCTGTTAAGAGTAACACAGGCGGTCGCTACAGCTTCACTCCAGAATGTAATGGGGAGCTTAGAATCAGCAAGCATAGTTCTAGCAGACTCAATCAATGTTCTATTCTTCCTCTCAGCTACACCATTCATCTGTGGTTCATACGGTGCACTGAACTGCTGCTGAATGCCCTTTGAATCACAAAATTCTTCCATGTGTTGATTCTTGAACTCTGTCCCATTGTCTGAACGAACACGCCTTATTCTTAACTTGTATAAAGTCTCTAACATGTTTACCAACAAAACAAAATTTTCATAAGTTTCAGATTTAAACTTTAAGAACATTACCCATGAAAATCTAGAAAAATCATCAGTCACTACAAAACAGTATGATTCACCACCGATGCTCTTCTCATTAATCGGTCCAAACAGATCCATGTGAAGGAGTTCCAGTGGTTTATCAATAGAAAACACTGTTTCAGATTTATGTGACCTCCTTTTCTGTTTACCCTTCTTGCAAGACACACACACATCAGGGAGTTTAAAGTGTTTAACCGGTACTCCATCAACCAAATGATTATGTACTAAATGATTCATCTTCCTGATATATATGTGACCCATCCGTCTGTGCCAAGACCGCGTATCCTGTTCGGTTGCCTTTGACACTAGACACGTCTCCACCTTGTTCACAGTCTCCGCTTTCGCCATGTTCAACACATATAAATCCTTACTCCTGTCGGCAGTCATCAGAATCCATTCCTTAGGAATCTGAATTCCTTGTTGAAGCACATAACATCTTTCATTATCAAACATCACTTTGTAGCCTTTGTAACAAATCTGTGACACACTCAACAGGTTGTTAGTTAACTCTTTGGAGTAATTCACATTGTCAAAAGAAACTTTCCCATTAGTCAAACTACCAAACCCAGTAATCTGACCACATTTGTTACCTGCAAAATTAACATAACTCCCTTTCATTGCCTTAAAATCTTGCAACAAACCTAACTCTCCCGTCATGTGCCGTGAGCATCCACTATCAACAATCCAGCGACTGTTGATATGGCCCATGAATGCCACCTGCACAATAAATTAAAATTTTGATCAGTATCAAAAGGGATGACTCCCGCCATTCCGACGTTGAGTCAACCTGAATAGCTTCTTGCCATTCGGTTTTGATGAACTGCTTGAAGACCCATCGTCCAAGCATTCATCCTTTCTCACAGAAAATTTATCATCTGACCTGTGTCTGAATTTCCAAAAAGATTTTGAATTACCATTTTGTTTTGAAAATTGGTTGGAAGAAAAGTTGTCATAAAATTCATCATCAGATGATGATGCCATTTTTACCAACTTTTTGACATGTTGTTTATTATCAAAAACTTTCGCTTTCTGAATCTTTTCTTCTTTAACCAAGACACATTCAGGATCAAATTTTCTGAGGACTCTCATTTCCTCCTCACTAGGCTTCGTTCTCCTAGGACTCCCACCAGATTTGATCACCCGACTGTCATTAACAGAACTCTTTCTGATCTTATGATTTGGACAATTTACTGAAATATGTCCTTTACCACCACAAGTAAAACACTGTCGTGTTTCTCGTGGAGTAAAAGAATGAAATCTGTGGCAAGTATCCAAATCACAATCAGCAATGACATGACCCAATCTCCCACATCTGTAGAATTTCCTTTGCGAAATACTCTTTGGTTTTGAGTCCTCACAACTCTTAGATGAACCCAAAGATTTAGATGCAACAGATGAAGATGAAACATTGTGCCTCAAACCAGTGACTTTTATCTTGGAATTATTGTTTTGATTTTGAGAAAGCTTTGATTTTCCCTTGTTTCCAGTCCCAAATTTATTAACCTTGTCAACCACCTTGTTAACACATTGTTAATTTTTTTAGAAAATTTTTTTGTTTTTTAGAAACACCACTTGTCTCTCCCTTATGTGTAGTGGTTGAATTAACAAACACCATAGGTTTGAGAGTAGTAGTTGTTTTTACTTTCAGCCTTGGTTTGGAGACAACAGTTGGTTTAACCACCACTTTATCAGTTGGTTTCATCTCAAACTTGGATTTCTGAGATTTCAAGTTCTTTTCCTCAACAGTCTTGACTTGATAACCAGTCATTCTTAGAATATCAGCTGGAAATTCTGACTCTGTAATGTCCTCAATAATAGGAGCATCACAATCAACAAACACTTTATCATCAGATGAAAAATCTCCAACATCTTCAGATTTTTTAGACACACTTTCTTTTAAGGAAACCAGATGAACTTCCAAATCTGGATTCAGTTGTGGTCTGGGTACAAAACTAGAAGGAGGTGGCACAGCATGAAAACCTATTCCAGTCATATCATGTGATGACCTTTGCATGGCAGCAAAGTAATCAATGACATATGCAGAATTTTGATAATTTTCAAGCTTGCCTTTGTGCAACTCAGCTTCAGCTTTGGCTGCTGATAACTCCACCTTCAACTTCTGAACTGATTCAAGATGCACAGACACAGCATGATTATTTTGTAAAACTTTGATTTTCAAATCTTCGTTTTCTTTACCAAGATCTATTATCTTTTTGTCAAAAGATTTTTCTCTTAAAATCAGCTTCTTGTTTGCTTTTGTGCTCTCTATCAGTTCAGCAGTTAGCTGAGTATTCATCTCTTTCAATTTGTCAATCATCTCAAGCAGATCCTCATTTACCTCATCCACTTTCTCCTTGCCTTTCCCAGAATCTTCTTCCAATGAAGCCATGAAAGCACCCATCAGTTCATCATACTTCTTACCCCAATCATAGCCCTCATCAGCTTGACTCACCAAAGCTTTAGATGATGACTCTTCAGATTGTTCTTTCTTTTTCTGATAATTTTCCTTCGGCTTAAATGGATTTAGATTCCCTTGCTTCTTTGGATTCTTGCATTCTCTGGAAAAGTGACCTAGCTCACCACAGTTGTAGCACTGAGTAGTCTTTGGATTGAATCCAAATTTGGTGTTGCGGTCGAAAGTGAATTTCTTGCCCGTCTTATTCTCATAACGATTGATTCTTCGAATAACACTCGCCAGTGCCCATTGTGTATCAATCAGTTCCATTTCATCATCATCGATTTGTTCATAGTCTTCAAATGTCAGATTAGCATTTCCAATCCTTCCTGTAACTTGTTCATCGTATGCACTGACAACACAAGATAGAATAGACATGTGATCCCTAACAGCTTTAACAGTAACTTTTCCCAAATTGGTAGTATTTAGTTGAACAGGAGGTGGTGTCGAGTCAGACTTCTTCTCGTTGTTAGAATAGGATGAACTGGAACTTGTAGATGTAGAAGGAACATGAGTACTATCAGAAGTACTAGACACAAATGCAGTCTGAATTTTGGCAGATGAAGCAGGCGGTGTAACTACAGAACCACCATATAATGAAGGATCTTGTGTAACATTCACTCGTCGTGCTTTCCTTTTATCCTTCATCTCTTGTTCCTCAAGCTTTTGAACAAATTCTACCAAAGTTAGTCCTGGTAAATTCTCTCTTAAGATCAACACTAAAGAGTTCCACTTGTCTGGTAAAGCATCAGCAAGACAATCAATCTTCTCATCTTCAGAATATTCGATGCCACACTTTCTCACTTCTGTCAGCAAATGTCTATATATTGTGATTAAAGCTTCTAGACTTTCATTTCCTATGAAGTTGAAGTTTTCAAATTCTCTACGAATGTCTGTAGCTTTCATTTTCTTCAGATTTGTATTACCTTCAACTCTAGCTTTCAAGGCATTCCAAAGACCATAAGAAGTCTTGTGCTCATCAAATTGATGCAAAATCTGATTTGGAATAGCCTGGCTAAGCATCCAATACGCCTTTTTCTCTGAATCATACTTCTTTCTCTCATCAACATCAAGTCTCTCTAAAAGTTGATATAAATCAGTTCCCACAACTTTAGGTCTCTCATATGGAGATAGAATCCTCTCCTAGAGATTAGTGTCCATGCCATTAAGATGAGTTTCAAAGCGACCCTTCCAATTGTCATAATCAGACAAATCTAACAACTTTGGCACCTTGTTGGTACTTCCCACTTCTGTTTCACTAATTAAAATGCTCTGGATCTTAGAATTCTGAGTAGCCATTGCTGCATACATCTCTGACATGATTTCAAATTTTTAATCAGCGAACCTTTTCAGAAAAAAATCACTTGCCGAACCTTTTCAGATAGGCGAACCTTCAATCAATCAAACGAACCTAAAGTATCGAACCTTAACCTCACGAACCTTGATCACAAACGAACCTTTAATCAAGCGAACCTTGAGATAAACGAACCCTAAGATAAGCGAACCTTGAACCAGACGAACCTCTGCTAAAACAGCAACGAACCTTCAGACGAACTATCACACGAACCTTTCAATCCAGACGAACCTTGGACGAACCTCTTCAGAAAACACAAACGAACCTTAGAAAAAACCTCTTGAAAAGCGAACCTCTTGTTCAGCTATCCACAACAAAAATTCAAAAATTTTGGAGGGAAACCTTCCAAAACTTTGAAGAAATCCTTCTGAATCTTCAAAATAACACCACCAAATCGTGAATTGTTGTAATTCAACAACAATTGATGATAAAATCAAACTCAAACAACAATCAATCAACAAGAAAAGAAGAAATTTGAGCCATAATTGATCTTCTAGTCTTCAAAACCTTCAAATCACTTGAATTCTTTGATAAACTTGTGTAGAACCTCACCAAATGCTCTGATACCACTGTAGATTTGGTGAAATCATTCAGGATCTAATCAAGAAGTTCTACGAACAATCAAACACGTGCGGAATCCATGTTTAATCTCTAAAATATCAATGAAGAACAAGCAATTTCATAAACACCTTCTTGTATTAATCAACAAATGATTACAACTCTTTCACACAGAAAGTTTCTCACACAGAGAATCACACTTAAGTTTTTTTAAGTTCTCAAAGTTCTGCTAGAGTTATAAAGAATTCAGACAAACCTCCTATATATACAATCAGCTGTCAGCCGAACCTATCTACAGCCGAACCTCTAGGTTCGCCAGCCAAACCCTTAGGTTCGCTGGGAGAACCTAGGTGCCAAACCTGCCTAGGTTCGTGGGCCAAACGAACCTAAGCCAAACCTTTAGCCGAACCTTTACAAAACTTTAAATAATTTACAATTTTGAATAGCAAACTATTACAAATATGCACTAACACCAGCCTTCTTACAGGGAGGTCGTCGTGGAGTTCCTCTCCACATTCACCTACCATCCTGGTGGCGTGCCGGAGATAGTGTTCTCTATGCTTCGCCAGCGACACGAGATGTCACTGGTCGAGTTCGCAGTTCTTTCTGGCCTCCACTAGGAGCCAGAGACTGTTACCCCGCTGTACACAGCGGGGATCACTGAGATTGATAACGCCACCTTGCGTACATGGTGGCCTCATATTGCCGAGGATCCCTTTGTAGGGACCAAGGCAAGAGTCAGTCGCATCCGTGACCCTCTCATTCGATATATGCACCGGCTGATTGCCAAGTCGATTGCTGGACGTCGCAGAAGCCGCGAGTGGTGCACGTTGCAGGATTTATTTTATTTGTACTGTCTGATCACCGGGCGTACATGCCAGTTTGCGCGCTACCTTGCCGAGTACTTCGCGACATATTACCACCGGCAGCAGCGCGGGGCCATATACAGCGGTGCATATATCACCATTATAGGTCGAGCCCTGGGTCATCTGCACCAGGACACTCTTGAGGAGCTGTCTGATCCTATGGATCCAGTCAGACTCGATCGCCGGACACTCTTCGGTATGAAGATCGTCCGAGATTTTCTTGGTGTAGGTCTCAGGTTCTCCCTGGTACGGGGAATGATATGGGTCCCTCCCCCGCTATAGATGATGGACGTAGACGGGGGCCAGGGTGTTGGACAGGCGGGTGAGGGTGTTGGTGGTGAGGGGGACCATGATGGTGAGGCTGGTGAGGGTGAGGGTGACAGGGACCAGGGGGCCGGGGGTGATGAGGAGGGTGGAGGGGAGGCCGGAGGCCCTCACTACGTCCCGCAGCATCCGCCGCGGAGATACCATACAGCGAGGCTTCCGGCACGCCTCGAGGCGATACTGCAGGATCTTTCTGGCACGATCCAGGGAGCATCATCACATACTCCAGGATCTTTCTCTACAATCCAGGGAGCATGATCATTTCCTGGATGATCAATCGCGAGTCGAGATGTCTAGGCAGGCTGATATTGAGCCTCCTCCCCTTCCGCCATCTCCTCCCCACCAGGATTCGTAGTTTATTTGTTTTCATTGTACTGTACAGACACTGTTTATGTATATATATTGTGATTTGTTTTGATTGTTTGTTTATGTTTTTAATTTGTATATACATTGTGTTTGTTTTATTGGTTGTTTATTTTTTTATTTGTAAAACAAAAATAATATTAAACTAATGAAATTAATATAAAAATGACAAACGTTAAAAATAATGTTATAAATGTTTAAATTATTAAACGTTAGAAATGTTTAAATTTATAAACTAAATTTAAAAACATTAAAAAATTTATTTCAATTTAAAGTTTGAAAAAAAAATTGTTTTAGTCTTATACGTGTCGTATAGTTCCATACTATACGTATAAGAATTGAATGTTGAGATGGTGGGAAAATAAGTCATTTTTATCAGAAAACCGTACCCTATGTGGCTACAACACAGAATTTCACCAGTCACATCTGAGAATTTAAGGTTGCAAGTGTCAGATGTCGTATGCCACATAGGGACCTGTGCGTGGCGTATGACACGCAGAAAAGATGGTTGCAGGTGGTGCTATACGCCACGTAGAGGCCTATACGATACGTACAGAAAAAGGTGGGATGTTAAATTAAAAAAGTGAGATGTGTAAATAACCACTCTTGTATTTTCCGGTGTCCGGGTGACGTTTGCTGTTTATAGGAAAAAAAAAAATGATATTCCAACAAAAAAAAAAATTCAGCGTCATAAGGATTATTGCAAAATAGCTGTGCATTGGTGGACCGTGGACGCAATTCAAAGGCAGGGGCCAAAGCTAAGCCCCACGATTTGCGATCGCATATCGGTTTTATATAATCAGATCAACCAGATCTCGTCGGAGGAACAAAACAACCGGCAATAATGGCGGACAACGACGAAGATGATGACTCTTTTGGTGAATTCACATTCGCCCCTATTCAGACGACGGTTAATGCCCCATCTCCGGTTCCAATCACCACCGGCGACGGAGACGATTGGGGGGATTTCAATCTTTTTCAAAATAGCACAACAGATCACAACCATAAGTCCTCACCCCCATCACCGCCGCCGCCACTTCCACATACACATGCACAACCTAAGTGGGAGAAGACCAAAGGAGCTTTGCCGCTATCAATTTTTGGAGATGATGAGGAGCAGGAGCAAGAGAATATGAATGATGTTAAACAATCGAGTTTTACCGGTAACAGTGGTTTTGAATCCGGTAATAATGGTCGTAAAAGTAATGCAAATTTGGGGATCAATGATCTGATTGCGAATCTTTACGGTGAGAGACAGCAGCAGCAGAACTTCAAAGCTGTTGATAATGGTGATGAATTAAACTTCAGTGCCATGAATTCAACTGTATCCAAGGACCCCCTTTCAAAATCGAATTCGTTGGGTTGTTTAAATACGCTTTCAGCAGCTGTTGGGAATCAAGGATCTGATGATGAAGGCGGTTGGGAATTCATAGATGCATTCTCAGACGCGAAGAAGGATCATAAGGTAATGATGATCGATTATTCATGTAAGTTAGTATTTAGTTTCAACTACATTGAAACAAAGACCGTATCTTTAGGTTTAGGTTCTACAAGCTTACTCGAATCGTTTCCTTGTTTTAGGAACTTTCTGAGAAGACTGGATCATCAATGGGTCTACAAAGCGGTTCACATGGGCATATTGATCTATTTACATCACCAAACAATGGTTTTTTTGTTGAATCTCATGTAATCAATAGTGGGTTTGACTCAAAGCTGATCACAAACTATCAAAATGGAGTTTTGGCGGACTTGAAAGTGGATTCCAAAGGTGCCACAAATGAGTTGAGTTCAAATCCAATTGGTGGGAGTGATGGTTTTGATGATACATTTGGGGAGTTTGAGACTGCATTTATAGAACATCCATCAGAAAAGAAGGTAATAAGGGCTTTTTTTTTTCCCTTCATTGTCACCAACTCTTTTTGTTATTAGTTTGAAACATGTGGAGCTATGCTTGACTTCATTGCTAAAGGAAACAAATTTAATTTTTGTTTCCTGATGTTATGAATTTCTTCATGATTGAGTTGCCAAAGTGCTTTGATGTTCTAGTTGGTTGGCAAGTGAATTTAAAGTAATAGGCAAGCTCTCTTTATTGTTATTGGGATTTATGGAATTCGGGCACAGATCCATCATACTTGTAGCTATATATGTGTATTAAGAAAAACTTCATTTTAAGTATTGGTAAATCACGACTGAACTAAGTTTATTTGTGTGTGTGGAAAATAAAAAATAGGAAACATTGAATACATATATTAAACAATTCGACCATGAAATATGTCTGGCTATTTATAGCCTATACACATGACAATTAATACTCCTTTGAAGCCTTTTTATCCTCTTTCACTTGTGCTCCACACAAACCATGTAGGGTTTTATTATATAGCACATAGTTCCTTCAAAAGTTACTTCAAACCCTTGGCTTATCAAAAATTTTAGACTTAAAACATTTCTGCCAAGCCTCGGTTGATAGAACACATAGTCTAACATATGAGTGGTACCATTTGAATCCAATTCAATCGATTCCTTACCATGAAAGTATGATCTTAGAGATTTCCCATTAAAAGCTTCAATTCCATGTGATTCCTTTATTGATTTGAATAGATTTTTGTTCCGACATGTGAATTTCAATCCAAACTCACAAACCACGTTTGTTTCCATCCCTTTCCTTCAGTACCTGACACCATGAATTAAGACCTAAGTACACGACACTTGCAAATATTCTTAAACTTACCGATCGATTGCAGCACATGCATGAATTGTGTTTGAAGGATTTTTCAGTTTGTTCCTATCGTGAATCAATTTTCTGAATTTCTCAGTCGCCAATTGCTTCTTTGCATTCAAAATCGTCACGTTCTTTCTATCAATTTGAAAATCACCTACCATAATGCCTAAATTTTCCATACTCAAACCCTTATGATCCTTCTGATCATATCCTTGTGATTCCCCATTTCCCCTTGATCTTCCCAACCAAAATCGCTCACCGAATTCGCCCTCGTATCATCTATGCCGTATGTACTTCCCGTACCAAGGTAATCTCCCGATTTTCTCTCTTGCGACTTGAAATTAATTTCTTCACAGGTTTAGAATCTGGATCTAATACTATTTATTGGTAAATCACAACAGAACTAAGTTTATTTGTGCGCGTGGAAAATAGAAAATAAGAAACACAGATTACATTATATTTGACAATTTGACCATCAAATATGTCTGGCTATTTATAGCCTATATACAAACAAACAAACAAACAAATTTACCCAGTATATTCCCACCATTCAGTAGGGTCTGGGGGGGAAAGATTGACACAAACCTTACCCCTATTCCAGTTGGGATAGAGAGGCTGCTCTGAAGGAGTCCCTGGCTCAAAGTTATCGTTTGAAGTTGATCATCCCAACGTTTTTAACTTTATTTTCACAAATAAGTACGTTAAAATTAGTCCAATTTTACTTTTGCCTCTTGAGGGCCCACACATATGTACAATATACACGTGCATCGCAAATGGGGCGTTTATAGCCCATATACATGATAGTTAATATGGCGGTTGCCAAATAAGTAACTTTAATAACTAATTCTAACCAACTAACTTAACTTTACCATTCTATCCTTCTAAATATAAACTTAAATCTATCTATTCTAATAAATCAAAGTTTGTAGGGACACATGACACATTCTTAGACCACCTTAGCTTTAATTTCCTGCCTCTCTCTCCTATTAAATACACCTCATATTAAATAATAATATTAAATATCAAATATACTTTTTATATAATATTTTTTAATGCAATAAAAATATATTAATATTAAAAAAACACATTTAAAAAAACCAATTTATTATAAAATATACAATTTTTAAAAACAATATTTTAAAACAAAATGTTTCAGGAAACAAACATTAAAAAAGTTAGTGTTTAATAAAAATAATATAATTATTTTCATTGATTATCAACCCGTGTAATACACGGGGTACTAACCTAGTATATATATATATATAGCATTGATCTGTTTGACCCGTCAAGATGCCAAAGTTAATATCTAACATGAAGAATACCAATTAGGCAATTTAAATGTGTTCCTAGTTAGTGATAATTGGGATGAATTCTTGCAAATGTTGCTTAAGCACATGATACGTCTTTACCTGCTTATTGTAACAGAGTTAAGACTTGATACACAGTTTGACCAACTCTAAGTTGAGGTTGATTTAAATTTAATCATGCAGAAATTATCAGAGGAAAGGTTCGACCCGTTGAGTTCACATGACGCATCCCATAGATCAATTGATCTATTTTCAACTTCAAACGGAGTTTCTGATGGATCACACATGGAGAGCAATGGGTTTGACTTTGGTCAAATCACAGTGGTTGAAAATGGGTTTGCATCAGATCCATTCTCTCAAATTGATTGTAAGGAAACTAAAGATTACTCAGATTTGCAACTTCCTGATGTGGATGCTGATGATGAAAGTTTTGGGAAATTTGAGGCCACATTTTTAGAATCTGGATCAAAGCCACAGGTAGATCAAAGCTTATTTTTCTTTTGTTTTTTACTGCTATATCTGTAATTCTGTATTTAAATTTTTTTATTATTATTATTTATTCTATTATTCTTTGATTGTTATAGGGATTTGAGGTAAATACAAAGAATTATAAAGAACCATTGTCACTTTCCATTTTTGGCATTGAAGAGGATCCTGAAGCTGATAACTCCTTGAATCTTGAATATGAGTTGTTTAAATCATCAACACATGGGAAACATACGCGAAATCCGAGTTCAGATTTATCAATTAATGATATTTTATCGGATTTGTACAGCCAAGCACAGCCAATGAACTCTGATGGAGAGGAAGATTTACTGCAATCTACAAGCCAAGAATATGCTTCTCATGTAGTAGATGATAAAGACAAGGGCAACGATAATGATAATAATAATGATAATAATAATGATAATGATGATGATTTTAACGATGATTCATGGGAATACAAGGATGCTTCCTTTCAATTAAAAAAAGAAAATCAGAATTCTTTCAAAAAGAAACTGAACAATTGCATGGATTTCTATTCTAACTTGAAAGACGACTTATGTGTTGTGGCAAGTCAACATCTTCACAGTCTAAAGGTTGGTGCTCTGCTTTATTATTATTGTTCAAGTAATATATTATCATTCTAAAGTATTGTGAGTATATGCCTTTACACAATTTATAAATTATGATATCTGCATTTCTGTCTAGAAAGCTCAAACTACCACCACACTTGTTGATGAAGAAATAAAAGTGGCAGCCCTCAATGGAGAAACTCAGGTTTGTTTCTCCTTTTGGTGAATTTATTTTGCAACTTGTGTCACCATAATGAAATATTTTACATTACAGGAGGCCTTGGAGAAGCTTCACCAAAAAGATGTTATATCCACAGAATTGCATTTAGATGATCATTTAGAAAGAGTTATTTCTCTTGAGAAATATGTCAAAACTTTCCAACTGCCAGAGTATCAAGTACTGGAGTCAGAATATCACATATCAAGAAAATTGTTGTTAGTATGTCTTCTCTTTTGCTCTAAAGTTTAGTAAATATCTGTTATGAAATTTTATGTGGTTGTCATAATTTCATTTTCTTATAAAGAATTTACGTGGATATGAAATTGCTTTTTTTTTTTTTTTTTTTTAATTTAGTGGGATTTTGTGACTAGTGTACAACCTTACTTCCATCTTGTGATTAGGCAGAATCAGATTTGCCAACAGCCATTGATCTCATCAACCACTTTATGACTGTACTAAAGATTCTAACATTAGCTCCAAAGTGCGAACCAGCTGAATATGTCTCCCTATGGTTGAAGGTGATTTCAGTATGTTCTCAAGAACTGAATCATGGCACCTGGATTTGGAAGCAATCGTTAGAAAAGAATGTTCATAGTGAAATACTCTCTGACAAACAAGGTAATATGCAATAATGAATATTACAATGTAACCCGTTTTTACATATGTAAGGGTTGAACCTAGCAGATCTCACAGTTGGCTTTACAATTTACATATCATATCATAACTCATAAACTGAAAATTTCTTTTAAAACCTTACACAGAAAAACATACAAGTCATAACGAGACATTTTCCTTAAAAATAACATAGTACTTTAATAAAGTTCATAAACACTTAAATAGGATGCAAGTCTATGGAAGATTTCTGGGTGGCTTTATGATCCATGCTGAGCTGTTCCCTTAAACTTTGCTTACCTATCACACTAGTATGCATATAAAAGTTAGCGTTGTTAAGTGAGTTTCATTTTTTCTTTAGCAAAAATAACTTTAATCATAAACTTTGCTTTGGCAAGGTTAAGACATTCATACATTCATGCTTTAGCTTTCTCCCGTCACTTAGTGCTTTTTATTTAAAACCGTCACATTCAACTTCATATTACCATACTTTAGTTAAACTCTACTTTATACTTTCTTTTTTTCATTCTTTAGTTCCACTATGCTCTGTCATTTGAGTGATAAATACTCGAATTCAAACAAAAGAACTACTGATTTACTAATGGTAAGCAACCCGATTCGAGATGGGCAATATCTCTGATAATAACTTAAAGGTCTTTAACAAAACAAGAACAACCAAACTGAAATGAGAAACATAGAAATAAACCCACACATGATAACTAATAGAAACTACCCTTTAGAAACCACCCCTCCCATTCTTTCCCTATATCCCTATTTCCCTTATTTGGCCATCAACATTGAACGGGTCAAATAAGCTCCAAATACTAAAGTAAATTGCTTCAGCCTTGCTTCAACCTTGATCTTACATGGCCTCCTCGGAACAAGGGAAACTGCTCCGCAAAAAGGTCGTATGTCTCCCAAGTAGCTTCTTCCTGTGGACAGTGGCGCCAAGAAACTAAAAGTTCCAAGACAAGCGAACTAGAAGCGTTGACCCAATGATAATCCAAAACGGAATCTGGAACAAACAGTTTTTGGTAAGCGGCAAGGATGGAAGAGAACTGGTAGCAACATGACCCTTTGCTCGTTTGAGCATAGAAACATGGAATACTGGATGTATACACGCATCAGATGGAAATTCCAACTCATAAGTGACAGTGCCTACCGCACGCGGCACGCCTAATATGACAGGGTCCAAAGAATCGTGAAGCAAGTTTCTCACAACGTCTTTTAGTAAGACTTCTTTGAAGATAAGGTTGTATCTTCAAGAAAACTAGTCATCCTTTAGAAAGATTATTCCCAATGTTTTATGTCAGCTTGAGCTTTCATTCGAGATTGAGCCTTAGATAAATTAGCACGCAGGATCTTTAGCATATCATCCCTGTCAAGTAATTGGTTCTCAACCTCTGCAATAAGAGTCTCACTTGCCACATAAGGAACAATAGGTGTTGGTTCACTACCATACACAATGGTAAATTAAGTGGTATTAGCTGCAGTATAACCCCGTATTATAGGAATGGTTGTAGAAATCGCTATTCGCTAGTCGGACGGCGGGGTAGGGACTAAGGATTAATCGGATTGTAAAATTTATATATAATTTTTCAAATTATATATATACATCCAAATTTCCTATATAATTTTTCTAAAAACTAGGTGTTTTCCCTCCACGTGTTGCGGCGGGAAACTCCTATAAGTGTATCATTTTTAATAGAAATAGTGTTGAACACCATCCCGCCTGGAAAGCCAAGAGTCGGCAAAGACCTAGCTTTCGAGGAATGAAAGAATTTGCTTTCTAGGAGGAGTACGAGGAAACTTGTCAAGTAGGTCTTTCGATCCTTTCCTTTTTTAAGCCGATTGCTTTCTTTCGGAGAATCTATGACAACGTGAGAAGCTAAGTTTCTATTTTGATCACAAAAAATACGTAGCTCAAAGCGCCAACCCTTCCTCTTAGACATATTACTGATCAACATGACTTTCTTTCTTGAGTAAGGTAAGGGGTAAGCCTATTCATAGCCAAGGCATGTTCTTTTTTAGAGCTCCCTAGCTTGTTTTGATGTTCAGGGGTAAGGCCTTGATGTCCCCCCTTGTCTTTTCTTTTTTTGCAATAAATAGCGAAAGTGAGACAATAGTTCTCTGTCGGGTGAGAGAAGAGATAGAGCACGATATTCTCACGGGCCATGATTGCAAAAACTTAGACTTCACCAGCCGTGCATTAGCAACCAACACAATCTTGAATACATAAAACAAATAATAAACACCACAAAGGCTGTTAGTTCATAAAAAAATCCTAATGAAAACCCGCACCTTCTTTTTCTTCTTACATGACGTACCCCTCATACATCCAAAAAGCAAGTGGCCAAATTCATAACTTCACAAACTTTCAGCACACAAAGACGAGAGGCATAAACCCACATACCCCTCGTACATTCAAAAAGAAAGTGGCCAAATTCATAACTTCACAAACTTTCTAAATTTCATATTTAAATCCACACATTTTTTTCTTCTTGTGTGAAAAGTGTGAAACTTCAAAATATACAATTCCTTTTTCATGGTTTTTAATATATATAATATATAATAATGTTAAATTTTATATACACACATATATATATATATATAATTTTACCAAAAAACAGCCCGAACTTCAAAAAGTTGCCAGATTTTTTTGCCAAAATTTCAAAAGTCGCCAGAAAAAATCGCCGGCTGATTTTTCCCGACTAGACCCGATTTTGACCGACTTTGACCGATTACCGATTTTTGAGCGACTAGCCAAAAATTAATCGGTGCCTAGCCAACTACCAATTAATTAGCTGACTAGGCCGATTTTTACAACAGTGATTGTAGGAATACTTAGCCCAAGCCAAAAAGGAACTCCATTTGGCAGGTTGTTCGCTTGCAAACAACGCAAGTAAGCTTCCAAACAACGATTTAACACCTCAGTTTGTCCATCCGTCCGCAGCTGGTAGCTAGTGTTGCACTGCAACTTAGTTTGGCTCATACGAAAAAGTTCCTACCAAAAGTTGCTAATAAACACAACATCACGGTCGGAAATAATTGAACGTGGAAAACCATGCAGACAAACAATCTCCTTACAAAACGCCATAGTAACTGTTTTTGCAGTATATGGACGCGATCGTGAAGTAAAATGAGCATACTTACTAAGGCGATCAACAACTACCATAATGGTAGCAAATCTATTGGAAGCTGGTAGGCCACCTATGAAATCCATAGAAACATCTTCCCACGCAAGTGGGTTTCCCGGTCATCAAAAAAAAAAATATATCTGATTAGGAATTGGCAACGACAGTGTAACCCCGTAGGTGACAGAGCTTTGTACTTGGATCGTTGACAAACAACACATTGTTGGACGAAAATTCATACATTTTGCTTCATTCGTGTCCACAAATAACGATTAGTCAAATGTTTTAAAGTTTTCAAAAATCCTCTGTGACTGATAGGAGTTGCGTGTGCCTCATGCATAAGTTTTGCTCGAAGAGATTCAACATCCGGGATAACAATTTGGCCATGATAAAACAATGTTTGCCCAACCATCGAGTAACCCGGACATGCTTGAGAATTAACCTCCAGCTTCGATAACAATCTTTGTATATGGATCCATAGTTAACCCTTGATGTATAGTGGTCGTTTCCATACAAGATGGTACTGCCAATGTGAACAAATCCGTAGATTGAGGACGGCATGATAAGGCATCCGCTCCTCGATTCTCCTTGCCTTAACGATGAGTAATTGAGAAACTATAAGACATTAACTCCAACAGTAAACGTTGTTGCTCTATGGTTGTAATTCTCTGATCTAGTAAAAACCTCAAAATGAAATGGTCAGTTTTAATAAAAAAGTGACTGCCAAGAAGGTAATGGCTCCATTTTTGAACTGCGAGTACAAACGCCAGTAACTCTTGATCATAGGCAGATTTACCATGATTTATAAGAGATAAACCTTTGTTGAGTACGCTACAGGATGTTCGTCTTGTAACAAAATGGCCCCAACTCCTTCTGATGATGCATCAGATTCCACCGTGAAAGATTTGGAAAAATCCGGTAGTTTTAAAACCGATGCAACATGGTTGTAGAAATCGCTAGTCGCTAGTTGGACAGTGAGGTACCGACTAGGGATTAATCGGATTGGAATTTTATATGGAAATTTTCAAAATTACACACACACAAATTAACAATACACACACATGGAAGCAAAGAAACACACACACAATATAACGTGGTTCGGTCAATGTGACCTACGTCCACCGGCTGCAACTAGGGATTTATTGATTAAGTGTTAAAAATTATAATTATATGACCGAGCTTTAAATAAAAAAAACTAATTAGGTTAAACACCTAATGGGCCAGGATTAGGGCCAGCTGCCCTAAACCTCCCAAAGGCCGTAAAAACCTAACAGCAATAACACATTCCATTACCTTTATAAAATCAGATAGATTTGTTACGAACGTTCTACCATGTCTATTTCATTTCATTTTAACTTCAAGAAACCATCATTCGTTTTGTTTTCAAGTTGAAAAGTGGTCTACCAGAAAACCTAGATCATTCTTGCTATTTTTCATCAACTACTTGAAATCCAATGAACCAAAAATATATATATATATATATATATATATATAACTTGTCACTAAATGCAATCTTCATATTTTTTCCTACAGGTAGACAGTTCATTATTGCCATTGGAGAGATTTATAGAGCCGTCGTGATTTTGGAAGCAGCAGTTAGATTTTACAAACCATGGATCCTGTTAAGTGGTGCAGATTTAGAGGGAATTCATGGTCTTCTAGAACAATGTCATTCCTTATGGTCAACTTCAGGACTTGAGGAGTCTATCCCTGCTGATTACTTGTTAGACTGTGTCAGGCATATTCAAAACCTTGATGAAATTGCAATTGCAGATCAAATTCTTTCTCAAGAAGAATCTCAATGCAGGTTATCACTTTTGTCACCAGGAGTGATACCAGGTTTGTTAACAACATAATGTACTCTTCAATTTCATAGAATAAGTGACCATATAAAACTGTGATCGTGGGTTGACCCAACCTTTTTCAAACTGTATTTAAAAGCTATAATCATTTTGATCTAAACCTGTTTTGACTTGTTACCAGCCTGCCTGGCCTGCTGATTTTTCCACCTCTGTGCACCTTGGGGCCAGTGGCGGACCCAAGAAATTTTTTAATGGGGGTTGGGAATTTTTTTGGATGATTATTTTTTGTTAATTATTTTACTTTTTTGACCAATTCGAATGTAATCGGGTCGGATCACCAAAAAAATGATGAAAATAAATTAAATTACAAATACACAATAAAATCATGCCAAATTGTCATCTCATTGATTAGGATGATATGATAAAATTGATTTTTTTTCGTCATGATTCGAAAGAATACTATTTAAATTAATAAATTAAAGATTAAATGAAGGTGAAGGTTTTTCTTTTCAAAAATATTTCATATTACCTAAATATACAAATTATACACAAATCAACTAATTTTTTCATCATGCTAATAAATTTCAACCTATACCAAAATCACTCAATCTATAAATTGCGGATGTTGTGATGTTAAGGATAACAATGTGTATATTATTAAGCTATTGCTCCAGTTTATTTTTAGGAGCGAATCAAACATGAATTATGGACATCAAATTCAATCATTTAATATACAAATTTGGTCTTATTACTTTTTTAATCAACCTATGACTGGTTAGGTATTTAATTAAATTATTAATTATAATTGGGTTTCATCACAAGTAATGCATATTGCGTTGTTTGAGCATTATTTTATTATTTTTGGTTCTAAAAAATTTTAAATTGAACTTTATTTGGTACGTTAAATTTTCATGGGGGTCGAGGACACAATTTCTTGGGGGTCGGTCGAGATCGAATCATATATATAACATTAAAAATCAAAAGTTCATGGGGGTCAATTGAACCCCATGGTTGCTTAATGGGTACGCCCATGATAGGGGCTAGGGGTGCCTTGGTTTTAAAAATAGCGTCTGAGGCGTGAGGCGCAAGCAGGTTAACGCTTCAAGCGCAAGCAGGTTAACGCTTCCGGGCCTTAAGGCAGCGCTTTATGAACTTATGGGCCAAATTTGATCAGCAGTTGGGCCTGTGGGAGGGGATATGTATAAACAACCAATGGGATTAGAGATTCATTATGGTTTGCATGAAAAAAAAGCCCAATATGTTAAAAAGACAAGACAAATGCATCTTTTAGCTGTAGATAAAACTTATGTTGTTGTATACAGAGGAACGCCTCACGTACATGAGGCTCTCGCCTCATGGCTCATGCCTTATGCCTTGGCATTTGAGGTCTAAACGCCTCAGAGCGCCTCGAGCTTTTTAAAACCAAGAGGGGTGTTAATTGGTTCGTCTTTGTATGTTGGCAGGTCAAACCCAACCCAACACAAACTCAAAAATTTGACACGAACCCAAACACGACACTTCTTAAAATCTTGTTAGGCATGTGAGGCTGGTTGGAATGAACACGGCCTGTTTAAGTCATTTTTTATTTTTTACATATTAATACTATAAAAGTAGAAAGTTACAACAAAATACAAATGTAAATAAAACAGTCACGTTTGAATTATAAGAGTTGATGCCAATTTTTCTTTTAGTTTTTATAATATTGTCATTCCATATAAACCATTTAAGTTTCGATATATAAACAAAATTTTCAAATAATTGAAAAAAAATAAATGAGTCAACCTGCGAACTCACCTGATCAACTAGAATCGAACCCATTTAACTAAACGGGTACACGGGTTTGACCAAAAATTGACGCCCTTTAGACTAAATCTGAAACTGCAAATTCATGCTAGGTTTGTTTCTTGTTTTGTGCCATTTTATAAATTCACACCCCTTTATGCACCACGGTCACAAGTGTAATCTTGTGTATTGTTTTCTTTTTGTTTAGATATTTTAGTTATTTTTCGTGTAACCGTAATTACCTTTTTTGTTCTATGCAGATATAAAAATGGTGGTATGGAATGAAGATAAATATTTTGTCAACCTTGCAAATTTGTGGGCAAATTTGATCAGCCCTGATCCCCCAAAGTTGTCTATCCATGTTGGCTGACACAAAAATGCCTTTCTGTCGACAGAAATTACGCATATGCCCTCTGCGTTTTTTGCCCAAAAAATTTACTTGGCATGCAGTGGCCTTTTTCCAACATGAGCAAGGTACGTAGATGATACCTGTTGTATAAGGGTAATTGGGTAATTAGAGCAACCCAGTTTGATGAGTTTGCAGCTTGTTGTGGACAAATTTATATAGTCTGTGAGGCAGTTAGGAGACTCAAAATGTTTACTATTTGATGTCTTTTTAGGACCTGCTCTGGAAACATTTATATCAAAGTTTTCTCTGATTTGTTTTGCAAGATTTAAAAAATGAATAAATAAAAAAAGATAGAATTTGCTACTAAAATTACATACAAAAAGTGTTATTAATATATATATATATAGGAGACGGTTAACGTACATATTAGTATTAACGTGCTAAACGTAGGAAGCCACAGGAACGCGCCATTTGTCATCTGGGCAAATGGCATTATCGTCCATATAAAATTACAGCCTGTGATTCATAAAATTACAGACTGACATTTAACACCCATAATCAAAGACCACTGGGATAATCACAGACCAATAATTACGGACCGTCTTATATAACAATCACAGACCGTTATTTAACACACATAATCAAGGACAAAATGTATAATCACGGACCATACTATATGAAAATCACAGACCGTCATTTAACATGCATGATCAAAGGACCAACTGTATAATCACGTACCAATAATCATGTATCACGCATAAAAATCACGGACCACGTAAAAAAAACTTGAAAAAAACTATAACAATACTATACTCAAATTAAAAATAATAAAATTCTCAATTTTATGGTGTAATTTTTTTTTAAAAAATAATAAAGTATGTAAAAGTTATTTAATTTTTAAAAACCGAATGGAACTTGTTGTAACATAGAAAATGTAGTTGTTCCTCTTTTGCCCTTCCAGTTATATTTTACCCTTATTTTGTGGAAAAAGTTGTATAAAGTGGGGACCACTAGATCTTGTCTGTTGATTATTTGATCAAAGGGTCCACAATTTATCATACGTTTAGTATATTAAGTTTCACATGTATTTGATCCGGCTTCTATATATATATAGGGGATGTATAAAATGTAAACTACCTTGAGTTGAAAAAACCTTTAAAAACTCTATGTAAAAAAAGTTTTTTTTTTTAATTTTTTTATAGTTTTGTAATATTATTAGGGTCATTTTATAAAAAATATAAAAATACCGGCGACTAGAATTTTTTTTTTAAAAAGTAATAAAAAACGATGTAACACAGACGTAATTCCTTCTTCCAGGCTTGTACAGCTGTGTTACATTGTTTTTTTATTGTTTTTTTAAAAAATCTAGTCGACGACGCTTGTTTCATTTTTTTTTAATAAAAATGACCCTAATGATGTTACAAAACTATGAAAAAAAATGTAAAAAAAATAAAAAAATTTACATGGTTTTTTTTCATTGTTTTCAAGGATTTTTCAACTAAAGGAGGTTTTTAATATAACCCTCATGGTGGGTAGACTTAGGTGCTACTAGTCACGTGTGTAAGGATATAAGGTGGTTTGAGGAATTCAAATCAATTGAAGAAGGATCTGTGTTGAAAATGGGAAACGTGGCCACCGAGCCTATCAAGGAATAGTAAATATATACATACATACCTATATATATAGGGGATGGTTCGAATGTTAACCCTTACTTATTGCGATAACCGAATACCTATATCTTGTTACTTTGGGACCCACATTAAAGTAAATCTAAAGGTGTAAGCTTTTTCTTATTATTAATGTAAGTGGGTCCTACATTAATTAAAAAAAAAAAGAAAAAAACATACACATTCATATTTACTTTAGTGTGTGCCCCAAAGTAATAAGGTATAGTTATTCGGTTAACGCAATAAACATGGGTTAAAATTTGATCATCTCCCTATATATATATATATTTTATTGAATAGTAAACTTAAGTAAATATAAATATATTATATTGAATAGTAAATTTAATATATATATATATATATATATATATATATATATATATATTAATAGTAATGCATATGTGTCTCATACATGAAGAGGCGTTCTAAAATCTTATGCTTGGACCACCAAAAATTTTTTTATTTTGAAATGTATTAAACATAGATGAGAGTATTAAATTTTTTGATATTTGTTTAGAGATTTGGGTTTTTATTGGTTTAGGGTTTAGGTTTTTTTTTTATAACCGTGAGAATCTGCTTGTCTGATAAACCCCCGAGTCCCGCCAATACTCGACTAACCGAGAGGAATAGGTAAAGTGCGGCTACAAGCAACTGGGTCGATAGCCTCAAATGAAAATTGCTCTAAGTGGTAAGTGGGAATTAAACTTGAGATCTCAAGATTGTTTTTCCTTTACTTTAACCACTACACCACTTCCTTGAAGGTTAGAGTTCATAGTTTACTGTGATGAAATATTTGATTTTGAATAGTAAATTTAATATATATATTTGTATATATTAATAATAATGCATATGTGTCTGATACATGTAGTAACATTTTAAAAATTTAGACTTGGACCATCTAAAGTTTTTTTATTTTGAAAAGTATTAAACAGAGATCTGAGTATTAAATTTGAGATATTTGCTTATAGATTTAGGTTTTTGTTGGTTTAGGATTTAGGTTTTTTTTTAATAACCGTAGGAATCTACTTGTGTGGTAAACCCTCGAGTCCCACCAATACTTGACTAACTGAGAGGAATATGTAAAGTGCAGCCGCAAGCAACGAGGACGATAACCTCAAATGAAAATTGCTCTAAGTGGGGATTAAACTAGAGATCTCAAGGTTGTCTTCTCTCCACTTTAACAACTACACCACTTCCTTGAAGCTTAGAGTTTATAGTTTAGTTTGTGATAAAATATTTGATTTTGTTATGCAACTTATGTTACTGCAAGTTATATATATTACCCGTTTTTGGGAGTTTACTGTGATGAGATGCCCCAGCGCAGGGGGGGAGGGGATAAACCTAGTGGTATCTTTAGACTTAATATTCAATATATATATATATATATATATATATATATATATATATATATATATATATATATATATATATATATATATATATATAGGGGATGGTTTCATTAGTAACCCACTCCAAGTGTGGTAACCCTTTAACTAATTTTGATTGGATCTTTAAATAATGTGTTTTAAAATGAGTGGTCTATATTAAATCTGGAAAAAACAGGTGGATGGGATTTGTTTAAGGGTATTTTTGACATTTGGTGAGGTGTACTTGATTCTTTTTTTAAAAAAAGTTTACCCCCCAATTTTTTAAACCTTCATAACTTTTATATACATTATTATTTTTTATAAAAATTTCACTATTAAATTTGTCACTTTTTTATTTTTAATTCAAGTATAATTTTGTCAAATTTTTTTAAAATTTTCGTAATTTGCACTTATGCAGCGACGTTTTACACTGATGAAACATCGTTTTGCACTGACGTAACGAGCTGAATTTTTTTACACTGATGTAATTACACTGATGTAACGAGCTGAATTTTTACAAAGTTTTCGTAATTACACTGATGTAAGGAGCTGGATTTTTTCAAAGTGTTCTTAATTTTTTAAAATATTAATGAACTAATTTTTGTAATAAAAAATAATTTGTAACGAGATGGAAAGATTTTACGTTGGTGTAATTACAAACGCTCGAAAAATGAGAGAAAATTACGAACGCTCAAAATAATTTGTAAAACATTTTAAAGATGGAAAGCTTTTGAAAAAAATGTGAGAAAATTATTGTATTTATTGTTCGTTACGTTGGTGTAATTACTAACGCTCGAAAAAAATTAAAAAAAATTGGCATGACTATTATGGAATTAACGAGAAAAATATAACAAGTTTAATGGTGTAATTTTTATAAAAAAATTAACATAGTATAAAAAAGTTATAAGTGTATAAAAATCAAGGGGGGAAACTTTGATTTAAAAAAAGGAAAGTGGATAGATTTTTAAGAGTGACACTTGTCACTCTCTTATTAAATCTGACTTTTTTATATTAAGTGAAATGACTTGGAGACCTTTTTTAATTTAAAAAGGTTAGGTGGCACTTGGCAAAATCTTATTAAATCTGGAAATTTAAAACCATTGGATTTAAGTTATTTGGTTAACACAATTATGGTGGGTTCTTATTTGAACCATATCCTATATATATATATATATATATAGGATTCACATCCTATAATAACTCACCCTTATTGACATAACCTGAATTAATTAACCCTTGAAGATGACCCCGAATCTTTTGTTTTTTTTTTTCAAAATCTTTGATTTACAAGTACAAAAGTATGTTCTTTTATGAGTTTGTGCAAATTCTTTTTTGTTCTTTTATTAATGTAATTGGGCCCTACGTTAATTAAAAAAAAAAGAAAAAACCTACACCTTTAGATTTACTTTAGTATGGGCTCCAAAGTAATAAGATGTAATTATTCGGTTAACGTAATAAACATGGGTTAACATTTGATCATCTCCTTATTATACACACACACGCACATACACACGCGCACACACACACACACACATATATCCCGACTAGTTTTAATCCAGACTAGTTTTTTTAACTTTTTTCCAAATATCCCGCTTTTATCAATGTAACGAACATAAATATAACACACTATTTAATTTTTTCCTAAAAACGATAAATTAAAGTAATTTAATACAAAATGAAGTAATTTACAGTGATGTAATTTTTCTCTTTAATTCCGTTAAACCATACTAGTTTTTTTAGTTTTTTTCCCCAGTTATGTAAGAGCATAAAACATAACACGTTTTTTTTTTCTAACGACGGCAAATTAAACCAATGTAATATATAATGATGTAATATACGGTGATATAACACATTATTTACAATGATGTAATTTTCTCTTTAATTCCTTTATAATGTCGACTATTTTTTTTAATTCTTTCCCATATGTCCTTTATTTATGTAACACCCTTGATTTTTCAAATACTAAATAATAATGAAAATTAATAATAAGAAAATAGAATAGTGTGTCTACAATTTATAATGAACTAATTTAAAATGTTATATGAATTTTATAATATAAACTAAAAAAAATGAAGGTGTAGAACTTATTTAAAACGTTCATATGATATAGAAATTAGGAAATAACCATGTAACTTAGATTACAATTTAAATAAATTAATTTAATATAAAAGGTCATGAGTACTTGTTAAATGCAAATGCAAATTGTTGGAAAAAATATAATAAAATAATAATGATATTTAAGATAGAGTTTGCATCAAATTAAAGTAGTTATACTAAAGGACAATTAACGGATGTAAAGAGTTGATACGGATTTAATTTCATGTGTAACTATCAATTTAAATGCTACTGTCATTAATTTATCTAATATATATGGCTGCCATATTCTTGTTGAGAAACTCTATGCCAACTCTCATTTTTTTTTTTTGAACGGCATGTGCCAACACTCTCATAATCCAAAAACCTTGTTTGAATATATTGGAGTCATACCAAAATCCGGTGCTCATCACAACAATGTTTGTTTAGACGGTTTTGACCTTCACCCAAACTTCATAGTCTTGGATCAGACGTCATGGTTATGAAGAATGATGATAGATTTGTATAAGTTGAAACAATACATTTAAGGTACGGATTCTGTTTTCTAACTCATAGTATTTCTATTTGTTTTGTTTGTCGTATTTATTCACCCTTTGGTTTTCAAGCATCGGTTGATTCGAATTCTGATTTGTTATGCATGCGATATAACTATTAAATTGTATTCATTGTCGTATGTTCCGTTAAATTGACGTGAATTGTTTCATGCGAACTTTGTTTATATATTTGATTGTTCCGCATCTGTAATTTGTTTTGACTCTGATACCCGAGCAAGCCTCCGGTAGGTGATTCTATCGGTGCGTCATTGGGGCATCAACGGCGTACCACTTTTCGTGACGGTGTGATTGGTTCACGGCGTCTCCGTATTTTGGAAGTTGAGGAGTAAAATATTTGGGAGGCGTATGGACTGGTCCTAGGATATGTGTTTCGACTACCTTTTGTGTTCATTATTTTGCAAGCTCTGCCTTGAAATTTTACATGATATTCTAGGATTACACAATGATAATCATGACATAAGCATTTTACTTGGCACAACTGCTTTAAAATTAACATAATAATAATAATAAAGTAAAATCTAAGAATGTTACATTAGAGTTTACTTGATGGCATACGTTATTTTGACGATTCCCATAATTTTAGAGCATTTGCAAGTTGAAATAAAAATGTCAGAATAACCAAAACTATTTAGAAAACCAACATCATAAATGTTCTACTTAATTCAAATGGAATAAATAAATAAATTAATATTACTGTTATTACGATTTAGTTAGTTATTAGTTTTTGTCTTGTGTAACTTAATAATTGATATATGAAAAGTTTAATTTTGATCAATTTAACGTAATTGACTTTACTTGAACTTTAGGATACATATGGTATGTGAACTATAAGAGCAAGATTGGTCTATTCTATGTATATACACTTAAGCCCAATACACAATTAAATTATGATTAATATAATGTTAGGACAAATTTGTATGCCCCATTTGATTAGAAGAAACACGTTATTGAAGGTGAAACTTAGTTTAACTCTAGTTAGGTAATAGATAGAGATACGGTTTGTTTTCAAAAATAAAAAATAAAAATTTTAAGATTAATTTTTCTATGCTAATGATTTTTGAAACATGAGCTTCAGCAAAATAAATTCTTCGTAATTGGAATTCAGTATTGAATTTTGAAAATCCAAACTCGTAGATTTGACAAGTCAATTGTTTTATTTCTTTTCCCCGAAATTTATTAACCGAACCTTCATTATCGACTATGAAACATATAGTCTTCAAAATATACGTGTTTTGTGTCTGACTAAATTTATATAGAAAAAGAAACATCCATTATTGACCTCAAACACCAAATTCTTTTATTAATTTTAAATATTAAAGGTAGTTGGGAATTGTTGCCTATTAAAATTCAAAAATCTGATCAAGTTTGCTTCTTTGTTAAATTACAAATTATCGAATCCGAAATCTTGTCTGATTTAATTCCTTATCATCTAAAATATCTTTAGCTATCTCACCCAGGTTATGTTAACTATTTCACTAAAAAAAAGTTTGTGACCGAATTTTTAGTGGATAGTAATATGATACCTGAAAATTTCACGTTGTATGGATACTATTTCAGATTCCGCCTTTTTTATAATGAGATTGATCTACATTCTACATAAGCTTGTTACACAACCAAATACGATTGGTGTTAATTATATGGTCTAAACGCCCGATTTGATCGGTATAGCCTGATCCTGTTGAAATTAAATATGAAACCTATTCTAAACTTATGTAATGCGGGGTAGGAAATATGATTGTTTTGTAACTTATAGTGCTTCCGATTAATGTTTTTGATGGCACGAATTATAAAAATCTTGAACTTATTATACGATTCAACGAATGATAATTTTGTTCTCGAGGTTTAATAATTTAACAGTTTGATTATTCAGGAGTTAAAGTTTAATTTCCGAATATATGAATTCCAAAAACTTATCTAGTATGTTTGTTACCAATTTGAATTAGTTTTTTTTAGGTTTAAAATTTAACTCTAGACTTGTACGGTTTAATATTTTCATTAGCCGAATTTGCTACAAGATATGTCATACAAGTTTTGTTAATTTCACAATTATAAATTTCGAGGACGAAATTTATTTTAAGGGTGATACTGTTGTAACACCCTTGATTTTTCAAATACTAAATAATAATGAAAATTAATAATAAGAAAATAGAATAGTGTGTCTACAATTTGTAATGAACTAATTTAAAATGTTATATGAATTTTATAATATAAACTACAAAAAAATGAAGGTGTAGAACTTATTTAAAACGTTCATATGATATAGAAATTAGGAAATAACCATGTAACTTAGATTACAATTTAAATAGATTAATTTAATATAAAAGGTCATGAGTACTTGTTAAATGCAAATGCAAATTGTTGGAAAAAATATAATAAAATAATAATGATATTTAAGATAGAGTTTGCATCAAATTAAAGTAGTTATACTAAAGGACAATTAACGGATGTAAAGAGTTAATACAGATTTAATTTCATGTGTAACTATCAATTTAAATGCTACTGTCATTAATTTATCTAATATATATGGCTGCCATATTCTTGTTGAGAAACTCTATGCCAACTCTCATTTTTTTCTTTTTGAACGGCATGTGCCAACACTCTCATAATCCAAAAACCTTGTTTGAATATACTGGAGTCATACTAAAATCCGGTGCTCATCACAACAATGTTTGTTTAGACGGTTTTGACCTTCACCCAAACTTCATAGTCTTGGATCAGACGTTATGGTTATGAAGAATGATGATAGATTTGTATAAGTTGAAACAATACATTTAAGGTACGGATTCTGTTTTCTAACTCATAGTATTTCTATTTGTTTTGTTTGTCGTATTTATTCACCCTTTGGTTTTCAAGCATCGGTTGATTCGAATTCTGATTTGTTATGCATACGATATAACTATTAAATTGTATTCATTGTCGTATGTTCCGTTAAATTGACATGAATTGTTTCATGCGAACTTTGTTTATATATTTGATTGTTCCGCATCTGTAATTTGTTTTGACTCTGATGCCCGAGCAAGCCTCCGGTAGGTGATTCTACCGGTGCGTCATTGGGGCATCAATGGCGTAGCACTTTCCGTGACGGTGTGACTGGTTCACGGCGTCTCCGTATTTTGGAAGTTGAGGAGTAATATTTTGGGAGGCGTATGGACTGGTCCTAGGATATTTGTTTCATTTTGGTGAGTGTTGGTGTGTGCCCACATACAGCTCACAGTTTGGTACATTAGACCGACGGGTCTGTGTACACCATTTGTTTTGTTTTGTTTTGTGCTCAGATGGGTATCTCCTTACCATACGACTTTTTTTATTATGTATTCGTTCTGATTAACTGAAATTGTTAGTCGTATGGTTAGTTCGTTCTGAAATTCGTTATCATATGTTATCTTATGATCATTATAATTTTAATACTTCCGCTGACTTTGCCACTACTATCTTTTGCCACTTTTGTAATCGTTTACCTTTTTCAAATTTCACCATCATTACTATTGTTCTTCCGTTACTGAGCAAATTTTGGCTCAGCCGTATTTTTTTGTTGTTGTTGTTTTCTTCATTTTTATAACAGGTACATGTGGGATTCAGGGGATGTGTGAAGAGAAGATAAAGAGATTAGAAAGTTTAAATTAATTTTGTTACTAAGTGATGTAATTAGGTATTTGTATTACTTTAGTCAAACTATGTATTTATTTAGGGTTAAATTCATTAAATAGGGAATATGAATTGTTCTGATTTCTGTAATAGTGACACGTCAGCTCTAGCCGAGTTAAAGATAACACATTGTTTTGAATTTTTTTCCTAACAATGGCAATTACAGTGATGTAATATATAGTGATGTAATTTACTATTGTTAGAAAAAAATCGAATTAATTTGATATCTTTATGCTCGTTAGAATGATAAAAATAGGGGCATCCTAAAAAAAAACTTAAAAAACTAGTCGAAACTATAATAGAATTGAAGAGAAAAATGAGACGAATGTAATGGTTTATTTTTTTTAAAAAAAATAAGAATATAGTATAAAAAGTCATGAATGTTTAAAAAAAAGAGGTAAACTTTATATAAAAAAATTGTTATGACTCGTTAATAATTTAAGACAACCGTGATTTTTAGTTAATTTTAAATTCAAATTTTGTTGCGAGTCGTTACATTAATGCAAAAGGTTTTTTATACGACGTGAATTGTAAGTTTTCAAGGTTTGTTACATTGAAGTAAATACGGAGATCAGAAAAAATAAAAAAACATAGTTAAGACTATAACATAATTAAAAAGAAAAACGAGACGAGTAAAATGGTGCTATTTTAATAAAAAGAAATAATATAATATAAAAAAGTTATAAACGTATGATAAAAGAGGGGGTAACTTTTTTTAAAAAAAAAAGTAGATTAATTAAAATATAATTAAGGTGACAAGTGTCACCATCATATTAAATCTAGCATTTTAATAATAACAAAATGTCTAATATGACCTTCCATATTAAAAAAAGAAATATGACACATGACATTATCTTATTCACTTGATTTTTTGATTAACCATTGGATGATAGTTATTGAGTTATAGCTCTATTCATAGGTTTTTATTTGTTTACATTCCCATGTATGTGTGTGTATATATATATATATATATATATATATATATGTATATCTATACTGTTTTATAATACATAAAGAAATGACACAATGGTCATTTATCAAAAACTCTTAAAATTAAGAGTTTTACAACTCTTAGAATATAAAGTACAACAAACAAAGCTTTAAGAGCCATAAACTAAATGGTTTTTTTTTTTAATTTTTAGTTTGTCTCACATTGATAGATTTAAAAAATAAAGTGTCATATAATACCTATAAAAGAAAACCCTTTCAAATCAAATAAATTATTTCTTCACACTTTTGCCACATATTTGACATTTTAAATTATGAATTTTATCATAATAAACGTTTTAGTTAAAAGAGTTTATTTGACAAAAATTAGGTGGTATAAGCTTTTTACGAGCCAAAATTAGTAGCCTAATTGTTTAGTTTTCCGCCGCATCGCGTGGGCACCTCACTAGTATATATATATGTGTGTGTGTGTATTCACGTTGTTTTAGGTAATTTTTGTGCTAACATGTTTTTTATTGTGGGGTTATCTTATTGTTGCATGACATGATTCTATACCTGTAATTCTAAACTTGCACATGAAATCTTTTTATAGATATTTAATGATTCTTTCTTTATGTTCATTTATGTTTATATATTAACTTTGAGCAACCTTAGGTTTCTTACCATTGTTATATGAATTTGTGGTGTCTTTGAGAGGTCATCATTGTTATATACTTGTAAATAATTGTGGGTTTAAATCATGCAAGGCGCAGATAGTGGTGAATTTATTCTAAAAAGCGCTAGATGTTGATGTTTAATACACACACACAGAGGTTAAAAAAAACTTTTCATTTTAGAAAAAAAAAACTTAGAAAACCCTTATTAACTAATTAGATTTTTTTCCCTTTAAATTTAAAGATCAGTTAGGTAATTTTGACACCCTTTTATTTTGGCATTTTTAAGCCATCCTTTTTTATTGGATCCCAAAACACATAAAAACAACATTCCAATTCTCCTCAATGTGTTTCTTCACATACTTCATTAAAATTGCGTCTTTTGTCTTCCTTTTTTCAAAAAGATTGTCATTTGCCTGTGCACAACTGCCACCTGATGTGGTCTAGAAGTGACAAATTGTCACACCCCCGCTGTATGCGGAAACACGGGATATGCGATGAAACTGTATATCGAGAACTCATTGAATATGAGAGAATGCTAATCCTTCTGCTTAAGTGTAAAGTCCATATCTAGCCTTAGTTTAGTACCTGAAATACATGCAAAGAACAAGTGTCAACTAAAAAGTTGGTTAGTTCGTAGGTTTTACGACTCGATAAATCAGTGCAAATAAAATTACTGTTCACAATATAAACACAAATTCTTGAAGCAATTAACACAAGTCCACAACCATACCTATATGACTTCTTGAAATACCCTGAATGTAATGTCATATCACGAACACAAATACCCCGCTAGTACTAACTTATATTAATCTATCAGCTCATAACCGTGAGTTAAATGGTTGCGTAAGGGTCAGGGATTTAAATGTGATATATTCTTGTGTTATGTAATATACTTCATCATAATGTGCAATATCAAGTGAACAAATTCTAGAATCAAATAGTCATTTCTTGTCTCAGGCAACATACCTCGAGAAGTATGTGTATGGATATAGTAAAAGAATTCTTGTATCACAGTAAAAATCAAGTATTGTAGCATTTATTTCCCCCAAAATATGTAAAATGAAAAATGAGCTATGAATGCTCACAGTGTGTATAGCAATGGAACCCATGTCCATATGTTGAGATAACCAAATCTGAGTAAACATAGTCAGCAAATCAGTGCTAGTCAACTATGTGTAACATCTGTGCCGGAACCGTTACCGGAACAGTAATCTGTACAGTAACTTGTACAGTAACTCAGGTACAAACTAGGAGAAACACTTAGAAGCTATTACCATGTGATGCTAAACATAAACTAGTACATGATGTTTCTGAAAATCCTGATTTAAACCTCATGGTTTAAACAGTTAGAAACACATCAGACAATCATAAACATATGCGTACATGCTTGATTTTGTATTATTAAGTTTAAACGTATGTGAGGATAACCAGAACAAAACTATAACAGCTGCTGTTACAGAATGCTAAACTGACGAACTATTCGTATAGGTGACGATCTGTACGAATAGATCTGATAGTTTAACGATCTGAAACGATGACTGAAAAGTAGAAAACAAAATCAGAAAGTGAAACGTACAATCGTGTTCGTACAGTTAGCATTCTGTACGAAAACGCGCGTAAGTGACGTTTTCTGACGAAACGAAACGAAGACGATTCGAACGATTATAAATTTAAGGAAATAAAATATTTCCCATTTTACAATTTTGAAACTCATCATAAATAAAATTAAACTAAACTATCTTATTAATTCACAAAACAATTTACGAAACGCGTAAAAACAATATAATTTGATAAATAATTTAATACAATGATCTTTAAAATAATTTCTAATAATATTCGTATTTTAAACATCCTAAAATAATCCTTTTTATTTTTAATTATGTAATTACGCGCGTTACGACCCGGAAACGCGATGAAATCACGAACGAGCAACCGAAACAAACCCGAATACCCACGGGGTATTTAAAGGCTAAGTTAGCCTACTTCTTTCATTTTCACCATCACACTTCTCTCTCTAGCTTCAATTTTCAGAATCCACATCCCACCACCATATCCAAGCTTCAATCCTTCATAACTCGATCGTTTCTCAACGGATTTGAGTGTTCTTGGTGTCCACGCGAAGCTCTCGACTCCCTCTACAAGGAAGTACAACCGATCTGAGGTTTCATCCAGCCATTCTCGAGGTATTATCAAATGAATGTTCGAAAATATGGGGTTTCTTGGATCTTGTTCGACCACACACACATACACCCGGTAAAAACCCTAATCGGTGCACATCTTACACGCTTAAGGGTCGACTGTTGCATCACAACATGATAGAACCATCCATATAATTGAACAGGTTGGTGAGGTGGTGCTTGACCAAACAGCTGCTGGAGCCGAACCTTCTGCCCCGGCGAACCATCGACCTGAAACCCACATGGCCGAACCTTCCTTGCGCCACCTACCACCGAACCTTTCAGCAAAACATAGCCGAACCATGTTGGCTAGCCGAACCCCTCCCATGCAGCGAACCTAACCACATCAGCCGAACCCCTGCATGCATGTGGCGAACCCTTCCCTTCTCACCGAACCTTCTACACCAGCTCATGCACCGAACCTCTGGGGGTTCCAGGCGAACCTGTAAACTGCGAAGGGTGTCACGAACCATTCATAGGGGAACCATGCAACCCGACGAACCCTTGCTGCACACCCACGAACCCTAGGTGGCGAACCTAGCCACCCACGAACCCGGAACCTCCGAACACATTGTAGAACCCTTCTGTGCGACTATGCCATGACCGCGAACCTTTGTGGTTCACTTCCTTTAGCTGAACCTTAGTTTAGGGAAACGCTAGGGTTCGCTGGAAACGGCTCCTGGCCATTCGGCCTAGGCCCAAAGCCATTCGGTTCCTTATTTTGGTCAAAGCAGCCCGTTGGACTCATATTGGACCCAAAACCCATGGGAAATAACTCAACCATAAATTGGGTTGGCCCAAATTATTGTATTCGGCCCACTAGAGCTTACTCGGCCCACTAGAGCTTACTCGGCCCATAAAACCCTTACGGCCCAAGACTCCCTAATCGGCCCAAGAATACTAAATGGCCCAATTTCTTTGCTCGGCCCAAGTCCTAATTCCACACAAATCTATTGGGCCTATGCATTTCAACCGACTCATCTCAATTGCCTAAGCCCAATATACATATCCGGCCCACACACCTAGCCTTTGGCCCAAGGCCTTAGTTGGGCTCAAACCTAAATCATTCGGCCCAATTGAGTTACTCAAGCCCGTTGCTCTAGTCCAATGGACTTTTCGGCCCATGAAATTGTTTATGGTCATGTACATTTATCCAATTTGGTTAAGAATACAACCTAATACATTCATAACATCTAAAACATTAAGTTACAAGAATAAGGTTATGATTATTTACGGTTAGGTTCTTACAAGAAACTAAAGGTTTATGGCAACTGAACAAAGAGATCTAAGCTTTTGTACTTAGAATCTCTTTGTGATGAAAATAAATCAAAAATTAACCTTATATCAATAACGAGGTGTTTAATCTAATTGTATTAATGATTTTAAAGTCACTAACAAGTTAACAGGGCCGAATGAAGACCGAGACCCACCAGTGTTAGCCAACTTTAGGGCTAACACTTATGCACATACACATTGGATATAAATTACACTTATAAGTCAAATACAACGTGAAATCAATACATGATCGTGAATACTACCAACACAACAAAGAGCGCGTGCATTCTTAGTGTACTTAGTCAACCACTACAAACACAAGGGGAGTTCATTTGTCCCTTTTCAAACTTATTTGTTTTACTTCGGGACTGAGAAGCATGTTAAACTTTTAATAAACTATTGAAATGTTATTTAATGCTTTTAAACTTAAACACGATGCTTATATCGATGCTTATGCTTGGAAACTAGTATACTTTGGGAAGCTATAAACTTGATACTTATACTACAAACTAGAAGCTTAAACTATATACTTGAGGCTTACGCTATAGACTTGAAGTCTAAACTTTATGCTAGACGCTTATGATATAAACTTAATACTTAAACTTTGAGCAAAATACTTATGCTATAAGCTATGTGCTTAAACTATACATTTGATGTTTAAATTATAAACTCTATGTTTAAACTACATACTCAATGTTAAGGCTTTGAAAATACTTATACTAAACACTAATACTCTATATAATTATTTCAGAAAGTTAATGTTCTACACTCTTAGTAAAGTGTTAAAATTGTTTTACACTTACAATTATTTGCTTAAACTTAACTTGAAAATTTATATGCTTAGAGATACTTATATATGTGAGATGCTTGAAATACTTGGAATGCTTGATACACTTGGAATGCTTAATACATTTGGATGCTTGAACACTTGAATGCTTGAAATACTTGGAATGCTTGATACACTTGGAATGCTTGATACATTTGGATGCTTGAACACTTGAATGCATGAAACACTTGGAATGCCTAAACAAAAGACTGATTGACCGCCGCGTGTTGACCTAGGTGTCAACCCCTACTAGTCATCAGTGAAACTATGTGAATGCGTTAAACTTGTATGCTTAAGCTATAGGACATTGTAAAACAGACTGTTGGCCGCCGCGTGTTGACCTGTGCGTCAACCCCTACTAGTCATCAGTGTTCTTCTTGTCAGAGTCATGTAAGACAGACTGATTGGCCGCTGCGTGTTGACCTAGGTGTCAACCCCTACTAGTCATTCAGTGTTCTTCTTGATTCATCCATGGTTATGACAAGTGACTAGAATGATTTGGGTTCTTCTAGTTGACTTTGTGTCAACTTGAATGTTTTTCTATCATAACATGTCACGAGCCATATTTAGGACCATTATGGATGGATGCTGACTTCCTTAGGGTGTTCAGCTGTCCATAATGGTGCCTCTTAAACTCAATAATCATATGTCAGGAAATCAAGGTAGTGGAATGAAATGCTTAATTATCATTAACAACAATATATTAAGCAGCCCGGTATGTGGTGGGACGGTGGCTGGGGCTTGTCCCCTACATATGCCCTATATATAAGCATACTTGGTTGGATAGCATAGGTGGTTATTAGTGAGGTTAAGGTTGTCATTTCAGGGGAAATCAAAGTAAACATTTTCAGGGAAATCAAATGCTAAGAATCATATGTCATGGAAATCAAGGTAGTGGAATGAAATGCTTAATTATCATTAACAACAATATGTTAAGCAGCCCGGTATGTGGTGGGACGGTGGCTGGGGCTTGTCCCCTACATATGCCCTATATATAAGCATACTTGGTTGGATAACATAGGTGGTTGTTAGTGAGGTTAAGGTTGTCATTCAGGGAATCAAGGTAAACAATTACAGGGTAATCGAATTCAAAGAATCAAACGTTATGGAATCAAACATGTAGGATGAAACGCTTAATTATCATCAGGAACAATATATCATGTGGTTTAGTATGTGGTGGGACGGTGGCTGGGGCTTGTCCCCTACATATGCCCTATATATAAGCATACTGAAACAGATGGTATAGGTGGTTAATGGTGAGGTTAAGGTTGTCATTCAAAGGATTTTTTTAAAACTATTTTTACATAAAAACTACATGAACTCACCAACCATTGTGTTGACTTTGTTTTCTTACATGCTTTCTCAGGTGGCGCACAGGATTAAGCTAAGATTCAGGATTGCATGCTAGGATGCCCAGATATAGATCCTAGTTGACTTTTGAAGAAGCACTTCTTTTGAGATCAATACGAATCTCTTTTGATATCTTGTATAGATACAAGATAGATATATTTGATTCTTTTGGATAGGTTTACTTAGTTAAATTACTAAACATTGACATTTGTAATTTAAATTTGTAATCCTAGTAAATGTATTATTGTGCTTAATTATTATTAACATTGATGCTATGTAAAACAATCTGATCATCATGATTATCACTCACGATATCGCGCCCCGAGAACCTTCCGCCCGACGGGGACTTCGATCCAACCCCGCCGGCTCGGGGTGTGACACTATGTATGTTTGATAAAGTATAGCATATCCCAATTAAATGAAACATAAGTTCCTGATTGTGAATCAAATGTATATTAATAATCAATATCAACAATCTTGTTTCATGTGCCTACTTGACACAACTGTCGCATGTGCTCTAACACGTCCTCACATATGTTAAATTTGATTAACAGAAGACATTTTGTTTACATATGTTATGTTGGAAAATAAGGACTGATGAGCAAAGCCATTGAAGCCAGACAATTGAATAAACCGTGGAATGACAAGCCACAGATGATTCTCTTCCGATTGAAGAACTGCTTCAGTATCGGAAGATCAACAGCGGAATATTCGCCAAAAAGAACTACCGCTAAACTTATCTATCTCAGAAGACACTAGCTGATCATGACATCTTCGGAAGACAACTATTGCATCGGAAGACATCTAATGACTCGGAAGACAATCTCCTATTCCGAAATAACTGATTGTTTAATCAGCTTCCGATGATCATCTTCCGAAAGAATAACCACTGAACATCAGCACAACTACTTCAACCTCGGAAGACCTGAAGACTCCTGAAGACTCTTGTTTTCGTTGTTGTTGACTTTGTATGTGTACTAGTCTGTTGATTTAGTGTCTGTAACAGTGTCAGCTATTGGTCTTATTATTTCTTGTCTTGTATCTCAGAATGTTTGGGTATTTAAGTCCCAACATTCTCTGAGTAAAATGAATTACTTCCCCCAAAATTCCTTGTGCTTTCTATCTGTTCTCTTCTCTCTTTCTAAGCAAAAAAACTAAACAACGAAAATAACCTTGTGCAAAACTTTAGAGGGAGCTAAAACCAAAGCTTTGACTAAGTGTCTAAAGCCTTGTTCCTGGTAAAACATCTACTCCTCGAGGTTTTTGTAGTTCAACAATTGGTATCAGAGCCTTGTCTTTAGTCTTGGTTTAAGCATCAAGACTAAAACTCAAAGCTCTCACTGATATCTTGTTGTTTAGTTTTCTGTGTTCTGTCTTTTCTGTCTTTCTATTTTCTCTAAATCTGTAGGAGTTTGGTTTTTGAACGAAACTGTGTTCAAAAATCATTCTAACAAATCACTTTGAGAACTTATCACTCGTTGATTTGCTCATAACTGTTTGTGAACCAATGGCAGGGAAATTCACCTTAGACCCTCGTAACACTGGTTATGCCACAAAGCCACCAATCTTGGTTAGGCACCAATATAATATTTGGCAGAGACGGATGTTACATTTCCTGTCCAATAATCATACAGGATGTTGGAAGTCTGTCATGTTCGGGCCACATAAACCAACGGTCCTGGACACTGAGACTCGAGACCATGTCCCAAAGGATCCTCGGAATTACCCCGAAGAAGACTACCAGAAGTTAGAGCTTGATGCAAAGGCACATGCTCAACTGGCTATAGCCCTTCCTAATGAAATATACTCTGGTCTTCTACACCACGAGTCTGCTAAAGACTTGTGGGATGCTCTAAAAGAGCAATTCGGTGGTACCGAAGACGTTGTGGCTAATACCAGGGAGATATTAGCTCAACAATATGAGACATTCTCCCAACTAAATAATGAGTCACTGACTTAGCGATTTGAACGATTCACTTCTCTCTTAAGTGAATTAAAACTAGCTAGTCAAGTGTACCCCCTGTCTCTGTTATGAATCGATTCTTGAGATCTCTGCCTGAAAAATGGGAAACTTATTCCATTATCATGAGATCTTCTCCAGACTTTGGCAAACTCTCACTTACCCAACTCCATGGTAAGTTGCTCACCTTTGAGTGAGAGATTGACCAGAAACGAAAACTAATAAAGTCTGGTAAATCAACTGAAGAGTACGTTCAAAGGAACATAGCTCTTCTCAGTCATAACTATGAGACAAATGATCAGGGTTATGATGAATACATAGACATAACTACTGGCATCACTTCTTCTTCTTCTTGCGATGACCACTCTCCTATTTCTGATCATCTGTGCTTTATCATGGATGATCTCCATCAAGTTCCAAGTGATGACTTGGAAGAGATGGACATTCTTCACCACTTGGCCCTCTTGAGCATAAGAACGAATAAGTTCTACAAGAGGACCGGAAGGAAATTTCCTGGTATTCATGGGAAAACCAGGTTTGGCCTAAATAAGGCTAAGGTCCAATGCTATAGATGTCATGGCACTGGACACTTTGCCAGGGAATGCAAAAATGCTCCCAACTCCAATTCTTCACCGTATGTGACTTTCCCTAACTCATAATCACATACTTCTTCAACACCTTTTTCTTCTTCTTCCTCATCTTTCAAAAGACACAACAATTCTCAGGAGTCAGCACACATTGTACAAACCCCTCTTCCTACAAATGTACAATTTGTACAAGATGCTAATGGTAGCATGTATCAACTCACTCCTGCCCCTCTTCAAATTGTTTCACCATCCCCTTCACAAATAAATGTACCAAGACCTGCTGTCCAGTCCCCTTCTTCTAGTCAACCCGCTCTTTTCACCCAAGAGTACGTAGACTGGAGCAGCCTGCCTGAAGATGTAGGCTATGCCCTCATCACTTCTAAACCAACATATTTTGCTCTCATGGCTGTTGGTGACGATTCTACTCCTTCTGAACAACCTGTAGCAGACACTTCTGATGCGCAGGTATCTTCTTCTACTCTAGGAAAACTATGTACCGACGCGTGCATAGAAGCTTTTGCAAAAATAAAGAAAGCCAACATGTTGCTTCAACAACAAAATTAGGAGTTGGAACAACTGCTAGATAATAAAAATTCTGAAGTAGAAAATTTAATAAAGAATAAAGACAGTCAAATATCTATCCTAAAGACTGAAAAATCCAACCTACAAGCTCTATTTGATTTGCAAAATGAAAAATATGCAGCTTGTAGAGATGAAATGTCTCAGACCAAAGTCAGCTGTGACAAGTGGGTTGAATCCTGCAAAGGATTCAAAATGCTTCTAAGTAAGCAAGTTCACAGCAAGGCCAAATTTGGAATCGGGTATAATCACACTAGTCCTCCAGAGGACTATACCCCGATTGACAATGAAATAAATGAGACTGATTCTGAACCCATCTCCCCTACCTTTCTTCTGGATGAAATTCCAGCCATAAAAATCACACCTCCAAGAGTGTACCAACCTAGACAGTTTCCTAAGTTTGTTTATCCCAATGAAACTAACGTTGAAAAACTGGAGGAAACACACTTGGAAAGTGATCACAACAATAATTCTTCTGAACAAACTGAGATTGCTCCAACCATGAGCTCTACTCGAAGTTTGGAAGGTACAATTCTTCTTGAAACCTCTGATAATCATGTTACCCGCCTTGACAAAGGAAAGAGGCCCATGGTTGACATAAGATTCCCTTCGCCTCATCCTCACCCGCCTTATCCAATAATGAAGGCAAATAAGCCTTTCATCCCTAACTATTCCTCTCTATCTCCTGCTTGTCTAAAGTGTTTCAAGTACAATCACACTACTGAAAAATGTTGGACAAAAACTCCTTTGGAGAAAGCTAGAGATAAACTGAATGCTGAAAGATTGACAGCTGAACATGCTTCCTCATCTAAAGGGAACCTCCCTAATAAGATGAAGAAATCAAAGAAGGCAAATAGATCTTCAGCTAACAGTTTAATAAGATCTAACTCCCATCCATCTCTTCGCTTGTCTTCTCCTCTATCTGCATCTCCCGGACCATCCATCCTTGGAACACCACTTTCTTATGCCATGGCGACTCCTGCTACCCATTCTCCTGCTGATGTGAACCCTTCTTCCGTGGATTCACAAATCAATATCTTGCGTCAAAATCAACAACAGTTGATACTGATGACGCAGAAATTGATGAATAACACTCAGCAAAACAAATAAGCATTTCCTCTTTCTTCTAAAAATAAAATAAGACCCATATCTAACCTATTGCATTTAATCCTCATGTGCAAAGACCTTCTTCAAACCAAAATCATCTATGGTATGTGGACAGTGGAGGCTCTAGGCACATGACAGGATGCAGATCCATCTTAAATAACTTCATTCCAAAGAATGGAGGGTATGTTTCCTTTGGAAATAATGAAAGGTTGGATAGTAGGGTCTGGTTCTGTCCTGAGTGGAAAACTGCACTTCAAAGATGTAAGCTTAGTTGAAAATCTCAAGTTTAATCTCTGGAGTGTTTCTCAACTAGCTGACATGAACTTTAGTTCATTTTTCACCAAGGACAGTTGCAAAATTCTTTCTCCTGAAATAAATTCAAAAATAAAGATCTTAATTGATCAACATACCTTGCTAACGGCGAAAAGAAGTGGAAATATCTACGTTATAGACATGACCATTGATTCTCAAACATCTTCTCCTACTTGTTTGATAGCCAAAGTATCATCTTCTGAAACTGCCATCTGGTACAGAAGATTCAGTCACCTTAACCACCAATCTCTTCATAAGCTTTCTACCCTTTCTTTAGTAAGAAGATTGCCTTCCAAAGAATTTCACTTTGGAGGTCAATGTGAATCTTGCTTAAAGGGAAAGCAACATAAAACATCACATAAGTCTATTGAGGAATCCAAAACAACTAACAGTCTCAGTCTGCTGCATATGGATCTGTTTGGTCCAGTGAAGGTAGCCAGTTTGGCAAGAAAGAGATTTTGTTTAGTTTTTGTGGATGATTACTCTAGATTTTGCTGGACCTTCTTCCTCTTCAGCAAAGATGAGACTTCTGATAAAATAATTGCCCTTATCACCCAACTTGAAAGACAATTTGGTCTTCCTGTTAAGACAATAAGGAGTGATAATGGGACTGAATTCAAGAATCAGGTTCTTGATAAGTTCTGTATCTCTAAAGGAATCCTCAGACAATATAGTGTTCCTAGAACTCCTGCTCAAAATGGAGTTATGGAAAGAAAGAATAGGACACTTATTGAAGTTGCAAGAACTATGCTTACAGATTCAGGGTTGCCTTTATCCTTCTGGGCTGAGGCAGTAAACACTGCTTGCTATGTCTTAAACAGAGTTCACATTATGAAGAGACATAACAAGACTGCCTATGAAGTCCTTCATAACATAAAGCCTCTCATTTCCTTCTTTAAAGTCTTAAGGTGTCCGTGTTTCATTTTGAACACAAAAGACTCTTTATCTAAGTTTGCTGCTAAAGTTGACTCTGGATATTTTGTTGGATATTCTCAGACCTCTAAGGCTTACTATTGCAAGTCAAAATATGGTTAGGGCTCTTTTTTAATGGAACTTTAGCTTTAGCTGGGCTTTCAATCTTAGGACCAAAATTGTTGAAGAAACTATTGATGTCAAATTCAATGAATCTGCATAAACTTCATCTTTCCCTTATGCTCTTGATGACCTCTTCGATCTTGAAAGCTTCACCTACATTTCTTCTACCCTCTCTTCTTCTCCTTCTTCAGAATCATGTCATACTTCTGAAGATCTATCCTCTCTTGAGGAGTGTTCTGTATCTAAATTCTTTACCTCCATTCCTTCCTATCATATAAATTCTCAAGACCAAGATGAACAAATATATACTTCTTTATCCCCAGCCTTGGATAATGTACCTATAGATGTTCCTGAACATGGTCAAACTTCCCCACCAGAAAACTCTCCTGGCCCCACTGAAAACTCACCTTCTTCCGATGCTGCCTCTACAAATAACTGTTTGGACATTATTCCCTTCAGCAGAAATCATCCTCTAGAACAGATCTTAGGTGATTTAAATAAAGGTGTTCAAACTAGGAGCCAGATTTCAAACTTCTTCCTTCATGCAGCCTTTTTGTCCCAAGTTGAGCCTTCAAAATATCAGGAAGCTCTTAAAGATAATAATTAGGTAGAGGCTTTGCAAGATGAACTATTACAGTTCAAAAGGCAAAATGTTTGGACTCTCTGCCCCTTGCCAGCAGGAAAATACCCTATCAGAACTCGATGGGTATTCATAAATAAAATAGATGACAGAGGCATCGTGATCAAAAATAAAGCCAGATTGGTAGTGCAAGGGTACTGCCAAGAGGAAGGCATTGATTATGATGAAACATTTGCTCCCTTGGCCAGACTAGAAGCCATCAGACTCTTCCTAGCATTTGCTATATCCCACAATATAAAGGTATATCAAATGGATATAAAAAGTGCATTCCTGTATGGGACTATAAAGAAGGAAGTCTATGTGTGTCAACCTCCAGTATTTGATGATGTTCATCATCCTGATTCGGTGTACAGACTAGACAAAGCACTTTATGGTCTAAAACAGGCACCCAGAGCATGGTATGACACACTTTCTCAATTTCTTCTTTCTAATAAATTTTCTCGGGGAACCATTGATAAGACTTTGTTCATCAAGAGGGTAGACATGGAACTTTCGCTGGTCCAAATTTATGTCGATGACATCATTTTTGGATCAACAAAACCTTCCTTGTGTGAACAATTTTCTAAATTAATGTCTTCTAAGTTTGAAATGAGTTCTTTAAGTGAACTAAAAACATTTTTAGGACTCCAAGTCAAACAAACCCCCAATGAGACTTTCATTCATAAATCTAAATATGTAAAGGATCTTTTAAATAAATTTGATATGAATTATTGCAAAATAATCTCTACCCCCATGGCTACAAGTCCAGGAATAAGTCCAGATGAAAATGGTGAACCTGTAGATCAAAACCTCTACAGGTGCATGATTGGATCTTTGATGTATCTTACTGCATCAAGGCCAGACATCATGTATGCAACATGTGTCTATGCAAGATACAAGTCAGCTCCCAAACAATCCCATTTGTCATTTGTGAAGAGGATACTCAGATATCTTAAAGGTACTCCTGTGCTAGGTATCTGGTATCCTGCTAATCAAACTTGTAAGCTTGTTGATTTTTCAGACAATGATTATGCTGGATGCTCGCTCACTAGAAAGTCTACTTCGGGAGGATGTCAGTTATTTGCAAATTGCTTAGTGTCATGGAAAGGAAAGAAGCAAACTTCGGTGTCAAATTCAACTGCTGAAGCTGAGTACATTGCAGCAGCCCATTGCACTGCCCAAATCCTTTGGTTGCAATACCAACTGCTGGATTTTGGAATAACTGAACTAAAAACACCTCTCCTAATAGGCAGCGAAGCTGCCAAAAACATAATAAAGAATCATGTCTACCATTCAAAAACCAAACACATAGAAATAAGGCATCACTTCATTAGAAACTGTTTTGAAAAGGGACTAATTGTCCCAAAACATGTCTCTACAAGTGACCAAATTGCAGACATATTTACCAAACCCTTGGACTCTTCAACCTTTTCTAAGTTTGTGGCCAAATTGGGAATGATAAATATGAGCTAATAAACATGGTTAAGAATATGTTTCTTAAACCTTTAAATAAATAAATAAAAGGAAAATCTTCAATGATTATCCTAACAACGGATATTTAATAAACCACTGGTGAATTGACCTTGGTCTCTCTCTGTGGTTATCCCATAACACGGATAGGTTCAGTGGCTATGATAACCACTGTTTATATCTATTAGCGGTTACAACTTCCGTTGTTACATTTTAAACCTTCTGTGGTTTATTTCACTTCTGATGTCTCTTTTCCTTCCGAGACTTTTAACCTCATCACTTATCGATGGTCACTTTGCTTCCGAGGATAAGGTTCTTTCGATGTTAAAAATCTCTTCCATGGTTAACTTTTCTTCTCTATAGTTAACTAATTCTTGAGACTTACGTCTGATTTGACGGTCACTAATCGCTCTGCAAGATTAGACCCCCTACAATTAATTGAATTGACCCTCATTAATTGTTCTCACGGCTCGATAATATCTTTGCATTTTACCTTTTTACCCTTCTCTTCTCTAATGACCACTGCTATTATTTATATAAGTGGTTACCCTCTTAAGTCCTTCAGTTCTTTCACAATAACTTAGCGAAGTTGCTTGATCTTCCTTTGATCAAGAAAACTCTTAGCTCAAATTTGAATCTTCTGAATGCTGCTCATAGCAAAGGACAACTGCTTGTCAGGCATGTCGCATGGCACGACGCAATTACACTGATTCCGTCTGAACTTGATGCTCATGATGATGGTGTAACGGCATCGGACCAGGCTTCATTCCTTACAAAGTTTTGTCTGTACTTCAGGGTGTGCATGAACGTACTTATTTGCCGTTTGTTCTTCTCTCTCTTGCTCACAGGTTTGTCCAATGGGTAAAAACCCTAAGGTAAAGCTTTTGATATGTTATAAGTAGTGGCAGTTTTTATTATTGAAACCGCCCTTGTGTGTGAACGGTTAAACTTCCTCATCTCTTTTTCTCTAAAGCAAAGTTTGTACTCACAATTTGCGCTCATAACTGCTTGGTGTTCATCGTCGCAAAAATGGCCTTGAAATTCAAGCCGATCCACAACCTCGGAGCTTACCTTGTCAAATCTTCTGAGTACCCTTACTACAACGAAGCAATCAACATTCTGGTAAACTCCTTTGTTCATATTGCTCTCATTCTAAACCCTCCTATCTCGAAAGTTGCTCTAAACCAGTTTTGGGCAAACTCATCCTTGGTGACAAAGGATGACTCTGCTGAAAGCATCACTTCGGTGGTCGCTGGTCAACAAGTCACCCTCACCCCCTCCAAAATAAGCGTTGCCCTAAACTTGAATGACACCGAGGCTTCCAAAACTGTTTCTCTAAAACTTCTCCATAATGCTTTTGTTCAGTGTGATTATCAGGGTGACCTAAAAAACAGGACCTTGTACAAAGCTTTCTTCTACCCTAAGTACAAGTTCCTGTATCACACCATTTTACAGTGTCTGTCTCAAAAGTAGACGAGTTGGGAAGAAATGCCATTTGACATGCAATATGTCATGTATGTTGTTCTATCCAACGAAAAGGTCAACTTGTCCCAAATAATCTTTGACCATCTGGTACATCACCAGAAAAGTCCCAAGTTTCCACTGTATCCTAGGTTTGTGATGGCTTGTCTCTTTGTTGATCTTAATAATGTCTGTCATATTGTTCTTCTTACTACTATCAAGAGCGTTGACAAACAGGTGTTCACTAGATTGAACACTGATGCAAGACAAATGAATGACACTGAGGAAACACACATCCTTGGTGAACCCACATCCACCTCTTCTTCCGCACTTGTACATGTATCGGCCAAAAGAAAAGCCTCCACCAAAGCCTCCAAACCTAAAAAGCCCAAAAAGACAGTTCAGGAAGATGAAATCCCTGAACATGTCTCTGCCCCCACTGGGCAATTGGATACATCTGTTCCATCCTCACAGATGAATCAGGCATCTCCACCCCACCTAGCTCCTCATCAATCCTCTCAACGGGATGATTTTGTACTTCAAAGGGAACCCTCTCTGTCACACCCCCACCTCTCGTCACCTGTTGATGATGTCACTGAACCGGTTGCGGAAGCATAGTGGTGATGTCTCAGAGATGAGGTGTGACTTACTTGATCCAGTATCACAACACACAGATTAACTTAAAGTAAATACATTAGAAGGTTCGTCATTAATATCCACACTACAGTTTACAACTAGGTTTATTTAATTACAGAACTAAATTATTATTCAAGTACAAGTATCCCAAAAGTATCCTCACCGACGATCACTGTTTCCCTACAAAAAGGTTTAAGTTTGGAGCGTGAGCACAAAGCTGGTGAGTTCGTAAAGTTTAGTAATTAAACAATATGATATGCAAAATTTCAGGATATTCAGTTCAGATAACCATGGGACCCGTATCTAGTTCCTTTCGGACAGTTTTACGTTTTACGAAGATACTACCCGTCGGTAAATATCTTAATGCCTCATTATCTTAATGTCTGTCTAACATTAAGAAAGTGTTTCGGTAACAGGTAACAAACATTCACACCAGGGGAGATGCAATCCTCCCAGCAAATGGGTTGTCAGCCAATAGTACTATCAATGCTTCCTGTTCGGCCCCACATGGGTTCACTAGATATAGTTTCAAAGAATGAGGGCTTTTGATACTGTGATAGAGATACTAACGGCAAAATCCCATGAAATCACACAAAAGTCACATGATATCACAAAGATAACAGTGATACATATCATATGTTCAGAAATCGATTTACAGAAATTCCCCGATATTTGTAAAACACTAAAATGAAAAGGGGTTGTACGAAACTCACCTGAAGTCACAAAAGTAATGAAATCACACGCAAACTGATGCTAATAGTGTAAATCTGCATTTATTTATGTTAAATGAGTTATTGATGTTCTAACTCACTGATTAGATCTTTCTGAACGTTCAATGCCAAAGACATTGCTTTACAAGTCATCAAACCGATATTAAGCGTTTAATTAGTTATTTTGATGTGATATCATACAATGTATGATAATGTAGGAACCTACACTGAATTAGGTTACTAATACAGGGTTGATGACACACTTGATTAATCAGAATAATCTCGGATTAACCAAATAGTTAATGTTGTTGATTATAATGCTATAACAGTTTATAGACAGATTAATGGCTTAGAATTGATCAATCCTTGTTATTGATTATCCAAATATCATGAAATATCACAATGTAGCATTAGAATAGGTTTAACAATCATGTTTAACATACTAATCTGACTGTTATCATAAACATCAGATAATCATTCCAATGAGTATGTTAATGGTTGTGATTAGTTTGAAACACTTGGATTTAACCTTGCATTTCAACGATTAATCCAACTAATCACCTACATTGTCATAATCAAATGGTTTAAACCATTATAATTATGGGTATGATTTCATGCAAACCGGGCATTATAACGGATCAAAACAAGGATTTAACCGTTAAAACATCATGTTCTTTGTTTATAATCAATCCTAGGCATCATCTAGGCAATAATCAACAATCCTAACTATGTCATTACGTTCAAAATCAAGATCTAATAAATAAAAATCAAACTAGAAGGTTAGAACGAATCATTACCTAATCCAACAGATTTCTGCGGTTAAAATAACGATCTGGACTTGAAAACATGTTCCCTGGCTTCAACCACACGATCTGATGGTCTTATAATTGAGATTTGACGCTCAAAAGTGATGTTCTTCGTCTGTAAGGTGAAAAGAGTTCGAGAGATATCAAAATAATGATTCTGCATGAAATCTGATGAAGAAGATCAAAGTTTTCCACCGCCTCATCCGTCGCGTACCGCGACGAGGAGACAAAGAATGCTTCGCGTACCGCGAAGAGGAGCCAAAGAATGCTTCGCGTACCGCGAAGGAATCCGGAGAATCAGATTTTTTTCGACCATCGCGTACCGCTGAGAACTCTCATCCTAGCCTTCGCGTACCGCGACGAGGCCAGAAATTCAATACTTAGAAAATTTTCTTCGTTTTTCGATTCCGGGTAATCCAGGACTCCAATTTACACACGGTTTTCACCCACGTTCATCATTTCTCGCATACTATCGATTTGTAATAATTACAATCACTAAATCAGCGCGGATTTCTAGAACGACCAAATGTGATCCCGTCATCAATGACGTTATTTTTTTCACTGCAATTGTCACAGTCTCCTCCTGTTAGAGAAATTTCGTCCCGAAATTTAGTGAAGACTTACTAGATGACAATCGTTTATGAGAATAGATGTGGGTACTTTGATTTCATTTGATCTTCACGTTCCCACGTATACTCGGGTCCACGTTGTGAGTTACATCGCACTTTAACAATTGGTATGCGACTACGTTTCAGCACTTTCATTTCTCGATCCATTACCTCTACTGGAACTTCACTGAACTAAAGTTTTTCATCAATATGAATCTCTTCTAGAGGTACGATCAATGATTCGTCAACTAGGCACTTTTTCAGATTTGATATATGAAAAACATCGTGAATGTTACTGAATTCAAGAGGTAATTCAAGTCTGTAGGCTACTGATCCAATTCGTTCAAGAATTTTGAATGGTCCTACAAATCTTGGTGAAATTTTACCTCTCTTTCCAAATCTGAAAATGCCCTTTCAAGGTGAAACTTTCAACATTACTCGATCACCTATTTGAAATTCTAACGGTCTACGACGATTATCAGCATAACTCTTTTGTCGATCGCGAGCCGCTTTAATTCGTTCTTGAATGAGTGAGATCTTATCAGTTGTTTCCTGAATAAATTCTGGGCCTATGATTTGACTCTCACCTACCTCTGACCAACAGATAGGTGATCTACACTTGCGTCCATAAAGTGCTTCGAATGGAGCGCATTGAATACTGGTATGGTAGTTGTTATTGTATGAGAATTCAACAAGTGGAAGATGAATATCCCAGCCACCTCCAAAATCAATTACACAGCTCCTGAGCATGTCTTCAAGAGTTTGATTCGTTCGCTCAAACTGCCCGTCTGTTTGTGGATGATAAGCTGTGCTCATATTGATTTGTGTTCCCAGAGCATTCTGAAAAGTTTGCCAAAATCGTGACATAAATCAACTATCTCTGTCAGAAATGATAGAGATTGGTACTCCATGTCGAGATACAATCTCATTAACATAGATTTTAGCGAGTCGATCCATAGAATAATCCTCTCGGATGGGTAAGAAATGTGCAGATTTTGTAAGGCGATCAACGATAACCCATATAGAGTCATGATTACGTGATGTTCTAGGTAGTTTAGTGATGAAATCCATAGAGATCTGATCCCATTTCCACATGGGGATCTCAGGTTGTTGTAATAACCCAGAAGGTCGTTGATGTTCAGCCTTAACTTTGAGACATATTAAACATTGATTCATGTATTCAGCTATGTGTTTCTTCATTCCAGGCCACCAATAAAAGTCTTTAAGATCTTTATACATTTTATCAGCACCTGGATGAATAGAATACCTGGATTTGTGTGCCTCATCCAAGATAATCGTTCTAGAGTTACCGAATAGAGGAACCCAAATTCGGCTTTTGAAATACAAAACTCCATCAGTCTTAGTGTCGAGTTGCCTATCTAATCTTCTTAGTTCCTCAGCAGAATAGTTCGTTGCTTGTAAAGCTTGTTGCTGAGCTTCCCTAATATGAGGAATTAGACTGGTTTGAATAGTCATCCCTAACGCTTTCACACATAAAGGTTTGACTCTATCGGTCACGACATTCGCCTTTCCTGGGTGATAACGGATTTCACAATCATAATCGTTCAGAAGTTCTACCCATCGCCTTTGTCGCATGTTCAACATTTTCTGATCTAGAATGTGTTGAAGACTTTTGTGATCAGTGTATACAATACACTTGGTTCCATATAGATAGTGTCTCCTAATCTTGAGTGCAAACACCACTGCACCAAGTTCTAGATCATAAGTGGTATAGTTCTTCTCGTGTACTTTCAGTTGTCGAGAAGCATAAGCGATTACCTTATCGTTCTGCATTAAAACACACCCAAGTCCCTGACGGGAAGCATCACAATATACCGTGAAGTTATCTGTTCCTTCTGGTAATGCTAGTATGGGTGCATTGCAGAGTTTGTGTTTCAACAGTTGGAATGCCTCCTCATGTTGGGAATCCCATATAAAAGGTTGATTCTTTTGGGTCAGTGTGGTAAGTGGCTAGGCTATTTTTGAAAAGTTCGTGATAAATCGGCGATAATAACCTGCCAGCCCCAAAAATTGACGTATTTAAGTCGGGGTTCATGGTGTCTCCCATAGTTTCACCGCTTTGATCTTACTGGGATCCACTTGAATACCGTTCTCGTTTATAACATGCCCAAGAAATTGAACTTCTCGTAACCAAAATTCACAGTTGGAGAATTTGGCATATAGCTTGTGACACCCTGTAAATTCCAGGTCAGCTTATTATTTATTTAAATGTTTATTTAAATGATTTTTGTACACGTGGCACTAGAATTAGTTTAATTGAGTGTGACATGTGGCACGACAGTACGAACACTGACACACAACTAGATAATTCGAGAATTATCGACAAACAACACACACGTGTCAAAACACACGAACGTTGGTGAACGTCTAGCACATTGCGTAACACAACACTTGAGACCTCACGAGACACTCACACATCGAACTTGGAAACTCAAACGAAGACAAACGATAGTTCGTAGACGTGAAAACGGCGACGAACGGAGCAAACCCATTGAATTGGGCTTATTGGGCTCCCTGTGGACTCATCGCGGTACGCGATGGACCTCCAGAAGCCCTGTCGCGGTACGCGACGAGTTTCGGAGAATTTGAATCCGGAAATCCGCCGCGCTACGCGAAGAATCTTCTTGCCTGCTGACCGCGGTACGCGACGAGTGTCAGACGGCAAATCTTTATAAAACCAAGACACCATCATCACCAGCCACCCTATATCTCATTTCTCGAGTCCAGACCACTCAATACTCGTCTCTTTCACCTGTAAATCATCAGCAAGACCTTGGAAGCCATTGATACACCATTGGAAGCTTGGAGGTGAAGGTTAGAAGGCTTGACACCCACCTTTGGAGCTCGAACCCCCCATCATCACTTAGTTGTTGCTCAAGAACAAGTGGTCCAGGAGTGTAGGAGGCTGATTTAGCATAAATCCAGAGGTTCCAGGATCTTTAGAGGTAGTCCTTACAACACTTATGGCTTAATAACACTACTACACTCACATACATGTGTTAGATCGCACATGCAAACACCTATGACCCACATGCACGAATTTCTTTTCTGGGTTTGATGATTTTACTATGTTTCTTGATGATCTAAGATGATTAGATGATGTTTTATGATGATCTAAAATGATGGGTATAGGCCATTGTGCGTAAAATGATTATTTATGATGATACTGATGCATGCATGTATGATCTAAAGCATTCTAGATGATTTTAGTTACATTGGGATGATTCTTGATGATATATAAGTGATATTGCAAGATTAGATTGTGATTTGATGATTAAAAATGTGATTTTTGCAAACCTTTCTATTAATAGAAACTTTGTACTTATGAAATGATAATGTGAATGATATTTGGTGTCATGCATGTTTATGGATTGCTATTTAGATGTTATTAGGATGATGATAAGGTTTAGAATGTGATTTTGATAATGTTTATGGGCATTTTGACATAGTTACTATATTTAGTAACTTTATTTGATGAAACGGTTATAGATGATGAATTTGGTTATGTTGACATGATTAAATGATGTTAGATTTGTTATTATGATGATTTGTGACATAATGGATTAGAAATGGTTAGATTGATCATTTGGACAAAAATAGCCAAAGTTACTATTTTTAGTAACTTTATTTTTTTACAAAAACCAACATGTGAATATTTTGTATAATTTGAGCATGCTAAGTGGTTTAATATGATGATTAGATGCTAAGTTAGATGGTTTCCGATATCATGTATGCTAAAAATGGAAACTTTCCATTTTAGGAAACTTTTATGTGCTAACATGTTATAAACGACTTATGTGGACCCGTATGATGATGTGCTATGTGTTAACATAATCACATAGGGCTAATGAGCATGCTAGAACTATAAAATCGATATGCTTTGTGAACTTTCCAAAAATGGAAACTTACTATAAATAGTAAGTTGTCCATAGACGCGACATGCGCATCTTGCACACGACAAACACTTACACGATTGCTACACGATACACAACCGTCACACGGTTCACCAACGGGTCGTTGACTTGACATGGTCAACTTTGGTCAACTCTAGTCAAACACGGTCAAACACGGTCAAACACGGTCATTGTGGACCAACACAGTCAAACACGGTCAATGTGGACCAACACGAGCAAACACGGTCATTGTGGACCGACACGGACAAACATGAACAACCGAAGGTTGTTGGACACAAACACGAGCACTAACACGAACACTAGCACGGTCACTTACACAAAGTCACTTACGTTATACGATATAGGTTGCCGGTCACCGACGCGCCACTTACTCGAGGAGCTTACGCATATCTTACTTAATCACTGCTAAGGTGAGTTTACGGCCCCTCTTTACTCTTTTCAAACGCTTTTAAATAGGGGGAGAATACTAGTTACATCGAGTCAAACATTTATTAATGTACAAACATTTTTGTGTATGCTGGTTTATTAGACAAACATTAAGTGTTGAACTCGTAACAAGCCCTCACCAAGTCTTACCGTTAATGTACGAACAACATGGTAGGTTTGAATGGATCCATTAGGGAATGACTAACCCCACGGGGCACCATGTTGACTGGATGTCATAACCCGTGCAACTCTGACCTAACTTGCTATATATACGAGACATAGCGGAGGCAAGGACAAACAAGTCTAGTTCGGTGGTGACGCACTGACACTTGGAGCCTAGGGCTCGGTACTAACAAATGATAAACAGCATGACACACTTTCTTACTATATATGTATATCAAAACCTGTGAACTCACCAATCATTGTGTTGACACTTTTTTTCAAACTTGTATTCTCAGGTAACTGACAGGATGACGGGTATTCAGGAATGCACATATAAGGAACCGAGAATTAGGACCTTCATGCATTTTTGTTTCTGTTTATCTTTTGGAAACAATTTCATTTGAGATTTGTAGTAAACAATTTTTTGGTCTGACATTTATTTCCGCTGCAATACTTAAACTTATTACTTTTCCGCTGCATGTATAACAATTATTATTCCGCTGCAAACTATTTTGTTATGTGTATGTGTCAAACATGGGATTTGTAAACGCATATAGAGGTGTTCTATCTGACCTTGAGCTGTGATTCTGGCCACGTCACACCCACGTGAACTGACACCACGAGTGGGAATTTGGGGGTGTGACAGACTGGTATCAGAGCCTTGGTTATAGAGAACTAGGTTTGCATGTAGTAAACTTAGACTATAGCCATTGCTCAACTTTAGACACTACACATAGAACTTGCACATTGTAGATGTTATTACTCATGTTAAACTGTTGTTTACTAACTTGAGACTTACAGGATGGCCTACAACAACGACGCTAGCAGGAACTCAGACAGACTCCGGACCACTGACGATATGGCTGCAGAGAGCCGACGACAAGTCCACGACATAGTGGCACAGGTCGATGCTGAGATGGATAGATGGGCTCGACACGCGGCACGAGCTCGACATTGGGGATGGCTTCCCACGATGATACAGGAGTGGATTATCGGAGAGAGGGTACCTCCATATCGTTATCCTGGCGATACATCTCCAGGTCATCGACTACCGCCGCTCGGGGTGCCATTGGAGCAGGCCTTCGCGGCTCATGTAGCGTGCACGCGGCGCGAGATCTGGAGGAGCGGGGAGTTATCAGACGAGGTCCGCGTTCTTCGAGAGAAGAACCACCGCCTGGAAAGGCGTAATGACAGGTTAGAGGAGCAGGTGGAGACCTTACGTCTCCAGGTGTCCCAGCTGATGAGTCAGCACGAGCAAATGGTCGACATTATGTAGGAACACGACGGACGCATTACCGAGAACAGGGTCGCCAACGAGGAGACTCATGCGATGGTTCTGGCTAGCGACGCCATGCTTAATGTGTGGGTCGAGAAGTTTATTGAGGAGCCACCAGTTGACGACGGCCCTCAGTTCGAGGCCAATGACCTCGAGGAGGGAGATTTTGACGAGGATCCCAATGAGGATCCAGAGGAGGATGATGCTGATGGAGATTCTGATAGTGGCATTTCACATGTCACCATAGATTCGGACTTGTTGTACTGTTTATTTTATGTTATGTTTTCTTTTTGTATTTGCCTAAATGAGCGGGATGTGCTCGTAGAACTTGCATTATTATTCTCTTATGAAATTATTGTACCCCGAAAGCTTATATTAATGAGAATGGCATTTTATTTTATTTATCGCATGATCTGACCATGGTTGATTGCCGACATGACATCTAACATAACATTGGATATGACATTTGACATGACATATGGCTAACACTCTAACATGTGCTAACTAATACTCTATCCCTTATGTATAGAACCATACATGGCGAGAAGAGGACCGTACGCGCGTCTGGCTAAGAGGACACTAGATGCCGCTGTTATAAAAATGATGGTTGACCGACGGGTCAACAAAGCGATCGCCGACTACGAAGCGAGTCGCCAACATAGCGAAACTAGTGGAAACAACAACGGTACTAACACTTGCCTGACGTGACTAATATAGTGTAGCTAACTTGATACTAACACACGACACTGGTTTCTGACAAACAGGGTCAAACGGCAGCAATGGGAAGGGATGTTCCTTTAAGTCCTTCTTGAACTGCCACCCTAACAAGTTCAAAGGAACTGAAGGAGCTGTCGGGATGCTCCGCTGGGTTGAAAAGGTGGAGTCTGTGTTCGCCATGTGCGACTGTGCTGAAGAGAACCGGGTTAAATTTGCGACTGGCACACTAGAAGGACCGGCCCTCACATGGTGGAACACCCATGTGCAAACCCTGGGGTTGGACGGTGCCAACTCCATGCCGTGGGCTGATTTCACCCGATTACTGCAAGAGGAATACTGCCCTCGTGACGAGATCCGGAAACTGGAAGCCGAATTTTGGGTTCTGAAAATGGTGGGCTCTGAGATCGAGCAATACTGCACTCGATTCCACGAGTTGAGCAAACTATGCCCGGCTATGGTGACGCCGGAGTACAAAAAGATTGAGCAGTTCATCAGTGGGCTGCCGGAGCAGATTCAGAGCATGGTAACTGCATCTGACCTTACCACCATCCAACAGTTGATCAGACTGGCTCACAAACTAACCGATCAAGCGGTAGCCCAGGGCAAGCTACCCAAGCGAGGCGAACATCTGAAGCCTCAAGAAAGCCAGAAAAGGAAGTGGGAACCCAGTCAGCACCAATCTCGTCAACCCCAACAACAACAGCGATCTGCACCTGCCAGAGCTTTCACTGCCACTCAACCCGATGACAAGGGAAAGGGTGTGTATCAGGGGAAATACCCTTTGTGTAACCGATGTTCTTATCACCACTTCGGGCAGTGCGAACGGTATCGTTTCCTGAAGTGTGGACGACATGGCCACATCGCCAAGGATTGTAGATCCAAGTTTCCTACCAACAACAACAACCCCAAAAACAACCAGCACAACAACAACAACAACAACAACCAAAACACTCTCAAGGGGTGTTACAAATGTGGAAAGCCGGGTCACATGAGGAGGGATTGCCCTCAGTTGAAGAAAGCCGGCGATGGAGCGTCAAAGGGCCGAGCATTTGTGATTGGCTCGGGGGAAGCCAAGGATGACCCCAACATCGTAACCGGTACGTTTCTTTTAAATAATGTATATGCTAGTATATTATTTGATACCGGTGCCGATAGAAGCTTTATATCTAGTGAGTTTAGTAAGTTACTAGATATTACCCCAACACCACTAGACTATAAGTATTCCGTAGAGTTAGCCGACGGCAAACTGATTGAAACACGACACATCTTTCGAGGATGCGTCACGGTGTTGGCGGATCACGAACTCAAAATCGATTTGATGATGGTAACTCTCGGAAGCTTTGATGTGGTCGTTGGAATGGATGGGTTATCCGCTAACCAAGCCGAGATTGTATGCAATGAGAAGATCGTACGAGTAATATTACCGAACGGGGAACAGATCTCGATTCAGGGAGAACGACGGGGAGTACCTTTGAACATTATGCCATGCATGAAGGCAAACAAGTACCTCCAGAAGGGATACACTGCAATACTAGCCCTCATCACAGAACAACCGAAGGAGGAACAAAAGATTGAGGACATCGCTGTAGTCCGCGACTTTCCTGAAGTGTTTCCCGAGGATCTACCTGGACTACCACTGAAACAACAAGTCGAGTTCCAGATAGACGTCGCTCCAGGAGCAGCACCGATTGCCAAAGCTCCATACCGACTAGCACCAACGGAGATGCAAGAATTGTCTAACCAGTTGCAGGAACTGTTGGACAAAGGATTTATCAGACCAAGCTTCTCACCATGGGGAGCACCGGTCTTGTTTGTGAAGAAGAAAGACAGATCATTCCGTATGTGCATTGACTACAGGGAACTGAACAAGGTAACGATCAAGAATCGATACCCACTACCGCGAATAGACGATTTGTTTGACCAACTGCAAGGGTCAAACTACTATTCAAAAATCGACTTGAGATCGGGTTACCATCAACTGAGGATACAAGAGAGCGATATTCCTAAGACTGCCTTTAGGACTCGATACGGACACTAAGAATTTTTGGTTATGCCGTTCGGACTAACCAATGCACCAGCTGTATTCATGGATCTCATGAATAGAGTATGCAAGCCTTACCTTGACAAATTCGTAATAGTGTTCATCGATGATATCCTGATTTACTCGAGGAATCAGGAAGAACATGCTGAACATCTAAGGCTAGTCTTGGAATTATTAAAGAAAGAACAGTTGTACGCGAAGTTTTCAAAGTGCGACTTTTGGATTCGCGAAGTCCAATTTCTTGGACATGTGGTTAACGAACAAGGGATACATGTAGACCCAGCTAAGATCGAAGCCATCAAGAACTGGGAAGCACCCAAGACTCCAACTGAGGTACGATAATTCCTAGGTCTGGCCGGGTATTACAGGATATTCATTGAAGGGTTCTCAAAGATTGCCCAATCACTGACATCCCTGACTCATAAGGATAAGAAGTTCCATTGGGGAGACAAACAGGAAGCTACTTTCAACTTGTTGAAACAGAAACTATGCACTGCACCCATCCTATCCCTACCGGAAGGATGTGATGATTTCGTGGTGTATTGCGATGCCTCGAAACAGGGACTCGGTTGTGTATTGATGCAACGAGAGAAGGTTATCGCATACGCTTCACGACAACTGAAGGTGCATGAGAAGAACTACACGACTCATGACCTTGAGTTAGGAGCCGTGGTGTTTGCCTTGAAGATCTGGCGACACTATCTATATGGCACGAAATGCACTATCTTTACCGATCATAAGAGCCTACAACACATCTTCGACCAGAAAGAGTTGAACATGAGACAGCGAAGATGGGTTGAGCTTATCGGCGATTATGATTGCGCTATCAAATACCATCCCGGTAAAGCAAACGTAGTGGCCGACGCGTTGAGTCGGAAAGAGACAACAAAACGAGTGCGTGCTCTACAACTCACGATTCATTCTGAACTACCAAATCATATCCGAATCGCACAACAAGAAGCTCTGAAAACAGAAAATCTCACTCTTGAAGCCATGCGTGGCATGGATAAACAAATGAAAGTAAAGGATGACGGAGCTTATTATTTAATGGATCGAATTTGGATTCCACGCCACGGGGGATTGAGAGAAGTAGTGATGGACGAAGCTCACAAGAGCCGGTAATCAGTACACCCAGGCTCAGACAAGATGTATCATGATTTGAAGACAACTTACTGGTGGCCGAACATGAAAGCCGAGATAGCAACTTACGTAAGTAAGTGTCTAACGTGCTCAAAGGTCAAAGTTGAGTACCAGAAGCCATCAGGTTTACTTCAACAACCTGAGATACCGATGTGGAAATGGGAGCAGATTTCCATGGACTTCATCACTAAACTGTCCAAGACGGCAAGTGGTTGCGATACCATCTGGGTTATCGTAGACCGACTGACAAAGTCTGCACATTTTCTATCCATCAAGGAGACCAACAAGTTGGACAAGCTCACTCGGATTTATCTGAAGGAAGTGGTCACTCGACATGGAGTGCCAATCTCGATCATATCTGACCGCGACAGTCGATTCACGTCGCATTTCTGGAAGTCTTTGCATAAGGCTTTGGGTACGAGATTGGATATGAGTACCGCTTACCACCTGCAGACAGATGGGCAGAGTGAACGCACTATACAGATACTGGAGGACATGCTTCGGGCATGTGTTATTGACTTTGGTAGTAGCTGGGAGACCCACCTACCGTTAGCTGAGTTCTCATATAACAATAACTACCACACTAGCATCCAAGCTGCACCATTCGAGGCGCTTTACGGACGTAAGTGTCGATCACCCATCTACTGGGCGGAAGTTGGGGACAGCCAACTGACCATTCCAGAGCTTGTGCACGAAATGACGGAGAAAATCGTGCAGATATGTAAACGAATGGCAGCAGCTCGAGACAGACAGAAAAGCTATGCTGATAAACGACGCAAACCGTTGGAGTTCCAAGTGGGGGACAGAGTGTTACTCAAGGTCTCGCCTTGGAAGGGAGTCATACGGTTTGGCAAACGAGGCAAGTTGAACCCTCGATACATTGGACCGTTTGAGATCACTAAACGCATAGGCCCGGTGGCCAACGAGCTGAGCCTACCAGTCGAACTGAACAGTGTTCATAACGTATTTCACATCTCAAACCTCAAGAAGTGTCTATCCGATGAAACACTTGCTATACCTCTTGAGGAGATACAGATCGACGAACAACAGAACTTTGTTGAGGAACTGGTGGAGATCATGGACCGGGAAACCAAGAAGCTCAAACTCAGTAAAATACCGATTGTGAAAGTGCGATGGAATTCGCGACGAGGACCGGAATTCACATGGGAACGTAAAGACCAGATGAAACAGAAATACCCACACCTGTTCGCGGAACAGACAAACACCGGCAACGCGAGTTGAATTTCGGGACGAAATTCTTTCTAACAAGGGGAGGATGTGACACCCCGTAAATTCCAGGTCAGCTTATTATTTATTTAAATGTTTATTTAAATGATTTTTGTACACGTGGCACTAGAATTAGTTTAATTGAGTGTGACACGTGGCACGACAGTACGAACACTGACACACAACTAGTTAATTCGAGGAATTATCGACAAACAATACACACGTGTCAAAACACACGAACGTTGGTGAACGTCTAGCACATTGCGTAACACAACACTTGAGACCTCACGAGACACTCACACATCGAACTTGGAAACTCAAACGAAGACAAACGATAGTTCGTAGACGTGAAAACGGCGACGAACGGAGCAAACCCATTGAATTGGGCTTATTGGGCTCCCTGTGGACTCATCGCGGTACGCGATGGACCTCCAGAAGCCTTGTCGCGGTACGCGACGAGTTTCGGAGAATTTGAATCCCGAAATCCGCCGCGCTACGCGAAGAATCTTATTGCCTGTTGACTGCGGTACACGACGAGTGTCAGACGGCAAATCTTTATAAAACCAAGACACCATCATTACCAGCCACCCTATATCTCATTTCTCGAGTCCAGACCACTCAATACTCGTCTCTTTCACCTGTAAATCATCAGCAAGACCTTGGAAGCCATTGATACACCATTGGAAGCTTGGAGGTGAAGGTTAGAAGGCTTGACACCCACCTTTGGAGCTCGAACCCACCATCATCACTTAGTTGTTGCTCAAGAACAAGTGGTCCAGGAGTGTAGGAGGCTGATTTAGCATAAATCCAGAGGTTCCAGGATCTTTAGAGGTAGTCCTTACAACACTTATGGTTTAATAACACTACTACACTCACATACATGTGTTAGATCGCACATGCAAACACCTATGACCCACATGCACGAATTTCTTTTCTGGGTTTGATGATTTTACTATGTTTCTTGATGATCTAAGATGATTAGATGATGTTTTATGATGATCTAAAATGATGAGTATAGGCCATTGTGCCTAAAATGATGATTTGTGATGATATTGATGCATGCATGTATGATCTAAAGCATTCTAGATGATTTTAGTTACATTGGGATGATTCTTGATGATATATAAGTGATATTGCAAGATTAGATTGTGATTTGATGATTAAAAATGTGATTTTTGCAAACCTTTCTATTGATAGAAACTTTGTACTTATGAAATGATAATGTGAATGATATTTGGTGTCATGCATGTTTATGGATTGCTATTTAGATGTTATTAGGATGATGATAAGGTTTAGAATGTGATTTTGATAATGTTTATGGGCATTTTGACATAGTTACTATATTTAGTAACTTTATTTGATGAAACGTTGATAGATGATGAATTTGGTTATGTTGACATGATTAAATGATGTTAGATTTGTTATTATGATGATTTGTGACATAAAAATGGATTAGAAATGGTTAGATTGATCATTTGGACAAAAATAGCCAAAGTTACTATTTTTAGTAACTTTATTTTTTTACAAAAACCAACATGTGAATATTTTTTATAATTTGAGCATGCCAAGTGGTTTAATATGATGATTAGATGCTAAGTTAGATGGTTTCCGATATCATGTATGCTAAAAATGGAAACTTTCCATTTTAGGAAACTTTTATGTGCTAACATGTTATAAACGACTTATGTGGACCCGTATGATGATGTGCTATGTGTTAACATGATCACATAGGGCTAATGAGCATGCTAGAACTATAAAATCGATATGCTTTGTGAACTTTCCAAAAATGGAAACTTACTATAAATAGTAAGTTGTCCATAGACGCGACATGCGCATCTTGCACACGACAAACACTTACACGATTGCTACACGATACACAACCGTCACACGGTTCACCAACGGGTCGTTGACTTGACACGGTCAACTTTGGTCAACTCTAGTCAAACACGGTCAAACACGGTCATTGTGGACCAACACAGTCAAACACGGTCAATGTGGACCAACACGAGCAAACAAGGTCATTGTGGACCGACACGGACAAACATGAACAACCGAAGGTTGTTGGACACAAACACGAGCACTAACACGAACACTAGCACGGTCACTTACACAAACTCACTTACGGTATACGATATAGGTTGCCGGTCACCGACGCGCCACTTACTCGAGGAGCTTACGCATATCTTACTTTATCACTGCTAAGGTGAGTTTACGGCCCCTCTTTACTCTTTTCAAACGCTTTTAAATAGGGGGAGAATACTAGTTACATCGAGTCAAACATTTATTAATGTACAAACATTTTTGTGTATGCTGGTTTATTAGACAAACATTAAGTGTTGAACTCGTAACAAGCCCTCACAAAGTCTTACGGTTAATGTACGAACAACATGGTAGGTTTGAATGGATCCATTAGGGAATGACTAACCCCACGGGGCGCCATGTTGACTGGATGTCATAACCCGTGCAACTCTGACCTAACTTGCTATATATACGAGACATAGCGGAGGCAAGGACAAACAAGTCTAGTTCGGTAGTGACGCACTGACACTTGGAGCCTAGGGCTCGGTACTAACATATGATAAACAACATGACACACTTTCTTACTATATATGTATATCAAAACCTGTGAACTCACCAACCATTGTGTTGACACTTTTTTTCAAACTTGTATTCTCAGGTAACTGACAGGATGATGGGTATTCAGGAATGCACATATAAGGAACCGAGCATTAGGACCTTCATGCATTTCTGTTTCTGTTTATCTTTTGAAAACAATTTCATTTGAGATTTGTAGTAAACAATGTTTTGGTCTGACATTTATTTCCGCTGCAATACTTAAAATTATTACTTTTCCGCTGCATGTATAACAATTATTATTCCGCATCATGCCTTGCCTCGGTCGCACCAATCTGAAAAGCTCTCCCCCTAGATTCATTCCCTTGATTGGTGTTGTCGTTCGGACAGTTTCTCATAAGATGGTCAGGACTTCCACACTTGAAGCATGACCAATTTGTTTGAGTGGCTTGTCGTGGTGCTTGATTTAGTTGACGAGCAGGCAAATTACAGTATCTGGTGTAGTGTCCAACCCTTTTACAGTTGGCACAAACAGGACACGGTTCTGTATGATGATATGGACACTTGTTGCATTTGGGCGCCTGTCCACTATAAGTTTTCCTTTCAGAAACAACCGCACCATAGTTTTTCACAATTGGTTTGCTTTGGCTAGTCTCAGCCAGAGCTTTCGTCTTGGTTTTGCCGAACCACTTTCGTTTGGTACCTTTAGCAACATTCGAGGTACCGTCATCACTACGGCTGTGGGCAGTCTAAGTTTTTGTTAACAACGTACCACTCCTTACCGCCTCATCGGTAAGCTTAGTGGTTAACAGAATTGTGCGTTTGAGGGTTGTGGGTTCAGCTGCCGTCACCATTCCCTGAATCTGGGGAACCAACCCTTTAATGTACTTCTCAATCAAAGCTGCTTCCGTTGGAAACATATTGGGAAGTAAACAAGTGAGTTCATGAAAACGATCGGTATAAGCTAGACAATCAGCACCGATCATTGAATGATTCCAGAATTCCTCCTGGAGATTTTGGATTTCAGTAATTGGGCAATACTCTGACATGATCAAAGTTTTAAATTCGTTCCAGCCCATCGAGTCGACTGTAACTGTGCCCAGAGTTTTTGCCTGGGTATTCCACCAGGTTAAAGCTGATTCTTTTAGAGAACAGGCAACATAAGACACCTTATGCTCCTCCAAATATTGGCTGATTTTAAGTTTGGTTTCCATCTCCTCAATCCACCTTAAAAGACCAGCCGCTCCTTCCTTGCCTGTAAAAGTAGGAGGGTTGCAGGAAGCAAAATACTTATAAGTACATCCCTGTCGTGGTGGATCAGGAGCAGTTGTAATTGAACCAGTGGTCTGATGAGTTTCTATGTGCCCACCAGTAGCGTTATGTTTCGCATGATCATGATTCCCACCAGAACCCGCAGTGATATGAGGTTGGTGTTGTGTTAACACACCACAAGCTGATAGCTGTTCTCGAACAATTCGAGCTATCATAGCTTCATTCGATTCGGTTCCACTGGCGCCTGCAGGTGGAACAGTGTTCTGGTTTGGGTCGACGGGTGGAACAGTGTTTGTCTCCAAATTTCCAGGTGGAACCATGTTCATTTCCGGATTAACACGTGGTTCCGGATTCGATTCTACGTTCATAGACGGAACTTGTTCCGGTTCAGGGTTAACATTACTCTTGCCAGCTTTCTTGGCTGGTCGACCTCGTTTTGGAGCCATCGTTCTGCTCACATGCAGACAAACTCAGGTCAGTTCAAGAATAATAATAAAAAAATATAACCCTTGTTCAATCACAGTAATTCAATCATGTTCAGTTACACTGAGATTTTGTGTTGAATTGTGATTTTTAAGAAAATGGTATAACTACATTGATATAATTCATATATGTTCTCAACATACGACAATCATACAGATGTTTGTACTCATACTTAGTCCTGTTATCTCAAAATGTGTTATAGTATCACATACCACACGGCGTTATGATACCAATATCGATATGCTACTGTTCACAAGAAATACACATCTTTCGTTTTTCGATTCATGATCACATATGTTTTTGAGATATTATTATACAGGACTTTGATATGTGTTACACAATCAATAGATAAGTTACCCCACAAAGTATTTACGATATAGCACACAAGCTATTTTAAGAGATAGCACCAAGCTATTTTACGAGATAGCACACAAGCTATTTTAAGAGATAGCACACAAGCTATTTTAAGATATAGCACCAAGCTATCTTACGAGATAGCACCAAGCTATTTTAAGAGATAGCACACAAGCTATTTTAAGAGATAGCACCAAGCTATTTTAAGAGATAGCACCAAGCTATTTTACGAGATAGCACACAAGCTATTTTACGAGATAGCACACAAGCTATTTTACGAGTTCAAAATACCTCACTAGGTATTTTACGATGACAGAATACCTCACCAGGTATTTTACGAGGACAGAATACCTGACCAGGTATTTTACGAGAACAGAATACCTCACTAGGTATTTTACGAGAACAGAATACCTCACCAGGTATTTTACGAGGACAGAATACCTCACTAGGTATTTTACAAGATCAGAATACCTCACCAGGTATTTTACGAGGATAGAATCATTAAATAAGTTCTCACAGTTCTGATTATATTTCACACAAGATTGTTAGGAAAATACAGTTCACACATCAACCAAATAGCTCATTATACAGATAGACATACCAAAGCAACCATTTTATTACATTACCATCGTTTTGTACAGACTGCCAAAAACAAAACATTACAACTACATACTACCTTCCATTCTCAAACTGTCCGCACACTGGTGATGATATTTACAATGAGGGTCCCCAAAATAACTAACTGAACATACTTATCGTATAAAATACGATAAGCAAGAAAATATCATGGCAACAACTGCCATGATCACGGCCAGGACTACCATCCTGGTCTCTAAGCCAACCGCCCTAAACCAAACTACAAACTCTCTCACCCGCTCTATACCTGCTCTCATTAACTCCACCTGCTGCCAAAATGCAGCGACAATCCTCTGTCTCCACGTCCTGCAAAGAAGCTCCTCCTCAGTCGCCCTCCAGGTCTGGGTGTCAATACCCATAAGATTCACCTGCTCCATCAAAGTCAGGTGTGAGGAGAGGATCTCCAGTACGGTAGCACGAGTATCCTCCAGAGTAGTATGGTGCTGGTGTAGGTCCTGCCTCAGGCCCTGCAGGTCTTGGGAGACCTGCTGCATCTGAGCCCGCAGCTCGGCTTGGTGGGAGGATTCGCCCACCTCGTGGACAACATGTGGCTTATCCCTCGGGGCTAATGGGCGCCTAGGAGGAAGTCCGGTGGTCTTGCAGGCCTGCCCCCGCATTCTCCTCAAACCGTCCCAAGCAGGGACTCTCTGTGGGTGCTACATCCTCAGCACGAGGCTACATCCTCAGCACGAGACTGAGAGTGTCCCTGTGATGCAGACTGTGCTGGTGGTGGTGGTAATGGTGATGGTGGTGGTAATGGCGATGGTGGTGGTGGTGGAGTAACAGGTCTAGGAACTGATGGTGTATGTGGTACTACAGGTGTCGCCTGAGAGGCCGCAGACGAAGCCTCAGCCGGATCCGAATCTGATCCTGAACTGGAACTCGGGGTATCATCCAACACAACATAGGGGAATCGCTGATAAATATACCTTTCACCTTGGTTGGCCATCGCTGTATAAACAAAATTTCTAGATCAGTATCATGAAATAAATATTGAATAATAATATTCAACACAAACATGATATGATATCTCTTCCTATCTCAAAGCAACTACTCGTCTTTATAGTTATTAATGTTCTGCTTGAATTGAAATTCACTAGAATGCACACGTGTTGCAAATTTCAGTTATGCTGGCCACTCATAACTGGAATTCGTACCACCTGATTATCCTGGCTTCATTCAGAACAAGTTTTGTTTATTAGTTATGTTCGGTACTCTCTGTGTCACTATACGAGCCTATGGTTATAGTCTAGGTCTCTAGTCAACCTAGTTCTCTATAACCTGTGGCTCTGATACCACCCTGTCACACCCCCACCTCTCGTCACCTGTTGATGATGTCATTGAACCGGTTGCAGAAGCATAGTGGTGATGTCTCAGAGATGAGGTGTGACTTACTTGATCCAGTATCACAACACACAGATTAACTTAAAGTAAATACATTAGAAGGTTCGTCATTAATATCCACACTACACTTTACAACTAGGTTTATTTAATTACAGAACTAAATTATTATTCAAGCACAAGTATCCCAAAAGTATCCTCACCGACGATCACTGTTTCCCTGCAAAAAGGTTTAAGTTTGGAGCGTCAGCACAAAGCTGGTGAGTTCGTAAAGTTTAGTAATTAAACAATATGATATTCAAAATTTCAGGATATTCAGTTCAGATAACCATGGGACCCGTATCTAGTTCCTTTCGGACAGTTTTACGTTTTACGAAGATACTACCCGTCGGTAAATATCTTAATGCCTCATTATCTTAATGTCTGTCTAACATTAAGAAAGTGTTTCGGTAACAGGTAACAAACATTCACACCAGGGGAGATGCAATCCTCCCAGCAAATGGGTTAACAGCCAATAGTACTATCAATGCTTCCTGTTCGGCCCCACATGGGTTCACTAGATACAGTTTCAAAGAATGAGGGCTTTTGATACTGTGATAGAGATACTAACGGCAAAATCCCATGAAATCACACAAAAGTCACATGAAATCACAAAGATAACAGTGATACATATCATATGTTCAGAAATCGATTTACTGAAATTCCCCGATATTTGTAAAACACTAAAATGAAAAGGGGTTGTACGAAACTCACCTGAAGTCACAAAAGTAATGATATCACACGCAAACTAATGCTAATAGTGTAAATCTGCATTTATTTATGTTAAATGAGTTATTGATGTTCTAACTCACTGATTAGATCTTTCTGAAAGTTCAATGCCAAAGACATTGCTTTGCAAGTCATCAAACCGATATTAAGCGTTTAATTAGTTATTTTGATGTGATATCATACAATGTATGATAATGTAGGAACCTACACTGAATTAGGTTACTAATACAGGGTTGATGACACACTTGATTAATCAGAATAATCTCGGATTAGCCAAATAGTTAATGTTGTTAATTATAATGCTATAACAATTTATAGACAGATTAATGGCTTAAAATTGATCAATCCTTGTTATTGATTATCCAAATATCATGAAATATCACAATGTAGCATTAGAATAGGTTTAACAATCATGTTTAACATACTAATCTGACTGTTATCATAAACATCAGATAATCATTCCAATGAGTATGTTAATGGTTGTGATTAGTTTGAAACACTTGGATTTAACCTTGCATTTCAAAGATTAATCCAACTAATCACCTACATTTTCATAATCAAATGGTTTAAACCATTATAATTATGGGTATGATTTCATGCAAACCGGGCATTATAACGGATCAAAACAAGGATTTAACCGTTAAAACATCATGTTCTTTGTTTATAATCAATCCTAGCCATCATCTAGGCAATAATCAACAATCCTAACTATGTCATGTGACAGTTGCATACGAGAATTACGTCATCAATGATGTGAGCACATTTGATCGTTCTAGAAATCCGCGATAATTTGGCAATTGAAATTGTTACAGATCGATAGTATGCGAGAAATGATGAACATGGGCAAAGACCGTGTACAAAACGGAGTCCTGGATTGCCCGAAATTGAAAAACAAAGAAAAAGTTCTAAGTATTGATTGAATGGGCTCGTCGCGGTACGCGATGGAGGGGTTGAGGGTCCTCCATGGTACGCGATGCTTGGAAAATATCTTAGATTCCCGAATTTCTTCGCGGTACGCGAAGCCCTCTTTGGCACCTCGTCGCGGTACGCGACGGGTGTGGCGGTGCAGTGATCTGATCTATTTCATCAGATTTCATACAACAAGATTTTTTTTTACATTCTCGAACTTCTTGACCCACCAGACGAAAAACCAAGATCTTGAAGCCTTCAAACAACCATTTGAAGCCATCAGAAGTTATCCATCATACCAGGGATCATTTCTACAAGTTCTGATCGCCATTTCAACCGCAGATATCCGTCAAATTAGGTAATGATCCGTTTAAACTTTCTATTTTGATTTTGATTGATTAGATCTTGATTTTGAACGTAATGACATAGTTAGGATTGTTGATTATTGCCTAGATGATGGCTAGGATTGATTATAAACAAAGAACACGATGTTTTAACGGTTAAATCCTTGTTTTGATCCGTTGTAATGCCCGGTTTGCATGAAATCATACCCATGATTGTAATGGTTTAATCCATTTGATTATAACAATGTAGGTGATTAGTTGGATTAATCCTTGAAATGCAAGGTTAAATCCAAGTGTTTCAAACTAATCACAACCATTAACATACTCATTAGAACTATTATCTGATGTTTATGATAACAGTCAGATTAGTATGTTAAACCTGGTTATTACACCTATTTTGATGCTACATTGTGATATTTCATGATATTTGAGTAATCAATAACAAGGATTGATCATTCCTAAGCCATTAAATTATCTAGAAACTGTTACAGTATCATAATCAACAACATTAACTATTTGATTAATCCGAGATTATTCTGATTAATGAAGAGTGTCATCAACCTTGTATTGGGAACCTAATGCAATGTAGGTTCCTACATTATCATACATTGTATGATATGATAACAAATTAATCAATTAAACATTTAATATCGGTTTGACGACTTGCAAAGCAATGTCTTTGACATTTAACATTCAGAAAGATCTAATCAGTAAACTAGAATATAAATAACTCATTAAACATAACTAAATGCAGAATCATCTCTTTGTTATCAGCTTTGAGATATTTTGCTACATTTATATCATAAGGTGAGTTTCGTACAACCCCTTTTCTTTTTAATATTTTGTAAATATCGGGGTAACTCTGTAACTCCTTTTCTGAACATATGATATGCATCACTGTTATCTGTGTGATTACATGTGACTTTTGTGTGATTTCATGGGATCTTGCCGTTAGTATCTTTATCACAGTATCAAAAGACCTCATTTCATGAACTGTATCTAGTGAACCCGTGTGGGGCCGAATAGAAAACATTGATAGTACTATTGGCTGACAACCCATTTGCCGGGAGCTTGCTACTCCCCTTGGTGCAAATGTTTGTTATCTATTTCCAAAACTTCTTAATGTAGTGATAAACATTAAGACAATGAGGCACCAAGATATTTACCGACGGGTAATATCTTCACAGAACAAGAACATATCAGTCCGAAAGAAACTAGATACGGGTCCCATGGTTATCTTGAACATAACATTTTGAGAACATGCTTATCAAATCACATTGTTTTAAATTGAACTGTCGAACTCACCAGCTTTGTGCTGACGTTTCAAACTCAAACCTTTTTGCAGGTAAACAGTAATCGCCGGTGAGGACACACTTTTGGAATACTTGCACTGTAATAAATTAGTTTTGTAATTAAATAATCTTAGTTATAGACTGTAATGTGGATGTTAATGACGAACCTTCTAATGTATTTACTTTAAGTTAATCTGTGTGCTTGTGATATCGGATCAAGTAAGTCACACCTCATCTCAGAGACATCACCACTATGCTTCCGCAACCGTTTCAGTGACATCATAAACAGGTGACGAGAGGTGGGGGTGTGACATGTCATTACGTTCAAAATCAAGATCTAATCAAAAAAAATCAAACTAGAAGGTTAGAATGAATGATTACCTAATCCAACAGATTTTTGAGGTTAAAATACCGATCAGGACTTGAAAACACGTTCCCTGGCTTCAACCACACGATCTGATGGTCTTAGAATTGAGATTTGATGCTCAAAAGTGATGTTCTTCGTCTGTAAGGTGAAAAGAGTTCGAGAGATATCAAAATAATGATTCTGCATGAAATCTGATGAAGAAGATCAAAGTTTTCCACCGCCTCATCCGTCGCGTACCGCGACGAGGAGCCAAAGAAGGCTTCGCGTACCGTGAAGGAATCCGGAGAATCAGATTTTTTTTCGACCATCGCGTACCGCTGAGAACTCTCATCCTAGCCTTCGCGTACCGCGACGAGGCCAGAAATTTAATACTTAGAAAATTTTCTTCGTTTTTCGATTCCGGGCAATCCAGGACTCCAATTTACACACGGTTTTCGCCCACGTTCATCATTTCTCGCATACTATCGATCTGTAATAATTACAATCACCAAATCAGCGCGGATTTCTAGAACGACCAAATGTGATCCCGTCATCAATGACGTGATTTCTTAACTGCAATTGTCACACTCTCTAACCACTGAAATGTCACTTGACACTCAGATGGAAGTCCACTCTCCCAAGGACATCTATGTTTCTTCTCCACAAATGGCCCCTCACTCTCCTACCCATGTTCTCCATGAGATTAACTCTGTATTTGAGCAACTTGGTTCTCCTCCACCTTCACCAATAGAGGAATTTCCCCATCAAACCTCGGCTCAAACTCATCAATCTCCTACCCATGGAGAAGAGGATGAGATCAGGATGTCGAGTCCATCTAGACATCTTGATCATATATCCGGAGCATCCATTTCACATGAGGATCCAATGGGCTCTCATTTGAATGGATCAGGCAATAAGACTCTCGATATGGCAACAGCCCATGAAGTTCTTGAAACTGAGGCTGAAAATCCCCGGAACCAAGAAAAAGGGGTCCATGACATTCCTGAGATGGACTTAGGTCATGATAAAACTGACTTATTAGTCAGGGATTCGGATGACATCCGTAAAAGGATGGACGAATCAGATCTTAGAATAAAGGAATTAACAGATTCTGTTGCTCACCTTCAGGAGGGTGTGACCAAGCTCACTGAGTTAGTCACAACAATCTTGAATAACCAAGTCCTTCAACCCAAATCCATCCCCATGCAGACACCTTCACTTGAAGGTACTCAACACACTTCACCTACTTCCACTGCCCCTACCTTCTCACCTCATGTTTTTCAAGAAGTGTTAAATCCACTTCTTACTGCCCATCTTACTACCCTGCTTCAAACCTTTACCCACCAATTCCTCACCACTCAAAAGATCCAACTGGATCTACTTAGAATTTCAGTAGATACCAAAGTCTCCTCCTTACAACATGAAGTTTCTAACCATACCCGATTTCTTGAGTCCCTTACTGGGATTGCTCCTCCTTCTCCCTGGTTCAAGGAACAAGCTGATGAAGCCAAAAAGAGGGAGAACGAAAGGCTCTTGTGTGCTGCCCAAGCTACCAAAAGGGCAGAAGACAAGACAAGACTATCTCAAAAGACACTAGCTGATCATGACATCTTCGGAAGACAACTATTGCATCGAAAGACATCTAAGGACTCGGAAGACAATCTCCTATTCCGAAATAACTGATTTTTTAATCAGCTTCCGATGATCATCTTCCGAAAGAATAACCACTGAACATTAGCACAACTACTTCAACCTCAGAAGACCTGAAGACTCCCAAAGACTCTTGTTTCCGTTGTTTTTGACTTTGTATTTGTACAAGTCTGTTGATTCAGTGTCTGTAACTATGTCAGCTATTTGTCTTATTATTTCTTGTCTTGTATCTCATAATGTTTGGGTATTTAAGTCCCAACATTCTCCGAGTAAAATGAATTACTTCCCCCAAAATTCCTTGTGCTTTCTATCTGTTCTCTTCTCCCTTTCTAAGCAAGAAAACTAAACAAAGAAAATAACCTTGTGCAAAACTTTAGAGGGAGCTAAAACCAACGCTTTGACTAAGTGTCTAAAGCCTTGTTCCTGGTAAAACAGCTACTCCTCGAGGTTTTTGTAGTTCAACATGTTACTTCCAATTAAAACTGTCTATCCTTTAATACTTGATTATTTTGTTGATCGGATGTGTTTGTAATTCTAATTATTTAGTTGATCGGATGTGTATATAAAATATTGATTATCAAACTTGATAATTATTCTAATTATATATAACTTTATTGAATAATTATTTTAGGTTTAAAATAAAGATATTAAAATGTCCTAACTCATGTATGTATCATCCGTTTTAACAATGTTTATTGTACCTCGAACGTATTTATTATGTACAAATCGTTATTATCATATAAGCATTTGTCTCATTTATTTGTATTTACTGTAATTTGATGATTTATATATATGCAAAATATGTTTAAACTGATGTTTGAAACGGTAGTCATAAGATCCAAATATAGGTTTTTAAGATCGATTTATCGATATAAACATATATTATATGAAATCTCATTTTACCAAATGTACTTGAACTCATTTGTTTACGAAGTTACATATCGTATATCTAAAAGTGTTTAACTCTTAGGTTTATATAAAATGATCGTTTCCGATAATCGAACAATACAATTGCTAATATTTGAGTTTTAATATAATTAAAACATTTCTAGTTGTATGATATTTTTAATAAAATAATTATTTTGGAAACTCTTGTTTTAAAGAAACCAAAAGTGTGTGTGTGTGTGTGTGTGTTTGTGTGAGTGTAGATGTATTCGTTGATTTAATATCATTCCTATTTAATAGAAATTTATTAATTTATACATCGTAATCTAATATTTGAAATAATTCAATAAAATCATCACTCTAATCTTCATTTTATCATAACTAGTCGCCTCAATGCTCTTGATGTCGGTACACACTCGTTGTTTAAGGTAACTTTTCCTTTAAATTAAATTATGTATTTTCACGACTAATAATTGTTATAAATATTTTATATATTTATTATTTGCCATCATTTAATTTAGTCACGAATGTAAACACTGAAAATGCGCGTGATACCATGACATACTAAAGATTGGTGTGCGGGTATACCTTCCGATTCGATTCGTATACGTGAACTTATTTTGAGAACCAGAGACCCAATTTGTGAACCTGGTACTCCGATAGTCCTGGTTTCGCATCAAGGTAGTTTACGAGCACTAGATTTCAGCAGTTTAACACATCTGGCCAGTTTGACCACGTTGACTATGTGTTGACCGAGTCACGAAACTGTCGGGAACGACCCTAGCAACACTTGGTTAACGAGATCTAACCAGTTTTCGGCCCAAGCGTCAACCGAGGCCAACGTCTGTTGATTGTAGCCTCCCGTCCACAGCTGACCGTTGTATCCCTTCATCAAAAATCACCATTTCAACAACTCAAGATCAAAGATCTGGTCTAACACAACAATTAATTAGATACTAGAGCTAAATAGGGCTTTAAACCCCTTGATTTAAAACATGCAACTATAGATTCATGGTTACCCAGTCGGTTTCTTACCTCTTACATTAGGAACAAAGAACTTCTATGGTTAATGGTTTTCACATCTACTGCAAACCACCACCATCGGTTCACTGCTGTAGACCAAGATAGCTTCATCACATGTCCTTGTCACGAATTTTGGGCCTGAGCAAGCTGGTCCTTGTGACCCTGTCGTCCTTCACACCTCTGGCAGGTGTTGCGGTGATCGAAGGTAATGAGGCAGTGCCTCATTTTTTACCTGGTTTAGGTGAAACATAAAGGGATAGAGCAGGAAAGCATCGATGGAGTGTATTACTATGATTTTTGATTTTGATTTTGAGGGGTATCACCCATGTAGACCTAAACCAAAAGCACCGAGGGGGTGTGACGGCTAAACCCTAACAGCCACGGTTGTTCCCCCTTCAATCCACCGTTATTCTCGTCGTTCCCAGCTCGTACAATATGAAGAAACCTTTGCCCCTGTAGCCAGACTTGAAGCCATAACACTCTTCCTTGCATTTGCTATATCCCACAATATAAAGGTATTTCAGATGGATATAAAAAGTGCATTCGTGTATGGGACTATTAAGGAGAAAATCTATGTCTGTCAACCACCAGGATTTGATGATGTTCATCATCCTGACTGGGTGTACAGATTAGACAAGGCTCTATATGATTTAAAACAAGCACCAAGAGCATGGTATGATACTCTCTCTCAATTTCTTATTTCAAATAAATTTTCTAGAGGAACCATTGATAAGACTTTGTTCATTAAAAGGGTAGACAAGGAACTTTTGCTGGTCCAAATCTATGTTGATGATATTATTTTTGGATCAACAAAATCTTCCTTATGTGAGCAATTTTCAAAATTAATGTCTTCTAAGTTTGAAATGAGTGCTTTAAATGAACTAAAAACATTTTTAGGACTACAAGTCAAACAAACCCTTAATGGAATCTTCATTCATCAGTCAAAATATGTAAAAGATCTTTTGAATAAATTTGAAATGACTAAGTGTAAAATAATTTCTACCCCCATGGCAACTGCACCTGGAATAACTCTAGATGAAAATGGTGAACCTGTAGATAAAACTCTCTACAAGTGCATGATTGGATCTTTGATGTATCTCACTGCATCAAGGCCAGATGTCATGTATGCAACATGTGTCTGTGCAAGATACCAATTTGCCCCTAAACAAAACCATCTATGATTTGTGAAGAGGATATTCAGATACCTAAAAGGTACAATTGAACTAGGTATCTGCTATCACGCTAATCAACCTTGCAAGCTTGTTGGTTTTTTAGATAGTGATTATGCAGGATGTTCACTAAACAGGAAGTCTACCTCAGAAGGATGTCGGTTCTTTGCAAATTGCTTGGTCTCATGGCAAAGCAAAAAGAAAAAATCGGTTTCCAAGTCTACTGCTGAAGCTGAGTACAATGCAGCAACTCATTGCACTGCTCAAATCCTTTGGCTGCAATACCAACTATTGGACTTTGGAATAAAAAAAACTTAAAACACCCCTCTTGATAGAAAATGAAGCTACCAAAAATATAATAAAAAATCATGTATATCACTCTAAAACTAAACACATAGAAATAAGACGTCACTTCATAAGAGACTATTTTGAAAAAGGACTAATTGTCTCAAAACATGTTTCCACAAGTGACCAAGTAGCAGATATATTTACCAAGCCTTTAGACTCCTCAACCTTTTCTAATTTTGTTTCCAAATTAGACATGATAAATATGAGTTAATAAATTAATAAATATGGTTAAGAATACTTTTCTTAAACCTCAAATAATAATATAAAAGGATAATTCTCAAATTATCCTACCAATGGACAAATGGAAAACCACTGATGAAACAACCACGGTTCTTTTCTTAGTGGTTTTTCTAAAATACGGATAGACTTCAGTGGTTCCTTATATCTATCCACAGTTATAATCAATCTGTTGTTACATTTGAAACACGCAGTGGCTTCTACCACATCCGTGGTTTTCCCCGTGATAACTTACCCGTGGTTAAAATCCTTCTGTGGTTAAAATCTTTTCACTCTGTGGTTATTAATTCATTGATAATTACGCCCGGATTTGACCCTCACTAATTACTCTGAGGACTTGACACCTTACAATTAATGGATTTGACACTCACTAATTGTTTTCCGACTAACAAATCTTATCCTTTTTACTATTTTACCCCTTTTACTTCTTTAGTCACTGAGTCTCTTCTTTGTATTTATATCAGTCATTCCCATACTTAGTGGTTATCACCTTCCAAACTCACCCTAAATTTTCTGAAACTCCATGATCATCTTTGTGTTCATGAAGTTTCTTTCCCTCAAACTCAAAATGCTGCTTATTGGTTCAAGACAGCTGCTTTCCTGGAATGTTTTCTGGCTCGATGCATTTACACTGATTTTGTCTGAGTATTGTTAGGACATTTTGTAATTGTTTGCTTTAAAAAGTTTGTAATTTAAAGTAGGTTTTGCTAAGGTTCGTCTGGCCAACGAACCTAGGCAGGTTTTGTAAAGGTTCGGCGAACCTATGTTTGTGTCTTGTAAAGGTTCGTCTGGCAAACCTAATGGTTCGGCTAGGTTCTTCTGTAGGTTGTGTATATATTACAGGTTTGTCTTCATTTTTGTAAGTGTGACAGATTTGAGAGGGAGAGAACCTGTGAGAGAGTTGTGAACTGTGTGTTTAAGTTTTATGTCATTGTAATCTGATTTTGCTTATCAATGAACATGATGTTTGACTTAATGATTGTGTATCTTTGATTCATATAGATCTAATCTAGATTCCGCATAGATTTGATTGTTAATAGAATTCCGTTGATCGATCCAGAGCAATCTACAGTGGTATCAGAGAATTGGAGGAGTTCTATACAAATCAATTGAAGATTATCAATCATTTTGAAGATCAAGAGATGGATCAAATTTCAATTTTTTGTATCTGATTGTTTGCTGACATTGTCATCATCATCTACTGCTATTTGGTTGATCAAAATCAGGAAATTCGTGGCTAAAATCTGTTGATTTTGAAAGTTTTCCTCAAAATTTTGAAGGTTTTCCCTCCAAAATTTTCAAATTTTGCAAACAGGTTTGTGAGCTGAACCTCGTGGTATCTCATTTGTAGTTTGAAGCAGAGGTTCGCTACAAAAGGAGATTTCAGTTGAGGTTCGTGTAGTAAATTTTGGAGAGGTTCGTTTCAAAGGTTCGTCTACTGATGAGGTTCATTGGTTAAGGTTCGTTTGACTGAGGTTCGTTGGTCAAAAGTCTATTGAAGAGGTTCGCTGGTCAAGGTTTGTCTCAGGTTCGTTGGATAAGGTTCGTTGGTCAAGGTTTGTCTCAGGTTCGTTGGATAAGGTTTGTGAGATCAAGGTTTGGAGAATGTCCGTCTGTCACTTAGGTTCGTGAACTTATAACCCAAGAGAGGTTCGCTGATAGAAAACTCAGAATCATGGCGGATATGATTGCTCCTGTTGCTAATCAGAATTCTAAGATAAAAAGCATTTTGATTAGTGAAACTGAGTCGGGGAGCACAAATAAAGTACCAAAATTACTTTATTTGACTGATTATGAAAACTAGAAAGATCGGCTTGAAACCCATCTCAATGGTACTGATACAAATCTGTGGGAAAGAATATTATCACCATATGAATGACCAAAGGTGGTGGGAACTGATCTGGATCAAACTCTTGATAGACTGGATGTTGAACAAAGAAAGAAATATGATTCTGAAAAGAAAGCATATTGGATGTTGAGTCAAGTTATTCCTAATCAAATCCTTCATCAATTTGATGAACATAAAACTTCGTATGGTTTATGGAATACTTTAAAGGCAAGAATTGAGGGAAATACCAAACTCTAGAAGATGAAAGCCACATATTTACGAAAAGAGTTTGAGAATTTCAATTATATTGGAAATGAGAGTCTTGAGGCTTTGATAACAAGATATAGACATTTGTTGACTGAAGTTCGTAAGTGTGGAATTGAGTATTCTGAAGAAAAGAAAATAGACTGTTTTTCAGATGCTTTGCCAGAAAGATGGAATTCGTTAGTGTTAATTTTGATAGAAAATCTTTCTGGAATGACATTGGTTGAGTTTATTCAAAAGTTAGAAGAACAAGAAATGAAAGACAAAAGAAAAGCAAGAAGAGTTAATGTAACACAGGATCCTTCACTCTATGGTGCATCTATGGTTACACCTCCTGTTTCTTCTGCAAAGATTCAAACAGCTTTTCTTTCAAGTACTGCTGATAGTACTTCTGTACCATCTGCATCTACTAGTTCAAGTTCATCTTATTCTGTGAATGAGAAGAAGTCTGACTCTTCATCAATTCCAATTCAATTGAATACAACTAATTTGGGAAAAGTAACTGTGGAGGCCGTTAGAGATCATGTTAGTGCTTATGATGAGCAGATAGCTGGAAAGATTGGAAATTCAAATCTTACATTTGAAGATTACGAGCAGATTGATGATGATGAGATGGAATTGATTGATACTCAGTGGGCGTTGGCTAGTGCAATAAGAAGAATTAACAGATATGAGAAGAAAACAGGAAAGAAGTTCACTTTTGATCGAAACAAAAAGTTTGGATTCAATCCAAAGGCCGCACAATGTTACAATTGTGGTGAATTGGGTCATTTTGCTCGAGAGTGTAAAAATCCAAAGAAGCAAGGAAACTTGAATCCTTTCAAGCCAAAAGAAGCTTATCAAAAGAAAAAGGAGAAGCCTGAAGAATCAAAAAAAGCTTTAGTCAGTCAAGCAGATGAAGGATATGACTGGGGAAAACAATATGATGATTTAAAGGGCGCATTTATGGCTTCTCTGGATGAAGAAACAAGCAAGGGAAAAGAAAAGGCTGAAGAGGTAAATAGTGATCTTTTGGAGGTCATTGAAAAGTTGAAAAAAATGAATGCTCAATTGACTGCTGAACTGATCGAGTGCACTGAAGCTAAAAAAAAGTTGGTTTCAAGAGAGAATGCTTTTGATAAAAAGATCATTGATTTGAGTAAAGAAAATGAAGAATTAAAAATTAAAGTTTTGCAAAACAATCATGCAGTTTCTGTGCATCTCGAGTCAGTACAAAAGTTGAAAGTTGAACTGTCAGCAACCAAAGCAGAAGCAGAAATGAATAAAAGCAAGCTAGAGAATTATCAGAATTCTCAGTATGTTATCGATTACTTTGCTGCTATGCAAAGATCATCAAATGATACTACTGGCTTGGGTTTTCATGCTGTACCACCTCGTTCAAGATATGTTCCTAGACCACAAATTGATCCGAATTTGGAAGTTCATCCAGTTTCTTTGAATAAACATGAGTCTGAACAAGTTTTTGAAAGTGCTGGAGTTTCATCTTCTGATGAAAAGGTGTCAGAATATTCATCTGATATTTTGAGACAAAATGGTTACAAAGTTCAAAATATTGAGAAAAAGAATTTGAAATCTCAGAAGTCAAAATCTGAGATTAAACAAGTTGAGAAGGTGGTGCTTAAAACCACTCAAGTTTCCAAACCAGTGATTAAAGCCAAACCAACCACTACTCTTAAACCAATTGTGTAAGTTAGATCATCTAATACACATCAAGGAGAGTCTAGTGGAAATTTGCAAAAGAAAAATGTGACTTCTAAGAAAGTTGAAAAAGTGGATTTTTTCTTTGACAAGTTCGGGGTTGGGCATAAAGCTAAATCAAAGAATTTTCAAAAAAAAATGAATAATTCAAAGACAAATTCAACTGGTTTGAGAAACAAAATCTCATATTTAAAGGTTGTGTCAAAACCTTTTGTTTCATCAAGTTTTTATGATGAACCAACAACCAGAATTCATATTAAAGATAGAATATGTTACCGATGTGGTAATATGGGTCATTTGGTTGCTAATTGTGATTTGGATTTCAGTTCAACTGATTGTAGCAGTTTTAAGTCTTTTTCACAAAGAGAAACACGAAAATGTTTTACTTCTTGTGGTAAAGGACATATTTATGCTAATTGTCCAAATAACAAAATCAGAAAGAGTTCTGATGAGGAGTGTCATGTGAATGGTTCAGGTGCAAGTCCTAGGAGAAATAGACCTAGTGAAGATGAAATGAAATTCTTAGAAAATTCAATCCTGATTGTTTTTGGGTGAAAGAAGAAATCAATCAAAAGAACAGATTTTTTGAGAATAAAAGAAATGTTAAAAGGATTGTGAAAATTGTCACTTCATCTGATGATGATTCCTTGGAAAATGTGTCATCAAAATCATTTTCGAACCAACATTTTAAATCTAAATCATTTTGGAAACTCAAAGATAGATCAGGTGATGAAGTTTCTAAGAAAGAGGATGACACAAGTGATGATGGATATTCGATCAGGTCATCACAAAAGAATGGAAGGGGTCCATTCCGGGAGACTCGACGCCGAAATGGCGGGGGTCATCCTTTTTGAATACTAACAGGTTTCTTTTAATTTATTGTGCAGGTTGCATCCATGGGCCATATTAACAATCGTTGGATTGTTGATAATGGATGTTCCCGCCATATGACTGGAGAGTTGAACTTGTTAAGAGATTTCAAGTTGATGAAAGGAAGTTATGTGAACTTTGCTGGAGATAAAGGAGGTCAAATTACAGGGTTTGGTAGTTTGACAAATGGAAAGGTTTCGTTTGATAATGTTAATTTTTGTAAAGAATTAATTAACAATTTGTTGAGTGTTTCGCAGATTTGTGATAAGGATTACAAAGTGATGTTCGACAAAGATAGGTGTTATGTACTCAAGTAAGGATTTCAGATTTTTGAGGAGTGGATTCTGATGACAGCTGATCAAAGCAAGGATCTTTATGTGCTTGACATGGCAAAGGCGGAGACTGTAAATAAAGTGGAAACATGTTTGGTGTCCAAAGTTACTGAACAGGATACACGTTCATGGCACAGGCGAATGGGACATATTCATATTCGGAAAATGAATCATCTTGTGCATAATCATTTAGTTGAGGGTGTACCTGTTAAACATTTTAAACTTCCGGATGTGTGTGTGCCATGTAAAATGGGTAAACAGAAAAGGAAGTCTCACAAAACAAAGAAAATCTTTTCTATTGATATGCCTCTTGAACTTCTTCACATGGATTTGTTTGGACCAATTAATGTGAAAAGTATAGGTGGTGAATCTTATTGTTTTGTTGTGACTGATGACTTTTCTACATTTTCATGGGTTATGTTTTTAGAAAATAAATCAGATACTTATGAAAATTTTGTGTTGTTGATAACTAGGTTGGAGACTTTGTATAAGTTGAGAGTGAGACGTGTACGATCTGACAATGGGACTGAGTTTAATAATCACCAAATGGAGGAATTTTGTAATTCCAAAGGCATTCAGCAATAGCTTAGTGCACCTTATGAGCCTCAGATGAATGGTGTAGCTGAAAGAAAGAACATGACTTTGATTGAGTCAGCAAGGACAATGCTAGCTGATTCTAAACTTCCCATTACTTTTTGGAGTGAACCTGTGGCTACATCTTGTTTTACTCTTAACAGAGTTTTAATTGTTAAAAGACACAATAAAACTTGTTATGAATTGCTTCAGAATCGAAATCCCAATTTGGAACACTTGGAACCTTTTGGGGCTCCTTGTACAATGCTAAAGAAAGATTCAAAATTCAATTCTAAAGTTGAAGAGGGTTTCTTTCTTGGTTATAGTCTTCCTAACAAACGTGTGTTTAATAAACGTACGAGAGTTGTGGAATTATGGTATCATGTGGATGTTCAACGACATACACCTATGCCAGACGGAAAGGGTCCAGACTGGCTTTTCGATTACAATAAATTGTTTGAGTCTTTTAATATGACTGCATTTGTTTCTAATGATGAAATAACTTTACAAATGTTGTATGATTTGCAGAATTCAGAAGAACAAGGTATTTCTCATCAATCTGAAGATGGAATTACTACATCACATGAGGAAGGCACTTCAGAAGTAATTAATGATGATTGGTCATCTGATGATGATAATGATGTTTTTGAAGACGCTATTTCTCATGATCAAGATACTGATCAGAATATTACTAATCTGGATCATGATGTGGTTGTACCACAATTGCCTGTCACACGTGTTCATGTTAATCATCCGATTGATCGGATCATAGGAGATCCAACTGCGGGAGTACATACATGAAATCAAGTCACAAATGAAGAAAGTATGTATGTGGAGTTAGAGAAAACTCATGGCAGTCAAGAGCTCTGGATGCATTCAGCATTTATTTCACAAATAGAGCCAAAGACTGTGACTGAAGCTTTACGTGAGCCTGCCTTGGTGGTGGCGATGCAAAAAGAATTGAATCAATTTCAAAAGTTGGGAGTTTGGCATTTGGTAGATTTGCCAAATGGAGAGAAAAAGATTGGTACTAGATGGTTTTTGAGATGTAAACGCGATGACAGAGGCGTAATTGTCAGAAAGCAAGCTCGTTTAGTGGTTCAGGGTTTTAGACAAGTTGAAGGAATTGATTATGATGAAGTACTTGCACCTGTGGCGCGACTGGAAGCAATTAGACTTTTTCTTGCTTTTGTTGCTCACAAGAAGTTAAAAGTTTTTCAGTGGGATGTAAAATCTGCCTTTCTGTATGGTTCGTTGAAGTAAACAGTGTATGTTTGTCAGCCACCGGGCTTTGAGGATCCTATCCATCGGGATCAGGTTTACCTCTTGGACAAAGCACTTTATGGTCTTCATCAGGCTCCGCGTGCCTGGTATGAGACTTTATCGACTCACCTTATTGAACACGGGTTCAATAGGAGTCAGATTGACAAAACTTTGTTCTTTCAGGAAAAGGGCAAGGATATTCTGCTTGTTCATATTTATGTAGATGATATTATTTTTGGATCTACCGCTGAACAAATGTGTTTGGAGTTCAAAGAGGTGATGATTGATAAATTTGAGATGAGTGCTATGTCAGATATCAAATTTTTCTTGGGTTTACAAATTGATCAAACTAATAATGGAATTTTCATTCATTAGACAAAGTATATTCAAGATGTGTTAAAACGATTTAGCATGTTTGATTCAAAACCAATTTCCACGCCCATTCAGCCTAATCACGGGATTGAGCCTAATATTAAGGGAGAGTTGATTGATCCTACACTTTATCGTGGAATTATTGGAAGTTTGATGTATCTGACTGCCTCAAGACCATATATTGTTTTTGCTGCAAGTATCTGTGCAAGATATCAATCTAAACCTAAAGTGTCACATCTGATTGCAGTCAAGAGAATACTTCGTTATCTGAAGGGTACACCAGACACCGGTCTGTGGTATCCTAAGGATGATAACTTTTCCTTCAATGCCTACAGTGACTCTGATTATGGAGGATGTAAGACATATGCCAAATCCACAACTGGTGGTGCACAATTTTTGGGGGAAAGAATAGTTTCTTGGCAGTGTAAAAAGCAAACATCTGTGGCAACTTCAACTTGTGAAGCTGAGTATGTCGCTGCTGCCAGTTGTTGTTCACAAGTTTTGTGGATACAACAACAAATGAGAGACTATGCTTTGAATTATCTTACAACCCCAATTCATGTTGATAATGAGGCTGCTATTGCTATTACTAAAAATCTAGTGTATCATTCACGTTCTAAATACATTGATATTAGGTTTCATTTCATACGCGATTGCTATGAAAAGAAACTTATTGATGTGGTGAAGATACTGTAGGATCAGAAGTTCTCATTTGATCAATATTAGGTTATAGCAGCGGAATTCAACGATGAATTAGCTCAAAATTAGCAAGAACAAAGTTAATCTAATAGAACAGTAAAGCACAAGTTGTTATAGAAAGAGAATTCTGCAAAAGGAATAATCTCATTCAATTCGCACTAACTTCGTTTCAGATACAATATGTCAACTGCCCTTATATAGAAACAGTGACGTTTGATGATGTCACATGATGTTGACACCTAACAGACAAAAGATAACAACTGAAATAACCAAAACTATTGAGGATGTTTACAACTACTGGAGACAACCTCTTACAACTACTGAAGAACTAAAACTACTGAAATTAAACTTCAACATCTGATGAGTAAAATACTCATCAGACTTTTACAAATATTGAAAGAAAACTATTGAAGACAAAAATTAACATCACAACATCTGAAGACTAACACTTCAGCTGTTGTGAATAACTTCAGATCTTGTAACTCTGCAAAGTGAATATCAGCTGTTGTGTTCTTCTTCAGTTGTTGTGTGTATTGTGAGACTTAGAGGTTTTTCTGATCAGGCTCATTGGTTCTTTTAGTCCAACAAACTCCCCCTGAACCAATGCAGCCAAAAACCTCTAATTATTGACTGTCTCACTTATTTGGTATCCCAGGCTGAAAGATCTGTCTTTTTCTTTGAGATCAGCTTCAAAATGACCAATTTAAGTGCAGGCCTGGTAATCAACAGCTTCTGAAAATCTGACTGTCAAAGTATGAGAGGGAACTCCATTGGGGAAATGGACTATGAGCATTTACCCCTCTCATTGAAGCTATTGATCATAGATAAGTCTGAAGGACTCCCTGACATAGGCTTCCAGCAAAATCACCTTTTCTTCAGGACTCAGCCTTTCTGGTTCACCTTCAAAAAATGACTCAGGTCCATAGTACTCTGATAAGTACCTGGCCGTTGTCCCATCATGTAGCTCCACCCTTGTTATCTCTCTGTACACAAACTCATCTGGATGCTTCCCTTCCAGAAATAATGGTAATTCATTCTGTTTTACCCCTTCCAGTTTTCTGTATACCAACCCTTTCTTGATCATCTTATTCTCTAGAAACTTGGGGGCTTTTAAACCAGAGTTATAAACACTTTTAAAATCTCCTATGATTTCCCAAGGATCAAGCACAGATCCCAACATAATATCAGCACTTATTACCTTTTTAATTCTTCTTGCATAAGCAGCTGGAGCATCTCTCCTGTGGATCCTGTCTATCATTCTTGGATCAGGCCACATCCTGATTTGTTCTTTCCTATACCGATATGTAAACCTCAGAGCATACAATATTTGTGCTTCTTTCTTCATTGCTATGATGGTTGATGTCTGAGGGTATTCCTTGTCAACCAATCTCAGAATGTTCTCATCATGTTTCTTCTGGATCTCTTCCTCTTCAAGTTTGACTTTTATTGCTAACCTCTGAGATTCTGGTGATATTTTTGGATTCTGTCCAAACATCAAAGGTTTTTCTAGTACATAGTTTGCTGGTAATTTTACTACCTTTTTCTGAACCACTAATTCTGAATCAGTTTTTGAAGACTCAGGCTTGTGAACTTTTGTTTTCATCACAGTAGAAATGGGAAGCATGTCTTCTTCATCGGTCTCTTCTTCTTCTTGAATCCTCAAAAATCTCCTTTTCTTGGGAGGTGCATCATCATCAATAAGTTGAGCTGATTTGGTAGAAGGATCAACTTGTTGCTTTTGAACATCAGTTACATCAGGTTCTTTCTCCTTCTCAACCCCAACCATATGATCTTGACCTTCCTTTGCTTGATCTTCCTCTGTTTCAACCTCTTGATTTGCAGATTTCATTTCAGATACAAAGGTTGTAACCTCTTCTTCAGTCTCTTTCTCAACCTCCACCTCAACCTCTTTCTCAGTCTCCTCCTCAACATTAATAGCAACATCAACAGACTTTGTCTTCTTCTGTCTCTTGTAAGTGACTTGTATGACTGGAGACTTTTCAGAAGCACCTTCTTCTTCTTCATTTCTTGACCTTTTGATTTCAACACCTGAATCTTTTCCTAACTCCCCCTTTTTGGCTGCAGGGGAAGAAGTAGTTTGAAGTGTGGAAAGTTTGGCAGCTACTGCATCATTAATCATGTTCTGGATTTGAGTTTGGGAGGGAAGCCTCTCATCAAGGGCTTGGGTTATGATATTCTTGAACAAGGGAGTGATGAGAGGTAGGACTGTGATAAAGGCAGCAACTAATGCCTCTGGGGGGCTTGAACCCAAGGGATTAGTGCCTGAAACAGAGGCTGGTGGTTTATTTTGTTGTGGAATAGATGTGGAAGTGTTTGGGGGACCTTCAAGATTTGAAGGTGCCATCTGTGGGGTAATAAGGATAGATGGACTTTTGTCCTTGGACATCTTGGTGAGCAGCTCATTGAGCCTGCAGACCTCAGCCTCAAGAAGTTTGTTCTGGTGTAGAACATCAGATAGGGTCCTTTGGTCATCATTAGCCTTGGCTAAATCATCTGACCTCCTAATAGTATCAGGATGTACCTGAGTTGAGTGTGGCTCAACATGTTCAGGTGCCCCTTTGTCTTGGTACTGGGGACTTCCAACCTCAGGGATAAACCCTTCATCAGTTGTTGCCTCTGGCAGGGTCTTAGATATGTTACTACTATCAATCACTCCAAATGATGGAGGTGATGAAGTAGCAGCCCTGTCAGATGTCAGAATCTCTCTGTCCACACTAGGAAATCTGATATGGTAGTCAAAATCCTGTGGGTTATCAGAAACACTTTGATCCTCCCCCTCAATGTTGGAACTAATCCCAGTTGTAATAGGTGTCTGGGTAGGGATAGGAGTGTTTAGCTGATCCAGGATTTGGTCAATCACAAATGTTGGGCTTTGTTGGGTGGTTTCAGTAGTAATAGGCTGTGAAGCAGAATGCACCCGGGGAGATTGGTGCTGTTCAATAGAAACCTTTTCAAATGAAAGAGGCTCTAGATGTGTGTCTACCCCTTCAATGGTTGCACCAAGTTCCTGTTGAGAGGAATCTTGGGCGGTTTCAGCTGGTAGAGTCTGATGTACCACTGGCTGACTACTTCCAGTGGCCATATCATGCCTTGGTGAGGCATGGGCAGACTCAGGGGACTCATTTCCCTGAGCAGCCTTTTTGGGCTTTATGGTATGTGACTTGGTGGGGACGTTGGATTTGGATTTGGAAGTTGAGACTGTGGGTTCCCTATGCTTGGGTTTTAGCTTTCGGGCAGCCTCTTTGAGTGTGAGGTTAGTGTTGTGTCGGGAATATACCTCTAGCAGAACTGCTGGAGCAGAGATTCCCTGACCAACAAGGCCGTTTTGTTTTAACTGTTTTTCTAAGATGACCATGATAAAACGTGGGTAAAGAAGCCATCTAGAGGAAACAGGTTTAGCAGCATGTTCAGTTAATTCTGAAAATAAGATTTGTGAAAAATTTAGGTTTTGGGATTCCAGAATTGAGTAAAGTACCTGTTACCACTTTGATGACATCTGGTCCCAAGAAGATGATTTTGGAGCCAGGCAGATGTTGATCATGTGAAAAATAAGACGCTCAAGTCACCCTGGTATTCGTGACTTGTGAAGCAAAGGTCAGTGAGGTTCTTTGGAAATTGAGTGACTAAGTTTGCATCATTAAGTTGAAGAACATCCCTCAGTTCGGCTGGACTGATGTGCACATTGTGTCCATTTACTGTAGAGCGGAGAGAGAGGACACCAATGCCGACATTAATGAGCTCGACATTCATCCAGAATTGATGAATAGATTCAACATGAATTGTTGGATTGAGAAGAAACGCGGTTTGAAATTGAGATGCATTCATGAGATCAACAACTTCATCAAATTTGGACCAGAAGGATGATTTGGTGAGGTATGCAACGGAGTTATGACGAGGTTTAAGGGTTATTGTCGCCATGGAAGCAGATACTTGAGAGGGAAGATAGGTTTTTGAAAAAGATTGAAAGTTCTGATGAAGTGGTAATGAAACAACTGAAGAGGGTTTGGGATAAATAGAGTATTGGAAGTTGTTCTTCAGATGTTATAAAGAGAAAACAGCAGTGGTTGAAACAGCTGAAGAGTAAAGTTACTCATCAGGTGTTGTTGACAGTTTTTGTTCATCAGTTGTTTTCATCAATTGCTCATCAGACGTTGTGAATCATCAGAGTGTGTGAAAGATTTTGTCATCAGAACTTGTGAACCAAAGTTGTTCATCAGACTTTGTGAAATATTTTTGACCTTCAGAACTTTGTCAACCAAAACCCATCAGTACTTTTAACTGATAATATTGGTAAAGGTCAGATGTTTCCTTGAATTAGTACTTCTGATACTTATCAGTATTTACTGAAAATATCAGGAGTTGCAAGGTGATACAAAAATTTTGAGTTTTGATAAAGGTGAATATTTTTGTATTTTTGAAAATTTTATCTGGTGGATGGAATTTTATTAGTGTGAAAACCAATTTATTCAAGTTGCAGCATACCAAGCCTTAGAACTAAATTTTGAAAATTTGAAGTGTCTAAAGGCTTAGTAAAGATATCTGCAAGCTCATCAGCACTAGGAACAAACTTTGGATCAATCAGACCCTTTTTTAAAACAATCCCTTATAAAATGATGTCTGATTTCAATGTGTTTGGTCCTAGAGTGCTGAACTGGATTCTTGATAATACAAAGAGCTGAGGCACTATCCATTAACAATGGTGTCTTAGACTCTTTGATGCCATAATCCAAAAGTTGGGTCTGAAGCCAGAGAATTTGGGAAGTGCAGCTTGCAGCAGCAATGTACTCGGCTTCAGCTGTGGAGGTAGCCACAGATGTTTGTTTCTTACTCTGCCAAGAAACCAAACAGTTTCCTAGAAACTGACAACCACCAGAAGTTGATTTTCTGGTAAGTTTGCATCCTGCATAGTCACTATCAGAGAAAGCAACAAGCTTGCAGGAATGCCCAGTGGAATACCAAATTCCCAGTGATTGAGTGCCCTGCAAGTATCTAAAAATTCTTTTTACAGCAATCAAGTGAGATTCTTTAGGTGCAGCCTGAAATCTAGCACAAACACATGTAGCAAACATAATGTCTGGTCTAGATGCTGTGAGATACATCAAGGAACCAATCATACATCTATAAAGTGTTTCATCAACTGATTTACCTTTCAAATCTGCATCAAGTTGTGTGGTGCTGCTCATGGGGTTAGAACATTGTTTACAGTTTTGCAAATCAAATTTCTTTAACAACTCTTTTGTATATTTGGACTGGTGAATGAAAATGCCATCAGGACTTTGTTTGATTTGAAGACCCAAGAAAAACTGTAATTCCCCCATGGCACTCATTTCAAAATGCTTTGTCATTAACTCAGTAAAATCAGCACACAACTTTGGATCAGATGAAGCAAAAATTATGTCATCAACATAAATTTGAACAAGGAGCTTATGCTGTCCTACTTTCTTTATGAACAAAGTTTTATCTATGGAGCCTCTAGTGAAATTATTTTGAAGAAGAAAAGTGGATAGAGTGTCATACCAGGCTCTAGGTGCTTGTTTCAGCCCATAAAGAGCTTTATCAAGCTTGTACACCCAATCAGGATGTTTATTGTCCTCAAAACCTGGTGGTTGACACACATACACTTCCTCTTTTATTTTACCATATAAAAAAGCACTTTTGACATCCATTTGAAAAACTTTTAGTTTGTGTAAGGCAGCATATGCTAAAAACAATCTAATTGCTTCCAGTCTGGCTACAGGGGCAAAAGTTTCATCATAATCAATACCTTCTTCCTGAGAGAACCCCTGTACAACCAGTCTGGCCTTGTTCTTAATTATTTGACCATTTTCATCAGTTTTATTCCTAAACACCCATTTAGTGCCTATTGCACACTTACCTTGGGGTAAAGGAACCAGCTCCCAGACTTGTTGTTTCTTGAACTGCAACAGCTCCAACTGCATAGCCTCCACCCAGCCATTGTCTCTGAGTGCTGTGTGATAGTTCTTTGGCTCTTGCTGACTGACAAATAAGGCATAGAGACAAAAATTTGACAATTGACTTCTTGTTGAAACACCAGCAGAAATGTCACCCAGAACTTGAGATAATGGATGATCCTTCAGTTCTTGATATGGAATAAGATCAGTGCAAGTGTTTGCTGGAGGTCCAGTTGCTGCAGAAGTTGATGAAGATCCAGGGAACAGTTCAGCAGGAATTTCAAATGATGTAGAAGATTCCAGAATTTCATCAGCATTTGTATTAGGAGGAACCACTGGAGCAGGTGGAGCATCATGTTTAGCAGACCTTGGCAGAGAATCACTAAACCTGAACAGGTGAGTGCTGACATCATCATCATCAGTACTACCTTGTGAGTTTCCCATAGCAGCTGTTGATGCATTATCTGCCAGAATAACAGACTCAGCTGAAGGTTGATATGGAACATATTGCAATATATCCAAATCAAACATCTCTACAGGGTTTTGTGGGATGGGATCTTTTGGTGATTCATTGAATTTTACATGGAGAGTTTCTTCAACAATCTTGGTTCTGCAATTAAACACTCTGTAAGCTTTGCAAGTTGAAGAATATCCCACAAAATATCCTGCATCCACTTTGGAGTCAAACTTTTTAAGTGGATCTTTGGTATTGAGGATATAGCAAGGACAACCAAAAGCTCTGAAGAAGGAAATCAAAGGGGTCAAAGTATGAAGCACTTCATAAGGTGTTTTCAACCATCTTTGATTCACCAAAACTCTGTTTTGCACATAACAAGCAGTATTGACAGCTTCTGCCCAGAAAGTCAATGGCAAGCCGGAATCAGCAAGCATTGTTCTGGCAGCTTCAATCAAAGTTCTATTTTTCCTTTCAACCACTCCATTTTGTTCAGGAGTTCTAGGAATGCTGTACTGCCTCTTAATTCCCTTTGCCAGATAAAATTCATCCAGAATATGATTTCTAAATTCTGTGCCATTATCACTCCTTACACACTTGATAGGAAGAGAATATTGCTTCTCAACATACAACACAAAGTTTATAATGGACTTAGCAACCTCTTCTTTTGAATGCAAGAAGAAAGTCCAGACAAACTTGGAGTAATCATCAACAATTACTAAGCAATACTTCTTCTTTGCCATACTCATGACCTTCACTGGCCCAAACAAATCCATATGCAACATTTGCAAACAAGCAGTGGATTTGGGATCGCCAATTGAAGGAAAAGATACCTTGTGTTGCTTCCCTTTCAAGCAAGCAGTGCAATTCTCATCACAACTAAAATCCTTCATTGGAAGACCTCGAACCAAACCATGTTTCACCAGTTGATTCATGTTTTTGAGATTTACATGACCCAACCTTCTGTGCCACAGATTAGATTCCTTGAAAGAGGCCTTAGAAAATAAACAAGGATGACCTTTAACAGAGATTTTCTTTGACAGATCAAAGGCATAAACCTTTCCCACTCTGTTAGCCTTAAGGAGAGTATATTCATTCAAAACTTTGTCAATCAGAGGCAACACTTCAGAAGACAGTATTCTGCAGTCTTGCTTGGTGAAAAGAGAAATGTGACCCTTATCACACATCTGACTAACACTCAGGAGATTATACTTGAGATTCTCTACATGATTCACATCATCAAACCTTATCTCACCATTTGACACATATCCTTTTCCTATAATGTAACCCTTAGCATCATTTCCAAATGAAACAAATCCCTTCCTTCCTGTAAAATAATCATTAAGAAGAGATCTGCTCCCAGTCATATGCATGGATCCTCCACTGTCAACATACCAGATACTATTTTGGCATGCTGAAGGACCCTGCAAACATCAACACACTCAGTTAGACTTTGGGACCCAAACCAGTTTGGTTTTGGGTCTGTTAACACATGAAGAAACAGAATTAACATTTGCAGTTGAAGCAACACTTGAATCATTCTTATCAGAAGAGTTAGCCTTGACTTTTGATTTTGTTTTCTTCTTCTGAAATGAAGCAACAGATGCCTCTGTTAGATTAACTCTTCCTAGCAGTTGTTGCATCATTAAAATCAGTTGATTATGGTTGTGAGTCAAGATTTTGATTTCATTAGACACAACAGGACCTGACTTTTGATTTTTATGTTTTATCACCTTAGTTTCTTTAATTAATGAAGAATCTTTCAAGTGCTGTTTCTTTGAATCTGGAACAACCCCTTTACCTTTCTTGGATTTATTTGATTCATTTCCTTGTGAGGTTTTTCCAGATTTTGAAACTACTGATCATTCTGGTACAAACTTGGAACTAAATTCATTTTTCATTTTGATTATGTTCTTGTTTGTGTGCTTTATTTTATAGAATTTAGAACCTTTTCTGTACCAGCATTCATCAGAAGAATGATTAAACAACCTACAAATTTCACAAGACATCCTCTTTTGTTTCTCCTTGTGAGTATCTACAAGTACTGAAGACTTAGATACTGAACTTTTGTTCTTCAGAACATTTGGAACATCAGTATTTGTTGACATTTTGACAACAGCTGATGTGTTGACAACCTCTGAAGAGTTATTTTTCAGTACTTGTCTATCAACACATTTCTCATCATTAGTTGTACTATTATCAGCTTTTTCTACAACTGCTGATGAGACACTCTGGCTTATCAGAAGCCGTGCATCTTTCTCTCCAGTGCCATGCCCATCTGACTCAATCAGTTTTAAATTTAATTCATTGGAAACTTTTTCATCAGGATTAATTCCAATTAAAACACTATCTTGACATGTGTCACCCTGAATGACATTTGTACATCCAATAGAATAAGAATATGTCTCAATATCCACAGTTTCAGACTCAGATTTGCATGCACTTAACTCACTTTCAGAGGATTCTTCAGCATCAGACTTTTCTGAAGATTTGGTGGATTGGTATACACTGTCCCCTTCAGACTCACAGTCAAGATTTTTTGGTGTATAATCAGCTGGAGGGGCAGTGTGATTGTATCCAATAACAAACTTCACATTTGATGCTGTTTGTTTGTTTAATAACATCTCAAACCCCTTGCAAGACTCAACCCATTTTTCACACTCTACTTGGGTTGTTGCAAGTGTTTGTTTCAGATCATTGTGTTTTACAAGCATGACTTCCACCCTAGCCTTTTCATCAGACAATTGACACTTGAGTTTATAAATTTCAGACTCTTTTTCATTCAAAACTTTCTCAAATTCAGTTTTATTCTTAGTCACAGCCTTTTCTAAATCCAACTTCTCATTGATTAATTCAACATTTATTTCTCTAATGGAAGCAAATGCTGAAATACATGATTCTGAACACAACTTAGCTTTCGATTCAGATGATACCTGTGATGTTGAAGAAGTTGGACCGGAGGTGTCAGTTGAATCTATAGCCATCAAAGCAAGATTCCCAAATGGATTGTCTCCACCATGTGGACCAGCTTCAGAGTACAGCTGCATATTGAAATCAGATAAGTCATCAGGTAAACTACTCCAATCAGCTACTCTAGGGGTGAAGAAGCTCTGATGTTATTGTTGTTGAGGCTGTTGATTTGTTTGAGATTTGCTGGGGTCAGGAAGAGCAGGTGATTGAGAAGGTATTACTGCTGGAGTGTGAGTGGATTGTGGCATATAGAAGCAAGGATATGGATAAGGCATAGGACTTTGTGGTACAAAATGAGCTGGATAAAATTGTTGTTGACCAGATCCAGAAGATTGTTGTCCTTTGTTTTGTGGGTTATTGCTAGGAAAGGTCACAAAGGGTGCAGAGGAACTAGGTCCAGTGGATTTGCACTCTCTAGCAAAATGACCAAGCCTGTGACACTTGTGGCACCTCAACTTCCCTTTGTCAAAACCAACTTTGGTTTTGCCAGATAATCCGGGAAATTTTCTTCTAGTTCTTTTGTAGAATTTTTGAGATCTAATGTTGATTAATGCCATCTGACTTAATATATCCATCTCCTCCAGATCATCTTCTGGAATTCCCTTCAAATCATCCATCACAAAACACAGATTATCACCATATGTACCTGCATTACCATCAACTCCCACAAAAGCATGTTCAGCACTATTAGTAGAAAAGTCAATATGTTCATCATAAGAACACTCAGACCCAGTATATTCTGACTCTTGACCTATCAATGCAGTATTGCCGGAAATGAAATCATCAGTGAGTTTGCCAGATGAAGACAGTTTTCTCTTCTATTCTACCTATCTCTCAAAAGTTAAGAGTTTCCCATGGAGTTGGGTGAGAGATAGATTCTCTAGATTTGCATTAGAGCGTAAGACAATAGTATAAGTGTCCCATCTCTCAGGCAGTGATCTGAGAAATCTGTTGTTCATCTGACTATTTGTATACTCCTGCTTAACCATTTTCAATTCAGAAATCAAACATGAAAACCGCTCAAATTGTTGGGTCAATGACTCACCCTTTCTATGAGAAAAAGTCTCATACTGTTGAGCAAGGATTTCTCTAGTATTTGCTAAAACCTCATCGGTTCCACCGAATTGTTCTTTCAGTGCAACCCAGAGATCATGAGCAGTATCATGATGCATCAAGCCTGATTAAATCTCATTCGGCAAAGCCATGGCTAGAATACCATGAGCTTTCGCATCAATTTCAAACAATTTGATATCCTCATCTGAATACATATCCGATGGTTTTGGAATCATGATTTTAATTTCAGGATCAGTGATCATGGGTTTATACGGACCATGCACTACAGATTTCCAACATCCTGCACTGTTAATTGACAGGTGATGTAGCATTCTACGTTGCCAAATGTTGTACTCACTCCGAACCAGCATCGGAGGCTTGGTTGCGGAGCCTGTGTTGTGTGGATCATTGTTTGGAGTTGTCATGATCTCAGATTCAATCAATATCAACAAAATTCAAATGAATTAACACAAACTTTAACCAATTGATTCAAAACAAATTGATATTGAAAAACAAATCAACAGAAGTTATCAGAAAACTTCAAACTATAACAAGTTCTTACTAATCGGCTAATTCGATCAACCAGAGAACTGAATTGAGCAGTTTCAGAGATCAATTGTTTAATCGATCAATGATTAACCAGCTCTGATACCAATTGTAGGATCAGATGTTCTCATTTGATCAATATTAGGTTATAGCAGCGGAATTCAACGATGAATTAGCTCAAAATTAGCAAGAACAAAGTTAATATAATAGAACAGTAAAGCACAAGTTGTTATAGAAAGAGAATTCTGCAAAATGAATAATCTCATTCAATTCGCACTAACTTCGTTTCAGATACAATATGTCAACTGCCCTTATATAGAAACAGTGACTTCTGATGATGTCACATGATGTTGACACCTAACAGACAAAAGATAACAACTGAAATAACCAAAACTACTGAGGATGTTTACAACTACTGAAGACAACCTCTTACAACTACTGAAGAACTAAAACTACTGAAATTAAACTTCAACATCTAATGAGTAAAATACTCATCAGACTTTTACAAATATTGAAAGAAAACTACTGATGACAAAAATTAACATCACAACATCTGAAGACTAACACTTCAGCTGTTGTGAATAACTTCAGATCTTGTAACTCTGCAAAGTGAATATCAGCTGTTGTGTTCTTCTTCAGTTGTTGTGTGTATTGTGAGACTTAGAGGTTTTTCTGATCAGGCTCATTGGTTCTTTTAGTCCAACAGATACATACCAATGAGCAACGAGCATACCTTCTCACCAAGGCTTTTGATAAAAATCGTTTTGAGTATTTACTCAAATTAAATGGCATTCGGGTCATGGGTGAGGTTATTTCAAATCAACTTCCTTCACAATCAATTTTATTGAATTAACATCATATATTTTTATTTGTTTTGTGTTTTAGTTTTTAGGGGGAGAAAATTTTTGAAAACTCAAAAACATTTCATTTGAAAAATCAAAAACACAAAAACATTAAAAAAATTAAAATTTTGAGAAATTGATTCAACCTAATAAGAAATGATAGTACATTGTAGTAATCAGAAGCACACATCTGTATCATACTAGAATTTAAACATAAAGAGCATTTACAATTACTTAGTATGATATGTTAGTAGGTTTATAACTTAGTTGAGATAACATTGGACAAAATTACGATTGTGCTTTGCGGGAAACAGTTGCTTAGAACACAGTGCTTAGCTTTGTCCTGAATGAGTGGTTGTTAATCTTACAATATGTTTCTTGAACAAAAATTTAAGTTACTAGTTTTTGATCATGTGTTCAATTTTAAAAGAAATTCTAAATTTTGTTTTTCTTTTGTTTTAGTTTAAAGCTGAAACATTCTCTGCGTCGTATACTTATGTATCGACCTGATTGTTATAGCTTCAAATAATTCAAATTTGTTTTCTTAGTTTTATTAAGTTTTGGACAGTCTCTGCGTATATGAGAATATCGATCTGATTGTTAAAAGCTTAATCTTAAATTATTGTTTAGTTCATTTCCTGGATCATCTGAGCATACGAAAGTATCAACCTTGATTCCAAGATTTTGAACAATTTCAATTTGTTTTACATTTTGTTGCTTTTCAAAAAGAATTTCTATTTTGTTTTTGCATGATCAAGCTAGTTAAAATTGAATTAAATTGTTTCAATGATATTATTGTTTGTTTAATTATTCACAAAACGGGGATGTGTTCAAGTAAATGGAAAACATAAAGTATTTGATGGTTTTGGTTTCATTTGATATCTTAACTAAGTAATTAAAGTTAAAGTGGATTTATATACTGACAATCATCTTTGAATTGTAATTTGCTAATAAATATATTCATTAATTCAATCAGGTGTGTTGATGATTGTAATACAATACGATCTCATGTCTGGATCTTTCTCATCAAAAATATGTGTTTGTTTTAGTTATTTTCATATTTCATGATTAGGTTTATTACATTTGTAATGTGTTTGAAATAAAATTTGAAAAATACAAAAAGATTTTTGGTTTATATCTGATGTTAAATCAATAATTTTTGATTATTTGTTTTAACTCTGAAACATTAAAACATTGGTTTGTTTTGAAATTTTTAAATTGATTTTTGAAAAGGTTTGCTTAGAGGTTTGTTTGATAGGTTTGTGAAGAGGTTCGTTTATAAGGTTTGTTAATAGGTTCGTTCAAAAGGTTTGTTGAAAGGTTCGCTTCAAAAGGTTTGTTTGAAGGTTCGTTCAAAAGGTTTGTTCATAGGTTCGTATAAATGCAAAGGTTCGTGACTCAGCTTTGTCACTTTCATCAGATACACAGACACGAACCTTCACACTTTGATTTTGATTTTTTCGATTTTGGATCTTTCAGTATCTTTGCCATATACCATTAGATTCGGAATTTCTTTGTGATTCTAGATAGGTAAATAGATTGGAGTTTGACCGGCTAGATTTGTAGATATTTTGATTTTTGTGTTTAGTTAGTCGAACCTATATTCTTGAGGTTAAATCTGTTTAAATCAAAATTTGTGGGAAAATGCTTTTATTAAAATTGTTAATTTGTGAATGGAGAATCTATGGGTATCTTTTGTTTAATCTAATTTGTAGATTTGTAATTCGATTTTAAAATCGAACAGGTTCGTTTAAACATATACAGGTTCGTTGATTTGGATAGGTTCGTTTGAACTCAAAAGGTTCGGGCCGAACTGAATCTTGGTTGGTCAAAGGTTCGTTTGACCATAAGGTTCGCAATATATTCAAGGTTCGTTCATTTATAGCTTCGTGAGTTTTTAAACAGGTTTGTCTTGTATATAGGTTCGTCTAAACTAGGTTTGTCACAGGGGGGTTCGCTGGTTTCATACTTAGAAAAAAATTTTTTGAATTTTTGAATTTTTGAATTTTTTGAATTTTTAATTTTTTTAATTGGTGTTTGTTTTGTTTGTAGGTATGTCAAATCTAACCTTTGGTTATAAACACAATCTATGTGCTTATCTGGATCCAACGACGAAGAATGGCAAGGAGTTTAGACCGATGATCTAGTTTTTGAGAAGATCAAGAATATACTATGCTATCTCCAATTCATGTCACATCTATAGATCACATATTCAGAGTTTCTGGGAGTCAGCTAGGTTGATTACTGTGGATGATTCTTATGTGATTGAAGCTAATGTGCTGGGACAAGCCATTAGGATTACTGAAGCTGATATTAGGAGGGTATTGCAGTTTGGAGGTGAACATGAAAGAATGACTTTGATTCCTGAAAGGTGTATCAAGGGATGCTTCATGAGGATCAGATACTTTGGGGTGTACAGTGAGTATTCGATCAAGAAAGGAAAGTTGCCTTTACAGTACAAGTTCATAGCTCATGTACTTCTTCATTGTCTTAGTATGAGGAAAGGCACTTTTGATGATTTGAGGGATTTAATGAGATTTGCTATGGTGGCTTTGATTCTGAACAAGCCATTCAACTTTTCTGCGATGATCTTCAGATATTTGTCTGACAACATTACCAAGGCTAAAGATAGATTCTATATGTATCCCAGATTCATTCAGATGCTGATTGATGAGAGATTTCCAGAAAAGAATTTGCCAAGGGTTGCATCTGATATACTCAAGCTAAAGCACATGACTGATTTCAGTCTTGGACAAGTAAAGATTTATCAGAAGAGCACTGATGAGATTCTGACAAAAGATTTGATTTGTCATTGTGCTAGAGCTAACTATGTTGCTCCACTGGATGATGCATGGAGGCATGATGATTCTAATTCAGAAAGTGAGCAAATGGATGATGATGATCAACAACCACCACCTCCTCATCAGGATCCACAAGTTAGACAGTCTCCAGCTCAATCTTCTCAATCACATCAACAAGCACAAGAGCCAGTACAAGAAACTCCAAATGTAACTCCTACAACATTTGTACCTCTTCAAGTCATTTATCCAGGTCAACAAGATGTCCAAGGACAAGCAGATGCTACTGCTTCATCTCCACATGTTGAGACTGAAGATGTTGATGCTGAAGCTGAAGAAGAATCTGCTGAATCGGAGAAGGAAACTATAACATCAGTGCCTGAAACATAACCAGAACAGTGATCTGCATAGTAACTTGCACAGTAACTCAGGTACAAACTATGTGAACTATTTGTATGCTATTATCATGTAATGTTTGACACAAAACTATTATGTAATTGTTTCAGTAAACTGATTTAAATCTCACGGTTTAACAGTCAGAAACATATCAGTCAACACTGAACTGACACATAAATGCTTGTTAAGATGCTATTTTGTATAAACGTATGCGAGGTTGAACAAAACAAAACAATAACGGACGTCGTTACAGGAATGCTAAATGGACGGATTATTCGTATAGGTGACGATCTGTATGAATATATCTGAAAGTTTAACGTTCTGAATGATGTCCATTAATTAGAAAACCATATTGAAAAGTGTAGTTATTGTCGTATTCGTACGGGTGACGATTCGAACGAATACGCGCGACGGCTATACGATTCGATTTAAACCATAAATTAAATGTTTTCAGAAATTTAAAATAAACAAAAGATATTTAGTTAATTTATTAGGAATCACAACCTAATTTGATTTTATAAATCCTATTTTAAAACCGAGACGTTCGTCACGAAAACGAAATGAAACTGATGCTTTTACGCGAAATCCAGCGAAACCGAACTAACCCGAACGTAACCGGGTATTTTTAAGCCATTTAACGTGGCACTCAATGCCACAACCACCACCACCAACTAGATTTCACCCCCCATTTTCGTTCTCCTCTCTCTACTTTCTCTCTCTAGAAATTCAAACCCTAACTCTCTCAAAACTTCACCAAATTCGTTGATTTTGGTGTCAAAACGACCCTCACAACTTGTAGATCTCAGAAGTACAACAAATCTAAGCTTTTATCCGGCTGATTTGAGGTAAATCCGAGAATTCTATTTGGTTTTTAGGTTTTCCTAAACCCTCTTATTCGAACACTCTTTAGCTGGCTAAACCCACTTCAAACCTTAGGGAAATCACCCACCAACACCATAGAATGAAGTAGGGACAAACCTTGGTTCAATATCTAACCGATCGACCCAAACACCATGGTTGCACCCTGGAACTTCAAACGGCCGAATGGCTCGTGACAGGTGGGCCGAAAGGCCAGTTGGCCGAAGGAACCTAGGCCGAATGGCTAGTAACGAAGGGAGCCATTCGCTCGGACAACTGCTATTCGAACACCACCCTCATTCGGCCACCATCCTCCATTCAACCACCTTTCCTTCGGTCGGGGTCTTCCTCTTCGGCAGAACTCATTCGGCCAAAGGCTATGTGGCCAGCTATTCGACCAGGTCTTCAGTCGGTCGGCTAAGGCTCCATTCATCTCTTATTCGGCCGAACCTAGGTTGAGTAGATAGTTTTAATCGTGACTCGAACCATATGACTTCATGCAAGAGTATTGCATGTCAACATGCATGTGAGGTGGTTTCACTTGTGTACATGCATAGGACACTCATTAGGGTTCCATGACATGAGACCAACTTACACTATTTAAGGCTTAAACATGGGTTTTACCAACAAGAGGAAAATTAATTGCTAAACACTTATGCCAAAGTTCAAACGTTAAAGTTTTTAAATCTAAAATAAAATGCAAACCCGAATGGATGAGCATAATTAGTGTTTGATGTCAAGATTTTCTAAATATTAATGGGTTGTAACACCTAACAATTAGGGATACTATGCAATCATGCAAATAAGCTAAAGAGTTCCATTGGAATCTCTAAGCAAAGCTATGCACAAGTTTGATGCAAGAACCATTAGAAGGCAAAGAGCAACCAAATGACTTAGAGTTAATCAAATGAGGTTAACTCGAGTCTAACAACGTAACATGCATTTTCTCAAAATGTCTTATGTCTGAATAGAAGATAAATGATTTATAAACTTCTTTACATTTAATGTGATGATTTCTAACCTAATGATATAACTTAAAAAAAATAAATGGTAATATTTTAAATTAAGGAACTTGAATATGAACAACGTAAGCCATGCATCACTAAGGTGTAATGGTGATTATCTAAGGGATAAGGGTTATAAACGGGTAATGTATTAGATTAGTTAGAACGAAACATGAAAACTCATTAGCAACATAGGACACTTAGTTGCACGCCGAGACCAAAACCCTAGTTTGCGTCTATTATAAAGACTTATAGTACTCAAATCTCTTAAAACAACTCAGGTGTTGAAGATACTTAAGCTACAACTAACGAGCACGCATTATCTGTGGTAAAACATACTTAGCAACACAAGTGAGTTCATTTGTCCCTTTTCAAACTAATTTGTTTTGCTTCAGGACTGAGAAGCATGTTATACATTTTAAACAAATGTTTAAATGTTTCGTAAATGCTTTTATACTTATTCATAATGCTAATACTAATACTTATTACACTTATCACAAAAGCTAAAAGCTAAGGCTTTATCCTAAATGCTAACGCTTCATACACTTAATCTAAATGCTAAGACTACATGCTAATCTAAATGCTAAGACTACATGCTAATGCTACATGCTAATGCTACATGCTAATGCTACGTGCTAAGACTACATGCTAATGCTACATGCTAAGACTACATGCTAATGGTACATACTTTTATACTAGTTTGCTTAAAACCTTGAATGCTTATAATGTGCAAAGAATGCAAAGGCTAAAATGTTGAAATACTTTTATAAACAAACTTTGAAAGCTTGAATGCTCAAACTTAGAAAGACTTATATGCTTGATATGCTTGATATACTCGAACGCTCGAAGTGCTTGAAATGCTATAAACTCCTGTATGCTTGATAGGCTTGAAATGCTAAGACAACAGGCTAGTACTTGTGCAAGAGGTACGTAAATGCTAAACTATGCTAATGCAAAGCTAGTATCTGTGTACTAGATACGTGAATGCTAAACTATGCTAATGCAAAGCTAGTATCTGGGCACAAGATACGTGAATGACAGGCTATATGAATGCTATAAACTTGTATGCTAAAGCTATCGGCTATTGTAGAATGGACCGACTGGCCTCTCAGTGCTTGCCATAGGGGGTTCTTCATAGTCAGGACTTTGAGGAGCAGACTGTTGGCCTCTCAGTGCTTGCCAAACAGTGATTCCTCATCGTCCACCCATGTGTTGTGATGTGCGACTAGGATGATTCTGGTTTTCTTTAGTTGACTTTGTTATATCTTGGGAATCCTTTATCAAAACACCGATGTTGCTAATCACATCTGGTTCCGATACGGACTGATACTGGATTCCTTAGGGTGTTCAGTTGTCCATAAAGGTTACTCTCAAACTAGACATGCAAATGCTATTGTGTGCGTGTTGTAAACTTTTAAACAGAAATGCTAAAGCTTTGATGGAAGTTGGATTGGATGGTAGGTAAAATGCTTAATTATCATTAACAACAATGTCATATGTGGTTTAGTATGTGGTGGGAGGGCGTCTGGGCGGGTTGTAGGCTCGACCCTTTCGTATGCCCTATAGATAAGCATACCGAATTGGATATTACAGGTGATGTTAATGAGGTTAAAGTTGTTACCAAAAAGGTTTGCAAAATCTATTTTACAAATACTAAACTACATGAACTCACCAACCATTGTGTTGACTTTGTTTTCTTACGTGCTTTCTCAGGTGACGTACAAGATTAAGCTAAGGCTCCGGAATGCATGCTAGGATGCCCAGTTAGAGGACCTAGTTGTTTTTGGAAAGCACATATTTTGTGATTGTTGTGAATCATTTTTGATATCTTGTACAGTTACAAGATCGGAAACATTTGATTCTTTTGATAGGTTTACTCAGTTAAATTATCAAACATTGACAGTTGTAATTTAACTTTGTAATCCAAGTTTAATGCTATTTGTGCTTTAGTTATTCTCAATGTTGATGCTATGTAAACAATCTGATCCTCATGATTATCAACTCCCGATATCGCGCCCCGGGAACCTTCCGCCCAGCGGGACACACAATCCGGCCCGCCGGCTCGGGGTGTGACAGAAATTGTTCAAGTTGGCAACAGAATGGTAAGGAGATTGAAGAGAAAGCCAACACAACAACAACAGAATGTAGAAGAAAGAGAAGAAAGGAATGATCCTAACTTTCAAGTTGATGAACCAGAGACATCAAGGCCAAAGAAGAAGAAGAGGATGGCTAAGGTGCCTAAAAAGAAAAAGTCAAGGACTCCTAGGATTATTGTATCTTATCCTGTGACTACATCTTCAGCTCCTGCTTCTATTTATGTATATGTACCTGTTTCTGTTGCTGCAACTGTGCAAGAAGCTGCTGTATCTACATCTCCAGTTCCTGATCATTCAGAAACTTTCATGCCTAGTCCTGATTATGTAAATGTTGCATCATTCATGCCTTCATTTATGAATGCTACAATAGTTACAAAATCATTCCAAGAAGCTTCTACTTCTATAGTTGATTCTATGTTTGAAGGATTGGATGATCTAGACTTAAAATTCTCTTTGGATTATGATGATTCTGAATTGAGAAGGATTTCTATTCTATCATAAGAGTTTGATAAATACAAGAAGCAGAAGGAGAAAGCTGAAACTGAAAGACAATCTTCTTCAAGTCAAACTGACATGGAATTGATGAGAAGCCAAATTGCCCAGTTACTAAAGTGGAGAGAAGAAGATGAACAAGATAAGAAGTTAATGAATGATTGAATTGCATCACTGGAGAGATTGACTAAAGAACAGAATGATCAGATTGTTGAGTTAAAGAAAGAAAATCAGATGTTGCAGCAAAGGATGAATGATATTCAAGTCAAAGTTAGTCATTCTGAGACTCAAGTTGAAGATACTGAACGAGGTCATATGTCTGAAGGTGCTAATGTTGATCCAATGTATGTCAATATTGATGATGAGGAAGAAGAAGTGAAGGTTGATTATGAAGACTCTGACTTTGATGAACATCCAAGCTTTAATGCGTTTAATGAAGATGATGGAGATGATGATGGTTATATGACTGGAGTTGGAAGTTCAAGTGGATTGAATTCCATAACTGGAGCGATAGTGATTTACAAGCCATCTGGAATTTCTTTTGATGCTAATCCAATTTCATCTGTTTCATCTAACAAAGCCAAGGATAATGAAGATGTGGAGATTGAAGATTTGACAGAGTTGGTGTATCCAAAGCTAGTTGTTGATAATTCATTACCAACATTTATGGAGTTATTCAAACACTCTGTTGATGGAGATTTACAAAAGATGATTGGTGAAGTAACTGAATTTAGAGACTTGGAAGAAGGAGAGATTAAAGGTGGTTATTCCAAAGAAGATCTAGCTGTGTTGTTTGTAATAAAAGTTAATGATTTTCAAAATGCAAATACTTCAGGGAAGATGATAGTTGGAGAATTAAATCAGTCATTTGAAGTTGAGCAAGATGATTATATTGATGAAAATTTGTATAATTTGCAAAATTTGATGAAAATTTTTGACATTGAAGTTCAGAGAAGAGTTCCAAGTACATCAAGTGATACTTTGAAGATTAAGACAAATACGGATATGTGGAGAGAGAGTCAAGAAGAAAAAAAGTATATCATTGATCATTTAATGATTTTCAAGCAGATGATTGAAGTGTTTGATGAACAAGTTCAAGAAGATCAATCAAGGCAATTCTCAAGATTCAATATTGGATCAAAATCCAAGATGCGAGGAAGAATTGTGAGTTATGGATACTTTCACAACATTCCAGGAATTTTGAAGAACAGAGGATGTTATGTTGTAAAAAGAACTGATGGATGCCAATACTTTGGAAAAGCATATGATATTATGTCATTACCTTCTTTTAAGTGTATGCAATTGTCAAGACTGAGAATGTTAAAGCCTATTCAGACTGAACACAATGAAAGATTTGAGAAGCTGTTGAAGAAATAAGCTAAGACAGGATGGAATTGGTTGGTTCCATAGTTTTCAGTATTGAAGCATAATTCCTATGTGTATCCAAAGCCAAAAGTTTACTCTAGACCAAGATTGAGAAAGATAGAACAAAATTGGAATTCTTATTTCAAGTTTTGGTTATATGATGAAAGAACTTCTGAAGCAGTTATTTTACTGAAAGAAAATGAGAAGTGGAGGGTTATTAGATTGCTGGATCCTGTTTGGTTAGCTAATTGTTCAAAACAAGATATTGATTTACTCAATGAAATTGAAATCTATGCAAGTGAAGGATTTCATGATGTTGGTGTGAGTTACAAAGACATGGCTGTACAATTTCAAACGATAGCAAGGATGTGCTATACTTTGGGAATTCATTCTGGATGCAGATGGGATGATGTGAATTACTTGTATGTTGAGTTGATGGAATTGCAGAAAGAGATTGATGATAGAGATGCAAAGATGGAAGCTGAACGATTATCAAAGATTCCAAAGTCAGTTGTTATTCGTGCTGCAGACAATGTTTGTGAAGATCAATCATCAAGTGGAAATCAGATTGCAGGTTGAAGACAAAGACTTTGAAGATTTTGAAGCAACTATTAAGGGGGAGTTTGTTAGGACATTTTGTAATAGTTTGCTTTCAAAAGTTTGTAATTTAAAGTAGGTTTTGCTAAGGTTCGTCTGGCCCACGAACCTAGGCAGGTTTTGTAAAGGTTCGGCGAACCTATGGTTGTGTCTTGTAAAGGTTCGTCCAGCGAACCTAAAGGTTCGTCTAGCGCACCTAATGGTTCGGCTAGGTTCGTCTGTATATTGTGTATATATTACAGGTTTGTCTTCATTTTTGTAAGTGTGACAGATCTGAGAGGGAGAGAACCTGTGAGAGAGTTGTGAACTGTGTGTTCAAGTTTCATGTCATTGTAATCTGATTTTGTTTATCAATGAACATGATGTTTGACTTAATGATTGTGTATCTTTGATTCATATAGATCTAATCTAGATTTCGCATAGATTTGATTGTTAATAGAATTTCGTTGATCAATCCAGAGCAATCTACAATATTTTGCTCATGATGATCATGTAACAGCATCGGACCAGGCTTCATTCCACGACAAAACACTGTCTGTACTTCAGGATTTGCATGATCGTACTGGTTTGTCTATTCTTTTTATGTGTTTCTCTCTCTTATGACTACTGGTTTGTCCTTTGGGTAAAAACCCTAAGATAAACTTTTTACTTTTGCTATAAGTATTGAAAGATTTTCACAAATAAATAACACATCCTTGCAACGGTTACTCTTCTCTATAGCTTTCTCTCCGCACCCAAAACAAGTTTGGTAACCGTAAAACTGCTCTTTTCACTTGAAATCTTTCTTCATGGCGACTTAATCACTAACACTCAAGCCGGTGCACAATCTTGTGGCCTACCTCACCAAATCCTCTGAGTACCCTCATTATGATGAGGTAATCGACACTCTGGTAACCTCCTTTGTTCATACTGCTCTTACTCTCAACCCCCCTATTTCTATTTCGGCCCTAAATAAGTTTTGGGAGAACTCGACCCTTGTGTCCAAGGACAACTCTATTGAAAGCATCACCTCTGTGGTTGCTGGTCAATAGGTTTCCATCACTCCGTCCAAACTCAGTCTTGCCATAAATCTGGGTGACACTGATTCTCCCATTACTGTTCCTCTTAAACTTCTTCACACTGCATTCATTCAGTGTGACTATCAAGGAGACTTGAAGAACAGAACCCTGTACAAAGCGTATTTATATCCTAAGTTCAAGTTTCTGTATCACACTGTACTACAGTGTCTTTCTCAAAAGACAAATAGTTGGGGACAAATGCTGTATGACATGCAATATGTCATGTATGCAATTCTTTCTAACGAAAGAGTCAGTCTGTCCCAAATAATTTTTGACCACTTGGTACATCACCAAAAGAGTCTCAAATTTTTGTTGTACCCTCGTTTCATGATGACATGTTTGTTTGCTGAGATTAATACTTTTTCACATTGCTCCTCTCTCTCATGTCAAGAGCGTTGACAAACAGGTGTTTACTAGGCTAAACACTGAGGCCAAACTCATGGATGACACTAAGGACACAACCACCCTCGGTGAACCCACATCCACCTCCTCTTCCACACCTGTCAAGGTATCTACCAAAACGAAAGCATCCGCAAAAGCCCCCAAACTTAAAAAGGCCCAAAAAGACTGTTCAGGAAGTTGAGATCCCTGAACCAGTCTCTGTCCCCACTGGACAGGTAGATCCATCTGTTCCATCCTCACAGATGGATCCTGAATCTCAACCCCATCTAGCTCCTCATCAATCCTCTCAACATGATGATGTTGTAATCCAAAGGGATCCCACACAAACCACAGAAGTGTCAGTTGACACTCAGATGGCAGTTCAATCTCCCAAGGAGACATAAAAAGTCCTTGACTCTATCGCCCAAATTCTCCACGAGATTGATTCTAATTTTGAACAAATTGGTTCTCCTCCACCCTCACCAATTGAGGAGCAGCTCCTTCAAACCACAGCTCAAAATCATCAATCTCCTACCCATGGAAAAGAGGATGCGATCAGGATGTCAAGTCCATCTAGACATCAGGATCATATATCTGGAGCATCCACTCCACATGAAATCCCAATGGGTCTTCATATGGATGGATCAGGCATTAAGACTCCAGCTATGGCAACAACTAATGAAGTTCTTGAAACTAAGGCTGGAAATCCCCAGATCCAAGAAAAAAGGTACATGACAATCCTGAGATGGACTCAGGTCATGATAAAGCTGACTCATTTGTCAGGGATTTGGATGATATCCGTAAAAGGTTGGATGAATCAAATCTCAAATTAAAGGATTTGATGGCTTCTATTACTCATATTCAGGCTGATGTGGCCAAGCTCACTAAGCTAGTCACAAAAGAATTGAATAACCAAGTCCTGCAACCACAATCCATCCTAATGCAGGCACCTTCACTTGAAGGTCTCCCACACACTCCACCTACATCTACTGCCCCAACCTTCTCAGCCCAAGCTTTTCAAGAAGTGTTAAACTCACTTCGTAACACCCATCTCAACACTCTCTTCACCAATTTTACCAAAGACTTCCTCACCACCCAGAAGTTACAACTGGATCTAATGAAAATTTCAGTAGACTCCAAAATTTCTTGTTTACAACATGAGGTGGCTAATTATACTCTTTTTCTGGAGTCTCTCACAGGAATAGCTCCTCCTCCTCCTTGGTTCAAGGAACAAGCTGATGAAGCCAAAAAGTGGGAGAATGAAAGGCTCATGTCTGAAGCCCAAGCTGTAAAAAGGGCTGAAGACAAGGCTGAGCAAAGAAGAATGAAGGAAATACGCCTGAAGAATCAAGAGGCACTTCTCAAAGCTGCACTAGATCAGAAATTTCAGACTTAAGCTGCTAAGGCCAGTTCTGAATAGAAACAAAGGGAAGCTGAAGCTCAAGGGGAAAATGGAGCATCTGGTGTGACCAGAAAACCCAGATCCACTAAATCAGCTCCCACTGAACCAATAAAGCTCATAACCACAACCCCGTCTTCCTTTGCCTCCACCACTTAGGACATACCAGTTCAAACCAAGTCTATCCAATCTGAACATAACCCAATTTCTCCCAAGCAAACTTCTCCGACTATATCCATTCCTTCTTCACATGTACAAACAAATAAAGAAAACTCACCCACCCTTTCTCCCAAATCTTCTTCTCAAACCCTTCTAGAACTATCCTCCCATACCTCACTTCCCACCATCCTAAAAGCATCCACAATAAGCCAAAAACCAGCTCCTATAATCACTCGGTCTTTTACAAGAAGACAGAAGAGTGTGGCCAGAATATCCAAAACCCCCACCAATAAAACAAAGAAACCTTTAACTCCCATTCAAGAACCAAGCTCGGAATCAAATGATAATCAACCCATTGCCTCTCTAATTCCAAGAAAGAGAAGGCTTAGACTGGCTAATGATGATGAGTCTTACTCTAACCGATCCAAATCCTCCAAAGCTCACTTACCAATAAAGCCAACTGAGGTTGAAACTGTGGAACCTCAAACCTCTCCTCTTAAAGAATCATACTTTCCAAAAAGGCAGTTCCCTACGTCTGAAGAGCTTCAAGAGGTGAAAAATAAAGAAACTGAAAGGGAAAATAAGATCTTTGCTGATCTTGAAGACTCTGGCCTTTCAAGAATTGAGCTGATCAAGGCCTATCAGGAACATATATCCCTGATGGATCAGCAGCAAGATAAAGCTTATCAGATAGAGAGGGAGCAACTCATCAAGTTTCTGCTAAAAGAAGGTAAGTACAAGGTTGAAACCTTCATCAGTTGGGATATCACAAGCCTCAGAACAGAAGTTGAAAAGCTTTCTAAAAGAATAAAGGAGGCCAATAAAAAGAAGAAGACCATCGAATAGAGAAAAAGAATAGAACACATCCTTATCCAAAGTCAGTGGGAACCAAAGAATGTGATCATAAGATGGAGAGATGATGTTCTGTTTGATGAATGTTCTAAGTTCAAAAGAGTACATAGTGATCATCCTGAGCTATGGAAAGAAGCCACATCACCCTCTCCTACTATGGTGTCTAAGCTTAAGGATGCAGATCCGAAAACAATGGTTGATTAACTGTTGAGTGCACCTCTGGGAATGCCGTTCGAAGAGTCAGAGGATTCATCTTCTGCGGTCAAGTTCAAACCTTGGATTGAAATAGAAAAGGAATTCTTACATACTCTATTGGCAGGAGTTGAACCTCATCAACATGCAGTAGTCAAAAAGGTCCTTGATTCTGGAGATCAAATAAAAAGAAGATAAATTGTTCACTGGCCTACAGGAGCTTCTCTCCCTTTAGCTCGTCCTTCTAAACCCTAACCTCTTCAGGTCTCCACCTCTAGATCCAGAATAAAGAGATGGTTCTTTGACTCTATCTCTAAATCCATGATCATTGAGATATTCAATGGATCAATGACTTTCTTCTTAGATTGGGATGAAATTCTCAAGCTACCCAATCATGATCCGAAGGAACTGCAGCATAAGACCTTGGAAAATGCTGAAACAGAATATGAAGTCATGAAGTATGTGCGGACTCTCAGAAATAAAATTGGTTTGGATCTAAGGCAAAAATAAATGGTTTTGGCTTCATCAGTCCAGAGGGAGATTGTTGGAAAATAAGGACTGATGAGCAAACCATTGAAGCCAAACAATTGAATAAAACCGCGGATTGACCAACTGCGGATACCTTCTTCCCACTGAAAGACAACAACGGATTTCAACAGTGGATACCAAAACAACGGATCCAATAACCACTGATCCAACAACAGCAGATCATGTAGCTGATGACAACCACAGAACAAGACCAAGACAATAACGGATTCAATAAACCGCGGAATTGCTTCTGTGGTTCACCCACTGAAGATACAACAACTGATCACAACCACGGAGAACCACAGAACAAGACCAAGACTTTTGCATTCAATTGTTGTACAATTTTTTTTGTCTCAGTATCTGTATTGTCAGAATACTTATCTTATTCTCGTTTGTCTTGTAACATTGAATGTTGGGTATTTAAACCCCAACATTCCCTAAAATACTTGAATTACATTCCCCGAAAATTCCTTGTGCTACTATTATGTTTTCTCTCTTTCTAGCAAAAACTAAACAACTAAAAATAACTAAGTGTTAAAATTTAGAGGGAACAAATACCAAGGCTTTGACTGTGAGTCTAAAGTCCTCGTTCCTGGTTAAATAGCCCCCCTACGAGTTTCAACACATGGTTTGTGTTTTTCAGAGATGGAGGTTGAAGGGAAGGGTTGGCCGAAGCCTCGCCAGAGATGGAACCTCCACTGGTGCCCTTTTTCTTTCCTGATCGTACAAGCAGAAACACACAATAGTGTGTTGTTTGCAGCTGAGAAAAATGGAGGAGGAAAGGAGTAAAGGGCTTTTATAGCTAGGGTTTTCAAGTGGTACCATCGCGTATGAATCACATTACGAACATGTTCGAATCACGTTTATTGTTCCGATTATCATTTAGAGACAGAAATAATTTAGAATAATAGAACTCTCTTGAACATCTAACTTGTTTCGTAGAATCTATTCGATAAATAAACGAGTTTATCGGTTTAAATCGTGTTTTTGTCGTGTTAGTTTAACTAACACACTTTTACGTAGCCATTGTCAACATAAGTCTATAATAATAATAATAATGATAATACTAGTAGCGTGCCATGTTATGAATTTAATCACACTTTTTTTAATCCGATCACCAAACGTTAATCGGTTATTGGTTCCTTGCCTGCCGTAAGCACCGATAATTTCGTAATAACTTGTTCTTTTTCATTCGAAAACCCCAAATAATTATATAACGGTACAATAAGAAGATCTGTATGTTTAATCGCTTTATCTTTATTGATTGGGCCTTAGTTAGGCCCGAGTTCTTATTGGCCTCATTGGGATTGATTGGGTTTACTTGTGTAGTCCAGTTAATTATAAATTTATTATTGAATTTCGACGATTTTTACACAAATCCGGTTAGTCCACATCCAACAAACTTCGTTGGTCATGGTGCCTTACGATCTGATCCACATTTATTTGACTATCAACTTCAGCACTGCTACGAGGCCGTCTCATGACATCGCTCTCCATTCTCGCAACCACCACCACCTACATCTAAGCCCTGTATCAGGTTACATATATGTAACCAAAAGTGTCACATATATGTAATCAACAAATATAAATAAACATGATGATAAACAAGTTTCGTTTTAGATTTATGTACGTATGTTTTGTTAATCCATATATGTAACTAATAGTGTTACATATATGTAAGAAAATGATATGGATTACTTTTTTTCATTATTCTGCCTGTTTGATAAACATACATGTAATACACTGTTATTTGATTGATTACATATATGTAATCATACCATATGTACAAACATGGTGACAAATATGTGTTTTGTTTTATTTGTACATGTATGTGTTGTTATATATTGTAGTCAAATGATTCATTTTTTAAATTATTTTGTTGTTATTTTAATTGATTACATATGTGCAATCAATCAACTTTATACGCTTGATTAATGTAATTTTTTGTTTGTTTAAATGTATATAAATATTGTTTATATATTAACTATATATTGACATTAAAAGAGATGAGAGAAAAGACTTATTTTACGATTTAATCGATTTTTAGGAGAGATAAAAAATTTGTGTCAATTAATATAACATTATAATTTATAATTAAATCCCTAGATTGTTATTTATTTATAAGGGGCCGGTTATTTGGACACCACCTTCAGATCAATTAACACCATCTGCTCCTATACTGGCAGTATAGTCCTATACGGGTCATGTGAATGTCAGAATGTGCTAGATTTTGTCAGTTAGATGTCTGGCGGCTGAAAAACACATACGAGTAGTATTGGCCTATACGAGTAGTATGGAAATTTGAAAATTTACATCTTTCGCTTTTACACCCGATATGTGTACCTGTTTAACTTATTTGTGATATCGTAACATCCTCTAAGTGTTTTGGATGGTTGAAAGATGGTTTTTAATGTAATCATGTTTACTCGGTAAGTTGTACAACAATAACTATTGTAAATTGTTTTATAAAATCGTAGTTTGTTTTGAAAACCGGTAGACGCATGTGTTTAATGTTAATTTACTTATAATTTTGTCTAATTGTTTAATCTTTAAGTTATAGAATAATCGCTATTTTAAAATAATTATTTTATAAAATCGTAATTTTATTTTGGATCGTTTAGTTGTAAAATAATAAGTATTTTAACGTAATTATTTAATAATATTGTCTACTTGTTTTGTTTGACAATTATTTTAACGTAGCGATGTTTAAACGTTTAAATTTAAATAACTATTTTTTTAAATAAGTACTATTATTATCGTAATTTTGTTTTTATAACCGGTATATATAATTGTTTTTATCAAAGAGATATACATGTAATATCGTTTAAATGTTTTGTTTAAAAATTATTATAACGTAATCGTGTTTAAACGTTTATTTTAAAATAATAGTTATTTGAACGTAAATAAATTTGAATGGTTTTAGATAAATTTGTTAAGTATCGTTTTTCATTTCACAGATACGCACATTTTTTTAAAAAAAATATTTTTTAATACATTAAAGTATTAATATTAAAGAAATAATATTATAATCATCTTAAATTTTCTAAATTATTATTGATAATTTTTCGTTATATTTGTTTATTTAACCCGTGTAATACACGAGGTATTAACATAATATATATATATATATATATATATATATATATATATACTAATACTTATATTTATAATTATGTTTATATTTATATTGAAATTTATACTTATATTTATATTTATATTTATACTTCTATACGGGTAGTATAGGCCTATACGGGCAGTATAGGCCTATACGGGCCGTATGATTGGCGTCTCAAGAACATGACAGTCATGTGATGTGATGTGTCAGAATTTGTCGGAATTAAAATATCTATACGACCAGTATAGGGCTATACGAGTTGTATGGATGGTGTTTAAGGAACCACCCTGACGTCTCCCTAACAGCTCCCATTTATAATCATGCTAATCTATGAGCTCAACCACTGAGCACATAGTATTTTAAAGACTCATACAATGCCAGAGGCAAATAATGCTTTTGCGCATTTTTGTTAATCCATGAACATGATGCATGCCTAACCATCCAACCGCTATTCCATCCCTCGATGACGTGTGAGCAATATTAAAATTGTCATTTCCAGTAGCATCGCTAAAGTGTTTGTATTTTGGATGGATTGACCTTTTAAATTTTACAAGACAAGACAAATATACCCAGTAAAAATCCAGTAGGGTCTGGAGGGGAAGGATAGAGACAAGCCTTACCCCTATCCCAATTGGGATAGAGAGGCTGCTCCGAAGGAGTCCCGTCTCAAAGTTATCGTTTGAGGTTAATCAACTCAACGCTTTTAACGATTATTTTCACAAAATAAGTAAAATAACGTTAAAATTAGTGCACTTTTACTTTTGTCCTTTAAGGAACAACACATATATACATTATACGCGTATACCGCGAGAGGGGGCGTCGCTTTTAAATTCAGTACAACTCAAATATGATCCTTTTATGTAAGAGGTCAGGCATAACTCAAAATGTGACTTGTTTATTTGATAGGCCGTTACTTGGATCAATCTAGAACCATTTTTTTTCCTTTTTAGTTTTTCTATCATTTTTTAATCATTCTTTTTTAAATTGAGCATTTACTAATTTCACCTTTTAATTTGCATTAGAGTCCAAAGATTCAATGGCATCCAATATTTATTAACACTCATTGCAACATCTTATTTTAAAGTAATAGAGTATTAAAATGAAAAAAATATAAAATTTTCTTTTTTATAAATTATCAATTAAGTTAGTAATTACAAGTAAAAAATTTTCAAAAAACAAAGATAAGAAAAAAGATATAGTGCATGATTAGAAAAAAAGGTTAAAAAAACTTAAAAGTATATACAAAGCCAATGATCGAGTGCACTTTTCTAATAGTCTAGAAATGGAGTAAAGATGCACTAAAGAACAAAACAACGGTTTAGAAACATTTTGATCTTCTTATCAAAGAAAAAAAAAAAAAAAAAAAATATATATATATATATATATATATATATATATATATATATTTTCAATAGTAATTGGGTTACCACTATTTTATTTCTATAAAAATATATATTTTTAAATAAAATGCTTTAATATACTCATTTATGGCCCATTTGACTAATTTAACTAAATCTTTTTCTCATTTTACGCATTTGACTCGTCAAAGATAAAACATACCTAGATTTGATCTCTAATAATCAAATTAGTCAAAACGACCATGTTTAAAAAATAGTAATAAGATTATCACCTTTATCGTTACTAAGGCGTTGCACGAACCAAATAAGAAAGAGCTCACAAGCTGCAACACAATTGCTAGTCAAATCAATTGAACCAAGAATCGGTCACGGAACTAGTCCAATTAGCTTAGTTGAGCCACTATTTAAGTGAACGGGGAAATCAAACAGTTGAACTCGTGAACTAGACTATTTGAACCAGATTTCAATTTTGTATATAAATTACATTTTATAATATTTATAACTTTATCTGGTTATTAAATCTAACCTGACTGATTCAATTAGCAAACCTGTAAGGCAACCAGCTCGATGTGTGGCCTTACTTTAAAAACATTGATTGAATGTAACTTAGAATAAAATGTGTTACAATTGCTCTTAGATTTCTTGTGGAAAAACAAATGTTGTGGTTGATTTTCTTTGATTTTTAAGCCATGAATTTACGCAAAATACTATCGAGTGTCACCACTGAGCATTCATTATCAAATTGGTGTATCAACTGAAAACTTAATCAAAGTTTATGAAATATTAAGGAAAAAATAAAGGAATATTAGTTAATGAAAGAAATATGTAAATTAAGTGTGACAAGCAAAGTTGCCCACGTGTTATGACAATATTGTGTGATTAAAACCCGTGTGCTACAACATTTCAATATGATTAATGAAACATATGAAGTTGTGAAAAGTCGGTTATAAAGATTTAACAGTAGATAGAAAACATTATTATACCTCGTATATTGATGCATAAGAATTTTAAAAAAGTAATATACTAAAAAAAATAATAGTTAAAATCAACATCACATATGAAGTTGTGAATGATTGGTTATAAATATTGAAAAGTAGAGAGAAAACATTAAATATAAGAAAACCTTGTAATAGGAAAAAAAACTCATACATTAAATTAAAACATATGAAGTTGTGAAAGGTCGACTATAAAGCTTAAAAAGGAGATAGAAAACATTATTATACCTCGTACATTCATGTATAAAAATTTTAAAAAGTAATTTAATAGAAAAAAATAATAGTCAAAATTGACAACACATGATGCGATGTGTTTAGGAACTTCATTATGCTCGTTGGATCAGTGAATAGTATGAAGTTACGACGATCGGTTATGGAAATTAAAACATATATAAAAGAATGTGGTATATTGCTATTGATCATAAGTAGTAACTAAAGATCAATAGGAACTTAGTTTAGTAGTGGAAAATGGATGAGCTACTAATGGTTAGTATTAGGCCACTAGGAGTCGTCTCAGTTTTTCCCATTGCCACATCAGGACCACATCACTTTTCTCCACTTTTCCCTATTTTCAATGGTGTCGTCCCACTTTTTCTCATTTTCAAATCTTATTTTTAATTAATTATTTTAACAATAAATAATAATAATAATAATAATAAAATAAAAAAGATTCATTAAAATTAAAAAAAAAGGAGAATACAACCTAAAAAATTAAATTAAAAAAATAAACTAGAAGCGGCAATGACATCCCCTACTTGCAGCAATTTCTCGTTTACGATCGAGAATCAGTTATAGCATTGGTTCTTGATAAATTGTGTGGTCCTTCATCATGAACTCTAAATCCACAGCCTTTTGCTGTTCATTTAAGGCTTGTTGTTGTCGTCGCATTGACTGGATGCGTGCGTCTTTCTCCTCTTGCAAAACACGCAAATTTTCTCCTCGAAGGCGAATTCTTTGTTGGGATTCCTCTTTGTTGAATGAGTTGAATTCCGTCATTTGTTGAATTAAGTCCTCTTGCGATGAGGAGGATGCGGCCGATCTTTTTCCCTTTCTTGTTGGCCTATCCGATTCATAATAAATGTGTGGGTCATCACGATCATGTTGGCCTTGAACGTCTTCATCATCATCAAGGTTGATTTGGGCGTTTGCACTACCCATTGACTCATTTGGCTTCGGCCTTTTTGTTGTGGATTGCGATTGACAACCTACTGGTGGAATGTCGCACCATAAAGAGTTATAGCGAACCAGCTTCCACGCTTGGATGTGAGGGAATCCCTTTGACTTCAACACGCTTTTGTAGTCTTTCATCGCCTTTTTCAAAACCTGCTCATCCCCTTCGCCGCTTTTGCGATTCATCGAAGCTTGTTGGTAAATACCATTTCATTTCTTCATTGCGGAGTTCAAATCGTTCTATTTGGAATAAATTGATCAAAAGTCCTCGAGTTATCCTTCATGAGTTGGTGAAAATGGTCAGTTACCTACATATAAACAATATAAATTGAAGCATCAACCGTCATTTTTTTTTTGTTAACTGAAACAATGTTAAAAAATATCTTTCTATAAAAACCATCCCTTTTTGCGCATTACCAACATCAGGATTTTCAGAAATAGTTAGCCAAGATTTAGCCAACGCAACCTCTTCTTCATCGGTCCAACGCTTGGCCGGTGCTTTCTTTCCTATTGTTTTTTTTCCCGTTGGTCTAACCGGTTCTTCTTCTTCTTCTTCTTTCGATTCGACTTGAACACTTTTATTATGATCGCTTGAATCCGAGTCATCTTGAGTATGGTCGCGATAGTCTAAACATAAAAATAAACGTTAAAAATAAGCATATAAAAATAAACGTTAAAAATAAACGTATAAAAATTACCATGAAATGGAGATTGTTGTTGAAAAGCTTGTTGATCGAATTGTTGATCAGTTTGTTGATCTTGTTGATAAGACTGCTCTCACCGATTAAATTGTTGTTGAGTGCTCGGTGAATATTGCAAATATTGAGACGGGTTCATTTGCTCGTAGTAGAAGTTGGGTTGATTCGGAGATGACATTTGTGGACGATACCCCGGGTGTGTTGAACGGGTTCATTTGAGGCGTTTGTATCATTTTTGGACATGGATTTCTAAATTTTTTGCTTGACGACCCACCACGTGATGAATCTCCTTCCATTTTGCGTTAAAATTTTATAAATTTTGTGTATAGAATGTAGAAGATGATAGAAAAGTATGAGATTTTTTGTTGTTTAAAGTTGTTTAAATAGGATTAAAATTTGAATTTTTTTTTAAATTCCAACGATCATATTTGACCTCAACGGCTATCTCCCAAGCTCGGCCTCAATCGGTGAGGCTTCCCCACATTTCCCCGAGCCGAAACCGGGGGCACGGTGTTCCCGGCTGGCCCCGGTTTGGTGAAGGCTTCCCCACTTTTTTCCTGAACTCCACTCCGTGTGGCCTTAGTAGCAATTGATCAGTACTTGCTGGTCAATGGTAGCTAAGATCAATAACAATCGATCTTTAGTGCCAATGAGGGAGCAATAAAACTGCTTAGCAACAACTCGTGATAGCATTAACTTACCATTAATAAGACTACTTTACTGTTGACTGTTATGACCATTAACTGCCAATTGTTATTATAAACTTTGCAGTGATTTAACAACTTATTATATAAAGAAATCATCTAGTCTGATTAAAGACTAAAATTAACAACTTTATTTTTTATAAAAGGACATGTTATTTGGAAAATTACACTATGTGTTATCTTATCATTGATTTGTGCACTAACGAAAAACTTTAACTTGAAATTGGTCTCATACATGATTGGAAAAACTATACATGACGACGATAACAACAACCTTACCCAGTATATTCTTACTTTTCAGTAGGATCTGAAGGAAAGGATAGATACAATTTTTAACCCTATCCTAATTGGGATAAAGAGGCTGCTCCGAAAGAGTCCCCGGCTCAAAGTTATCATTTGAAGTTGATCATCCCAATGATTTTAACATTATTTTCACAAAATAATTAAAATAACGGTAAAATTAGTGTACTTGATCCTAAGGGTGTTCAAAAAATCCGAAATCCGAAAAAATCTGAAATCCAAATCGTATCCGAAACCCGAAAAAACCGATCCGAATTAAAGATTCAAATATTATGATAGATTCGGATCGGATATTCGTTTTCCGAATTAGGATAGGATATCCGAATTCAATCCGAATAACCCGAATCTATTTATTCGGGTTGTTCGAGTTGTTCGGATTATTCGGATGAAAAAATAAGTTTATTCGGGTTATTCGGATCGGATAGAAAAATTTTGAATTCGGATCGGGTTGGGTTTCGGATAAGGTCTTAAAATTTCCAAATCCGAATAAACCGTTATCTGATCCGATGAACACTCCTGTTTGATGGCACTTGATATGATAATGAAAGTCGTCGTTCACGAAGGGTTGGGTAGAAGGACATTAATAATGCCACTAGGGCTTTTGTCATTGTTGTGTCATTGTGTGGGTTTTTTTTTTCAGTTTTTTTTTTCTTTGGTTCTTGTCTTTTATTTAAACTAAACATATTTTAGTTATTTTAGTTTGTCATAATAAGAGGTATTAGCCAATTTATAGATAGTTAACATAAAAATTGACAATGTTAACTAAATGACTAAACATACATGAAATGAAAACCGTCAAAAGAACTAACTGAAATTTCTCAGAGTAGAATCACTATTAACTCTCTTAGAGTGGTTGAAGTGAAGCATAATCAAAGAAAGAGAGAGGAGCCGGAAGGATGTCAAGAAAATCAATGGGAGTGACGTGACCACACAGATTGACTGATTGATTGTTAGTGAAAGGTGGAGTCAATTTTCAAACCCCTAATTTTTTATTAGTTTTTAATAAATTCTTCTAATAATAAAACACAATTATAATGCTTGACTCATCAATGACCAACTAGTTCAATGGTAGCTATATCACTTTTCTTAGGTTATGATTAGAGTGTCATCTGAAGCATAATTTGTTTCAAATGAGCTACGGGGTTTTGTCGGGTGTAAGTTTTCTTTTCAAAATCTTAGATATCCGGATATTACACATTCTATCTTAAATATTCTAGGTTTTCTCATAATAAAAATCTAAGGGTGTTGTTATTCTCACACCCACTTTTTTTAAAAATACACCCCTGAGACGGCCCGTAATGGCCATTACGGCCCGTCTCAGTCCTCGGTTAAACATTCGCTCCTGACAACCTGTGCCAATGATTGGGAGCAATACGGGCCGTAATGGCCAAGACGGCCCGTCTCATTCATCGTAAAGACATTCCCTGCAACCTAGTACAATGATTTGACAGCAAGACGGCCCGTACTGGCCAGTACGGCCCGTCTTGCTTTTTCAATTCTGACAGAAGGACATTGATTTGACCCAGTACGGGCCGTAAAGGCCATTACGGGCCGTCTTGAAGATTTTCAAATTTGTATATAAGCATGAACGTTTCAAACGAACGCGTAACTTTCGAATTCAAATATATTCCACGATAATTCATATCTGTAACGATGTCGTTTTGGGACGGGAGTTCTTTCAACTATTCCGTGCCAAATTTGAACGAAGAGCCTCCTGTCGAGTATTCATACGGCACGATAGATCTGAATGCTGAACCTAACGCTGATGCGGTTTTGACAGTCAAGCATCGTATGGGTTCGTGTATGACGACAGTAAACAAAGTTACACGGAGGAGGGTTATGAAGAAAAGCCGGGGGCTTCAAACGTTAACTGGGAAACCAAAGAGGTAACTTAAATGAAACATAAATGTTAATAATTGTATATTATCGCTATCCATTTAAGGTATTTATTATTTTTTTTATATGTCAGGAGTTTATGACTGAGGAAGCGCTGGTAGGGTGGGTGAAAAGTAGAGCTGTAGACAATGGTTACATTGTAGTCAAAAGAAGAACAAAGAAATCAAAGACAACAGGCACTGTAATCAAAGTTTGGCTCATGTGTGACCGTGGTGGCGAGCACAATAGCATCGCAATCCTTAGACTGTCAGGCAGCAAGAAAATCGGTTGTCCGTTTCAACTGGTAGGGTTATACAACGAAGTTCGTGAATCCTGGAAATTACAGGTGATTAACGACAATCACAATCACGAACCTGCTCAGAATCTAGAGGGTCATCCATATGTTAGAAGATTCACGCAGGAGGAAGAAGATCTGCTTGAGAATCTGACCGAGCGACACATGGATCCTCGTAACATACTTTCGAGCATAAAGAAACATAACCCTGCAAATGTATCCATCCCTAGGGATGTATACAATCTACAGCAGAAGCTAAAAAACAAGAAGAAATTCGGTGATACTCCGATGCAGGTCCTGGAAAATGTGTTTCACAGTCAGCGGTACGTTTACTATACCCGGGAGGATCCTGAAACAAACGTCGTGGAAGACATTTTCTTCTGTCATCCAAAATGGTATTGCTGGTGGCGTGCATTTCCACACGTACTGATGATGGACGCGACGTACAAAACGAACCAGTACAGGCTTCCATTTATTCAAATTGTTGGCGTGACTTCCACACACCAGACGTTTAGTATTGCTCACGCGTTCGTAAGCAAAGAGCGTGAGGAGAACTACGTCTGGGTCTTGGAAATGGCTAAGAGTATGTTGAATAAGTGTATGGAGCCACGTGTGATCATAACAGATCGAGACCTTGCTGTTATGAATGCGTGCCGTAAAGTGTTTCCAGAAGCTGCAAAATATCTCTGCAGATGGCACATAGATGAAAATATTGCCAAACACTGCAAGGCAAGCTTTTCTGACGCAGACTGGAAGAAATTCAAAGGTCGATGGGCGAATTTGTGTAACTCTCCGACAACATAGTTATACGACTACAACTACAACCGACTGTACGAAAGACTTATCAAAGACGACAAAAAAAGTAAGCATCATATACCATAATTATTATCATCATATCATCATTGGTTTTTTGTTTCATTTCAGGGGTTCTGGAGTATCTGACGCACACCTGGTTAAACAGTTACAGAGATATGTTTGTAACAGCATGGACCAATAGAACGCGCAACTTTGGTCAACGTACAACAAACCGGGTGGAAAGTCAGCACTAGAACCTAAAACGATTCCTCAGATCACCAAACAGCACGCTTTCCTCGCTTGTAGGTTTCGTAAATGAAATCGTGCAAGCACAGGAGGTAAAAATGAAACACGATTTTGAAACGAGCTTGATTAAAACTATGGGTCATCATAAACTACCAATATTTGATAACCTTCGAGGAAAGGTGTCCCATAAAGCTCTTGATTTGTTGGTCGAGGAAAAAGACAAAATAAGAGTTATGCGCGACTCAAATATGACGTGTGGCCACCAGCTTTGGACGAGTTGTGGGTTGCCGTGCGCTTGTAATATATCAAAATATTACAACACAGGTTTGTCATATTAAATGTAAATCTTAGATGTTTCGCACGTAGTTAGTTTTATATTAATTCTAATTATAAATTATGCAGATAACAAAATAACGCTCTCAGATATAGATATTTTTTGGACAAAACTTAACGCAGCTAACCCAACACTGTTAGAAGAAGAAGAAATAGATGTTATAAGACAAATGTGTTCGGTTACAGAAGAAATAAATTCCAAACCTCCTGAAATAAAAAAGAGTCTAATAAAGAAGGTCTTGGCGCAGGTATTTCCAAACAAAAGCGACAAAAAGGCGCCTTCAGTTCAAAAAGATACACGTGGTCGTCCAACTTTAAAGGCACAGAAACAAAAAGAACAAGAGCAAGACGTTGTTAAAGAAAATTTAGCGTCCCAAGACAGTACATTTGAACCTTCGAGGCATAGTTCGTTTACAGCTGTGACCGAGAAAAGTCAGAAACCCGTATTTCGGCGCAGCCGTTCCACATCGGTATCAAAAGCAATGCCACCATCGGACTCGTTAAGTCAAAACGAATTCCGTTTTCCACGTAACATGAAGCCAGAAGGATTAAACAATGTTTATCGCTTCGGTCATCACATCCTTCCTCTCCTTCAACCGTACGTGACAAACATACAAGATGTCCAGCCAGATGGTAACTGTGGTTTTCGTTCTGTAGCCGTGGGTTTAGGATTCGATGAAAGTCATTGGGCATTTATTCGACAATTACTCTTGCACGAATTGGATTTCAACGCAGATCTGTACAGATATGTGTTTAACTCCTATGACCCAGATTCTTATGATGTACTACGCAACACAATAAATTGGCAGCAAATTGCACCTGCTCCCGCCGAACATTGGATGTTTATGCCTCACACAGGTTTAGTAATTACTCAAAGATTTGGCGTCATCGTTCACCTTTTCAGCAGTCGAGGTCCTCAAACCATTTTTCCTTTGTGGACATTTGCTAATAGTTTGCCGCGACATAACGTCGTATCAGTAATTCATCTTGGCGTCCATTACGTTAATGTTACCTTACAAGGATGTTATCCTATGCCAACGGTAAATCCTATCTGGAAACGTTACCGAAATGATGCCGCATCCGACTGGGAGTTCGTATATCATGATAGGCTGCAAGAATACCAAAAATTCATAGATGAAAATAAGTTGGTTGACTACATAGACGTTTAAATGTAATAAACAAATTCTTTAATGAAAAATAATAAAAGTGAATATGTGTTTAAATTTAAAAAAAAAAAATTAGATCAGTACAGCCCGTAATGGCCAGTACGGGCCGTACTGTTCTAGATTAAATTCAATTTTTACTTTTCATTTTTTACTTTTTCACACACATACACCCACATTTCCTCTCGTCTTGACCAATACACCCCGTCTTGGTGCTTCAAGCTTTCGATACCAGGTATGTATTTTCGCCCGTAGATCATGAATATGTGTTTAGATTAGGTTTTTGATCGAAATAAGACCTGTTTAGGGCGTTTTTAAGTTTTCAAAAAATGAACAAGACGGGCCGTCATGCCCATTACGGCCCGTCTTGCTCATTCAAAATTTGAATCAGTTAACAAAAAGACGGGCCGTCATGCCCATTACGGGCCGTCTTGTTCAACAAATGAAGAAGGTGACCTTTGGCCTGGTATGCCCATTACGGGCCGTCTTGGCAAGACCAGCCTAGTTTTGGCCTGGTATGGCCAAGACGGGCCGTCATGGCCAAGACGGGCCGTCATGGCCAAGACGGGCCGTCATGGCCATACCAGCCTAGTTTTGGCCTGTTATGGCCAAGACGGGCCGTCATGCCCATTACGGGCCGTCTTGGCCATACCAGCCTAGTTTTGGCCTGGTATGGCCAAGACGGGCCGTCATGCCCATTACGGGCCGTCTTGGCAAGACCAGCCTAGTGTTGGCCTGGTATGGCCAAGACGGGCCGTCATGCCCATTACGGGCCGTCTTGGCCATACCAGCCTAGTTTTGGCCTGGTATGGCGTAGACGGGCCGTCATGCCCATTACGGGTCGTCTTGGCCATACCAGCCTAGTTTTGGCCTGGTATGGCCAAGACGGGCCGTCATGCCCAATTGCCCATTACGGGCCGTCTTGGCAAGAAATTTTTTTTAACGTTTATTCGTTTTTCGGTTTTTTCAGCTTATACATTTATTACTGAGATGGATGCCGAGATGCTACAGCAGGAGCAGGTCGCCCTGCAGGGGCCGCCGTTAGATCCCGAGTCGCTTGCGCTATCGCAGCACGCGTGGCTCTAGTTCGAGGAGCATTCAGCGACGTTGATGAGGTGTCGTCGGATACTTCGGATGAGCGTACCGACGCCCCGTTGTATAGATTGGGGTCTTCTGGCTGATGCCGGGGAGGCGGTTCGTGCGAGAGCCATCCTCGGCGAGGACACGCCGTGGACTCGCTTGTTCGATCTCGCGGACCTGCCCACCTACCGGTTGATCACTGTGGAGTTTCTATCCACATTTAGATACCGAGCTCATCAGGCCGCAGTTCGGGAGGCGGATGACGAGGAGCTTCCTCCGGATATCGAGTTCTCCTTATGTGGCCAGCACTTCGAGATGTCGATCGAGCGGTTCGCCGTGCACTTAGGCATCTATTACGAGCCGGAGACCGTTCGTGACGACTTCACACAGGCCCCCACGCAGGGGGAGGAGGGAGTTATGAGGGCCTGGTGGTCCCAGGTATCAGATACGCCCTTCACCGGACCCCGGGTACGGGCCTCGACGATCAGAGATCCACTGATCCGTTACATCCAACGCTGCATCGTGACGACCATATCAGGTCGTGGTCAGAGCCAGGAGTGGGTGACGACGACAGATTTGTTTTATCTGCACTCACTCATTGCTGGCAGGCCATGCAACCTGGCACGGTGTTTTGCGTTGTACTACGCCTCCTTCTACCACCGACAGGAGCGCGGTACATTGTGGGGTGGCACCTTTGTCACCCACATCGCCCGCAGCAGAGGCATGGTTGACATGCTTGAGGATCTGCCGGCGATCGAGCCTCGTAAGCTCGATCGGCGGACGGTCCTCAGCATGAAACGTGCCGCCGACATCCCGGGTCTGGGATTGCGGTTTATTAGGCTGGACGGCCGCCCGTTTCAGCCGGCCCAGGTCATCGTATTGCCAGACCAGCAGCAGCAGCAGCAGCAGGAGCAGCAGGACGGTGGCCCGATACCGGAGCCCGAGCCGATTCGGGAGGAGCCGGTTCTGTCACCGCTGCGCGATGAGGAGCCTCCGCAGCATCCACCGCACGTTTACCGTGCGGTGCACCTGACCGAGCCACTCGAGGCGTTGCTGCACCAGATAGCCGCCCGGTGCGACGAGACGGCCCAGCGGATGGCACGCATCGAGCGACGGCTCGATCGGTACGAGGATTTGGTCCAGTGGACAGTCGCGTCAGAGCATGCGCGACGGGACGGGACACAGCTTCCACCGTTCCCGGAGCCACGCGTCTACGCAGACGACGGATCAGACGCTGGACCATCCGGATCGTAGTTCATTTTGTATTTTTGTATTTTGTTTCCTGGTATATAAAACCGTACAGTGTATATACGTATGTTTCTTTCTACATTTGTATTGTTTCTGTTTGTGTTGTTTAATATTTGCGCGAAAAACTTTATATTGTTTAAATTATTTTAATTAACGTAAACAAACTGATTAGAAAATGAAATATTTAGTTATTTGAACGACATTATGACGTTTAATTAACGTAATAGCCGTGTATCGTTCAAATAACTTACATAATAAACGTATATCGTTAAAAATTAAATTTAAATACGTAAATTAAGTTTAAAAAAAATAAATCACATATCGTTCAAATAATTCACGTATTAAGCGTATATCGTTAAAAAAATATTTAAATACGTAAATTATGATTAAATAAAATAAATAACACATATCGTTCAAATAATTCACGTATTAAACGTATATTGTTAAAAAATATTTAAATACGTAAATTATGTTTAAATAAAATAAATTAACTCAAGACGGCCCGTAATGGCCAGTACGGACCGTACCAACATTTACAAAACTGGTTTACACCCAAAATGGCTTGAAAAAATAAGCTTGGGCCAAGACGGGCCGTACTGGCCAGTACGGCCCGTCCCACAGAATGTTTCACTGATTCCAAGGAATTTTCTAGAATGTTTGTCTGTACCCAATACGGGCCGTAATGGCCAGTACGGCCCGTATTGAGTCGCAGGGGTGTAAAAATATAAAAGTGGGGTGTCCAAATAAAACAGCCCAAATCTAATGCTTGACTCACATGCTCAAAAGTCAAAACCATGACCTCATAAACAAAAATATCTTCGAGTATTGACCCGACCCGAATAATATTGAGTAATGAAATTAAATCAGGTTGATTAATGCCATATGACATCCACTCTTTTTTTTTTTCCTTCGGCTAGCTTCTCGTTTCGTGGCGCAATCACGAAACAACACCGTCACCGGTGGTTATTCCCTAACGTGCACCAATACCCAAAAAGTTGGCCAACTTATGGTCAGAAATCGACCACATCATTTCAATAATTCTGTACAATCAAACAACAATTCACTCCAATTTTAACTGCATTTGAGCAACGAAACCACAAATTCACTCGCACATCATTCTGTTTTGAAGATTACATCTCTACCACCTTCATTGCGGTTAATAACTGTTTAAAAAACATATTTTGAGCATCTTAAACACAAAAAGCAAGGGGTTGTAGCTAAATTTAGGGCCATGTTTGTAAAAGCTGCATCCCCAATTGTGAACTGGTCATCATGTTTTGCTTTAAAATCAGGTTACAAGCATCATTCGTCTGGAGTTTCGGTTAGATGTGTTGGAACAGCAGCAGATTCATTTGTTTTGGATTCATCTGTAGTGAATGGTGTTTCTTCAAATGAAAGAGTTGGGTCTCTGAATGATGTTGAAAAGAGGGAGGTGATTGATTCAAATGTTGGTATTGATGATAAGAGTAGATGGAAAGAAGAAAAGCTTGAACCTTTGTGGGATGATGGGTATGGAACTCAAAGTGTTAAAGATTATCTTGATTTAGCCAAAGAGATAATTAAGCCTGATGGTGGTCCGCCACGGTGGTTTTGCCCGGTGGCTGCAGACGGGTATGACAGTCCTTTACCGGGTTCACCGATTCTTCTGTTTTTGCCAGGTAATTTCGGTTTTATCTTCAGCACTAAATAGTTATTTAAAACGTCTGAAATATCTGAAAATGGCTCAAAGCCAGCCTAAAACTATTTAAAATGGTCTGAAATACATGTGACTTGTTTGTTTATCTTTGTCTCTTGTTTTTAGACGCGTTATGCCTAGGAGACAGTCTAGTGCACCTTGAGCCGTTGACTGCATAGGTTGTGATACATCATTTTGGAACAAAACTAAAAATAAAACGTGTCTGATTTTGGAATGGGAGAATAAAAGGGGTATAAGTTAACTGACTTCTTTTAGCTCCAGCTTTACATATGGGCCGGATCGTAAAAACGGTATGATGTACATGGCCTTACCCTGCACATTTGTTCAAGGACTTTAATCAATGGCGTATCTAGGAAATGCTTTCAGTGGGTTCACTATTTTCAGACGTTTCAATTAGACAGAAGTAGACATAAAAATTTAAAGGTCGGTTTGACGGTTCTGGTCTTGTAATGTTCATCATGTAATAACAGTGCAACATAAAGTCAATAATTAAAAAAAAAATCTTCATTTAAGAGTTTGGAGGTGCGGAGTGTACGCTCGTTTATGATTTCTAAGTTCCGGACCAAGCGGTAGTCAAGGGGGCCGCGCCCTGGACCCCTGGTGAAACCTAAACTAAATTTGCCAAGTTTATATGCCCGAAATTAACTTGACTCGCAGATTTAACCGCCAATAACTATCATTTCGTTTGGTGATCTATCACAGAGATGAAATCGATAGAAGAACATACAGACAATTCATATCTGATCACAAAAATTCTTTGGATTATCCTAAATCAAATTTCTTGATACTCGCAAATGAAGAAATATTGATTTCGAAAAGTGATTTTAACACGATCCTGTAGAAATTCAAGCATTGATTATTGAGAATTTTCAAACTAATATCACTTACCCCATTCACTTATCCCATTTAAGTTGGCAAACTGTTGGGAAAATTACATTAAGGATTCACCTTTAAAAATAGTGGATTCACCTTACTTTTAAGCCTTTCAAAAGCAAAAAATTCCTAATAAATCTTCGAAACACGGTGGGTTCCCGTTTCGACCCCCAAATCATTGGGTCGGCCCATGACTTTAACTCATGACCTCAACAAAGCAGCAACCTTACCGGTTGCTTCAATGCATTTCTTAATTTTGTCTGTTGTTCAAAGGTGGTTAGCATGATGATATATTGTTCTTAATTATTACTTACAGTTAGTTCTATCAGAATTCCTTGATTTTGTTCTTGCATACTTCAACACGTTACACAAATATATATTTTTAGATTTATGTGTACTCCTAATCCCAATTCTGATTTATTTAATATTAATGACTTTGTTTAGGGATGGATGGTCTTGGCTTGGGTCTCATTTTGCACCAAAAGTCTCTTAGAAAGTGAGTCAATCCTTTTTCTTTCTTTTCTTATTCTTTTTTTTTTTAATGTAGATGCAATAGCTATATGTGAATTTAACAAGTACTCTAATTGCAGGGTGTTTGAAGTTCGGTGCTTGCACATCCCTGTTTATGATCGAACACCATTTATAGGTCTTATGATTTCTTTTGTATATTTATAGTTTTACCATTTTCTCAGTGTTATTTTATAAAAGTAAAATTATATCATTTGCTTTGTATGTGAAGAATTGGTAGCATTTGTGGAGGAAACCTTGAGGTTTGAGCATGCTTTATTTCCAAGTAGGCCAATATATATTGTTGGAGATTCTTTTGGAGGATGTTTGGCTCTTGCAGTTGCTGCACGTAATCCAGCGATCGATCTAATAGTTATATTGTCAAATCCAGGTTACTTAAAACACAAGTTATCTTACCTTTACTCTTTTTAGTAAGTGTTTCTGGTAACAAACCTATTTTAATTATCCATTTCAGCAACTTCATTTGACAGGACACAGCTGAAGCCAATTCTTCCTGTCTTGGAGGTCATGCCTGATACACTTACTGGGACAATCCCTTATCTTCTTAGTTTTGTAATGGGTATATCATTGATTCATATCTTTATATACCATGCTAGAAACATTTGAGCGATAGTTCCTGTTTTGGCTGTTTGTTTGTTGGTCTTCTTGAGTCTGTTTGTTGTCGGTTAGTAGGATTTACTGGGTATGATTGTTGTTGATCCTCATTATAACTACTAGTACACATTTAACTTGTCAAACGTAAAATTAGTATGAATTCTCTTATGTCATATTTAACTTCATTCCTCACAAGTATCTGTTGTGATATCCATTTTTCTTGATAAGGTAAGTGGTAGCCAATATCTATTGAAGCTGGAGTAAGTTTATTTGCCCCTCTATAAAATTTAGAACCAACATGTATTATTTATTGGAACTGTTTACTTATCTAGATGAAGCTGGAGTTAGTTTGTTAGTTTATTTATCCATGAAATTAATTTTACCAGTATTAAAATTTAGGCACGAGATGCTATACAAATTGACATGCCTCTGCTAAACTCATGAAACTTCTCCTTTCTGGTGAACTAAACTATTACAACAACATACCCAGTAAATTTGAGGGTGGGGGTGGAGGGGAAGATGAAGGCAAACCCTCTACCTAAAATAGGATAGAGAGGTTGCTTCGGAAGAGACCCACAGTCTGATGAACTAAATTATTATATAATAAAATTTGAACCAACATTGAGGATACTTTACATTGTTATCTAGTTTGTATGTGCATTTAATTATAAACGTCTTAGTCTTGAACTTAGCCTATTATCACCTATGCTACCGTAATTGTAGAGATAATTTGCCAAAAAAAGAAACAGGCCATGCTATTTATTTAACTAAATATGCTATATAATTTAGGTGTAGGATGAATAAAATAATATGCTTTATTTGATTGACTACTACTTAGAATGAGATGGAATTTGTGGAGAGAAGCTTGACCTTTCAGAAGTAAGCTAATATTAGCATTCATTCATTTTTCCATCAATAAGTTGGTTTATAAATTTTGGTGCTGCATATTACTTACATGTAGATATGTGCGTGTATTTACACTTAAATGTTTGAGTGATTTAGTTTTCTAACCATCGTACTTGTAGTTTAATATTGCAACTGCAACCACAACCTAACCCAATTTACATGCTAAAAAATTAACAAAAGATAAATACAAATAGGGTTGTAAACGAACCGAACGAACATGAACGAGTCCTTGTTCGTGTTCTTTCGTTTAACGTTTAATTTGTTCATGAACACTTATTGAACGGAAAATCTTGTTTGTGTTCATTCATTAAGGATTTTAACTTGTTCACGAACGGTTCATGAATACAAACTATTTTAATAATAAACATTAGCATTTTCAATCTCAAATATTTGACATAATCATCTTAAAGTTAAACACTTAATATGAAAATAAAAAATAAATTCTTTAAACAAAGCAAAAATTAAAACTGATAATCGTAATTAAAATTAATTTAGCTAATATTTCAAAAATCTGAGTTTCGAATTACTCTGTAATTAACAAGATATAAATTTCAAATGACTAGATTTTAATGTAAATGTTATGGTATTAAACTAAAAATAAAAACTTTTAAAGTACAAAACATATTTAACAAAAAAAACATAATAAATGAACATAAACGGACATTAACGAACATAAACGAACACAAATGAACGAACACGACCTCTGTTCATGTTCGTTCATTTAACTAAACGAACGGAATTTCTTATTCATGTTCGTTCATTTATTAAACGAACGAACATAAACGAACTTCCTGCCGAATGGTGCACGGAAACGTTTAGTTCGTTACAACCCTCAATACAGATAAACCGCGTTTAGTAATTTTAAGCAATTTCCATTGGTTAATTCACAATACATCTTAATGATTAGGATTATCTACTCTTTTCATCCTATCAGGTGATCCTATAAAAATGGCATCAGTGAATGTTGAAAGCTCCACTATTCCAAATCTTGATAAACTATCTGACAACCTTGTTTCTTTGCTTCCTCGTCTTTCAGTAAGGATTTCTTGCAGAATTAGAGTTTGACCGCTCTTCGTCTACACATATGTTTTAGTTGCCTAATCTGCTATCTATATTTTTATTTTGTTTTTGTTTTTTAATATTAGGGATTATCTGATATTATTCCAAAAGCAACACTTGTTTGGAAATTGGAGTTACTTAAATCTGCTGCTGCATATGCTAATTCTCGTCTCCATGCTGTCAAAGCTGAAGTGCTACTGCTTGCAAGGTTAGTTGCATTATTCAGCACACTAAGTTATGATTATATATCAAAAATCATTTGATGCATTCTTTTTTTTTTTTTTGTGGTCCATACAACCTATGTTTACATAATGATATTAACTTTAAAACAATTGCCTTCCCCCCTGGAAACTAAAGTAGTTCACTAAGTTTTTTTCCTTTTTTTTTATGTATATTCATGGATTTAAATAAAATGGAACTGTTTGAAGTATTTTGCCGACCAGAAACAAATATTCCATTCTTTATTCTTTTCCTCATTTAGAATTATGCTCCTAACAATAACCATACCCAATAAATCCCACTTATAGCAAGGCTATTGTTTGGGCTTAGGAAGGGTGAGGTATAGGCAAATCTTACCTTTATCCATAGGAAAAAAGAGGTTGCTTCTAGAGGAACACTTGGCTCCAAGAATAAACAAAGAAACAAAACACAAACGAACAAACACACAAACAACAAACAAACTGTCGTTTTAAACATGTAGAGATATAAAGCTACCAATACAATAAGAATGGTGGCAAGATAGATAGCAACATATGTAATCTCATAATATCATAAAACAACACATGCATATAAGACAGAATGACAGTTACATGTAGAGTCCTACAATTGTAAGAAAAATCTATGCTTCTAAGGCGCAACTAAGCTACATCTACACCTCCCAAAAGTCGTTAGCTTAATTCTACATCTCCCTAAATTCCTACCTAGACCATGTCCTTAAGGATGTGCCTCCCTAATACACGCATCCCAAGTAAGTTTGGACCCGCCTCTACTCCTCCCTTTTTACATTGAAGGTTTCCACTGCTCTAACTGACGCCATTGTTTACTGTGGGGGTTATCACACACACACTAACACACACACAGGAGAAAGCGATAAATGACACGAGAGGTTTAACGTGGTTCAACCACGTGCTGCAACTAGGTATTTTATTATTACGCTCAGTACAAAGATCACAATTACATGATTAGGGTATATATAGAGATACAATTAGGTTAAACCACTAAACGGACCGAGCTTAGGGCCGGCTGCCCTAATCTGCCCTAAGGCCTACGTAAACCTAACAATCTCCCACTCGGAGGCCTTGCGATAAAAGCAAGCCCGCCATCCAAAACACATAGCAACCCCATCATCTAGAAACTTCAGTAATCTTCATAACATACAGGAACAGAAGTCTTCAGGTATAGATCGCAAGAACAAACCAAACTTCAAACCATGTATCTTCGATCAACAATCACCCTAGCTGCAGCGACCCTTTTCATCAGTTTCCTGAAAGGCCTGTTGAGGCGTTAGAAGGCCCTAACCCAGTCATAACAGACCATGTCTTCTCATCCTCAATCCCAACCGATTCCCATAGACTCGAACCATCAGATACATGGATTTTCAGAGGAACACTCCCCACTAACAACAACTTCCCAAGAGATATTTCATTCGGTTTCTTGGTATTCTAAACCCAATGTCGACTTCCTAGCTGTGTCCGAACACTTTCTATGCTCCCACTGTCACGAAAGCCCTGTCTATGCTTAGACCTCCAAATATGCTCAAACTGATTACCTGGAGTCCCAGAGTCCTTTGCTGTAAACTGAACTCTTTTAACTCTTGAATCTGTGAGCCCGACTTTGCCATTCGTCTTAACAGGGTTAGTCACTTCCCAAGACAGAACATGCACCGGAATCCATGACCCAGGACTCCACACTGCTCTCACTACAAAGTATCAAATCATCATCATCAGAATAACTTACTTCAGCAATGTTCAATCCACCAGAATTCTTTGAACCTCCACCAGAATTCTTATTCGGACATTTACCCCTATAATGTCCCTTTTCGTTGCAATCCCAACAATGTACACTAGGCCGAGCTTTAGATGAGCTCTTGCCTCGACCCTTCTGCTCTCACTCTCTCGGCTATTGTCCCTTCCCCTGCCAACATAAAACATCTCAGAATAAGATCCCGCTTTAGCACCCCTTTGACGAACATCTTTGCCTAGTACCAAGTCTCGGATTTTCTCAAATGTCAACCCGTCAGTTCCCACAGAGTTGGTAGCAGCAGTCACTGTGTCACACCCCGAGCCGGCGGGCCGGATCGTGTGTCCCGTCAGGCGGAAAGGTCCCGGGGCGCGATATCGGGGATGATAATCGAAATGATCATATTGTTTACATTGCACATGATATATAATGAGAAAATGCTAAATAAAATAGAATTACAAAGTTAAATTACATAAGTTTCGTTCATAATTTAACAATGTAAATCTACTATCAACATCATAATTCTTCTATCTTGTATCTGCACAAGATATACAAAATAATCTGTATAATGATGTTCAAAAATATGCACGTCCAAAATACTAGGTCCTCTATCTGGACGTTCTAGTCAAAAGCACAAACTTCTTAGTTAGACATGTTCGTCACCTGAGAAGTCATGCAAAAAGATCAAGTCAACACATAGTTTGTGAGTTCATATAGTTTTGTTTAGAAATAAATTTTGTACAAACCTGACCAGATGACAACCTTAACCTCACCATTAACCACCTATACCATCTAATTTAGTATGCTTATATATAGGGCATATGTAGGGTCAAGCTTACCGCCAGCCCAGCCGAGCCGCCAGCCCACCACATACCAAACCAAATGATATATTGTTCCTGGTAATAATTAAGCGTTTCATCCCATACATTTGATTCACAACCTGTAGATTTGTTAACACTGATCACCCGTAATGACAACCTTAACCTCATCAAAACCACCTATGTTATTCAATCAAGTATGCTTATATATAGGGCATATGTAGGGTCAAGCTTACCGCCAGCCCAGCCACCAGCCCACCACATACCGAACCGCATAACATATTTTTGTTAATGAAAATTAAGCGTTTCATTCCACACCATCGACACAATAGTTCTTTAGTTCTTAGTTCTTGTAGTTCCACAAAAATAGAATTTCTATTGATTCTTTAAGTTCATCACACAATCATGATCAACCATAGCATTTGTAGAAACATTACATTAAATGCTTAAATAAATAATAAGTAAACATTTAATAAATCTAAGACCTAATGATTGGGCCTTGGTCAACTCAAGTAGACTAGTCTAACAATCAAGGTTCTTAGTAGTAAAGGAGATCTGTAAACATCATCAAACATGCGACCTATAATCAATCAGTCTAGCTAGGACATCTTTTGACATATAGGATTTTATAGTTCTTCTAGATCGTCCGTAGTTCGTATAGTTCTTTAGTTCTTTGGCACATGTTATCTTTGAGTATTTCCCAGATGTTCCTCAAAACTAGTTAGGGAATGCTGTAAATATCATCAAACATGCGTCTCATATTCAATCAGTCTAGCTAGGACATCTTTCGAACCTGAGATTGGCACATGCTATCTTTGATATTTCCCAGACAGACCCTTGAAAATAGTTCTTTGTACATAGTTCTTTGAAATAGATCTTTAGTTCTTTGACATCACACCACCGAAAATAGTTCTTTGATTAGACCGTTAGTTCTTTGAAAATAGATCTTTAGTTCTTTGACAATACACCACCGAAAATAGTTCTTTGATTAGACCGTTAGTTCTTTGAAAATAGATCTTTTGAAAATAGTTCGTTGTTTTAGATCTTTAGTTCTTTGAAAATGGACCTTTGAAAATAGTTCTTTGATTTGAAATAGTTATCTACTCGTGATGAATAAATAACTCATTGAGAAATCCTGCAAATAGTTTACCTATACAGAAATCTAGGATAACAGTTATACATGTAAAACATATATGAAGTAAAAGCATTTAAGTAAATATAATCTAGAGAAAATAATTTACGCATGCTTCTCAGCCCCGCGTTTTGTAAAAAAAAAATCTTTAGAAAAGGGGCATTGAACTCACCCGTGTTGCTATGTAATGAATCACAAAGATACGCGCGCTCGTTGTTTGTAGATTAAGTATCTTCAGTACCTGTGTTGATTTATTAGGGTTTGAATACGATAAGTTTCGGGAGATACCTATATAGGGTCTTTGGTCTTGGTGTGCAACTATGTGTCCTAAACTTTACTAATGTGTTGCTATGATTTTCCCTAAGTTTTCTAAGTTATGTACCCCGTATGAACCCTTACCCCGTAGGTAATCACAACTAAACCTTAGTTATATAAGGTCTAAGTTAATCACGTTCATGGTCTTTTAAGTAAAACATCATTAATAAAATCCATTTTAAGTTGAAATCTTTAAGTTAGAATTCATTTGATTTATTTTAAAAATCATTTAAATAAAGAGTTGTATAAATCATTTTATTTCTTCATTAAAGCATAAATTATTTTAAAAGAATATAAGTTAACATGTTAGACTTAGGTTAATCTCACTTGATTAATCTCCAAGTCCTTCTTTAGTTATTTATTATCCGTAGTTCGTTGATCGTCCGTGTGTATAACCCATCTTAGAGCGTTCAATTGAACCATCTAACTTAGTTATATGTATTTGTATAAAATTACTAAATATTGGGTGCTAACAATGTAATCAACACACATACTTGGCTTGTTTCTTGATACTTAAGTGATTCTCAACAACCTTATTCGTGATTTCGTTTAATAAAACCCGAATGTTTCAAGCCCAACTGATGGTTAACATCCATGTTTATAGTTTGAAGTAGTTTGGAAAGAAGTTGGTGTTGAAAACCTAATCATAAATGATTATATAACCCACTTTAATTGTTTAGAATCCAAGTTTAATGTAAAAATATTAGGGTTTTGGGTTAACACTTGTTTAACCATCCTTGCATATAATTTGTTTCCAACAACCTTACTCGTAACCTTATTTGATAAAACACAAGTGTTCTAATCTCAATTGATTGTTAAAACCCGTTTTTATATGTTAAAGTAGTTTAGATAAACTTGGGTGTGGAAACCTTAGCATAGACGTTTAACACAACCGGTTCACACCTCTTGAAAACTCTAATGACTTTCTAACAAGTTCCCTTCCCATTGTTTCACGGATTACATAGCCAACCCAAAATTCTACAACTTCTTGACCACTAAGACCTTAATACGGATTAGTATCATCCGCATGCATGGACACCTGAAATTTGGGTGAAAGAGAACCGTGGTACTAATAGAGATTCCTTAACCATACGTGTCATGCGAATAAGGTCTCACGGTTGAACACCCACGAATGAACACAGTCATGCGAATGACATAGGCATGCGAGTGGGGTGATCAGCCGAACAAGGATGATCGTGCGAAGGAGGTTGACATGCGAATGGGTCTCCACGAATGGGACATTCGCCTGGTAGGTCATTCGGTCGCCCAAGTTCATGCGAGCTGAATAAGAAAGTGACAGGATGAAGAGAGAGAGTGAGTAGTTGGGGAAAGGATATGGCATTTATTGCCATATTAATTGCTTTCAAGCACTCGGGTATGTTCAGGCTCGTTTGTTTTCACTCGGTTTCGCGAAAAGGGTCGGTTTTCAGTCGTTTTCGTAACGGCACGTCACGATTTTTAAAATAGAATTTGTTAATTTATTTTAGGTGGTAATTCCTAGTAAATTAACTAATATCTTTTGTTTATTTTAAAATTTTCTGAAAACATTAAATTTAACTGTTTTAATCGAATCCTACAGTTGTTGCGCGTATTCGTTCGGATCGTCACCCGTACGAACACGACAATAACTACACTCTTCGATGTGATTTTCTAATTATTGGACATCATTCAGAACGTTAAACTTTCAGATATATTCGTACAGATCGTCACCTATACGAATAGTCCGTCAATTTAGCATTCACGTAACGACATCCGTTATTATTTTGTTCTGTACAACCTCACATACGTCTAAACATAATAAATTCCTAACTAACAATCACGTAATAGTTCTGTGTTGTCAGATGAAATTCTGACTGTTAAACCATGGTTTTGAAACATGTTTCTGAAATGAATGTGTAATAGTTCTGTGTCAAACACCAATTCATAATAGTATACATGTGATACACATAGTTCGTACCTGAGTTACTGTGCAAGTCACTGTTCCGGTTACGATTCCGGCACTGATGTTACACACTGTCCCGGACCAACTATCAGGCAGTGAAGATAGCAATAGTACAGCCTTAGTCTCATCATTGAACTTCATTCCCACAAATAATAATCTGGACATAATGGAATTCAGATTATTAATGTGCTCGGTAACTGAGCTTCCTTCTCTCATCCTCATCGTAAACAATTCTCTCATCAGGAACACTTTGTTAGCTGTAGACGGCTTTTCATACATATTTGACAACGCTACCATCATACCATGAACAGTGGTTTCAGACATGATGTTAAACGCAACGTTTCTCGTCAATGACAATGTAATAATGCCCTTTGCTTTCTTGTACTTGGCATCCCACAGAGCTTCAGCAGCTTTCTCCATTTTCTCCGGTTTTTCATCTAGTACCATATCCAAACTTTTTTGACAAAGTAATGCATCCATCTGCATTTTCCACCAACTAAAGTCCGAACCGTCAAACTTTTCGATCGAGAACTTTCCATCTTCAGCCATAATGACAAACGAAATCTGAACAAAGCAATCTCGGTTCCAAAGTTGATAATATGTCAGTCAAACGAAGCAGACTTTAACCCGGTACCCAAACAAAACCTTTCGCCCGCGATATTAAACCCCGATAACACCCAATCTGAACCCGATCGAAAAGACCCAAACACACCTGACCCGAACAACAACGGAAGCGATGGAATAAACTCCAAACAGCAGCAAACGCCTGCAATCTGAACAATTCTAGTCGGAAACAGACTATTCAGGCCAAAATAGGTTCGCCGGAATCCTAATCCGGCAAGTGCGGTGGCAGCGCCGAAACCCTAATCTGGCAGCGGTGGCAATTGCGGCGGCAGAACCCTAATCCAGCAAGAAAAACAACGGTGACGGCTGTAATCTTAACCAATCAGGCCTTAAATGGCAACCGACAGCTAAAACAAGAGAAATAAGGCTCGTCGGAACCCTAAATCACTTCAATCGGCGGCTGTAGCAGCAAATCGCGACCCCGAAACCCTAAATCGCGAACAGCGGCGGCGGTTCCACAAACCCTAATCGCGAATTGGGAATCTTCTTCAGATCTGGATCGACAGAACCTTTGAACAACGTTCGGTGGCAGTGGCCGGAATCTGGCGACGGCGAAGATTCCGACGACGGCGGCAACAACGATTCTGGTACCAATTGTTGGTGCAACCGAGAACCTAAGCCCTGGTACCAGTTGTTGGGGTTATCACACACACACAGGAGAAAGCGATAAATGACACAAGAGGTTTAGCGTGGTTCGGTCGGAGTGACCTACGTCCACGGGTTGCAACTAGGTATTTACGCTCAGTACAAAGATTACAATTACATGATTAGTGTATATATAGAGATACAATCAGGTTAAACCAATAACGGACCGGGCTTAGGGCCGGCTGCCCTAATCTGCCCTAAGGCCTACGTAAAGCTAGCATTTACCTCTTCTTCACATGGCCTAACAAACTCAATCTACCCTCCCTTATCTTATTCACTATACTAGTCATTCTTAACCTATCTCTAAAAACCTTATTTCTTATGCAATCTAGCCGTGTGGACATATATCCACCACAACATCCTCATCTCTGCTACCTCATCTTGTGTACATGTACTTCTTGATGGCCAAAGAATTTGTTCCATATAACATAGCCTCCGGTCAAACTGTGATCCTTAATTTCTCTTTTGACCTGATTGGAAAGTTCTTGCCACACCCACCACCTACACATCTCTCCACTAAATGGCCTCTAATAGTGATTTGGGTGTCATCACCGTCTTCTGCACGACTAAAGTCACAATAAAGTTACTCAGTTTTCGAGCGATTAATTCTTAATTTTTACTCTCTATAGTTGCTTTCCACTCCTCTTACCACATATTTAAGCTCTGTTTACTCTTCGCAATTAATACAATATCTCGCAAAAATTGCGTCATGGAACTGTCCGCTAGATCGACTTTGACAACTTACTCAAAAAAATGACAAAAGAAACAAACTCAGTATGGGTCCACAAAGAAGAGCCGCATAACTCAATATTATCATACTTATGTGCATCATTAACCACTTCGATTGCAGAGCAAGTACTAATTATGTGGATTTGTGACTTTGAGTATTTCATTTGAAACCTGAAGTAACAAAGCCTCAGGTAAAAATATTATTTTTTTACTTGAGGCAGATCCCTGGTGAAGAGGTGAATGTCTTTCTCCGCATCAAAGACATCGATATCCTTTACAGGCACGCGAGCCCTAGTTTATGACCTATCATACTTAAACCAAATTATGTTTATATACTTTCTAGGACCCCTCTATCCTCCAGACTACCCCAAATCAGTCTACGTGGCACACTATTGTACACCTTTTTCCCTTTTCACATCAATGAAGGCTATATGCAGATCTTGCTTCCTCGCCCTATATTTTTCCATTGTCTACTTAGGGTATGTATTGCTTCTGTAGTTGACCGCCCATGCATGAATCCAAAGTGGTTTACTGCAACCTGGGTTTCTTTTTTAATAGTAGTCTCAATCGTTCTCTCCCGTAGTTTCATGTTGACATTAAAACTTGTAGGATTATGGTTAAACAAAGTAGCAACTAATAAGATTCTTGTATGAAAGGAGGATCTTTATGGTACTGCCATATTTCAGTTTGGTCCTTTCTTTTTACAAATTACATCCATGGTCCCATGTCCATTCAGGAGTATCACATTTGGTCCTTTACACTAGCTAACACTGAAAAATCTGTTTATTTCATGTACAATTATTATTATTATAATACCATATACTTGAAAAAGATTCTATTCAGTTTTTGTAAATTTTAAGCTTGCACTGGTGTCTAATGGTTTGTATTTTAAATTATGTATTTGCATTTTAGTGGCAAGGATAACATGCTTCCTAGCAGAGATGAAGCTCAAAGGCTTTCAAGAAATTTGCAAAACTGCCAAGTTTGTTACTTTAAGGACAACGGTCATACTCTTCTTCTGGTATTTGTGTTTGTTGTTCCTTGTTCTACCTTTCATCTATTTCCTTTTTTGTAGCACACATGCAACTAACTAAATGCTTTTTTTTTCTCAGGAAGATGGTATTAATTTGTTAACGATAATTAAAGGCACTTCAAAGTATAGACGAACACGAAAACATGACTTTGTAAAGGACTATCTGCCTCCCAGCATGTCAGAATATAGAAGTGGACTTCAAGGGAACGGGTAATCTTGCATGCATGTGAATTATTCTGTTTATTAATTATGTATAGAGTACATGTCGCCCGAACTATTTCATTCTTGTTCTATTTCAACAATGTGGCATCATACAAGAAAACTCATACTAAGCTAATAGAGGAAGACTAAGCTAATTACCCATTATTTGAAAGGATAAGTTCTTACACACGCGCACACACACTATATATATATATATATAGAGAGAGAGAGAGAGAGGAAGGTTCATGAGAAAACTCCTCATTTTGGAGAAAACCAAAAAAACTCATATTAACCAATAAAATTTTTGAATTTTTTTTTTCATAATTTTTTATTATAAGGTTAGAAATGTAAAAATAAAAAGGAAATTTTTGAAAAAAATATGTAGATCACAAAGTTACGTATATGTAACTCAAAAAGTTTCGTATGTAACTTATAAAATTACATATATGTAATAACCTAAAATACATATATTTTTATATTTTTTTTCTTTGTTTACATTTATTATCTTATAATAAAAGGAAATAAAAAGGAAAAAATGATAAACAAAATTAATTTGTAATGATTTTAATTAGTTTTCTTAGTTTTTCCAAAATGATAGTTTTCTTAGGAACCCTCCCCTATATATATATATAGGGTTAGGATCCGTTGTTAACCCACCTTAATTGAGGTAACCCATTAACCCTGGCAAAAAGCGCTCAAATCGCAAATTTTTTTTTTCATGGTCTTTTTTATACAAAAATAGGGGGGCTCCTTTTTTAAGCGTTTGCTAATTCACAAGCGTTTAAAAGTTAAACAAAGTGTAAGTTTGCGTTACACTGCGAAGATATATTTAAGTGTCGCAGTGTAACGCAAACTTACACTTCGTTTAACTTTTAAACGCTTGTGAATTAGCAAACGCTTAAAAAAGGAGCCCCCTATTTTTGTATAAAAAAGACCATGAAATTTTTTTTTTTGCGATTTGAGCGTTTTTTGCCAGGGTTAATGGGTTACCTCAATTAAGGTGGGTTCTTATTTGAGCCAAATCCTATATATATATATATAGTGTTAGGATCAAATACAAATAGGTAGTTTTGTAAAAAGTGTAAAAAGCAAAGTGCTATTATAATATTAACAAAGTGCTATTATAATATATAACAGTTCCCTGTTAATAATAGCACTTTGCTTTTTACACTTTTTACAAAACTACCTATTTGTATTTGATCCTAACACTATATATATATGCGCTTAGGATTATTTCAAAACTCATTATCTTCAAAGCTGTAAGAACTCCTATCAATAATTTATACTTTTTAAATTTTGTACTTTTCATATAAAGTTGTTAATGTTTAAGCACATAAAAAACCATCAAAATGTTTTTTTCATTTGTATTTAAAATTTTTAGCTGTTTATCTATACGTGTGTAGGTAGGGCTGTAAATGAACCGAATAAACACGAACGAGCCCTTGTTTGTTTCGTTCTTTTAACATTTGACTTGTTCACAATTGTTCACGGACACTTACCGAACGAAAAACGGTTTCATGTTCGTTCATTAAGGAATTAAACTTGTTCACGAACATAAACGGACATGTATTATTTAAAAAATAAAAATCAGCATTCTCAACCTTCAAATATTAGACATAATCATCTTAAAGTTAAAACTTAATACAAAAATAAAAAATAAATTTCTTAAAACAAATTAAAAATTAGAAATAATAACTGTAATTGAAATTACTTTAAACTAATGTTTCAAAAATCTGAGTTTCAAATTACTATGTTTTTAGCAAAATACAAATTCCAAATGACTAGAATATAAATTTAAATGTTATAGTATTTTAAACAAAAAATAAAAAACTTAAGTATATAAAACATATTTAACAAATAATAGAAAAATTATCATAAACGGACGTTAACGAACATAAGCGAACACATTACCGAACATTCACGAACATAAATGAACGAACACGACCTCTGTTCATGTTCATTCATTTATTAAACAAACAAACATAAAGGAACTTCCTGTCAAGCAATTCCTGAACTATTCGTAGAACGTTCGGTTCGTTTACAGCCCTGTGTGTAGGTAATATAAACCTAAGATGAATTACAACACGTATAGATAGCATATATAAATGAAATTTGTTTATTATAATTATTTTGAATTTCATGAAAGATGAATAAATATTGTACTTTCATCATTATCTTTGTAAAACAAAAAAAAACATGCTGATACAAGTTCTTGCTGTTTTGAAGATATCTAGGAGTTCTAAAATGATCATAACCCTATATATGGGTGTGTATACATAATAAATACATACATATATGACAAATTGCATAAAAGGTCACCAACTTTGGTTTGATTCTGTTGAGTAACATGTAAACAATCTTTCAAATAAAAAGTATAAACCTTGAAAGTTCAAATTTTTTATTAGGGTAATTTGACCAAGTTATGTGGTCAAAAAGGTGGGAACCGCTTAACTTGCTTAATCTAGATGAAAACTTTTTCAAAGTTTGAGTTTTTTTTTCCTTTTTTTTTGTGTAGAAAGAAATATGTTACCTAATATAGAAATAAGACAAAAGTTGGATAACTTTTGTAACAATTGTTATATAAAAAGAATGAATAGACTAATATGAATGATGAAATTCAGGTGGTTCCAATTTGCTACAAGTCCAGTGATGTTATCTACTTTAGAAGATGGAAGAATAGTGAGAGGTCTTTCTGGTGTTCCAAATGATGGTCCTGTATTATTAGTTGGTTATCACATGCTCATGGGATTAGAACTCGCGCCACTCGTTTTAGAATTCTTAAGAGAGAAAAATGTCATAGTTCGTGGCATGGCACACCCTGCACTTTTCTCATTTAATTCTAATAATAATGGCCTTCAAGAATTTTCATATTTTGATTTAATGAAAGTATTTGGTGCCTTGCCTGTCACTCCAAGCAACCTCTTCAAGCTATTTTCATCAAAGTCTTTTGCCCTGCTTTATCCAGGTGGTGCACGCGAGGCTCTTCACCGTAAGGTTTGTTGAAATGGATTTATAACTTAACCTAATTCTTTAGAGATTTGCAATATGAGATTTATTTTTCATTTTTAGTGGGGTGCTAAACTGTTGAAATCATTATGTTCCATACCAACTCGATATTCTCCTAATACATGCTGCCAAAACCTGCAATCTACAAGTGGCAAAATGGTTGAGTTCTTGTCAAAATGAAGGTTGACCCAAAGAAATTTATGCCTAAATTTTTAGAATTTTCTGTAAATAATTTATGACTTAAAAATATATAATGATATGTACATTTTTGAATAAAGCGGTATGGTAGGTTGTATGCATTTATCATACATTTCGAGCAAAATTCCCACCCATTTAATCCCTATGTTCTATTTTCTTCTTAGCTAAATTTTTTTAGTTACCCATTTGAGAGGTTTGACTTGTTTGTAAGCAAATGGATCAAAATTGCTACCTAGATGTAGCTTTCAGTTTATCTTTCTCAACGAAATTCGTGTCAAACTTCCAAGATCTTCATTTTCTTTTAACTTTAGCTTTCTTAGCTATTGATCTGATCATTTACTACCTATAGTTCTTTATGAAAAGGTCAAAAAGAAATCAGTTTAAAGATGTGGCATCATGACAATGAGGGCAGAATGAAAAAAAAAAAAAATCACACCAAGAAACTAGAAAGTATATCAGATGCTGCAATTGGATTTTTTGTCACAGTAATTACAATTCTAGACAAGTTACTTTTCATTTTGAAGATAATCATTGGATTTTTATGCCTTAAAGAAAAAAATAATGATATACATTTTAGCAGAAGTAGCAACAACAGAAATATAGGTTTTTAAAAAAATAAAATCTGATGATTTGATGCTTCTTCGTGCAAAGTCACATCATGTTACTTATATGTGCATTCAACCTTCTCTTTTAACATTTAATGCAACATGTTTACCATTCTTTACCAAAGTAGCATACTGTTGCCATAAAATGCAAAATACTTGTAGGTTTTTAGTTTTTATCACTTAATATAGCATACTTACCTTTAAATTACCATGGTGAATGTTGCAATAATAAGCAGTAAACCCAAAATTCATAGTTTTTTTTTTTTTTTTTTGGAAAAAGAAACCTGTTAAATTTCATGATTATTTGGTTTATGATAGTAATCTGTGTGTGTGTTCAATTTAATGACTAATTTTGTTCATGCACTTACCAGGGTGAAGAATACAAATTGTTTTGGCCTGACCAACCAGAATTTGTAAGAATGGCAGCAAAATTTGGTGTTACTATTGTACCGTTTGGTGCCATTGGTGAAGATGACATTGCGGAGGTAATTAAACTGTAATTTATGTGTGTGTGCATGCGCGCGCATATGAATATATGCCTATTCAAGATTATATGATACATTAATAATAATATTAATTCGTGAAGTGTGTTTTCATAAATTTGAAAATGAGTATATTTGAGGGTATCATGGTTTTTTGTTGGGTAAATGTGTTATTATACCAAGTTTTGTGGGGAAAATGATGTCTTTTTCTTGTGTAAGAGTGAAGACCCGTTTTATGCCCACTTATGTTTTTGGAAGAGTATCAAATAAAAACAGATTTTGTCAAAAAGACATAAAAATAATGATTTTCGTACTGAATTTGTTTTTTTTTTTGTATTAGATTTTGATTTGTTTTTGTACAACAGTGCATTTTTTTAGAGTGTATTTAAAAATCCAGTATAAAATACGATATAGAAAAACATAAATAGACTACAAAAAATTGGTGTTTTTTTATTTCTCTTTTGAATCTTTCAGTTGGTTCTTGATTATGATGATGTAATGAGGATTCCTGTGCTAAATGACTACTTAAGGAAAACAAACGAAAAGGGTATTAAATTAAGGTGAATTTCTTCTCCTTTAATTCATATTGTTTCTAAACTGCATTTTGACTTTTTAACACGACATGTTCATACACTTGTAACATTTTTAATGTAGTTTTAACTTCATTCTCAACATTTTCTTTAAACCTTAAGGAATTTCAATAGTCAAAAGGATAGCCCTTTGACCTAAGACTTATCATTTCTTCACTCGCTGGTGTGTGTTTAACACTTTAACTGATTATTATGTATTAATTACAGGACTGAAATGCAAGGAGAAGTTGCCAATCAGGATTTTTACTTTCCGGGCCTTCTGCCAAAGGTACCGGGCCGATTATACTATTTATTTGGGAAGCCCATTAGAACCCAAGGGCGGGAATATATATTAAAAGATAGAGAAAATGCAAAAGAGTTGTATGTGCAAATTAAGTATGAAGTCGAAAAGAGTATGGCTTATTTGATTAAGAAACGAGAAGATGACCCTTATCGAGGAGTTGTAAATAGGGTCGTAAACCAACCATTTTCGACCCCCGTGCATCAAATTCCAACGTTTCAACCTTGAGAATGCACATTTCTGTTATATTGTAATCACAATATGAGTGAAATTCACTGTATAAATGATTGATGTAAATCTTGATAGCCCCTACATGGTTACGAGGGAGGGTAATTTTGCTCAAACACCAAAGGGCTTATAGTCTAACGAAATCTGGTGGTGTAAATAATGGTGTAGTTTTCTCCGTGATGGATACCACTGAGGTGATGTATATTTAAAAGTAAATGGAGATAAATGTGTAAAAAGAAAGTTATGCGCTCTTTCGATTTTAGTCATTACGTGGTTTCTTTATCATTTTGGTCATTATGCTGGCTTTTATGAAGGGTTCTTTCTTTTACAAATTGCCTGTTAATTTAGGCCATCGTAAAAAAAAAAAAAAAAAAAAAAAAAACAATATATATTTTTGATGCTTTGTGACCTTTAGGGCTTTAGGCCATGTGTTCAAGCCGTGTAAACAACATTTTCACAAATTAGTAAAGAAAGGTCACGTACATTAGATTGTAAAGCGATCCGGCCCTGCTCGAAGCAAGAGCTAAGTCAAGCACCAGGTTTTTTTTTTACAAGCAATACATATAATCCAAGGTTTAAAAACAAAATCAATATTATAATATTAGGCATAAAACTCATTTGTTACACGAATTATGTTAAATTAGTTAAATAACAATTAAATATCATATATTTAGTGATATAATAGCTATACATAATTAAATTTATATTAAATATCTAATAGTATTTTTTTATATCATTGTTAAATACAGGAGAAGTAGGAAAAATAAGTATGAAAGTACATCAGATAGTAGTTACATGTAACACCCCGACCAATGGCGGAATCATCGGGGTATTAACGAAGTGTAGATTGTTCAAAAGCACAAGGTTCATAGTGTAAATAATCCAACCAATTGCATTAAAAGAAATTTTGTGACACCCCGCAATTTCTAGGTCATACATTAATTTAATTAAATGTTTATTTAATTAGCAATTGTATACGTGACACTAGAATTAGCTTAATTTAGTGTGACATGTAGCACGACAGTACAAACACAGACATACAACAGGATAATTCGAGGAATTATCAAAAAACCGCACACATGTGTCAAAAGTCTCGAACGTTGGTGAACGTCACAACAGTTAGACACAAAAACACTTCACGGGTCAATTATGACTAATAACTGGCAATTAGAGTTCAAACGATGGTAAAACGACGCGTTACAGTCGAGAAACGAGCAAAAACGAGCCCTGTGACATCATTGTACTTCAGGTCGTCCGTACGTCCGTACGATTGTACTGTTACGACCTGATATAATAATTATTAATGATAATGAATTATTGGATGCATTATTTAATGATTATCACTGTTATTGGTATACATATTTATAGCATATTATTATACGCGTAAACCATGGGAAGTTTAGTTGTAACCCAACTAAACAGAACCAGAGAGTTTATCGCAGATGAAAACACAGATGATGGTTTACTGGTTGGAATGAAAGGAATTAGGAGTTTGTTATGTTTTGGGTTGCTAAACATAGCCAAGGACACATGGTCATGGTTTATCGAAATAGCGGTGGGACGGTGTAGAGGAGGTTGCGATCTACCTCTGCATATGCCCTATACATATGCATATTTCGATCTATCATGGATGTGTCAGTGACTTGGTTTAGTGGGTTTTTGATTGGGATTGATAATATTAAAGTTAATTAAATAATAAAAGTTTAACTGGAAATGAATACGCGAGGGTGAGGTTACGAACATAAATTAAAAACGAATATTAATTCAGAAAATATTAACTTAATAATGTATTCGCGTGGGTGACGATTCACACGAGTATAATTATTAAGAATAATATTCTGAAACGATATTCCCAAATTCGTAAATCGAATCGAAATACGATACGAGCGTCGGATTCGGAAAGGTGACGATCTTTACGAATATGTATGTAAGTAATGTGTTTCGACGAGATAACGTAATATTATTAAACAATATTAAATTTAATAAATGAAAATTTAAAACATTTATTAGGAATCACAACATTAAACGAAAACGAATGAATTTATGTAAATAACTGATTTCATGAAAATAAACGGAGACACTTTATTTAAACGATTTTCTTTAAAACTATTTTTATTAAAGTGTGAATTGATTTTTTAAAGGTGTTATGTTCTAAAATATGCACGATTTAAAAAACCGAGCAATTAATTGTTTTAAACGTGGTATAACGAAACCGGGCACAGGGGATTAAAACGCGATATAAGGAAGAGTTTCTTCCTCTTCCTTCTCATTTCACCAACAAGCTTTCTCTCTCTACCTCTATATTTTCGTCACCCACAACCACCCAAACTTCTCTCTAGCTTTTCTTGATCATCACTCAACGAAATCGAGAAGTCTTGGTGTCCACGCGTCCGTGTGATCGAGAGGAACAAGAAGATACAAAGAAACCCTACTTTCAACCGACAAATCGAGGTAAATCTTGGATCTTATTTTCGGTTTCTCACTCTAAGTTTCGACCTAAGTATAGAATCATGCTTTAAACCATTTTTCTATTTGGAAACCCTAAGACGCATGTATGTGATTGTATGGAAGCCAAGTATAGTCTTGAATCCGTAGAAGATAAGGGCGGTTGGGCCGAGAGTGTGCAGGTTCGCGACAGGAGTTGCCATGGCCGAACCTTCTTGGGTTCACGAACCCTTGTGGGCGGGAAACATGGTGACCGAACCATGGGGATGGCCACGAACCCTAGCGAACCATTAGGCGAAACCCCTCACTTAGCTGAAGCTTGTTTCAGCTAAACCATGGGCTTCCACGAACCTAGGTGCTCTCAACCGAACCCTTTCTAGTCACGAACCTCAGATGGACCAAACCCTAGCCGAACCTTCATGCTCCCAACGAACCTACATTCTCAACTCACGAACCCTGGGGACGAACTCAGCATGGGCTGCGGCGAACCTCTCTATACACGACCGAACCGTTCTAGCCACGAACCTATGGCCGAACCATTAAACCTTGGAACCATTAGGGGCAGCGAACCTAATAGAAGAACCATGGGATGAACTCAGCCGAACTGTGACAATCCGACTTTTCGGATTAACCTTGTTAACTGAAAGTGGTTAGATCATAGGCCCAACAAGACAAAGAAGGCCCAATAAGGTCAAGGGAGGCCCAACAAAACCTAGTAGGCCCAATAAGACCAGTTTAGGTTCAATGGAAACAAGGAAGGCCCACTGAGGCCCAGGTAGGCCCACTAAGGCCAAAGAAGGCCCAAGGTAGGCCCATTGAGATCTAGGGAGGCCCAATTACAAATTCAAGGCCCAAGATAGGCCAGTTATATTCTGTGAGGCCAAGTGGACAGAGTGTAGGCCCAATTGGGTAAACTTAGGCCAATAATAGTTCAATTAATAGGATTTGTGACAATTTGGGATTTTAGGTTCAACTTTGTTAACCGATAGGTTGTGAAATCGAATAAAACAAATTACAAGGGCTTTAATTGAACACAATAATGTTGTAAATATCAAAAATTTCAATGATTGTATTCATATTCAAGTAAAAGTCCTAATATTGACTTTTCAAGTCAAAATTAGTTTGATTTATCATGTAAAAATCGAATTTCACTTAAAAGCTAGGTAACAACTGAAATTAATGAACCTAAATCATTCCATTGATGATTATAATCGGTTTCCATACGTTACTAACCTGTTAACCTGTCGAATTAAGCTGCAATGATGATGAAAGTTCGAAACCGTCGGCATTTAGCCATCAATCAAATACCAATCGATCAAATTCTTCACAATATAACTTACAGAAATTATAGTCGGCACTTTTAGAGTCCTCAACATCCAAGCATTTTGTCTGAGAAGCCACAGGAAGAAAACCTCGAACGTGAGTCGATCGAATTCAAGTCTCAAGTCGATTCATATCAATTCGAAGACAATCCAAGTAAGTACCAGCATCTACACGTTCGTTCTAACCTTATTAAGCAAATCCCCATGATAAATCTATGTTCTAATATCGAATTAATCAGTTTCTATTTCTAGGGTTCATACTAATATGTGATTTGGGGATTTCTTGATTAAACAATCTGATGATCGAATTAAATCATATAGACACTTTCAGAGGATGTCGACTAAGAAATATCACGAATCAATTGGGTGTTTTAACAACGAATTGTATAGATTCGATTACTAGGGTTCTTAGACAAAACGGTTTTGGGGGTTTCTTGTCTAAACGGATTGATAGTCGAATTAAATCATGTAGAAAGTTTCAGAGTAATGTGGGTAAGGAAATACCTAGGTCAATTGCATCTGATTATAACGAATTGATGGATTTCGATTTTTAGGGATTTTAGGTTTGAATGAATTGGGGATTTTGATTTAGATGAGTTATAGAATGAAATTAAGTATCACTGTTAGTTTCAGAAAGCTCCGATGAAGAATAGCCCTATGTTGATTACATCTAACAACAACGAATTTCATGAATTCGATTGTTAGGGTTTTAAGCATAAAACGTTTTGGGGTTTTTGTTCTTAATGAACATAAAAATCGAATTAAACCATGAAGAGAGGTTCGAAATAGGTTAACTGATAAAAACCCTATGGTGTTAATGTTAATCGGATTCGATTTATGGATCAATTGGAACCAAAGATTTGGTTCGGTTTGTTGAATAAGGGGAGACCCGACTGGTAAAGGTTAAAATAATTTAAAGTGGGTTGTGTTAACAAAAGTGGAAGTAGAGGGGATGGTAGAAGGTGTGTACAGGGGAAGGGAGGTCGCGGGTTCGAACCCGGCCTCCAACATTTTCTAGGTTTTGATATTTGTTTTAGTATTTTGATCCTATTTTCTTCGTTGTAACTCCGATTCGATTCGTTTCAGTTGCGTTAGAACCAGAATTAAATTTCGGACGTATTTGAATAATAAAAATCACATTTTTTTGGATCGAAAATGAATCGCGTATAATTACGTTATTTAAATAAAATCATGTACGATTTTATTTAAACGACTTTAAAGTCACGCGTATTTATGTATACTCGTTTTTAACGAATGTAACATACGTGTGTTGACACGTATGTGATTTCAAGCACAAAATGATAATCTGAATAACACTAGGCTATTGTTTAATCACAGGTTCTTCGTAGGAGAACTGTTTACACGAGTTTAAGTGCGTTTGATCATTCTACAACCATCAAAGGTGCGTACACGGCCCCTTTCTTATTTTAAACTGTTTTGGGGGAGAAAACATGTGCAACAAACTCTTTTTAGATACATATCACTTGCATGAGTTAGCTGTTTACATTATGTGACAACATAGCAATTTGAAAGTCCTTACACACCTCGAACCGTTTAGTTTGCCGTAGCGCAAAGCGTGGTAGTTGGAAATAGATCTATTAGGTTTGACAAACCTCACCTGGTAGATGGGATCTACGCAGGTGTTTAACTGACCAAACACATTTTACTATTGTTGTGCAATTTTTGAAAACTCTGATGTTATGTTTTTAAGACTAAGTATGATTTGAAATTCATATAGAGGTCTTCGTTATGTCTAATGATCTGAGATCCTGGTTTGTCACGTTCCCAAACGGTATGATTCCGTTAGTTGAAAATTGGGGGTGTGACAGATTGGTATCAGAGCCATTGGTTATAGCGAACTAGGTTTGCATTTGTAGACTTAGACTATGACTGTTAGACATTAGACACATATGTTTACACATATTACTTAGAAATTACATATGACATTATGTAATTGACTTGTTTACACATTCCATGGCACTGCACTTACATATGGTATTATGTAACAGGCATGGCATCATCATCAGTACCTTACATTTACATTGATGATTCTGAGGACGAGGAGCCGATGGTTCCAGCACCACCATCATCACCACCACCACCTATTCCATCTCCTCCACCATATGAGAGGGATGACTCAGATCCGGAGGAGGATCCAGACGAGGACCCGGAGGAGGATCCGGAGGAGGATCCAGACGAGGATCCAAAGGAGGATCCAGATGAGGACCCGGATGAGGATCCGGAGGAAGAGCCAGTGGAGGGCACTCAGCAGATCCCTGCTGAGGGACCTTCTACACATCCACCACCAGTATTGGATGCTCCTGAGCCTAAGAGGCAAAGGACTGACGCTGAGGAGATCGCCAAACTACGCGAGGATTTGTATGAGGCAGAAGACAGGATCGCACAAAACTCCCAGGAACTATGGGATGCTAATGAGAGGCAAGAGGAACTTGCCCATCTGGTTCATGATATGCGGGATGAGATGATAAATTTGATTGGTCGTCTTGAAGCTTCAGAGAACCGAGCCGAGATCTTGGAGGGCAGAATAGAAGCCTTAGAGGATTTAGTAGCATCAGACAATGAAGAGGAGGATGAGGAGAATGGAGAGGAAGAAGGGGAGGAACCAGCACCAGTTGTTGATTCTGATCCTGAATCCTCTGTTGAGGATGATTGAGTTTCCTTGTTTTGTTTAAACTTATTAGGAACGGGTTGTGTTCCTACATTAGATGTTTGGAAACTTATGTTTTGATTTCAAAAGTATTGTACTCAAATCAAAATTTCTATCTATTGAAAAGCTATTATTTATTTCCAGCAGTTGTGTTGATTTATATATTACATGTTGTGTTTGTTGTTTGCTTACACATGTCACATTGGATTTTGATAACGCTCTAACATTTCTTTTAACTAGGAAGATAATGGCCAACGAGAACGTCCACATGACAGTTGCTGAGCTCAACGAGCTAATTAACAACAGAGTTGCAGAGGCAATCACACAATATGCTCAGACACACACCACAGGGCCACAGGGTCCGGCAGGGGGACTGGTTAACCCACAGTTATGCACGTTCAAGATGTTCTTGGACTGTAAACCACACAACTTCAAAGGGTCGGAGAGGGCCATAGGACTCCTTCGATGGATTGAAAAGGCAGAATCTGTGTTCGAGATGTGCAACTGCCCTGATGAAAGCAAGGTGAAGTTTGCTACAGGAACATTGGAGGGTCCAGCACTAACTTGGTGGAACTCAAATGTTCAGACTTTGGGGTTGGGTGAGGCTAATGCCTTGACATGGAACGGCTTCAAAACTTTACTGCAAGAGGAGTACTGTCCTCGTAGTGAGATGCAGAAGCTGGAGGAGGAATATTGGCACCTCAAGTTGGAGGGGTCAAATATCGAAGAGTACACGACCAGGTCACATGAGTTGGCCAGACTTCTACCACACATGGCTACTCCAGCCAGCAAGTGGATTGAAAGATATATTGGAGGACTAGTGCCTCAGATTCAGGGATTGGTTACTTCAGCAAATCCCACCACCATTCAACAAGCTGTTCGTTTAGCGCATCAGCTTACTGATCAGGCAGTATTACAGGGGACTCTGCCTAAACGAACATCTGCTACCAAGGTGGGAGACCATAAAAGAAAGTGGGAAGGTAATAACTCCAAGGGTCACAACCAACAATCATATCAGCAAAACCGGAAGCAAGACTCAAACAAGTCTTACCAAAATTCAAACAGCGGTCAGCAATCGTCATCATCGGGGGGTTATATTGGTAAACACCCCAAGTGCAACAGGTGTGGGTATCATCATGCAGGTAATCAGTGTGATAGAGCTAGGTGCCAAAGGTGTGGCAAGATTGGACATGCGGCTAAGGATTGTCGCGGGGAGCTACAGAACAACCACAACAACCATAATAATAACCAGAACAACGCACAAAAGGGTTGTTTTGAGTGTGGCAAAATGGGGCATTTTAAGAAAGATTGCCCACAACTCAAGAAAGGCGGGGACAATAATGTCAATGGCAATGGGAATGGCAACGGTAATGGTAATGGCACCAACAACAACAATAACAATAACAACAACAACAATGGTGCTAGGGGCAGGGCGTTTGTGATTGGAGGACGTCAAGCACGGGAGGATCCCAACATCGTTACGGGTACGTTCCTCTTAAATAATCACTATGCCTCTATGTTATTTGACACTGGTGCCGATCGGAGTTTTGTATCTAGTTCACTTGCTAAGTTGCTAAATGTTAGTCCCACTGCCTTAGATAGTCCATACACTGTGGAATTAGCTGATGGTAAGATAATAGTAGTTGAACAAATCTTTAAGGGATGTATGCTTGATTTGATGGGTCAGACATTGGAAATTGATCTTATGCCTATTACTTTAGGTAGTTTTGATGTAGTCATTGGCATGGACTGGTTATCCAAACACCAGGCTGAAATCGTATGCCATGAAAAGATTGTTCGTATACCTCTTTCGCAGGGAGAGACATTGTATGTACAAGGCGAGAAGAGCAGTACGCCACTGCGCCTCATATCTTGTATGAAAGCACACAAATGTCTGCGGAAAGGTCATACGGCAGTTATAGCACTTATAACTGAAAAGCCGGTAGCTGAGAAAAAGATTGAAGATATACCAGTAGTCTGTGAATTTCCGGAGGTGTTTCCAGAAGACTTGCCGGGATTACCGCCTATCAGACAGGTGGAATTTCGAATCGACCTTACACCAGATGCAGCACCGATAGCTAGGGCGCCTTATCGACTTGCACCGTCAGAAATGCAAGAGTTATCTACACAACTGCAAGAGTTGTTGGATAAGGGTTTCATACGACCTAGTTTTTCACCGTGGGGAGCTCCAGTTTTGTTTGTTAAGAAGAAGGACGGGACTTTCCGTATGTGTATCGATTACCGGGAATTGAACAAGGTTACTATCAAGAACCGGTATCCGTTACCCAGGATTGACGATCTGTTCGATCAATTGCAAGGTTCGAGTTACTACTCGAAGATTGATCTCAGGTCTGGTTATCATCAACTAAGAGTCCAGGAGGAGGATATTCCAAAGACAGCATTCAGGACACGCTATGGCCATTATGAGTTCTTGGTCATGCCATTTGGGTTGACAAACGCTCCAGCTGTATTCATGGATCTCATGAATCGTGTTTGTAAACCTTATCTTGATAAGTTTGTTATTGTTTTCATCGATGACATCCTCATCTATTCACAATCTGAAGAAGAACACGCCGAACATCTTCGATTGCTATTGGAATTACTGAAACAGGAACATCTGTACGCTAAATTCTCGCAATGTGATTTCTGGATGCGAGAAGTACAATTCTTGGGGCATATAGTTAATGAAAAGGGTATACATGTTGATCCAGCGAAGATTGAAGCGATTAAGAATTGGGAAGCACCAAAGACTCCTACCGAGGTACGACAATTCCTTGGTTTGGCGGGTTATTATCGACGATTCATTGAAGGTTTCTCAAAGATCGCTCAACCACTTACAGCTCTTACGCATAAGGGAACGAAGTATAATTGGACGGATAAACAGGAAACTGCGTTCCAGTTGTTGAAACAGAAACTCTGCAGTGCACCGATTCTGTCCTTACCGGAAGGGACTGAAGACTTTGTGGTGTATTGTGATGCGTCTGCACAAGGTTTGGGATGTGTGTTGATGCAACGTGATAAAGTGATTTCTTATGCTTCCAGACAACTACGAACGCATGAAAAGAATTACACTACTCATGACTTGGAGTTAGGGGCAGTGGTTTTTGCTCTGAAGATTTGGAGGCATTATCTGTATGGAACTAAGTGTACTATTTACACTGATCATAAGAGTTTACAACATATCTTTGATCAGAAGGAGCTTAGTATGAGGCAACGACGATGGGTTGAGTTGTTGAACGATTATGAGTGTGCGATTAAGTATCACCCGGGAAAAGCTAATGTGGTAGCTGACGCTTTAAGCAGAAAGGATACTTCAACAAGACGGGTTCGCGCACTTATGATGACAATACATACTGACTTACCTGACAAGGTACGCAGTGCTCAGATTGAAGCTTTGAAAAAAGGAAAACTTGGTACAGGAATCTTTACGGGGAATGGAAGAACAGTTGGATGCTAAGTCTGATGGAATTCGTTATTTCATTAATCGACTTTGGATACCTTTGTATGGAGGTTTAAGGGAACTCGTGATGGATGAAGCACACAAGTCCAGGTATTCAGTCCATCCGGGATCAGACAAGATGTATCATGACTTGAAGGCACTGTATTGGTGGCCTCACATGAAAGCGGATATTGCTAAGTACGTTAGCAAATGTTTGACTTGTTCGAAAGTCAAAGTTGAATATCAGAAGCCATCTGGTTTACTGCAACAACCAGAGATACCGATGTGGAAATGGGAACAGATTTCGATGGACTTTATTACTAAGTTACCCCGTACACCGAGTGGTTGTGATACGATATGGGTAATTGTTGATCGATTACGAAATCTGCACATTTCTTAGCAATCAAGGAAACTGATAAGATGGAGAAACTGACTCGCATTTACATCAAGGAAGTAGTAGCACGGCATGGCGTGCCAATCTCTATTATATCAGATCGGGATGCCCGATTTACTTCCAACTTTTGGAAATCTCTTCATAAGTCATTGGGGACTCGCTTAGATATGAGTACTGCCTATCACCCACAGACTGACGGTCAAAGTGAACGTACGATTCAAACGCTCGAGGATATGTTACGAGCTTGTGTAATTGACTTTGGTGATAGCTGGGAGAATCACTTACCGTTAGTGGAATTCTCTTACAATAATAGTTATCATACAAGTATTCAAGCATCACCGTTTGAAGCTTTGTATGGTTGCAAATGTCGTTCACCAGTTTGCTGGGCTGAAGTTGGTGACAGTCAGATAACAGGTCCTGAACTAGTGCATGAGACGACAGAGAAGATAGTTCAAATCCGGAACCGTATGGCAGCGGCTCGGGATCGACAAAAGAGTTATGCAGACAAACGTCGTAAACTGTTGGAATTTCAAGTAGGAGACCGAGTTCTTCTGAAGGTATCACCTTGGAAAGGTGTGATACGATTCGGCAAGCGCGGGAAGCTTAGTCCACGTTACGTAGGACCTTTTGAGATCCTGAAAAGGATTGGTCCGGTTGCGTATCAACTCAAACTACCGGATGAACTCAGTGGGGTTCATGATGTCTTTCACATATCGAACTTAAAGAAATGTCTTTCTGATGAGACATTGATTGTACCGTTGGAAGAAATACAAGTAGATGAACAGTTGCGATTCATTGAAGAACCAGCAGAAATCATGGACCGAGAAGTCAAACAACTTAAGCAAAGCAAGATTCCGATAGTCAAAGTTCGATGGAATTCAAGACGTGGTCCTGAATTCACATGGGAACGGGAAGATCAAATGATGAAGAAATATCCTCATCTATTCAAAACAGCTACTGCTAACACTGAGAGCGCACGTTAAATTTCGGGACGAAATTTCCTTCAACAAGGGGATGACGTGATGCTTCACACATCAACACTGCAAAAGTCAAACGGTAAGCACAAACACTTTATTCAATTGATTTGTTACACACATTTGTGCTACATCACCTTTTATATATTTTATGTGCTACGTTTCATATGTTACATGTTATGGTAGTACATACATGATTAGTTACACACATTTTGCTATGTGCGGGGTTGCATAGTACAAATAGTTACAGAAACTCACTCACTATGTGTGAGGTTACACACCACAGTATGATCAAACACAAACAGTCACAGTTAGGTGAACTAACTAGTGTACACGCAAAAAGTCACGTTGAACGATCACATTTAGTTGTGATGTTGCAAGCATTAGATGTTGTGTATGAGTACACACAAGCACACAGAATGATCAAATCACACTAACAAGTACGATTTAAACTCGTAAGTAGTTTCCTAACTACTCCTAACACTTACTAATTTTCGGGACGAAAATTCCTTCAACAAGGGGATGATGTGACAATCCGACTTTTCGGATTAACCTTGTTAACTGAAAGTGGTTAGATCATAGGCCCAACAAGACAAAGAAAGCCCAGTAAGGTCAAGGGAGGCCCAACAAAACCTAGTAGGCCCTATAAGACCAGTTTAGGTTCAATGGAAACAAGGAAGGCCCACTGAGGCCCAGGTAGGCCCACTAAGGCCAAAGAAGGCCCAAGGTAGGCCCATTGAGATCTAGGGAGGCCCAATTACAAATTCAAGGCCCAAGATAGGCCAGTTATATTCTGTGAGGCCAAGTGGACAGAGTGTAGGCCCAATTGGGTAAACTTAGGCCAATAATAGTTCAATTAATAGGATTTGTGACAATTTGGGATTTTAGGTTCAACTTTGTTAACCGATAGGTTGTGAAATCGAATAAAACAAATTACAAGGGCTTTAATTGAACACAATAATGTTGTAAATATCAAAAATTTCAATGATTGTATTCATATTCAAGTAAAAGTCCTAATATTGACTTTTCAAGTCAAAATTAGTTTGATTTATCATGTAAAAATCGAATTTCACTTAAAAGCTAGGTAACAACTGAAATTAATGAACCTAAATCATTCCATTGATGATTATAATCGGTTTCCATACGTTACTAACCTGTTAACCTGTCGAATTAAGCTGCAATGATGATGAAAGTTCGAAACCGTCGGCATTTAGCCATCAATCAAATACCAATCGATCAAATTCTTCACAATATAACTTACAGAAATTATAGTCGGCACTTTTAGAGTCCTCAACATCCAAGCATTTGGTCTGAGAAGCCACAGGAAGAAAACCTCGAACGTGAGTCGATCGAATTCAAGTCTCAAGTCGATTCATATCAATTCGAAGACAATCCAAGTAAGTACCAGCATCTACACGTTCGTTCTAACCTTATTAAGCAAATCCCCATGATAAATCTATGTTCTAATATCGAATTAATCAGTTTCTATTTCTAGGGTTCATACTAATATGTGATTTGGGGATTTCTTGATTAAACAATCTGATGATCGAATTAAATCATATAGACACTTTCAGAGGATGTCGACTAAGAAATATCATGAATCAATTGGGTGTTTTAACAACGAATTGTATAGATTCGATTACTAGGGTTCTTAGACAAAACGGTTTTGGGGGTTTCTTGTCTAAACGGATTGATAGTCGAATTAAATCATGTAGAAAGTTTCAGAGTAATGTGGGTAAGGAAATACCTAGGTCAATTGCATCTGATTATAACGAATTGATGGATTTCGATTTTTAGGGTTTTTAGGTTTGAATGAATTGGGGATTTTGATTTAGATGAGTTATAGAATGAAATTAAGTATCACTGTTAGTTTCAGAAAGCTCCGATGAAGAATAGCCCTATGTTGATTACATCTAACAACAACGAATTTCATGAATTCGATTGTTAGGGTTTTAAGCATAAAACGTTTTGGGGTTTTTGTTCTTAATGAACATAAAAATCGAATTAAACCATGAAGAGAGGTTCGAAATAGGTTAACTGATAAAAACCCTATGGTGTTAATGTTAATCGGATTCGATTTATGGATCAATTGGAACCAAAGATTTGGTTCGGTTTGTTGAATAAGGGGAGACCCGACTGGTAAAGGTTAAAATAATTTAAAGTGGGTTGTGTTAACAAAAGTGGAAGTAGAGGGGATGGTAGAAGGTGTGTACGGGGGAAGGGAGGTCGCGGGTTCGAACCCGGCCTCCAACATTTTCTAGGTTTTGATATTTGTTTTAGTATTTTGATCCTATTTTCTTCGTTGTAACTCCGATTCGATTCGTTTCAGTTGCGTTAGAACCAGAATTAAATTTCGGACGTATTTGAATAATAAAAATCACATTTTTTTGGATCGAAAATGAATCGCGTATAATTACGTTATTTAAATAAAATCATGTACGATTTTATTTAAACGACTTTAAAGTCACGCGTATTTATGTATACTCGTTTTTAACGAATGTAACATACGTGTGTTGACACGTATGTGATTTCAAGCACAAAATGATAATCTGAATAACACTAGGCTATTGTTTAATCACAGGTTCTTCGTAGGAGAACTGTTTACACGAGTTTAAGTGCGTTTGATCATTCTACAACCATCAAAGGTGCGTACACGGCCCCTTTCTTATTTTAAACTGTTTTGGGGGAGAAAACATGTGCAACAAACTCTTTTTAGATACATATCACTTGCATGAGTTAGCTGTTTACATTATGTGACAACATAGCAATTTGAAAGTCCTTACACACCTCGAACCGTTTAGTTTGCCGTAGCGCAAAGCGTGGTAGTTGGAAATAGATCTATTAGGTTTGACAAACCTCACCTGGTAGATGGGATCTACGCAGGTGTTTAACTGACCAAACACATTTTACTATTGTTGTGCTAGACAATAGTGGCAAGGCAAAAACATGCTATAGCATGGCAATTCGTCAGCTTCGGTGTCGACCACTTATGTAAATAGTTTATATGACTAGCTATCATGACTGTGCATGTGTGATTATGTTATCTACAAACTTGATATTCAACTGCTGTTTTGAACATTGTGAATGCTTAAAACCTGTGTTATGCACCAACTTTTGTGTTGACTTGATTTACATGTTTTCTCAGGACGCTAAGGCGCGCATTAAAGCTGGCATGGACTAGGAGATAGAGTCGCATGCATTTTAAACATTTTGGATATTTGAATTTGAACATTTGAGGATTTTGTTTTGTAATTTACATATTACAACTGTTATTGGTTTTTAAACGCTTCCGCACTTTTTGAAAACTCTGATGTTATGTTTTTAAGACTAAGTATGATTTGAAATTCATATAGAGGTCTTCGTTATGTCTAATGATCTGAGATCCTGGTTTGTCACGTTCCCAAACGGTATGATTCCGTTAGTTGAAAATTGGGGGTGTGACACGAACCCTAAGACCATGGCTTGGCCGAACCCTTGTCTTCTTTGGGCCGAACCTAAGGGAACCTAAATAGGTTCGCTAGTACTTTGTTTTCTTTGATCACTATCAACACTTAAAGTTAGAAATAAGGGTAAATGGTGAATCGAGGGACAAGAATAGTATGTAAAATTATCCATGCACGTAGATTTCATGAATTGCCACCTTTTCTCTCTCTAAGATTTATACTCTTTCTTTAAAATTTTGGAATTATATAGATATACATGTTAAACTTGTGGGGTAACATCTAACTTCTTAAGAGGATAATTTAAATGAAATTTCCTTCAACATAAGAATTAATACAAGGACTGAGATTATGGTGGTTGATTTAATGAAATCATGCATGTAAGTATAGGTAGGGGTATGATAGGAGTTACCACTTCTACATATGCATACCTATAGACGTGTACATGGAAGCTCAAAACTGTTCATTTCTAAGTAATGATAAAATAAATAACAAGTTAAGTATAAACTAATGATGACTAACTATAAGGCATTAGTTGAATTATGTTAACTTGGGTGAACAAACTATTTAATGACATAACTGATAATTCAGGGAATATAAATATGGATACTTAACTGAAATGAAACACGTATGCTTATAAACCCAAAACACATGTTAAATACAGATTGTTGAGTTGTTCGATTTTCCTTACGTGAGCGCGCATAGTACAAGAACACTGATTCTAAGGACTCAGGTGAGTTCTCATAACCTCCCTTTCTTTTAAACTATTTTGTTTGTTTTAAACTCGGAGGTGAAACATGTATACCAATATATATTGACTTGATAACACAGGGATGACACTTATTTGCTTGTATGAGATCCATAGTTATGGATTGTCATATTCCATGAGTTGTTACTAATGACTTTGGTCATCCGTAATGACTGCATGTATTGTCACTATTCCATGAGTTGAAGCAAATGACTTTGTGTCATTCGCGACGACTGCATGTATTGTCACGTGGATGTTTCCACAACTCCGTGTATTCGTTGTGGTTGATTTTGGTCTTCCTCAATGTTTGCATGTATTGTCACGTGGATGTTTCCACAACTCCGTGTGTTGTTGTCATTGACCTCGGTCATATAAAATGATACATGTATGGTCACTTATATTAATTGAGAATATTGATGGATTGTGATTGGTTGATTGGACATATGATTGATTATCTATGATTTATTAATATATGTGATTATGTGTTTGAATTATGTGTTGGGATGTGTATTTGAATATTGTGTTGAATGATCTCACAGATGCTCATACGGATGTTATCAAGAAAATATAAACTCTTTAAAACTCTTTGTAAAATGTTTTAAATATAAAACTTATGATTACTCACCAACTACTTTGTAGTTGACACTTGATTTTTACATGTTTCAGGTAATGAAGCTAAGTAAGTTGAGGAAGATGAACTCACACTTTTGGATATCATCACATAGGACTCTTGGACTTAGCTAATTAACTGAAATTCTGGCGATTAGAGTTTAGTTAGTTTAGCTAAATCTTTTGTGTAATTGATGTATTTAATTCATGATGAACATGATTTTTGTGTAAACATTTATTTGGTTTGATTGATATGTGATGGTATATATTTAGATGCCCACGAGCTTTTGAACAATCTACACATCCCTCGTGACATCCCGACGTTTCCGCCATCGGTCAGGGTGTTACAGATTGGTATCAGAGCCTGGGTTATAGGGAATTAGGTTACTAGAAATGGTTGACCTAGTCTATAACCATAGGATACCCTAGTATGAATTATTTCATACACCGGTTAGTATATTCAGGATTTCATGCTTATGTGTTTATTACATGTTAATTGAACTCCTGTTATACATCTGATCTATATATGTTGTTTACTAATTATGTGCTTATTTGTGCCCTAATGACTCGATAAGGACATACTCATGGTGTATTGTAAAGGTGGTGGTACGGTGGTTTGGGAGGTTGCGACCTACCCTTATCATATGCCCTATACATATTCCATTTACAGTACATCGGCTGGATGTCAGTATCGAGGAATAAGGGAACTGCCTGTTTGGGAAAACTATATGTTTAAGAAATTAACTGCTTAGGGATTTATTTGCCTTAGGAATTATCTGTTAGATCTCTTGATCAACAGACAAGGACACACTCTTGGTATACTACAAAGGTGGTGGGACGGTGTAACGGAGGTTGCGATCTACCCTTGCATATGCAATATACATATACCATTTGTAGTATATTGGGGGTCTGTTAGTGTCAGGAACATAGGATAATATTAGAAAATTACTAGGAAATGTTGTGCAGTTGAGTTGATGGGAAATTGGTTGATAGTATGTTGTTGGATTGGTTTGGATTGACTCATGGATGATCACACTCAATGAATACTTATAAAATCACTTGTGAATACACTTATTGGACACGTAGGGTGCATAAGATCAATGAAAGACGCGAACACTTAACGATAGATTGATGAATTGAATGATGATACATACACTTGATGATAATATAAACGCATAGTGAAAATACTAACACTTAGTGATGGTATGAACACTTGATGAGAATAAATTATAGGGAAGATATGAACACTTAGTGACAATAAGAGCACTCAGTGATGATATGAACCCTCATTGATAATTATGGACATTGGGATTAGTATGGAATTTTAGTGAACTTAGACATTAGGAGAACTTTAATGTCAGGTGAACTTAGATATTAGGTGAACTTAGAAATAGGTGAACCTACATGTCAGGTGAACTTAGATATTAGGCGAACCTAATTGTCCAAGGGAACTAGAGACCACTTCACTCAAAATTTTCCTACTTAGGATAAGGTTTGTGAAGTGAGACTATGGTAAGATACATGATACACCCTAAATTCTAACAAGGGCATAATCGTGGTGCAATGAAACGGTGGTGGGACGGTGTAGGGGAGATTACGATCTACCCCTGCATATGCCATATATATAAGCTTGTTGCATTGCATCGGGAAGTTGTCAGTGTTGATATAGGGTGGGGAATGTATGAAACTTAGGAATAGTTAACTAATATTAGTTATGACCAACTAGGACACTTAGTATAATATTAGGAAATTTATAAATGTTATGAGTTTAATAACAGATAGGAGAAAAATATAGTTTCTATATGTAATCCTAACTGTTTAAAATGAAATCATTCGATCATAGTTTGTATAACTTACGTTGTAAACGGTAGTAACATGTTTCTATATCTTCAGAAACATGCCGCCACGCCGTCACAACGGAGACGATACAAACTCAGAAGATGCTAACGGTAATGCCAACTTCGTCATACAAGAGTTAGCTAACCTTATTTCTGAATTGGTGAACCAGTTAACTCAGGCCAATCAGAATATCAATCAAAACAGAGGTGGTGCAAACCCGCAGTTTGCACATTCAAGCACTTCAAAACGATATGTGTTAACATGATCTCGTAGGACTAACGAGCATGATAGAATCATTAAAACGATATGTGTTACGAACTTGCTAAAAATGGAAACTTACTATAAATAGTAAGTTTTCCATGAATGCGATTTGCGTGTTTTGCACACAAGGAGCACAATCACGAATGTTACACGAATCACAACTGACACACTGTTCACCAACGAGTCGTTGACTTGACACGGTCAAACATGGTCAATGTGGACCGACACGGACAAACATAACAACCGAGGGTTGTTGAGCACAAACACGAGCACGAACACAAACACGGTCACTTACATGAGCTCATGTAAGCTGTACGATATGAAGCAGGAGCTTACGCTATCTCTATCTGATTATCACTAAGGTGAGTTTACGGCCCCTCTTTAACTCTCTTACAAACTTTCAAATAGGGGAAGAATACTTGTTGAATCGAGTCAAACATTACTATTGTGCAAACATATTGTGTATGCTGGTTTATTAGACAAACATAAGTGTTGTAATCGTAACAAGCCCTCACAAAGTCTTACCATTAATGTACAAACAACGAGGTGAGTTTGAATAAATCTGTTTGGGTGTGACGAACCCCACGTGGCACAATACTGACGGGAGGTCGGGACACGTGAAATCTCGACCTATCTTGCCATGTTATTACGAGACATGGCGGAGGCAAGGACTAACAAGTATAGTTCGGTAGTGATGCACTAACACTTGGAGCCTAGGGCTCGGGACTAACATTTGATAAACAGCATGACACACGTTTTCTGATTATTATCTATGTATATCAAAACCTGTGAACTTATCAACCTTTGTGTTGACACTTTTTCTTAAACATGTATTCTCAGGTAACTGACAGGCATATGGATCAGGAAACACACCTAAGGACACGAGCACATGAACTGCATACCTTTATGTCGTGTCATTTTGATCAAACAAATTTTAATTTATGTTATGTATTTTTAAACAATATAGTGTCAGACAGTTATTTCCGCTGCATATTTAAACTTACTATTTTCCTCTGCATTGATATACGTATTTCTGCTGCAACCTATTTTGTTAACTTTTATGACGAGCATTGTATTTGAAACGCATATAGAGTTGTTCTATATGACTATGATATGTGATTCTGGCCACGTCACACCCATGTGGACTGACTCCACACGTGGACGAGATCGCTAGAAGTTGGAAAGTTTATAAATATTATGTTAAAATAACTTCATAGATAAATATTTGCATGTGATAATTTAATAAAAATTTTATTGTTTTGAACAAAACTCTAATTACTGTAATTTGCAATTTTTAAATAACTTTGATGTATATTTTATAAAACTTTTGATAAATCCATAGAATAAAAATAAAAAAAATATTTTTATTATGTTTTCTTTATCAAAACTATGATTTTTAATTTATAAAAAATTTCTGTGAAATTTGAATTTAAAATTAAGTTAAATAAAACAATACAAAAGAAGAAAAAGAAAAAAACTGTTATAACCGTCCAAGTCCGGGCTCGAACACGCGACCTAAGGATGGTTCGGAGTGTTAAACGCACAAGGAAACCAATTGGTCTAGAGACTAGCTCGAGATATGGTTCCGTTCCAACTAAAGTTAACATACTCTAAATTTATGTCACACCCCCACCTCCCGTCACTTATTGATGATGTCACTGAATACTCTGAGAAGGTCGCGGAAGCATAGTGGTGATGCCTCAGAGATGGGGTGTAACTTACTTGATCCGGTATCATAACACACAGATTAACTTAAACATAATATATTACAAGGGTTTTGTCATCACAACCAAATTTACAGTTTACAAGCGAAGCTTATTACACAACCAAATTATTTACAAGTGTTTAAACGTGCGATCTCGCCAATGGTCACTGTTTACCTGCAAAAAGTTTTGAGTTGGAAAAATCAGCACAAAGCTTGTGAGTTCGTAATGTTTAAGTTAAACAATATGATATGATATACAAGTTTTCGATATATAGTGTTCAAGATAACCATGAGACCCATAACTAGTTCCTTTAGGGCAATTCTACGTTTTACGAGGATACTACCCATCGGTAAATATCTTGATGCCTCATTCTCTTAATGTCTATCACTAACATTAAGAGAGTGTTTCAGAAACAGGTAACAAAAATTTACACCAAGGGGAGTTGCAAGCTCCCAGCAAATGGGTTGTCAGCTAATAGTACTAGGGGTGTGTTTTTTACCCGAACCCGAAGAACCAACCCGAATAACACGTACCCAAACCCGAAAAACCCGAACCCGAAAATACCCAACCCGAAAAAGCCTATTACCCGAACCCGAAAACTTAGAATGGTTCGGTCCTTGGGTATCCACGAGGTTTGTTCGGGTAAACCCGAATAACCCGAACTAGGGTTCTAAGGGGCGGTAACATTTTTTTATTTTCAAATCCTCTATATGTTTTGACATTATTGAAGAAATGTATGTTTTGGTTAAACACGTTTTAGTTATGTTATGGTTAAACATTTGAAATTTTTAAGGAAATATATGTTTTGGTTAAACATGTTTTAAATTTATTTGTTTGAAAAATATAATATTAGTTTTTCAAGTATTACCCGAGAACCGTTTAACCCAACCCGATTAAACCCGAGAACCGAAACCCGAGAACCAATTAAACCGAAGTTAAATGGTTCGGTTCTCGGTTCCAATTTCATATTACAAAAACCCGAACAACCCGACCCAAACAACCCGAAACCCGAGGAACCAACCCGAACGACACCCCTAAATAGTACTATCAATGTTTCCTGTTCAGCCCCACATAGGTTCACTAGATACAATTTCTAGAGATCAAGACTTTTCGATACTGTGATAGAGAGTTACAGGCAAAATCCCATGAAATCTCACGAGTTCATCAAGAGTTCACATGAAATCACACATATTATAGTGACACATATCATATGTTCAGAAATAATTTCACAGAGATACCTCGATGCTTGTAAAACATTAAAAATGAAAAGAGGTTGTATGAAACTCATCTGAAGTATCAAAGATAGCATAATCACATGCAGACTGATAATAATGGCTTAATTATGCATTAGTTTATGTTTAATAAGTTATTTATGTTTTAACTTACTGATTAAATCTTTCTGAACGTCTAATGTCAAAGACATTGCATTGAAAGTTATCAAGCCAAAATTAGATACTTAAATAGTTGTTTTAATGTAATATCATACAATGTATGATAATGTAGGAACCTATACTGCTTCAGGCTTCTTATATGAGGTTGATGACTCATTAGATTAATCAAGATATTCTCAGATTAACCGAATAGGTACTGTTGTTGATTATATTACTGAAATCGTTTCTAGATGGATTTAATGGCTTAGGAAGGGTCAATCCTTATTACTTGATTACCAGATATCATGAAACATCATAATGTGACATTGGAATAGGTTTAATAACCATGTTTAACATACTAATCTGGCTGTTATCATAAACATCAGATCGTTATTCCAATGATTATCTTAATGATTGTCATTAGTTTGAAACACTTGGATTTAACCTAGCATTCCAAGGATTGATCAAGATAATCACACATATTGTTACAATCAAATGGTTTAAACCATTATAATCATAGATATAGTTTTATGATAACCGGGCATTATAATGGATCAAAACATGAATTTAACCGTTAACATATAAAGTTTATTCGTTTATAACCATTCCTAGCCATCATCTAGGCAATAATCAACAACCATAACTATTGCATTACATTCAAAAACAAGATCTAAACAAACCATTATCAAACTAGTAGGATGAAACAAATTGTTACCTAATCAAACGGATTTCTCGGATAGAAATGATGATCAGCACTTGTAGAATCATTCCCTGGTACGATCCGGACGTTTAGAGGGCTTCAAAACAGAGATTTGATGTCAAAAGTTAGACTTTGTTCGCCTGTAGGTGTTGAGAGTTCAAGAAATAAGAAGAATAAGATGCTGCATGCAATTCTGATATGGAAATCTGATCTTTTACACCACCCTACTCATCGCGTACCGCCAAGAGGGCATTTTTTTCCTTGGTGTAACGCGAAGAAATCCAGAGCATTATTAGATATTTGACTCATCGCGTACCACCAAGGGACATCAACATAGCCTTGGCGTACCGCGACGAGTCCCGGATTGCAATACTTAGATATTTTTCTTCTTTTTTCGATTCCAGAGAATTTGGAACTCTGTTTCGCGCACGGTTTTCACCCATTTTCACGATTTCTCGCATACTTTCAACTCGTAAAAATCACAATTGTTAAATCAACATGGATTTCAAGCATGACGACATGTGCTCTCAGTCATTGATGACGTAATCCTCAAACGTAATTGTCACAGTTTAATTCCCCCAATAAGTTCTTCCTTGATTGAAATCCTAGATCTAATCTCACTCAAATTCGATTTGATTCGCAATCGATTAGATCCAAAACCATGGGGCTTTTGTTCCTTTCTCAAAAACTAGTACAATGATGTATAGATAGTGTACCTTTGTTGCGCGATGGGTGATTTTCGAGTATGAGGCCGAGAGGACGAACACCGAAAGGTTTTGCGGCTTGATTCGCGATACAGAGAGGTTCTGGATGTTTTTAGAGTGCACAGAGTTGTTCGTAGGTTTAGAATGAACGAATGGGTGGATTTAATTTGATTGTCATGTTCGTTTATATAAGGTTTGAGTAACCGATCGAATACAGATGTTTAGGAGCTTAGTTCGTATTGATAAAGTCTCTAATCGACGAATTTGTAGTAGATATCTATTCCATGATGTTCAGGATTGTTTAAAGTTTGAATTTTTATTGATTTTATCTACTAAAACTAGCTATGGATTGAAATGGGTCAAAACGGGTTAATGGGTATCCATGATTTGGTTATGGGTGGAGAAGAAAACCATTGTGGGTAATGATAGGAACAATCCCTCCCTTTTTCTTTTTTTAAAATCAGTTTTTGATTTTGCAAGTTTAATTCCTCAAGTTTATCATAACCTTTTAAAATTGTATAAAAGTTATAAAATTTTACCAAAAAATTTAGTATTTGCAAAAATAAAAGGTTTATTATGTATTTTAAAAATGATTTTATTTATTTATTTATTTGTTTGTTTTTTATTATTATTATTATTATTATTATTATTTTACAACATTTTAAGAGTCAAATTTGTTATTATTATATGTACATATATGTCTATGTTATTATTGAGTAACAAATATATACTCACACACACATATATTTTTTTTAACGAATTCAAACCATAAGACACTTCGAATGTAAATTACATAAATAAATTTAAATGTTGCATTAAACATGTCACCTTAATTAATTAATATGAGAGATGAGAGAAATAAGAATAAAAGTGACACTTGTGACAATTAGTTATTTATTAGCATAGATATAGAAAGAAACTGATTTGAAAACAACGAAAATTTTAAATAATGAAAATTTTTACAAAGTGTGACAAACGATTCGAATTTAAAGCGTTTCGAGGTGGAATAACATCCAAATTTTAAAGTTTTATTTTTCTTATTTATTTATTTTATTTGTAATTAATAGTCCTGGTTACGCGAATAGCCATCCCGCTTTAGTTTTTTTTGAACGACGAAGGTCTCAATCGTGTGAACCCACTGTTTACAGGCTATATCACCAATGTCTAGTTACCTGGACCTCCCATGAGTCACCACAATCACCGCAAGAGGAAATCCAACTGAGAAAACCCCCTGACCCCCACAGATTCCTTTTTCGCTGTGGGAGAGATTTGAATCCAAAACCTCCCATTTAGAATAATCTTAGGGTATCATTGAGACAAAACCTCTTTGGTATCACGCTTTAGTAAAAGTGTCATTTGACATCGAATCTTATGCTTGAAATCTTTGGTTTCCAATTCAAAACATCTTTGGGTTACATGGAGTGGCGGACCGAAAATTCTTTTTAAAAGGAGTGAATTTTTTACGATTATTTGAGGAATTGTTATATAATGGTTTTTTTTTTCTCTTTTGTTCAGATCGGAGTAGGTTGAATCGTGTCGAGTCATGTTAAAAAAAACAATCAAACTAAATTTCATATATAAAAGGATAATAAAAACTTGTTCTTATGGTTGGCAAAATGGGTGGGTTAGGTAACATGTTAGAATGAGTGTGAGTCAGGATGAGTGCATGTCAGGATATGTTTTAACGAGTTATTTTAAAAATCACTAAATTTTGTTTAAGTTAAAGTGAATTGTAACTAAACAAATAGTTTAATTAAATAATTTTTAGTGATTTTCTTTTCAAATATATTATTGATTATTCTTATTCGTTTGAATTCATTATATTCACATAGTTTTTAAGTTACTTATCTTGACCCGTATTATGTTAATGTGTTACTCATCTCAACTCATTCTATGTAATAATGTTATACATTTCAACACGAAAAACAATAATTATGTTAATGTATCTTGTTATGAGTTAAGATTGTCAGTCTTAGTTGATCTCTATGGGGTTTTATTTTTTAAAATCTATCTAAAACAACATCTATAGAGATTTTATAAGTAACTCTTTCTCAAAAAAAACAAGTGTAACTATCACTTAAATTGTCATCACAAGGTTGATTATGCAAATTTAAAAGGAGCGATTGCAAAATTTTAAGGGTATCAATTAGAATTTTAACAAATATATAAAATTAAAAAAAAATTAAGGAGGGTGGTGCCCCCGTAAAGTATATAATGGGCACGCCACTGATTATATGTAAATTTACTATTTTTTTCATTTTACAAAAAAATAGACTACTTATTACACAATAAAACTTAGATATACTCGTCCTTTAAATTAGGGGTGTGTTTTTATCTGAACCCGAAGAACCGGCCCAAAAAACTTACCTGAACCCGAAAATACCTAACCCGAAAAAGCCACATGAACCCGAAAACTTAGAATGGTTCGGTTTTTGGGTACCCACGAGTCTTGTTCGGGTAAACCCGAAAAACGCGAACTAGTGTTTTAAGGGGGTTATATTCTTTGATTTTCAAAGTCTTTTTATTTTTTGAGATTGTTGAAGAACTTATGTTTTGCTTAAACATATTTTGGTTATGTTATGGTTAAACGTTTGAAATCTTTAAAGAAAATGTATGTTTTGGTTAAACATGTTTTTATTATATTTGTTTGAGAAATATAATATTACTTTTTCAAGTATTACTCGAGAACCGTTTAACCCAACCCGATTAAACCCAGGAACCGAAACCCGAGAATCAATTAAACCGAAGTTATATGGTTCGGTTCTCATTTTTCAATTTCATATTACAAAAACCGAATAACCCGATCCGAGCAACCCGGAACCCAAGAAATCAACCCGAACAACACCCTTACTTTAAATAGCACAACTTTAGGAAAAAAAAAAAGATGTTTTGCCAAGTAGTTGAGGGTTCAATTTAAAACAAACATTGTAGGTTTATTTACGTTCTCTGGTTTAGAGACATCATTGTAATTGACCATTTATATGCAGTGAAAGCAAACGCTTCGTTATAATCAACAATGTAAGGATTTTTTTAAAAGAAAACAATTTTTCAATTAATAGTATTATCATACTAATGCTAAAGATAATTAAGCTATGGATTTTATAGTACAGACTATGATAGTCTTAAGTTTGACGTTTATGTTAAAGTGATAAATTGATTATCAAAATTTTAAAAACAAGAAATCCTTAAAATTAACCTATCAACGTTCAAAACAAACAAATCTATGTGGGGTATGTTTCTGTTAACGTTGTTGGCACAACAAAACACTGCTGCCACTGCCAACTGTCTTGGGTCGGGTTGGGTCGGCCAATCATGAAGCCGAGCAATTTTTTTTGAACGGCAACTTTCATTAAACACACCCACAAACTAGCCAGCAAGACGCTAAAGCTCAAGGAGGCACCAAAATACAAACCACCAGTTACAAACAAGAAAAAACAACAGAATAAAAGAAAACAAAAAATTAAAAGGAAAAACTACACCAATCCTCCCAGGATAATAATTCCCATCTTGCGCGATTTTTAACCCAATGGAAGCTGAGTGTTTGAATTTCCTTAAAAATCACCTGATAAGAACATCTCTTCCGATTGAAAACCACATCATTACGCTCCTTCCAAATACACCAAATAGAAGTTAATATAATCGCGTGAAAAGCCTCCTTTTTTCTTTCATTCCACTCCCCTTCTTATGAACTTCCAACAAATCCGTAATAGAGAAAGCAAATATCGGAGGCACCTTGCACCATATAGAAATTCCTTGCCACAGCATGGTAGCCACGAAACAAGAGGAAAACAAATGAATGGCAGATTCCACACCTTCCCCACAAATAGCACACCAAGAAGACGAAATTCGAATCCTCCTCTTTTCCAAAGCATCTCCAGTCGGTACATGACCCACTTGTGCCTTTCACGCCAGGATGTTAACTTTAGAAGGAACCCATTTGCTCCATTTCAGAACAAATTGCACATCATTGTTCCTACGAACATTACATAACCTCCTTATGGATTTGACATCAAAAATTCCGTTAGAATTTGCCCCCATACCCCGCTATCCCTCCCCCCATTATAATTCACCAACTTAACCATGTTAATGCATGCCTCCAATTGTTCCAGCTCTTCATGTGTAGAAGGTGGAGATAACCAATTCAAATTAAAAGACATGTAACCATCGATCCAAATCAAGCGCTCCCGAACCAAGCATCCTTTATTCCTTTCCAGATCATAAATAAGTGGAAACAAAGTCACAAAAGGTTCTAGACCAGCCCACGTGTCCTGCCAGAAAGCTATTGAATTTCCATACCCAACCACACCTCTAATTAGGCTGCGCAGATTAATGTTAAGATCGAGGAGAAGACCGTCAATTTTAACAATATTCTTCCAGACTCCAGACAGAATCGATTTGCATAGCATGGGACCAGACACTCGAATAAAAACATGCAATGAATCAATAACTCTTCTCCATAATGTACCTTGTTCAGTCTTGTACTGCCACCACCATTTGACAAGAAGAGCCACATTAGCGTCCCGAAGACTCCCAACCCCCAACCCCCCACACTTTTTAGGCATCATTACCCGATCCCAACTTACCTAATGTATTTTATTTTTTCCAATTTTTCCACCCCAAAGGAATGCTCTTCTCAATTTATCCAAAATTTTAATGACACCCGCTGTACCTTGAATAAAGAAAAAAAATATAACGGTAGGCTATTCAACACCGAGTTAACCAAAGTAAGCCTCCCACCCATAGATAAGGAAGTTGCTTACCATAATGACAATCTCTTTTCGAAAGAATCAATAACCGGCTTCCACATCGCAATCCGGTTCATATTGGCACCCACCGGGACCCCTAAGTAAGTAAAGGGAAATTCCCCTACCCCACAATGAATAACCCCAGCCAACTCTTGAAGCAACAATATTGACCCCAAATAACTTACATTTGGTCAAATTTACCTTAAGACCGGAAGCCAAGAAAAAACATCTCAATATTCTTGCAATATTTCTGACATTGATAACAGATCCCTCACCCATTAACATAACATCATCAGCATACATAAGATGGGACAAAATTGGACCCCCATTAGGAAGATGGATCCCTCGTAGTAGACCGACATTGACAGCTTGGTTTAGAACGCAGTTTAAGGCCTCCATAGCAATGATGAATAAGAAGGGAGACAAAGGATCTCCCTGCCGAACCCCCCTATAACATTGGAATTCCCAAGTCGGTGAACCATTTACCAATACTGATGCCCGGGAGCATTCCAGACAACCTTTCACCCATTTCCTCAAATTAGAAGAGAAGTTCATCTGGTCCAATACAGAGTCAATGAAAGCCCAGAAAACAGAATCAAAAGCTTTGTTAAAATCAAGCTTAAAGCCACACCTTCCTTCACTGGTTCCATCCTGCATTACTAGGATACTTTAAACATAACAAAATCTATTAGTGAATTAGTAGATCGTCTTCTTCGCAATTGAAACTTAAAATCCACCATATAAACCAAATCAAAAATTTTACTTTTATTAGGCCACACGGAGTGGAAGCCGGGAAGGAGCCGGGGGTGCGTTTTGTCGGATCGGGGAAACATGGGAACACTGCCCCCTGGAAATAGGGTGGGGTAAATCAGGGACCCTTCACCGATTGAAGCCGAGTGGGAGTGGGAAAGAAAGGGTATTCGACCGTTGGGGGGGGGGGGTTTGTCGACCGTTGGGTGATTTTTAAAAAAAAATCCATTTTTTTTCTATTTAAACAACTCCAAAACAATCACAAATCTCACACTTTTCTCTCATCTTCTACAATCTATACACTAAATTTATAAAATTTTCAAGTAAAATAGAGGGAGGTTCATCACTGGTGGGTCGTCAACCAAAAAATTTAAAAAACCACGACAAAAAAATGTTCAAACGCCTCAAATGAACCCGTTCAACACACCTGGGTATCATCCACAAATGCCATCTCCGAATAAACCAACATTTTACTACGATCCAATAACCCGCCTCCATATTTGCAATATTCACCGGACACTCAACAACAATTCAATCGGTGGGAGCAATCGTATCAATAAGATCAACAAAGTTACCAACAATTCGATCAACAAACTTTTCAACAACAATCTCCATTTGAAGGTATTTTTTATACGTTTATTTTTATATTTTATTTTTTTATGTTTATTTTTAAACGCTTATTTTTTTAGACTATTGTGACCATAATCGAGATGACTCGGATTCAAGCGAACATAATAAAAGTGTTCAAGTCGAATCGGAAGAAGAAGAAGAACCGGTTAGGCGAACGGGAAACCAATTGGAAAGAAAGCACCGGCCAAGCGTTGGTCCGATGAAGAGGAGGTTGCGTTGGCCAGATCTTGGCTAACTATTTCTGAAAATCCCGATGTTGGTAATGCGCAAAAACGGGATGGCTTTTATAGAAAGATATTTTTTAACATTGTTTAAGTTAACAAAAAAAGTCACGGTTGATGCTTAAATTTATGTTGTTTATATGTAGGTAACTGAACATTTTCACCATCTCGTGAAGGACAGGTCGAGGACTGTTGATCAAATCTATTCCAAATGGAACGATATGAACGCCTCCATGAAGAAATGGAATGATTTTTACCAACAGGCTTTAATGAATCGCAAAAGCGGTGAAGGGGATGAACAAGTTTTGAAAAAGACCATGAAAGACTACAAAATCATGGTCAAGTCAAAAGGATTGGCTCACATCCAAGCGTGGGAGATGGTTCGCGATAACCCTTTATGGTGCGACATTCCACCAGTAGGTTGTGAGTCACAATCTACAACAAAAAGGCCGAAGCCAAACGAGTCAATGGGTAGTGCGAACGCCCACGTCAACATCAACCTTGATGATGACGAAGACATCAACATCAACCTTGATCGTGATGGCCCACGCATTTACTATGAACCGGATAGGCCAACAAGAAATGACAAAAGATTGGCCGCGTCCTCTTCGTCGCATGACGAGTTAATTCAACAAATGGCGGAATTCAACTCGTTCAACAAAGAGGAATCCCAACAAAGATTCCGCCTTCGAGAAGAAAAACTCCGTATTTTGAAAGAGGAGAAAGACGCACGCGTCCAATTAATGCGCCGACAACAACAGACTTTAGACGAACAACAAAAGTTTGTAGATTTAGAGTTCATGATTAAAGACCACACAATTTATCAAGAACCAATGCTACAACTGATTATCGATCATAAACGATAAATTGCTGCTCGTTGGGGAAGACATTGCCCTTTCTAGGTGTTTAATTTAATTTTTTAGGTTGTATTCTTCTTTTTTTTGGTTGTATTCTTTTTTTATTTTAAATTTAATGAATCTTTTTTTATTTTATTAATATTATTATTATTATTATTATTTATTGTTAAAATAATTAATTAAAAATAAGATTTGAAAATTGGGAAAAGTGGGACGACACCATGCAAAATGGGGAAAAGTGGGGAAAACTGATGTGGTGCTGATGTGGCAACGGGGAAAAGTGGGGAAATGTGGTATGACTCCTTGTGGCCTTACATGGGTCAATTACATATTTCCCTTCCTAAAACATTTTATTACATATTTACCCAATCATAAAACTAAGTTACATATTTCCTTCTTTAAACCAAATATATTGCATATTTATCCATTTCACTAAAAAAAGAACATTATGTATTTCCTATTTTACCTTTAATGAACTAACTAAAACAATTTACATATTTCTCCTTACTAAGGACAATTTTGAAACATGGAGATATTTGTAATTTTACTTTAACATTGAGATATATGTAATTTGGATGTTTAATAAGGGAATATATGATATTAGGGTAAAGATCAAATAAAAAATATATTTTGCCTAAGAAGGCTAAAAATGATATTTAAAATCTTTAAAACAGACCCAAACGAACTCCGATTGAACCCATTTCGATAACATTGAAACCGTCACATCGAATCCTACAATATTTTCCTTTTGATTTAAGCTTTAACAACTAGCTTTAGAGTTTGGATTTTTGGGCATGTTTTTTTAATTTTTAGGTTTTATTTTTATGTTTAGGGTTTGTTTTTATAAATTTTGTTTTATTATTTGGGTTTATTGTTTATGATTTAAGGGTTAGGTTTTATGGAATTACAAGTCGGTTCCAATGATGTAAAAATGAATTCAATCGGAGTTTATTTGGATCGATTTTTAAGTTTTTAAAAATCCTTCTTAGTCTTTTTATGCAAAAAAACTTTTTAGGGGAACCTTTCCCTATGATATTATCCCTTATTATATTATTCTTTTTGGAATATATAGAGGTTGAATCTACTAATATTTTTTTTTCTTAAAAAGAGTAAGAACAAATATAAGTTTGACATGTGACATATTAAAAATATAAAAACTTAAATTTAGTAAAAAAACAAAATCCAGTGCAAAAAAACTCAAAAATATAGTAAAAAAATAAAAATCTAATAAAAAAATCAAAAATCTAGTATAAAAAACACAAAAATATAGTAAAAAAATACAAAAAAAAAAAAAAGAGAAAAGAATCTAGCATAAAAAAAATCTAGTACAAAAATAAGATGTTATATTTAAATTAACATGTCACATGTGAAACTTTTATTAGTTTTTATCATTGTTAGGCAAAAATCTCTTCTTATGTGATATTTTCTCTATTATGAAGCATATGCAACACATTTATAAACAATTTTTATTATTTTTGAAATCCTAATACAAAAAAATAATAATTACAATAAAGAATAGGTTCAGACCGAAAACCAAAGGATCTATCTTCAAATATAAAACAAAAATCCGGTCTGTTTCTTTTGTCGTTTTCAGATCATTTATCTATTCTAATAAATTAAAGGTGGCAAAACCAAGTTTTTTTGGAACCGGAACCGGTTCCGGTCAACAAAGTCAAGAACATGTTTCGGTTCCGGTTCAGCCGGTTTAAGGGTGTAACCGGTTCCGGTTTAAATTTCTGTGAAAACCCAGAACCTCCCGTACCCACCGGTTCGAGTATGACCGGTTTCGGTTCCGGTTCGGGTAGCTGGTTTTGGTTCTGGGCCTGTTGGCCACCTCTATAATAAATCAAAGTTTTTAGAGACACATGACGTGTTTTTAGAGCACCTAAAATTTGATTTCTATCATCTCTCTCATATTAAATACACCTTATATTAAATAATAATATTAAATATTAAATATGTTTTTTGCATTTTTAAACTAAGAAACAAATATTTTCATACATTAAAAATATATTAAAATTAACAAAGCACATTTTAAAAATCCAAATTTTATAAATTTACAATTTTAAAAAATACTATTTTAAAACAAAATGTTTAAAGAACACACTTTAAAAGATTAGTGTTTAAAGAAATAATATAGCTATTTTATTGCTTAAAATATTGAATTATACAAAATTTTAGTCATGTTTTATATGAAATAGATCTTCTTTTACCGTCTAAATTTTTATTAATGATAATTTATTATATAGTTCTATTTAACCCGTCTAATTAACGGTAGTAACCTAATTACTGGACAAACCTTATTATTGTTGTGGCCCACATTCTTTTTTTTTATATTTTTTTTTCTTTTACACCTATGTTACTCTAATTTACTAAAATTTTCTTTCAATCGTTAATCTTTATCTACTTATTTTATTTTAACTTTTTTGTTATTATAATTTAGTCTTTTATCTATTTTTTTTTCTAATTTTTCTAGATGTACGCATAGGACACTGAAATTCAGTAATATTTACTTTTAATTCTCAATCTATCTTTGTTTTCTTTTAAGTATTTTTATTCGTATTTTGTTTTTGTATGTTTTATTATATTTTTTTTCATTTTATATAAACTCAATATCTTTACTAAATTTTTACAGTTCCTCTTTAATTTACACAAGTTTGCAACATGTACGTTTTATGATTTTACGTTGGAGTGACAATCATTGTGACATGTATATATATCTAGGTTTTGATATACTATCTACGTTCTGATATTTGAAATCGTGGCAGAATTATCGCATACGTGTGTTCTTTTCTTACTTTGTTTATAAGTTTTTTTTATTAATATTAAACATTTTTGTTTATTTGTTTTAAATAAACTCAACCTTTCTACTAAAATTTTACAGTTTATCTCTAATCTACACACATTTAAAATGGTTACGCTTTAGGATTTTACGTAGAAGTAGCAACTGAGGTGTTTTTATGTATATGTTTTGATATACGTGATCGTATTTGTGTTTCAATAATCTGAATCAAGGCGGAAATCCCGTAGGAACCTGAGGGGCAACCCACCGGTAATTAACTGTTTGATGTAAAATTTACATTATGGTTGACCAAAGTTATAGGAATGTGCACCGGTATCTTTTTTTAACGATTTATAACAGACATTTAAGATGTGATTTTAACTGTCTTTTTGTATATAATGATTTAGGATATATGTCTAAGCCTATCACTAAGGAAATTCGATAACTGGATAAGCTTTTAACCTTGTCTGAACAATATGTCTCGACATTGATTCGAACCTAATGTCTCCCATAAGAAAGTTAAGTATGTAACCAGTAGGCTATAAGCTTGTAGTTGTGCACTTCTTTAATCTGTCTATTAACTCTAGAAAAAGTAATATAGCCATTTTTAGCATGTATTTTAAAATGATGAAATAAACTTATCACATTATTATTATTTAGATAAGGTTGAACCAAGGTCAACTTGGTTTAACAATTTATTTAAAATACTTTTTTTTTAAGTTTTGAGATAATTAAACTCTTCAAAAACAAAAGATAGATGGGTAATAGAAGAGTATACATAGTTAGATTTCATTTGAAGTTCACATGTTAAGGCTTAAAATAACTTTTGTATACAAAAGATAATCTAAAACCCCAATCGATTGATCATACATTTAATGTTGAAATAGAGGTGAGATTTTTTCCCGAATACCTATACCGTACCAACCGATAGAATTCAGTACCAGTATCAGTATTTGTTTTTGTCATTTTCGGAATCGGTAATATTCGGTAGCGGTACCGGTTATTTTCGGTATTTTCCTGTTTAGTACCGATTGAAATATATATAGTTTTATGTTTTAAATTTAATTGATTATTATAAGAAAAGCGACTATATTTTTTGGATTTTCTTTGTATAATTAAGGCATAAAAATCAGATGAATATTTGTGACACCTCGTAAATTCCAGGTCAACATTTACTTTTTTTTAATAATAATGTGTGTTATTATTACATACGTGGCACTAGAATTACCAATATTTAGTGTGACACATAGTACAACAGTCCAAACCCATTGATAATTCGAGGAAATATCGTAAAACGCTCCCACGTGTCTTGAATAACGAACGTTGGTAAATTAAACAAACCACAGTCCAATTTTACAACACTTAGATTCTAGGGAACCTAAAACAAGTTGAACAATGTTAATATGTCGAGAAACGATGATCGTAATCATGAAATACGAGAAAATCAGTTTGAAACAACAAAATTGGGCCTATTGGGCTCTTCCGAGACCCATCGCAGTACACGAAGAACCTCTGTATAGGCCTTGGCAGTACGCGAAGGATGGGCGGGCAATTTGAATCCCGAAAACCATCGTGGTACGCTGGGCATCTACTTTTGCTCCTATGGTGGTACGCGATGAGTCCAACACGCAAAAATCTTGATTAAATCAAGACTAATCATTTCATAACCACCCTATAACCCATTCCTCGAGCTCCAGACCCTCTTGTTCTTCATTATCACCTGCAACACATTTCTTGAACCTCTGGAAGCCATTAACAACCTTGAGGAAGCACCGTTGAAGGCTTGGGAAGTTAGAAGGGAAGCTAAGGGGCATCATCCACCACCATAACCATCTTGTAGCTGCTGTGGAGACTCTCTCAGGACTCCTTGAAGCCATCAAAACTTGTCCCAGCAACCTTCAAGCTCTAAAGAAGCTCTTGGAGGTAGTTTCTTGTGATACATTACACAAAATCACTCAAACACACACATGCATGGTGAATCACTCACATGTAAACACACACACACACACACACCACATGCACGAAATTTCATATTGTTAAATCTGTGATTTCATGACTTTATGATTGATTTGATGAAATAAGAAGGATCCATGATGAGGTTTAGGTGGATTAATGGGTATTTGTTGGGTTTGCTATGAAATGGGTGTTTTTGATCACATGCATGTATGATCTAGGTAGATTTACATGATTATTGATATTGAAATGTTGTTGTATGTGATATTTGATATGATTTGCAAGATCTAGAAGTGTTATTGTTGTCAAGAAATGATATTTTGTGATAGTTACTAATTTTAGTAACTTTGTTGTTACAAAATGTGAAAAGATGATGAAATTGCATCATGCATGTAATTAGAACTATGATTTATGATGATTTGGAACTAATATGATGATTATTGATGCATTTGGGTTGTTAGAATTGTAAAAAGTAGTGATTTACACATTTATTTCTAAAAATAGTAACTTTTTAGTTACAAATGGCTAAAGAATGATGAGCTTAATATTGTTGTATGTTTAACACGATTATTTGATGTCAACATGATGATATTATGTATTTTGATTCCTTATAATGATTGAAATATGTGTATTTGTTGCAAGTTTCCATAAATAGTAACTTTATTTTACTAAATCAGTAAATGACAATGTGTTGATTAAAACGAGTATGATCAAATGGTTATTTGAGATTAGTATATTGATATTATGGTGATATTGATTGATAGACTTAGTGAAACACGCTTGTCCTTGAGACTTACCAAAAATAGTAACTTTTAAACGCGAAACATGCTTAATCGACTAAGTGTGACTATGTGCTATGTGATAACATGTTCATATAGGTTAACTATGCATATCAGAATAATAGGAAAGTGATTTCTTGTATGGTTTGCCTAATATGGAAACTTTCCTAAATAGGAACTTACTATAAATAGAAAGTTACCTTACGGATGCGTCTTTGGTACACACATCACACGACACTAAATCTCACGTTACACGATCATTTGAAGTAAAAACGTCACCAACGGGTCGTTAGGTCAAACACGGTCAACACGACCCACATAACAACTTGGAGTTGTTTGAACATGAATACGGTCCTGTGAGACCCACACGAATGTGAACACAATCTTATGACACCAATGTGATATAGGTAACCGCTAGCAGGCGCATTACTCCATTCTCATATCGAACACACTACTAAACTCAGGTGAGTTTACAGCCCCGCTTTTACTTTCTACTGTTTTGGTAAACTATTGGGGTGAGAATACTATGCACTGTTTTAGATATATGACTGGTATGTTGCAAAACTATTTTGAGTGTAACTATTATCGCAAAAAGTCCCCACATATCCTTACCGTTAGTTGTGTAACAAACGAGTCATTATTACGTATTACTACTGGGTTTGACTAGCTCTGCTCGGCAACAACTTTGACTGGAGGTCATAACGAGCATAATATCGATGTTGATGCTGGGTTCAGCGATGACCCGAGGAGGCAACGAAAACAGTCGAGTTTCGGTAAGATGAACTGACAAACTGACACACTCATGGATCGTGGATCCAACAAACAACTTAACATACCCAATATATGTCTGTCTACTGTTTTATTACTGTCTAAACCTGTTAACTCACCAACTTTATAGTTGACACGTTTTCGCATGTATTCTCAAGTGAGTGATGGAACACAATCTAGGATGCACTGAAGGACACACGAGAGAGTCTCATGCATATAGACTCTAGTCCTAGGCTTGTATTGGAAATGTGTGTGTGTTTTAAAACAATTTATAAACATGTAGTGTCTGATACATTTTACTTTTCCACTGCAACAATTTATATTTCTGCTGCTTGACATTATATTTATTCCGCCGCGTATTATTAGAATTTTTTTTATTTACAAAACTGTATGTTTGTGTAACTCATATAGAGTCGTTCTATATGACCAAGAGCTATGATCCTGGCCACGTCACACCCGCGCGGTCTGACATCGCACGTGGGAATTTGGGGGTGTGACAATATTCAATAATTCATTAGAGATTATCTAAATGATCATCTAATTTGGATTAAGATTCATAATAATCAAATAAATCAAAAACGACCACTTTGATAAACATTTCACGACATTCAGAAGTAAACAATCTTTGCTAAGTAGTTAATTTTTTTCTAGGAGCAGTTTTCAATTTTCAATATCTATTCAAGAATTCACATGTATTTTTATTTAACATCAACTTTGACGGATTTGTAAAACCAACATCCAAACATGATTGTTGGTTGTTTATTACAAAGATCAAAGCATCATACATAATACTAGGATAAAAAACACGGATTCAACTAAAGTAAGTTTGTCTTTTTAATTGTTTAATTATAGTATTTTGGTTTATCAATTCTAAAATTAATATTCTTAATGTGCTTGCATTTGTTTGTGTAGGAAGATAATATCTTTATCGATGAGACCCCTTTTGTCCAACTTGATAATGACTTAGATTCGATTAATATGGAACAAATTTGTAAGAGAAAACACACAACAAATAATGAAGGAACTCAAAACAAAGCTCAAAAGTAGGTAGAAAAAGGGCAAAGTGAGGTTACTATGATGTGTTTTACATAGAAGAAGATGATGGGGTTAAACAGAAGTATGGAAAATGCAAGTATTGTAAAACCAATATTAAAGATGATCCACACAGAAACGGTATGACTGGTCTAACAAAACACTCATCTACTTGTCAATTGAATCCCAAAGTAGTTGCTAAGAAAAAACAACATAATTTAGTGTTTAAAAAAGAATCTAATGGGGAAGGTAGTGTTAGTGTTTGGAAACATGATGAGGCTAGAATAAAAAAAGCTTTACTAGACTTATAAGTTGTTGCAGAACTACCTTTTAAGCTTGTAGAAAATCTAGCTTTTTTGGAATACACTAACTCGTTAAATAGAAAATTTACTGTGCATGCACGTCCTAAAATATCTAAGGATATTGGAAAATACCACGTAGATGAAAGAAAAAATTGATGGCATATTTAAGTAAACCAACCAATGCAATTCACTTGACTACTGATATTTGGACATCATCATGTCAAAGAGTTAACTATATGGTTGTAACTAGACATTTCATTGATGATGATTGGGTAATGCATAAACATATTATTAACTTTAGACCCATTAATTGTCATAAAGGTGATGATATGGCTTGTGAATTGTTAGATTATATTCATGGTTGGGGCATAAAGAATGTTACAACCATGACTGTTGATAATGCTAGTAGTAATGATAATGCTATTGATGTGTTGGTGAAAAAGTTGCCAAATTTGTATGATAATGGAAGTTGTAGATGCATCTTTTGTCCCTAGTTCATTGTAATAGTCTTCTATGAATGTATAAAGCTTATATTATCAATGAATACAAGTTTTAACTATTATTTGATTGTGTTTATCATGTTTAAGCTTGATTATGTTAACTGCTTGACCACTCGTACGAATGAGACATGAGAATGAGCTCATTCGTACGAGTGAACGCCTAGAGAATGACTAGCTCAGGTGAATGATTCATTAGCATGACTCATTCGCACGAATAAGTCATTCGTCTGAGGTCTTTCGTCTAAAGAAGTTATCAGCATGACTCATTCATACGAATGGCCAAAGACTATAAATACCCTGCAAACATAATGTTTCGGTAGCAATCACATCAGCAATCATTCTCCTAGGTTTCAGTGCGCTACCTTATGCTTCCAACTTTGTGATTTCGCCCGTGATTGATCTTTTCTTGATTCCATATTGATTCTACAACATCGGTTAATCACGGGATGCGATTGTATCGATTATATAACCTCCAAATAGGATTCAGCACTATCCGGAGGCATGCCGAGCATATTCTGATAGGAGCCGACGTGTTCCGCAGGTCCTACAAAGTGGTATCAGAGCTCTGGCTCTTGATTGTACTCGGTTTACATCGATTTTAGCCAATTTCAGCTTGTTTTGGTGGTAATATGCTAAAACCCTGTTTTGGAGCCATTGAAAGTCACAACTTCATTGACAAAACACAAGTTTTAGAGCTTGTTCTGTGAAAAAATCTATTCCTAAAGCTTAGACGTACTATTCTGGTTGTGTATACCAATTTTGGTGGTCTGAATTTGGTTTAAAACACAAATTGAAGGAATCATTCTGCTGTTAAACCTCATATAGTACGAATGAGTGTTTTGGAAGAAGAGCTACATTATTACGAATAGCCCCTTCATTCGCCTCAGACGAATAGCTCCATTGGTGCTAATTGCCCATTTATTCGCATTTCACATTCATTCTCATCCTAAGTCATTTGCATAACCATTCATTCGCCTTCATCACTCATTATGTCCTTCATTCGTATCTAACCATTCTTTTGTACCCCTCATTCGTGTGATCAAGTCCCATTCGTCCAAGTTGATGAAGATTTTTTTAAGTATCAAATCAGCTTATTTCTAATGATATGGATGATTTTGCACTAATGGCTAATCAAAACCATATGATTCAAAACTTTTTACTGACCAAGACAGAGACATGGAACTCAAACAAAGCACCAAAGTTACTATCATTGGATGATTATCCTCACTGGAAGTACAGATTCAAGATCCACATCAATGGAGTGAACACTAACATGTGAATGATGATTGAGAGTGGATATCTTAGGCCACTAAATTTAGATGCATGTCCAGTTCTTGTCACTAGACTCATTGAACCTCAAAGGATGGCTTATGACTATGAGAAGAAGGCTTATGCTATCTTGTCTCAATCCATAGCAACTGGTATTTTTCATCAGTTCTGTAAAGACGTGATAGGACCGGCGTTTTCACTTTGGACGGAAGGTTAGGGTTTTGACACATGACGAACATGAAGATGATGAACAAAATCATATGATATATTGATAGAATCGAATGATTACATGATTGAATCCACATCATAAAAGAACATAGTGTTGCCGGGGAGAGATCGAGCATGATCTCTCCCCCTCTCGTGCTCAAAACCAAGAACACACACAAAACCTTAAACCCTAAAATCTGGAAAACTGGTATATATAGGGGCTGTGACCCATTCGGGTGAATGGAGCCCTTTACATTTTATCCATTCACAAATGCTCCTGCGAACGACTCAGTTTCCAGTGTAACAACATACAAGTGATTACAAATAATCAAATACAAATCTAATCTATTCGAATAGTAGCGGACATCCAAAATATGCACCAACAAGTTCTGAGAGTTCACTTCTTCCAAGTTATTATGAGATGCTCTTCAATAACTTTATGAAGGCAACGATGCCTTATAGAGCATAAAATCTAAATCCTTTAGGAAGGAATTACAGCTTCATGTATGTTGGAAATGAGTCTTTGGATGACTTGGTTGGTCGATTTTATCATCTTTTGAGTGAACTCTACAATCATCATGTAAAGACTTCTATTCAAGAAAAGATTCAATGTCTTGCCGATGCACTACCTCCAAAATGGGAGGGCTTCCTCATGGTAATGAACAAGTTGAGATGCTTGCTACTATGGACATAAATGAATTTATTCAAAAGCTAAAGGAGTAGGAAATTGAAAACGAATAGAAAGCTAAGAGAGGAGCTCAAGTTCAAGATCCATCAGTGTACTACTCCATTCTTACACAAAATGTGATTCCTACTCATGCCCCATTGAGAATAGCTTTTGTTACAAGCACTTCAGAGGCCCCAAGTTCAATAATGTAAACATTGTACAATCAATCTCTACCTCTTGATTCCAGCCTCATTTTGATGAAAATTCTTCACTCATCAAGCTGAAAACTGATAATTTTGATAAAGTCTCAGTGGTGGTAGCCAAAGAGCACATGGGATTAATGTCAGCTCTTGTGAAATATGATAGATTGATTACAGGTCAAATTGGGAATCCTCATTTGACAAATGAAGATGATGCACAAATTGATCAAGATGATATGGAAAGAATAGGCATCATGTGGGCTCTAGCAAGTGCAGTTAGAAGAGCAAAAGATTTTGTATGGAGAACAGGGAAGGACATCAACCTCAATAAAGACTCCAAATTTGGATTTGATATGTCTCTAGTAACCTGTTACAACTGTGGCGATAAGGGATACTTTGCCAGACAGTGAAATAAGCCAAAGAAGATGGGGAACACGAATCCATTCCCAAATCAAAGATCTTCCTCCTATAACCCTTAGAGACAATTGGTGCCCATTGAGACACCTTTTCAATCTAGTTATTCAAAATTTAACAAGGACCTCATGGTACAAAATGATGATGGAGAGAACTGGGAATTCAGATTTAATTTTGACAGTGTGAATAGTGAGAAGGCTTGCATTGCTGAGTGAAGGGACGATGAAAAAGATGAGGTTAATCGTGATTCAGAAGGAGGATCGTTGAAAGAGAAGGATCAACAGGAGGAATCATCAAGCTCAAAAGATGAGAGCAATTCAGATTATGAATGTCAAGATGGAATAAAAGCTGGCTCTGAGGATTAATCCAGTACACAGTTTTCTTTGATGGTTGACACTACATCCTCATCTCATGTAGTTTAGGCATATGATGACTGTCCATTTCCTAACTCCAGATGATTTAGATGTATTGACCTAGAAAGTAAGGTCTTGGCATATCAAGAACATAATTATGCTCTCATTAGTGATCTCAATCAATTCATTGAATCCAACCGGGTTTTGAAATCAAATGAAAAAGATTTTACAACTAAAATTGAGACCTTAAACAAACTGATACATGAGATTGAGATCACTGTACTAAATAAGCAAGATGCCATCAATACATATCTCAATACAATCAATGAAACCAAGAAGAAGTTGGCAATCTCTGATTGTGATTATGAGACCCTAAATCGTAAGCTCACGAGCTATGAGAGTTCATCTTATATTATTGAGCATATGATTAGCGATCACCCAGAATAGAAATTGAAAGAAGAGGCAATGAGTTACAATAAGTGTCCTCCACCTGTATCGAATTGTTTTGTAAACTCCTCAAATGATAATGACATAAAAATTTTTCAAGTCAAAACACCTATGATAGTAGACCCAATCGGACTTAACTCAAGTTGTGAGTCATTATCATCTAGACCATCGTTTGTGGAGGGTATTGTTGAGGACTGGGTTTCTGATTCTGAAGATGATCTACTTACATCCTCTAGTGCTGCTACCCTTGACTATCACACTCCTTGTATGAAGAAAGTAGACATTGTGCCCTCAAAATCAGAGACTACACTCTTTACCTTTAAAGCATTTAGAGGTATTAATTTTGTGAGGGCCTCTGAGAACTGTAATGAGAAACTGTTCCAAAAGTTGGATAATCTTGCTTTTGCTAGCAAGAATAGGCGAGGATTGGGGTCTGAGAAAAATCTGTCGAGCTGTATGAAGAAACCCGTTGTTTTCAATCACACCAAAATACATCGAACAACAAAGTTTCAAAAGAAAATTTTGATAAAGCTCAATTGTTTTCTTCAAGCTTAAAAGAAAATTTTGATAAACACCAAAATTTTGAATGTGGTGCAATGGGGCATATCATAAGAAATTGTTCTCATGTCATCAGACAATGAACTGCACCACACAGTTATCCAACTCCACCCAAAAATCAGGATAAGGGAAGAAGGGAAATTGGAAATCGGGACATATCCAAAACTGCTTCTGTCTAACCATCCAAGCCATCTTCAGTTATTTGAAACATTCCCTAAACAAAAACACCACCTGGAAAGTGAAGTCTTTTGAGACTTCAACACCTAAAATTTTTCAAAATGAAAACCTTCCAGCAAAGATGACTTCAGAAGGATAGTGGATTGAAATGACAATCCTTAACTCATTGGGTCAACCCAAGACCTTAAAGGCTTGGGATCACAATCTCAAGTAATTGTTGTATTTATGCAGGTTTCCCTAAATGCTGCTCTTAGATTGTTGATAGTGGGTTATCAAGGCACATGACTGGCGACATATCTCTTCTTTCAACGTCAATCCAATTAGAGGAGGATATGTGGATTTTGCTGGTTTGAGAAAGGTGGATTTATTACCGATGAAGGCATTCTCTCAAATGGTCAAGTTTCTTTTGACAAAGTGAAGTACGTGAAACAACTTGAGAATAATCTTCTTTCTGTGTCACAAATCTGTGACAAGAAGTAAAGAGTGTTGTTTGATGATGCAAAATGTTGCATTCTCAAAAGAGACATCCTAATTCTTGAAGGATAGATTCTAATGTCAGCTCCAAGGAAACAAGATCTGTATGTTCTCAACATGGCCACAGCTTCAACTACATCTTTTTCAACTACATGTTTTATGTCCAAAGAAACTGAGAAAGTTTCAATACTTTGGCATAAGAAAACGGGTCATCTAAGTTTATGGAAGATGAATCATTTGGTTCATAACAGTTTGGTTGACGGTGTAAATATGAAAATTTCAAATTGTCTGATGTCTACATATCATGAAAGAAGGGAAAGAAAATCAAGCGATCTCATAAACTTAAGAGGGTTCACTCTATCACTGTTCCACTTTAGCTTCTTCACATGGATCTGTTTGGTCCTGTTAGCCGCAAGAGTATTGCTGGTGATCAGTATTGTCTGGTTATCACTGATGAGTTCTCCAGATACTCTTGGGAATTTTTCATGAAGGAAAAATCAGAGACTTTTGACTGCATACAAGTTCTAGTTACTAAACTTGAGTCTCTCTATAAGCTAAAAGTTCGGATGTTCATAATAGATAATGGTACTGAATTTAAGAATCATAATATGGAGGCTTTCTGCAATGAATGTGGTCTTCTTCATCAATTTAGGGCTCCATTTGTCCCATAAATGAATTGTGTTACTGAACGAAAGAAGATGACATTGATTGAGGCCGCTCGGATTATGCTTGCTGACTCTTTCTTACCCATCCAGTTTTGGAATGAAGCTATTGCAAATGTGTGCTACACATTGAAAAGGGTATTGATTTTAAAGAGAAACGGGAAAACTTGCTTTGAATTTTTCCACAACCGGAAACCAAATCTTTGCTACCTTGAACTGTTTGGTGCTCCGTGCACTATGCTTCAGCGTCATGAGCTAGGCAAGTTCAATGAGAAAGTGAAGGAAGGATATTTTCTAGGGTACAACACTCGAAACAAAAGGGTGTACAAAAGTTCATCTCACACTATTGAGGAATGGTACCATGTTGATGCTCAACGATATTCTACGCCTCCTCTAGGAAAAGGTCTTGATTGAATGTTTAATTATTCTGATCTTTTTGACTTTTTCAATATCCCTCCTGAGTTTTCTAGACGATGATGTTGCTGTTCAAATGATGTATGATGCACAAAATGCACATGATGAACAAATGCAACCTTCATTTGTTTCAGATCAATCTGGTGTTCCAGGCTCCTTGCAGGCAAATGATGACACTTTGGATTTAAATGATCATGACTCTCAACCTGATGTTGTTAACCAAGATGTTGAAGATATAGTTCTTGCTCTTGAGGATATTAACCTTAACAATCTAGATCCTCATGTTGTTGTTCCTGCACATCCCACTGGCAGAATCAATAACATTCATCCTCAAGAGAACATCATTGGAGAATTGACTAATGGAGTCAGAACCAGAATACAGTTGACCTCAAGAGGGCTTGTTGATATCCTTGAATCTGGAAATATCAACTTTTGTTCTCATTCTTGTTTCGTGTCACATATTGAACCCAAATTAGTTTCAGAAGCCCTAAGAGAGGAATCATGGGTAGATGCAATGCAGGAATAATTACTCTAGTTCAAGAAGTTAGGAGTATAGCAACTTGTTGACCTGCGAAAGGGTACAAAAGTGTTCGACACTCGATGGGTGTTTCGCTGCAAACAATATGATCAAGGGATCGTAGTGCGCAACAAAGCACGTCTAGTTGTGTAACATCGTAGATTTTTCCGACTATAATCTATGAATTGTAATAATGACGAATTTTAATAAATTGATTACAATCAAAATTATCTCATTTAGTACTATTAATATATATATATATATATATATATATATATATATATATATCTCTGTGTGTGTGTATAAATAAAAGCTATATATCATTAAGTATATAATTATACACTCGTATAGATTATACATACATACATACATACATACATACATACATACATACATACATACATACATACATACATACATACATACATACATACATACATACATACATACATACATACATACATACATACATACATACATACATACATACATACATACATACATACATACATACATACATACATACATACATACATACATACATACATACATACATACATACATACATACATACATACATATATATTATATATATATATATATATATTCCTTTGACCATATACATTTTACATAATTTATATTTAGATTATAAAATTTAAAAATGTAATAAATTGAAACAAATAGAAATGTTAAAGTATGTTTACATAATTATAATGTTTAGATGTTAAACTAAAGTAAAAGGGATAAAATGAAGTGTTTCAAAAGTTAAACAACATTTAAGTTAAAAAGGGGTGAAAACTAAAATCTAGGGGTTGTTTAGGTTAAAACCCAAACCAAATTCCCCTCCCCCTTGCAGCTCACGTTTTTCCGGTAAGCACTTCTGGACAATCACCGGAATCCGGACAAGGCGCTGGCCAACACCCAAACACAGGTTTTAATGCTCCATTTAATCCAGATTTTAAACCTCATGAGCCAAAACGTAATTACAACGTAATCACACGATTAAATCATGATGAATAATTCATTTAATTGGATTTTAATCACCCAAAACCATAAAAATTAAACCTTTAATTAAATCTAACGTTTCGGCTTGAAATAAGATACATAAACATAAGGCTTTTACTCCTTCTGATCATACGAAGCTTGCCAGACCATCGAAACGCTCTCAAAATCACTTTTGGATCGAACATCAAGTGGAGAACGTTTGTAACCTTTTGTGAACTCGAACATGATTGAAATCAAATCAAATCAAGTAAGTTTATGCACCATTAGAATCTGTTTTAAGTATAGAACGATAGCCCTCTATCAATTTCCGATAATTATTGATCGTTCGATCGATTTAAGAATTAGGGTTCTTGAAGGATTTGGGGAAAAATAGAATATTTATGATAAAACCAATTTGATTTGAACTTTTTCAATGAATTGAGATAATGGTCGACTGGTTTGAGCATGGCTCCGTTAAATCAAGGTCTAAGGTTCAAGACCCTAACCCAACCATTTTTATTTCTTTTTATTCCTTCTTTTTAGTTCATTTATACTATTTTACAAATCCGAAAAAAAAGTATTTATAAAAATATTTATAAAATACTTAAAACTATTTTGTAAACTCAGAAAAATTTAGGTTGAGGAATTTATTTTATTTAATCATAAAACTGATATTTTATGTTTTTAAAGAATTTATATCATAAAAACATACCAAACTATTTTTAAAATTCTAGAAAAATTATACAAAACTTCTAGAACTTATATAAACCTTTTCAAATTTTTAGAGTTATTTTTATGCAGCAAAACTATTTATATTGATTTAAAAATGTTATTAATCTGCCTAAAATATCAATTAAAAATACAAAAATTCTACAAAAATTATAAAGCCTTTGTGGAACTTTAATAAATCTAAGAAAATTTTTATTTTTAATTTTATGACTGAAAACTATTTATTTTGATTTGTAAGCATTGTAAATCTAAATAAATAATTTATTAAAACTATTAAATTTCATTTAAAAATTCTAAAAAATTTTATATAAGTTATTTGGATTAAATTCAACTTAGAAATAATTTTATTAGGATTAAAACATCTTATTTGAATCAAATTGCAATTTAACATGGATTCTAAACATTATAAATTTATATATTTAATTATATAAATCTTTAAAAAAAATACATTGAATTTTTGAAATAAATATTTAGAATAGAAAATATTTTCATTAATTTATTCTATCATATTGGAATAAACTTTAGTTAAAAACTTTATATTAAAACAAATAAAAACAAGATTTTATTTAATGATTTAGATAATTATCTATATTTTTGTATAACACTTTAAGCTTTAAAAATTCCAAAAGTAGCTAATTTATAAATTTTAGACCATTATTATTTAACTTATAACATTTATTTTTAATAACTAAAAATACAACTTTGTCGTATTTATCAAATCACCTAACTTAACTTGATTTTTCCAAACCTATTTAGAACCTAGACCTTGAACCTATAATGGCTTAGAACTCTATTTAGAAATTTATTGAACTTAGAGAACTATGAACTTGAAACTATATGTTTGTTTTGAGGAATTTCTTCTCACAAATTTGGACCTACAACTATACAAGTTTACAACTTAGCTATTCAACTGATCTAAGTGAGTTTCATATTCCCCTTTTCTTACTTTTGATTTTGTTTACAAAAAATCGGGGATGAAATAGGAACTCTAACTATTTGAACAATCTGTATCTATGAACTTTATCTTGTGATTTGAGCTTATGTCCCAAACTACATGTGAACTATCCTCGAAAAGTTGCATTGATCATTAACTATGTGTCACACCACGCCAAGGTGGAACACGCGAGGTGCGATGGTCATGGATTCACAGTCATTGTTTACATTGAACGACTTCTACACGCATTGATAATAAAGTTTTACATGATGTCTTAACTTACAATCATCCAAAATATAACTAACAAAATTTCTAGACTTCCAAAATATAATGTGTAAGATTTTACAAACATGGCCTAAGTCAATAGGCTATGCAAGAAAAACCCCAAAAATATGCATGTGAATGTGTTGTGACTTCAAGCTTATCATTCCCAAAATATGTCCCAATGCTTGCTTCAATTATCTGAGAAATACATGCTAAAAACAGTCAGCATAAAGCTGGTGAGTTCACAGGTTTAGACACGTAAAAATTGAGTTGTTTCATTCGACCACAAGGTTTCAAAATGTGACTATTGTTCTAAAAAACAATAGCATGTGTTATGTATATTAATTATTACCATGAGCTCCCATAACCGAACTCGACATGATTGAATTGCCCCATCCCAATGTTCTATCGCAAAACATTGTATTGAGATGAATATTGTGCACCCGATCTGACCTACAATCAAAGTTAGAGCTACTAACCACAGGTGGGGGTTGTCACTCCCGAATAGTACTATTCTCAATAATTCACGTTTACCCACAATTAACGGTTATAGAATAGGGGACTTAAAAGCGATAAATGTGACTCATGTAATAATGTGTTGAACCAAAACCACTTGTGTCAATGAAACGAGTACAAGCATGATTTCTCCCCCTGTGAGTTAGTAAAACATTGTAAAAATAGGGGCCGTGAAACTCACCGTTAGTGTAGATCCGGGGTCTTGAGAGTGTGAATACCGTCTTGTGTTTGAACCCCTACTTGGTTCCTATAATATTATAGATTTAGGTTGAGTTCGAGAACTTATAAATTCTATGTTGTTGTGTTATTTAGTGTTGTTATGTTTTCTTGGTGTTTTTATGTTGACGGGTTTGTTGTAGAAAAATTGTCTCCTATAGTCATAAAACATGTTACAATGCCTTAGAGGATAATCACTTATTATTATTTTTAAGAAATTTGGGCATTATAACGACGCATTGAAAAATATCTATTTTTGTTTATCAATACCCAACACTTTAAAATACCATATTTCAACAATAAACATTTTAAAATACTTTATATATGTATATATAAATATACAAATGAGTTTCATTTTCATGAAAAATATATAGATAGGACATGTAAGTATGCATTTATAAAATTTTCGTTTTTTTTTGACAGATTATGTTTAACATTTTCGAGTGAGCTTTTAAAATAGCAAAAGGTTTTCAAAAATTACGAGACTTTACAGTCTGGTATTTTAATGTGTTCCGAACAACTTTTGTTTAGAAAAGTTTTTGTGATTCTGCTCGAAAATAAGCCGAAACAGCCACTCAAATCAGAAGGTCCAGTTATGCGCACTCATTTTGTAGAGACTGTTTCGGGTATCATTTGGTTGAGTTAGAATACGCATAAGCAGTGCTTGGAAAGCTAACTCAACGAACTTAATCATAGTGTTAGAGTTTGCTTCATTTAGAGTTTTTATGCTAAAGTTATATAAATTTGAATTTGGGACAGATTCTGTCCTCAAAAGAGAACTGAGTATTTGTGTGTTCAAATAATTTAAAATTTAACTTTTGAGAGCAGGTTTCACCTTAGCAAGCAAGGAGAAGGATGAGAGTTTATCTTGAAAATTATGAAGATGATGATGATGTTGGCCCAAATGGTGGTGTTGTGGAATGAAATAGATAAATTGGTTGTGTTTTGTGTGTTTGAATTATTTTTGAACGTGTTATTTCAATGCTTGCAAGCCTCTTATATAGTAGTAAGAAAGTATGGTCCTACACAATAAAATAAGTGAGTAAATATTTTAATGTTGAGTGTGAATTTGGGTAAAATAAAGTTGAAGTATGATGTTTTGATGTTTCTTTTTCTTTGCTGTCAAAATGAGGAGAAAGAAAAGGTATCGGGTGAAAAATGATTGTTGTATGTACGTATTGTCATTGAAAAGTAAATATGGGAATGATGCTAAAAAGTATTTTTTTTGTGGCGTTAAATTGTGTGTATATATATATATATATTTTTTTTTGCATTGATCTTACATGTATATACATATACATATATTTTTTCCTTTTGTTTTATTATTTTTATGCTAGTCATCACAAATATATATATATATATATATATATATATATATATATAGTTGTCTTAATATTTTGCTTGATGATGGGTGAGAGTGAGTTAAACGAAAATAAGAAGGTTATGTATAATAGTATAATTGGGTTCCTAAAATATATATACATATTTATTCGACAATTTTTTTTTTGAACCCGATATTCGTTTTACTAAACAACAAGATTTAAATTATAACATCGAAGTTTTAAGTTTTGAGATTTGATTGTGAACCAATTAATTTGAAATATTAACTTGTTGGATTTGGGTGAGTTTAAATTTACCTAATATAGCTACACAACATTGAAGTTTCGGTTGAGATTTAAACCTGAAAAATTGACGAATGTCACAGTCTACCCCCGTTAGAAGAATTTCGTCCCGAAATTCAGTTTGTGTTTGCCGAGATTGGTGCCTTCTCGAATAGTTGGAGGTACTTGAGTTTCATTTGGTTATCACGTTCCCAAGTAAATTCTGGTCCTCGCCTAGAGTTCCATCGAACCTTTACTATAGGGATGCGACTTTGTTTCAATCTTTGTACTTCTCGATCCATGATTTCTATTGGTTCTTCAATAATTTAAAGTTTGTTATCGATTTGAATTTCGTTTAATTGTTTGATATTGTTTCATGACATAGACATTTTTTTTTTCAAATTTTAAATGTGGAATGTGTTGTGAATTCCATTGAGTGCTGGGGATATTTGAAGTCGATAAGCTACGGGACCTATCCTTGCTAGGATTTCAAATGGTCCGATGTGTAGTGGGTTTAGCTTTCTGTGTTTTCCGAACCTAATGGTTTCTTTCCATGGTGAAACTTTAAAAATAACTATGTATCTAACTTGAAATTTCAAAGGCTTACGTCTTACGTCAACATAACTTTCCTAACAATCACACACAACCTGTAATCGATCCTTGATTTTGAATGTTTTGTCAGCGGTTTCTTGAATGAGTCCTGGACTAGCGAGTTGGTTCTAACCAATCTCTGCCCAATTTACAGGTGATCAACACTTGCAATCATATAAGCCTCAAAGATGAATGGGCAGAAATGGTGATTCAAGAGTTAGTAGACGATGCTAAAATGAGACATAGAGATCGTAATGTATCCTCGTAGTATACGACAATCTAGTTGTTAGAGAGGGTACGAACTCATCATCTTACTATTAACAAGTTCTAAAGGGTGATGTTAGTTGAAGTACGAGTGAACATGTTAGGCATAAGTTGCACACATAATTCGTTGTGATTGGGACAAAGCTTTTGTATTTCGGATACTATTTTGTGGCTAGCGTGACGTCTTTTATTTTCTTTTTCAGATACTAAAACTAAGAACCTTGTCTAGAGAGTATACTTGTTTTTGATTTCATAACATTCCATGATTCTCTCTAAACAGTGATAGAATGTTAGTTTTAGATAAGTTTGTATTTATGCCAATGTCTAATCACGACTTGAGTACTCGAGGCATTAGTGCTCCAAAGAAATGTCCTTACAGCTGATTATTATTAGTACTAATAATCATTGACAAAGGTTAGAATTTGTGTTGAGGTTCATCATGGTTGGTGTTCATAACAAAATCTGAGTATGTATCTTGAGTTTTAATAATTGATGTGTCATGAGGTTCTCGTTCTTGAGTGAGTTTAGGATGAAGAAATGTATCTAGTTACTAGAGGATAATTAGTTGGTGTGAAGCACACACATCAAATCTCATAGTGTGTCATCATATGATTAGCTTGTAATACAAGCATAGATTCGAGGAAAAAAAAGAATCTTGTTTGGAGCTAAGATTTTGTCAAATAAAGCTAGGTTAGGATTCTGTGATATAATCTGTTCAAGATCTATCTATTTACTGAATCCTATTAGAGATCAATGGTAGTTGTGTATACAACAAAGCTTGAGTACCCTATTAATGATATATTGTACTTCCATATAACAAGATATATGGAAGGACATCAGCTTATGTGAGTCACCATCGTCAAGAGAAGACATGACATAATCGCTTGTGGTTACCTTTCATTAAGGACTTCACATGGTTCTTAGTTGAATTGAATGCGTCTTTAGAGAAGGTGAGTCAACGTTCTAGTTGCTTGACATATAATTAAAATTCCATATAAGGAAAGTTGCATGTTAGGAAGAGTAGTTCCTTACTCTTTGGCGAGACTTAACCTTTTGGAAGTTAATGGGCCAGATGGTCTAGTTAACTCATTGGAATTTCGAAATATTTCACGTAATGGAGTTAACTCTTCAGAAGTTGACGTTGTCCTTAGAAAAATCTATTCTAGAAGTTTATGTATATATATATATATATATATATATTTTTGAAAACTTTCTTTAAGAATTTTAAGTACTTTGTTCTTCGGAAGCTCACAGTTGAGTTGACGGTTAATAATTTCTAAGATTTCAAAAGTTTTTTTTAAGCTAAGGACTTAGATTCAGAAGCATAAGATGTCTATCTTTCAAAAAGTAGACAGCTAAATCAAAGTGTGAATCGTCGTATAGAAAAACGATAGTTGCGCATTATTCTGAATTTAGTTAAGGCTCAAATCTAGTTATGATTATAGAATTTAGCAGTTTAAAGAGTAGGTTTGTACCACAATTTTGATGGATGTCATATATATACACAAGGTGTGGATGCCATACAATGCCTTGTAAATAGACAGGGTGTCTAGAATTTGTCAAAGGGATGGCCATCATCTGTACAAGATGCAAGGTAGAATGGATTGTGATTTCCAGGCTATGGCTAATTCTCGATCCATCTCTAGTTCTCACATTCGAGATACCATAAGGATTTTATGTGCAAGGTGCACCGCATCTAACACATTGCACTATCAATGAAGCTGAATTGGTCACATACCATAGCCAATTGTGGTTTTAAAACAAATCAAACGTATATACACAAAATTTCCCTTGAGATTTTGTCAAAAAAGGTTGATTTTTTTTTAACTTTAACAGTCATGGGTATGGAACTTTAATATCAATAATATAGGTAACGAATTCGTTATGGAGAACACTAAGATCTTAGGAAATAAATTCTGGTTAATAGTTAGGTGATGTCGCACCCCCAATTTTCAACTAACGGAATCATACCGTTTTGGGAACGTGACAAACCAGGATCTCAGATCATTAGACATAACGAAGACCTCTATATGAATTTCAAAACACACTTTGGTCTAAAACTGTAACATCAAAGCTTTTAAAGTTTGCGGAAGCGTTTTAAAACCATAATAATTGTAAAATATAAATTACAATGCAAGGTTGTCAAATGTTCAAATTCAAAGAAATGAAATGTGAAGACATGCATGCGACTCAATCTCCTAGTCCATGCCTGCTTTCTGATGTACCTTAGCGTCCTGAGAAAACATGTAAATCAAGTCAACACAAAGGTTGGTGCATAACACAGGTTTAAGCATTCACAAATGTTGAAACCACAGTTTGAATATAAAGTTTGCAGATAACATAATCACACATTGCATAGTCATGATAGCTAGTCATATATACTATTTACATAAGTGGTCGACACCGAAGCTGACTAGTGCATGCTATCGCATGTTTTGCCTTGCCACTATTGTCTAGCACAAACAATAGTAAATGATTGTTTGGTCAGTCAAACACCTGCGTAGATCCCATCTACCAAGTGAGGTTTGTCAAACCTAATAGATCTATTTCCAACTACCACGCTTTGCGCTACGGCAAACTAAACGGTTCGAAGTGTAAGGACTTTTAAATGCTATGTTGTCACATAATGTAAACAGCTAACTCATGCAAGTGATATGTATCTAAAATGTTTGTTGCACATGTTTTCTCCCCCAAAACAGTTTAAAATAAGAAAGGGGCCGTGTACGCACCTTTGATTATTGCAGAATGATCAAACACTCGTGAACTTGCGTAGAAAATCCTCTACGAATAATCTGTGTTTAAACAATAACTTAGTGTTATTCGAATAGTCGTTTTGTGCTTGAAATCACATACGTATCAACACACGTATGTTAAAGTGTTAGGAATACGCATACGTATATATGCGTGCCTTTGAAATCGTTTAAATAAAATCCTATATGATTTTTTTTAAATAAACGTAATTATACGCGATTTCGTTTTCGATCAAAAATGTGAATTTTATTATTCAAATGTGTTCGGGACTTCGTTACGGTTCCAACGCAACTTGAACGGTTCAAATCTGACTTGAAACGAAGAAGTTACGGGCTAAAAACCAAAGTTTAGTTTAAATACTAAAAACATGGCAGCCCCCGAGTTCGAACCCGGGACCTCCCACACACACACACAACCCCAGACCAGTTGATCTATCAAAGCTTTTGTTAACAGATTCAATCCTAAATTGTTTTAAACACCAATGGGCCGGCTCCCCCTTTTGCTTATACATTCAAGCCCAATACTTCCCAATTGACCCTAATCGAACCCCAATTCGAACCAAATCGAGGCTAAAACCTTAGGGGTTATGTTCCTGGGATCCAACCGACCATGCAGGTGAGTTTAATTCAAAAATAAACTACTCTAACCCATTTAATTGAGTGTGTAAACGTCCGAACGTGAGTTTACCCATTTCCAATTCAAATCGATTAAATTCATGATCAATTGTTCTTGGATTCATAGGGTTTTCCTTTATCATAGTATTTCGAATCTGTCACACCCCCAATTTTCAACTAACGGAATCATACCGTTTGGGAACGTGACAAACAAGGATCTCAGATCATTAGACATAACGAAGACCTCTATATGAATTTCAAAACATACTTTGGTCAAAATCTGTAACATCAAAGTTTTCAAAGTTGCGGAAGCGTTTTAAAACGATAACAGTTGTAAAATGTAAATTACAATGCAAAGTTTTCAACTGTTCAATTTCAAATAACTATAATGTAAAGACATGCATGCGACTCAATCTCCTAGTCCATGCTTGCTTTCTTGTGCACTTTAGCGTCCTGAGAAAACATGTAAATCAAGTCAACACAAAGGTTGGTGCATAACACAGGTTTAAGCATTCACAAATGTTGAAACCACAGTTTGAATATAAAGTTTGCAGATAACATAATCACACATGCATAGTCATGATAGCTAGTCATTTGTACTATTTACATAAGTGGTCGACACCGAAACTGACGATTGCCATGCTATAGCATGTTTTTGCCTTGCCACTATTGTCTAGCACAAACAATAGTAATGTTGTTTGGTCAGTCAAACACCTGCGTAGATCCCATCTACCAAGTGAGGTTTGTCAAACCCAATAGATCTATTTCCAACTACCACGCTTTGCGCTACGGCAAACTAAACGGTTCGAAATGCAAGGCTTTGTAATGCTATGTTTGCACTTAATGTAAACAGCTAACTCATGCAAGTGATATGTATCTAAAAGCGTTTGTTGCACATGTTTTCTCCCCCAAAACAGTTAAAATAAGAAAGGGGCCGTGTACGCACCTTTGAATGTAGTAGAACGATCAAACACACGTGAACTCGCGTAGAAAATTCTCTACGAAGAATCTGTGATTTAACAATAACTTAGTGTTATTCGGGATGTCGTTTTGTGCTTGGAATCACATACGTGTCAACACACGTATGTTTGACTTGTTAAAAATATGCATACGAAAGTACGCGTGCCTTTGAACTCGTTTAAATAAAATCATATAACCATATATGATTTTATTTAAATAACGTAATTATACGCGATTTCATTTTCGATCTAAAATGTGAATTTTATTATTCAAATGTGTTCGGGATTCCGTTACGGTTCCAACGCAATTTGAACGAGTTAAATCGGAGTTCAAACGAAGAAGTTATGGCCTGAAAAACAAAGTTTGGTTTAAATACAAAAATATGGTAGCCCTCGGGTTCGAACCCGGGACCTCCCCCACGCACACACATGCTCTGACCAGTTGATCTAGCCTAGTTTTTGTTAACAGATTCCATTCTCAATTGTTTTATCCCTTAATAAATCGGGTTCCCTATTGTTTTTACTAACCCAAACCAAATGAGCTTCAATTGAGACTCGATTCGATCTCGATCGAACCTGAAAACATAGGGGTTTGTTTCTAGAAACCCAAACGAGTTCAAGGGTGGTTTCAATTTGGATTTTTAGTTTAGTTTTAGTGTTCAATAGTCCCTAATCACGTTCGAACTCGATTTTGTTTAATCCAAATTCAAATCAGTTGAATTGATGATCGATCTGTTCTAGATTCATAGGGTTTTCATTAAATCATTGTTTTCGAATCCTTCTGTGAGGTTCAATTCGAATTTCATGTTCATCTGGGTCAAAATCCCCAAATCCGATTACCTTTAAAACCCTAGAAATCGAAATCATGAAATTCGATCTTGTTAGATGTGATTATCATAAGAATTTCGTTTACATAACCCCTGCTAACATGTCTGAAACATTTAATTTGATTTTTACACCCATTCTCATCAAATCCCCCAAATCGTTTCAACCTAAGAACCCTAGAAATCGAGATCAACAAATCCGATATTGTTTGATAAAATTGATTTATGGTTTTCATTACACCCATAATTTCGAAACTTTCTGTTGTGTTTAATTTCATTTCTAAACACGTTTGCCTCAAAAACCCCAAAACGCTTTAACTCAAGAACCCTAGAATCTAAAATCGTATAATTTGCTTTTAGAACCAGAAATCGGGTTTGGTTTATCCATAATCGGACCTTTTAGGTACTGTAGGAATAGATTATTACCTGGATTGACTTCGAATTGGTGTAGATCGACTAATGGGTTGGGTTTCGGCCACCCTCCAATCGAGTTCTTCTCTTCGAAGCTTCTTGAATCAAATTAATGGATGAATAACTCTCTAACAGTGCCGACTAGTTTGTAGGAATGTTCAATTATGTGTTTTTCGAATGAATTGTTTGAATTTGTTAAATGGTAGTGACGGTTTCATATTCTTTTGTTATTAGCCGTTTAATTCACCCATTATGGGCTTAGTAACTGATGATAACCATTGATAATCATCAATGGGAGTTAATGAGATGATAAATTCGATCCCTAACCTCTTTTTAACATGAAATCCGAATTTCAATTGCTAACAACTTCGAATTTTGACTTTGATAGTCAAAATTGAACCTTCTTTATAATTGTAACATTTATTCTTATAATTTAAGTGTTTTAGGCATAGTTTGTTTAATTCAAACCTTTATAATTTGTTTTTGTTCAATTTCATAACTTTTCGGTTAACAAAGTCGAACCAAAATCCCGAATTGTCACTAGTTTGGTCAATTGAAACGTTATTGGGCTAAGTTAACCCAATTGGGCCTCATAAATGCAATTGGCCTACCTTGGGCCTCATTGGGCCTACGTTGGCCTCCTTGGGCCTACCTTGGCCTCATTGGACCTACCTTGGCCTTATTGGGCCTTCCTATTTGTGACTTCGTTATTTTCAGTTAACGAGGTTAATTCGATAAGTCGGATTGTCACATCATCCCCTTGTTGAAGGAATTTTCGTCCCGAAAATTAGTAAATGATAGGAGTAGTTAGGAAACTACTTACGAGTTTAAATCGTATGTGTTAGTGTGGTTTGATCATTCCGTGTGCTTGTGTGTACTCACACACAAAATCTAATGCTTGCAACATCACAACTAAATGTGATCGTTCAATGTGACTGTTTGCGTGTACACTAGTTAGTTCTCCTAACTGTGACTGTTTGTGTTTGATCATACTGTGCTGTGTAACCTCACACATAGTGAGTGTCTGTAACTGTTTGTACTATGCAACCCCGCACACAGCAAAATGTATGTAACTAATCATGCATGTACTTCCATAACATGTAACATATGAAATGTAGCCCATAAAATGTAATGTAGCACAAATGTTTGTAACAAAACCAATTGAATAAAGTGTTTGTATACTGTACTATGTAATCTCACACATAGCAAATGTTTGAATGTAGTCGACAAAATAGAAACCTCCAAAACTCATGTGTACCTGTAAATTCACGAGTACATGGGCCCCTGTATTCGTCAATTTACCTTACACAATTATTCTGGTTCCTTCTATATGTAACTCCACCATTGTTTAACCGATATCAAATGTAATGTTTTCAATGCAGTACATTGTTTGAAATCAATCATGTATGTACTACTATGAAATGTTTGTGTTTGCCTTCTGCAAGGCTTCGCTTGTGTTCAGCACAATTGTTCCTACTAATTTCAATAGTATCATGTGTTTGTGCTTACAGTTTGAAATCTGAAAATGTTAGAGTGTGAAATATCACATCATCCCCTTGTTGAAGAAAATTTCGTCCCGAAATTTAACGTGCATTCTTAATGTTTGTTGTTGTTTTGAATAAGTGGGGATGCTTTTTCATCATTTGGTCTTCCCTTTCCCATGTGAATTCAGGACCCCGTCTTGAATTCCATCAGACTTTGACTATCGGGATCTTGCTTTGTTTGAGTTGTTTGACCTCTCGGTCCATGATTTCAGCTGGTTCTTCAATGAATCGTAACTGTTCATCTACTTGTATTTCTTCCAGAGGTACAATCAATGTCTCATCAGAAAGACATTTCTTCAAATTCGATACGTGAAAGACATCATGAACTCCACTGAATTCATCCGGTAGTTTGAGTTGATACACAACCTGACCAATCCTTTTCAGGATCTCAAAAGGTCCTACATACCGTGGACTAAGCTTCCCGCGCTTGCCAAATCGTGTCACACCTTTCCAAGGTGATACCTTTAGAAGAACTCAGTCTCCTACTTGAAATTCCAACGGTTTGTGGCGTTTGTCAGCGTAACTTTGTTTTTGTCGATCCCGAGCCTCTGCCATACGGTTTCAGATTTGTAAGAGAATTCCACCAACGGTAAATGGTTTTTCCAACATATCTTCGAGTGTCCGAATTGTACGTACACTCTGACCGTCTGTTTGTGGGTAATATTTTGTACTCATGCCTAAACGAATTCCCAAGAACTTATGGGGTGATTTCCAAAAGTTGGAAATAAATCGAGCATCCCGATCTGATATGATAGAAATTGGTACGCCATGTCGTGCTACCACTTCCTTGATGTAAATACAAATCAGTTTCTCCATCTTGTCAGTTTCCTTGATTGCTAAGAAATGTGCAGATTTCGTTAATCGATCGACAATTACCCATATCGTATCACAACCACTTGGTGTACGGGGTAACTTAGTAATGAAGTCCATCGAAATCTGTTCCCATTTCCACATCGGTATCTCCGGTTGTTGCAGTAAACCAGATGGTTTCTGATATTCAACTTTGACTTTCGAACAAGTCAAACATTTGCTAACGTACCTAGCAATGTCGGCTTTCATGTGAGGCCACCAGTACAGTGCCTTCACATCATGATACATCTTGTCTGATCCCGGATGGACTGAATACCTGGACTTGTGTGCTTCATCCATCACGAGTTCCCTTAAACCTCCATACAAAGGTATCCACAGTCGATTAGTGAAATAACGGATTCCATCAGACTTGACATCCAATTGTGTTTCCATCCCCCGTAAAGATTCATGTACCAAATTATCCTTTTCTAAGGCTCCCAGCTGAGCACTGCGTACCTTGTCAGGTAAATCGGTATGTATCGTCATCATAAATGCGCGAACCCGTCTTGTTGAAGTGTCTTTTCTGCTTAAAGCATCAGCTACCACATTAGCTTTTCCCGGGTGATACTTAATCGCGCATTCGTAGTCGTTCAACAACTCAACCCATCGTCGCTGTCTCATATTGAGTTCCTTCTGACCAAAGATATGTTGCAAACTTTTATGATCAGTGTAAATGGTACACTTAGTTCCATACAGGTAATGCCTTCAAATCTTCAAAGCAAAAACCACTGCTCCTAACTCCAAGTCATAAATAGTGTAATTCTTTTCGTGTGGTCATAGTTGTCTTGAAGCATAAGCAATCACTTTATCACGTTGCATCAACACACATCCCAAGTCCTGTGCAGATGCATCACAATACACCACAAAGTCTTCCGTCCCTTTCTGTAAGGACAAAATCGGTGCACTGCAAAGTTTCTGTTTCAATAACTGGAACGCAGTTTCCTGTTTATCCGTCTAGTTATACTTCGTTCCCTTGTGCGTAAGAGCTGTAAGTGGTTGAGCGATCCTTGAGAAACCCTCAATGAATCGTCGGTAATAACCCGCCAAGCCAAGGAATTGTCGTACCTCAGTAGGGGTCTTTGGTGCTTCCCAATTCTTAATCGCCTCAATCTTTGCTGGATCAACATGTTTGCCCTTTTCATTGACTATATGACTCAAGAATTGTACTTCTCGCATCCAGAAGTCACATTTCGAGAACTTAGCGTATAATTTTTCTTGTTTCAGTAATTCTAACAGCAATCGAAGATGTTCAGCGTGCTCCTCCTCAGTCTGGGTGAAAACAATGACAAACTTATCGAGGTAAGGTTTGCAGACTCGATTCATGAGATCCATGAATACTGCTGAAGCGTTTGTCAATCCAAATGGCATGACCAAAACTCATAATGGCCATAGCGCGTTCTAAATGCTGTCTTAGGAATATCCTCTTCTTGAACTCTTAGTTGATGATAACCCGCTCTGAGGTCAATCTTCGAGTAGTAACTCGAATCTTGCAACTGATCGAACAGATCGTCAATTCTAGGTAACGGATACCGGTTTTTGATGGTAACCTTGTTAAATTCCCGGTAATCGATCATGTAACACCCCGACCGGCGGCGGAATCGTCGGGATGCCACGAGGGATATGTAGATTGTTCAAAAGCTCGTGGGCATCTAAATTAAATCATCATATATCATTTAATCAACCAAATTAATTACACAAAAATCATGTTCATCATGAATCAAGTACATCAGTTACACAAAAGAATTAGTTAAACTAACTAAACTCTAGTCGCCAGAAATTTAGTTAATTAACTAAGTCCAAGATCCTATATGATGATGTCCAAAATAGAAGAGATCCTCTCTTCATTCCTACTTGTCTCCATCACCTGAAACATGTAAGAAATCAAGTGTCAACTACAAAAGTAGTTGGTGAGTAATCATAAGTTTTTTTTATAATTAAAAATGTTTTAGTAAAAGGAGTTTAAAGGTTTATGCTTAAAATGGTTTTTTATAAAATGCTTTGTTTAAAACGAGCATAAAACTTATGATCTTCTTAAGAAATCCATATGAATACCTGTATGAGATAATCCAACACACATCCACCAATTCACTAACCAATCTCATACTCAATCACAATATCACATAATCAATCAGTCATAATCAATTTCAAATAATCATAATCAAACATAGATAACCAATCCACAAACAAATCAACAAATCACATCATTCATATTCTCCAATAATGTTCGTGACTATACATGATCATTTTGTAATTAACATAAGTTAAATACATGATTCATGGAGTGGTCGCTAACCACGTGACAATACATGAAGTCAAAGCAATTAACCGAAGTCAAGAGCAATACTTCACGGATGTGGAAACCCTCCACGTGACAATACATGAAGTCAAAACAAATAACCGAAGTTAAAAGTAATGATTTCACGGAGTATGAGACAATACATGTAATCTTTGTTATTAACCGAAGTCAATAACAATGTTTACACGGATTTGTAATAATCAGTGATAATCCATAATAATGATAATTCATAATAGTGAATATCATAATGATAAACAGGTATTACCCTTGTATTATCAAAATAATATTTAAACCGGTATACATGTTTCACCTCCGAGTTTTAAAACTAAAACAGTTTAAAGAAAGGGAGGTTATGAGAACTCACCTGAAGTCCTTAGAATCGGTGTTCTCGTATTATGCGCGCTCGCGTATGTAATTCAAATCAACTCAACAAATCTGTGATTATTGTGTTTCATGATTATAAGTATACGTGTCTTCATTTAATTAAGCGATCTTAAGTGTTTACTAAAAATTACTAATGCCCCTTTAACTTAGTTTCTATTATCAAAGTTAAGTTGGTAACACATGATTTCATTATTGATTATGGATTCATACATGATAGCATAATTACCTAATGAAGATAATTCCATGATAAACCCTTATGTTACCCACACACATTCATATACAAATGTATATATATATATATGTATGTATACTCGCATGCATGCTTTAGATAATTCTAATCATCATGATATCCAAGTTAACAATATATAATTTAGATTTAAGAACCAAATTAACTTGTTCATCAATTATATTCAAGGTATGAAATTTCTAAATTTATAATTTACTTTTATTAAATTAAAGGTGGCAACTAGAATTTTATTGCATGCTTGCATGAGTATTCATATATATATTTATGATTATGTTCCCTTATTACCCTTAACCGATCCCCACATTGGATTTTGGTTCGGTATCCCCCAAGGGCAGCGAACCTTCTATGTTTCCCCATAGGTTCGGCTAACTCATGGTGCAAGGTTCGGTTATAACAACACAAGAGGGTTCGTGACCAGCCCGAATGAAGAAGGTTCGCTATTAGGGTTATAGCCCAAGGGTTCGCCCGGTTCCTATGGTTCGCGGCTGCATGAGGGGTTCGGTGGCCTAAGGTTCGGCACCCCATGGTTCGTCCAAGTGAAAGAGATAAGGGTTCGTTCAAGACCCAAGGTTCGTGGAGGTGCCGAGGGTTCGGCCAAGTAATTGATAGGGTTCGCAACTCATGTAGGGTTCGTGACCCATGTATGGTTCGCCCCTAGGGTTCGTCTGACATGCAGCTAGTTCATAACCCTTAGGGTTCGACACATGAAGGGTTCGCCCAAAGGGTTCGCTGCACGAGGGTTCGGTCCAGGGTGATGAGATAGGTTCGCTACCCTGCTGGAAGGAATTCGCGACCCACAACAGGTTCGGCCTCCCTACCCTTGCTAACCCTGCAACACTCAGCTGTTAATCATCATCATCATCATCTAAGGGTCGTTCCAAATCTGTTCCTAGTTTCCATGGGCCGCCCCAAACTCGATTATAACATACAAAACGAGTTCATGATGTAAAAGATAATGGCCACGTTCGAAATAGGGTTTTTAACCCAAAAACCGTAAATAAAAGCTCGGGATTTACCTCGATCATCGACCAAACGTATGATTTTCTTGTACTTTCTTGTTCTCCTTGATTCCCCGGTCGTTTAGGCTCCGAGATCTCACGATTTCGTCAAGAAACGAGCTTGGAAAGTTAGAGAGAAGGTAGAGCTTTTGTGGGTGACGGAAATGGAGGGTAGAGAGAGAAAGTGTTGGGTGAAAAATGAAAGAGATGAAGTAGTTCATCTCACTTATACCTCGTTATAATACCGCGTGTTCGGTCTCGTTTTTATCGCGATAAAAATAAATAAATGGTCGATTATGCTCGGTTTTCTATCGTAACATATTTAAACAATAAATCATTTTAAATAAATCGGTTTTGCTTAAAATAAAATAAGTTTAAATAAATTGTTTCGTAAATCGCTTTCGTTTTATTATTGTGAAATAATCGATTAATAAATTAAATTATTCCAATTAAATTTAGGTTGTGATTCCTAATAAATATTTTTAGTTTTCATTTATTAATTTAAACATCGTTAAATAATATTTAATTATCTCGTCGAAACGCGTTACTCGCGTACGTATCCGTAAAGATCGTCACCTTTGCGAATGCGATGCTCGTACCGTGTTTCGATTTGATTTAAGATTTATGAAATATCGTTTTAGAACATTATTCTTAACAATTATATTCGTGTGAATCTGTTGATGCATGTTTATTGTCCCTAGTTCAGTTTTGTAACTCTTATCATGTAAATGTTCAAAGTATTAATGGAAGTTGTCTTTATATCTATTTCATAATGTTTATTTCTATTGATTATTGTCTATTAATGTTTATCTAGTTGTTTGATTTGATTATAAACTGTTTGAGTATGAAGTTTACTCATTCGGTCGAATGACTCTAGAATGAAGTCATTCGGCGAATGAAGGTTATAGCGAATGTCTGAGTTCAGAATGAGTCATTCGCCGAATGACTCATTCGAATGACTGCTCATTCGAGCTTAGTCATTCGCCGAATGAGCTGCTTCGGCCACTCATTCGGCCGAATGACTACAGCCTATATATAGATGTTCAAATCATTTCAAACCTAACTTTCCAGAGCCCTCCTTCTTCCCTAGCACTCCAGTGTCAAAACCCTTGAAGATTTGAGCGGTTCTTGATCATCCAAGTTCGATTCTCAACCCGTGGTTTTCGATCGTTGCTTCCAAGTCGTTTCTACAGCCTCGGATCACCACGGTTTCTGTTGGTTTCGATTGGAAAACCCTGGAATAGGATTCCGCACTATCCCAGAGGTTGTCGAGTAGTTTTTCATTGGATTCGGATTGTTTCCGAGCTCCAAATCGGTCCAACAAAGTGGTATCAGAGCAGCGGCTCTTGATTCTACTCGATTTCCACTCAAAATCAACAGATCTGAGATTCCCAAAACCCTGATTTTCGTAACTTCCAAAAACCCTATTTTTCTTGCTTCCCAAGTCACTATTTCATTGAAATATCAAGTGTTTTGTGGTTTGTTTGATCTAATTCCTTCCCAATTGGTTTATTATCATGTCTTGAAGTTCTGTGCAAAATTTGGTGGTTAGATCTGGTCAAAATCGCAAGATATCACGATTTTCGTTGTCAAAAACCCCAGATCGCCGAATGACTCTGGCGGCCGAATAAGATTTGCCGAATAGCCCCTCATTCGCCGAATAGTTCTCATTCGGCGAATAGCTCCTTCGCCATTCACATTCGCTGAATAAGCCTCATTCTCAATACTCATTCGGCGAAAGACCTCATTCGATCTGCCATTCGCCGAATAGGTCATTCGACTCACTCATTCGTCTGTTGTCATACTCAGCTTGTCATTCGCCAGTTTCTACTCATTCGGCCCCCGACATTCGCCAGAATAGCAGTCATTCGCCAGTTACTTCTGAATTTTTTTCTAAGTGTTGAATTTTACTACTTCTGATCAAATGGAGGATCTAGCACTCATGGCTAACCAAAACCATCGCATTCAGACTCTCTTGTTGACAGAGAATGAAACCGGGAACGCAGACAAAGCTCCTAAGTTGTTGACTTTGGATGACTATCCTCACTGGAAGTATAGATTTGAGATTCACATCAATGGAGTGGATACAAATCTATGGATGATGATAGAGGGAGGATATTTGAGGCCTTTAAATGAGGATGGAACTCCTATGCTAGTTACACGGATGACCGAGCCTCAAAGGAAACTGTATGACTATGAGAAGAAAGCTTATGCTATCTTGTCACAGTCCATTGCTACGGATATCTTTCATCAATTCAGACAGTTTACATCTTCAAAATACCTCTGGGATGCTTTGCAACAAAGATATGAAGGGAATGATGCATTGAAGAGCATTAAGTCTAAAGCTTTGAGGAAGGAGTTCAACAGCTTTATGTATGTGGGTAATGAGTCCCTTGATGAGTTGATTGCAAGGTTCTATCACCTGTTGAGTGAGTTGTTCAACCACGAGGTTAAAACTACAACTCAAGAGAAGATTCAGTGCTTGGCAGATGCACTACCTCCAAAGTGGGAGTCCTTTTTGATGGTCCTTAAGCAAAATCAGATGATGGCTCATATGGACATCAATGATTTTATTCAGAAGTTGAAGGAACAGGAGATAGAGAACAAGTGGAAGGCCAAAAGAGTTGTGCAAGTTCAAGATCCTTCTCTATACTACTCCACCCCCACAGTTGATAAGTCTACAACTCATGCTCCTCTGAAAACTGCCTTTGTGTCTAAAGCTTCTGAAGCCCCATCTGCAGCTCAGATGCACTTTAGCCCATCTTCTTCATCGAGCTCACAACAAGAGCATCATCAGCCTACTGCAAGTCTGAAGACAGAGAACTTTGATAAAGTCACAGTTGAGATTGCTAAAGAGCACATGGGTCTTCTGTCAACATTGGTTAGTTCATATGATGGATTGGTTGCTGGTCAGATCGGCAATCCATATTTGATCAATGATGACTACTCTCAAATTGATCCTGATGATATGGAAAGAATTGACATCATGTGGGCATTAGCTAGTGCAGTTAGAAGAGCTAAGGAGTTTGTGAAGAGGATCGGGAAAGACATCAATCTAAACAAGGAGTCAAAGTTTGGATTTGATATGGCTTCTGTTACATGCTACAACTGTGGTGAGAAGGGTCATTTTGCCAGACAATGCAAGCAGCCGAAGAAAGCTGGAAACAAGAATCCATTTCAGCATCAAAAGTCAGCACCTGCTAATTCTGAAAGGCGATTAGTTCCTATTGATTCTCCTTCACCAACTGGATCTTCATCTTCTGGTAGTAAAGCTTTGATGGTTCAACAAGATGAAGGAGTAAACTGGGACTTCAGATTTAATGCTGATAAGGAAGATCAAGAGAAAGCATGTGTGGCAGAGATTCAGAATTCTGATGATATTGATGAAGAAAGCAGTCAGGAAGATTTGTTGGTGATTGATGACAAGACATCAAGTTCAGAATCAGAAAATTTGACGGATTCTGACACTCAAGAATCTGATGGAGAAGCTGATGACTCTTCAACTCAATTTGCCTTGATGGCAAACTCTTCTGCTTCTACAGATTCTTCTGAGCAGGTATACACTGATTGTTCATCTTCTCAATCTGATTGTTTCAATTGTGTTGACCTTAAGAGTAAGGTGCTTGCTTATCAGAAGCATAACAGTGATTTGCTGACTGATCTCGACCTGTGCATTGAAGCAAACAAAGTTTTAAAATCTAATGAAAAGGATTTTCAAAATAAAATTGATCTTTTAAATCGACAATTGCATGAGGCCGAGATCGCTGTTCTGAACAAGCAAGATGCTATAAATTCTTATCTCAATACCATAAATGAGATCAAGAAGAAGTTAGCAATCGTTGAATGTGATTATGAGACTTTAGGTCAGAAGCTCAAGAGCTATGAGAGCTCTTCTTATATCATTGAGCATATGATCAGTAGGGGTACTGATCATGGGAAGGAACAGGTTAACTATCAAAAGTGTCCTCCACCAATCCTAAATGCCTTTGTCAATACTCCAAATGACAAAGATGTGAAGGATTTTCAAGTTACTACTCCGTTAGTAGTTGATTGGGTTTCTGATTCCGAGGATGGAATTGTGGAAGATTGGGTTTCTGATTCCGAGGATGAATCAGAGTTTTCATCAAAGCAGAGCACTCCTCGGAATCAACCTTCTAGTGTCATGAAAGGTGACCCAATCTCCAAATCAAAGATTTACAAAGAATTATGCTTTGTTAAAGCTTCACAGGGGTCTGAAGCTAATTGTGCTACCAAATCAGCTCAGTTTGGTAACAAAGGAAGGACGGGTTTGGGTTTTGAATCAGATTGTCAGAAATCAAATGTTTTTAAATCAACTAAAAAATCATTTTCTGATTTAAAACATTTTCATAAAAAAGGTGATAAAGTCTGTTTTGAGTGTGGTGAACCAGGGCACATTGTGAGGTTTTGTCCTCATTTGATCAGACCTAAGGTTGTCCCTTTCAAAACCTTAAAGTCTGCTTTACCAAAACTGGTAAAATCTGTGCCTAAAACTTTTCAGCCAAAATCTTCACATCACACTCAACCTAAGGGTTCAGACAAGGGGAAGGGAAATTTGGAAAAATTGGTGGTTCCAAATGAGGTTAAGGTTAACCAATCAAAATCATCATCCATTTATCTGAAAACCTCTTTTGATAAAAAGGCAATTTGGAAAATTAAATCATCTGAGGGGTCTGTTCCACAAATTTCAGACAAACCTATTCTTAAGGGAAAATGGATCGATGTTTGGATCCGAGACTCAATGGGTCAACCCAAGACCGTAAAGGCTTGGGTTCCCAATGTAAACTGATGTCTCTTTATTGTGCAGGTTGCCCCAAAAGCTGGAGTAAACAGCAATTGGATCGTTGATAGTGGGGCTTCCAGACACATGACTGGTGATATTTCTTTGCTCACCAATGTGAACGCAGTTCGAGGTGGCTATGTAGCTTTTGCTGGAGACAAGGGTGGTTTTATTACAGGAGAGGGAATCTTGACAAATGGACAGGTTTCGTTCGATAATGTCAGATATGTCAAACAGTTGGAAAACAACCTCCTGTCAGTCTCTCAGATTTGTGACAAAGAGTACAAGGTTCTGTTTGATGACTCAAAGTGTTATATTCTCAAGCAAGGTGTGCAGATACCTGAAGATTGGATTTTAATGTCTGCTCCAAGAAAACAAGACTTGTATGTTCTCAATATGGCTACAGCTTCAACTACATCCTCCACAGCTTCATGTTTTATGACAAAGGCAACTGAGAAAGATTCAATCCTTTGGCATAAGAGGATGGGCCATTTGAGTTTACGCAAGATGAATCATCTGGTGCACAACAGTTTGGTTGAGGGAGTTAGCTTGAAAAATTTTAAGCTGTCTGATATCTGTGTTTCATGCAAGAAAGGAAAGCAGTCTAAGCAGTCTCATAAGCTGAAAAAGTATCATTCAATCAATGTTCCTCTTGAGCTTCTTCACATGGATTTGTTTGGTCCAGTGAATCGGAAGAGTATAGCTGGAGATCAATACTGTCTTGTTATCACTGATGAATACTCCAGATACTCTTGGGTCTTCTTTTTGAAGGAGAAATCAGAAACGTTTGATTGCATTCAAGTTCTGGTTACCAAACTTGAATCGCTCTATAAGCTCAAGATTCGTCAGTTTCGAACTGATAATGGAACTGAGTTCAAAAATCACAACATGGAGAATTTTTGTAATGCAAGAGGCATTGTGCAACAGTTTAGTGCTCCATATGTTCCACAGATGAATGGCGTTGCTGAACGCAAGAATAGGACATTGATTGAGGCTGCTAGAACTATGCTTGCTGATTCTTCTCTACCGGTTCAATTCTGGAATGAAGCTGTTGCCAATGCTTGTTACACATTGAACCGGGTCCTAATTGTGAAGAGACATGGGAAGACTTGCTTTGAACTGCTCCATAACCGAAAGCCAAATCTTAAGTATCTAGAACCATTTGGTGCTCCATGCACTATGCTTAAGAAACATGAGCAGGGCAAGTTTAATGAAAAGGTGGAAGAAGGGTACTTTCTTGGGTATAGCACTCCAAATAAACGAGTTTACAACATTGCAACTCATAATGTGGAGGAGTGGTACCACGTGGATGTTCAAAAGTATACAATGCCCCCACCTGGAAAAGGGCCAGATTGGATGTTTGACTATTCCAGTCTTTTTGACTCATTCAATATGCCCCCCATGTACTCAGATGAAGATGTAGCTGTTCAGATGCTGTATGATGTACAGAATGCCCCCGATGCTACTTTTCAACCTACATCTACATCTGGTCCCTCTACACAGATAAATGATGACAGCTCAGACACAGATGACAATCCCCCAGCTGCTCCTGAACCAGTTGTTGATAATCTTGTACCTGATCTTGAGGACTTGAATTTGAATAACTTAGATCCTGAGGTTGAGGTTCCTGCTCATCCTGTTGGAAGAATTAATCGAATTCATCCTCAAGACAACATTATTGGGAGTCCTTTAGATGGAGTAAAGACTCGAAGTCAGATTTCTTCAGGTGGTCTTGCAGACATTCTTGATTTTGCAGATGTAAGCTTTTGTGCTCATTCCTGCTTTATATCTCAAGTGGAACCGCGTACCGTCACTGAAGCCCTCAAAGAAGAATCATGGGTAGACGCCATGCAAGAGGAACTGTTGCAGTTCAAGAAGTTAGGGGTCTGGCAACTAGTTGATAAACCCAAAGGTGCAAAAGTCATTGGCACTAGATGGGTTCTTCGTTGCAAAAAGGATGATCACGGGATAATCGTGAGAAACAAGGCTCGTCTGGTGGTTCAAGGATTCAGACAGATAGAGGGATTGGATTATAATGAGGTGTTTGCTCCGGTCGCTCGACTAGAAGCCATTCGTATCTTTCTGGCTTATGCATCCTTCAAAAGGTTCAAGGTTTATCAAATGGATGTAAAGAGCGCGTTCCTTCACGGGGTTATCAGTGAAACAGTGTATGTCAATCAACCTCCCGGATTTGAAGATCCATTGCATCGTGATAAAGTCTACAAGCTAGACAAAGCGTTGTATGGATTGCATCAGGCTCCGAGAGCGTGGTACGAGACACTTTCCACTCACCTTCTGAACAACGGGTTCAGAAGAGGTGTCATTGACTGCACTTTATTCATCCGTGAGAAGGACAGTGATTTACTCTTGGTACAAGTGTATGTGGATGATATAATTTTTGGATCCACAAATGATAATCTGTGCAAGGAATTTGAGACAGTTATGAAAGAAAAATTTGAAATGAGTTCGATGGGAGAGATGAAGTTTTTCTTGGGTTTACAGGTGGATCAGTCTGAGGCAGGGATTTTTATTCATCAAACCAAATACGTTGGTGACATTCTGAGCCGGTTCAGTATGTCTGATGCGAAGCCTGCTGGTACCCCACTGGCGATTAATCACGGGATTACTCCAGATGAAAAGGGGGAGTTAATTGATGCCACTCTGTACCGGGGAATGATCGGATCTCTCATGTATCTCACTGCCTCTCGGCCAGATATCATGTTTGCCACTTGCTTGTGTGCACGTTATCAATCCAAACCAAGAGTATCTCACCTGATTGCTGTCAAAAGGATTATGCGTTATCTGAAGGGTACACCGGAACTTGGCTTATGGTACCCTAATGATGATAACTTTGAGCTTACTGCATATAGTGATTCAGATTATGGTGGATGCAAAAGAGATTTCAAGTCAACATCTGCGGGATGTCAGTTCTTTGGAAACCGATTGGTCACCTGGCAGTGCAAGAAGCAGACGTCGGTGTCTACTTCAACCTGTGAAGCTGAATATATTGCTGCTGCTAGTTGCTGTTCACAAATCATCTGGATTCAACAGCAACTCAGGGACTATGGGTTACATTTTTCTAACACTCCTATTTATGTTGATAACACTGCCGCCATTGCTGTCACTAAAAATCCAGTTCAGCACTCCAAAACCAAACACATCGACATAAAATATCACTTCATACGTGATTGTTTTGAAAAGAAATTAATCGATGTGGTTAAGATTCACACCGATCACCAAAAAGCCGATCTTTTTACTAAAGCTTTTGATAAACCCAGATTTTTATATCTGTTATCGGCTAATGGTGTTTTCCAAAAGGATGAAGTTCAATCCTCATCTGAGTCTAACAAATGATCATCTTTTTACTTAGATAGTTTTGTTTATTTTATTTCAGTATTTTCATTTTCTCCTGTACAGTTATTTTTTATTACTAAAACCACAAAAAGATTTTCTATTTTTAGGTTTTTAGGGGGAGATATAAAAATTTGAAAAACCAAAAACAATAGAAAATTTGAAAATCCAAAAACAATAGAAAATTTGAAAAACCAAAAACAATAGAAAAATTAAAAATGAAACAGACCTGTTTAATGATATAGCATATTGATTTCATTATGTCATAGAAGCAAAATTGAATGCATGAACTAAAATCACAAGGAAATGATGATGGGATGTACTGATAGGCTGACTATACAAAATAAATAAACAACTTATGAGAACTTAGAAAGTTTGATTTGTGGGATCCAATTTTTTTTAAGGCTTTTGAGTGAGAAATGGTTCTTGACTCAAATCAAGCATACACCTGTCATCATGGAATCAAATGAGGTTTCATTCAAAGAAAAATAAATGCAAGCTGGTATTAAGCTTGAGGAAAATCAAAGACAAGCTGGTATTAAGCTTAGTCAAGAAAAACTAGAAACAAGCTGGTATTAAGCTTGAAGAAAACCTAATGCAAGCTGGTATTAAGCTTGAGAAAAACTTAAATTAATAAAGTTCGATTCCATACATGTGCCATATTGCTGGGACGAACCTAGCTGAAGCCATCCATTTGGATAGAACAAGAAAAACACAAAAAGATAATAAATGATTGAATCTCATTGAATTCATGATGACTGGTATTAAGATATGCTGAAATGAGTTTTGAACTTATTTTGATCTTGATTGATGAAATGAATTGGGGAACTCAATCAGAAAATATGAGTAATCATTTAGTTTGTTTAAGAGTTGTGTATCGTTCAGTTTAAATTTGGACAAATATATCAGTAATCGTATCAAAATGAAATTGTGATTGAAGTGAAGCATTCATTGAAGGTTATATGATGTGATCAGAGATATGTGTTATCTTATTAACGGGCTTTTCACAAAAATATGTGCTTACTTGCTTTTAATTTGTGTTTGTACAGTTGTTTGGTTGCTTCAGAAAAATACAAAAATATTTTCTATTTTAAAAATTTGTTTTAGATGATCATTTGTAGATTCGGATGTCTGTCATCTCTGAATCCTGAACCAACTAGACATATCTTCATAAATAGTAGAAAGTTTGGTGCTCAAAATGTCAAATTCTTGAAATTTTGGAGTTTTGGAGAAGTTCATCCCTCATTCGTACGAATGAGAGGCAGAATGGACACATTCGGCCGAATGAGACTGAGTCATTCGACCGAATAAGCTACTCAGAATGAACTTCATTCGACGAATGAAGAGTGTCGAATGTCTCATTCGACATTCTCATTCGGCGAATGAACCTCACCAAATGACTCAGTCGGCACTTTCATTCGGAGAATGAGACTGAAGTCACATGACCTTTCGTCTAGCTCATTCGGAAAATAAGTACACAGTATATAACTGTGTTTCGACGAATGAGGGTCATTCGACCACTTTTTCTTTCGTGACATCAGTAAACCTCTCATTCGGCGAAACACATACTTAGACTTTTTATTCGATTTCTCGTGACTTTGATAGATCCTGCTTCTGATAATCAACTTATACTTATTCTCAGGTATATGGAGATCAAGTTTCAGCCGATTTCATCCACGAAATCATGTCAAACAGATTAGCATTTAGGGTTTTTAGGGTTTTTGAATTCGCCCAACAAATAAACTGTTAAGATGGACCTTAAACTCAAAATGTCAAGTATTAAAAATGCTAATCGGTCGATTCTGAGTGTTGTTTACCAGATTTTTTGGATTGATTTGAGATTTTGGATAAAGGGATTTTGAACTCAGTTCATATGCCGAATGTCGTCATTCGACGAATGACTCATTCGGCGAATGAACCTCATTCGACGATTGGATCATTCGGCCAATGACAAGTCATACTCAAGTCTCATTCGACGAATGAGAGTCATTCGACGAATGAACCTCATTCGACTGTTAACACATTCGGCGAATGGACTCATTCGGCATATCAGAAAACAGTCAATATGATTTTTGTTAAACTTCAATGTTTGATTGATTATCTTGTACTGACATGTGTATTTCTTGTATTGTGCAGTATGGCAGGATACAAATCAGTTCCGAAGCACAACATCTGTGCCCATCTTGACTTGACTACCCCGAACGCGAAGCACTACGCAGATATTATCACATTCTTGAGGCGTTCCAGGATCTTCACTGCCATATCGACAGTTCATGTGCCCTACTTATCACATCAGCAGGATTTCTGGTCATCTGCTGATATCGATTGTGAGGCCGAGCCTACAGTCATAAGGGGCAAGGTCAGGGGTCATGATGTGGTGGTCTCTGCTGAGCATATACGGAGGGTCTGTGGTTTTCAAGACTCTCCGGATCATCCTGCTCTACTTGACAGATTCTTAGTCCGTGGATGCTTTCTCCGATGCAAGTACGAGGGAGATATTGGAGCCGGGATTCTGAACAAGGCGTTCATGTCGCCGCAGTTCAAGTACTTGGCTCATGTACTTGTTCACTGCCTTGGCTCGAGGAGAGGGGGCTTTGATGACATGCGCGAAACCATTCAGTGCGCATTTGCTGCCTTGGTGCTCAACAAACCATTCAACTTCTCCGAGATGGTTTTTATACACATGAAGGAGAATGTGGGGCTTAAGGGTGACAAGAAGTTCCTCATGTACCCTAGATTTCTACAGCAGATCATTGATGCCCAGATTCCAGATCTTCCGAAGATTAATGCTGACATCATTCGATTGGAGCACATGAATGACATAACTCTTAACAGAGTTTTGTCATACAGAGGGAAGGAGAGGAAGCCCACTACCAGGTCACTATTTGGTCACCTCTCTCGACCCGATTACAGGGCTCCTGCTGGAAGAAGATGGAGACATGATGACTCCGATTCAGATGTGGAGGACATTGTGGTTCCAGCTGGAGATGATGATAGTGATGGTGATGATGGTGAGGGTGGTGCAGGCCCGAGTGGTGCTGGTGTTGATGTGAGCACAGTGGATTTGAGCACTGCTGCTATAGTGAGTTCAGGGGCTGGGGAGAGGACTTCAGTACACATAACCACTGCTGCTTCAGTGAGCATGGTTGATGTTGCTGTTTCTGGTGCAGGTGGTGATGTTGATGTGTCGACAGCACAGGAGGAGGATTTGGACATCGACTCACTGATGGATTTGGACTTCTTGACTACTACTACATCCTCAGTGACTGTTCCTCTCGATGTTTCAGTTCCACATTCCTCGGGTGATGGTGATGAGTCTGATGACTCTAGTGAAGGTGATGAAGATAGTTCTGATTCTGAAAAGACTCATGATGATGAGTTTGAGAAAGTGGATGAGGGTGGAAGAATGGAGATGAGGAAGAGAAAGAGGACAGATGATGATTTGGAGGATATTACTGATACGTTATTTATTCCGGAGTTTGACTTTTCTCCCCCTCCAAGGTCATCTGCTCCTGCTTCCACAGCAGTGATTGTTTCTGCTGGTCAGCCCACCTCTTCCAGAGCTGGAAGGGGAAAGAGATCTCGATTCTCTTTCCAAAGGAGGTCAGAACTGACATCAGCTGCTACAACTACTGTCACATCAGTAGCAGCTGTGTCAGTTTCTTCACTGACACGGACAAGGGCTATTCCTACTCAGGCTACTACTGCCCCTCTGTCCACTCCTTTTGTTCGCGATCCGGTTTATGTTACTGCTTCCTCTGGCCCATCCACAGTCCGTGCTGATGTTCATATACCTACTGTTTCAGTTGTGGATCAGCTCAGCACACTGAACAGTATGGTCTTGAGATTGATGGAGAAAAGCATGGAGCAAGAAAGGAAGAACAAAGAGCAAGAGCTGGTTATAGCTCAGCTCACAAGGAGGATTGAAGAGCAGGATACTCTGCTTATTCAAGCAGCAGACCAGAGGGCCGATTTGAGGGCCAGGTCTGCTCAACAGGGTCAGCAGCTGCTAAAGTACATAGATGAACATCATCAGCTTGCTCTAACAGTCACTGACTTCAGTGAAAGGATTATGTCCTTAGAGACTGAGAACGCCAGACTGGCAGATCAGATTGACAGTCTCAAGGACAGTACTCCCAGAATTGAAGGCTCTGCTGCTCCTTCCGATGATTCAGACAAACAAGAAGATGAAGAAGAGTCTGATGAGGAACAAGTGGATTACGAGGATTCTGAGAAAGATGAAGAATCAGATGAAGATGATGAAGATGATGATGAGGGTAAAGATGGATCAGGGAGTGGATCTGGAGAATCATCTGGCACTGATGATGATGATGATGACAACAATGATGATAAAGCTCCTCCCACTTCCGAGATCAGGTCTAAGAAGGCCAATGACAAGAAAGCTCAGGCTCCTCCTCCTTCGTCTCCATCAAAGACTGCAGAGCCAGAAGCTACTGAGGAAGTCCAAGCTGTGCCTTTGAGATGTCAACTTGACAAGACACTTACCATGATCTTAGACGCTCAAGGCATCATACAGCACTCAGTGAGCTATGACAAGGAGGAGGGTGAGATCATACATTGCTTATCTAAGGAGCAGATAGCCGAGCTGTTCAGGTTGAATCCTGACGAGGAGGTCACTGATGACACCTCTGTACCCAGTACTGAAGAGCCCGAACCAGAACTTTTTGATGATGTAGATGAGGTCATTCTGGAAGACATCACCGATGAAGAATACCCAAAGTATACATCGGCTGAAGACGAGTTGCCTACATTCACTGAGCCATTTGATCAGGAAACAGAGGATCTCTTGGTCAGATATCTTGAAGAACAAGTAGAGGCAAGCAAGGCTGAAGCTGATGATCTAAAGAAAAGAAAAGAGGAATGGGCTGCATACTGGGAGGTATTGAAGAAACAAAGCACAGAGAAGATGCCAGCCACGCACAAGAAAGTTTACAGGACCAAAGGCTATAAAGATGGAGGCCAGATACTTAGCTGGGCATACTTCCATGATCTTGGGTGCTATGCAGTGAAGAGGGAGAAAGGGATCGACTACTTCAAACACCCACATGATTTCAAGACGTTGCCTGGATTCGAAGTCAATCAGCTAGCACGTCTGAACATGCTATACAGTGGTGACTCTGGGATGTCTGCTTGGTTTTCTCGACAGATCAAGTACGAATACCGGAAGAGATGGGTGAACTTTCAGCCACAGCAACCAGAGAGGTACTACTTGCCAGAGATAGATGGGGATACCCGGAAGCATAAAGTGATCCTGAAGTGGCTTCCCCCTAAAGTCTTGAAGAAGATTCCCCTGCGGAAGATGCGACAAGACTTTATGGATGGCTTCCGATGGTGGTATTATGATGGGCGCACAGGTGAGGCTGTGATAGTTTTGTGCAAAGACAAACAGTGGGAGACTGTTAGGATTTTTGATCCTATGTGGCTGACTAACTTGTCTCACAAGGATGTTCAAGCTTTGTTCAGAAACCAGATTTTCTTCGACGTTCCAGACATGGTGCAAGCTTTGCAATTTATGAGAGTGATCCGTCTCTGCAGCATTTTCAAGATCCACGCTGGAGCAGACTGGAAAGCTATTTCAGAAAAGTATTTCAAGAAAGACACTTCCAAGAGTTGAACTAGGTCCAAGGGGGAGTTTGTTGATGCATGTTTATTGTCCCTAGTTCAGTTTTGTAACTCTTATCATGTAAATGTTCAAAGTATTAATGGAAGTTGTCTTTATATCTATTTCATAATGTTTATTTCTATTGATTATTGTCTATTAATGTTTATCTAGTTGTTTGATTTGATTATAAACTGTTTGAGTATGAAGTTTACTCATTCGGTCGAATGACTCTAGAATGAAGTCATTCGGCGAATGAAGGTTATAGCGAATGTCTGAGTTCAGAATGAGTCATTCGCCGAATGACTCATTCGAATGACTGCTCATTCGAGCTTAGTCATTCGCCGAATGAGCTGCTTCGGCCACTCATTCGGCCGAATGACTACAGCCTATATATAGATGTTCAAATCATTTCAAACCTAACTTTCCAGAGCCCTCCTTCTTCCCTAGCACTCCAGTGTCAAAACCCTTGAAGATTTGAGCGGTTCTTGATCATCCAAGTTCGATTCTCAACCCGTGGTGTTCGATCGTTGCTTCCAAGTCGTTTCTACAGCCTCGGATCACCATGGTTTCTGTTGGTTTCGATTGGAAAACCCTGGAATAGGATTCCGCACTATCCCAGAGGTTGTCGAGTAGTTTTTCATTGGATTCGGATTGTTTCCGTGCTCCAAATCGGTCCAACAGAATCGTCACTCGCACGAATACATTATTAAGTTAATATTTCTAAATCAACATTCACGTTTAAGTAATGTTCGTAACCTCACTTCGCGTAATTAATTCCCATTATTTAATAACTTTAATATCATCCTTTCCCAAACCAAAACCCCCTAAACTAAGTCACTGACACATCCATGATAGACCGAAATATGCATATGTATAGGGCATATGCAGAGGTAGATCGCAACCTCCCCTACACCGTCCCACCGCTATTTCGATAAACCATGACCATGTGTCCTTGACTACGTTTAGCAACCATACTATAACAAACTCCCAGTTTCATCCCAGTTCAACCCAATGCCATTTTCAAACCAACAATCCATAATCATCAGTAATAGCACTGCGATAAACTCTCTGGTTCTGTTTAGTTGGGTTACAACTAAACTTCCCATGGTTTACGCGTATCATATATTATAACATGCATACCAGAAATAGTGATGATATCAATAATTCATAATCATTAATAAATAATAAATCTCCGGTCGCAACAGTACAATCGTACGGATGTACGGATGTACGGACAACCGAAAGTACAGTGATGTTACAGTCTCCCCTAGTTAAAGGAATTTCGTCCCGAAATTCAACTTGGAGTGACCGTAGCAAATAATTGTGGGTACTTAAGCTTTATCTGATCTTCCCGCTCCCATGTGAATTCTGGACCCCGCTTCGATTCCCAACGTACTTTGACAATTGGAATTCTACTGCGTTTGAGCTGTTTAACCTCACGATCCATTATCTCCACTGGTTTTTCAACAAAGTGCATGGTATCGTCGATGCGAATGTCATCGAGTGGTACCTGAAGATCCTGATCAGCTAAGCACTTTCTCAGATTGGACACGTGAAACGTCGGGTGCACATTACTAAGTTCAGGAGGAAGTTCTAATTTGTAAGCAACCTTCCCGATCCGTTCAAGGATCTTAAAAGGGCCAACATATCGTGGAGCAAGCTTCCCCTTCTTTCCGAATCGAACAACGCCCTTCCAAGGCGACACTTTAAGCAATACCATATCTCCCACTTCAAACTCTAGAGGTTTTCTCCGTTTATCCGCGTAACTCTTCTGTCTACTGCGAGCAGCTAACAGATTGTCGCGGATCTGGCGGATCTTGTCAGTCGTTTCCTGAATAATCTCTGGACCAGTAATCTGCGAATCGCCGACTTCGGTCCAACAAATAGGTGACCGACATTTCCTGCCATAAAGAGCTTCAAACGGTGCCATACCAATGCTCGCGTGATAAATGTTGTTATACGAGAACTCAACCAATGGTAGATAGCTATCCCAATTGCCACCAAAATCGATGACACAAGCCCTTAACATGTCTTCCAATGTCCGAATCGTTCGCTCTGTTTGACCATCCGTTTGAGGATGATAAGCAGTGCTAAGATCCAGTCTTGTTCCAAAGGCTTCATGTAGTGATTCCCAAAATCGTGCCGTGAAGCGAGCATCACGATCCGATATTATGCTTAAGGGAATTCCATGTCGGCTAATGATCTCATCAATGTAGATACGCGCTAACTTTCGCACAAGATATGTTTCGCGTATCGGTAGGAAATGAGCCGACTTGGTCAATCTATCAACAATTACCCATATACTATCTTTACCGTTCGCGGTCCGTGGAAGTTTAGTAATGAAATCCATGGAGATATTCTCCCACTTCCACATCGGTATTTCAGGTTGTATTAACAGTCCCGAAGGTCGCTGGTGTTCCGCCTTGGCTTTAGCACAGTTAAGGCACTTAGACACATATTCAGCAATATCCTTCTTCATTCCAGGCCACCAGTACAAGCCCCTAAGGTCTTGATACATCTTGTCAGAACCTGGATGGATTGAGTAACGAGACTTATGAGCTTCATTCATAATCACCATCCTGAGATCACCCCTGTTCGGTATCCACAACCGATTCAAATAATACATCAAACCATCATCCTTAGTTTCCAATAAAATTTCAGCCCCGCAAGACATCTCATTTTTCAAGTCATCTTGAGCCAATGAGTGTTGTTGGGCTGTGAGAACATCATTACGGAGGTTATTGTGCACTCGGACACTATGGATTTGAACTTGACTCTTGCGACTAAGCGCGTCTGCTACTACATTCGCCTTACCAGGATGGTAGCGAATTTCACAGTCATAATCATTCAACAGTTCAACCCATCTCTGTTGTCTCATATTGAGTTCTTTCTGATTGAGAATATGTTGCAAGCTTTTATGATCAGTGAACACTACACACTTAGTGCCATAAAGATAGTGTCTCCATATCTTCAAGGCAAACACGACTGCACCAAGTTCCAAGTCGTGTGTGGTGTAGTTCTTTTCGTGAATCTTCAATTGTCTTGATGCATAAGCCACAACCTTTCCCCGTTGCATGAGAACACAACCGAGACCTAGTTTGGATGCATCACAATAAACCACAAAATCATCATTTCCGTCAGGCAATGTCAAGACGGGAGCATCATAAAGTTTCTGCTTCAGAGTCTGAAATGCCTCTTCTTGCTTTGGTCCCCACTCGTATGGCCTATTCTTCTGAGTCAAAGTAGTGAGAGGGACAGCAATCCTGGAGAAGTTCGATATGAACCGCCGATAGTAACCGGCCAGTCCAAGGAACGATCGAATCTCCGTCGGTGTCTTCGGTGTACTCCAATTTTTCACAGCATCAATCTTTGCAGGATCCACGTGAACACCGTATTCGTTGACTATGTGCCCCAAGAATTGAACTTCCTTAAGCCAAAATTCACATTTAGAGAATTTGGCATACAGTCGCTCTTCTCTTAGAATCTCCAAAACCAACTTAAGGTGTTTCTCGTGTTCTTCCTTGGTCTTTGAGTAGATCAAAATATCATCAATGAATACTATCACAAATTTATCCAAGTATGGCCTGCAAACACGGTTCATGAGGTCCATGAAAACCGCAGGTGCATTGGTAAGGCCGAAAGGCATTACCAAAAACTCATAGTGGCCATATCTGGTTCTGAAAGCAGTCTTGGGAATATCATCACCATGTACACGAAGCTGATGATACCCAGACCTAAGATCGATCTTTGAAAACCATGCCGAGCCTTGAAGCTGATCGAAGAGATCATCGATACGCGGCAGTGGATATCGATTCTTAATTGTAAGTTTGTTCAACTCGCGGTAGTCGATGCACATTCGGAATGACCCGTCCTTCTTCTTGACAAACAGGACCGGTGCACCCCATGGCGAATGGCTCGGGCGAATAAATCCTTTATCAGTCAGTTCTTGTAACTGGCTCGCCAATTCTTGCAACTCCGAAGGCGCAAGTCTATAAGGAGCTTTGGCGACTGGGTTCGCACCAGGTACTAAATCGATTCGGAACTCAACTTGACGTTCTGGTGGAAGACCCGGCAAATCGTCTGGAAAGACTTCTGGGAAATCTCGTATCACTGGAACATCTTCTATTTTCTTTCCTTTCTCCTTCTTCTCCACAATATGAGCTAGAAATGCTACACATTTCTTTCTAAGGTACTTGTGTGCTTTAGTGCAAGACATCAGCTTAAGACCTTTACTAGCAGTTTCTCCAATTATTCTCAAAGTTTCACCCGAAGGTAAGGGAATACGAATATACTTTTCATGGCATACAATCTCCGCTTTGTGGGTGGCTAACCAATCCATGCCTATGATAACATCAAAGCTACCAAGATGCATAGGTATAAGATCAATTGGGAAAACGTGATCATTCAAGTTCACCGTACATCCAACGATAATAGTGTCAATATCAATAGTGTTTCCGTCAGCCACTTCCACGTTAAACGGTTTATCTAAATATGTACGTGTTCTACCAAGCAAGCATTCAAAATCATATGAAACGAAACTCCTATCGGCACCAGAATCAAACAAGACAGATGCATAAGAGTTGTTGATCAGAAATGTACCGTTGACGACGTCCTGGTTGGCTTGAGCAGCTGGAGCATTCAACTGGAAAGCTCGGCCTCTTGCCACCCTCTGATTGTTCCCGGTCAACTTTGGGCATTGATTTCTGAAGTGACCCACTTCACCACACTCATAGCAGGCTCTTGCCTGCGCTTGAGGTACCTGGCGTACGGGTACAGCTGGAATAGGTTGTGCATGCGGAGCTGTCAGTGCAAGCGGTGCCTGTTGCATCCTTTGTGCTTGCGGTGCACTCCGACAAACATTAGCAAAATGACCAAACTTGCCGCAGTTGTTGCAGACGCGACATGGAAAATTTGGTGCGTGATGATATCGGCAGGTATTACACTGAGGAGTGTTCCCAGTAAAATTCCTGGCAGTTGAATTGTTTGATGATTGCTGCGCAGACTTAGCAGCAGGACCAGTGACCATGAAGTTCCTGGTCTTTCTCTTCTTGTTGCTGCTTTTGGATGAGCTAGCAGCTTCAGACTTGGCTTCGGTTTTGACTTCCTTTGCAGTAGTCTTGGTGTCAGTCTTCTTGTATCCTTTCCTAGTGAGTGTTCCATTCCTCACATGATTGTCAGTAAGAGCTGCAGATAGACGGATAGCAGCCTCCAGTGTTTTGGGATTACTCCCGTAGACCGTATCCTGAATCTGTACCGGCAGCCCGCCGATATATTTCTCAATCGCCCTCTCCAAGGGTGTCACCATATGAGGCACTAGTAGACTATACTCATGGAATTGAGTATTGTAGATGACGTTTTCGCCGCTATCTTGTTTGAGCTCCCAGAACTCAGTCTCTAGTTTCCTCATCTCGCTTCTAGGACAGAATTCAGTGGTCATCAGGTTCTTGACCTCTGTCCATGTCAAAGCTAAGGCAGCATCAGCTCCCCTAGTTCGTTTTTCCCCATTCCACCATGTTAGTGCTCTCTTTTGGAAAACACTGGTGGCATAACGAACTTTCAGATTATATGGGCAGTCACTGTTAATGAAAGTATTCTCCATGCTCTCAAACCACTGCAGTAGGCCAGTGGCAGTCTCAGATCCCGTAAACTTCAGTGGGTTACAGGAGTTGAAGTGTTTGAACGTGCAGGTTGGCGGGTTTGCACCACCTCTATTCTGAGTGAGAGACTGATTTGCTTGAGTCAACTGGTTAACCAAGCCAGAAATGAGGTTGGCTAACTCCTGTATGCCCGAGTTGGCATTACTGTTGCTAGCATCCCCATTGTTCGTGTTTGTATCATCCTCGTTGTGACGGCGCGGCGGCATGTTTCTGAGAAAGTTAGAAACATGTTACTAACGTTTACAACGCAAGTCATACAAACAATGGTCAAATGAGTTCATTTAAGCAGTTAGGATTTCATATAGGAACTATATTTATCTCCTATCTGTCATTAAACTCATAATGTCTATAAATTTTCTAATATTATTCTAAGTGTCCTAGTTGGTCGTAACTAGTGTTAGATACCTATTCCTAGGTCCTATACATTCCTCACCCTATGCTAACACTGACAACCTCCCAATGCAATGCAACAAGCTTATATATAGGGCATATGCAGAGGTAGATCGCATTCTCCCCTACACCGTCCCACCACCGTTCCATTGCACCACGATTATGCCCTTGTTAACATTTAGGGTGTGTCATGTATCTTACCATCGTTTCACTTCACAAACCTTATCCTAAGTAGGATAATGTTGAGTGAAGTGGTCTCTAGTTCCCTTAGGCAATTAGGTTCGCCTAATGTCTAAGTTCACCTGACATATAGGTTTACCTATTTCTAAGTTCACCTAATGTCTAAGTTCACCTGAAATTAAGTTTCCCCCAATTGTCTAAGTTCACTAAAGTCCATGTCAATCCCAATGTCAATAATCATCAATGAGGGCTCATATCATCACAAAGTGCTCTTATTGTCACTAAGTGTTCATATCCTCCCTATAGTTTATTCTCATCAAGTGTCCATACCATCACTAAGTGTTAGTATCATCACTATGCGTTTATATTATCATCAAGTGTTTATATCATCACCCAAGTCCATATTCCATCACTAATCGCTCATATCGTTTGTTAATCCTATGCACCCTACGTGTCCAATCAATGTGTTTCATAAGTGAATTTATAAGTATTTATCAAGTGTGATCATTCAAGAGTCAATGCCAGTCAATCCATCAAACATATCATCAACAGTCCACAATCATATCCTCTCAACCACTCCTAGTAAGGTCCTAATAATATCCTAAGTTCCTGACACTGACAGACCCCCGATATACTTCAAATGGTATATGTATAGGGCATATGCAAGAGTAGGTCGCAACCTCCCTTACACCGTCCCACCACCTTTGTAGTATACCACGAGTGTGTCCTTGTCTGGTGATCACAAGATCTAACAGATAATTCCTAAAGCAGATAATTCCTAAGCATTTAATTTCCTAAACAGATAAGTGTCCCAAACGGGTAGTTCCCTTATTCCTAAATACTGACATCCACCCGATGTACTGTAAATGGTATATGTATAGGGCATATGATAAGGGTAGGTCGCAACCGCCCAAACCACCGTCCCACCACCTTTACAATACACCACGAGTATGTCCTTATCGAGTCATTAGGGCACACGTAAGCAAGAAATTAGTAGCAGCATATATATTCAAATGTATAACAGGAGTTCAGTTAACATGTAATAAACACATAAGCATGAAATCCTGAATATACTAACTAGTGTATGAAATTAATTCATACTAGGGTATCCTACGGTTATAGACTAGGTCAACCATTTCTAGTAACCTAATTCCCTATAACCCAGGCTCTGATACCAATCTGTAACACCCCGACCGGCGGCGGAATCGTCGGGATGCCACGAGGGAAATGTAGATTGTTCAAAAGCTCGTGGGCATCTAAATCAAATCATCATATATCATTTAATCAACCAAATTAATTACACAAAAATCATGTTCATCATGAATCAAGTACATCAGTTACACAAAAGAATTAGTTAAACTAACTAAACTCTAGTCGCCAGAAATTTAGTTAATTAACTAAGTCCAAGATCCTATATGATGATGTCCAAAATAGAAGAGATCCTCTCTTCATTCCTACTTGTCTCCATCACCTGAAACATGTAAGAAATCAAGTGTCAACTACAAAAGTAGTAGGTGAGTAATCATAAGTTTTTTTTATAATTAAAAATGTTTTAGTAAAAGGAGTTTAAAGGTTTATGCTTAAAATGGTTTTTTATAAAATGCTTTGTTTAAAACGAGCATAAAACTTATGATCTTCTTAAGAAATCCATATGAATACCTGTATGAGATAATCCAACACACATCCACCAATTCACTAACCAATCACATACTCAATCACAATATCACATAATCAATCAGTCATAATCAATTTCAAATAATCATAATCAAACATAGATAACCAATCCACAAACAAATCAACAAATCACATCATTCATATTCTCCAATAATGTTCGTGACTATACATGATCATTTTGTAATTAACATAAGTTAAATACATGATTCATGGAGTGGTCGCTAACCACGTGACAATACATGAAGTCAAAGCAATTAACCGAAGTCAAGAGCAATACTTCACTGATGTGGAAACCCTCCACGTGACAATACATGAAGTCAAAACAAATAACCGAAGTTAAAAGTAATGATTTCACGGAGTATGAGACAATACATGTAATCTTTGTTATTAACCGAAGTCAATAACAATGTTTACACGGATTTGTAATAATCAGTGATAATCCATAATAATGATAATTCATAATAGTGAATATCATAATGATAAACAGGTATTACCCTTGTATTATCAAAATAATATTTAAACCGGTATACATGTTTCACCTCCGAGTTTTAAAACTAAAACAGTTTAAAGAAAGGGAGGTTATGAGAACTCACCTGAAGTCCTTAGAATCGGTGTTCTCGTATTATGCGCGCTCGCGTATGTAATTCAAATCAACTCAACAAATCTGTGATTATTGTGTTTCATGATTATAAGTATACGTGTCTTCATTTAATTAAGCGATCTTAAGTGTTTACTAAAAATTACTAATGCCCCTTTAACTTAGTTTCTATTATCAAAGTTAAGTTGGTAACACATGATTTCATTATTGATTATGGATTCATACATGATAGCATAATTACCTAATGAAGATAATTCCATGATAAACCCTTATGTTACCCACACACATTCATATACAAATGTATATATATATGTATGTATACTCGCATGCATGCTTTAGATAATTCTAATCATCATGATATCCAAGTTAACAATATATAATTTAGATTTAAGAACCAAATTAACTTGTTCATCAATTATATTCAAGGTATGAAATTTCTAAATTTATAATTTACTTTTATTAAATTAAAGGTGGCAACTAGAATTTTATTGCATGCTTGCATGAGTATTCATATATATATTTATGATTATGTTCCCTTATTACCCTTAACCGATCCCCACATTGGATTTTGGTTCGGTATCCCCCAAGGGCAGCGAACCTTCTATGTTTCCCCATAGGTTCGGCTAACTCATGGTGCAAGGTTCGGTTATAACAACACAAGAGGGTTCGTGACCAGCCCGAATGAAGAAGGTTCGCTATTAGGGTTATAGCCCAAGGGTTCGCCCGGTTCCTATGGTTCGCGGCTGCATGAGGGGTTCGGTGGCCTAAGGTTCGGCACCCCATGGTTCGTCCAAGTGAAAGAGATAAGGGTTCGTTCAAGACCCAAGGTTCGTGGAGGTGCCGAGGGTTCGGCCAAGTAATTGATAGGGTTCGCAACTCATGTAGGGTTCGTGACCCATGTATGGTTCGCCCCTAGGGTTCGTCTGACATGCAGCTAGTTCATAACCCTTAGGGTTCGACACATGAAGGGTCGCCCAAAGGGTTCGCTGCACGAGGGTTCGGTCCAGGGTGATGAGATAGGTTCGCTACCCTGCTGGAAGGAATTCGCGGCCCACAACAGGTTCGGCCTCCCTACCCTTGCGAACCCTGCAACACTCAGCTGTTAATCATCATCATCATCATCATCTAAGGGTCGTTCCAAATCTGTTCCTAGTTTCCATGGGCCGCCCCAAACTCGATTATAACATACAAAACGAGTTCATGATGTAAAAGATAATGGCCACGTTCGAAATAGGGTTTTTAACCCAAAAACCGTAAATAAAAGCTCGGGATTTACCTCGATCGTCGACCAAACGTATGATTTTCTTGTACTTTCTTGTTCTCCTTGATTCCCCGGTCGTTTAGGCTCCGAGATCTCACGATTTCGTCAAGAAACGAGCTTGGAAAGTTAGAGAGAAGGTAGAGCTTTTGTGGGTGACGGAAATGGAGGGTAGAGAGAGAAAGTGTTGGGTGAAAAATGAAAGAGATGAAGTAGTTCATCTCACTTATACCTCGTTATAATACCGCGTGTTCGGTCTCGTTTTTATCGCGATAAAAATAAATAAATGGTCGATTATGCTCGGTTTTCTATCGTAACATATTTAAACAATAAATCATTTTAAATAAATCGGTTTTGCTTAAAATAAAATAAGTTTAAATAAATTGTTTCGTAAATCGCTTTCGTTTTATTATTGTGAAATAATCGATTAATAAATTAAATTATTCCAATTAAATTTAGGTTGTGATTCCTAATAAATATTTTTAGTTTTCATTTATTAATTTAAACATCGTTAAATAATATTTAATTATCTCGTCGAAACGCGTTACTCGCGTACGTATCCGTAAAGATCGTCACCTTTGCGAATGCGATGCTCGTGCCGTGTTTCGATTTGATTTAAGATTTATGGAATATCGTTTTAGAACATTATTCTTAACAATTATATTCGTGTGAATCGTCACTCGCACGGATACATTATTAAGTTAATATTTCTAAATCAACATTCACGTTTAAGTAATGTTCGTAACCTCACTTCGCGTAATTAATTCCCATTATTTAATAACTTTAATATCATCCTTTCCCAAACCAAAACCCCCTAAACTAAGTCACTGACACATCCATGATAGACCGAAATATGCATATGTATAGGGCATATGCAGAGGTAGATCGCAACCTCCCCTACACCGTCCCACCGCTATTTCGATAAACCATGACCATGTGTCCTTGACTACGTTTAGCAACCATACTATAACAAACTCCCAGTTTCATCCCAGTTCAACCCAATGCCATTTTCAAACCAACAATCCATAATCATCAGTAATAGCACTGCGATAAACTCTCTGGTTCTGTTTAGTTGGGTTACAACTAAACTTCCCATGGTTTACGCGTATCATATATTATAACATGCATACCAGAAATAGTGATGATATCAATAATTCATAATCATTAATAAATAATAAATCTCCGGTCGCAACAGTACAATCGTACGGATGTACGGATGTACGGACAACCGAAAGTACAGTGATGTTACAGATCACCTACGGAAAGTCCCGTCCTTCTTCTTAACAAACAAAACTGGAGCTTCCCACGGTGAAAAACTAGGTCGTATGAATCCCTTATCCAACAACTCTTGCAGTTGTGTAGACAACTCTTGTACCTCTGACGGTGCAAGTCGATAAGGCGCCCTAGCTATCGGTGCTGCATCTGGTGTAAGGTCGATTCGGAATTCCACCTGTCTGATAGGTGGTAATCCCGGCAAGTCTTCTGGAAATACCTCCGGAAATTCACAAATTACTGGAATATCTTCAATCTTCTTCTCAGCTACCGGCTTTTCAGTTATAAGTGCTATAACTGCCGTATGACCTTTCCGCAGACATTTGTGTGCTTTCATACAAGATATGAGACGCAGTGGCGTACTGCTCTTCTCGCCTTGTACATACAATGTCTCTCCATGTGAAAGAGGTATACGAACTATCTTTTGATGGCATACTATTTTAGCCTGGTGTTTGGACAACCAGTCTATGCCAATGACTACATCAAAACTGCCTAAAGAGGTAGGCATAAAGTCAATGTCATGTGTTTGACCCTATCAAGTCAAGAACACACCCTTTAGTAATATGGTTTTCAACAACTAGCTTATCATTAGCTAGTTCTATAGTGTATGGGTTTTCTAAAACAGTAGGACTAATGCTTAGCAATTCACAAGATTTGCTAGATAAAAAACTCCGATCTGCACCGGTGTCAAATAGCATAGAGGCAGAGTGGTAATTCAAGAGAAACGTACCCATAAAGATGTTGGAATCTTCCCATGCCTGACATCCTCCAATCACAAAAGCTCTGTTCTAGCAACATTTGTGTTGTTGTTGCTGTTTCCTTTTGTAGTTATGTCATTAGCCCTTCTTTTCTTGAGTTGTGGGCACTTCTTCTTGAAATGTCCAGGTATGCCACACTCAAAACATCCTTTCTGTGTGTTGCTACGGTCGAGTGGGCTTGCCTGCAGTTCCCCTCGACAGTCTTTTGCTACGTGACCCATCTTTCTGCATCGCTGACATCGGTACTTGTCACATTGATTCCCAAAGTGATGGAATCCACATTGGTTGCACTTCGGGCATCTACCATTATACCCTCCCGATGACTGTTGGTTATTGTTTGGATTGTGATGAGTCTTGTTGGATTCCTGCTTGCGATTCTGCTGAAATGACGGCTGAGTGAAATTCTTGGAATCAATGCTATCCCATTTTCTTTTGTGGTCTCCCGCCTTAGCTGTAACTGTTCGTTTGGGTAATGTTCCCCGTTGCATCGCTTGATCAGTCAGTTGGTGTGCAAGTCGAACAGCTTGCTGTATGGTAGTAGGATTTACAGATATGATCAATTTTCGAACCTGAGATACCAGCCCTCCAATGTATCTCTTGATCCACTTGCTAAATGGGGTTGCCCTGTGCGGTAAGAGTCTTGCTAATTGCTGGAATCGAGTAGTGTATTCCTCAATATTAGAACCTTTCATCTTGAGTTTCCCGTATTCATCCTCAAGTTTTTGCATTTCATTACGGGAACAATACTCCTCCTGCAACAGGATTTTGAATCCGTTCCAAGTAAGTGCATTGGCTGTATTCAAACCGAGTGTCTGTACGATAGAGTTCCACAATGTCAAGGCCGAACCCTCCAAAGTACCAATAGCGTATCTGACCTTGTTTTCTTCCGGACAATTGCACATCTCAAACACCGATTCTAACTGTTCAATCCATCGAAGAAGTCCAACGGCTCCTTCCGATCCTTTGAAATTACGTGGTTTGCAGTCCAAGAATGTCTTGAACGTGCACATTTGTGGGTTTACCAGTCCCCCCGTTGAATCATGTGGTCCTGTTTGGTATGTTTGCGTATAGTTTGCGATTGTCTCGGTAATTCGAGTGTTAATAAGTGCCTCAACTTCCGTTGCGGTCATGTTAATGTTTCCTCCAACCATGATCTTCCTATTTACAAATATACATAATGAGACTACACCCATCGCATAATCATCACTCATGCACAAAGTAAATGTAACACGCTACCATAGCCATTAAGGTAACAATTCTTAATCATTTATGATAAACTAGTGCTTACAATTGTTTGTCAAAGAGATGCAAAACAACTAAACACGAAATCTACTTTTATGAGTACAACCCACTCATATAAGTTTGTTAAAAAGTAATTGAAATGACTAGATTCCATCGTTTGGTGGATCAACAGTTGATAATGAATCTTCCACTTCTGCTGGACCAGTCACTGCACCATGCTGGTAACGCATATGCCCAGTGATGAGGGTCATGGCCTTCCCAGCCAAATCTCTCACTATATTGGCTTCAATCGCCGCTGCACCAGCCCGTGCATTGGCTTCCTCAGCCCTTGCCTCGGCTACAGCTACACGTAACTCAGTAGTTTCTAGTCGTGCAGTGAGTTCGAGGATCGTCCCTCGCATCATCCAGATCGTTTCCACCAAATTTTCCTGTTCTTCATGAGTCCTAACCAACTCCCCAGTTAGGTTATCCCACATTTGTGTCAGCCAGTTGTTATTCTCAAGCAACTCTGTGATCATTCCTGTTACTTCTCGCATGTTGCGGATTTCACGCTCCATGCGTGCAACAAAAGCAGCAAATTCCTGTTCCAGTGGATATCCTAGAGCAGGTAACGTCCAAAGGCTATTAGCAGTGTTGGCAGTTGGTGGTGGTGGCACTCGTTCTTCCGGCACCCAGCTGCGTATGAGATCAGGAAACCATTGCCAATATTGGTTGTTCCCCCTTTGTTGAACATGTGTTTCCTCCCCATAGTGGATCGTATCATCCACTGGTTCGATCCTCCTTGTCATGATGTCTGACAATGCTACTACTTGTCCCTCAGTGTGAGTAGGTGTAGATGATGATGCCATGTCTGTTACAAAATGCCATATGTAAATGCATATAAACTATCGTGTAAGTAAGTGTCTAATGTCTAACAGTTATAGTCTAAGTCTACAAATGCAAACCTAGTTCGCTATAACCAATGGCTCTGATACCAATCTGTCACACCCCCAATTTTCAACTAACGGAATCATACCGTTTGGGAACGTGACAAACAAGGATCTCAGATCATTAGACATAACGAAGACCTCTATATGAATTTCAAAACATACTTTGGTCAAAATCTGTAACATCAAAGTTTTCAAAGTTGCGGAAGCGTTTTAAAACGATAACAGTTGTAAAATGTAAATTACAATGCAAAGTTTTCAACTGTTCAATTTCAAATAACTATAATGTAAAGACATGCATGCGACTCAATCTCCTAGTCCATGCTTGCTTTCTTGTGCACTTTAGCGTCCTGAGAAAACATGTAAATCAAGTCAACACAAAGGTTGGTGCATAACACAGGTTTAAGCATTCACAAATGTTGAAACCACAGTTTGAATATAAAGTTTGCAGATAACATAATCACACATGCATAGTCATGATAGCTAGTCATTTGTACTATTTACATAAGTGGTCGACACCGAAACTGACGATTGCCATGCTATAGCATGTTTTTGCCTTGCCACTATTGTCTAGCACAAACAATAGTAATGTTGTTTGGTCAGTCAAACACCTGCGTAGATCCCATCTACCAAGTGAGGTTTGTCAAACCCAATAGATCTATTTCCAACTACCACGCTTTGCGCTACGGCAAACTAAACGGTTCGAAATGCAAGGCTTTGTAATGCTATGTTTGCACTTAATGTAAACAGCTAACTCATGCAAGTGATATGTATCTAAAAGCGTTTGTTGCACATGTTTTCTCCCCCAAAACAGTTAAAATAAGAAAGGGGCCGTGTACGCACCTTTGAATGTAGTAGAACGATCAAACACACGTGAACTCGCGTAGAAAATTCTCTACGAAGAATCTGTGATTTAACAATAACTTAGTGTTATTCGGGATGTCGTTTTGTGCTTGGAATCACATACGTGTCAACACACGTATGTTTGACTTGTTAAAAATATGCATACGAAAGTACGCGTGCCTTTGAACTCGTTTAAATAAAATCATATAACCATATATGATTTTATTTAAATAACGTAATTATATGCGATTTCATTTTCGATCTAAAATGTGAATTTTATTATTCAAATGTGTTCGGGATTCCGTTACGGTTCCAACGCAATTTGAACGAGTTAAATCGGAGTTCAAACGAAGAAGTTATGGCCTGAAAAACAAAGTTTGGTTTAAATACAAAAATATGGTAGCCCTCGGGTTCGAACCCGGGACCTCCCCCACGCACACACATGCTCTGACCAGTTGATCTAGCCTAGTTTTTGTTAACAGATTCCATTCTCAATTGTTTTATCCCTTAATAAATCGGGTTCCCTATTGTTTTTACTAACCCAAACCAAATGAGCTTCAATTGAGACTCGATTCGATCTCGATCGAACCTGAAAACATAGGGGTTTGTTTCTAGAAACCCAAACGAGTTCAAGGGTGGTTTCAATTTGGATTTTTAGTTTAGTTTTAGTGTTCAATAGTCCCTAATCACGTTCGAACTCGATTTTGTTTAATCCAAATTCAAATCAGTTGAATTGATGATCGATCTGTTCTAGATTCATAGGGTTTTCATTAAATCATTGTTTTCGAATCCTTCTGTGAGGTTCAATTCGAATTTCATGTTCATCTGGGTCAAAATCCCCAAATCCGATTACCTTTAAAACCCTAGAAATCGAAATCATGAAATTCGATCTTGTTAGATGTGATTATCATAAGAATTTCGTTTACATAACCCCTGCTAACATGTCTGAAACATTTAATTTGATTTTTACACCCATTCTCATCAAATCCCCCAAATCGTTTCAACCTAAGAACCCTAGAAATCGAGATCAACAAATCCGATATTGTTTGATAAAATTGATTTATGGTTTTCATTACACCCATAATTTCGAAACTTTCTGTTGTGTTTAATTTCATTTCTAAACACGTTTGCCTCAAAAACCCCAAAACGCTTTAACTCAAGAACCCTAGAATCTAAAATCGTATAATTTGCTTTTAGAACCAGAAATCGGGTTTGGTTTATCCATAATCGGACCTTTTAGGTACTGTAGGAATAGATTATTACCTGTATTGACTTCGAATTGGTGTAGATCGACTAATGGGTTGGGTTTCGGCCACCCTCCAATCGAGTTCTTCTCTTCGAAGCTTCTTGAATCAAATTAATGGATGAATAACTCTCTAACAGTGCCGACTAGTTTGTAGGAATGTTCAATTATGTGTTTTTCGAATGAATTGTTTGAATTTGTTAAATGGTAGTGACGGTTTCATATTCTTTTGTTATTAGCCGTTTAATTCACCCATTATGGGCTTAGTAACTGATGATAACCATTGATAATCATCAATGGGAGTTAATGAGATGATAAATTCGATCCCTAACCTCTTTTTAACATGAAATCCGAATTTCAATTGCTAACAACTTCGAATTTTGACTTTGATAGTCAAAATTGAACCTTCTTTATAATTGTAACATTTATTCTTATAATTTAAGTGTTTTAGGCATAGTTTGTTTAATTCAAACCTTTATAATTTGTTTTTGTTCAATTTCATAACATTTCGGTTAACAAAGTCGAACCAAAATCCCGAATTGTCACTAGTTTGGTCAATTGAAACGTTATTGGGCTAAGTTAACCCAATTGGGCCTCATAAATGTAATTGGCCTACCTTGGGCCTCATTGGGCCTACGTTGGCCTCCTTGGGCCTACCTTGGCCTCATTGGACCTACCTTGGCCTTATTGGGCCTTCCTATTTGTGACTTCGTTATTTTCAGTTAACGAGGTTAATTCGATAAGTCGGATTGTCACATCATCCCCTTGTTGAAGGAATTTTCGTCCCGAAAATTAGTAAATGCTAGGAGTAGTTAGGAAACTACTTACGAGTTTAAATCGTATGTGTTAGTGTGGTTTGATCATTCCGTGTGCTTGTGTGTACTCACACACAAAATCTAATGCTTGCAACATCACAACTAAATGTGATCGTTCAATGTGACTGTTTGCGTGTACACTAGTTAGTTCACCTAACTGTGACTGTTTGTGTTTGATCATACTGTGCTGTGTAACCTCACACATAGTGAGTGTCTGTAACTGTTTGTACTATGCAACCCCGCACACAGCAAAATGTATGTAACTAATCATGCATGTACTTCCATAACATGTAACATATGAAATGTAGCCCATAAAATGTAATGTAGCACAAATGTTTGTAACAAAACCAATTGAATAAAGTGTTTGTATACTGTACTATGTAATCTCACACATAGCAAATGTTTGAATGTAGTCGACAAAATAGAAACCTCCAAAACTCATGTGTACCTGTAAATTCACGAGTACATGGGCCCCTGTATTCGTCAATTTACCTTACACAATTATTCTGGTTCCTTCTATATGTAACTCCACCATTGTTTAACCGATATCAAATGTAATGTTTTCAATGCAGTACATTGTTTGAAATCAATCATGTATGTACTACTATGAAATGTTTGTGTTTGCCTTCTGCAAGGCTTCGCTTGTGTTCAGCACAATTGTTCCTACTAATTTCAATAGTATCATGTGTTTGTGCTTACAGTTTGAAATCTGAAAATGTTAGAGTGTGAAATATCACATCATCCCCTTGTTGAAGGAAATTTCGTCCCGAAATTTAACGTGCATTTTTAATGTTTGTTGTTGTTTTGAATAAGTGGGGATGCTTTTTCATCATTTGGTCTTCCCTTTCCCATGTGAATTCAGGACCCCGTCTTGAATTCCATCGGACTTTGACTATCGGGATCTTGCTTTGTTTGAGTTGTTTGACCTCTCGGTCCATGATTTCAGCTGGTTCTTCAATGAATCGTAACTGTTCATCTACTTGTATTTCTTCCAGAGGTACAATCAATGTCTCATCAGAAAGACATTTCTTCAAATTCGATACGTGAAAGACATCATGAACTCCACTGAATTCATCCGGTAGTTTGAGTTGATACACAACCTGACCAATCCTTTTCAGGATCTCAAAAGGTCCTACATACCGTGGACTAAGCTTCCCGCGCTTGCCAAATCGTATCACACCTTTCCAAGGTGATACCTTTAGAAGAACTCAGTCTCCTACTTGAAATTCCAACGGTTTGTGGCGTTTGTCAGCGTAACTTTGTTTTTGTCGATCCTGAGCCTCTGCCATACGGTTTCAGATTTGTAAGAGAATTCCACCAACGGTAAATGGTTTTTCCAACATATCTTCGAGTGTCCGAATTGTACGTACACTCTGACCGTCTGTTTGTGGGTAATATTTTGTACTCATGCCTAAACGAATTCCCAAGAACTTATGGGGTGATTTCCAAAAGTTGGAAATAAATCGAGCATCCCGATCTGATATGATAGAAATTGGTACGCCATGTCGTGCTACCACTTCCTTGATGTAAATACAAATCAGTTTCTCCATCTTGTCAGTTTCCTTGATTGCTAAGAAATGTGCAGATTTCGTTAATCGATCGACAATTACCCATATCGTATCACAACCACTTGGTGTACGGGGTAACTTAGTAATGAAGTCCATCGAAATCTGTTCCCATTTCCACATCGGTATCTCCAGTTGTTGCAGTAAACCAGATGGTTTCTGATATTCAACTTTGACTTTCGAACAAGTCAAACATTTGCTAACGTACCTAGCAATGTCGGCTTTCATGTGAGGCCACCAGTACAGTGCCTTCACATCATGATACATCTTGTCTGATCCCGGATGGACTGAATACCTGGACTTGTGTGCTTCATCCATCACGAGTTCCCTTAAACCTCCATACAAAGGTATCCACAGTCGATTAGTGAAATAACGGATTCCATCAGACTTGACATCCAATTGTGTTTCCATCCCCCGTAAAGATTCATGTACCAAATTATCCTTTTCTAAGGCTCCCAGCTGAGCACTGCGTACCTTGTCAGGTAAATCGGTATGTATCGTCATCATAAATGCGCGAACCCGTCTTGTTGAAGTGTCTTTTCTGCTTAAAGCATCAGCTACCACATTAGCTTTTCCCGGGTGATACTTAATCGCGCATTCGTAGTCGTTCAACAACTCAACCCATCGTCGCTGTCTCATATTGAGTTCCTTCTGACCAAAGATATGTTGCAAACTTTTATGATCAGTGTAAATGGTACACTTAGTTCCATACAGGTAATGCCTTCAAATCTTCAAAGCAAAAACCACTGCTCCTAACTCCAAGTCATAAATAGTGTAATTCTTTTCGTGTGGTCATAGTTGTCTTGAAGCATAACCAATCACTTTATCACGTTGCATCAACACACATCCCAAGCCCTGTGCAGATGCATCACAATACACCACAAAGTCTTCCGTCCCTTTCTGTAAGGACAAAATCGGTGCACTGCAAAGTTTCTGTTTCAATAACTGGAACGCAGTTTCCTGTTTATCCGTCTAGTTATACTTCGTTCCCTTGTGCGTAAGAGCTGTAAGTGGTTGAGCGATCCTTGAGAAACCCTCAATGAATCGTCGGTAATAACCCGCCAAGCCAAGGAATTGTCGTACCTCAGTAGGGTTCTTTGGTGCTTCCCAATTCTTAATCGCCTCAATCTTTGCTGGATCAACATGTTTGCCCTTTTCATTGACTATATGACTCAAGAATTGTACTTCTCGCATCCAGAAGTCACATTTCGAGAACTTAGCGTATAATTTTTCTTGTTTCAGTAATTCTAACAGCAATCGAAGATGTTCAGCGTGCTCCTCCTCAGTCTGGGTGAAAACAATGACAAACTTATCGAGGTAAGGTTTGCAGACTCGATTCATGAGATCCATGAATACTGCTGAAGCGTTTGTCAATCCAAATGGCATGACCAAAACTCATAATGGCCATAGCGCGTTCTAAATGCTGTCTTAGGAATATCCTCTTCTTGAACTCTTAGTTGATGATAACCCGCTCTGAGGTCAATCTTCGAGTAGTAACTCGAATCTTGCAACTGATCGAACAGATCGTCAATTCTAGGTAACGGATACCGGTTTTTGATGGTAACCTTGTTAAATTCCCGGTAATCGATCACCTACGGAAAGTCCCGTCCTTCTTCTTAACAAACAAAACTGGAGCTTCCCACGGTGAAAAACTAGGTTGTATGAATCCCTTATCCAACAACTCTTGCAGTTGTGTAGACAACTCTTGTACCTCTGACGGTGCAAGTCGATAAGGCGCCCTAGCTATCGGTGCTGCATCTGGTGTAAGGTCGATTCGGAATTCCACCTGTCTGATAGGCGGTAATCCCGGCAAGTCTTCTGGAAATACCTCCGGAAATTCACAAACTACTGGAATATCTTCAATCTTCTTCTCAGCTACCGGCTTTTCAGTTATAAGTGCTATAACTGCCGTATGACCTTTCCGCAGACATTTGTGTGCTTTCATACAAGATATGAGACGCAGTGGCGTACTACTCTTCTCGCCTTGTACATACAATGTCTCTCCATGCGAAAGAGGTATACGAACTATCTTTTGATGGCATACTATTTTAGCCTGGTGTTTGGACAACCAGTCTATGCCAATGACTACATCAAAACTGCCTAAAGAGGTAGGCATAAAGTCAATGTCATGTGTTTGACCCTATCAAGTCAAGAACACACCCTTTAGTAATATGGTTTTCAACAACTAGCTTATCATCAGCTAGTTCTATAGTGTATGGGTTTTCTAAAACAGTAGGACTAATGCTTAGCAATTCACAAGATTTGCTAGATAAAAAACTCCGATCTGCACCGGTGTCAAATAGCGTAGAGGCAGAGTGGTAATTCAAGAGAAACGTACCCGTAACGATGTTGGAATCTTCCCATGCCTGACATCCTCCAATCACAAAAGCTCTGTTCTAGCAACATTTGTGTTGTTGTTGCTGTTTCCTTTTGTAGTTATGTCATTAGCCCTTCTTTTCTTGAGTTGTGGGCACTTCTTCTTGAAATGTCCAGGTATGCCACACTCAAAACATCCTTTCTGTGTGTTGCTACGGTCGAGTGGGCTTGCCTGCAGTTCCCCTCGACAGTCTTTTGCTACGTGACCCATCTTTCTGCATCGCTGACATCGGTACTTGTCACATTGATTCCCAAAGTGATGGAATCCACATTGGTTGCACTTCGGGCATCTACCATTATACCCTCCCGATGACTGTTGGTTATTGTTTGGATTGTGATGAGTCTTGTTGGATTCCTGCTTGCGATTCTGCTGAAATGACGGCTGAGTGAAATTCTTGGAATCAATGCTATCCCATTTTCTTTTGTGGTCTCCCGCCTTAGCTGTAACTGTTCGTTTGGGTAATGTTCCCCGTTGCATCGCTTGATCAGTCAGTTGGTGTGCAAGTCGAACAGCTTGCTGTATGGTAGTAGGATTTACAGATATGATCAATTTTCGAACCTGAGATACCAGCCCTCCAATGTATCTCTTGATCCACTTGCTAAATGGGGTTGCCCTGTGCGGTAAGAGTCTTGCTAATTGCTGGAATCGAGTAGTGTATTCCTCAATATTAGAACCTTTCATCTTGAGTTTCCCGTATTCATCCTCAAGTTTTTGCATTTCATTACGGGAACAATACTCCTCCTGCAACAGGATTTTGAATCCGTTCCAAGTAAGTGCATTGGCTGTATTCAAACCGAGTGTCTGTACGATAGAGTTCCACCATGTCAAGGCTGAACCCTCCAAAGTACCAATAGCGTATTTGACCTTGTTTTCTTCCGGACAATTGCACATCTCAAACACCGATTCTAACTGTTCAATCCATCAAAGAAGTCCAACGGCTCCTTCCGATCCTTTGAAATTACGTGGTTTGCAGTCCAAGAATGTCTTGAACGTGCACATTTGTGGGTTTACCAGTCCCCCCGTTGAATCATGTGGTCCTGTTTGGTATGTTTGCGTATAGTTTGCGATTGTCTCGGTAATTCGAGTGTTAATAAGTGCCTCAACTTCCGTTGCGGTCATGTTAATGTTTCCTCCAACCATGATCTTCCTATTTACAAATATACATAATGAGACTACACCCATCGCATAATCATCACTCATGCACAAAGTAAATGTAACACGCTACCATAGCCATTAAGGTAACAATTCTTAATCATTTATGATAAACTAGTGCTTACAATTGTTTGTCAAAGAGATGCAAAACAACTAAACACGAAATCTACTTTTATGAGTACAACCCACTCATATAAGTTTGTTAAAAAGTAATTGAAATGACTAGATTCCATCGTTTGGTGGATCAACAGTTGATAATGAATCTTCCACTTCTGCTGGACCAGTCACTGCACCATGCTGGTAACGCATATGCCCAGTGATGAGGGTCATGGCCTTCCCAGCCAAATCTCTCACTATATTGGCTTCAATCGCCGCTGCACCAGCCCGTGCATTGGCTTCCTCAGCCCTTGCCTCGGCTACAGCTACACGTAACTCAGTAGTTTCTAGTCGTGCAGTGAGTTCGAGGATCGTCCCTCGCATCATCCAGATCGTTTCCACCAAATTTTCCTGTTCTTCATGAGTCCTAACCAACTCCCCAGTTAGGTTATCCCACATTTGTGTCAGCCAGTTGTTATTCTCAAGCAACTCTGTGATCATTCCTGTTACTTCCCGCATGTTGCGGATTTCACGCTCCATGCGTGCAACAAAAGCAGCAAATTCCTGTTCCAGTGGATATCCTAGAGCAGGTAACGTCCAAAGGCTATTAGCAGTGTTGGCAGTTGGTGGTGGTGGCACTCGTTCTTCCGGCACCCAGCTGCGTATGAGATCAGGAAACCATTGCCAATATTGGTTGTTCCCCCTTTGTTGAACATGTGTTTCCTCCCCATAGTGGATCGTATCATCCACTGGTTCGATCCTCCTTGTCATGATGTCTGACAATGCTACTACTTGTCCCTCAGTGTGAGTAGGTGTAGATGATGATGCCATGTCTGTTACAAAATGCCATATGTAAATGCATATAAACTATCGTGTAAGTAAGTGTCTAATGTCTAACAGTTATAGTCTAAGTCTACAAATGCAAACCTAGTTCGCTATAACCAATGGCTCTGATACCAATCTGTCACACCCCCAATTTTCAACTAACGGAATCATACCGTTTGGGAACGTGACAAACAAGGATCTCAGATCATTAGACATAACGAAGACCTCTATATGAATTTCAAAACATACTTTGGTCAAAATCTGTAACATCAAAGTTTTCAAAGTTGCGGAAGCGTTTTAAAACGATAACAGTTGTAAAATGTAAATTACAATGCAAAGTTTTCAACTGTTCAATTTCAAATAACTATAATGTAAAGACATGCATGCGACTCAATCTCCTAGTCCATGCTTGCTTTCTTGTGCACTTTAGCGTCCTGAGAAAACATGTAAATCAAGTCAACACAAAGGTTGGTGCATAACACAGGTTTAAGCATTCACAAATGTTGAAACCACAGTTTGAATATAAAGTTTGCAGATAACATAATCACACATGCATAGTCATGATAGCTAGTCATTTGTACTATTTACATAAGTGGTCGACACCGAAACTGACGATTGCCATGCTATAGCATGTTTTTGCCTTGCCACTATTGTCTAGCACAAACAATAGTAATGTTGTTTGGTCAGTCAAACACCTGCGTAGATCCCATCTACCAAGTGAGGTTTGTCAAACCCAATAGATCTATTTCCAACTACCACGCTTTGCGCTACGGCAAACTAAACGGTTCGAAATGCAAGGCTTTGTAATGCTATGTTTGCACTTAATGTAAACAGCTAACTCATGCAAGTGATATGTATCTAAAAGCGTTTGTTGCACATGTTTTCTCCCCCAAAACAGTTAAAATAAGAAAGGGGCCGTGTACGCACCTTTGAATGTAGTAGAACGATCAAACACACGTGAACTCGCGTAGAAAATTCTCTACGAAGAATCTGTGATTTAACAATAACTTAGTGTTATTCGGGATGTCGTTTTGTGCTTGGAATCACATACGTGTCAACACACGTATGTTTGACTTGTTAAAAATATGCATACGAAAGTACGCGTGCCTTTGAACTCGTTTAAATAAAATCATATAACCATATATGATTTTATTTAAATAACGTAATTATACGTGATTTCATTTTCGATCTAAAATGTGAATTTTATTATTCAAATGTGTTCGGGATTCCGTTACGGTTCCAACGCAATTTGAACGAGTTAAATCGGAGTTCAAACGAAGAAGTTATGGCCTGAAAAACAAAGTTTGGTTTAAATACAAAAATATGGTAGCCCTCGGGTTCGAACCCGGGACCTCCCCCACTCACACACATGCTCTGACCAGTTGATCTAGCCTAGTTTTTGTTAACAGATTCCATTCTCAATTGTTTTATCCCTTAATAAATCGGGTTCCCTATTGTTTTTACTAACCCAAACCAAATGAGCTTCAATTGAGACTCGATTCGATCTCGATCGAACCTGAAAACATAGGGGTTTGTTTCTAGAAACCCAAACGAGTTCAAGGGTGGTTTCAATTTGGATTTTTAGTTTAGTTTTAGTGTTCAATAGTCCCTAATCACGTTCGAACTCGATTTTGTTTAATCCAAATTCAAATCAGTTGAATTGATGATCGATCTGTTCTAGATTCATAGGGTTTTCATTAAATCATTGTTTTCGAATCCTTCTGTGAGGTTCAATTCGAATTTCATGTTCATCTGGGTCAAAATCCCCAAATCCGATTACCTTTAAAACCCTAGAAATCGAAATCATGAAATTCGATCTTGTTAGATGTGATTATCATAAGAATTTCGTTTATTTAACCCCTGCTAACATGTCTGAAACATTTAATTTGATTTTTACACCCATTCTCATCAAATCCCCCAAATCGTTTCAACCTAAGAACCCTAGAAATCGAGATCAACAAATCCGATATTGTTTGATAAAATTGATTTATGGTTTTCATTACACCCATAATTTCGAAACTTTCTGTTGTGTTTAATTTCATTTCTAAACACGTTTGCCTCAAAAACCCCAAAACGCTTTAACTCAAGAACCCTAGAATCTAAAATCGTATAATTTGCTTTTAGAACCAGAAATCGGGTTTGGTTTATCCATAATCGGATCTTTTAGGTACTGTAGGAATAGATTATTACCTGTATTGACTTCGAATTGGTGTAGATCGACTAATGGGTTGGGTTTCGGCCACCCTCCAATCGAGTTCTTCTCTTCGAAGCTTCTTGAATCAAATTAATGGATGAATAACTCTCTAACAGTGCCGACTAGTTTGTAGGAATGTTCAATTATGTGTTTTTCGAATGAATTGTTTGAATTTGTTAAATGGTAGTGACGGTTTCATATTCTTTTGTTATTAGCCGTTTAATTCACCCATTATGGGCTTAGTAACTGATGATAACCATTGATAATCATCAATGGGAGTTAATGAGATGATAAATTCGATCCCTAACCTCTTTTTAACATGAAATCCGAATTTCAATTGCTAACAACTTCGAATTTTGACTTTGATAGTCAAAATTGAACCTTCTTTATAATTGTAACATTTATTCTTATAATTTAAGTGTTTTAGGCATAGTTTGTTTAATTCAAACCTTTATAATTTGTTTTTGTTCAATTTCATAACATTTCGGTTAACAAAGTCGAACCAAAATCCCGAATTGTCACTAGTTTGGTCAATTGAAACGTTATTGGGCTAAGTTAACCCAATTGGGCCTCATAAATGCAATTGGCCTACCTTGGGCCTCATTGGGCCTACGTTGGCCTCCTTGGGCCTACCTTGGCCTCATTGGACCTACCTTGGCCTTATTGGGCCTTCCTATTTGTGACTTCGTTATTTTCAGTTAACGAGGTTAATTCGATAAGTCGGATTGTCACATCATCCCCTTGTTGAAGGAATTTTCGTCCCGAAAATTAGTAAATGCTAGGAGTAGTTAGGAAACTACTTACGAGTTTAAATCGTATGTGTTAGTGTGGTTTGATCATTCCGTGTGCTTGTGTGTACTCACACACAAAATCTAATGCTTGCAACATCACAACTAAATGTGATCGTTCAATGTGACTGTTTGCGTGTACACTAGTTAGTTCACCTAACTGTGACTGTTTGTGTTTGATCATACTGTGCTGTGTAACCTCACACATAGTGAGTGTCTGTAACTGTTTGTACTATGCAACCCCGCACACAGCAAAATGTATGTAACTAATCATGCATGTACTTCCATAACATGTAACATATGAAATGTAGCCCATAAAATGTAATGTAGCACAAATGTTTGTAACAAAACCAATTGAATAAAGTGTTTGTATACTGTACTATGTAATCTCACACATAGCAAATGTTTGAATGTAGTCGACAAAATAGAAACCTCCAAAACTCATGTGTACCTGTAAATTCACGAGTACATGGGCCCCTGTATTCGTCAATTTACCTTACACAATTATTCTGGTTCCTTCTATATGTAACTCCACCATTGTTTAACCGATATCAAATGTAATGTTTTCAATGCAGTACATTGTTTGAAATCAATCATGTATGTACTACTATGAAATGTTTGTGTTTGCCTTCTGCAAGGCTTCGCTTGTGTTCAGCACAATTGTTCCTACTAATTTCAATAGTATCATGTGTTTGTGCTTACAGTTTGAAATCTGAAAATGTTAGAGTGTGAAATATCACATCATCCCCTTGTTGAAGGAAATTTCGTCCCGAAATTTAACGTACATTCTTAATGTGTTGTTGTTTTGAATAAGTGGGGATGCTTTTTCATCATTTGGTCTTCCCTTTCCCATGTGAATTCAGGACCCCGTCTTGAATTCCATCGGACTTTGACTATCGGGATCTTGCTTTGTTTGAGTTGTTTGACCTCTCGGTCCATGATTTCAGCTGGTTCTTCAATGAATCGTAATTGTTCATCTACTTGTATTTCTTCCAGAGGTACAATCAATGTCTCATCAGAAAGACATTTCTTCAAATTCGATACGTGAAAGACATCATGAACTCCACTGAATTCATCCGGTAGTTTGAGTTGATACACAACCTGACCAATCCTTTTCAGGATCTCAAAAGGTCCTACATACCGTGGACTAAGCTTCCCGCGCTTGCCAAATCGTATCACACCTTTCCAAGGTGATACCTTTAGAAGAACTCAGTCTCCTACTTGAAATTCCAACGGTTTGTGGCGTTTGTCAGCGTAACTTTGTTTTTGTCGATCCCGAGCCTCTGCCATACGATTTCAGATTTGTAAGAGAATTCCACCAACGGTAAATGGTTTTTCCAACATATCTTCGAGTGTCCGAATTGTACGTACACTCTGACCGTCTGTTTGTGGGTAATATTTTGTACTCATGCCTAAACGAATTCCCAAGAACTTATGGGGTGATTTCCAAAAGTTGGAAATAAATCGAGCATCCCGATCTGATATGATAGAAATTGGTACGCCATGTCGTGCTACCACTTCCTTGATGTAAATACAAATCAGTTTCTCCATCTTGTCAGTTTCCTTGATTGCTAAGAAATGTGCAGATTTCGTTAATCGATCGACAATTACCCATATCGTATCACAACCACTTGGTGTACGGGGTAACTTAGTAATGAAGTCCATCGAAATCTGTTCCCATTTCCACATCGGTATCTCCAGTTGTTGCAGTAAACCAGATGGTTTCTGATATTCAACTTTGACTTTCGAACAAGTCAAACATTTGCTAACGTACCTAGCAATGTCGGCTTTCATGTGAGGCCACCAGTACAGTGCCTTCACATCATGATACATCTTGTCTGATCCCGGATGGACTGAATACCTGGACTTGTGTGCTTCATCCATCACGAGTTCCCTTAAACCTCCATACAAAGGTATCCACAGTCGATTAGTGAAATAACGGATTCCATCAGACTTGACATCCAATTGTGTTTCCATCCCCCGTAAAGATTCATGTACCAAATTATCCTTTTCTAAGGCTCCCAGCTGAGCACTGCGTACCTTGTCAGGTAAATCGGTATGTATCGTCATCATAAATGCGCGAACCCGTCTTGTTGAAGTGTCTTTTCTGCTTAAAGCATCAGCTACCACATTAGCTTTTCCCGGGTGATACTTAATCGCGCATTCGTAGTCGTTCAACAACTCAACCCATCGTCGCTGTCTCATATTGAGTTCCTTCTGACCAAAGATATGTTGCAAACTTTTATGATCAGTGTAAATGGTACACTTAGTTCCATACAGGTAATGCCTTCAAATCTTCAAAGCAAAAACCACTGCTCCTAACTCCAAGTCATAAATAGTGTAATTCTTTTCGTGTGGTCATAGTTGTCTTGAAGCATAAGCAATCACTTTATCACGTTGCATCAACACACATCCCAAGCACTGTGCAGATGCATCACAATACACCACAAAGTCTTCCGTCCCTTTCTGTAAGGACAAAATCGGTGCACTGCAAAGTTTCTGTTTCAATAACTGGAACGCAGTTTCCTGTTTATCCGTCTAGTTATACTTCGTTCCCTTGTGCGTAAGAGCTGTAAGTGGTTGAGCGATCCTTGAGAAACCCTCAATGAATCGTCGGTAATAACCCGCCAAGCCAAGGAATTGTCGTACCTCAGTAGGGGTCTTTGGTGCTTCCCAATTCTTAATCGCCTCAATCTTTGCTGGATCAACATGTTTGCCCTTTTCATTGACTATATGACTCAAGAATTGTACTTCTCGCATCCAGAAGTCACATTTCGAGAACTTAGCGTATAATTTTTCTTGTTTCAGTAATTCTAACAGCAATCGAAGATGTTCAGCGTGCTCCTCCTCAGTCTGGGTGAAAACAATGACAAACTTATCGAGGTAAGGTTTGCAGACTCGATTCATGAGATCCATGAATACTGCTGAAGCGTTTGTCAATCCAAATGGCATGACCAAAACTCATAATGGCCATAGCGCGTTCTAAATGCTGTCTTAGGAATATCCTCTTCTTGAACTCTTAGTTGATGATAACCCGCTCTGAGGTCAATCTTCGAGTAGTAACTCGAATCTTGCAACTGATCGAACAGATCGTCAATTCTAGGTAACGGATACCGGTTTTTGATGGTAACCTTGTTAAATTCCCGGTAATCGATCACCTACGGAAAGTCCCGTCCTTCTTCTTAACAAACAAAACTGGAGCTTCCCACGGTGAAAAACTAGGTCGTATGAATCCCTTATCCAACAACTCTTGCAGTTGTGTAGACAACTCTTGTACCTCTGACGGTGCAAGTCGATAAGGCGCCCTAGCTATCGGTGCTGCATCTGGTGTAAGGTCGATTCGGAATTCCACCTGTCTGATAGGCGGTAATCCCGGCAAGTCTTCTGGAAATACCTCCGGAAATTCACAAACTACTGGAATATCTTCAATCTTCTTCTCAGCTACCGGCTTTTCAGTTATAAGTGCTATAACTGCCGTATGACATTTCCGCAGACATTTGTGTGCTTTCATACAAGATATGAGACGCAGTGGCGTACTGCTCTTCTCGCCTTGTACATACAATGTCTCTCCATGCGAAAGAGGTATACGAACTATCTTTTGATGGCATACTATTTTAGCCTGGTGTTTGGACAACCAGTCTATGCCAATGACTACATCAAAACTGCCTAAAGAGGTAGGCATAAAGTCAATGTCATGTGTTTGACCCTATCAAGTCAAGAACACACCCTTTAGTAATATGGTTTTCAACAACTAGCTTATCATCAGCTAGTTCTATAGTGTATGGGTTTTCTAAAACAGTAGGACTAATGCTTAGCAATTCACAAGATTTGCTAGATAAAAAACTCCGATCTGCACCGGTGTCAAATAGCATAGAGGCAGAGTGGTAATTCAAGAGAAACGTACCCGTAACGATGTTGGAATCTTCCCATGCCTGACATCCTCCAATCACAAAAGCTCTGTTCTAGCAACATTTGTGTTGTTGTTGCTGTTTCCTTTTGTAGTTATGTCATTAGCCCTTCTTTTCTTGAGTTGTGGGCACTTCTTCTTGAAATGTCCAGGTATGCCACACTCAAAACATCCTTTCTGTGTGTTGCTACGGTCGAGTGGGCTTGCCTGCAGTTCCCCTCGACAGTCTTTTGCTACGTGACCCATCTTTCTGCATCGCTGACATCGGTACTTGTCACATTGATTCCCAAAGTGATGGAATCCACATTGGTTGCACTTCGGGCATCTACCATTATACCCTCCCGATGACTGTTGGTTATTGTTTGGATTGTGATGAGTCTTGTTGGATTCCTGCTTGCGATTCTGCTGAAATGACGGCTGAGTGAAATTCTTGGAATCAATGCTATCCCATTTTCTTTTGTGGTCTCCCGCCTTAGCTGTAACTGTTCATTTGGGTAATGTTCCCCGTTGCATCGCTTGATCAGTCAGTTGGTGTGCAAGTCGAACAGCTTGCTGTATGGTAGTAGGATTTACAGATATGATCAATTTTCGAACCTGAGATACCAGCCCTCCAATGTATCTCTTGATCCACTTGCTAAATGGGGTTGCCCTGTGCGGTAAGAGTCTTGCTAATTGCTGGAATCGAGTAGTGTATTCCTCAATATTAGAACCTTTCATCTTGAGTTTCCCGTATTCATCCTCAAGTTTTTGCATTTCAATTTGGGAACAATACTCCTCCTGCAACAGGATTTTGAATCCGTTCCAAGTAAGTGCATTGGCTGTATTCAAACCGAGTGTCTGTACGATAGAGTTCCACCATGTCAAGGCTGAACCCTCCAAAGTACCAATAGCGTATCTGACCTTGTTTTCTTCCGGACAATTGCACATCTCAAACACCGATTCTAACTGTTCAATCCATCGAAGAAGTCCAACGGCTCCTTCCGATCCTTTGAAATTACGTGGTTTGCAGTCCAAGAATGTCTTGAACGTGCACATTTGTGGGTTTACCAGTCCCCCCGTTGAATCATGTGGTCCTGTTTGGTATGTTTGCGTATAGTGTGCGATTGTCTCGGTAATTCGAGTGTTAATAAGTGCCTCAACTTCCGTTGCGGTCATGTTAATGTTTCCTCCAACCATGATCTTCCTATTTACAAATATACATAATGAGACTACACCCATCGCATAATCATCACTCATGCACAAAGTAAATGTAACACACTACCATAGCCATTAAGGTAACAATTCTTAATCATTTATGATAAACTAGTGCTTACAATTGTTTGTCAAAGAGATGCAAAACAACTAAACACGAAATCTACTTTTATGAGTACAACCCACTCATATAAGTTTGTTAAAAAGTAATTGAAATGACTAGATTCCATCGTTTGGTGGATCAACAGTTGATAATGAATCTTCCACTTCTGCTGGACCAGTCACTGCACCATGCTGGTAACGCATATGCCCAGTGATGAGGGTCATGGCCTTCCCAGCCAAATCTCTCACTATATTGGCTTCAATCGCCGCTGCACCAGCCCGTGCATTGGCTTCCTCAGCCCTTGCCTCGGCTACAGCTACACGTAACTCAGTAGTTTCTAGTCGTGCAGTGAGTTCGAGGATCGTCCCTCGCATCATCCAGATCGTTTCCACCAAATTTTCCTGTTCTTCATGAGTCCTAACCAACTCCCCAGTTAGGTTATCCCACATTTGTGTCAGCCAGTTGTTATTCTCAAGCAACTCTGTGATCATTCCTGTTACTTCCCGCATGTTGCGGATTTCACGCTCCATGCGTGCAACAAAAGCAGCAAATTCCTGTTCCAGTGGATATCCTAGAGCAGGTAACGTCCAAAGGCTATTAGCAGTGTTGGCAGTTGGTGGTGGTGGCACTCGTTCTTCCCGCACCCAGCTGCGTATGAGATCAGGAAACCATTGCCAATATTGGTTGTTCCCCCTTTGTTGAACATGTGTTTCCTCCCCATAGTGGATCGTATCATCCACTGGTTCGATCCTCCTTGTCATGATGTCTGACAATGCTACTACTTGTCCCTCAGTGTGAGTAGGTGTAGATGATGATGCCATGTCTGTTACAAAATGCCATATGTAAATGCATATAAACTATCGTGTAAGTAAGTGTCTAATGTCTAACAGTTATAGTCTAAGTCTACAAATGCAAACCTAGTTCGTTATAACCAATGGCTCTGATACCAATCTGTCACACCCCCAATTTTCAACTAACGGAATCATACCGTTTGGGAACGTGACAAACAAGGATCTCAGATCATTAGACATAACGAAGACCTCTATATGAATTTCAAAACATACTTTGGTCAAAATCTGTAACATCAAAGTTTTCAAAGTTGCGGAAGCGTTTTAAAACGATAACAGTTGTAAAATGTAAATTACAATGCAAAGTTTTCAACTGTTCAATTTCAAATAACTATAATGTAAAGACATGCATGCGACTCAATCTCCTAGTCCATGCTTGCTTTCTTGTGCACTTTAGCGTCCTGAGAAAACATGTAAATCAAGTCAACACAAAGGTTGGTGCATAACACAGGTTTAAGCATTCACAAATGTTGAAACCACAGTTTGAATATAAAGTTTGCAGATAACATAATCACACATGCATAGTCATGATAGCTAGTCATTTGTACTATTTACATAAGTGGTCGACACCGAAACTGACGATTGCCATGCTATAGCATGTTTTTGCCTTGCCACTATTGTCTAGCACAAACAATAGTAATGTTGTTTGGTCAGTCAAACACCTGCGTAGATCCCATCTACCAAGTGAGGTTTGTCAAACCCAATAGATCTATTTCCAACTACCACGCTTTGCGCTACGGCAAACTAAACGGTTCGAAATGCAAGGCTTTGTAATGCTATGTTTGCACTTAATGTAAACAGCTAACTCATGCAAGTGATATGTATCTAAAAGCGTTTGTTGCACATGTTTTCTCCCCCAAAACAGTTAAAATAAGAAAGGGGCCGTGTACGCACCTTTGAATGTAGTAGAACGATCAAACACACGTGAACTCGCGTAGAAAATTCTCTACGAAGAATCTGTGATTTAACAATAACTTAGTGTTATTCGGGATGTCGTTTTGTGCTTGGAATCACATACGTGTCAACACACGTATGTTTGACTTGTTAAAAATATGCATACGAAAGTACGCGTGCCTTTGAACTCGTTTAAATAAAATCATATAACCATATATGATTTTATTTAAATAACGTAATTATACGCGATTTCATTTTCGATCTAAAATGTGAATTTTATTATTCAAATGTGTCCGGGATTCCGTTACGGTTCCAACGCAATTTGAACGAGTTAAATCGGAGTTCAAACGAAGAAGTTATGGCCTGAAAAACAAAGTTTGGTTTAAATACAAAAATATGGTAGCCCTCGGGTTCGAACCCGGGACCTCCCCCACGCACACACATGCTCTGACCAGTTGATCTAGCCTAGTTTTTGTTAACAGATTCCATTCTCAATTGTTTTATCCCTTAATAAATCGGGTTCCCTATTGTTTTTACTAACCCAAACCAAATGAGCTTCAATTGAGACTCGATTCGATCTCGATCGAACCTGAAAACATAGGGGTTTGTTTCTAGAAACCCAAACGAGTTCAAGGGTGGTTTCAATTTGGATTTTTAGTTTAGTTTTAGTGTTCAATAGTCCCTAATCACGTTCGAACTCGATTTTGTTTAATCCAAATTCAAATCAGTTGAATTGATGATCGATCTGTTCTAGATTCATAGGGTTTTCATTAAATCATTGTTTTCGAATCCGTCTGTGAGGTTCAATTCGAATTTCATGTTCATCTGGGTCAAAATCCCCAAATCCGATTACCTTTAAAACCCTAGAAATCGAAATCATGAAATTCGATCTTGTTAGATGTGATTATCATAAGAATTTCGTTTACATAACCCCTGCTAACATGTCTGAAACATTTAATTTGATTTTTACACCCATTCTCATCAAATCCCCCAAATCGTTTCAACCTAAGAACCCTAGAAATCGAGATCAACAAATCCGATATTGGTTGATAAAATTGATTTATGGTTTTCATTACACCCATAATTTCGAAACTTTCTGTTGTGTTTAATTTCATTTCTAAACACGTTTGCCTCAAAACCCCCAAAACGCTTTAACTCAAGAACCCTAGAATCTAAAATCGTATAATTTGCTTTTAGAACCAGAAATCGGGTTTGGTTTATCCATAATCGGACCTTTTAGGTACTGTAGGAATAGATTATTACCTGGATTGACTTCGAATTGGTGTAGATCGACTAATGGGTTGGGTTTCGGCCACCCTCCAATCGAGTTCTTCTCTTCGAAGCTTCTTGAATCAAATTAATGGATGAATAACTCTCTAACAGTGCCGACTAGTTTGTAGGAATGTTCAATTATGTGTTTTTCGAATGAATTGTTTGAATTTGTTAAATGGTAGTGACGGTTTCATATTCTTTTGTTATTAGCCGTTTAATTCACCCATTATGGGCTTAGTAACTGATGATAACCATTGATAATCATCAATGGGAGTTAATGAGATGATAAATTCGATCCCTAACCTCTTTTTAACATGAAATCCGAATTTCAATTGCTAACAACTTCGAATTTTGACTTTGATAGTCAAAATTGAACCTTCTTTATAATTGTAACATTTATTCTTATAATTTAAGTGTTTTAGGCATAGTTTGTTTAATTCAAACCTTTATAATTTGTTTTTGTTCAATTTCATAACATTTCGGTTAACAAAGTCGAACCAAAATCCCGAATTGTCACTAGTTTGGTCAATTGAAACGTTATTGGGCTAAGTTAACCCAATTGGGCCTCATAAATGCAATTGGCCTACCTTGGGCCTCATTGGGCCTACGTTGGACTCATTGGGCCTACCTTGGCCTCCTTGGGCCTACCTTGGCCTCATTGGGCCTACCTTGGCCTCATTGGGCCTTCCTTGGCCTTATTGGGCCTTCCTATTTGTGACTTCGTTATTTTCAGTTAACGAGGTTAATTCGAAAAGTCGGATTGTCACAGAATCCTTCTGTACTAATTAATTCAACTAGTATAATCTTTTAAGCCAAAAACCCCAAATTGTTCTCAACCGAAAATCCTAGTTATCTAACCCATAAAATTCGCTAATGTTTGATCAAAACAACTTAGGTCTTTCGTTGCTCATAACACTTAGAAGCTTTCTGCATAACTTAATTTGATTACAAAACTTGTTTGAGTACAAACCCCCAATTCGTTTTAGACTTAGAACCCTCGAATTCGAACACCACGAATTCGTAATAATTTGATGAAATTGGCTTAGGTATTTCTTTTAGTGAAGTATTCCGAAGCTATCTGTGTATAAAAACTCGATTATCAAACCTATTTGGACCGAAACCCCCAAACCGGTTTATTGCAAGAACCCTAGTAATCGAACACTATCAATTCTTGTTGATTTCATGAAATTGACACATGGATTAGTTTAGTCGGCGATTTATGAAACTAACCATGTGATTTAATTCGACTATTACACTGTTTAAACAAGAAGCCCCCAAAACCGTTTCTTATATGAACCCTAGATATTGAAATCGATTAATCCGATGTTAGAAACTGAAATTAGGATGTGGTTATCTCTATTCGGCCATGTTAGAAGATGTAGGAGTAAATACTTAATTGATTTGATGCTTAATTGAAAGAGATCAACTTTAACCCTAGATTCGGCCTTCACCAAATCAAATTCTTCGATCCGAGACTCTTGCGATGAAATTCTGATATGTAAAATACTCTAAGGGTGCCGATTTGAGTTTGTGAATGTGCAATTGTGTGAATTGTGTTCGGTTTATACACATTTGATGCGAGTTATGGACGGTTACGACTCTTAGACATCAAATGATTTAAATTCGAGATTCTAATGGACTCATAACGGTTTCTACTCATTAGTAATCATCAATAATATGATTAAGAGTAGTTAATTTCGGTTTTTACTTGAAAGGATTGTGAAATTCGACTTCCAAGTGATATTCCAACCGAATTTTGACTTTTAAAGTCAAAATCTTTGCACTTCAACTTAATTACAACCAAATCATTGAAATTGTAATGTTTATAACTTGTGTTGCACCATAATAACCCTTAAAATTCGTTTTTTTGCTTGATTACATAACATTTCGATTAATTCTAAAGTTAACGGAGTTAATGCCGAATTGTCACTAATTGGGCCACTTAGAACATTGTTGGACTAGATTAATCCTTTTGGGCCTCATAAATGCAATTGGGCTTACCTTAGGCCTCATTGGGCCTATCTTAGCCTCATTGGCCTACCTTGGCCTCATTGGGCCTACCTTGGCCTCATTGGGCCTACCTTGGCCTCATTAGGCCTACTTTGGCCTTATTGGGCCTTCCTATTTGTGATTTCGCTATTTTCAGTTGACGAGGTTAATTCGAAAAGTCGAATTGTCACATCATCCCCTTGTTGAAAGAATTTTCGTCCCGAAAATTAGTAAATGTTAGGAGTAGTTAGGAAACTACTTACGAGTTTAAATCGTACGTGTTAGTATGATTTGATCATTCCGTGTGCTTGTGTGTATTCACACACAAAATCTAATGCTTGCAACATCACAACTAAATGTGATCGTTCAATGTGACTGTTTGTGTATACACTAGTTAGTTCACCTAACTGTGACTGTTTGTATTTGATCATACTGTGCTGTGTAACCTCACACATAGTAAGTGTCTGTAACTGTTTGTACTATGCAACCCCGCACATAGCAAAAAATGTGTGTAACTAATCATGCATGTACTACCATAACATGTAACATATGAAATGTAGCACATAAAATGTATAAAATGTAATGTAGCACAAATGTTTGTAACAAAACCAATTGAATAAAGTGTTTGTGCTTACAGTTTGAAATTTGCAGTGTTGATGTGTGAAGCATCACGTCATCCCCTTGTTGAAGGAAATTTCGTCCCGAAATTTAACGTGCGCTCTCAGTGTTTGTAGTTGCTGTTTTGAACAGATGAGGATACTTCTTTATCATTTGATCTTCCCGTTCCCATGTGAATTCAGGACCACGTCTTGAATTCCACCGAACTTTGACTATCGGAATCTTGCTTTGCTTAAGTTGTTTGACCTCTCGGTCCATAATTTCAGCTGGTTCTTCAATGAATCGTAACTGTTCATCCACTTGTATTTCTTCCAATGGTACATTCAATGTCTCATCAGAAAGACATTTCTTTAAGTTCGATACATGAAAGACATCATGAACTCCACTGAGTTCATCCGGTAGTTTTAGTTGATACGCAACCGGACCAATCCTTTTCAGGATCTCAGAAGGTCCTACGTAACGTGGACTAAGCTTCCCGCGCTTGCCGAATCGTATCACACCTTTCCAAGGTGATACCTTTAGGAGAACTCGGTCTCCTACCTGAAATTCCAATGGTTTACGACGCTTGTCAGCATAACTCTTTTGTCGATCCCGGGCCGCTGCCATACGGTTCCGGATTTGTACAATCTTCTCAATCGTCTCGTGTACTAGTTCAGGACCTGTAATTTGACTGTCACCAATTTCAGCCCAACAAACTGGTGAACGACATTTGCGACCATACAAAGCTTCAAACGGTGCTGCCTGAATACTTGTATGATAACTATTGTTGTAAGAGAATTCCAATAACGGTAAGTGATTTTCCCAGCTATCACCAAAGTCAATTACACAAGCTCGTAACATATCCTCGAGCGTTTGAATCGTACGTTCACTTTGACCGTCGGTCTGTGGATGATATGCGGTACTCATATCTAAACGAGTCCCCAATGACTTATGAAGTGACTTCCAAAAGTTGGAAGTAAATCGCGCTTCCCGATCTGATATAATAGAGATTGGCACGCCATGTCGTGCTACCACTTCCTTAATGTAAATGCGAGTCAGTTTCTCCATCTTATCGGTTTCCTTGATTGCTAAGAAATGTGCAGATTTTGTTAATCGATCAACAATTACCCATATCGTATCACAACCACTCGGTGTACGGGGTAACTTAGTAATGAAGTCCATCGAAATCTGTTCCCATTTCCACATCGGTATTTCTGGTTGTTGCAACAAACCAGATGGTTTCTGATATTCAACTTTGACTTTCGAACAAGTCAAACATTTGCTAACGTACTTAGCAATGTCAGCTTTCATGTGAGGCCACCAATACAGTGCCCTCAAATCATGATACATCTTGTCTGACCCCGGATGGACTGAATATCTGGACTTGTGTGCTTCATCCATCACGAGTTCCCTTAAACCTCCGTACAAAGGTATCCACAGTCGATCTATGAAATAACGAATTCCATCAGACTTGACATCCAATTGTGTTTCCATCCCTCGTAAGGATTCATGTACCAAATTATCCTTTTCTAAGGCTCCCAGCTGAGCACTGCGTACCTTGTCAGGTAGATCATTATGTATTGTCATCATAAGTGCACGAACCCGTCTTGTTGAAGTGTCTTTTCTGCTTAAAGCATCAGCTACCACATTAGCTTTTCCCGGGTGATACTTAATCGCGCAGTCGTAGTCGTTCAACAACTCAACCCATCGTCGTTGTCTCATATTCAGCTCCTTCTGATCAAAGATATGCTGCAAACTCTTATGATCAGTGTAAATGGTACACTTAGTTCCATATAGGTAATGCCTCCAAATCTTCAAAGCAAAAACCACTGCTCCTAGCTCCAAGTCATGAGTAGTGTAATTCTTTTCGTGTGGTCGTAGCTGCCTTGAAGCGTAAGCAATCACTTTATCACGTTGCATCAATACACATCCCAAACCCTGTGCAGATGCATCACAATACACCACAAAGTCTTCCGTCCCTTCCGGTAAGGACAGAATCGGTGCACTACAGAGTTTCTGTTTCAATAACAGGAATGCAGCTTCCTGTTTATCTGTCCAGTTATACTTCGTTCCCTTATGCGTAAGAGCTGTAAGTGGTTGAGCGATCTTTGAGAATCCCTCAATGAATCGTCGGTAATAACCCGCCAAACCAAGGAATTGTCGTACCTCGGTAGGAGTTTTTGGTGCTTCCCAATTCTTAATCGCTTCAATCTTTGCTGGATCGACGTGTATGCCCTTTTCATTGACTATATGACCCAAGAATTGTACTTCTCGCATCCAGAAATCACATTTCGAGAACTTAGCGTACAATTGTTCCTGTTTCAGTAATTCCAATAGCAATCGAAGATGTTCAGCATGTTCCTCCTCGGTCTGAGAATAAATGAGAATGTCATCAATGAAAACAATGACAAACTTATCGAGATAAGGTTTACAAACACGATTCATGAGATCCATGAATACAGCTGGAGCGTTTGTCAACCCAAATGGCATGACCAAGAACTCATAATGGCCATAGCGCGTCCTGAATGCTGTCTTTGGAATATCCTCCTCTTGAACTCTTAGTTGATGATAACCCGATCTGAGATCAATCTTCGAGTAGTAGCTCGAACCTTGCAACTGATCAAACAGATCGTCAATTTTAGGTAGCGGATACCGGTTCTTGATAGTAACCTTGTTTAGTTCCCGGTAATCGATACACATACGGAAAGTCCCGTCCTTTTTCTTAACAAACAAAACTGGAGCTCCCCACGGTGAAAAACTAGGTCATATAAAACCCTTATCCAACAACTCTTGCAATTGTGTAGATAACTCTTGCATCTCTGACGATGCAAGTCGATAAGGCGCCCTGGCTATCGGTGCTGCATCTGGTGTAAGGTCGATTCGGAATTCCACCTGTCTGATAGGCGGTAATCCCGGCAAGTCTTCTGGAAATACCTCCGGAAATTCACAAACTACTGGAATATCTTCAATCTTCTTCTCAGCTACTGGTTTTTAAGTTATAAGTGCTATAACTGCCGTATGACCTTTACGCAGACATTTATGGGCTTTCATACAAGATATGAGGCGTAGTGGCGTACTGCTCTTCTCGCCTTGTACATACAATGTCTCTCCATGCGAAAGAGGTATACGAACGATCTTTTCATGGCATACTATTTCAGCCTGGTGTTTGGACAACCAGTCCATGCCAATGACCACATCAAAACTACCTAAAGTGATATGCATAAGATCAATTTCCAATGTCTGACCCATCAAATAAAGTATACATCCCTTAAGGATTTGCTCACTTACAATTAACTTACCATCAGCTAATTCTACAGTGTATGGACTATCTAAGGCAGTGGGACTAACATTTAGCAACTTAGCAAGTGAACTAGATACAAAACTCCGATCGGCACCAGTGTCAAATAACATAGAGGCATAGTGATTATTTAAGAGGAACGTACCCGTAACAATGTTGGGATCCTCCCATGCTTGACGTCCTCCAATCACAAACGCCCTGCCCCTAGCACCATTGTTATTGTTGTTGTTGTTATTGGTGCCAGTGTCGTTACCGTTGCCGTTGTCGTTGCCATTGGCATTGTTATCCCCGCCTTTTTTGAGTTGTGGGCAATCCTTTTTATAGTGCCCCATCTTACCACACTCAAAACAACCCTTCTGTGCGTTGTTCTGGTTGTTATTCTGATTGTTGTGATTGTTTTGCAGCTCTCCACGACAATCCTTAGCTGCATGCCCAACCTTACCACACCGTTGGCACTTAACTTTATCACACTGGTTTCCTGCATGATGAAATCCACATCTGTTGCACTTTGGATGTTTACCGATATAACCCCCTGATGATGACGATTGCTGACCACTATTTGAGTTGTGATAAGACTTGTTTGAGTCTTGTTTCCGGTTCTGCTGAAACGGCTGTTGGTTGTAACTCTTGGAGTTGTTACCTTCCCACTTCCTCTTGTGGTCTCCCACCCTAGTAGCTGATGTCCGTTTAGGCAGAGTCCCTTGTAACACCGCCTGATCAGTCAGTTGGTGCGCTAAACGAACAGCTTGTTGAATTGTTGTGGGATTTGCAGAAGTGACCAATCCCTGGATCTGAGGCACCAATCCCCCGATGTACCTCTCTATCCACTTGCTTGCGGGAGTAGCCGTATGAGGTAGAAGTCTGGCTAGTTCATGAGATCGAGTGGTGTACTCCTCGATGTTGGACCCCTCCATCTTGAGGTGCCAATATTCCTACTCTAATTTCTGCATCTCACTACGAGGACAGTACTCCTCCTGCATTAAAGTCTTGAATCCATTCCAGGTTAAGGCATTGGCCTCACCCAATCCCAAAGTTTGGACATTGGAGTTCCACCAGGTCAATGCTGGACCCTCCAACGTACCTGTAGCATACTTTACCTTGCTCTCATCGGGACAGTTACACATCTCAAACACAGATTCGGCCTTCTCAATCCATCGTAGGAGTCCAATGGCTCCTTCCGATCCTTTGAAGTTATGTGGCTTACAGTCCAAGAACATCTTGAACGTGCATGCCTGTGGGTTCACCAATCCCCCAGCTAGACCATGTGGCCCTGCATTGTGTGTCTGAGCGTAGTTCGCGATAGCCTCCGCGACCCTGTTATTAATCAGCTCATTGAGCTCAGCAACTGTCATGTGAACGTTCCCCTCAGCCATTATCTTCCTAGTGAAAAGAAGTGTTAGAGTGTTATCAAAGTCCAATGTGACATGTGTAAATAATACAACAAACACAACATGTAATATATAAATCAACACAATTGTTGGCAATAAATAATAGTTTTTCAATAGATAGAAATCTGATTTGAGTACAATACTTATGAAATCAAAACATAAATTTTCCAAACATCTAATGTAGGGACACAACCCGCCCCTAATAAGTTTAAACAAAATAAAGAAAATCAATCATCCTCAACAATAGATTCAGGATCAAAATCAACAGCTGGTGCTGGTTCTTTCCCTTCCTCCTCTTCATCCTCTTCCTCCTCTTCTTCATTCTCCGAGACCACCAAATTTTCCAAGGCTTTAAGTCTGCCTTCCAAAATCTCAGCTCGGTTCTCAGAAGCTTCGAGACGACCAGTCAAATGGATGATCTCATCTCGCATCGCATTAACCAGATGAGCAATGTTATCTTGTCTTTCGTTTGCATCCCAAAGTTCCCGCACATTGTATTCGATCCTGTCATTTGCCCAGTATAAATCCTCACGTAGCTTGGCAATCTCTTCAGAATCAGTCCGTTGCCTCTTAGGCTCAGGAATATCCAGTGCAGGTGGTGGATGGGTAGAAGGTCCCTCAGCAGGAATCTCTTGAGTATCCTCTGCTGGCTCCTCCTCCGGATCCTCATCCGGGTCCTCCTCCGGATCCTCCTCCGGGTACTCATCCGGATCCTCCTCCGGATCTTCCTCAGGGTCTGAATCATCTCTCTCAGATGGTGGAGGAGATGGAATAGGTGGTGCTGGTGATGATGGTGGTGCTGGAACTATCGGCTCCTCATCCTCAGAATCATCGATGTAGATGTACAGTGCTGATGATGAAGATGCCATGCCTGTTACATAATACCATATGTAAGTGCAGTGCCATGGAATGTGTAAGCAAGTCTATTACATAATGCCATATGTAATTTCTAAGTAATATGTGTAAGCATATGTGTGTCTAATGTCTAACTGTTATAGTCTAAGTCTACAAATGCAAACCTAGTTCGCTATAACCAATGTCTCTGATACCAATCTTAATCTATTTGAATTGGAAATGGGTAAACTCACGTTCGGACGTTTACACACTCAATTAAATGGGTTAGAGTAGTTTATTTTTGAATTAAACTCACCTGCATGGTCGGTTGGATCCCAGGAACATAACCCCTAAGGTTTTAGCCTCGATTTGGTTCGAATTGGGGTTCGATTAGGGTCAATTGGGAAGTATTGGGCTTGAATGTATAAGCAAAAGGGGGAGCCGGGCCATTGGTGTTTAAAACAATATAGGATTGAATCTGTTAACAAAAGCTTTGATAGATCAACTGGTCTGGGGTTGTGTGTGTGTGGGAGGTCCCAGGTTCGAACCCGGGGGCTGCCATGTTTTTAGTATTTAAACTAAACTTTGGTTTTTAGCCCGTAACTTCTTCGTTTCAAGTCAGATTTGAACCGTTCAAGTTGCGTTGGAACCGTAACGAAGTCCAATTCACATTTTTGATCGAAAACGAAAACGCGTATAATTACGTTTATTTAAATAAAATCATATAGGATTTTATTTAAACGATTTCAAAGGCACGCATATATACGTATGCGTATTCCTAACACTTTAACATACGTGTGTTGATACGTATGTGATTTCAAGCACAAAACGACTATTCGAATAACACTAAGTTATTGTTTAAACACAGATTATTCGTAGAGGATTTTCTACGCAAGTTCACGAGTGTTTGATCATTCTGCAATAATCAAAGTGCGTACACGGCCCCTTTCTTATTTTAAACTGTTTTGGGGGAGAAAACATGTCAACAAACATTTTAGATACATATCACTTGCATGAGTTAGCTGTTTACATTATGTGACAACATAGCATTTAAAAGTCCTTACACTTCGAACCGTTTAGTTTGCCGTAGCGCAAAGCGTGGTAGTTGGAAATAGATCTATTAGGTTTGACAAACCTCACTTGGTAGATGGGATCTACGCAGGTGTTTGACTGACCAAACAATCATTTACTATTGTTTGTGCTAGACAATAGTGGCAAGGCAAAACATGCGATAGCATGCACTAGTCAGCTTCGGTGTCGACCACTTATGTAAATAGTATATATGACTAGCTATCATGACTATGCAATGTGTGATTATGTTATCTGCAAACTTTATATTCAAACTGTGGTTTCAACATTTGTGAATGCTTAAACCTGTGTTATGCACCAACCTTTGTGTTGACTTGATTTACATGTTTTCTCAGGACGCTAAGGTACATCAGAAAGCAGGCATGGACTAGGAGATTGAGTCGCATGCATGTCTTCACATTTCATTTCTTTGAATTTGAACATTTGACAACTTTGCATTGTAATTTATATTTTACAATTATTATGGTTTTAAAACGCTTCCGCAAACTTTAAAAGCTTTGATGTTACAGTTTTAGACCAAAGTGTGTTTTGAAATTCATAGAGAGGTCTTCGTTATGTCTAATGATCTGAGATCCTGGTTTGTCACGTTCCCAAAACGGTATGATTCCGTTAGTTGAAAATTGGGGGTGTGACAGATTGGTATCAGAGACATTGGTTATAGCGAACTAGGTTTGCATTTGTAGACTTAGACTATAACAGTTAGACATTAGACACACATATGCTTACACATATTACTTAGAAATTACATATGGCATTATGTAATAGACTTGCTTACACATTCCATGGCACTGCACTTACATATGGTATTATGTAACAGGCATGGCATCTTCATCATCAGCACCGTACATCTACATCGATAATTCTGAGGATGAGGAGCCGATAGTTCCAGCACCACCATCATCACCAGCACCACCTATTCCATCTCCTCCACCATTTGAGAGAGATGATTCAGACCCTAAGGAAGATCCGGAGGAGGATCCGGATGAGGACCCGGAGGAGGATCCGGAGGAGGACCCGGATGAGGATCCGGAGGAGGAGCCAGCAGAGGATACTCAAGAGATTCCTGCTGAGGGACCTTCTACCCATCCACCACCTGCACTGGATATTCCTGAGCCTAAGAGGCAACGGACTGATTCTGAAGAGATTGCCAAGCTACGTGAGGATTTATACTGGGCAAATGACAGGATCGAATACAATGTGCAGGAACTCTGGGATGCAAACGAAAGACAAGATAACATTGCTCACCTGGTTAATGCGATGCGAGATGAGATCATCCATTTGACTGGTCGTCTCGAAGCTTCTGAGAACCGAGCTGAGATTTTGGAAGGCAGACTTGAAGCCTTGGAAGATTTGGTGGTCTCGGATAATGAAGAGGAGGATGAAGAGAATGAAGAGGAGGAAGGGGAGGAACCAGCACCAGCTGTTGATTCTGATCCTGAATCCACTGTTGAGGATGATTGATTTTCTTTATTTTGTTTAAACTTATTAGGGGCGGGTTGTGTCCCTACATTAGATGTTCGGAAAATTTATGTTTTGATTTCAAAAGTATTGTACTCAAATCAGATTTCTATCTATTGAAAAACTATTATTTATTGCCAACAGTTGTGTTGATTTCTACATTACATGATTGATGTTTGCTATATTGTTTACACGTTTCACATTGGACTTTGATAACACTCTAACACTTCTTTTAACTAGGAAGATAATGGCTGAGGGGAACGTTCACATGACAGTTGCTGAGCTCAATGAGCTGATTAATAACAGGGTCGCGGAGGCTATCGCGAACTATGCTCAGACACACACCACAGGGCCACAGGGTCCGACAGGGGGACTGGTTAACCCACAGGCATGCACGTTCAAGATGTTCTTGGACTGTAAGCCACATAACTTCAAGGGATCGGAGGGGGCCATTGGACTCCTTCGATGTATTGAGAAGGCTGAATCAATGTTTGAGATGTGCAACTGTCCTGATGAGAGCAAGGTGAAGTATGCTACGGGAACATTGGATGGTCCAGCATTGACTTGGTGGAACTCGAATGTTCAGAAGCTGCATTCCAGTTATTGAAACAGAAACTCTGTAGTGCACCGATTCTGTCCTTACCGGAAGGGACGGAAGACTTTGTGGTGTATTGTGATGCATCTGCACAGGGTTTGGGATGTGTATTGATGCAACGTGATAAAGTGATTGCTTAGGCTTCAAGGCAGCTACGACCACACGAAAAGAATTACACTACTCATGACTTGGAGCTAGGAGCAGTGTTTTTGCTTTGAAGATTTGGAGGCATTACCTATATGGAACTAAGTGTACCATTTACACTGATCAAAAGAGTTTGCAGCATATCTTTGATCAGAAGGAGCTGAATATGAGACAACGACGATGGGTTGAGTTGTTGAACGACTACGACTGCGCGATTAAGTATCACCCGGGAAAAGCTAATGTGGTAGCTGATGCTTTAAGCAGGAAAGACACTTCAACAAGACGGGTTCGTGCACTTATGATGACAATACATAATGATCTACCTGACAAGGTACGCAGTGCTCAGCTGGGAGCCTTAGAAAAGGATAATTTGGTACATGAATCCTTACGAGGGATGGAAACACAATTGGATGTCAAGTCTGATGGAATTCGTTATTTCATAGATCGACTGTGGATACCTTTGTACGGAGGTTTAAGGGAACTCGTGATGGATGAAGCACACAAGTCCAGATATTCAGTCCATCCGGGGTCAGACAAGATGTATCATGATTTGAGGGCACTGTATTGGTGGCCTCACATGAAAGCTGACATTGCTAAGTACGTTAGCAAATGTTTGACTTGTTCGAAAGTCAAAGTTGAATATCAGAAACCATCTGGTTTGTTGCAACAACCAGAAATACCGATGTGGAAATGGGAACAGATTTCGATGGACTTCATTACTAAGTTACCCCGTACACCGAGTGGTTGTGATACGATATGGGTAATTGTTGATCGATTAACAAAATCTGCACATTTCTTAGCAATCAAGGAAACCGATAAGATGGAGAAACTGACTCGCATTTACATTAAGGAAGTGGTAGCACGACATGGCGTGCCAATCTCTATTATATCAGATCGGGATGCGCGATTTACTTCCAACTTTTGGAAGTCACTTCATAAGTCATTGGGGACTCGTTTAGATATGAGTACCGCATATCATCCACAGACCGACGGTCAAAGTGAACGTACGATTCAAACGCTCGAGGATATGTTACGAGCTTGTGTAATTGACTTTGGTGATAGCTGGGAAAATCACTTACCGTTATTGGAATTCTCTTACAACAATAGTTATCATACAAGTATTCAGGCAGCACCGTTTGAAGCTTTGTATGGTCGCAAATGTCGTTCACCAGTTTGTTGGGCTGAAATTGGTGACAGTCAAATTACAGGTCCTGAACTAGTACACGAGACGATTGAGAAGATTGTACAAATCCGGAACCGTATGGCAGCGGCCCGGGATCGACAAAAGAGTTATGCTGACAAGCGTCGTAAACCATTGGAATTTCAGGTAGGAGACCGAGTTCTCCTAAAGGTATCACCTTGGAAAGGTGTGATACGATTCGGCAAGCGCGGGAAGCTTAGTCCACGTTACGTAGGACCTTTTGAGATCCTGAAAAGGATTGGTCTGGTTGCGTATCAACTAAAACTACCGGATGAACTCAGTGGAGTTCAGGATGTCTTTCATGTATCGAACTTAAAGAAATGTCTTTCTGATGAGACAATGAATGTACCATTGGAAGAAATACAAGTGGATGAACAGTTACGATTCATTGAAGAACCAGCTGAAATTATGGACCGAGAGGTCAAACAACTTAAGCAAAGCAAGATTCCGATAGTCAAAGTTCGGTGGAATTCAAGACGTGGTCCTGAATTCACATGGGAACGGGAAGATCAAATGATGAAGAAGTATCCTCATCTGTTCAAAACAGCAACTACAAACACTGAGAGCGCACGTTAAATTTCGGGACGAAAATTCTTTCAACAAGGGGATGATGTGACAATTCGACTTTTCGAATTAACCTCGTCAACTGAAAATAGCGAAATCACAAATAGGAAGGCCCAATAAGGCCAAAGTAGGCCTAATGAGGCCAAGGTAGGCCCAATAAGGCCAAGGTAGGCCCAATGAGGCCAAGGTAGGCCAATGAGGCTAAGATAGGCCCAATGAGGCCTAAGGTAAGCCCAATTGCATTTATGAGGCCCAAAAGGATTAATCTAGTCCAACAATGTTCTAAGTGGCCCAATTAGTGACAATTCGGCAATTCGGATTAACTCCGTTAACTTTAGAATTAATCGAAATGTTATGTAATCAAGCAAAAAAATGAATTTTAAGGGTTATTATGGTGCAACACAAGTTATAAACATTACAATTTCAATGATTTGGTTGTAATTAAGTTGAAGTGCAAAGATTTTGACTTTAAAAGTCAAAATTCGGTTGGAATATCACTTGGAAGTCGAATTTCACAATCCTTTCAAGTAAAAACCGAAATTAACTACTCTTAATCATATTATTGATGATTACTAATGAGTAGAAACCGTTATGAGTCCATTAGAATCTCGAATTTAAATCATTTGATGTCTAAGAGTCGTAATCGTCCATAACTCGCATCAAATGTGTATAAAACGAACACAATTCACACAATTGCACATTCACAAACTCATATCGGCACCCTTAGAGTATTTTACATATCACAATTTCATCGCAAGAGTCTCGGATCGAAGAATTTGATTTGGTGAAGGCCGAATCTAGGGTTAAAGTTGATCTCTTTCAATTAAGCATCAAATCAAGTAAGTATTTACTCCTACATCTTCTAACATGGCCGAATAGAGATAACCACATCCTAATTTCAGTTTCTAACATCGGATTAATCGATTTCAATATCTAGGGTTCATATAAGAAACGGTTTTGGGGGTTTCTTGTTTAAACAGTGTAATAGTCGAATTAAATCACATGGTTAGTTTCATAAATCGCCGACTAAACTAATCCATGTGTCAATTTCATGAAATCAACAAGAATTGATAGTGTTCGATTACTAGGGTTCTTGCAATAAACCGGTTTGGGGGTTTCGGTCCAAATAGGTTTGATAATCGAGTTTTTATACACAGATAGCTTCGGAATACTTCACTAAAAGAAATACCTAAGCCAATTTCATCAAATTATTACGAATTCGTGGTGTTCGAATTCTAGGGTTCTAAGTCTAAAACGAATTGGGGGTTTGTACTCAAACAAGTTTTGTAATCAAATTAAGTTATGCAGAAAGCTTCTAAGTGTTATGAGCAACGAAAGACCTAAGTTGTTTTGATCAAACATTAGCGAATTTTATGGGTTAGATAACTAGGGTTTTCGGTTGAGAACAATTTGGGGTTTTTTGGCTTAAAAGATTATACTAGTTGAATTAATTAGTACAGAAGGATTCGAAATACTATGATAAAGGAAAACCCTATGAATCCAAGAACAATTGATCATGAATTTAATCGATTTGAATTGGAAATGGGTAAACTCACGTTCGGACGTTTACACACTCAATTAAAAGGGTTAGAGTAGTTTATTTTTGAATTAAACTCACCTGCATGGTCGGTTGGATCCCAGGAACATAACCCCTAAGGTTTTAGCCTCGATTTGGTTCGAATTGGGGTTCGATTAGGGTCAATTGGGAAGTATTGGGCTTGAATGTATAAGCATTTAATTGAGGTTTGTCAAACCTAATAGATCTATTTCCAACTACCACGCTTTGCGCTACGGCAAACTAAACGGTTCGAAGTGTAAGGACTTTTAAATGCTATGTTGTCACATAATGTAAACAGCTAACTCATGCAAGTGATATGTATCTAAAATGTTTGTTGACATGTTTTCTCCCCCAAAACAGTTTAAAATAAGAAAGGGGTCGTGTACGCACCTTTGATTATTGCAGAATGATCAAACACTCGTGAACTTGCGTAGAAAATCCTCTACGAATAATCTGTGTTTAAACAATAACTTAGTGTTATTCGAATAGTCGTTTTGTGCTTGAAATCACATACGTATCAACACACGTATGTTAAAGTGTTAGGAATACGCATACGTATATATGCGTGCCTTTGAAATCGTTTAAATAAAATCCTATATGATTTTATTTAAATAAACGTAATTATACGCGATTTCGTTTTCGATCAAAAATGTGAATTTTATTATTCAAATGTGTTTGGGACTTCGTTACGGTTCCAACGCAACTTGAACGGTTCAAATCTGACTTGAAACGAAGAAGTTACGGGCTAAAAACCAAAGTTTAGTTTAAATACTAAAAACATGGCAGCCCCCGGGTTCGAACCCGGGACCTCCCACACACACACAACCCCAGACCAGTTGATCTATCAAAGCTTTTGTTAACAGATTCAATCCTAAATTGTTTTAAACACCAATGGGCCGGCTTCCCCTTTTGCTTATACATTCAAGCCAAATACTTCCCAATTGACCCTAATCGAACCCCAATTCGAACCAAATCGAGGCTAAAACCTTAGGGGTTATGTTCCTGGGATCCAACCGACCATGCAGGTGAGTTTAATTCAAAAATAAACTACTCTAACCCATTTAATTGAGTGTGTAAACGTCCGAACGTGAGTTTACCCATTTCCAATTCAAATCGATTAAATTCATGATCAATTGTTCTTTGATTCATAGGGTTTTCCTTTATCATAGTATTTCAAATCCTTCTGTACTAATTAATTCAACTAGTATAATCTTTTAAGCCAAAAACCCCAAATTGTTCTCAACCGAAAACCCTAGTTATCTAACCCATAAAATTCGCTAATGTTTGATCAAAACAACTTAGGTCTTTCGTTGCTCATAACACTTAGAAGCTTTCTGCATAACTTAATTTGATTACAAAACTTGTTTGAGTACAAACCCCCAATTCGTTTTAGACTTAGAACCCTAGAATTCGAACACCACGAATTCGTAATAATTTGATAAAATTGGCTTAGGTATTTCTTTTAGTGAAGTATTCCGAAGCTATCTGTGTATAAAAACTCGATTATCAATCCTATTTGGACCGAAACCCCCAAACCGGTTTATTGCAAGAACCCTAGTAATCGAACACTATCAATTCTTGTTGATTTCATGAAATTGACACATGGATTAGTTTAGTCGGAGATTTATGAAACTAACCATGTGATTTAATTCGACTATTACACTGTTTAAACAAGAAACCCCCAAAACCGTTTCTTATATGAACCCTAGATATTGAAATCGATTAATCCGATGTTAGAAACTGAAATTAGGATGTGGTTATCTCTATTCGGCCATGTTAGAAGATGTAGGAGTAAATACTTACTTGATTTGATGCTTAATTGAAAGAGATCAACTTTAACCCTAGATTCGGCCTTCACCAAATCAAATTCTTCGATCCGAGACTCTTGCGATGAAATTCTGATATGTAAAATACTCTAAGGGTGCCGATTTGAGTTTGTGAATGTGCAATTGTGTGAATTGTGTTTGGTTTATACACATTTGATGCTAGTTATGGACGGTTACGACTCTTAGACATCAAATGATTTAAATTCGAGATTCTAATGGACTCATAACGGTTTCTACTCATTAGTAATCATCAATAATATGATTAAGAGTAGTTAATTTCGGTTTTTACTTGAAAGGATTGTGAAATTCGACTTCCAAGTGATATTCCAACCGAATTTTGACTTTTAAAGTCAAAATCTTTGCACTTCAACTTAATTACAACCAAATCATTGAAATTGTAATGTTTGTAACTTGTGTTGCACCATAATAACCCTTAAAATTCGTTTTTTTGCTTGATTACATAACATTTCGATTAATTCTAAAGTTAACGGAGTTAATCCGAATTGCCGAATTGTCACTAATTGGGCCACTTAGAACATTGTTGGACTAGATTAATCCTTTTGGGCCTCATAAATGCAATTGGGCTTACCTTAGGCCTCATTGGGCCTATCTTAGCCTCATTGGCCTACCTTGGCCTCATTGGGCCTACCTTGGCCTTATTGGGCCTACCTTGGCCTCATTAGGCCTACTTTGGCCTTATTGGGCCTTCCATTTTTTGATTTCGCTATTTTCAGTTGACGAGGTTAATTCGAAAAGTCGAATTGTCACAGGTGACTAGTTGTATGTACCAAATGTTGTTGTAGTTTATCATTTTTCATACAAGTAATGATAAGAAGCAAGTTGAGTTAGAAATCTTTAAGAAGAGTGCATTAAAAAGGAATTGATTTCATGTTGAATCGCCTTTTCAAATGAGTTAGCTTCATATAGGGTAATCCTAGGATGTAAATTGACTTGGATTAATATAGGTGTGATAATTCTACATAGAACCACAATGAGGATAAACTTTGGTTACATGAAGGAAACAACGAGATAGAATCTATGATAGGGTAAGGATAAACTACATGGGGAATTATAGTTCTTATGGATAACATTAGAGTAGGTGTTTCATTAACTGCCTAGAGTTTGTGTTGGCATCTTCCTTTGATATTTATTTTGGAGAGTTTTTATTTTTAATCATCCATGTTGGGTTATGTGTTTACATAATCCACAATCGAAATGTGAAATAGGATTGAAATCAATGCACCATTTACAAGTGATGAGCACTCGTAATGGAAGAGTAAACACTTGGAGTATTTTCACTAAGGATGTATTAATGAGGGTTTGAACATCGAAAGATGCAATTTGTTTTGGTGATTCCATGGATAGGATCATATTAGAATTAGTTGACTATTGTTATAATAGGTATGAAGAATGATTTGAGATATATGTGTTTACTATCAGTTAAAGTGTTCACCTTGGTGACAACACTTATTGACTTAGGGTTTTTTTTTTCACATCGGGGAGGGAAATTGGTACAAAATGAAATTAATATCCACAATGGAGTTGAATATTGTCTTACCGTAATTTCTCATTTCTGATTCTCATACCCAAATCATGAGGATTTCCTAGAGGCTTCGTACGATTTATGTCAAGATAGTCTTCTAAAGAAGGTTATGATGAGTGTTATAGGCTTACTAGGATCAACTGTGGGGGAAACAATTCAAATTTCCAAACCATCGATGAATGTGATAAAAATCTTGATTAGTTAAGGTCAAATGGGGTTTCTATTTGATAGACCTAGTTTTGTTGTCAACATATGGTGACTTATTGATGAAAGTAGTTTAGAATTTGTGAGACTTGTGCTAGATGAAGGGTCGATATACATTGGCAGTGATGTAATACCCTAAGCTCCAACCCTAGTGGGCAGAGTTTTCCAAACTTCATTTTGAAATAAGGAAATGCTCATTGAGTCAATTTAATTCTTTTTCATTCGTTCATTTGGATTCAGATGAAAATTTTCCTTAGTAGGCGGGTGTGCTCAGGGTATACATTACCCTTGATGTGGAGTCATTGACTTGATTTACAATTTTGAGTACTCAAGTGAAGTGGTAGGGTTGCACCATTGGAGGTTATATGAACGTACAACGACCAGAATACCGGAGAGAAAACTTACGAGTTTTAATCCATCCTTCCATCAGGTTGTTAATGATGAATGAAAATATAATCCTTTGTAAGGTGTTTTCCATATTTCCTATAAATTTTTCTTTATGGATTGGGTTTGCTTTGTAGTCTGAACAATAGGTTTCGTCAAAATTCATATGTACCCATAAATTCACAATTACGTTGGCCACCCGTAATTGCCAATTTACCTTACACAATCATTTTGGATCCTCCTATCTCCAGCTAGTAAGTATTTACAAGGTTCAGAGTGTTATCCATAAAGGCATCACAAGTCCACGTTGTAACGACTAGTTACATGGTTGAGAGTTATTCGAAATAGAGTGTTTGAGAAAGTATTCACTTGAGTAGGGTAGGGTTAGAGAAACTACTCTCAGACGTAGAAGTGTAGTCCTCCATGTCATAAAGTGCCCTTAGAGTATTGTGTATGTTACAATCTCTTTAAATCCAGTATTATCATTCCTAGTGGTAACTGGGTTGCATCATCCTCAACTACACTCCCTGGTAGCTCTTCTAGATTGGACACATAATTCTCTTCTATGTCTTTGTCTTCGTCTTCTGACACTATGACCTCCTCCCGGGTATCTCTAGACATCTACAAGGGTAATGGTGTCTCTATTGATGACGGTGGTGGAGATGGTGTACGTGAATAAGGTGTAATTCTCTTCTGATGAGTACACGTGAATAGGGCTTCATGTTATCAACATGCTAGAAATACAATAATCCTAGGATGATTTTACTTAGTTCATGCCTATATGTGTAGTACGAATGGAACCTTGTGAGCCTACAGTTATAGTTCAAGTTACTACATGCAACCTGGTTCTCTATAACCAATAGCTCTGATACCAATCTGTCACACCACGCCAAGGCAGAACACGCGAGGTGCGACGGTCATGGATTCACAGTCATTGTTTACATTGAACGACTTCTACACGCATTGATAATAAATTTTTACATGATGTCTTAACTTACAATCATCCAAAATATAACTAACAAAATTTCTAGACTTCCAAAATATAATGTGTAAGATTTTACAAACATGGCCTAAGTCAATAGGCTATGCAAGAAAAACCCCAAAAATATGCATGTGAATGTGTTGTGACTTCAAGCTAATTATTCCCAAAATATGTCCCAATGCTTACTTCAATTATCTGAGAAATACATGCTAAAAACAGTCAGCATAAAGCTGGTGAGTTCACAGGTTTAGACACGTAAAAACTGAGTTGTTTCATTCGACCACAAGGTTTCAAAATGTGACTATTGTTCTCAAAAACAATATCATGTGTTATGTATACTAATTATTACCATGAGCTCCCGTAACCGAACTCGACATGATTGAATTGCCCCATCCCAATGTTCTATCGCAAAACATTGTATTGAGATGAATATTGTGCACCTGATTTGACCTACAATCAAAGTTAGAGCTACTAACCACAGGTGGGGGTTGTCACTCCCGAATAGTACTATTCCCAATAATTCACGTTTACCCACAATTAATGGTTATAGAATAGGGGACTTAAAAGCGATAAACGTGACTCATGTAATAATGTGTTGAACCAAAACCACTTGTGTCAATGAAACGAGTACAAGCATGATTTCTCCCCCTGTGAGTTAGTAAAACATTGTAAAAATAGGGGCCGTGAAACTCACCGTTAGTGTAGAACCGGGGTCTTGAGAGTGTGAATACCGTCTTGTGTTTGAACCCCTACTTGGTTCCTATAATATTATAGATTTAGGTTGAGTTCGAGAACTTATAAATTCTATGTTGTGTTATTTAGTGTTGTTATGTTTTCTTGGTGTTTTTATGTTGACGGGTTTGTTGTAGAAAAATCGTGTCCTATAGTCATAAAACATGTTACAATGCCTTAGAGGATAATCACTTATTATTATTTTTAAGAAATTTGGGCATTATAACGACGCATTGAAAAATATCTATTTTTGTTTATCAATACCCAACACTTTAAAATACCATATTTCAACAATAAACATTTTAAATTACTTTATATATGTATATATAAATATACAAATGAGTTTCATTTTCATGAAAAATATATAGATAAGACATGTAAGTATGCATTTATAAAATTTTCGTGTTTTTTTGACAGATTATGTTTAACATTTTCAAGTAAGCTTTTAAAATAGCAAAAGGTTTTCAAAAATTACGAGACTTTACAGTCTGGTATTTTAATGTGTTCCGAACAACTTTTGTTTAGAAAAGTTTTTGTGATTCTGCTCGAAAATAAGCCGAAACAACCACTCAAATCAGAAGGTCCAATTATGCCCACTCATTTTGTAGAGGCTGCTTCGGGTATCATTTGGTTGAGTTAGAATACGCATAAGTAGTGCTTGGAAAGCTAACTCAATGAACTTAATCATAGTGTTAGAGTTTGCTTCATTTAGAGTTTTTATGCTAAAGTTATATAAATTTGAATTCGGGACAGATTCTGTCCTCAAAAGAGAACTGAGTATTTGTGTGTTCAAATAATTTAAAATATAACTTTTGAGAACAGGTTTCACCTTAACAAGCAAGAAGAAGGATGAGAGTTTATCTTGAAAATTTATGAAGATGATGATGATGTTGGACCAAATGGTGGTGTTGTGGAATGAAATAGATAAATTGGTTGTGTTTTGTGTGTTTGAATTATTTTTGAACGTGTTATTTCAATGCTTGCAAGCCTCTTATATAGTAGTAAGAAAGTATGGTCCTACACAATAAAATAAGTGAGTAAATATTTTAATGTTGAGTGTGAATTTGGATAAAAGAAAGTTGAAGTATGGTGTTTTGATGTTTCTTTTTCTTTGCCGTCAAAATGAGAAGAAAGAAAAGGTATGGTGTGAAAAAATGATTGTTGTATGTACGTATTGTCATTGAAAAGTAAATATGGGAATGATGCTAAAAAGTATTTTTTTGTGGCGTTAAATTGTGTATATATATATATATTTTTTTTTGCATTGATCGTACATGTATATACATATACATATACATATACATATACATATATTTCCTTTTGTTTTATTATTTTTATGCTAGTCATCACAAATATATATATATAGTTGTCTTAATATTTTGCTTGATGATGGGTGAGAGTGAGTTAAACAAAAATAAGAAGGTTATGTATAATAGTATAATTGGGTTCCTAAAATATATATACATATTTATTCGACAATTTTTTTTTTGAACCCGATATTCGTTTTACTAAACAACAAGATTTAAATTATAACATTGAAGTTTTAAGTTTTGAGATTTGATTGTGAACCAATTAATTTGAAATATTAACTTGTTGGATTTAGGTGAGTTTAAATTTGCCTAATATAGCTACACAACATTGAAGCTTCGGTTGAGATTTAAACCTGAAAAATTGACGAATGTCACACTATGTTAGCCAGACTATTGTGATGATAGCTATTGAACTGACCATTCCACCCAGTCGGTGATTACTCAGTTACCAACTATTGAACTTTGTATGTTTGAACTATTGTGCACAAATTGAACTATTGAAACTATAAGGATAGTTTGTGTTACTATGCCTAACTTGGTTAACTAAGGTTTGATATGCAATAATTTAATGCATGTTTCCACATAAAGCCTTATCTATTGATATGTTTACGATACATGACTTAAACTTTGAACTACTAAACCATTTATAGAGTCAACTTTATGATTCTCACCGACTACATTTGTAGTTGACCTTTTCAACTTTATCATGTTTTAGATGCAACTTAGAGAACTTTGGGATGAACACATAAGATGCTTGGATTTTAGAGCTTAAACAATAATTTAGACTTTAACTTTAGTTATTTGAAAATTTTTTTGTTTGAGCTTTGTTTACTTCAAATTGTAAGACATTGAAATGTGGTTGCATTAATTATGAAACATTTTAGTTGATCGTGAGCTATTGAGCAGTCACGTTCGCGCCCCGACGTATTATGTCGTCGGTTGGGGTGTGACAAGTTGTGCAAGGGTTCAGACAGATTGAAGGAATTAACTACATTGAAGCGTTTGCACTAGTTGCTTGTCTCGAAGCAATTCGATTTTTTCTTGGCATATGCATCCTATAAAAGGTTTAAAGTTTGTCAAATGGATGTAAAGAGTGCTTTCCTCCATGGTGGATCAGTTAGACCGTGTATGTCCACCAACCTCCCGAGTTTGAAGACCCATTGCATCATGACCATGTCTACAATTAGACAAGGCATTGTATGGATTGCATCAAGCTCCGCGAGCTTGGTACGAGACACTTTCTACTCACCTTCTGAACAACGACTTCAGAAGAGGTGTCGTTGACTGCACACTGTTTATTTGAGAAAAAGATGGAGATCTGCTTTTGGTACAAGTTTACGTGGATGATATCACTTCGTATCCACAAATGATATTCTATGCAAAGAGTTTGAGAATGTTATGAAAGATAAATTTGAGATGAGCTCCATGGGAGAGATGAAGTTCTTTCTTGAATTGCAGATGAATCAAACTGATGCTTGAATCTTTATCCATCAAAACAAGTATGTTGGTGACATACTGAACCGATTAGGTATGTTAGACGCAAAACGTGCCGGTACCTCACTAGCTCTTAATCACGGGATCACTCCAGATGAATAAGGTGAGTTAATTGATGCCATTCTGTATCGCAGGATGGGGTCTCTCATGTATCTCACCGCATCTTGGTCAGATATCATGTTTGCCCCTTGCCTATGTGCATGCTACCAATCAAAGCCATGAGTTTCTCATCTTATTGCTGTGAATAGGATTTTTCGCTATCTGAAGGTACCCCAGATCTAGGATTATGGTATACTAATAAGGGTAATTTTGAACATACTTCTTATAGTGATTCGAATTATGGCGGCTGCAAACGTGACTACAAATCTACTTCTGATGGTTTTCAATTCTTCGACAACCAACTAGTTACTTGGCAATGTAAGAAGCAGACGTCGGTGTCTCTTCTACTTGTGAAGCTGAGTACATTGCCGCCGCAAGCTGTGGCTCTTAAATCATCTGGATTCAACAACAGCAAAATTTTATATCTGCTATCGGCTAATGAGGTCATCAAGAATGGTGAAATTATTCCTAAAACTGAGTCTAATAAATGATCATTTTTCTCATATTTGTACATATAATTGTCTAAATTTCTTTATAAAATCCAAACACCCAAAAATATTTTCTGTTTTAGGATTTTAGGGGGAGAAAAAGTATTTCATGCTGAAAAACCAAAAACATTAAAAAATTAATTAAGAAAATGAAAAATTGATCCAACCCAATTGGGAAGTGATAATATGTTGGTCATATGCTTGAAAGCGAAGTTTAAGTTGCATAAACTGAAAGCATATGGGTTCTATGATAGGATGTATTGGTAGGCTTAGCTGCTGAATTTTCAACATAGGTGATCATTCAAAATGTTTGATATTCAATTAAGACAACTGATTAAGGATTTAATATCAGTTTGATGACTTGAGTTGCGATGTCTTTAAAATTAAATTTTAAGGAAGATCTAATAAGCAAATTAGAACACAAATAACTTATAAACATATAATTTAATTGTTGGAAAATAAGGACTAATGAGCAAAACCACTGAAGCCAGAACAATGAATAAAACCATGGATACTTTCTCTTTCGAATACAGAACTACTGAACTTCAACATCGGAAGCTCAACATCACAAGATTCGCAAAAGAACTACTGCAGACCTCCTTGACATCGAAAGATAATAGCTGAACCTGATCCCTTCGAAAGACAACCAATGTTTCGGAAGACAACCTTTGATTAAAGAATAAATATTGTTTAATCAGCTTCCGACGAACACCTTCCAAAAGAATAACCACTGAACTTCTATATAACTATCTCAACCTCGGAAGAACTGAAGACTTCTAAAGAATCATGATTCTATGGTTGTTGACTTTGTATTAGTTGTACTCTTCTGATGATTTAGTATATGTAACAGTGTCAGCTATTTGTCTTATTACTTCTTTGTCTTGTAACATTGAATGTTGGGTATCTAAGCCCCAACATTCCCTGAGATAACTGAATTACATTCCCTGAAAATTCCTTGTGCTATTTTTCTGTTTCCTCTCTTTCAAGCAAAAACTAAACAACCAAATATAACTAAGTTTTAAACTTTAGAGGGAGCTAATACCAATGATTTGACCGTGTGTCTAAAGTCATTGTTCCTGGTTAAACAGCCTCTCAGAATTTTCAACAATTGGTATCAGAGCCTTGTTCTTTAGTCTTTGTTTAACCATCAAGCCTGAAACTCAAAGCTCTCTTTGATATCTTGTTGTTTAGTTTTCTGATTTCTGCTTCTTTTGTTTTTCAAAAAAATCCGCAGGTGCTTGGTTTTGAACTAAAACTCTGTTCAAAGCCATTCAAACAAACGACCTTGAGAACTCATCATCCATTGATTTGCTCAAAATTGTTTGTAACCCAATGGCAGAAGAATTTACTTTAGACCCTTATAGCACCGGCTCTGCTACTAAGCCACCAATTTTGGTAAGGCATCAATACAATATATGGCAGAGAAGGATGTTACACTGTTTTCCCAACAATTGCACTGGATGTTGGAAGTCTGTGATGTTTGGACCTCATAAACCTACGGTCTTGGACACAGAGACCAGTGACTCTATCTCTAAGGATCCTAGGAACTATACCGAAAAAGATTTCTAGAAATTGGAGCTTGATGCCATGGCACATGCTTAATTGGCTATGTCCCTCCTGAATGAAATTTATTCTGGTCTTCTTCACCATGAGTCCACTAAGGACTTATGGAATGCTCTAAAAGAGCAGTTCGGGGGTACTGATTATGTTGTGGCCAATACAAGGGAAATATTGGCTCAACGGTATGAGACTTTCAGCCAACTAAATAATGAGTCACTGACTCAGCAATTTGAAAGGTTCACTTCTCTCTTAAGTGAACTAAAACTGGCTGGTCAAGTGTACCCAACCATCTCAGTTCTTAACCGCTTCTAAAGATCACTTCCAGATAAATGGGAAACATATTCCATAGTTATGAGATATTTGCCACACTTTGGCAAACTCTCACTTACCCAACTTCATGGTAAGTTGCTCACTTTTGAGCGAGAGATTGACCAGAAAAGAAAATTAGTAAAGTCTAGTAAATCAATAGAGGAGTATGTTCAAGGGAACACTGCTCTTCTTAGTCATAACTCCGAGATCAATGATCAGGGTTATGATGAACACATTGATATAACCATTGGCATTACCTCCTCTCCTTCTTATGATGACCATTCTTTCATCCTTGACCAACTGTGTTTTATCATGGATGATCTCCATCAGATTCCAAGTGATGACTTGGAAGAAATGGATATCGTTCATCAACTTCCCCTCTAAAGCATGAGAACTAACAAGTTCTATAAGAGGACATGAAGAAAATTTCCTGGTATCCGTGGGAAAACCATAATTGGTCTAAATAAGGCAAAAGTCCAATGCTACAGGTGTCACGACACTAGAGACTTTGCCATGGAGTGTAGAAATGCTCCCAAGACAAATTCTTTACCTTATGTGACTTTTCCAAACACACACTTAGGAGACAGCTCACATTGCACAAAACTCTCATTCTCCTAATGTACAATATGTACAAGCTTCTAATGGTAGCATGTACCAGCTCACTCTTGCCCGACTTCATATTGTTACACTATCTCCTCCTAAAATAAACACACCAGGCCCTGCTATCCAGTCCTCATCATCTAGTCAACCAGCTCTTTTCACACAAGAGTACGTAGATTAGAGTAGCATGCCTGATGATGTAGGCTATGCCCTCATCACTGCTAAGCCAACAGAATTTGCTCTAATGGCTGTGGCTGAAATTCCACCCCTTCTGATCAACCTGAAGCAGAATCTCCTGATGCCCAGGTATCTTCCTCCACCCTTGAAAAGCTATGCACTGATGCGTGCATTGATGCGTTTGCCAAAATAAAGAAGGCCAATATGTTGCTACAACAACAGAACCAAGAGCTTGAGCAACTACTGGCTAATAAAAATCTAGAAGTAGAAAAGTTAGTAAACAATAAAGATAGTCAAATTTCGGTCTTAAAAACAGAAAAATGTAACCTACAAGCATTATTTGATTTGAAACCTGAAAAATATTTGGCTTGTAGAGATGAACTGGCTCAAACTAAAGTCAGCTGTGAAAAGTGGGTTGAGTCCTGCAAAGGGTTCAGGATGCTTCTAAGTAAACAAGTTCACAGTAAGGCTATGTTTGGAATCGGTTACAATCACACCAGTCCTCCAGAGGACTATGCCTCGATTGACAGTAAAATAAATGAAAATGTTTCTGAGCCTCTATCCCCCACCTTTCTTCCTAATGAAATCCTAACTATAAAGATCACACCTCCAAGGGTGTATCAGATGGAAAAACCAGAAGAAACACATATGCAAAATGATCATAACAATAACTCTTCTGAACAAACTGGGATTGCTCCAGCCATGAGCTCTACTCAAAGTTCAGAAGGTACAACACAACATGAAACCTTTGATAACCCTAAGGCCTATCTTGACAAAGGAAAAGGTCCATGGTTGATATCAAATTTCCTCCTTCTCATCCTCACCCTCCTTATCCAATAATGAAGGCCAATAAGCCATTCATCCCAAACTACTCCTCATTATCTCCTGCTTGCTTGAAATGCTTCAAGTACAATCATTCCACTAAAAATTGCAGGACAAAACTCCATTGCAGAAAGCAAGAGATAGATTGAAGCCTGAAAAGTTGAAAGCTGAACATGCTTCTTTGTCTAAAGGGATTCCCCTAACAAAATGAAGAAGTGCAAGAAAGCAAGTAGACAATTAGCTAACAGTACAATAAGATCAAACACCCATCCACCCTTCCACTTATCTCCTCCTCTGCTTCACATGGATCTATTCGGTCTAGTGAAGGTAGCTAGCTTGGCCAGAAAGAGATACTGCTTAGTTGTTGTGAATGATTATTCAAGATTTTGCTGGACCTTCTTTCTCTTCAGGAAAGAGGAGACTGCTGATTAAATAAAAGCCCTTATCACTCAGCTTGAAAGACAATTTGGTCTTCCTGTCAAAGTAATTAGGAGTGACAATGGTACTGAATTCAAGAATCATGTTCTTGATGAATTCTGCATTTCCAAAGGAATCCTTAGACAATATAGTGTTCCTAGAACTCCTGCTCAAAATAGAGCTGTGGAAAGAAAGAATAGGACACTTATTGAGGCTGCAAGAACCATGCTTGCAGACTCAGGATTACCCTTATCCTTCTGGGCTGAGGCAGTAAACACTGCTTGTTATGTCTTAAACAGAGTTCATATTGTGAAAAGACATAACAAGATTTGTCACACCCCTGCGCCGCGTGCGGAATCCATGGCGCGGTGACGTATGAACAGTTGAATCATGCACAAGTATTGAATAAGAACAACCACAATGGATTACTAAGTTTCATAATGTTTAGACAGTTGTTTAGTTACAGACAAACTATCTACCAAAATAATGACAACTACAGATCCAAAATATAGTTTACAAAATAAGACTTCAAACAAGACAATTAAACAATTAGGATTTAATGTGTTTCTATTCCATCCTAGCATGTTTCTTCATCTTGTTCTATCTTAAATCGGTCTCCTTAGTTGTCCTTAAAATGCTTAAACTAGATTACCTGAAACACGTGAAAAGTAACTGTCAACTACAGAAGTAGTTGGTGAGAACAATAGGTTTAATCATTTGTAAACATGAATATGTGACATAAGGCATAGGTATGCTAAAGCAATAAATGATTCACATGGATGAGCTGCAACCCAAACTAACATCAAGTAAGAAAAACGTGTGTAAACAGTCCACGACCATTTACTAATGAAGCCAACATATAATCAAGTCCCAAACTACGTTTGGAGTTAGATAATATGTCAACAGTTTTGATAAAACCATAATGAAACCAAACCTGCAGTTAGCTTATAAAACAAATTTAAAAGCTAACTCCATTTTGATATGAACCCGTGTGTCCGCTTTCCCTTGTTGTGATCACCCAGTACTAACGCTAATGAATATGATACTTGATGCGTTTATAAGTTTGTTTACAACAATGGACACCATGCTTTTGAACCTTGCTTTAAACTAGCGTGTTAATGCCTTATTTGATAATATGATTTGAAAACCTTGATTTGATCCCATGAATTAAATCCTTTGTTTTGAATACCATGAAATGAATCCCTTGATTTGAATACCATAAGATGACTCCTTTGATTTGAATACCATGAAATAGTGACCTTGTATAATAACAAGGTTTATAACAAAAGAGTTTTTAAAATTCATTATTTAAAAGAGCTTCATTCAAATATCTTTTATAAAACCTTTTAGAAGAAAAGTTTAATAGTTAAAAATCCTTTAAAACGGTTGATGAATTCCTTGAAACAGTTGATGAATCCCTTGGATTTGTAAAATGAACCTGTAATGTTTATAAGAATACACACATCTTGTATAATGAAATACGATTGCAATTAGAGGGTTTGATCACGTGTTCCACCCCAAAACAGTTATAAAACAGTAAAAGAGGGGCTAATGTTCTCACCTGTCTGCAGTAGACTCTGAACTATAACAAATATCAAGTAGCAAACAGGACTTCTAAGTGGTTCCTATAACATTGTAATCATACATAAGATATAAGATTTATAATTGTATAGACCTTGATTCATTGATTGACTTAGTGTTCTATTGAACAGTGTTAACTCTTGATTACATGATCTCCTGATTATGATTATTGTGAGAATTGAACACCATGATTTGAGTCATTTGATTGATCGTTGAATCATGAAAATAGATGTCATGTTTCTTTTATGCACAATATTGTGCATAAAAGGACAAGTGTTTGTGAGCTTGATAACCATTGATTAACATGTATTGTGAAAAGATGTTCAATTGTTTTAAGTCTTTGTGATTGTGAATTGATCTTCATGATTTTTGTTAAGTTATAAACTTAACCTATTTAGGATCAATTCACAATTGTCATAAGTTGAGGCCACATATTGGGCCTTAAGCCCATGAAACCATGAGGGCTTAACAAAGGCCATGGGCCACTTAGGTCAACTATGGGCCAATTGAACGTGATATTGGGCCAACCAACTTGTTTATGGACTATGTAAAATGCCAAAGACAATATTGGGCCAACTTAAAGCTCCTAATGGGCTGAAAGCCACTACGTGGATCAAAGGGAATAACATGGGCCAAGTATGATTGGTTTGGGCCGGATGGGATGGAATTGAGTTCATTCTAATGTGGGTCGAAGTTAACCCATCGATTGGGCCAAGAAATGTAAAGAAACTTGCATGTTGGGTCTCTGCCAACTCCCTTGGCAGCGAACCTTTTATGGTTCTAGCCTAAGGTTCGGCCAAGGAACACAACTAGGTTCGGCTTTATGATGTGCATGCAAGGTTCGCCGCATTAGATGGTTCGTTGTCCACAAGGGTTTGAAGATAACCTGCAAAGGTTCGTCAAAAAGAATAGGGTTCAGCCTTGGTCCCTTATCCAAGGTTCATTGCATGCTAAGCTAAATAATGGTTCGTGAAAACATAAAAAGGCTCGTGTAGGTTCTCTAAGATTCAGCTGAAGGTTCGTGAGCATGTAAGAAGGTTCGCCTTAACCATCTTGGGTTCGTCTGGGATCGCTACTACATGAAGGTTCGGCTGATAAACCTTGATAGGTTCGGGATGTCGGGTTCGTGGTACTGCTTATGGTTCGGTGAAGGCTCGTGGGACTCCTAGGGTTCGGCTGGTAACCCAACGAACCATGCAGGATTCGCTGAGGTTTGCTATGCTCCAATTGGTTCGGCCAGGAAACCCTAATGGGTTCGGCTTCATGACCACCGCCGAACCTGTTCATCTGCATCATCACCTTCATCGAATCCTCATTTCCAGGCCACGATCTAGGTTAATTTAACATCGAATAGGGTTGCTATAGGTGCGAAACTGAAAATGAAGTGCTAGAACCGCCTTTGGGTCGGGTTTGAATAAGGACACATAGAAAACCCTATTTTCCCTAAACTTCTTCGGTTCATACCTCGTTTTTGGCCGGTGAAAACTTCTGATCCGTTGTACTTTCTTGTAGTACTCGTTGAGAGCTTCGCGTAGACACCGAGAACACCGAAATCCGTTGAGAAACGAGCAAGTTATTCGCGTTTGAAGCTCGGTTTTTAGAGAGGGAGTGGCTTGTACGAAAATTTTAGAGAGAGAAGTGGTTGTTGGTGTAACAAATGAGGAAATGGCCTCTTTCAAGGCTTTTATAGCCCGCGCGGTATTCGGGTCCGTTTCGGTCGCTCGGTTCGCGTTTCCGAAACGTAACGCGTATTTTACGCGATTTTAAATAAAAGAGTTGTTAAACTCAATAAAATGATGAGTTTCAAAATTGTAAAAATATAAAATAATGATGTTAACTATTTTTACTCTTCGTGCATTGTCAGATCGTTAAACACATACAATTACATGTATACCCGCAATCGCGTACGTTTTTCGATCGTATTAATTATTTAAAGTCGTTTAATCATTTATAAGTTCAACATTCGTATCATTATGGATCGTCACCCATAACTGTACTCAGTCTCGCTTACGTATTACGATTCTTGTTGAATTAATTAATTGTCAAAATATTCGTCTTAACACTACGCACTAACACTATCCTGTTACACCGAACGCAGTATATATATAGGGCTCACTCTCGCTGCCCACCATTGTTTCGATATAACACAATACTGTTCTTGCCTAGTGTAATCGACTGTAAATAATAATACATACTTGTTCTCAAATAATAAGGATTCTAACACACAAGCACATAATGAACATATGAATCACATAGATCAACTGAACAAGGACACACACTGTTCTAACACTGTTTACGACTATCATGACTAAATGCACAATTGTTACAGTCTCCCCTAGTTAAGGGAATTTCGTCCCGAAATTAACTAGCCGAAGGTACTGTAAAAAGATGAGGGTACTTAAGCTTCATCTGGTCTTCACGTTCCCAGGTGAACTCAGCACCGCGTTTGCCCTCCCATCGTATCTTTACGATCGGGATACGGTTGCGTTTAAGTTTCTTGACCCCATGATCCACGATTTTAACCGGACGTTCTATGAATTGCATGTTGTTCTGAATCTGAATGTCTTCCAGTGGAATCTGAACATCATGATCCGCCAAGCATTTCTTAAGATTCGATACATGAAAAGTATCGTGAACATTGCTTAGCTCCACTGGAAGTTTGAGTTTGTAGGCTACGGGACCAATCCGTTCCAGGATCTCAAAAGGTCCAACGTACCTTGGTGCAAGTTTCCCTTTCTTCCCGAATCGAACAACGCCTTTCCAGGGAGAAACTTTGAGTAAGACTCGGTCACCGGCTTGAAACTCAAGTGGTTTCCGACGTCGATCAGCATAACTCTTCTGCCGATCTCGTGCGGCCTTAAGCCTTGATTGAATGATTGTGATCTTGTCTGATGTTTCATGAATGAGTTCGGGTCCTACGACCTGTGAGTCACCAACCTCGGTCCAGCAGACCGGTGATCGGCACTTCCTACCATATAAAGCTTCGAATGGTGCACATTGAATGCTTGTATGGTAGCTGTTGTTATACGAAAACTCGATAAGTGGAAGATGAGTGTCCCTACTTCCACCGAAGTCAATGACACAAGAACGAAGCATGTCCTCGAGTGTTTGGATAGTCCTTTCGCTTTGACCGTCGGTTTGGGGATGATACGCCGTGCTAAGATTAACACGAGTTCCCAAAGCCTTTTGCAATGATTGCCAAAAGCGAGAAGTGAAACGACTATCACGATGAGATATGATTGATGTTGGTGTACCATGACGTGCAATGATTTCGTTGATGTACAGTGTGGATAACTTCTCCATCTTGTAATCCTCTCGGATTGGGAGAAAATGAGCAGATTTGGTGAGTCGATCAACGATCACCCAAATCGAATCGAAACCTCATGGAGTTCTCGGCAACTTAGTTATGAAATCCATGGAAATTTGTTCCCATTTCCATTGAGGAATTTCAGGTTGCTGCAGAAGTCCCGAAGGCTTTTGATGTTCTGCTTTGACTTTTGAACATGTAAGACATTTTCCCACATACAGTGCTATGTCTTTCTTCATTCCCGGCCACCAGTAAGATATCCTCAAGTCCTGATACATCTTATCGGCTCCAGGATGAACTGAGTATCGCGACTTATGAGCCTCATCACAGATGAGTGTGCGCAATTCTTCAGACTTCGGAATCCAGATGCGGCCGTTGAGATATAGCACCCCGTCAGATCGAGGTTCCAGTTTCTTCTCAACCCCGCAATCCAAGTCTGTTCTCAGCGGATTGTTTGTCACCACTTGTTGCTGTGCAATACGAATCAAATCTTTCAAGTTTGGCTGTGTGTTGATCTCCATGGCTCTTACACGAATTGGTTTGACTGGTTCCTTGCGACTAAGAGCATCCGCCACCACATTGGCTTTACCCGGATGGTAACGAATCTCACAGTCGTAAGCACTTAGAAGCTCAACCCAACGTCGTTGTCTCATGTTGAGTTCCTTCTGATTGAGAATGTGTTGCAGGCTCTTGTGGTCTGTATAGATGACACATTTAGTACCATAAAGGTAGTGTCTCCAAATCTTCAATGCAAAGACCACAGCCCCTAACTCAAGGTCATGAGTAGTGTAATTCTTCTCGTGAACCTTAAGCTGTCTTGAAGCATACGCGATCACCTTGTCTCGTTCCATAAGTACACAACCGAGACCAAGGTTTGAAGCATCACAGTAGACAATGAAATCATCACTGCCTTCTGGAAGGCTAAGGATAGGGGAATTGCATAACTTCTGTTTAAGAAGTTGAAATGCCTCTTCTTGTTTCTGTCCCCATATAAAGGCTTGACTTTTCTTGGTCAAAGTGGTAAGTGGCAAGGCAATCTTGGAAAAATTAGAAATGAATCTTCTATAATAGCCCGCCAGACCCAAAAATGAACGAATCTTTGTTGGGGTAGATGGGGTAGTCCAGTTCTTAATCGCCTCAATCTTTGCTGAATCTACATGTATCCCATCTTTGTTTATGACATGTCCTAAGAAGTGAACCTCTGTTAGCCAAAATTCACACTTTGAGAATTTAGCATAAAGTTGTTCTTCTCTTAGTAATTCTAGGACTTTCTTCAGATGATCTTCGTGCTCTTGTTCTGTCTTTGAATAGATTAGTATATCGTCAATAAAGACGATAACAAACTGATCTAAGTACGGTCTGCAAACTCGATTCATCAAGTCCATGAACACTGCAAGTGCATTGGTCAGCCCAAATGGCATAACCACAAACTCATAGTGTCCATATCGAGTCCTAAATGAAGTCTTTGGTATATCCTCATCATTTACACGCAACTGATGATACCCGGACCGTAAGTCAATCTTAGAGAAGCAAGTTGCTCCCTGTAATTGATCAAACAGATCATCGATCCTGGGCAGAGGATATCTATTCTTGATTGTCAACTTGTTTAGCTCACGATAATCGATGCACATACGAAATGACCCGTCTTTCTTCTTGACAAAGAGAACCGGAGCTCCCCATGGAGAGAAACTCGGTCTTATGAATCCCTTGTCTAGAAGTTCTTGAAGTTGACTGGACAGTTCCTGCATCTCAGACGGTGCTAATCGATACGGTGACTTTGCCACTGGGTTTGCTCCAGGGACGAGATCGATTCTAAATTCCACTTGCCGGACTGGTGGTAGTCCAGGCAAGTCTTCTGAAAATACATCCGGATAATTGTAACACCCCGACCGGCAGCGGAATCGTCGGGATGCCACGAGGGATGTGTAGATTGTTCAAAAGCTCATGGGCATCTAAATCAAATCATCATATATCATTCAATCAACCAAAATAATTACACAAAATCATGTTCATCATCAATTAAGTACATCAATTACACAAAAGAATTAGCTAACTAACTAAACTCTAATCACTAGAATTTTAGTTAACTTTAGCTAAGTCCAAGACCCTATATGATGATGTCCAAAATAGAAGAGATCATCCTCTTCATCCTACTTGTCTCCATCACCTGAAACATGTAAGAAAATCAAGTGTCAACTACGAAGTAGTTGGTGAGTAATCATAAGTTTTTATACTTAAACGGTTTTATAAAATAAATTTAAAAGTTTTAGTTTAAAAATGGTTTTGTAAAAGGTTTAGATAAAATGAGTATAAATGCTTATGATTTCCTGAGAAAATCCACAATAATACCTGTATGAGATAATCCAACCAATCTCCAAACTCAACAATCAAACACATACACAAACCCATAATCACATATCAAATCAGTCATAATCAATCATAGATAATCATATTCAATAATAGGTAATCAAAGTCAATCATAGATAATCAAACCACAAACCAATCAACCAATATCAACATCAATATTCTCAAATAATGTTCGTGACTATACATGATCATTATGTAATTAACATAAGTTAAGAACATGACCCATGGAGTGGTAGCTAACCACGTGACAATACATGAATTCAAAGCAATTAACCGAAGTTAAGAGCGATGATTCACGGAGTTTGTGACAATACATGTAATCTTTGTTATTGACCGAAGTCAATAACAATGTTTACACGGATATAAGTTAATAAGAGATAATCCATAATAAGTGGTAATTTTATATTGTGAATATCATATTGATAAACAGGTATTATCCTTGTGTTATCAAAATAATATTTAAATTGGTATACATGTTTCACCTCCGAGTTTTAAAAACAAAACAGTTTAAATAAAGGGAGGTTATGAGAACTCACCTGAAGTCCTTAGTATCTGTGTTCTCGTATTATGCGCGCTCACCGTTGTCGTACTGATGTTGTATTCACAGTCCTGTGTTTGATTAAATGTTATCTAAAGTTATGATCCCTTATTTGATTGTTCTTTTTGAAATCTAAGTTGTTAATTGAGTTGGTGTAGTGAAAATGACTCATTCTTGTGATTTTCATAAGAATGGCTCATGCTAATGAGTTTTCACCCGAATGAGTCATTCTCCCGAATGAGTCCCGAATGAGTCAGTCGCCGAATGAGTCTCCCGAATGAGTCCTCTGAATGAGTCTCCCGAATGAGTCATTCGCTGAATGAGTCTCCCGAATGAGTCCTCCGAATGAGTCTCCCGAATGAGTCCCGAATGAGTCATTCGACCGAATGAGTCACCCGAATGGCTCATTCTCCCGACTCATACTCCACTCATTCTCCCGACTCATACTCCACTCATTCTCCCGACTCATACTCCACTCATTCTCCCGACTCATTCGGCCGAATGGCTCATACTCATGGGCCATTCGCCCGAACGGGTTTTCAGCCATGGGAGAAGATGATTTCGATGTATAGTCGTATATATAGTCGTTTTGAGTGGGTTTAGATGAGTAAACTCATTTAGAAGGTGTATGGGTCGAAAAATGGGTGTTTTAAACCGACTAAAGTTTGGTTTTTGTCGGGTTTGTAGAAAACCCTAAAAATCGAAACTTCTCTCTAAGATTTCGAAAGTTTTAGATGGAGATAGGGCCGATCCTTGGTACCTTTGTGTAGGGAATGTCGAGAGCTTCAATTTGGCGCAAGAATGAGGTGATTTGGTTGAGTTTTGAGTGAGTTATGGTAGAGAGAAGGTAGAGAGAGAAAGTGGTGACGGGAGTTGATTCTAGAGAGAGAAATGGAGATGAAAAAAATGAGGAAGAAGATGGTAATCTTCTTCCTTATAACGCGTATTATTGCCCCGTGACCGGTCTCGTTTTTATCGCGATAAAATATAATAAATGATCGGTTATGCTCGGTTTTTTACGAAAACATATTTAAACATAACATGTTTAAATAATTGGATTTCATTAATTAAAATGATTTAAATAATTTTATTTCGTAAAACGATTTCGTTTTATTTTTACTAAATTAATTATTTTAAATAACTGATTTACTCGGTTTTGCTTTAGGCTGTGATTCCTAATAAACGTTTTCAGTTTTCATTTATTAATTTTAATATCGTTTGATATTATTTAATTACTTCGTCGAAACGCGTCACTCGCGTACGTATTCGTAAAGATCGTCACCTTTGCGAATTCGTCGCTCGTATCGTATTTCGATTCGATTTACGATTTATTGAATATCGTTTCAGAATATTATTCCTAATAATTATATTCGTGTGAATCGTCACTCACGCGACTACATTTATTAAGTTAATATTTCTGAATTAATATTCGTGTTTAAATAACGTTCGTAACCTCACCATCGCGTAATCAGTTCCATTATTTTATAAATTTTAATATTAAAATTCCCAAACCAAAACCCATATTCATTTTTATTCCGAACCAACAATCATCATTTTCAATAATATTACTGCGATAAACTCTCTGGTTCTGTTTAGTTGAGTTACAACTAAACTTCCCATGGTTTACGCGTATAATATGTGTTATAATCATGTATACCAGTAACAGTGATAATAATCAATAATATCAATAAATAATCCATTATCATTAATAATAATAAATCTTAGGTCGTAATAGTACAATCCTACGGATGTACGGACAACCTAAAGTACAGTGATGTTACAATAATCTCTGATGACTGGAACGTCTCCAACTGCTTTCTTATCAAGTTTCTTTTCTACCACGTGAGCTAGGAATGCAAAGTATCTCTTCCTCAAGTACTTCCTAGCCTTGATGCAGGATACAATCTTCAATCCGCTGCAGGGTTTCTCGCCATAGATTCTCATCGTTTCGCCAGACGGTAAAGGAATCCGTATAAGTTTCTTCGAACATACAATTTCGACATTGTTTTTGGATAACCAATCCATTCCTATCACAACTTCGAAGCTTCCGAGTGTCATAGGAATAAGATCGATGAGAAAAGAATGGTCGTTTAATCTTAATTCACAACCATGCATTATAGAATCTACTAGTATGGTGTTACCATCAGCTACTTCTACGGTATAGGGAGCAGTAAGTATAGATGGTTCTATGTTAAGCAAAGAAGCAGTATGGGCAGAGATAAAACTTTTATCAGCACCAGTATCAAATATGATAGAAACGTAATGACCATTAAGGAGAAATGTACCCGTGACAACTGCTGACTCCTCGCGTGCTTCGGCAGCTCCAATAACAAAGGCACGAGCAGTAGCAGTAGTGTTGTTGAGTTTTGGACACTGATTTCTGAAGTGTCCTTCTGCCCCACAGTTATAACAGGCCCTTCCACCTGTAGTAGTAGTAGTGGTAGCAGTTGTAGCAGTAGCAAGATGAGCAGATCGACAAGTAGCTGCTAAGTGTCCCATTCGCCCACACTTAAGACACTTTTTGCATGGAGTGGCTGGTAGATGATGATATTGGCATTTGGTGCAAAGTGGAAACAGACCAGTATAAGGTTTTCTGGCATTAGCAGGTTGTGGCATAGCAGTAATAGGTGTGGCATGAGTAGGTGCAACTATAGTCAGTGCTGCCAAGTTCTTGATTGTCTTTTGCTTCTTCTTCTTGTGATGGTATTGTTCAGGCTTCTTGCCTTCATCAATCTGTGCTCTCTTGAATCCCTTTCGGGTGAGCACTCCAGACTTAACATACTCCTCAGTAAGTGTGGCACCAAGCTGAATTGCTGCCTCTAGAGTAGTGGGGTTGTTCCCCATAACAGTTCCCCTAACAACTAGAGGTAAGCCTTCAATGTATTTCTCTATCCTGCGGGATAGAGGAGTAACCAAGTGTGGCACCAAAATGCACAACTCATGGAAACGAGTTGTATACTTAGCGTTTTCACCACTGTCTTGCACCAGATTCCACATCTCCACCTCCAGTTTCTTCAGCTCGTGTCGTGGACAAAACTTTTCCACAAGCGGATTCTTGAAACCGTCCCACGGTAAGGCTAATGCGACTTCGCGTCCTCTGGTGTTCTTCTCAGAATTCCACCAGGTGAGTGCGCCTTTGTGAAAAGCGCTTGAGGCCATCTTGACCTTTAGATTTTCAGGACATCCTGTGAAGTCGAGAATATCTTCAATGCTTTCCAGCCGTTGTAGTAGACCGGTAGCTCCTTCAGTACCAGAGTACTTGGGAGGCTTAGCATCGTTGAACTGCTTGAAAGTGAAGTTAGCAGTTCCTGAGTTGTTGGTGTTTGAGTTGTTTGCTAAGTCATTGGTACTCCCCCGAAGATTCTGGGTGATATCAGTGACCATGCCCGGAATGACATCTCTCATATGTAAAGCGATGGCTCGGGCAATCTTGTTGATCTCATCATCGTTGCCACTTGTTGAACCCCCTCCGTTTGGATCACGTCGGGGAGGCATTCTACGAATAGAAGCCACAAGCGGGTCAGTAATGAGGAAGGATACAATTGAATTTGCATGATAAAGTTAGTAATATATCCATACTACTAATATTATCATTCAATTGTAATATGATCCAGTACACGTATAAGTTATCAACTTATTTGCATACTTATCATGTGAATATGTACGATGTCTCATGATCTCACAACCAAACCTACACACTGACACTTTCCCGATATACCGAAGATAGCTTATATATAGGGCATACGAAAGGGTCAAGCAAACTGCCAGCCCAGACGCCATCCCACCACCGCTTCGATATACCACGATCATGTCCTTGTTAGCATTTGGCAACATGTTTTGTACTGATTTGCAAGTGTTTTCCATTGATTAAGAATCCCATGATCTTTGATCAACTTGAACTATGATAGAATCCATGATTGAACTATGATTATGTTATGTGTGCACCTACTAACAGTTGTTAACATGTAGAACTAAGTCATGTGTGTGCTCTACAATTTTTCTTGTTAAACTATGTTAGTAAGTACTAATGATGTAATCACTTAAGAATTTCACTTAAGTTTTACATTGAAAGAATGTTCACAACTTGATTGATTTACCATAATGTTTGGTTCATCCAAGTTTGAATTACACTATGAATTGATTTACCAATGATTGTATCTCATGTGTTTGACTAATGTTCAATGATTCCAGTTGCTCCCGAATCTTCACTTCAATCACGAACGCCAGATTCCCCCTGACATACCGAAATAAGCTTATACATAGGGTAAGCTCTCACCGACCCACCACTTACCTCAGCACGTCAGCGTTAATCCGTCGTTTGTATTTGGAGCTAAGATTCCAACTCTTGATTGATTATGATTGTTTCATGTTTGCCTCTTGTACTATGGATACGATTATGACTGTGTAAACCACGGTTCTTAATTTACTTGAAATTAAAACCTTAGGTTTCTGTATATGTGTCCTAGGTTGATTTAACCTAGGTTCCCAATACTTACAGTATTGAGTAATATGATTTCCTGTGAGAACTTCAACTAAAGAATACTGTTACACAGATTCTAAGTTATAAAGTTCCTATGATAATGAACACCTGGTAATGATAACATGACAAGGATTTCAAATCAAGATTCTAAATTAATAGATCTTGACCTCTGAATTCCTATGATAAACATGACAAGGATTTTAGATCAAAGATACTAAGAATACAGATCCTTGCCTTTAAATTTCAATAATGAACACTGATTGAGAATTCCAGATCAAGGATACTAAGAATACAGATCCTTGCCTCTGGAATCCTTTAATGATCTCTGTGTGAGAATTTCAGATCAAGGATACTAAGAATACAGATCCTTGCCTCTGAAATCCTTAAATGAATATGTGTGAGAAATTTAATTCGGTTTCTAAACTTATAGAATTCCGATTCAAATTCCTTGACTCAATATCTAATCTTAGAAAACTATCCCTAAGATCTTTCAAGCTTAATGTAGACTTAATGCTCACTTAAGTTACTTAGATCCTAAGTATCCTCAAGCCTATAGCACTTAGTCCTATTGGGTAGCTTAGGTTATAGTCTAGGTCATTAAACATCGGGTTTTTCCCTAGTTGTCTACAACCTTGGCTCTGATACCAACCTGTCACACCCCTGCGCCGCGTGCGGAATCCACGGAGCGGTGACGTATGAACAGTTGAATCATGCACAAGTATTGAATAAGAACAAGCACAATGGATTACTAAGTTTCATAATGTTTAGACAGTTGTTTAGTTACAGACAAACTATCTACCAAAATAATGACAACTACAGATCCAAAATATAGTTTACAAAATAAGACTTCAAACAAGACAATTAAACAATTAGGATTTAATGTGTTTCTATTCCATCCTAGCATGTTTCTTCATCTTGTTCTATCTTAAATCGGTCTCCTTAGTTGTCCTTAAAATGCTTTAAACTAGATTACCTGAAATACGTGAAAAGTAACTGTCAACTACAGAAGTAGTTGGTTGATGTGTTGTAAAACACATCTGTTTTTCTAAGGGACTTGAATAATCAGTATGGGTTTAATAGGATAACAATACTTGCAATCTTTTCCAAAGCATTTAATTTTGAATTAATGAGTTGAATTATGTGGAAAACATTTTACCTAGCTATGATCCCAGATTTTTGCATAAGCCTTTTTCAGGGACAAAAAAGAAATAAGTGTGGGGATGTGATGTGTTGTAAAACACATCTGTTTTTCTATTTGTTTTTGTTTCGTTTCTGTACATTTTATTCAGTTTTGGAGTCGATTTAAGTTGGTGCTTCACATTTCTGTAATTTGATGCTTATAGGTGATAAACATGCATATTTGGTGCTAAAGTACAAAGAAACGAGCTCACGGTTGGATGAGAACGGACCCGGAAACAAGAAAAGAAGAAAACTGAATTCTGAAATCTGTCGCGCTACGCGACAACAATAGCAAACCCTGTCGAGCTACGCTAGAGGTGGAAAAGACAAAAATACCCTCTGATGTCTCTCGAGCTACGCGACGGATTTGGTGTATCTGTCGCGCTACGCCACAGACTCAAAATCGCAGAATTTCAGTTTTAAACCTAAAAGTCGAAAAAGAAAGAGGAGGATACGTTTTTGAACGGCTGGAGGCGACTAGGAGCTCGAGGAAAAGCCATTCTAAGGTGAATCAAAGTTTGGGAAAGCATTGGATTGAAGATTGAAGGCCTAGGATCAAGGAATTCGGGTGTTCTTCATTCGGTTTTCTTTGTTTCTTTGTTTTCTTTGATTTCTATGTTTCTCATTCACTTTAATCAGATTATGGATTGTATTCATATGATGTTTATTGGCTAAACTTGTAGAACTACTTAGGTTTTTATGATTGCACATGTTTAACATTGGTTTTTATTGGTTTTGGATTGTGTTTATGTGATGAACTCATGATGTAACAAACTTGGATTGGATTATTGGATGTTTATGTGTGTCTATGATTGTTTATGGATTGATGATTTACTCCTTGTGTGCCTTGGTGAATGTCTTTCATGTAATAGGTACATGCTAGGTCAATTACTGTGTGTTTTTTATTATTGGATGGTTTACTACGTACGAGTTTACCATAGGAGTTATTATCTTGTTATAGATATATTAGATGTGCAACCAATCTTGATAGCCGTGAGGTGAGAGATTGTCGGTTTGTCTAGGGTGTTAGATTTACTAGTTTAGAAGCTTTGTGAGAAGATCTTTCTAGTTCATCTTATATCTTTGTTTACCGAATCCAATAGGACAACCCAAGTCATCCCTAGCATTTAAGAAAACTGTGACTTTCGTGCTGTGAGGTAGATTGTTCAACAGTTACTTCTTAGGTGTTTTGAGATTATCGTGCCGTGCGGTAGATTGTCTAGCGGATACATTTTGAGTATAATTGGATGACCTTTGAGGGAAATCCATTTAACCGGTGGTTTAACGGCTTCTAGGATTCTTAGTTGACAATCCTTGAGAAGGGTCGAGGGTGCTCTAGGTTTCCTTTGAGTTTAGTATTTTAAGATCCCGGTATCACATTGTTTCCATTACCGATAGATTTTTTGTTGAACATGTGTAGGATTCATGCCTAGGTAGTGTTCTTTTATCGTCTGATCTTCGTTTCAGTCTGGTGTTTTCTCATTAGTCTTTATTTAAGTTATTCTTAGTTTTGTTAGAAAACCCCCCTTCCTTAATATTATTTTATTTAAGTGCAAATTTTGTATAGATAAGTCCTAGAGTCTAGTTAGTACAGTCTGTAGAAGTCTGTGGGTTCGATATCCGGACTTACTTTTGTCTTGTTGCATACGATAGGTACACTTGCCTGTCGGTAGCTTAGGTTTTAGAGAGTCTAGATTTATTACTTTTTGTCTATTTTAGAGTCGGTTTTTAATTAGTTTATTAGCTAAGCTCCGTCGACATCAAGTTTTTGGCGCCGTTGCAGGGGACTTCTTAGTCGATTGTGCTTACTAGTTCTTTTTCTTATCTGTGCATATTTGTGTTTTTGTTTATTTTTAGTTTTATTCTATTTTATTTTTATTTATTTCTTTTTGATTCAATTTTTTTTATTTGTTGCAGATTTGGTAGTGTATGCCACACCTACGTTCACACGGACCGCCACCTGAGCTTGCATTGCCATCAAGGAGCGATTCGCGGGACTTCTCTGAAGGTTCTACGAGCGAGCCTGTGGAGCAAACTTGCAGATTGTGGAGCTACGTGGAAAGATTGGCACTCGACAGTCTTCTCTTCAACCAGCTAAGTCATTTTCAGTTTTCAGTTTTTAGTTTTTCTTTTGGGTTTCTTTTTTCTCTACATTGGGGACAATGTACAGTTTAAGTGTGGGGATGGGAAAGTTAGTTTAATTTAGTTTTTAATTTAGTTTTGTTTTAGTAGTTTTTGAATTTTAGTTTGTTTTTTTTACTTGAGTCAAAATTTTTGAAAATTTTGTTTTTATTTTTGTTTTACATCTTTAGCTTAGATCTTCCTTGCCCTTGTTAAAATGGATTGCAAAAAGTATGAGGGGAAGTGATAGAAAAGTTGGGTTTTGTGGTTTCATTCATGGTTAACTTGTTGGTTTGGTTTTATGCTTTGGTCATGGGATGTGTAGGTAGGCTCAACCGATTGTATTTGTCCCGTAGGATTGGTAAAATCCTAATTAAATGCATGATTTTCATGGGAAACATCTTGGGATTTGGAATTAATGAAACTGTTTTCTAGTTATTAAGGAATCTTTGCATAATAACAAATGAGAGTTTTGAAAATCTGATTTTTGTTTGGCACATAAGTACTCTTTTTATGAGAATAAATCCGAGTCTTATGGCGCCTCCATTTCACCAAATAAGCCGAGCTAAAAAAAATAATAATAAAAGAAAATAAATTGGACGAGAAACTTATGTGTCACACGCCGGGTTGCAGCCTGGTTGAAACACCACTAAGCTAAGTTCAATAAAAAAAGGAATAATAGAAAAATGCTCACGCCTTCATCTGCTTCCATTATAAAAATCTGATTTGAGAAATTTCTTGTTTATTTATATGTAAGGATGACTTGAAAGCTAGAATCCAGGATTGATTTGGTTTTAATTTCCTAAGTGTGGGTCAAATGAAATGAAATGTAGAACATGAACATAATGGAACCATGACTAAGGGACTTGAATAATCAGTATGGGTTTAATAGGATAACAATACTTGCAATCTTTTCCAAAGCATTTAATTTTGAATTAATGAGTTGAATTATGTGGAAAACATTTTACCTAGCTATGATCCCAGATTTTTGCATAAGCCTTTTTCAGGTACGAAAAAGAAATAAGTGTGGGGATGTGATGTGTTGTAAAACACATCTGTTTTTCTATTTGTTTTTGTTTCGTTTCTGTACATTTTATTCAGTTTTGGAGTCGATTTAAGTTGGTGCTTCACATTTCTGTAATTTGATGCTTATAGGTGATAAACATGCATATTTGGTGCTAAAGTACAAAGAAACGAGCTCACGGTTGGATGAGAACGGACCCGGAAACAAGAAAAGAAGAAAACTGAATTCTGAAATCTGTCGCGCTACACGACAACAATAGCAAACCCTGTCGAGCTACGCTAGAGGTGGAATAGACAAAAATACCCTCTGATATCTCTCAAGCTACGCGACGGATTTGGTGTATCTGTCGCGCTACGCCACAGACTCAAAATCGCAGAATTTCAGTTTTAAACCTAAAAGTCGAAAAAGAAAGACGAGGATACGTTTTTGAACGGCTGGAGGCGACTAGGAGCTCGAGGAAAAGCCATTCTAAGGTGAATCAAAGTTTGGGAAAGCATTGGATTGAAGATTGAAGGCCTAGGATCAAGGAATTCGGGTGTTCTTCATTCGGCTTTCTTTGTTTCTTTGTTTTCTTTGATTTCTATGTTTCTCATTCACTTTAATCAGATTATGGATTGTATTCATATGATGTTTATTGGCTAAACTTGTAGAACTACTTAGGTTTTTATGATTGCACATGTTTAACATTGGTTTTATTGGTTTTGGATTGAGTTTATGTGATGAACTCATGATGTAACAAACTTGGATTGGATTATTGGATGTTTATGTGTGTCTATGATTGTTTATGGATTGATGATTTACTCCTTGTGTTCCTTGGTGAATGTCTTTCATGTAATAGGTACATGCTAGGTCAATTACTGTGTGTTTTTGATTATTGGATGGTTTACTACGTACGAGTTTACCATAGGAGTTATTATCTTGTTATAGATATATTAGATGTGCAACCAATCTTGATAGCCGTGAGGTGAGAGATTGTCGGTTTGTCTAGGGTGTTAGATTTACTAGTTTAGAAGCTTTGTGAGAAGATCTTTCTAGTTCATCTTATATCTTTGTTTACCGAATCCAATAGGACAACCCAAGTCATCCCTAGCATTTAAGAAAACTGTGACTTTCGTGCTGTGAGGTAGATTGTTCAACAGTTACTTCTTAGGTGTTTTGAGATTATCGTGCCGTGAGGTAGATTGTCTAGCGGATACATTTTGAGTATAATTGGATGACCTTTGAGGGAAATCCATTTAACCGGTGGTTTAACGGCTTCTAGGATTCTTAGTTAACAATCCTTGAGAAGGGTCGAGGGTGCTCTAGGTTTCCTTTGAGTTTAGTATTTTAAGATCTCGGTATCACATTGTTTCCATTACCGATAGATTTTTTGTTGAACATGTGTAGGATTCATGCCTAGGTAGTGTTCTTTTATCGTCTGATCTTCGTTTCAGTCTGGTGTTTTCTCATTAGTCTTTATTTAAGTTATTCTTAGTTTTGTTAGAAACCCCCCTTCCTTAATATTATTTTATTTAAGTGCAAATTTTGTATAGATAAGTCCTAGAGTCTAGTTAGTACAGTCTGTAGAAGTCTGTGGGTTCGATATCCGGACTTACTTTTGTCTTGCTGCATACGATAGGTACACTTGCCTGTCGGTAGCTTAGGTTTTAGAGAGTCTAGATTTATTACTTTTTGTCTATTTTAGAGTCGGTTTTTAATTAGTTTATTAGCTAAGCTCCGTCGACATCAAGTTTTTGGCGCCGTTGCCGGGGACTTCTTAGTCGATTGTGCTTACTAGTTCTTTTTCTTATCTGTGCATATTTGTGTTTTTGTTTATTTTAGTTTTATTCTATTTTATTTTTATTTATTTCTTTTTGATTCAATTTTTTTTATTTGTTGCAGGTTTGGTAGTGTATGCCACACCTACGTTCACACGGACCGCCACCTGAGCTTGCATTGCCATCAAGGAGCGATTCGCGGGACTTCTCTGAAGGTTCTACGAGCGAGCCTGTGGAGCAAACTTGCAGATTGTGGAGCTACGTGGAAAGATTGGCACTCGACAGTCTTCTCTTCAACCAGCTAAGTCATTTTCAGTTTTCAGTTTTTAGTTTTTCTTTTGGGTTTCTTTTTTCTCTACATTGGGGACAATGTACAGTTTAAGTGTGGGGATGGGAAAGTTAGTTTAATTTAGTTTTTAATTTAGTTTTGTTTTAGTAGTTTTTGAATTTTAGTTTGTTTTTTTTACTTGAGTCAAAATTTTTGAAAATTTTTGTTTTTATTTTTGTTTTTACATCTTTAGCTTAGATCTTCCTTGCCCTTGTTAAAATGGATTGCAAAAAGTATGAGGGGAAGTGATAGAAAAGTTGGGTTTTGTGGTTTCATTCATGGTTAACTTGTTGGTTTGGTTTTATGCTTTGGTCATGGGATGTGTAGGTAGGCTCAACCGATTGTATTTGTCCCGTAGGATTGGTAAAATCCTAATTAAATGCATGATTTTCATGGGAAACATCTTGGGATTTGGAATTAATGAAACTGTTTTCTAGTTATTAAGGAATCTTTGCATAATAACAAATGAGAGTTTTGAAAATCTGATTTTTGTTTGGCACATAAGTACTCTTTTTATGAGAATAAATCCGAGTCTTATGGCGCCTCCATTTCACCAAATAAGCCGAGCTAAAAAAAAATAATAATAAAATAAAATAAATTGGACGAGAAACTTATGTGTCACACGCCGGGTTGCAGCCTGGTTGAAACACCACTAAGCTAAGTTCAATAAAAAAAGGAATAATAGAAAAATGCTCACGCCTTCATCTGCTTCCATTATAAAAATCTGATTTGAGAAATTTCTTGTTTATTTATATGTAAGGATGACTTGAAAGCTAGAATCCAGGATTGATTTGGTTTTAATTTCCTAAGTGTGGGTCAAATGAAATGAAATGTAGAACATGAACATAATGGAACCATGACTAAGGGACTTGAATAATCAGTATGGGTTTAATAGGATAACAATACTTGCAATCTTTTCCAAAGCATTTAATTTTGAATTAATGAGTTGAATTATGTGGAAAACATTTTACCTAGCTATGATCCTAGATTTTTGCATAAGCCTTTTTCAGGGACGAAAAAGAAATAAGTGTGGGGATGTGATGTGTTGTAAAACACATCTGTTTTTCTATTTGTTTTTGTTTCGTTTCTGTACATTTTATTCAGTTTTGGAGTCGATTTAAGTTGGTGCTTCACATTTCTGTAATTTGATGCTTATAGGTGATAAACATGCATATTTGGTGCTAAAGTACAAAGAAACGAGCTCACGGTTGGATGAGAACGGACCCGGAAACAAGAAAAGAAGAAAACTGAATTCTGAAATCTGTCGCGCTACGCGACAACAATAGCAAACCCTGTCGAGCTACGCTAGAGGTGGAAAAGACAAAAATACCCTCTGATATCTCTCGAGCTACGCGACGGATTTGGTGTATCTGTCGCGCTACGCCACAGACTCAAAATCGCAGAATTTCAGTTTTAAACCTAAAAGTCGAAAAAGAAAGAGGAGGATACGTTTTTGAACGGCTGGAGGCGACTAGGAGCTCGAGGAAAAGCCATTCTAAGGTGAATCAAAGTTTGGGAAAGCATTGGATTGAAGATTGAAGGCCTAGGATCAAGGAATTCGGGTGTTCTTCATTCGGTTTTCTTTGTTTCTTTGTTTTCTTTGATTTCTATGTTTCTCATTCACTTTAATCAGATTATGGATTGTATTCATATGATGTTTATTGGCTAAACTTGTAGAACTACTTAGGTTTTTATGATTGCACATGTTTAACATTGGTTTTTATTGGTTTTGGATTGTGTTTGGTGTGATGAACTCATGATGTAACAAACTTGGATTGGATTATTGGATGTTTATGTGTGTCTATGATTGTTTATGGATTGATGATTTACTCCTTGTGTGCCTTGGTGAATGTCTTTCATGTAATAGGTACATGCTAGGTCAATTACTGTGTGTTTTGATTATTGGATGGTTTACTACGTACGAGTTTACCATAGGAGTTATTATCTTGTTATAGATATATCAGATGTGCAACCAATCTTGATAGCCGTGAGGTGAGAGATTGTCGGTTTGTCTAGGGTGTTAGATTTACTAGTTAGAAGCTTTGTGAGAAGATCTTTCTAGTTTAGCTTAGATCTTCCTTGCCCTTGTTAAAATGGGTTGCAAAAAGTATGAGGGGAAGTGATAGAAAAGTTGGGTTTTGTGGTTTCATTCGTGGTTAACTTGTTGGTTTGGTTTTATGCTTTGGTCATGGGATGTGTAGGTAGGCTCAACCGATTGTATTTGTCCCGTAGGATTGGTAAAATCCTAATTAAATGCATGATTTTCATGGGAAACATCTTGGGATTTGGAATTAATGAAACTGTTTTCTAGTTATTAAGGAATCTTTGCATAATAACAAATGAGAGTTTTGAAAATCTGGTTTTTGTTTGGCACATAAGTACTCTTTTTATGAGAATAAATCCGAGTCTTATGGCGCCTCCATTTCACCAAATAAGCCGAGCTAAAAAAAAATAATAATAAAAGAAAATAAATTGGACGAGAAACTTATGTGTCACACGCCGGGTTGCAGCCTGGTTGAAACACCACTAAGCTAAGTTCAATAAAAAAGGGAATAATAGAAAAATGCTCACGCCTTCATCTGCTTCCATTATAAAAATCTGATTTGAGAAATTTCTTGTTTATTTATATGTAAGGATGACTTGAAAGCTAGAATCCAGGATTGATTTGGTTTTTAATTTCCTAAGTGTGGGTCAAATGAAATGAAATGTAGAACATGAACATAATGGAACCATGACTAAGGGACTTGAATAATCAGTATGGGTTTAATAGGATAACAATTCTTGCAATCTTTTCCAAAGCATTTAATTTTGAATTAATGAGTTGAATTATGTGGAAAACATTTTACCTAGCTATGATCCCAGATTTTTGCATAAGCCTTTTTCAGGGACGAAAAAGAAATAAGTGTGGGGATGTGATGTGTTGTAAAACACATCTGTTTTTCTATTTGTTTTTGTTTCGTTTCTGTACATTTTATTCAGTTTTGGAGTCGATTTAAGTTGGTGCTTCACATTTCTGTAATTTGATGCTTATAGGTGATAAACATGCATATTTGGTGCTAAAGTACAAAGAAACGAGCTCACGGTTGGATGAGAACGGACCCGGAAACAAGAAAAGAAGAAAACTGAATTCTGAAATCTGTCGCGCTACGCGACAACAATAGCAAACCCTGTCGAGCTACGCTAGAGGTGGAAAAGACAAAAATACCCTCTGATATCTCTCGAGCTACGCGACAGATTTGGTGTATCTGTCGCGCTACGCCACAGACTCAAAATCGCAGAATTTCAGTTTTAAACCTAAAAGTCGAAAAAGAAAGAGGAGGATACGTTTTTGAACGGCTGGAGGCGACTAGGAGCTCGAGGAAAAGCCATTCTAAGGTGAATCAAAGTTTGGGAAAGCATTGGATTGAAGATTGAAGGCCTAGGATCAAGGAATTCGGGTGTTCTTCATTCGGTTTTCTTTGTTTCTTTGTTTTCTTTGATTTCTATGTTTCTCATTCACTTTAATCAGATTATGGATTGTATTCATATGATGTTTATTGGCTAAACTTGTAGAACTACTTAGGTTTTATGATTGCACATGTTTAACATTGGTTTTTATTGGTTTTGGATTGTGTTTATGTGATGAACTCATGATGTAACAAACTTGGATTGGATTATTGGATGTTTATGTGTGTCTATGATTGTTTATGGATTGATGATTTACTCCTTGTGTGCCTTGGTGAATGTCTTTCATGTAATAGGTACATGCTAGGTCAATTACTGTGTGTTTTTGATTATTGGATGGTTTACTACGTACGAGTTTACCATAGGAGTTATTATCTTGTTATAGATATATCAGATGTGCAACCAATCTTGATAGCCGTGAGGTGAGAGATTGTCGGTTTGTCTAGGGTGTTAGATTTACTAGTTTAGAAGCTTTGTGAGAAGATCTTTCTAGTTCATCTTATATCTTTGTTTACCGAATCCAATAGGACAACCCAAGTCATCCCTAGCATTTAAGAAAACTGTGACTTTCGTGCTGTGAGGTAGATTGTTCAACAGTTACTTCTTAGGTGTTTTGAGATTATCGTGCCGTGAGGTAGATTGTCTAGCGGATACATTTTGAGTATAATTGGATGACCTTTGAGGGAAATCCATTTAACCGGTGGTTTAACGGCTTCTAGGATTCTTAGTTGACAATCCTTGAGAAGGGTCGAGGGTGCTCTAGGTTTCCTTTGAGTTTAGTATTTTAAGATCCCGGTATCACATTGTTTCCATTACCGATAGATTTTTTGTTGAACATGTGTAGGATTCATGCCTAGGTAGTGTTCTTTTATCGTCTGATCTTCGTTTCAGTCTGGTGTTTTCTCATTAGTCTTTATTTAAGTTATTCTTAGTTTTGTTAGAAAACCCCCCTTCCTTAATATTATTTTATTTAAGTGCAAATTTTGTATAGATAAGTCCTAGAGTCTAGTTAGTACAGTCTGTAGAAGTCTGTGGGTTCGATATCCGGACTTACTTTTGTCTTGCTGCATACGATAGGTACACTTGCCTGTCGGTAGCTTAGGCTTTAGAGAGTCTAGATTTATTACTTTTTGTCTATTTTAGAGTCGGTTTTTAATTAGTTTATTAGCTAAGCTCCGTCGACATCAAGTTTTTGGCGCCGTTGCCGGGGACTTCTTAGTCGATTGTGCTTACTAGTTCTTTTTCTTATCTGTGCATATTTGTGTTTTTGTTTATTTTTAGTTTTATTCTATTTTATTTTTATTTATTTCTTTTTGATTCAATTTTTTTTATTTGTTGCAGGTTTGGTAGTGTATGCCACACCTACGTTCACACGGACCGCCACCTGAGCTTGCATTGCCATCAAGGAGCGATTCGCGGGACTTCTCTGAAGGTTCTACGAGCGAGCCTGTGGAGCAAACTTGCAGATTGTGGAGCTACGTGGAAAGATTGGCACTCGACAGTCTTCTCTTCAACCAGCTAAGTCATTTTCAGTTTTTAGTTTTTAGTTTTTCTTTTGGGTTTCTTTTTTCTCTACATTGGGGACAATGTACAGTTTAAGTGTGGGGATGGGAAACTTAGTTTAATTTAGTTTTTAATTTAGTTTTGTTTTAGTAGTTTTTGAATTTTAGTTTGTTTTTTTTTACTTGAGTCAAAATTTTTGAAAATTTTTGTTTTTATTTTTGTTTTTACATCTTTAGCTTAGATCTTCCTTGCCCTTGTTAAAATGGGTTGCAAAAAGTATGAGGGGAAGTGATAGAAAAGTTGGGTTTTGTGGTTTCATTCGTGGTTAACTTGTTGGTTTGGTTTTATGCTTTGGTCATGGGATGTGTAGGTAGGCTCAACCGATTGTATTTGTCCCGTAGGATTGGTAAAATCCTAATTAAATGCATGATTTTCATGGGAAACATCTTGGGATTTGGATTTAATGAAACTGTTTTCTAGTTATTAAGGAATCTTTGCATAATAACAAATGAGAGTTTTGAAAATCTGGTTTTTGTTTGGCACATAAGTACTCTTTTTATGAGAATAAATCCGAGTCTTATGGCGCCTCCATTTCACCAAATAAGCCGAGCTAAAAAAATAATAATAAAAGAAAATAAATTGGACGAGAAACTTATGTGTCACACGCCGGGTTGCAGCCTGGTTGAAACACCACTAAGCTAAGTTCAATAAAAAAGGGAATAATAGAAAAATGCTCACGCCTTCATCTGCTTCCATTATAAAAATCTGATTTGAGAAATTTCTTGTTTATTTATATGTAAGGATGACTTGAAAGCTAGAATCCAGGATTGATTTGGTTTTAATTTCCTAAGTGTGGGTCAAATGAAATGAAATGTAGAACATGAACATAATGGAACCATGACTAAGGGACTTGAATAATCAGTATGGGTTTAATAGGATAACAATACTTGCAATCTTTTCCAAAGCATTTAATTTTGAATTAATGAGTTGAATTATGTGGAAAACATTTTACCTAGCTATGATCCCAGATTTTTGCATAAGCCTTTTTCAGGGACGAAAAAGAAATAAGTGTGGGGATGTGATGTGTTGTAAAACACATCTGTTTTTCTATTTGTTTTTGTTTCGTTTCTGTACATTTTATTCAGTTTTGGAGTCGATTTAAGTTGGTGCTTCACATTTCTGTAATTTGATGCTTATAGGTGATAAACATGCATATTTGGTGCTAAAGTACAAAGAAACGAGCTCACGGTTGGATGAGAACGGACCCGGAAACAAGAAAAGAAGAAAACTGAATTCTGAAATCTGTCGCGCTACGCGACAACAATAGCAAACCCTGTCGAGCTACGCTAGAGGTGGAAAAGACAAAAATACCCTCTGATATCTCTCGAGCTACGCGACGGATTTGGTGTATCTGTCGCGCTACGCCACAGACTCAAAATCGCAGAATTTCAGTTTTAAACCTAAAAGTCGAAAAAGAAAGAGGAGGATACGTTTTTGAACGGCTGGAGGCGACTAGGAGCTCGAGGAAAAGCCATTCTAAGGTGAATCAAAGTTTGGGAAAGCATTGGATTGAAGATTGAAGGCCTAGGATCAAGGAATTCGGGTGTTCTTCATTCGGTTTTCTTTGTTTCTTTGTTTTCTTTGATTTCTATGTTTCTCTTTCACTTTAATCAGATTATGGATTGTATTCATATGATGTTTATTGGCTAAACTTGTAGAACTACTTAGGTTTTTATGATTGCACATGTTTAACATTGGTTTTTATTGGTTTTGGATTGTGTTTATGTGATGAACTCATGATGTAACAAACTTGGATTGGATTATTGGATGTTTATGTGTGTCTATGATTGTTTATGGATTGATGATTTACTCCTTGTGTGCCTTGGTGAATGTCTTTCATGTAATAGGTACATGCTAGGTCAATTACTGTGTGTTTTTGATTATTGGATGGTTTACTACGTACGAGTTTACCATAGGAGTTATTATCTTGTTATAGATATATTAGATGTGCAACCAATCTTGATAGCCGTGAGGTGAGAGATTGTCGGTTTGTCTAGGGTGTTAGATTTACTAGTTTAGAAGCTTTGTGAGAAGATCTTTCTAGTTCATCTTATATCTTTGTTTACCGAATCCAATAGGACAACCCAAGTCATCCCTAGCATTTAAGAAAACTGTGACTTTCGTGCTGTGAGGTAGATTGTTCAACAGTTACTTCTTAGGTGTTTTGAGATTATCGTGCCGTGAGGTAGATTGTCTAGCGGATACATTTTGAGTATAATTGGATGACCTTTGAGGGAAATCCATTTAACCGGTGGTTTAACGGCTTCTAGGATTCTTAGTTGACAATCCTTGAGAAGGGTCGAGGGTGCTCTAGGTTTCCTTTGAGTTTAGTATTTTAAGATCCCGGTATCACATTGTTTCCATTACCGATAGATTTTTTGTTGAACATGTGTAGGATTCATGCCTAGGTAGTGTTCTTTTATCGTCTGATCTTCGTTTCAGTCTGGTGTTTTCTCATTAGTCTTTATTTAAGTTATTCTTAGTTTTGTTAGAAAACCCCCCTTCCTTAATATTATTTTATTTAAGTGCAAATTTTGTATAGATAAGTCCTAGAGTCTAGTTAGTACAGTCTGTAGAAGTCTGTGGGTTCGATATCCGGACTTACTTTTGTCTTGCTGCATACGATAGGTACACTTGCCTGTCGGTAGCTTAGGTTTTAGAGAGTCTAGATTTATTACTTTTTGTCTATTTTAGAGTCGGTTTTTAATTAGTTTATTAGCTAAGCTCCGTCGACATCATTGGTGAGAACAATAGGTTTAATCATTTGTAAACATGAATATGTGACATAAGGCATAGGTATGTTAAAGCATTAAATGATTCACATGGATGAGCTGCAACCCAAACTAACATCAAGTAAGAAAAACGTGTGTAAACAGTCCACGACCATTTACTAATGAAGCCAACATATAATCAAGTCCCAAACTACGTTTGGAGTTAGATAATATGTCAACAGTTTTGATAAAACCATAATGAAACCAAACCTGCAGTTAGCTTATAAAAAAATTTAAAAGCTAACTCCTTTGATATGAACCCGTGTGTCCGCTTTCCCTTGTTGTGATCACCCAGTACTAACGCTAACGAATATGATACTTGATGCGGCTATAAGTTTGTTTACAACAATGGACACCATGCTTTTGAACCTTGCTTTAAACTAGCGTGTTAATGCCTTATTTGATAATATGATTTGAAAACCTTGATTTGATCCCATGAATTAAATCCTTTGTTTTGAATACCATGAAATGAATCCCTTGATTTGAATACCATGAGATGACTCCTTTGATTTGAATACCATGAAATAGTGACCTTGTATAATAACAAGGTTTATAACAAAAGAGTTTTTAAAATTCATTATTTAAAAGAGCTTATCGTTTATAAATCCATTTGAGTAAATCTGTTATAACACCATTCAAATATCTTTTATAAAACCTTTTAGAAGAAAAGTTTAATAGTTGAAAATCCTTTAAAACGGTTGATGAATTCCTTGAAACAGTTGATGAATCCCTTGGATTTGTAAAATGAACCTGTAATGTTTATAAGAATACACACATCTTGTATAATGAAATACGATTGCAATTAGAGGGTTTGATCACGTGTTCCACCCCAAAACAATTATAAAACAGTAAAAGAGGGGCTAATGTTCTCACCTGTCTGCAGTAGACTCTGAACTATAACAAATATCAAGTAGCAAACAGGACTTCTAACTGGTTCCTATAACATTGTAATCATACATAAGATATAAGATTTATAATTGTATAGACCTTGATTCATTGATTGACTTAGTGTACTCTTGAACAGTGTTAACTCTTGATTACATGATCTCCTGATTATGATTATTGTGAGAATTGAACACCATGATTTGAGTCATTTGATTGATCGTTGAATCATGAAAATAGATGTCATGTTTCTTTTATGCACAATCTTATGCATAAAATGACAAGTGTTTGTGAGCTTGATAACCATTGATTAACATGTATTGTGAAAAGATGTTCAATTGTTTTAAGTCTTTGTGATTGTGAATTGATCTTCATGATTTTTGTTAAGTTACAAACTTAACCTATTTATGATCAATTCACAATTTTCATAAGTCGAGGACACACATTGGGCCTTAAGCCCATGAAACCATGAGGGCTTAACAAAGGCCATGGGCCACTTAGGTCAACTATGGGCCAATTGAACGTGATATTGGGCCAACCAACTTGTTTATGGACTATGTAAAATGCCAAAGACAATATTGGGCCAACTTAAAGCTCCTAATGGGCCGAAAGCCACTATGTGGATCAAAGGGAATAACATGGGACAAGTATGATTGGTTTGGGCCAGATGGGATGGAATTGAGCTCATTCTAATGTGGATCGAAGTTAATCCATCGATTGGGCCAAGAAATGTAAAGAAACTTGCATGTTGGGTCTCGGCCAACTCCTTTGGCAGCGAACCTTTTATGGTTCTAGCCTAAGGTTCGGCCAAGGAACACAACTAGGTTCGGCTTTATGATGTGCATGCAAGGTTCGCCGCATTAGATGGTTCGTTGTCCACAAGGGTTTGAAGATAACCTGCAAAGGTTCGTCAAAAAGAATAGGGTTCGGCCTTGGTCCCTTATCCAAGGTTCATTGCATGCTAAGCTAAATAATGGTTCGTGAAAACATAAAAAGGCTCATGTAGGTTCTCTAAGATTCAGCTGAAGGTTCGTGAGCATGTAAGAAGGTTCGCCTAAACCATCTTGGGTTTGTCTGGGATTGCTACTACATGAAGGTTCGGCTGAGAAACCTTGATAGGTTCGGCATGTCGGGTTCGTGGTACTGCTTATGGTACGGTGAAGGCTCGTGGGACTCCTAGGGTTCGGCTGGTAACCCAACGAACCATGCAGGGTTCGCTGAGGTTTGCTATGCTCCAATTGGTTCGGCCAGGAAACCCTAATGGGTTCGGCTTCATGACCACCACCGAACCTGTTCATCTACATCATCACCTTCATCGAATCCTCATTTCCAGGCCACGATCTAGGTTAATTTAACATCGAATAGGGTTGCTATAGGTGCGAAACTGAAAATGAAGTGCTAGAACCGGCTTTGGGTCGGGTTTGAATAAGGACACATAGAACACCCTATTTTCCCGAAACTTCTTCGGTTCATACCTTGTTTTTGGCCGGTGAAAACTTCCGATCCGTCGTACTTTCTTGTAGTACTCGTTGAGAGCTTCGCGTAGACACCGAGAACACCGAAATCCGTTGAGAAACGAGCAAGTTATTCGCGTTTGAAGCTCGGTTTTTAGAGAGGGAGTGGCTTGGACGAAAATTTTAGAGAGAGAAGTGGTTGTTGGTGTAAGAAATGAGGAAATGGCCTCTTTCAAGGCTTTTATAGCCCGCGCGGTATTCGGGTCCGTTTCGGTCGCTCGGTTCGCGTTTCCGGAACGTAACGCGTATTTTACGCGATTTTAAATAAAAGAGTTGTTAAACTCAATAAAATGATGAGTTTCAAAATAGTAAAAATATAAAATAATGATTTTAACTATGTTTACTCTTCGTGCGTTGTCAGATCGTTAAACACATACAATTACGTGTATACCCGCAATCGCGTACGTTTTTCGATCGTATTAATTATTTAAAGTCGTTTAATCATAATTATAAGTTCAACATTCGTATCATTATGGATCGTCACCCATAACTATACTCAGTCTCGCTTACGTATTACGATTCTTGTTGAATTAATTAATTGTCATAATATTCATCTTAACACTACGCACTAACACTATCCTGTTACACCGAACGCAGTATATATATAGGGCTCACTCTCGCTGTCCACCACTGTTTCGATATAACACAATAATGTTCTTGCCTAGTGTAATCGACTGTAAATAATAATACATACTTGTTCTCAAATAATAAGGATTCTAACACACAAGCACATAATGAACATATGAATCACATAGATTAACTGAACATGAACACACACTGTTCTAACACTGTTTACAACTATCATGACTAAATGCACAATTGTTACAAGATTGCTTATGAGGTCCTTCATAACATAAAGCCCCTTATTTCCTTCTTCAAAGTTTTTGGGTGTCCATGTTTTATTTTGAATACAAAGGATTCCCTGTCCAAGTTTGCTTCAAAATTGGACTTTGGATACTTTGTTGGATACTCTCAAACTTCCAAAGCTTACAGAGCTTTTAATATCAGGACCAAAATTGTTGAGGAAACCATTGATGTTAAATTCAACAAATCTGCATCAACCTCCTCTTTTCCTTCTACTTCTGATGACCAATTTGATCTTGAAAGTTTTACCTACACCTCTCCTACCTCTTCCATATCTCCTTCTTTAGAGTCTTGTCAAACTTCTGAAGATCTATCATCTCTTGAGGAATGTTCAGTATCTCACTTCTTTACTTCTATCCCATCCTATCCAACAAACCCTCAAGATCAGAATGATCATATTTCTACTCCCTTATCCAAGTAATGGATAATGTACCAGTAGATATCCCTGAACAAGCTCATGCTACCACATCTGAAAGCTCTCTCGATCCCACTGAAAATCCATCTTCTTCTGATGCTACTTTGACAAATAATTGTTTGGACATCATTCCCTTTAACAGAAATCATCCCTTAGAGAATCATAGGTGATTTAAGTAAGGGTGTACAAACTAGGAGCCATATTTCAAAGTTCTGTCTTCATGCAACTTTCTTGTCCCAAATTGAGCCCTCTAAGCATTACGAGGCTCTTAAAGATAATAATTGGGTAGAAGCTATGCAGGATGAACTATTACAGTTCAAAAGGCAAAATGTTTGGACTCTTTGTCCCTTACCCACAGGAAAATACCCAATAGGAATTAGATGGGTATTTAGAAATAAAACTGATGACAGAGGCATTGTAATCAAGCATAAATCCATATTGGTAGTAGAAGGGTATTGCCAAGAGGAAGGCATTGATTATGATGAAACATTTACCCCCTGTGGCCCGACTTGAAGCCAAAAGACTCTTCCTAGAATTTGATATATCCCACAACATAAAGGTATTTCAGATGTATATAAAAAATGAATTCTTGTATGGAATTATAAAGGTGGAAGTCTATGTCTGTCAACCACCAGGGTTTGATGATGTTCATCACCCTGATTGGGTGTACATACTAGATGAAGCACTTTATGGTTTAAAATAGGCACCTAGAGCATTGTATGATACTCTCTGTCAATTTCTTCTTTCAAATAAATTTTCTAGGGGAACCATTGATAAGACCTTGTTTATCAAAAGGGTAAACAAGGAACTTTTTCTGGTTCAAATCTATGTTGATGACATCATTTTTGGATCAATTAAACCTTCCTTGTGTGAACAATTTTCTAAATTAATGCCTTCTAAGTTTGAAATGAGTGCTTTAAGCAAACTAAAAACATAATAAACCCCTAATGGGACTTTCATTCGTCAATCTAAATATGTAAAAGATCTTCTGAATAAATTTGAATGAATGATTGCAAAATAATTTCTACCCCCATGGCAACCGCACCCGGAATAACTCAAGATGAAAATGGTGAACCTATAGATCAAACTCTCTACATGTGCATGATTGGATCTTTGATGTATCTTACTGCATCAAGGCCAGACATCATGTATGCAACATGTGTCTGTGGAAGATACCAGTCTACCCCTAAACAATCCCATTTGTCACTTGTGAAGAGGATATTCAGATACCTTAAAGGTATTCCTGTGCTAGGTATTTGGTATCCTGCTAATCAATCTTGCAAGTTTGTAGGTTTTTCAGACAGTGATTATGTTGAATGCTCACTCACTAGGAAGTCTATTTCAGGAGGATGTCAGTTCTTTGCAAATTGCTTGTGTCACACCCTGAGCCGGCGGGAACGGATCGGGTTTTCCCGTCGGGCAGAAGATTCCCGGGGCGCGATATCTTGAGTGATAATCGAATGATCAGATTGTTTACATAGCACATGATAAATAAATGAGAAATGCTAATACATCCATGATATAGAATTACAAGATTAAATTACAATGTATCGTTCATAATTTAACCAGGTAAATCTATCAAAGAATCAATGAAGCTATATCTTGTATCTGTACAAGATATACAAAAGATGATTCATTGTTTTGTCATCAAAAGCATGCAACACAAAATGAAGCTAGGTCTTCTAAAAGTCCACTAGCTTAATCCTTGCATGTAAGTACCTACACCTGTTCGTCACCAGAGAAAAACATGCATTTAAACAAAGTCAACACGAGGTTGGTGAGTTCATAAGTATGTTAATTGAAAACCTTGATTCATTCACATGCACAATCACAATGTATGTTATGTTACTTGTATATTATCTGTTTCACCTGTTCTCCCAATGGCTTTTCAATAGTTATATTCACAAATATTATATCGTCCTAGTAGTGATGCTTATATATATGGCATATGTAAGGGAACTAAGCCCTAGCCAACATCCCACCACATCACTACTAGAACTCCACACCACTTGCAATACAACTATTGATTTCCATTCCCAAATCCACATGTTTATCTCATTCTTGATCACCTGTGATATCATGTATAGAATAATATGATGATGTAGTTGTAGTTATCGAACCGAAGTTTAGATAACCATTATATATGTTAAGGATAGTAGATTTATCAAATTTGTTCCTTATATTATTCTATAATTGTGGGGTTAACTGTTGTTTCACTTTTAAAGATTACGAGTGTTAGTTAACCAATTGTAATTTGTTCTCAACTGCTAGTGCATAGAGCCTAAAAGGAGTCCATTGAAATCCTCACGTAATCAGATTTCAATGCATCCGATTTACCTCTATCACTTTATGTACCCATAGACCTCATCACAACAGTTACTAGTAATATGACATGAGAATATAAATTACTCAGTCTACTAATCAACAAGAAACGATGGATTAATTACTTATCACTGCAGATTAATATCACCATGTGTCGCTTTCCAGAACCTGAATTGAAGTCGCCCTGTCACCGGTCATAAGTTACCGGCCAATGAATCAATACGATCAACATACTAGCCCTACAAGCTAGAGGTTTGTCAAACCTATGGTACCACTATGCTATCGTTGGTTTAGTCACGTCAAACTAACTGGTCAGCAAATTATAGGGGCTTACATGATCAACTTGAACTAGTGGCACATGATTGAAGTGATATAATACAACAGGTCAATAGTAACTAATTGTAATTGTGTTCATCCGTGTTATTGTTCTCAATGTCATATGTTCTCCGTGTTATTAACAAGGTTAAATAAGAACTTGTCTGATTACATTTATGTTAATTATTTGAGTGAATGATGTTGTTATCATGAAGTTACATTATCATGATTATCATTCTTTGTTCCATGTTCTCTTGTAATATGTGTTGAGTTGTAAAGCTAAGTGTTTAAAGGACTTGTCCTAATACACTTACTTAACTCTTGTATCGAATGTTATTACAAAGATACATAGTATCTTTATATCTTTCATATGTTTGCCTGTGATTGTTCCAATGTTTGTTTATGTAAGAATAACTAAGTGTTATAAGATAAGATCTTACAACTATGTCATTCTAATGTATTGATGAACTAATAAGATATATTATTTCGTTCATCTGATTATCCCTGTCATATCATGATCATACAAGCATGCATACAAAGATAAGCGATAATAAGCAATTTGTATTATCTAAAATCAATGTAATAGCAATATGTTAAGCAAAACTTTTTAATAGATAAAAGTAAGCATGTTTCTCAGCCCCGAGAATTTAAAATCAGTTAAGATTAAAGTAAAAGGGGCATATGAACTCACCTTGTTATAGAAGTGGTTGACTTAGCTTAAAAGAAGAATGCGCGCGCTCCTTGAGTGTATTTGTTGTTTGTTTTCACGATCCTGTATTGATTTCACGTTGTATGTAGCTCATAAGTATTGATTGTAATTAAGTTATGTGCGTATGTGTGTGTTAACCTTAGAGTTGGTTAACACTCGCGAGTCTCAACCATGGTCTTCATTAGGCCCTGAGTTATTCTATAGAGTTTCACTACCTTGTTAGAACCCGTTCACTCTTTATAATTACAAAATCTTACCAATCATCCCAAGTGTTGACTTAGGTTTATAGCTTAACATTTCATGTTTTGTTCTTGTTAAACCCAAATAGTTTATTACATAGTTATTTAATAACCATGCAATCATCATGATAACTCAATGTTTATAATTTCAATCAGCGAGTATTCATCATCTTTGTAATATCCTTGATTAATTACTCCCTAATATTGTTACTAAACCAATTAATTCAATCGTTTGTTCCCATTTTGTTCACGAGATCCGAAAATCCATTCGGGCCGAATGTAAATGGGCCTAGGTCCGGTTATTCTATGGTTGAGCCCAATAAGCAAAATGACCGCAAGGGTGTGCGTGGGTCCTATGGGTCTTTGTGGGCTGCATCAATTGGACCGACTGGGTTGTATACTGGGCCGAAATACCCACTGTTGGTCCAAAACAATAATGTTGGGCTAATTATATACGAATGGGCCGTAGGTTTTGTGTGTGGGCCGAAAGAATGCTGCTGGGCCAACGAACTGAAGTAGGCGCAATGGGGCGGTTAAGATTTTGTGCATTGTCAACACAAGAAATTCCAAATAACCGTAGGCGGACATCGAACCTATTCACCCACCAAGGTTCGTCACCCTCTATAAGGTTCGTGATACTCAGCCGGGTTCGGCACACTAGGTTCGTCGAGGGTCCAGAATGGTTCGGCTATCTCCGGTGGTCCGCCATCACAGGTTCGTTTATAACATAGGTTCGTTCCTGTTATGAGGTTCGGCATAGTATATGGTGCATGGGTTCGATGATCTTGACCGAAGAGAGTTCGTGACCACCTCCTCAGGTTCGGGCATGCAAGATAGTTCGGCTGTCGATGAAGGTTCGGCCAAGGGCTGGTCCAGGGTTCGTCTACTTGAGGGAGGTTCGTGAGTCCCGAAGGTTCGCTGCATGGCATTTGGGTTCGCAGAAAGTTCGTTCAATGAAATGGTTCGGCAGAAGGTGTACAGCTCGACCATGCCAGGTTCGGCCTGGAAGTGCAGCAGCTCGAAGGTTCGTGCATCGGGTACAAGGTTCGGCTCTCATAGATGAGCCAAGAAAGGTTCGGCCGGCTAGCTTCACCCTCAACAGGTTCGGCCATTAGTAACCCTCAACCGAGCGAACCTATTCCTCTTTCCCATCACACCTCCGAGGTATTGCAGACCTGTTTCCCCATGGCAAGACTGAGTGTAGGTGGTTTATTTGTGATGGTATGGTTCGAACAGCATAAGTTTAGTCGGCTGTATGAGGGTGTCGACCAAGACTCATAAAACCCTAGTTTTCATGAGTTTCCCTTGCTCATACCTCGATTTCCAGCGGCTAACTTTCCAGATCTGTTGTACTTTCTTGAAGGAGAGATCGAGAGCTTCACGTAGGTTCAAGAATCATAAATTTTCGTGGAGAAACGAAAGAGTTATGGACCTTGGAAGCTCATTAATGGTGGTTTTGATTTTAGAGAGAGAAATGGACGGGATAGGTGTTTTAGAGAGAGAGTGTGCAGCAAAATTGTGAGAAAATACTCTCATTAGTGGTTTATATACCCCGCGGGTATATTGGTTCGTTTTGGTTGCTCGGTTCGCGGTTTCGTCGCGTATCCGAAACTTTACGCGTAATTAATTGTAATAAATAAAAGAAGAGTAATTCTAATTATTTTGATGAGTTTCAAAATTGTAAAATGTTATTTATTTTGTTTTATTAATTTTATGATCGTTCGGGTCGTGTTTTATTTTCGTTTAGTCAGATCGCGTCACCATCGCGCGTATTCGTTCGAATCGTCATTCGAACAAACACGACAACAGTTTTGCTTTCGGACTTTGGTTTTCTACTTCCCAGTCATCATTTCAGAACGTTAAACTCACAGATATGTTTGTGTGAATCATCACCCACTCAAACACACTGTCAGTTTATTATTCTGAAACGACACTGCAACATGGTTTGAATTGTGTTTCCTCACCGTCGGACTCAACTAAACCTCCTGTTATCACATTGTTTTCACATTGAGATGTCGGCCATCTGATTCCTGTCATATTGGATATCAGATCGCAACCGATTTGTTCTTGTTATTCGTTTGAACACCGTTGTTTTTCATGATCTGTTGTGTTAACTGTACTTAAGTTTTCACTTAAATACACACAACTAATGTTTCAAATGTATGTTGTACTTATAGTATTTAAGTTTACACGAAAATACGTACAACTGCTTCTTGTATTTTGAATCCTGTTAATACAAGTACTGTTTATACACATGTAATTACACATAGTTACTGTTGAAAGTACACGTACCGTACGGACTTGCTGGCCGGTCAGGTACTAGTTGTCACAGCTTGGTCTCATGGCAAAGAAAAAAGCAAACATCAGTGTCAAATTCAACTGCCGAAGCTAAGTACATTGCAGCAGCTCATTGCACAGCCGAAATCCTTTGGTTATAATACCAACTATTGGACTTTGGAGTAATTGAACTAAAGACACCACTTTTAATAGACATTGAAGTTGCCAAAAATATAATAAAAAACCATGTCTATCACTCTAAATCCAGAATCTCCAACCCATTTAGCTCCTCATAAATCCTCTCAACAGGATGATGTTGTACTCCAAAGGGACCCCCTACAAACCACTTAAGTGTCACTTGAAACTTAGATGGTAGTCCACTCTTCCGAGGACACTTCTGTTTCTTCTCTACAAAATTCCTTTGACTCTATTGCCCAAGTTCTCCATGAGATTGATTCTACCTTTGAGCACAATAGTTCTCCTCCTCCTCACCAATTGAGGAGCAGCCCCTTCAAACTTCTGCTCAAACTAATCAATCTCCTACCCATGGAGAAGAGGATGAGATTAGGGTGCCTAGTTCATCTAGACATCATGATCATATATCTAAAGCGTCCATCTCACTTGAAAGCCCAATGGGACTTCATTTGGATGGATCAGGTAATAAGTCTACAGATATGGATACAGCCCATGAAGTTCTTGAAATTGAGGCTGGAAATCCCAGAGCCAAGAAAAAAGGGTCCATGACATTCCTGAGATGGACTCAGGCCATGCTAAAACTGACTCACCAGTCAGGGATTCGGATGATATCCGTAAAAGGTTGGATGAATCAGATCTTAAACTAAAGGATTTGGCGGATTATATTGCTCATATTTAGGAAGATGTGGCTAAACTCACTGAGTTAGCCACAAAATCCTTGAATAATCAAGTCCTGCAACCTCAATCCACCTGCTTCCACTGCACCCACCTTCTCAAGACAAGCTTTTAAAGAAGTGTTAAACCCACTTCTTAATACCCATCTCACCACCTTTTTCACTAACTTTACCAAAGATTTCCTTACCACCCAAAAGTTACAACTGAACCTACTAAAAATTTCAGTTGATTCCAAAATTTCCTCATTACAACATGAGGTTGCTAATCATACTCTTTTTCTAGAGTCTCTCACAGGAATAGCCCCTCCTCCTCCTTGGTTCAAGGAACAGGCTGATGAAACCAAAAAGAAGGAGAATGAAAGGCTCCTGTCTGCAGCCCAAGTTGACAAGAGGGCTGAAGATAAAACTGAGTAGAGAAGAATGAAGGAAATATGATTGAAGAATGAGGAGGCACTTCTCAAAGCTGCATTAGATCAGCAGTTTTAGACTGAGGCTGCCAAGGCTAGCTCTGAGCAAAAACAAAGGGAAGTTGAAGCTCAAGTGGAAACTAGAGCATCTAGGTGAATAGTAAACCCAAACCCACCAACTCAGCTCCCACTGAGCCAACAAAACTCACAACCACTGCCCCCTTTCCTTTGCCTCCACCACTCAGAACATACCAATTCAAACTAAGACTGTCCAATCTGAACATAACCCAATCTTTCCCAAACAAACTTCTCCCACTGTATTTATCCCTTCTTCACCTAAACAAACAAATAAAGAAAACTCACCTACCCTTTCTCCCAATTCTGCTTCTCAAACCTTTCTATAACTACGTTCACATACCTCACTTCCCACTACTTTAAATGGATCCAAAATAGGCCAAAAACTAGCTTCCATAATTACTCAGTCTTTCACAAGAAGATAGAAAAGTGTGGTGAGGAATTCCAAAACACCCATCAATAAACCTAAGAAACCTTTAACTCCCATTCAAGAACCAAGCTCAGGCTTAAATGATGATCATCCCATTGCCTCTCTTATTCCAAGAAAGAGAAGGCTTATGTTGGCTGATGAAGTTGAGTCTGATTCCAATCCATCCAAAACCACCAAAGCTCCCTCACCAATAAAGTCAGCTAATGTTGAAGCTGAAAAATCACAAACCACCCTTTTAAAAGAATCCTATTCTCCTGTAAGGCAATTCCCTTCAGATAAGACCTTCAAGAGGCAAAGAATAAAGAAACTCAAAAGGAAAACAAAATCTTAGCAGATCTAGAAGCCACTGGTCTCTCAGAAGATGAATTGGTAAAAGTCTATCAGGAACAAATAGCCTTGATCGATCACCAACAAGATGAAGCTTACCAGACTGAGAGGGAGCAACTGATCAAGTTTCTGCTGAATGAAGGTAAGTATAAAGTTGAAAACTTCAGCAAGTGGGATATCATAGGCCTTAGAAATGAATCTGAGGCTCTTTCTAAAAGAATAAAGGCAGGAATCAAGAAGAAAAAGACCATTGAGCAAAAAAGAAGAATAAAACACATCCTCATTCAAAATCAGTGGGGACCAAAGAACAGAATAATGAGATGGAGAGATGAAATACTGTTTGATAAATGGTCAAAATTCAAAAGAGAAAATAGTGATCATCCTGAGTTTTGGAAATAAGCCACATCATCTTTTCCCACTATAGTGTTCAAGCTCAAGGATGCAAATCCAAGCACAATGCTTGACCGTCTGCTTAATGCACCAATGGGAAGTCTAGGTGTTGGGTCCATGGAATCTCCATCTGTTGTCAACTTCAAACCTTGTGTTGAAATTGAAAAGGAGATTCTTCCTGATCTTTTGAGGAATTATGAGCCTCATCAGCATGTTGTAGTGAAGAAAGTACTTGACTCAAGAGATCAAGTAAAAAGAAGAGAAATAATTCACTGGCTTGCTGGAGCTCCTCTTCCTTTGGGTCCTTCTCCTAAATCCCAACCCCTTCAGATCACAAATTCCATAGCTAGAATAAAGAGATGGTTCTAAGACCATGTCTCCAAAAGTATGATCAATGAGAGATACAATGGATCAAGGACTTTCTTCGCAGATTGGGATGAAATTCTCAAGCTACCAAATCATGATATGAAGGAACTGTAGGATATGACTCTGGAAAATGCTGAAAGAATATGAAGTCCTGAAGTATGTGCGGACTCTCGGAAATAAAATGGGTTCGGCTTTAAGGCAAAAATAAATGGTTTTGGCTTCATCAGTCCAAAGAGAGATTGTCAGAAAATAAGGACTGATGAGCAAAACCATTGAAGCCAGACAAATGAATAAAACCGCGGATTGACCAACAGCGGATACTTTCTCTTCCGAATACATAACTACTAAACTTCAGCATCGAAAACTCAACAGCGGAAGATTCGCAAAAAACTACTGCAGACCTCCTTGACATCGGAAGATAATAGCTGAACCTGATCCCCTCGGAAGACGACCAATTCTTCGGAAGACAACCTCTGATTAAATAATAACTATTTTTTAATTAATCAGCATCCGACGAACACCTTTCGAAAGAATAACCACTGAACTTCTATATAACTATCTCAACCTTGGAAGAACTGAAGACTTCTGAAGAATCATGATTCCGTGGTTGTTGACTTTGTGTTAGTTGTACTCTTCTGATGATTCAGTATTTGTAACATTGTCAGCTATTTGTCTTATTACTTCTTTGTCTTGTAACATTAAATGTTGGGTATCTAAGCCCCAACATTCCCTGAGATAATTGAATTACATTCCCTGAAAATTCCTTGTGTTGTTATTCTGTTTTCTCTCTTTTAAGCAAAAAGTAAACAACCAGAAATAACTAAGTGTTAAATTTTAGAGGGAGCTAATACCAAGGCTTTGGCCGTGTATCTAAAGTCCTTGTTCATGGTTAAACAGCCTCTCCGAGTTTTCAACATTAACAGAGAACTTAATCACAAGAATAATAACTCAAGTCTGCACACTAACTACAGATTTCAATGCTTCAGGTTAGTTTTGTACAACCCCTTTTCGTTTTAACATTTTACAAACATCAGGGTATTATTATGAAATCTTTCTTAAATATATCGGCTGACAACCCATTTGTTGGGAGGATTGCATCTCCCCAGGTGTCAATGTTTGTTACATGTTTTCAATTTCAGTTTAATGGATGTGATAAACATTAAGAGTGAGGCACAAGGATATTTATCGACGGGTAGTATCTTATCAGATCATTGAGTCTGGAAGCAACTAGATTTGGATCCCATGGTTATCTTTAACAATGTGTCTCAATAACTTTCTTGTCATATCATATTGTATTGAATCATTTATTACAAACTCACCAGCTTTGTGCTGACTTTTTAAACTTACAAACTATTGCAGGTAGACAGTGATAACATTTAAGAAACTGTACTATCTGGCACTTGTAAGTAAGTAATGTTGGAATAATTAGTGTGTTTAAGTTTTGAGCAATAACTTGTCGTTTGTAATAACAACATTATCCTTGTAATGTATTGTCTTTAAGTTAATCTCGTGTGTTCTGATATTGGTTCAATTAAGTTGCACCTCATCTTTGAGACATCACAACTATGCTTCCAGAACATTCATAGAGTGATCAGTAACAACATCATCAAATGGCGAGAGGTGGGGGTGTGACACACAACCTAGCTGAAGCCGTCCATTAGGATAAGAATGATTGCCTCAAACAAAAATAAAGACAATCCCGAATCTATACACATGCCATACTACTGGGTCACAACCTAGTTGAAACCGTCCATTTAGATAGGATAAGCCAGAAAATACAAAAAATATAATAAGTTGGATTCCATACATGTGCCACATATTGGGTTACAGCCTACTTGAAGCCATCTATTTGGATAGAAAAAATCTCAGTCAATACATGTCTTATACATGCCATATTGCTTTGTGAAGACCTAGCTGAAGCCATCAATAAGACTATGTTGATATTGAGTCGTTATCAAAAGAAAAGTACAAAAATAAGATAAGTTGGAACCTTATAAGATCTATGATCACATGTCTTAAGTTTTGCTGAGATGAATTATAATCTGGATTAGAATTTGACTAGTTGACAGTAGTGCATAACACAATTATAAGAGATGCTAGATCATAAATGTGTTGTAAAATGAAGTTGGATAGGTTTAATGTGGACAAATATACCAATAATTGCGTCATAAACTTGTATTGACAACAATTTAACAATCGATGTTGCAAGATTAATATGTCTTAGTAACTATCACTATCGTGGATTCTTTTCTCGCAAAAACATATGATTTCTTGCTTGTATAGTTTCCCTTTCATTCTTTTAAAAGCCTAGAAAAATACAAAAAGATTTTTGTTTTCTCTCTAATTTGTAAAAATGATCATTGTTAGATTTGTTATTAAATCAAGCTTTGAACATGCTTCAAACCCGAAAAACTTCATAATTTTCATAACAACCTGGTCAAAAAATCAATTCAAAACAATGGTTGTGTTTAAGTTTTTGTGCTATCCAAAGAGGCAAATGGAGAAAAGGAAATCCAACTTATTCGTACGAATACGTCATTCTTGTGACTCATTCGCACGAATGAACAAGTGAGCCGAATGGGTCATTCCCTTGAACACTCAGGCGAATAGACCTCTCATGTGAATGACACACACACACACACACACACTCAAATAGGTGAATCAGTCATTCGTACGAATGAGAAACATCATTCAATGCGGCTCATTCGCCTGTTCAGACCATTCGCCCCTTTCTCTCACTCATATAACTGAGTGAACCCTCATTCGCCTGAGACTGTTTTTCGATCACCACGTTCATATTTGGTGTTCTTATTGATCAATTCTAATTGCCTAAATTTTAGTTATTGTTTAATGTACCAATGGGATCGATTTCATAAATGTTGTTTCGGTTTTAGTTCGAAAATAGTCGGTTTAGTTAGGGTTTAGGATTCGAACTTAAAATTGATCAATAGACTATTTAAATGAATCCAAATCAAGTTAAAAATCCTTCTAAAATGTTCATCTGACCTTTCTGAATATAATGTTGTAGATTTTAAGGTCTAATTCTTGATTTTTTTATGAACAAGGGTTTTACAGGTCATCGGTCCTAGAAATGAACACATTCCTGCTAATGTACACATTATGCCCAGTCATTTGAATTCGTGACTCATTCGTTACTCAACCTCATTCATATAAAGGATCATTCACATGTAAATGCTCATTCTTATGGTTCATTCATGCGAATGAATATTCTTTTGATATCAAAGTCTCATGTTCCTGTGCTTCTGTTAACCTGAACTGACATGTTTGTTTATTTGTTGTTTCAGAATACAAAATTTTAGAGCCTCACCCAAGAAAAACATATGTGCACATCTCGACTCTACTACAAAGAATGCTGGAGAGTTTGTTGATATTATCGCATTTTTGCATAGATCATGTATATTCATCATGATCTCAGTCGTTCAGGTTCCTTATCTTTTACACCATAGATCCTTATGAACATTTGCTGAAATTGACTACACAGTTGAGCCACCGGTTATATGAGGAACAGTAAAAGGAAGAGATGTTGTTGTTTCTGCTGAACACATCAGGAGGGTGTGTGGATTTCAGGACTTACCAGATCATCCAATTACTTGGACAAGCATCTTGTACCTGGATGATTCATGAGATGCAAGTATATTGGAGATTTGTCAGTTGGTGTACTTAACAAGGCCAACATATGCCCGCCTTTTAAGTATCCGTGTCACGTTCTACTTCATTGATTGGGATCAAGGCGTGGCTGTTTTGATGAGTTGAGAGAGACACTTCAGTCTGCATTTGTCGCTCTTGTGCTGAACATTCGTTTCAACTTCTCCGAGATGGTATTCACTCACATGAAGGAGAATATCAGTTCAGAGGGAGAGAAGAAGTATATGATGTACCCAAAGTTTTTGCGGATGATATTAGATAAGAAACTACTTGATATTCCGAAGATCAATGCTGACATCATACGGTTGAGGCACATGACACACACCACGCTCAGCCGAGTTCAATCTTATCGGGGAAAGGATGTCAAGCCCACGCCTCGTCGTCTTTTTGGACATCTCCTCCATCCTGATTATGTTGCACTCTTGCGAAGGAGGTGGATGCATGAAGACTCAGGCTCAGATGATGGGGACATTGTCGTCCTTGATGATGTTGATGATGATGTTGATGGTGATGGTGATGGTGATGATGATGTTGATGGTGATCATGATGGTGATCATGATATGGGTGCTCCTATCACTACTACTGCCACAGTATCTTCCACTATTGAGATCAGTGTGCCTAAGTCTACAAATATCATGGAAGAGCAACCCCCATTCACTCCGGAAGATGTTAATATGGATGAAAATGCATTCACATTTGAGTCTAACTCGGAGAAGACATACGACGAGTTCACAACTACTTTTGTTGGGTCTAGACAGGTGTGGATCAAGATAAGGCCAAGGGAGAAGGCCTCAAAATGGGAGGAAATCGAAGATGGTGACTTTATCCCATAGTATGTTGTTGCTCTTATCCCTACTACTACTAAAGTTCCATCTCAAGCTCCCTCATCTGTTTCTAAGAGGAAGAGGACTAGATTCGTCCTTAAGAGGATGGCAGAATCGGTTTCTATTGCAACCACCACTACTGTATCTGCTGCAACAGCTTCGATTTCTTCGCTGTCCAATTCTGGGACTATTCCTACATGTCCTATTGTTACATATTCCCATACCACCTTTGCTACTGCCGCCGTGTTTACAATTGCACCGGCCGGTCCCTCCATCACCCGCACAGACACGTTCATGCCAACTGTCTCAATTGCTGAACAGCTAAGCACATTGATAGCATTAAGGACTCTAATCCACGGCTTTAGGGATTCAAACCTGACTTTGATGACACAGATGAAGATGAAGAAGACGGAGATGATGATGACGAAGAGCAGGTTGACTATGATGGATTAAATAAATCTAGTGGAGATGACGATGATGGAGAAGGGGATGCAGATGCAAGTTTCGCTGGTGCTGCAGGGCAATCCACCCAAAGTGAAAAAATAAGAAAGAAGAAACAAGATAAAGCTCGTGAGTCATCCTCTAAACCATCTGAGAAGGGTCAAGCTACTGAAAAAGTTGAAGCTGTGCCCCTAAGACATCGCTTGGATGACAAGTTGACAATGATACTAGAAGCTCAAGGTGTCATACACGATTCAATAAGCTATGACACAGAGGAAGGGGAGTTTATTCATTGCTTGACAAAGGAGAATACAACTGAGTTGTTCACTCAATCTTGATTCCTGCATCCGATCTCCCCACTCCTGAAAACTATGATAATGTTGATGACGTTATTTTGGAAGATGTTGAAGAAGAGGAGTCAAAAATGTATACCTCTGCAAAAGAGGAATTGCGTACCTTTGCTGACTTGTTCGGTCAACTTTCAGAGTAGGAGCTACATCGCAAGATTGACGAGAAAGTCAGCAACAATGAATCTTTTGCAGATGACATTCAACAGAGAAAGGAAGAATGGCAGCGTGTTGGGCCGTTTTGAAGACAACCAGTATTCCCTCTCCACCAACTCAGTACACCAAAGTCTATAGAACCAAAGGATACAACTTCAGAGGTTGCATACTAAGTGGGGCATACTGTATCTACATTGCTATGTAGTGAAACAGGAGAGAGGGATACAATATTTCAGGTTCCCACATGATTTCCAGACGTTGCCGGGCTTTTAAGTCAATCAATTAGCACATCTGAGAATGTTATACGATGAATCATCGGGACAGTCTTCCTGGTTTGGAAGGCAAATCCAGTTCAGTATAGGAAGAAATGGGTCAACTTCTAGCCTCAGCAACCAGAATGTTATTATTTGTTAGAGATTGATACCCAGACCAGAAAGCACAAAGTAATTTTGAAGTGGTTGCCACCAAAGGTGATGAAGAAGATTCCCCAAAGGAAGATGATTCAATGCATGGCTGGATGAAGACCAAGTTTTGAAGATTTCGGGTACTTATAGTTTTCGTGTACTTTTGATTTTCGAGTACTTGACCAGTTTGTGTACATAGATTCGAGTGCTCCTAGATGTAGTATAAATAGACGCATTTTGTACTGCACTAGGGTTTGATTCCCGAGGCATAGTTATCTAGACGTATTAAGACTTGTCTTGTCATGTTCACATTTTTAATTAAAGCTATCATTTTTCCATCTCTTCTACAGCTTCTATCTTGGATTCCGCACTCGTTAGAAGCATTCGGTGCTGATTAGAGTGTTAAAGCTCAAGTCTTGATCTGGATCTACAAGCGGTATCAGAGCTTGGAGGCTCTTTTCTACACCAAGGCATTGGCTTTTTCATGCAAGATTGCTATTTTTGTGTTCATCTTCACCTCATCTAGCTGTTGTATCAATTTGGAGCTATGAATCTTGAAGAACTTTTCTCTATAATTTTTCAAGTATTTTTTGAGTTCTTCATTTCAAGTACACGGTTTCAAGAATAGAATTTCGGGAACTAGTGTTCGAGTACTACATTTCGGGAACTTCTCTTCATGTACTGCAGTTCGAGTTCTTCATCCTTAGTCAACTGAGTTTCAAGCATTGGATTTCGAGTACTAAGGTTCGGGAACTCAACTTCGGGAACCTGACTTCGAGTACTGATTTTTGGGATCTCAGCTTCGTGCACTTTGGTTCGCACACTCGGGTTTCGTGAACTCAGTTTCGGGTACTGTCCTTTGAGTACTAGATCTTCGAGTACCGGACTTCGGGTACTGCTCTTCGGTTACTTAGACTTCGAGTACATCTAGGAATTCTTGAACTACTTGGCTTTCGAGTACTTGAATATTTCGTGAACATTGGGGATTTTTTGTACCTCTAGAATTCGTGAACTGACACTTAGAGATTTTTCTAATATGGCTTCCAAGAACTTGACAAACCTCCTAAACCTACCGAACCTGGACAACAAGATAGGGACGGGTACCAAGCCACCGAGGCTAGTTTCAGGTGATAACTTCCAGGACTGGAAGTTCATATTTCAATCATTCATCAAGTATACCGATCCTAAGCTATGGAGGTCAATCGAGGAAGGGCCTTACGTGCCCATGAATTATTGTTTGTATTGCGTATTCTCACTGACTTACTCAACTAATACTAACTATTTTCACCTTCTTATGACTACTTTCACATTGTTTTCTCACTGATTTGTCGGTTATCTGACTTTTGTTATTTATGGAAATTAGATCGCAACCGATTTGTATTTGTCATTTGTTTTCACCCTTGTTATTTATGGTGATTTGTTGTATTTATGTACTTAAATTTTCATTCAAATACATACAATTGATATACTATTCTTTAGCCCTGTGTTCACCCAACTGTTTATCAAATAATTATTCACACATAGTCATACACTCATAGTTATCTACACATAGTTATTTACACATAGTAATGTGTAAGTACACATATTCTACGAATTGTCGGACGATCTGGTACTATTTGTACAAAGTTAGGATCAAAATCGAAGATGCATGGGAGAATATTGAGCTATGGTTATTATCATAACAATCCAGGTGAGTTGAAAAACAGAGGATGTTATGTAGTTAAGCGAGTTGATGGGTGTTAATACTTTGGGAAGGCTTATGATTTGATGACATTACCATCTTTTGTATGTATGCAACTTTCAAGATTGAAGATGGTTAAGCCGTTTCAAACTGATCATAATGAAAGATTTGAGATTTTGCTGAAGCGTGAAGCTAAGAAAGGATGGAATTGGTTGGTTCCGAAATTTTCTATTTTGAAGAATAATTCATATGTTTATCCAAAGCCTAAGGTGTACTCAAGACCAAGGCTATGGAAAATGGAACAAGATTGGACTCCACTCTTTAAACTCTAGTTTTATGATGAGATATCTTCTGAAACGGTTATTGTGTTGAAAGAAAATGATTGAGAGTTATCAGGTTAATTGATCCTGTGTGGCTTGTTAACTGCTCTAAACAAGACGTTGGAACTCTTAATGAGGCTTTGATTTATGCAAGAGATCGATATCATGATGTAGGAATCAGTTATAAAGATATGTCCTTACAATTTCAAACCATTGCTAGAATGTGTTATACTTTGAGAATTCATTTGGGTTGTAATTGGGAGGATGTTAACTATTTGTATGTGGAGTTGATGGCATTGCAGAAAGAGATTGATGAAAGGGATGCTAGGATTGAAGCTGAAAGAATGGCAAAGATTCCAAGATCCATGATTGTGCGTGCAACAGATAACATTTTTGAAGGACAGTCATCGAGTGGGACTCGAACTGACGAATGAAGACTAAAGATCAAGATGTTGAAGACTTGTACCAACTATTAAGGGGGAGTTTGTTGGTGCATAATGTAATAGGTTGCTTGCAAGTTAATTTTGGTTAAGTTAGAAGTGTTTTAGCTAGGTCCGTCTGGCCCACGAAGAGTTTTTTAGATTGTTAAGTTAGATGTGTTTTAGTTTATTCATTTTGAACAATCTAAGTTGATTATCCATGGTATGAAATTTACTAAGTGTTGAAAGTTGATAACTATGATCAACACATCTTCACTTGGTTAGTTTCTTTGAAATCTAACCAATTAACAGTTCTTAGATTTTTGTGTTTTATCAACAATCTTAGTTTGTTTGTCTAGAAAACCTCAAGTTAGGACTTGTGTCATTAAGGTTTCTTGACTAACACTTAGATGACCATTCTTAAAACTTAACCGATCCTATTCCCTTAGTTCATGATATTATTAGAAAAACTCATGTATAGTAGTCCCATCCTCTTGTTAAAACATGTGCTTATATGTTTAGAATAGTTTAGAACAACTTTGGTAGTAAAAAGTGTAATATCAATGAAATACAACGCTGGTTTAGACCCTGAAAAACCTTAGCGTGTTCCTACCCAACCAATCCATGTTTAACTCAACTTCCTGATCTTATTTCTAAGTGTTTTAGGTTGGTTTCAAGTTCAATTTACTTGTTCATGCTAAGGTAGTAGTATCGACATGCCATGGGTCAATATCGATGGCCATGGGTGGACCAATATCGATGAGAACACAACTGCTTAGTATCGATATAGCAGCTTCGACATGCTGGGTTCAAGGGGCTTTTGGCCATCGATATTGACATTATCGATTATCCCTTGACCCAGTAGACTTGGAGGGCATCGAGACTAACAAGTTCGAAGCAGCCCCACTGATATTGGCCTGTCAATTTTGATAATATCGACACATGAAGATGGCTGGAACACAGGTCGTAGACATTAGCTTCATTCCCAAGTTCTTATGTCGAGAATAATAATCCCAGGTCCAACTTCGTTTCTAGCCACACCAATCTTCAATCCAACATGATTCTTAAGTTCCCAGACTCATTTATGTGCAATTCCTATGGATTTGAAGGCCAAATTTAGGTTGTAAAGAGTGCAGCTCACCGAAACAGTAACAACAACATTATCAGCTCGTTTGAGCTCATTTTTACCTCAAATTTGATGATCCCAGGCTCGATTTCTTTGTCTCTTCACGTTCTACACTTTTCCACGGTCGTTTTGAACGCTCAATTTGGTGTAGAATTGAGCAAGATACGTGGGTTTTTAGAGAGAGGGAAATGTAGAGAGAGAGGGAGCCGGTTTTGAGAGAGAAAATGTGGTTGTTGTGTGTATTTAATGACATTTATTGTCTTTTAAATGTTTTTAAACGTTCAGATGTGTTCGGGTTCGTTCGGTTTTGTGTGGTTTCGTTTATACGCGTCATTTTCGGTTTTCTCGTAACGAAACGTTGCGATCTTTTAAAATAGATATTGCTAATTTATTTTATGTGGTAATTCCTAATAAATTAACTAAATATCTTTTATTTATTTTTAAAATTTCAAAAACATTTAATTGAATTATTTCATCGCTTCGTATCGTTTTCGCGCGTGTTCGTACGAATCATCACTCGTTCGAATACGACGATAACGTTACTTTCCAATATGGTTTTCTATTTATAAGACATCATTCAGAACGTTAAATCTACAGATATATTCATGCGAATCGTCACCCGCACGAATACTCCGTCAATTTAATATTCACGACATCCGTTACTATTTTGTTTTATACATTCTCACATTCGTTAATACGTAATAAAATCCTAACTAACATGCACATATAGTTCCACATCATGATTTAACATCTTGAATCCGTTACTATTTTGTTTTATACATTCAGAACGGGTTGAACACTATAATATTTATATACTTTTTAAGAAACTTGTTTTATATAAAATTTATTTTTTAAGACTTATTTTTTATAAAAGTTATTTTTTCTATAAGTACATGTTTAAAGTATTTCTGAGTTTTTTAAATTTTGACTACTAGAAAAAAAGTCATATTTTGTAACTTTAATTGAATTGTGCTTTTTAATAAATTAATTATTTCGAATTTATTAAAAACTAACTTTTGATATGAAAAAGGTATATAAGAGTATTAGTCATTTTTTTAATTAGGGGTTGTTTGTTTACCTCTTAATGAAACCATTAAGTGGCTACCTCTTAACCATTCAACATTAAGTGCATTTGGTTTTAAATAAATAACATCTTAATGATTCAGTTCAACATTTAACCAATCAACACCAATACCATGCTGAATAAAAAATTCCATACCATTCAGATGTGCAACCAAACGGTCTTAATCGGTTCAGTACTTAATGGTTCAGACCATCTTAACCATTCAGACACAACCAAACGGCCCTTTACTTATTAAATAAAGATTAGTTATCATTTAATATGATAGACAAATAATTGAAAATATAAAGAAGTGACATGTGTCACTAATTGTATAAGAATTTGACACACGGCAATAGAAGTCTAGCAAATTGACATGTGAAAAAATTTATTTTTGTTTATTAATATAGAAAATTTTTTTCCCATAATAGACATATAAGCCAGCTTTATCTGTATATTTAATGGACTATTCATGTATATCAAGTAGAGTTATCGGCTAAATTAGGTTTTGGACTTATGAGTTGAAGACTTGTCACTGAATTAGTATGTTTAGCTGACAAGTCTATAATAAATCTTTTTAATTATTAGAATTCTTAAATGTCCAAGAGAGTCATATGTTGGAAATAATGTCGATTTTAGAGAAATATTGATCAAACTTGTCCGTTTTAAGACCATGTGTATCGGGTGCCCTGCGTCTCCAGCAGGATGCGACCTTTAGGCTGGTTTTAGCAAGCACACGACCCTCTCCCTCGGCGGCCTCCCTTGCACCCAGCGACCCTCCTGATTGATCCTTTTAAAAAAGAGACAGATTGAAAACGGTCAATTTAAATAAAAAAAACGCCATTTTTATCCCCTATTTAAACTCTTTAACATTTTATAAGAAAACCAAACTTTAAAAATAACACATTTTTACTCTATAAATCCTCTCATTGCAAAGATGAATCCAAAATCAAATAACCCCGATTTCAACTTGTTGAACGATCTAGAAACCATCTGAAGGTATTTGTTTCAAATACAACAAAACCCGAACCCTCAATGGCCACAACAAAACCCGAACCCTCAAACCGGGTTTTCATCCTTCACGTAACTGTGTTTTCAACACATCCTTTCTTAACCACGTCATTAACAAGATTTCGTGTATACTAGAAACAAGAATCTCAAAAAAAAGAAGAAAAAAGGAAAGCGAGCAAAAGAGACCAATGCGACCAAACCGAGTAGCGGTCCAATGGCATCGAAATCGTGGACTCATGACGAAGAAGCCGCACTAGAAATATGTTACATCAATCATTCCAAAAACAAAACCAAAGATAAAATATTATTTTATTTTTTTTAAGTTTTTTATAATTAAAATCTTTTTAATGCTTTGTAGGTAATTCTCAAAACGCAAAAGCTTTGGGGAAAAAGTAACCGTTAGTTTGCACGAGATGATGGGATATACCGATCACGAATACCGCACATACCATCAACTAAATTCTAATGTAAGGATATGAGCACGAAAATGAATTGGTTTAGTGATGTAACAGCAAGTACCAGATCGTCCGGCAAGTCCGTATGGTATGTGTACTTTCACCTTATACTATGTGTACATACGTGAGTTTAAACAGTACTTGTATTAACAGAATCCTAAATACAAGAAATCGTTGTACGTATTTTCGTATAAACTTAAATACATCAAGTACAACGTACATCTGAAACATTAGTTGTGTTTATTAAGTGAAAACTTAATTACAGTTAACACAACAAATCATGAGAAACAACGGTATTCAAATAATATTCAGAAACGTATCGGTTGCGATCTGATGTCCACAGATGACAGGAATCAGATGACCGACAAGTCAGTACAAAAACAATGTGAAATCATGATGTATAGTTGAGTCCGACAGTGAGGAAGCACAATTAAAACATAATGCAGTGTTATTTCAGAATGACGAACTGACAGTGTGTTTGCGTGAGTGACGACTCACACAAACATATCTGTGAGTTTAGAATTCTGAAATAATGACTGAAAAGTAGAAAACAAAAGTCAGAAAGCAAAACCATCGTCGTATTCGTTCGGGTGACGATTCGAACGAATTAAGCGCGAAGGTTACGCGATCTGACGAAACGACAACGAAAACACGTCACGAACGAAAATAATTTAATAAAATCAAATAAATAACATTTTACAATTTTGAAACTCATCAAAATAATTAAATTAAATCCTTTTATTTAAATCCATTTAAATTACGCGTAATTTTCCGGAAAACGTACGAAATTACGAACCGAGCAACGAAAACGAACCCGAACACCCTCGGGGTATAAATACACTTAAATGAGTGTATTTCCCTCATTTTCTCCTCCATCTTCTTCCCCAAAATCCCATTTTCCGGTTGTGAAGAAAACCCCCCATTTCTCACCTTCTCTCCTCCATAACTTTCTCATTTCTTCACCAAATTCACCCATTTTTGAACCTACACGAAGCTCTCATCACCCTCTACACGAAAGTACAACAGATCGGAGGTGAAACCCACTCAAAATCGAGGTATACGACTGCTAAGAATTCGAAAATTAGGGTTTCTTCATCTCTTGTTAAACACTTAACCTAAACCGGTCAACCACTCATCACCTTGACCTCTACGACCATGAGAGTTGTTTTAGGAAACACCATACTCGAAAACACCTTGAGCCCCGATCGAGAAGCACCATAAGTCGAACCCTACTGCGTACAACAGCCGAATGACCCACTGGCCGAATGGCCAAACGGCCGAAGGACCTCCATTCGAGCTACCACATTCGACCATACTCTCATTCGTCAACCACCCTCTTTCGCCATCATCCTCATTCGCCAGTCAACAGGAGCTATTCGACCAGGACCTCTCATTCGTGGGTCACCATTCGACAGACACCAAGCACCATTCATTCGCCTGAAACCATGTCATTCGGTCTGAGAACATCACCTAGTTGGCTGGAACATTTCATTCGACCTGAGCAGATTATACACACCCATAAGCAAGCTGGTCTAACCCTAATCGGCCACCCATCTATGCATTTTAATGCTTTAGCCGTTTATGTATGAGGCCCAATGTGTGTGGCTAGGCCCAACTGTTTTCTTTAGGCCCAGCAATCCTTTTATTCAGCCCACTTCGTTTTTAATGTTTTTAAATGGTTGAGGTTGATTAGCTCAAGAAACAAATGTGGCCAAATAACCAAATTCGGTCCATATAACTTCCAGGCCCAACAGTAGGGCCCAACCCATTTTAACAGGCCCAATGTCATTCCATTGAGCTACGGATATTTTTGAGGACCAACACAACATTAATTAGGCTTAACAATATCTTTGGGCCCAGTAACAAGATCTTTCAGCCCATGGAGTCATAGACCCAAAGGCTTTGGCTCAAGGTCATAGTCTTGGTCCAAAAGCCCAAATTCTAGGCCCGCAATTGGTTCAGTCCATGTAACCGGGGCCCAGCTTGGCCCATGAACCTTTGGCAAGGCCTTTATGATTCAACACCCAATAGCATTAGCCCAACTTAATTTGTTGGCCCACATGACTAAAGAACTATTGTAACTCTTTAACTCAACACTAATGTGTATGATAACCAAGGGATTACGATCAAAACGACAATTGTTGCAACAAAGTCTTGTAACTTATAACATGACTTCATGAAACTACAATTAGGCTTTAATACAAACTAGATGAGACAAGAATAAATCAAGGAAAGTCTATGAATTTCAAGAACCAATAACAAATAAAGATGGGCCAACAGAGACCGAAGACTTTGAGTGTTGGCCAAAGCTTATGGCTAACACATACATACACATAAAATCCCTATAATTCATACTAATAAGTTATAAACATCGTGAAATCAATACAGGATCGTGAAAATACACTCAAGTACAATCAAGAGCGCGTACATTCTTGTTTAAGCTAAGTCAAACACAACAACTACAAGGTGAGTTCATATGCCCCTTCTTACTTTAAATCTTTACTGATTTTAACTCTCGGGGCTGAGAAACATGTTTGCTTTTATTTATTTAAAAGTTTGCTTAACATGTTATTTATACTTTGATTTGATAATGTTAAATTGCTTATTATCATATATCATTGTATGCATGCTTGTATGATTATGAGATAACAGGGAAACTCAGATGATTATGATAAGATAAATTCTTAATCATCAACACATTATAATAACTTAGTTATAAGATTATAACTTATAACACTTAGTTATTTCCACATGATCAGATACTTAATCAATTTACACTTAGTTACATAATGAGGCTTTGGGAACACATGGATTCAGTAAATGATGATCATGATAACATAACTTCATGGGATTCTTATCATTTACAGTAAATGATGATCATGATAACGTAGCTTCATGGGATTCTTATCATTTACACCTAATTAACATAATGTGATAGGACAAGTTCCTATTCGACTTTGTTAAGTACACGAGAACAATCCCTCACGGATACTTTGGGATCACATGGATTCAGTAAATGATGATCATGATAACGTAACTTCATGGGATTCTTATCATTTACAGTAAATGATGATCATGATAACGTAACTTCATGGGATTCTTATCATTTACACCTAATTAACATAATGTGATAGGACAAGTTCCTATTCGACTTTGTTAAGTACACGAGAACAATCCCTCACGGATACTTTGGGATCACATGGATTCAGTAAATGATGATCATGATAACGTAACTTCATGGGATTCTTATCATTTACAGTAAATGATGATCATGATAACGTAACTTCATGGGATTCTTATCATTTACACCTGATTATCATAACGAAATAAGACAAGTTCTTATTCAACTTTGTTAATCACATGAGGACAATCCCACACGGAAACTTTGGGATCACATGGCGGGATAGGAGAGAATGGAATGCATTTTAATCTGATTACGTGAGGATTTAAAATGTATTCCATTCGGATTCTATACGCTACATTTGGAGACATATGATGAACAGTTAACTAATACTTTTAATTAAATTAAAAGTGTAACATAAAAGTTAACCTCACAAGTAATAGAATAATACAAGGATCAGATTAAATAATCTAAATTCCTTAATTCAACGAGGGTTATCAATACTTCGGTTTGATGACTAAATCCCTCTTACTATATTATTATTCTACATATGATTACACAGCGGACAATACGGATAGTTGGGAAATGGATATCTTTAGTTGTATCGCAAGTGGTGTGGAACTCGGCTGAGTATGTGGTGGGATAGCGTCTGGGCTTGACCCTTTCGTGATTCCCTATATATAAGCATACTTAGTTAGGTGATATACTACTTGTACATATAACTAAGGAGAGGCCATTGGGTGGAACAGGTGAAACAAGTATACAAGCAACAATTATATCATTGTGAATGTGTGAATGATCAGTCAATGGTTTTCACTTTACTTACTTATGAACTCACCAACCTAGTGTTGACTTTGTTTAAATTACATGGTTTTCTCAGGTGACGAACAGGTGTAGACACTATATGCAAATGATAAGCTAGTGGACTCATAGAAGACCTAGCTTTCTTTTGATTGCATACCTTTGATATGACAGAACATTGAATCACTTTTGTATGTCTTGTACAGATCAAGACATAAACTCATTGATTCTTTTTGATTAGATTTACTTAGTTAAATTATGATGTACCATGTAATTTAACTTTGTAATTCTATTCCATGTCATGATTAGCATTTCTCATTTATATCTCATGTGCTATGTAAACAATCTGATCACTTGATTATCAACTCAATGATATCGCGCCCCGGGAACATTCCGCCCGACGGGAAAACACGATCCGTTCCCGCCGGCCCGGGGTGTGACAAGTGATATCTACAACAACTGTGCCAACAACCAAAAAAACGGTATAAACGACGAAAACGTGTTAAATGAGCTGAAAAGGAATATCAACTAAAGTCGAACGGCCAAACATTTAACCCTACCAACTTTGGGTCGCAATAAAATGCTCTCCAAAATTTTGTGTTTATTTGTCAAGAAGCCAACGAGGGTCAAAATCATTCAAAAAGAACTAAAAATTCTGAGACAAACGCGTATTCACCTGGGAGTTCGGATGCCTATACGAATTATGATGTTAACCTCGAGCAAGAAGAGAAAAACGATAAATTCGACATCCCGTAACAGGTTAGACAGGTTGGCTAGATACGACAAAACGGGCTTTGTCTTCGAATCGTCAAACCGTCTCCTATATCCCGACAACCAATGAACTCGCTCATCAACTTGAGGAGTTTACAAAATTTCAAAGAGAAAAACGTGAAGAGAAGAAAAAATACAAGAAAACAAAAAAAAAATCATATGGCGAAGTTTCTCCGAGCCGACCTCAAAGCGGTGAGGAATACGTCTTCCAAAGAACTCGATGACGTAGAACAGTCGATTATAAAAAATTGAGATCGAAAATATTAGACAAATATCGTTAATTTGTTTTTTTAATGTTTTTTTATTTAGGTTTGCACTATAACGTTTCTATATTTATTTTAACGTGACTCGTTTAATTTAATGTTAACGTTTTTTTTATTATTCATTTTAATTATTAATTTACAACTAAAAAATAATAGTTAAAACTATACAGTGGTGATGATGATACACAGCGAGAAGATTTTTCAGTACCACTATAAGGTTTTAAGATGTGTGATCACTATGAATGGTCATAATTTTTTCGTGTTCCATTGTACTAAACACTTTTAATCAACATACATCGCCTACTTTTTTAACCAGTAACCATTCATATACATAAAAAGTTGAAGATCCATATCAATTGATAGGTATGACAGGTTGACTAAATTAGATGTCATCTTTTTGGATTACGATGAAGCAAGGAAAAGTTTTATAGAATATAGACGTGAGGAAACATAGTTGTCGAAGGCGCAAGGCGTACTCAAGTCGCATAAGCTGCGGCTTGAGCCTAGGTGCAAGACGCAAAAAAAGCGAGAGCTTTTTTAAACTAAACGCATAGTATTAAATTACCATTTTAGAGGTTTTATATGTTTTAGGCTTAAAAATTTTTAATAAATATATAAAGTCTAAATATAAAACAATTAATAATTTAGTTATGAAGAATTTTTAAAATATAAAAACTTTTTTATGATTGTGTTATATTGGTTTATGGTTAATTTTTTTTTTAACTTTGCAGGAATCTCACTAGAAAATCATCGGAGTACGCCTAGGCTGACACGAGGTGCCTTTAATGCGCCTGGCCTTTTTTTTTTTGTGCCTAGAGCGCCTAAGGGCTTTTGACAATTAAGGCAAGAAACCAAAAATTATAAAGATTTAAGAGCAATATCTTATAGCGATACCACATTTTAGGGTGGGTGTACAAAGTGAGATTTTATTGGATATTTGTTCGTTTGTTGTCTTATACTGACACCCACTTGATACATACAATTTCTGATGGGTCTTTTGATTGAGTCTGAACCATTAAGTCCTGAATGGTTAAGATGTATGAATGGTTAAAAGGATATGAACCATTAAGTGTTGAACCAGTTAAGATTGTTTGATTTTACGTCTGAATGGAAATAGAAAATAAAAAATACTCTTTTTTTTTTCAAAACCCTAGCCACCTCCAACCGTCACCTTCGAACCAGTCACCCATTTCACCTAAGCCGGTAGCCACCTCCGTCGCCACCCCCTGTAGTGCGAACCATCGAGCATGCCTGGTTAGCTCGAGGGTAAGCAAGACCCTCATTTCTCACAAAACCCTCCCCGTCGTCACCCCCATCCCCATCAACCTTCAATTCAGTCATCGCCATCAAGAACCATCGCCACCCCCGTCGTCATCGAGAACCGTGGCCATCGGACCATCGAGCATCTGAAGGAGTAGCCGTAGAACCATCAAGCAGTTGAACTAGTTGCGGTCGAGCGACGGTGCGCTGCGTGTGGGCATGCAGCGGTACGTTGCGGTCGGCAGTGCGGCGATCCGGCGATGCGGTGGTGCAATGCGGTCAGGTTGCGGTCGATCATCGAGCACTAGCGCCTCTCCCTTCACGTTTGAATGGTTCAGACTTCATCCCAAGTCTGAATGGTTAAGACCTCCATTTAGACACTTGGTTCCATTCAGATTGGTTTTTTTTCGCAAAACAGACAGTCTATTCAGATTCAGACTCAACCAAATAACCCCTGAGTGTAAACATGGGTCATGGGTGCCCTTGCTGAACTTGGGTCAGATGTGATATTTTTCCTTCTATATCGAGCAGGGAAGAGTGGATTAACATATTGAATGCCCTTTTAAAGGTGGATGTTTATTGACAGGAAGAGCTACAACGGGTCAAATTGATCAACCACACAATCTTTATATAATATGCACCACGTCAAGATTAGTTTATTTGCAGACATACCTGGCAGTGAAGCAGATGGAACGTCTGGTCTGTTTGATTGTCCGAAAAGATGAAAACCTTCTTAACTTTAAGAATAACATCTAAACAACTTCCAAACTTATAGTTCAAAATCACTCATTCCTCAATCAAACAAGGCACATAACCATAAACCGTTTGCCTCCATACAAATTATCTAAATAGCTAATCTGGTCTATCAAAAAGCAACACACAATAACCAGACAAATAAACACACCCATCAAAATCTAATGCAAAAATAATCTGGTCTATCGAAAAGCATTACACAATAATCAGATAAATAAACATACCCATCAAAATCTCACGCAAAAATAGGGTATGAGAAGGATAGGATTAGCATATCTTAATTACGATAAATAAAAATGTTTACGATAACTACGATAGGCACATAAATAAGCACATAAACAATCCTAAAAACCTCTCACACCACACATCTTAGTTACCATAAATAAAAATGTTTAAGACGCACGTCTGCATATCATGTCTCTGATTTTTCGTTTTCATGCTCATTTTTTACTTCTTAATACGCTTTCTATTTTTATAAACATATCTGATAGTTATTTCTTTAATTACAATTTATTTTTTCATTTAAACTTACTTTTCATTCCACTAGCAAGAAGTATATAAGCAAATTATTAATTGTAATATTTTAATTGTTCGCATACAAATATACAAGCCTATTGTGGCTTGTGAGAACACTAACTCACTAAGTTGAAATTAAGCAAAGAACACCACTGTATACATTCTAAAAATCATATGGTTTACCATCCTAAAGAACATAAGCATATTTTATAACACACCTCAAAGTAAATCAAATTGTTCAGCTAAAAGCCGATGGTCGATCAAATCCTCGTCGCAAAACTGTAAAAACAACGCATCAAGAAGGTGAACAAGAAAGATATATAAAGAATGTAAAAAAGGCTCTCGCTTGACTTAGCTCCCGGTTTGGAAGGGCTAGATAGCACTGAAATCAGATGTATGCAGCCTTTATCTTCGTACAGCTCTACGACCTCTTCGTCTTCTTGAAATCCCCAATTCCTTAAATCCCCTAACAAATTTCTGCAGTTCATCTTTCTTATCAAGTGACAGACCTACAAGAACACCACCACTGCAAAACCCTAATACCCATTCAGGAACACGTCCATTCCGAATCAAAATCAAAAGCATGAGCAAGAACAATCCCCCTAGCAACGCCCCGTTCTTCAATTCCAATTTTCCGGACAAATTGAACCACCAAAACCCTAAACAGCAAAATGCCGCAAACCCTAACAGCCAAAATTTGGACTTCTTGTTAACTCTCCTCTTTCTTCCACCACCATCAAATCCACCCCACCCAAACCCCTTCCAATAGCTGCCGGAACCGCCTCCAGAACCACCGCCACCAAATTCTCGGATTACAGAATTGAATGGCTCTGGTAAAACGTAGGGAAGATTTGATGCCGCAAATCGGACTAATCGAATTAGGGTTTGTCTAGATCGTTGAGATGAGAGAAACCCTTTATTGCTGGTCCTCGCGCATGTGATTATAGACTTCCGGGAGTGAAATTCGTTCAGGTGCGGATTGGGACGAAAGATTCTTACAGAAAGACGGTTGATTGAGGAAATTGGATCGATGGTTAACGAATTCGAGAGGAGAAATTGACGAGACTGCAACACTTGGTTCATGATTTTTGAAGGAGTGGACCGTTGGGCGTGTGATGTTTGATTTCTGTGAAGAAAATGCCACCATTTGTGGCCCTAAGAATTCTTCAAAGGAAAGGCTGAATTTCAAACCGCAAGGCATCGGACAGCCCGGCAATATTTTTTATTTATTTATTTACTAGCATAGAAACCTTGTATTACAAGGGTTGAATTGTTATAAAGCACCAACATCTAAAATTCATTCACAATTGTTATGATTTGAATAAATTAAATGCTAAATCAATTGAACTAAAATTGAATTTTATAACACAAATCTTTGAAAAAACTTTTGTATACAACATTTAACGTATAGTTTGTAGGTTTATTCTCCTTATCAAGAACTAATAACTTCAAACCACCTCTATTCTTGACTCGAAATGCATAATCCAGAAAGAGGATTATTAGTATTGAAGAAATTGAATGATTTAATATGGTATTTGATAAATATGTTGACTAAACAAATAATAACGAAGAAGACAGTTAAATTTTTTTCCTGTGAAGTTGTCATAAACATAAGGATTTTAAAACTGAAAGTAGATTTTGAAATTCAAACAAAGGCATAAAAAATTAATGAATTAATTTTTAAAATTTTTGTAGGAAAAATCAATAAAAAAATGAACCCCATATATTTAACGAACCGTATTATTAACGTAGAGCAATAGTCATTGATATGAACTCATTTAATTTATATTTATTAAAGTAATTACTGTATTTTGTTGTGATTTTATATAAAAAAATTAAAATGTTTATGCATAAATAATAATCAATAAAATTAAATAATTTACCAAATATGTTAAATTCGAGATGGAAGCAGCCGGTGAAACATATCTAGGTTTTTTGGGTATTAAAATTTAATGAAATTGGAAAAATAATGATTGTGTATTTTAGGCAGGTGAGATCCATAAAAATATTACTTTGAGTCAAGTGTTAGACGGGAAATTAAAAATTGTGATGGTTTAAGATAATGACAAGTGTTTCCTATTTATACTATCTTATTAGTTTAGGAAGATTTATTTTTATGTCTTGATTATAAAATAAATAAATAAAAATTGTTTTACAACATCTTAGCTGAACTTTAATAAAAAAACTAACTATTATTATATCCGTGCCTATTTTAATAAAACTAAGGGCCTATTAATGAAAGTATTCATTATTTCATGTTTTTTCGTAAAAATGAGAAAATGAAGGAATGCAATACAATTTATGTGCCGAGTCGTGGTTCTAATCATTGTTTGAATCACGGGTCGGGTCGTGGGTCGGGTTGTGGGTCATGAGATAAGTCATGGTTCAGACCAAGAATAGGTTCATTGGTTTGTCATTGTTTAGCTCATGGTTCGTGTCATGGTTCCTGGATCGGGTCGTGGTTTGGTTTGTGGATCTGGTCATGGTTTGTTTTATGATTCGAGCCATGGTTTGGTTCATCGATCGAGTAATGGTTTGGTTCATGGGTCGGGTAATGGTTTGGTTTATGGATCGGGTCATGGTTTTGGATATGGATCATGTCATTGGTCGGATCATTCCTTCAAAAGAAGGAATGAAAAAACACCACTACTCCAAGAAATGAAAATCATTTCAAGTAAAGAAATCACATTCCTTGTGTAATAGTACATTTTATTCCTCTATGGTAAACAAACTCGTTTATTTTTCATTACAATGTAATGATTCATTACATTGCATCATTCAATCACGTATACCAAACGCTACCTAAGAGTAATTATAAATTTTCTTGTTTAAGTCTTTTAACATATTCCACACAAAATAAAATCTTTTAATAACGAATTCTTTGTTTTTCAAACAATTAACAATTTTGACCCCTATAAATGATTGTAGTTTAAGTTTTTTTTTTCCATCAAATAATATTTTCACCTTTAATAGTTTAAACAACACAGGCTTTAGGCCATGTGTTATCATCTAGTCCTTATCACTCCACGTAGGCACCACATAAGCAACCAACACAATCACCCCTATCACTCCACATCATTATTACATAGGGTATCATCACTTTCATATCACTCCACGTCATCAACACATTTATTCAATATTTTACTATTTGGTTCTATTTATTTTAATTATAAATTAAATTAAAAAAGTCATAATATTATTAAAAATATTAATATTACAAAATAAAATAGAAAAAAATTACATGATCAAAAAAAATTAAACTACATAAAAAAATTAAATTAAATTAAATACTTTTTTTTAAAAAAAAAACTATATATATTTTTCTTTGATTTTTCCAGACATATTCAACCTAATCGCCTTTAAGCATGTTATGTATTTCGTTACTTCGTATCTTGGCACGTATTTCAATTCTTTCTTCCGGTGTAACCTCTTCAACCGGAGCGTCAACCTCTTCATAATTTTGGCAAATAGTTTTTCCTTTGTACTACAAAATCATGTTATGCAAAATAATGCAAGCATACATAGCATCTCGAATTTTACTTTTCTTCCAAATCCTACATGGATTAGCTATCATATGTCATTTCTTTTTAAGTACACCGAACGGCCGTTCGACATCCTTTATCGCCACCTCTTGAGCCTTTTAAAGTATTTATGTTTGTCATCGTCTTCACGAGGACATTTAAATGATTTGACAAACGTAGCATATTTAGGGTAGACATCATCGGCAAGATAGTACCCATACTTGTAGCAGGTATCGTTAGCATAAAATGAAGAGCCCGGTGATACTCCGTCTAATATGTCGTCAAATATCAGGGGTTGATCTAAAACATTTATATCAATATTCGAATCAGAAACACCAAAATACGCATGCCATATCTAGAGATCATTAGAGGCCACTTCTTCTAGCATTATTGTATGATGGTGGTGATCGCCTTTTTAATGAGATCCTTGCCAAGCAATTGAGCAATTTTGCCACTCCTAATGTGTGCAATCGATGCTTCCAAGCATCCCAGGAAAGCCGTGGACATTTTCATGCACTGCATAAATTTGTTGAATGTCGCCCCATGTTGGTTTTCTCAAATATCGCGGGCCGTATAATGTTATAACACCTTTACAATTGTTGTAAAGACTATCTCGTGAAATTTTATCCAACATTCTGTAAATATTCGTCCCAATAATCGCTGCATGTGGCCAACTTTCGAATAGCACTTGTACACTTTTGTAAAGGTGTGAAACTTGTTACACCGATTGCATCTAATTTTTGTTGAAAAAACGAAAAACTTTCTTCCATTTAGCTAACGATTTGAAGAAATAAATTGCAGCTCATTCGAAAATGACGTTTGAAATGCTTGTCTTCGTAAGTTAGATTTTGACTAAAATAATCTTGAACTAGACGTTTGTTACCACCTTTACGATGATGGTTTATTTTTTTTCTGCGTAACATTTGCGTAGAGTTTCTTCAATATTAGCTATGACGAATGTTAATGTTGCTTGAACGCTGCATAAAATCATGAACACTCCTTCGTCTGAATCAGATGATGAAGATTTTGTAATTTCCTCTTCCAACTCATTTTTCTTTTATTGTAAATTGGGTTATTTTAAAGAGAGGAGTGATTATTGAAGGGAGTTGAATGTTGATTTAATGAGAGGAGTGGGGTTTATTTATAGTGATTTATTTTTATTTTTTATTTTTTTTCCCAACAGTCAACAATTGAATTTTTTCCTCCCAACGTTCAAAGAGGATTTTTTGATTTTCTTTTCCATGGTTTCCAACAGTCATCAAGGGGTGAGAACACTCACGCCTCCATCCTTCACGCTCCTATCACGCCCAGGTGTAGTGGGGGAGGTCACCACTAGGACGTGACTATTCCTTCTCACATTCCACTCACACCCTATAACACATGGTCTTGTTGTTATAAGATTTTGTTTTGATTTAATAAGTTAAAAAACGTAATACACATGAGTCAAATTTGCTGAAAATTAAGATGGGCTCAACATGTACGAAAATTAAATTTATTATAACATTATATTTCGAATGTAACAAAAGCACAATATTTTAAAACTTAACAAATCAAAAAATATATATCCATATTGACAATAAGCAAAACAATAAATAAAAACATTTTGATTAAATATATATTATTTGTTGTACCATGTTATGCAACAAGTCTAGTATTTTATTTTATTTGTTTGCTTATATTCATAAATCAACATCGTATTTGCTATAGGAGGTGGGGGATGCATAATGACATATAATTATAAACATAACCCTTGTATCAAAGGCATATATTCTACAAGCGAGATGGATTAGAAATGAATTGTAAATAAAAAACAAATACCTTGCAAATAGGGAATTATAAATATAAACATTGTCACAAAAATCATCCCTTTAGTAAAGATGTTTGATGACATTAAGAGGAATATTAAAATATTGTAATCTAACACGACCATCTATACAATATTGGTTGTATTTAAATCTTTGACTGAAAGGAGAAGATTTAGCGCGCTCATCATAACGAAAACATGCAGCACAATATTTGTAAACTTCATGGCATTCACCAATATCTAAGTATGTAAAAGACGCAAATGACGTATCTTTAGGTTATATAAGGACTGTAGTTGAAGAAGGCATTCGTACCTAGAAGAACGTGACCGTGTTACTACATCAGGCGTAGGTTGAAGATGTGAACAATCTGCACTTTTTTTACAAGAATTGATTAACACATAGTCGATAAGTGTCACACCCCGAGCCGGCGGGGTTGGATCGATGTCCCCGTCGGGCGGAAGGTTCTCGGAGCGCGATATCGTGAGTGATAATCGTGATGATCAGATTGTTTACATAGCATCAATGTTAAGAATAACTAAAGCACAATCAAGCATTAACGAGGATTACAAAGTTAAATTACAATATCAATGTTCAGTAATTTAACTGAGTAAACCTAACAAAAGAATCAAATGTTTCCTATCTTGTAATCTGTACAAGACATCCAAAAGTGATTCGTATGAATAACAAAATATGTGCTTCCGTCCTCTATCTAGGCCGCCTAGCATGCAATCCAAAGCCTTAGCTTAACCCTGTTCATCACCTGAGAAAGCATGTAAGAAAACAAAGTCAACACAACGGTTGGTGAGTTCATAAAGTTTATAAGTTTAAAATAGCTTTAACAAACCTCTTTCGGTAAAACCCTAACCTCATTAACTCCACATGTAATATCCAAATCGGTATGCTTATATATAGGGCATACCCCTGAGTCGAGCCTACAACCCGCCCAGACGCAGTCTCACCACGTACTAATCCGCATATGACACTGTTGTTAATAATAATTAAGCATTTTACCTATCATTCAACCCATTCTTCGTCATAGCTTTAGTTTACTGTTTCAAAATTTACAAGTCTATAGCATTCGTAAGTATTAGCTTCAATGTAAGTTTAACAATCATCATAATTTCACACGCACCATAGTTTAGCTTTCACTAATCTCATGCGTGAGTACAAGCCCTGCTATAGCAGAAGTTTAGCAATTACGTAGCTCACGGCTAGATACAAGCCCTTCTCTAGCAGAAGTTTAGCCATTACGTATCTCATGAATTAGTTAAGCTTAGTCTAGCAATTACGTATCTTCTATACAAGATACAAGCCCTGCTATAGCAGAAGTTTAGCAATTACGTATCTTATACATAGACACAAGCCATGCATACACAAACAATTCAGCAATTACATATCTCATATAAGCAGACAAAAGCCCTGCTATAGCAGAATTTTAGCAATTACATGTCTCTTATATAGATAACAGCTTAGCCTCGTCATAGTTTAGCTTTCGCGTATCTCAATACATGGGTACAAGCCCTGCTAATCTGCTATAGCAGAAGTTTAGCAACTACGTAGCCCATGATTAGATACAAGCTTAGTATTTCGCGCGCAATCATAGTTTCAAGCATATAGATTCAAGCATTCACATATAGTTTCATCATGAATTTCATAGCATAAGCATCAAGTCTCGAGTTTAAGCATTTAGTTTCTAACATAAGCATCAAGCCTCAAGTTTAAGCATTTAGTTTCTCGCATAAGCATCAAGCATATAGATTCAAGTTTCTAGTTTGTAGTATAAGTATCAAGTTTGTAGCTTCTCAAAGTATACTAGATTCCAAGCATAAGCCTCCTTGTAAGCATCATGTTTAAGTTTAAAAGCATTAAATAACATTTCAATAATTTATTAAAATGTTTAACATGCTTCTCATTCCAGAAGTAAAACAAATAAGTTTGAAAAGGGACAAATGAACTCACCTTGTTGTTGAAGTGGTTGACTAAGTAATCATAGAATGTACGCGCTCGTTGTTGTTTTTGAGATTGTTCTCACGATCATGTGTTGATTTGTTTGTGTTCAGCATGGATAACATTAGTATGTGTTTAAGAGTTATGATGGGAATCGTGCGTATTGACTACGTGTCCTAAAACTCAATAATGAGTTACTAGGTTTGTTATCAATTATTTTTACAATGTTATCTCTAATAACCTTTAACCCTTTATTTATTCGATGTAAGTAACGTTTATATTAAAAGAACACATGTTTTTAAGCTGTTAGAAACATCAAGCTTTTGATATTTCATGTTTCTCATCATTACATTTACTTATACAAAGGGTGTTTTATTACAAAATTTTTTATTTTATAAAATTAACTTAATATGATGATATTAATTAAAACATTTAAACAAAAGTTACATTAAGTTTATAAAATCAAGTTTATGTTGTAAACTCTCCTTTAAAACTGAAACAGTTCTTAAGTGTTTTTAACTTGTTTGATTCCTCTTGATTGCTTCTTGTTACACATCGTTATGATTTGAATTGACACAAGAAAATGTCAGTTTTATATATACATACATATATATATATATATATAGGGCAAGGTATAAAAAATAACCCTCTTTTTTTGCTACAACTACATAACTCATTTCAACCAATCATAAACTTACACATATGCATTTCATTAAAATATTAAAAAGGGCATCATAGTCATTTTACCCCTTATAAGTTCCCCCCCTTTTTTAAACATTAATAACTTTTTTATAATATATTATTTTTAAAAAAAATTGCACCATTATATTCGTCTCATTTTTCTCTTTAATTCCGTTATAGTCTCGACTAATTTTTTTTTCTTTTTTTAAATGCCCTATATTTACATCATTGTAACGAGCTTAAATATAACAAATTTATTTGAAATTTTTTTAAAAATGATAAATTACAGTGATGTAAGTTACATTGACGTAATTTATCGTGATGTAATTTACGTTGACGTAAAATTCGGTTTCGGGTTTTTTCGGTGAATTTGGTTTAAATTACAGTGATGTAATTTACATTGACAACAAATTAGTTTAAATTGTTTTCGAACAATGAAAAATTACATCACTATAATTATCATTGTGAGAGAAAAAATCAAAAAAATGTGTTCTATTACATCACTGTAATTTATCATTGTAATTATCATTGTTAGAGAAAAATAAAATAATGTGTTACGTCACCGTTAATTATGTCATTGTAAATTACTTAATTTTGTGTTACATTACTTCATTTTTTGTTACATTACTGTAATATACCATTGCTATAATTTTTTTTTAATTAATTTGCTATCTTTAAGCTCGTTACAATGATGTAAATACATGACATCAAAAAAAAAAAAAACTAGTCGAGACTATAACGAAATTAAAGAGAAAAATGAGACGAGTATAATGGTGCAATTTTTTTTAAAAAATAATATAGTATTAAAAAGTTATGAATGTTTAAAAAAACGGGGGGTAAACTTTACTTAAATAACAAATGTCTTAAATACCCTTTATATTAAAAAAAAGAAAAAAAAAGAATCTGACACGTGTCACGATCCTACATACTTACCTTTTTCAAGTAACCATTGGATGATGGTTAATGGGTTGTAACAAAAGATGAGGGTTATCAAAAATTTCATCCCCTATATATATATATATCAAATTAATATCCAATATAATTGAGAAAAAGAAAAGAAAGAAACAAAAAAGTATATTATTAACACCACCGGTTAAACCATCCTCAACCACCTCAGAAGTTTCTCTACTAACTTTGTTATTTATGTTTGATTTTAACTCTACTTAGGTGGACCCCCATGGTTAGTATTTAGCACTACCAACATTTTAATATTGATGCCATCAGATCCATATTAAATCCAAGAGTGGTTACCTGCAGTGCAGCCCACCACCTGCGCCAACACCCTTTAATCTTTGTTTCCCATCATCTTATTAGGTTAGTATTGTTGGGCTTTAATATCTAACATTTTCTGGATAATTACTAGACCCAATATCGATGGAGTTAAAGATTTTCAAATGGAGCATGTACTGGTCTTAATACACCGACCTGCACATGCGAAATCTCAAGATTTCAACATCGACATTGGTTGAAGATGGCTGGCCACCCTGCATCAATGCTGTTATGTTCAACCAGCCCTTGACCAAATCAACTTGGCCCTTTCGAACTTAAAAATGCCAACAGTTGTCAGTTCCCTTCTACTGTCGAACTTATCATGTTGGGTGGAACAAGTTGCTGAATATTCCAGCACCATCAATTACAAGCATATTTTTGTTCTTGTGAAAGCTTTACAACATTTATTTATTTATTTTTTTTTCTAGAAATCCTAGTCACCTTCGACCTCTTAAAACTTAAACCCACATGTTTATTACGATCCTAAGCTCATTTTAGTGCACCATCTAAGAGATTTGAGGCAAGAAATCCGGTTACCTGTTTCAAAGACGAAAAGAATGAAAACCCATTTTTCGCAGCAACTTCTCTCTAAGATTCCGGCCGATTTAGCTCAAAATAGCTCCGATCCCTTGTACTTTCAGCTTCCTCTCGTCGACACGGTCGTTTCAATATATTATACGCGCGATTTGGCTAAGAAACGGGTGAGATATGAGGCTTTCTTTGTGTGTAATCTACTTGAAAATCCAAAACCGGAATTTCTTGAGTTTGAGAGAGAGAAGGCTATGGATGCTGTCAACATGAAGGGGTTGAAGGGAATAAATGGGTTTTTATACCCCGAGTGGTTCCCCGCGTGTTCGGTTTCGCTCGGTGTCGGTTTCGCGTATTTTTACGCACGTTTTATTACGGTTGCGTAATTAAATAGTTGAACATGTAATTTAGGTTTCTTGGATTATTTTGACGAGTTTCAAAATTGTAAAACAGGAAATATTTTATTTCCTTAAATTTATTATCGTTCGTATCGTTTTCGTTTTCGTTTCGTTTCGTCAGAACGCGTCGCCATCGCGCGTATTCGCTCGAATCGTCATTCGAACGAGCACGACGATGGTTTAGCTTTCTGATTCTTGTTTTCTACTTTCCAGTCATTATTTCAGAACGTTAAACTCTCAGAATCATGTAATTTAGGTTTCTTGGATTATTTTGACGAGTTTCAAAATTGTAAAACAGGAAATATTTTATTTCCTTAAATTTATTATCGTTCGTATCGTTTTCGTTTTCGTTTCGTTTCGTCAGAACGCGTCGCCATCGCGCATATTCGTTCGAATCGTCATTCGAACGAGCACGACGATGGTTTAGCTTTCTGATTCTTGTTTTCTACTTTCCAGTCATTATTTCAGAACGTTAAACTCTCAGAATCATTCGTACAGATCGTCACCTATACGAATAATTCGTCGGTTTAGCATTCCGTAACAACAATCGTTATGGTTTTGTTTTGTTTAGCCTCACATACGTTCATACATAATAGCATCAAATCAAGTATCTGTGTTGTCTGATATGTTTCTGACTGTTAAACCCTAAGGTTTTAATCAGATTTCAGACAATCGCATAATAGTTTCGTGTTAAGCCTCAAATGTAAATAGCATAAACATAGTTTCACGAAATGTGTACCTGAGTTACTGTACGAGTTACTGTAGCGATCACTGTTCCGGCAACGTGTCCGGCACTGATGTTATAATAAGGAACATAAGTGAGTAGAGTTGTCCATCGAAGGCAAAGAAACGGAGTATGAACTGTGGCATCCATCAATTTCAGGTAAATTGAAACACTTACAAATTACTTATTCACATTCATATTCCTTGCATTGAAGTTAATTAGGATTAATTAAGTGAGTCAAACACAAACAATTATGAAACGATAGTTCGAGGAATTATCGAATCGTACATTACACAAACACAATTGCGAAACGATAATTAGGGGAATTATCGAACCTTGCATTTCACATTGATTGTAATCAATCAAGTGAGCAAACATTTCACAAAGTAAAAAAACAATAATAAGAACAAAATAACATGTATATACGTGATTATGTGTTAACACAAATTAAACGTTTATAACACATAACTCTTAAAGAAACGATACGTGTCAAAAACGAGAGAAACCATACAAACGAAATCAGAGATCTGAAAATGTGAGGCCCCGATCCCAGGTACCTCCTAGAGTTGGTTTTCATTACAACACATAACTCTTAAACCCAAAACTTTCATAAATAGCAGTGAAAATTAAAACATAGTTTGTCAATCACTAAATAATGTCTGAATTAAAACATAAACAATTGCCAACACAATCGAATCATCTATCTTTATGCCACGAGCTTCATACGTCCTCGTACCTGTTCATCAACCTGACATACATGCTATAAAGTCAGCTTTCGTTGTTGAGTTCTAGTTTTATAAAACATTATACACGTTTAATGAGTAAAACATCATTTACATGAAAACATCATTTCATCCACATAAACCATAACACATAACCTTCACAATCGTCATACGCATCATAACCATCATCATCATGCAACCCCTCTCATTACCATGAGCAGTGGGCTTATGCCGACACAAGACTCCATGTTTATAGTCCGATCGACTCTTACCATGTTTATAGCCTGATCGGCTCCGTGTTTATTGGCAGATCGGGTTGGTTCGGCTCCATGTTTATAGTCTGATCGACTCCATGTTTATAGTCTGTCCAACTCCATGTTTATAATCCGATCGGCTCCATGTTTATAGTCTAATCGACTCTCATGTTTATTGTCTGGATCGGTTCCATGTTCATAGTCCAATCGGCTCCATGTTTATAGCCCGATCGGCTCCATTTTATAGTCCGATCGCCTCTCATGTTTATAGTCTGGTTGATTCCGTGTTTATAGCCCGATCGGCTCCGTGTATATAGCCCGATCGGCTCCATGTTTATAGTCCGATCGACTCTCATGTTTATAGTCCACTTGACTCCATGTTTATAGCCCGATCGGCTCCATGTTTATCGTCCGATCGACCTTCATACGATACTTACACAGTTCACGTACTGGAGCATCGTTCATTTCTATCCCATATGAGTACGGGGGCATCATTCATACTTTCATAACATTCATAACACATCATATCATCATATCAATGTATCATGTTATGCTATCATCATATCATTATTTGTCTTAACATCATATCATCATAAACATGTTATGCTAGCATCATCTCATCGTAGCCTCATAGCATCATAACATATTAGCATATCATACTATCATCGTATCATCATAACTTCTTAACAATTTAACATAATGAACATTTAATGCTATCATCTTATCATAACATTATCCTGACATCGTAGGTCTTCATCATATCATAAACGTAACATGTTAGCATCTTTAACATCATAACATCATTTCATATTATCCTGACATTTTAGGAATTCATCATACGTATCGTCTTATAACTATCACCATAGTTATTATCATTACAGCATATCATCATACAGTCAACATCATGTCATGTCATCATTCCTTAGTCATTATAGCACATTTCATGCATTCATCATTCTAACATAGCCTCATGCATAACTCATCAAAGCATATCGTTAGGAATTCATCATCATAGCACATTCATGTATCATCATAAAACATCATAAACATCATAGCAGGATGTATGTCAGCCCAAAACATAGTTACACATAACATGTTAAAGTAGGGCATCTATAACTCACCTAAGAATGAAGTGGCTCTCAGCTTCCTAAACCAAATCGCCTTGGCTAGGACTTAAGAACCTACATCATCTAATTACATTTCATTTTTAGACTTAGAATTTATTCTAAGTCCTCATATTACATTTAACTAATCTCCCGTATCTCATAGTATTCGAAATACCAGGTTTCGAAAATCATCACGAACTCAGGGTTCACGAAAACAAGTTCACGAATCCGGGGTGTAACATCTGTGCATTTAGTCATGGTAGTCGTAAACAGTGATAGAACAATGTGTATTTATATTCAACCAGTCAATGTGATTCATGTGTTCATGTTTGTGTTTGTGTGTTCTAGGATCTTATTTAATTAGGAACAAGTATGTATTATTTATTTACAGTCGATTACACTAGGCAAGAACAATATTGTATTATATCGAAACAGTGGTGGGCTGGCGCAAATAAGGCAGGTAGCTGGACTTTGGGTATGCCCTATATATATATTGCGTTCGGTGTAATAGGATAGTGTTGGTGCGTAGTGTTATGACGAATAGTATGACAAATGAATTAATTAAACAAAAATCGTAATGCGTAAGCGAGACTGAGTATAGTTATGGGTGACGATCCATAAAGATACGAATGTTTAACTTATAATTAATACGACCGAAAAACGTACGCAATTGCGGGTATACACGTAATTATAGTCGTTTAACGGTCTGGCGGAGAACGAAAAGTAAAAACAAGTAAAATATTTTATTTTACATTTTACAATTTTGAAACTCATCAAAATAATGGAAAATAACAATTCTTTTATTTAAAACGCGTAAAATGCGCGTTACGTTCCGAAAACGCGAATCGAGCAACCGAAACGAACCCGAATACCCCTGGGGTGTATAAACCACAAATGAGGCCATTTCCCTCATTTTCAACCAACTCACTCTCTCTCTACATTCAATTCTCGTCCATCTCTCTCTCTAGAAGAAAACCACCATTTTCAACCTTTCAAGCTTCATATCTCCTTCGTTTCTCCACGAAATTGAGTGATTCTTGAACCTACGTGAAGCTCTCGACCTCCTCTACATAGAAGTACAAAGGATCTGGAGTTTTCATCGGCCAAATTCGAGGTATGATCCAAAGAAAGCCACGAAAATTAGGGTTTTTGTGTGTTCTTGTCAACCAACGCATGTAACCGGTCTAGAACCATGGTAATGTCGACCCTATACCTTCGAGAGTGGGTTCTGGAATGACAGCAACACGACACAGCTCTGGACTCGGGGATGCTCAATGTTGATGATGCAGGTACAGGGTTCGTTGGCTGCGCATCAGCCGAACCCTGGTTGGTCGAAGGTGCCGAACCTATGGCCGAGTTCCTCATCACCATGAACGAACCATCACCCAAACCCTGATGCTACCACGAACCCACGGTTGCCTGAGACGAACCCATGTGTGACAGCTATCCAGTCGAACCCTCATGATGTAGCGGAACCCCCAGCATTTCTGGCTGAACCTTCTTGCAGGCTGCGAACCCTCCGGACCGACGAACCTCAACCATCTCGCCGAACCTTTGCATGGTGAGGAACCTCCCGTGAATCCCGAACCCATGAAGAGCCGAACTGTGACACCCGACAATTTCAGGTAAATTGCGACTCTTACTTTCTTTACATTTCACATTCATACTTGTTGCATTTCATTTAATTATGTTTAATTAGATGAGTGAACACAAACAACTACGAAACGATAGTTTGAGGAACTGTCGAATCGTACATTGCACATTGGTTTTGTAAACCAAGTATGGCAAACACAACACTAACACAAGACAATAATTCGAGGAGTTATTGAATTGTGCATTACACGTTGATTAGGATTAATCAAGCGTGCAAACACTTCCTTACACACCAACACAAACTATCAAAGATAATTCGAGGAATTATCGAGACACACACGAGTCTCACGAACGTTGGTGATCAATCAAATTTATATGTTACTATATGATTATGTGCTAAACGTGCATTAGATGCTTTGGATAAATGTTAGGAATCGATTACGAGCGAAATCGTATCAACGAAATCGAAAAACAATGAAGTAGGCCCGTCGCGGTACGCGATACCCCCTTCGGCGAAAATCTTCGCGATACGCGAAGCAAACCGGGAGTCGAGACTCCCGAATCCTATCGCGGTACGCGATGAGAAATTTGATCGGCCTCCGCGGTACGCGAAGGCCATGCAGATCAAAATTTCTTATTTAAACAACCCACTTCATTTCAGTCGAACTTCTTTCGTTTTCTCCGACTCTCTTCGCCAATCCTCGACCCAAATCTGTAAAAATCAGCCCCAAACCTTGGTTGACACTACTGGAAGCCATCCTTGGTGATTTGAAGTCATTGGAGCACCAAGGAGAAGTAGAGGAAGCAACCAACAAGCCAAGATCTTAACACCAGCCTTCGTTCGAGCTTCCAGAGCCTGTTCTACCTCGAATCTAAGCTCCTAAGGTAGTTCCTTATGTTTATCTATAGTTAGATCGTACATGCAAGGGCTAAAAACCCACATGCAAACTTACGGTTATTGTGCATGCATTGTCATGGATTTACTGATTTGATGTGTATTAGAATGATAGATGTTGGTGATTTGATGTGTTGATGTCATGGATTTACTGATTTGATAGTATTAGAATGTTAGATTTGAGTTTGGTTGATTTGATGATGTATTGGTACACTTGCCATAAAAGGAAACTTTTATGTTGCAAGTCTTGGATTTGTGATGATCTAGACATGTTAGACATGTCTAGATGTTGTCAAATGCATATTGAAATGCTTAGAAACACATTGGGATATTTGATTTTGTCAAAAACTTGGTTTTATAGAAACTTGCTATTTATGGAAACTTTTATAAATCAAAAGAGGGCTTTTGATGTTTTTCAATGATTTGATGAACTTTGATTGTTGAAACATGTTTAAAAATGATTTCTAAGCATATTGGAAACCTTGATTTGTGAAAACAAGCTTTTAAACAAATACTTACTATTTTAGGAAACTTTATTTGGGTAAAACGGCATAAATGGTGACTCATGCGCAAACGTTGTGTTTTGTTGTGTTTTGAGTGTATAAACGTGTTTTACAAACATACTGGAGTGATTTGATTTGTGAAATGAGATTTCATAACCACACTTTCCTAAATTGGAAACTTTCTAAAAATGGTAACTTATGTGATTAGAGTCATAGGATGCATATTGGTGTCTTATGTGTAATAAGGCACATAAACACAACTATCGTGTCACCAACGATTCGTCGAGACAACACAAGTCAACACACACACTCGGTTGAGCACACCGACACTTGGAGTTGTATGGATTACAACACACCACGAAACACATACTCACACCTATATGGTTATAGGTGCCTACTAGCAGGATTGCTAGCATTCGCAGACGCGAACACACAAACACATACCAGAACTGCTAACCAGGTGAGTTCACGGCCCCTTTTTACATTTTCTACCTTTGGGGGAGAAAACATCGCATACAACTGTTTTTGAAAAACATACACACTTTTTGGTTACTTTTGTACGTGCTAATATCGTATATGCATATGTGTGGCATTCATCCACAAAACTGATAAGTCCTCATTAAACACACCTCGAACCGTTAGTAGCGCGTTGCGCTTAGCGTGGTAATTCTGAATAGTACTATTTGGGCCTGACAAGCCCCACTATTGCGAGCCGTATGGCCACCCCGACTGGAGGTCGGAACAGTGCATAATTGACCAAACAAACATTTGCCATATCTTGGATGGATATGGCGGGAGGCAGCATGTTAGCTTCGGTTGCGAACCCGCATATGATATAACACATATTGACTAGCTATCAATTGATATTGCATTGTATTGAAAAGTAGACCTGCTTACACTTACTTTAAACATTTGATGTTTACTGCTGATTACAAACCTGTGCTCTCACCAACCTTTGTGTTGACCTTTTACTCGCATGTTTTCTCAGGTAACTAAGGCACGCGCACAAGGAATAGGATGCTAGGCTGGAGTCGCATGCATCTGTTTAAGTGTCTTAGACTATTAAACATTGTTATCATTTGATCGTGTTACTTATGTATTGTCAAACATCTTTAATCGCTTCCGCAACTATTGTTACGTGTCATTTTGAAAACCGTTTTAAGTTAATGCTTCCGCTACTTATAAATGTTGATCTGTTTTGATAACCTACGCTTACTTCCGCAACTCTGATTTTACAAACTGTTTTATCCAAGTTATTGGATGTACGTATGAAACCGGACATTTAGGTCTCGCATGTTGTGTGACCGGAGACTGCGATCCTGACAATCTGCTGCCGCTCGCGCCCCGGAAGGGACGGGATTTCTCGGGGTGCGAAAGATTGGTATCAGAGACTCCGGTTATTGCGAATTAGGTTTGCATTTAGTGAACTTAGTCTATAACCACTAGTCTCCACACAACACTTAGTGTTTAGTATTGTGTTACTTGCACACATGACACATCTTTTATGCATTACGTTCATCACCACACGTGATTACACATGATGGGGAGAGCCGATAGCTCTACATGTTCTTCACCGTACCTACTGCACACACTACATTAGTCATTAAGCAAACACTAACACTTATTCTCGCTATGAAGATCATGGCTGGAAGACGTGGAGGACGCAGGAACGCGGGCGGACGTGGAAACATCAACCTGACACAAGCTGAGTTGAACGCCCTCATCAACGAACGGGTTGAGGAGGTACTTGCTGCACGGGAAGCTGCCCGTAATCAAAACCCATTGAACCAAGGTGATGAATCTGTTCATACTCACCTTGCACCACAATCACTCATTTCCAATTCAACACGTTTACCCGATATTTAACCCAACTTTACTCTTTACATATCTCAGGAGCGAATCCTAACCCACCCCTCTGCATGTTCAAAATGTTCCTGGATTGCAAACCCCACTCCTTCAGCGGTACCGAGGGTGCCGTTGGACTATTGCGTTGGATTGAGAAGGCGGAATCAGCTTTCGCCATGAGCAACTGCAGGAACGAGGACCGAGTCAAGTTCGCTGCAGGGACATTTGAGGGAGCTGCCCTCACTTGGTGGAACGCCAATGTACAGAATCAAGGGCTCGATGCAGCCAACGCCCTACCTTGGGACGACTTTAAAAGGATGCTGAATCTCGAATATTGTCCTCGCGGTGAAGTGCAGAAGCTGGAAACTGAGTTCTGGAACCACAAGATGATTGGTTCTGAGGTTGAGGCTTACACTGCCAGGTCTTATGAGCTGGCAAACCTGTGCCCAGAAATGGCAAACCCACCCTTCAAACATATAGAGAAGTACATTGATGGGCTGCCACCACAGATCCAAGGAATGGTACTTTCTGCAGACCCCATCACCATGCAACAAGCCGTTTGATTAACCCACAAGCTCACTGATTCGGCTGTTGCACAAGGACTCTTACCACCACGTGGTGCTGTGACCACAACCAATGACAAGAACAAACGCAAATGGGATGACACCCTGAGCAAGACTTTCACTCTCCAACCACCACCACAACAGCGCAAGTTTGGATCGACCCAAGCTTATGCCCCACCCATCCCAGCTATCCAAAACCAAGGGGGCTATGCAGGAAAACAACCCAAATGCCACAAGTGCAATTTCCATCATGCACAGGGTCAGTGTGGCCGTTTCCAATGCCAGCGCTGCGGAAAAGGGGGACATGCAGCCAAAGACTGCAGGGGTGAGCTGCTTGCAAAGACCCCACAGCCACAACAACTTGAAGCACCAAAGGGTTGCTTCGAATGTGGCAAACCAGGGCACTTCAAGAAGGACTGCCCACACCTGAAAAACAACAACAACAACAACCAACAGAACAACAACAATGGGAACAATGGTACGAGGGGGCGAGCCTTCGTGATTGGAGCCAAGGAGGCCAGGAGGGATCCCAACCTTGCAACAGGTACATATCTCCTAAACAATAATTATGCTTCTGTACTGTTTGATACTGGAGCTGAGAGGAGCTTTATATCTAAGGATTTTAGTGAGATACTTACCATTACCCCTACACCCTTAGAAGTGGAGTATACAGTAGAGCTAGCTGATGGTAAATTAATTGTGACTAAGCACATTCTGAAAGAATGCACCTTAGAGCTAGCTAACCACAAATTTAAGATTGACCTTATGCCAGTTACACTAGGCAGTTTTGATGTCGTAGTGGGCATGGACTGGTTGTCTGAAAACCAAGCTGAAATCATTTGACACGACAAGGTTGTGCGCATACCTCTCCCTGACGGAGAAATTCTAGACATCAAGGGCAAAAGGAGTGACACTCCTCTGAACATCATCTCGTGCATGAAAGCTCACAAATGCTTACGAAAGGGATACACAACTATTCTGGCACTTATCACCGACAAGACTGAAGAAGAGAAAAGAATTGAAGACATCCCAGTCGTATGCGACTATCCCGACATTTTCCCTGAGGATCTACCAGGACTACCACCACCTCGACAAGTGGAGTTCCGCATAGATCTTACACCGGGAGCAGCACCTATCGCACGAGCACCATATCGACTGGCACCTTTGGAGATGCAGGAACTGTCCAATCAACTGCAAGAGCTGTTGGACAAGGGTTTCATTAGGCCAAGCTTCTCACCCTGGGGAGCTCCGGTCTTGTTTGTAAAGAAGAAGGATGGCACTTTCCGTATGTGCATTGACTATCGGGAATTGAACAAGGTGACAATCAAGAACCGTTACCCCTTACCTCGCATTGACGATTTGTTCGACCAACTGCAAGGATCGAGTTACTACTCTAAGATCTATCTGCGATCTGGGTACCATCAGTTGAGGATTCAGGAGGAAGATATCCCCAAGACTGCTTTTCGTACTAGGTATGGCCATTACGAGTTTTTGGTTATGCCGTTTGGACTGACAAACGCACCCGTAGTATTCATGGATCTCATGAATAGAGTGTGCAAACCATACCTCGACAAGTTTATCATTGTCTTTATAGATGATATTCTCATCTACTCCAAAACCCAGGAAGAACACAAAGAGCATCTGCAATTGGCTCTTGAACTACTCCGGAAAGAGAAGCTGTACGCTAAACTCTCAAAGTGTGACTTCTGGATTCGAGAAGTCCAATTCTTAGGTCATGTTGTCAATGAACAAGGGATTCATGTTGATAAATCTAAGATAGAGGCGATCAAGAACTGGGAAGCACCAAAGACCCCGACTGAGGTACGATAATTCCTAGGCTTGGCAGGCTATTATCGACGATTTATTGAAGGATTTTCAAAGATAGCACAACCCCTTACAGCCTTAACCCATAAGGACAAGAAGTATCTCTGGACTGAAAAACACGAAACTGCATTCCAACTTCTCAAGCAGGAGCTCTGTAGTGCACCTATCTTATCTCTTCCTGATGGAACGGATGACTTCGTAGTATATTGCGACGCCTCGATACAGGGACTCGGCTGTGTGCTGATGCAGCGGGAAAAGGAGATCGCATATGCTTCTCGGCAACTGAAAGTCCACGAGAAGAACTACACCACCCATGATTTGGAACTTGGAGCCGTGGTATTTGCACTCAAGATCTGGAGACACTACCTGTATGGTACAAAGTGTACGATATACACTGATCACAAGAGTCTCCAACACATATTCGAGCAGAAGGAACTAAACATGCGACAACGTCGCTGGCTCGAACTCCTAAACGACTATGAGTGTGCTATCAAGTATCACCCGGGGAAGGCCAACGTTGTGGCCGACGCCCTGAGTCGGAAGAACACCTCGAAACCCAAAAGGGTACGAGCCTTACAGCTCACCATCCATCCTAACCTCCCTGAGCAGTTACATAATGCCCAGGTGGAGGCACTTAAGCCTGGAAACTTAGCGGCCGAATCACTGAGGGGAATGGAGCAACATCTTAAAGTAAAAACTGATGGTTTACATTATTTCATGGAACGCGTCTGGGTTCCATATCACGGAAACCTACGAGGCCTTGTGATGGATGAGGCTCACAAATCTCGGTATTCCATTCACCCTGGATCTGATAAGATGTATCATGATCTGAAGGTACTCTACTGGTGGCCACACATGAAAGCCGACATCGCTCCCTATGTAGGCAAATGCTTGACATGTGCGAAAGTCAAGATCGAGTACCAAAAACCCTCCGGATTACTCACACAACCTGAGATCCCTATGTGGAAATGGGAACAAATATCCATGGATTTCATTACCAAATTACCCCGTACTCCTAGTGGATGTGACACTATCTGGGTAATTGTGGACCGACTGACTAAGTCAGCACATTTCCTTGCGATCAAGGAGAATGACAAAATGGAAAGGCTAGCCAGAATCTATGTTAAGGAAGTAGTCTCGCGTCATGGAGTGCCAATCTCCATCATTTCAGATCGAGACGCCAGATTCACTTCTAACTTCTGGAAATCATTACAAAAGTCACTTGGCACACGGTTGGATATGAGTACAGCATACCACCCACAAACTGATGGCCAGAGTGAACGCACGATACAAACTCTCGAAGATATGCTACGAGCATGCGTGGTAGACTTTGGTAACAGCTGGGAAACTCACCTACCATTGGTGGAGTTTTCCTACAACAACAGTTAGCACACCAGCATCAAGGCAGTGCCTTTTGAGGCACTCTATGGCAGGAAATGCCGATCACCGATTTGTTGGGCGGAAGTGGGCGACAGCCAACTTACTGGCCCAGAACTTGTGCATGAAACAACCGAGAAAATCGTGCAAATCAGAAACCGCATGGCAGCAGCTCGCGATCGTCAAAAGAGCTATGCCGACAAACGCCGAAAACCTCTGGAATTTCAGGTAGGAGACAAAGTCCTTCTGAAGGTCTCACCCTGGAAAGGCGTCATCCGTTTTGGTAAACGAGGCAAACTGAACCCACGGTATATTGGACCATTCGAGATCCTGAAAAGGATTGGTCCAGTGGCATACCAACTCAACTTACCAGCCGAACTCGACGGAGTTCACAACGTATTTCATGTCTCGAATCGAAAGAAATGTTTATCAGATGAAACGCTTGTAGTTCCACCGGATGAGATCCAGGTGGATGAACAACTACGGTTCGTGGAAGAGCTGGTAGAGATCATGGACCGTGAGGTCAAACAACTCAAGCAGAGTAAGATTCCTATTGTTAAAGTTCGATGGAACTCGAAACGCGGACCTAAATTCACGTGGGAGCGTGAAGATCAGATGATGCGCAAATATCCCCATCTCTTCAAGCAAACAACGTCGAACGCCGACACCAACGAATAAATTTCGGGACGAAATTCCTTTCAACAAGGGGATGATGTGACAACCAGAAAATTTTTGTTTCTCAAACACTCTTGTTTCTCAAACACTACCAACAACAACCAAATTTCGGGACGAAATTTCTTTCAACAAGGGGATGATGTGACACCCGACAATTTCAGGTAAATTGCGACTCTTACTTTCTTTACATTTCACATTCATACTTGTTGCATTTCATTTAATTATGTTTAATTAGATGAGTGAACACAAACAACTACGAAACGATAGTTTGAGGAACTGTCGAATCGTACATTGCACATTGGTTTTGTAAACCAAGTATGGCAAACACAACACTAACACAAGACAATAATTCGAGGAGTTATTGAATTGTGCATTACACGTTGATTAGGATTAATCAAGCGTGCAAACACTTCATTACACACCAACACAAACTATCAAAGATAATTCGAGGAATTATCGAAACACACACGAGTCTCACGAACATTGGTGATCAATCAAACTCATATGTTACTATATGATTATGTGCTAAACGTGCATTAGATGCTTTGGATAAATGTTAGGAATCGATTACGAGCGAAATCGTATCAACGAAATCGAAAAACAATGAAGTAGGCCCGTCGCGGTACGCGATACCCCCTTCGGCGAAAATCTTCGCGATACGCGAAGCAAACCGGGAGTCGAGACTCCCGAATCCTATCGCGGTACGCGATGAGAAATTTGATCGGCCTCCGCGGTACGCGAAGGCCATGCAGATCAAAATTTCTTATTTAAACAACCCACTTCATTTCAGTCGAACTTCTTTCGTTTTCTCCGACTCTCTTTGCCAATCCTCGACCCAAATCTGTAAAAATCAGCCCCAAACCTTGGTTGACACTACTGGAAGCCATCCTTGGTGATTTGAAGTCATTGGAGCACCAAGGAGAAGTAGAGGAAGCAACCAACAAGCCAAGATCTTAACACCAGCCTTCGTTCGAGCTTCCAGAGCCTGTTCTACCTCGAATCTAAGCTCCTAAGGTAGTTCCTTATGTTTATCTATAGTTAGATCGTACATGCAAGGGCTAAAAACCCACATGCAACTCCTTACGGTTATTGTGCACGATATTGTTGGTGATTTGATGTGTTATTGTCATGGATTTACTGATTTGATAGTATTAGAATGTTAGATTTGAGTTTGGTTGATTTGATGATGTATTGGTACACTTGCCATAAAAGGAAACTTTTATGTTGCAAGTCTTGGATTTGTGATGATCTAGACATGTTAGACATGTCTAGATGTTGTCAAATGCATATTGAAATGCTTAGAAACACATTGGGATATTTGATTTTGTCAAAAACTTGGTTTTATAGAAACTTGCTATTTATGGAAACTTTTATAAATCAAAAGAGGGCTTTTGATGTTTTTCAATGATTTGATGAACTTTGATTGTTGAAACATGTTTAAAAATGATTTCTAAGCATATTGGAAACCTTGATTTGTGAAAACAAGCTTTTAAACAAATACTTACTATTTTAGGAAACTTTATTTGGGTAAAACGGCATAAATGGTGATTCATGCGCAAACGTTGTGTTTTGTTGTGTTTTGAGTGTATAAACGTGTTTTACAAACATACTGGAGTGATTTGATTTGTGAAATGGGATTTCATAACCACACTTTCCTGAATTGGAAACCTTCTAAAAATGGTAACTTATGTGATTAGAGTCATAGGATGCATATTGGTGTCTTATGTGTAATAAGGCACATAAACACAACTATCGTGTCACCAACGATTCGTCGAGACAACACAAGTCAACACACACACTCGGTTGAGCACACCGACACTTGGAGTTGTATGGATTACAACACACCACGAAACACATACTCACACCTATATAGTTATAGGTGCCTACTAGCAGGATTGCTAGCATTCGCAGACGCGAACACACAAACACATACCGGAACTGCTAACCAGGTGAGTTCACGGCCCCTTTTTACATTTTCTACCTTTGGGGGAGAAAACATCGCATACAACTGTTTTTGAAAAACATACACACTTTTTGGTTACTTTTGTACTTGCTAATATCGTATATGCATATGTGTGGCATTCATCCACAAAACTGATAAGTCCTCATTAAACACACCTCGAACCGTTAGTAGCGCGTTGCGCTTAGCGTGGTAATTCTGAATAGTACTATTTGGGCCTGACAAGCCCCACTGTTGCGAGCCGTATGGCCACCCCGACTGGAGGTCGGAACAGTGCATAATTGACCAAACAACATTTGCCATATCTTGGATGGATATGGCGGGAGGCAGCATGTTAGCTTCGGTTGCGAACCCGCATATGATATAACACATATTGACTAGCTATCAATTGATATTGCATTGTATTGAAAAGTAGACCTGCTTACACTTACTTTAAACATTTGATGTTTACTGCTGATTACAAACCTGTGCTCTCACCAACCTTTGTGTTGACCTTTTACTCGCATGTTTTCTCAGGTAACTAAGGCACGCGCACAAGGAATAGGATGCTAGGCTGGAGTCGCATGCATCTGTTTAAGTGTCTTAGACTATTAAACATTGTTATCATTTGATCGTGTTACTTATGTATTGTCAAACATCTTTAATCGCTTCCGCAACTATTGTTACGTATCATTTTGAAAACCGTTTTAAGTTAATGCTTCCGCTACTTATAAATGTTGATCTGTTTTGATAACCTTCGCTTACTTTCGCAACTCTGATTTTACAAACTGTTTTATCCAAGTTATTGGATGTACGTATGAAACCGGACATTTAGGTCTCGCATGTTGTGTGACCGGAGACTGCGATCCTGACAATCTGTTGTTGCTCGCGCCCCAGAAGGGACGGGATTTCTCGGGGTGCGACACGAACCATCCCATGCAGGCGAACCTTTGTTGCTACCAAAGTCAGCCGAACCTACAAGCTAGCCGAACCCCATGCATGGGCAAAGAACCTCACCGAACCCAACTTGTTTGCCGAACCCTATGACTATTATGGCCGAACCCTCGTTGCCGAACCTCCTCCACTGGGCTAACCTCAGCCGAACAAACCCTATGGCTGGCCATCAAGATTACCGAACCTTGTGCTGCTAAGGATTTGGCCGAACCTTGGCCGAGGTTCGCTGAAGTGGAGAGTACACACCACATTGGTCGAATTAAGCCTTATGTGGTCCCAATTTGGTTACGGCGGCCCAACAGCCCACACAGCCGGCCCATTTCTAGTTCGGCCCACGTTTAGGTCCAAGTACATATAAGATGGCCCACGTAATCTATATGGTTCTTTTGGCCCAACCTCATTGTTTCGGCCCAATATGGATATTAGGGCCCAACACCCCGCATTCGGCCCACGGGTAATCCTTAAGGCCCACGTTGAATTTCTAATTAATAAGTGAATGCGTTAAACATTAACCTAATTGTAACAAGTGTTCTGGTAGTAAATAACCATTATGCAGGACCAATTGATGATCGAGACCAAGGGGTGATAATCAAACTAGGGTTAACACCTACACACACACTTTTCACAAATCAAGTTATACAAAAGATAATCAGGATCATGATAACACAAGTCAATCAATCAATCAAAGAGTACAATATCACAAATCTTATATTCTATGTATGATTACAATGATATTGGAACCAGTTAGAAGTCTTGTTGTTTGCTACTTGCTACTTGTTCTAGTTCAGAGTCTACTGCTATCAGGTGAGAACTTTAGCCCCTCTTTTACTGTATTACAACTGTTTTGGGGTGGAACACGTGACCAAACCTTCTTTATGCAATCGTATTTTATAAACAGGATATACACTGCTTTTCAACTATTACAGGATTCATTTACAAATTTAAGGGATGTATCAACTATTTTAAAAAGGATTTATCAATCGTTACGAGGGTTTTATCAACTGTTAAATATTTTCTACTAAAGGGTTTTATAAAAGGTTCTCTAAAATGTTTTATATCTGTTTTACATAAATGGTTTTATGAATATTAAACACTCTTAAAGAATAAGTTTTATAAACTCTTTCACTATAAATTGTGCTTTCGATAAGATAATATTTTATAAACCTTGTTATCATACAAGGAAACTATTCTCAGTATTAAATCAAGGGTTTCAAAACAAGGTTTTTAATCAATAGTTTTCACGGTGGTATTCAATCAAAGGATTTCAATTCATGGTATTCAAGCAAGGTTACAAATCATGGTAATCAAATAAGGCATTCAACCAAAGGTTTATCAAATCAAAGTATTTAAAAGCATGGTGTTCATCGTTGTGAACAAACTTATACACACATCAAGACACATATTCTTATTCTTATAGCATTAGTACTGGATGATCACAACAAGGGAAAGCGGGACACATTTGGTTACGCCAAAGCTGGAGTTAGCTTTTAAATTTGTTTTAAAAGTTAACTGCAGAATTGGTTGCATAACGGTAATATGAAATTGCTGCTAATTAAGTTTACCAGCATAAGTCATATTGACCGGGTTACGTCAACACGGAGTTGTCTTCTGAGTAAACTCGTTAGTACAGCTCGTGTTGAGTGCGTTTTCTGACAAATTTTCTGACTCCAAACGTAGTTTGGGACTTGATTATATGTTGGCTTTTCTAGTATACAGTCTGTTGACTGTTTGCACACGTTATTTTTACTTGATGTTAGTTTGGGTTGCAACCATCCATGTATTTTCAATTACTGCTTTATACATATGCCTTACAATGCAGATTCATGTTTACAAATGTTAAACCTATTGTTCTCACTAACTACTTTTGTAGTTGACAGTTACTTTTCACGTGTTTCAGGTAATCAAGTTTAAGGCATTCTAAAGGACAACTACGGAGACCATTGTTAAGATTAAACAAGATGAAGAAACGAGCTAGGATGGATTATAAACTCATTTAACCCTGATTGTTTAATTGTCTTGTCTGAGTCCTATTTTGTAAACAATATTTTGGGTCTGTAGTTGTCATTCTTTTGGGAAGATAGATAGATTGTCTGTAACTAAACAATGGTCTAATCTCTATGAAATTTAGTAATGCATTGTGATTGTTCTTATTCAATACTTGTGCGTGATTCAACCATCGATTGTCACCGCGCCGTGGATTCCGCACGCGGCGCAGGGGGTGTGACACGGGGTTCACGAACTGAGTTTCATGAACTGATGTTCTCGAACTGATTTTGGATACCCCTATTTCATGTAAAATTTCGAGTACTCAGCTTTCCTGGGTAAAACATCTCAGAAATCTATCCAAGACTTTGGGGAGCTAGTTATAGGTACCTTATGGCCTTACCAACGCATTGTAAACAAAAAGGAACAAACTTTCTACATAAAGGCGTGACCTTTATGCATGTTTTCCTTTTTGTCTAAAAATAGAAACTTTCATGAACCAAACCCTTACCTGGTGTTAAATGGTCCTTTTTGTATCTTTCCGTGCGTTTCCTCCTTCGTTTGATCGATCAAAAGTCGTTTCTTAAAGTTCTCGAACCTGCCCTCTTCGAGTTCTTGAGAGAAAATGCTTCCAACCAAAGGTTAGCACGTTTCCCATGGCAGTCATATATAGGCAAGGTTCACAAAAATAGGGGGTTCACGAAATTGGAAGTTCACTAAATTGGAAGTTCACGAAAATGAGTTCACTAAATGGAGTTCATGAACATGAGTTCACTAAATGGAGTTCACGAAAATGGAGTTAGTGTACTCCAGTTCGTGATCTTTAGTTACTTTATTTTTCCTCTCTTTTTCTACAAATTTATTTATTCGTTACTCATTCGTAAGTTCAATTAACTTGTATAAAAAATTCGGGGTGTTATAAGCCTCCTCTCCTTATAATAGGTTTCGTCTCGACACCTTCCTCATTACACATCGAACAATTAAGGATACAACCTCTTAATTTCGTTTCTAGTTTCCCATGTAGCGTATGAACCCTTCCGATGCTTCCACTGAACCTTGAGTTGATGAACCATCTTATTCTGTAGTTGCTTTCGTATCCACGATTGCGACTGGTTCTTCAATGTAGTTCAGTTGGTCATCCACCTCGATGTGATCCAAAGGAACATGTGTGTGCTCATCTGCCAGACACTTCCTGAGGTGTGACACATGGAAGGTAGGATGAATCCCGTTTAGCTCTTCTGGTAGGTCTAGTTGATACGCGACCTTCCCTACCCTTGCCTCTATCTGAAAGGGTCCGATATTCCTTGGACTCAGCTTCCATGCTTTCTGAATCGAATGATTCCCTTACATGGTGATACTTTTAGCAACACTCGTTCGCCAACATTAAACTCTATCGGTCTTCTGCGCTTGTCTGCGTAGGACTTTTGGCGATCTTGTGCGGCTTTCATTCATGCTTTTATCACCCGTAGCTTTTCTGCCATGTCAATCATGGTAGCCTTGTTTCTCATCTCTTTATGTCCAACTTCACTCCAACATACCGGGGTTCTACATCGTCTTTCGTACAACGCCTCATATGGGGGCATTCTGATACTATAGTTGTTGAATCACTAAGACCTCAAAGAGTAGCTGTTTCACCAGAATCAAGGTTTTAGACACTTAGGTAGATAAGTTCAGTGGTTATTCTGTCAGAAGATATTCATCGGAAGTTGATTAAGCAATCAATTATTTCAGGAGGAGATTGTCTTCCGATGCAATGGTTGTCTTTCGAAGGTGTCAAAGTCAGCTGGTGTCTTCTGAGGTAGATAAGTTTAGCGGTAATTCTTGTTGGCGAATCTTCCTTTGTTGTCCTTCCGATGCTGAAGCAGTTCTTCAATCGGAAGAGAAGCATCCGCGGCTTTTCAATCCGCGGTTTATTTAATTGTCTGGCTTTAGTGGTTTTTCTCATCAGTCCTTATTTTCCAACAGTCTCCCTCTGGACTGATGAAGCCAAAACCATTTATTTTTGTTTTAAATCCAGACCAATTTTATTTCTAAGAGTTCGAACATAGTTCAGAACATCATACTCTGTATCAGCATTATCCAGAGTTTTGTGCTGCAGTTCCTTCAGATCATCCATTGGTAGGGTGAGAATTTCATCCCAGTTTGAAAAGAAGGTTCTTGAACCATTATATCTTTCAATGGCCAAGCTGTTGGAGGTAGAGTCGTAGAACCATATTTTTATTCTTATTCTGTAGTCTTTGATCTGAGAAGGCTGAGATTTAGAAGCGAGTCCCATAGGAAGAGGAGCTCCAGCTGGCCAATGTATTATTTCTCTTCTTATCACTTGAATCAAGTACCTTCTTTACTACAGAATGCTGATGAGGCTCATAGTTAATCAGAAGATCAAGAAGTATTTCCTTATTAACATCAACCCAGGTCTGAATTTGACAGCAGATAGAGATTCTGTAGACCCAACAACCTAGGCTTCCCATAGGTGCATTTTGCAAATGATGAAGCATTGTGCTTGGGTTGGCATCCTTGAGCTGAGTCACTATAGAGGGAGAAGGAGAAGTGACTTCTTTCCAAAGCTTAGGGTGATCATTGTTCTCTCTTTTGAACTTTGACCATTCATCAAACAGAACATCATCTCTCCATCTTGTTATTATGTTCCTTGGTCCCCATTGATTTTGGATGAGGATGTGCTTTATTCTTTTCCTCTGCTCAATGGTCTTTTTCTTCTTAACTTCAGCCTTTATTCTTTTGAATAAGACTTCAGCTTCTTTTCTAAGGCTAGTAATATCCCAGTTGCTGAAATTTTCAACCTTGTACTTCCCTTCATCCAGCAGAAACTTGATCAACTGCTCCCTATCAGCCTGATAGGCTTTATTTTGCTACTGATCCAATCTGGCAATTTGTTCCTGATAGGTCCTTACCAGTTCATCTCCTGAGAGACCAGTGGCTTCTAGACCAGCTAGGATCATGTTTTCCTTCTCGGTTTCTTTATTCTTTATCTTCCGAGGTCTTCATCGGAAGGGAAATTCCTAAGAGGTGAGTAGGATTCCTTTGTTGGAGAGCTTTGCGGTTTCTCAGCATCTGCGGATCTTATTCGTGAGGAAGCTGTGGTGGTGTTGGGAAGATCAGACTCATCATCATCAGTCAATATGAGCCTTCTCTTTCTTGAAATAAGAGAAGCAATGGGCTGATCATCATTTAAGTCTGAGTTGGGTTCTTGAACAGGGGTTAGAGGTTTCTGAGGTATGTTATTGGGTGTTTTGGTTTTTCTGACCACACTCTTTCGTCTTCTTGAGAAAGACTGAGCGATTATTGGTGCTGGTTTTTGGCCAAATTTGGAGGCATTGTGAGTGGTAGGAAGGGAGGTTTGTGAGGATAGTTGTAGGAGGGTTTGAGAGGCAAAATTTGGAGAGAGAGTGGGAGAATTTTCTTTATTTGTGTGTATAGGTGAAGAAGATGAGGCAGCGGTTATGCTTTATTTGCTCAGTGGGAGCTGATTTAGAAGGTTTGGGTTTTTTGGATACTCCAGATGTTCCAGTGTTTATTTGAGCTTCAGTTTCCCTTTGCTTCTGCTCTGAGCTAGCCTTAGCAGCTTCAGTTTGGAACTGTTGATCCAGTGCTGCTTTGAGGAGTGCCTCTTGATTTTTCAATCTTATTTGCTTCATCCTCCTTTGCTCAGTCTTGTCTTCTGCCCTTTTGGCAGCTTGGGCAGCAGACAAGAGCCTTTCATTCTCCCTCTTTTTGGCTTCATCAGCCTGTTCCTTGAACGAGGGAGAAGGAGGAGCTATCCAGTAAGAGACTCAAGAAAACGGGTATGGTTAGAGACCTCATGTTGCAAGGAGGAGACTTTGGTATCTATTGAAATTTTTAGTAGATCCAGTTGGATCTTTTGAGTGGTGAGGAATTGTTGGGTAAAAGATTGAGGCAGGGTGGTAAGATGGGCAGTAAGAAGTGGGTTTAACACTTCTTGAAAAACATGAGTTGAGAAGGTGGGGGAAGAGGAAGTAGGTGAAGTGTATTGAGTATCTTCAAGTGAAGGTGCCTGCATGGGGATGGATTTGGGTTGCAGGGCTTGGTTATTTAGGACTGTTGTGACTAACTCAGTGAGCTTGTTCACATCAACCTGAATATTTGCAACAAAATCCATCAATTCCATTATTTTGAGATCTGATTCGTCCATCCTTTTACGGATGTGATCCGAATCCCTGACTAATGAGTCATTTTTATCATGACCCGAGTCAATCTCAGGAATGTCATGTACCCCTTTTTCTTCGTTCCGGAGATTTCCAGCCTCAGTTTCAAGAACTTCATAGGCTGTTGCCATATCCGGAGTCTTATTTCCTGATCCATTCAAATGAGAGCCCACTGGATTCTCATGTGAAATGGATGCTCCGGATATATGATCAAGATGTCTAGATGGACTGGACATCCTGATCTCATCCTCTTCTCCATGGGTAGGAGATTGATGAGTTTGAGCAGAGGTTTGATGGGGCAGTTCCTCTATTGGTAAAGGTGGAGGAGAACCAAGTTGCTCAAAAACAGATTCAATCTCATGGAGAACGTGGGTAGGAGAGTGAGGGGCCATTTGTGGAGAAGAAACAGAGTTGTCCTTGGGAGATTGGACTTCCATCTGAGTGTCAAGTGACATTTCAGTGGTTAGAACCCTTTGGAGTACAACATCATCCTGTTGAGAGGATTGATGAGGAGCTAGGTGGGGTGGAGATGCTTGATTCATCTGTGAGGATGGAACAGATGTATCCAATTGCCCAGTTGGGGTAGAGACATGTTCAGGGATCTCATCTTCCTGAATAATCTTTTTAGTCTTTTTAGGTTTAGAGGCTTTGGTAGAGGCTTTTCTTTTGGCCGGTACCTGTACAGGTATGGAAGAAGAGGTGGATGTGGGTTCACCAAGGATGGGTGTTTCCTTAGTGTCATCCAATTGTTTTGCATTAGTGTTCAATCTATTGAACACCTGTTTGTCAATGCTCTAAATAGTAGAAAGAGGAGCAATACGACAAACATTATTAAGATCGGCAAAGAGACATGGCATTCCCAAACCTAGGATACAGGGAAAACTTGGGACTTTTTTGCTTATGTACCTGGTGGTCAAAAATTATCTGGGACAAGTTGACCCTTTCGTTGGACAAAACATCATACATGACATATTGCATGTCATATGGCATTTCTCCCCAACTCGTCGACTTTTGAGACAGACACTGTAAAATGGTGTGATATAGAAACTTGTACTTAGGGTTGAAGAAAGCTTTGTACAAGGTCCTATTTTTCAGGTCACCCTGATAATCACACTGAATAAAAGCATTATGGAGAAGTTTTAGAGAGATAGTTTTGGGAGCCTCGGTGTCATTCAAGTTTAGGGAAACACTTATTTTGGAGGCGGTGAGGATGACTTGTTGACCAGCGACCACCGAAGTGATGCTTTCAACAGAGTCATCCTTTGTCACCAAGGAGGAGTTTGCCCAAAACTGGTTTAGAGCAACTTCCGAGATAGGAGGGCTTAGGATGAGAGCAGTATGAACAAAAGAGTTTACCAGAATGTCGATTGCTTCATTGTAGTGAGGGCACTCAGAAGATTTGACAAGGTAAGCTCCGAGGTTGTGGATTTCAAAGTTTCAGATGCCATTTTTGCGACGATGAACACCAAGCAGTTATGAGCGCAAAATGTGAGTACAAACTTTGCTTTAGAGAAAAAGAGATGAGGAAGTTTAACTATTCGCACACAAGGGTTTTTACCCATTGGACAAACCTTAGGGTTTTTACCCATTGGACAAACCTGTGAGCAGGAGATAGAAGAACAAACGAAAAAGATGTACGTTCATACACACCCTGAAGTATAGACAAAGCTTTGTAAGGAATGAAGCCTGGTCCGATGCTGTTACACCATCATCATGAGCATGAAGCCCAGACGGAATCAGTGTAAGTGCGTCGTGCCAGGCGAAATGGCTGACAAGCAGTTGTCCTTCGCCATGAGCAGCATTCAGAAGATTCAAATTTGAACAAAGAGCTTTCTTGATCAAATGAAGATCAAGCAACTTCATTAAGTTATTGTGAAATAACTGAAGGACTTAAGAGGGTAACCACTGATATAAATAATATCAGTGGTCATTAGAGAAGAGAAGGGTAAAAAGGTAAAATGCAAAGATATTATCGAGCCGTGAGAACAATTAATAAGGGTCAATTCAATTAATTGTAGGGGTGTAATATTGCAGAGCGATTAGTGACCGTCAAATCAGATGCAAGTCTCAAGAATTAGTTAACTATAGAGAAAAGAAGTTAACCACGGAAGATATTTTTAAAATCGGAAGAACCTTATCCTCGGAAGTAAAGTAACCATGGATAAGTGATGAGGTTAAGTGTCTCAGAAGGAAAAGAGACATCGGAAGAGAAATAAACCACAGAAGGTTTAAAATGTAACAACGGAAGTTTTAACCGCGGATAGATATGAAATAGTGGTTATCATGACCACTGAACCTATCCGTGTTATGGGATAACCGCTGAGAGAGACCAAGTGTGTTTCATTAGTGGTTTATCAAATATCCGTTGTTTGGATAATCCTTGAAGATTATCCTTTTATGTATTTATTTGAATGTTTAAGAAACATCTTCTTAACCATGTTTATTATCTCATATTTATCATTCCCAATTTGGCCACAAACTTAGAAAATGTTGAAGAGTCCAAGGGTTTGGTAAATATGTCCGCTATTTGGTCACTTGTATCTGGAACAATTAGTCCCTTTTCAAAACAGTCTCTAATGAAGTGATGCCTTATTTCTATGTGTTTGGTTTTTGAATGGTAGACAGGATTCTTTATAATATTTTTGACAGCTTCGCTGTCTATTAGGAGTGGTGTTTTTAGTTCAGTTATTCCAAAATACAGTAGTTGGTATTGCAACCAAAGGATTTGGGCAGTGCAATGGGCTCCTGTAATGTACTCAGCTTCAGCAGTTGAATTTGACACCAACGTTTGCTTCTTGCTTTGCCATGACACTAAGCTATTTGCAAAGAACTGACATCCTCCTGAAGTAGATTTTCTGGTGAGCGAGCATCCAGCATAATTGCTGTCAGAAAAACCAACAAGCTTACAAGTTTGATTAGCAGGATACCAGATACCTAGCATATGAGTGCCTTTAAGATATATGAGTATCCACTTCACAAATGACAAATGGGATTGTTTGGGGGCTGACTGGTATCTTGCGCAGACACATGTTGCATACATGATGTCTGGCCTTAATGCAGGTTGGAGTTTTGCAAATTAAATAGAGCTTGTAGGTTGGAGTTTTTAGTCTTTAGGATAGAGGTTTGACTGTCTTTATTATTTATTAATTTTTCTTCTTCAGAATTTTTATTATCTAGCAGTTGCTCCTACTCCTGATTTTGTTGTTGAAGCAACATGTTGGCTTTCTTTATTTTTGCAAAAGCCTCCATGCACGCGTCGGTACAGAGTTTTTCTAGAGTAGAAGGGGATGCGTGCGCATCAGGAGTGTCTGTTATAGCTTGTTCAGAAGGAGTAGAGTCATCACCAACAGCCATAAGAGAAAAATCAGTTGATTCATAGGTGATGAGGGCATAGCCTGCATCTTTAGGCAGGCTGCTCCAGTCTACGTACTCTTGGGTGAAAAGGGCCAGTTGAGTAGAAGAAGAGGACTGGACAGAGGGCCTGGTACATTTAATTGTGAAGGGGATGATGCAACAATTTGAAGAGGGGCAGGAGTGAGTTGATACATGCTACCATTGGCAGCTTGTACAAGTTGTAAATTGGTAGAAGGAGAGGTCTCTACAATGTGTGCTGACTCCTGGGAATTGTCATGCCTTCTGAAAGACGAAGAAGAAGAAGAAAAATGTGCTGAAGAAGTATGTGATTGTGAGTTCGGGAAAGTCACATACGGTAGAACTTGTTTGTTCTTATACTCAAGAGGACCAGTTGGTGAAGAATGTCCATCTCTTCCAAGTCATCACTTGGAACTTGATGGAGATAATCCATGATAAAGCACAGATGATCAGAAATAGGAGAGTGGTCATCATAAGAAGAAGAAGAGGTGATGCCAGTAGTTATGTCTATGTAGTCATTATAACCCTGATCATTAGTCTTAGGGTTATGACAGAGAAGATTGGTGTTCCCTTGAACGTACTCTTCGGTTGATTTACCAGACTTTATTAGTTTTCGTTTCTGGTTAATCTCTCTCTCAAATGTGAGCAACTTACCATGGAGTTGGGTAAGTGAGAGTTTGCCAAATTCTGGAGAAGAGCTCATGACAATGGAATAGGTTTCCCATTTTTCAGGTGGAGATCTCAAGAAACGATTTAGAACAGAGATAGGGGGTACACTTGACCAGCTAGTTTTAGCTCTCTTAAGAGAGAAGTGAATCGTTCAAACTGCTGAGTTAGTGACTCATTATTTAGTTGGGATAATGTCTCGTATTGTTGAGCTAATATTTCCTTGGTATTAGCCACTATATCTTCGGTACCACCGAATTGCTCTTTTAGAGAATCCCACAAGTCTTTAGTAGACTCATGGTGAAGAAGGCCAGAGTATATTTCATTAGGAAGGGCCATATCTAGTTAAGCATGTGCTTTTGCATCAAGCTCTAACTTTTGGTAGTCTTCTTCGGTGTAATTCCGATGATCCTTCTGGACATGGTCTCGAGTCTCCGTGTCCAGGACCGTTGGTTTATGCGCTCCGAACATGACATACTTCCAACATCCTGTATGATTATTGGATAGGAAGTGTAACATCCGTCTCTGCCAAATGTTATATTGATGCCTAACCAAGATTAGTGGCTTTGTGGTAGAACCGGTGTTATGGGGGTCTAAGGTGAATTTCTCTGCCATGGGTTCACAAACAGTTATGCGCAAATCAATGAGTGATGAGTTCTCAAAGTGATTTGTTAGAATGATTTTTGAACACTGTTTAGTTCAAAAACCAAACTCCTGCAGATTTAAAAAAAAATAGAAAGACAGAAGAGACTAAACACAGAAAACTAAACAACAAGATATCAGTGATAGGTTTGAGTTTTAGTCTTGATGGTTAAACCAAGACTAAGGACAAGGCTCTGATACCAATTGTTGAATCACAAACACCTCAAAGAGTAGCTGTTTCACTAGGAAAAAGGCTTTAGACACTTAGTCAAAGCTTTGGTTTTAGCTCCCTTTAGAGTTTTGCACAATGTTATTTTAGTTGTTTAGTTTTCATTCTTAGAAAGAGAGAAGAGAACAAATAGAAAGCACAAGGAATTTTGGGGAAAGTAATTCATTTTTCTTGAGGAATGTTTAGTATCTCACTTCTTTACCTCTATCCCTTCTTATCAAATAAATCCTCAAGGTCAAGATGAACAAATATCTACTCCCTTATCCCTAGCTTTGGATAATGTACCTATAGATATTACTAAACTTGTTCATGCTTCCTCACTAGAAAACTCTCCTGGTCCCACTGAAAATTCATCTTCTCCTGATGCTGGCTCTACAAATAACTGTTTGGACATCATTCCCTTCAACAGAAATTATCCTCTAGAACAGATTTTAGGTTATTTAAATAAAGGTGTTCAAACTAGGAGCCAGATTTCAAACTTCTGTTTTCATGCAGCCTTCTTGTCCCAAATTGAGCCCTCCAAATATCAGAAAGCTCTTAAAGATAATAATTGGGTGGAGGCTATGCAAGGTAACTTATTACAAATCAAAAGGCAAAATGTTTGGATTCTCTGCCCCTTGCCAACAGGAAAATACCCCATAGGAACTAGACGGGTATTCAGGAATAAAACAGATGACATAGGCATTGTGATACAAAATAAACTCAGATTGGTAGTGCAAGGGTACTGCCAAGAGGAAGGCATCGATTATGATGAAACCTTTGCCCCTGTGGCCAGACTAGAAGCCATCAGACTCTTCATAGCATTTGCTATATCCCATAAGATAACGCTATTTCATATGGATATAAAAAGTGCATTCCTGTATGGAACCATAAAGGAGGAAGTCTATGTCTGTCAACCTCCAGGGTTTGATGATGTTCATCATCCTGATTGGGTGTACAGACCAGACAAAGCACTTTATGGTCTGAAACCGGAACCTAGAGAATGGTATGACACTCTTTCTCAATTTTTTCTTTCTAATAAAATTTCTCAGGGAACCTTTGATAAGACCTTTTTCATCAAGAGGGTAGACAAGGAACTTTTGTTGGTCCAGATTTATGTCGATGACGTCATTTTTGGATGAACAAAACCTTCCTTGTGTGAACAATTTTCTAAATTAATGTCTTCTAAGTTTGAAATGAGTGCTTTAAGTGAACTAAAAACATTTTTAGGAATCCAAGTCAAACAAACCTCCAATGGGACTTTCATTCATCAATCTAAATATGCAAAGGATCTTCTAAATAAATTTTATATGAATGATTACAAAATAATATCTACCTCCATGGAAACAAGTCCAGGAATAAGTCCAGATGAAAATGGAGAACCTGTAGATCAAACCCTCTACAGCTGCATGATTGGATCTTTGATATATCTTACTGCATCAAGGCAAGACATCATGTATGCTACATGTGTATGTGAAGAGGATACTCAGATATCTTAAAGGCACTCACATGCTAGGTTGTTGGAAAATAAGGACTGACGAAGCAAAACCACCTTTCAAATAATCTTTGTAATAAATGTTGCAGGACACTAGCTTCCGAAGACAAGTCTTCAGAAGAACCTTCGGAAGAGACAAATAAAAGCCAATTGCTTCCGAAGACAAATAAAAGACACTAGCTTCCGAAGACAAGTCTTCAGAAGAACCTTCGGAAGACATAAATAAAAGACAACTGCTTCCGAAGACAAATAAAAGAAAAAATGCTTCCGAAGACAATACTTCAGAAGTTGCTTCGGAAGACTCTATCTGAAGACAAACCTCAGAAGACACTATCGGAAGAGAACACTTGCTTCCGAAGAATAAAAGTCATTTACTTCGGAAGACTTCCAAAGACATCTGCCTCGGAAGAAAAACAATATTTCAGAAGACATATGTTTCTTCTGTTGAAAGAATAAGTGTAACCTGCTTTTGGATAACTGTCTACATTAGATAGTTTTCTGTAAAGAGCTTCCGAAAGAATAATGTATTAGCATCAGTACAAAAGTCTGAACTAAGATCTTTAAAGATCCTATGTTGACTTTACGCTTGTACTATTCTGATGCTACAGTGTCTGTAATAGTGTCATCAGTCTTATCTGTTTGTCTTCTTCTTGTATTTGTCCTGAAACATTAAATGTCGGGGCTATTTATACCCCAACATCTACTGAATAATTTGAACAACACTTTTCTGAATCTTCTTTGTGTTGCCCTACTGTTTTCTCTTCTTTTCTAATTTATGAAAACTAAACACTAAAATAACTAAAGAGCAAAACTCAAGAGGGAGCAAAACATCAAAAGCTTTGTCTAAGCTCTTGATCCTGGTTAAGTTAGTCTCTCCTCAGCTCACCGGTTTTCTACAATTGGTATCAGAGCCTTGTTCATTAGTCTTGGTTTAACCATCAAGGCTAAAATTCAAAGCTCGCTTTAATATCTGTGTTTAGTTTTCTATTATAATCTTCTTTTCAAAATCTGCTAAAGATTGATTTTTGAAACTTTAAAGTGTTCAAAAATCCTTCAACCAAACTATCTTGAGTACTCACTATTGATTTACTCAAAACGGTTTAAACAAATGGCAGAAAAATTCACCTTAGACCCGCATAACACTGGTTCTGCCATGAAGCCACCAATTCTGGTTAGGCATCAATATAATATTTGGCAGAGACGGATGTTACATTTCCTGTCAAATAATCATACATGATGTTGGAAGTCTGTCATGTTCGGACCTCATAAACCAATGGTCTTGGACACAGAGACTGGAGATGATGTCCCTAAGGATCCCCGAAACTATACTGAAGAAGACTTTCATAAATTGGAGCTTGATGCCAAGGCACATGCTCAGCTGGCCATGGCCCTTCCGAATGAAATCTATTCGGGTCTTCTTCACCATGAGTCTGCTAAGGACTTATGGGATGCTCTAAAAGAGCAATTCGGTGGTACTGATGATGTTGTAGCCAATACTAGAGAGATATTGGCTCAACAATACGAGACATTCTACCAACTAAATAATGAGTCACTGACTCAGCAATTTGAAAGGTTCACTTCTCTCTTAAGTGAACTAAAACTAGCTGGTCAAGTGTATCCTCCTGTCTCAGTTCTAAATCGATTTTTAAGATCTCTCCCTGAAAAATGGGAAACTTACTCTATAGTCATGAGATCTTCACCAGATTTTGGTAAACTCTCACTTACCCAACTTCATGGTAAGTTACTCACTTTTGAGCGAGAGATTGACCAGAAAAGAAAACTAATAAAATCTGGAAAATCAACTGAAGAGTATGTTCAAGGGAACACTGCTCTCCTTAGTCATAACTCTGTGATAAATGATCAGGGTTATGATGAACATATTGACATAACTACTGGTATCACCTCTTCATTCACTTCATGTGATGACCACTCTCTCCCCTCTGACCATCCTTGTTTTATCATGGACGATCTTCATCAAGTTCCAAGTGATGACTTGGAAGAGATGGATATTCTCCATCAACTGGCTCTCTTGAGCATAAGAACTAACAAGTTCTACAAGAGGACAGGAAGAAAATTTCCCGGTATCCATGGAAAAACCAGGATTGGTCTAAATAAGGCTACTGTCCAATGTTATAGATGTCATGGCACTGGACATTTTGCCAAGGAATGCACTAATGCTTCAAACTCTAACCCTTCTTCTTATGTGACCTATCCAAACATACCTTCACACACCTCTTCAACACCACATTCATCCACCTTTTCTTCTTTCAAAAGGTCCAATAATCCTCAAGAATCAGCACACATTGCTCAAAACTCTTCTTCTAACAATGTGCAATATGTACAAACTGCAAATGGAAACATGTACCAACTTACTCCTGCTTCACTTCAAGTTGTTACAGCTCCTTCTTCACAAATAAATACTTCCGGACATGCTGTCAAATCTTCATCATCTGGTCAACAGGCTCTTTTCTCTCAAGAGTACATAGACTGGAGCAGCTTGCCTAAAGATGTTGGCCATGCCCTCATCACTTTTGAACCAACAAATCTTGCTCTTATGGCTGTTGGTGAAGATTCTTGCTCTTCTGATCAACCTGAAGCAGATATTTCTGATGCTCAGGTATCCTCTTCCACCTTAGAAAAATTATGTTCCAATGCTTGCATAGAGGCTTTTGCAAAAATAAAGAAAGCCAATATGTTGCTTCAAAAGCAAAATCAGGATTTGGAACAACTTCTGGACAATAAAAATTCTGAAATGGAAAAATTAATAAAAATAAAAGATAATGAACTATGTGCCTTGAAAACTGATAAAATCAATTTACAAGCATCTTTTGATCTACAAAGAGAAAAATATTATGCTTGTAAAGATGAACTATCTCAAACTCAAGTAAGCTGTGAAAAGTGGGTTGAATCTTGCAAAGGATTCAAGATGCTTTTACAAAAGCAAGTTCACAGCAAGGCAAGATTTGGAATTGGGTATAATCATACTGCTCAACCAGATGATTATACACCCATTGATAATAATAAGGAAGAAACTACTCCTGAACCTGTTTCACCAACCTTTCTTCCTGATGAAATTCCTTCAATAAAAGATACACCTTCGTTGGTGTATCAGCTAACCTATTTCTCTAAGTTTGTATATCCCACTAATACAAATCTGACAAGAATAGAAAAATCTCAGTTGAACTCAGTTCAACACAATAACTCTTCAGAACAAAGTGAGATTGCTCCTGATATGAGCCCTACTCCTTGTTCAGAAGAAACAATAAAGTCTGGATTCACTTCTAATATCAAGTCAAATCTTGATAAAGGAAAAGAACCTATGATAAATATCCAGTTTCCTCCTTCTCATCCTCATCCTCCTTATCCCACAATGAAAGCAAACAGACCTTTCATCCCAAATTATTCCTCTCTTTCCCCAGCCTGCTTAAAATGTTTTAAGTACAATCATGCTACTGAAAACTGCAGAACAAAAACACCTTTGGAGAAAGCTAGGATAAAGGCTAATAAGTTGAAAGCTGATCATACTTCTTCATCTAAAGGGAACCTCCCAAATAAGATGAAGAAAGTAAGAACAGCAAGTAACAAATCTGTTGGGACACATCCTCATTCTTCCTCTATCTTACCCTCTTCCTTGAGAACTAACTCCAGACCTTCCATTTTGGGAACACCACCTCCTTACTCTACGGTGAACCCAGTTTCTTGCTCTAATAATGGTGCTAACTCTTCTCCCGTGGATTCTCAAATCAATCTTCTCCAACAAAATCAGCAACAACTGCTGTTAATGATGCAGAAATTGATGAAAGATACACAACAAAATAAACCAAACAAATAAATAAAATAAAATACCCCATGTCTAATCTTTTGTACATAATTCTCATGTGCAGAAATCCTCTTCAAACCAAAATCATCTCTAGTATGTGGATAGTGGAGGATCTAGGCACATGACTGGATGCAGATCCATTCTAAATGACTTCATTCCAAATAATGGTGGATCTGTTTCTTTCGGAAATAATGCAAAAGGTTGGATAGTGGGATCCGGTTCTGTCTCAGGAGGAAATTTGAAATTTAAAGATGTTAGCTTAGTTGAAAACCTCAAGTTTAATCTCTTGAGTGTTTCTCAACTGGCTGACAAAAATTTTAATTCATTTTTCACTAAAGACAGTTGCAAAATTCTTTCTCCAGAAATAAACTCAAAAATAAAGGTCTTGATTGATCAACACACTTTGCTAACGGCTAAAAGAAGTGGAAACGTCTATATTGTAGACATGACTACTGATTCTCAAACATCTTCTCCTACATGTTTGATAGCCAAAGCATCATCTTCTGAAACCACTCTCTGGCACATAAGACTTAGTCACCTTAATCACCAAACTCTCCATAAGCTTTCCACCCTTTCCTTAGTAAGAGGATTGCCTTCTAAAGAATTTCATTTTGAAGGTCAATGTGAATCTTGCTTAAAGGGAAAACAACATAAAACTTCACATAAGTCTATTGAGGAATCCAAAACAACTAACTGTCTTAATCTGCTTCATATGGATCTGTTTGGTCCAGTGAAGGTAGCTAGTTTGGCAAGAAAAAGATATTGTCTAGTTGTTGTAGATGATTACTCAAGATTTTGCTGGACCTTCTTCCTTTTCAGCAAAGATGAGACTTCTGATAAAATAATTGCTCTTGTCACTCATCTTGAAAGACAATTCAGTCTTCCTGTTAAAATGATAAGGAGTGACAATGGCACAGAATTCAAAAATCAAGTTCTTGATAAATTTTGTATTTCTAAAGGAATCCTTAGACAATATAGTGCTCCCAGAACTCCTGCTCAAAATGGAGTTGTTGAAAGAAAGAACAAGACACTGATTGAAGCTGCAAGAACCATGCTTGCAGACTCAGGATTACCTTTATCATTCTGGGCTGAGGCAGTAAACACTGCTTGTTATGTATTGAACAGAGTTCACATTGTAAAAAGACATAACAAGACTGCCTATGAAATTCTGTATAAAATAAAGCCTCTCATTTCCTTCTTCAAAGTCTTTGGATGTCCGTGTTTTATCCTAAATACAAAAGACTCTTTGTCCAAATTTGCTGCTAAAGTTGATTCTGGATACTTTGTTGGATATTCTCAGACTTCTAAAGCATATCGAGCTTTCAATCTCAGAACAAAAATAATTGAGGAATCTATTGATGTAAAATTCAATGAATTAGCATCAACCTCATCCTTTCCTTCTGCACCTGATGATCTTTTTGATCTTGAAAGCTTCTCATTCATCCCTTCCATCCCCTCTTCTTCTCCTTCATCAGAGTCATGTCAAACTTCTGAAGATCTATCTTCTATTGAGGACGATTCTGTTTCAAAGTTCTTCACTTCTTTTCCATCTTATCAAATAAATTCTCAAGAAGCAAATTCTCAAAACCAAGACGATATACCATCTATTCCTCCATCTCCTGTCTTGGTTAATGCATCCATAGATGTTCCTGATCACATTCCAAACTCTCTCACCCCCATCGAAAACTTATCTTATTCCGATGCTGCCTCCTCAAATAACTGTTTGGATATCATTCCTTTCAACAAAAATCATCCTCTAGAACAAATCTTAGGTGATCTAAGTAAAGGAGTTCAAACAAGAAGCCAGATTTCAAACTTTTGTCTTCATGCAGCCTTTCTATCCCAAATTGAGCCGTCTAAATATCAGGAGGCTCTTAAAGACAATAATTGGGTAGAGGCAATGCAAGATGAACTGTTGCAGTTCAAAAGGCAAAATGTTTGGACTTTATGTCCCTTGCCCGATGGAAAATATCCCATCGGAACCAGATGGGTATTCAGAAATAAAATAGATGACAGAGGCATTATAATAAAAAATAAGGCCAGGTTAGTTGTGCAAGGTTACTGTCAAGAGGAAGGTATTGACTATGATGAGACTTTTGCTCCTGTGGCAAGATTGGAAGCCATTAGACTCTTCCTAGCATTTGCCATCTCACATAACATAAAGGTATACCAGATGGACATAAAGAGTGCTTTCCTGTATGGGACAATAAAAGAGGAAGTCTATGTTTGTCAACCACCAGGATTTGATGATGTTCATCATCCTGATTGGGTGTACAAACTAGACAAAGCACTTTATGGCCTAAAACAAGCTCCAAGAGCATGGTATGACACTCTCTCTCAATTCCTTCTTTCTAATAATTTCTCACGGGGAACCATTGATAAGACTTTGTTCATAAAAAGGGTAGATAAGGAACTCTTGTTAGTCCAAATTTATGTTGATGACATCATTTTTGGATCAACAAAACAGTCCATGTGTGAACAATTCTCTAAATTAATGTCTTCTAAGTTTGAAATGAGTGCTTTAAGTGAACTAAAAACATTTTTAGGACTTCAAGTCAAACAAACCCCACACGGGACTTTCATTCATCAATCTAAATATGTAAAAGATCTTCTTAATAAATTTGATATGAATGATTGCAAAATAATTTCTACTCCCATGGCAACAAGTCCTGGCGTATGTTCAGATGACAATGGTGAACCTGTAGATCAAACTCTCTACCGGTGCATGATTGGTTCTCTGATGTATCTTACTGCATCAAGGCCAGACATCATGTATGCAACATGTGTCTGTGCAAGATATCAATCTGCCCACAAACAATCTCATCTCTCATTTGTGAAGAGGATACTCAGATATCTTAAAGGTACTCCTGTACTAGATATTTGGTATCCTGCTAATCAAATTTGCAAGCTTGTTGGTTTTACAGATAGTGATTATGCTGGCTGCTCGCTCACCAGAAAGTCTACTTCAGGAGGTTGTCAATTCTTTGCAGGTTTCTTAGTGTCATGGCAAAGCAAGAAGTAAACATCAGTGTCAAATTCAACTGCTGAAGCTGAATACATTGCAGCAGCCTATTGCACTGCCCAAATTCTTTGGTTACAATATCAACTGCTAGATTTTGGAATAACTGAACTAAAAACACCTCTTCTGATAGACAGCGAAGCTGCCAAAAACATAATAAAAAATCCTGTCTATCATTCTAAAACCAAACACATTGAAATAAGGCATCACTTCATTAGAGACTGTTTTGAAAAAGGACTAATAGTTCCAGAACATGTCTCTACAAGTGATCAAATAGCTGACATATTTACCAAGCCCTTAGACTCCTCAACTTTCTCTAAGTTTGTAGCAAAACTGGGCATGATAAATATGAGTTAATAAACATTAAAGGATACTTTTTTATCCAAACAATGGGTATTGGATAAACAACTGATAAAGAACTCTTGATTTCTTTCAGTAATTATCTATATACACAGATAGGATCAGTGGCAATATAATCACTGCTTCATATCTATCTGATGTTTAAACTTTCCATTGTTACATTCCTCTCCTTCCGATGTCTTTTCTTCCGAAGATATCCTCTTCTTCTATTTTCTTCTTCCGATAACTTTCATAAGTTTATTTAACTTGTGTCTAAAATAAGATTCTTCCGATTCTGCAATAAAAATCTTGAGCTTTGCATTTGATGTGACAGTTGTCAATCTTTCTGATAGACCCGAGTCTCAATACTGACTCTCACGGCTCAAGAAGATTATTACCGCCATTTTCTTTTAACCAATAATCTTCTCGGATTACTTTCCTTATTTATCATTTTCTTCTCCATAATTCTACTTAAACCCTATTCCTCCTCTGGTTTTTCAAGAAACTCTTCTTCATCGTGAAGACTCTAAGTAATGCTCATGGTTACGGATGATAAATTGTCAGGCATGTCGTCTGGCACGAAGCACTTATGCTTACCTTGTCGTAAGCTTCATGCTTATGATAATGGCGTAACGGCTTCGGACCAGGCTTCATTCCTCACAAAACTTCGTCTGTACTTTTCGGATGTGCATGAACATGTCTTCTTGACCAAATGTGTAAGTCCCAACCTCTCTCTCTCTTATTCTAACTCAGTTTTGTAATTTCATACTTAATCATGAACTTTTTAGGTTAACCTGAAAAAGTTGATTATGTAGAAGTCAGTCCTTTTGATCTTTACAGGCAACTATTTCAAATAACATCTGTTTGATAACCTGGTATATCATCCAAAATGTTCATAAGTTCCGGCTATGCCTTCAGTTTGTCTCCTTGATTTTCATAATATTATGACGGACTTGACTAACTGATGTTCAAAATGATGGATGATACTAAAGAAACACCCATCTTTAGTAAACCCACATCCACCCTTCTTCCACACCTAAATTAGGTACTGGCCATAAAATACTTCTCCCAAACCCTCCAAGCCTAATAAACCCAAAAGAATCTGTTCAGGACGATGAGATCCCTGAACATGATTGTGTTCCCACTGAACACATGGATACATCTGTTTCATCCTCACAGATATATCAAGCATCTCTTCCCATCCTGCTCCTCATTCATCCTCTTCACAGGATGATGTTGTATTCCTAAGGGAACCCTAACTAACCATTGAAATGTCAGTTGACTTTCAGTTGGTCGTCCTTTCTCCCAGGGACAACTCTGTTTCTAAAAGCCCCCCCCACTATCCATCAACACTTCTCTACCCTATAAAAGAGGATGAGATCCGGTCGTCAAGTCCATCTTGACCTCCTGATCATATATCAGAAGCATCCATTTCATATGCAAATCCAATGGCTTTTCATTTGAATGGATTAGGCAATAAGACTCCTGGTATGGCAACAGCCAATGAAGTTTTTCTTAAAACTAAGGCTAGGAAATCCCCAGAACCAAGAAAAAGGGGTTTATGACATCTCTGAGATGGACTCAGGTCATAATAAAACTGACTCTCTAGTCAGGGATTCGGATGACATCTACAAAATGATGGACGGATCAGTTCTTCACATTATGGAATTAACGGATATCTTTCGTCCTGTAATCCAAATCCAACCCCATGCAGGCACCTTCATTTGAAGGTTTTCTAATCTTCTCAACCACCTTCACTACTACTACGCTTCCTCCACTGCCTTTCAAGGAGCATTTCTCCAACTTCTCTCTGCCTTTCTTTCTTCCCTGTCTTGTCTCCGGCTGATTAAGCCAAAAAGAGGGAGATAATCCATAAACTATTCTCAAAAGGTGGTTAATGCTTAAATAAACAAAAGAAGCCTAGCTCTGATAAACAAAGAAGCCTTTGCTTTACTGAGACCCATTTGAACCATTCTCATGATTCTTTCCCCACTGAGTCTGATGTTTTAGAAATTGATTGGGATCTAACATTAAGTGGTTTTGGCTTCATCAGTCCAGAGGGAGATTGTTGGAAAATAAGGACTGACGAAGCAAAACCACCTTTCAAATAATCTTTGTAATAAATGTTGCAGGACACTAGCTTCCGAAGACAAGTCTTCAGAAGAACCTTCGGAAGAGACAAATAAAAGCCAATTGCTTCCGAAGACAAATAAAAGTCACTAGCTTCCGAAGACAAGTCTTCAGAAGAACCTTCGGAAGACATAAATAAAAGACAACTGCTTCCGAAGACAAATAAAAGAAAAAATGCTTCCGAAGACAATACTTCAGAAGTTGCTTCGGAAGACTCTATCTGAAGACAAACCTCAGAAGACACTATCGGAAGAGAACACTTGCTTCCGAAGAATAAAAGTCATTTACTTCGGAAGACTTCCAAAGACATCTGCCTCGGAAGAAAAACAATATTTCAGAAGACATATGTTTCTTCTGTTGAAAGAATAAGTGTAACCTGCTTTTGGATAACTGTCTACATTAGATAGTTTTCTGTAAAGAGCTTCCGAAAGAATAATGTATTAGCATCAGTACAAAAGTCTGAACTAAGATCTTTAAAGATCCTATGTTGACTTTACGCTTGTACTATTCTGATGCTACAGTGTCTGTAATAGTGTCATCAGTCTTATCTGTTTGTCTTCTTCTTGTATTTGTCCTGAAACATTAAATGTCGGGGCTATTTATACCCCAACATCTACTGAATAATTTGAACAACACTTTTCTGAATCTTCTTTGTGTTGCCCTACTGTTTTCTCTTCTTTTCTAATTTATGAAAACTAAACACTAAAATAACTAAAGAGCAAAACTCAAGAGGGAGCAAAACATCAAAAGCTTTGTCTAAGCTCTTGATCCTGGTTAAGTTAGTCTCTCCTCAGCTCACCGGTTTTCTACATAGGTATTTGGTATCCTGCTAATGAAACTCGTAAGCTTGTTGGTTTTTCAGACAGTGATTTTGCTGGATGCTCGCTCACCAGAAAGTTTACTTCGGGAGGATGTCAGTTCTTTGCTAATTGCTTAGTGTCATGGCAAATCAAAAAAGCAAACTTCGATGTCAAATTCAACTGCTGAAGCTGAGTACATTGCAGGAGCCCATTGCACTACCCAAATCCTTTGGTTTCAATACCAATTGTTGATTTTGGAATAACGGAACTAAAAAAACCTCTCTTAATAGACAGCGAAGCTGCCAAAAACATAATAAAGAATCCTGTCTATCACTCTAAACCCAAACACATAGAAATAAGGTACTACGAGCCTCCATCTGCTATCAAATTTAGACCTTGGGTTGATGTTGATACGGAAATTCTTCCTGATCTTCTGAGGCACTACGTGCCTCATTAGCATGCTGCAGTAAAGAAGGTACTTGATTCAAATGATCAAATGAAAAAAAGAGAAATAATTCACCGGCCTACTGGAGCTTCTCTTCCTATAAAGACGTTTTAGGACCGGCGATTTCACTTTGGACGGAAGGTTAGGGTTTGCACACATGAAGATGATGAATAAAATTAAATGGTATATTGAAAAATCGAATGATTACATGATTGAATCCACATCATGAAAGAACATAGTGTTGCCGGGGAGAGATCGAGCATGATCTCTCCCCCTCTCGTGCTCAAACCCAAGAACACACAAAAACCTTAAACCCTAAAAGTATGGAAACTGGTATCTATAGGGTTTGTATTCCATTTGCCCGAATGGGGCCATTCGTATGCTCATTCGACCGAATGGACCCTTTTACATTAAATCCATTCGCATATGCTCCTGCGAACGACTAAGATCCTAGCGTAACAACATACAAATACATACAAGTGATTACAAATGAACAACTACAAATCTAATCTATTCGACCAGCAGCAGAGACCCAAAATATGCACCAACACTTCCTTTGGGTCTACCTTCTAAATTCCATCCTCCTCAGATCAAAAACTCTAAAACTAGAATAAAAAGATGGTTTTATGACTCTGTCTCCAAGAGCATGATCATTGAAAGATATAATGGTTCAAGAACCTTCTTCTTAGATTGGGATGAAATTCTCACTCTACCAAATAATAATCTAAAGGAACTGCAGCATATGACTCTGGATAATGCTGATACAGAGTATGAAGTTTTGAACTATGTTCGAGCTAGAAATAAAATTGGTCTGGCTTTAAAACAAATATAAATGGTTTTGGCTTCATCAGTCTAGAGGAGATTGTTGGAGAATAATGACTGATGAGCAAAACCACTGAAGCCAGACAAATAAATAAACTGCGGATTGACCAACCGCGGATACTTCTCTTCCAATTGAAGAACTGCTTCAACATCGGAAAATCAACAGCGGAAGATTCACCAAAAAGAACTACCGCTGAACTTCTCTACTTCGGAATACATTAGCTCACCATGATACCTTCGGAAGACAACCATTGCATCGGAAGACATCAAATGAGTCGGATGACAATCTTCTATTCCGAAATAACTGGTTGTTTAATCAGCTTCCGATGAACATCTTCCGAAAGAATAAGCACTAAGCCTCATCACAACTGTCTCAACCTCGGAAGACCTGAAGACTTTTGTTTCTGTTGTTGTTGACATTGTATTTGTACTATTCTGATGATTCAGTGTCTGCAACAGTGTCAGCTAGTTGTCTTATTATTTCTTGTCATGTATCCCTGAATGTTGGGTATTTAAGTCCCAACATTCTCCTAGTAAATTGAATTATTTCCACCAAAATTCCTTGTGCTTTCATTCTGTTCTTTTCTCTTTCTAGCAAGAAACTAAACAACGAAAATAACTTTGTGCAAAACTTAAGAGGGAGCTAATACCAAAGCTTTGACCAAGTGTCTAAAGCCTTTGTTCCTGGTTAAACTGCCTCTCTGGGTTTTTTGTTTCAACACTACTTCTCCTCATTTTCTGAAACATGTAGAAAATCAAGTGTCACCTACATACGTAGCTGGTGAGTAATCATAAGTTTAACACATGCCAAAAATATTTATAGGAGTTTTAAGAATAACACATGTGAACCGGTAAAGATGATCATATCCTGTATACACACAAACAAACATACAAATCAAATAACCCAAGTAATGACAAACAATCAACCAAGTACATTCAATCAATCACAACCAACAACATTCATTCAATAACCACCCATCACCATAATTAGTTTAACTTAATGTACTACGGAGGACCGAAGTTAACTCAATCAACGATATCCTTATGTTATGGAAATTTCCTTCCGATCCTCTTGTAGAACTTATTCGTTCTTATACTCAAGAGGGCCAGTTGGTGAAGAATGTCCATCTCTTCCAAGTCATCACTTGGAACTTGATGGAGATCATCCATGATAAAGCACAGATGATCAGAAATAGGAGAGTGGTCATCATAAGAAGAAGAAGAAGAAGAGGTGATGCCAGTAGTTATGTCTATGTAGTCATCATAACCCTGATCATTAGTCTTAGAGTTATGACAGAGAAGATCGGTGTTCCTTTGAACGTACTCTTCGGTTGATTTACCAGACATTATTAGTTTTCGTTTCTGGTTAATCTCTCTCTCAAAGGTGAGAAACTTACCATGGAGTTGGGTAAGTGAGAGTTTGCCAAAGTCTGGAGAAGAGCTCATGACAATGGAATAGTAGTTTTGAGCAGTAGGAAAGTACTGTAGATACTGTTACGGTAAGTCTCCGTGTAATATTCGTGTTAATATTATATGAAACAACTGATGTTAACAGTGCAGAAACTCAAAACTGACAAACAACATACACAGACACAATACTGATATGTCTAACATGTTAAACTATGACATGATACTACGTACGAATGTTAGTTAGGACCTTATTATGTATAAACATACATGAGGAAATACAAACTAAAACCATAACGGATGCCGTTAAAAGAATATTAAACATACGGTATATTCATGTGAGTGACGATTTCCATGAATATATTTGTAAGTTTAACGTTGTGAACGATATCTTATAATTAGAAAACCATGTTGGAAAGTAACGTGGTCGTTGTGTTCAAACAGGTGACGATTCGTACGAATACGAAACGATACCGTCCGGTGAAACAATAAAAATAAACATTTTTGAAATTTTGAAAATAAATAAAAGATATTTTGTTAATTTATTAGGAATTACTGCCTTAAAAATTTTCAAAATTTCCATTTTTATTAAGTTACGTAATGTTACGAAAAACGACGAAAACGATGCGTAAAACCGAAACCGAACAAAACCGAACGCACCCGAAAATACCAGGCTATAAAAGCCCTTATCTTTCTTCTTTTTTCCACTTTTGGCAGCCCACATCTTCCAGTTTTTTTCAAGAATCCCAGTTCCACCATCTCACCACCCATTTCCAACTTCAAATCACCGTAACTTCTTTGTTTCTCAACCAAAATCAACATTCGAGTAGTCAAAACGATCATGGGAACGAGAGGAACACAGTAGTATAGAAGATCGGAGCTGAAATGGGCTGATTTGGTTGCAGTTTTAGAGAGAAGTTACGGAAATTGCGGGTTTTCTACTATTCCGGCGAGGCAAGCTTCAAACCCGTTTCTATCACTTCAAATCAGTTTGATAATGCACAAAAATGACTTAGGAACTCTTAGAACATGTTTATTTAAGTTCTTTATCAATTTACATTGGCTGGATTTCTAGGAAAACAAGCAATATCAATGTAAGAACCTTAAACACCATAATCTCGATGACCTGCAGACCCAACCTACAAGCTCGTCGATATTGTTACAATTAATGGCTTAAAATCAATGGGAACAGGTCGAGGTTACTAAGATCGATGGTCTCCAGGTCTGGGAATCAATGGACCATCAATACTAATTAAATTAATCACCAAAATGGGGCTGGAACAGTAACACAATCAACTCTATAGTATCGGCATGGGAGCTGTGTTATTATAGATAATACCTGGGGTTTCATCCCTCGATATTAACCTGTTAATGTCGATACTGGTAGGGAAGGGAATGAGTTTGATGGTCAAATGGGGGTTGTTGTCAGATATAGTCGATATTAACTTGAGGCATCGAGATTAGCTTGGTCGAACATGGCTGGTCAATATTACAATGTCGGCAGGCTTTGAGCTTGCTTCCCATCGAAACTAAGCACATGAGGGTTATCGATACTGCTGTCCAGCCTTCGATAATAACATTTGATGTAATCCAAGTGTTATGAATTTGGAAACAAGGGATAACAATCAGAATTGAGATCATAGGAATTGTACAAATAAGAACTAGTTGGGTAAATAGCCATTAGGGTTAGTTGTCTAACCGGTTTTGTTACCCACCAAACCTAAAGGTTTTCAACTTAAACCTCTTTCTAAACTAACTTAACACTTAAACAAATCTTTTATGTAATCATTTCGGTTTAACTACTTGAATTTGTTAAATGAAATCACAAGTAAAGTGTTAATATCGACAATGGTCCAAGTTGGCTATTTTAAGGTGTTAACTGATTTTTGTGGCTAAAGATTTTCCAACACAAAAGCTTTTATAAACTATTTTAATATACAAGCATATGTTTTAAACAAATACTTGGGGCTGAAATGTAGATGTTGATAAAGGGAAACCATAGAATACAAGGTCAATAACAATAATGGACTTAGATGGTTACAAAGTGTTAACTAGAAACCCTAATGACACAAACCTAAGTCTAGTGATTTCTAAACTAATAAAATAAGTTCATTTAGTAACTAATATCAAGAAAACAACATGATAAGTAGTTGTGGGTGTCAAAGAAACTTAAGAACAACAAATTAAAGACAAGGCGGTTCAAGTCACAACGATAAGTGTATGGATTGATAGTGATATCAAAACTCAACACTTAACAAACTTGTAACGATGGTAGTCAATGGGATTTTCAAAATGAATAACTTTAGTTGATTATCAAATCAAATATGTGAACAAAAGATCAAGAAAACATATAAGAACATAGGTTATACTTAATTAGAGTTAATCTAAGTTCCACTTTGGAAACTTCATGTTTTATGAGATAAACTTATGTTTACTTTGAAAGTTATTACTTATTTGTATAAAGAAAAGTTTATAAGATTATATTAACTATTTATAGTAAAAGAAAATAGTGTTTTATAAAAATAAGTTAACTTTCTTTTAAACTATAAAACCTTATAACTCAACTTTTCATATAAACCACTTTTTTAAAATATAAACTTTGATTAACTAAGTTAGTTTCATTTATATTGGGTAAGGGTGTAGTATGTCCAATAGGGTAAGGATAAACTTACACACCTAGTAACTGATCGTAGTAACACACTAGTAAAATACTAGGGCACTTATTCACACACTAGTGATTTAAAACACAATAACAATAACTATAAACACTTATGATACAAAATCATAACCAATGAAACCAGGGATTGAAGCCACATACAATACCAACAACGAACGAGCGCATTCTTAGGTACTTCAAGTAGTTTACAACAAAGGTGAATTCATTTGTCCCTTTTCAAACTCTTTTGTTTTACTGCGAGACTGATAAACATGTTAAATGTTTTATATAATTGTTTTATATAAATGTTTGTCATGTTTAATAAACTGTATACTGTTCACTGTTTATAAATTGTTTATAAGTTTTTGACTGTTAAATTGTTTACAAGTTATGATTGAAGGGTTATGAATACTTTCATATTTTCTCGGACATATATTTTCTCAAATGTACATATACAATGTTCATATTCAATATTTTTACACAGATTCGATGCGCTAAAACTTAAAATTTTGAGTTCATTGCCCTTTTTCTAAACACTTTTGTTTTATAAACGCGGGGCTGAGAAGCATACATAAATTATTTTCCTTGGATTATATTTAATTAAACGCTTTTAAATCATATATGTTTGTATCTAAAATTGTTTCATTTCATGTATACATGTTGAACGTTTTATTTCAGAGAACTATTTTCAACGATCTATTTTCAACGATTTATTTTTGACGATCTATTTTCAGAGGAATATCCGGTAAATATCAAAGATATCATGTGCCAAAGAACTGAATGGTCAAGAACGGTCAAAAACTATCTAATAAAATCCTATATTTCAAAAGATATCCTAGCTAGACAGATTGATTATAGGTCGCATGTTTGATGATATTTACAGAATCCTCTAACCGCTAAGAACCTTTGATTGCTAGACTAGTATACTCGAGTTTGACCAAGGCCCAATCATTAGGACTTAGTTTTAATTAAATGCTTTATCTATACATTTATTTAAGCATTTTCATCAATTATTTCCACATTTTTCCACATTTGCCATGGTGCTGACGTGTGTTTGATGAGCTTAAGGACTCAAGAGGTTTTCCACATTTGACGAAATTAGTGTGTTGTGGTTGAGGGTGAAACGCTTAATTATCATTAACAGCAATATACTATGTAGTCCAGTATGTGGTGGGCTGGCAGTTGGGCTGGAGGTAAGCTTGACCCTACGTATGAAACTATATATAAGCATACTTGGCTGGATAGTATAGGTGGTTGTTGGTGCGGTTAAGGTCGTCACTTGGTCAGGTTTGTACAAATTCATTTTTCAATAACAAAACTATATGAAGTCACCAACCATGTGTTGACTTTGTTTTCTAACATGTTTTTTCAGGTGACGTACATGATTACGTTAAGATTGCAGGATGCATACTAGGATGCCAAGATAGCGGGCCTAGTAACTTTTGGAAGCACATATTTTGTTGTAGATGGTGAATCATTTTGATATCTTGCACGATCACAAGATAGCAGACTTATGAATCTGGTCAATATGTTTGCTTGGTTATATTTTCGAACACGACAGTTGTAATTTAAACTTCTAGTAAATTATCATTTTGCTTTAGTTATTCTTAAATGTTGTGCTATATATACAATCTGATCATTCCGATTATCACACGATATTGCGCCCCGAGAACCTTCCACCTGGCGGTACATTCGATCTGGTCCGTCGGCTCAGGGTGTGACAGATTGGTATCAGAGCTCAAGGCTATAGAGAATATAGGTCATTTATTTATAACGGTTTGGCTTAGACTATAACTTAGGGACCTCATGTAGAAAATATAAGACTTAGGAAATTTTTTGGATATGTTTCAGCATTTGATCATTAGTAATAACAAGTATCTCTTTAGTTAATATCAGAATGTCACCGAGACGACAACCATCACCATCTCATCCTCCTACACAAGAGTCGAACCCAGCAGCTGTTGCACTCGGAACCCTGATCACTAAACAGTTGGTGGCGGTTCTCCTTGGAATCATCACCCGAATCAGAAACAGTGAGGAGTTTGCTAGGAACTTCCTGCAAATTTCTGTAGGGAAGAAGGAACCGAAGGAAGGGGAACCCAACAAGAAACCTAAATGTCGCTTTGCAAAAAGGTGAAAAAGATCTGTGAACTACACTGAAGCTATACCCATTAGTCAAATCCTGCCAGATTTGACTACAGGAGTTAGTGCTCACTACGAGGGAAAAGCCCCTTCTGTTCAGCTTGTCACTACTATCATCGAGCTGAACTTCCATGCGTCAATATGTTGTTAAGTTCCCTGATCTAGATGTGGTTTTCACCACAGTAAGGAGAAACCTTGTAGACACTGTCTGAATTGTGGGAGATATGGACACTGGATCCAAATGTGTTGGTTTATTCCAAATCAGAAACGGGAACATAATACAACCGCCTCTACTTCCTCCCAAGATAACAACAACTGCTACACATGCGGAATGCTCGAACATTTCGCAAGGGACTACTCCTTGAGAACGCCTCCAGCAGACCCAACAGTTACTGAGGAATTACTTGCTTCACCAGCTCCTAGAGTACGCTCGGAGTCCGATGACTCCATATGTATGTAATCTTGTTTTGTGTATTTAAGTTATCTAATAGTATGGTAGTTAAAATGTATATTTTGTCTTAGTGTAAGAATAGTAGGATAAGGAAACCTTAGATTAATTAGCTGCCAATTAGATAAAAGAAGTAGAATAATTATTGTTTGTTACTTAATTAGAGATCATTATCGTAGTAAGGAGGAAACGCGATAGGAATAGACCATTATTATATAATCTAATGAAGGTATAGATTTAAGAATGAGTTAGGAAATCCTTAAACAAATTGAGACTAGGTTATTCGTAAAACACTTAGTCTCAGTTACCCAGAAGACTACAGATGAAATTCCTGAAAATTTGTTGAGAAATTTCCTTCATACACCAGATAGAATTTTGTGGTATGTGTAATTCTGTTAAAAATATTAGATTAAGATATTTATGCAGATTTGCACACTATGAGTGTTAAGAAATGCTATATCAAGTAGGTAGACCATCACTTCAAGTTAGACTCAAATAAATTGACCTTATTACCATAGGAAACCCTAGTTTTGGTAATGACACGATATAATGGAAATTAGAATGATACAGAGAGTATGATTAGTTAGATAGTAGATCAATAGGACCCAACATAACCAACATATGTTATTTAGAGTTGAGAATCAAAGTGAATAGCAATAGCATGATAGTTAGCCCCACAGGTAGAATAGGGAGAAGACTTAACACCAGATCCTGAATCTTGAACAAAGTGGTTCATGATGAAAAGTAGGATCAAAACTATAGGCATTTTAATAAGAAAATGTCTGGAGCTTGAACCAAGTGGGTTATTTTGGAAAACTTAAAATTTTAACCCATTAAGTCATCTCATAGAGTAGAAATAATAAAATCCTCATCACATAGTTGTTCCTTCACTATTCGTGCTATCATTGCTTTGTTCAGTTCTGATCCACTTGCAGACGCAGGTGGAACCGTGTTCATTTCTGGGTTCTCCAAGTGGAAAAATATTAGTTTCCGGATTTACGGGTGGAACCATGTTAACTTTCGGATCGGTACATGAATCAGGGTTTGATTATGGATTAACAGGTGAAACTTGATTTGGTTCAGGGTTAACAAAGATATTAGCAGCGTTTTTAGCTGGTCGACCACTAGAAGCCATTTTTCTGCTGACATGCAGACAAACTCAGGTCAGTTCAAGAACATAAAGAAATATAACCCTTTCAGGCACGTAAATTCAACCATATTCAGTCATACTGAAAAATTATGTTGATATGTGATTATAAGAATATTGTATAACTACATTGATATTATCCAGATTTATTCTCAACACAGAGTAATCATAGTGATATTTGTAGTTATACTCAGTGCTGTTATTTTCAAAAACATGTTTTAGTATCACACAACATACATCATTGTGACACCGATACAGATATGTTATTGTTCACACTAGATGCAACATCACCCATGTTCTCACATAGCATTTAGATATGTTGTCACACATGCAATTGATATGTTCTCACACAGTATTTCGATACGTCGTCACACATACAATAGATATTTTCTCACACAGTAATTAGATATGTTGTCACACAGACAATAGATATGTTCTTTGTGGGGCCCCGGTCCTGGGTACCTCCCAGAGTTGGTTTTCATCATAACACGTAGCTCTTAAACCAAAAACTTTCATAGATAGCAGAGGACATTAAATTATAGTTTTTCAAACATAAAATAATCTCTAAATTGAAACATAAATGACTGCCAACACCATCGGATTCTCTATCTTGATGCCCGAGCTCCATGCTTCTTCTTACCTTAGCTTTATCCTGACATAATGCTAAAATGTCAGCTTACGCTGGTGAGTCTAGTTTTCATAAAACATCGTAAACATTTTGTTGAGTTAAAACATATTTAACATAAAACATCATTACGTTCACAAATCCAAAACCTTATCACATAAACATCATAAACATCATCCCAACCCTTGTCGCGATGCATAAGCATACACAACAAAATCATCATTTCCATCCGACAGTTCTAAAACAGGAGCTTGGGTAAGTCTCCTTTAGTACTAAAAATGCATGTTCTTGCTTTGGACCCCGTTCGCACTTTACATCTTTCTTTGTGAGCTTCGTCAGTGGTATCACTATCTTGGAGAAGTCTTGAATGAACCTCCGATAATTCCCGGCCAAACCAAGAAAACTGCGCACTTCCGTTGGTGACTTTGGAGGGTTCCATTTCATAACCGTTTCCACTTTAGCTCGGTCCACCATAATGCCTTCTGGGTTCACCACGTGACCCAAAAACTACACTTCCCGTAACCATAAGGCGCATTTGGAAAACCTAGCATAAATTTCTCTTTATTCAGGATCTCCAGGACCTCACGTAGGTGACAAGCATGATATCCCTCGTTCTTTGAATAAATCAAATATCTTCAATAAACACTATCACCGATCGGTCCAACATCAGTAGACATACCATGTTCATCAAATCCATAAATGCTGTTGGAGCTTTCATCAATCTGAATGACCTAACGAGAAACTCGTAATGTCCATAACGTGTCTGTAATGCAGTCTTAGAAATATCCTGCTCTCGAACTTTCAATTTATGGTAACCCGATCGGAGATCTATCTATGAGAACCAGCCTGCACATTGCAATTGATCGAACAAGTCATCGATTCTAGGTAGAGGATACCTGTTCTTTACGGTCAACTTATTCAGTTCCCTTTAGTCAATACACATTCGCATGCTTCCATTTTTCTTCTTAACATATAGCATCGATGCTCCCCATGGATAGACACTTGGTCGTATAAAACCTTTATCAAGGAGTTCTTGTAGCTGGATCATCATTTCCTTCGTCTCCGTGGGAGCGAAATGATAAGGTGTCTTGGTGAGATGTTGTGCCTCCGGCACTAAGTTTATTTGGAACTCAATTTCCCCTTCTGGTAGTAATCCAGGCAATTCCTCAGGGAATACATCAGGGAAGTTACGCACCACGGGTACATCATCAATCGTCCTCATATACGTACGTTCCTCAATCATGTTGGCCAAGTAGGCTACACACCCTCGCCTCATCATAACATAAGCCTTGATAATCAAAATGATCTTTTGCGCATACATCGCTTTTTCACCATAGATCTTTACCGGACTCCCATCCAATGCTCGTAAACATATCATCTTGTGTCGACATACTATGTTAGCCTCATATTTGGCTAACCAATCCATTCCCAAGACTACATCGAACCCTCCTAAGGTTATAAGAAAAAATAGTATTGGGAACTTATGACCTTCTATCTCAACATAACAATCATCTACAGCCTCAGTCACCCTAGTCATCTTACCAAAAGCCGTCTCTACATCAAGCACCCGATCTATCTTCTTAACCTTCCCAGATAACTCATCACATAAAGTAGAAGATACAAAACTCATACTGGCATCATAATCAAACAATATAGAAGCAGGAATATTGTTGATAGAAAAGGTACCTGTGACCACATCCGGGTCCTCAATAGCATCATCCAATGTCATCATGAAGGCTCGTGCTTTAGCCTTCTGCTTCTCCTTTCCTTTCTCCTCTTTATTACCAGAGCCTGAAGCATCGACCCGTGATTGTCTACAATCCTTGGACATATGTCCAAACGCATTGTAGTTGAAGCATCTGGTGGCACTTGGGCAATTGCTGGAAAAACGCCCCATCTTTCCGCATCAAAAACATAAGTTAGTGCCCACCAAGCACTGTCCGGTGTGGATTTCACCACATTTGTTGCATCGATTCGCATCCTCATGCTTCACCTTCTTTCCTGAAAACTTTCGTTGGTCTGTTCAACCCCTCTTTGCCCCGGAGGACTCCTTCACCCTTATTTCCTCTTTCACTGGCTCATCAGCTAACACATCATCCCATACAATACGAGTGAGTTCAAAAGTGGAGTCAAAGGTCTTTGGGGAATTCGCTTTAATGTGAATCCTGACCTTTGGTGGTAAACAATCTATGTAAAGCTTCACCCTTCGCTGTTCTGTAGAAACCAAATGAGGCACCAGCCTTGCCATCTCATTGAATCTGGAGGTGTATTGCCTGTGATTCAGGCTTCGAGCTTTCACCACCAAAAATTCCCTTTCAACTTTTCCAGCTCATTATTGGGACAGAACTGTTTAGTGACCAGCTCTTTCAGGTCTTTCCAAGTCATCTTCTCCATATCAGTAGTAGTCTTGGATTACTTGATGAAGTTCCACCAGTGAAGTGCCTCCTCAACAAAGGAGTGAGCTGCAAACTTGACAGCTTGATCAATTCAGCCCTCACTAATGTAAATAACAGCTTCCATAGTAGATATCCAATGGCATGTGGCCACGAGATCTTTCTTTCCATCAAAGTCGGTGGGTTGCATCCTTTGAAGGACTTGTAATCGCAACCCTTCAGTTTCCTAGACATAGAATCGTCGCTCTTTGTTTCGATTATCTTGACCACCTCATCATTCTCGGAATTTTCTTTGGAAACCTCGGTTCTATCCTTCAGTGCATCCTTTAACGCCTTAGCAATCATTGCCGGTAACTTCTCGTCTACGATCTTGTAGACCTCATCAGAAATAGCCTTTATCACAATAGACTCCAGTGTGAACTCTGGTTCTTCTACCGACTGTTCACTGGTCTCTTCCACTTCGTTGACGAGTTCTTCAGTTTTGACTTGCGGCTCCTCAGTAGCCTGTACCAGTTTCTGTGGCCTACCTTTTTGTCCAGCCATTTTAACTATCTACAGGATGCAACAATTGATGAGTGAGTACAGGAATTAGTTTAGCATGAAATAAGTGTTGTAAATCGTTAATGACTTTGATCAGGTTTTATGAACCATTTACCCAACTAATATGCTCTAAACATTTCCTATCCCATCCCATCAATGTGCATGACACTATTTACCTTTCAAACCTTACATCTATTTCTTCACTCATACATAAACATTTAGCTCATGGCATCCTTTCATCCGTGGATGGAAATCCGCGTGAATTAATCCCATTCTCAGTTTAATCCTTAGAATTTGGGATGTTAAGATATCTTAAACTATGGCTCTGATACCAACTTGTGAGGCCCCGATCCGGGGTATCTCCTAGAGTTGGTTTTCATCATAACACATAGCTCTTCAACCAAAAACTTTCATAGAAAGCATCGGAAATTAAAACATAGTTTGTCAAACATGAAATAATGTCTAAATTAAAACATAAATGATTGCTAACACCATCGGATTCTCTTTCTTGATGCCCGAGCTCCATGCTTCCTCTTACGTTAGCTTTACCTGACATACATGCTAAAATGTCAGCTTACACTGGTGAGTTCTAGTTTTCATTAAATCATAAACGTTTTGTGGACTTAAAACATATTTAACATAGAGCATCATTACGTTCACATAATCCAAAACCTTATCACATAAACATCATCATCATACATCCACTGGCATTAACATGAATAGTGGGCTTATGCCGGCACAAGGCTCCATACCCTATGATAGTCAGGTTGACTCTCTTACCCTATTATAGTAAGGTTGACTCTCATACCCTGTTATAGTCAGGTTGACTTTCATACCACATTATAGTCTGGTTAACTCTCATACCCTGTTATGGTCTGGTTAACTTTCATATTGTTGGTTATACTCTATCTTGATGCCCGTGGTTGTTGACTTTGTATTAGTTGTACTTTTCTGATGTTTCAATATCTGTAACAATGTTGGCTATTTGTCTTATTACTTTTTGTCTTGTAACATTGAATGTTGGGTATTTAAACCCCAACATTCCATGAGATAATTGAATTACATTCCCCCAAAACTCCTTGTGCTGTTATTCTGTTTTTCTCTCTTTCTAGCAAAAACTAAACAACCAAAAATAATTAAGTGTTAAACTTTAGAGTGAGCTAATACCAAAGCTTTGACCGTGTGTCTAAAGTCTTTTGTTTTTCAAAAATCTGCAGGTGCTTGGTTATTGAACTAAAACTCTGTTCAAATCCATTCAAACAAACTACCTTGAGAACTCATCATCCATTGATTTGCTCATAATCGTTTGTAACCCAATGGCAGAAAAATTTACTTTAGATCCTCATAACACTGGCTCTGCTACTAACCCTCATAACAATGGCAGAAAAGGATGTTACACTTTTTATCGAACAATCACACTGGATGTTGGAAGTATGTGATGTTCGGACCTCATAAACCTATGGTCTTGGACACAGAGACCGGAGAATCTGTCCCTAAGGACCCTCAGAACTATGCCGAAAAAGATTTCCAGAAACTGGAGCTTAATGCGAAGGCACATGCTCAATTGGATACGGCCCTCCCGAATGAAATCTATTATGTCCTTCTTCACCATGAGTCCCCTAAGGACTTTTGGAATGCTCTAAAAGAGCAATTCGGGGGTACCGATGATGGCCAATACAAGGGAGATATTGGCTCAACAGTATGAGACTTTCTGCCAAATAAATAATGAGTCACTGACTTAGCAATTAGAAAGGTTCACTTCTCTTTTAAGTGAACTAAAATTAGTTGGTCAGGTGCACCCCACCATCTCAGTTCTTAACCGTTCTTAAGATCTCTTCCAGATAAATGGGAAAATATTCCATAGTTATGAGATCTTCGCCAGACTTTGGCAAACTCTCAGTTACCCAACTTCATGGTAAGTTGCTCACTTTTGAGCAAGAGATTGACAAGAAAATAAAATTAATAAAGTCTGGTAAATCAATAGAGGAGTATGTTCAAGGGAACACTGCTCTTCTTAGTCATAACTGCGAAATCAATGATTAGGGTTATGATGAACACATTGGTATAACCACTGGCATCACCTTCTTTCTTTCTTGTGATGATCATTCTCTCATCCCTGACCAACTGTGTTTTATCATGGATGATCTCCATCAGATTCCATGTGATAACTTGGAAGAAATAGATATCCTTCATCAACTTGCCCTCTTAAGCATGAGAACTAATGAGTTCTATAAGAGGACAGGAAGAAAATTTCCTAGTATACATAGGAAAACCAGAGTTGGTCTAAATAAGGAAAAAGTCCAATGCTATAGGTGTCATGGCACTGGACACCTTGCCAGGGAGTGAAGAAATGCTCCCAACACTAATTCTTCACCCTATGTGACTTTTTCAAACACACACTCTCACACTTCTGCAACACCTTTTTCGTCATCTTCTTCACATTTTCAAAAGCACAACTCCTAGGAGACAACTTACATTGTACAAAACACTCCTTCTCCTAATGTACAAAACACTCCTTCTCCTAATGCACAACAACTCTTAGATCCATTCTAAATAACTTCATTCCAAAGAATGGAGGATCTGTTTCCTTTGGAAACAATGCAAAGGGTTGGATAGTCGGGTCTAGTTATGTCCTTAGTGGAAAGTTGCACTTTAAAGATGTAAGCTTAGTTGAAAACCTCATGTTTAATCTCTTGAGTGTTTCTCATTTAGCTGACAAAAAACTTTAATTCATTTTTCACCAAGGACAGCTTTAAAATTATTTCTCCTGAAATAAATTCTAAAATAAAGACCTTAATTGATCAACATACTCTGCTAATGGCTAAGAGAAGTGGAAATGTCTATGTAATAGACATGACTACTGATTCTCAAACATCTTCTCCAACATATCTTATAGCCAAAGCATCATCTTCTGAAACTGCCCTTTGGCACAGAAGATTCAGTCACCTTAATAATCAAACTCTTCATAAGCTTTGTACCCTTTCTTTAGTAAGAGGATTGCCTTCAAAAGAATTTCATTTTGAAGGTCAGTGTGAATATTGCTTAAAGGGAAAGAAACATAAATCATCACATAAGTCTATTGAGGAATCCAAATCAACTAACTATCTTAATCTGCTTCATATGGATTTGTTCGGTCTAGTGAAGGTATCCAGCTTGGCCAGAAAGAGATACTGCTTAGTTGTTGTGGATGATTACTCAAGATTTTGCTGGACCTTCTTTCTCTTCAGCAAAGATGAGACTGCTGATAAAATAAAAGCCCTTATCACTCAACTTGAAAGACAATTTGGTCTTCCTGTCAAGGTTATTAGGAGTGATAATAGTACAGAATTCAAGAATCATGTTCTTGATGAATTCTGCATTTCCAAAGGAATCCTTAGACAATATAGTGTTCCTAAAACTCCTACTCAAAATGGAGTTGTGGAAATAGGACACTTAGAAGCTGCAAGAACCATGCTTGCATACTCAGGATTACCTCTATCCTTCTGGGCTGAGGCAGTAAATATTGCTTGTTATGTCTTAAACATAGTTCACATTGTGAAAAGACATAACAAGACTGCCTATGATGTACTTAATAATATAAAGCCCCTTATTTCTTTCTTCAAAGTTTTTGGGTGTCCATGTTTCATCTTGAATACATAGGATTCTCTGTCCAAGTTTGCTGCAAAAGTGGACTCTAGATACTTTGTGGGATACTCTCAAACTTCTAAAGCTTACAGAGCTTTCAATCTCAGAACCAAAATTGTTGAGGAAACCATTGATGTCAAACTCAATGAATCTTCACCAACTTCCTCCTTTCCTTCTACTTCTCATGACCTATTTGATTTTGAAAGTTTTACCTACACTTCTTCTACCTCTTCCATATCTCCTTCTTCAGAGTCTTGTCAAACTTCTGAAGATTTATCATCTCTTGAGGAGTGTTCAGTATCTCACTCTTTACTTATATCCCATCGTATCCAATAAATTCTCAAGATCAGAATGAACATATATCTACTCCCTTATCCATAGTAATGGATAATGTACAAGTAGATATCCTGAACAAGCTCACGCTACCACATCTGAAAGCTCTCCCGATCCCACTGAAAATTCATATTCTTCCGATGCTGCCTCTATAAATAATTGTTTGGACATCATTCCCTTTAACAGAAATCATCCACTAGAGCAGATCTTGGTGGTTTAGGTAAGGGTGTTCAAACTAGGAGCCAGATTTTAAACTTTTGCCTTCATGCAGCCTTCTTGTCTCAAATCGAGCGCTCCAAGTATCAGGAAGCTCTTAAAGATAATAATTGGGTGGAGGCTATGCAAGATGAACTATTACAGTTCAAAAGGAAAAATGTTTGGACTCTCTGCCCCTTGCCAGCAGGAAAATACCCTATAGGAACTAGATGGGCATTTAGAAATAAAACAGATGACAGAGGCATTGTAATCAAGAATAAAGCCAGTTTGACAGTTCAAGGGTACTGCCAAGAGGAAGGCATAGAATATTATGTAACCTTTGCCCTTGTGGCCAGACTAGAGGCCATTAGACTCTTCCTAGCATTTTCTATATCCCACAACATAAAGGTATTTCAGAAGGATATGAAAAGTGCATTCCTGTATGGTATGACACTCTTTCTCAATTTCTTCTTTCAAATAAATTTTCTCAGGGAACCATTGATAAGACCTTGTTCATCAAGAGGGTAGACAAGGAACTTTTGCTGGTCCAAATCTAAATTGATGACATCATTTTTGGATGAACAAAACCTTACTTGTGTGAAAAATTTTCTAAATTAATGTCTTCCAAGTTTGAAATTAGTGCTTTAAGTGAACTAGAAACATTCATGGGACTCCAAGTCAAACAAACCCCTAATGGGACTTTCATTCATCAATCTAAATATGTAAATGATCTTCTAAATAAATTTGAAATGAATGATTGTAAAACAATTTCTACCCCCATGGCAACCGCACCTGGAATAAGTCCAGATCAAAATGGTGAACCTGTAGATCAAACCTTCTACAGGTGCATGATCGGATCTTTGATGTATCTTACTGCTTCAAGGCCAGACATCATGTATGCAACATGTGTCTGTGCATGGTACCAGTATGCCCCTAAACAATCCCGTTTATCATTTATGAAGAGGATACTCAGATATCTAAAACGCACTTCGGTGCTAGGTATTTGGTATCATGCTAATCAAACTTGTAAACTTGTTGGTTTTTCAGACAGTGATTATGCTGGATGCTCGCTCACCAGAAAGTCTACTTCGGGAGGATGTCAGTTCTTTGAAAATTGCTTAGTGTCATGGCAAAGAATAAAAGAAAACTTCGGTGTCAAATTCAACTGCTAAAGCCGAGTACATTGCAGCAGCTCATTGCACTGCCCAAATCCTCTGGTTACAATACCAACTGTAGGATTTTGAAATAAGGGACCTAAAAACACCTCTTTTAATAGACAGCGAAGCTGCCAAAAAAAATAAAGAATCTTGTCTATCACTCTAAAACCAAACACATAGAAATAAGGCATCACTTCATTAGGGACTGTTTTGAAAAGGGACTAATTGTCCCAGAACATTTTCTACAAGTGACAAAATAGCGGACATATTTACCAAACCTTTGGACTCATCAACCTTTTCTAAGTTTGTGGCCAAATTAGGAATGATAAATATGAGCTAATAAATAATTATGGTTAAGAATGTGTTTCTTAAACCTTAAAATAAATATATAAAAGGAAAATTCTCAAGAATTGTCCTAACAACTAATATTTGATAAACCACTGACAAAGCAACCTTGGTTTCTCTCAGTGGTTATCCCAAAACACGGATAGGATCAGTGGTGGTTATCCTAGCCACCGTTTCATATCTATCCACGGTTATAACTATCCGTTGTTACACTTTAAACCTTCTGTGGTTACTACCCCTTCCGAGGTCTCCATTCCTTTCGAGGATTTTAACCTTGTAACTTATCCATGGTTAAATTTCTTCCGAGGTTAAAAATCTCTTTTGTGGTTAAAATCTTTTCTCTGTAGTTATCAAATTCTTGATAGTTACGCCTGATTTTACCATCACTAATCACTCTGCAAGATTAGACTCCCTACAATTAATTGAATTGACCCTCATTAATTGTTCTCACGGCTCGATAATATCTTCTCATTTTACCATCCTACCCCTCTCATCTCCAATGACCACTGATCTTATTTATATCAGTGGTTATCTTCTTCAGTTCTTTCATAATAACTTGAAAAATCCTCTTGATCTTCCTTTGATCAAGAAAACTTTCCTTCTCAAATTCAAAATCTCATAATGTTGTTTATGGCGAAGGACAATTGCTTGTCAAGCATGTCGCCTGGCACGAGGCACTTACACTGATTTCATTTGAACTTGATGCTCATGATGATGGTGTAACAACATCAAACCAGGCTTCATTCCTAACAAAGCTTTGTCTATACATCAGGGTGTGCATGAACGTACTCATTTGTCCTTTGTCTTTCTCTCTCTTGCTCACAGGTTTGTCCAACAGGTAAAAACCCTAAGGTAAAACTTTTGGTAAGTTATAAGTAGTGGAAGTTTTATTTATTGAAACCGCCGTTTTTTGCAACGGTTACACTTCTTTGTCTTCCCCTCTCTCATCTTAAGGCAAGCATTCATAATCACGCTTGGTTGTTTTTCGTTCATCATCGCAACAATGGCATCTGAAACTTTGAGAATCAAGCCGATTCAAAATCCCGGAGCCTACCTTGTTAAGTCTGAATGATTGAGAATTCCATTTAACTTTAACGATTGGAATGCGGCTTCGCTTTAGTAATTTAACTTCTTGATCCGTCACCTCTACTGGTTCTTCCGTGAACTGAAGTTTGTCATCAATTTGAATTTCTTCAAGAGGTATGATCAACATTCATCGCTTAGGCACATTTTCAGACTTGATATATGAAAGACATCGTGAACGTTACTAAGTTCAGGAGGTAATTCAAGTCTGTAAGCTACCATTTCAATCCGTTCTAAAATTTTGAATGGTCCTACAAATCTTAGTGAGAGTTTAACTTGCTTCACAAATCTAAAAAGGCCTTTCCAAGGCGAATCTTTTAACATAACTCGATCACCAATTTGGAATTCTAGTGGTCTCCGACGATTATCAGCATACCCTTTTGAAGATCGCGAGAAGCTTTGATTCGTTCTTAAATAAGTGCGATCTTGTTTGTAGTTTCTTGAATGAACTCCGGGCCAATGATCTGATTTTCAGCTACATCCGACCAACAGATAGGAGATCGACATTTGCGCCATAGAGTGCTTCAAATGGAGCACATTGAATACTGTATGGTAGCTGTTATTGTATGAGAATTCAACAAGTTGAAGATGAATGTCCCAGCTACCTCCGAAATCAATCACACAGCTTCTGAGCATGTCTTCAAAAGTTAGATTCGTTGGTGCTGTTTGTCCATCCATTTGTGGATGTTAGGCTGTGCTCATATTGATTTGTGTGCCCGAGCATTCTGAAGAGTTTGCCAAAATTGTGACATAAATCAACTATCTTTGTCCGAAATGATGGAGATCGGTACTCCATGTCGAGATGCAATCTCATTGACATAGAGTTTAACTGATCAATCCATAGTGTAATCTTCTAGGATTGGTAAGAAATGCATAGATTTAGTAAGGCGATCAACGATAACCCAAATAGAGTCATGATTACGTGATGTTCTGGGTGCTTTAGCAATGAAATCCATAGAGATCTGATCCCATTTCCACATGGGAATCTCAGGTTGTTGTAATAACCTAGAAGGTCGTTGACGTTATGCCTTAACTTTGAGACATCTTAAACATCTATCCACGTATTCTGTTATATGTTTCTTCATTCTAGGCTACCAGTAAAAGTCTCTAAGATCTTTATACATTTTATCAGCACCTAGATGAATAGAATACTAGGGTTTGTGCGCCTCATCCAAGATGATTATTCTAATGCTACCGAATAGAGGAACCCAAATTCGGCTTTTGAAATACAGTACTCCATAAGTTTTGGTTTCTAATTGTTTGTCTAATCATCTTAGTTCCTCAGCTGGGTAGTTTGTTGCTTGCAAATCTTGTTGCTGAGCTTCTCTAATCTGGGGAATTAGACTGGTTTGAATAGTCATTTATAACGCTCTCACACGTAAAGGTTTGACTCGTTCCTTGCGACTCAAAGCATCGTCTACGACATTCGCTTTACCTGGATGATAACAAATTTCACAGTCATAGTAGTTCAGAAGTTCTATCCATTGCCTTTGTTGCATGATCAACATTTTCTGATCTAGAATGTGTTGAAGGCTTTTGTGATCAGTGTTTACGATACAATTGGTTCTGTATAGATAATGTCTCCCAATTTTAAGTGCATACACCACTGCACCAAGTTCTAGATCATGAGTGGTATAATTTTTCTCGTGTATTTTCTATTGTCGAGAAGCATAGGCAATTACCTTGTCCGTCTGCATTAACACGCACCCGAGACCCTAACGAGAAACATCATAGTATACCGTGAAGTTGTTTGTACCTTTCGGTAATGCAAGTATAGGTGCGTTGTAGAGTTTGTGTTTCAATAGTTGGAATGCCTCAGCTGTTGGGAACCTCATATAAACGGTTGATTTTTCTGTGTGAAAGTTGTTAGTGGCAAGGCTATTTTTGTAAAATTCTTAATGAATCGTCCGTAATGACTTTCCAGTCCTAAGAATTGACATATTTTAGTTGGGGTTCGCGGTGTCTCGCATTGTTTCACAACTCTAAACTTACAAGGATCCACTTGTATACCGTTATAATTTACTATGTGTCCAATGAATTGCACTTCCTGTAATTAAAATTTACATTTGGAGAATTTGGCATAAAGTTTCTCACGTGCTAAAATTTCTAATATTAGTTTCAAGTGTTGAGCATGTTCCTGCTAGTTTCGGGAGTATATGACTATGTCATCAATAAATACAATCACAAGGCATTATTAAAAACTCATAATGTCCGTATCGGGTTCTAAAATCAGTTTTAGGAACATCATCATCATGAATTCATAACTAATGATATCCAGATCTTAGATTGATTTTTGAAAAATAAGTAGCACCTTGCAATTGATCGAATAAATCATGAATACGAGGCCGTGGATAACGGTTCTTGATTGTTAATTTATTGAGTTCCTTGTAGTCGATACACATTCCGAATGAACCATCTTTCTTTTTCACAAAAAGAATTGGTGCTCTCCAGGGTGAGAAACTAGGTCTAATAAAACCTTTGTGTAAAAGTTCTTGTAATTGACCTGATAGTTCTTCCATCTCAGAGGGTGCTAGACGATAATGAGCTTTAGCAACATGTGCTACACCTAGAATCAAGTCAATACGAAATTCAACTTGTCTCATTGGGGGTAATCCTGATTTATACTTAGGAAAACTTCAGGAAATCCTTAACTGCAGGAATATCTTCGATCCGTTTTGGTAGAGAACTGTTCTCAGTCACATGTGCTAGAAAGGCCTGACAACCTTCCCATAAGTATTTCTGAGTTTGCATACATGATATGAAACCAAGTTTTCTACCCGCTTGTTCTCCTTGAACTATCAGTGTATTACCGTCAGGTAATGGAATATGGATCACCTTGTTTTAACACACAACTTTCGCTTGGTTATCAGAAAGCCAATCGATGCCGATCACGAAATGAAAGCTTCCAAGTTCAACGAGAAGTACATTAATATTGAAAAGGTGATCATTCAAATTCAAGGAACATACTTGAATAACACTATCAGTTTTGAGCAACTTGCCATTAACAAGTTCAATGACATAGGTATTTTCTAGATCTACAGTAGTCAATGAAAGTAATGATGCAAATTCTGAAGAGATAAAACTCTTATCTACCCATGTTTCAAACAAAACTGATGCGTATAAATTATTGAGAAGGAGCATACTAGTGACAATATTCACATCATGCAATTTGGAAAGTTGTCCCTAGCTCCGTTCCCTTGATTGGTGTTGTTGTTGTTCGGATAGTTTCTCATGAAATGGTCAGGGCTTCCACTCTTGAAGCATGACTGGTTTGTTTGAGTGGTTTGTCGTGGTGCCTGATTTGGTTGACGAGCAGGAAAGTTACAATACGTTGCGTTGTGTACTCAATTACAGTTCGCACAAACATGACATGGTCCTGTACGATGATATGTACACTTGTTGCATTTCGGCGCCTGTCCAGTATAAGCTTTCCTCTCTGGAATTATAGCACCGTAGTTCTTCACCGTTGGTTTGCTCTGGATGGTCTCAGTGTTTTTCCCAAACCACTTTCTTTTTGTACCCCTCGTGTTACTAGAGGCACCGAAATCACTACGGCTCACTGCCGCCTGAGTTTTCGTTGACAAAGTACCACTTCTTACTGCCTCTTCAGTATGCTTAGTGGTCAAAAAGATTGTAAGTTTGAGGGTGGTTAGTTCAGCTGCAGTCACCATTCCCCAAATCTGGGGAACCACACCTTTGATGTACTTCTCAATCAATGCTGCTTCTGTAGGAAACATATTGGTAAGTAAGCAAGTAAGTTCATGAAAAGGATCGGTATAAGTTAGACAATCAGCGCCGATCATAGAGTGATTCCATAATTCCTCTATAGGTCCAAATATGGATCAAGACAACAACTTTATCACTCCAAACGACACCAAAAGACTCTAACGTGTGCGGAATCCAGGTTACAATCAATACAAGAGATGTAAATATGCAAGCTTTGTATAAATCGTGAACTTCAGAAGAACAATGCCTCGATACGTCTAGAGAGCAATTCCTCGGGAATCCAACCCTAAAACGATACAAAATACGTCTATTTATACTACTTTAGGAGTACTCGAACTTCTATACACGAAAATGGTTCGAGTACTCGAAAATCAGAAGTTCATGAAAACTATGTGCACGAAAATACACAAAACTTTGTCTTCATTTGATTACTGGTTGACTTTGTCAGTCTTCATCTCTAGAACGGGCTCTACACACTCCCCCTAGACTGATAAAGCCAACCAATATAAAGTTTGACCGAATGAGGACCTGCACCGGCACACAACTTGAGCTCCATAGCGAAAGCAACGACCCTGGTGAAAGGCTTTGCTTCTTCGTCTTATCCCCCATAGACTTTGATAGGAGTATCATGCAGCTTCTACATATCTTCCTTACCAAACTTGAGTAGGTTCATGGGGTCCACGATGATGTCTATATCGTATAGATCACCCTTTGTCTTCATAATGGTGGCTGCATTCTCTTTTCGTCAAAATACTAGAAGTCAAAGTTCTTGAGCATGTTTTCCGGGACTCTGGTTGACACTCGGATTACCTTATTAGTGGCTGGTGGGGGGTACTTGTAATAAACCCACGGTTCCTTCTTCACCGGATCCAATATGCATGTCGAAACAAATCGCTTTCCTGTGGCGGTCTTCATGATTGGGAAGTCTTTATCGCAATGTTCCTTGATAAACTTGGCAAAGAGTTCGACCTGATTATCCTTGGATGGGTTATAAAAAACGGCATTGGCTTCGGATATCAAAATTTCGCATCGAACAAAAGTCTTGTGGCCGTTTGATGTATTCCAGCTTTCCATTCCTCCTATTCACAAGATACAGCTGTTTATCTTTGTCATACATCCAGCAAATGTCTTCAGATATTTCGTTGTGCACAGTAAACATGTCACGAGCTTCCGGAGTCCAAGTAACATCATTATGCTCTGCTGGTCCTTCACCCATCCAGGATTGTTGTACCTCAGGAGGAGCAGGAGTCCAATCACTATGTTTTTTGAACCAACTGTCTATCATTTTGCCAGTGATGCGACTTCCTATCCTTTTGTGTTAACGTATTTGTGAGCATACAAATAGTCGACATAGGAATCTGTGGAGACATTTCCATGTATGATGTTTTCAGGTTCCTCTTCTTTGGATGCTCCCCAGAAGACTCGGCGATCTCTTCCCTTTCTTGTGCACAAATCGCATCAAATACTGAGTTCATCGTGACATCAGTTAAAGGTCTCCCAGACCTGCATCTTTCAGCTCTTCTCCAAACTCATCAAAAATGAAGTTCTCAAAAAGATCCTCAAACAAATTGTCAAAATTATCCAGAGGCTTCTCTGAGGAGAATGGATTGCCTGTGTCATCACCGCCTTGATCATCCTTGGCCGACTAATCATCTTTTTGGCCTAAGGAGCTTGTGCCTTGGCCACCATCTCCTCCTCCTCCATCATCATCATCATCATCATCATCTTTGTTGTCTTTCTTGTCATCTCCTTTATCATCATCATCACCATTGTCATCGTCTTTCTTCTCTTTGTCTTCTTGATCATCATTATTATTTTCTTCATTGTCTGCAAGTTTGACTCCTTTAAGAGCATCAATATCCTTACATAGTTCTGCATTTTCTTTCTTTAAAAGCTCTACAAAGTTCTGATGTTTGTTGATGAGATCACAAACCCTGAGCATCCCATCTTGCATAGTCTTGATGACACTGCCTTTGGTTGCTGAATCTTGTTCAAGGAGGAACACTCTCTCCTGTATCCATACATTATCAACCGGCACCTGATCAGGCAAGTATATCTTTCTTGGCTTTGGGTGGTGATGGTGGTGGATGAGAGAAGTGGATGGGAATTGGGGAATGCAGAGGTGAGATGTGTGTAGGTGTAGGAGATGATGGTTTGGTTTGGGTGGCTTTAATGGTGGTGGATATATGTGGTGGAATGGTGGTTTGGGTGGATGGGGCTGGTTTTGTTGGTGCTTTAGGTTTAGGGGCTGGCTTTGGCATTGGTGGTGGTTGAGGTTTTGGTTGTGTAGGTTGAGGCTAAGGTTGTGGTGGTGGTGGTGGCGGCTGTGCTTGAGGAGTCTAAGTGGACGAGGTGCCGGCGAACTTCTTCTTGAGCCTCGAGTCCCTTGCTCCTTTAGACATCGTCTTTAGGCGTTTCTTCTTGCGAGATGACTCTTGAGTGGGAACATAATCAACATCTTGGACTTCTTCCCTTTCTGCTCGTGACAATGATGGAATCACAGGCTCAAGTTCCTTAATGAAATCTTCTTCCCAAGATGATGATGATGATGATGATGATGACTCAGATGATGAGTCTTCTGCAGCTTTACTAGCTTCAGCACTTATTCCTGTGGGAGGATGATTGTACTCGTCTATGACAAAGGCTGTAGGAGTACCTTGTTCTTCATCCTCCTCATCTAAACCCGTAGATAATCTGCCAAAATTTTCCAGAGGGCGAGCACCGACAAGCTGCTTCTTTCCCTTTTTGTTCATGGTCATACAAGAGAAAATGTCTTCTTTCATCCTTTTGATTCCCAGAGTTCCGACTGTTGGGATGAGATTCTGATTTTGTTTGTTGATGATGATCTGGATGAATCTGGGGAAAGCTATGAATCTCTCCTTCCTTTTACCCTTGATATTAGCATGCATGTCTCGAAAAATCATCTTTGAGTAGTTGAACTCAATTCCCAATGCAATCGCCACCAGACAAGAACTGAGAGTCTAGTTTAGAACGTTGTATCCTTCCTTTAGTCCCGAGAGGCATTAGGTGACAACATGGGCTAAGTATCTCCAGTACGAATGAAGAAGCTTCTTCTCCGTGGGAGGGTAAAGACCTTCATGCCCCATTCTAAACACTGTGCTTTGAATCAGCCCCTGGTCAAGCTCAATAGGATTTGTGTCCTTGTCACCAAACTGAAGGCATTCCCTGATGATCTACTATGTTATGATCACAGGTTGTCCTTGAATCTTCCCAATCAAACTCACGTTTACGTTGGCATCAGTCCTCTCTGTAGTGGTGTTCCAGAAGTCATATATAAATGAAGAAATGATCAAAGGATGCTCCATAATAGCGTAGTTGAATGGTGAGAGAATCAGTCCACCCACCATACTTTTGAACATAGCGTGCTTCTTCGGAGGATCGTCCAGATAAGCAGACATGTTGTGATCAGGGACAAACCGTAACTCAACCATCTGAAACAAAAACAAGCCAGGTTAGTTAAATAATAAATCAAACTTAAAAGTCAAAGGGGTCAAAGGTCAAATCGAATTTGAAAGGCAAAGTCAAATTATAGTTCACGAAAACAAGGCGTATTCGAAAATTCAAGGAGTTCACGATACTGAGAGTGTACACGAAAATGAGTCAATACACAAAATTTGGTTTTTGAAAATGTGTACTCGAAGTCTAGTTTTCGAAAAAATGTACAAAAATTTTTGTACTCGAAGTCCTTCAATTTTGCTGTTTAGAACTCCAGATTGTACTCGAAATGCTAGGAATTGGGAGGCGACCAACATATCAAAATATCGGTTTCCAATTTTGAGTATTTCGAGGTGATTTGACCAAGATTCCCTCGGTTAACGAACACAAGTACTCGAAATTGGTTTTTGTTCGATAACTTTTTATTTAAAAGTCAAAATCCTACAAAAATTTATACCTAGGTTCATCTAAGTGTGATCTACAAGGTGGTCGGAATGGAATTTTGAGATGTAGTCCAGAAAGTCAGATCTCCTAGAGAGAGAAAACGGATACTTAATAGATTATGGCACTCGAAAATCGTCCTTCTCGAAGTATTTATAGGTGACTTTCGAGTGCACGATTTTGTGTACTCGAAAACGTGTTCAATATTTCGAGTAACACATTTCGAATACCCATTTTCGAATACTGATTAATGTTGAATTTTCTAGCTTAATAAAATAAAATAAAATAAAATAAAATAGAATAGAATAAAATAAAATAAAATAAAAAACAATACAATAAAATACAATAAACTCAAAAACTTTGGACGAGTTCAAAGTTGAGTCGGGTCAATTTTGTGGGATCAAATCTGTATCAGAAATTTGACCACCTTGACACAATTTCTTATAGAAACCCAACATTAAAATACTTATACGCCACCAATGATTTCAACTCATTTATCCATAATTTAAAAACAAGACTTATGATCAAAAATTTTCAAATGATTTTTCTGAAAATCCTTTTGGAAAGTTTATGGGCAATCAGACAGTTAACCAGATTAACATGCAACCTATCAATTTTGAGAAATCTTTTGTTTCAGCGAACTTGAGACGTTTTGATAGAGTTTAAGATGAGAAGAGAAAAGAACAAACCTATTAGATTAGAGTCAAGAACAAGAAGTGGTTCTATCATCTTTGTGCTCATTGGCATCTTTTATTTTACTTATCTACAAACACATTGGCCTTAATGTCACACATCCAAGTCTTTGCTTACGCAAAACAGAGGATGCTCTAGTAAGTATTTCCTGCTCTTTCTTTGCACAAAACATAGAAAATACCCGAGTTTTCTCGAAACGATTTCAAGTTTATTGAAACACAATACTGTTTTGACTTAAAAATTTATACAAAAAGTCAAATAGTTGTTGCATCTTTCCAGTTATCTGATTTTCCAATGTTTAATATTTTTGAATAATCATGTCTAATCCTTCTTATTAGAAAAACGTGTTAAACTTCTTAATGATTTATAGTTACCCAAAGTTGTTATTCTTTATAAATTATTCTTAGGTAGTGAATTTCTGAGTGTCAGAAATCATTTCACTTCCCAATTACCCACTTCACCTGACCGTCCAAATAATTTTGTTTTTGTATTTTTCTTAAATTTTGAAAAAGGCGAAATCTTTTTGTCGTTTTTCTTAAATTTTGAATAAGGCAAAACCTTTTTTGTCGTTTTTCTTAAATTCCACTCCCCCTAAACTTGTCAATTATCTTAAACTGACTCAAAAACATAAATCTTTTTGTTGTTTTTGTAAATAAACTCAAAACCGAAAATATTTTTTTTTGTTTTTGTAAATATTCTCCCCCTAAATTTGTGATCTAAAAAAATTAAAATAAAACAAAACACAAATTTTACAGTATTTACAAAAATTGTTTTAATCAAAACTTATTAGTTTGAGAGAGGCAAGTAGATGGTGGAAGCATGCTGTGTCGAATGGTTTTGTGAAAGGATCCGCTATATTATCATATGTGTGGACCTTTTCAAGATGGATCAACTTCCGTTCAAAACAGTCGTGGATAAAGTGAATCCGGATGTCAATATGTATAGTTTTGGAGTGTTGTACCGGATTCTTGACGATCTGTAGAGCGGCTTCATTATTACAATATATAGGAGAGTTAAGAAAGTTCAAACTGTAATTGAGAAACTGTTGTTGCGTCCAGATGACCTGAGAACAACAATTGGAGGCAGCAACATACTCAGGGATGTGGAAAAGGTGTTGTCAACGGGAGCGGTTTCACTTGTCTCAGCTCCAATATACGCACAATGTTACTCAGAGATGTGGTCTGAGAACAATGGATTGTCAAACGTCTGGTGAGAAGAAGATGACATTTGATCTGCCTCCGGAGTTGGTTGAACAGACTGAGAAGTCTCTGGATTGATGGGATGACTTCATTGATTGGATTCGACTGAGCGGGCGGGACTCGATCATACATGTCTGGCGGGTCAACTGTTAGAAGCTTAGAATCACATGGAATGTAGTCAATCCTGTAGTCCACGTCGTAACTCTTTTAGAAACTGTCTTTAGGCTCAGATGGTCCTGGACACTCAAATGAAATGTTGAAGGGCTCAAATGTAGAATCATACTGATATAGCCAGTTTGGACCAGAACTGGAATCGGTGTTGTTCATCTCTTGCCAATCAATGTAGTATGATTCCAAAATCATCGGGGTCTTCTTGTTGTATACCTAGTAAACAGCTTTCTCAGACAAATAGCCCATGAAGTAACACTCATCAGCCTTGTCATCAAACTTATGATTCAGCTAAGTATGGAGGAGAGTGCAAGGACAACCAAACGACTTGAAGTGACCAACCTTCGGCTTTTGATTGAAGAATATCTCATAGGGAGTCGTCTGATGGCGCTTGTTCCATAGAGCTCGGTTTTGAACATAGCAAGCTATGTTAACAGCTTCAGCCCAGAAGAAGATTAGCAGTGTAGACTCTAATAGCATGGTCGTGCAGCCTCGATAAGCGTTCTGTTCCTTCTTTCAGCAACTTTGTTTTGCTGAGGTGTACGAGTTGCACTATGCTGCCGAGTAATTCCTTTCTCATCACAGAAATCAATAATTGTCTGATTTCTAAATTCGGTGCCATTGTCAGTTCTAATCACCTTAACCTTTAAATTCTTCTGATTCTCGATCAGGGTGATAAACTTCTTAAGAATCTCTAGTGTCTCATCCTTCTTGGCCAGAAAGAACATCCAAGTAAATCTGGAATAATCATTTGTTACAACAAGACAGTATGACTTCTTCCTGATGCTCATAACAATAACTGGTCCAAAGAGATCCATATGGAGAAACTGGAGAACTGATGAAATTGTGTTTAACAATTTGGGCTTGTGGGGTCTCTTGTGTTGCTTCCCCTTGGCACATGCGATACACTTCTCAATTGTGGAGAATTCCTCAGAAGGTAGGCCAATGACATGATCTCCCTTAGCCAGTCGGTTGAGATTCTTCAATTTGACATGACTCGATAGGCGATGCCATAGTAATCAGTAAGTCTCTGATGCCTTAGAAAACAAGCAAGTGTTTTCAGTGTACGAATCAGAATTCATGTTGATGATGTAGGCATTATTTATTCTCGAAGTCCGCATCAAGATCCATTTCTCTAGTACGACAAATCCGAGCTTCAAGATAAGACACTCGTTGTTTGTGAAGTGTGTTAAAAAGCTCTTTTTACATATCTGAGAAACACTCAACAAGCTGTGGTTGAGTTCTTCAACATAGTACACATCGTAAAATCCATTAGTTACTGTGACTTGCATGCTGATTTTCCCCCCTTTTTCTCCAACAAACGAGAAGTATCCTCCATGAAACAGCGTGACTTCATGCAACTAAGAAAAATCCCCAGTCATTCTTCAGCTTATTTGGTCCTCCCTGCATTGTACACATACATTTAATGAGAAATGGGTGCCCAAATCATAATATATTTAGGTACTTGTGGAACTTTGGGCCCTTTCTTGACATTTCCCTTAGGCTTGTCTGATTTGGCCCTAACATTCATGGGCCTGACACCACTGCCATGATCAATTGGTTTTAATTGAGGTTTCAGATGTGGATTATTCTTCCACTATGGTTTACTTTTAGATTTGGAAAGCTTTGAATTCTGTTTATGAAAACTAGATTGATTTTGTTTTGTTGGTTTGGCCCTTTTGGTAGTGGGATGATTCTTTTTCACCCTAGGCTTGGAGGATTGGTCAATCCTCATTGGTTTTCTCACAGGTTTAGCCTTGGGTGTGACCTTCTGATTCTTCCAATAGAAGAATTCAGTAGGTCAAATGGCTTTACATCACAATCACTCAGACCAGAGAAAGAACTTGTGGAGGCTTGTTCTAATGACCCAGTCGGAACATAAGGTTCATAGTTAGGGTTTAACTTTCAACCCGCCCCTGGAGTGATTGTGGAATCAACCTGGTTTGCCTGCTCTATCAAAGGAGAAGAATCTGATTGTAAGACAATTTTACTTTTAACATCATCATCAATTTTAGCTAACTTAGTCTTAAAATTCTTAATCATTTCATTTGGTTTAATTGTTATTGATTCAAATCTTCCAACAAAATCAACTATTGGAACAAAATGTGATTTTCTATGTGAAGTTGAACAATTTGTGCTCCTACTAGCACTTCTTTCTTCCTTCTTCTCCCTTGAACCTGAAACACTCAAACTTTCTGCACAAACCTCAGAAGTATCATAATCATTAACGTCAATCAAGACACGATCTGTAGTAAATTGCACTAGTTTGTTAAAACCAGTGGTGAACTCAAACCTTCGGTCTGACTTCAACAGCAGATCATCAAACATATGTGTTGATATTGGGCATGATGGAGTATTTATGGTTAAATGGAGGTGTCACCTCAGTAAAACCAAGCCCGATTTTCTCCTTTCTCCGACTTTGAACATCAATCATGTTAGCCACCACAGTACTTGAATATTCATATTTATCAGCTCTGATTTTAGCTTAGGACAATTGAGTCTTAGCTTGTTCAAACTCTAAGGAGAGTTCATCTATCTGACACCTTGCTTCCCTATAGTTGGACTCTTTATTACTTAAAAGCTCTTTCAATTGTTAAATACCACACCTTTCAGCGTCAAGTTTCTTTTTGAAAAGTTCTTCATTTTTAAGAAATTCAAAGTTGAAATATTTAAGTTTGGTGACTTCCTTGATTATGTCCTCATTGTGAGAACGGTATTTGAAAATCTTTTCAATGCAAGAAGTAGAGTAGAGATTTTCTGTTACCTCATTGTGTTTTTCGTCCACCTCTGCCATGAACACATGGCTTAAAGTCATCTCAAGCTCTTGCACCTGGTCACTCCAATCATAAGAGTAAGTTTCTTGCCTAACCAGTGCCTTGGATGTGGTAGCTTCAGCTCCAGCTCCAGCCTTCTCTTCTGGCTTTTTGTCTGCCTCTTTCACAACCATGGGCAGCTTACATTCACAAGCAAAGTGACCCAGCTGCTATCAGTTGTAGCACCTGAGCTTTGACTTAAAGAATCCTAGCTTCCTTCCTAGGGTGTTCCCGAAATTGTTCCTTCCATGCTTCTTAATGAGCTTCTTGGCACGAAAAACTGCCATGGCCATCTGCCATGGAATATCCATTACTTCAACATCAGCTAGGTTGATCTGCTTCGGATTGTCTTGAGTAAGATTGGACGGTGCCAATTCTCCAACAATTAATGAATTATAACGGCTCATAAACCCCTTGAACAGTAGCAGATTCTCTTCACACTCTTGAGGCTGTTCATAAACCCGTTGTCTCAACATGTCTTTGCGAATTTCCCTCGTATCCTCGTTTCCCTCGAAGTGTTCAACCAACGCATCCCAGAGTTGCTTGGCAGTCTGATGCTCCTTGAATCCATGCGCCATGTAAGTAGACAATGCCATGGTGATTGAGGTGTATGCCTTGTCATCCTTTTCCTTCAATAGGATGTCGTTCTCAGTATACAACTCTGGGTCCTTGGGAATTAGCCCGTTCAATTCACTCTAGTACATAGGCACATAGGGCCTTTCCTTTATCGATGTCCATAGCTTGGGATCCGTGTACTTGATAAAAGACTAGAATCTGAACTTCCAGTCTTGGATGTTATCTCCTGACACAAGCCTCGGTGGCTTAGTTCTTGTGCCTATTTCATTATCCAAATTCAGCAGGTTGGACAAGTTGGTCAGATTTTTAGATTCCATGATGATCAGAAAAATTTATAAGTCCTAGTTCTCGAATCCAAGAAGTTCCTGAAGTACCCAAGTATCCGAAGTCCTTGTAATACAAGAAATTCAAGATGTACTCGAAGATCCTGGAATACTCGAAGCCTTATACCTGAAGTGTTGTACTAGAATATGAGTTCATGTATTCCAAGTGTTCAAACAGTAGTACTCGAAGAATTGAACTCGAAGCTAAGATCTCGAAAGCAAAGTAGTACTCGAAGACCTGTTCTCGAAATGTAGTACTCAAAAACCAAAAACTAAGAAACAATTTGGCTAAGGTTGTTGAACTTGAATTTGTATTACTCGAAAACCTGTTCTCGAAAGGCTGTACTCGAAGCAATATACTCGAAAATAGAACGTGAAAATACTTGAAAAATTCTAGAGAAGAACTTTTCAAGATCTAGAGCTCCAAATTTTGACAGCAGCTAGATGGTGTGAAGAAGATCATGAAAGTGAGTTCCAAATCGACTTAGTGCCGGGGGCACAACCTGTCGCCAAAACACCTTACCATTTGGCTCCCACTAAAACGAAGAAAATGATGACCCAGCTACAAAAACTCCTTGACAAAGGTTTTATAAAACAAATTGTCTCTCCATGGGGAACACCAGTGTTGTTTGTTAAGAAGAAAGATGGAAGCATGCGAATGTGTATTAACTACAGGGAACTGAATAAGTTGACTATGAAGAACATGTATCCTCTACCTAGAATTGATGATTTGTTCGATCAATTGCAAGGTCCAAGTTGGTTCTCAAAGATAGATCTTCGATCCGGTTACCATCATTTGAAGGTTCGAGAGCAGGATATTCCAAAGACTGCATTCCGGACATGTTATGGACATTAAGAGTTTCTCATTATGTCATTTGGATTGATTAATGCTCCTGCAGCATTTATAGATTTGATGAACATGGTATGTCGACCGATGTTGGACCGATCGGTGATAGTGTTTATTGATCACATCTTGATTTATTTAAAGAAAGTGGGAGACCACGCTTGTCATGTACCTGAGGAAAGAGAAACTTTATGCTAAGTTTTCCAAATGCGCCTTCTGGTTACGGGATGTGCAATTTCTGGGTCACGAGGCGAAGCCCGAAGGCATTATGGTTAACCCAACTAAAGTTGACATGGTCATTAAATAGAGCCCTTCGAAGTCACCAACAGAAGTACGCGGTTTTCTTGGTTTGGCCGGTTACTATCGGAGATTTATTCAAGACTTCTCCAAGATAACAACGCCATTGACGAAACTCTCGAAGAAAGATGTAAAGTACGAATGGGGCCTAAACCAAGAACAAGTGTTTTCAGTACTTAAGGAGAAACTTACCCAAGCTCTTGTTTTAGCACTACCAGATGGAAATGATGATTTTGTTTTGTATGCTGATGCATCACGACAAGGGTTGGGATGCGTATTGATGCAAAGGGGAAAGGTGATAGCTTATGCTTCGTGCCAACTAATGCTTCATGAGGATAACTACCCGACCCACGATCTCGAACTCACTGCAGTGGCGTTTGCATTGAAAATATGGAGGCACTCTCTGTATGGCATAAAGAGTACCATCTATACCGACCACAAGAGCTTAAAGCATTTCTTCAAGCAAAAGGATTTCATCATGAGGAAGAGACGATGGCTTGAGCTGCTAAAGGATTATGATTGTGATAATTTATATCACCCAGGAAAGGCCAATGTGGAGACAGATGCGTTAAGTCGTAAGACCGAGCATCCTGACATACGTGTAAAATCGTATAGTTTCGTGATAACGCCAGACTTCCTGAATGGGCTCAAGAATGAGCAATAGAAAGGGTTAGAGCCAAACAATGTGGGCTATGAATGTTTCTTTGGACAAGTTAAGAATTTGGAAGACAATGACTATGGTGTGAAAGTTTGATTTGGTCGAATGTGGGTGCCCAGAAATGGTGACATTAGATTGAGGATTTTAGATAAATCCCACAAATCGCGTTATTCTGTGCATCCTGGTGTGACGAAGATGTATCAAGGTCTACGAAAATATTATTGGTGGCCAGAGATAAAGTTTAACGTAATGCAGTATATGAAAAGGTGTCTTAGTTGTGCACAATTGAAGGCTGAACATCAGAAACCCTATGGTATGTCAACCTCTTGAGGTACCAGAATGGAAATGGGAACACATCACCATGAATTTCATCACCAAGCTACCAAGAACAGCTAAACGCCATGATACCATGTGGGTGATTGTGGACCGACTGACAAAGAGTGCACACTTTCTTCCTATCAGGGAAATGTATATGCCCGAAAGGTTGTCTGAGTTACTTGTTAAAGAGATTGTGACCCGACATGGAGTTCCTATATCCATTGTGTCCGATCAGGATACGAGGTTTACCTCTAGATTCTGGAAGCAATTTCACGAGACCATGGGAACGAGACTGAACATCAGTACCGCCTGTCACCCCTAGACAGATGGACAGTCTGAGAGGACTCTCCAAACGTTGGAGGATATGCTTAGGGCGTGCATTATCAATTTTGGAGGAAGCTGGGATGACCACTTGCCATTGGTGGAGTTTTCATGCAATAACAGCTACCACTCTTGTGGGAAAATAAGGAATGATGAGCAAAACCACTAAAACCAGACAATTGAATAAACCGTGGATTGACCAGCCGCGGATGCTTCTCTTCCTATTGAAGAACTGCTTCAGCATCGGAAGGACAACAACGGAAGATTCGCCAAAAAGAATTACTGCTGATTATATCCATTCCTTGTTGTCCTTCCCCTTGGGTCCTTTGTCCATCTTCGGTTTACTGCCAGTCTCAAGTCTCCACCCATAAGGTAAGGACCTTTGGTTGTTGCCAAGGCGTCTATCAGACGTGCAACCGCCCATGTCGCCCATCGTCTCCTCTTGCCTTCATTAAATGTTGCATTAAATGCTTCATTACTTGTCATGATTACTTTCATCAAAGGCTTTTTTTTCGTATGCCATCTTTCTATTTGTTGATGCAATTTATGTACCTAGTTCAATTTTGTATTTGATATCATGTAAAGTTCATATTATATTAATGGAAGTTGTCTTTCTACATTGTTCTTAATGTTTAATATTGGTTATATGTTTATGTTATTGGTTGATGTGATTGATTATGTAATTGAGTATGAGTCTGGTTCATTCGGCCGAATGACTCTAACGTATGAAGTCATTCGGCGAATGAAACCAGAGTATGGCTCATTTCAGCGAATGAGTCATTCGCCGAATGACTCATTCGGCTGAATTATCATTCGACAGATGCCATTCGCCGAATGAGTTGCTTCGGCCTCTCATTCGGCCGAATGTCGACTGCCTATATATACAAGTTCAAATCATTTCAACCCTAACTTTAGAAGAGCCCTCATTCGTCCCAACTCTCTCCAGTGTCAAACCTTAGGGTTTTTGAGCGTCCTTCTTCTGTCCAAGTTCGAATCATAGCTAGTGGGGATCTATTTACACTCAAACGTCCATCTTTCATCTTTGGATCACCACTTTTGCTGTTGTTCTCGATTGGAAAACCCTAGAATAGGATTCCGCACTATTCTAGTGGCTGTTGAGCAGGTAATCTATCAGATTGAGTTGTTTCTAGACTCGATCTAGGTCCTACAAAGTGGTATCAGAGCTTTGGCTCTTGATTCTGCTCAATTTCCGATCAAAATCATCTCCTCTGGTGTTGCTTGTTCGAAACCTGTCAAAACCCTAAACCCTTGTGCGAAAAGTTACTGTTTCATTGCCTTTTTGTGGACTTTTGTGGTGTTTTCAACTAAACGTTTATCCCAATTTGTTTCTTATTATCTCATGGAGTTCTGTACCAAATTTGGTACTTAGATCTGGTCTAAATATTGAGATATCGTGATTTTGGTTGCAAAAACCCTCAAATCGGGCGAATGAGCTTGGCGGCCGAATAGTTTCAGCCGAATAAGCCTTCATTCGCCGAATAGCTTCATTCGACCTCTCATTCGGCGAATAGCTCTCATTCGGTTGTTCATTTGGAGAATAGCCCACATTCGATCCTTCATTCGGCGAAAGACTTCTTAGGTTAAGACATTCGGCGAATAGGTTCATTCGACCTCTCATTCGCCAGTTAGTGCACTTTCGGCCCCCGACATTCGCCACATTCATTTTCATTCGGCCTTCAGTCCAGAATTTTTCTAAGTGTTGAGTTTTTGTCTCTATTGATTCTATGCAGGATTTGGCACTGATGGCAAATCAGAACCATCGCATACAGACTTTGTTGTTGACAGAGAATGAGACGGGGAACTCCAATAAAGCTCCCAAGTTACTAACCTTAGACGATTATCCTCACTGGAAGTATCGATTTGAGATTCACATTAATGGGGTGGATACAAATCTATGGATGATGATTGAAGGAGGATATCTGAGGCCTCTGAATGAAGATGGAACTCCTATGCTAGTCACACGGATGACTGAGCCTCAAAGGAAGTTGTATGATTATGAGAAGAAAGCTTATGCTATTTTGTCACAGTCCATTGCTACTGATATTTTCCATCAGTTTAGACAATTCACTTCTGCTAAGCTACTGTGGGATGCACTGCAACAAAGATATGAGGGTAATGATGCTTTGAAGAGTATCAAATCAAAGGCACTGAGAAAGGAATTCAATAGCTTCATGTATGTAGGAAATGAGTCACTGGATGAGCTGATTGCTAGATTTTATCATCTTTTGAGTGAGTTATTCAATCATGAAGTCAAGACAACAACTCAGGAAAAGATCCAGTGTTTGGCAGATGCTCTACCTCCAAAGTGGGAGTCATTCTTGATGGTACTCAAGCAGAACCAGATGTTGGCACATATGGATATCAATGATTTTATCCAGAAGCTGAAAGAGCAGGAGATAGAAAACAAATGGAAAGCCAAGAGAGTTGTTCAAGTACAGGACCCCTCCTTATACTATTCCACTCCCACAGTAGATAAATCCAATACTCATGCTCCTCTAAAGACTTCTTTTGTTTCTAAGACATCTGAGGCTCCATGTACTGCTCAGATTCATTTCAGTCAATCATCCTCAACCAGTTCACAAACAGAACATCATTAGCCTACTACCAGCTTGAAGAGAGACAACTTTGACAAGGTCATCGTGGAGATTGCAAAAGAGCATATGGGTCTTTTGTCTACATTGGTTAGCTCATATGATGGATTAGTTGCTGGTCAGATCGGCAATCCCTATTTGAAAAATGATGACTACTCTCAGATTGATCCTGATGACATGGAACGAATTGACATTATGTGGGCATTGGCAAGTGCAGTTAGAAGAGCTAAGGAGTTTGTGAAGAGGACTGGGAAGGATATCAATCTAAACAAGGAGTCTAAGTTTGGATTTGATATGGCATCTGTGACATGCTACAACTGTGGTGAGAAGGGTCATTTTGCCAGACAGTGCAAACAACCGAAGAAAGCAGGCAACAAGAATCCATTCCAGCATCAGAAATCTTCCACTGCCAATCTAGAAAGGAGATTAGTTCCCATTGATTCTCCTTCTCAAGCTGGATCTTCATCCTCTGCAAGTAAAGCTTTAATGGTTCAACAGGATGAAGGGGTGAATTGGGATTTCAGATTCAATGCTGATAAAGAAGAACAAGATAAAGCTTGTATTGCTGAGATTCAACAATCTGAAGATCAAAGTGAGGAAAGCATTCGGGAAGACTCAATGGTGAATGATGATAAAGTCTCAAATTCAGAATCAGATAGCATGACAGATTCAGACACTCAAGATTCTGATGCTGAAGCTGATGACTCCTCTACTCAATTTGCTTTGATGGTAAACTCTTCTGCTTCATCAGAGTCAGAGCAGGTATACACTGATTGTTCATCTTCACATTCAGAGTGTTTTAATTGTGTTGATCTTAGAAGTAAGGTCCTTGCTTATCAGACACATAACAGTGCTTTGATGAACGATTTCGACTTATGCATTGAAGCTAACAAAATTTTAAAATCTAATGAAAAAGATTTTCAAGCTAAAATTGATCTTTTAAACAGACAATTGCATGAAGCCGAGATTGCAGTGCTGAATAAGCAAGATGCTATCACTTCTTATCTCAATACCATTAATGAGATTAAGAAAAAGTTAGCCATAGTCGAGTGTGACTATGAGACCTTGGGTCAGAAGCTCAAGAGCTATGAAAGCTCATCTTATATTATTGAGCACATGATCAGTAGGGGTACTGATCAACATGGGAAGGAAAAGGTTAACTATCAAAATTGCCCCCCACCTATTCTCAACACCTTTGTCAATACACCAAATGACAAAGATGTTAAGGATTTTCAAGTTACTACTCCGTTAGTAATAGATCCAGTTGATCTGAGTACAAATCAGATTTCATCAAAGACTGAGGGATCTCGGGTGGATGGAGTTGTTGAAGATTGGGTCTCAGATACCGAGGATGAATCAGATTATTCACCTAAGTATAGTACTCCTCGGAATCAAACTCCTGTTGTCATGAAAGGTGACCCAATCTGCAACTCAAAGATTTACAAAGAATTGAGCTTTGTTAAAGCTTCACAAGAATATGAAGCTAAGTGTGTTACCAAATCAGCTTTTGTTGGTAACAAAGGGACAAAGGGTTTGGGCTTTGATCTAGATAGTCAGAAAACAAATGCTTTTAAATCAAATAGAAAACCATTTTCTGATTTAAAACATTTTCATAAAAAAGGTGACAAAGTCTGTTTTGAATGTGGTGAGTCTGGGCACATCGTGAGATTTTGTCCTCATCTGATCAAGCCAAAGGTTGTTTCTTTCAGAAAATTAAGTTCTGCTTTACCAAAACCGGTAAAATATGTTCTTAAGCCTGTTCAAACAAAGGCCAAACAACCAGTTCTGATTAAAACTTTAGACAAGGGTAAAGGAAAACTGGAAACATTGAATGTTCCAAGTGTGCTTAAAGTTAACCAAGCAAAATCATCATCCATTTATCTGAAAACCTCTTTTGATAAAAACGCAATTTGGAAAGTTAAATCATCTGAGGATTCTATTCCACTTATTTCAGATAAATCTCTTCCTGATGGAAAATGGATTGATGTTTGGATCCGAGACTCTATGGGTCAACCCAAGACTATAAAGGCTTGGGTTCCCAAAGTGAACTAATTGTCTCTTTATTGTGCAGGTTGCCCCAAAAGCTGGAGTTAACAGCAATTGGATCGTTGATAGTGGGGCTTCCAGACACATGACTGGTGATATTTCTCTGCTCACCAATGTGAATGCAGTTCGAGGTGGATATGTTGCTTTTGCCGGTGACAAAGGCGGATTTATTACAGGAGAGGGAATTCTGACAAATGGACAAGTTTCATTTGATAATGTCAGATATGTTAAACAGCTGGAAAACAACCTCCTGTCAGTCTCTCAGATTTGTGACAAAGAGTACAAGGTCTTATTTGATGAGTCAAAATGTTACATTCTCAAGCAAGGTGTTAAGATCCCTGAAGATTGGATTTTGATGTCTGCTCCAAGAAAGCAAGATTTGTACGTTCTCAATATGGCCACAGCTTCAACTACATCCTCCACAGCTTCATGTTTTATGACAAAGGCAACTGAAAAAGATTCAATCCTTTGGCATAAGAGGATGGGTCATTTGAGTTTACGTAAGATGAATCATTTAGTTCACAATAGTCTGGTTGAGGGAGTTAGCTTGAAGAATTTTAAGCTGTCTGATATCTGTGTATCATGCAAGAAGGGAAAGCAATCTAAGCAGTCTCATAAGCTGAAAAAGTTTCATTCAATCAATGTTCCTCTTGAGCTTCTCCACATGGATTTATTTGGTCCAGTGAATCGGAAGAGTATAGCTGGAGATCAATACTGTCTTGTCATCACTGATGAGTATTCCAGATACTCTTGGGTTTTCTTTTTGAAGGAGAAATCAGAAACATTTGATTGCATTCAAGTTTTGGTTACCAAACTTGAATCACTTTATAAGCTCAAGATTCGTCAGTTTCGAACTGATAATGGAACGGAGTTCAAAAATCACAACATGGAAAATTTTTGTAATACAAGAGGCATTGTGCAACAATTTAGTGCTCCATATGTTCCTCAAATGAATGGTGTTGCTGAACGCAAAAATAGGACATTGATTGAGGCTGCTAGAACCATGCTTGCTGATTCTTCCCTGCCGGTTCAATTCTGGAATGAAGCTGTAGCAAATGCTTGCTATACATTGAATCGGGTACTAATTGTGAAAAGACATGGGAAGACTTGTTTTGAACTGCTCCACAATAGAAAGCCAAATCTTAAGTATCTTGAACCGTTTGGTGCACCATGCACTATGCTTAAGAAACATGAACAGGGCAAGTTCAATGAGAAGGTGGAAGAAGGGTACTTTCTTGGGTATAGCACTCCAAATAAACGAGTTTACAACATTTCAACTCATAATGTGAAGGAGTGGTACCATGTTGATGTTCAGAAATATTCTATGCCCCCACCTGGAAAAGGGCCAGATTGGATGTTTGATTATTCCAGTCTCTTTGATTCATTCAATATGTCCCCTATGTATTCCGATGAAGATGTTGCTGTTCAGATGTTGTATGATGCACAAAATGCACCTGATGAAACATTTCGACCTTCATCTGCATCCATTCCTACTACACAGATAAATGATGACAGCTCAGACACAGATGACAATCCTCCAGCTGCTCCTGAACCAGTTGTTGATAATCTTGTACCTGGTCTTGAGGATTTGAATCTGAATAACTTAGATCCTGAGGTTGAGGTTCCAGCTCATCCTGTTGGAAGAATTAATCGTATTCATCCTCAAGAAAATATTATTGGGAGTCCTTTGGATGGAGTGAAGACTCGAAGTCAGATTTCTTCAGGTGGTCTTGCTGACATTCTTGATTTTGCAGATGTAAGCTTTTGTGCTCATTCCTGCTTTATTTCTCAAGTTGAACCGCGTACTGTCACTGAAGCTCTCAAGGAAGAATCATGGGTTGATGCAATGCAAGAAGAACTTTTGCAATTCAAAAAGTTAGGTGTCTGGCAATTGGTTGACAGACCTAAAGGTGCAAAAGTCATTGGCACTCGATGGGTTCTTCGTTGCAAGAAAGATGATCACGGGATTATAGTGCGAAACAAGGCACGTCTGGTGGTTCAAGGATTCAGACAGATTGAGGGATTGGATTACAATGAAGTATTTGCACCAGTTGCTAGACTTGAAGCCATTCGTATCTTCTTGGCTTATGCATCCTTCAAAAAGTTCAAAGTTTATCAAATGGATGTTAAGAGTGCGTTCCTTCACGGTGTTATCAGTGAAACAGTGTATGTCAGTCAACCTCCCGGGTTTGAGGATCCATTGCATCGTGACCAAGTCTACAAGCTAGACAAGGCCTTATATGGATTGCATCAAGCTCCACGAGCGTGGTATAAGACACTTTCTACTCACCTTCTGAACAACGGGTTCAGAAGAGGTGTCATTGACTGCACATTATTCATCCGTGAGAAGGACAGTGATTTACTCTTGGTGCAAGTGTATGTGGACGACATAATTTTTGGTTCCACAAATGATAGTCTGTGCAAGGAATTCGAGAAGGTTATGAAAGAAAAATTTGAAATGAGTTCTATGGGAGAGATGAAATTTTTCTTGGGCTTGCAGGTGGATCAGTCTGAGGCAGGGATTTTCATTCATCAAACCAAATACGTTGGTGACATTCTGAGCCGGTTCAGTATGTCTGATGCAAAGCCTGCTGGTACCCCACTGGCGATTAATCACAGGATTACTCCAGACGAAAAGGGGGAGTTAATTGATGCCACTCTGTACCGAGGAATGATTGGATCTCTTATGTATCTTACTGCTTCTCGGCCAGATATCATGTTCGCTACTTGCTTGTGTGCACGCTAACAATCAAAACCAAGAGTATCTCATCTCATTGCTGTCAAACGGATTATGCGTTATCTGAAGGGTACACCGGAACTTGGCTTATGGTACCCTAATGATGATAACTTTGAGCTAACTGCATACAGTGATTCAGACTATGGTGGATGCAAAAGAGATTTCAAGTCAACATCGGCAGGATGTCAGTTCTTTGGAAACCGATTAGTTACCTGGCAGTGCAAGAAGCAGACGTCGGTGTCTACTTCAACTTGTGAAGCTGAATATATTGCTGCTGCTAGTTGCTGTTCTCAAATCATCTGGATACAACAGCAACTCAGGGACTATGGGTTACATTTTTCTAACACTCCTATCTATGTTGATAATACTGCCGCCATAGCTGTCACTAAAAATCCTGTTCAGCATTCCAAAACAAAACACATCTACATTAAATATCACTTCATACGTGATTGTTTTGAAAAGAAATTAATCGATGTTGTTAAAATTCACACAGATCACCAGAAAGCCGATCTTTTTACAAAAGCGTTTGATAAATCCAGATTTTTATATCTGTTATCGGCTAATGGTGTTTTTCAAAAAGATGGAATCCAATCTGCATCTAAATCTAATAAATGATCATCAACTTTTTCTTAGATAATTTTCGTTTTTGTTTATTTACTTATTGCATTTCAATTGTCTCTTGTATAGTTTATTTTATTTTTCAAAAACCCAAAAAGATTTTCTGTTTTAGGTTTTTAGGGGGAGATATTCGAAAAATTGAAAAACCAAAAACATTTAAAAAATTGAAAAACCAAAAACATTTAAAAAATTGAAAAACCAAAAACATTTAAAAAATTGAAAAACCAAAAACATCTGAAAAATTAAAAAAATTGAGATGGTCGTCCTTTAAAAGATAATACATTAATCTATCATGTCATAAAAAGCAGAAGTGAATGTGTAAAATGAAAACACAAGAGAATTATGATGGGATGTACTGATAGGCCGACTTTACAAAATAGATAAACAACTTGTGATAACTTAGAAAGTCTGATTTGTGGGAACTGTTTCATAAAACCAATTAAGTAAGAAATAGATTTTGACTCAAATCAAGCATACACCGGTCATCATGGAATCAAATGAGGTTTCAAACAAAAGAAAAAGGAAAACAAGCTGGTATTAAGCTTGAAGAAAAAAGAAAAACAAGCTGGTAGTAAGCTTGAAGAAAAAGAAAAACAAGCTCGTATTAAGCTTGAAGAAAAAGGAAAACAAGCTGGTATTAAGCTTGAAGAAAAAGAAAAACAAGCTGGTATTAAGCTTGAAGAAAAACTTAAACAAATTAAGTTCGATTCCATACATGTGCCATATTGCTGGGACGGACCTAGCTGAAGCCATCCATTTGGATAGAACAAGAAAAATACAAAAAGATAATAAAGTTTGAGTCTTATTGAATTTATGATGACTGGTATTAAGATATGCAGAGATGAGTTATAAACTGATTTTGATCTTTAATGGTGTAATGAAATGGGGAACTCAATCAGAAAACATGAGTAATTATCAAGTATGTTTAGTTGTTATGTATTGTATGGTTTAAAATTGGACAAACATATCAGTAATCGTATCATAAAACCAATGTGTCTAAGGTTAAACATTCAATAAAGCTGATGTGATATGATTAGAGTTATGTGTTATTTGTTTAGTAGGCCATTCTCACAAAAACATGTGCTTATTTTTTTTAATTGTTAGTTGTACAGTTGTAATCTTCGATTCAGAAAAATACAAAAAGATTTTCTATTTTCAATTTCAGTTTAGATGATCATTTGTAGGTTCAGATGTCTTTCACATTTGAATCCTGAATCAACCAGACATATCTTCATAAATTGTCAAAAATTTGATGCTCATAAATGAAAAATCTTGAAAAAGTTTGTGTTTTTGAATGCTAACATTTCCATTCGCACGAATGAAGTGTGAAACTCACACATTCGGCCGAATGAATTCATTATGCGAATGAATCATTCGACCGAATGAACTAGACTAAGTAAGTCTCATTCGGCGAATGAGCTGTGTCGATTGTCTCATTCGACATTCTCATTCGGCGAATGAATGATGACGAATGTCTCATTCGACAGTGTCATTCGGCGAATGTGGGTGTCTGTCATCCGACCTTTCGCCAGTCTCATTCGGCGAATGAGACACGGATATAAATAAAGACTTTCGGGCGAATGAGACACTTTTTATCTGAAAAACCTCTTTCGCCGAAACACTCAGCCCTCTTTCGCCCGAACCTTATCTCTCCTTCGTTCGATCATTTCTAGTGCTTGTCTTTGACCCAGCTTCTAACTTTCGGTTTCCATATCATTTCAGGTACTGGGGAAACAAATCTCAGTGATTTCCAACCGTGAAATCATCAAGAACTGAACAGATTTTAGATTTCTAGGGTTTTAGAAATCGCCTAAGAAATAAACTGTCAAAACGATCTTAAAACCCAAAAAGTCATGTTTTAAACTTGTTAGTCGGTCGATTCTGAATGTGTGTATGCAAATTTTATTGACTGATTTGATTTTTGGATGAACAAGGGTTTAAAATTCAAATCTCAGCCGAATGACGCCATTCGGCGAATGTCTCATTCGGCGAATGACACTCATTCGACGAATGACTCTCTTTCGTTGAAGCTCATTCGGCGAATGACTCACATTCGACGAATGTCTCATTCGATGACACTCATTCGGCGAATGACACTCATTCGACGAATGACTCTCATTCGAATGTCTCATTCGGCGAATTAATGCTATTTGCAACTCATTCGACGAATGACATTCGGCGAATGTGCTCATTCGTCAGAATTATCTGTCATTCGGCATATCAGACTGTTGAGATCTAAATTTCAGAAGTTCATCTGATTTCATCTTGTTGTTATATCTGACTGGTTCTAACTTGTTTTAATTTGTTTTTCAGAATGGCTGGACTCAAATCAGTTGCGAAGAACAACATCTGTGCACATCTGGACCTCGAGACCCCGAACGCCAGGCACTATACTGAGATCATTACATTTTTCAGGCGTTCGAGGATCTTCACTGCTATCTCTACGGTTCATACTCCTTATCGCTCTCATCAGCAGGACTTCTGGGAGTCTGCTGATATTGACTGTGAGGCCGAGCCTACAGTTATTCGGGGCAAGGTTTTTGGTCGGGATGTGGTGATTTCTGCTGAGCACATCAGGAGGGTGTGTGGATTCCAAGATGCTCCTGATCAGCCCTATCTCTTAGACCGTTTCTTGGTCAGGGGCTGCTTCATGCGGTGCAAGTACGAGGGAGACCTTGGTGCCGGTATTCTGAACAAAGCTTTCATGTCACATCAGTTCAAATACCTGGCACACGTGCTGATTAACTGCCTTGGTTCCCGGAGGGGTGGTTTTGATGACATGAGAGAGACGATCCAGTGTGCCTTCATGGCTCTTGTGCTGAACATGCCTTTCAACTTCTCAGAAATGGTCTTTACACATATGAAGGAGAATGTGACTCTCAAGGGAGACAAGAAGTTCCTTATGTATCCCAGGTTTCTACAGCAGCTCATAGATGCTCAGTTACCTGATCTGCCGAAGATTGGTGCCAATGTGATCAAGCTGGAACATATGAATGACTTAACCCTCAACAGGGTGATGTCATATCGAGGCAAGGAGAGGAAGCCAGCCTCTCGATCTTTGTTTGGCCATCTTTCTAGGCCTGACTACCGTGCTCCTGCTGGTAGGAGATGGAGACACGATGAGTCAGACTCAGACGTTGAAGACATTGTTGTTCCAGATGATGGAGGAGAGGGTGATGATGGAGATGATGTGTTAGGTGGAGATGGTGCAGGTGTTAGTGGTGGTGCAGCTGGTGAGGTGGTTGATAGCTCGGTTGGTGTGAGCTTGATTGATGTTAGCACAACAGCTGTGACTGTTGGTGCAGGAGTTAGTACCACCATAGCTGCAGAGGAGGATGTGAACATCGACTCACTGATGGACTTAGATTTCTTGTCTACTACTACATCCTCAGTGACCGCTCCACTAGATGTTACAGTTCCACATTCCTCAGGAGATGGTGATGAGTCCAAGGATTCTAGTGATGGTGAAGGTGGTGATGATGTTGGTCCTAGTTCTGAGTCTGAAGCCACTCATGATGATGACTACGAGAGAGTAATGGTGGGAAGTCGGCTGGTTTTGAGGAAGAGGAAAAGGAGTGAGGCAGAGATGGAGGAAATTACTGATCCCTCCTTTACTCCGGAGTTTGATATCTCTCCTCCTCCTCGTTCTTCTGCACCTATTATCACAGTTACATCTCCTAATACCTCCCAGCCGACAGCTTCCCGAGCAGGGAGAGGGAAGAGATCTAGGTTCTCTTTCCAGAGGAGGTCAGAACTGTCAACAGCTGCTGCAACTACTGTTACATCAGTAGCAGCTGTTGCAGTTTCTTCACTGGCCAGGTCAAGGGTAATTCACGTTCATGCCGATGCTGCCCCTCTGACCACCTCTGTGTCCCTGGCTCCTGTATACACTGTTGCATCCTCCGGTCCCTCCATCTCACGTGCTGATCTTTCTATACCTACTGTGTCAGTTGTAGATCAGCTGAGTACACTAAACAGTATGGTCTTGAGGTTGATGGAGAGGAGCATGGAGCAAGAAAGGAAGAATAAAGAGCAAGAGCTAGTTATAGCTCACCTCACAAGGAGAGTTGAAGAGCAGGATACTCTGCTTCTTCAAGCAGCAGACCAGAGGGCTGATTTGAGGGCCAGGACTGCTCAACAGGAGCAGCAGCTGCTAAAGTACATAGACGAACATCATCAGCTCGCCCTAACAGTCACTGACTTCAGTGAAAGGATACTGTCCTTAGAGACTGAGAACGCCAGACTGACAGATCAGATTGACAGTCTCAAGGACAGTACTCCTAGAATTGAAGGCTCTGCTGCTCCTTCCGATGATTCAGACAAAGAAGTAGACGAAGACGAAGAAGAAGAGTCTGATGAGGAACAGGTTGACTATGAAGACTCAGACAAAGACGATGAGTCTGATGATGATTATGATCATGATGATGAGGCCAAGGACGAATCTGGGAGTGGGTCTTCTGGTTCATCGAGTACTGATGATGATGACGATGATGACCAGAACCTTCCCTCATCAGAGATTCGATCCAAGAGAGCCAATGATAAGAAGAAAGCCTCTTCTCCATCTCCTCCTGCACAGACAGATGAACCCACAGCGACCGAGGAAGTAGAAGCTGTGCCCTTGAGACATCAGCTAGATGAGACGTTGACTATGATCTTGGACGCTCAGGGCATTATACAGCACTCGGTCAGCTATGACAAAGAGGAAGGGGAAATTATTCACTGCCTATCCAGAGAGCAGATTGCTGAGCTGTTCAGGCTTAATCCGGACGAGGTGATCACTGATGATACCTCCGTTCCTATCGTTGATGAACCGGAGCCTGAAGTCTTTGATGACATTGACGAAGTTATCTTAGAAGACATCACAGAAGAAGAGTACCCAAAGTATACATCTGCTGAGGCTGAGCTGCCAACATTTACTGATCAGTTTGATCAAGAGACTGAAGATCTACTGATCCGATACTTAGAGGAACAAGTTGAAGTCAGCAAAGCCGAAGCAGATGACAAAAAGAGAAGAAAAGAGGAATGGCAGACCTATTGGGAGGTCTTAAAGAAGCAAAGCACCGAGAAGATGCCAGCAACGCACAAGAAAGTTTACAGAACCAAAGGCTACAAAGCTAGAGGTCAAATCCTGAGCTGGGCATACTTCCAGGATCTCGGGTGCTATGCTGTGAAGAGAGAAAGGGGGATCGATTACTTCAAGCACCCTCAAGACTTCAAGACGCTGCCGGGCTTTGAAGTAAATCAACTAGCACGTCTGAAGTTACTGTACAGTGAGGATTCTGGCATGTCTGCCTGGTTCTCTAGGCAGATACAGTACGAGTACAGGAAAAGGTGGGTAAACTTCCAACCCCAACAGCCGGAACGTTATTATTTGCCAGAAATTGACGGAGATACCCGCAAGCATAAAGTCATCCTGAAGTGGCTTCCTCCTAAAGTCATGAAGAAGATTCCATTACGGAAGATGCGACAGGACTTTATGGAGGGCTTCCGATGGTGGTACTATGATGGGAGAACTGGTGAGGCTGTGATAGTTCTGTGCAAAGACAAACAGTGGGAGACTGTTAGGATTTTTGATCCTATGTGGTTGACTAACTTGTCCCACAAAGATGTTATAGCACTGTATCGTCACCAGATTTTCTTCGACGTACAGGATATGGAACAGGCACTTCAGTTTATGAGAGTGATCCGAATCTGCATATGCTTAAAGGTTCATGCTGGAGCAGACTGGAAAGCTATATCTGCCAAATACTTCAAGAAGGTCACTTCCACAAGCTGAACTAGGTACAAGGGGGAGTTTGTTGATGCAATTTATGTACCTAGTTCAATTTTGTATTTGATATCATGTAAAGTTCATATTATATTAATGGAAGTTGTCTTTCTACATTGTTCTTAATGTTTAATATTGGTTATATGTTTATGTTATTGGTTGATGTGATTGATTATGTAATTGAGTATGAGTCTGGTTCATTCGGCCGAATGACTCTAACGTATGAAGTCATTCGGCGAATGAAACCAGAGTATGGCTCATTTCAGCGAATGAGTCATTCGCCGAATGACTCATTCGGCTGAATTATCATTCGACAGATGCCATTCGCCGAATGAGTTGCTTCGGCCTCTCATTCGGTCGAATGTCGACTGCCTATATATACAAGTTCAAATCATTTCAACCCTAACTTTAGAAGAGCCCTCATTCGTCCCAACTCTCTCCAGTGTCAAACCTTAGGGTTTTTGAGCGTCCTTCTTCTGTCCAAGTTCGAATCATAGCTAGTGGTGATCTATTAACACTCAAACGTCCATCTTTCATCTTTGGATCACCACTTTTGCTGTTGTTCTCGATTGGAAAACCCTAGAATAGGATTCCGCACTATTCTAGTGGCTGTTGAGCAGGTAATCTATCAGATTGAGTTGTTTCTAGACTCGATCTAGGTCCTACACTATTTATTTACGATTTTGCCATTCTGGCATGTACTATCATAAGTTATGCCACAAGTGTCTTTCAAAAGAAAGCACTCACTTGGTGGAATGGTGAAAAACGAACAAGGAGTTCGGATGCTGCTTTAGCTTTTACTTGGTTTGAGGTCAAGCAACTTATGACCGACGAATTATGTGTTCGTAACGAAATGAGGAAGCTCAAAGCCGAATTATGGGAACTCAGGCAAGATAATGGAGAGAACCTTGTTTATACGATATGTTTTCCTGAACTCAATTTGCTTGTGCCACACTTGGTGACACCCTTGTCTCGGGCCATTGAAATGTATATTTGTGGTCTTCCTATGCAAATCCAAGACATTGCTTTTGGTAGCAAGCCTACCACACTTGAAGAAGCAATACAACTTGCTGCAACCCTAACCGACAATCATGTGACGGCTGGGACTTTAACCAAAAAGGGAGTCACGAAAGTTAAAACAAAGGACAACACTAATGAATCTTCTAAGGAGGCCAACACTGAACCTACCAACCCCATCAAACCCAACACTCACAAGCGAAAGGCTAGCAATTTTGCTATGACTATTCCTGCTATTCCCATGAACCTACTAGCTCCGCAAAACATCAAAGCCTATATGGTAGTTCAACCTCTATGCTAACACTTGTAAATTGCATCACCCATTTAACCAACAATGTTGTGTTTGCACAATGTGTGGGAGGTATGATAATTTTGCCTACACTTGTCGAAGTGGACCTCTAGTGCAACAAGCTCAACCAGCTCAACTAGCGATACCAATGAACAACCAACCTGCTGCACCCGCTATCCCTGCCATAGCTAATAAACGGGCTTGATATGAATGTGGCGACCCTAACCACTTCAGAAATCAATGCCCAAGACTCGCAAAAAATAACCAAAGAGCGACTCGTGCCAAAACTCTTCAACTAATTACCCAAGATGCTCAACCTAATCAGGACATTTGAATGATACGTTCCTAATCAAAGATTATTATGATTTTGTGTTACATTATTTTAGAGGAATAAAATTTTGTAGCTTATAACTTTGAGCTTTTACTTGGTAGAATATACAAACTAGATTAGATAGACCATTTGACTTAGTAATGGCCTATAGTAACTCTATCAACATTAACTATATTGTATTTGGTTGTATTGTGAACTTTAGGGATCACATTTCATTAATGGATCTTGTATCCACTTAGTTGTGTGCCATAATCAGCAAGTAGGGTAAACTTGCAAGGAAAAATTCCATTACGGGTGCACACGAAATGTGAATTTACAGCACACGAAAATCCTACGAATGCGAGACAAAGGACACAATTGTTAAAAAATTTGAATGATTTACTTAAAACTCAATCAAATTTTGGTTCAAAACTATGAACTATACCTATATGGCCAACTATATGTAAACATTAAGCAAAGTAAAACATTTTTATGTTGTGTTGTATTGGTAGGTGATCGGTATGCTATCAAAGTATTGGTGGTGTGGTGGGTTGGCTGCAGTATACCCTATATATAAGCACCAACAGTGCATTGGGAGTAGAGTTGAAAGCTTGACCAATGTTAGGATTCATAGATTCGAGTGTTATCATCAAGGAAGCTAATCTTAGTCAAAACTATATTTTTGAAAAATATGAAATATACCTATATGGTCAGCTACGTGTAAACATCAAACAAAGTAAAACACTTTTTGTTAAGTGGTATTGGTAGGCGATTGGTATGCTTTCAAGGTATTGGTGGTGTGGTAGGTTGGATGTGGTATACCCTATATATAAGCAGCAAAAGTACATTGGGAGTAGAATCGAAAGGTTGACCAATGTTAGGATTAATAGATTCGAGTGTTAACATCAAGGAAGCTAATCTTAGTCAAAACAATATGTTTAAAAATATGAACTACTTATATGGTCAACTACGTGTAAACATCAAACAAAGTGAAACATTTTATGTCGAGTGGTATTGGTAGGCGATTGGTATGCTTTCAAGGTATTTGTGGTGTGGTGGGTTGTCTACGGTATATCCTATATATAAGCACCAATAATACTTTGGGAGTAGAACTGAAATCTTGATCAATGATATGATTGTAAGTTTGAGGGTTATTATAAAGGGAACTAATCTTAGTTAAATTAGTTGATTCCTGCATATAATTTTTTACACTAAATCCATCAGAGAACTTGGTAGTCCTTATATCAAGACCTCTAAACTATTGTTAACTTAAAACAATCAAAATGAAAACCCAAAAGACGAATACGTCCATCTATCTTCAGTTGAAAACTTTCAAATTCCAAACCCCACATCGAACATCAAGATATGAGGTTAACATTTCAAATTACTTGATCTCATATATACAATACAACAATTTACATACACCTAACGATAAAACTAGTAACATCATAATACGTTATCTACGACTGTATTATTTGACTCACTTTCTATTGATCACAAACAATGAAATGTTCTACGAAGAACCAAAACCTGTTCCACAAGACAGGATCTCGAACTGGATGTTTATATCTTTGCTTTAAAGATTTTAGGAAATTGTCTCAATGGCATAAAGTGATAATCTTCTCTAAACACGAAAACCTTCAACACAACCTTAATCAAAAGAAATTCAACATGAAGTAACAATGTGGATCGAACAGCTTAATGACTTCTGTTGCGGGAATCAAATGTTGTAGCTGATTAGTCGTAAGAGCCATATCTAATTTCATAGTACTCGAATTTAAACTAATCTTTACAACAACATAGTTGTGATTCAGCAAGTTTATTTGACGTAAGGCAATTTGCTTGTCTTGTGGTTTTGAACATTAAATTAGAAGACAATTTTGATGATTGGTTTTACCTTTTGAATCGTAATGATATTTGACTTACATTTTTGAGTGAAGCACTCAACTCTCGTTATTCTACTCACCCTAGTACGGATAAAAGATATGAGGATCTACGATTCCTCTACTCATGTGCCTTTAGCATCATATCCGATCATTATGCTCGTTTCACTGCTCATCTTTGAGACCTCTTAACAAATCGTTTGTCACTCGATTGGATCTTAGCATGACATACCATTCTCAAATGAAGGGTCAAACCGAACAAAGGTTCCAAACCCTTGAAATCTTATTTGAACTAAGCAAAGTTCACCGACCTTTCACATGGTAAACTTGAAAATTCTTAATTTCACTACATTTCTCCTTAATTTCGGGACAAAATTCCTAAAAGTAAGAGGAACTGTAACATTCCTGTAATTTATAATAAACAATTATATTTATTAAATAGTTAATGGCGCCATTTGAAATTTTCATCTATTAGTTTATATATATATATATATATGTTGGTACATATTTTGGGTGTCCGCTGCTGTTTGAATAGATTATATTTGTATTTGCTTATTTGTAATCACTTGTATGTGTTTGTCTGTTGTTAAACTGAAAACTGAGTCGTTCGCAGGAACATCTGCGAATGGATGAAATGTAAAGGGGTCCATTCGCCCGAATGGGCTACAGCCCCTATATAAACCAGTTTCCAGATTTTAGGGTTAAAGGTTTTTGTGTGTGTTCTAAGGTTTGAGCACGAGAGGGGGAGAGATCATGCTCGATCTCTCCCCGGCAACACTATGTTCTTTTATGATGTGGATTAAATCATGTAATCATTCGATTCTATCAATATATCATTTGATTTTGTTCATCATCTTCATGTTCATCGTGTGTGCAAACCCTAACCTTCCGTCGAAAGTGAAATCGCCGGTCCTATCACGTCTTTACAATATATATATATATATGAGAAACAATTTAAACATACCTTAAACTACATACGTATATATTTATGTATGTAATTATTTATGGATAATTATTAAAAATTATACAAGTTAAGGAAATAAAAGCAAAAACATATATTTAATGGTTAACATAAAGTTGGAGGACTATTGTTGACAATTCAGAAACTAATATTAGGAAGAAAAACATGAAGGGACTTTTGGACAATAACCTAAACTTCTTTTCTCCTTTACCCGTTCAAATCACCCATACCCGCTTCAACCCACTACTCGACCCGTTTTCTTTTCAAATCATTTCCAGCTAGATTATAGTTCTATTGGAACCATTTTTGGCAACCATTTGAACATGTAATCAAATCCCAATCATCCATAATGATGATTAACAACTCATAAATGTGTGATTTACTTCTTAAAACTATAAGCTTATGTGTAAATTCAAAAACTACATAAACGTGTGTAAATATCAAATTAACTTGTCCATAACACTCGTCTGAACATTCCGAAACGATCTGAGCACAATTAACATACGCATTAGAACTCGATTTGGAAGCCTACACAGTAGCATCGTTCGAAACTGGGTATTTTTAATCAAAATCCATAGCTTCACAAACAAAGGTCAGTGTTTCCTGCACCATTCGATTAGTTTTTTAATCTAGAATGAAAGCCCTATCCTTTTTGAGACAATCGAAAACTAATTCGATCGAATATAAGGAAGAAACGGATTAGGGTTCCAAAGGGGAAAAACTGATTTATGGGAGGGAAGGTTTCAGTTCATATTAAATATAATTTGGATGGTTTCCATTTGCGTCAAAGCCCTAGATCAACTGGTTTTGTCTGTGTGTGGTTGAGCTTGGGTGTGTGTAAGTCACGGATTCGAACCTGCTTGGGTGGGTTCTAACAGGTGTATTTATATATTTATTTATTTAAAGTTTTAACCCTAAATTTTTCATCAAAAACTTTTTTTTAAATTAGTTTTTTTACAGAAAATTATTTTTACTAAATACCATTATTTTGATAAAATAATAATAATAATAATAATGGAATTTTTATGTTATAAATATATTATTAATAAATAAATATACTTATACTTTCTCAATACTTAAATTTCTATGCAAAACCTCATTATATATATATATATATATATATATATAGAGGGAAAAGATAAAATGAAAACCACGTCTCAATGAAAAAACCGCGAAAACCATGCAAAAATCATGTAAAAAAATGTATTTTTTTTGAAATTTTTTTACAGGATTGTAACACTATTCGGCACATTTTTATAAAAAAAAATTCAAAAAAGCGCAGACCAAATATTTTTATAATATTTTTTTACGTTTTGTTACGTAGGTTTTATAAAATATTTTTCTTAAATATTTGGTTGGCGTTTTTTTGATTTTTTTTTATGAAAATGTGCCCAATAGTGTTACAAACCTGTAAAAAAAATTAAAAAAAAAACGTTCTTTTACGTGATTTTTGCATGGTTTTCGCGGTTTACTCATTTAGATAGGGTTTTCAAAATAACCATACCCTATATATACATACATACATATATATATATATATATATATATATATATATATATATATATATATATATATGTAAAAGCAACTTTTGATGACTTATATTGTAACATGTTACAAATAATATTCAAATATGGAAATAATTATAAAACCATATTTTGTTTTTACAACTTAACATACTAATAATTATTATGGTTTGTGTGTATACAAGAATATTTTTGAAAACTTTTGTTTTAGCTTATATGATTTATGAAAAATAAATAAATAAAAATACAAAATAAATATTAAAATCTACTTTATTATATGAATATATTAAACTTATCTATCAAACCAAATAATTATTTTAATGATTGGTTGTTAACTTAAAACATCTTTAAACTATTTTAGATTTATAAAGTTAATATGCTTTCAATCTTAAAAGTATTTAATTTGATTCCATATTTAAGAATTTCAACTTTAGTAATTATATTTAAACTTAAGTGTAAACTTTCATAATAAATCAAATAAGATTTTTTACTTAAATTCCTTTGCACATAGCAAACTTCTAATTATTTATCTATGCCTCAAAACTAGACCGAATTCGTTGACCAATTTATAATTCAAATAAATCCCATAGAAGCTATATCTATGTTAACTTGTGCCTAATGAATTATATAGATTGATATTGAACTAGTTGGACACAACTTGAGCTATTTATCTGACTATCTGGTGCGAAGCTATCAGATTAATCAAGAAGTGAGTCTTCATAGCCCCTCTTTTACTTTTTTGAACTTTTGGGATGAAACATGTTATCTTTGAACTTAACTTATCTTTAAACCATGTGAACTTAGCTTAGATGGCCTTAGTTGTTTGAACTTATCTATTGAACTTGCATTGATCACAACTTATCTATTGGTAGCAATAATGGATTCCATTGGATTCACCTCCCACCGATGATGGGTTATCCTTGTGTGGGAAAGCTCGTGGTGATTGTCCCCTATTGGTCAAACTTAACTATCTGATCAAATTTTTGTTCACTTACATTCTATGTGCATTTTGTTTTGTAATCACATGTGTTAACTTTTTTATTATTAAACTATTTTTCTATATGATCAAACCTATGATAACTCACCAACAATTTGTAGTTGAGACTTCATTTTAAACATGTTTCTGGTAGGAATGCCAATTAGCTATATTCTTGAGCTTGGATTTGAAATTACTTATGTTTAGAGTTTTGAAATTGATTGATGTAATAGTTAGGGTTTGAATTTAAGACAATCTATTGAATGTTTGAATTTAATGAAGGATTGAATGTTTGAGTTTAATGTTAAAACTATTTAGAACATTATACCTTGTGCTATGAACAATCTACACTTCGTGCCACCCCGATGTTTCCGCCATCGGTTGGGGTTTTACATCCATTTTTTGCCATAGCTGCAACATTTTAGAAAATAGTTTTTGGTAAATAATACATATAGATTATAGTTTGCATGTATAAAATTCTTCATTAACATCATAAAAATACAACATTTAGAGTTGACGGCAAATTATCCCCAAGGGTGCAGTGTAGTCACTTGTCGCCCTATTACGTAAACCAAAACGGGGTAATATTGGCATAAATGGTCAAAACAGCATATGATACAACATCCATGCTATAGTTAGGGTAATTCCCGCTATAGTCCAATAGAACCCTAACTTAGCTATTAGTAGGGAATCTTCGTGGAATCTGACGTTCTCTTCCTCGTGAACCCTTTTCGGTGGTCCACCATCTTCAACCCATGTGTAATCTCGTGCATGAGTTTCACCAACTCATCCAACTCTTCTTTGATGGAATCTAGTTTCAACTAGACCCGACCGCCATTTGTTGTCTCCTAGGCATGGTAGGCATGGAGGGCCCTGAGGACTATCTCAGTAGGAGGATTCCTAGTCCTAGAGGACCGTAGGATCAGATGTTCTCATTTGATCAATATTAGGTTATAGCAGCGGAATTCAACGATGAATTAGCTCAAAATTAGCAAGAACAAAGTTAATCTAATAGAACAGTAAAGTACAAGTTGTTATAGAAAGAGAATTCTGCAAAAGGAATAATATCATTCAATTCGCACTAACTTCGTTAAAGATACAATAGGTCAACTGCCCTTATATAGAAGCAGTGACGTCTGATGATGTCACATGATGTTGACACCTAACAGACAAAAGATAACGACTGAAGAACTTAAACTACTGAAATTAAACTACAACATCTGATAAGTAAAAATACTCATCAGACTTTTACAATTACTGAAAGAAAACTACTGAAGACAAAAATAACATCACAACATCTGAAGACTAACACTTCAGCTGTTGTGAACAACATCTGAAGACTTGTTCTTCAGAGCTTGTAACTCTTTAGATCTTCTCTTCAACAGTCGTTTGTCTTCAGCTGTTGTGCTCTTCTTCAGTTGATGTGTGCCTGTGGGACTTAGAGGATTTTCTGATCAGGCTCATTGGTTCTTTTGGTCCAACAAACTCCCCCTGAACCAATGCAGCCAAAACCTCTAATTATTAGTTGTCCCACTTATTGTTGATTTTCCAGGCAGAAAGATGTGTCTTTTTCCTTAGAGATCAGCTTCTAAGATGACCAATTAAGTGTAGGCCTGGATGACAGCAGCTTCAGAAGATCTAACAGTTGAAGGATGAGAGAGAACTCCAATTGGGGAGTGGACTAAGAGTTGTTGCCTTTCTCATTGAAGCTACTGCCCATGCACGAGTCTAAAAGATTCTCTGACATAGGCTTCCAGAAGGACTACTTGATCTTCAATGGTTAGTAGCTCTGGCTCACCTTCAAAGAAGAACTCAGGTCCATAGTATTCAGATAGGTACCTGCTTGTAGACCCATTGTGCAATTCAATCCTTGTGATTTCTCTGTATACAAATTCATCTGGATGTTTTCCTTCCAGGAACAATTGTAGCTCATTCTTCTTTAACCCTTCCATTCTATTGTATACCAGCCCCTTCTTGATCATTTTGTTTTCCAATAGCTTGGGAACTGGCAGTTTAGCATTGTAAACCTTCTTAAAATCTTCAATGATTTCCCAAGGGTCCATCACAAACCCAGCCATAATGTCAGCACTTATCACCTTTTTGATTCTTCCTCTGTAGGCTTGTGGAATGTTTCTTTTGTGTATCCTGTGCTGTACCCGTGGGTCAGGCCATACCCGGATTACTTCTTTCCTGTACTGGAAGGTATGCCTTAGTGCAAATAACCTTTGTGCTTCCTTCCTCATAGCTGTTAGCGAGGAAGTCTGAGGGTAGTCTTTGTCTACCAATCTCAGAATTTTGTCATCATATAGTCTCTGACTTTCCTCTTCTTCTATCTTCACTTTTACAGCTTGCATCTGAGATTCAGGAGTCATTACTGGGACAATGGAAGACTCAGGCTTTTTCAGTTTTAGAACAGTTGACAGTGGTTGCCTATCTTCATCATCTTCCTCCTGAATCATCAGCTTTCTCCTCTTCTTGAGAGGTGCATCAATTGTTTTGACAGGTTTTGATTTTGGGATGGATGTGGCTGATTTTGGAGCAGGTTTATGAAAATTAAGCATGCTGGAAGTGAGTTCCTATTGAGACTTTTTAAGCAGCTCCTTCTTTTTCTTCAGGCCCACCACATCCATTGCTTCAACTATCAGTTCTTTGTTAGGAGTCTCAGAGCTGCAGATCTTTGTTGTAACTTTGATAAGATTATTCCTATCCCAAGCCCTGATCTCAGCAACTGATCTCCCTAAGAATTTGGCTACAAACCTAGCCATGACATGAAGTCTCTCACTTTCTTCCTTGTCATATTGCTTCCAAATGTTGTCTATGTGATTTATTTCCAATTCCCTGATCTTCTTATTCAGATCTTCAGGTTCATCATCCTCCTTGAAAAGTTGGCTTATGATTTCATCCATGGCTTGAAAATGGACTTGATCAACCTGTTGTACTAGCTTCTGAAGCTCAGACATTTTAGGCTCTATCACATCAGCAGCCTTTTCAACTATAATTTTTTCAGATTTTTCACTTACAATCTCTTTCTCTACAACTTTTTCAACCACATCAGCCTTGGAAGATTTCTTCTGCCTTTTGTAGGTAAATTTCAGAGGAGAGGCAGGCTTTTCAATGTCTATAGCTTCAACTTGTATACCCACTTCCTGTACATCACCAGAATCTTTCCTTTTTGTCTCTATGACAGAACTAGACTCCCCCTTTTTGGCTGCAGTTGGTGTAGGAGGTTTAAGGCTAGAAAGAATTGTTTGAACTGCACCATCTATCATTGTTTGGATTTGTGTTTGTGAGGGAAGTAGCTTTTCAAGAGATTGGGAAATAAGGGTTTGGAGGTTGGAGTGATGAGAGGAAGAGCAGCAATGAAAGCAGCAACAAATGCTTCTGGGGGGTTTGAACCCAGAGGATTTGTGCCTGAAGCAAAGGCAGGTGGCTGTTGTTGTTTTTGTGTGGAGGATGAAGTGTTTTGGGGACCTCCAGAAGTTGAAGGTGCCATCTGTGGGTTAGAAAGGGCAGATGGACTTTTATCCTTGGACATTTTGGTGAGCAGCTCATTGAGTCTGCAGACCTCAGCCTCAAGGAATTTGTTCCTTGATAGAACATCAGATAGAATCCTTTGGTCATCATTAGCCTTGGCTAAATCATCTGACCTCCTGATAGTATCAGGATGTACCTGAGTTGAGTGTGGCTCAACATGTTCAGGTGCCCCTTTTTCTTGGTACTGGGGACTTCCAACCTCAGGGATAAACCCTTCATCAGTTGTTGCCTCTGGCAGGGTCTTAGAGATGTTACTACTATCAATCATCCAAATTATGGAGGTGATGAAGTAGCAGCCCTGTCAGATGTCAGAATCTCTCTGTCCACACTAGGAGATCTGATATGGTAGTCAAAATCCTGTGGGATATCAGAAACACTTTGATCCTCCCCCTCAATGTTGGAGCTAATCCCAGTTTTAATAGGTGTCTGGGTAGGGATAGGAGTGTTTAACTGATCCAGGATTTGTTCAATTACAAAAGTTGGGCTTTGTTGGGTGGTTTCAATAGTAATAGGCTGTGAAGCAGATTGCACCCGGGGAGAATGATGCTGTTCAATAGAAGCCTTTTCAAATGAAAGAGGCTCTAGAAGTGTGTCTACCCCTTCCATGGTTGCACCAAGTTCCTATTGAGAGGAAGCCTGGGCGGTTTCAGCTAGTGGAGTTTGATGGACCACTGGCTGACTACTTCCAGTGGCCATGTCATGCCTTGGTGAGGCATGGGCAGACTCAGGGGACTCATTTCCCTGAGCAGCCTTTTTGGACTTTTTGGAATGTGGTTTGGTGGGGACTTTGGATTTTGATTTGGAAGTGGAGACTGTGGGTTCCCTATGCTTCGGTTTGAGCTTTCGGGCAGCCTCTTTGAGAGTGAGGTTAGTGTTGTGTCGGGAATATACCTCCAGTAGAACTGCTGGAGCAGAGATCCCCTGACCAACAAGGCCATTTTGCTTTAAATGTTTTTCTATGATGGCCATGATAAAACGTGGGTAAAGAAGCCATCTAGAAGAAACAGGTTTAGCAGCATGTTCAGTTAATTCTGAAAATAAAATTTGCGAAAAATTTAGTTTTTGTGATTCTAGGATAGAGAATAATACCTGCTGCCACCTTGATGACATCTGGTCCCATGAGGATGATTTTGGAGCCAAGCAGATGTTGATCATGTGAAAGATAAGACGCTCAGGATCATTGAAATGCTTCTTGTACAGAGTTGAGTCACTCAAGTCACCCTGGTATTCGTGACTTGTGAAACAGAGGTCAGTGAGATTCTTTGGAAATTGAGTGACTAGGTTAGCATCATCTAGTTGAAGAACCTCCCGCAGTTCGGCTGGACTGATATGCACATTGTGTCCATTTACTGTTGAGCGAAGGGAGATGACACCAGTGCCGACATTAATGAGCTCGACATTCATCCAGAATTGATGAATAGATTCAACATAAATTGTAGGATTGAGAAGAAACGCGGTTTGAAATTGAGATTCATTCATGAGAGCAACAACTTCATCAAATTTGGACCAGAAGGATGATTTGGTGAGATATGCGACTGAGTTATGACGAGGTTTAAGGTTCATTGTCGCCATGGAAGCAGTGACTTGAGAGGGAAGATAGGTTTTTGAAAAAGATTGAAAGTTCTGATGAAGTGGTAATGAAACAACTGAAGAGGGTTTGGGATAAATAGATTATTGGAAGTTGTTCTACAGATGTTATAAAGAGAAAACAGCAGTGGTTGAAACAGCTGAAGAGGAAAGTTACTCATCAGGTGTTTTCATCAATTGCTCATCAGACGTTGTGAATCATCAGATTTTCTCATCAGATTTTGTGAAAAATTTGTCATCAGAACTTGTGAACAAAAGTTGTTCATCAGACTTTGTGAAATATTTTTGACCTTCAGTACTTTGTCAACCAAAACCCATCAGTGCTTTTAACTGATAATATTGGTAAAGATCAGATGTTTCCTTGAATCAGTACTTCTGATATTTATCAGTACTTACTGAAAATATCAGGAGTTGCAAGGTGATACAAAAATTGAGTTTTGATAAAGGTGAATATTTTTGTATTTCTGAAAATTTTATCTGGTGGATGGAATTTTATTAGTGTGAAAACCAATTTATTCAAGTTGCAGCATACCAAGCCTTAGAACTAAATTTTGAAAAGTTGAAGTGTCTAAAGGCTTAGTAAAAATATCTGCAAGTTCATCAGCACTAGGAACAAACTTTGGATCAATCAGACCCTTTTCAAAACAATCTCTTATAAAATGATGTCTGATTTCAATATGTTTGGTCCTAGAGTGCTGAACTGGATTCTTGACAATACAAAGAGCTGAGGCACTATCCATTAACAATGGTGTCTTAGACTCTTTGATGCCATAATCCAAAAGTTGAGTCTGAAGCCAGAGAATTTGTGAAGTACAGCTTGCAGCAGCAATGTACTCGGCTTCAGCTGTGGAGGTAGCCACAGATGTTTGTTTCTTACTTTGCCAAGAAACCAAACAGTTTCCTAGAAACTGACAACCACCAGAAGTTGATTTTCTGGTAAGTTTGCATCCTGCATAGGCACTATCAGAGAAAGCAACAAGCTTGCAGGAATGCCCAGTGGAATACCAAATTCGCAGTGATTGAGTGCCCTGCAAGTATCTGAAAATTCTTTTAACAGCAATCAAATGAGATTCTTTAGGTGCAGCCTGAAATCTAGCACAAACACATGTAGCAAACATAATGTCTGGCCTAGATGTTGTGAGATACATCAAGGAACCAATCATACATCTATAAAGTGTTTCATCAACTGATTTACCTTTCAAATCTGCTTCAAGTTGTGTGGTGCTGCTCATGGGGTTAGAACATTGTTTACAGTTTCGCAAATCAAATTTCTTTAACAGCTCTTTTGTGTATTTGGATTGATGAATGAAAATGCCATCAGGACTTTGTTTGATTTGAAGACCCAAGAAAAATTGTAATTCCCCCATGGCACTCATTTCAAAATTCTTGGTCATTAACTTAGTAAAATCAGCACACAACTTTGGATCAGATGAAGCAAAAATTATGTCATCAACATAAATTTGAACAAGGAGCTTATGCTGTCCTACTTTCTTTATGAACAAAGTTTTATCTATGGAGCCTCTAGTGAAATTATTTTGAAGAAGAAAAGTGGATAGAGTGTCATACCAGGCTCTAGGTGCTTGTTTCAGCCCATAAAGAGCTTTATCAAGCTTATACACCCAATCAGGATGTTTATTGTCCTCAAAACCTGGTGGTTGACACACATACACTTCCTCTTTTATTTTACCATATAAAAAAGCACTTTTTATATCCATTTGAAAAACTTTTAGTTTGTGTAAGGCAGCATATGCTAAAAACAATCTAATTGCTTCCAGTTTGGCTACAGGGGCAAAAGTTTCATCATAATCAATACCTTCTTCCTGAGAGAACCCCTGTACAACCAGTCTGGCTTTGTTCTTAATTATTTGACCATTTTCATCAGTTTTATTCCTAAACACCCATTTAGTGCCTATTGCACACTTACCTTGGGGTAAAGGAACCAGCTCCCAGACTTGTTGTTTCTTGAACGGCAACAACTCCAACTGCATAGCCTCCACCCAGCCATTGTCTCTAAGTGCTGTGTGATAGTTCTTTGGCTCTTGTTGACTGACAAATAAAGCATAGAGACAAAAGTTTGACAATTGACTTCTTGTTGAAACACCAGCAGAAATGTCACCCAGAACTTGAGATAATGGATGATCCTTCAGTTCTTGATATGGAATAAGATCAGTGCAAGTGTTTGCTGGGGGTCCAGTTGCTGCAGATGTTGATGAAGATTCAGGGAATAATTCAGCAGGAATTTCAAATGATTGAGAGGATTCTAGAATTTCATCAGCATTGGTATTTGGAGGAACAACTGGAGCAGGAGGAGCATCAGATTTAGCAGACATAGGCAGATTGTCACTAAATCTGAACAAATGAGTACTTTCATCTTCATCATCATGACTTCCTTGTGTGGTTGCTGTAGAAGCTGTTGGTGGAACTGCTTTAGGTGCATCATCTTCCACACCAATAGACTCAACTGGGGATTGATAGGATTCATGTTGCAAGATGTCTAGATTAAACATCTCAACAGGATTTTGTGGAATAGAATCTTTTGGACAGTCATTGAATTTGACATGAAGAGTTTCTTCAACTATCTTTGTTTTGCAGTTGAACACTCTGTAAGCCTTGCAAGTTGAAGAATAGCCAACAAAATATCCTGCATCAACTTTGGAGTCAAATTTTGTAAGTTGATCTTTGGTGTTGAGGATATAACATGGACATCCAAAAGCTCTGAAGAAAGAAATCAATGGGGTTAAAGTATGAAGCATTTCATAAGGAGTTTTCAACCATCTTTGATTTACCAAGACCCGGTTTTGCACATAGCAGGCTGTATTGACAGCTTCTGCCCAGAAGGTCAATGGCAAACCAGAGTCAGCAAGCATTGTTCTGGCAGCTTCAATCAAAGTTCTATTTTTCCTTTCAACTACTCCATTCTGTTCAGGAGTTCTAGGGATGCTGTACTGCCTCTTGATTCCCTTTGACAGATAAAACTCATCCAGAATATGATTTCTGAACTCTGTTCCATTGTCACTCCTTACACACTTGACAGGAAGAGAATATTGCGTCTCAACATACAACACAAAGTTTATAATGGATTTGGCAACCTCATCTTTTGAGTGCAAGAAGAAGGTCCAGACAAACCTTGAGTAATCATCAACAATTACTAAGCAATACTTCTTCTTTGCCATACTCATGACCCTCACTGGGCCAAACAAATCCATGTGCAACATTTGCAAACAACCAGTTGATTTGGGATCAATTGGAGGAAAAGAAACTTTGTGTTGCTTCCCTTTCAAGCAAGCAGAGCAATTCTCATCACAACTAAAATCCTTCATTGGAAGACCTCTAACCAACCCATGTTTCACCAGTTGATTCATGTTTTTGAGATTCACATGACCTAATCTTCTGTGCCACAGATTTGATTCCTTGAAAGAAGCCTTAGAGAATAAACAAGGATGACCTTTAACAGAGATTTTCTTTGACAAATCAAAGGCATAAACCTTTCCCACTCTGTTAGCCTTAAGGAGAGTGTACTCATCTAAGACTTTGCCAATCAGAGGCAACACTTCAGAAGACAGTATTCTGCAGTCTTGCTTGGTGAAAAGAGAAATGTGACCCTTATCACACATCTGACTAACACTCAGAAGATTATACTTAAGATTCTCCACATGATTCACATCATCAAACCTTATCTCACCATTTGTCACATAACCTTTCCCTATAATATAACCCTTAGCATCATTTCCAAAAGACACAAATCCCTTCCTTCCTATAAAATAGTCATTAAGAAGAGATCTGCACCCAGTCATATGCATGGATCCTCCACTGTCAATATACCAGATGCTATTTTGGCATGCTGAAGGACCCTGCATTCATCAACACACTCAGTTAGACTTTTGGACCCAAACCATTTTGGTTTTGGGCCTGTTAACACATGAAGAAACAAAATTAGCATTGTCAGTTGAAGCAACACTTGAATCATTCTTATCAGATGATTTAGCCTTGACTTTTGATTTTGGTTTCTTCTTCTGAAATGAGACAACAGATGTCTCTGCTAGATTGACTCTTCCTAGCAATTGTTGCATCATTAACATCAGTTGATTATGGTTTTGTGTCAAGATTTTGATTTCATTAGACACATTAGGACCTGACTTTTGATTTTTGTGTTTGATCACCTTAGTGTCTTTAATTGATGAAGAATCTTTCAAGTGTTGTTTCTTTGAATCTGGAACAACCCCTTTACCTTTCTTGGAGTTACTTGATTCATTTCCTTGTGAGGTTTTTCCAGATTTTGAAACTACTGATGATTCTGGTACAAACTTGGAACTAAATTCATTTTTCATTTTGAGTATGTTCTTGTTTTTGTGCTTAATTTTATTGAATTTAGAACCTTTCCTGTACCAGCATTCATCAGAGGAATGATTAAACAGCCTACAAATTTCACAAGGCACCCTCTTTTGCTTTCCCTTGTGAGTATCTACAAGTACTGATGACTTAGAAACTGAATTTTTGTTCTTCAGAACTTTTGGAACATCAGTATTTGTAGACATTTTGACAACAGCTGATGTGTTGACAACCTCTAAAGAGTTATTCTTCAGCACTTGTCTATCAACACAATTTTCATCAGCAGTTGTAACATTACCAGCTTTTTCTATAACTGCTGATGAGACACTCTGACTTATCAGAAGCCGTGCATCTTTCTCTCCAGTGCCATGCTCATCTGACTCAATCAGTTTTAAATTTAATTCATTGGAAACTTTTTCATCAGGATTAATTTCAATTAAAACACTATCTTGACATGTGTCACCCTGAATGACATTTGTACATCCAATAGAGTAAGAATATGTCTCAATTTCCATAGTTTCAGACTCAGATTTGCATGCACTTAACTCACTTTCAGAGGATTCTTCAGCATCAGACTTTTCTGAAGATTTGGTGGATTGGAATACAAAGTCCCCTTCAGACTCACAGTCAAGATTTTTTGGTGTATAATCAGCTGGAGGGGCAGTATGATTGTATCCAATACCAAACTTCACATTTGATGCTGTTTGTTTGTTTAATAACATCTCAAACCCCTTGCAAGACTCAACCCATTTTTCACACTCTACTTGGGTTGCTGCAAGTGTTTGTTTTAGATCATTGTGTTTTACAAGCATGACTTCCACCCTAGCCTTTTCATCAGACAATTGACACTTGAGTTTATAAATTTCAGACTCTTTTTCATTCAAAACTTTCTCAAATTCAGTTTTATTCTTAGTCACAACCTTTTCTAAATCCAACTTCTCATTGATTAATTCAACATTTATTTCTCTAATGGAAGCAAATGCTGAAATACATGATTCTGAACACAACTTAGCTTTTGATTCAGATGACACCTAAGATGTTGAAGAAGTTGGACCTGAGGTGTCAGTTGAATCTATAGCCATCAAAGCAAGATTCCCAAATGGATTGTCTCCACCATGTGGACCAGCTTCATAGTACATCTGCATATTGAAATCAGATAAGTCATCAGGTAAACTACTCCAATCAGCTACTCCAGGGGTGAAGAAGCTCTGATGTTGTTGTTGTTGAGGCTATTGATTTGTTTGAGATTTGTTGGAATCAGGAAAAGCAGGTGATTGTGAAGGAATTAATGCTGGAGTGTGAGTAGTTTGAGGCATGTAAAAGCAGGGATATGGATACGGCATGGGACTTTGTGGAACAAAATGAGCTGGATAAAATTGTTGTTGACCAGATCCAGAAGATTGTTGTCCTTTGTTTGGTGTGTTGTTGTTTGGAAAGGTCACAAAAGGTGCAGAAGAACTAGGTCCAGTAGATTTGCACTCTCTAGCAAAATGACCAAGCCTGTGACACTTGTGGCACCTTAACTTCCCTTTGTCAAAACCAACCTTGGTTTTGCCAGTTAATCCGGGAAATTTTCTTCCAGTTCTTTTGTAGAATTTTTGAGATCTTATGTTGATTAATGCCATCTGACTTAATATATCCATTTCTTCCAGATCATCATCTGGAATTCCTTTCAAATCATCCATCACAAAACACAGATTATCACCATAATTTCCTGCATTTCCATCAACTCCCACAAAAGCATGTTCAACATTGTTAGTAGAGAAATCAATATGTTCATCATAAGAACATTCAGACCCATTAAACTCGGACTCTTGACCAATCAAAGCAGTATTGCCGAAAATAAAGTCATCAGTGAGCTTGCCAGATGAAGACAGCTTTCTTTTCTGTTCTACCTCTCTCTCAAATGTTAAGAGTTTCCCATGGAGTTGGGTGAGGGATAGATGTTCTAGATTTGCACTGGAGCGTAGGACAATAGTATAAGTGTCCCATCTCTCAGGCAATGATCTAAGAAACCTGTTATTCATCTGACTATTAGTATATTCCTGTTTAACCATTTTCAACTCAGAAATCAGACAGGAGAACCGCCCAAACTGTTGAGTCAATGACTCACCCTTCCTATGAGAGAATGTCTCATACTGTTGGGCGAGGATTTCTCTTGTGTTTGCTAAAACCTCATCGGTTCCACCGAATTCTTTCAGTGCAACCCAGAGATCATGAGCAGTATCATGATGCATCAAGCCTGAATAAATCTCATTCGGCAAAGCCATGGCTAGAATACCATGAGCTTTCGCATCAATTTCAAACAATTTGATATCCTCATCTGAATACATATCCGATGGTTTCGGAATCATGATTTTAGTTTCAGGATCAGTGATCATGGGTTTATACGGACCATGCACTACAGATTTCCAACATCCTGCACTGTTAATTGACAGGTGATGTAGCATTCTACGTTGCCAAATGTTGTACTCACTCCGAACCAGCATCGGAGGCTTGGTTGCGGAGCCTGTGTTGTGCGGATCATTGTTTGGAGTTGTCATGATCTCAGATTCAATCAATATCAACAAAATTCAAATGAATTAACACAAACTTCAACCAATTAATTCAAAACAAATTGATATTGAAAAACAAATCAACAGAAGTTATCAGAAAACTTCAATCTATAACAAAGTCTTACTATTCGGCTAATTCGATCTACCAGAGAACTGAATTGAGCAGTTTCAGAGATCAATTGTTTAATCGATCAATGATTAACCTGCTCTAATACCAATTGTAGGATCAGATGTTCTCATTTGATCAATATTAGGTTATAGCAGCGGAATTCAACGATGAATTAGCTCAAAATTAGCAAGAACAAAGTTAATCTAATAGAACAGTAAAGTACAAGTTGTTATAGAAAGAGAATTCTGCAAAAGGAATAATATCATTCAATTCGCACTAACTTCGTTAAAGATACAATAGGTCAACTGCCCTTATATAGAAGCAGTGACGTCTGATGATGTCACATGATGTTGACACCTAACAGACAAAAGATAATGACTGAAGAACTAAAACTACTGAAATTAAACTACAACATCTGATAAGTAAAAAGACTCATCAGACTTTTACAATTACTGAAAAGAAAACTACTGAAGACAAAAATAACATCACAACATCTGAAGACTAACACTTCAGCTGTTGTGAACAACATCTGAAGACTTGTTCTTCAGAGCTTGTAACTCTTCAGATCTTCTCTTCAACAGTCGTTTGTCTTCAGCTGTTGTGCTCTTCTTCAGTTGATGTGTGCCTGTGGGACTTAGAGGATTTTCTGATCAGGCTCATTGGTTCTTTTGGTCCAACAAGGACTCGCCTATCTCAAAATGTATCTTTGTAGGTTGTTCATCAGTGGTTGGGGCACCTAGGTTGGAGCCCTTAATGTAACCCCCTATTACTATTTAACAAAATTAACAAAATATCAGAGCAGGTCCCATAAAATTACCTCATTTTTAAACGTGTGTTTAACCTACTAGCCTTGTTTATAACATTTAAAACAAATTTATAACCAACACATAACATATCACAACATTACAAAACCTATTTACTAAAGTAAGTTTAAACAAAACATAAAACTTTGGAGTCCAAGTTTCGTTCGATTCGATTCTTGATTTGCTTCGATAATTACAGACATATCCATCATGTTTGACCTATACGCATCACATATAACACCAATTTGGTCAAGGTCGTAACCTACTCCACTTCAGGATACATGGGCAAGACAGCTTCAAGAGCCTTTGCCAGTTCTTCCCTCACCATTATTTGACTTTCGGTGAGTTTCTCCTTCTCAATACCACTCCCATAAATGGTATGTTCATCAGCCATTCTTGACAGAAATCATGTAATTTAGGAATATCAGTCTTATAAAATTAATTTACCAATAAACACTTGTACTTATTAAAAATCACATATTTTTCAATTCTATAGCACTTTACCTACCATTCCAAATCATGACATAATTTAATTCAATTAAGGAAACTTTCATTTCATAAACATATTATTATACTGGCCAGGCATAATAGCATGTTTATCACATGCTCGTGCCCTGAACTTCATCATTTCACGTCATAACTAAGAAGTTCGGTTCATACAATTTATGCACAAAAATGTGAAAATATGCAATTTAACACATATATATTGACCTCATATGTCACACCCCGAGCCGGCGGGCCGGATCGTGTGTCCCGTCGGGCGGAAAAGGCCCGGGGCGATATATCGGGGATGATAATCATGATGATCAGATTGTTTACATTGCACATGATATATAATGAGAAAATGCTAAATAAAATAGAATTACAAAGTTAAATTACATCAGTTTTGTTCATAATTTAACAATGTAAATCTACTATCGACATCATAATTCTTCTAGAAAGATCTAATCAGTGAGTTAAACATAAGTAATTTATTAAACATAAACTAATGCAGAATTACACTATTATCACCAGTCTGCGAGTGATCTTGCTATCTTGAGATTTCAGGTGAGTTTCGTACAACCCCTTTTCTTTTTAATGATTTATAAACATCGGGGTCTTACTGTGGAACTTTTCTGAAACATATGATATGTATCACTTTTATCTGCGTGATTTCACGTGATTGTTGAGAACTTGTGGATTTCATGGGATTTTACCTGTAGAACAGAACCCTATCACAGAACTTAAAAGTCCTCATTTCCGAACTGTATCTAGTGAACCCGTGTGGGGCCGAACAAAAAACAATGATAGTATTATCGGCTGACAACCCATTTGCCAGGAGCTTGCAACTCCCCTTGGTGTAAGTATTTGTTATCTGTTTCCAGAACTTCTTAATGTAGTGATAGACATTAAGACAATGAGGCACTAAGATATGTACCGACGGGTAGTATCTTTATAAAACAGAATAGAACAGTCCGAAAGGAACTAGATATGGGTCCCACGGTTATCTTGAACTGAACATTGTGAGAACTTCTATTGCATATCATATTATTGAACATGAACTTTACGAACTCACCAGCTTTGTGCTGACGTTTTAAACTTAAACCTTTTGCAGGGAGACAGTGTCTGCTGGGTGAGGAAACACTTCATACACTTGTGATTAAATAAATCAGATAATGTAATAAACGTAGTTTATATATTGTAATGTTGGTTTTGATTACGAAATCCTTTTAATGTATTTACTTTAAGTTAATCTGTGTGTTGTGATACCGGATCAAGTAAGTCACACCTCATCTCTGAGACATCACCACTATGCTTCCGCAACCTTCTCAAAACGACGAATGACATCATCTCAGGTGACGAGAGGTGGGGGTGTGACATGGAGGTGGAGGCGATGTAGGTGGTGATGGTGTTGCCGAATGTGGAGCTGAGTTTGGTGGTGGTAACAAAGACAGAGGTCTTCTCGGCGGGATCTGGATCACAACCGAAAGTATATCAGTTAGTGAAATGACCGAATGCAGAAGACACAATGCAAGTAGGCTTCCTAAGTCTTATGTTTTCTACATGAAGGGTCCCTAGGTTATAGCCTAGGCCAAACCGTTTAAATAAATAACCTATATTTCTCTATAACCATGGCTCTGATACAAATCTGTCACAGCCCGAGCCGGTGGGTCGGATCGTGTGTCCCGTCGGGCGGAATGGTCCCGGGGCACGGTATCGGGGATGATAATCGTGACGATCAGATTTTTTACATTGCACATGATATATAATGAGAAAATGCTAAATAAAATGGAATTACAAAGTTAAATTACATCGGTTTTGTTCATAATTTAACAATGTAAATCTTCTATCGACATCATAATTCTTCTATCTTATATCTACACAAGATATACAAAATAATATGTATAATGATGTTCAAAAATATGCACGTCCAAAATACTAGGTCCTCTATCTGGCATCCTAGTCCAACGAAGATAAACTTCTTAATTAGACCTGTTCGTCACCTGAGAAGTCATGCAAAAAGATCAAGTCAACACATGGTTGGTGAGTTCATATAGTTTTATTTGAAGATGAATTTGTACAAACCTGACCGAATGACAAGCTTAACCTCACCAACAACCACCTATACTATCCAGTCAAATATGCTTATATATAGGGCATACGTAGGGGAACAAGCCACAGCTGACATCCCACCACATACCGAACCACATAGTACATTGTTGTTCATGATAATTAAGCATTTTATCCCATATACTTATTTACATACTTGAACCGTTTGAAAATGATTACACTTGAATCGTCTGAAATGATTACCTTTGAACACCCAAAATGACAACCTTAACCTCACTAACAACCACCTATACTATCCAGTCAAATATGCTTATATATAGGGCATACGTAGGGGAGCAAGCCCCAGCCGACATCCCATCACATACCGAACCACATAGTACATTGTTGTTAATGATAATTAAGCGCTTCATTTCACACCATCGACACAATACATATTGAGTTCCACAAATTTGATATTTTATAGATTTCTTGTGTTCATCACACATTCATGATCAACCATAACATTTGAAGAAAACATTACATTAAATGATTAACTAAATAAATAAGTAAACATTTAATAAAATCTAAGACCTAACGATTGGGCGTTGGTCAACTCGAGTAGACTAGTGTAGCAATCATGGTTCTTAGTAGTAAAGGAGATTTGTAAACCTCATCAAACATACGACCTATAATCAATCAGTCTAGTTAGGACATCTTTTGATATATAGGAATTTATAGTTCGTATAGTTCTTTAGTTCTTTCGCACATGTTATCTTTGAGTATTTCCCAGATGTTCCTCAAAATGGGTTAGGGGATGTTGTAAATATCATCAAACATGCGTCTCATATTCGATAGGTCTAGCTAGGACATCTTTCAAACCTGAGATTGGCACATGCTATCCTTGATATTTCCCAGACAGACCCTTGAAAATAGTTCTTTGTACATAGTTCGTTGAAATAGATAGTTAGTTCTTTGACAACACGCCACCGAAAATAGCTCTTTGATTAGACCGTTAGTCCTTTGAAATTAGACCTTTGAAAATAGTTCTTTGTTTTAGATCTTTATTTCTTTGAATATAGATCCTTGAAAATAGTTCTTGGATTTGAAATAGTTAGCTACTCATGATGAATAGATAACTCACTCTGAAATCCTGCAATTAATTTACCTAGATAGAATCTAGGATAACCATTATACATATAAAAAATATATTAAGTAAAAGCATTTAGGTAAATATAATCCAAAGAAAACAATTTATGCATGCTTCTCAGCCCCGCGTTTATAAAACAAAAATGTTTAGAAAAAGGGGCAATGAACTCACCTGTGTTGCTATGTATTGAATCACAATAGATATGCGCGCTCGTTACTTGTAAATTAAGTATCTTCAGTACCTGAGTTGTTTTAAGAGGATTCAAATACTATAAGTATTTATAGTTGACGTATCTAGGGTTTTGGTCTCGGTGTGCAACTATGTTCATACATTACTAGTGTGTTTCTATATTACTCTAACTAGTCTACACTAATTATTCCTTTACCCCGTAGATGTTCACAACTAAACCTTACTTATATAAGGTCTAAATTATCACATTCAAGGTCTTTTAGATAAAACATCTTTAATAAAACTCATTTTAAGTGGAATCTTTAAGTTAGAAATTATTTCATTTATTTTAAAACATTTTAAATAAAGTAATTTATAAATCATTTCCTTTTTGTTGAAAACATAAGTTAATTTAAGCAAATTATAAGTTAACCTTTTAGACTTAGGTTAATCTCGCTCGACTAACTCTAAGCCCGTTGCTAGAACTTCGTTTCCCATGGTTCTTTGATCGTCCTTGTGTATAACTTAGTTATATGTTTGTATAGAATTCACTAAGTGTTTGGTGTTTACAATATAGTCCACACCTATATACTTAGTTTGTTTTCTTGATCCTTAAAGAATCCTTACAACCTTATTCATGATTTTGTTAAATAGAACCTGAATTAAATGTATAAATATTAGGGTTTTTGGGTTGACCCTAGGTTAATTACCCTTGAATAATTTATTACCAATATCCTCACTCATGGTTTTATTTAATAAAACCCCAGTGTTTTAACTCACATGATAGTTAGTAACCACGTTTACGTGTTGAAATGGTTTAGAAAAGTTTCGTTATTTAAATCTTTGACATAGTTGGTTTTAAAATCCAGTTATCACTTTCTACAAACCCTAATGGTTCTTCATCCATGCATGCTAGCCATGTGAGCCCAATTAGGTCATAACTGGGACTGTCATATGAAAGAGACTCCGTTCATTCATGAGTTCATGCAAATGTTAAGGTGTCACACGAATGGCTATCGTGCGATTGTAGGTAGCCAGCCGAATAGGGTCAGCCATGCGAATGGTGACTTCGTGCGGATGGCGAGGACCATGCGAATGAAGCTAGTCGACCGAATGGTGTAGTCCATGCAAAAGAGGGTATGACACGAATAGCAAGCGGCATTCGTCCCATGGGTTTACTTCGGCCTTTTCATTAGTTCGGCCAAGGTCATGCGAATGTGTTCCCATTCGTCTAAACTGCTGTCAAGCTGTAGCCCACTGTTATCTTCGCATTCGTGGCTGTTCCAAGGAGTCTCCCATGTTCCTACACTAACCTAGAGTGATGTCATGCGCCACTTAGGGGCTAGGGATGGTTTAAAACCGGTTAGAGGTGAGGGTTCGGTCCAAGGGTTAAAACCCCTAAAAAGCGTGACTTTGAGCTCAAATTTACCTCATTTCAGATGGTAAAACCCCTAAAAAGCGTGACTTTCAAGTTGTTGTGGTCGTTTTGACACCAAAATGGCTTGATTTGGTGAAGAAATGAGGATTCTAGGGTTTTGAAATGTAGAGAGAGAGTGTAGGGAGAGAAAGTGACGGTTTGGGGAGAGAGAATGGGTAGGTGGTGGTAGAAATGGGCATTAAATGCCATTCAATGTCTTTAATCGTTCCGGTAAGTTCGGTCTTGCTCTGCTCCGCTTAAAAGCGTCGGTTTTCGGCCGTTTTCGTAACGATTCGTTACGGTTTTAAAAATAGAATTTAAAAATTTTATTAAGGTGTTAATTCCTGGTAAATTAACTAATATCTTTCGTTTATTTTAAATTTCTGAAATCGTTAAGTTTATCCGTTTAAATTGAATCGTACAGTCGTCGCGCGTATTCGTTAGGATCGTCACCTTTACGAACACGACGATAACTATACTTTTCAATATGATTTTCTAATTATTAGATATCATTCAGAACGTTAAACTTTCATATATATTGTACAGATCGTCACCTATACGAATAATCCGTCAATTTAGCATTCACGTAACGACATCCGTTATTATTTTGTTCCGTTCAACCTCACATACGTGTATACATAATAAAATCCTAACTAACAATCACGTGATAGTTCTGTGTTGTCAGATAAATTTATGACTGTTGAACCATGTTATTGAGTTACTTTTCTAAAATGAATGCGTAATAGTGTTGTGACAACCATCAAATGATAATAATATATATACGTTACATGTAATTTGTACCAGATTTACTATGTAGATCACTGCTCCGGTTATGATTCCGGCAATATTGTTACATTCTCTCCTTGTTAGAGAAATTTCGTCCTGAAATTTAAGAATCGTTATCAGGTACAGTTTCCTCTGCAAATAGATGGGGATACTTTGACTTCATGTGATCTTCGAGTTCCTAAGTAAACTAAGGTCCGCGCTTAGAATTCCATCGAACCTTAACGATTGGAATACGGCTTCGCTGTAGTTGCTTAACTTCGCGATCCATAATCTCCAAAGGTTCATCTACAAAATGTAGTTGTTCGTCCACTTGAATTTCCTCAATTGGTATGACAAGTAATTCGTCCGCAAGGCATTTCTTAAGGTTTGAGATGTGAAACACGTTGTGCACACCGCTGATTTCATCAGGTAATCTTAGCTTATACGCCACAGGACCTATTCGTTGAATGACCTCGAATGGTCCGACGTATCGCGGTGCCAATTTTCCTTTCTTTCCAAAGCGAACGACGCCCTTCCATGGGGATACCTTCAACATTACACGGTCTCCCACTTGAAATTCCAACGGCTTAGGCCGTTTGTCAGCATAGCTCTTTTATCTGCTTCGAGCTGCTTGTAACTTTTTTTGTATCTGGGCGATCTTATTTGTGGTTTCCTTAATAAGCTCTGGCCCAGTTATTCGTTTATCTCCTACCTCGGTCCAACAAATCGGTGACCAGCATTTTCTACCATAAAGTGCCTCGAATGGAGCGCATCCGATGCTACTATGGTAACTGTTATTATAGGAGAATTCTATCAGTGGCAAATGGGAATCCCAATTTACACCAAATCCAAAACACATGTTCGCAACATGTCCTCAAGGGTCTGTATAGTACGCTCGCTTTGACCATCTGTTTGTAGATGGTAAGCTGTACTCAAGTTCTAGTTCGTCCCTAGTGACTTCTGCAACGACTGCCAAAATCTTGATGTGAATATGCTATCTTGATCTGATATGATAGACAATGGTACACCGTGACGCAGCACCATCTCATTGATGTATAATCTCATCAGTTTATCCATCGTGAAGGTTTCACGCATTGGCAAAAAGTGAGCAGATTTGGTCAACCGGTCGATGATAAACCAAATTGTATCATGACCACTAGAAGTGTGGGGTAGCTTGGTAATGAAATCCATAACTATTTGTTCCCACTTCCATAGCGAAATCTCGGGTTGTTCCAGTAAACCTGACGGTCTCTGGTGTTCCGCCTTAACCTTCACACATGTCAGACATCGACCGACATACTCGGCTATATATTTCTTCATTCCCGGCCACCAATAAAATCCTCGTAAATCTTGGTACATTTTATCGGCGCCCGGGTGTACCGAGTAGCTGGTCTTGTGCGATTCGTCATGAATAAGCTTTCTCAGTTCATCTACAACAGGAATCCACACGCGATCCTGGTAAGAGATAAATCCATCTGGTTTCGTCTCAAACTGTCGTTCTACTCCACAATCAAGTTCTTTCTTCAGATTTCCTCGTTCTACTGATTCCTGTTGTGCCTGAAAAATCTTGTCGCGTATACTTTCCTGCACAGTTATTCCCATTGCTCTGACGCGCAAGAGTTTGACCCGTTCCTTCAGGCTCAAGGTATCAGCTACAACGTTCTCCTTACCCGGATGGTACTTAATCACACAGTCGTAGTCTTTCAAAAGCTCAACCCAGCATCGTTTTCGCATGTTGAGTTTCTTCTGATCAACGGTATGCTATAGACTCTTGTGATCAGTGAACATGGTACACTTGGTGCCATACAAGTAAAGTATCCAGATCTTTAACGCGAATACCACTGCTCCCAGTTCCAGATCATGAGTAGTGTAGTTCTTCTCATGAATCTTTAACTGTCTTGATGCGTATGCAATAACTTTGCCTCGTTGTATTAACACACAACCGAGTCCCTGACGGGATGCATCACAGTACACTACAAAGTCATCACAGCCTTCTGGGAGGGTTAAGACTGGAGCATCACATAACTTCTGCTTCAATGTCTGGAAAGCATCTTCTTGTTTCTGCTCCCAAACAAACGGTTCACTTTCTGAGTTAACTTGGTGAGAGGCAGGGCTATCTTAGAAAAATTTGAAATAAATCTTCTATAATAACCTGCCAATCCCAGAAAAGACCGTATCTCCGTCGTTGTCTTCAGAGTATCCCTATTCTTTATTGCTTCGATCTTGGGAGGGTCTACCTGTATTCCTTCACTGTTGATTACATGGCCCAAAAAACTGAACTTCCCTTACCCAAAATTCGCACTTAGAGAATTTAGCATAGAGTTGCCCTTTCTTCAACAGCTCCAAGATTTTCCTGAAATGTTGCTCATGTTCTGCCTTGCCCTTCGAATAAATCAGTATGTCATCAATACAGACAATGACAAACTAATCCAGATATGGTTTGTAAACTCGGTTCATGAGGTCAATGAAAATCGCAGGTGCATTTGTCAATCCGAAAGGCATCACCATAAACTCGTAATGCCCATACCTGGTTCGGAACGCCGTCTTTGGTATGTCTTCTTCTTGAACTCTGAGTTGATGATATCCGGAGCGTAAATCAATCTTCGAGAAATATTGTGCTCCTTTTTGTTGGTCAAACAAATCATCAATCCTCGGTAATGGATACCGATTCTTGATGGTTAGTTTGTTCAGCTCCCTGTAGTCTATACACATCCGAAAGGATTCGTCCTTCTTTTTCACGAACAAAACCGGAGCTCCTAAGGTGAGTAGCTCGGTAAGATGAAACCTTTATCAAGTAGCTCCTGTACTTGATTTGACAATTCCTGCATCTCGGAAGGTGCTAACCTATAAGGATATTTAGCAACAGGAATTGCTCCAGGAACTAAGTCAATACGGAACTCTACCGGTCGTGCGGGTGGTAAACCCGGTAGATCTTCAGGAAATACTTCCGGATACTCTTTTACTAATGGCACCTCTTGCATCTTGATCCTGTCTTTTTCTTTTTCCACCACATGAGCCAGAAAAGCTACACACTGCTTCTACAAACACTTACGCCCTTTTATGCAAGATATGACTTTGACACTATGTTTTGCTTGATCCCCTCGGACTTCCAATGCATGATCGTTCGTCAATAGATTTCGAAGTAGCTTTTCGGAACAGATGAATTCCACCCTGTTGAGAGATATCCAATCCATTCCAACAATGATGTCAAAACTGCCCAACTCCATCGGTATCAAATTGATGGTGAATGTTTGACTGTTAAGTGTTAATAAGCAGTTTCTATATATTGTACTAACAGTGATTTGTTTCACATTTGCTACTTCTATAATGTAAGGGGAATCTAAAAGTTCCTCAAACTGGTTAAGTTGGCATGCAAAGTCGGTCGAGATAAAACTCTGATCCCCACGAGCATCAAACAGAATAGATGCATAAAAGTCATGTAAGAGAAATGTACCAGTGACCACGTTCGGGTCTTGACGAGTAGCTGGAGCTCCTATGGAAAAAGCTCTTCCACACGGTGCATGAACTGCCGGTTGTACCTTCTTTGGACAGTTCTTCGAAAAATGGTCAATCTCACCACAGTTATAGCATCCACCATTGTTTTGATTTTGATTGTTGGGTGGAGGGAGATCTAAAACAGCATTGTTGACTGCTTGATTAGGTGTCATCATGCAGTGTTGGACCCAATGGCCCTTTCGTCCACATCATGTACAGTGCCTACAGGGAGTATTAGCAGCATGATGGTATTGACACTTGGAGCACAAAGGATATGTACTAGTGCAGGGTCTTCTGTTAGGGTTTTGCGGTGTAGCTGCTACTTGGTTGAGTGGGGTGGCCATCGTGTAGTTCTTGATAACCTTTTGCTTCTTCTTGGGATGATGGTGGGGTTTCTTTGATGATTCCTCCTTGTGCTTGCCTAAGTCAGCCTCCTTCTTTAGAGTTCCAGAGGCTACCATCAAGTCAGTGAGTTTCCCTGACACGCTAACAGCTGACTCTAAGGTGATAGGGTTTGCTGAAATGACCAGACCCTGTATGCAGACTGGGAGTCCACCTGTATATCTGTCAATCCTTTTCTCCAAAGTTGGTACCGTGTCTGGCGCCAATGCTACTAACTCGTGATAACGAGTTGTATACCCCAAGTGATCTGCTCCTTTCATCACATGGTTTGACAGCTCAGTCTCCATCCTTTGTAGCTCATTCTTGGGACAAAATTCATTCCTTAGAAGAGTCTTGAAATCTTCCCAAGACATCTACATAGCTTCTTCTCTTCTTGTAGCCTAAATCTGTGAATTCCACCAAGTCAAAGCTCGCGTGTTAAAAGATCCTGCGGAGTAGCGAACCTTGTGATGTTCTGGAAAGCTGCTGATATCCAGAGTATTTTCCATCGTTTCAATCCATTGAATTAATCCAACGTCTCCCTCAGTACCGCTGAAACTAGGCGGCTTACATCCTACAAATGACTTGTAGGAGTAATTAGATGCATTTCCAGTGTTACCGCTGGCCTCTCCTGATATATTCCTAGAGTTGTGGCTGTTGTTATGGATATGGATGATCATATCCGGTATCACCTCTTTCAGCTTGTTGGTCAGCTGACTGCTCAGTAAAGTTGCCAAGCCACTATTATCACCAGTCTGCGAGTGATCTTGCTATCTTGAGATTTCAGGTGAGTTTCGTACAACCCCTTCTCTTTTTAATGATTTATAAGCATCGGGGTCTTACATTGGAAATTTTCTAAAACATATGATATGTATCACTGTTATCTGCGTGATTTCACGTGACTGTTGAGAACTTGTGGATTTCATGGGATTTTACCTGTAGAACAGAACCCTATCACAGAACTTAAAAGTCCTCATTTCCGAACTGTATCTAGTGAACCCGTGTTGGGCCGAACAAAAAACAATGATAGTATTATCGGCTGACAACCCATTTGCCAGGAGCTTGCAACTCCCCTTGGTGTAAGTATTTGTTATATGTTTCCAGAACTTCTTAATGTAGTGATAGACATTAAGACAATGAGGCACTAAGATATGTACCGACGGGTAGTATCTTTATAAAACAGAATAGAGCAGTCCGAAAGGAACTAGATACGGGTCCCACGGTTATCTTGAACTGAACATTGTGAGAAATTCTATTGCATATCACATTATTGAACATGAACTTTACGAACTCACCAGCTTTGTGCTGACGTTTTAAACTTAAACCTTTTGCAGGGAGACAGTGACTGCCGGGTGAGGAAACACTTCATACACTTGTGATTAAATAAATCAGATAATGTAATAAACGTAGTTTATATATTGTAATGTTGGTTTTGATTACGAAATCCTTTTAATGTATTTACTTTAAGTTAATCTGTGTGTTGTGATACCGGATCAAGTAAGTCACACCTTATCTCTGAGACATCACCACTATGCTTCCGCAACCTTCTCAAAACGACGAATGACATCATATTAGGTGACGAGAGGTGGGGGTGTGACATGGAGGTGGAGGCGATGTAGGTGGTGATGGTGTTGCCGAATGTGGAGGTGAGTTTGGTGGTGGTAACAAAGACAGAGGTCTTCTCGGCGGCATCTGGATCACAACCGAAAGTATATCAGTTAGTGAAATGACCGAATGCAGAAGACACAATGCAAGTAGGCTTCCTAAGTCTTATGTTTTCTACATGAAGGGTCCCTAGGTTATAGCCTAGGCCAATCCGTTTAAATAAATAACCTATATTTCTCTATAACCATGGCTCTGATACAAATCTGTCACAGCCCGAGCCGGTGGGTCAGATCGTGTGTCCCATCGGGCGGAAAGGTCCCGGGGCTCGGTATCGGGGATGACAATCGTGACGATCAGATTTTTTACATTGCACATGATATATAATGAGAAAAATGCTAAATAAAATGGAATTACAAAGTTAAATTACATCGGTTTTGTTCATAATTTAACAATGTAAATTTTCTGTCGACATCATAATTCTTCTATCTTATATCTAAACAAGATATACAAAATAATCTGTATAATGATGTTCAAAAATATGCACGTCCAAAATACTAGGTCCTTTTATCTGGCATCCTAGTCCAACGAATATAAACTTCTTAATTAGACCTGTTCGTCACCTGATAAGTCATGCAAAAAGATCAAGTCAACACATGGTTGGTGAGTTCATATAGTTTTATTTGAAGATGAATTTGTACAAACCTGAGCAAATGACAACCTTAACCTCACCAACAACCACCTATACTATCCAGTCAAATATGCTTATATATAGGGCATACATAGGGGAACAAGCCACAGCCGACATCCCACCACATACCGAACCACATAGTACTATGTTGTTAATGATAATTAAGCATTTCATCCCATATACTGATTTACATACTTGAACCGTTTGAAAATAATTACTGTTGAATTGTCTTAAATGATTACCTTTGAATCGTCTGTAAACCTCATCAAACATGCGACGTATAATCAATCAGTCTAGCTAGGACATGTTTTGAAATATAGAAATTAATAGTTCATATAAATCGTTCGTAGTTCGTATAGTTCTTTAGTTCTTTGGCACATGTTGTCTTTGAGTATTTCCCAGATGTTCCTTAAAATGGGTTAGGGGATGCTGTAAATATCATCAAACATGCGTCTCATATTCGATCAGTCTAGCTAGGACATCTTTCAAACCTGAGATTGGCACATGCTATCGTTGATATTTCCCAGACAAACCCTTGAAAATAGTTCTTTGTACATAGTTCGTTGAAATAGATCGTTAGTTCTTTGACAACAGAACACTGAAATTAGTTCTTTGATTAGACCGTTAGTTCTTTGAAATTAGATCTTTGTAAATAGTTCTTTATTTTAGATTTTTAGTTCTTTGAATATAGATCCTTGAAAATAGTTCTTGAATTTGAAATAGTTAGCTAATCATGATGAATAGATAACTCATTCTGAAATCCTACAATTAGTTTACCTAGATAGAATCTAGGATAACCATTATACATATAAAACATATATTAAGTAAAAGCATTTAGGTAAATATAATCCAAAGAAAATAATTTATGCATGCTTCTCAGCCCCGCGTTTATAAAACAAAAATGTTTAGAAAAAGGGGCAATGAACTCACCTGTGTTGCTATGTATTGAATCACAATAGATATGCGCGCTCGTTACTTGTAGATTAAGTATCTTCTGTACCTGAGTTGTTTTAAGAGGATTCGAATACTATAAGTATTTATAGTTGACGTATCTAGGGTTTTGGTCTCGCTGTGCAACTATGTTCCTACATTACTAGTGTGTTTCTATATTACTCTAACCAGTCTACACTAATTATTCCATTACCCCGTAGGTGTTCACAACTAAACCTTACTTATATAAGGTCTAAATTATCACATTCAAGGTCTTTTAGATAAAACATCTTTAATAAAACTCATTTTAAGGGGAATCTTTAAGTTAGAAATTATTTCATTTATTTTAAAACATTTTAAATAAAGTAATTTATAAATCATTTCCTTTTTGTAGAAAACATAAGTTAATTTATGCAAATTATAAGTTAACTTGTTAGACTTAGGTTAATGTCGCTCGACTAACTCTAAGCCCGTTGCTAGATCTTCGTTTCCCATGGTTCTTTGATCGTCCTTGTGTATAACTTAGCTTAGAAAGTTCAATCGAACTATCTAACTTAGTTATATGTTTGTATAGAATTCACTAAGTGTTTGGTGTTTACAATATTGTCCACACTTGTATACTTAGTTTGTTTTCTTGATCCTTAAAGAATCCTCACAACCTTATTCATGATTTTGTTAAATATAACATGAATTAAATGTATAAATATTAGGGTTTTTGGGTTGACCCTAGGTTAATCACCCTTGAATAATTTATTACCAATATCCTCACTCATGGTTTTATTTAATAAAACCCCAGTGTTTTAACTCACATGATAGTTAGTAACCACGTTTACGTGTTGAAATGGTTTAGAAAAGTTTCGTTATTTAAATCTTTGACATAGTTGGTTTTAAAATCCAGTTATCACTTTCTACAAACCCTAATGGTTCTTCATCCATGCATGCTAGCCATGTGAGCCCAATTAGGGCATAACCGGGACTGTCATACGAATGAGACTCCGTTCATTCATGAGTTCATGCGAATGTTTAGGTGTCACAAGAATGGCTATCATGCGATTGTAGGTAGCCAGCCAAATAGGGTCAGCCATGCGAATGGTGACTTCGTGCGGATGGCGAGGGCCATGCGAATGAAGCTACTCGACCGAATGGTATAGTCCATGCAAAAGAGGGTATGATGTCGACGGAGCTTAGCTATAAAACTAACTAAAAACCGACACTAAAATAGATACAAAGTAATAAATCTAGACTCTCTAAAGCCTAAGCTACCGACAGGCAAGTGTACCTATCGTGTGTAGCAGAGCAAAGCAAGTCCGGATATCCAATCCACGGACCTCTATAGACTATACTAACTAAGACTCAATTACTTATCTATACAAATGTATGTAACTTAAATTAATATTGAAAAGGGGGGTTTTGCTAACAATCTAAGAATATCTAAACAGAACAATTCTTGAACAAAAACATACGAGCAAACAAAGCTTAAATCAGAGGAGGAAAAGCACTACCTAGGCTCGAATCATATACATTCTTGACAAGGTTCTATCGGTAAAGGAACTGACGTGACATCGGTATCTTATGATACTAAACTCAAAGGAAATTTAGAGTACCCTCAACCCTTCTCAAGGATCATCAACTAAAAGTCCTAAAAGCCGTTAAACCACCGGTTGAATGGATTTCCCTCACAGGTCATCCAACTGCTTATGAAATATCCGCTAAATTATCTACCTCACGGCGCGATAATCTCAAAACACCTAAGAACTAATTGTTAAACACTCTACCTCACGGCGCGAGAGTCACAATTCACTTAAATGCTAGGGATAACTTGGGTTTTCCTATTGGACTCAATAAACATGAAATGATAGATGAACTAGGATGATCTTCTCACAAAGGCTCTAACCAGTAATCTAACACCCAAGACTTATCGACGACTTCTCACTTCACTGCTATAGAAGTTGGTTGCACACCTAAGCCATCTAAATCCTGATAAAACACTCCTATGAATTGGCCACAATAATTCACTTACTAATCAAAAACACACAGTCATTGACCTAGCACGCACCTATTATGTGACAGACAATCACCAAGACACACGAGGAGTATAATATAGAAATCAAACAGTTATAGATACGTGTCTACATCCATTATTCAAAACCAAATCTAAAATCATAAGTTCAACACACCATATTGTTCCAAAACCGAAATAAACCAAAATCAATCATGTATAATCATCTAACCTAGGCAGTTCTAAATGTTTAGCCAAGAAACATTGTCAAAGTAGGAATCATAACAAGTTTACAAATCTTGAAACACATAGTAATCAGGAATGAAACAAAGGAACAAGAAAACCAAATGGTTAACACCCGAAAACACAATCCCGCGGCTTCAATCCTTCGATCTCTTGCTTCAAGAACCTCCCAATCGCTTCTAATCACTTCCAGCCGTCTCTAGGATCGTCCACAATCGTCTGATGCCCTAATTCCTCCTTCCCAGCCCTTTTTAATCGAACAAACTCGATTTTCTGAGCTCCCCCCACGTCGCGTACCGCGACGAATACTTAAAACCCCCTCGCGATATGCGAGGGACCTCGCTACCCGACAAATTAATCGGGTCAACCCGTAATCATTAAAATGGGCATTTTGGTCATTTTACATTGTCGCGCACCGCGACAGGGTTTCAAACGGCCTTCGCGGTACGCGAAGGGTTCCAGAAATCAGTTTTTCCTCTCTTTAGCTTCAGGTCCGTCTTCGTCCAACCGGGAGCTCGTTTTCTTGATCTTTTGCATCAAATATGCATGTTTATGACCTGGAAGAATGAAATTACCAAATTGTGAAGCACCAGCTAAATCAATTCTGAAAACCAAACAAAACTGTACAGAAACTTGATAAAAACACATGGAAAAACAAATGTGTTTTGCAACACATCACATCCCCACACTTATCTCTTTTTCGTCCCTGAAAAAGGCTTATGCAAAAATCTGGGATCATAGCCAAATAAAATGGTTTCTAAACAATTAAAGTAGTCAATTCAAAATTTCAATGCTTTGGAAAAGATTGCAAGTATTGTTATCCTGTTAAACCCATACTGATTATTCAACTCCCTTAATCATGGTCTATTATGTTAATGTTCTACACTTCATTTCATTAGACCCACACTTAGAAAATTAAAACCAAATCAATCCTGGATTCTAGCTTTTAAGTCATCCTTACATATAAACAAGCAAGAAATTTTTCAAATCAGATTTTTATAAATTAAACAGATTGGAAGCGTGAGCATTTATCTTTATTTCTTTTTCAATCCATTGAACTTAACTTAGTGGTGTTTCAACCAGGCTGCAACCCGGCGTGTGACACATAAGTTTTTAGTCCAACTTCTTTTCTTTTTTTTTTCTTTTTTTTTACTCAGCTTATTTGGTGAAATGGGGGCGCCATAAGACTCGGATTTATTCTCATAAAAAGAATACTTATGTGCCAAACAAAAATCATATTTTCAAAACTCTTACCTGTTATTATGCAAAGACTCCTTTATAACAAGAAAACAGTTTCATTAATTCCGAATCCCCAAGATGTTTCCCATGAAAATCATGCATTTAAATAAAATTATACCAATCTTACGGGACAAATACAATCAGTTGAGCCTACCTACACATCCCATAACCAAAGCATAAAACCCAAACCAACAAGTTAACCATGAATGAAACCACAAAACCTAACTTTCCTATCATTTCCCATCATGCTTTTGCAACCAACTTAAACAAGGACAAGAAAGATCTCAGCTAAAGATGTAGAAACAAAAATAAAACAAAAATTTTCAAAAATTAAAATTTTTTTTTTAAAAGTTTAAACCAACTAAAACTTCAAAACTTCAAAAACTAACTACTGAAACAAATTTAAACTAAGTTTCTCATCCCCACACTTAAACTTTACATTGTCCCCAATGTAGAGAAAAAGGAAACCCCAAAAGAAAAACTAAAAACTAAAAATGACTTAGTTGGTTAAAGAGAAAACTGTCAAGTGCCAGTCTTTCCAAGAAAGCTCCTCAATCTGTAAATGCTGCACACGCCATAAACATACAAACAAAATCTACACAAGACAAAGATCAAACAAGCATCAATACGTCCAGAAGATATTAATTAGAGAATCCACTATCAAGCCCAACCAGACACCAACCCTACCGTTTAACTAAAATTACAAAGAAAAACACAAATCAAACAAAGAAAATTAGGAACTAACTAAAAATTCTAAAAAACATCAATCCAATGCAACAAGAATGAACTTAGAAAACCACCTATGGTAGTGAACGCAGTGTAGGATAGGTAATTTGGGGGAAAAATTTGAAAACTAGGGTTTTAATCATTTTAAAGCATTCCAGGACCCGTCGCGTACCGTGACACTTGAAGCACAAACCCTTCGCGGTACGCGAGGAAAATTGACCGGCCTTTGACCGACATCCCTCGCGTAGCGCGACAGAAAGGCTTGTACCTGTCGTGTGACGCGACGATGTCATTTTTCCAGAGAGTTTCCGGATTTTCCATGCCTTAGCCAAATTTTTCACCCCTTTTTCATACTTAAACCATCCAAAAGCATTCTGAGGTAAAGAAAACATACCAGGTGGTTCCAATCCATCTTTATTGCATCAAATTGATCAAAAACCTGCAAGACACATTAAAACACACGAAAACGAAAAACGAAAAACAATAAAGAAAAATTAAAAACACACCAAAGACATTAGGAAACTACTAACTCTACAAAATCTACACTTGGGAGTTTAACCCAAGAGCTTCCTCAAACCCAACTCAAATGGGAGGATCACAGAGAACCCCTCCCTTACAATCACCTCATGACCACCAACATCACTAACCAAAATCACACCATCCACTTGATGGACTAACTCACCACCGACACTCACAGAATTTGCTATCTTCAGACAAACACTCTCATCACCCACTCTAAAAGTGAGTTTACCCTCATACACATCTATAATCGCCTTAGCAGTGCGCAAGAATGGACGCCCAAGAATGATGGGAACCGCCGTGTCCGCCTCCATATCCATCACAACAAAATCCACGGGAAACACAAATCTATCCACTTTGACTAACACATTCTTCAAAATTCCCCGTGGACATTTAACCGATCGGTCGGCCAACGAGAGCGTCATGCGCGTGGGGGACAAGTCACCAAGAGCTAGCTTCTCATAAAGAGAATATGGCATCAAATTGATGCTAGCTCCTGAGTCCACCAAGGCATGTCTCTTAACATCATCCCCAAATAAACACGGGATTGTAAACATTCTCGGATCTGCAAGCTTCTCGGGAAGCTTGTTTAAAATCACCGCGGAACACCCCGCGCCCAATGGGATGTTGGCAACTTCTCCCAACCGATCCTTACTCTTCAGCAACTCTTTCAGAAATTTAGCATATTTTGGTATACTCTGAAGAACATCAATGAGAGGGAGATTGATCTTCAATTGTCTGAAGATATCAAGGAAGTGCCCAGCCTGCTTTTGATTAGTTAAGCATGCCGGATAAGGAACATGGGAAAGATCAATCTCCGTGGTGGGCTTAAACATGACTGGTTTACCAACTACCGGCTTCTCAACGGGAGACTCACTGTTAGGTGCGGTACTTGCTGGGACTAGCCTCACGGGCACCCTCCTAGGAGTCTCCATCTCAATTTCTTCATCCACCGGTTCCTCCTCATCTAAATCAACCGGTGGGACCACTCTCTCACTCTCATCAACTTCCACGAGCACCGGTGGTATAAATCTCTCTCCTCCAGCTCCTCCAGAACGGGTGGTGACCGCCTTAACGTGGGCTTTTGGGTTGGTTTGGGGCTAACCCGGGAACTGGCCTTGGGGCCGTTCATCCAACCGTTTGGCTATGTCACCAACCGTTCGCTGTAAATCCAAGAACGCAGATTGCTGGTTCTTGAGGAGAACATCATGCTCATGTAGGATCTTCTGTGTAGTGGCATCCTTAGCCACTAACTGAGTCAGTAATTCTTCAATCCTACCCATACTACCACCACCCGACGTGCTACCTTGATTACTACCACTATGAGCTTGACTACCACTATGCCCCTGGTTCTGAGGGTATCCAGAATGAAAGCCAGGGGGTTACCTGAAGATCTAAAAGGTAGGGGGTTCTGAGAATTTCCCCATCTGGGGTTGTACGAGTGCCCGAACCTACCCTGTCCTCCTACATAGTTAGCCTGCTCCTAGCTCACCAAACACTCAGACATGGCATGACCACCTCTGCAAATCTCACACCGATCCACTCTCATCTTCAAATCCCTAACATCCCTAGCTAAAGACTCAAGAGCAGCAGCAACACTAGTGTCCACATTAACGTGGTGAATTCCTCTTGTTGAGGAGGAAGAACTGGCAATAGGAGAGGAATTCGTATTTGCAGATCGCTGCTCATACTCGGCCTGAGCAAAACTCTCTAAAAGGTCATTGCATTCAGCCACATCCCTCTTACCCATGAGGTGGCCTCCTGCAGAAATGTCAAATCGGGCATGAGTCTCATATGTTAGCCCATTGTAGAATTTCTCTACAAGGGCCCATTCAGACAAACCATGCTGGGAGTATCGGCTTAGAAGGTTTTGGAACCTCTCCCAAGCAAGATAGTAGGGCTCATCAGGGGCCATTCGGAACGAATGGATCTCATCTCTCAGGCGGGCAGCCTTGGCTGGAGGAAAATACTTCTTAAGGAATGCGTCCCTATGGCTAGCCCAGGTTATGAAGGTTCCTGGAGGATGCGAGTCAAGCCAAGTGGCTGCTCTTCCCGCAAGTGAAAAAGGAAAAAGCTGTAGAAAAATCGCATCATTAGTGGCACCTTGAAGATGCGAGTGAGCCTAGCAAGGTGTGTGGGAGCATCTTCATCATCACGACCATTAAACTGAGAATTGTTAATGGCTGTCATGTTGTAAGAGGGAATCTGCCACGAATTTTCATTCGTTATGTTTGGCACAGTAATGGGATTGTTAAGTCCCGTGAATCCCGCAATGGCCTGCTGGTGAACAGTGCGACGCTCTGCCATTCGTGGAACAAAAAGCAAGCGTGGACTGGAATGAGTAGAAGAACTAGAGGAAGAAGGTGGTGCATGTTCAGAAAAATCAGCATAAATGGGAGTAGAAGCACTTACCTCGCTCGTAGAACCTTCAGAAAAGTCCTGCGAATCGCTCCTTGAAGGCAATGAAAGCTCAGGTGGCGGTCCGTGTGAGCGTAAGTGTGGCATACACTACCAAACCTGCAAATAAACAAACATCAATCAAAAAGAAATAAAACAAAAGAAAATAAAAATAAAATTGAAAACAAAATAACACAAATACGCAAAGATAAGAACAAGAACTAGTAAGCACAATCGACTTAGAAGTCCCTGGCAACGGCGCCAAAAACTTGATGTCGACGGAGCTTAGCTATAAAAAACTAACTAAAAACCGACACTAAAATAGACACAAAGTAATAAATCTAGACTCTCTAAAACCTAAGCTACCGACAGGCAAGTGTACCTATCGTGTGTAGCAGAGCAAAGCAAGTCCGGATATCCAATCCACGGACCTCTATAGACTATACTAACTAAGACTCAATTACTTATCTATACAAATGTACGTAACTTAAATTAATATTGAAAAGGGGGGTTTTGCTAACAATCTAAGAATATCTAAAAAAAAATTCTTAAACAAAAACAGACGAGCAAACAAAGCTTAAATCAGAGGAGGAAAAGCACTACCTAGGCTCGAATCATATACATTCTTGACAAGGTTCTATCGGTAAAGGAACTGACGTGACATCGGTATCTTATGATACTAAACTCAAAGGAAATTTAGAGCACCCTCGACCCTTCTCAAGGATCATCAACTAAAAGTCCTAAAAGCCGTTAAACCATCGGTTGAATGGATTTCCCTCACAGGTCATCCAACTGCTTATGAAATATCCGCTAAATTATCTACCTCACGGCGTGATAATCTCAAAACACCTAAGAACTAATTGTTAAACACTCTACCTCACGGCGTGAGAGTCACAATTCACTTAAATGCTAGGGATAACTTGGGTTTTCCTATTGGACTCAATAAACATGAAATGATAGATAAACTAGGATGATCTTCTCACAAAGGCTCTAACCAGTAATCTAACACCCAAGACTTATCGACGACTTCTCACTTCACAGCTATAGAAGTTGGTTGCACACCTAAACCATCTAAATCCTGATAAAACACTCCTATGAATTACCTGGCCACAGTAATTCACCTACTAATCAAAAACACACAGTCATTGACCTAGCATGCACCTATTATGTGACAGACAATCACCAAGACACACAAGGAGTATAATATAGAAATCAAACAGTTATAGATACGCGTCTACATCCATTATTCAAAAGACCAAATCTTTAAATCATAAATTCAACACACCATATTGTTCCAAAACCGAAATAAACCAAAATCAATCATGTATAATCATCTAACCCAAGCAGTTCTAAATTTTTAGCCAAGAAACATTGTCAAAGTAGGAATCATAACAAGTTTACAAAGCTTCAAACACATAGTAATCAGGAATGAAACAAAGGAACAAGAAAACCAAATGGTTAACACCCGAAAACACAATCCCAGGGATTCAATCCTTCGATCTCTTGCTTCAAGAACCTCCCAATCGCTTCTAATCGCTTCCAGCTGTCTCTAGGATCGTCCACAATTGTCTGATGCCCTAATTCCTCCTTCCCAGCCGTTTTTAATCGAACAAACTCGATTTTCTGAGTTTCCCCCCGCGTTGCGTACCGCAACGAATCCTTAAAACCCCCTCGCGATACGCGAGGGACCTCGCTACCCGACAAATTAATCGGGTCAACCCGTAATCATTAAAAAGGGCATTTTGGTCATTTTACATTTTCGCGCACCGCGACAGGGTTTCAAACGGCCTTCGCGGTAGGCGAAGGGTTCCAGAAATCAGTTTTTCCTCTCTTTAGCTTCAGGTCCGTCTTCGTCCAACCGGGAACTCGTTTTCTTGATCTTTTGCACCAAATATGCATGTTTATGACCTGCAAGAATGAAATTACCAAATTGTGAAGCACCAGCTAAATCGATTCCAAAAAACAAACAAAACTGTACAGAAACTTGATAAAAACACATGGAAAAACAATTGTGTTTTGCAACACATCAGGGTACCACCCAAATAGCATGCTCCAATTGTCCCATGGGTTTACTTCGGCCTTTTCATTCATTCGGCCCAGCACAGTCATGCGAATGGGTTCCCATTTGGCTGAACTGTTGTCAAGCCTTAGCCCATTGTTATCTTTGCATTCGTGGCTGTTTCAAGGAGTCTCCCATGTTCATACACTAACCTAGAGTGATTTTGTGCACCACTTAGGGGCTAGGGATGGTTTAAAACCGGTTAGAGGTGAGGTTTCGGTCCAAGGGTTAAAAACCCCAAAAGTCGCGACTTGAGCTCAAATTTACCTCGTTTCATTTGGTTCAAAGCTCTGATTTCTTGTAATTTCCTGATTTACAAGTTGTTGTGGTCATTTTGACACCAAAATGGCTTGATTTGGTGAGTAAATGAGGATTCTAGGGTTTTGAAATGTGGAGAGAGAGTGTAGAGAGAGAAATTGACGGTTTGGGGAGAGAGAGAATGGGTAGGTGGTGGTAGAAATGGGCATTAAATGCCATTCAATGTCTTTAATCGTTCTGGTACGTTCGGGTTCTTCGGTTTCGCTCGGTTCCGCGTATAAGCATCGGTTATCGGCCGTTTTCGTAACGATTCGTTACGATTTTAAAAATAGAATTTATAAATTGTATTTAGGTTGTAATTCCTAGTAAATTAACTAATATCTTTCATTTATTTTAAATTTATGAAATCATTAAGTTTATATGTTTAAATCGAATCGTATAGTTGTCGCGCGTATTCGTTCGGATCGTTACCCTTACGAACATGACGATAACTATACTTTTCAATATGATTTTCTAATTATTAGATATCATTCAGAATGTTAAACTTTCAGATATATTCGTACAGATCGTCACCTATACGAATAATCCGTCAATTTAGCATTCACTTAACGACATCCGTTGTTATTTTGTTCCGTTCAACCTCACATACGTATATACGTAATAAAGTCCTAACTAACAATCACGTGATAGTTCTGTGTTGTTAGATAAATTTCTGACTGTTGAACCATGGTTTTGAGTTACGTTTCTGAAATGAATGCAAAATAGTGTTGTGTCAACCATCAAATGATAATAATATATATACATTACATGTAATTTGTACCTAAATTACTGTGTAGATCACTGTTCCGGTTATGATTCCGGCACTGATTCTACATCATACTTCCGGCTTAATGATCGAGGCTTGAATCGAACGATTAATCGCATATCAAGAGCATAAGATTTGAGTTCAAGTGAGTTTCTAAGACTTGAATACCTCAAACGATTGCTCATATACCAACTTTGTAACCCCGTGTTACTATTTAGCGTATTTAACAAAATATGATAGCTGGTCCAGAAAATTTCCTCATACTAACATTGTTTATAACATTTAAAACAAAGTTTTAACCAAAACATAACATATCACAACATTACAAAACATATTTACAAAAGTAAGTTTAAACAAAACGTGAAACTTTGGAGTTCAACGTTCGTTCGATTTGATTCTTGATTTTTTTCGATCACTACCGCCATATATGTCATGCTAGACCTATACACATCTCATAATGACACCAGTTAGTACATAACAACTAAGTTAAATTAATCCCCAATAGTTCAACAAGTCAAAAATGGTAAAGCATATCAAATTTGTTCAAGGCCGTAACCTACTCCCTTAAGGATTTAAAAAAGAGGACCCAGACACCCAGGTTATAGCTTATGGTCCACAAGCAGTAAGCTTATGGTGCCCTGCACCAGACTTGCAGATTTCCAATTTTTGAAACTTTCTTTCAATTTTGACTTCCTATTTTTGTGCAACACCCTGTTCAAAGTGTTTCAACATATCCAAAGGGTCTAATAACATATTATTAAATGATTCACACCATGTAATAGTCACTCCCAACAAATTATCATGTTCAAGTGTAGGAAATTTCCTAACGGTTCAATAAAATCTGATAAGATTCTAGTTGTAATTCCAAAGCCGCCAATTTATGCAATTCAACCCAATAGCATTCTTATATTATTGCTAAGCCTTGGACAAAGCCTGGGTATAATCAATCAACAAAGTAAAGGATCATAAATTAAATGGATTCCGCAAAACCATTATAAAACATTAACCTCCAATGTTGTCAAACTTCAATTGGTTTAACCCATTTAGTAACTATGATGTTCACCCACTAGTATTTCCATCATATTTATCATAGAATTTCAATTTAGGCATTTCATCGAACACCTTACGTGCATAGTTTAATTGACTAATCTTCTCTAATGTTTAAACATTAACCAATCCTACCTATGATTATAAAATCATTAAAACATATCACTTTTACAAAGATTTAGGCAAATTATGCACAATTTCAAAAAAATCAACCACACAGACAATACTTACTAGTTTTCAAACTCAACTGTATGAGTATACTCACAAATTCATTACCCAACCAAGTTCCATATTTTTAATTTCAACACAATCAACAAGAAAACTAGTAATTTGATTGTTTAATAACACCATAAGAATCATCTTATGGTTTCTAACCTAAATAAACATTTGATTTTAGTTTTATGAGCAAAACCCAACTAATCCTATTAAAGTTCACGTGAGAAATTTCAAAGGAAGAGGAAGAACATTTACAAGTTAGTAAGAACCATCAATTTGATGATTAACTTCTCAATTTCGGAATTCGCAAGAATGAAAACAGGATTTGGAGCAAGGGTTTTGTGTTCTTTATGTCTTCCCCCCTCTGTTTCACATGAAAGGAAACATCCAGAATGAAGGTTCTGGTCTTGCTTATACTACCTTAAATCAAGTTTACGGAAATGGCATCATTGGCCCCTCAACTTATAATTAGCTAACTCGTATAACTAACCTAATCCAACTAGTTATTAGTTAACTCTAACACTTCAAAATTATAAACATAATATAATTGAAAATCACATAAAACTTTATATTATTTTATTAAGAAACATATATGACAGTAAAAAAAACCGGTCATTACAAATCTCCCCTCCTTACAAAGGTTTCGTCCCCGAAACCGATTAAAAATCAAAAAGGAAATGATAAAATTATCTCATTTCATATTCCGATTCCCACGTGGCATCACAACCTTTTTTGTTTCTCCACTGAACCTTCAACTAGTTCAGTGATTTATTTCTAAGTTTCTTCACTTTTTGGTCAAGTATTACCACTGGCCTTTCCATTAGTTTAACCTATCATCAATTTCCAGGTCTTCTAATGGTACATAAGTCGATTCATCTGCTAGACATTTTCGAAAATTAGAAACGTGGAACGTGTTATGAATACCACTTAACTCCTCAGGTAGCTCCAGGCGATAAGCAACTTCACCAACACGGGTTATGATTTTAAATGGCCCAATAAAGCATGGACATAGCTTTTCTCACTTACAAAAACGTATAACTCCTTTCCACGATGAGACTTTTAACAACACAAAATCACTCGCCTGGAATTCAATGGGCCTTCTACGCTTATCACAGTATGATTTCTGACGGTCTTTAGCCGCCCTCAAATGGGCACGGATCTGATCTATCCATTCATTAGTAGCTTTCACTACCTTTTCATGCACGAATTCACGTTGCCCGACTTCTCCCCAACAGATAGGAGTTCAACATTTTCTCCCATAAAGAATTTCATAAGAAGGCATTCCAATGCTAGAATGATAACTATTATTATACGAGAACTCTGCCAAAGGTAGGTAATCATCTCAACTACCCCCAAAGTCAATAATGCACGCCTATGACATATCCTCCAAGTCTGAATGGTCCTTTCACTTTGTCCTTCAGTTTGAGGATGATATTTCGTGCTTAACAACAGTTTTGTTCCTAATTCTTCTTGAAAATTTCACCGGAATCGAGAAGTAAATCGAGTATCCCGACCAGAGATAATGGTTACAGGCACACCAAGAAAAGACACCACTTCTCGTACATATATTTCTATCATTTTATCTGAAAAATAGGTCTCATTAATGAGCAAGAAATGAGCACTTTTAGTCAACCTATCCACAATGACCCAAATCATACCAAATCCCTTCTTAGTCTTAGGAAGCATAGCAATCAGGTCCATTGTGATATGTTCCCATTTCCACATGGGGATTTCCAGTGGTTGCAACTTATCATAAGCTTTCTGGTGCTCCGCCTTTACCTACATACAAGTCAAGCACTTCACCACATGTTTAACAACATCTTGTTTCATACCTGGCCACCAATAGTTTACCCGGAGGTCACGATACATTTTAGTAGCCCTAGGATGAATTGAGTATTTTTGACTTGTGTGCTTCTTCCAACAACGCAGACTTATGTGGACAAGTGGGAAGTTTCCACACTCGACCCCTCCTAGTCTTTAATCCCCGATTATCTTCATCAAGATTATGAGATTTCCCTATAATTCGATCACGTTTCCAGTTTTCTTCTTTTAAAGCTTCAGTTTGGGATTCCTTAATATGTTCAATCAGCACTGAAGTAATCACAAGCTACATAGCTTTCACCTTAATAGGTGTATATTCTTCCTTTCTAGTAAAGGCATCAGCCACTACATTTGCTTTCCATAGGTGATAGAGAATTTCGCAACAGTAGTCCTTGATTAATTCTAGCCATCGTCTTTTCCTCATATTCAGTTCCTTCTAAATGAAGAAATATTTCAAGCTTTTATGATTTGGGTAAATAGTGCACTTTGCACCATATAAATAATGCCTGAAAAATTTTAAAGCAAATACGACTGCTGCAAGTTCTAGATCATGAATAGGATAATTGATTTCATGGGTTTTAGTTTTCTTGAGGCATAAGCAATCACCTTGCCTCGTTGCATAAGAACACAACCTAGACTAAGATGAGAAGCATCATAATATACCACAAAATCATTAGGGTCATCTGGTAATGTTCATATCGATGACTGAGTTAATTTTGACTTTAACTCATGGAATGCTTTCTCTTCGTCATCATCCCACACAAACTTAACATTATTTCTTGTAAGTTTGGTTAAAGAAGAAGCAATCTTGGCAAAGATTTAAATGATTCTACGATAATAACCGGATAAGCCAAGAAAACTTTGACATCAGTTGGATTTTTTGGGTGGACTCCAATTGGTCAATGCTTGAATTTTAGAAGGATCAACAAGAATGCCATCTGCATTTATCACATGACCAAGAAATTGGACTTCATGCAGCCAGAAGGCACATTTAGAGAATTTTGCATATAATTTCTCCCTACAGAGAGTTTCAAGTACCTCACGTATGTGACACGTGTGGTCAGATTTATTTTATGAATAAACAAGAATATCAGCAATAAAGACGATAACAGATCAATCCAACATGAGATGACACACTTGATTCATCAAGTCCATGAATGCAGCCGGTGCATTAGTCAGCCCAAAAGACATGACAATAAATTCATAATGACCGTATCGCATTTGAAACATTGTTTTAGGAGCATCTTCTTCCCTAACTTTAATTTGATGATAACACGACTAAAGGTCTATAAAGCCCATCAAGACGAACAAAATTAAATCAAGATAAAGATGAAGACCAAGTTTTGTTTATTTTCGTATACTTGTATTTTCGTGTACTTTAGATTTCGTGTACTTAGATTTTCGTGTACATAGAACTTCGTGTACTCCTAGGACAATATAAATAAACATATAGTGTACTGGTCTAGGTTAGAATCGTGAGGCAGAGAATTTCTAGACGTATTGAATCTGCTTTTGTAAAGTTCATGAATTTTGAAATAGAAATTAACCTTTCTATCTTCTATATTGGATTCTGCACTTTGTAGAAGCTATTTCGTGCTGATTTCTTGGATAAAGCTTGGATCTTAAACAAGCTTGGGACCTACAAGTGCTCATTCGCCTGAGCTGCATCTACTTGTGCTCATTCGCTTGAGTTGCAACCAAGCACATCCATAACACCTCTTCAAGGTTGTGGATCATTCATCATGACCCCGATGTTCCTAACTCATTTTCGTGACATTCCGATGGGTTTTGTAGGTCGAAAATCAGCTAGAAGTCCAGATGATCGAGAAAGGGGGAAAACCCTAAAAACCGGTTGTTCTGGCTCGGTTTTACCTCGTTTTCTCTGTTCTACGGCTTGGTTTCTTCATATTTTCGCTATCTACATGTTGTTTTGGTCATTTTGACACCAAAATCACTTGATCTGGTTAAGGATTGAAAGAATTGGGTTTGAGTCTAGTGAGAGAAAGATGGAGGGGATTTTAGAGAGAGAGTGAGTAGGTGGGTGTGTTGAATGGCATTTATTGTCATTTTAACCCTTCTATTTTTCAGGTGCGTTCGGGTTCATACGGTTCCGCGCGGTCTCGCGTAAACGCATCGGTTTTTGGATTTCTCGTAACGAAACGTTACGATATTAAAAAAAATAAAATTTTCCAAATTATTTCAGGTGATAATTCCTAGTAAATTAACTAAATATATTTTGTTTATTTTTAAACTTCTGAAATCATTTAATTTAACTCTTTAATCGAATCGTACGGTTTTCGCGCGTATTCGTTCAGGTCGTTACCCTTACGAACACGACGACAACTGTACTTTCCGATTTGATTATCTATTTATTAGACATCATTAAGAGCGTTAAATTTACATACATATTTGTGTGAATCGTCACTCACACAAATACTCCATCAGTATAATATTCACATAACGACATCCATTATTGTTTTCTTCTTTACATTCTCACATACGTTTATACATAATAAAATCCTACCTAAAATGCACATAATAGTTTCGTGTTGTTAGATATGATTATGATGTCAAACCATGGCTTCACAACATGTTTCTGAAATAGATTCGTAATTGTTTCGTGTTGAACATCAAATAACACATAGTACACATAGTTTCGTACCTGAGCTACTATGCAAGCCACTGTTCCGACTACGGTTCGGGCATTGGTGTTACAGTCTTCCCTTGTTAGAGAAATTTCGTCTCGAAATTTAAGAATCGTTGTCGGGTACGACTTCCTCTGTAAACAGTTGGGGATACTTGGACTTCATATGATCCTCACGTTCCAAGTAAAATTAGGTCCGTGCTTTGAATTACATCGAACCTTAACGATTGGAATATGGCTTTCCTTCAGTTGTTTAACTTCGCGATCCATTATTTCCAAAGGTTCCTCAATGAAATGTAATTGTTCATCCACTTGAATTTCTTCAACCAGTATAACAAGTGATTCGTCTGCAAGGCATTTGTTAAGGTTTGAGACGTGAAACATGTCATGCACACCTCTGAGTTCATCTGGTAAACTCATCCTATACGCCACTAGAATAATGCGTCGAAAATTTTCGAACGGTCCGACGTATCGAGGTGCTAACTTTCCTTTCTTTCCAAAGCGGACTATGCCCTTCCATGGGGATACCTTCAACATGACTCGGTCTCCCACTTGGAATTCCAACGATTTGCACCGTTTGTTGGCGTAGCTCTTTTGTCTGCTTCTTGCTACTTGTAACTTTTGTTGTATCTGAGCGATCTTATCTGTGGTTTCCAAAATAAGCTCTAGGCCCGTTATTCGGTTATATCCCACCTCGGTCCAACATATTGGTAACAGGCATTTTCTATCATAAAGTGCCTCGAATGGAGCGCATTTGATGCTACTATGGTAACTGTTATTATAGGAGAAATCTATTAGTGGTAAATGAGAGTCCCAATTTCCATCAACATCCAAAACACATGTTCGCAACATGTCCTCGAGGGCATGTATAGTACGTTCGCTTTGACTATGGTACACCATGACGCACCACTATCTCATTGATGTATAATCTCTCCAGAGTATCCATCATGGAGGTTTCACGCATCGGCAAGAAATGAGCATATTTTGTTAAACAATCTATGATAACCCAAATAGTATCATGGCCACTAGAAGTCCGGGGTAGCTTGATAATGAAATCCATAGCTATTTATTCCCACATCCATAGCGGAATCTCAGGCTATTCCAGTAAACCAGACGGTTTCTGGTGTTCCGCTTTAACTTTCACACACATCAAACATCGACCGACATACATGGCTATATCTTTATTCATTCCCGGCCACCAATAAAGTTCCCATAAATCTTGGTACATTTTATCAGCACCCGGGTGTAGTAAGTATCTGGTCTTGTGCGCTTCGTCAAAAATGAGTTTCCTCAGTTCATCTACTGCAGGTATCCACACGCGATTCTGATAGTAGATAACTCCATCTGGTTTCGTCTCAAACTGTCGTTCTGCTCCACAATCAAGTTCTTTCTCTGGATTTCCACATTCCACTGATTCCTGTTGGGCTTGAATAATTCTCTCACGTAAGCTTGTCTGCACGGTCATTCTCATTCCCCTAACGCACAAGGGTTTGATCCTTTCCTTCCGGCTCAAAGCATCTACTACAACATTAGCCTTACCTGGATGATACTTAATCACACAGTCGTAATCGTTCAGAAGTTCAACCCAACGACGTTGTCACATGTTGAGTTCCCTCTTATCAAAGATATGTCGTAGACTTTTTTGACAAGTAAATATAGTACACCTAGTACCATATATAAAATGTCTCCAAATCTTTAACACAAAAACAACTGCTCCCAGCTCCCAATCGTGTGTTGTATAGTTCTTCTCGTGCACCTTGAGCTGTCTCGAAGCATAACTGAATCCCTGATGGGAGGCATCACAATACACCACAAAGTCTTCACTACCTTCTCGGAGATATAGATTGGAGCATCACATAACTTTTGTTTCAACGTTTGGAAGGCATCTTCTTGTTTCTGCTTCCAAACAAATGGTTCACTCTTCTGGGTTAACTTGGTGAGAGGCAAGGCTATCTTAAAAAAGTTTGATATGAACCACCTATAGTAACCCGCCAGTCCTAGAAAAGACCGTATATCCGTCGTTTTCGTCTGAGTATACCAATTCTTGATCGCCTCGATCTTGGCAGGGTCTACATGTATTCCTTCATTGTTGACTATGTGGCCCAAAAACTGAACTTCCCTTAGCCAAAATTCACACTTAGAGAATTTGGCATAGAGTTGTTATTTATTCAAGAACTCCAAGATCTTCTTGAGATGTTGCTCATGTTCAACTTTGCTCTTGCAATAAATAAGTATGTCATCAATAAAGACAATGAAAAATTGATCGAGATACGGCTTGCATACTCGTTTCATGAGATCCATGAAAACCATTGGCGCATTTTTCAATCTGAAAGGCATCACCATAAACTCATAATGCCCATACCGGGTTCAGAAAGCCGTTTTATGTATGTCTTCATCTTGAACTCTGAGCTGATGATATCCTGAACGCAAATCAATCTTGGAAAAATATTGTGCTCCTTGTAGTTGATTAAATTGATCATCAATCCTCGGCAATGGATACCGATTCTTGATGGTTAATTTGTTCAGCTCCCTGTAATCTATGCACATATAAAAGGATCCATCCTTCTTTTTCACGAACAAAACCGGAGCTCTCCAAGGTGAGTAGCTCGGTCGGGTGAAACCCTTATCTAATAATTCTTGCAATTTATTTGACAATTCCTGCATCTCCAAAGGTGATAACATGTAAGGAGATTTTGCAACAAGAGTTTCTCCAGAACTAAGTCTATACGGAATTTTACCGGATACTCTTTTACTACAGGCACGTCTTGCATCTTGATATTGTCTTTCTCTCTTTCCACCACGTGAGCCAGGAAAGCCACGCACTGCTTCCATAAACATGTACGTGCTTTTATGCATGAAATTATCTTGACACTTTGCTTTTCTTGATCCCCCCATACTTCCAACACTCGATCATTCATCATTGGAATTCGATGAAGCTTTTTGGAACAGATGACTTCCACCCTATTTAGAGATAGCCAATCCATGCCAACAATGATATTGAAACTGCCCAACTCCATCGGTATCAAATTGATGGTGAATGTTTGGCCATTAAGTGTTAATGGGCAGTTTCTAAATATTGTACTAAATGTGATTTGTTTCCCATTCGCTACTTCAATGATATAAGGGGAGTCTAAAGATTCCTTAACATGATTAATTTGGCATGCAAAGTCGGCCGAGATAAAACTCTGATCCACACCAGTTTCAAATAGAATAAATGCATAAAATTCATGTAAAAGAAACGTACTAGTGACCACATTCGGGTCCTGACGAGCAGCTGGATCTCCTAAAGCAAAAGCTCTTCCGCTCGGTGCTTGAACTGCTGGTTGCATCTTCCTTCGGCAATTCCTTGAATAGTGGCCATCTTCGCCACAGTTATAGCATCCTCCATTGTTTTTGTTTGGATTATTGGGTGGAGGGAGAGCTAAACCAGCATTGTTTACTGCTAAAGCGGGTGCCATTCTGCATTGCTGGACCCAATGGCCCATTCTTCCACACCCCGTGGAGTGTTTGCAGGTAGTGTTAACAGCATGATAATATTGGCACTTGGCACACAAAGGAAACGTGCCGGTGTATGGTTTCTTATGGAGGTTTTGTGGGGCAACCGCTACTTGGTTGAGTGGAGTAGCCATCGTGTAGTTCTTAATGACGTTCTATTTCTTCTTGGGATGGTGAGTAGACTTCTTCGATGATTCTTCCTTGTTCTTGCCATTGTCAGGTTCCTTTTTCAGAGTCCCAGATGTTACCATCACGTCAGTAAGTTTTCCTAACAGGCTGATAGTAGACTCCAAAGTAACAGGATTTGCTGCTATAACCAAGCCCTGTATGCATGTAGGTAATCCGCCTACGTACCTGTCAATCAGCTTAGGGTTGGTACCATGTCCGACACCAATGCTACCAGCTCATGATAATGGGTAATATAGCCCATGTGATCAGCTCCCTTCATCACATGATTTGACAACTCCGTTTCCATCCTTTGTAACTCATTCTTCAGACAGAACTCATTCCTCAGTAGAGTCTTGAAATCTGCCAAGGCAATGTCTGTGTTGGACCAAAAGAACCAATGAGCCTGATCAGAAAAACCTTTAAGTCCCACAGACACACAACAACTGAAGAAGAATACAACAGCTGAAGACCAACTCATGTTACAAGATCTGAAGTTGATCACATCAGCTGAAGTGTTAGTCTTCAGATGTTGTGATGTTTTTACTCGTCAGTAGTTTTCTTTCAGTAGTTGTATTTAGTCAGTCTTTGTAAGAAGATGTCTTCAAACTTTGTAGACATCTTCAGTAGTTTCATTATGTTCAGTTGTAGTAACAAGACTGTTTGATGTCGCTATCAAGTGACATCATCAGGCGTCACTACTTCTATATATGGTCAGTTGACATTGTGTAATTTAGAATGAAGTTAGTGAATTGAATGATATTATTCCTTTTGCAGAAACTTCTCTCTCTATAACTGTGCTTTACTGTTTCATTGATATTCAAGTGTTCTTGCTAGTTCTTATGCTAATTCATCTCTGAATTCCGCTGCTATAACCTAATATTGGTCAAATGAGAACAACTGATCCTACAAATGGTATCAGAGCTGGTTAATCACTGATCGATTAAACAATTGATCTCTGAAACTGCTCATTTCAGTTCTCCGTTTGATCGAATTAGCTGATTAGTAAGAACTTGTTATAGTTTGAAGTTTTCTGATAACTTCTGTTGATTTGTTTTTCAACATCGATTTGTTTAAATCAATTTGTTGAGTTTGTGTCTAATTCATTTGAATTGAGTTGAAATTAATTGAATCTGAGGTTATGAAGACTCCAAACAATGATCCGCACAGCACAGGCTCCGCAACCAAGCCTCCGATGCTGGTTCGGAGTGAGTACAACATTTGGCAACGTAGAATGCTACATCACCTGTCAATCAATAGTGCAGGATGTTGGAAATCTGTGGTGCATGGTCCATACAAACCCATGATTAGTGATCCTGAAACTAAAACGATGATTCCAAACCATCTGATATGTATTCGGATGAGGATATAAAATTATTTGAGATTGATGCAAAAGCTCATGGCATTCTGGCTATGGCCCTGCCTAATGAAATTTACTCAGGCTTGATGCATCACGATACTGCTCATGATCTCTGGGTTGCACTGAAAGAGCAATTCGGTGGAACCGATGAGGCCTTAGCAAATACTAGAGAAATCCTCGCTCAACAGTATGAGACATTTTCTCATAGAAAGGGTGAGTCACTGACTCAGCAGTTTGAGCGGTTCTCCTGCCTAATTTCTGAATTAAAAATGGTTAAGCAGGAGTATACCAATAGTCAGATGAACAACAGATTTCTTAGATCATTGCCTGAGAGATGGAACACTTATACTATTGTTTTACGCTCTAATGCAAATCTAGAGAATCTATCTCTCACCCAACTCCATGGGAAACTTTTAACTTTTGATAGAGAGGTAGAACAGAAGAGAAAGTTGTCTTCATCTGGCAAGCTCACTGATGACTTCATTCCTGGCAATACTGCCTTGATAGGTCAAGAGTCAGAGTATGCTGCGTCTGAGTGTTCTTATGATGAACATATTGATTTCTCTACTAATAATGCTGAACAAGCTTTTGTGGGAGTTGATGGTAATGCAGGTACATATGGAGACAATTGGTGCTTTGTGATGGATGATTTGAAGGGAATTCCAGATGATGACCTGGAGGAGATGGATATATTAAGTCAGATGGCAATGATAAACATCAGATCTCAAAAATTCTATAAAAGAACTGGAAGAAAATTCCCCGGATTAACTGGCAAAACCAAGGTTGGTTTTGACAAAGGGAAGTTGAGATGTCATAAATGTCACAAACTTGGACATTTTGCAAGAGAGTGCAAATCTACTGGATCTAGTTCTTCTGCACCCTTTGTGACCTTTCCTAGCAACAACACACAAAACAAAGGGCAACAATTTTCTGGATCTGGTCAACAACAGTTCTATCCAGCTCATTTTGTATCACAAAGTCCCATGCCTTATCCATACCCCTGCTTCTATATGCCACAACCCACACAAACTCAAGCACTCACAACTCCACAATCTCCTGCTCTTCCTGAACCTAGCCAATCACAAACCAATCTACAGCCTCAACAACTACATCAGAGCTTCTTCACCCCAGGGGTAGCTGATTGGAGTAGTTTACCTGATGACTTATCTGATTTCAATGAACAGATGTTTTCTGGAGCTGGTCCACATGGTGGAGACAACCCATTCGGGAATCTTGCTTTGATGGCTATAGATTCAAATGAAACCTCATGTCCAACTTCTTCAACTTCACAGGTATCATCTGAATCAAAAGCTAAGTTGTGTTCAGAATCATGTATTTCAGCATTTGCTTCCATCAGAGAAATAAATGTTGAATTAATCAATGAGAAATTTGAGTTAGAAAAGGCTGTGGCTAAAAATAAAACTGAATTTGTGTCAGTTATCTGATGAAAAGGCTAGGGTGGAAGTCATGCTTGTAAAACATAATGATCTGAAACAAACACTTGAAGCAACCCAAGTAAATTGTGAAAAATGGGTTGAGTCATGTAAGGGGTTTGAGATGTTGTTAAACAAACAATCAGCATCCAATGTTAAGTTTGGTATTGGATACAATCACACTGCCCCCCCAGCTGATTATACACCAAAAATTTATGAACGTAACTCTGAAGGGGACAGTGTATACCAATACAGCAAATCTTCAGAAATGTCTGATGCTGAAGATACATCTGAAGGTGAGTCAAGTGCATGCAAATCTGAATCTGAAATCATGGATATTGAAACATATTCTTATTCTGTTGGATGTACAAATGTCCTTCAGGGTGAAACAAATGAGGATATTGTTTTAAGTGAGATTAAACCAGATGAAAAAGTTTCTAATGAATTAAATTTAAAGCTGCTTGAGTCAGATGGGCATGGCACTGGAGAGATTGATGCACGGCTTCTGATAAGCCAGTGTGTCTCATCAGAAGTTGTAGAAAAAGCTGAAGAAAAACCACAAATGTCTACAAAGACTGATGGTATACAAGTTCTGAAGAAGAAGTCTTCAGATGTTGCTAAACCATCAGTAGTTGTAATACAATCTACAACTACTGAAGAACCAAAAGTACTGAAAAACAAAAATTCAGTATTTAAGTCTTCAGTACTTGTAGATACTCACAAGGAAAAACAAAAGAGAAAGCCTTGTGAAGTTTGTGGTTTGTTCAATCATACTTCTGAAGATTGCTGGTACAGACGAGGTTCTGAATTCAATAAAACAAAGAATAAAAACAAGAGATTAACAAAAATAAAAAATGAATTCAGTTCCAAATTTGTAAAAGAGTCTTCAGTAGTTTCAGAATCTGGAAAACCTTTGGAAGCTTCAAAATCCAAAGGAGTGTATCAAAACAATCCAAAGAAAGGTAAAATTGGTTTTTCAGATTCAAAGAAAAAGCACTTGAAATCTTCTTCATCACCCAAAGAAGCTAAGGTGATGAAGCACAAAAATCAAAAGTCAGGTGCTGATGTTTTTGAGGAAATCAGAACCTTGACTCACAACCAGAATCAACTGGTTATAATGGTGAAACAATTGCTAGGAAGAGCCAACCTAGCAGCTGCATCTGTTGCTTTATTTCAGAAGAAGAAACCAAGTTCAAAAGTCAAGGTTAAATCTTCTGAAAAGCCTATTTCAAGTGTTGCTTCAAATGATACTGTCAGTCTTGTTCCTTCATGTGATAACAGACCCAAAACCAAAATGGTTTGGGTCCAAAAATCTAACTGAGTGTTTTATTGTATGCAGGGTCCTTTAGCATGCCAAAAGAGCATCTAGTATGTTGACAGTGGAGGATCCATGCATATGACTGGGAGCAGATCTCTTCTTAATGACTACTTTGCAGGAAAGAAGGGATTTGTCTCATTTGGAAATGATGCTAAGGGTTACATCATAGGAAAAGGATATGTGTCTAATGGTGAGTTAAGGTTTGATGATGTGAACCATGTAGAGAATCTAAAGTATAACTTACTGAGTGTCAGTCAGATGTGTGATAAGGGCCACATTTCCCTTTTTACCAAGCAAGACTGCAGAATACTGTCCTCTGAAGTGTTGCCCCTGATTGGCAAAGTCTTGGATGAATATACTCTTCTTAAAGCTAACAGAGTGGGAAAGGTTTATGCTTTTGATTTGTCAAAGACAATTTCTGTTAAGGGTCATCCATGTCTATTCTCTAAGGCCTCTCTCAAAGAATCTAATCTGTGGCACAGAAGGTTGGTTCATGTAAATCTCAATAACATGAACCAACTGGTGAAACATGGTTTGGTTCGAGGTCTTCCTGTGAAGAATTTTAGTTGTGATGAAAAGTGTTCTGCTTGCTTGAAAGGGAAGCAACACAAGGTATCCTTTCCTCCAATTGAAGATCCAAAATCAACTGCTTGTTTTCAAGTGTTACACATGGATCTGTTTGGACCAGTGAGGATCATGAGTTTGGCAAAGAAGAAGTATTGTTTAGTAATTGTTGATGATTACTCAAGGTTTGTCTGGACCTTCTTCTTGCACTCAAAAGATGAGGCTGCTAAGTCTATTATTCACTTTGTGTTGTATGTTGAGAAACAATATTCCCTTCCTGTCAAGTGTGTAAGAAGTGATAATGGAACAGAGTTAAGAAATTCCATTCTGGATGAGTTCTATCTTTCAAAGGGAATCAAGAGGCAGTACAGCATACCTAGAACTCCTGAACAAAATGGAGTGGTTGAGAGGAAAAACAGGACTTTGATTGAAGCTGCCAGATCAATGCTTGCTGATTCTGGTTTGCCATTGACTTTCTGGGCAGAAGCTGTCAATACAGCTTGTTATGTGCTAAACAGGGTTTTGGTTAATCAAAGATTGTTGAAGACTCCTTATGAAGTGCTTCATCATTTGACTCCTTTGATTTCCTTCTTCAGAGCCTTTGGTTGTCCTTGTTATATCCTCAATACCAAAGATCAACTACTAAAATTTGATTCCAAAGTGGATGCAGGATATTTTGTGGGCTATTCGTCAACTTGCAAGGCTTATAGAGTGTTTAACTGCAGAACCAAAATGGTTGAAGAAACTCTTCATGTCAAATTCAATGAATTTCCAAGAGATCCTATCCCACAAAACCCTGTGGAGATGTTTGATTTGGATATACTGCAATTTGTTTCATCTCAACATCCAGCTGAGTCTGCTATTATGGCAGATGATGCACCTGAAGCAGTTTCATCAACAGCTGCTAAGGGAAATCCACAAGGTAGTACTGATGATGATGATGATGATGTGAGTACTCATATGTTCAGGTTTAGTGATAATCTGCCAGTGTCTGCTAAACCTGATGCTCCTCCTGCTCCAGTGGTTCCTCCCACTACAAATGCTGATGAGATTTTGGACTCCTCTAAATCTTTTGAAATTCCTGCTGAATTGTTTCCTGAATCTTCATCAACATCTGCAGCCACTGAACCTCCTGCCAACACTTGCACTGACCTTATTTCCTATCAAGAACTGAAAGATCATCCTTTAGCTCAAGTTCTGGGTGACATTTCTACTGGTGTTTCAACAAGGAGCCAACTGTCAAATTTCTGTCTCTATGCTCTCTTTATTAGTCAGCAAGAGCCAAAGAACTATCATGTTGCACTCAGAGACAATGGTTGGGTGGAGGCTATGCAGTTGGAGCTGTTGCAATTCAAGAAACAGCAAGTCTGGGAGCTGGTTCCTTTACCCCAAGGTAAGTGTGCAATAGGCACTAAATGGGTGTTTATAAATAAAACTGATGAAAATGGTCAAATAGTTAAGAACAAAGCCAGACTGGTTGTACAGGGGTTTTCTCAGGAAGAAGGTATTGATTATGATGAGACTTTTGCCCCTGTAGCCAGACTGGAAGCAATTAGATTGTTTTTAGCATATGTTGCCTTACACAAATTAAAAGTTTTTCAAATGGATGTCAAAAGTGCTTTCCTATATGGTAAAATAAAAGAGGAAGTGTATGTGTGTCAACCACCTGGTTTTGAGGACAATAATCATCCTGATTGGGTGTACAAGCTTGATAAAGCTCTTTATGGGTTGAAACAAGCACCTAGAGCCTGGTATGACACTCTATCCACTTTTCTCCTTCAAAATAACTTCACTAGAGGCTCCATAGATAAAACTTAGTTCATAAAGAAAGTAGGACAGCATAAGCTCCTTGTTCAGATTTATGTTGATGACATAATTTTTGCTTCCTATGATCCAAAGTTGTGTGATGCTTTTACTGAGCTAATGACAAAGAATTTTGAAATGAGTGCCATGGGGGAATTACAGTTCTTTTTGGGTCTTCAAATCAAACAAAGTCCTGATGGCATTTTCATTCACCAGTCAAAATATACAAAAGATTTGTTAAAGAAATTTGATCTGCAAAACTGTAAACCCTGTTCTAACCCCATGAGCAGCACCACACAACTGGATGCAGACTTGAAAGGTAAATCAGTTGATGAAACACTTTACAGATGTATGATTGGTTCATTGATGTATCTCACAGCATCTAGACCAGACATTATGTTTGCTACATGTGTCTGTGCTAGGTTTCAGGCTGCACCTAAAGAATCCCATTTGATTGCTGTTAAAAGGATATTTAGATATTTGCAGGGAACTCAATCACTGGGAATTTGGTATTCAACCGGGCATTCCTGCAAGCTGGTTGCTTTCTCTGATAGTGACTATGCAGGATGCAAACTCACCAGGAAATCCACTTCTGGTGGCTGTCAATTTCTAGGCAATTGTTTGGTTTCTTGGCAGAGTAAGAAACAAACATCTGTGGCTACATCCACAGCTGAAGCCGAGTACATTGCTGCTGCAAGCTGTACTTCACAAATTCTCTGGCTTCAGACCCAACTTTTGGATTATGGCATCAAAGAGACTAAGACACCATTGTTAATGGATAGTGCCTCAGCTCTTTGTATTGTCAAGAATCCAGTTCAGCACTCTAGGACCAAACATATTGAAATCAGACATCATTTTATAAGGGATTGTTTTGAAAAAGGTCTGATTGATCCAAAGTTTGTTCCTAGTGCTGATGAACTTGCAGACATCTTTACTAAGCCCTTAGAGACTTCAAATTTTCAAAATCTGGTGCTAAGGCTTGGTATGCTGCAATTCGAATAAAATGGATTTTAAAATAAGACAACTCCTAACACATGATAAAATTTTCAAAATCCAAAAACATTCAAATATGCCAAAAATCAAAAATTTGTATCACCTTGAAACTACTGATATTTACAGTAAGTACTGATAAGTATCAGAAGTACTGATTCAAGGAAACATCTGACCTTTGCCAATATTATCAGTTACAAATACTGATGTATTTTGGTTGACAAAGTACTGAAGGTCAAAAATAAGTACTGATGAGTAAATTGGTCATCAAGTACTGCTAACCAAATCCTGTTCAAAAGTTCTGATGAACAATTTTCAAAACACCTGATGAGTACCTCTGAAGTTAGACAAAGTCTGATGAGCAAATGTTTCAAATCAGAATGAAACAACTGATGAACAAGAACTGTCGACAACACCTGATGAGTAAATTTACTCTTCAGATGTTACAACCACTGTTGTTTCCAATCTGAAACAACTGAAGCCTAAAACCCAAATTTTCAGTATCCTCTATAAACCACACGTTATTCAGTTGTTTCATTACCACTTCTTCAGAACTTTCCATTATTTTTCAAAAACCTAACTTCCCTCCCAAGTCTCTGCTTCAATGGAGAACATGAACCTAAAACCTCGTCACAACTCAGTCGCCTATCTAACAAAATCATCATTCTGGTCGAAATTTGATGAAGCTGTCGATCTTATGAACACCTCCCAATACCAAACAGCCTTCCTTCTCAATCCTAAACTCTATATTGAATCCCTTCATCAATTTTGGACAAATGTTGAACTCGTCAATGTCGAAACAGGAGTAATCTCACTCAGATCTACAGTGAATGACAAAAATGTGCATGTGAGTCCAGCAGAACTGAGGGACGTTCTTAACTTAGACGATGCTAATCTTGCCACTACATTTCCGAAGAATCTTACCGATCTCTGTTTTACCAATCATGAATATCAGGGTGACCTGATTGACTCTACTCTCTACAAGAAACATTTCAATGATCCCGAACGTCTCATCTTCCATATGATCAACATCTGTTTAGCTCCAAAATCATCCTCATGGGACCAGATGTCCTCAAGGTGGCAGCAGGTATTTTTCTCTATTCTGGAATCACAAAAGCTTAATTTTTCACAAATTTTATTTTCAGAATTAACAGAACATGCTGCAAAACCTGTTGCAAATAGATGGCTTCTTTACCCACGTTTTATAATGGCCATCATAGAAAAACAATTAAAACAAGAAGGCCATGTTGGTCAGGGAATCGATGCTCCTGCAGTTTTGCTTGAGGTATATTCCAGGCACAACACCAACCTTACACTCAAAGAGGCTGCCCGAAAGCTTAAACCCAAGCAGAGGGAACCCACAGCCTCCCAATCCAAATCCAAATCCAAAGTCCCCACCAAGCCACTTCCCAAAAAGCTTAAAAAGGCTACTCAGGGAGATGAGTCCCCTGAGTCTGCCCCTGCCTCACCAAGGCATGTCATGACCACTGGCAGTAGTCAGCCAGTGGTGCTCCAGACTCCACCAACTGAAACCGCCCAAGGTTCCTCTCAACAGGAACTTGGTGCAACTGTTGAAGGGGAAGACACACATCTAGAACCTCTTTCATTTGAAAAGGTTTCTATTGAAAAGCACCATTCTCCCCGGGTGCACTCTGCTTCACAGCCAACTCCTACTGAAACCACCCCACATAGCCCCACATTTGTTATTGAACAAGTCCTGAATCAGCTTAACACTCCAATCCCTACCCAGACACCTATCACTACTGTGAATATCTCCATCATTGAGGGGGAGGATCAAAGTGGTTCTGATAACCCACAGGACTTTGACTACAATTTCAGGTCTCCAAGTGTGGACAAGGAGATTCTGATTTCTGACAGGGCTGCCACTTCATCATTTCCATCATTTGGACTGATTGATAGTAGTAACATCTCTAAGACCCTGCCAGAGGCAACAACTGATGAAGGGTTTATCCCTGAGGTTGGAAGTCCCCAGTACCAAGACAAAGGGGCACCTGAATATGTTGAGCCACACTCAACTCAGGTTAATCCTGATATATTCAGGAGGTCAGATGATTCAGCCACAGCTAATGATGACCAAAGGTCCTTCTCAGATGTTCTAACTCAGAACAGACTTCTTGAGGCTGAGGTCTGCAGACTCAATGAGCTGCTCACCAAGATGTCCAAGGAGAAAAGTCCATCTGCCCTTCCAAACCCACAGATGGCACCTTCAACTCTTGAAGGTCCCCAAAACACTTCATCCACTATTCAACAACAAAATAATCCACCAGCTTCTGCTTCAGGCACTAATACTCTGGGTTCAAACCCCCCAGAGGCATTGGTTGCTGCCTTTCTCACTGCCTTACCTCTCATCACTCCAATTCTGAAGAATATCATTACCCAAGCTCTTGATGAGAGGCTTCCATCCCAAACACAAATTCAGAAGATGATTGATGAGGCTGTTGCTGAAAAACTTTCTGGCTTTCAAATACCTTCCCCAACTGCAGCCAAAAAGGGGGAGTCAGTGAAAGAATCAGAGGTTGAGAAAAAGAGGGTGAGAAGTGAGGAGGAGGAGAATGTTCCTGAAAAGTCTCCAAGCATACAGGTTATTTATAAGAGGCAGAAGAAATCAAAACCTGTTGAGATTGAAAAGGTTGTTGAAGAAGAGGTTGTAGTTGAGAAGGAGATTGAGAAAGAATCTGAGATTGAGAATGAATCTGAAAGAGAGGTTGGAAAAGCTGTAGAAGAGGTTGCTGAAGATCAAAATCCTAAGATTGTGGTGGAAAAGGCTGCTGATGTCAAAGAGCCTGAATTGACTGAAATACAGAAGCTGATCCAACAAGCTGATAGAGTCCATTTCAATGCCATGGATGAGATTATCAGTAAGATCTTCAAGCATGGTGTTGAACCAGATGATCTGAATCAGAAAATCAGGGATTTGGAGCTGAAGCATATTGATAGTATATGGGCAAGATATGATTCAGAAGAAAGTGATAGACTGGGTGTGATGGCTAGATTCATTGCAAAATATCTAGGGAGATCGGTTGCTGAGATTAGAGCTTGGAACAGAGAAAATCTCTTGGCCATAGCTACCAAGATCTGTAATTCTGAAAATTTCAACAAAGGAAAAATTGTAGAGACTATGGACCAGATGGATCAAGGAAGTAGGAAGGAGCTGATTAAATTAGCTTCAATACATATCAAACCATCTACCCAATCACATCAACCCACTGCAGATGATATTCCTCTCAAGAAACGGAGGATGTTGAGGCTTCAAGAAGAAAATGAAGATGAAGAAGACAGGCTACCTATATCCACTATGTTGAAACCAAAATTGAATATGCCTGAGTCTTCAACAACCTTAAAAATTACTCCAGAATCTCAGAGGCAAGCAGTGAAAATCAAAATTGAAGAAGAAGAAAGTCAAAAGCAACATGATGAGAAGATTTTGAGAATGGTTGATAAGGATTACCCTCAGACTTCAACAATTATAGCAATGAAGAAAGAAGCTCAGAGGTTGTATGCACTTAGGTACACTTATCAGTATAGAAAAGAATTAATCAGAATGTGGCCTGACCCAAGGGTGAAAGACAGAATTCACAAAAGAGATGTACCATCTGCTTACACAAGAAAAATCAAAAAGGTGATAAGTGCTGAGATTATGCTAGGTTCTGTGCTGGATCCTTGGGAGATTATAGGAGAATTTAAGAGAGTGTATAATGCTGGATTGAAAGTCCCCAAGTTGTTAGAAAATAAAATGATTAAGAAAGGGCTGGTGTATAGAAAATTGGAAGGAGTAAGACAGGATGAGCTGCCATTGTTCTTGGAAGGCAAACATCCAGATGAATTTGTTTACAGAGAAATTAAAAGGGTTGAATTATATGATGGGACAAAGGCCAGGTATTTATCAGAATATTATGGGCCTGAATTCTTTTTTTGAAGGTGAACCAGAGTTGCTAACACCTGAAGATCAAGTAGTTCTCTTGGAAGCCTATGTCAGGGAGTCTTTCAGACTCATCTATGGTCAGTAGCTTCAATGAGAGGGGTTAATGCTCAGAGTCCATTTCCCTAATAGAGTTCCCTCTCATCCTTTGCCATTCGAATTATCAGAAGCTGCTGTCTACCAGGCCTGTGCTGAATTGGTCACTCAAAAGCTGATCTAAAGAAAAAGACAAGATTTTTTGCCTGGGAATTCAACAATAAGTGGGACAGTTAATAATTAAAGGTTTTGGCTGCATTGGTTCAGGGGGAGTTTGTTGGACCAAAAGAACCAATGAGCCTGATCAGAAAAACCTTTAAGTCCCACAGACACACAACAACTGAAGAAGAATACAACAGCTGAAGACCAACTCATGTTACAAGATCTGAAGTTGATCACATCAGCTGAAGTGTTAGTCTTCAGATGTTGTGATGTTTTTACTCGTCAGTAGTTTTCTTTCAGTAGTTGTATTTAGTCAGTCTTTGTAAGAAGATGTCTTCAAACTTTGTAGACATCTTCAGTAGTTTCTTTATGTTCAGTTGTAGTAACAAGACTGTTTGATGTCGCTATCAAGTGACATCATCAGGCGTCACTACTTCTATATATGGTCAGTTGACATTGTGTAATTTAGAATGAAGTTAGTGAATTGAATGATATTATTCCTTTTGCAGAAACTTCTCTCTCTATAACTGTGCTTTACTGTTTCATTGATATTCAAGTGTTCTTGCTAGCTCTTATGCTAATTCATCTCTGAATTCCGCTGCTATAACCTAATATTGGTCAAATGAGAACAAGTGATCCTACAGTCTGTGTCTCATCTCTACCTCTAGCTCTGATCTACAAATTCCACCACGTCAAAGCCCATTTATTGAATGATCCCACAACGTAGTGAACTTTGTGGTGTTCTAGACAACAGTTGATTTCCAGAGTAATCTCCATTTTCTCTATCCATTGGATTAATCCAATGGCTCCTTCAGTACTACTAAAGCTTGGCAGTTCACATCCCACGAATGACTTGTAGGAGTAGTCCGGTGTAGTGCTAGTGATGCCACTTGCTTCCCATGACGAGTGCCCATTGTTGTTGTTGTTGGTGTTGATTCGGTTGATCATGTCTAGAATCACTTCTTTCAGCTGATTAGTCAGTGACTGGTCAGTAAGGTAGCCAAAGCAATAGTAGCAGGATCCAACTCCAGATTCTAGTTCTGATGAGGTGGAGTGTGTGGGGAGCAGGAGGTGGAGGAGGAGGTGGTGATGGTGGTGGAGGCAACAGAGGAGGTGGTCTTCTGGGTGGCATTTTTATCACAACCGAAAAAAATCGGTTAGTGCAATGATCGAATGCAGAAGAAATATGTGAATAAAGTCCTAAGTTTTATGTTCTCTACATGAGGGGTCCCTAGGTTATAGTCTAGGCCAAACCATTTGAGTAATATGACCTATATTTTTCTATAATCATGACTCTGATACCAATCTATCACACCCCGAGCTGACGGGACGTATTGACTTTCCAATTGGGCGGAAAGGTCTCAAGATGCGATATCGAGTGACAACCGGATTGATCAGATTGTTTACATTGCACATGATATATAATGAGAAAACACTAAAATAAATAGAATTACAAAGTTAAATTAATCAGTATCGTTCATAATTTAACAATGTAAATCTACTAACAACAGCATAACTTTTTTATCTTGTATGTGCACAAGATGTACAAAATAATTTGTACAATGATGTTCAAAATATGCACATCCAAAATACTAGGCCCTCTATTTGGGCATCGTAGTCCAAAAGCACGAACTCCATAGTTAACCTGTTCGTCACCTTAGAAGTCATGCAAAAAAATAAAGTCAACACATGGTTGGTGAGTTCATATAGTGTTGTTATTGAAAATGAAATTTATACAAACCTTATCAAGTGACAACCTTAACCTCACCAACAATCACATACGTTATCTAGTCAAGTACGCTTATATATAGGGCATACGTAGGGTCAAGCTTACCGCCAGCCCAGCGGCCAGCCCACCACATACCGAACCACATAACATATTGTTGCCAATGACAATTAAGCGTTTCACCCTCAACCATCATCATACGTGTTTCCTTAGTTTCGTCACCACGCTTGTTCCGTTAGTTTCGTCAAAACACTTGGTTCGTTAGTTACGTCAAAACATTAGTTTCGTTAGTTTTGTCAGCACACACAACAACACCTTAGCAAATGTGGAGAAATGTGGAAGTTGTAAATTTAAAATGCTTAAATAAATTGATAAATAAACGTTTAAATTAAAAGCTAAGTCATAATGATTGGGCCTTGGTCAAACTCGAGTAGACTAGCAAGTCAATTAAAGGTTCTTAGAAATTAGTGGATTTTGAAAATATCATCAAACATGTGACCTACAAATCAAACGGTCTAGCTAGGACTTCTTGAATTGTAGGGTTTTTGTTTCATACTTGTTTTTTCTAGTTTCGTCCCTTGTTTCGTATAGTTTCGTTGGCACATGATATCTTTGATGTTTCCCATATTTTCCCCTGAAAACGATTTATTGTTTCGTCTAGTTTCATTGCAAATGTACTTGTTACGTTGAACATTGAATACTAGATTCGTTGATCAATTGTACACTTGATCAACGACCGTTGAACACTTGGTTCGTTGAACATCGAATAATTGTTTCGTTGAAAATTGTTCCGTTTGTTTCATTGAACTCACACATTTGTTTCGTTGAAATAGTTTCATTGAACATTCGACACGTTGAAAGTGGTTTCGTTGAAAATGTTTGTTTGAGTATAAGTTTATCACCTATTATATAAGTAGATGACCTTTTGTAAAACCTGCATAAAACTTTACCTAGACATAATCTAGGATAACAACATACAGCATACATTCAAAACATATATAATTTAAAAGCATTTAAGTAAAATATAATCCAAGGAAAATACTTTACACATGCTTCTCAGCCCCGCGTTTAATTTATTATGGTTTGAACACTATAAGTATTTATAGTTAACATATATATGGTATTTGATAATCGTTATTTACAATTCCATGCCTTTGTATAGCGTCGTCGAACATTTTATTCCAATGTTTATCCCATTATTGCCTTGGATTTGATCTTTCACTTAATAGAAGCATGTGAGTAAATAGGTATTGTAATTATGATGCACTTGCCCAGGCTGCAGCCTCATTTAATGTGTCTAACCATTCTTTGTCGTCTCCAAGAAATCCAAGTTTTCACACGCAACACGATATGTTGGGAAAACCTCACCCGAAATTGTTCACATATCTACAAAAATCTGACAACCCCTTTGATGTAACAACAACATGCGTAAATAAAACGTTTCACTAGTAGCTGGATTTGTGTATATTAGTCTACTAATCACAGGAATTCTATTTAATGCCCCTCTTATCCAGGTTTTTGCATATACGTCCCATATATACTCCAAAAAATAGTTAATATAATGAAGATGGCGCCCACTATTATCAATCTGATTATTAGTGAGCCGCTATGTCAGATAAGTATGCCTCGTATTTGGAATTCATAACATAGAGTGAAGATGATCATTATCCATGAAACTGACATTTTGCATGCTCTCTAAGCGGACCGATAATGTTTGAACGTAAGGATTTATCATCCATTAAAAATTTAAAAATTCTCCATGCAGATTCGTGTGGACAAATAAATTGACTGTCAACAAAATTCTTAAGTCAATTTCTACATTCTACTGCTTTCGGTGTTGCCAGAAAAGGACGGAGTCTTTGCAACTGTATAACGAACACGATCGATACCCTTTGATATGTATTTAAAAGATATTTTCTTAGCATATTCCATTCGGAATATTCAAGTTTATATGAGCTTAGTAATGAAAAAGTAAGAGCCAATTGTATGGAAAAACATATATATTGTCTAAAGCAACGCCATTACTTAGATATAATGTCTGGTTAAACGCCTTTTATTATAGGCATATCCATTTTTGTCGAAAATTTTTATTGGTGCAAAATGTTTTGGAAATCTCTTAGAGCACACACCATCAGATATACATGGAGAGTTAGATCTAACAATACCACATGGTCCATGCATCATGAATTCGGTAACCAACCTGTGTAGACGTGGCTTTGAATTTGGATTAGGTATTTCAGCCATTATGTGGTCATCCATCTGTTCAACGTTATTTACACGATCTGCGACAACCAGAAAAATATTTGTTCTCAAACACTACCAACAACAACCAAATTTCGAGACAAAATTTCTTTCAACAAGGGGATGATGTGACACCCGGCAATTTCAGGTTTGCAACTCTTACAACTTTGTATTTCACATTCATACTTGTTGCATTTCATTTAATTATGTTTAATTAGATGAGTCAAACAAAAACAACTACGAAACGATAGTTCGAGGAACTATCGGATCGTAAATTGCACATTGGTTTAGAAACCAAGTGTGGCAAACACAAACGCAAAACAAGAATTTGGGGAATTGTTGGATTGTGCATCACATGTTGGTTATGTTTAATCAAGCATGCAAACAGTTTGTAACGACGAACACAACCTAACAAAGATAATTCGAGAGATTATCGAAACACACACGAGTCTCATGAACATTGGTGAACAAACAATAATTTAACAAACTTATGTGTTATTATGTGAATATGTGCTAAACATGCATTAGATGTTTATGATAAACGTTAAGGGTCAAACATGAACAAAATCGAATCAACGAAACCAAAAAACTAATAAATAGGGTCTTCGTGGCACACGGAGAACCCTCGGCGAGATCCTTGGCGATACACGAAGCAGGAGCGAAAGTTTTGAACTCCGGAGTTCTTAGCGGTACCCCAAGTCCATGCACAAGGGTCTTGGCGGTATGTGGCATGTTTTGGGATGAAAACTGAATATTATATTTATCGCGGTACTTCGAGGCCATGCATGATCGGCCTTGGCGGTACGCGACGGGTCCCAGAAGACAAATCTTATAAAAAGCAACCCCAAGTCATTTTGTCTGGTTTCTTTTACACACCACCAAGCATTTTCGCTCAAACACGACTAACCCCCCCCCCCCCGGAACCAGCACTCAAACCCTCTTGAAGCTTTCATGAGGCCATTTCCTTCATTCTTGGTGAGCTTGGAGTCCTTGGAATCTTGGAGAAGGAAACAACCATCAACACACTGAATCTTCACCATCTGGAGCTGTTGTAGTCCAAACTCAGTAGATCTTGGCCTCTAAGATAGTTTTCTATGTTTGTTTATGGTTAGATCGAACATGCAAGGGGTGAAAAGCCACATTCATGAACATCTTTCATGAGGCCATTTCCTTCATTCTTGGTGAGCTTGGAGTCCTTGGAATCTTGGAGAAGGAAACAACCATCAACACACTGAATCTTCACCATCTGGAGCTGTTGTAGTCCAAACTCAGTAGATCTTGGCCTCTAAGATAGTTTTCTATGTTTGTTTATGGTTAGATCGAACATGCAAGGGGTGAAAAGCCACATTCATGAACATCCACCAACATGCAACTCCATGTGGCTCTTGTGCACAAAATTTGTTGGTGTTCTTGTGTATTTTTGATATATATCTACTGACTATAGTAGATAGGATTGATTGGATTGAATTTTGATAGGTGGTCATGTTGCATTTTGTAGATTGATGATGATCTAGACATGTTAGACAAGTCTAGATGTTCTCAAATGCATATTGAAGTGTTTAGAAACACATTCGGGTATTTGATTTGGTGAAAAACATGATTTTGTAGAAACTTACTATAAATGGAAACTTTTTGAAATCAAAAGAGGGGTTTTGATTATTTAACATGTTTTAGTGTTTTGTGATTATTGAAATATGTTTAAAAATGATTTCTAAACATATTGGGAACTTTGATTTTTGAAAACGGATCTCTAAACAAATACTTACTATTTTAGGAAACTTGGGGCAAACGCAATAAACAGTGAATTATGCGCAAACGATATATTTTAAGTATATAAACAGTATTTATAAACATACTAGAAGTATTGATTTTATGAAATGGGACTTCATAACTATACTTTCCAAAATTAGAAACTTTCTAAATATAGAAACTTTCCCGAAATGGAAACGTTATGGTTTTCGAAACATGACTTATGTGAAAGCATCACGATTAGAGTCATAGGATATATGTTGGTGTCTTACTTGCATTAAGACACATAAAGAAACTAAACACAACAAACGTATCACCAACAATTCGTTGAGTCAACACACGTCAACACACAAACACTCGGTTGAGCACACTGACATTTGGAGTTGTAAGGGATACAACACACCACAAAACACATACTCACAACCTATATGATTATATGTGCTTACTTGCAGGTGCTAGCATTCGCAAGTCGCGAACACACGTAAAACCAGAACTACTTACCAGGTGAGTTCACGGTTCCTTTTTTATATTTTCTACCTTTTGGGGAGAAAACATTGCTTGCAAACTATTTTTGAACAACAAACATACTTTTTGGTTATATATGGACATGCTAATATCACGTATATGCATATGTGTGGCACTCATCCACAAAACAGATAAGTCCTCACTAAACACATCTCGAACCGTTAATAGCGTGTCGCGCTTAGCGTGATAATTCTGAATAGTACTATTTGGGCCAGACAAGCCCCCACCGTTGCGCGCCGTAAGGCCACCTCGACTGGAGGTCGGAACAGTGCAAAATTGACCAAACAACATTGCCATTGTCTAGTTGGATGGACATGGTGGGAGGCAGCATGTTAGCTTCGGTTGCGAACCCGCATATGATATACCACATATTGACTAGCTATCAATGATTGTAATGATATGCAAACCTGCAAACATTTACTTTAAACATTTTATGTTTATTGCCGATATAAAACATGTGCTCTCACCAACCTTTGTGTTGACCTTTTACTCACATGTTTTCTCAGGTAACTAAGACACGCGCACGAGGAATCTAGATAGCTAGGAATGAGTCCATGCATCTACAATAGTGTCATAGGCTATTGATAATTCGATATCATTTATTATGTTATGTATTTCTAAACAACTTAAAACCCCTTACGCAAACTATTACTCTGTATTGTTTGAAAAACTGTTTTAACTTAAGCTTCCGCAACTTATGTTTTCAACACTATATTGATAAGACAAACATTTACTTCCACAACTCTGATTTTAAAAAACTGATTTATCCAATGTATAGGATGTATGTATGCAACCAGACATGTAGGTCTCACAACTATATGACCGAAGACTGCGATCCTGACAGTCCCATCGCGCCCTCAGACAAGCCAGGACGGCCGGCTGCGACACGATCTGCCTAGGATACCCATATTAGAAAATGATAGTGTGGCAGACCTCTTTTTTGAAATTTTATTGCGTATAAATTTGCGTTCAACATACGCAACAAAAATTCATGGGAATAAAATCCTACAATGGAGATTAGAAAAGGCAACAAAGAGATACCTGCAACAACATTTACAAACAGTCTTCTAGTTTTTATAAAGCTAACAAACGAAAGTACTTTCATCTGGAAAACTCTGGCTATAATAATATCACGATGATCCTAGGCCTTTAAGATAGAGTATAGAGCTAAGTAACGTTGAATTTTGGGCTATTTAACATTACATGTGAAGGTCACAAAGTATTTAGGATTTCCACGCACTTTACATATAGCCAAAGCATCTTGATAATGCTTATACATATACCGCGGACCACCAGTAAAAGACGAAGGAAGTATAATTCATTTTTCAATATCATGACCTTTAGTATCACCTCGTCTCACTACATGGTGTATGCCTTGTAAAAATTCGGACCTAAGCGACCCTTGATTTTGTCATATGTACTCAAGTCTACTTTGCTCCATGCAAACATAGACATCAACCAAGTATTGTTGAAATAAATGTCCTCCTCTTAGTAACAATGTTTCAACATTTACCCAGTCATGTAGTTGATAACTATAAAACATTTTCATTGTTAGATTTTTAACGCCACCTCTAGAAACACCAGATAATCGTAGGTCATCATATCAGCCACTATCATCGTAGAAAAATTAGAGAGGATATTGCAATGTCATATACAAAGGATGTAGCATGTTTATCCGTTGAGGACCGTCACTCTTGTGTGGTACAATAATATCGTAGCTATCAAACAGCCTCAGAATCAGTAACAATTGCACACATATAATCCTAATATGGGCTATCGTAACATAAAGATTTAGAAGAGTTGAATAAACAGATGGAAAAATTAGGTAGAATTGACTCATGACAAATGTCTCTAGCAGATCTAAAAAGTTTTACCAACTTGTTACAATGATCTAAACTATCAAGAATAAAAGACATGACATCATTGTTTAGTCGTGAGCGGGTTTCGTTATCAAAGAATCGAAGTCTATTTGAGACTATATTTTTAGTGTCGTATATATACATTTGTAAATATCTTGGTTTTTCGTTTGATGGAGAGCATAGAGAACCAAGCCAATGATAAATCTAGCCCCCAATATTAAACACATAAGGTCCAGAGGAAGTATTGACACTATCGTCTATCTTAGCTCCAAAAGAGGTCACTGAAACACATGGAGTTATATGCACAAATATTTGAGCGGAATTCATTGTCAGCAAATAAGTTAATCAACGACCAAGGTGGAGGTCTTCGATATGGAAATACAATGTGGCCGCCTTTGCAATAGTGATTATATCTAGGATGATGTGTAGTTGAAATACCAACAATACGTTCATTCAACCAAAAAAGGCATCACAATATTCACACTTTATCACAATCTCCAAGGTCAATGTATTTGGGCACAAATGAAACAACATCGTCAAGCAAAAAAGTGGAAGTAAAGATGACATATAGGAATGATTGGCACGTGACACACCGAAATCAAGCTTTCATTTTTGTGAAGTAGACATATTAAAGAAAAAGTAAAAAGGCATACATTATGTTATATTTTATCAAATATATTAGGCAATAAGATATCACACATAATAAACATTAAATGTATAAAAAAGGAGCTAGGCATATATATCGAAATAAACGACCAAAAAAGAAACCGAAAGTGATCTACCTTGATTATTTACTGCACAAAAAATTAAGTAATGTTATCTACATTTCCATAAAAACCCTCACAAACAAAGAAAACAAACGTAAAGTGTATTAAAAAACACTAAAGCGTTAGGCAGATAAATCAATTTCTGCATGTCTACCATTAAATACATAAAAATAAAAGAGAATGCATGTCATTGTTTTCGATTATACTAACAATAATTTTCTCGCTACTCTCTCATATTTAATGCATAACACATAATAATATTAAATATTGAATACACATTTATACATTTTTAAAGTAAAACATATTAATATTAAAAAATACATTTTACCATAAAGAAAATTATTATAAAATAATAAATGTTGAAATCAATTTTTTAAAATGAAATGTTTAAAAAACAAACTTTGAAAAAAAAAATAATATTTAAAGAACTAATATTATTATGTTACTATTTAGAGTAATAAGTTATTCAAATTTTTTAATCATATTATACTATTAAAAGACATGAAAATGAATATTGAAATTTTGGTGTTTTAGACTTTTACTATGATAAGTTTTTTTTAACTTTTGAGTAGTAAATAGTAAATTAGTGATCTTTTGTGTTTTAGACTTGGCTGTGAGAGCTTTTTAAATGAAAAAAAGGTAGTCCATAAAATGGAATAGTACATATTTTGGACCATCATACTTCTTTTAACTTTGAAAAGTAGTAAATATATATGAGAGCGTTAAATTTGAAATATTTTCTTAAAAAAGTTGGTTTTTATTGAATTTGAGATATTTAGTTAGAGATTTATGTTTTTTTATTCAACCTATTGATTGCTTGTAAGAGCGATTTTCTGAGTAAAATTTTATTTTATTTTTGTAACATATTTGCATGACTTTCGTATCATTTATGTTTTTATGAAAAATTTGTATAGAGTTTGTGATAAGAGATTTGATTTTAATACGTAACTTATGCTTCTGTAAATGATATATTATTGTTTTGGTAGTATGTTGCGATAACACGCCGCAACACGCGGAAGGAAAAATCCTCGTTTATACTAAAAAATCAACCTATAATATATAATGGCTATTTATTAGTTTTGTGTTTAACCCGTATAATACACGAGACAACAACCAACTAAAATATATATGTGTACATACAGTTACATACAACGCAAGAGACATGAATCAAATTTAAAAGATTAAAAAAAAGGGCACAATAAAAATCATCTAATCATGCAAACTACCACACTTGCAAAAATAGACAACCTAAAAAGCGTTGAATAAAAACGCAGTGTAACATTATTGTCTAAATCGTAGATCAGAACAGTAGAATGTACAGCAAAATCAAGTGCGAAACTCTGTAAAATACTTGTTATGCGAAATCAATACGAAACGATTTCGAAATTATTTCATAAACATTGTAGAAACCATGAATTAATAGTGGGAATTATGTATGAAAACATGAATTTATTATGTGCATGATAGTTAGGATTTATCATGTATAAATGTATGTGAGAATAATTAGACCAAAACAATAACGGACGTCTTTGCGTGAGCATTAAACTGACTGAGTATTTGTGTGGGTGATGATTCGCACGAATATATCTGTGAGTTTAACGTTCTGAATGATGTCTAATAAGTAGAAAATCAAATTGGAAAGTACATTTGTCATCATGTTCGTACGGGTGACGATCTGTACGAATAGCGCGAGAACAGTACGATTCGATGAAACAGTTAGATTAAACGCTTTTGAAATTTTAAAAATTAATAAAAGATATTTAGTTAATTTACTAGGTATTACCACCAAAAATAATTTAGAAAACTCTAATTTTAAATACCGTAACGTTTCGTTACGAGAAATCCGGAAACGGCGCGTTTACGCGAAACCGAGCAAAACCAAATGAAACCGAACAAACCCGAACACACCTAAACATTAAAAATGTTAAAATGACATTAAATTTCATTTCACACCTCACACCAACCACCTTCTCACACTAAGCTCGTCTCTCTCTACCTTTTTCTTTCTCACTAGAAATCACTCTATTTCACTCAATCCTTCACCAAATCGAGCAATTTTGGATCCAAAACAACGTCTAGATCGTGAAAAAACAAAGGGAGCGAGCTTTGGATCAACGAAATTGAGGTAAAATCAAAGGAGAACTCACTGATTTTCAGGGTTTTGGTACTACTCCGAACACCTGGACTTCTCAGGCGGTGTTCGACCCTTTAAACCCCTATATTGTGCACGAAATCGAACTAAGAAGTTAAGGAACATCTTGGATTGAAGCTGGGCAAGGTTGGAATCGACTGGGAACCTGGGTAGTTCAATATCGACACAAGAACACCAAGCAGCCGATAATATCGACGAGTTGTGTTTCAGCCATCTTTACATGTCGATATTATTAATATCGACAGGATAATATCGATGGAACTCAATCAAATCTACTAATCTGAAGGTCTCCAAAGTTTCTAAGTCAAGGAGCCATCGATATTACTAATATCGATGGCCAACAAGCGGCTGGACCAGGACCTGTCGAACTTGAAATATCGACAGAAGGGGGCTGTTGTTTCATCGATACTATCATGCTTAGGGCCATCAATACTATTGGTGGTCATCGAGATTAGTTACTTTCATGTCTTTTAGGTATAATAAACTTGGAACCAGCTAAAAACATTAGAAATTGAGTTCGTGGGACTGGTATGAACATGAGTGGGTCAGGTAAGGGAGGTATTAGGGTTTTGAGTTGTTAAATGTTTTCAATTACCATCGATACTAAGTTTAGTTAAAAACTAGATCTTTCTAAGCACCTAAACCCATAATCTGATGTTTTAAACTTATAAACATATGTTATAACCATCAAATGATATTAGAATACTTGTGATGGACTCACTAAAACAATAAATGGTGATGTTAGTATTGGTTAAGGTTCAAGATGCTAACCAAGGGTTAACCGAAACTTGACATTCATCGATACTAACTTAAGAATTTCTTAAAATAATAAGCTAAGATTAATTGAGAGTCTACACCAAGATAGGAACATGTTCAAGCTCTAAGGAATCCAAAGAAACTAAAAACACTAAGGAGGATACGATGGAATCCAAGGAAAACAAACTAAGTGACATATGTGTTGACAATATGTTGTCAATGCTTAACACTTCGAAATTTCATGCATAGATATCAAACTTAAATTATTCAAAGCGAATGATCTTAGTTGATTTTCAATTCCAAAGAGTGAACCAAAGAGATCAAAGGATGTTAAACAAAGTGGTGTATTATGACTTGGAGATTAACCAAGTTAGGTTAACTCAAGTTCTAACATTGCTTAGTCTAACGTTTTCATAATATAACGTAGACTTTATTTAAAAGATAATAATTATTAACATGTAAACATGGTTTACAAAAATCACTATAACTTATTTTATTAAAGTAACCTAAAAAGATTTTTATAAAACAAACTTAACTTTTATAAATTAATGAAAATAATGTAAAATGTGATTTATTAGATAACCATATCCTAATCTCATAAACTTTATAAATGATGCTAAGTCAGGATTAGTCAAGGGACAAGGGTATGTTAACATAGAACACTCAAATAAAATCGTAATAACACACTAGTAAAATCATAGGACACTTAGTTGCACACCGAGACTCAAAAACCTTATATTAATTAACTGCGAATACTTACAGTATGAAAATTCTAATAAATTGACTCAGGTGTTGAAGTTACGTATTCTACAAAGTACGAGCGCGTGTATATATATTCTTGGTTATTCAAGCATACTAATGTTGGATATGTGATGTCCGATCATTGATAATATCAACGTTGCTATTGGGGTACGATCCAAAGAGTTACACTTTGGAAGATAGCTAATGTGACTATGTCTAAAATTTGTTTTAGACATATTCAATTTCACGAAATATATAAAGTGGTGTGTTATTATTATTTGTGAAATAATAATAATATTGGAGGAATTAATTATTGTGATAATTAATTATAATTAAATTGATAAAGTTTAATTAGTTAAACTTTAGACATTTAATTAAATATTACTAACTAGTTGTTAGTTAGTAATATGGAGATTAGTAATTAAATTGTTTAATTACTAAAAGAGGTTGATTAAATTAAAAGAGTTTAATTTAAATTAACATGTGAAATAAAAGGGTGGGCAATTTTGAATTGGTAATCCAAGATCCTATTTTTATGGATCTACTTTGACTTTAAAAAGGAGATCAAACTCCATATTTCACATAATTCTTTCACCCACTCTCCCACTCTTCCTCTTGGTGGCCGAAACCCCTCCCCTCTCCTCTTGGATTTTCTGCCAAAGCACCATCACACACCACCACCATAACCGAACCACCCTAAGTGGTTATTGGAGCACGCGATTGTTGCGGTGATACACGATAGAGATCGTGGTTCATGATTCAAGTCATCTAGCGAGACAACTATCGAATCCAAGGTGTGTTTTTGGAGGTTCTTCATTGAGGTCAATTCTAAACACCCTATGGTTGTTTTTGTTTATTCGTATGTAACTAGATTCCTGGTTTTTGGTAATTTTGTTTATGAAACAAAATGTGTAACCTAAATGCTTCCGCTATCGTAAAATATGATTTTATAATGAGTATGATTAATTAAAAGTTTAAAATGGTTACTACAATTCCCAACAGTGGTATCAGAGCCGCTTTTACACGCGAATAAACATTTTGTTAATCGATCTTGTGTTTTATTTGTCAAAAACGTTTGGTTTGACAAAAGATCGAACCTTTGATTGTTTGATTGTGACTATGATGATTTGAGCCCTAGGTTTTGACCCAATTGAATGGTTGTAATGTTTTGGTTTTTCATTTTTGATTGGATGTATTTTTTACGAGTATTTGGACCCGATGTAATATATTAGATTTCAGTTTTCTGTAAATAGATAGAATTTATTTACGTAACCGATCAAATGGATTTGAAGACCAAAATAAAGACATTCAAGAAGCATGAAGATAGAGATCTTGGATCAAGTGGGAGATTACAATCAAGGCGTTGATTTGTAAACCCTAGACCTAATTCGATTTACGTGTAATGGCTTGAACGAAACCGAATAAATTAGATTATGGCTCAAATCATAGTTATATAGTTTTGTTGTTTGTGGTTGTGAATATTTAGGAAATATGAAACTAACAAAAACAAAATATTTGTCATGATTTTAAAAACAATAGTAAATATTAAAGGAGTTTTATAGTTACTATAAAGGCAATTAAATAAAAGGTTGTTTTATTTAAACGATAAAACATATTATAAAATAAAAGTGTTTATTTTATAATAATATTTTTAACTTGTTAGTTTAAAAGCGGTTCGCGTAAACTACCGACTTATATTAAAATAGGTTATATAAAATTAATCGAGTCGTGTGTTTGAAAAGAGTTTCAAGCAAACGCAAACCACATGTAAAATTGGATTTTACTAAAACGAAATTGCACGACTTGTTTCATGCTACAAGTCGTCCAATGTGTTTTTGACCCGAATGGTAAATAAACATAAAAGAAATCTCAATTATTAAAAATGGATATTCTGCACCATCCTTAATGAGTAACACTTTAACCAACTTATCCGAACCCTTGGTGTTAGAGATTTACCCCGCATCCAGGCCTACGGTTTTGGTAAAAGGAAAAATCGTGATTCCTAAGTTACTTAGACCGGTTTTTCAGTTACAAAATAAGGAGGAATATCACTTAAAGAGTTAAGTAGGTACAGTTGGGGTTAAACGTACAAATGGCCGACTATACCCGTCAACCAGCCCCAAAACCGAGAGTTGTGTGGAGACACAATTGGTAATCATTACATACCTGTCTAGTCATAATAATGGAGAGTGCTAAAGCCATTCATTGATTATAACGAAGCAGGATCTCATTCCTAATAAAATATTTATGTATGGGTCATAATATAATTAGGACAAGCATGAAAATACTAAACTCGATAATGTTGAAATTTGTAGATGTCTGCTGACGCAATCTCCACTAATTCCTCGTTTACTCTTAAGTCTATCCTTGATAAGAATAAGCTCAACAGCTCCAACTTCATGGATTGGTATTGTAACATCAGTGCAGGAACCGTACTGGAACAGTGATATCAACAGTGCCATGAACAGTAATCAGGTACAAACTATACGTGTTTCATTTTATGTCATGTTCATATCATATATCATTATCAGTTCATGTTATCAAAGAACAAATTCAGAATCATTTCAGAGAAACAAAGTTCAGAACTATGGTTCGACAGTCAGGTAATTATCTGGCGATACAGAATCATTATGCGATTATGTGTTAGGATTTTATTACGTATAAACGTATGTGAGGTTTTACTGAACAAAACAGCAACGGATGTCGTTACATGAATGCTAAATCGACGGGTTATTCGTATAGGTGACGATCTATACGAATATATCTGAAAGTTTAACGTTCTGAATGATATCCGATAATTAGAAAACAATATTGAAAAGTATAGTTATCGTCGTCTTCGTACGAGTGACGATTCGAACGAATACGCGCGATGACCGTACGATTCAATTTTAAACAGCAAATTTAATATTTCTGAAAATTTAAAATAAATGGAATATATTTAGTTAATTTATTAGGAATTACAACATAAAATAATTTCATAAATCATATTTTAAATCCGAGTCGTTTCGTTACGAGAACAAACGAAAAACCGACATTTTACGCATAACCGAACGAACCTAAACGAAACCGGGTATCTTTGAACCATTTAATGTGGCATTGAATGCCACAACCCACCACACCTACCCATTTCTCTCCCAAAAGATTCGGCCCCCTCTCTCTCTAGAATTCTCTCTCTACCTTCTCTCTACAAGATCTCTTCCAATTCCCAACCATCTCGAGTGTTCTTGGTGCCAAAACGACCACAATCAGCTGTAGATCACGAAAGTACAAGGGATATAAGCTTTCATCCACCATTTTTGAGGTAAATCTTTAATTTTATTTCGGTATTTGGTGTATATCACGAACCTTTAGTTTGTCCTTGTTTTAACCGGTTTAAACACTTAGAAATCTTGAGATAAACTGTTGTAAACAACTAGGAAGTGTTAGAAACAAACCTGCAACATATTAGGGTTGAAAAATGAAGAAGATGAAGCAGGTTCGTGACAGAGAACGATCGGCCGAACCTCCCCATAGGTGGCCGAACCTATGCACAGGTGGTCGAACATGTCGTCTCTGCCAGCAGACAGGGCCAAACCTGTCGACTCTGACCAACAGCCAGGGCCAAACCCGTCTTCCCTTTGGCCGAACCTGAGTACTTCTGGCCAAACCTCCAACAGCTGTCACATGGGAACCACGAACCTACCCTGGCCGAACCTAGGATGAACGAGCCAGTGAGACACAAACCTCAGATCAGTAGAACCTGGAACTCAAGCCGAACCTTTGGACGAACCAGCTGGCCACAAACCTCCTCTTGGCCGAACCCTAAAGGTTCGTCGAGCCATTGTCATTGCCGAACCTTAGAGGTTCGTCGAGCCATTGTCATTGCCGAACCTTAGAGGTTCGTCTAGCCATTGTCATTGCCGAACCTTAGAGGTTCGTTGAGCCTTTGTCACTGCCGAAACCTTGGTCAAAGCCAAGAGGTTCGCTGCCTTCATGGCAGTCAAGAGGTTCGCTGACTCCATGAAGACCGAACCTAAGTGTTATCGAATTTCGGTATTTTTGGACCTAGGACTGTCAAACTTAGTTTACAAATCAAGAAATTGAATATACGAATGCACAAAACCAATGACCAACGAAGGAGCATGCATGCATGGTATGTGTATGTGCATGGGTTCATTCAAAGAAACAAGGGTTTTCTTTAAACACCCTAACAACTCAACATGAGTTGTTAACACCTATTTAGTTGGCATAAAACACTTGGGAATTTATTACAAATCATGTGGAAACAAAACAACGATCTAAAGGTTGAGTGTTGATTTAATTATTAACACTTAAACATTAGAAGAATCCATAAAGATATGTAACTAACCTAGATAATTTATTTGGATTATTTAGGATTAGTTAATCAAAGTCTAGCAATGGGCCAAGGTTGGCCCAAGGGGCTTAACCCAAGCCCATCATGTGTAAAATTCTCTTTTATTAAAATTCATAATACATCAATAAAAGAAAACGATTTACAAACTTTACTAAATTTAAATAGATGATTTTGACTTAATGACTAACTTAAAGAGAATTAAATTAGAAACGTTTTAATTAAAGAATTGTTATGATTAATCGCGGTATACGGGTTACAAATGGGTAATAAGTTGGACTAGTTAGAAGAAATCTTTGAAGCACATTAGTAATATAGGACACTTAGTTGCTAACCGAGACCAAACCCTAGGTACGACTATTATAAATACTTATCGTACTCGAATTCTTTTAAAACAACTCAGGAACCGAAGAAACCTAGTCTACAACAACGAGCGCGCATTTTGTGGTAATTCTATACAGAGCAACACAAGTGAGTTCATTGCCCCTTTTCTAAACATTTTTGTTTTCAAGCGCGGGGCAGAGAAGCATGCGTAAATCTTTTTATTTAAACTGTTTTACGTGTATGCTTTTACTTATTATATGCTTTAGATATGATTGTTATACTCCTAGACTCCTATCTAGGTAATTGTTATACAGATTGAACTATCAAGTTAATTAATTACTCCTATGAGTAATACCTTAATTCTAACTCTAAACACACCCTTAGTCCATCGAGTTCAAATTCCAGAATCTAAATTCAAAGTGAAATCAAAAGAACTAAAACTCAAGATCAAATGCAATGGAATCTAATCCAGCATGTGATCAGTAAACTAAGGATCCTAATCAAGAATCTATAATCATTATGGAATCATGGAAATCAAGAGATCAGAATCAAGAGAATCATGGGAATCATAACCGTGTGTGAATCATGGAAATAATGAAATCATTAAAATCTAATGAAATCATTAATTCTTAAGTTAAGGTGGATGTCAGTTGTATGTAAATCAAGACCAAGTGTAACACACGGAAAGTCCCGGCATAAATAGTAGACTCTTGTAGTCAAGCTATATGGGCAATAACGGAAACTATTAAACAAATCAAAATCAGGAGAATCAAAGAAGATCAAGAATCAAAGGATATCCTTAAAGTCCTGGCATGTACAGTAGACCAATGGGTCAAGCTGATATGGGCATCATTAAAGTCCCGACACATACAGGTAGACTCCTTGTGGGTCATGCCTGATATGGGCCACGTGTGAGAGGGTACAATTTGGACAACCACCAACAACTAAGTCTAATTGATTGAGTCAAATAAGGCCCAATCATCATGTCTTAGTTGTATTTAAATGCTTATTATTAATTTAATTAAACATTTAATATTATATTTCTACAAGTGTTTTGGGGTAATCATGAATACATGATGAACTCAAGAGATCAGAGGTAAATCTATTTGTGGAAATAAAAATCTAAATTGAAGGTGAATGGAGTGAAGTGCTTAATTATCATTAACAGCAATATGCTAAGCAGTTCGGTATGTGGTGGGACGGTGGATGGGGCTTGTCCCCTACATATGCCATATATATAAGCATACTTGGATAGCATAGGTGGTTGTTGGTGAGGTTAAGGTTGTCATTTCAGGGGATCAAGGTAAACATTTTCAGGGTAATCAAATGCTAAGAATCAACGGTTATGGAAATCAAAGAAGTGGGATAAAACGCTTAATTATCACCAGGAACAATATATCATGTGGTTTGGTACATGGTGGGACGATGGCTGGGCGGGCGGTAAGTTCGACCCTACATATGCCCTATACATAAGCATACTGAACTGGATGGTATAAGTGGTTAATGGTGAGGTTAAGGTTGTCATTCAGGTCATTCAAATTCATTTTTATAAAACTTAATGAGCTCACCAACCATGTGTTGACTTTATTTTTGCATGACTTCTCAGGTGACGAACAGGTCAACAAAGGAGTTATTACTATTGAACTAGGCTACTACTTAGAGGACCTAGCTTTTTGGACCTGCATATTTTGAAGCACCATCTTACATATTATTTTGAATATCTTGTGCAGATACAAGATAGAAGATTTATAATGACTGAAGATAGATTTACATTGTTAAATTATGAACTAAACTGATGTAATTTAACTTTGTAATTCTATTTATATTTAGCAGTTTCTCATTTATATATCATGTGCAACGTAAACAATCTGATCATTCCGATTATCATTCACGATATCGCGCCCCAGGAACCTTCCGCCCGACGGGGAAGTCGATCCAACCCGCCGGCTCGGGGTGTGACAGGTATTGTAACCTGAGAATTGTTCTCAAGGCTGACAACAAGTTGTATGTCCTTAAGATACCAATCCCAGAAGAACCTGTGAATGCTACGGGTGCAGCCCGTAAAGCCTATGACAAACATGTAGATGATTCTGTCATGGTTTCTTGCTTGATACTTGCTTCCATGATTCCAGAGCTCCAAAAGAGTCTGGAAGACATGAAGGCATATGAAATGATTCAGCATCTATTGGAAATGTTTCAGCAACACAGTCGACATGAACACTTTGAAGTGATAAGATCACTCTTAGGTGTCACATGCAAGAAGGTTCTTCGGTTAGTACTCATGTACTAAAGATGAAGGGTTTCATTGATCATCAAGCACGTCTTGAGTGTCCACAGACAAATGAATTAATTGGGGATATAATCCTCAATTCATTACCAAAGTCATATGACCAGTTCACTTTGAACTATAATATGAATGCTTGGAACAAGACTATCCTAGAGTTGCATATGGTGCTTAAAACTGCTGAGATGAACATACCAGGATTTAACAAAGCTGGTTCAGTGCTGATGATCAATGGGGGTCGAGTTGAGAAATCCAAAGGTAAGGGCAAGAAGAGCGTGAAAGGTAAGGGCAAGGGCAAATGCAAGGTTGTTGCCAAGACCAAACCTCTAAAGGATGCCAAATGCTTTCATGGTGATGAGACTGGGCATTGGAGGAGAAACTACCCAAAATACCTAACTGAGATAAAGCAGAAGAAGGGTTCTACTTCGAGCACCTCAGGTATATTCAGTATGGAAATCTTCTCTTTTGCTAGCAAATCTTGGGTGTTTGACACCGGATGTGGTTCTCACATATGCAATGATTTGCAGGGACTAAGGAAGGTTAGGAAACTGAAAACAGGCGACCTGGAACTCCATGTGGGAAATGGACAAAACGGTTGCAGTCAAGGCAGTAGGAGAATACGTTCTTTTACAACCTAATGGTTTAGAACTTGTTTTGAACAACGTTTGTTTTATTCCTAGTTTGACTAGGAATATTGTTTCAGTTTCAGATTTGTGTGAACATGGCTTTAAGTATGCTTTTAATGACAATGGTTATTTTTCTGCATATTTGAATGGTGTGTTTTATTATGATGCAAAGCCTCATAATGGAATCTATGAGATAGATGTCCATGCTAATAACGAAATATACAATATCTCCAATAAACGTATGAAATTGGATTTCAATGATGCGTACTTATGGCATTGTAGGCTTGGTCACATTAACAAGAATTGCATGAAGAAACTCCAAACCTCAGGAATATTAGATTCAACTGGTTCGGAATCTTTTGATGAATGCGAATCATGTTTAAGTGGAAAGTTGACTAAACAACCCTTTAAAGGGAATAGTCAAAAAGCCAAGGATCTACTTGAGATAATACATTCAGATGTATGTGGTCCATTCAGAACCACTACCAGAAATGGAGAGAGATACTTTGTTACATTTACTGATGATTTCAGTAGATATGGGTATGTTTATCTTATAAAGCATAAACATTAAACGTTTGAAATGTTCAAGCGATACCAAAACGAAGTACAAAATCAGTTGGGTAGAACAATTAAGATACTTCGATCGGATCGAGAAAGTGAATATTTTAGTCAAGAATTTGATGAACATCTGACAAATTGTGGAATTGTTTCACAACTTACTCCCCCTGGAACACCACAATTAAACGGTGTGTCTGAAAGGAGAAATCGAACTCTATTAGATATGGTTCGATCAATGATGTGTCGTACAAACTTACCTCACTCCTTTTGGAGTTTTGCTCTATGAATTGTTAACTTAGCTCCAACAAAGAAAGTTGAAAAGACACCAGATGAGATATGGCATGGGAATAAACCCAATGTGTCTTATCTTAAGGTATGGGGATGTAACGTGTATGTTACATGAGAGCCTCAAGACAAACTAGATCCCCGAGGCAATAAAGTTGTTTTCTTCGGATACACTAAGACAATCAGTTATTATTTCTACAATCTCAATGAAAATCGTGTTTTCATTAAGAGGATAGATACCTTTTTGGAAAAGGAACTATTAGCTAGAGGTATTGGAGAAAATAATGTGGATTTAGATGAAATTCGTGAATCTCAAATAACCGATACACTAGCTAGTACATCCAGACAACATAGTGATGTTGAACTTGAATCTGAAAGGACTCAAGAGATGGATATAACTCCAAGAATCCGTAGAAGTACTAGGGATCGACATGAGCCTGATAGATATATCGGACTTCATGAAAATGTCGACAGCTTGGTTGTTGATCAAGCTGAACCTACTTCTTATAAAGATGCCATTATGGATTCAGAATCCACAAAATGGCAGGATTCTATGAATGCAGAGATGCAATCCATGTATGAAAAGCATGTATGGGACTTTGTTGAACTACCTCCCGAGTGTCAGACTGTAGGATGTAAATGGATCTTCAAAAAGAAGACCGACATGGATGGAAATGTACAAACCTACAAAGCTAGGGTAGTAGCAAAAGGCTTCACACAAACTCAAGTTGTTGATTTTGAAGAAACCTTTTCACCAGTAGCCATACTTAAATCAATTAGAATCTTATTAGCCATAGCTGCATATTATGACTATGAAATATGGCAAATGGATGTCAAAACCGCATTTCTAAATAGACATCTTACTGAAGATGTCTATATGGTGCAACTTGAAAGTTTTGTAGATCCAAAGAATTCTATTAAGGTTTGTAAGTTGAATAAATCCATTTATGGACTAAAACAAGCATCTCGGAGTTGGAATATTCGTTTTGATCAGAAAATCAAAGAGTTTGATTTTATTAAGAACGAAGACGAACCTTGTGTTTACAAGAAGGCTAGTGGGAGCTATGTTACCTTTCTGATCTTGTATGTGGATGACATACGGATCATTGGAAACAATATACCTATGCTAAAAGATGTAAAATCTTGGTTAAGTAAATGTTTCGCAATGAAAGATCTTGGAGATGTCGCTTATATTCTGGGAATAAAGATATATAGAGATAGATCTAGACGACTCATTGGGTTAAGTCAAAGTACATACATTGATAAAGTTCTTAAACATTTTTCAATGCAAGATTCCAAGAGAGGAACCTTACCCATGGCACATGGTACAATACTTAGTAATAGCCAATCTCCTAAAACTAATGAGGAGAAGAAGAAAAATGGAAAGAGTTCCATATGCTTCTGCAATTGGTTCAATTATGTATGCCATGTTATGTACTAGACCCGATGTATCATTTGCTTTGAGCATAACAAGTAGATACCAGCAAAATCCTGGTGAAAGTCATTGGGCTGCTGTGAAGAACATATTAAAGTACTTACGAAAAAACTAAAGATATGTTCTTGATCTATGGAGGAATGGAAGAAGAGCTGACTGTAAGGTGTTACACAGACGCTAGCTTCCAAACAGATCGAGATGATTCTCGATCACAATCGGGGTATGTGTTTACCCTCAATGGTGGAGCTATCACTTGGAGGAGCTCGAAACAAAGTGTTGTTGCTCAATCCACGATAGAGTCTGAATACATTGCTACTTCGAAAGCTGCAAAAGAAGCTGCTTAGATGAAGAAATTCATGACTGATCTCGGTGTGGTTCCTAGTATTAGAAAACCAATAGAGATATTATGTGACAACACTTGTGCCATTGCTCAGGCAAAGGAACCAAGGTCACATCATAGGTCAAAGCACATACTCAGACAGTTTCACTACATTAGGGAAGTAGTGGAAAGAGGAGACATCAAGATAGACAAAATTCACACAGATCAAAATCTAGCGGATCCCTTTACTAAGCCTATGCTCTGTCTAAACAAGAGGAGCATGTTGAGAAGATTGATCTTAGGTTTGATAGTGATTGGATTTGATCTGTATTTAGTATTTGGGTGCTTTCGAATTAAAGTTACATTGGATATTTATTTTGATTTAATGGTTAAATGCATAATAATATTATTTCTTTATTCGATATTTTGTACGTTTTAGTATCCTTGAATATGGTATTCTAAATGTCCGTAGTCGATCAGATTCATGGGAATCAATCTGAATTAAGACTACTTGAATGCTTGGTTAGTTTATAAGATAAAAGCTCAAAGGATTGAGGACCAAGATTCATAGACATACATTAGAGAATGATGTTGGACGTAACTCGTTTCAAAACGTTCTTCATGGATCATTGTCATAAGAAGTTTTGAATATGGTATGATCTATATATATCCTTAGACCTAAAGGAGCATATTAGAACTGACATTAGTCTAAGGTCGTTCTTTGATCTTATCTAACGTTGTTCTGAAAATGGGCAGTAATAAGGATATTTGATTGGGAATGGTTCTGAAACTAAGTGGGAGTTGTATGCTACCAAAGGGATTCTATACTCTTATATAATTAAGAGATGATATTCTGGCGCCCTCGTTAATTTAAACTGGTGTAAATGCATGGCCGTGCTCAAACTAAGAGTACTTTGTTAGACCATTTTAAATGGAGAGCGAGAATCAGAATGTTTGAACAACATATGAGAATGATATGTGATCCATGTCTCATGTTCAACGAATGTCACTTAGAAAGGATAAATAGAAAAAGGTTACCATGGCTATAATTTTAGTTAAGTAAAGGGTTACTTGAACTAAAAGTGTAGTTGACTTTAGAAGTCATACCCTTCTAGGGGCAGCATGGTGCAACTAGGTGTCCAACACTGTCTACGTTGAATGAATTATGCGATGAATCGTCCAAGTGGGAGTCTGTTGGATATGTGATATCCGATCATCGATAATATCAACGTTGCTATCAGTGTACGATCCAAAGAGTTACACTTTGAAAGATAGTAATGTGACTATGTCTAAAATTTGTTTTAGACATATTCAATTTCACGAATTTTATAAATTGGTGTGTTGTTATTATTTGTGAAATAATAATAATATTGGAGGAATTAATTATAATTAAATTGATAAAGTTTAATTAATTAAACTTTAGACATTTAGTTAAATGTTAATAACTAGTTGTTAGTTAGTAATATGGAGATTAGTAATTTAATTGTTTAATTACTAAAAGAGGTTAATTAAATTAAAAGAGTTAAATTTAAATTAACATGTGAAATAAAAGGGTAGGAAACCAATTTTGAATTGGTAATCCAAGATCCTATTTCTATGGATCTACTTTGACTTTAAAAAAGGAGATCAAACTCCATATTTCACATAATTCTTTCACCCACTCTCCCACTCTTCCTCTTGGTGGCCGAAACCCCTCCCCTCTCCTCTTGGATTTTCGGCCAAAGCACCACCACACACCACCACCATAACCGAATCACCCTAAGTGGTTATTGGAGCACGCCGTTGTTGCGTTGATACACGATAGAGATCGTGGTTCGTGATTCAAGTCATCTAGCAAGACAACTATCGAATCCAAGGTGTGTTTTTGGAGGTTCTTCATTGAGGTCAATTCTAAACACCCTATGGTTGTTTTTGTTTATTCGTAAGTAACTGGATTCCTGGTTTTTAGGAAGTTTGTTTATGAAACAAAATGTGTAACCTAAATGCTTCCGCTATCGTAAAATCTGATTTTATAATTAATATGATTAATTAAAAAGTTTAAAATGGTTACTACAATTCCCAACAACTATAACATAGGTGAGTTCATTTGTCCCTTTTCAAACTATTTTGTTTTACTTCGAGACTGAGAAACATGTTTAAATATTTTATATAAATGTTTAGATGTTTCTTAAATCTTCTATACTTACACTTGATGCTAGTACTATATACTCATATACTTAGATGCTTTAAACTTATGATTCTTGAATACTTAGGCTTATGATACTTGAATTCTTTAAACTTATAATTCTTTGCGATAATTGAATACTTTTAAACAGTATTCTATGATTCTTGAATACTTTTGAAACTATATTCTTGAGATTCTTATACACTTGAAATCTTGTAAACTTATAAACTCGTATACTTGAACGCTTGCAAACTTGTAATGCCTAAACTCTTAAACTATGAGGAATGGGATTCCGATTGGAAAGTAGGTACATGTGCACATGGTATGGGGGATACTAATACTTGATTCTAAATACTTTCGGACATCGTAAGACACACTGATTGGCCTCCGTGCTTTGACGTTGGTCAATGTAACATCAGTGCCGGACGCGTGCCGGAACAGTGATCGTAACAGTAAACATGTACAGTGATTCAGGTACACATTTCGTTAAACTATGTTTAGACGATTTATACATTTGATTAGCATGAAATTATTATACGATTGTCTGAATCTGACTGAAACCTTAGGGTTTAACAGTCTGAAACATGTCAGACAACATAGCGTTGAAACACAAATACTTGATGTGATACTAGTTTGCATAAACGTATGTGAGGTTAAACAAAACGAAATTATAACGGTTATTGTTACGGAATGCTAAACCGACGAGTTATTCGTATAGGTGACGATCTGTACGAATGATTCTGAAAGTTTAACGTTTTGAAATAATGACTTAACAGTAGAAAACAAGAATCAGAAAGCCAAACCATCGACGTGTTCGTTCGAATGACGATTCGAACGAATACGCGCGATGGTGACGCGATCTGATGAAACGAATAACGATTCGAACGATCATAAATTTAAAGAAATATAATATTTCTTATTTTACAATTTTGAAACTCATCATTAAATAAAATAAATTAAACTATTTTCTTATATCGCGAATAAATTAACGAGAACGCGAAAATTATGAAACGCGTAAAAATAATTAGATTCGACGAATAAATTAATACACCAAAAATTAAAATAATCTTTAGAATGATTAAGCACTTAATAAACTAATGAAACTATTGCTTTATTTAAATTACAATTTATACGCGTAACGTGCCGGATACGCGACAAAACCGTGAACCGAGCAACCGAAACAAACCCGGATACCCATGGGAGTATAAAAGCACCAAATACTTCATTTATTCCATTTTTACACCATCTCTCTCTCTCACATGCTCTCAACCCGTCACCACCCCCTCCACTCAAGATCCCAACTTCAAAACGCGATATCTCCTTCGTTTGGGAACGAAATTCAGTGATTCTTGCGCCCACGCGAAGCCCTTGACGAGCTCTACATGAAAGTACAACGGATCTGAGCAAACAACCAGCAAAATCGGAGGTATGATGCTGAGAAGATTCACGAAAATAGGGTTTTTATGTGTATTATTTGATCCACCATGGTTGACCAGCTTTAGATGGTGTTACACGCACTATATTCTGTTGAATACTCCCTTGTGACACCACCTTAGGCTAACACAACCACTAGAAACAGCTTACCACTGGTTTGAGCCGAGGAGGATGATGCAAGGTGACTGGTTCGTGAAAGGTCAGTCGATGGCCGAACCTTGCTGCTGATAGTCACTCTAAGCGAACCTTGGTCAGGTATCACGAACCCTAGCATGTCAGATCTTAGAGCCGAACCCTTGACAGCAGTCACCCTAAGCCACGAACCATCACTCGCGACGAACCCTAGTTCGGTTCCCGAACCCTCTTCACTTGAGCAGCACCGAACCCACTCCCCGGCGAACCCTAGGTGACGAACCCATGCATCAGACACGAATCTTCTGGCTGCCACATGATCAACGAACCTTGAGGCTGTTTAGAGCTGAACCAGGCGAACCTATAGCTAGTTATAACCACCGAACCATGCTACAAGCTGGCCGAACCCTACCTAAAATAGTGAAGGTTCGCTGACCAGTAACACATGTAATATAAAATCTGTTGAGCCAATTGGTCGACTGGAATCATTGACCAACTCATCTTGTTATCCTTGGCCCAAATCTTTTGCTTAAGCCCACGTTTTATTTGGCTTATCATAAATTATATGGCCAACAAGAACTTAATCGGCCAATTCAAAAAGTGACAGGCCCAATTACATTATCGTAGACCCATTTCCTATGCTAGGCCCAACAGCTTATTTAATTAGCCCAATAAGTATTAACAGGCCCAATGACTCGGCCCATATGAATTTCTAATCGGCCCAATTACCAATTAGATAGCCCAATGGATCCAAAATTATTTCGGCCCATGTTGGCCCATTGGCCCATGGTCTAATATTTGGCCCACATGGTTTATTTTATAACGTAACACGTTAGAATAACACAAATGATATTACATATATGATACTTGTAAATGGAAAGGGTGGTTTATTAACATCGTAGGTTAGGATATATTAACATTGGGATAAACTAATACAAGGGTAATTATGATGGTGACATCATCAAAACATGAAACATTTAGGAGGGTGAAAAGTAGTCTAAACACATAACATCAAGTCATCAATTTAAGAACAAGTTATAACACCAGAAATAAGGGCCGAATTGAGATCATGAGTTATGAGTGTTAGCCAACAATAGGGCTAACACTAATACCTATAAACACAAGAATCCTTACAAACGTATACTTATAAATTGCAAATATTATGAATCAATACAGGAGCTTGAACATCATAACGAAAGCAAACAAAGAGCGCGTGTGTTCTTATTCCATTTAGTCAAGCACTTCGGACATAAGGTGAGTTCATTGTCCCCTTTCAAACTTATTTGTTTTACTTCGGGACTGAGAAGCATGTTAAACATTTTTATTGAAATGTTATTTAATGCTTTAAAACATAATCATGATTACTTATGATTGAAACCTTTACTTTAAGCTAGATGCTTAAAAAAATCAATTGTTGGTTACCTGATACAATTACATGAGACTTGATACAATTACATGAGACTTGATGCAAATACATGGGACTTGATACAATTACATGTGACATGATACAAATACATGATACTTGATTCAATTACATGAGATGTGATTCAATTACATGAGACTCGATACAAATACATGAGACTTGATTTAATTACATGAGATGTGATTCAATTACATGAGACATGATACAAATACATGATACCTGATTCAATTACATGAGACATGATACAAATACATGATACTTGATTCAATTACATGAGACTTGATACTATTACATGCGATATGATGTTTGGAAACTATTACATGCTACTAGGCCATCATACATGTATCTAACCATAGTCTACGTAATTGCTGAACGTCTGGTATTCCAGAGCTTGTAACTATGGGGTGAGATACATGTAATAACATAAACATAATGATACTTAGCTATTACCTGGTTATAAGAGACATGTAATTGCTAGACTTCTGGATATTCCAGAGCTTTTGTCGGCTTATATGAGGTATGTAAAGGCTAAACATGAAAGTATCGATTCTAAGCTATTACCTGGTTATAAGGGACACGTAATTGCTAGACTTCTGGATATCCCAGAGCTTGTGTCGGCTTATATGAGGTATGTAAAGGCTAAACATAAACGTAACGTTACGGGGCTATTACCTGGTTATAAGGGACATGTAATTGCTAGACTTCTGGATATTTCAGAGCTTTTGTCGGCTTATAAGAGGTATGTAAAGG